>CM050450.1:75842438-78551188 GCA_027563935.2 Costus lasius | reverse complement strand
TTTTTCAAAGTGATCAGAAAACGAAAAGAAAGGAGAAACAACTTTACAACACGGCTGTAATATAAACTACAGCCGTAAATTGCGAGTGAACAATGCCGGCGCTGCTCTTTTGTTGATTCTTCCTCTGATCGGACTCCTTTTGCTCTAAAACTTCTGGGATGTTGTCTTCTCCTCTAGCCGAAGCTTCTGCATGAAAATCACGGCTGGAGGTGCCCTCTACGCCTCTCGGCGTGAGGCCAAACCCTAGCCACCTCTCTGGCAATTTCTCCCTCATTACTAGATAAACGTTCCTCCTTTCACTGCGTGTGTCTTCTCCTCTTAAAGACAAAGCGGTAAAAACTTTCGGATTCTAATTCGGAGCTCTGGATCAAAAGTTATGGCCCAAACAAATTTCAGCCGTGGAAAACTCACGATTTTGAATGGGAATTATAGCCGTGTAATAATTTACGGCAGTGCCGTATTTTCATTCTGTGCACCGAAAGTCAAAATTACAGCCTGTAAAATATTTTTCGATGGTGCCGTAAAATCAGACGAGTTCTCTGGTCTGGATCGCCTGGGAAATAGGGTACCATAAAATCGTTTACGGCCGTGCCGTAAAATCAGCAAAGGTTTCTGTTCCGAAAGCGCTGAAAAATACGGCAGTGTAATTCTTTACGGTAGTGCCGTAAAATCACAAAAACATTCTGTTTAGAAAATCCTCCAAATTATGGTAGTGTTCTGATTTTACGGTACTGTCTGAAATTACGGTACCGTAATATGGATTATGGCACTGCCGTATTTTGCTGAGTTGCTCCGTTTTACGTGAAATTTCTTGGGTGACCTCTTGATGATGGTAACTCTTTTATGCGTTTGATTTTGCTTTAAAATGCCATGAAATAATGCATTTTTACCTGAAAACCATGAAAAACCAAAATAGAAGTAGACTTTGCAATATTTGATGAATTGAGCATAAAAATAAGCAAAAAAATTCTCAATTTAGCATGAAAAGATACATAAAATGATACAAAATATACTATATATTTTGTTGTCATCAAAATACATAAGGCTCAAACTTTGCTGTTGGGAAATCCCGGGGACATTTTACAATTTTCAGAGTTATGGACATACATTTTTCGCAGCGGAAGAATGTCCCCGAAATAGGCCAGTCCCAAAAAAACCCAGTGAAGATCGCAAGCAAGGGAGTCGACACGATGAGTTAGGAAATACCTTAAGAGCAATATGGAGCGATGTCGATGAAGGCGCTTAAGTGTTCGCCCTCTGCAATCTCGCACACACGGATCTCTTGAGTTCTCTTCTTCCACGCCCGGTGCTAGCCTCGGGAAGAAGATCCAAGCCTTAGGGAGTTACTCTACTTCACTTGCGCCACCAAGAGAGATGATGTGCCAAGAGAAGAAAGAAAACCGCCCAAGCCGCCAAGCCCTAGATCTCCTTGCGCCAAGAGGAAAGGAGGAAGAGGGTTGCGGTTATGGAAGATGCGCCCTTGCTCCAAGCACTCGCCCCTCTCCTTGTGTTCACGCCTTCAAGGATTAATTACTTACAAGAGGGGGCGACTAGGGTCATATTTATAGGGTAAGAGGCGGTTAGGGTAATGGCTAGGATCATGACAAGTGAAGGGCTAGGATAAGGAGGTTTGATATAAGGAAAGTCTCCAAGACATTTCCATAATTCTCATTCAACCTTACCTTTTGTTCCCACGCCTTTCCTTGTGCGCCAAGGCCTTGCCTTGCGCCTCAAGAAATGCCATAGAGGCATGCATTCCATCCTAGGAAGAGAGGGGGAGGCGCCCTTTACTTCCATAATGAAGCAAAGGCGCCAACATGACCCCATTATGCCCCTAGGCGCCTAATGGTTCATGTTTCTCCCCATTATACCCTTTTAGCCTCTCATCTCTTCATGAGAACTTGTTATTGGGCCTCATTGGATAATGAGCTAGCCCAAACATCATTGCATAGGTTGATTAAGCACTTGGATCCAATCCAATGCAACCCTAATCCAAATGTGACCAACCATGGTCAAATACGGGTCAACCTGCCAAAAATGAAGTTTGACTCCAATAACATTCTTCCATCTCATCAGGCCCATTGGCGCTGATGAAATCTCCCAATTAGATCCGAGTTATCCAATAACTCGATCATAAGGCTTCCCGATCAATACGAGAACTCAAGTATCAAGGTGTGCGACCCTGTAGGTTCCTCTGACGCTGGCAGTGCTGACCAAAGGTCATCACAAGCAGTGAGTGGCACCTAGAAGTGCATCGCTGCTACCCAGGTTGTTGGAATGGATATCGACATCGACATCCCCATCATCGCAACTAGGTACAGATGCATTACAGTCTCTTTGCCGTACTGATATCCGATTGGACAAGTGTGTCACCACTTGTTTTCATCCAATCTCATGGCTATGACTAAAACAGGTTCTCACCTGGGTATGGCCATACACTCTCAGTCATAGAACCATAAAGGAGCTCCATGGATATCATACTTCCTTAGGGAAGGGGCAAATCCTATGTCTGTCCATTGATCTTCTCATATGGGTCGTGACGTGCTCAACAACAACTGTTATGACCTCCCAGCTACGGCAAGGTGTTAGGTTGTATCAAAGCAAGTCCCTAACCATATAGAATGATCAATGACCTCAAGTCAAGGGATCAATGCATCTCCTGTCACTTATGAGGATAACTCATGACACCAAGTCATAGCTTCATAGCGGGTCTATCTAGTATATCCCCAATGATATACCCATGTGTCTGCGTTAGCACCACGTGCCTAACCAGCCCACATACCAGTCTCTCAAGTACCATAGCTGTCCCATATCCACTAAGGTACATCGACTGGGGATTATAATTCGAGCACAGATCCAATCTGTCTCCAGGGACATTATCATGTAAGTACACAATCGCAGGTGTAGTCAAACAATGATAATGACAATGCCAGAATGATATATAAATATCAGTGTCAAGTAGTACATAAGTTGACCAAAACTAGGTCCTAGGGCATATACACCAACAATCTCCCACTTGCACTAAGACCTAGAAGTTGAGGAATCTCAACCCCATATCTCTAGCGTGACCATCATGCTTCTGCTGCGCCAAAGCCTTGGTCAATGGGTCTGCCAGATTGTTCTCTGTGTCTACTCTGCTAATATTGAGATCACCTCTGTCAATGATCTCTCTAATCAGGTGAAATCTTCTGAGTATGTGTTTGGATCTTTGATGAGACCGTGGTTCCTTGGCTTGTGCAATTGCTCCATTGTTGTCACAATAGAGTTCAATGGGATCCATTGCACTAGGTACCACTTGAAGATCACATAAGAACTTCCTTATCCAAACAGCTTCCTTGGCTGCCTCAGAAGCAGCCACATACTCAGCTTCGGTTGTAGAATCTGCTATGGTGGATTGCTTAAAGCTCTTCCAACATACAGCGCCTCCATTTATCTTGAACACATTGTCGGCCTGCGATCTAAAGTCGTTAGGGTCAGACTGGAACGATGCGTCAGTATAGCCCTGCATACTGAGCTCTTCCTGTCCCCTATAGACCAAGAACAAATCCTTAGTTCTTCTCAGATACTTTAGGATGTTCTTTACAGCCACCCAGTGCTGTAGACCTGGATTGGATTGGTATCGGCTGGTAATGCTCACAGCATATGCCACATCTGCTCTAGTACATAACATTGCATACATGATCGATCCTACTGCCGAAGCATAAGGAATTCGACTCATGTCATCCCTCTTAGCCTGTGTTGTAGGACACTGGCTCTTTGAGAGAGTAAGGCCATGTCTCACTGGAAGGTATCCTTTCTTGGATTGCTCCATGTAGAACCTCTCCAGTACCTTATCAATGTAAGTACTTTGACTAAGGGCCAAGAGCCTCTTGGATCTATCCCGGTAGATCCTCACGCCTAGAATATAGGCGGCCTCCCCTAAGTCTTTCATCTCAAAACACTTCCCCAACCATGTCTTCACAGCTTGAAGACTAGGGATGTCGTTTCCGATGAGCAGTATGTCATCAACATACAAGACCAGAAAAATCACCAAGCTCCCACTGAATTTTCTGTATACACAGGCGTCATCTTCGCTTTTGATAAAGCCATAATCTCTCACGGCCTCATCAAATCGAAGATTCCAACTTCGAGATGCTTGCTTTAATCCATAAATGGACCTCTTTAGCCTGCAGACCTTATTAGCCTCTGCAGGATGGATGAAGCCATCAGGTTGTGTCATATACACATCCTCAGTCAGCTTCCCGTTAAGGAACGCTGTTTTCACATCCATATGCCATATCTCATAGTCATGATATGCAGCTATAGCAAGCAGAATCCGAATGGATTTAATCATGGCAACCGGCGAGAAGGTTTCATCATAGTCCACCCCGTGGACTTGTTTAAATCCTTTAGCCACTAGTCTACCCTTATAGGTAACTATTTTGCCATCCATGTCTGTCTTCTTCTTGAAGACCCATTTACACCCTATGGGTTTTACCCCATCAGGCAGCTCAACCAAATCCCAGACTTGGTTAGCCGACATGGAATCCATCTCAGATCTCATGGCGTCAAGCCATTTCTCGGAGTCCAGTCCACTGACCGCCTCATCATAGGTTCTAGGTTCATCCACAATGATGAAGATCCCATCGTGTTGGGTCGGTAGCGACCCATACCTTTCAGGTGCACGACGAATTCTCCCAGACCTACGCGGGACCTGTGTCTGAGCCTCAGGTTGCCTAGCAACCGGTGCAGGTGGCTCAGATTCCATCTCTTTGTCTTGTGCTTGCACTTGGACCTCATCCAAGTCAAACTTCCTCCCACTAACTTCTTTCATAAGAAATTCTTTCTCTAGAAAGACAGCACCCCGAGCAACAAAAACTTTGTTCTCGGTTGGGACATAGAAGTAGTATCCTTTAGTTTCCTTAGGATACCCCACAAACACACACTTATCAGATCTAGGTTCTAGCTTGCTAGAATCCTGACGTTTGACATAAGCCTCACATCCCCAGATCCTGATAAACGTGAGATTAGGGCGTCTTCCACTCCATACCTCGTATGGTATTTTGGAGACACTCTTAGATGGAACATTATTCAGTATTAGAGAAGCTGTTTCTAGTGCATGCCCCCAGAATGATGAAGGTAGAGTTGCATGACTCATCATGGATCGAACCATATCCAATAAAGTTCGATTTCTCCTTTCAGACACACCATTCCATTGAGGTGTTCCAGGAGGAGTGAGTTGGGATATGATCCCACACTCTCTCAGATAGTCAAAGAACTCACCACTCAGGTATTCTCCACCTCGATCTGATCGAAGAGCTTTAATGGATCTTCCAAGCTGGTTCTCTACTTCATTCTTGAACTCCTTGAATTTCTCAAAGGATTCAGACTTATGTCTCATTAAGTAGACATAACCATACCTACTGAAGTCATCAGTAAAGGTAATGAAGTAGTTGTACCCTCCTCTGGCTTGTTTATTGAAGGGCCCACATACATCAGTATGTATGAGATCCAATAAACCTTCTGCCCTCTCACCAATCTTGGTGAAGGGCGCCTTTGTCATCTTCCCTAATAAACAAGGTTCACAAGTATCAAATTCCTCCAAGGAACTTGAATCTAACAATCCATTTGCATGGAGTTGTTGGATGCGATTCTTGTTTATATGGGCTAATCGACAGTGCCATAGGAAAGCACCAACTGAACCACTCAGTTTGGTCCTTTTATTGCTTATGTTACAAACAGAACTTTCCATATCCAAGATATACAGACCATTGCATAAAGTACCCTTCCCATAGAACATATTTGCAAATGAAAAAGAACAGGAGTTCTTATTTATTTCAAATTTAAATCCTTTCTTCGCCAAGCAAGGAATGGATACAATGTTCTTTGTTAGCGAAGGTACACAAAAGCAATTGTCTAGTTCTAATTGAAGTCCAGAAGGCAAGGAGAGAGTCAAAACGCCTACAGCAACAGCAGCAACCTGTGCCCCATTTCCAACGCGTAGGTCAATCTCTCCAAGCCACACCGATCTACTTTTCTTGAGCCCCTGCATATTTGTACAAATATGAGCTCCACATGCGGTATCCAATACCCATGACATAGAAGTAGAAAGGTTGACTTCTGTAACATAAATACCTGAGCTAGAAGTTAAGGCCAAGCCTTTCTTCTCCTCATTCTGAAGTCGTACTATGTCCTTTATCATGTGAGGTGGTCCTCCACATGAGTAGCACTTATTATTCCTGACTCTTTCCATCTTTGTTTTCAATGTATTAGTTAAGCCTTTGGGCTCAACGCACTGAATGTTTACTTTGGGAGGGTTGAGCTCAACCAATGCATCAAAGAGCTGCCTTAGATTAGAAATAATTTCAGAGGCACTCTTAGATTCATATTGCCCTCTAAGCTCGGGCGACATGTTGGTTAGCATCAATTGTGCAACCTCCGAAGTATCAGCTTGATGCTTATCATAAGCATCCTTCTCAGCCGCCGAGGCCAAGCATGGAAGTGGTTCAGGAATTGGCTTCTCAAGGACATATAGCTTCCTCTCGAGCTTGAGCACAATTCTCAAATTCATATACCAATCCTTTAAGTTGGATCCAACCAACTTATCCCTTTCCAGGGTAGATCGCAGTGACCATCTGCCATTGTTCACAGCCATTGTTCTACAACAACCAAGAAACAGCAGATTAGTACTACTTCGAGTCATTTAAACTGGACTTGTTTTAAATGATTTCTGCTCTCACTATTTTAAATTCGCATTGACAACCCACAAAGTCAATCGGGAAGTTTAAGACTTCCTAGTGAGATGGGATCCTTATTTCACATGAGGCTTTGCGTCCCACGAGGGTGGGATGAGATGCACAAACTAACCCATGCTTCCTAAGGTGGGCGCGCCGGCCGGTTGCTCCAAGCAACTCCCCTTGTCGAGACAGTCTGGGCATTTCATGTCCAGCGAGGGCTGGATACAACATGAGACCTTTACCTCTCAACGATGCCTCTAGACTTTCATCATGTGCCCAGCACATGTGAACTTCTAGTCAAGTCCATTCCTAACCGTTATGCCCAGGGCCAACGAGTTTCCTTGCGAAGGCACGCCCAGGTTAAAACTGGACTGGGGAAACCATTGCCTCCACGCACTTTCTAAAGATAAGTGGGTGTGTCCCACGAGGGTGGGAAACAATTCACAACTCCACTGATCGATAGCTTAGTGAGGGCTACGCGTTAGAAGGCTACCAGACTTGATATTTTAATTGAGGGTTTTTGTTTAAGGTCTCATCATCTCAGTTTTATCTTATGTCTATCATTACAGGCATGCAATCCTATAGTGATAACATAACGGTAAAACATTTCAGGCATGCTGCTGCAGATAATAATAAAAGCAGTAAAGGATGATGTGATCATATCCTATACAATACATTGAACCAATCCATGCCATGAAATAGGTTCAACTCTTGTCCTAGAACTCAAGCCCCAAAAACTAGACCTACCCTAGCCGACCTCTAGCTTGAACTTCAAGGTTGGCTCCAAGGTCCTTCTCTCATGGTTTAGCTCTCAAACCCTAGGGGTACACCCATAAGGTTCGGCCAATGCCATGGTCTTCTTCCAAGGAAGGTGCGCCATCCAGCATCCAGCAAGCCACAAGAGGGATAGCACACAAGCACAAGGCTCGGTCAAACCTTAACTTGCGCCCCCTATGCAAGGATGTGCCACCTTTGAAGCTTGTTGCGCCATCAGGCAAGGATGCGCAACCAAGCAAGCATGCACCTTGCTTCAAGTAGATGCGCCACCCTAATCTTCTTCTTAGTTAAAAGCAAAAAGAAAAGCGGCACGCAGGCCTCACAAGGATATATCACAGGCATGCAAGAGGGGCTTGACTAATGATCACAACACCATGCACAATCAAGGTATTTACTCATGCAGTTCTACATGCTCATGAAAAACATAAAATCTGAAATTTTACTTTTTCATAAAACTAGTCTCTTTTTCTCATCTTCTTCTCTCAAATCTTTTGGTTTATTGCGATTTATTTTCCATGATGATTTCAGAGATCCTTTCGGCTGGCAATTTTGTCAGATCAAGAGACTTGGCCAGTCCGAAGACACAATGCCCGTCCTACTTGACAAAATTACGTGCGCCTTTGATCTTTAAATCAAACAAGAAAAATAGTCCAAATATCCAAAAGAGATTGAGAGGATGATAGAAACAAGAAACCCTAATTTTTTTACTTTTAGAAAAATCGATTGCCATGCATCATGCTATTTACGAAAATAGAGATATAGCATGTGAGCATGGAAGAAAAGCATAAAACATCGTTCGAGTCTTGCAAGTCGCTCTGATACCACTGTTGGGAAACCCCGGGGACATTTTACAATTTTCAGAGTTATGGACATACATTTTTCGCAGTGGAAGAATGTCCCCGAAACAGGCCAGTCCAAAAAAAACCCAATGAAGATCGCAAGTAAGGGAGTCGACACGATGAGTTAGGAAATACCTTAAGAGCAATATGGAGCGATGTCGATGAAGGCGCCCAAGTGTTCGCCCTCTGCAGTCTCGCACACACGGATCTCTTGAGTTCTCTTCTTCCACGCCCGGTGCTAGCCTCGGGAAGAAGATCCAAGCCTTAGGGAGTTACTCTACTTCACTTGCGCCACCAAGAGAGATGATGCGCCAAGAGAAGAAAGAAAACCACCCAAGCCGCCAAGCCCTAGATCTCCTTGCGCCAAGAGGAAAGGAGGAAGAGGGTTGCGGTTATGGAAGATGCGCCCTTGCTCCAAGCACTCGCCCCTCTCCTTGTGTTCACGCCTTCAAGGATTAATTACTTACAAGAGGGGGCGACTAGGGTCATATTTATAGGGCAAGAGGCGGTTAGGGTAATGGCTAGGATCATGACAAGTGTAGGGCTAGGATAAGGAGGTTTGAGATAAGGAAAGTCTCCAAGACATTTCCATAATTCTCATTCAACCTTACCTTTTGTTCCCACGCCTTTCCTTGTGCGCTAAGGCCTTGCCTTGCGCCTCAAGCAATGCCATAGAGGCATGCATTCCATCCTAGGAAGAGAGGGGGAGGCGCCCTTTACTTCCATAATGAAGCAAAGGCGCCAACATGACCCCATTATGCCCCTAGGCGCCTAATGGTTCATGTTTCTCCCCATTATACCCTTTTAGCCTCTCATCTCTTCATGAGAACTTGTTATTGGGCCTCATTGGATAATGAGCTAGCCCAAACATCATTGCATAGGTTGATTAAGCACTTGGATCCAATCCAATGCAACCCTAATCCAAATGTGACCAACCATGGTCAAATACGGGTCAACCTGCCAAAAATGAAGTTTGGCTCCAATAACATTCTTCCATCTCATCAGGCCCATTGGCGCTGATGAAATCTCCCAATTAGATCCGAGTTATCCAATAACTCGATCATAAGGCTTCCCGATCAATACGAGAACTCAAGTATCAAGGTGTGCGACCCTGTAGGTTCCTCTGACGCTGGCAGTGCTGACCAAAGGTCATCACAAGCAGTGAGTGGCACCTAGTAGTGCATCGCTGCTACCCAGGTCGTTGGAATGGATATCGACATCGACATCCCCATCATCGCAACTAGGTACAGATGCATTACAGTCTCTTTGCCGTACTGATATCCGATTGGACAAGTGTGTCACCACTTGTTTTCATCCAATCTCATGGCTATGACTAAAACAGGTTCTCACCTGGGTATGGCCATACACTCTCAGTCATAGAACCATAAAGGAGCTCCATGGATATCATACTTCCTTAGGGAAGGGGCAAATCCTATGTCTATCCATTGATCTTCTCATATGGGTCGTGACGTGCTCAATAACAACCGTTATGACCTCCCAGCTACGGCAAGGTGTTAGGTTGTATCAAAGCAAGTCCCTAACCATATGAATGATCAATGACCTCAAGTCAAGGGATCAATGCATCTCCTGTCACTTATGAGGATAACTCATGACACCAAGTCATAGCCTCATAGCGGGTCTATCCAGTATATCCCCAATGATATACCCATGTGTCTGCGTTAGCACCACGTGCCTAACCAGCCCACATACCAGTCTCTCAAGTACCATAGCTGTCCCATATCCACTAAGGTACATCGACTGGGGATTATAATTCGAGCACAGATCCAATCTGTCTCCAGGGACATTATCATGTAAGTACACAATCGCAGGTGTAGTCAAACAATGATAATGACAATGCCAGAATGATATATAAATATCAGTGTCAAGTAGTACATAAGTTGACCAAAACTAGGTCCTAGGGCATATACACCAACATGCTTGTCCTCAAGCAAAAATCAAAAAGTGATTAAAAGATAAACCTTTTCATGCTCAATAAATTTCTAAAATACAATCTATCAATGAAAAATTTCACCAATTGATTTACAAAACTTCAAATAAACATATCATCCTTATAACTCAACCCTCTAGATCCACAATTCAATCAAATAAAACTTTGCAACTTGTATAATAAATAGAATTATCAATCTCATGATTTCACCCAATTTTCAGTTCAAACCTATCATGCTTTTGTTTACAGGAATTAGGTTTCCAAGATTTTTTTCCACACATGATTTTTTTTTTCTTTTTATGTATTTTGTTTGTTTTTGTGAAGATGGCATGTACCCACTTAGATACACTCTTTTTATTTTTGACTTCAACTCTTATCTTCGGTACCACTGTCAATTTTACACAGTGCTAAGTAGAGGAGTCTTATTATTTTTCATGCATAGACTTCAACCCATGTCTTGGGTACCACTATCAATTTTACATAGTGCCAAGTAGGGGAGTCTCTCACTATTTTTATGGATCTTGGATTCTTATTTCCCAACAAATAGCAAAAATAGACTAAACATCTACTAGGTTGATCAATTGATCTCAATTCTCAAATCATACTCATTTGCTCATTTTATTTAAAGGAGTAGTTTCACCTTTAGATCTTATTCATCAAATAACACATATATCCAAAATTTCATGCATCAACCAATGTCAAATTTCAAAAATAGATATGCATTGAAGAAATAAATCCAACATGATAGGGTTTTTCTCTAATAACAAGTATAAATACTCACATCATCAAGGAAGACATTTTATCAATAAATCATGCCATCATATATTAGAAAGTGGATCATATGCTTTCATCAATTTTAACAACACATTTGAATAATATCATCATCAAAACAATGATTTCCATATATCCATAAAATCATTTTTCAAGAGAAAACCAATAAGTAGTATAAATATGATAAAGTCAAAGATGCACTATATGAAATAGTCATTAATAAGAGAGTGCAAGTGATACTCACAAAACTATATAGATCATGCTCAATCATTGTCAGGCCAATGCAGCTGGGTCCAAAGATGTGCCTTTTGAAATTTTTCTGCAAAATTTAAGGTACATAAGGCTCAGATGAAAAACAGTCTTAAAAATAATCTCAAGGGAGAATCAGAGATGTCGTCGGAGGTCTGAAGAGTGCTGGTGGAAAAAGTTGAGAAGCAGAGGTGGAATAGATGCTAGCTGAAAAGCTACTAGCAATGATGTGCGCGTGCCGACAGTAAAGTGAGTAATCTCCAGTGGCCTGCTGAAGACTATAGTCCTAGAGGTGAGATCGTCGGCCGGTGGTGCAAGAGATAGCACTGCAAAAATAGAAAATCAGTCACTAATGAATATTCTACTACATAAACAAAATAAATGGAATAAGAGGCAGTAGAAGAAGTAAGAATCTGCAGATGGTATAATCCAGTGTCAACGGCTGGATACAGTGATGTCAGAGGCAGATGCAGTGGTGGCTAGAGGTGGAAGACAGTTGCTCTTGAAGATTTCTGAATCTGGATGCAAAATAAGCAATAACTGGTAGAAAGCAAACTGTGCAGTTTTTGAATTTTTTATGAAAAGTAGCCATACCCTAGAATAAAATTTAATGATACAAATAGAAAATGGACAGAACCATGTAATAGAATGAGATATGTTCTTTTCAGACGTATGAAAATTAAAGGATCAAAATCTATCAGAAATTTAGGGCATCAACAGAAAGAAGGCTACTCAGATTAAAAACTGCACAAACTGCACAAAAGTTAATCAGATTTAAAAAGTTGCTATGTGTCATAGAATGATCAGAAAATATTTTCATGAAAATAATTAATCCACAAGGTAGAATGACACACGAACTTTCAATTCCAAGTGAAAAATCTGGGTTTCAAGTTATTTAAGCATCTTAAAAAGCTGTAGCAAAAGCGCTAGTCAGAACAGTCAGAAAAAACTGCTGCAGAAATTAATCAAAATCGAAAAGTTGCTATGGGTTTTAGAATGATCCATGGACTTTAAAATTCAGAAAAAATATCCAGATGATAGAGAAAGATGAGTACTTCCATGTCGTGCCAAAGATTAAAATTTTTGCCATCCCAGTTTCTTAAAATCACAGCGAGAAAACACTTACTCAATAAGCAGATTGGAGAGTTAAAATACGGTACCGTGAAACCCCTTACGGCAGTGCCGTAATTTACAAAGAACTCTCGGGTTAAAAATGACTTAAAAATATGGTACCGTGAAAAATATTACGGTAGTACCGTAAAATACCAAAAACTCTCGGGTGGAAATCAGACCAAAAATACGGTACCGTAAAGTGGATTACGGCAGTGCCGTATTTTGCACAAAATTTTATTTTCCCTGCAAAATAAAAAGAAAAATTAATTCTAAAAATAAACTAAAGTAAAAGCAACTAAGCTAAGATAGAGTGCTTGGGTTGCCTCCCAAGAAGTGCTAATTTTTAGGTCCATAGCTTGACAAAAATCAATATCATGGTGAGGCAGGTGAATCAGTTATAAAGTAAAGAGCAAATAATTTTCTGCATTTCCTTTGTCCTAAAAGTTTAGCCACTAATCCAAAAATCCAAAAATTCATATAAATCACAATCAAAGTGGCTTTCTTAAATATGTAGAAATTAAAATCATACTTCTCAAATCCACTCAAAGAAATCTTTATGATCTTCCTATGTTTATCAAAAAGCAAAATCATGAGTCCTTTCTTCAGATTAATATTTTCAATAGCAATAAGAAAAGGACTTTGATCAAAAGAATCAAGTATTGGATCATCAAAATAATTTTTATGTCTTTCATTAGATTCCTCAATAAAACATAATTTTTCAAATAAACCACAAGATTCAATAGTAACATGGGCAACATATCAACATGGTGAGATTCATCAATTTTCACAATATTCAAATCATCTACAGGTTCTTCATGCACTTTAACAAACAATTTATCAATTTCAAAACATCATTAAAGTCAAGATGAGACTCTTCAAAATTAATTTTCTCATGTTTCCCCACAAATAATTCATCATCAGAAGAGTCAAAATCAGAATCATATGAAAAAGAAGTAATAGAATCAGAGTTAACCACAAGAGATTTATCATTAATTTCAAAAATATCACCAAAATCACAGTGGGGTTCATCAATGTCTATAATTTTCGAACCTTCATCATGCTCTTCAGATTTAACCATATATAAATTTACATCAAAATCAGAATTATCATCAAAAGAAGGTTTTTCAATTTCAATTTTCTCAAACGGTTCCACAATTAAATTATCAGGTGAATCAATTTTACAATCTTCAAAATCAGAATGAGAATTATTAATATTCACATAAGGCTCAATCTCAAAACAATCATAATCACAAAGGGAATTTTCTAATTCAATATTTTCAGTATTAAACTCAAATAAACATGCTCGTTGTGCAATCTGGGTTTCTAGCAATTCAGTATTAGCAGTCAAAGATTCTTCTTGAAAAAAAATTTGATTAACTAAACCCTTAGGATCCTCAATTTGCTTTCTTTAATCGGTTAGGATTTGTCTCTGTTCAGCAATAATTTTTTCTTGATGAGCCATAAATCTTTCTAACATAGTCTCTAAGCTAGATTTTTTAGTATCCTCAAAGCATGGCACATAAACATGATCATGGCAATCATCATAAAAAGAATTTTGATTTTCCCAACTAGAATAATAATGATCATCTTGATAACATGGTAAATTGGGATTTGCATGATTTCTAAATTGACATTCATAAGTAAAATGATCAGAAGACTTACAAATATTACATGTAACAAGATAAGAGAGGAATTTCGCTATTTCTGCAATAGACATCCCAAAATAATCTTTATGATAAGAGTGTAATTTCGCTATTTCTGCAATAGACATCCCAGAATAATCTTTATGCTCACCTTTTTGCATGTATACCTTACCTCTCTCAGAAACCCATGAATTATGATAAAAAGACATTTTTTCTATCAAAAAGATTATCCAACACCAATCAAATAATTTTTTTTTCAGAATATAAAAAAATAGAAAATATAAAACACAAGCAAATTCACAAATTTTAGAAATTCTCAGTTCTGTCACAACTTTGAAAATCCAAAACCTGCAAAAAGAAAAAACAAAGTTAAATCTAAAACAAATAAAACTTAGTCTAGCGATACTAACAACTATTTTGATATTAACAAAACTAAGATCCCCGGCAACGGCGCGAAAAACTTGATAGGCTTCCGCAAGTGCACGGAATTATTGAAGTAATAAAAATATCGATCCATAGAGACCTTATTGTTAACTACGAAATAATTGTTTTCTCGCTAGCTAAGTAAACCGAATATGATGAAAGTAAGCAGTATAGCTAACACGAAGGATAATCAGAGAGATAAACATGGGACTAGGGTTTCTTCCACCTTGATTTCAATGATAAGATATAAATAAAAGGTTCGTCAAATCAAATCTTGCTATGATAAAGACCTAATTTACTTCATAAAAGGATTATCTCAGTTTCGTGCAGACAATCACGCAGGGACCAATCCTCGCTTTCGTGCAAGATCTATCCCAACGCTGCAGATAAGTAAACCATCAACAAAGAACTCAAGGAACACTTTCGTGCATCCGAATTCTAAGTTGATCATCACAAGTGGAGCCTCAAGGATCACTTTTGTGCATCCGAGTCTCAACACAGGTTCTACCTAGGGTTCTCCAACGTTTCGATCCTCACTTTCGTGCAAGATCTCTATGTTTGACACATTAACTCAATCCTAGATTAATATTATTAAACATGGCAATTAATCTACTAGAACAAATCAAGTTGGATCTAACCTAAGGAAGGGATCCTAACATGCAATTCTTGGGTTCAAAGTTCTCAAGCAAATCACATTTCAGTCTCATTGCGAAAACTCTAAAACATGGATAATAACATAGATCTATGGAAAGTTAAAGACAATTCATCACAAAAGTAGAATTATCACAACGAAGATTATCATAACGAAAAAAAGAAGAATTATCTAATCATTAAAAATCAAAGGGATTAAACCCTATGTCCCAAAATATGTCTAAGCAAGCATGGAAGATGAAATACAATAAACCATAGTTTTTCAAAGTGATCAAAAAATGAAAAGAAAGGAGAAACAACTTTACAACACGGCTGTAATTTATATTACAGCCGTAAATTGCGAGTGAACAATGCCGACGCTGCTCTTTTGTTGATTCCTCCTCTGATTGGACTGCTTTTGCTCTGAAACTTTTGGGATGTTGTCTTCTCCTCAAGCCGAATCCTCTGCATGAAAATCACTACTGGAGGTGCCCTCTATGCCTCTCGGTGTGAGGCCAAACCCTAGCCACCTCTTTGGAAATTTCTCCCTCGATACTGGATAAAAGTTTGTCCTTTTAGTGCGTGTATCTTCTCCTCTTAAGGACAAAGTGGCAGCAACTTTCGGATTCCAATTTGGAGTTCTGGATCAAAAGTTATGGCCCTGACACGTTTTAGACGCGGAAAACTCATGATTTTGAATGGGAATTACGGCCGTGTAATAATTTACTGCTGTGCCGTATTTTCATTCTGTGCACCGAAAGTCAAAATTACAGCTCGTAAAATATTTCTCGATGGTGCCGTAAAATCGGACGAGTTCTCTGGTCTGGATCTCCTGGGAAATACGGTACCGTAGAATCGTTTACGGCCGTGCCATAAAATCAGCAAAGGTTTCTGTTCTGAAAGCGCTGAAAAATATGGCAGTGTAATTCTTTACGGCAGTGCCGTAAAATCACAAAAATACTATGTTCAGAAAATCCTCCAAATTACGGTAGTGTTCTGAGTTTACGGTATTGTCTGAAATTACAGTACCGTAATATGGATTACAGCACTGCCGTATTTTGCTGAGTTGCTCTGTTTTGTGTGAAATTTCTTGGGTGACCTCCTCTTGATGATGGTAACTCTTTTATGTGTTTGATTTTGCTTGAAAATGCCTTGAAATAGTGCCATTTTACCAGAAAACCATGAAAAACCAAAATATAAGTAGACTTTGCAATATTTGATTAATTCAGCATAAAAATAAGCAAAAAGATCCTCAATTTAGCATAAAAGATACATAAAATGATACAAAATATACTATATATTTTGGTGTCATCAGTAGTATAGCTTTTGATCAGGCCTTATGTGATTTGGGAGCTAGTGTGAGTCTAATACCATTATCTGTTTGCAGAAGGTTAGACATAGGAGAGCTTAAACCGACTTCAATATCTTTATAGCTCACCGATCGTTCGGTTAAATATCCTGTGGGTATTCTTGAAGATGTGCCAGTTCAAGTAGGAAAGTATTTCATCCCAGCAGATTTTGTAGTTCTTGAGATGGAGGAAGATGCAAAAATCCCCATCATACATGGTAGACCATTCTTAGCCACAGTAGGAGCACTCATTGATGTAAAAATGGTAAGCTTTCACTTAACATTGGGGATGAAAAGATCTAGTATGATTTGCATGAAGCCATGAAAAATCCTTCAAATTCTGAATATTGTTGTAGTATACATGATAGGGATGACATTATTTATGATCTTAATGATTTCTTTGCTGAAACCCCTGAATATAATTTTGATTTTGTTCTTAAGAAAGGAACCAATTATGAAAGTAATGAATTTCTAGATTGCAATACTTGTGATGAAAAGGAAAAAACTCCAAAAATACAACTTAAAGCTTTACCGGATAACCTTCGTTATGAGTTTCTTGGTCCTAATTCTACTTATCCCGTTATAGTTGATGCACAGCTTGGAGAAAGGGAAACAGAGTTACTTCTCAAAGAATTAAGGATTCATAGAAAGGTAATTGGGTATTCAATTGATGACTTGAAAGGAATTAATCCTTCTTTTTGTATGCACAGGATTTTGATGGAAGAAGAGCACAAGCCACATGCAGACTTTCAAAGAAGACTAAACCCCTCTATGAAAGAAGTTGTAAAAAAGGAAGTTCTGAAATTACTTGATGTAGGTATTATCTATCCTATCTCTAATAGTAAATGGGTAAATCCTGTACATTGTGTTCCTAAGAAAGGAGGGGTAACTGTCATGAAAAATAAAGATGAACTAATTCCTGTTAAAACTATTACTAGTTGGCGCATGTGTATAGATTATAGAAAATTGAATGCTGCTACTAGAGAAGACCACTTCCCTCTGCCTTTTATTGATCAAATGGTCGAAAGACTAGCAAACCATTCCCAGTTTTGCTTTTTAGATGGATATTCTGGTTTTTTCCAAATCCCTATACATCCTGATGATCAAGAGAAAACCACTTTCACTTGCCCCTATGGAACTTTTGCATATAGGAGAATGCCTTTTGGCTTATGCAATGCACCTGCTACTTTCCAGAGATGCATGATGGCTATTTTTTCTGATTTTATTAAATATTTTATGGATGTATTTATGGATGACTTCTCTGTATATGGTTCTGAAAGAACCCCTTTCAAGAGGGGGGCGAAACCCAGCATGGCGCATATTAAAATTTTAAGCAGCTGAAAGGGTTTCAAAGGATTAGTTTCATGAGATATGATCAACCATATAAAATCCGATTGCACGGAAGAGATAGCATCATACCATAGCCATTTCTAGATGGCGCCTTGGAAGCAAAGATCGAACTGGATCTTCTCCAGAGGTGACGCACACAGTTGATGTCGCCTACTCCTCTTTGGCGCTCCTTGTGCTAGCAAGGCCCAAAGGTGTCCTTGTCGAATGGTAAAAGGGAAGAGATGTTTTGCTTGGCGATTTCTTTTCCTCTTTTCGTCAACCTCTTCACAACACCAAGTTCTCTCGTCAAGAGCAAGAGGCAAGGCGACGAACACAAGAGAGAAAGGGGGGGCGTGAACGTGAGAGGTGGTCACGCAAGAGAAGTGCTATCTAAAAATAGCATGCCACTTCTCCACTTGCGATCATGGGTTTACCCCAATCGCCAACTCACTTCACCCTTGAACCATGCGCTCATCCATGAGCCGGTTCATCTTGAATTTGGTTCAATAGCCAAATAAACCAAGCGACATGGCCTAGATCAAATTAAAACCCTAAGGTTCCAGATCTAACCGTTGATCTCTTGATGCTCCTGATCTCACTGATCAAGCATCCATTCTCTCGATCAAAGCTTACCGATCTCAAGCCCTAATCAATCAAACATGATCAGACCGGATCTCACTCATAATCAGAGATTAAATCCCTTTAAACTGAACCCAACTAATTCAGTCCACACGATCTGACTTAAGTAAGCCATATCATCAATTGTGCGACCCTGAGGGTTTCCTTTAATTGTCGGTAACGATAACTTACGTCATCACGATCAGTGAGGGGTATCTAGCAACACATCACTGTCTCCCGATATAAAGAAAAGAGTCTTCCAAGACTACACCCAAAACACAGCACAAGTGTGAATCCAACTCACGAAGCATACATATTTCCTTTGCCACTGGATGTTCTTATTGGACAAGCGTGTCAAGCTTGTAACTCCAATATGATGAGCATGATTAGATCAGATGAACATAGTCACCTGGGTATGGCCATACACTTTCTCAATCATCTCATCCAGGGGGCCCCTTTAGAACATCACACTCCTTAAACAAGGAGACGGCAATCCTATGTCTATCACTAGTGCCCTAACATGACTCAAGCTCACCATCCAAGATAGTCTATAATCATTATGTTTCAAATGATATCGAACTATCTCAAAACAATGACAATCATCATTTAGAAAACACAAGTGATCTCAAGTCAGAGGAAATGTGCCACTTGTCATATACAAGGATTATTCACATTGCGACAAACAATTGAATATCCTAGTAGGGTCTGTCCAGTACATCCAATGTACCCATGAGTCTACATCTTATTCCATGCTCGAAGCATCCTATAAGATCAGAACACATATTAGTCTCAATCATATCAAGGCTGTCTCATGTTCACCAAGATATATCGACTAAGGACTTATAGCATGTCAGCCTAGCTGAACAGCTTTGAGACATTATCCAAGAAGAACATATATTGCAGCAGACAATGTAGCAAACTGAATAATAACCATGCCTTTATAAACAGAAGAGTTTATTACATGATACTGATACAATCCCAAGGCCTCAAACATTAGGCTAAGGGCATACCCCAACAGGTTCTTCTTTCGATATTTGTTTGGCTAACTTATCTCGGGTTTTACAGAGGTGTGAAGAAACTAACCTTGTGCTTAATTGGGAAAAGTGTCATTTTATGGTTAAGCAAGGGATAGTTTTGGGACACTTGATTTCAGAGAGAGGGATTGAAGTAGACAAAGCCAAAGTTGAGGTGATAGATAAATTGGAGCCACCCACCATAGTGAAAGAAGTCCGAAGCTTCCTAGGACATGTAGGGTTCTACCGGCGATTCATCACGGATTTCTCTAAACTTGCTAGACCTCTTACAAATATACTTTGTAAAGATGTAAAATTTTCTTTTGATGTAAATTGTTTATCTGCTTTTTAGGAATTGAAGAAGGCTTTGGTCTCAGCACCTATCATTCAACCCCCAGATTGGGATTTACCCTTTGAACTCATGTGCGATGCTAGTGATTATGCAATTGGAGCAGTTTTAGGACAAAGGAAGGATAAAAAGCCATATGTTATCCATTATGCTAGTAGGACCTTAGATGAAACACAAAGGAATTACACTACCACTGAAAAGGAACTTTTGGCTATTGTATTTGCTTTTGACAAATTTAGATCATACTAGATTAACTCCAAAGTGGTAGTGTACACTGACCATGCAGCTGTGAAATACTTAATGCAGAAAAAAGACAGCAAACCACAATTGCTCAGATGGATATTACTTTTACAAGAATTTGATTTGGAAATTAAAGATAAAAAGGGATCAGAAAACTTTGTTGCATATCATCTTTCAAGGATAATGGTGGATACTGAAAAGCATGATGAAATCAATGATTCTTTCCCCGAAGAACAGCTCTTAACCATTGAACAGATTAGAGCTCCCTGGTATGCTGACATAGTGAATTACCTTATTGCTAATGTTTTTCCTCCTGATTTGAACTACCAGAAAAGGAAGAAATTGTTGGCTGAGGTAAAACACTATTTTTGGGATGAGCCTTATGTGTTTAGAAGATGTACAGACGGTATTTATAGACGATGTGTGCCTGAATAAGAGATCACAGATATATTGTGCCAATGTCGTAGATCCTCTTATGTTGGTCATGCTGGTACTGAAAAGACTGTTTATAAAGTGTCACAATCAGGATTTTATTGGCCCACCATTTTCAAGGATGCTAGAAACTTTGTGTTATCTTGTGATAGATGTCAAAGAACGGGGAACATTAGCAGAAGACACGAGATGCCACTGTCCAACATTCTTGAAGTTGAAATATTTGATGTTTGGGGGATAGACTTTATAGGACCTTTCCCATCTTCAGGAGGTAACAAGTACATTCTGGTAGCAGTCGACTATGTTTCAAAATGGGTTAAAGCTCTTGCTTCACCTACCAATGATTCAAGAGTTATTGCTAAATTTTTCAAAAAGATAATATTTCCATGGTATGGGACCCCGCGGGTAGTAATCAGTGATGGGGGCTTGCATTTCATAGAACACAAATTTTCAGCCTTACTTAGAAAATATGGAGTGAATCATAGAGTGACAACACCTTATCATCCTCAAATAAGTGGACAAGTGGAGATATCAAACAGAGAAATCAAGGGAATTTTAGAGAAGACTGTGTCACGCACTAGGAAAGATTGGGCATTCAAACTTGATGATGCCTTGTGGGCGTACCGGACTGCTTTCAAAACACCAATAGGTATGTCTCCATTTCAATTGATTTATGAAAAATCATGTCATTTGCCTGTAGAACTTGAGCATAAAGCATACTGGGCAATCAAGATGCTGAATTTTGACCTGAAGAGTGCGGGGGAAAAACAGATATTACAATTGAATGAGCTAGATGAAATTAGACTCTCTGCATATGAGAATGCAAACATTTACAAAGAGAGGGCAAAAAGATGGCACGATCGACATATTTTCAGGAGAGATTTCCAACCAGGTGACTTTGTTCTTTTATTCAATTCTAGATTGAGACTTTTTCTTGGAAAACTTAAGTTTTGATGGCCTGGGCCTTTTCAGGTAAAGAAAGCTTATCCTTATGGAGCCGTAGATATATGGAGTGAAGAAACAGGAGAATTCAAGGTTAACGGTCAGAGGCTTAAGCACTATTATCAACAAGAGCAAATTGTGGAAAAAGAGAGTTTTTACATAGATGAACTATGATCAAATCTGAGTGCTAAAGGGTCAAACTAAAGACCTTTAAATTAGCGCTTCTTGGGAGGCAACCCAACCTTTCTAACTTTAGTTCACTTCCTTTTATTTACTTTTATCTTAGCTTTATTTTAGAATTAATTTTTATTATTGAAGAAGAAACATAGAGAGAAGAAGAGAAAGAAAACTCGACACAAAGGGGTGATAAAATTTTCTACGTATCCCCTTCCATTCAACTTTCGGATTTCATCATTGACTCATGCTTTTGTGTCCACACTACTACTTCATCTACATGATAATATTTTTCTTGAATATTATTCTTGATTGATAAATTGATTGATGATGAAAAGAACTCAAATTCATGATATCAAATTTCTTCAATGCATATTTATCTATTGAAATTTGACATTGGTTGATGCATGAAATTTTGGGTAGATATATTATTTGAAGGATAAGATTTAAAAGTGAAACTTCTCTTTTGAATAAAACGAGTATATGAGTATGATTTGGGAATTAAGATCAATTGATCAACCTAGTAGATGCTAGTGTGTTTTTGCTATTTGTTGGGAAATAAGAATCCAAGATCCACAAAAATAGTGAAATACTCTTCTACTTGGCACTATGTAAAATTGATAGTGGTACCTAAGACATGGGTTGAAGTCTATAAAAAAATAATAATGAGAGTGGAAAAGAATAAGACTCCTCTACTTGGCACTGTGTAAAATTGACAGTGGTACCTAAGAAAAGAGTTGAAGTCAAAATTAAAAGCATGTATCTATGTGGGTACATGCCGTCCATGCAAAAACAACAAAATACACGGCAAAACAAAATGCAATATATATATATATGTGTGTGTGTGTGTGTGTGTGTGTGTGTGTGTGGAAAAAGATCTTGGAAACCTAATTCCTGTAAACAAAAGCATGATAGATTGAACTGAAATTGGGTGAAGTCTTGAGATTGAAAATTCTAGTTATTATAGAAGTTGTGAAGTTTTATTTTATTGAATTGTGAATCTAGAGAGTTGAGTTCTGAGAATGATATGTCTATTTGAAGTTTTGTAAATCAATTGATAGAATTTTTCATTGATAAGTTGTATTTTAGAAATTTATTGACCATGAAAAGGTTATTCTTTTGATCAAATTTTGATTTAAAAATTTGATTTTTGCTTGAGGACAAGCAAAGTTTGAGCTTTATGTGTTTTGATGACACCAAAATATATAGTATATTTTGCATCATTTTAGATATCTTTTCATGCTAAATTTAGGATCTTTTACTAGTTTTTATGTTGAATACGTCAAATATTGCAAAGTCTACTTCTATTTTGGTTTATCATGTTTTTCAAGTAAAAAGGCACTATTTTGAGGCATTTTCAAGCAAAATCAAATACATGAAAGAGTTACCATCGTCAAGAGAAGATCACCCAAAAAATTCCACACAAAACGGAGCAACTCAGCAAAATACGGTAGTGCCGTATCTATTTTACAGTACAGTATTTTCGTACGCTATCGTAAAATCAAGAACACTGCCGTAATTTGGAGAGAGTGTTCGAACAGAAGATTTTACCAAAAATACGGCACTGCCGTAAACCATTTTATGGGCCGTATTTTTGAGCGTTTTCAGAACAGAGACCTATGCTGATTTTACGGCACTATCGTAAGGAATTACACGGGCCGTGTTTTCCTGACATTTTCGACCAAAGATTTCGGCCGATATTACGGCAGTACCGTAAACCATTCCACGGTACCGTATTTTCAAGACAACATCAGAACAGAACACGCGAGCGATTTTACGGCACTGCCGTGAAAGATTACACTACCGTATTTCCTATTTTGAACGCGACTCCCAGGTCAATTTCGATGCCCGATTTTTGTGGAAAAGATTGTGAATGATCTAGACCTTTATATTCAATGCTATAAGAAGCAAAAAGAGAGCTTTGGACGGGCGGAAGACGCACACACTGAAAGCCCCAATTTTCATCCACCATCGAGGGAGAAATAACGATTCACGCCGCCGCCTAGGGTTCCACCGCCGCGATCAATCCAGACCACCTCCGGCCGTGATTTTCATACAGAAGCTTCATTTAAAGGAGGAGACAACAAGCCAGAAGTTTCAGCTCGAATGGAGATCAATTAGAGGAGAAATTAGAGAAAAGAGAAGCGCCGCCACTGTTCATCGACGCTCCTTGCAAAATACGGCTGTGTTTTATTTCACAGCCGTGCTGTATTTTTCTAAACCTCTTTTCTTCTTGATTTTTGATCTTCTGAAACCATGACTTATTGTAATTCCTTCACGATGCTAGCTTAAACTATTTTTGGGACATAGGGGAGTAATTCCCTTTGATTTTCTTAATGACTAAGTTATTTTTACTTTCATCATGACTATTCTACTTTGATAATTTTGCCTATGTGATTATTGCTCTAAGATTCTCTTTAGTTTATTTTTGTCATCATGATTTAGAGTTCTTACAATAAGGACCGAAAGGTGTTTTGCTCGAGGACTTGGAACCCTAAAATTGATTAATATGAACTCACCATGAGAAATTAGGTTAAGTTCTTGTTTCTTAATCTTTAGTAGTCTACATTGCCATGATTGATAAAAAGAACCTAGGGTTGAGTTATTGTGTCAAACGTGGAGATCCTGCACGAAAGTGAGGATCAGAACGTTGGAGAGCCATAGGTAAAACTTGTGTTGAGACTCGGATGCGCGACGGTGATCCTTGAGTCTCCGCTTAAGACGATCAACCTAGAACTCGGATGCACGAAAGTGATCCTCGAGTTCTTTGTTTGATGATTTACTTATCATTAGCTTGGGATGAATCCTGCGCGAAAGCGAAGATTAATTCTTGCGTGGTTATCTGCACGAAAGTGAGATAATCTCTTTCAAAGTAAATTATGTCTTTATCAAAATAGAATTTGATTGATGAATATCTTTGCACATCTAGTCATGAAAATCAAAGTGAATGAAACCCTAGTCCCGGTTTTCTCTCTGATAATATTTTTTCGTGTGTTTGTGATATTTACTCGACTTTCATTCGATTACCTAGATAATGAAAAATCAATTATTCAGTACTTGACAACGTAGGTCTATGTGGATTTGATACTTTCTTTATTACTTCGAGTATCCGTACACTTGCGGATTACAACAAGAACTCCTCAGAGTGCGCAGCGGAAGATGATGCAGGAGCATACAACATGAAAGAAGGGAAAAATCTGGCCCCGACAATGCCCCAAAAATTTTCCACAGAAAGTTCCTCGGGGTACCCAACGACAGAAGCCACGCCCCATGAGTTCATGACTCTAAATTTCATAATGCTTTTCATACTTATTTAGTAGTTTTTTGAACCATAATCTTACTCTCTTGCCTTATTTTTATACCTTTTTTACCAAATATTTCAGAATCTACACTATCTTTGGTTTTGACCAATTTCAAGTAAAAAGGCATCATTATCACTGGTTTTCGAGCAATATCAATGCATGAACGAGTTCTAAACATGAAGTGGAGTTTACACAACAAATTTCAAGTCAAAATAGACCTTCTAGCAAAAATACGGCACTATCGTATTTTTGGGCGTGATTCACACGGTACCGTAATTTGCATCAGAAACCAAGCAGAAGACCTGGGTGAAATACAGCACTACCGTATGGAACTACACTGTGCCGTATTATTCAGCGTTTTTGACCAGAAAGGTTTGACAAGAATACGGCACTGCCATATGAAGCTACACGGTACCGTATTTTCCATCAAATTTCAACCCGAGGACTTAGACAAGATACGACACTACCATATGAAGGTACACGGTACCGTATTTTGTGGCAATTCTGACCAGAAGACTTTAGCAAGAATACAACACTGCCGTATAATTGGGCGACATTAACACGGTACCGTATTTGCTGCCCAGAACTTACGGAAGGAAAATACAGCAATGTCGTAATCCGGATACGATACCGTATTTTGAAACCCAGAATTCTGAGTTTTCTACCGCAAAATTGAAAACACGATTTCTTGAAACTTAGGGCACCAATTGAAGATCAAGAAAAAGGGGAAGATTCAGGATAAGATGGCGGAGAGTTGCAAAGCAAAAGGAACAATTTTCATCCACGACATAGAGAGAATTTGAAGAAATCACCGCCGTGCTAGGGTTCGTCACCGTTCGCTGCACAGACCATCTCTGGCCACAATTTTTGAAAGGAAGCTTCGCCTGAGGAAGAAGAACGTGCCACAGAAGTTTCAGAGTGAGAAGAGACCGATCAAAGGAGAAACAAAGCAAAAACACACTCGCGACACTGTTCATCGCGACTGTGAAAGCAATTTTGGGTTGCAATCCTATTGCAACCCTGTTTTGTAATTCTTACCCCTTCTTTACTGTCTCTAATCATTCAAAAACTATATTTTGCTGTGAATCTTTCGTCAAGCTAGCTTAATTTCCTCTTGGGACATGGGGGTGTTATTCTCTTGATATATCAATGACTAGATAACTTTTCTTACATCAATATATTTTGCTATGGTTATTTTACTTAAGTGATTTATGCCTTTAGTCATTTTTGGCATCATGCATTAATATGTTTTGGAGTTTTGTGCTATGGACTAAGAAGATGATATCATAGAACTTGGAACTCTAGAATCTATAATAAGAACCCATCGCAAGAGATTGGTTATGCTCTTATCTTTAGGATTTAGAAGTTTATTTCTTGTTAATGTTATGACCTAGAAATTATTGCTGTTTCAGACATGAAAACATTCTAGAGATAGATGTTAGATTGTTAGAAAGCCATAAGTAAAACCTGTGAAACTAAGGTGCGAGAGTGCGTAGTTTCACTTGAGATATTGGTATTGAGATGGAATGCACGAAGTGATTCTTAATCTCTTTAACCAAAGTTCACTTATATTTAGCATTGAATTGATCTTGCACGAGAGTGAGGATCGTTCTTTGTAAATTAACTGCACGAGAGTGAGTTTGTTTGTTTATCAAGTGAATTATATCTTGACCTTAACAAAAATAGATTGATGAATCTTTAATCATATATAGTCATAAATATTAAGATGAATGAACCCCTAGTCCCGATTCTCTCATTTTGATTTTCTCCAATCACCGTTCGATTGCTATTTTCATGATTCTCGATTCGCTTAACTAGTGAAAACTCAATTAGTCAGTACTTAACAACGAGGTCTCTGTGGTTCGATATCTTAAATATTACTTCGAGTATCCGTGCACTTGCAGAGTACAACAAGTTTTTTGGCACCGTTGCCGGGGACCTTGGTTTTGTTGATATTGATATAATTGTTAGTATTGCTGGACTAAGTTTTTGTTTTTTATTTTTCAGTGATAAATTCTGATTTTCTTTTAAGCTCTACAAATTCTGAACTTTTCTGACTTTCTACTTGTTTATGCGCAAAAATCTTACGTCAGAACCATTAGTTGCTTTTGATCCTGAAATTAATAGAACTCTTAGATTGTGCAGAAAATTGTGATTTGCAGAAGGGAGAGAAGAAGAATCCATCATGGCAGAGAAGAGAATACTTAGAGACTATGCAGCCCCGAGTAAACAGGGAATTCGATCCAGCATTACTAGGCCTACTATAGATGCAAACAACTTTGAGATTAAACCAGCGTTCTTGTCAATGATCCAACAGAACCAATTTGGAGGATCTCCTTTTAAAGATCCAAACCAACACTTATCTCTTTTCCTTGAATTTTGTGACACCATGAAAATTAATGGTGTATCTGACGATGCTCTTAGACTAAGACTGTTTCCTTTTTCTCTTAGGGACAGAGGAAAAGCTTGGCTTCATTCACATCCAACTAGGACGTTTACTACTTGGGAGCGGTTGTCAAATGCCTTCTTGCAGAAGTATTTTCCTCCTAGTAAGATGGTTCAGTTGAGGAACCAAATCTCAGGCTTTGCTCAGAGAGATGGTGAATCATTTAGTGAAGCATGGGAGCGCTTCAATGAGTTACAACGGAAGTGCCCTCATCATGGATTAGAAGATTGGGTGTTAATTCAAACTTTTTATAATGGTTTGCTTTACAACACACAATTAACTGTTGATGCTGCTGTAGGGGGAGCACTGATGAACAAGACTGTTGATGCTGCCTATGCCTTGATTGAGGAGATGACGCTAAATCACAACCAGTGGGCTTCTGAGAGAGGAGTGCTCTATCGGCTTTCTCATGGTAAGAACGATGGTGATGGTTGGCGTTCTCTTGCAGAAAAGGTAGATTCATTATGCAACCGTTTTGATTCTTTTCAAATGCAAACCACTGCTGTATCTTCTGCTCTTTCTGAAGTTTGTGAGAACCATGGGCACTATGCTGAGGAGTGCAAGGTTTTAGTTGATCAAGAGAGTGAGCAAGTTAATGAAGTGGGGGGTTACAATCAAGGTAGACCTAATGACTATTACTCCAATACCTACAATCCTGGTTGGCGGAACCATCCTAACTTGTCTTGGAAGAGTAACAATCAAACTAGTGGGCAAAATGGGAATAGGGGGTATAATAAGAGACAGTCAAACCAGAGTCAACCCCAAAAATCTAGTTTAGAATAGATGTTTGAGAAATTCATGGGTAAGCAGATGAGCAAAAATGATGAGATTTCAGAAACCCTTGAGCAGATAAATTCTAGGTTGGATGGTGTTGTTGCTCATAATAAGATGTTAGAAACTCAGATAGCACAATAGGCTAGTGCACCTTATAGACCCCCAGGGAAGTTACCTGCAAAACCTGAACCTAACCCTAGGGAACATTGTAATGCTATCATAACCAGGAGTGGAAAACAGTTGCAAGATCCAAGGGGGCCATTTGATGATGAAGAAGTTGAGCCTGATGTCATACCTAGTGATGAACCAGTTTTGGAACCACAACCCACACAAGTGCAGTCCCTTCCTAATTCTTCTCCTTCTAAGGAGGATGAGTCTTCACAGAAAGGTGACTTACCTTGTGAAGTTGAGGTACCTAGACCTAGTTCACCACCACCATATAGGACACCTATCACTTATCCCTAGAGGATTGTGCAAGCTAAGTTAGATAGGCAGTTTGGGAAAGTTTTGGAAGTGCTGAAAAAGTTATACATTAATATTCCTTTTACTGATGCATTATCTCAAATGCCTACATATGCAAAGTTTTTAAAAGAGATTTTATCCAATAAAAGAAAAATAGAGGAATATGGTACTATGGCACTAACTGAAGAATGCAGTGCTCTTATTCAAAACAAGTTGCCACCAAAATTAAAGGATCTAGGTAGTTTCTTTATTCCTTGTTCCATTGGTAATGTTGCTTTCGATCGAGCCTTATGTGATCTAGGAGCTAGTGTGAGTCTTATGCCTTTATCTGTGTGTAGGAAACTGGATATGGGAGCTCCCAAACCCACTTCAATATATTTGCAGCTCGCCGATCGATCAGTAAAATATCCAGCAGGTATTCTAGAGGATGTTCCTATCCAAGTTGGTAAGTATTTCATACCTATTGATTTTGTGGTGCATGAAATGGAAGAGGATGCCAAAATTCCTATTATTCTGGGTAGACCGTTCTTAGCCACTGCTGGAGCCCTTATTGATGTAAGGAATGGTAAACTTACTTTAAGACTTGGCAATGATAAGATTGAATTTGATTTAAATAATTCATTGAAAAAGCCTACATATGCTAGTTCTTGTTGCACTATTCATGCTATTGATGACACAGTTTACAATATTAGTTGTTTATTTGATGATTCTTCTGTTGATATTTCTACTTCTGATTCTTGTTCTGATTCCTTGGAAAATTTTTGTGAAAAAATTGATAATTCTTATTTTGATGATGATTTTGATGGTGAAAAACATGATATTTTAGATTGTGCTACTTTTGATGATGAAAAAGAAAAGATTCCTAAAGTTGAGTTGAAAGTTTTACCTGATAACCTTAGATATGAATTTCTTGGTCCTACCTCTACTTACCCTGTGATTGTGGATGCTCAATTAGATGCCAGGGAAACTGATCTGCTCTTGAAGGAGTTGAGAATTCATAGAAAGGTAATTGGGTATACCATAGATGACTTGAAAGGAATTAATCCTTCTTTTTGTATGCACAGGATTCACATAGAGGATGAGCACAAGCCACATGTAGATTTTCAGAGGAGACTCAACCCGTCTATGAAGGAAGTGGTGAAGAAGGAAGTACTGAAATTGCTTGATGCAGGTATTATCTACCCTATCTCAGATAGTAAGTGGGTAAGTCATGTCCATTGTGTTCCTATGATGGGGGTAGAGACCATGACCCAAGAAAATATAAATGGAGCTTAAGGCTACCCTAGCTTATGGGTACCCTAAGGGACCTTTGCATTGCATGCATCATGTAGCTACATTTGGTAAGTTTTATACTTTGTTTTCTATTTTTCCTTTATGGAAATTATGTTGCATCATACTAGAATTAGTGAATGTCATAATGTTGCATCCTAGTAGGAGTAGTGTAATAAGCATTTACAAGTGATGTGGACAAGCTCAAGGCTAGCTCAAAGCTCACTCAACAAAGCTAGCTCCAAATATGGAAGGTCACTTCAAAGCCTAGCTCAAAGTGAGGACATGAGATGAAAGGAGTTCATCTCACCTTTCCAAATTCGTATGCCTCATCAATCATGGATTATTTCAGCCACCTCAAGTAAAATGCGCCCATGAAAGAAGAAAAAAAATCAAGATCCCAATCACTAAAATCAAGGAAGGCAATTAATGGGATTTCTATTCACACCATGGAAGGAAACAAGACAACCATTCCATCAATCCTCTCCAAATTCGCTCAAGACAAGCTTGGAAGCCTTGCCACCTCATGAAGCCACTTAAGGGAAGAATTCAAAAGAAATTCGTCCAAGCACAACATTCAAGCCAATCACATATCAAGAGAAGATCATCCATGGCTAAAGAAGGAAGTATTGTCACCTTTCTTACTGCCCAAGCAAGGAAGAGTGCGCCCAAAGCCACCAAGAGGATTCTATATTCGTCCAAGCCAAAGAAGGGAAAGTTTCAAAAAGAATTCGACCAAGTAAGCAAGCAATTATTGGCGTTCACACTCAAATATGGAAAGTTCTCACGCCAATTTCAACCCATGAAGCCATTGCCACGACAAAGCCTTAAAGAATAAGATTTTCTTTCTATTTTGCTCTTTTGTAACGTTGGGAAAATTGTCTACAAAACTTGTAATGTCGCATGTAAGAATTAGAATGCTTGAATAATGAAATTGTCGATTAGTTTCCTAGGAATTTTGGGTGCTTGTGTCGCCCTCCACTCTCCTTTTCTCCTCTGAGGTGCGTGTGTCACCTATCTTCACTTCTTCCCCAAGGGCTAAGGTTCCCCTCGCTAACCTTTTCTACAAAGATATCTCCATCAACTTGGCACTTGGACCATCTTCTTCAACCTCTTGTGGCGCAACTCCATCATCTTCAATCAACTTGTGGTGCAAGAAATACTCCTCTCAACAAGTGGCGCATCTCATCTTCAAAGGACTTCATCCTCCACTTTGGCGCAAGACGACAACCTCTTCAACCAACAAATAGCGCATCACATCATCTTCAACCAACAAGTGGCGCAACCTCTTCAAAGATCTCCCCATCAACTTGGCGCAAGAAACCCCTCTTCTACATAGTGGCGCAAGTTGAAGAGAAAACATTGACAAGCTAAGTCTTTTTAACTCTTTGTGTTGATTCTCCCTATTCAAGAACAATCTTACTACACCTTGTCTGTGTCTTGTAGGAGGATAGCGCAATAGCATGGAGGACTCATCTTGGCGCAAGATCTCTTCTTCCACCCCTCTTAAATAGTAGATTAGTTAAGCTTTCTTGTTAGCAAGAGGAACTTGGAGGCTTAACCTCCCCTCTTGATCTCTTTGTTGTAATAGGACTTTGGACTTTAAACCCTAGTTTTAACACTCATGCATGTGTGAGTTTGTTGTGATGGTGTGCCCATAATGATGCAACTCCTTCCATCAGAGTAGGACCGTTGAAGATCGGGACGGTACGATCCTTCTATTCTCAAGGGTCGCTCTGTAAGTATTCCTTCTAGTTTTCAATTCCTAGATTAAAATATTTTAGTTTATGAGTGCATGCTTAATAGTAGATCACATGTTTATTGTTTAGTTTTGGCATGTTAGAATCCATGTTTAGGAGTTGAAGTTTATTTGCATGCGTAATTTCAGTTTTTATCGTAAAATACCAAAAACATATTTTTTTTAAAACACGTTAGTTCTAATCTTGCACATTTCATATTTCGTGTCTCCCCCCCCCCCCCCCCCCCACATCACACAATGGCGGAGGGAAGGACATGGAGACGCACGATCTCTCGAACAAACAGATGTGTGACATGGGAAGCGTCCGCTGTGCGCGAACAAGGTATAAAATGGGCTATCTTCGAAAACCGATCAACAATGACGTAGATCGAATCGAAGCGGGAGGCGGTTCGAGGCAACCCAAGGAAAAAGTCCATGCTCAGGTCGTGCCACGGGCTACAGGCCACTGGCAAAGGGGTGTAGAGACCCGTGTTCGAAGGGCGGGGCGTGGACAACTGACATGTACCGCAATGGCGCACAATGCACTCAACATCCTTATGGAGGGAAGGCCAAAAGAGGCATTCCTCCGCCATCTCAAGGGTCTTATCGCGGCCATGATGGCCGGTGACGCCACCCGCATGAAGCTCGAGCAAAAGATGATCTCGAAACAAAGAACGGGGAATGCACAACTGATTCCCCAAGAAGAGGTAACCCTCGCACAATTGGTAGGGAGAGTTGGGGTCGGTGGACTTGGTCAAGGCGGCATAGATGGTGCCAAAATCAGAGCAAGTGGCGTACTCTTCTCTTACATGGTCAAAGGTGTTGACGCGAGTGCGCATCACGCATAAGAGGGTCCGGACACGACTCAAGGCGTCTGCAACGACATTCTCCTTACCCGCCTTGTGATTGATCACGAAGGAATACTGCGACATTCACAGGTGGTCTTGACCCCACACAGTTCTTAGATTGGGTCGTGTCTGTTGACGCGTATTTTTATCTTAGCCATTGGCCTCCGCACTCATGGGTTCGGTATGTGCGCACCTTACTTGAGGGGCCTGCACGTTTACATTGGGAAAACGAGGTGTGCCAAAACACGCAGCAGGCTCTTCCCCCGATCACTGAGTGGGCGGAGATGCGATATCACCTCTGTGAGCGTTATGTACCCCCTTCGTATAGGCAGCGCCTTCTTGATCGGTATAGTAGCCTACACCAAGGGTCAAGTACTGTCGAGGAGTATCGACTCACCTTCGAGACGTTGCAACTCCGTTGCAATTTGCAAGAGGACCCCGAGTTAGTTTTGTCAAAATTCAAGAATGGGCTTCGTGCGGAAATCCACCGAGCCTTACCCGCTTATGGATCGGAGACCCTTGACCAGACTTTTCAGCCCGCTCGAGACATCGAGCAGGACCTTCGCGACGCTACAACGCGCAATGACCTTGGCCCCCATAGGCGTCCTCATGCGGGTGGTCCCCCGCAACCCCACCCGCGACTTGAGCGTCCAGAGCCTCGTCCGGACCCACGACCCGCACTCCCGACCCTTCAGCCCCTTAGACACCCACCCCCTGAGGCTTCGCCTTCTCGGCCCACTTTGGAGGAGAAGGGCAAAGCCCCAGCGATCGAAGCCTCTGGCCGTATTACCTGCTACAACTATTTGCAGCCAGGTCACATGCCGCGTGAATGTCCCAAGAAGCCCGCTCGAGCCGACACAGGTCCGGCTCGCATCGCCACCAAAACCCCCACTGAGCACGATGTTGAGGGGGAGTGTTACACTAGTGGCGAGGAGTCGGGCTCATCCACACTTGTCATTCGTTGCAACCTTGTGCAGCCCGCGCCTACCGAGGATTGGAGGCGCTCAGACATTTTCATGACTTACATTAAGTGCAATGGGCACTCATGTAAAATCGTCATTGACGGTGGTAGTAGCCTGAATGTGGTCTCTTGAACCACGGTCATGCGTTTCGGCCTTCCCCTAGAACCCCACCCGAGACCTTACTCTATCGCCTGGGTCGATACCACGAGCCTTCCGGTAAACCCACCAATGTCAGGTTCCCATCGCATTTGGGAATTATCGTAAGAAGGTGTTGTGCGACATTGCGACTATGGACGTCGCCCACGTCTGGCTCGGCCTCCCGTGGTTGTACGATAGAGACATAGTCCACTATGTCCGGTCGAACACTTATGTGTTTGACCACGATGAGCAGAAGATCCGCCTGATCCCAACTCCGCCTAAGGAGCTTTGTGTGTTCACCACCAAGGGCCTGATCACGCCCTCGGCACCTGCCCCTCTGCCTTCCCCCATGGTCTCCCTCATGCGCACCCCCGCATTGGTTCGCGAGGCTCATGCTGCCAAGACCATCTAGGCGCTCATGGTGCGCGAAGTACAGGACCCTGTCCCATGCCCTGATCTGGCACCTCCTATTGAGGTGTACGCCCTCCTTGCTGAGTTTAGTGATATCTGTTGGGGTATGCCCTTAAGGCTAATGTTTGAGGCCTTGGGATTGTATCAGTCTCATGTAATAAACTCTTGTGTTTATAAAGGCATGGTTGTTATTCAGGTTGTTACCTTGTCTGCTGCAATTAGCGTACTTCTGAATAATGTCTCAAAGCTGTTCAGCTAGGCTGACATGCTATAAAGTCCTTAGTCGAGATATCTTGGTGAACATGAGACAGCCTTGATATGCTTGAGACTAATATGTGTTCTAATCTTATAGGATGCTTCGAGCATGGAATAAGATGTAGACTCATGGGTACATTGGATGTACTGGACAGACCCTATTAGGATATTCAATTGCTTGTCACAATGTGAATGATCCTTGATTGCAACAAGTGGCACATGTCCTCTGACTTGAGATCACTTGTGTTTCTAAATGATGATTGTCATTGTTTTGAGGTAGTTCAATATCATTTGAAACATGATGGTTATAGACTATCTTGGATAATGAGCTTGAGTCAGGTTAGGGCACTAGTGATAGATAAAGGATTGCCGTCTCCTTGTTTAAGGAGTGTGATGTTCTAGAGGGGCCCCCCTGAATGAGATGATTGAGAAAGTGTATGGCCATACCCAGGTGACTATGTTCATCTGGTCTAATCATACTCATCATATTGGAGCTACAGGCTTGACACGCTTGTCCAATAAGAACATCCAGTGGCAAAGGATACATGTACGCCTTGTGAATAGATTCACACTTGTGCTGTGGTTTGGGTGTAGTCTTGGAAGACTCTTTCCTTTATATCGGGAGACAGTGATGTGTTGCTAGATACCCCTCACTGATCGTGATAACGTGAGTTATCGTTACCGACATTTAAAGGAAACCCTCAGGGTCGCACAATTTGATGATATGGCTTACTTGAGTCAGATCGTGTGGACTGAATTGTTTGGGTTCAGTTTAAAGGGATTTAATCTCTGATTGTAAGTGAGATCTGGTCTGATCATGTTTGATTGATTAGGGCTTGAGATCGGTAAGCTTCGATCGAGAGAGATGATGCTAGATCGGTGAGATCAGGAGCATCAGGAGATGAACGGTTAGATCTTGAGCCTTAGGGTTCAATTTGGTCTAGACCAAGTGGCTTGAGCTATTTTGGTTTGGTTTATGAACCAAATTTGATTGGACGTTTTGGCTTGAACTGGTTCACAAAGGTGAACGCTTGGTTCAATGCCAATATGCGTTTTTGGGTTGGCATGAGCGCATGGCTTGATTATCTTCCATTTATGGAAAGTCATCAAGGCCGATTTCACTTTCAACGCCAAAACGCATATGCATTGTGCACTTCACTTCAACGCCTTGAACTTTCGTTTGAAGGAGGTTGACGAAGTGGAGAGGTTTTGCAAGAGGAGCTCTCGGCCAAAAGGGAATCATCTCATCATCCCCTTCCATTCGACAAGAAAGATTGGGTGCCTTGCTAGCACAAGGGACGCCAAGGAAGTAAGCGTTCTTCATCTTGTGTGTGAACTTTTGGAGGAGATCTAAGTTGCTCTCTTCTTCCAAGCCGACCTCCAAGCCAATGGCGTTGGTATGAATCTCCCTCTTGATCTAATCCATCTATCAAAGTTGATTATATGAGCATATAAGCGATTGTATTGATGAAATCCTAGCAAACTTGCATGCGCCCCCTAAATTAGGGTTTCATCTGCTTGCGCTCCCCCTCGAAGGGGACTCTTCAATTGGTATCAGAGGTAGGATCTTATATGGTTCATATGATTGCTTAAGGTGATCCTTGTTTGCGCTTATGATCTAAGTTTTCTCATCATGCGATAATACTAGTTGAAAGTATTTTGATGGCGCATATATGAGATTGTTTTTGATGGCGCATGTGTAAGGTTGATTTTGTTGATGCATGTATATTGCTTACGTTATTGCGCATGTTACATGTTGTTGTTTTGACAAAACTTTACTTGCGCGCCTTTGACTAGATCTAAGTTGCGCCTACTGTAAACCCTTAGACGGGTTGATGGGGTTGAAAGCATCATCTAGTTTAGATCAACCTAGTCTGATCAGACCATCTGACAGCCTAGATGGATCGACCAGATGGCACCTGTGCGCAAGCACAAGGTGGCTATAGGTCGATTGCATCACAGGTGTGTAGCGAGGTCTGGTTGAGACAACCTGTGAACACATATAAGTTAGGCCCGGGGTCACACCCGCTTGCCAGAACTCATGTTGGTTGTTCAACCCTTGGCGCATGCATGGTTGACCATTAGGTCAACCCGAGTCAGTTAGGACTTGGTGCATGCAAGGGTATGGATCTAACTAGATTGTTGAGTGGATCCCTATCAATGGACCGTTGTAAGGTTGTAGGGCACATAAGGAAATTAAAATTTGATGCCAATGGGGTTTTCAAAATTTTATTTTCTTTGTAAGGGATCACATGATGATTGATTGATGCCATATGCTTGTTTATTTATTCTTATGTGGGTTGCCCATGTTAAATGTGTGCTGTGCTGGGGCTTGCGTGCCTGGAATTAAACCTGTAAATTAATATTATTGTGATCTGCGAATCACTTTTTAATTAATTTATTGTATAATTGACCTGCGAGTCAATCTTGTCTAGATAGATCAAAATGTATTTTGATTAGACAAGAGCACAAAGGCACACATCCCAGAGGGGCATTCAGCTGGTGGTGCACCTGAGGTGCTCTTGGCGCAAGGGCCCTGGGTTGGACCAGATGATGCTAAAGACCCAAGAAGAGCAAGTGAAGACTTAAGTATCTTAAGGTCTTACTTAGGCTATGGGCTTTTACCACATAAGATCCATGCTTTCTGTTATTGTTTATATAAGTAGAACAGCATGATTTATTTATCTTCTGCTATAGCCATAGGATTTGCCTGATAGTAAGAAGATAAAAGACCGTTAAAATCCAAACGCTAAAATATCAAGCACGTAATGCCTTCTGACGCGAAACCTCACCTTTCTGATTATCGTTGGAGCCGTGTTGTACCCACTCAGTGGGCACGTCCATCTATCTTCAGACGGTGCGTGATTTCACCTGCGTGTTACAGAGAAGCGATTTATCACTTCTCGTTGCTCAGCATAGCACGTGGTGGTCCAGGGAGTAGGTCGGGTCAGCTTGACCATGTAGGCTACATATGTGGCGCATATGGTAGCGCATGGAGGCAGCCATCTGTGGGATCAGAGACTGTGTTGTACCAACTCAGTTGGCACAGTCTGCTGGATTGCCCAGGTGAAGGGGAATCGCACGGGTTGGCGATTGGCTGGGACAGCCTACCAGAAATTAGTGCTTGTCATCTCTGTGCATCTTATCTCGCCTGAGCGGGACGCGGAGACCAAGTATGAAATCTGGATCCCATCTCACTAAAAGAGTATTACTCTTTCGGACTATTTAATGGATTTTTCAGTCAGATAAAATAGTGAGAAAAAGAATCTTTCTTAAGTCCTGGATTGATTCTAAACATTGATACTGACCTTGCTGTTCTTGCATTGTTGTAGATTCCTGCAGCAACGAACACCATGAGCTTCAATGTGCGATCCCTACTGGAAAGGGAGAAGTTTGCTGGGCCAAACTTCTCAGACTGGTTCGGACACCTTAAGATCGTTCTTAAGGCAGAGAGGAAACTGTATGTCCTCGAGACGGCTGTGCCGCCTCAACCCGCTGCGAACGCCGCAAGGGCGGTTCGTGATGCTTATGAAAAGCACGTCAATGATAGCATTGATGTCGCTTGCCTGATGCTAGCGTCTATGACGCCACCGCTGCAGCGTCAGCATGAGGATATGTCGGCTATAGAAATTATAGCGAACCTCAAGATGCTGTATGCTGCACAGGCGAGGACAGAACGCTATAATCTGACAAAGCTTTTCTTTCAGAGCAAACTGGCTGAAGGGAGCCCAGTGGGAGCTCACGTGCTCAAGATGATTGGGCACAAGGAGGCTCTGGAGAAACTGGGGCATACCATCAACCAGGAGCTTGCTGTAGACATTATTCTGCAGTCTCTCCCGCCCTCTTTCGATGCGTTCATTATTAATTTTAATATGAACAAGATCGATTGTACCCCGGCAGAGCTGCTGAATATGCTCTTGACAACTGAGGAGACTCTGAAGGGAAAGCCTTCAACCTCTGTCTTAATGGTTCCTTCTAGGAACAAGAAGAAGGGGAAGAAGGGCAAAGCCCCTGTCAAGAACTACAGTAAGGCTCTGAAACAAAAGGTTAAGCGGTCGAAGGACAACAGGTGTTTCCACTGTGGCCAGCTGGGTCACTGGAAAAAGGACTGTAAAGTGCTCCAAGGAGATAAGAGGGGAAGCATCGCTTCTGGCTCAGGTATATATGTGACTGAGGTCATGTTATCTTCTTCTTCTATTTCATGGGTGTTGGACACTGCATGTGGAGTTCACATTTGTTCAAATGTGCAGGAACTCAAGAGAAGAAGGCAGGTGGGACAGCATGAGGTAGACCTACGCGTTGGAAACGGGGCACGGGTTGCTGCTGTTGCTGTAGGAGACTATTTCATTTCTTTACCATCTGGCATTGTATTAGAATTAAACAATTGTTATTTTGTACCCAGTATAACCAAGAATATTATCTCTATTCCTGCTCTTGTCAGGAAAGGATTTGCCTTTGAATGCAATATTTCAAAGTGTGTACTTTCTCTTGATAATATTGTTTATGCTACTGGTTCAATTAACAATGGGTTATTCATGTTGGACATGGAATATTCTATACAAAACATTGATAATAAGAAAGCCAAGTATGCTGAAGATAGCACCTTGTTATGGCATAGTCGTTTAGGCCATATTAACAAGAAGCGCATTAAGCGGTTGCATGATCATGGACTGCTGGGATCATTCTCCTATGAGGAGATTGATACATGCAAAGCTTGTTTGATGGGTAAAATGACGAAGTCACCTTTTCCTAACAAAGGTCAAAGGGCTTCAGGTTTACTTAACCTTATACACAGTGATGTGTGTGGGCCGTTTAGTAAACATGCCAGAGGTGGCTATCAGTACTTCATTACATTTACTGATGATTTCAGTAGATATGGTTATGTCTATCTAATGAGACATAAGAGTGAATCCTTTGACAAGTTCAAAGAGTTCAAGAATGAAGTATAGAATCAGCTAGGCCGAAATATCAAGGCACTTCATTCTGATCGAGGTGGAGAATACCTGAGTCATGCGTTTACTGACTATCTGAAGGAGTGTGGGATTATCTCACAGCTCACTCCACCAGGAACACCGCAATGGAATGGTGTGTCCGAGAGGAGAAATAGAACGTTACTTGATATGGTTCGTTCTATGATGAGTCAGGCTACTCTTCCATATTCCTTTTGGGGATTTGCACTGGAGACAGCTGCAAAGGTACTAAACCGAGTGCCATCCAAGGCAGTTTCAAAGACGCCATATGAATTATGGTATGGGAAACAGCCGAGCTTGACATTTATCAGGATCTGGGGTTGCGAGGCTTATGTCAAAAAGCTCGCCTCTGGGAAACTGGAGAGCAGATCTGAGAAATGCATCTTTGTCGATTACCCTAAGGAAACTAAGGGTTATTATTTCTACGATCCCAAAGAGAACAAAGTATTTGTTGCTCGGATGGCCATATTTCTTGAGAAGGAGTTTCTTCTGCAAGAAGCCAGTGGGAGAGAAATAAAGCTGGATGAGAATCCAGAGGATGGACAAAGTAGTCAAGCACAGATGGATGTGCCTGAGCCGGTAGAACAGGTTATTGAACAACCTGAGGCTCAAATATCACGGGAACAGCGTAGATCGGGAAGGATCCGTCGTCAGCCTGAGCGCTATGACGGAGTCTACATCATTGATAATGATGAACCCCTTACTTATGCGGATGCGGTCAGTGGACCGGAGTCAGCTAGATGGCTTGAAGCTATGCGAGCCGAGATGGACTCCATGTCAGATAACCAAGTCTGGGATTTGGTTGATCCGCCTCCGGGAGTAATCCCTATAGGCTGTAAATGGATGTTCAAGAAGAAGATTGACATGGATGGTAACGTGGTTACCTATAAAGGCAGGCTAGTAGCGAAAGGTTTCAAACAAATCTACGGGATAGATTATGATGAAACTTTCTCTCCTGTAGCCATGTTTAAGTCTATTCGGATTCTTTTCGCGATAGCAGCATATTACGATTATGAGATCTGGCAGATGGATGTGAAAACTGCTTTCCTTAATGGAAAACTGGATGAGGATGTGTACATGACACAACCTGAAGGTTTCACTCATCCAGCAGATCGTCATAAAATATGCAAGTTAAAGAAGTCCATTTATGGACTTAAACAAGCATCTAGAAGCTGGAATATTCGTTTTGATGAATCAATCTCTAAGTTTGGTTTCATCAAGAACGAGGACGACCCGTGTGTATATAAGAGGTTTAGTGGGAGCGTGATTACATTCCTAGTCCTCTACGTCGATGACATCTTGATCATTGGAAATGATGTTCCTGAAATGCATGCGGTTAAGGCATGGTTAAGGAAATGTTTCCAGATGAAAGATCTAGGAGAAGCAGCCTATGTGTTAGGTGTAAAGATCTACAGGGATAGATCTAAGAGGCTTCTCGGGCTGTGCCAAAGTACTTACATCGATAAAGTCCTGGAGAGATTTCATTTAGAGAATTGTAAACGAGGATATCTTCCAGTCAGACATGGTCTGAATCTTTCGAAGAGTCAGTGTCCACAAACACAGACTGAGAAAGATGAAATGGACAATACGCCTTATGCTTCGGCTATTGGGTCCATAATGTATGCGATGTTGTGTACTCGCCCTGACGTCGCTTACGGGTTAAGCGTGACCAGTCGGTTCCAAAGTAATCCAGGTATGGCGCACTGAATTGCAGTCAAGAACATTTTAAAATATCTGCGGAGGACCAAAGATATGTTCTTGATATATGGTGGTCAGGAAGAACTCAGTATAGAAGGATATACTGACGCTTCGTTCCAGTCGGACCAGGATGATTTCCGATCGCAATCAGGCTATGTTTTTAGCTTGAATGGTGGAGCAGTGGTGTGGAAGAGTTTCAAACAGTCAACTGTTGCTTATTCCACAACAGAAGCCGAGTATGTTGCAGCCTCGGAAGCATCCAAGGAGGCAGTGTGGATTCGTAAGTTCGTGAGAGAACTTGGTGTCGTTCCTTCGTGTGCAGATCCTTTGGTTATCTTTTGTGATAACACTGGAGCAATCGCACAAGCAAAGGAACCATGGTCGCACCAGAAGTCCAAGCACATACAGAGACGGTTTCACTTGATCCGGGAGATCATTGATCGGGGCGAGATCAAAATATGCAAGGTTCATATAGACGACAATCTGGCTGACCCGCTTACCAAGCCTCTGGCGCAGCAGAAGCATGAGAAGCACTGTAATAATATGGGTTTGAGATTTCTCAACCATTAGATTAAGTGCAAGTGGGAGATTGTTGGGGTATGCCCTTAAGGCTAATGTTTGAGGCCTTGGGATTGTATCAGTCTCATGTAATAAACTCTTGTGTTTATAAAGGCATGGTTGTTATTCAGGTTGTTACCTTGTCTGCTGCAATTAGCGTACTTCTGAATAATGTCTCAAAGCTGTTCAGCTAGGCTGACATGCTATAAAGTCCTTAGTCGAGATATCTTGGTGAACATGAGACAGCCTTGATATGCTTGAGACTAATATGTGTTCTAATCTTATAGGATGCTTCGAGCATGGAATAAGATGTAGACTCATGGGTACATTGGATGTACTGGACAGACCCTATTAGGATATTCAATTGCTTGTCACAATGTGAATGATCCTTGATTGCAACAAGTGGCACATGTCCTCTGACTTGAGATCACTTGTGTTTCTAAATGATGATTGTCATTGTTTTGAGGTAGTTCAATATCATTTGAAACATGATGGTTATAGACTATCTTGGATAATGAGCTTGAGTCAGGTTAGGGCACTAGTGATAGATAAAGGATTGCCGTCTCCTTGTTTAAGGAGTGTGATGTTCTAGAGGGGCCCCCCTGAATGAGATGATTGAGAAAGTGTATGGCCATACCCAGGTGACTATGTTCATCTGGTCTAATCATACTCATCATATTGGAGCTACAGGCTTGACACGCTTGTCCAATAAGAACATCCAGTGGCAAAGGATACATGTACGCCTTGTGAATAGATTCACACTTGTGCTGTGGTTTGGGTGTAGTCTTGGAAGACTCTTTCCTTTATATCGGGAGACAGTGATGTGTTGCTAGATACCCCTCACTGATCGTGATAACGTGAGTTATCGTTACCGACATTTAAAGGAAACCCTCAGGGTCGCACAATTTGATGATATGGCTTACTTGAGTCAGATCGTGTGGACTGAATTGTTTGGGTTCAGTTTAAAGGGATTTAATCTCTGATTGTAAGTGAGATCTGGTCTGATCATGTTTGATTGATTAGGGCTTGAGATCGGTAAGCTTCGATCGAGAGAGATGATGCTAGATCGGTGAGATCAGGAGCATCAGGAGATGAACGGTTAGATCTTGAGCCTTAGGGTTCAATTTGGTCTAGACCAAGTGGCTTGAGCTATTTTGGTTTGGTTTATGAACCAAATTCGATTGGACGTTTTGGCTTGAACCGGTTCACAAAGGTGAACGCTTGGTTCAATGCCAATATGCGTTTTTGGGTTGGCATGAGCGCATGGCTTGATTATCTTCCATTTATGGAAAGTCATCAAGGCCGATTTCACTTTCAACGCCAAAACGCATATGCGTTGTGCACTTCACTTCAACGCCTTGAACTTTCGTTTGAAGGAGGTTGACGAAGTGGAGAGGTTTTGCAAGAGGAGCTCTCGGCCAAAAGGGAATCATCTCATCATCCCCTTCCATTCGACAAGAAAGATTGGGTGCCTTGCTAGCACAAGGGACGCCAAGGAAGTAAGCGTTCTTCATCTTGTGTGTGAACTTTTGGAGGAGATCTAAGTTGCTCTCTTCTTCCAAGCCGACCTCCAAGCCAATGGCGTTGGCATGAATCTCCCTCTTGATCTAATCCATCTATCAAAGTTGATTATATGAGCATATAAGCGATTGTATTGATGAAATCCTAGCAAACTTGCATGCGCCCCCTAAATTAGGGTTTCATCTGCTTGCGCTCCCCCTCGAAGGGGACTCTTCAATATCAGCCCCGAGGATTTGCCTCATGGCCTTCCCTTGGAAAGGGAAATTCAGCATGCGATTGACCTCCTCCCAGGAGCACCCCTCCCTAACCTGCCCCTTCATCGCCTTAACCCTGCGGAACACGCTGAGTTACAGCGTCAGGTTGATGATCTCCTCACTAAGGGGTACATCCGTGAGAGTCTCAGCCCTTGGGCCGTTCCCGCGCACCTCACGCCCAAAAAGGACGGGTCATGGCGCATGTGTGTCGATAGCCGCGCTATCAATCGGATCACTGTCAAGTATCGGTTTCCCATTCCTCGGCTTGACGACATGCTGGATTTGATATCCGGTGCGTCGTGGTTTTCCAAGCTCGACCTCCGAAGCGGATATCACCAAGTCCGCATTCGCGAGGGCAACGAGTGGAAGAAGGCATTTAAGGCCAAGGATTGTCTTTACGAATGGCTTGTCATGCCATTCAGGTTGTCCAATGCCCCTTCTACATTCATGCGCTTGATGAGTCAGGTTCTTAGACCATACATGGGCAAGTTTTTGGTCGTCTACTTCGACGACATTCTGATCTTTAGTCGGACCCGCGATGAACACTTGGAGCATCTTCGCTCCACTTTTAACCTACTGCAGAAGGAACGCCTCTTCCTTAACATGAAGAAGTGCGCCTTCCTGACCAACAGTGTATATTTCCTTGGATACATTGTGTATGACCAAGGTCTGTCCATTGACCCTGCGAAAGTTGAGGCCATCCGGCATTGGCCCGTGCCTAGCACCGTGACTGAGGTTCGTAGTTTCTTGGGTCTTGCGGGGTTTTACCGCAGGTTCATCCATGGGTTCAGCACCATTGCCACCCCCTTAACCCAGCGCCTCTCTAAGGATGACTTTGAGTGGACCCCTGCCAGTCAATGGGCTTTTGACGCGCTTAAGGACGCCCTGACCACCGCTCCTATCTTGCGCCTCCCTGATTTCTCGAAAGTCCTCGAGGTGGTGTGCGATGCCTCCGGGTCCGACATCGGAGGATCCCTTAGTCAAGAAGGCCATCCCGTGGCCTTCTTTAGCGAAAAACTGAACGTGGTTCGATAGTGTTACTCCACGTACGACAAGGAGTTCTACGTGTTCGTTTAGTCCCTCCGGCAGTGGAGGCATTACCTCCTCCACCGCGAGTTCGTGTTATATAGCGACCATCAGGCCCTCTCCTTCCTTAATGCCCAAAAGAAGTTGGGCGCCCGCCATGCTAAGTGGGTCGAGTACCTACAGTAGTATTCCTACGTAATCAATCACAAGGCGAGTAAGGAGTACGTCGTCGCAAACTTCTTGAGTCGTGTTCGGACCCTCTTATGCGTGATGCGCACTCGCGTCAACACCTTTGACCATATCAAAGAAGAGTACGCCACTTGTTCTGATTTTGGCGCCATCTACGCCACCTTGACCAAGTCCACTGACCCCGACTCTCCCTACCAATTGTGTGAGGGTTATCTCTTTTTGGGGAATCGGTTGTGCATTCCCCGTTCTTCGCTTCGAGATCATCTTTTTCTCGAGCTTCATGCGGGTGGCGTCGCCGACCATCATGGCCACGACAAGACCCTTGATATGGTGGAGGAACGCCTCTTTTCGCCTTCCCTCCGTAAGGATGTTGAGCGCATTGTGCGCCATTACGGTACGTGTCAGTTGTCCAAGCCCCGACCTTCGAACACGGGTCTCTACACCCCTTTGCCAGTGGCCAGCGGCCCGTGGCGCGACCTGAGCATGGACTTTGTCCTTGGGTTGCCTCGAACCGCCTCCCACTTCGATTTGATCTACGTCGTTGTTGATCGGTTTTCGAAGATGGCCCATTTTATCCCTTGTTCGCGCACAGCGGACGGTTCCCACGTCGCACATCTGTTTGTTTGAGAGATCGTGCATCTCCATGGCCTTCCCTCCACCATTGTGTTCGACCGTGACACGCATTTTGTGAGCCACTTATGGCGCTCCATATGGGCCCTCTTGGGTACCACTCTGAAATTCTCTACGGCCTATCATCCCCAAACCGATGGGCAAACTGAGGTCGTTAACCGCAGTTTGGGCAATCTTCTCCGTTGTCTCATCGGGGACCATCCGAGGTCGTGGGATTCCATCCTACACATGGTCGAGTTTGCGTACAATAGTTCTTCTAATAGGTCTACGGGTCTCAGCCCCTTCCAGATCATTTCGGGCCATCAACTGCGTAAACCCATAGACCTGCATGACCTTCCCATGGAGTCTCACCTCTCCCCGCATGCATATTCCTTTGCTCAGCATATTGCTACTCTACATGATGAGGTCCGACATCATATCTTTTCGGGCAACATTCATAATGCAATCAAGACCAACGAGCATCATAACCCACGTCATTTCTCTGTAGGTGAGCTGGTGAGGGTGCGTATCCACCCCGAGCGTCTACCCAATAGAGCGCATTTTAAGTTTCAATTCTAGTATCAGAGGACGTTGCGCTTTCGATTCATATCGTTTGAACGATCCCTCAGCATCGCTTTGCATATTTCTGCATCCGTTTGGTGTTTTCAGCATTTTACCTTCATCGTCTCCCCCTTGTTTGTGCATGGTGACTACGCGGTCACAAATTATGTCGTCCCAATACCCGGAAACCATCCCCAAAACACAAGAGTTGGTTCAGCCTTTGGAAGGGGCTAACATCTGGTTAGAGTCTATGGTTGCGCTTGAGGCGCGGATCGATGCGAAGCTAGATGCACTGTCCACGTGAGTGGATGCTCAACAAGCAAGCACACATGCCATGGTCCAGCAGATTTTGGCTGGGTTCCAACACCTTATTGGTGAACCCGGGTCTGCGGAGCATGGTCGCCCGAACTCGGTTAACCCTCCGGTGTCCGCGAACCCATCCCCCACTAGAGAGTTGCCCCTGATGGCCATGCCCACACTGCGGCGCGCCCACGAGGATGAATGGGGTCACTCGCGACCTCATGAGGTCCCTAGGAACCCAAGTTACGGAGTGACCCCCTCGATGAGGACGATGTTTGGGCCGCACAAGGGCCCCAGCCCGGTGGCCGTTTTGGCCACGCTTGGGCCGCACCTCGAACCCCAGCCCATACCCGCGTTGAGCGCCCCCGGGTGGATGATGATTTCCGTCGTTTCATTCGTAACACCCCCACACCTATTAGTTGCTACATTATACGGATATATCACTTTACATCTCATGATTGTTGAGTTTGATGCTTCTACACCTCTATAATCACTGACACTGCTATTCTGTTTCACATGCTTTTTCGATGAGGTTGTAATATGATATTTTGATATTCTGATGAGCTATCTTCGATATGGTTGTAGTCTACATGATGATATATTTAGTGTTTACGATGATATTTTTATATTGTGATATTTGATGATGATGATGAGTATATTCTTGTTTTATATTGTTGATGAATTGATTGATTGATGATGAATGGACCCATATTTGTGATTAGAGAGAAACCTATCATATTAGATTTATTTCTTTAATGCATATCTATCTTTGAAATTTAACATTGGTTGATGCATGAAATTTTGGGTAGATGTGTTATTCGAGGAATAAAATCTAAAGGTAAAACTACTCCTTTAAATAAAATGAGCATATAAGTATGATTTGTGAATTGATGTCAATTAATCAACCTAGTAGATGTTTAGTCTATTTTTGCTATTTGTTGGGAAATAAGAATCCAAGATCCATAAAAATAGTGAGAGACTCCCCCTACTTGGCACTATGTAAAATTGATAGTAGTACCTAAGACATGGGTTGTAGTCTATGCATGAAAAATAATAAGAGATAAAAAGAATAAGACTCCTCGACTTGGCACTATGCAAAATTGATAGTGGTATCAAAGATAAGAGTTGAAGTCAAAAATAAAAAGTGTGTATCTAAGTGGGTACATGCCATCTATGGAAAAATAACAAAATACATGAAAAAGAAAAAAAATGAATAAAAAAATATGTGTGGAAAAAGATCTTGGAAACCTAATTCCTGTAAACAAAAGTATGATAGATTTGAACTGAAACTGGGTGAAATCATGAGACTGAAAATTCTATTTATTATACAAGTTGCAAAGTTTTATTTGATTGAGTTGTGGATCTAAAGGATTGAATTCTAAGAATGATATGTTTACTTGAAGTTTTGAGAAACAATTGATGGAATTTTTTATTGATGATTGTATTTTAGAAATTTATTGAGCATGAAAAGGTTTATCTTTTAATCAACTTTTGATTTTTGCTTGAGGACAAACAAAGTTTGAGCCTTATGTATTTGATGACACCAAAATATATAGTATATTTTGTATCATTTTATATATCTTTTCATGCTCAATTGAAGATCTTTTACTTATTTTGATGCCAAAATTATCAAATATTGCAAAAACTATTTCTATTTTGGTTTTTGATGATTTTCAGGTAAAAATGCACTATTTTAAGGCGTTTTCAAGTAAAATCAAATACATGGAAGAGTTACCATCATCAAGAGGACGTCACATGACAAATTTCACGCAAAACGAAGCAACGAACCAAAATACGGTAGTGCCATATTCTATTTTATGGTATCGTATTTCCGTACGATACCGTAAAATCAGAGCACTGCCGTAATTTTGGGAGTTTTCAAACCAAAAGATTTTCCTGATTTTATGGATCCACTGTAAAGAATTACACAGGCCGTATTTTGGAGCGTTTCAAACCCGAGACTTTTGTTGATTTTACGGCACGACCGTAAACCATTACACGGTGCCGTATTTATCAGAGATTTCAGACCAAAGAACTCGTCAGATTTTACAGCACTACCACAATAACTTTTACGGGCCGTAATTTTGACATAGGGTTCAGAAAACCAAAATACAGCACTGCCATAAAATAGTTTACAGCCGTAATTTCCATTCAAAAACGTGATTTTTACGGGCCCGAAACTTGCGCGGACCATATCTTTTGATCCAGACCTCCAAATTGAGACCCGAAAGATGCTGCGGACTCGACTTTAAGAGGATAAGACACAAGAAGTGAAAGGGGGAATTTTTATCCAGAATTGAGAGAGCAATTGAGAGAGAGGTGGTTAGGGTTTGGCCTCACGCCGAGAGGCGTAGAGGGCACCTCAGGCCATGATTTTCACACAGAAGCTTCGCCTGGAGGAGAAGACAACACCCTAGAAGTTTCAGAGGAAAAGGAGTTCAATCGGAGGATGAATGAATGAAAGAAGGGGCACGGCACTGTTCATAGCGTGTTTTGGAGGCAAATTACGGCTGTAATTTCTATTGCAGCCGTGTTGTAATGTTGTTTCTTCTTCTTCTTTGATTTCTGAACACTTTGATACTATGGCTTATTGTATTTCTCTTTCCATGCTAGCTTAATCATATTTGGGACATGGGTGTAATTCACTTTGATTTCTTAATGATTAGATAACTCTTATTTTCGTCAGAATATTTTTATTATGATAATTCTACTTATGTGATTGTTTATCTTTGATTCTCCATAGATTGATGTTATTATTCATGTTTTAGAGTTCTCGCAATAAGGACCGAAAGGTGACTTACTTGAGAACTTGGAACCCTAGAATTGCATATTAGGAACTCTCTTAGGTTAGTTCTTAATTATTTGATTTTAGTGATCTTATTGTCATGATGATAATTTGAACCTAGGGTAGAGTCGAGTTGCCAAACGTGGAGATCTTGCACGAAAGTGAGTTTCGGAACGTTGGAGAACCATAAGTAGAACTTGTGTTGAGTCTCGGATGCACGAAAGTGATCCATGATATTCCACTTGAGACAATCAACTTAGAATTTGGATGCACGAAAGTGATCATGAGTTCTTTGATTGATGATTTACTTATCTTCAGCTTGGGATAGATCTTGCGCGAAAGCGAGGATTGGTCCCTGCATGATTGTCTGCACGAAAGTGAGATGATCCCTTTATGAAGTAAATTAAGTCTTTATCATAATAAGATTAGTCTGACGACCTTTTATTTATGTCTAGTCATTAGAATTAAAGTGGATGAAACCCTAGTCCCAATGTTTCTCTCTAATTATCGATTTCGTGTGTTTTCCATCATTGCTTTGCCATTATTCGGTTGCTTAGCTAGTAAGAATATAACTATTTGGTACTTAACAATAAGGTTTATGTGGTTCAATATCTTTCTTTATTACTTCGAGTATCCGTGCACTTGCGGAGTACAACAACTCATGACCTTCGATTACTCAATTAGATTACTTAACAATAAGGTCTCTGTTATCGATACTTGATCGCAACAGATTTAAAGTATACCAACTCGTGGTATAATATAACTCATGACCTTAGATTACTCAATTAGAGGAATTGGAGCAAATCTCAGTTAAATAAATATCACCAAATTCTATTCATAAAAATTTCCATCAAGCAAAAATACATAAATTAAACTTCAAGTAACAAGATACTATGCATGTGTCATATGAACATATAACAATTCATATATGTATTTTATCAATACCAGAATTGAATTTACTCAACAATTTAGGTCCATATGAAATTTCAAAAATTTCCTAAGTCATCAAATTAATCACTAAAAATGTTTCCTAAGTCTAAAATTAAGGATAAAACAAACTTGATCATCCTTAATAATCATAAACATTCAAGATACATGTCTACAAATCTTCAAGAAAAGCTAAATATATAGGGACACCCTAGACTAAAATTGTTGCATATACATAAGCATTAAACCAAGTCATCATAGATTTTAGAAAAATTTTGCAAGAGTTCCTTTTAAAATGTGACCGAAATCCCATGCAGTTATATCAAAACATGCGAACGTGATTCGAAAAAAAATTAAGAAACAATATCACAACATAGATATCAATATTTTCCACTGTGAATAAGTTTCAAATATCAAATACCATCACATTTCATGAATCAACTCAGCATTTAATATACTCACAAAGAAGATATTGCAATTGGAAGAAGATTAGAATTAAAATAAAAAATTTTATACCTTGGATTGATCAAGAAGTTTTCAAATTTTTAATTGGATATTTCTCTTACCTCAATGTCAATGTGATCAAGAATGTCATGTGTTATCAACTTTTGGGTACCTGTGGTTGGATTTGAATCAAATGATATTTCAATCATCTCATCATCATTATCTTCAATATCATCTCCTTCATCATCTGTCATGCAAATTTCTAATGAATTTCTCACAAGAAAAGGAATTGATGGTTCACATGGTAATAGTGGTGTAATATGCTCAGGATCCTCTTCCTCATCTTTTTCCTCAATTTCTTTCTCTTCAGTGGGGTATTCCATCCTAACACTATCAAATTCATTCTCACTAGTACTTTCTTGAAGATCCTTAAATTCTTCATCTTTATTCTCATAAGACTCCAAAAGTTCAAATTTCTCTTCAAACATGTCCCAAGTATTTGTGTTGCAAGACACTTCATTATGTGAGAGGGGACTAGATGGCTGGTAAAATATTGAGGAAGAGTATTTAGAATTTTCAAAATCATCAAAATTTGAAGAAGGAAAATCATAATACGTGACTGGAGTAATGACTAATGATTGTTCTAACTTTGCAAAATTCTCAGATTCATCCTAAATTCCATCCTCTATATTATTTTTATGAATGCCATAAATTATACTATGAATATCCTCACTTTGTTTTTTCATATCAGCTATAGCATTTTCAAGCAAGGCTTCTAAGTTGGATTTTTGAGGTTGACTAAAGTTTGGTTGTGAAATAAATGTTGGGTCATTCTAATAAAATAGGTTTTCATGGTTCTCCCAACTTGGCTTATAGGTACTAGGGCAAGAGATAAAGTATGGAGGAATCCCTAATTGACATTCAGTAAAATGATGCCCATGATATCCACAAATATCGCAAATAACATATTTTAACTTAGAATATTACATGCTCAAATAATCAGTATGTTTAGTAAAAGAATTTACCTTTGCTGAAAGTGATTATGATACATCCGTGCCATAATCTTTTGTCATTGTTGGTGGCACATACCTCTGATTCAACCATTGACATTGGTTAAACATCATATTTGCAATAAGACTCATAAATACAAAATGTAAAACAGGAATTGTGAAAGAAAGCTTAAAATATATAGTCAAGTGATTTTTTGAGTTCTCCTGTTCATACAATGTGTTAATCCAAAAAGAGAAAAATAAAATAAACTAACTAAACAAAATGCAAAAAATAAACAAAACAAGAAAAATAAAAACAAAAACAAAAATAAATGAAAAAAAATAAAATTAAAATAAATAAAAAATGTCTAGTCTATAAATCTCACGATTAAATCGATATTGGCTGGCCTGATCCCCGACAACGGCGCCAAAAACTTGATATGATCTGCAAGTGCATGGATTTATTGAAGTAATAAAAGAAAGATATCATTCCCAACGAGGATCAGGTGGTCAGGTACCGATTACACGGTCGATCTATATCTAGATGAATCAAATTGTGGTTTTTGTTTGCAAACTTCTAAGTACAAATAAAAGAAACAGAGATAGCGTTTTGGTAAAAATCAATTCAGATAAAATCAGGACTCGGGGTTTCGCCACATTGACAAATATGAATTTAGTAAAAATAAATCTTTAAATAAAAAATTATAGTTTTAAAAGGGATTTTTTCTAAGCTACAGATTACCTCCTCCAGAAGCGTAATCCGGTACTTAGTTACACTAATCCCGTACTCTCGTGATAATTAATGTAACTAAGCCCATTAAGTTCTATGAAAAACCATGAAATCCATCAAACGAATCCAAACTACTCCCGTGATTGAATTCGTAGGTTTGAAAAGAATAGACCTGACGTTGCGATTCACCTTTCGGTCCTTCTCGCAACGTCTAAGATGTAAAATTACATGATCAGGGTAAATCACAGAATAGACACAATTCTAATCAAATTAAATCTATAAAATTCATGTAAAAGATTTAAAACAATAGATATAATCCATGAATCATCAATGGGCTACTCCCCAAATCCCAAAAATAGAGTTTACCCCGATCATGTTTATAGCAAATAGCATGTTCATTGATGTAGATTGCATGAAAACTCAATAAGATTACAAGAAAACACTAGAAAGGTAATTGAAAATCCTTATCCTCGATCTGGAGATGAAGAAGGAACTCCAAATCCTCCTTTGCGTGATCTTCTTGCTCGAATTTTGCCCTAGAAAGTTCATTCTTGTTGTCGCCGTCGCCTCACTTCATTTTCGTGCGAAGAAGCCCCCGAAACCCGTCCTTTATAGTCTAATCAGTATAGAACCTATCTAGGAAGGTTTTTGGAGAGTTTGGTTCAATTATGGTTCAGTTTGGAGTCGAATCGAGTGAGAAACACGAAAGGCGGACGTTTTTACGGCCCGTAATAAGTTTACGACTGAGGCCGTAAATCCTTCTGTGTGTACTGAAAGGGGGTCCCCACAAGGGGGGGCGAAACCCTAATAGGAGGCGCAACAAAAACTCTAGCGGAATCTAGGGTTTCAAAAAGGATCGCATAGCATGTAATATATTCAACTTTCAATGAGAAGCGATTCTTACCATTGCCATCGCTTAGATGGTGTCTTGGAAGGAAAGGCGCAAATGCTCCTTCTCCTAAGGTGACGCACACAATTGATGTCGCCTACTCTTCCTTGGTGCTCCTTGTGCTAGCAAGGCTCCAAGATTGTCTTGCCGAATGGAAAAGGGGAGAGATCACCTTGCTTGGCCGAATATTTCCTCTTGTCGTCTACACTTCTCCACACGAGAATGCAAGCGCCGAATACTCAAGTTGGCGACAAAGGCGTGAAGAGGCAAGTTTCATGAGGCGTGGTCACGTAAGTGATCATGCTTTCTAAAAATAGAAAGCCTCACCTCCAAATGCGATCATGGGTTTACCCAATCGCAAACTCCTCTTAGATTGAACCATGCGCTCAACCAATGAGCTGGTTCAAATCGATTTGGTTCAATAACCAAACAAACCAAGCAATCAGTCCAGACCACAATAAACCCTAAGGCTCTTGATCTGACCATCGATCTCTTGATGCTCCTGATCTCACCGATCCAGCATCCATTCTCTCAATCGAAGCTTACCGATCTCAAGCCCTAATCAATCAAACATGATCAGACCAGATCTCACTTACAATCAGAGATTAAATCCCTTTAAACTGAACCTGAATAATTCAGTCCACACGATCTGACTTAAGTAAGCCATATCATCAAATTGTGAGACCCTGAGGGTTTCCTTTAAATGTCGGTAACGATAACTCACGTTATCACGATCAGTGAGGGGTATCTAGCAACACATCACTATCTCCCGATATAAAGGAAAGAGTCTTCCAAGACTACACCCAAACCACAGCACAAGTGTGAATCCAATTCACAAGGCATGCATCTTTCCTTTGCCACTGGATGTTCTTATTGGACAAGCGTGTCATGCTTGTATCTCCAATATGATGAGCATGATTAGATCAGATGAACATAGTCACCTGGGTATGGCCATACTCTTTTCTCAATCATCTCATCCAGGGGGCCCCTTTAGAACATCACACTCCTTAAACAAGGATACGGCAATCCTATGTCTATCACTAGTGCCCTAACCTGACACAAGCTCACCATCCAAGATAGTCTATAATCATTATGTTTCAAATGATATTGAACTACCTCAAAACAATGACAATCATCATTTAGAAAACACAAGTGATCTCAAGTCAGAGGAAATGTGCCACTTGTCGCATTCAAGGATTATTCACATTGTGACAAGCAATTGAATAACCTAGTAGGGTCTGTCCAGTACATCCAATGTACCCATGAGTCTACATCTTATTCCATGCTCGAAGCATCCTATAAGATTAGAACACATATTAGTCTTAACCATATCAAGGCTGTCTCATGTTCACCAAGATATATCGACTAAGGACTTTACTGCATGTCAGCCTAGCTGAACAGTACTGAGACATTATTCAGAAGTACACTTATTGCAGCAGACAATGTAACAACCTGAATAACAACCATGCCTTTATAAACATAAAAGTTTATACATAATACTGATACAATCCCAAGGCCTCAAACATTAGCCTTAAGGGCATACCCCAACAATCTCCCACTTGCACTTATTCTAATGGTTGAGAAATCTCAAACCCATATTATTACAGTGCTTCACATGCTTCTGCTGCGCCAGAGGCTTAGTAAGCGGGTCTGCTAGATTGTCATCTGTATGTACCTTGCAGACTTTGATCTCACCACGATCAATGATCTCCCTGATCAAATGAAACCGTCTCTGTATGTGCTTGGACTTCTGGTGCGACCGTGGTTCCTTTGCCTGTGCTATTGCTCCAGTGTTATCACAGAAGATAACCAAAGGATCTGCACTCGAAGGAACAACACCAAGTTCCTGAACGAACTTACGAATCCACACTGCCTCCTTAGATGCTTCCGAGGCTGCAACATACTCGGCTTCTGTTGTGGAATCAGCAACGAATGACTGTTTGAAACTCTTCCACACCACTGCTCCTCCATTCAAGCTAAATACATAGCCTGATTGTGATCGGAAATCATCCTGGTCAGACTGGAACGAAGCGTCAGTATATCCTTCAATACTGAGTTCTTCCTGACCACCATATATCAAGAACATATCTTTGGTCCTCCGAAGATATTTTAAAATGTTCTTGACTGCAATCCAGTGTGCCTGACCTGGATTACTTTGGAACCGACTGGTCACGCTTAACCCGTAAGCGACGTCTGGGCGAGTACACAACATCGCATACATAATGGATCCAATAGCCGAAGCATAAGGCGTATTGTCCATTTCATCTTTCTCAGTCTGTGTTTGTGGACACTGACTCTTCGAAAGATTCAGACCATGTCTGACTGGAAGATATCCTCGTTTAGAATTCTCTAAATGAAATCGCTCCAGGACTTTATCGATGTAAGTACTCTGGCACAGCCCAAGAAGCCTCTTAGATCTATCCCTGTAGATCTTCACACCTAATACATAGGCTGCTTCTCCTAGATCTTTCATCTGGAAACACTTTCTTAACCATGCCTTAACCGCATGCATTTCAGGAATGTCATTTCCAATGATCAAGATATCATCGACGTAGAGGACTAGGAAAGTAATCACGCTCCCACTAAACCTCTTATATACACACGGGTCATCCTCGTTCTTGATGAAACCAAATTCAGTGACTGATTCATCAAAACGAATATTCCAGTTCCTAGATGCTTGTTTAAGTCCATAAATGGACTTCTTTAACTTGCATATTTTATGACGATCTGATGGATTAGTGAAACCTTCTGGTTGTGTCATATACACATCCTCATCCAGATTTCCATTCAGGAAAGCTGTTTTCACATCTATTTGCCAGATCTCATAATCATAATATGCTGCTATCGCGAAAAGAATCCGAATAGACTTAAACATGGCTACAGGTGAGAAAGTTTCATCATAATCTATCCCGTAGATTTGTTTGAAACCTTTCGCAACTAGCCTGCCTTTATAGGTAACCACGTTACCATCCATGTCAATCTTCTTCTTGAAGATCCATTTACAGCCTATAGGGATAACTCCCGGAGGCGGATCAACCAAATCCCAGACTTGGTTATCTGACATGGAGTCCATCTCGGCGCGCATAGCTTCAAGCCATCTCGCTGACTCCGGTCCACTGACCGCATCCGCATAAGTGAGGGGTTCATCATTATCAATGATGTAGACTCCGTCATAGCGCTCAGGCTGTCGACGGATCCTTCCCGATCTTCGCGGTTCCCATGATATCTGAGCCTCAGGTTGTTCAATAACCTGTTCTACCGGCTCAGGCTCATCCAACTGCGCTTGACTACTTTGTCCTTCCTCTGGATTCTCATCCAGTTTTATTTCTCTCCCACTGGCCTCTTGCAGAAGAAACTCCTTCTCAAGAAATATGGTCGTCCGAGCAACAAATACCTTGTTCTCTTTGGGATCGAAGAAATAATAACCCTTAGTTTCCTTAGGGTAACCGACAAAGATACATTTCTCAGATCTGCTCTCCAGTTTCCCAGAGGCGAGCTTTTTGACATAAGCTTCGCAGCCCCAGATCCTGATAAATGTCAAGCTCGGCTGTTTCCCATACCATAACTCATATGGAGTCTTAGAAACTGCCTTGGATGGCACTCGGTTTAGTACCTTTGCAGCTGTCTCCAGTGCAAATCCCCAAAAGGAATATGGAAGAGTAGCCTGACTCATCATAGAACGAACCATATCAAGTAACGTTCTATTTCTCCTCTCGGACACACCATTTCATTGCGGTGTTCCTGGCGGAGTGAGCTGTGAGATAATCCCACACTCCTTTAGATAGTCAGTAAACGCATGACTCAAGTATTCTCCACCTCGATCAGAACGAAGTGCCTTGATATTTCGGCCTAGCTGATTCTGTACTTCATTCTTGAACTCTTTGAACTTGTCAAAAGATTCACTTTTATGTCTCATCAGATAGACATACCCATATCTACTGAAATCATCAGTGAAGGTAATGAAGTACTGATAGCCACCTCTGGCATGTTTACTAAATGGCCCACACACATCACTGTGTATAAGGTCAAGTAAACCTGAAGCCCTTTGACCTTTGTTAGGAAAAGGTGGCTTCGTCATTTTACCCATTAAACAAGCCTTGCATGTATCAATCTCCTCATAGGAGAATGATCCCAGCAGTCCATGATCATGCAACCGCTTAATGCGCTTCTTGTTAATATGGCCTAAACGACTATGCCATAGCAAGGTGCTGTCATCAGCATACTTGGCTTTCTTAATATTAACATTTTGTATAGAACATTCCATGTCCAACATGAATAACCCATTGTTAATTGAACCAGTTGCATAAACAATATTATCAAAAGATAAAACACACTTTGAAATATTGCATTCAAAGGAAAATCCCTTCCTGACAAGAGCAGGAATGGAGATAATATTTTTAGTAATGCTGGGAACAAAGTAACAACTGTTTAGTTCTAATACAAGCCCAGATGGCAAAGAGATGAAATAGTCTCCTACAGCAATAGCAGCAACCCGTGCCCCATTTCCAACTCGTAGGTCCACCTCATGCTGTCCCACCTGCCTTCTTCTCTTGAGTTCCTGTACATTTGAACAAATGTGAACTCCACATGCAGTGTCCAACACCCATGAAATAGAAGAAGAGGATATCATGACTTCCGTCACATAAATACCTGAGCCAGAAGCAATGCTTCCCTTCTTGTCTCCTTGGAGCGCTTTACAGTCCTTTTTCCAGTGACCCAGCTGGCCACAGTGGAAACATCTGTATTCCTTTGACCGCTTAACCTTTTGCTTCAGAGCCTTGCTGTAACTCTTGACAGGGGCCTTGCCCTTCTTCCCCTTCTTCTTGTTCCTAGAAGGAACCATTAGGACAGAGGTCGAAGGCTTTCCCTTCAGAGTCTCCTCAGTAGTTAAGAGCATATTCAGCAGCTCTGCCGGAGTACAGTCAATTTTGTTCATATTAAAGTTAATAATGAACGCATCGAAAGAGGGCGGGAGAGACTGCAGAATAATGTCTACAGCAAGCTCCTGATTGATGGTATGCCCCAGTTTCTCTAGAGCCTCCTTGTGCCCAATCATCTTGAGCACGTGAGCTCCCACTGGGCTCCCTTCAGCCAGTTTGCTCTGAAAGAAAAGCTTGGTCAAATTATAGCGTTCAGTCCTCGCCTGTGCAGCATACAGCATCTTGAGGTTCGCTATAATCTCTATAGCCGACATATCCTCATGCTGACGCTGCAGCGGTGGCGTCATAGACGCTAGCATCAGGCAAGCGACATCAATGCTATCATTGACGTGCTTTTCATAGGCTTCCCGAACCGCCCTTGCGGCGTTCGGAGCGGGCTGAGGCGGTATTGCCGTCTCGAGGACATACAGTTTCCTCTCTACCTTAAGAACAATCTTAAGGTGTCCGAACCAGTCTGAGAAGTTCGGCCCAGCAAACTTCTCCCTTTCCAGTAGGGATCGCACATTGAAGTTCATGGTGTTCGTTGCTGTAGGTATCTACAACAATGCAAGAACAGCAAGGTCAGTATCAATGTCAAGAATCAATCAGGACTTAAGAAGGATTCTTTTTCTCACTATTTTATCCGGCTGAAAAATCCAGCAAAACAGCCCGAAAGAGTAGAACTCTTTTAGTGAGATGGGATCCAGATTTCATACTTGGTCTCCGCGTCCCGCTCAGGCGAGATAAGATGCACAGAGAGTACATGCACTAATCTCTGGTAGGCTGTCCCAGCCAATCGCCAACCCGTGCGATTCCCCTTCATCTGGGCAATCTAGCCGACTGTGCCAACTGAGTTGGTACAACACAGTCTCTGACCCCACAGATGGCTGCCTCCATGTGCTACCATATGCGCCACATATGTAGCCTGCATGGCCAAGCTGACCCGACCTACTCCCTGGACCACCACGTGCTATGCTGAGCAACGAGAAGCGATAAATCCCTTCTCTGTAACACGCAGGTGTAATCCCGCACCGTCTGAAGATAGATGGACGTGCCCACTGAGTGGGTACAACACGGCTCCAACGATAATCAGAACAGTGAGGTTTCGCGTCAGAAGGCATACGAGCTTAATATTTTAGCGTTGGATTTTAACGGTCTTTTATCTTCTTCACTATCATGCAATTCCTATGGTGATAGCAGAAGATAAATAAATCATGCTGTTCTACTTATTTAAACAATAAAAGAAAGCATGGATCTTATGTGGTAAAAGCCCATAGCCTAAGTAAGACCATAATTAACTTAAGTCTTCACTTGCTTTTCTTCATGGGTCTTTTAGCTGCTCATTTGGCCCAAACCAGGGCCCAAGCGCCATTTGCAGCTGAGGTGCGCCCACCAGGGAAAATGCGCCTGGTCCTAGAGTCAAACCCTGGACCTCCCTCCTGGTCAAGCCACTGCTGCATGCGCCTCTGCCAAGTGTGCTCTGTGCTCTTGTCTGATTAACTTACAAATTAATCTATTTAGACAAGATTGACACGCAGGTCAATTACACTTTATAAATTAAATACAATGTGATACGCAGATCACAATAATTAATTTACAACTTTAATTTCCAGGCACGTAGGCCCCAGCACAGCACACATTTAACATGGGCAGCCCACATAAGAATAAATAAACATACATAGGCATCAATCAACATGTGATCCAATCATGAAAATTAAATTTCGAAAACCCCATAGGCATCAATTTTAATTTCCTTATTTGCCCTACAACCTTACAACGGTCCATTACTAGGGATCCACTCATCCAACCTAGTTAGATCCACTGCCCTTGCATGCACCAAGTCCTAACTGACTTGAGTCGACCAAAAGGTCAACCATGCATGCGCCAGGGCCGAACCACCCTCATGAGATCTGGCAAGCGGGTGTGACCCCGGGCCTAACTCATGTGTGTTCACTAGTCGTCTCAATCAGACATCGCTACACGCCTGTCTGCAGTCGACCTATAGCCACCAGGTGCTATCGCACAGGTGCTATCGCACAGGTGCTATCTGGTCAACCCATCAAGGCTGTCAGATGGTCTGATCAGACTGTCTGGATCTAACCTAGGGGATGACTTCAACCCTAATAACCCGTCTAAGGGTTTAAAGCAGGGCCTTAGATCTATAATGAGTCGCGCATGTAATATAAGTTTTTGAGAAAACATACAATATGCGCCAACAAGAAACATGCGCCAAGGAGAAAAAACATCTCTATCAAGCATGTAAAATTCGCCAACCACAACTATCGCATGTAACTTATAGATCTATACATAGGATCACAAAGAAAGCAAACATATTATCATGCAATAACCAGCTCTGATACCAATTGAAAGGGGGTCCCCACAAGGGGGGGCGAAACCCTAATAGGAGGCGCAACAAAAACTCTAGCGGAATCTAGGGTTTCAAAAAGGATCGCATAGCATGTAATATATTCAACTTTCAATGAGAAGCGATTCTTACCATTGCCATCGCTTAGATGGTGTCTTGGAAGGAAAGGCGCAAATGCTCCTTCTCCTAAGGTGACGCACACAATTGATGTCGCCTACTCTTCCTTGGTGCTCCTTGTGCTAGCAAGGCTCCAAGATTGTCTTGCCGAATGGAAAAGGGGAGAGATCACCTTGCTTGGCCGAATATTTCCTCTTGTCGTCTACACTTCTCCACATGAGAATGCAAGCGCCGAATACTCAAGTTGGCGACAAAGGCGTGAAGAGGCAAGTTTCATGAGGCGTGGTCACGTAAGTGATCATGCTTTCTAAAAATAGAAAGCCTCACCTCCAAATGCGATCATGGGTTTACCCAATCGCAAACTCCTCTTAGATTGAACCATGCGCTCAACCAATGAGCTGGTTCAAATCGATTTGGTTCAATAACCAAACAAACCAAGCAATCAGTCCAGACCACAATAAACCCTAAGGCTCTTGATCTGACCGTCGATCTTTTGATGCTCCTGATCTCACCGATCCAGCATCCATTCTCTCAATCGAAGCTTACCGATCTCAAGCCCTAATCAATCAAACATGATCAGACCAGATCTCACTTACAATCAGAGATTAAATCCCTTTAAACTGAACCTGAATAATTCAGTCCACACGATCTGACTTAAGTAAGCCATATCATCAAATTGTGCGACCCTGAGGGTTTCCTTTAAATGTCGGTAACGATAACTCACGTTATCACGATCAGTGAGGGGTATCTAGCAACACATCACTATCTCCCGATATAAAGGAAAGAGTCTTCCAAGACTACACCCAAACCACAGCACAAGTGTGAATCCAATTCACAAGGCATGCATCTTTCCTTTGCCACTGGATGTTCTTATTGGACAAGCGTGTCATGCTTGTATCTCCAATATGATGAGCATGATTAGATCAGATGAACATAGTCACCTGGGTATGGCCATACTCTTTTCTCAATCATCTCATCCAGGGGGCCCCTTTAGAACATCACACTCCTTAAACAAGGAGACGGCAATCCTATGTCTATCACTAGTGCCCTAACCTGACTCAAGCTCACCATCCAAGATAGTCTATAATCATTATGTTTCAAATGATATTGAACTACCTCAAAACAATGACAATCATCATTTAGAAAACACAAGTGATCTCAAGTCAGAGGAAATGTGCCACTTGTCGCATTCAAGGATTATTCACATTGTGACAAGCAATTGAATAACCTAGTAGGGTCTGTCCAGTACATCCAATGTACCCATGAGTCTACATCTTATTCCATGCTCGAAGCATCCTATAAGATTAGAACACATATTAGTCTTAACCATATCAAGGCTGTCTCATGTTCACCAAGATATATCGACTAAGGACTTTACTGCATGTCAGCCTAGCTGAACAGTACTGAGACATTATTCAGAAGTACACTTATTGCAGCAGACAATGTAACAACCTGAATAACAACCATGCCTTTATAAACATAAAAGTTTATACATAATACTGATACAATCCCAAGGCCTCAAACATTAGCCTTAAGGGCATACCCCAACATGTACAACCCTTTGTACACATAAAGTTTCACGGACCGTGATGGATTCACGGTTTCACCCATGAAAGTTTCTGTGTATATTTTCACTTAGCCATTTTTTCGCCCTTCGAACGCCAGATTTACAGTCGGCCCCAAAATTACGGCCAAGGCCATGAAAGTCACGTTCTTCACTATTTTCGCTCCAAATTTGACGTGTAAGCTCGTAGTCTACTCGAGAATCGTGATATAGCTTTAAAACTCTCATAATTCATCATTTTTGAGCCATTTTATCTGCATTTTCATAAAAACTAAGAAAAGTGAAGATTCTATACAAAGTAAGGTAAAAACACTTAAAATCAGTATAAAATCATAAAATAAGCCCAAAATATCATATAAAATACAGGCAAAAACATGATGTAAATGCAACGCATTAGGCATCATATCCATCCATCTTCTCCTTGGTGCATAGAAGAAGGAGCACTAAGGCTTGTATCTTCTTCCCGAGGCTAGCACCGGGCGTGGAAGAAGAGAGCTCGAGGCATCCGTGTGTGTGAGACATCAGAGGGTGCACGTTTGGGTGCCTACCTCGATGAAGTAGGGGATGATTCTAGGGTTTGAAAATGAAGATCATCTCTAGGTATGGAGCTCAAAACATTAGAGCAAGTAGGGCATGCGATTCTAACAAAATCAGCAAGTAAAGGAAAGAACAAGAAGAGAAGGGTAGAAGTCACCTTGTGGCCCCTCTTAGGGAAGGGGCCTAAACCCCTTTCTTTGTCCTCGCTCCCGAATCTTGGCGATGAAGCATAGAAGAGGGTATTTAAATGTCCTACATTCAAATCAAATGAGCAAGGGGAGGACGAAATACATGTGTCCCCAAACTCCCCTGAAACTATAACAAGAATGTCCTTAGGGGTGTTCTTGATCAAGTCTTCAATGTTGCTTCCTTTTGCTTGGCGTTGAAGAGGGAGGAGATCAGTTTGTTGGTGGCGTCAAACACCTGAGAACTTCAAGGAGAGGAGGCGAGCTTTGATGGAGGAGAAGAAGAAGAGGAGAGGAAGAAGAAGCTCTCGCATAAGAGGAAGAGAACGGGGAAGAGGAGGATTTTCGGTTGGAGTCCACCAAACCAAGATAATGCTCACGCATTCAACACATAGTTTTTTTTTCTCAAATCATAGACTGAAGTGCAAGTGAATAATGCAAGCCCTTAAATCCTCTCCTTCTCTCAACGTTAACTTCTCTTTAAGTTTACAAAATAGCCCCTATGTGAGATCCTCAATCAATGGTGGCTAATGGCTGAATTTTGAATGAATGGCGTGGATTTATTTTGTTCCTTGGTGCCTTTGATGTTTGGGGGAGATGTGTAAACGAATTGGCTGCATGCAAGGGTGCATGCAAGGGTGCATGCAAGGCTCATTAATGCTTGGGAGGGGCTGGTTGTTAGGGTATGCCCTTAAGGTCAATGCTTGAGGCTTTGGGCTATTTTCAGTATCATGTATAAATGATATATATGATTTATAAAGGCAATTGTTGTTATTCAGATTGTTACATTATCTGCTGCTGTATGTATACTTCTGAGTAATGTCTCAATGATGTTCAGCTTAGCTAACATTCACTATTGTCCTTAGTCGAGATATCTTGGTGAACATGAGACAGCCTTGATATGATTGAGACTAATGTGTTCTCTAATCTTGTGGGATGCTTCGAGCATGGAATAAGATTAGACACATAGGTGCATTAGATGTACTGGAGTGACCCTTCCTTGGATATTCAATTGTTTGTCACAATGTGAATAATCCTTGTATGCAAACAAGTGGTATATTCCCTTTGACTTGAGATCACTTGTGTTTCTAAGTGATGATTGGCATTGTCTTGAGGTAGTTCAATATCATTTGAAACATAATGGTTAAGGATTATCTTGGATAGTGTGCATGAGTCATGTTAGGGCACTTGTGATAGATATAGGATTGCCTCTCGTGGTTGGAGTGTGATGTTCTAAAGGGGCCCTTGGATGAAATGGTTGAGAATGTGTATGGCCATACCCAGATGACTATGTTCTTCTGATCTAATCATTTTCATCATGTTGGAATCGCAGGCTTGACACGCTTGTCCAACGGGAACATCCAGTGGCAAAGGGAAACATGTATGCCTAGCGAATTAGATTCGCACTTGTGCTGTGGTTTGGGAGTAGTCTTGGAAGACTCTTTCCTTCATATCGGGAGACAGTGATGTGTTGCTAGATACCTCTCTCTGATCGTGATAATGTAAGTTATCATTACCGACATTGAAGGAAACCCTTAGGGTCACACAATTTGATGATATGGCTTACTTATGTCAGATCGTGTGGACTGAAATTATTCTGGTTCAGTTTAAAGGAATTTGAACTCTGATTGGAAGTGAGATCTAGTCTAATCATGTTTGATTGATTAGGACATGTGATCGGTAAGCTTTGATCGGCGATTGATACTTGATCGCATTGATCAAGGGTTCAATGTGATGTGTGGTTAGATCTGGAGCCATTCGGTTCAGAGAGGTTTTAGCCAGGGTTGGTTCGACTTTGTGATTGGACCAAATGGAGTTTGAACCGGTTCACTTGTGAATGCATGGTTCAATTTAAGATGGAGGTTTCGATGGTTTAAGGGGAGTTATGGAGGTAGTTATTGTTTTCGGTTTTACCATATGGTGGCCGAACATACCTCTTAAAAGTCGACACCACGAATTCGAAAGTGGCTCTCTCGTCTTCTTCCTCTTAAGTGAATCATCTCCATCCAAGAAAACCTAAGCCGAAACACACATCTTCCTTGCTAGGACGATCAGGACTCCTTGGTGTCTTTGCTAGCACAAGGGATGCAAGGGAGGAAGTCTACTTCATCTTGTGTGTGACTTCTTTGGAGAAGAGGGGCTCGCTCCTTTCCTCTTCCAAGCCGCCTCTCATATCATGGCACAGGTAATGTTTTACTTGTTGTATACGAGTCTAAAAGGTTGATCATATGCTTAGCATAAGCGATTCTTGAGATTCCTAGTTTTCGATGCAAGTTCGTTTCTAGTTGCTTGTAAACTAGGTTTCCTTTCATTGGTATCAGAGCGAGGTTTCTTGCTTGATGCATATGATTGCCTTCTTGTGATCCATGCTTGATTATTGCGCATGTTTTTGTTCTCATGCTATAATTGTTTTCATGAAAAACTTACCTTCATGCGCGACTCCATTAGACTGTTCTGTACGCCTATTTTAAATACTTAGACGGGTTAGCAGGTTTGAAATCGTTTGTCAAGTATGAACCCAATAGCCTAACCAGTCTATCTGACAGCCTGGATGGGCGGCTGGATAGCACTTGTGCGCAAGACGTACAGGTGGCTATAAGTGTTGGGGTATGCCCTTAAGGCTAATGTTTGAGGCCTTGGGTTGTTATCAGTATCATGTATAAACTCTATGTTTATAAAGGCAATGGTTGTTATTCAGGTTGTTACATTATCTGCTGCAATATGTATACTTCTGAATAATGTCTCAATGGTGTTTAGCTTGGCTGACATGCGGTATTGTCCTTAGTCGAGATATCTTGGTGAACATGAGACAGCCTTGATATGATTGAGACTAATATGTGTTCTAATCTTATAGGATGCTTCGAGCATGGAATAAGATGTAGACTCATGGGTACATTGGATGTACTAGACTGACCCTAATTAGGATATTCAATTGCTTGTCACAATGTGAATAATCCTGATATACAAACAAGTGGCATACTTCCTCTGACTTGAGATCACTTGTGTTTCTAAATGATGATTGGCATTGTTTTGAGGTAGTTCAATATCATTTGAAACATAATGGTTATAGACTATCTTGGATAATGAGCATGAGTCATGTTAGGGCACTAGTGATAGACATAGGATTGCCGTCTCCTTGTTGGAGTGTGATGTTCTGAAGGGGCCCCCTGGATGAGATGATTGAGAAAGTGTATGGCCATACCCAGATGACTATGTTCATCTGATCTAATCATTCTCATCATATTGGAATTACAGGCTTGACACGCTTGTCCAATAAGAACATCCAGTGGCAAAGGAAACACATATGTCAAGTGACTTGGGTTCACACTTGTGCTGTGGTTTGGGTGTAGTCTTGGAAGACTCTTTCCTTTATATCGGGAGACAGTGATGTGTTGCTAGATACCCCTCACTGATCATGATAACGTAAGTTATCGTTACCGACATTTAAAGGAAACCCTTAGGGTCGCACAATTTGATGATATGGCTTACTTATGTCAGATCGTGTGGACTGAATTGTTTTGGTTCAGTTTAATGGGATTTAAACTCTGATTGTAAGTGAGATCCGGTCTGATCATGTTTGATTGATTAGGGCTTGAGATCGGTAAGCTTTGATTGAGAGAATTGATGCTAGATCGATGAGATCAAGAGCATCAAGAGATGAATGGTTAGATCTTGAGCCTTATGGTTTAATATGATCTAGACCAATGCTTGGTTTGATTTGGTCTTTAAACCAAATGAGATTGAACCGGTTCATCAAGTGAACGCTTGGTTCAAAGAGGAGAATGTTGCGACTTGTTCACTTGGCGTGAACGCTTGAACACATTGAGGGTTTACTATTTTTGGAAGTTATGTTTCCAAAATAGAAAACACGCCTCACGTTCGAGAGCATTGCTCTATTCTCGCTCGCATCTTCCTCTTGTCGCCTCTCTCCTCTCGTGTGGTGAGTCTTGACGCTCAAGGAGGATTCGGCCTAGCCAAGAGATTATCTCATCTTCCCTTCAAGCGATCAGGAGACTTGGAGATCCTTGCTAGCACAAGGAACGACAAGGAGAAAGCCATTTCTCATCTTGTGTGCGGCACCTTTGGAGGAGAGCCACATTGCCCTCTAGCTTCCAAGGCACCATCCAAGCAATGGCTATGGTATGATCCCTTGTCGATCTTTGCAATCTTTTAACAAGTTGATCTTATGTTCATGCATGCGATCTTAGAAACCCTAGCTTCCGCTTTGCGATAAATTATACATATGCGCCTATTAGGGTTTCCCCCCTTTTTAGAAACTTTCAATAAGCCGACTGCGGAAGGGCGTGTAGTGATGTCTGTTTGAGGCAACAAGATGAACGATCATGATAATGGCCCGGGGTCGCACCCGCTTGCCAGGAAATCATGTAGGACGTTCAGCCCTTAAGGATGCATAGTCGATCATTGGGTCGACGCTAGTCAGTTACGACTGGGTGCATCCAAGGGCAGTGGGTCTGACTTGTTCTGACGAGTGGATATCTGTTAATGGACCGTTGTAAGGTAGTAGGGCACATAAGGAAATAAAATTGATGCCATGGGTTTTTTTGTTTGGATCACTTGTTGTACATGTTTTTCATGTTGCCATGAATGATTGGACTCCAGTCGAGTACATTTGAATGTTTATTTAATCTTATGTGGGCTGCCCTTTTTTGTATGCTGTGCTGGGGCCTGCGAGCCTGGAAATTAATATATTTGATGTGATCTGCGAGTCACATTTGATTTATTTGAATGTATAAATGACCTGCGTGTCAATCTATGTCTAGATAGTTTTTTAAATGTAATTTCATCAGACATGAGCACACAGTACATATGGCAGAGGCGTTTGCAGCAATTGGCTTCACTGGGTGGGTGGTCTAGAGTTCGACTCTAGAACAGGCGCATTCTGTCTGGTGGGCGCATTTAGGCTACAGATGGCGTTTGGGCCACATGAGGTATAAGAATGCCATAAGGAGCTCAAGTGAAGATTTAAGTCAAACTAGGGTTTTACTTATATTTTTATGGGCGTTTACCACATAAGATAATTGTGCTTTCTATTTACTGTTTTAAGTAACATTAGCACATGTGTGTTTTATTCTTCTGCTATCACTATAGGCTTTGCATGATAGTAAGAAGATAAAAAGACCGATAAAATCCAATGTCAATATCAAGTTTTCAATTGCCTTCTGACGCGAAACCTCACTATTCTGACTATCGTTGGGGCCGTGTTGTACCCACTCAGTGGGCACGCCCAGCTATCTTCAGACGGTGCGCGATTACACCTACATGCTACAGAGAAGGGATTTATCGCTTCTCGTTGCTCAGCATAGCACGTGGTGGTCCAGGAAGTCGGTCAGGTCAGCTTGACCATATAGGCTACATGTTGAGCACATGATAGCTATATGGAGGCAGCCATCTGAGGAATCAGAGATTGTGTTGTACCAACTCAGTTGGCACAGTCTTCTGGATTACCAAGATGAAGGGGAATCGCACGGGTTGGCGATTGGCATGCATTGCCTACCAGTGATTAGTGCTTGGGCTCTCTGTGCATCTTATCTCGCCTGAGCGGGACGCGGAGATCAAGTATGAAATCTGGATCCCATCTCACTAAAAGAGTTTCACTCTTTCGGACTTTTTATTGGATTTTCAGTCAGATAAAATAGTGAGAAAAGAATCACTCTTAAGTCCTGGAATGATTCTTACATGATTGCTGACCTTGTTGTTCTTGCTATGTTGTAGATTCCTGCAGCAACGAACACCACAGGGCTTAACCTGCGATCCATATTGGAAAAGGAGAAGTTTGCTGGGCCAAACTTCTCAGACTGGTAAAGACAGCTGAGGATTGTCCTTAAAGCTGAGAGGAAGCTGTACATCCTTGAGTCGGCAATACCGGCACAACCCGCTGCGAACGCCATAAGAGCGGTTAAAGATGCTTATGAGAAGCACGTCAGTGATAGTACTGATGTCGCTTGCCTTATGCTTGCGTCAATGACGCCCGAGCTCCAGCGTCAGCATGAGGATTTGTTTGCTATTGATATTATAGCAAATCTGAAATTGCTGTATGCTGCTCAGGCAAGGACAGAACGCTATAACTTGACGAAACTTTTCTTTCATAGCAAGCTGGCTGAAGGGAGTCCAGTCGGAGCTCACGTGCTCAAGATGATTGGGTACAAAGAAGCTCTAGAAAAACTGGGTCATACCATCAATCAGGAACTTGTTGTAGACATCATCTTGCAGTCTCTTTCGGCATCTTTCGATGCGTTCATCATAAATTTCAATATGAACAAAATCGACTGTACTCCGGCAGAATTATTGAATATGCTCTGTACCACAGAGCAGACTCTTGAGAAGGGAAAGCCTTCATCCTCTGTCTTGATGGTTCCTTCTAGAAATAAGAAGAAGGGGAAGAAGGGCAAAACCCCTATCAAGAGCTACAACAAGGCTTTGAAACAAAACATAAAGCGGTCAAAGGATAACAGATGCTTCCATTGTGGCCAGTTGGGTCACTGGAAGAAGGACTGTAGAGCGCTCCAAGGAGAGAAGAAGGGAAGCAATCCTTCCACTTCTGGCTCAGGTATTTTCGTGACTGAAGTCATGGTTGCTTCTTCTATTTCATGGGTGTTGGACACTGCATGTGGAGTTCACATTTATTCAAATGTGCAGGAACTCAAGAGAAGAAGACAGGTGGGACAGCATGAGGTGGACCTACGAGTTGGAAATAGGGCACGAGTTGCTGCTGTTGCTGTAGGAGAATATCACATCTCTTTACCATCTGGACTTGTATTAGAACTTGACAATTGTTATTTTGTACCAAGCATAACAAAGAATATTATCTCTATTCCTGCTCTTGTCAGGAAAGGTTTTTCATTTGAATGCAAAACTTCACAGTGCTGTATTTCATTTGATAGTATTGTTTATGCAACTGGGTCGATTATCAATGGGTTATACATGTTGGACATGGAATGTTCTGTACAACAAATTGATAATAAGAAAGCCAAGCATGCTGATGACAGCACCTTGTTATGGCATAGTCGTCTAGGCCATATTAACAAGAAGCGCATTAAGCGGTTGCATGACTATGGATTGCTGGGATCATTCTCCTGTGAGGAGCTTGATACATGCAAAGCTTGTTTAATGGGTAAGATGACGAAGACTCCTTTTACTAATAAAGGTGAAAGGGTTTTAGGTTTACTTGACCTTATTCACAGTGATGTGTGTGGGCCATTTAGTAAACATGCCAGAGGTGGCTATTCATACTTCATTACTTTTACTGATGATTTCAGTAGGTATGGTTATGTCTATTTAATGAGACATAAGAGTGAATCTTTTGACAAGTTCAAAGAATTTAAAAATGAAGTACAGAATCAGTTAGGCCGAAATATCAAAGCACTTTGATCAGATCGAGGTGGAGAATACTTGAGTCGTGAGTTTACTGACTATCTGAAGGAGTGTGGGATTCTCTCACAGCTCACTCCGCCAGGGACACCGCAATGGAACGGTGTGTCCGAGAGGAGGAATCGAACCTTATTGGATATGGTTCATTCTATGATGAGTCAGGCTACTCTACCTTACTCCTTTTGGGGATTTGCACTGGAAACAGCTGCAAAGATACTAAACCGAGTGCCATCCAAGACTGTTTCAAAGACACCATATGAGTTATGGTATGGGAAACAGCCGAGCTTGACATTTATCAAAATCTAGGGTTGCGAGGCTTATGTCAAAAAGCTCGCCTCAGGGAAACTAGAGAGCAGATCTGATAAATGCATCTTTGTCGGATACCCTAAAGAAACTAAGGGTTATTATTTCTACAATCCCAATGAGAATAAAGTATTTGTTGCTCGAACGGCTATTTTTCTTGAGAAGGAGTTTCTTCTGCAAGAGGCCAGTGGGAGAGAAATAAAGCTGGATGAAATTCCAGAAGAGGGACAAAGTAGTCAAGCACAGATGGATGAGCTAGAGCCAATAGTTAATGTTCAACCTGAGGCTCAGACATCACGGGAACCGCGTAGATCGGGAAGGATTCGTCGTCAACCTGAGCGCTATGACGGAGTCTACATCATTAATGATGAACCCCTCACTTATGCGGATGCGGTCAGTGGACCGGAGTCAACAAAATGGATTGAAGCTATGCGAACCGAGATGGACTCCATGTCAGATAACCAAGTCTGGGATTTGGTTGATCCGCCTCCAGGAGTAATCCCTATAGGCTGTAAGTGGATCTTCAAAAAGAAGAAAGACATGGTAGGTAACATAGTTACCTATAAAGGCAGACTAGTTGCGAAAGGTTTCAAACAAATCTACGGGATAGATTATGATGAAACTTTCTCTCCTGTAGCCATGTTCAAGTCTATTCGAATTATTCTCGCGATAGCAGCATATTTTGATTATGAGATCTGGCAAATGGATGTGAAAACTGCTTTCCTTAATGGAAAACTGGAAGAGGATGTGTATATGACACAACCTGAAGGTTTCATTAACCCAACAGAAGGTCATAAAATATGCAAATTAAAGAAATCCATTTATGGACTAAAATAAGCATCAAAAAGCTGGAATATTCGTTTTGATGAATCAGTTTCTGAATTTGGTTTCATCAAAAATGAAGATGACCCGTGTGTATATAAAAGGTTTAGTGGGAGCGTGATTACTTTCCTAGTCCTCTACGTTGATGATATTTTAATCATTGGAAACGATATTCCTGAACTGCATGCAGTCAAGGCATGGTTAAGAAAATGTTTCCAAATGAAAGATTTGGGAGAAGCAGCCTATATACTAGGCGTGGAGATCTATAGAGATAGATCTAATAGGCTTCTCGGGCTCTGCCAGAGTACTTACATCGATAAGGTCCTGGAAAGATTCCATTTAGAAAATTCTAAAAGAGGTTATCTTCCAGTCAGACTGATGTAGGACGGGAGCGTGTGACAATGTTACTAATTAAGAACATGAAATTTTACTAATTAAAAAATACTACTAATTAAAAATCAATTTATTTATTCATCAAAACTTCACAAAGCAACCAGAATTCCAGGACTATAGAAATAATAAGTTAAGAAAAGTAGTCCCGTCAAATAAGGGGTTCCAATTATCCAATATTCAAACTAAATGAACCACATTGTAGAACTAAATTAATTCTTATGAATCAATCAAAATTTGGGATTCCGGATCTTTCATGCGAGTAAGATATCTGCAACAAAGATAGTTAATCAGATCAGACAGTAAATCAGTGCAGGAATTGTATTAGACATCAATGTTTGCTATGCCTCCGGGGTTGATCTGGTGGTTCTTTGATGGAGCCAAGTTATCTGATATGTAGAGTGAAACCTGTTCTTTATGATCGTATCAGAGATCAGGGGTTCTGTCACGTCCAAGCACGTTGAATACCTGCAAGAAGAAGCTTAATCAGTTAAGTTTTAAAGCAGAGCAGATAAACAGGAGATAAGGAAGTCTGGAAAATAGAAGGATGGAGGCAAGCGCCGATCAACGGCGCTGGGACTTGGATCGTCTGTCGGCGGCGTAGAGTCGAGATGGAATGATGTTGAAGACGTCGGAGCACGACGAGAGGTGGTGGAGGAGGCGAGGACGGCGTCGGAGTACAGGCAGAAGCGGAGAAGTGGATGTTCAACCGAACAGGGGAAGTGCGGGATCGGAGCAGGGATCGTCGGCGTTCGTCCTGCGGTGCACGATCGCCGGAACTTCTACGTCTGGGAGTCACTGTGATGATGACGATGAGGTGGCCGGAGTTTGGTGACGGGCGGTGGCTGGTCGGAGGAGCATGATGCGGAAGGGCGGAGCTAGGTCGCGGGCAGGGCAGAAGCAGGGGAGGTCGCGCTGGAGAAGGATTTGTTGCCGGCCGGCCAGTGGTTGACCAAATCAAAAACTGCTACTACTGGAGGTTGGTATGGTCGTGGTGACGACGTGGCCGGAGTTTCGGGGCGGACGGTGGCCGGTCGGAGGCGGACGACGGTGAAAGGCGGAAGTGGGACGGAAGGCTGGCGAGAATAGAGGATTCGAACGGAAGTTCGATTCCGGTGATCGGAGAGTCGGATGGATGGATGCCGGTGGCTGTGGCTTCGTCTTGGGTAGGGTGAGTGGTGGCCGAAGTATCGTGGAGATCCGGCAGGTGGATCGTCGGCGACGAACTCGGAAAATTCCAAAAATCTGGAACTGTTGCGGCTGGAAGATTGACTTGTGAGGAAGAAGAGAATGGAGGGGAGGGGAAGAGAGGGGGAAGGGGCTCGGCCCTAGAAGGAGAAGGAGGAGCACATCCGATAGAAGAAGAAGATACAAGAAAACTACTTCATACGATTCAATTTCAACAACTTTTTGTCTGTTCGTAACAAGGCTGTAAACATGATACAAATAGGGTGAAGCTTGGAAATGAACGTTGCTGGGTGAACGTTGCAATTTCCTTCTTCGTCAGCAAAGAGACGTTGGAGGATTTTCCTTGTGGGCTGAGCGAAGGTGGCTGGAGACGTTGGTGTTTCCATTCTTTGGAGCGTTGAAGTCTAGCGTTGATTTGGCTGCAAGGAGATCCTAAATTGGCTGATTTGAACGTTATTGCTTGCTTTGTTTCCTTTGGCGTGGATGCATGTCACGACTGGAGTATGCAGCAACCTGTTATTTGGAAAGTGTCTTGAGCTTCACTTGAAGTATTTGATGGTAGTTCTTTCCCCATTATTGTGCTAGCATTAGGATTGAGCTTGCTAGCTTATTTGAGAGCTTCTGAGCCTTTGATTAGGGTACTCGTAGGCTCCACTTGTATCTTCGAGGCCTGTGATCCCTGCCTCCATCATAGACATGGTCTGAATCTTTCAAAGAGCCAGTGTCCTCAAATACAGTCTGAGAAAGAAGAGATGGACAATGAAAGTCCCCTTCAAGGGGGAGCGCAAAGGGGATGAAACCCTAACGAAGGGGGCGCATGAAATTTTATAGGGTTTCATGTAGATCGTTTGCATGAATACATATATGATCAACTTTTAAGGATGAGAAGTATTTCATACCGAAGCCATGTGTTGGATGGCGTCTTGGAAGAGAGAGAGCAAAAGAGATCTCCTCCAAAGAAGACACACACCAAATGATGAAGGCTTCCTTCTTGCGCACCTCTTGTGATAGCAAAAGTGCCAAGATGTTCTTGTTCGAATGGTAGGGATGATGAGATGATGCTTGGCCGAGAGTTCTCCCCTTGTCGTCAACACCTTCACCACACGAAAATCGCAAGCCACGTCAAAGACAAGAGAGCAAAAACATTTAGGCGATATCAAGAGTGGCGTTACATGACTTCCCAAAATGGAAAGTCATGAAGCCATTCGCCAACGCCAAAACGCTTTCCTTCATGAACCATGCGTTCACATAGTGAACCGGTTCATTCTTTGGTTCAATTCGATTTGGTTCAAAGACCAAAATCAAACCAAGCCAAGCCAAGACATGGTCTAGACCTTCTATGAACCAAATGGCTCATGATCTAACCGTTCATCTCCTGATGCTCTTGATCTCACCGATCTAGCATCCATTCTCTCGATCAAAGCTTACCGATCTCAAGCCCTAATCAATCAAACATGATCAGACCAGATCTCACTTATAATCAGAGATTAAATCCCTTCAAACTGAATCCAAACAATTCAGTCCACACGATCTGACTTAAAGAAGCCATATCATCAAATTGTGCGACCCTAAGGGTTTCCTTTAAATGTCGGTAACGATAACTTGCGTTATCACGATCAGTGAGGGGTATCTAGCAACACATCACTATCTCCCGATATAAAGGAAAGAGTCTTCCAAGACTACTCCCAAACCATAGCACAAGGGTGAATGCACTTCACTAGGCATACAAGTATCCTTTGCCACTGGATGTTCTTATTGGACAAGCGTGTCAAGCCTGTGACTCCAATATGATGAGCATGATTAGATCAGATGAACATAGTCATCTGGGTATGGCCATACACTTTCTCAATCATCTCATATAAGGGGGGCCCCTTTTAGAACATCACACTCCTTAAACAAGGAGACGGCAATCCTTTATCTATCACTAGTGCCCTAACCTGACTCATGATCATTATCCAAGATAGTCTATGATCATTATGTTTCAAATGATATTGAACTACCTCAAAACAATGACAATCATCATTTAGAAACACAAGTGATCTCAAGTCAGAGGACATGTGCCACTTGTAGCATACAAGGAATATTCACATCGTGACAAGCAATTGAATATCCTAATAGGGTCTGTCCAGTACATCTAATGTACCCATGAGTCTACATCTTATTCCATGCTCGAAGCATCCTATAAGATCAGAACACATATTAGTCTCAATCATATCAAGGCTATCTCATGTTCACCAAGATATCTCGACTAAGGACTTAACTGCATGTCAGCCTAGCTGAACAGCTTTGAGACATTATTCAGAAGTACACATATGCAGCAGACAATGTAACAACCTGAATAACAACCATTGCCTTTATAAACAAAAGAGTTTATATACATGATACTCATGGAATCCCAAGGCCTCAAACATTAGCCTTAAGGGCATACCCCAACAGACAATACGCCTTATGCTTCGGCTATTGGGTCCATCATGTATGCGATGTTGTGTACTCGTCCAGACGTTGCTTACGGGTTAAGCGTGACCAGTCGGTTCCAAGGTAATCCAGGGAAGGCACACTGGATTATAGTCAAGAACATTTTGAAATATCTTCGCAGAACCAAAAATATGTTCTTGATTTATGGAGGTCAGGAAGAGCTCAGTATTGAAGGATATACTGATGCTTCGTTCTAGTCTGACCAAGACGATTTCCGATCGCAATCAGGCTATGTTTTTAGCTTGAATGGAGGAGCAGTGGTGTGGAAGAGTTTCAAGCAATCAATTGTTGCTGATTCCACAACAGAAGCCGAGTATGTTGCAGCCTCAGAGGCATCAAAGGAGGCAGTTTGGATTCGTAAATTCGTTCAGGAACTTGGTGTCGTTCCTTCAAGTGCAGATCCATTGGTTATCTTCTGTGATAACACTGGAGCGATTGCATAGGCGAAGGAACCACGGTCACACCAGAAGTCCAAGCACATACAGAGAAGGTTTCACCTGATTCATGAGATCATTAATCGAGGAGACATCAAGCTCTGCAAGGTTCATACAGATGACAATCTAGCTGACCCGCTTACAAAGCCTCTGGTGCAGCAGAAGCATGAGAAGCACTGTAACAATATGGGTTTGAGATACCTCAACCATTAGATTAAGTGCAAGTGGGAGATTGTTAGGGTATGCCCTTAAGGTCAATGCTTGAGGCTTTGGGCTATTTTCAGTATCATGTATAAACGATATATATGATTTATAAAGGCAATTGTTGTTATTCAGATTGTTACATTATCTGCTGCTGTATGTATACTTCTGAGTAATGTCTCAATGATGTTCAGCTTAGCTAACATTCACTATTGTCCTTAGTCGAGATATCTTGGTGAACATGAGACAGCCTTGATATGATTGAGACTAATGTGTGCTCTAATCTTGTGGGATGCTTCGAGCATGGAATAAGATTAGACACATAGGTGCATTAGATGTACTGGAGTGACCCTTCCTTGGATATTCAATTGTTTGTCACAATGTGAATAATCCTTGTATGCAAACAAGTGGTATATTCCCTTTGACTTGAGATCACTTGTGTTTCTAAGTGATGATTGGCATTGTCTTGAGGTAGTTCAATATCATTTGAAACATAATGGTTAAGGATTATCTTGGATAGTGTGCATGAGTCATGTTAGGGCACTTGTGATAGATATAGGATTGCCTCTCGTGGTTGGAGTGTGATGTTCTAAAGGGGCCCTTGGATGAAATGGTTGAGAATGTGTATGGCCATACCCAGATGACTATGTTCTTCTGATGTAATCATTTTCATCATGTTGGAATCGCAGGCTTGACACGCTTGTCCAACGGGAACATCCAGTGGCAAAGGGAAACATGTATGCCTAGCGAATTAGATTCGCACTTGTGCTGTGGTTTGGGAGTAGTCTTGGAAGACTCTTTCCTTCATATTGGGAGACAGTGATGTGTTGCTAGATACCTCTCTCTGATCGTGATAATGTAAGTTATCATTACCGACATTGAAGGAAACCCTTAGGGTCGCACAATTTGATGATATGGCTTACTTATGTCAGATCGTGTGGACTGAAATTATTCTGGTTCAGTTTAAAGGAATTTGAACTCTGATTGGAAGTGAGATCTAGTCTAATCATGTTTGATTGATTAGGACATGTGATCGGTAAGCTTTGATCGGTGATTGATACTTGATCGCATTGATCAAGGGTTCAATGTGATGTGTGGTTAGATCTGGAGCCATTCGGTTCAGAGAGGTTTTAGCCAGGGTTGGTTCGACTTTGTGATTGGACCAAATGGAGTTTGAACCGGTTCACTTGTGAACGCATGGTTCAATTTAAGATGGAGGTTTCGATGGTTTAAGGGGAGTTATGGAGGTAGTTATTGTTTTCGGTTTTACCATATGGTGGCCGAACATACCTCTTAAAAGTCGACACCACGAATTCGAAAGTGGCTCTCTCGTCTTCTTCCTCTTAAGTGAATCATCTCCATCCAAGAAAACCTAAGCCGAAACACACATCTTCCTTGCTAGGACGATCAGGACTCCTTGGTGTCTTTGCTAGCACAAGGGACGCAAGGGAGGAAGTCTACATCATCTTGTGTGTGACTTCTTTGGAGAAGAGGCGCTCGCTCCTTTCCTCTTCCAAGCTGCCTTTCATATCATGGCACAGGTAATGTTTTACTTGTTGTATACGAGTCTAAAAGGTTGATCATATGCTTAGCATAAGCGATTCTTGAGATTCCTAGTTTTCGATGCAAGTTCGTTTCTAGTTGCTTGTAAACTAGGTTTCCTTTCACTGGTTTGTGCAGGCTCTCTCATTGGTGGGTTGAAGATGAAAGGTCCCCTTCAAGGGGGAGCGAAACCCTAAAGTGGCGCACGTCAAGAATTTCATAGCGGAAGCTAAGGTTTCCATAGGATCATTTGAATGAACATATGATCAACTTGCTAAAAGATTGCAAAGATCGAAAGGATCATACCGTAGCCATCACTTGGATGGAGCCTTGGAAGCAAAGAGTCAAATGCTTCTTCTCCAAAGGGAATCGCACACAAGAGGAGAGATGGCTACCTCCTTGGTCGTTCCTTGTGCTAGCAAGGATCTCCAAATGTCCTTGTCGTGTGAAGAAGATGAGAGATGGATCTTGGCGAGGATCAACTTTTTTTTCTCTTTTCGTCAAGTCTCTCTACACCGAAAGAGGATCCGTGAGAAGAGAAGAGGCGAGCGTTGAAAACGTTTAGGCATTGAGGGAAGTGGCAAGTTATGACATTCCAAAAATAGAAGACATGAAGCCATGCGCCCACAAACCGACCAAAACGCCTACAAGCATTGAACCAAGCGTTCACCATGTGTGAACCGGTTCAAGCCAATTCGGTCCAATGCATTTGGTTCAAAGACCAAACCAAATCAGCCCAAGCCATAGTCTAGATCTCTCTAAACCAAATGGTTCAAGATCTAACCGTTCATCTCTTGATGCTCTTGATCTCACCGATCTAGCATCAATACTCTCGATCGAAGCTTACCGATCTCAAGCCCTAATCAATCAAACATGATCAGACTAGATCTCACTTACAATCAGAGTTTAAACTCCTTTAAACTGAACCAAAACAATTCAGTCCACACGATCTGACTTAAGTAAGCCATATCATCAAATTGTGCGACCCTAAGGGTTTCCTTTAAATGTCGGTAACGATAACTTACGATATCACGATCAGTGAGGGGTATCTAGCAACACATCACTGTCTCCCGATATAAAGGAAGGAGTCTTCCAAGACTATGAAGGGTTTAGAGGGGTCCCCTTCAAGGGGGAGCGAAACCCTATAGACGGCGCAAGTGGTCTTCTTTGTTTTAGCAGCGGAATTAGGGTTTAAACTTGATCGCATGCTATACTTTCATATGATCAACTTAAACAACAAATGAAAGATTCGTTACCATAGCCATGGGAAGGAGGCGGCTTGGAAGCAAAGAGCAAGATAGATCTTCTCCACAAGCGACGCACACAAGAAGGAGGGATGACTTCTTCTTGTTGATCTTTGTGCTAGCAAAGATCTTCAAGAGTCCTTGCCGAATGGAAGGGATAGGTTGAGATGCTTCCTTGGCCGAGAGCTCTCCCTTGCGTTCACCTTCTTCCACACGAGATGGCAAGCAAGCAACGTCAATCACAAGTGAGCAAAAGCGTTTAGGCGATAACATCAAAAATGGCGTTACATGACTTCCCAAAATGGAAAGTCATGAAGCCATGTTCCAACGCCAAAACGCCTTCCTTCATGAACCATGCGTTCACATAGTGAACCGGTTCATTCTTTGGTTCAATTCAATTTGGCTCATAGACCAAAATCAAACCAAGCCAAGCCAATATATGGTCTAGACCTTCTATGAACCTAATGGCTCAAGATCTAACCGTTCATCTCCTGATGCTCTTGATCTTACCGATCTAGCATCTCCTCTCTCGATCGAAGCTTACCGATCTCAAGCCCTAATCAATCAAACATGATCAGACTAGATCTCACTTACAATCAGAGTTTAAATCCCTTTAAACTGAACCCAAATAATTTAGTCCACACGATCTGACTTAAGTAAGTCATATCATCAATTTGTGCGACCCTGAGGGTTTCCTTTAAATGTCGGTAACGATAACTTTCGTTATCACGATCAGTGAGGGGTATCTAGCAACACATCACTGTCTCCCGATATAAAGGAAAGAGTCTTCCAAGACTACTCCCAAACCACAGCACAAGTGTGAATCAACTTCACAAGGCATGCAAGTGTCCTTTGCCACTGGATGTTCTTATTGGACAAGCGGGTCAAGCTTGTAACTCCAATACGATGAGCATGATTAGATCAGATGAGCATAGTCATCTGGGTATGGCCATACACTTTCTCAATCATCTCATATAGGGGGGCCCCTTTAGAACATCACACTCCTTGAACAAGGAGACGGCAATCCTATATCTATCACTAGTGCCCTAACCTGACTCATGATCATTATCCAAGATAGTTTATGATCATTATGTTTCAAATGATATTGAACTACCTCAAAACAATGACAATCATCATTTAGTCACTCAAGTGATCTCAAGTCAGAGGACATGTGCCACTTAGTGCATACAAGGAATATTCACATTGTGACAAGCAATTGAATATCCTAGTAGGGTCTGTCCAGTACATCCAATGTACCCATGAGTCTACATCTTATTCCATGCTCGAAGCATCCTATAAGATTAGAACACATATTAGTCTCAATCATATCAAGGCTGTCTCATGTTCACCAAGATATCTCGACTAAGGACATATAGCCTGTCAGCCTAGCTGAACAGCTTTGAGACATTAATCAGAAGTACACTTATTGCAGCAGACAAGGTAACAACCTGAATAACAACCATGCCTTTATAAACATAAAAGTTTATTACATGATACTGTTACAATCCCAAAGGCCTCAAACATTAGCCTTAAGGGCATACCCCAACAATCTCCCACTTGCACTTAATCTAATGGTTGAGAAATCTCAAACCCATATTATTACAGTGCTTCTCATGCTTCTGCTGCGCCAGAGGCTTGGTAAGCGGGTCTGCCAGATTGTCGTCTGTATGAACCTTGCATATTTTGATCTCGCCACGATCTATGATCTCCCGGATCAAGTGAAACCGTCTCTGTATGTGCTTGGACTTCTGGTGCGACCGTGGTTCCTTTGCTTGTGCGATTGCTCCAGTGTTATCACAGAAGATAACCAAAGGATCTGCACTCGAAGGAACGACACCAAGTTCTCTCACGAACTTACGAATCCACACTGCCTCCTTGGATGCTTCCGAGGCTGCAACATACTCGGCTTCTGTTGTGGAATCAGCAACAGTTGACTGTTTGAAACTTTTCCACACCACTGCTCCACCATTCAAGCTAAAAACATAGCCTGATTGCGATCGGAAATCATCCTGGTCCGACTGGAACGAAGCGTCAGTATATCCTTCTATACTGAGTTCTTCCTGACCACCATATATCAAGAACATATCTTTGGTCCTCCGCAGATATTTTAAAATGTTCTTGACCGCAATCCAGTGCGCCATACCTGGATTACTTTGGAACCGACTGGTCACGCTTAACACGTAAGCGACGTCTGGGCGAGTACACAACATCGCATACATAATGGACCCAATAGCCGAAGCATAAGGCGTATTGTCCATTTCATCTTTCTCAGTCTGTGTTTGTGGACACTAACTCCTCGAAAGATTCAGACCATGTCTGACTGGAAGATATCCTCTTTTAGAATTCTCTAAATGGAATCTCTCCAGGACTTTATCGATGTACGTACTCTGGCACAGCCCGAGAAGCCTCTTAGATCTATCCCTGTAGATCTTCACACCTAATACATAGGCTGCTTCTCCTAAATCTTTCATCTGGAAACATTTTCCTAACCATGCTTTAACAGCATGCAGTTCAGGAATATCATTTCCAATGATCAAGATATCATCGACGTAGAGGACTAGGAAAGTAATCACGCTCCCACTAAACCTCTTATATACACACGGGTCATCTTCGTTCTTGATGAAACCAAACTCAGAGATTGATTCATCAAAACGAATATTCCAGCTTCTAGATGCTTGTTTAAGTCCATAAATAGACTTCTTTAACTTGCATATTTTATGACGATCTGATGGATTAGTAAAACCCTCAGGTTGTGTCATGTACACATCCTCATCCAGATTTCCATTAAGGAAAGCTGTCTTCACATCCATCTGCCAGATCTCATAATCGTAATATGCAGCTATCGCGAAAAGAATCCGAATAGACTTAAACATGGCTACAGGTGAGAAAGTTTCATCATAATCTATCCCGTAGATTTGTCTGAAACCTTTCGCAACTAGCCTACCTTTATAGGTAACCACGTTACCATCCATGTCAATCTTCTTCTTGAAGATCCATTTACAGCCTATAGGGATTACTCCCGGAGGCGGATCAACCAAATCCCAGACTTGGTTATCTGACATGGAGTCCATCTCGGCTCGCATAGCTTCAAGCCATCTAGCTGACTCCGGTCCACTGACCGCATCCGCATAAGTGAGGGGTTCATCATTATCAATGATGTAGACTCCGTCATAGCGCTCAGGCTGTCGACGGATCCTTCCCGATCTTCGCGGTTCCCGTGATATCTGAGCCTCAGGTTGTTCAATAACCTGATCTACCGGCTCAGGCTCATCCAACTGTGCTTGACTACTTTGTCCTTCCTCTGGATTCTCATCCAGCTTTATTTCTCTCCCACTGGCCTCTTGCAGAAGAAATTCCTTCTCAAGAAATATGGCCGTCCGAGCAACAAATACCTTGTTCTCTTTGGGATCGTAGAAATAATAACCCTTAGTTTTCTTAGGGTACCCGACAAAAATACATTTCTCAGATCTGTTCTCCAGTTTCCCAGAGGCGAGCTTTTTGACATAAGCCTCGCAACCCCAGATCCTGATAAATGTCAAGCTCGGCTGTTTCCCACACCATAACTCATATGGAGTCTTTGAAACTGCCTTGGATGGCACTCGGTTTAGTACCTTTGCAGCTGTTTCCAGTGCAAATCCCCAAAAGGAGTATGGAAGAGTAGCCTGACTCATCATAGAACGAACCATATCAAGTAACGTTCTATTTCTCCTCTCGGACACACCATTCCATTGCGGTGTTCCTGGCGGAGTGAGCTGTGAGATAATCCCACACTCCTTTAGATAGTCAGTAAACGCATGACTTAGGTATTCTCCACCTCGATCTGAGCGAAGTGCCTTGATATTTCGGCCTAGCTGATTTTGTACTTCATTCTTGAACTCTTTGAACTTGTCAAAAGATTCACTTTTATGTCTCATCAGATAGACATACCCATACCTACTGAAATCATCAGTAAAGGTAATGAAGTACTGATAGCCACCTCTAGCATGTTTACTAAATGGCCCACACACATCACTGTGTATGAGGTCAAGTAAACCTGAAGCCCTTTGACCTTTATTAGGAAAAGGTGACTTCATCATTTTACCCATCAAACAAGCTTTGCATGTATCAATCTCCTCACAGGAGAATGATCCCAGCAGTCCATGATCATGCAACCGCTTAATGCGTTTCTCGTTTATATGGCCTAAACGACTATGCCATAGCAAGGTGCTGTCATCAGCATTCTTGGCTTTCTTATTATCAATGTTATGTATAGAACTTTCCATGTCCAACATGTATAACCCATTGTTAATTGAACCAGTAGCATAAACAATATTACCATAAGATAAAACACACTTTGAAATATTGCATTCAAAGGCAAATCCTTTCCTGACAAGGGCAGGAATGGAGATAATATTTTTAGTTATACTGGGAACAAAATAACAACTGTTTAGTTCCAATACAAGTCCAGATGGTAAAGAAATGAAATAGTCTCCTACAGCAACAGCAGCAACCCGTGCCCCGTTTCCAACGCGTAGGTCTACCTCATGCTGTCCCACCTGCCTTCTTCTCTTGAGTTCCTGTACATTTGAACAAATGTGAACTCCACATGCAGTGTCCAACACCCATGAAATAGAAGAAGAAGATAACATGACCTCAGTCACATAAATACCTGAGCCAGAAGCGATGCTTCCCCTCTTATCTCCTTGGAGCGCTTTACAGTCCTTTTTCCAGTGACCCAGCTGGCCACAGTGGAAACACCTATATTCCTTGGACCGCTTAACCTTTTGCTTCAGAGCCTTACTGTAGTTCTTGACCGGGGCCTTGCCCTTCTTCCCCTTCTTCTTGTTCCTCGAAGGAACCATCAAGACAGAGGTTGAAGGCTTTCCCTTCAGAGTTTCCTCAGTAGTCAAGAGCATATTCAGCAGCTCTGCCGGAGTACAATCGATTTTGTTCATATTAAAGTTAATAATGAACGCATCGAAAGAAGGCGGGAGAGACTGCAGAATAATATCTACAGCAAGCTCCTGGTTGATGGTATGCCCCAGTTTCTCTAGAGCCTCTTTGTGCCCAATCATCTTGAGCACGTGAGCTCCCACTGGGCTCCCTTCAGCCAGTTTGCTCTGAAAGAAGAGCTTCGTCAGATTATAGCGTTCTGTCCTCGCCTGTGCAGCATACAGCATCTTGAGGTTCGCTATAATCTCTATAGCCGACATATCCTCATGCTGACGCTGCAGCAGTGGCGTCATAGACGCTAGCATCAGGCAAGCGACATCAATGCTATCATTGACGTGCTTTTCATAGGCTTCGCGAACCGCCCTTGCGGCGTTCGCAGCGGGTTGAGGTGGCACAGCCGTCTCGAGGACATACAGTTTCCTCTCTGCCTTAAGAACGATCTTAAGGTGTCCGAACCAGTCAGAGAAGTTCGGCCCAGCAAACTTCTCCCTTTCCAGTAGGGATCGCACATTGAAGCTCATGGTGTTCGTTGCTGCAGGAATCTACAACAATGCAAGAACAGCAAGGTCAGTATCAATGTTCAGAATCAATCCAGGACTTAAGAAAGATTTTTTTCTCACTATTTTGTCTGACTGAAAAATCCAGTAAACAGTCCGAAAGAGTAACACTCTTTTAGTGAGATGGGATCCAGATTTCATACTTGGTCTCCGCGTCCCGCTCAGGCGAGATAAGATGCACAGAGATGACAAGCATTAATTTCTAGTAGGCTGTCCCAGCCAATCGCCAACCCGTGCGATTCCCCTTCATCTGGGCAATCCAGCAGACTGTGCCAACTGAGTTGGTACAACACAGTCTCTGATCCCACAGATGGCTGCCTCCATGCGCTACCATATGCGCCACATATGTAGCCTACATGGTCAAGCTGACCCGACCTACTCCCTGGACCACCACGTGCTATGCTGAGCAACGAGAAGTGATAAATCCCTTCTCTGTAACACGCAGGTGAAATCCCGCACCGTCTGAAGATAGATGGACGTGCCCACTGAGTGGGTACAACACGGCTCCAACGATAGTCAGAACAGTGAGGTTTCGCGTCAGAAGGCTTACGAGCTTGATATTTTTAGCGTTTGGATTTTAACGGCCTTTTATCTTCTTACTATCAGGCAAATCCTATGGCTATAGCAGAAGATAAACTCATGCAGTTCTAATTATATAACGAATAAAAAGAAAGCATGCTGATCTTATGTGGTAAAAGCCCAAAGCCTAAGTAAGACCTTAAGATACTTAAGTCTTCACTTGCTCTTCTTGGGACTTTTGCATCTCATCTGGTCCAACCCAGGGCCCTAGCGCCAAGAGCACCTCAGGTGCGCCACCAGCTGAATGCGCCTCAGCGATGTGTGCTTTTGTGCTCTTGTCTAATCAGAATACATTTTGATCTATCTAGACAAGCTTGACTCGCAGGTCAATTATACAATAAATTAAAAACAATGTGATTCGCAGATCACAAAATAAGATTAATTTATAATTAACCAGGCACGCAGGCCCCAGCACAGCACACAATAGGGCAACCCACATAAGATTAAATAAACAGGCATCATGGCATCAACCAATCATCATGTGATCCATTACATAGAAAATAAAATTTTGAAAACCCCATTGGCATCAATTTTAATTCTCTTATGTGCCCTACAACCTTACAACGGTCCATTGATAGGGATCCACTCATCAATCTAGTTAGATCCTTGCCCTTGCATGCACCAAGTCCTAACTGACTCGAGTTGACCTGATGGTCAACCATGCATGCGCCAAGAGCTGAACAACCTTCATGAGATCTGGCAAGCGGGTGTGACCCCGGGCCTAACTCATGTGTGTTCATTGCTGTCTCAACCAGACCTCGCTACACGCCTGTGATGCAGTCAACCTATAGCCACCTCGTGCTTTTGCACAGGTGCTATCTGGTCAACCCATCTAGGCTGTCAGATGGTCTGATCAGACTATTGGATCTAACCTAGAGTATGCTTTCAACCCCATCAACCCGTCTAAGGGTTTATAGTAGATGCATATAGATCTAATTGTTTGCGCGCAAGTAGGTATAAGTTTTGATGAAATACCATTCAACATACTTAACATGCGCCAACACAACAACATGCGCAAATCATGAAGAAACATATAACATGCGCAAATCATGAAGAAACATACATCTAAGTTCTAAACTAGCATGCAGGTTTCGGCATGTGATCAACCATCATTAGATCTACTCATAAGCATATACATGGATCAAACATGATGATCTACACATTAGATGCGCAAGCAATCATATGAACAAGTATAGATCCTTGCTCTGATACCAATTGAAGGGTTTAGAGGGGTCCCCTTCAAGGGGGAGCGAAACCCTATAGACGGCGCAAGTGGTCTTCTTTGTTTTAGCAGCGGAATTAGGGTTTAAACTTGATCGCATGCTATACTTTCATATGATCAACTTAAACAACAAATGAAAGATTTGTTACCATAGCCATGGGAAGGAGGCGGCTTGGAAGCAAAGAGCAAGATAGATCTTCTCCACAAGCGACGCACACAAGAAGGAGGGATGACTTCTTCTTGTTGATCTTTGTGCTAGCAAAGATCTTCAAGAGTCCTTGCCGAATGGAAGGGATAGGTTGAGATGCTTCCTTGGCCGAGAGCTCTCCCTTGCGTTCACCTTCTTCCACATGAGATGGCAAGCAAGCAACGTCAATCACAAGTGAGCAAAAGCGTTTAGGCGATAACATCAAAAATGGCGTTACATGACTTCCCAAAATGGAAAGTCATGAAGCCATGTTCCAACGCCAAAACGCCTTCCTTCATGAACCATGCGTTCACATAGTGAACCGGTTCATTCTTTGGTTCAATTCGATTTGGCTCATAGACCAAAATCAAACCAAGCCAAGCCAATATATGGTCTAGACCTTCTATGAACCTAATGGCTCAAGATCTAACCGTTCATCTCCTGATGCTCTTGATCTTACCGATCTAGCATCTCCTCTCTCGATCGAAGCTTACCGATCTCAAGCCCTAATCAATCAAACATGATCAGACTAGATCTCACTTACAATCAGAGTTTAAATCCCTTTAAACTGAACCCAAATAATTCAGTCCACACGATCTGACTTAAGTAAGTCATATCATCAATTTGTGCGACCCTGAGGGTTTCCTTTAAATGTCGGTAACGATAACTTTCGATATCACGATCAGTGAGGGGTATCTAGCAACACATCACTGTCTCCCGATATAAAGGAAAGAGTCTTCCAAGACTACTCCCAAACCACAGCACAAGTGTGAATCAACTTCACAAGGCATGCAAGTGTCCTTTGCCACTGGATGTTCTTATTGGACAAGCGGGTCAAGCTTGTAACTCCAATACGATGAGCATGATTAGATCAGATGAGCATAGTCATCTGGGTATGGCCATACACTTTCTCAATCATCTCATATAGGGGGGCCCCTTTAGAACATCACACTCCTTGAACAAGGAGACGGCAATCCTATATCTATCACTAGTGCCCTAACCTGACTCATGATCATTATCCAAGATAGTCTATGATCATTATGTTTCAAATGATATTGAACTACCTCAAGACAATGACAATCATCATTTACTCACTCAAGTGATCTCAAGTCAGAGGACATGTGCCACTTAGTGCATACAAGGAATATTCACATTGTGACAAGCAATTGAATATCCTAGTAGGGTCTGTCCAGTACATCCAATGTACCCATGAGTCTACATCTTATTCCATGCTCGAAGCATCCTATAAGATTAGAACACATATTAGTCTCAATCATATCAAGGCTGTCTCATGTTCACCAAGATATCTCGACTAAGGACATATAGCCTGTCAGCCTAGCTGAACAGCTTTGAGACATTAATCAGAAGTACACTTATTGCAGCAGACAAGGTAACAACCTGAATAACAACCATGCCTTTATAAACATAAAAGTTTATTACATGATACTGTTACAATCCCAAAGGCCTCAAACATTAGCCTTAAGGGCATACCCCAACAGACTACACCCAAACCACAGCACAAGTGTGAATCCACTTCACTAGGCATACATGTTTCCTTTGCCACTGGATGTTCTTATTGGACAAGCGTGTCAAGCCTGTAGCTCCAATATGATGAGCATGATTAGATCAGATGAACATAGTCACCTGGGTATGGCCATACACTTTCTCAATCATCTCATCCAGGGGGGCCCCTTTAGAACATCACACTCCAAACAAGGAGACGGCAATCCTATATCTATCACTAGTGTCCTAACCTGACTCATGATCATTATCCAAGATAGTCTATAACCATTATGTTTCAAATGATATTGAACTACCTCAAAAAAATGACAATCATCATTTAGAAACACAAGTGATCTCAAGTCAGAGGACATGTGCCACTTGTTGCAAACAAGGATTATTCACATTGTGACAAGCAATTGAATATCCTAGTAGGGTCTGTCTAGTACATCCAATGTACCCATGAGTCTACATCTTATTCCATGCTCGAAGCATCCTATAAGATTAGAACACATATTAGTCTCAATCATATCAAGGCTGTCTCATGTTCACCAAGATATTTCGACTAAGGACATTACAGCATGTCAGCCAAGCTGAACAGCATTGAGACATTATTCAGAAGCACACTTATTGCAGCAGACAATGTAACAAACTGAATAACAACCATTGCCTTTATAAACATCAGAGTTTATACATGATACTGAAAGAATCCCAAGGCCTCAAACATTAGCCTTAAGGGCATACCCCAACAATCTCCCACTTGCACTTAATCTAATGGTTGAGAAATCTCAAACCCATATTATTACAGTGCTTCTCATGCTTCTGCTGCGCCAGAGGCTTGGTAAGCAGGTCAGCCAGATTGTCATCTGTATGAACCTTGCAGATTTTCATCTCACCACGATCAATGATCTCCCGGATCAAGTGAAACCGTCTCTGTATGTGCTTGGACTTCTGGTGCGACCGTGGTTCCTTTGCTTGTGCGATTGCTCCAGTGTTATCGCAGAAGATAACCAAAGGATTAGCACTCGAAGGAACAACACCAAGTTCTTGAACGAACTTACGAATCCACACTGCCTCCTTGGATGCTTCCGAGGCTGCAACATACTCGGCTTCTGTTGTGGAATCAGCAACAATAGATTGTTTGAAACTTTTCCACACCACTGCTCCTCCATTCAAGCTAAAAACATAGCCTGATTGCGATCGGAAATCATCCTGGTCAGATTGGAACGAAGCGTCAGTATATCCTTCAATACTGAGTTCATCCTGACCTCCATATATCAAGAACATATCTTTGGTCCTCCGAAGATATTTCAAAATGTTCTTGACCGCAATCCAGTGCGCCTGACCTGGATTACTTTGGAATCGACTGGTCACGCTTAACCCGTAAGCGACGTCTGGGCGAGTACATAACATCGCATACATAATGGACCCAATAGCCGAAGCATAAGGCATATTGTCCATTTCATCTTTCTCAGTCTGTGTTTGTGGACACTGACTCTTTGAAAGATTCAGACCATGTCTGACTGGAAGATATCCTCTTTTAGAATTCTCTAAATGAAATCTCTCCAGGACTTTATCGATGTAAGTACTCTGGCACAGCCCGAGAAGCCTCTTAGATCTATCCCTATAGATCTTCACACCTAATACATAGGCTGCTTCTCCTAGATCTTTCATCTGGAAACATTTTCTTAACCATGCTTTAACAGCATGCAGTTCAGGAATATCGTTTCCAATGATTAAGATATCATCGACGTAGAGGACTAGGAAAGTAATCACGCTCCCACTAAACCTCTTATATACACACGGGTCGTCTTCATTCTTGATGAAACCAAATTCACATATTGATTCATCAAAACGAATATTCCAGCTTCTAGATGCTTGCTTAAGTCCATAAATGGACTTCTTTAACTTGCATATTTTATGACGATTTGATGGATTAGTGAAACCTTCAGGTTGTGTCATATACACATCCTGATCCAGATTTCCATTAAGGAAAGCGGTTTTCACATCCATTTGCCAGATCTCATAATCGTAATATGCTGCTATTGCGAGAATGATCCGAATAGACTTGAACATGACTACAAGAGAGAAAGTTTCATCATAATCTATCCCGTAGATTTGTTTGAAACCTTTCGCAACTAGCCTGCCTTTATAGGTAACTACGTTACCATCCATGTCAATCTTCTTCTTGAAGATCCATTTACAGCCTATAGGGATAACTCCCAGAGGCGGATCAACCAAATCCCAGACTTGATTATCTGACATGGAGTCCATCTCGGCTCGCATAGCTTCAAGCCATCTAGCTGACTCCGGTCCACTGACCGCATCCGCATAAGTGAGGGGTTCATCATGATCAATGATGTAGACTCCGTCATAGCGCTCAGGCTGTCGACGAATCCTTCCCGATCTACGTGGTTCCCGTGATATCTGAGCCTCAGGTTGTTCAATAACCTGTTCTACTGGCTCAGGCTCATCCAACTATGCTTGACTACTTTGTCCTTCTTCTGGATTCTCATCCAGCTTTATTTCTCTCCCACTGGCCTCTTGCAGAAGAAATTCTTTCTCAAGAAAAATGGCCGTCCGAGCAACAAATACCTTGTTCTCTTTGGGATCGTAGAAATAATAACCCTTAGTTTCCTTAGGGTAACCGACAAAGATGCATTTCTCAGATATGCTCTCTAGTTTCCCAGAGGCGAGCTTTTTGACATAAGCCTCGCAACCCCAGATCTTAATAAATGTCAAGCTCGGCTGTTTCCCATACCATAACTCATATGGAGTCTTTGAAACTGCCTTGGATGGCACTCGGTTTAGTACCTTTGCAGCTGTTTCCAGTGCAAATCCCCAAAAGGAGTAAGGTAGAGTAGCCTGACTGATCATAGAACGAACCATATCCAGTAAGGTTCTGTTCCTCCTCTCGGACACACCATTCCATTGCGGTGTTCCTGGCGGAGTGAGCTGTGAGATAATCCCACACTCCTTCAGATAATCAGTAAACTCTCGACTTAGGTATTCTCCACCTCGATCTGAGCGAAGTGCCTTGATATTTCGGCCTAGCTGATTTTGCACTTCATTTTTGAACTCCTTGAACTTGTCAAAAGATTCACTTTTATGTCTCATTAGATAGACATATCCATACCTACTGAAATCATCAGTAAAGGTAATGAAGTATGAATAGCCACCTCTGGCATGTTTACTAAATGGCCCACACACATCACTGTGTATAAGGTCAAGTAAACCTGAAGCTCTTTGACCTTTGTGAGGAAAAGGAGACTTCGTTATTTTGCCCAATAAACAAGCTTTGCATGTATCAATCTCCTCATAGGAGAATGATCCCAGCAGTCCATGGTCATGCAACCGCTTAATGCGCTTCTTGTTAATATGGCCTAAACGACTATGCCATAGCAAGGTGCTGTCATCAGCATACTTGGCTTTCTTATTATCAATATTTTGTATAGAACATTCCATGTCCAACATGAATAACCCATTGTTAATTGATCCAGTAGCATAAACAATATTATCATAAGAAATAACACACTTTGAAATATTGCATTCAAAGGAAAATCCTTTCCTGACAAGAGCAGGAATAGAGATAATATTTTTCGTAATGCTTGGTACAAAGTAACAATTGTCTAGTTCCAATACAAGTCCAGATGGTAATGAGATGTAATAAACTCCTACAGCAACAGCAGCAACCCGTGCCCCGTTTCCAACTCGTAGGTCCACCTCATGCTGTCCCACCTGTCTTCTTCTCTTGAGTTCCTGTACATTTGAACAAATGTGAACTCCACATGCAGTGTCCAACACCGATGAAATAGAAGAAGAAGATATCATGACTTCAGTCACAAATATACCTGAGCCAGAAGCGATGCTTCCCTTCTTGTCTCCTTGGAGCGCTTTACAGTCCTTTTCCAGTGACCCAGCTGGCCACAATGGAAACATCTGTATTCCTTCGACCGCTTGACCTTTTGTTTCAGAGCCTTGTTGTAGTTCTTGACAGGGGCTTTGCCCTTCTTCCCCTTCTTCTTGTTCCTGTAAGGAAACATCAAGACAGAGGTTGAAGGCTTTCCCTTTAGAGTCTCCTCTGTAGTCAAGAGCATATTCAGCAACTCTGCCGGAGTACAGTCGATCTTGTTCATATTAAAATTAATAATGAACAGATCGAAGGAGGCCGGGAGGGACTGCAGAATAATGTCTACAGGAAGCTCCTGATTGATGGTATGCCCCAGTTTTTCTAGAGCCTCTTTGTGCCCAATCATCTTGAGCACGTGAGCTCCCACTGGACTCCCTTCAGTCAGTTTGCTCTGAAAGAAAAGCTTAGTCAAATTATAGCGCTCAGTCCTCGCCTGTGCAGCATATAGCATCTTGAGGTTTGCTATAATTTCTATAGCAGACATATCCTCATGCTGACGCTGCAGCTGTGGCGTCATAGACGCTAGCATCAGGCAAGCGACATCAATGCTATCATTGACATGCTTTTCATAGGCATCGCGAACCGCCCTTGCGGCGTTCGCAGCGGGTTGAGGCGGTATAGCCGTCTCGAGGACATACAGTTTCCTCTCGGCCTTAAGAACAATCTTAAGGTGTCCGTACCAGTCTGAGAAGTTTGGCCCAGCAAACTTCTCCCTTTCCAGTAGGGATCGCACATTGAAGCTCATGGTGTTCGTTGCTGCAGGAATCTACAACAATGCAAGAACAGCAAGGTCAGTATCAATGTTTAGAATCAATCCAGGACTTAAGAAAGATTCTTTTCTCACTATTTTATCTGACTGAAAAATCCATAAAAACAGTCCGAAAGAGTAACACTCTTTTAGTGAGATGGGATCCAGATTTCGTACTTGGTCTCCGCGTCCCGCTCAGGCGAGATAAGATGCACAGAGAGTACAAGCACTAATTTCTGGTAGGCAGTCCCTGCCAATCGCCAACCCGTGCGATTCCCCTTCATCTGGGCAATCCAGCAGACTGTGCCAACTGAGTTGGTACAACACAGTCTCTGATCCCACAGATGGCTGCCTCCATATAGCTAACATATGCCCCATATGTAGCCCACATGGTCAAGCTGACCTGACCTACTCCCTGGACCACCACGTGTTATGCTGAGCAACGAGAAGCGATAAATCCCTTCTCTGTAACACGCAGGTGTAATCACACACCGTCTGAAGATAGATGGGCGTGCCCACTGAGTGGGTACAACACGGCCCCAACGATAGTCAGAACAGTGAGGTTTCGCGTCAGAAGGCTTACGTGCTTGATATTTAGCGTTGATTTTAACGGTCCTTTTATCTTCTTAACTATCATGCAAACCCTATGGTGATAGCAGAAGATAAATAAATCATGCAATTCTAATTATTTAAACAATAAAAGAAAGCATGCTGATCTTATGTGGTAAACGCCCATTAAGCCTAGGTAAGACCTTAAGTTAACTTAAGTCTTCACTTGAGCTCTTCATGGGTCTTTTGCATGTTATCTGGCCCAACCCAGGGCCCTAGCGCCCTCTGCAGCTCAGGTGCGCCCACCAGGTAAATACGCCTGTCCTAGGGTCGAACCCTAGACCTCCCACCTGGTCAAGCCTCAAGCTGCATGCGCCTCTGCCATGTGTGCTATGTGCTCTTGTCTGATTACAATTTAATCTATCTAGACAAGATTGACACGCAGGTCAATTACACAATAAATTAATTAAAATGTGATGCGCAGATCACAAATATAATAATTTACATTTTTGTTTTAATCCAGGCACGCAGGCCCCAGCACAGCACACATTAAAAGGGCAACCCACATAAGATGAAATAGACATACATCATGGTATTCATTCATCATGTGATCCAATAACAAAATAAAATTTTGAAAACCCCTTGGCATCAATTTTATTTTTCTTATGTGCCCTACTACCTTACAACGGTCCATTAATAGGGATCCACTCATCAGACCTAGTCAGATCCACTGCCCTTGCATGCACCAAGTCCTAACTGACTTGAGTCGACCCAATGGTCAACCATGCATGCACTGGGCTGAACAACCCTCATGAGTTCTGGCAAGCGGGTGTGACCCAGGGCCTAACTCATGTGTGTTCACTGGTTGTCTCAACCAGACATCGCTACACGCCTGTCTGCAGTCGACCTATAGCCACCTCGTGCTTGCGCATAGGTGCCATCTGGTCGACCCATCTAGGCTGTCAGATCATCTGATCAGACTGGTTGGATCTTAACTAGATGATGATTTCAACCCTACTAACCCGTCTAAGGACTTATAGTAGGCGCACCTTAGATCTATCAGGATGCGCGCAAGATATGATAAGTTTTGATCAAAACTACATTCAAGCGCCAACATTCAACATACATGCGCAAACCAAAAATATACATCATACATGCGCCAATAATAAACATACTAGCATGTAGTTTCGCATGATGATCTATCATGTAATATCGCATGTAATTTAGATCTTCACAAACATGGATCACAAAGACATGAAGCAATCATATGAATCATTCATAACAACCTGGCTCTGATACCAATTGAAAGGTCCCCTTCAAGGGGGAGCGAAACCCTAAAGTGGCGCACGTCAAGAATTTCATAGCGGAAGCTAAGGTTTCCATAGGATCATTTGAATGAACATATGATCAACTTGCTAAAAGATTGCAAAGATCGAAAGGATCATACCGTAGCCATCACTTGGATGGAGCCTTGGAAGCAAAGAGTCAAATGCTTCTTCTCCAAAGGGAATCGCACACAAGAGGAGAGATGGCTACCTCCTTGGTCGTTCCTTGTGCTAGCAAGGATCTCCAAATGTCCTTGTCGTGTGAAGAAGATGAGAGATGGATCTTGGCGAGGATCAACTTTTTTTTCTCTTTTCGTCAAGTCTCTCTACACCGAAAGAGGATCCGTGAGAAGAGAAGAGGCGAGCGTTGAAAACGTTTAGGCGTTGAGGGAAGTGGCAAGTTATGACATTCCAAAAATAGAAGACATGAAGCCATGCGCCCACAAACCGACCAAAACGCCTACAAGCATTGAACCAAGCGTTCACCATGTGTGAACCGGTTCAAGCCAATTCGGTCCAATGCATTTGGTTCAAAGACCAAACCAAATCAGCCCAAGCCATAGTCTAGATCTCTCTGAACCAAATGGTTCAAGATCTAACCGTTCATCTCTTGATGCTCTTGATCTCACCGATCTAGCATCAATACTCTCGATCGAAGCTTACCGATCTCAAGCCCTAATCAATCAAACATGATCAGACTAGATCTCACTTACAATCAGAGTTTAAACTCCTTTAAACTGAACCAAAACAATTCAGTCCACACGATCTGACTTAAGTAAGCCATATCATCAAATTGTGCGACCCTAAGGGTTTCCTTTAAATGTCGGTAACGATAACTTACGATATCACGATCAGTGAGGGGTATCTAGCAACACATCACTGTCTCCCAATATAAAGGAAGGAGTCTTCCAAGACTACACCCAAACCACAGCACAAGTGTGAATCCACTTCACTAGGCATACATGTTTCCTTTGCCACTGGATGTTCTTATTGGACAAGCGTGTCAAGCCTGTAGCTCCAATATGATGAGCATGATTAGATCAGATGAACATAGTCACCTGGGTATGGCCATACACTTTCTCAATCATCTCATCCAGGGGCCCCCTTTAGAACATCACACTCCAAACAAGGAGACGGCAATCCTATATCTATCACTAGTGTCCTAACCTGACTCATGATCATTATCCAAGATAGTCTATAACCATTATGTTTCAAATGATATTGAACTACCTCAAAACAATGACAATCATCATTTAGAAACACAAGTGATCTCAAGTCAGAGGACATGTGCCACTTGTTGCAAACAAGGATTATTCACATTGTGACAAGCAATTGAATATCCTAGTAGGGTCTGTCCAGTACATCCAATGTACCCATGAGTCTACATCTTATTCCATGCTCGAAGCATCCTATAAGATTAGAACACATATTAGTCTCAATCATATCAAGGCTGTCTCATGTTCACCAAGATATTTCGACTAAGGACATTACAGCATGTCAGCCAAGCTGAACAGCATTGAGACATTATTCAGAAGCACACTTATTGCAGCAGACAATGTAACAAACTGAATAACAACCATTGCCTTTATAAACATCAGAGTTTATACATGATACTGAAAGAATCCCAAGGCCTCAAACATTAGCCTTAAGGGCATACCCCAACAGAAGAGGTGGAATGAGGCTGATTCGTGGAGGTTGGAGGCTGATTTGAATATGGAATTTCAAAGTGGCGCCCTTGGGTGTTTTTGAGGCTGGTTTGGGTGACCATGACATGAAAGCATGATGAGGTGGTGTCCATGTGTCATGAAGGTGGTTTAATGCCTTGGATGGGGGCGCCAATAAGAGTGCAAACCTTGATGGAGGGTGGATGATGTCTCCACTTGATATAGCTTTAATGGAGGGCTGATCTTGAATATTTCCTTGATAGTGGTAGATCTTGGATCATCCTTGATGTGATGGAGGGCTGAAATTAAGGTCAGTGTGTGACCCTGTAGGTTCCTCTAATGTTGGTAGTGCTGACCTAATGTCACCACAAGCAGTGAGTGGCACCTAGTAGTGCATCGTTGCTACCCAAGTCATCGGAATGGATATCGACATCGACATCCCCATCATGGCAACTTGGTATAGATGCATTACAATCTCTTTGCCAAACTGATATCCGATTGGATAAGTATGTCACCACTTGTTTTAACCCAATCTCATGGTCATGACTAAATCAGGTTCTCACCTGGGTATGGCCATACACTTTCAGTCATAGAACTATAGGCGGGGCCCTATGGATATCATGCTTCCCTCAGGAAGGGGCAAATCCTCTATCTGTACATTGACCTTCTCATATGGGTCATTACATGCTCAATGACAACCGTTATGAACTCCCAACTACGGTGAGGTGTTAGGTTGTATCAAAGCATGTTCCTAACCATATAGAAGAGTCAATGATCTCAAGTCAAGGGATCAATGCATCTCCTGTCATTTGTGAGGATAACTTATTGCCTCACAGCAGGTTGGTCTAGTATATCCACCACTAACATACCCATATGTCTGCATTAGCACCTCATGCATAACCAGCCCATATACCGATCTCACAAGTACCATAGCTGTCCCATATCCACTAAGGTACATCGACTAGGGACAAGAGTTTAAGCACAAATCCAATCTATCTCCATCGACTGGGGACAAGGTACATCGATTGAAGGTGGTAAATTGGAGAAGAAGTGGAGTAAAAGCTGAATTTTTACCATAAGGCAAGTTTCTACCATTTGCCCTATATTTGATTTTTCAGAAGTATTATAAATTAGAAAGAAAATTGATTTTGTGATTGATTGACCTAAAGAAGATACTAATATTGAAATCAAGTGATTTTTTGCTAATCATCATATTGTGCATTACTTGCAAGTAAGTGATTATGGTATTATGAATTTTATACAAAAATCTGACCTTTTTGTGGTTTTTGTTATGTAACTTTGTGCACACCATTGGTTTTTAAATAAAAATTCCATTGGGTAAAAGCTAACTTGAGTAGCTTTCCAACAAATTATTGGGAAACCCTGAGGATATTTTATAATTTTTGACATAGACATTATAGAATACATTGCACAGCGGAAGAATATCTCCGAAACAGGCCGGTCCCAAAAACCCAGTGAAGATCGTCTTGCGAGGGAGACGACACGTTGAGATAGTAAGTACCTAGAGCAAGCGTGAAGGTCGATGTCGAGGTAGGCGCCCAAGCATGCGCCCTCTGCAGTTTCACACACACAGATGCCTCGAGCCCCCTTCTTCCACGCCCGGTGCTAGCCTCGGGAAGAATATCCAAGCCTTAGGTCACCTTCTTCAAAGCTTGTGCCACCCTCAAAGAAGATGCGCCAATGGATGAAGCAGAAGGAGGAGATACCGCCAAGACTCCTAACTCCTTGCACCAAGAAGATGTGAAGAAGAACACTTGCGGCTCCAAAGAGATGATGCCGCCAAGCCCTTAAATTAATTGCACCAAGGAAGAAGGAAGATGAAGTTGCGGCTATGGAAGAAGGATGATGCGCCAAACACCTTTGCTCTTGCCTCTACAAGTTTGCTCACACCAATATGATAGCATGCATGTGCCCTCGCATGTATGAGTATATATAAGCAAGAAGAGGCAGCAAGACAAAGGGGTAGTGGCGCAAACCATCAAGAAGGGGCGGCCAGGGTTAATGGGCATGTGAGCAATTAGGGTTTAGGTTTTAGAAACTCTCCAAGAGATTTCCATAAACCCCTCGTAATCGCCCAAGACTTACCAAAGAAGTCTATCATGCCTTAGATGCATCAAGCCTTGCCATAGATGCAAGGTTTCCATCCAAGCATAAAGGGGGAGGCGCCATATCTTACCTAATGGACCAATATGCGCCTATCTCACCCCATTATGCCCTTGGTGCCAATGGGGTGGGATTTCATCCCCATTATACCCTTTTCCCTAATCCTCTCTTCCTGACAACTCGTTACTGGGCCTCATTGGGTAATGAACAAGCCCAAACTTCATTACATGGGTTGATTAAGCCATTGGATCCAATCCAACGAAACCCTAATCCAAATGTGGCCAACCATGGTCAATTTTGGGTCAACCTGCCAAAAATGAAGTTTGGCTCTAATGACTCTCTTCCATCTCATCAGGCCCATTGACGATGATGAAATCTCCCAAATAGATCCGAGCTATCTAATAACTCGATCATAAGGCTTTCCGATCAATACGAGAACTCGAGCATCAAGGTGTGCAACCCTGCAGGTTCCTCTGACGTTGGCAGTGATGCCCTAATGTCATCACATGCAGTGCATCGCCGCTACCCATGTCATCGGAATGGATATCGACATCGACATTCCCATCATCGCGACTAGGTACAGATACATTATAGTCCCTTTACCGTACTGATATCCAATTGGACAAGTGTGTCACCACTTGTTTTAACCCAATCTTATGGTTATGACTAAATCAAGTTCTCACCTAGGTATGGCCATACACTTTCAGTCATAGAACCATAGAGGAGCTCCATGGATATCAAGCTTCCTTTAGGAAGGGGCAAATCCTCTGTCTGTTCATTGACATTCTCATATGGGTCGTGACATGCTCAATGACAACCGTTATGACCTCCCAACTACGGCGAGGTGTTAGGTTATATCAAAGCATATCCCTAACCATATAGAAGAGTCAATGACCTCAAGTCATGGGATCAATGCATCTCATGTCACTTATGAGGGTAACTCATGACACCAAGTCATTGCCTCACAGCGGGTCGGTCCAGTAAATCAACTAATGATATACCCATATGTTTGTGTTAGCACCTCGGGCCTAACCAGCCCATATACCAGTCTCACATGTACTAGAGCTATCCCATATCCACTCAGGTACTTGACTAGGGACAATGTTTGAGCACAGATCCAATCTGTCTCCAAGGACATTATCACATAAGTACACATTCGCAGATGTAAACAAACAATGATAATGACAATGCCAGAATGATATATATATATATATATATATATATATATATATATATATATATATATATATATATATATATAAGTATCAATGTCAAGTAGTACAAAGCAGATCAAAACTAGGTCTCAGGGCATAAACAGCAACACAAATTATATATTATAAGTGTAAACTTCATTAATGGTATCAAACAGATAGAAGGATTCAGTACATGTTTCCTGGAATATAAGGCTAATATTCTTGTAGTTTTTTTCTTGTAGCCTTTGATATTCAGATTAGTTTTGAATGATATTTGTTCTGACCAATAGAAGACTCGAATATCTTTCCAATGAGTCATACATTGCATATATTTGAGATTGTCTAAATCTTTAATCATATAGTAACTTTTAGCTCATTGATTTTGTTAATCTAGAATTGGGCAATCTGACCTTTTGTCACTTGATCTGCTATAAATTTTTGTATGCTTTCTAAAATTGAACAAAATCAGATTTTCTAGAAACTAGATTCAATTATCATTCCAATGATACCTATTTTGAATGGTTACCCATAGTATTTTCCATTGATTCAATTGAATGAATTAATTGGTCATGTTTGATATGTTTTACTCATAGTGTTATGTCAAATATAGCACAAATTGTCATGATCCTTGTGTAACACTCCATGTTAATGATAATAATAAATTGAATAGTAATCATCTATGTATTTGAGTTTATTATTTGATTCATGCCACTACCATTGTACTTAATAGTGGAGCAAATGATCATATAGACTTTGATATGGACCTTCGATACTTTGTACCCATGATCATGTTATAAGGGCAATTGTATGAAGGCAACAATGCCATTGTGTTACTTTCATTTTGTTATGATACCATTGTTCTTTGGCCCTTACATCTTATAGTGGAAAAATGATTTGATCCCATTTATGGGAATTGTGGCTATGGAAGTGGAACTAAGTGCTACATTGATGCAGGGGCATCCAAGACACTACGCCAGTCCAAGCGCACCAAAAAGCCACCAATCAAATACGGTTATCCAGTTTGACATCTTGTTGGAAATTATTGTTGCATGTTACTTTTGTTTGGAAACCTGCTATTTACTTTCATGTTCTAGAATAGGAGTCGCCAAGGATTTTTATTTTTTCTTTAAGCATGTTTTACTTTCCTAGATTATGTAGTAGGTTGCTCTAGCCTAGGAATATATATTTGCACCTGTAATTGCACTACAAGGCACCCTAGCTCCTCAACACCCCACCCTTAGGTCAAAGTCAACTTCAAGACAAAGCTCCAACCAATTCAAGTCATCTCGCATCCTAAAGCAACTCAGTGTCAAAATCCTGCTTCAGTCAACAATTAGCCACAAATTCTCCAAAGCACCACCAAGATCCATGTAAGCCAAGTCAACATGCAAGACTCCACCACACTTGGCTGAATTCCCAGACCAAGGCATCTCTTCGCAGCTCCAACCAATCAGATTTCAAAACAACCACATGCAACATCACATCTCTTCACAACATTTGCATGCATCCAGCTCCAACCAATCAAATCTCAAGACAACTTCATGCAACACCCGAAGCCATATCTTCCCACCTCGGCAAACAGCACCTTCGGCCATAATTCCAGCACACAACTGTCCTCTTTAGCCAATGACAAAGCTGAGCACCAAGCTTCATCCTAGCCATTCAGGTTCAAACCGAGAGCTATCAGCCAATGGATGATTTGATGAAATTTTGTAACGTTGAGTATATGGGGTTTTAAGCCCTTGTATTTCCACACTTTGGATTTTTAGTCTACTCTTCATGAAAAAAAGTTCAACTTGTGTTAGCGTGTATTGTCCTGTTGGTGCCGAAACTTCATCCCCTCTAGCTTCCTCCAAGAGTTCCCCTCCTCCCTCACGTAAGGCTTTCTTGAGTGCTTGCTTGTGTGGTATTGGCGTGGACATCTGGAAGGCTAATAGACCGGAGGGAACCTTGAAGCACTCGGCTAGGATATCAAGACCTGATCAAGAACCCTAAGGGCTCCATTGTTCATAGTTTACAGAGGGCTTGATGGCATTGTATCCTGCCCCCTCTTGTTCTTTGATTGTAAAAGGTCTGCTAATTACCCCTTTAATCATAACCTCATCGCCGAAAGTTAGAAGCAGCGGGAGCCGGGGGATTCAGAGAAAGGGGTCTAGGCCTCCTTCCCTAAAGGAGGCCGCAGGTAGCTTCTAACCCAGTAGGACAATCTAATCCTAGGATTGCATGCTAGATATCCTGATTTCCAAGTTGCTTGTGCTAATTTGCTAGTTACCGTTACATTGCCTGCTATTGTATTCCATTCGTAAAATCTATTTGCGCCTGCTTAACCCATCAAATAGAGCCACATACCTTAGGTAGGATCTTTGGAAGTTATCGTCCTTCTTCAGTGGTATCAGAGCAGCCCTAAGGTGCTCTTGTATTCAATCTAGTTTCTATGCATAGGGTCATTTCCGGTTTGAATTTTACGATCTAATTTACTGGTGATAAGCGCTCTGTTCTTTGTTCCAACTCCATTCAACACTAGTCATCTTTATAGCTGCCGAGGGGTGCTGCGCAAACAACAAATTTCTGATAAATTTTCTGAAGTTTTGGTTAAATTAGTTTTTGAACCTTTGGTGGCTACGTTCCCAGCTGTCTGATTCCTATCGTATTGTTTGTTGATATTTTGCATCCTACTGCTAACCTTACTGGATCTATCTTTCTAAACTCTGCTGATAACATCTAACCTGGGGAGATTCGCAAGCTATCTAATTGATAGATAGAAATCTGGTCTCCTTGGCTACTTAGATTCGGCTGAGGTTTTTCTTGATATCGCTATTCTATTGATCTGGTATTCACCTTGAGCATAACTGGAGAAGATCTGAGGATCCCTAAGTGATAGGAACTTCTTGGAACTTCTCTACTGACGCTCACCCTCTCAGAGTCACAGGCAAACAACTACTGTGAACTCCTTTGGGGAATAGAGCACAATCTGCACTTCAGGATTTCATCACTATAGCTTACCATTTACTGTTCCTAAAGTTTGCTCTGAATTCTGCTTGCCGTGTTTGGAGTTTAGTTTCTTGGAGTTCTTCAGAGCTCCCGACCCTGCAATCTATCTAGTTAATAGATAGATCTGAGGTTCTCTCTTTGCATAAACTTGGCGCATCAAGAACATTGCTGTGACCAAGAGTTGCAATTCACTGAAGCTAAAAATTTCCATTACTGTTATTACCATTTACCTTCTTGCTGCGTTTGTGTGGTGGTAAGGAGATTGAAGGTTATCTAACCAATAGGAAACCCTCTGATTCCCCTCGTTTGTGTTCCCATCTTCAGAGTTGCAGCAAAACAACTGCTGTCAGCGTCCTTGAAGACTAGGAACATAGCTGCAAACTTCTAACTTACTGTTGCATACTAGATTTCGGTTTCAGCTTGTGATTCTATAGATCTATTGAGTTGGAGACTATCTAAGACTATAGACAGCACTCTGACTCTCATCACATTTGCTCACATCTACAAATACCACAACAAAATAGTTGTCATTGGGATTTTGAAGATTGGAGTATAGCCGCGAGTAATTCTTCCTGCATTTACTGTTCAGTACTGGCCTCTATTTAATTTGGTTGTCTAGCTAAGTTCGATTTCTTTAAAAAAAATGGTGAATACAAGAGCTAGGATTGGTAATGATACCGTTGAGGGAGAAGGAGCTTCCATGGCAAACATGACAAGGATGTTAGAACAATTGCTTAGTCATATGGATAAGATGGAACAACAAACACAGACCCTAAGTCAAGCTGTGACTCAACATATCCCTGTCTCAAATGCTGAACAATTCCACTATCAATCTCCTAGGAGAACCCAAGAAAATTCGTGGGGAGAGGGGCCTAGTCAAACTGAACATAGACCTAGTAGGGCTGAACCCCGACATGATCACTACCATTAACCTAGAGTCCCAACCCCTAGTGAACATAATTTGAATGAACCTTATAGGGGACGGGAGGATGAGGATATTTTAAAAAATCTAAGGATGAACCCACCATTTTCTGATGGAAGTGCTGATACACAAGGGTAATGGGAATCCCTTATGGAGCAATACTTTGAATGTCAATCCGTGCCTAAAAGAAGCCAGGTGAAATATGCATGCTTCTTACTTAGGGGGACTGCCTTAGTTTTCTGGAACAGTGTAGAGAAACAACTTGAGAAGAGAGGAGTAGCACCCATAGACAGCTGGGTAGAAATGAAACGACAATTAGGAGAGGAATACATATCCCCACACTATAGGCAAAGGACCTATGACAAGTTAATTAGGTTGACCTAGGGTACTGATACTTTAAGAGAATACACCCGGAAGTTCGATAACCTATTGATTAGGAGTGGGATAGATGAAGAGCCCTGGGTGACTGTAAATAAATATAAGAATGGGCTGAAACCCGAGCTTAGGAGAGCCTTAGTATACCGACCCGCTGACAATTTTTAGGAAGTATCCCAGTTGGTTGGAGAAATAGAATATGAGCTTAGTCAGAATAGGAATATCCCAAATACCTATAGGAGCTAGAACCCCTTACACCTAAACCTTCTCCCCCCTAGTGTGGCAAACCCTAGCGCATCCCATCCTAGTAACCCTAGCCACATTAGGACCACCCAAAATCCTACTAAGGTCACCTATTTCAAATGCTCCCAACCTGGTCACCTAGCCAAAGATTGCAAGAAGAAAACCTTACTCATAACCGAGGACTCAATAGATCAGGGAGAAGCACCCGAGGATCTTGGTGAAGATTTTTATGCCCCTAAATATAATAGTGAGGAGGACCCAGTGGACACCATAGTGGGAATAGTGAGGTGCACCCTTCTTAAGGATACCCAACCCAAGGATTGGAGGAGAACTAGTTTGTTTTACACTTACACTAAGTGTAATGGCAAGGTGTGCAAGATTGTGGTATATAGTGGGAGTAGCTTAAACGTCATAGCTAAGGGAGCTGTCACCAAGTTTGGCCTAAACTTAGAAGATCACCCAAAGCCATATAGTATCTCCTGGGTTGACCAAACTAGCATACCCATTACCCATAGATGTGTTGTCCCCATACACTTAGCATCATTTCAAGGAAAAATCTGGTGTGATGTCACTCATATGGATGTGGCAGATATCCTATTAGGGAGACCATGGCTTTATGACCTAGATGTAATCCATTATGGTAGAAGCAATACCTATACTTTCATGCATAACAGAAGGAAGATCACTCTAGTTCCCAGCCTACCCCGTGAGTTGAGAGCATCACACACTAAGGGAAAGACCATTGAAGCGCCCAAATCCATTTCCTTGCTAAGAACTCGACCTTTCTTAAAAGAGGCACAAGAAATGAATCAAATCTTCACCTTAGTTATTAAGCCAGTGGAGACTACTTCAGTGAGTGAGATACCTCCTGAAGTGTGTAGATTGTTGGAAGGGTACAAGGAAATCACCCCTGAGGAGCTTCCCCTTGAGCGTGGTATTTAGCATGCCATTGACTTGGTTCCAGGGGCTCCCCTCCCACATCTACCTCACTATCGCATGAGCCCTACGGAGCATGCTGAGCTCCGGAGACAAGTTGATGAATTGTTAAGTAAGGGGCTGATTAGAGAAAACTTAAGCCCGTGTGCCGTCCCTACCCTCCTGACTCCAAAGAAGGATGACACTTGGCGCATGTGTATAGACTGTCGGGCCATCAACAAAATAACTGTCAAATACCATTTTTCCATTCCCCTTATTGATGACATACTGGACATGATCGCTAGATCCACTTGGTTCTCCAAGTTGGATCTACACAGCGGGTATCATCAGGTGAGGATTCGAGAAGGGGATGAATGGAAAATGACATTCAAGATGGCCAATGGGCTTTATGATTGCTTGGTGATGCCTTTTGGCCTCACCAATGCTTCTTCCCCTTTCATGACGTTAATGAACCATATGTTGAAGCCCTACATAGGAAAATTCCTGGTGGTGTACTTTGATGATATATTAATTTTTAGCAATAACCAAGAAGACCACCTTGTCCATCTCCGAGCTCCATTAGACATTTTGAGAAAAGAGAAGTTGTTCCTCAATTTAAAGAAATGTGCGTTCATGACCCATGAGGTAGAATTCCTTGGCTTTATAGTATATGATACCGGGCTTAAGGCTGACCCTGCTAAGATCCAAGCTGTAGTAGCTTGGCCCACACCTACATCCATCACTAGGGTAAGGAGTTTTCTTGGTTTAGTCACCGTCTATAGGCGCTTTATTCAGGGATTTAGTACTATTATAGCGCCTATCACAAACTGTTTGCAAAAGAAAACTTTTGAGCGGACCCCCATGGTTGAAAGGGCTTTTCTGGATTTAAAGTCTAAAATTACTACTGCCCCTGTCTTAAGATTACCTGATTTTAGCGAAGTCTTTGTGGTAGACTGTGATGCCTCTAGGGTTGGGATAGGAGGTACTTTGAGTCAAGAGGATCATTCTATAGCATTCTTCAGTGAAAAATTAAATGATGTGAGACAACGATATTCAACATATGACAAAGAATTTTATGCTATTATTCAATCATTAAAGCACTGGAGTCATTATCTAATTCATAAGGAATTCATTCTGAATAGTGATCACCAAGCCCTTGTGTATTTGAATAGCCAAACCAAATTGAATCCAAGACATGCCAAGTGGGTAGAGTTTTTACAATAGTATACTTTTGTGTTGAAACATAAAGCTGGTGCTCAAAATAAGGTGGCTGATGCCTTGAGTAGGAGGACTTTATCATTGAATGCCTTGCGTGTAACTGTTAATGGGTTTGAAAGATTAAAGGATGAATATTCTACTTGCCCTGACTTTACTAATATCTACAATGAATTGGAAGTCAATCCTCATACTCATGCTGAATTCATTAAAAAAGATAAGTACCTTTTTAAGGGAAAAAATTGTGCATACCTAAAACCTCCTTACGTGAGTTCTTAGTTTGGGAGATACATGGAGGAGGGGCAGCGGGTCATCTTGGGAGGGATAAGACACAAACCCTAGTTGAAGAACGGTTCTATTGGCCCACTTTGGGAAGAGATGTAGCTAGGGTAGAGGAACATTGCATGACTTGTCAAATTTCTAAGACCCAAAGGTATAATACTGGACTCTACACACCATTACCCATACCGGAGGGACCATGGCAGGATGTGAGTATGGACTTTGTGACAGGACTGCCACACACTAACTCTCATCACCATTCTATCTTTGTAGTGGTAGACCAATTTTCAAAAATGGCACATTTTATTCCCTATAGTAAAACCACTGATGCTTCACATATTGCACGACTTTTCTTTAAGGAAGTGGTTCGCTTGCATGGATTACCTCTCACCATCGTTTCAAATAGGGATACTAAATTTGTTAGTCACTTTTGGAGGACCCTATGTGACGCAGTGGATGTTATGGGTGAGTTGGTCCTTAATTCAGTACTCTACGGTGGGGAAAACCATGATGCCGAATACGTGAGAGGGGCTGTAGGCGAAGGAAGTAAAATGTGCGGAATGATGAAAATTTGAGAAAACCGATGAAAACCCGTACCGTGGAGATGCGTCTTGAGCAATACCAGCGAGCCGAAGGAGACAACGAGCACGATTCTACGAATGAAACTACGCACCTGAATTGTAGAGCCAATTTCTTGAAGCAAGCACGTGCGCGCAGGACCTAGACGGGGCTGTGGAGGCGAAACGCTGCGAGTCCAAGACACAAGCCGAACAATGATCTCTTTGGAAAGGACCCAGAGCCTTGGGAGGTTCTCCGGGTGTTTTGATTGAAAACTGAAAGCTATTACAAGAGAGGGGGCGAAGAAACCATAGGCGGGCTCTTCGGAGCTTGAAGGGGCCTAAACCTTCGCGTGGGGGTGTTAGTGTATATGCCCTACAGACCAATGTATGGACATGGTCAGGCATTGCTTGAATGTACTTTGATAGAATTAATGAAATTGATATAATCAATAAAGGCATGGTCGTTATTATGCAGATTGCTTTACCTGCGTTGATGTATTGAATTGCATATATAATGTCCCAGGAGTTTGGATTGGATCCATTCTCACAAGCTATCCCCAGTCAAGGTACCTTAGCAGATATGGGACAGCTTTGGTACATGTGAGACTGGTGTATGGGCTGGTTAGGTGCAGGGCACAGTAACGCAGACATACAGGTGCATTGGATGCACTGGAGTGATCCATCGTGAGGATTGATTTGTCTAGTCAACAAGTCAATCTCACATGCAAGAGGTTTGCATTGATCCTTAGACTTGAGGTATTCATGTCTAGATTTGATGATGGGTATGCTTTAATACAGTCTTACGTCTCTCCGTAATTGGGAGATCAAAACGACTGTCATTGGGCATGTCATAAATCATGTAGAGGCATGGATGACTAATAGTAGGATTTGCCCCTTCCATATTGGAAGCATGATATCCACCTCGGGGCGCCCCACCTTATTGGTGCATGACAGGAATGTGTGGCCACACTAGTTAAGTCATGACCAATGCATTGGATAATAAACTTGAGACTATTCCAATGGCAGGATATCAGTTTAGGCAAAGGGATCTATAATGCAATGGGAATCCTCGTTGCTCGTTAGGAGTTGTTGCCATAATGACTTAAGTCCTATGACATGGGTAGTAGTGATGTGTTGCTAGATACCCCTCACTACTTATGATGTTTACATCATTGCCATCGTCATATGGATCCTACGGGGTCACACGCAATAGACTCTTGACGTTGCTTTAATCAGAAGCCTTTGGATCAAGTTATTGGATAACTTGGATCCATTTGGAAGATTTCATCAGCGCCAATGGGCCTGATGAGTTGGAAAAAAGTTATTGGAGCCAAACTTCATTTTTGGCAGGTTGACCCGAAATTGACCTTAATTGGTCACATTTGGATTAGGGTTGCATTGGATTGGATCCAATGGCTTAATCAACCCATGCCATGAAGTTTGGGCTAGCTCATTATCCAATGAGGCCCAATAATAAGTTGTCATGAAGAGGGAATTGGCTTAAAAGGGTATAATGGGGAGAAACCCAACCCCATTGGCGCCTAGGGGCATAATGGGGTGTGGGTGGCATAAGTTGCTTCCTTTGGAAGGAAGTGGCGCCTCCCCCTTCATCCATTCATGGTATCTTGTCTCTATGGTAAGTATTGGGGCTGATATGGCTTGAGGACTCTTTTGGAAAGAGCTTGAGCGCATATGAGAAGTAGGGAGATGTTTATGGTAAAGTCTTGGAGACTTTCCTTATCTCATAAACCCTACATGCACTAAAACCCTTACCCTAGCCAAATACCTCTTGTATGTTGCGCCTAGCCCTTCTCCTTGGATGGAAAGAATGCCTCTAAGGCATGTCTTGGGCTGATATGGCTATTGGGCAAATAAGGATAGGTTGAATGAGGTTTATGGCAAAGTCTTGGAGACTTTCCTTACCACAAACCCCTCTCATCCTAACCGCCCACTTGGCATGATCCTAGTCATTGCCCTAGCCGCCCCTTGTCCTATTAATAGGACCCTTGCCGCCCTCTCTTGTTGTTGTTGGTTCGATTCCTTGGAGGTGTGAACAAACATAGAGAGGTGTGAGCTAGGGCAAAGGGCGACAACATCAAGGTGGCGCAACCTTCCTCCTCTTTGTAGCCGCAAGCCTTCTTCTCCTTCTTCTCCTCTTGGCGCAACTTGGAGAAGGGCTTGGTGGCGACATCTCTTGGAGAGAATTGGAAGTTTAGGGTGGCGACAACTTGAGGGCTTGGAGCTCTCCTTCTTCCATCAAAGGCGCAACAAGTTCTTCTTGTTCTTCTTCTCATCTTCTTGGCGCAAGGATTCTTTGAGCTTGGTGGCGTCTTATTGCCACAAGCCCTCATCGTCCCTTGGCCATAGGCGCACCTTGGAGGTGGCGCAAGCAAAGAAGAAGAAGGAAGTACTTGGCGCATCATCTTCCTCCTCATCTCTTCTTGGCGCTTCTACCTTGGAGGTGGCGCAAGTTTTGAAGAGAGTGATAAGGCTTGATTCTCTTCCCGAGGCTAGCACCAAGCGTGGAAGGGAGCAACGATCAAGGAGTCGACGCGTGGATACTTGTAGAGGACGAACGCTTGGGCGTCTTCAACTTGGCACCTTCATCCTAACAAGCAATAAAGGTACTAACCCTAACACATCCTTGTGTTCTCTCCCTCGCATGGATCCTTGGGACTGGAATGTGTTTCGGGTGTAATGCTTCTTCCGCTACGTCCTGGGACTGCAAAAATTTTAAATTACACCCGGCATTCCCTAACAGTGGTATCAGAGGTACTTGCGAGAAACACAAGGTGTACGTTTGCTTGTGTGAAAAATTTTTGGAAAATTTTTCTTTCATCCATGCGCGTTTCACCTAGAAGGCGCTTTCATCCAAACTTCTTTTATCATTTTTATGGTCAAAATTTGGATTGTGTTTATGATGGATTTAAGACCAAAGGCGCACGTAGTTTTGTCAAGTAGGACGGGCATTGTGTCTTCGGACTGGCCGGGTCTCTTGATCTGACAAAATTGCCAGCCGATAGGGTCCATGAAATCATCATGAAACTTGATCCCAATTTTAGCATAAATTTGATTGAGAGAATGCTTTGGATGGAGTTGGCGCATAAGGGGATAAAATTTGATTATTCCGGTTTTTCAAATTTTATATATGCGCCACTTGTCTCTTCCATGGGTTGATATGGTCATAGCGAGTGCCCTCCTATGTTGTGATGTGGAAGCATGTTTCCACTTGTGATGAATGCTTGTAAAATCTCTTTCCACCTGCGCGTGGTTCTCTCCCTATCTTGTTGTAAAAGAATTTTTCATCTTGTTTAGAATAGATGATAGGTTAAGGCTTCATCTTGACAACAAGCAGTCCTCTTCAATCGAAGTCAGAAGTGGCGCCAGCTTTGGAAGCATGGTGATGGACTTGCGGCTGAAGGAAGGACACACGCTTTCGGCTTTTGGCATGGGCTGATCTGCTTAAGGGACTCGCAACCCTTGGATGCATGATAACATGTCACATGGCTCGTGACAAGTTACATGTATGAAAAGGGCTATGACCATATCGACCAAAATAACATGCCTGTGATGGTTTATTATTATGTCCATAGCATGCCTGTGATGTTTTTCCTTTGCTGCCATAACCATAGGAAAACTGCATGCTATAAAAGAATAAAATCAACATGCAAAACTCTCATTGAAATATCAAGTCAATAGCCTTCTAACGCGTAGCCCTCATCAAACTATCGATCGGTGGTGTTGTGAACTGTTTCCCACCCTCGTGGGACACACCCACTTATCTTTAGGAAGTGTGTGGTGACAATGATTTCCCCAGTCCAGTTTTAACCTGGGCGTGCCTTCGCAAGGAAATTCGTTGGCCCTGGGCATAACGGTTAGGACCAGACTTGACTAGTTTTTCATATGTCACTGACATAATGAATCACTAGGGGCAGCTGTTGAGAGGATAGGGTTCTGTGTTGTATCCAGCCCTCGCTGGACACAGGGCGCCTAGTCTGTCTTAACTAAGAGGAATTGTGCGCGGCACAATTGGCTGGCATGCCTACCTAAGGAAGCATGAGACTCTCTGTGCATCTCAACTCACCCTCGTGAGTCGCGGAGACCTCGTGTGAAATTAGGATCCTACTCACGTATTTCCAAGTTGATTTTTGAGAGTTATCAACTCGTTAAGGAAATAGTGGGAGTATAGCATTTAATTTAAAGTCCTTGTTAAATGCTTTATCATAGTACTTATTTTTCTGATTTGCTTATTGTAGATGATTCCATCTCCTGAACCTAGATTGAAACTTCTTAAAAATAAACTGGATGGAACAAATTGGACAAGATGGTTCAGACTTTTGTCCAAACTTCTAGAACATGAGAATATGGTATATCTTCTTGAAAGACCTCCAACCCAGCCCTGTATATATTTTTGTACAGAGTGGGAGTGGAATGTCTATCTTGAACATTGTGTGGATAGTGAACATTACACTGCTCTTATTTTGAGGTGCATGACCCCTAAGGTCCAGGTTGAGTGTGATGAGATGGGGATTTATGATATGATCATACATCTTCGACGTCTCTTCACACCAGGCACTTCAAATAGTAATAAAGAGAGTGTTGTTGGATCTTCTGGGTATTTGCCTGAATCCAGGAATGACTATGGTTCCGTATCTTCGAAGCTAAAACTTCGGAAGACTGGGAATGCATGGAAATTTCAGGATGGATTAAGGCCCAGGAAGAGCATGGCACAAAAGAAGGTATGTTATCCATCTGCTTCAGGTATTGTGTTACTGAGGTCTTTATGTCTACTTCTTATTCATGGGTACTGGGTACCGCATGAGGAGCTTACATATGTTTTTCATATGCAGGGGCTCAAAAGAAGTAGGACAATAAGGCTTGATGGGATCGACTTTCGAGTCAGGGACGGAGCATTGGATGCTGCTGTTGATGTCATCTCACTACCTTCAAAGACTTCAACTAGAACTTTGCTATTATGTACTAGCTTTTGTATTAGAACATTATGTCCATTATTTTGAATGGATTTTCAGTTTGAAATAAATTGGTATTTCCTTAAATCTGGAATGTTCTATAGTAGTGGTACAATTGATGATAGCTTGTAGTTCTGTATGTAACACTGGATAGATCAAGTCCAATGATTCAATCAATACCATCTCTTTGCATTGTCTCTTGGGCCATAAGACATAAGTCACATCCAAAAGTCCATGGACTATTGGGATTATTATCCTTTCAGGGTTATGATATATGTGAGCCTTGTCTAATGGACAAGATGGCAGATGCTACCTTCATTTAGGAAGGAGAGAGAGGTTAGATGTTTGTTGGATCTAGTGCACAGCAATGTGTGTAGACCCATGGAGACAAGCACTAAGTGGTATATGTTGGGGTATGCCCTTAAGGCTAATGTTTGAGGCCTTGGGATTGTATCAGTCTCATGTAATAAACTCTTGTGTTTATAAAGGCATGGTTGTTATTCAGGTTGTTACCTTGTCTGCTGCAATTAGCGTACTTCTGAATAATGTCTCAAAGCTGTTCAGCTAGGCTGACATGCTATAAAGTCCTTAGTCGAGATATCTTGGTGAACATGAGACAGCCTTGATATGCTTGAGACTAATATGTGTTCTAATCTTATAGGATGCTTCGAGCATGGAATAAGATGTAGACTCATGGGTACATTGGATGTACTGGACAGACCCTATTAGGATATTCAATTGCTTGTCACAATGTGAATGATCCTTGATTGCAACAAGTGGCACATGTCCTCTGACTTGAGATCACTTGTGTTTCTAAATGATGATTGTCATTGTTTTGAGGTAGTTCAATATCATTTGAAACATGATGGTTATAGACTATCTTGGATAATGAGCTTGAGTCAGGTTAGGGCACTAGTGATAGATAAAGGATTGCCGTCTCCTTGTTTAAGGAGTGTGATGTTCTAGAGGGGCCCCCCCTGAATGAGATGATTGAGAAAGTGTATGGCCATACCCAGGTGACTATGTTCATCTGGTCTAATCATACTCATCATATTGGAGCTACAGGCTTGACACGCTTGTCCAATAAGAACATCCAGTGGCAAAGGATACATGTACGCCTTGTGAATAGATTCACACTTGTGCTGTGGTTTGGGTGTAGTCTTGGAAGACTCTTTCCTTTATATCGGGAGACAGTGATGTGTTGCTAGATACCCCTCACTGATCGTGATAACGTGAGTTATCGTTACCGACATTTAAAGGAAACCCTCAGGGTCGCACAATTTGATGATATGGCTTACTTGAGTCAGATCGTGTGGACTGAATTGTTTGGGTTCAGTTTAAAGGGATTTAATCTCTGATTGTAAGTGAGATCTGGTCTGATCATGTTTGATTGATTAGGGCTTGAGATCGGTAAGCTTCGATCGAGAGAGATGATGCTAGATCGGTGAGATCAGGAGCATCAGGAGATGAACGGTTAGATCTTGAGCCTTAGGGTTCAATTTGGTCTAGACCAAGTGGCTTGAGCTATTTTGGTTTGGTTTATGAACCAAATTCGATTGGACGTTTTGGCTTGAACCGGTTCACAAAGGTGAACGCTTGGTTCAATGCCAATATGCGTTTTTGGGTTGGCATGAGCGCATGGCTTGATTATCTTCCATTTATGGAAAGTCATCAAGGCCGATTTCACTTTCAACGCCAAAACGCATATGCGTTGTGCACTTCACTTCAACGCCTTGAACTTTCGTTTGAAGGAGGTTGACGAAGTGGAGAGGTTTGGAAAGAGGAGCTCTCGGCCAAAAGGGAATCATCTCATCATCCCCTTCCATTCGACAAGAAAGATTGGGTGCCTTGCTAGCACAAGGGACGCCAAGGAAGTAAGCGTTCTTCATCTTGTGTGTGAACTTTTGGAGGAGATCTAAGTTGCTCTCTTCTTCCAAGCCGACCTCCAAGCCAATGGCGTTGGTATGAATCTCCCTCTTGATCTAATCCATCTATCAAAGTTGATTATATGAGCATATAAGCGATTGTATTGATGAAATCCTAGCAAACTTGCATGCGCCCCCCTAAATTAGGGTTTCATCTGCTTGCGCTCCCCCTCGAAGGGGACTCTTCAATTGGTATCAGAGCTAGGATCTTATATGGTTCATATGATTGCTTAAGGTGATCCTTGTTTGCGCTTATGATCTAAGTTTTCTCATCATGCGATAATACTAGTTGAAAGTATTTTGATGGCGCATATATGAGATTGTTTTTGATGGCGCATGTGTAAGGTTGATTTTGTTGATGCATGTATATTGCTTACATTATTGCGCATGTTACATGTTGTTGTTTTGACAAAACTTTACTTGCGCGCCTTTGACTAGATCTAAGTTGCGCCTACTGTAAACCCTTAGACGGGTTGATGGGGTTGAAAGCATCATCTAGTTTAGATCAACCTAGTCTGATCAGACCATCTGACAGCCTAGATGGATCGACCAGATGGCACCTGTGCGCAAGCACAAGGTGGCTATAGGTCGATTGCATCACAGGCGTGTAGCGAGGTCTGGTTGAGACAACCTGTGAACACACATAAGTTAGGCCCGGGGTCACACCCGCTTGCCAGAACTCATGTTGGTTGTTCAACCCTTGGCGCATGCATGGTTGACCATTAGGTCAACTCGAGTCAGTTAGGACTTGGTGCATGCAAGGGTATGGATCTAACTAGATTGTTGAGTGGATCCCTATCAATGGACCGTTGTAAGGTTGTAGGGCACATAAGGAAATTAAAATTTGATGCCAATGGGGTTTTCAAAATTTTATTTTCTTTGTAAGGGATCACATGATGATTGATTGATGTCATATGCTTGTTTATTTATTCTTATGTGGGTTGCCCATGTTAAATGTGTGCTGTGCTAGGGCCTGCGTGCCTGGAATTAAACCTGTAAATTAATATTATTGTGATCTGCGAATCACTTTTTAATTAATTTATTGTATAATTGACCTGCGAGTCAACTTGTCTAGATAGATCAAAATGTATTTTGATTAGACAAGAGCACAAAGGCACACATCCCAGAGGGGCATTCAGCTGGTGGTGCACCTGAGGTGCTCTTGGCGCAAGGGCCCTGGGTTGGACCAGATGATGCTAAAGACCCAAGAAGAGCAAGTGAAGACTTAAGTATCTTAAGGTCTTACTTAGGCTATGGGCTTTTACCACATAAGATCCATGCTTTCTGTTATTGTTTATATAAGTAGAACAGCATGATTTATTTATCTTCTGCTATAGCCATAGGATTTGCCTGATAGTAAGAAGATAAAAGACCGTTAAAATCCAAACGCTAAAATATCAAGCACGTAATGCCTTCTGACGCGAAACCTCACCTTTCTGATTATCGTTGGAGCCGTGTTGTACCCACTCAGTGGGCACGTCCATCTATCTTCAGACGGTGCGTGATTTCACCTGCGTGTTACAGAGAAGCAATTTATCACTTCTCGTTGCTCAGCATAGCACGTGGTGGTCCAGGGAGTAGGTCGGGTCAGCTTGACCATGTAGGCTACATATGTGGCGCATATGGTAGCGCATGGAGGCAGCCATCTGTGGATCAGAGACTGTGTTGTACCAACTCAGTTGGCACAGTCTGCTGGATTGCCCAGGTGAAGGGGAATCGCACGGGTTGGCGATTGGCTGGGACAGCCTACCAGAAATTAGTGCTTGTCATCTCTGTGCATCTTATCTCGCCTGAGCGGGACGCGGAGACCAAGTATGAAATCTGGATCCCATCTCACTAAAAGAGTATTACTCTTTCGGACTGTTTAATGGATTTTTCAGTCAGATAAAATAGTGAGAAAAAGAATCTTTCTTAAGTCCTGGATTGATTCTAAACATTGATACTGACCTTGCTGTTCTTGCATTGTTGTAGATTCCTGCAGCAACGAACACCATGAGCTTCAATGTGCGATCCCTACTGGAAAGGGAGAAGTTTGCTGGGCCAAACTTCTCAGACTGGTTCGGACACCTTAAGATCGTTCTTAAGGCAGAGAGGAAACTGTATGTCCTCGAGACGGCTGTGCCGCCTCAACCCGCTGCGAACGCCGCAAGGGCGGTTCGTGATGCTTATGAAAAGCACGTCTATGATAGCATTGATGTCGCTTGCCTGATGCTAGCGTCTATGACGCCACCGCTGCAGCGTCAGCATGAGGATATGTCGGCTATAGAAATTATAGCGAACCTCAAGATGCTGTATGCTGCACAGGCGAGGACAGAACGCTATAATCTGACAAAGCTTTTCTTTCAGAGCAAACTGGCTGAAGGGAGCCCAGTGGAAGCTCACGTGCTCAAGATGATTGGGCACAAGGAGGCTCTGGAGAAACTGGGGCATACCATCAACCAGGAGCTTGCTGTAGACATTATTCTGCAGTCTCTCCCGCCCTCTTTCGATGCGTTCATTATTAATTTTAATATGAACAAGATCGATTGTACCCCGGCAGAGCTGCTGAATATGCTCTTGACAACTGAGGAGACTCTGAAGGGAAAGCCTTCAACCTCTGTCTTAATGGTTCCTTCTAGGAACAAGAAGAAGGGGAAGAAGGGCAAAGCCCCTGTCAAGAACTACAGTAAGGCTCTGAAACAAAAGGTTAAGCGGTCGAAGGACAACAGGTGTTTCCACTGTGGCCAGCTTGGTCACTGGAAAAAGGACTGTAAAGCGCTCCAAGGAGATAAGAGGGGAAGCATCGCTTCTGGCTCAGGTATATATGTGACTGAGGTCATGTTATCTTCTTCTTCTATTTCATGGGTGTTGGACACTGCATGTGGAGTTCACATTTGTTCAAATGTGCAGGAACTCAAGAGAAGAAGGCAGGTGGGACAGCATGAGGTAGACCTACGCGTTGGAAATGGGGCACAGGTTGCTGCTGTTGCTGTAGGAGACTATTTCATTTCTTTACCATCTGGCATTGTATTGGAATTAAACAATTGTTATTTTGTACCCAGTATAACCAAGAATATTATCTCTATTCCTGCTCTTGTCAGGAAAGGATTTGCCTTTGAATGCAATATTTCAAAGTGTGTACTTTCTCTTGATAATATTGTTTATGCTACTGGTTCAATTAACAATGGGTTATTCATGTTGGACATGGAATATTCTATACAAAACATTGATAATAAGAAAGCCAAGTATGCTGAAGACAGCACCTTGTTATGGCATAGTCGTTTAGGCCATATTAACAAGAAGCGCATTAAGCGGTTGCATGATCATGGACTGCTGGGATCATTCTCCTATGAGGAGATTGATACATGCAAAGCTTGTTTGATGGGTAAAATGACGAAGTCACCTTTTCCTAACAAAGGTCAAAGGGCTTCAGGTTTACTTGACCTTATACACAGTGATGTGTGTGGGCCGTTTAGTAAACATGCCAGAGGTGGCTATCAGTACTTCATTACATTTACTGATGATTTCAGTAGATATGGTTATGTCTATCTAATGAGACATAAGAGTGAATCCTTTGACAAGTTCAAAGAGTTCAAGAATGAAGTACAGAATCAGCTAGGCCGAAATATCAAGGCACTTCGTTCTGATCGAGGTGGAGAATACCTGAGTCATGCGTTTACTGACTATCTGAAGGAGTGTGGGATTATCTCACAGCTCACTCCGCCAGGAACACCGCAATGGAATGGTGTGTCCGAGAGGAGAAATAGAACGTTACTTGATATGGTTCGTTCTATGATGAGTCAGGCTACTCTTCCATATTCCTTTTGGGGATTTGCACTGGAGACAGCTGCAAAGGTACTAAACCGAGTGCCATCCAAGGCAGTTTCAAAGACGCCATATGAATTATGGTATGGGAAACAGCCGAGCTTGACATTTATCAGGATCTGGGGATGCGAGGCTTATGTCAAAAAGCTCGCCTCTGGGAAACTGGAGAGCAGATCTGAGAAATGCATCTTTGTCGGTTACCCTAAGGAAACTAAGGGTTATTATTTCTACGATCCCAAAGAGAACAAAGTATTTGTTGCTCGGATGGCCATATTTCTTGAGAAGGAGTTTCTTCTGCAAGAAGCCAGTGGGAGAGAAATAAAGCTGGATGAGAATCCAGAGGATGGACAAAGTAGTCAAGCACAGATGGATGTGCCTGAGCCGGTAGAACAGGTTATTGAACAACCTGAGGCTCAAATATCACGGGAACCGCGTAGATCGGGAAGGATCCGTCGTCAGCCTGAGCGCTATGACGGAGTCTACATCATTGATAATGATGAACCCCTTACTTATGCGGATGCGGTCAGTGGACCGGAGTCAGCTAGATGGCTTGAAGCTATGCGAGCCGAGATGGACTCCATGTCAGATAACCAAGTCTGGGATTTGGTTGATCCGCCTCCGGGAGTAATCCCTATAGGCTGTAAATGGATCTTCAAGAAGAAGATTGACATGGATGGTAACGTGGTTACCTATAAAGGCAGGCTAGTAGCGAAAGGTTTCAAACAAATCTACGGGATAGATTATGATGAAACTTTCTCTCCTGTAGCCATGTTTAAGTCTATTCGGATTCTTTTCGCGATAGCAGCATATTATGATTATGAGATCTGGTAGATGGATGTGAAAACTGCTTTCCTTAATGGAAAACTGGATGAGGATGTGTACATGACACAACCTGAAGGTTTCACTCATCCAGCAGATCATCATAAAATATGCAAGTTAAAGAAGTCCATTTATGGGCTTAAACAAGCATCTAGAAGCTGGAATATTCGTTTTGATGAATCAATCTCTGAGTTTGGTTTCATCAAGAACGAGGACGACCCGTGTGTATATAAGAGGTTTAGTGGGAGCGTGATTACATTCCTAGTCCTCTACGTCGATGACATCTTGATCATTGGAAATGATATTCCTGAAATGCATGCGGTTAAGGCATGGTTAAGGAAATGTTTCCAGATGAAAGATCTAGGAGAAGCAGCCTATGTGTTAGGTGTGAAGATCTACAGGGATAGATCTAAGAGGCTTCTCGGGCTGTGCCAAAGTACTTACATCGATAAAGTCCTGGAGAGATTTCATTTAGAGAATTCTAAACGAGGATATCTTTCGAAGAGTCAGTGTCCACAAACACAGACTGAGAAAGATGAAATGGACAATACGCCTTATGCTTCGGCTATTGGGTCCATAATGTATGCGATGTTGTGTACTCGCCCTGACGTCGCTTACGGGTTAAGCGTGACCAGTCGGTTCCAAAGTAATCCAGGTATGGCGCACTGGATTGCAGTCAAGAACATTTTAAAATATCTGCAGAGGACCAAAGATATGTTCTTGATATATGGTGGTCAGGAAGAACTCAGTATAGAAGGATATACTGACGCTTCGTTCCAGTCGGACCAGGATGATTTCCGATCGCAATCAGGCTATGTTTTTAGCTTAAATGGTGGAGCAGTGGTGTGGAAGAGTTTCAAACAGTCAACTGTTGCTGATTCCACAACAGAAGCCGAGTATGTTGCAGCCTCGGAAGCATCCAAGGAGGCAGTGTGGATTCGTAAGTTCGTGAGAGAACTTGGTGTCGTTCCTTCGAGTGCAGATCCTTTGGTTATCTTTTGTGATAACACTGGAGCAATCGCACAAGCAAAGGAACCACGGTCGCACCAGAAGTCCAAGCACATACAGAGACGGTTTCACTTGATCCGGGAGATCATTGATCGGGGCGAGATCAAAATATGCAAGGTTCATACAGACGACAATCTGGCTGACCCGCTTACCAAGCCTCTGGCGCAGCAGAAGCATGAGAAGCACTGTAATAATATGGGTTTGAGATTTCTCAACCATTAGATTAAGTGCAAGTGGGAGATTGTTGGGGTATGCCCTTAAGGCTAATGTTTGAGGCCTTGGGATTGTATCAGTCTCATGTAATAAACTCTTGTGTTTATAAAGGCATGGTTGTTATTCAGGTTGTTACCTTGTCTGCTGCAATTAGCGTACTTCTGAATAATGTCTCAAAGCTGTTCAGCTAGGCTGACATGCTATAAAGTCCTTAGTCGAGATATCTTGGTGAACATGAGACAGCCTTGATATGCTTGAGACTAATATGTGTTCTAATCTTATAGGATGCTTCGAGCATGGAATAAGATGTAGACTCATGGGTACATTGGATGTACTGGACAGACCCTATTAGGATATTCAATTGCTTGTCACAATGTGAATGATCCTTGATTGCAACAAGTGGCACATGTCCTCTGACTTGAGATCACTTGTGTTTCTAAATGATGATTGTCATTGTTTTGAGGTAGTTCAATATCATTTGAGACATGATGGTTATAGACTATCTTGGATAATGAGCTTGAGTCAGGTTAGGGCACTAGTGATAGATAAAGGATTGCCGTCTCCTTGTTTAAGGAGTGTGATGTTCTAGAGGGGCCCCCCTGAATGAGATGATTGAGAAAGTGTATGGCCATACCCAGGTGACTATGTTCATCTGGTCTAATCATACTCATCATATTGGAGCTACAGGCTTGACACGCTTGTCCAATAAGAACATCCAGTGGCAAAGGATACATGTACGCCTTGTGAATAGATTCACACTTGTGCTGTGGTTTGGGTGTAGTCTTGGAAGACTCTTTCCTTTATATCGGGAGACAGTGATGTGTTGCTAGATACCCCTCACTGATCGTGATAACGTGAGTTATCGTTACCGACATTTAAAGGAAACCCTCAGGGTCGCACAATTTGATGATATGGCTTACTTGAGTCAGATCGTGTGGACTGAATTGTTTGGGTTCAGTTTAAAGGGATTTAATCTCTGATTGTAAGTGAGATCTGGTCTGATCATGTTTGATTGATTAGGGCTTGAGATCGGTAAGCTTCGATCGAGAGAGATGATGCTAGATCGGTGAGATCAGGAGCATCAGGATATGAACGGTTAGATCTTGAGCCTTAGGGTTCAATTTGGTCTAGACCAAGTGGCTTGAGCTATTTTGGTTTGGTTTATGAACCAAATTCGATTGGACGTTTTGGCTTGAACCGGTTCACGAAGGTGAACGCTTGGTTCAATGCCAATATGCGTTTTTGGGTTGGCATGAGCGCATGGCTTGATTATCTTCCATTTATGGAAAGTCATCAAGGCCGATTTCACTTTCAACGCCAAAACGCATATGCGTTGTGCACTTCACTTCAACGCCTTGAACTTTCATTTGAAGGAGGTTGACGAAGTGGAGAGGTTTGGAAAGAGGAGCTCTCGGCCAAAAGGGAATCATCTCATCATCCCCTTCCATTCGACAAGAAAGATTGGGTGCCTTGCTAGCACAAGGGACGCCAAGGAAGTAAGCGTTCTTCATCTTGTGTGTGAACTTTTGGAGGAGATCTAAGTTGCTCTCTTCTTCCAAGCCGACCTCCAAGCCAATGGCGTTGGTATGAATCTCCCTCTTGATCTAATCCATCTATCAAAGTTGATTATATGAGCATATAAGCGATTGTATTGATGAAATCCTAGCAAACTTGCATGCGCCCCCCTAAATTAGGTTTTCATCTGCTTGCGCTCCCCCTCGAAGGGGACTCTTCAGTATACTTCATTAAGTTGGGATATGTCATATCCAACACGTAACTTTGGAGAAATCCAAGAAGTTAAGAAATGAAGTATAGAATCGAATTGGAGAATCTATTAAAACCCTTTGATTGGATCAAAGTAGGAAGTGAAGAATTTGATGACTATCTTGAGGAGTGTGGGGTTGTCTCACAGCTTACTTGGAACACCACAACTGTGTGGTGAAATTCAAAGAAAGAAAAGGGAACACATTGGATGTGGTTCCACCTTTGAATAGTCATGCAAATTTACTTCCTTTAGAGGCCATGCAAGCAACTGTTCTGACACTCCATAGTGTGTACTTGTGGGGCACTGAAAGTGCTGCTTCTATCCCGATGAGAACAAAAATATTTATTGCTCAAACTGCTGTCTTTCTTGAGGAGATATTTTTTTTGAAAGAAGCTGGTGGGAGTAGATTTGATTAGGACAAGGTCCAAAAATCAACCACAATACAGTTAGACATAAATGGAGAGTAGATTCACACATGCAGGTTGAAAAGTCAACCTGAGGTTCAAGTAAGACAGGAATCACATGAGTCTGAATGGATTCGAAATACTCTCACAGGTTGTGGGCATGACGAATTTTTCATCTAGGATGAACCTAAAGACTTATGAGGAAATGGAAGCGGTCAGTGGACCAGATTCCAAGAAATGGCTGAGCGCCATAAGAACCATAATGGACTCCATGTCTGCTAATCAAGTGTGGGACTTGATTGAGCCGCCAAAGGGGTAACACCCAGAGGCTGTATGTGGATCTTCTTGGAAGATAGACATGAAAGGTAACATTGTTACCTATGATGACAAGCTAGTGAATGAAATTTCGGATAAGTCCACTGGGTGGATATTGATGAAATTTTTCACCGATAGCTTTGTTTGAGTCCATTAGGTATCTACTTATCTTAATTGCATGTTCTGTTATAGCGTGTTGTTATGAAAATTGCTTTTCTTAATGGACGTCTGGAAGAGGATGTCTAGATGGAAATAGCCAAAATATTTTCATACAGTCGCCATAAAGATATGTATGATATTATACAAGTATCCTGTGTTTACAAGAAGATCAGTGGGAGCATCATAATGTTTCTTGTTCTAACTGATTGACGATATTCTCCTCACTTGAAATGACATCCCAGCTCTTCACGCGGTGAAGTACAGGCTTGGAATGTATTTCGAGAAGAATGACCTAGGGAATGCAGCCTACATCCTAGGCATGTGGATCAACTGGGATCCAAGAAAGTCATTGCCCTTTAGTCAATCTACGTTCATCCAAGAGATTCTGGAGAGGTTCATACCTTCCAGAGAGACATGGTCTGATTCTCTGCATGATGCAATGTCTTTTGACACAGCAGGAGAGAGACAACATGATTCTATAGTCCTAATACATTGGGTATAGGATAGATCATGTTTTGTGCAACTAGCACAAGACTATGTGTGGCGAATGCTTGGAGCATGGCCAGTAAGTTTCAATCAGATCCTAGTGTTCAAACACTGGATAGCTGTGAAAGCAATCCTTCGTACTTGGGAAGTATAAAGGATTGAATTTTAGTCTGTGATAGACAGGAAGAACTTTGTGTACTGGGTACACTAACACTTCGTTCCGGTCTAATGACTATCGTTCACAGTCAGGATTTGCTTTTTGCCTTGATGTGGTGTTGTTGGCTGAAAGAGCTTTATGCAAACTGCAGTGGCAAATTCTACAATAAGGCTGAGTACATTGCAGCTTCTTGTGGCAGCCAAGGAAGCAGCTTCATTCATTTGAACTTGATTTAGTCCCTGATGCTTGATGGTCCAGTATAGTTCTTACTGGGGCCGTAAGCATGTGTAAAGGAACTTAGCACTCAAGTATGTACTGCAGCGATATCATCTGATCTTAGAGATCATGGATAAAGATGATGATTCAAACTAGTTAAAATAAACACAGATAGCAATCTGGAAAAACCCACTGACGTAGCCTCTGGCGCAGCGGAAGCTAAATAAGTCATACTAGAGACATAGGGACTGATTAAACATCAGTTGCCCTTGGTCTTAGTGCAAGTGGGAGATTGTTGGTGTATATGCCCTACAGACCAATGTATGGACATGGTCAGGCATTGCTTGAATGTACTTTGATAGAATTAATGAAATTGATATAATCAATAAAGGCATGGTCGTTATTATGCAGATTGCTTTACCTGCGTTGATGTATTGAATTGCATATATAATGTCCCAGGAGTTTGGATTGGATCCATTCTCACAAGCTATCCCCAGTCAAGGTACCTTAGCAGATATAGGACAGCTTTGGTACATGTGAGACTGGTGTATGGGCTGGTTAGGTGCAGGGCACAGTAACGCAGACATACAGGTGCATTGGATGCACTGGAGTGATCCATCGTGAGGATTGATTTGTCTAGTCAACAAGTCAATCTCACATGCAAGAGGTTTGCATTGATCCTTAGACTTGAGGTATTCATGTCTAGATTTGATGATGGGTATGCTTTAATACAGTCTTACGTCTCTCCGTAATTGGGAGATCAAAACGACTGTCATTGGGCATGTCATAAATCATGTAGAGGCATGGATGACTAATAGTAGGATTTGCCCCTTCCATATTGGAAGCATGATATCCACCTCGGGGCGCCCCACCTTATTGGTGCATGACAGGAATGTGTGGCCACACTAGTTAAGTCATGACCAATGCATTGGATAATAAACTTGAGACTATTCCAATGGCAGGATATCAGTTTAGGCAAAGGGATCTATAATGCAATGGGAATCCTCGTTGCTCGTTAGGAGTTGTTGCCATAATGACTTAAGTCCTATGACATGGGTAGTAGTGATGTGTTGCTAGATACCCCTCACTACTTATGATGTTTACATCATTGCCATCGTCATATGGATCCTACGGGGTCACACGCAATAGACTCTTGACGTTGCTTTAATCAGAAGCCTTTGGATCAAGTTATTGGATAACTTGGATCCATTTGGAAGATTTCATCAGCGCCAATGGGCCTGATGAGTTGGAAAAAAGTTATTGGAGCCAAACTTCATTTTTGGCAGGTTGACCCGAAATTGACCTTAATTGGTCACATTTGGATTAGGGTTGCATTGGATTGGATCCAATGGCTTAATCAACCCATGCCATGAAGTTTGGGCTAGCTCATTATCCAATGAGGCCCAATAATAAGTTGTCATGAAGAGGGAATTGGCTTAAAAGGGTATAATGGGGAGAAACCCAACCCCATTGGCGCCTAGGGGCATAATGGGGTGTGGGTGGCATAAGTTGCTTCCTTTGGAAGGAAGTGGCGCCTCCCCCTTCATCCATTCATGGTATCTTGTCTCTATGGTAAGTATTGGGGCTGATATGGCTTGAGGACTCTTTTGGAAAGAGCTTGAGCGCATATGAGAAGTAGGGAGATGTTTATGGTAAAGTCTTGGAGACTTTCCTTATCTCATAAACCCTACATGCACTACAACCCTTACCCTAGCCAAATACCTCTTGTATGTTGCGCCTAGCCCTTCTCCTTGGATGGAAAGAATGCCTCTAAGGCATGTCTTGGGCTGATATGGCTATTGGGCAAATAAGGATAGGTTGAATGAGGTTTATGGCAAAGTCTTGGAGACTTTCCTTACCACAAACCCCTCTCATCCTAACCGCCCACTTGGCATGATCCTAGTCATTGCCCTAGCCGCCCTCTCTTGTTGTTGTTGGTTCGATTCCTTGGAGGTGTGAACAAACATAGAGAGGTGTGAGCTAGGGCAAAGGGCGACAACATCAAGGTGGCGCAACCTTCCTCCTCTTTGTAGCCGCAAGCCTTCTTCTCCTTCTTCTCCTCTTGGCGCAACTTGGAGAAGGGCTTGGTGGCGACATCTCTTGGAGAGAATTGGAAGTTTAGGGTGGTGACAACTTGAGGGCTTGGAGCTCTCCTTCTTCCATCAAAGGCGCAAGCAAGTTCTTCTTGTTCTTCTTCTCATCTTCTTGGCGCAAGGATTCTTTGAGCTTGGTGGCGTCTTATTGCCACAAGCCCTCATCGTCCCTTGGCCATAGGCGCACCTTGGAGGTGGCGCAAGCAAAGAAGAAGAAGGAAGTACTTGGCGCATCATCTTCCTCCTCATCTCTTCTTGGCGCTTCTACCTTGGAGGTGGCGCAAGTTTTGAAGAGAGCGATAAGGCTTGATTCTCTTCCCGAGGCTAGCACCAAGCGTGGAAGGGAGCAACGATCAAGGAGTCGACGCGTGGATACTTGTAGAGGACGAACGCTTGGGCGTCTTCAACTTGGCACCTTCATCCTAACAAGCAATAAAGGTACTAACCCTAACACATCCTTGTGTTCTCTCCCTCGCATGGATCCTTGGGACTGGAATGTGTTTCGGGTGTAATGCTTCTTCCGCTGCGTCCTGGGACTGCAAAAATTTTAAATTACACCCGGCATTCCCTAACAGGGGGAAGGTGCCACTACAACAAAACTGAAAAAACTAGTAGTCCCTCAACCCTCTTTTCTAGAACAAGAGGGGGGGGGGGATGAAGCACAAGCTAAACACATGAGGTTTGTTGGAGACACCAACAACCCCTAACAACTGTTGTGGTGGGAAGACATGTGACGGGAAACTAGAAAATGCAAGATATGTTTTTTTTTCAAATTTTCTCTTTTTTTTATTATATAAAACTATAGAGAGGAAAAATTCATTAATATTAAAGAAAAGCAAGCACATATTAAACTACTCTAAGCATGTAATTGGAATAAAATGCTAAATCTTAAAGCCACTCACCTTGCGCCCTTTGAGAGTTGAAAGGGCATGCCACCCGTTGTTCACTGGTCCAACTCTGATGGTAGATGATGGTCACACACAGAACAATCCAACAAGCCCACACAGGTGTGGGTGAGGTATAAAAGTTAAGAGGTTTATAACAACAAAATTGCAAGAGGGAGGTTAAGCCTCTAAATTCCCTTGCCTAGACAATAAGCGAGACTAACTAAAAAGGGGGGATAGAGGGAGATGGGCCAAGATCAACTCCAAGATCAAGGGCCATCATCCTACAAAGATCAAGTAAGGTGTAGGATTTTCTCTTGGAAGAAAAGAGGAAACAAGAACCAAAAACGAGTTAAGAACACTTAGCTTATGATGAACCTCCATCAAGATGGTTCTTGGCTTCAAGAGTTCTTTGAACAATCTTGTTGAAGAGATGGCTCACAGCTTGCAAACTTGGTGGGTGAAGTGCTCGGCTAGATGTGGAGATGAAGAGGGAGGAAGGCTCGGCAAGACAAGTGGAGGGGAAGAGAAGAAGACTTGGTGACACATGCACCTAGAATTATTTTACTAACAAACTACTCAATAATTTTCATTCAACTTCAACTATCGAAATGCATGAGATGATTACACATATATATGCAAGCAAGACCATGGGTAGAGTGGTCATTTCCTCTTTGGTGCCTAGTATAGAAATGGAGAGATTTTGAACAAAGGTGGTAACACAATTAAATGCTGAAATTTCTTCCTTCTTTGGCCCACCCCTTCTTGGAAGTTCTTTGAATTTCGAAAATTATTTCTTGGCATTGGATGGTTACAAAATCCCCTTGAATTTGAATTTGAATTGTTGCCGAAATGAGGGAGAAGATGCCTTGGAATATTCCTTGCTTTGCATGCAACGTTTATTCCTTTCCTTGCTTGGGTGTGAATGCATTAAGTCTTCAATCAATCACTCCTTGATTGATGGATCTTGGTGTATTTGATGGGCTGATCTTTTCTTGATTGTGTGGCCGAATATGGAGTTGGATAAGTGATGTCTTGGCTTCAAAAGGTAAGGGAGTTGAAGTTCCTTAACCCCTTAACTTAAGTCTTCAGTTGAACTGTCTTGGATGCTGACTTTCCTTTCTGTGAGCTTACTTAGTTGAATGAGTGATTGAATTTACTTCAGCTGGCCTAGAGCTTGCCTATGTTATTACAATATGCCATGAACTAGTCCTACCATGATGTAATATAATTTTGATAAAAGAAAAAAAATACGAAACCTACCATATGTAGTACATGTTGTACTTGAAGATAAAACTAAACTAAAATGATGCATGCAATGCAAGGGTGGAGTATTAGGGTACCCTTAGGCTAAGGTGTCCTTAGGCTCCACTTATATTTTTTTGGTGCATGGCTCCTACCCCCATCAATTCTCCTCGGGTGGGAATAATTCTCCTCCAAAGAATTCTCCTTGTATGGATGGAGATGTCTAGTGGCAGCCCATGTAAAATGTTCCTTGGGTAACCATACTTCTTCACCATTAGAATGGGTGAACAAGCCTTGGTTCACAAGGTTGGCCATAGGCTCATGAAAGATGGAATGCAATCTAAAATGGGTGGAATCCTCCACATTATGAGGGGTGGTGATCCAGTACAGTAGTAGCATAGTAAAACAAAATGATGAGTAAACATGCATATGAGTGTAAGAGTAAGCATCACAACCACAGAGCCTTTGAGTTGCTAGTCCTTTTGTCAAATCTGGTACACCTGCAGTGAAGTCCCTTTCTCGGCCATGGTAATTAGTACACTTGAAATAGGGAATATTAGGACTACTAAGATGACTTGGAATAATAAAGTCAATATGTTCAACTTGCAAAAGGGATAATTCAATTATGTTTTCAAGTTGTATGATTTCCTTGTTGACCTTAAAGGAGGTTTAAGGGTATGGGTAGCTGGACCTAAAAGGCAACTCTGAATGTTCAAAGGGTCATGATGGAATTCTCCTAAGGTAATAGGTCGAGGTTGGTCTAGAAGTTGAGGCTTAGGGTCGTCTATGGCTACAGGTATTTTCTCTCCTAAGTATTGGTCACACCCTATGAAGTCTATAGGATTAGGCTCATGATTCTCTAGAAACACATTCCTTATGTCTTTTGGTTGACTAGAAGGTTCAAGTGGGTAAACTGCTATGGTTTCACTATGATCAAGTTGGTTTAGGCCTAAGTTTTCATTGTCTATGGTTTGATTGGGCTCAAGTTGCTTAGGGAATTCTAGTTCTATGGGTTGAAGAAAACTTGTTTCATAGGCCATTAAGGGTTGAGTTCCTAGAGACATATGTTATAAGGGCTCATGTTGTTCTTCTATATCCTCTATGTTTGAGTCTAGCCTATTGTCTTCAGGTTCAAGTTCTAATTTAGGCTCGAGTTGGGTTATCCCTATGTGTTCATAGTTTGAGGTGTCCTCTTGTTTATTGGTGTCTTCTAGGTTCAAGTCACCTAAAGGGTTGAGGTCAATTTTGGACTCAATGTGTGGTTGGGTGAGTTCTATGGTTTCATGCTCAAGTTGATTCTTAGGCATGTCTTTCATGGTGATAGGTCCAATCATAAGTTGTGTCATTTCTGGTGGAGTCCCTACGGATGACTTAGGGTTGGGTTGACCTTCAGTCAAGTCAACTAAAGGTTCCCTAGTGTTGGATCTAGACTCTTCTAAAGGTATGTCCTGATGTGATTGCAATGGTAAATTAGGATCTATGGTTTGATTGGACTCTTGTTGTAGGGACTGGTCTCTAAGTCTTTCTAGGTTTTGTGATGTAGGGTGGAGACACGAAATATGATACTAACTAAAGTCCGATTATTATTTTTTTTTAATTTCAAAATAAAGTGCAAAATTCAGAAAACAGCTAGAAACATAGTGTTGCAAAAATATATCATTTAAGACAAGTAACTATGCCTTGCGGGAAAATCTATAAATCCAAAATTTGTTCCAATTAACCCAAGAGCTAGTACCAAACTAGTTCTTTTGAATCCAATAAAAATCAGATGGTGAGGGGATATCAGGCATGTAAAATAATTGCAACAAGATAGCCAGTCGGATTAGAAAATAAGAATTGTGCAGGAATGTATCATTCATCAAGATTTGCCATGCCGCCTAGGTTAATCTGTTGAAGCTTTGTTCGAAACTTCTAGTCCAATTGATAGATGAAGATGTGCGCTTCCTTATCATGCCAAATTTCATAATTTTTATAGCATCAAATTCTTTAAGTACCTGCAAGAAGAAGCTTAATCAGATTAGATTTTAGCAAACAGAACACAACATGAGAAGAGATTTTGAAACAGGGGAAGTTGCGTGAATGGACAGAGGTCGTCGGTACTCCTCCGGTGATGCACGGACGCGGAACCTGCTACAACTGGAAGTCAATGTTGTGGCGGTGGAGCTGTGGCCGGAGTTAGCGGGTGGTCGGAGGCTGGTCAGAGGCGAACGGCGCTGAAAGGCGGAAGTTGGGCGGAATCAAGGCGAGAGCAGGGGATCGACAGGATGTTTCGATTCTGCTGATCGGAGTGGCGGATGGATGGATCCTGTCGGCTGGAGATTGCACAAGGGTAGGAACGGCGATGGCCTAATTGTTGTGGAGATCTGGCCGGGGGATCGCCGGCAGCGAGGTTGCAAAATCTCGAGATCTAGGTGAAGTTGCAGGCGAAACAGGGGACGTGTGGCGGAAGCTGGGCGTGACGGTGATTCTTCCGATTCCGGCAATCGGAGAGGTGGATGGGCAGATCCCGGTGGCTGAAGCTTCGTTAGGGAAAGGAGGAGTGGTGGCCGAAGTCTCGTGGAGATCCGGCCGGTGGATCGTCGGCGGCGAGCTTTCAAAGTTTTGAAACTGGGTGTGGTTGACGTGTGCGGGTGTTTGCAGCGAAGTAGAGGGTTTGAGGGAGAAGAGGAGATTAGAGGGAAAGGAGAAGAAGACTTGGTGACACAAGCACCTAGAGAAGGGGGGAGGAAGACATCCGATAGAGGAAGAAAACTATTTCCATCAATTCATTCAAAATTCTGTTGATTACAATGTTCATGTGATACATATATAACCAGAACTTTAGAGTCATTGCAGGGGAACGTTGACGTTTCCTTTCTTGAGCTGCAAGGAGACGTTGCTCTTTCCATTCTTAGGTTCGCACGTTGGAGATTTGCTCGGCTGGGAAAGTTTTATCCCTTGAGGAACGTTGGAGGATATCCCATATTGCTGATTTGGAGTTATGCGTAAATGGCCATGGCTGAGTTGGCTGATTTGAGGAATTATTGAGTATGCGGCAACTTATTCTTGAATGTCTTGAGCCGCACTTGAAGAGGTTGAGGGAATTCTTCCATTATCTAGCTAGCTTTATAATTGAGCTTGCTAGCTTATTCGTGAGCCTCTGAGCCTTTGTCTATGGCACTCGTAAACTCCATTTGTACCTTCTTGGCCTGTGATCTCTGCCCCCATCATTTTGACTAATATTCTCAAGTTGTTTTCTGATCTTATCAAAACAGGCATCGGTGTTAACTTGTGGTGCCTCTATACTCCTAGGATAGATGATGTGTTTTAACCCTCTAAAGGTGATACTATAGGACAAAGGTTGCCTATAATGATAGGCTTGAACACTACGAAGGAATTCATTACCTAGCAAGATATCAAAACCTTCTAAGCTGAGAACATCACACCAAATGTTAAATTTTATACCATCTAGTTGAATAGGGATGAGGCATTGAAAGTTAACAAAGGTGGTATGATACCAAGGGTGATCCCAGGTTATGGCATATGGGTAGGTGTGTTTTTCTAAGCTGAGACCAAATTTATCAATAACCCTAGCAGATATGGCATTAAAACTAACTTGATGGTCTAACACGGTTCAACCCTTATGTTTATTACACCAAACAAATGTAGTGAAGCTATCAGATGTAAGGGTGAGTCTTTTGTAAGGTTCCCAAGCAAAAATTAAATCACTTTGCTTAAACAGACGCATGATGATAAGCAAGAGAATTGATAAGCTGGAAATGACTAATGTTTAAGTGCAGTGCAAGAATAATATTTCAGCAGGTAGAAAAAGCAGTATATCAGGGTCAATTCAAAAAACATTTGCAGCATATGAATGTATAAAATAATGCCAGTGCAGAATTATAAGCAGAAACTCAGTATTTGATCGTGACAAGTGCAGCAGTTTGAGGTCTGAAAGTTCAAATAAGTTGTCTTTGTGCTATCTGCAGTTTGATTGAGTTCAAGTGCAGCAAGCAAGCCAAAATTTCAGATTCAGAAGGCTGAAAACCAAATTTTAGTTGGGCAAAATTTAGAACAGAATTTAGCATGCAGGAAATCAAATCAGAGAACAAAAAGTCAGCACATCCATGTGTTGAAAACTAATTTAGGATGATCAGAACTTTAGCAAACAAGTGCAGTAGTTTGTTGTGTTGATGAGAAACTTTGCAAACTCAGTGAGGGAAGATGCAGCAATTTGGTTTGCTGTCCTGAACTGAGATTTACAAGAATCTGTGTTGCTGGAGTGGCTAAAAGTCAATGAGAATGTCAAAATCAGATTGCTTACAGAATATTGTTTGCAGAATGTTTGTTGCAAACGCAGTTAGGTGCAGCAATTAAGTTTGCTGTCCTGAGTTGAATTTGGCAAACTTTCATCATTTGTGGCCATGTTTGAATTGGCACAATAATGAAATTCTGCACTTTTCAAGTCCCAAAATCAGAATAGTTTCACCAACAATACAAAAGTTCATATTTCAGTTCTAAATTCAGCCAAGGAAGATGAAGCAATTAAATTTGCTTGATCCAACCATTTCAAAAGTATTGCTCATAGAAAATTTCAGTTACTAAAGCAACAAATCTTTGAATCAAAGTTGCTGAATTATGCCACAGAAATATCAGAATATAAAGTTCAAAAGATCAGAAAATCAGAAGATGAAGAGTAGTTGGTTCAAAATTTCAGAATTGGATGAAAATGTAGTCAATGTGGATACAACAATTGGGTTTGCTGTCCACTTGTCTATGGTTTGCCGAACCCAAAGTTGTTCATAGAAAATCTCAAGAAATTTCATCCAAAATCCCAAAAGACATGTGATCCAAGATCTTCCTAAAGGCTTAATTTAGATATGAGTCTAAACTAAACCAAAGGATTGCTCTGATGCCAAAAATGATGTGGTGGGAAGACACGTGACGGGAAACTAGAAAATGCAAGATATGTTTTTTTTTTCAGATTTTCTCTTTTTTTTATTATATAAAACTATAGAGAGGAAAATTTCATTAATATTAAAGAAAAGCAAGCACATATTTAACTACTCTAAGCATGTAATTGGAATAAAATGCTAAATCTTAAAGACACTCACCTTGTGCCCTTTGAGAGTTGAAAAGGCGTGCCACCCGTTCTTCACTGATCCAACTCTGATGGTAGATGATGGTTACACACAGAACAATCCAACAAGCCCACACAGGTGTGGGTGAGTTATAAAAGTTAAGAGGTTTACAACAACAAAATTGCAAGAGGGAGGTTAAGCCTCCAAATTCCCTTGCCTAGACAATAAGCGAGACTAACTAAAAAGGGGGGATAGAGGGAGATGGGCCAAGATCAACTCCAAGATCAAGGGCCATCATCCTACAAAGATCAAGTAAGGTGTAGGATTTGCTCTTCGAAGAAAAGAGGAAACAAGAACCAAAAACAAGTTAAGAACACTTAGCTTATGATGAACCTCCATCAAGATGGTTCTCGGCTTCAAGAGTTCTTTGCACAATCTTGTTGAAGAGATGGCTCACGGCTTGCAACCTTGGCGAGTGAAGTGCTCGGCTAGATGTGGAGATGAAGAGGGAGGAAGGCTCGGCAAGACAAGTGGAGGGGAAGAGAAGAAGACTTGGTGACACATACACCTAGAATTATTTTACTAACAAACTACTCAATAATTTTCATTCAACTTCAACTATCAAAATGCATGAGATGATTACACATATATATGCAAGCAAGACCATGGGTAGAGTGGTCATTTCCTCTTTGGCGCCTTGTACAAAAATGGAGAGATTTTGAACAAAGGTGGGAACACAATTAAATGCTGAAATTTCTTCCTTCTTTGGCCCGCCCCTTCTTGGAAGTTCTTTGAATTTCGAAAATTATTTCTTGGCATTGGATGGCTGCGAAATCCCCTTGAATTTGAATTTGAATTGTTGCCGAAATGAGGGAGAAGATGCCCTGGAATATTCCTTGCTTTGCTTGCAACGTTTATTCCTTTCCTTGCTTGGGTGTGAATGCATTAAGTCTTCAATCAATCACTCCTTGATTGATGGATCTTGGTGTATTTAATGGGCTGATCTTTTCTTGATTGGGTGTATTTGCTTGGGTGTGAATGCATTAAGTCCACGACAACAAAGCTAGAGTCGTGTCGCGAGGCCATGCGGGGCAACCCGAGGACGAAGTCCATGCTAATATCTAGCCACGGACTCTTAGGAACGGGGAGCGGGGTGTACAAGCCAGTATTGGCAGGATGAGGCTTGGCACATTGACACGTGCCACAGTGGCGGACGACCCTATCAACATCCTTACGAAGAGTGGGCCAGAAGAACTGGTCTTCGGCCAAATCGAGGGTCTTGTTGCGGCCATGGTGCCCGGTGGCACCACCCGCATGGAGTTCAACCAAGAGATGCTCGCGAAGGGATGAGCGAGGGACACACAACCGGTTGCCGTACACTAGAAAGCCATCATGAAGATGGTAGGGCATGTCCGGGGGGTCAGCGACAAGGAGCCGGGTGAAGACGTGCCCAAAGTCGGGGCAGTCCGCATACTCGTCGCGGATGTGCTCGAGGGTCGGAACAGAGGTGGATAAGACACAAAGCAATGAGCGGACGCGACTGAGGGCGTCGGCCACCACGTTGTCATTGCCGGCCTTGTGCATGATGACAAAGGTGTACTGTTGAAGGTGAAGGCCTGGTGATCTCTAAAGAGAATGAACTCCTTGTGTACGAGGTAATGACACCATTGTCGGAGGGACTGGACTATGGCGTAAAACTCCTTATCATAGGTGGAGTACCGTTGGCACACCTCATTCGTCTTTTCGCTAAAGAAGGCGACTGGGTGGCCCTCTTGACTAAGAGTGCCACCGATGCCCATGCCAGAGGCATCGCAAGTGACTTCAAAGACCTTGGAGAAGTTGGGTAGGCGAAGGACAGGTGCTGAGGTCATGATGTCCTTAAGTGCAAGGAAGGCTCAGCTAGCGGCGGGTGTCCACGAGAAAGCCTCGTGTTTCGTGCAGGCCGTTATAGGGGCAACGATGGTGCTGAAGCCCTTAATGAAGCAGCGATAGAAGGCCGCGAGACCGAGGAAACTGTAGACCTCAGTGACGGACGCGGGCTTAGGCCATTGGCGAATGGCCTCGACCTTGGCGGGGTCGACCATAAGTCCTTGGTCCGATACGATGAACCCAAGGAACTGAACCTGGTTTTTGAGAAAGGAGCATTTCTTTGCATTAAGGAACAAGCGCTCCTTACGCAAAAGGTCAAAGGTCAAGCGCAGGTGGGTCAAGTGATCGTCGCAGGTCCGGCTGTAGATGAGAATGTCGTCAAAGTAGACAACGAGAAACTTGCCCATGTAGGGGTGAAGTACCTGGCTCATAAGACGCATAAAGGTAGAGGGCGCATTCGTAAGGCCAAAGGGCATGACCAGCCACTCGTAGAGGCCATCCTTCGTCTTGAAGGCCGTCTTCCACTCATCGCCTTCACGGACGCGGACCGGGTGGTAACGGCTCTAGAGGTCAAGCTTGGTGAACCAACATGCACCGGAAATGAGATCCAGCTTGTCGTCTAAGCGGGGAATGGGGAACCGGTACTTCACCATGATGCGATTGATTGCCCGGCAATCAATACACATCCGCCAGGTGTAAGACCCCTTTCTAGAGGGGGGGGGGGGCGAAACCCAATAAGTGGCGCAAATAAAATTTCATGCGGAATCAAGGGTTTCATAAGATCATTAGCAAGAACACATGATCAACTTCATAAAGATTGGATTCATACCATAGCCATTTCGCTTGGATGGCGATTTGGAAGAAGAGAGAGCGAGAGGATCTCCTCCAAAGGATGTGCACACTAGATGAAGAAGTCGCCTACTCCCTTGGTACTCCTTGTGCTAGCAAGGTTCCAAGAGGTCTCGATCCGTGAGGGAAGATGAGATGAGTTGCTTGGCGAATTCTCCTTGGCCGAATGCTTCTCTATCTCTCGTTGACACAAGCCACACGAGAACAAGAGCGAAGAGGAGCGACGAGAGTAACGTTCACATTGAACGTGGGGCGTGGTTTCTAAAAATAGCAAGCCATAAACTCGCCTTCAACTCTCATGCGATCAAGCGTTTACATCAAGTGAACCGATCGCATACGCCACTCTCTTTGAACCAAGCGTTCACCTAAGTGAACCGGTTCTAATAAGGTTGGTTCAAAGACCAAACCAAAATAGCCCAAGTCATGGTCTAGATCTAATTGGACCCAATGGTTCCAGATCTAACCGCTCATCTCTGATGCTGCTGATCTCACCGATCTAACATCCATTCTCTCGATCAAAGCTTACCGATCTCAAGCCCTAATCAATCAAACATGATTAGACCAGATCTCACTTACAATCAGAGATTAAATCCCTTTTAAACTGAACCCAAACAATTCAGTCCACACGATCTGACTTAAGTAAGCCATATCATCAAATTGTGCGACCCTGAGAGTTTCCTTTAAATGTCGGTAACGATAACTTACGTTATCATGATCAGTGAGGGGTATCTAGCAACACATCACTGTCTCCCGATATAAAGGAAAGAGTCTTCCAAGACTACACCCAAACCACAGCACAAGTGTGAATCTACTCACAAGGCATACAAGTTTCCTTTGCCACTGGATGTTCTTATTGGACAAGCTAGTCAAGCCTGTAACTCCAATATGATGAACATGATTAGATCAGATGATCACAGTCATCTGGGTATGGCCATACACTTTCTCAATCATCTCATCCAGGGGGCCCCTTTAGAACATCACACTCCAATCAAGGAGACGGCAATCCTATATCTATCACTAGTGCCCTAACCTGACTCATGATCATTATCCAAGATAGTCTATAACCATTATGTTTCAAATGATATTGAACTACCTCAAAACAATGACAACCATCATTTAGAAACACAAGTGATCTCAAGTCAGAGGAAATGTGCCACTTGTTGCATACAAGGATTATTCACATTGTGACAAGCAATTGAATATCTTAGTAGGGTCTGTCCAGTACAACCAATGTACCCATGAGTCTACATCTTATTCCATGCTCGAAGCATCCTATAAGATTAGAACACATATTAGTCTCAATCATATCAAGGCTGTCTCATGTTCACCAAGATATCTCGACTAAGGACATATAGCATGTCAGCCTAGCTGAACAGCATTGAGACATTATTCAGAAGTATACATATTGCAGCAGATGATGTAACAAACTGAATAACAACCATTGCCTTTATAAACTTAAGAGTTTATACATGATACTGATACAATCCCAAGGCCTCAAACATTAGCCTTAAGGGCATACCCCAACACCAGGATCCATCCTTCTTTGGGGTGAGAAGGGCCGGGACTGCACAAGGTCTAAGGCTTTCACGGATGAAGCCTTTGGCCAAGAGGTCGTCGACCTGCCTCTTGAGCTCTGCGTGCTCAGTGGGGTTGAGGCGATGGTGGGGCAGGTTGGGCAGAGATGCCCCGGGGACGAGATCGATGACGTGCTGGATGTCACGATCTAGAGGGAGACCAACAGGGAGGTCTACCGGGGAAATGTCAGAAAACTCATCGAGAAGGGAGGCGACCTCGACCGGCAAAGGAGTTGGAGGGGATGAAGGCTCGTGGGGGATCTCACGCACCATGAGCATGTATATGACCGCAGACTCGTGGGCTTCCGACATGATGGAGCCAGGGCGGACAAGTGTGACCGGCTTAGGCGCCAATGGTCCGGGGAGGGAAGGGGAGACTAAGCCCTTCGAGGTGGCGGCCCACAACTCCTTGGGCGGAGCCGGGGTCAGGCAGATCTTACGCCCTCCGTGCTAGAAGACGTAGGTGTTATACCGGCCATAATGGATGACGTTGCGATCATAAAGCCAAGGTCGGCCAAGAAGGACATGGGCGACGCCCATGGATGTAACGTCGCACCACACCTTCTTGGCATAGTCACCGAAAGTACATGGGGACTTGGCAGCGATGGGTGATGGGTAGGCTGGATGCGTCGACCCACGCAATCGAGTAGGGTCGCGGGTGTGGCTCCAGAGGGAGACCGAAACGGGTGACCGCCATCCGGGAGACGACGTTGAGGCTGCTACCCCCATCGATCACGATTTTGCATGAGTGTCCATTACACTTAATATAAGTGTAAAAGATGCTCGTGCGCTTCCAATCCTCAGACCGAGGGGGAGAGTGCACAAGGGTGCAGTGAATGACAGCCAAGGTAGGGCGCGGGCTCAACTCCTCATCGGAGTAACACTAGGGTCCAACCTCTTGGGCCGAGGGTGGCCTGGGAGCGGTGACGACATGGGGGTCGCGCGGAGCGGCCGCGATGTGCAAGGAACGGCTACGAAGTGTGGGGCAGTCTCGGTTGAAGTAACCGGTCTGACCACAGTGACGACAAGGGCCGGGGGGTACTGCAGCGAGGGGCACCTTACCCTTTTCATCCCAGGTGAGACGGGGCGTAGGTGCCTCGCGCGGAGCGTCACGCGGAGGTCATTTGGGACCTGCGTGCTGGGGACGCAGAGGAGTCTCGTGGCAGAGGGCCGTGGCTTGTGCGGGGAGCACATGTACCGGATGACGTTGGGGAATGGGCTCACCGCGACGGGGCTGCGAACGCAAATCCTGCTCAATCTCGCGAGCATGGTGCAGGACGAGGATGATCGAGTCTAACCCATAGGACGGAAGAGCGCATCGGATATCCTCGCGGAGTCCGTGCTTAAACCTAGAGAGCGTGAACGCCGGGTCCTCCCTAAGATTGCAATAAATTTCGAGCTCGTCGAAGCAAGAGTGGTACGCATCGACGGAGTCGGACCCCTGCAAGATAGCGCAATAGGAGTCAAGGAGGCGCTGACGGTAAGTGGGCGGTACATATTTCTCCCTAAGGCGATAGCACATCTCTTCACACCAAGTGATGGGGGGAAGGCGTTGGTCAACTAGTTGGTGCTCAACATTTGTCTAGTACAATCAGGCAGGACCGGTGAGCAGTAGGTGAACATTACTGACCTTAAGGTGCACAGACATGGTGCTCCACTCGAAATAGTTTTCCACGGCTGAAACCCAGTCGAGGAAGTCATTGGGATCTAGGCTACGCTGGGGTCGATGCGCATGAGACGACGGACCTCATCGTCCTCACGACTACACTAGGCTGGACGCTGTGGGGGAGGGGCCTCCTCCGCCAATGCGAACTCATCACCAAACGGGTCATAACGCGGGGATTCATTGGCGTGCTAGTGCAGTGGGGCCAATGAAGGGGGAACAATAAGCGGGGGCTGTCCCATAGCAGGCTTAGACTTGAGTTCCATAACTTGGTCCGTGAGGTGTTGGACCGATGACATTAGGTGCTGAAACATAACCTCCATCGTTTCCAAGCGGGTGGACAGCGACTCAACCGACTCTACCCTAGGCGGAGTACTTTCATCAGTGGTAGTGGGCACTTGGGTAGGGGGGTTTTGGTAAGAGGTTCCTGATCTAGTAGTCATAGTGACCAAATGTATGAGTATGCAATGCGGAAGAGAAAACTGAAGAATCCTTATGATATGATGCGAGAGATCGGCGGAGCTAGACAAGAGTTAGCTCCAACCTCCCTCTGATACTAAAAATGACGCAGCGGATGTTATGGGTGAGTTGGTCCTTAATTCAGTACTCTACGGTGGGGAAAACCATGATGCCGAATACGTGAGAGGGGCTACAGGTGAGGGAAGTAAAACGTGTGTAACGATGAAAATTCAGGAAAACCGATGAAAACCCTTGCCGGGGAGATGCGACTTGAGCAATACTAGCGAGCCGAAGGAGACAACGAGCACGATTCTATGAATGAAACTACGCACCTGAATTGTAGAGCCAATTTCTTGAAGCAAGCACGTGCGCGCAGGACCTAGACGGGGCTGCGGTGGTGGAACACTGCGAGTCCAAGACACAAGCCGAACAATGATCTCTTTGGAAAGGACCCGGAGCCTTGGGAGGTTCTCTGGGTGTTTTGATTGAAAACTGAAAGCTATTACAAGAGAGGGGGTGAAGAAACCCTAGGCGGGCTCTTCGAAGCATGAAGTTTCCTAAACCTTCGCGTGGGAGAAGGTGCCACTACAACAAAACTGAAAAAACTAGTAGTCCCTCAACCCTCTTTTATAGAAAAAGAGGGGGGGATGAAGCACAAGCTACACACATGAGGTTTGTTGGAGACACCAACAACCCCTAGCAACTAAAGAGGGTCAAAGATGCCCTCTAACAACCTGAGAAGTAGTAACTAACTAGGGAATAAAAGTACAGCAAGCAACACACGGTGTGACTGGCGCATGGGCCTTCTTGCTGGGCCGTCGATTGGGCCGGGGTCGACAGCTACACCATCTCAGAGCAGGCCACCGTGAAGCAGCAGAACTTGCTGATTGTGGGCTGGTTCTAGACATTAGTGGCGGTCTCTTGGGCCGAGTTGAGGACCCGGTTGTTGTAGCAATCCATAGTGGCGTCCGGTGGGGGTCCTCGAGGGAGAGTGGCCAGGGGCTATAGGGGCTCCGAAGATGCAGGTGAGGCCTCATGGATGGACTGAACAGGGCATGTTGTGGCAGATGAGGGGCTCACCAATCCCACGAAACGGTCTAGAGGGTGCGAGGACCGTTGCGAGCGTCGAACCGGATGATGGATGGTGCCTTTGCATTTCCTGGGACTGAACACGGCCTGACCGTGCTCGTCGTCACGGCCATGTTCGGCTCCTAGATCTCGGGTTGCTGCAGACACGGGAAGGGGCACGGCCATGTCCTTGGGCGTGTCGACGTTCACAGTGTCGGTCGTTCGTGCCACGGCCGTGAAGGACCCCTTTCAAGAGGGGGGCGAAACCCTAAACATGCGCATATGAAAAACTTTGTGCATGGGCGGAAAATAGGGCATCAAGAATCGTATGCATCATATATGATCAACTTAAATCTGTAGATTGAATCATACCATAGCCATTAGTTCGAATGGCGTCTAGGAAGAAGAGAATCGAGTGCTTCTCCTCCACACGGTGCGCACACAAGGTGATGTAGCCTACTCCTTGTTGATCCTTGTGCTAGCAAGGTTCTCCAAGGGTGCTTGTCGAATGGAAGGAATGAGAGATCTTGCTTGGCGATCTTCTTCTTCTCCTTGACGACAACCTTCTTCACCAGACGAGAAGCCGTCGAGAGGAAGAGGCAAAAAGGGGCGAGAATAGCATGAGTGCGTCGAACGTGAGGTGTGGTATCTATTTTGGAAAACGCCTCTTCCAAAAATAGTAAACCTTCACTTCATGCGTTCATGCATTCATGAACCGTGCGCTCACTCAAGGCAAACCGCCCAAAGCGCCATGAAGACTTTGAACCATGTGTTCACCCATGTGAACCGGTTCAAGCCATTCGGTTCAACCCAATTTGGCTCAAAAATCAAATCAAACCAAGCCTTTGTCCAGATCACCTTAAACCCTAAGGTTCAGGATCTGACCGTTCATCTCTTGATGCTCTTGATCTCATCGATCTAGCATCAACTCTCTCGATCAAAGCTTACCGATCTCAAGCCCTAATCAATCAAACATGATCAGACCAGATCTCACTTACAATCAGAGTTTAAATCCCTTTAAATTGAACCAAAACAATTCAGTCCACACGATCTGACTTAAGTAAGCCATATCATCAAATTGTGCGACCCTAAGGGTTTCCTTCAAATGTCGGTAACAATAACTTACGTTATCACGGTCAGTGAGGGGTATCTAGCAACACATCACTGTCTCCCGATATAGAGGAAAGAGTCTTCCAAGACTACACCCAAACCATAGCACAAGCGTGAATCAACTCACTAGGCATACATATTTCCTTTGCCACTGGATGTTCTTATTGGACAAGCGTGTCAAGCCTGTAGCTCCAATATGATGAGCATGATTAGATCAGATGAACATAGTCACCTGGGTATGGCCATACACTTTCTCAATCATCTCATCCAGGGGGGCCCCATTAGAACATCACACTCCAATTAAGGAGACGGCAATCCTTTATCTATCACTAGTGCCCTAACCTGACTCATGATCATTATCCAAGATAGTTGATAACCATTATGTTTCAAATGATATTGAACTACCTCAAAACAATGACAATCATCATTTAGAAACACAAGTGATCTCAAGTCAAAGGACATGTGCCACTTGTTGCAATCAAGGATTATTCACATTGTGACAAGCAATTGAATATCCTAGTAGGGTCTGTCCAGTACATCCAATGTACCCATGAGTCTACATCTTATTCCATGCTCGAAGCATCCTATAAGATTAGAATACATATTAGTCTCAATCATATCAGGGCTGTCTCATGTTCACCAAGATATCTCGACTAAGGACATAAAGCATGTCACCCTAGCTGAACAGCATTGAGACATTATTCAGAAGTACAATTATTGCAGCAGACAATGTAACAAACTGAATAACAACCATTGCCTTTATAAACATAAGAGTTTATACATGATACTGAAAGAATCCCAAGACCTCAAACATTAGCCTTAAGGGCATACCCCAACAATCTCCCACTTGCACTTAATCTAATGGTTGAGAAATCTCAAACCCATATTATTACAGTGCTTCTCATGCTTCTGCTGCGCCAGAGGCTTGGTAAGCGGGTCTGCCAGATTGTCATCTGTATGAACCTTGCAAACTTTGATCTCGCCTCGATCAATGATCTCCCGGATCAAGTGAAACCGTCTCTGTATGTGCTTGGACTTCTGGTGCGACCGTGGTTCCTTTGCTTGTGCTATTGCTCCAGTGTTATCACAAAAGATAACCAATGGATCTGCACTCGAAGGAACAACACCAAGTTCCTGAACGAACTTACGAATCCACACTACCTCCTTGGATGCTTCCGAGGCTGCCACATACTCGGCTTCTGTTGTGGAATCAGCAACAATAGACTGTTTGAAACTTTTCCACACCACTGCTCCACCATTCAAGCTAAAAACATAGCCTGATTGCGATCGGAAATCATCCTGGTCAGATTGGAACGAAGCGTCAGTATATCCTTCTATACTGAGTTCTTCCTGACCTCCATATATCAAGAACATATCTTTGGTCCTCCGCAGATATTTTAAAATGTTCTTGACTGCAATCCAGTGCGCCTGACCTGGATTACTTTGGAATCGACTGGTCACGCTTAACCCGTAAGCGACGTCTGGGCGAGTACACAACATCGCATACATAATGGACCCAATAGCCGAAGCATAAGGCGTATTGTCCAGCAAAACAGTCCGAAAGAGTACAATGCAAGTGTACTCTGTGCTCTTGTCTGATTAACTTACAAATTAATCTATCTAGACAAGATTGACTCGCAGGTCAATTACATTTTATAAATTAAAACAATGTGATGCGCAGATCACAATAATTAATTTACATTTTAATACAGGCACGCAGGCCCCAGCACAGCACACATTTAACATGGGCAGCCCACATAAGAATAAATAAACAAGCATAGGCATTAATCAACATGTGATCCAATCATGAAAATTAAATTTCGAAAACCCCATAGGCATCAATTTTAATTTTCTTATATGCCCTCACTACCTTACAACGGTCCATTACTAGGGATCCACTCATCCAACCTAGTCAGATCCAGTGCCCTTGCATGCACCAAGTCCTAACCGACTTGAGTCGACCAAAAGGTCAACCATGCATGCGCCAGGGCTGAACAACCCTCATGAGTTCTGGCAAGCGGGTGTGACCCCGGGCCTAACTCATGTGTGTTCACTAGTCGTCTCAATCAGACACCGCTACACGCCTGTCTGCAGTCGACCTATAGCCACCAGATGCTTGCGCACAGGTGCTATCTGGTCAACCCATCAAGGCTGTAAGATGGTCTGATCAGACATTTTGGATCTAACCTAGGGGATGACTTCAACCCTAATAACCCGTCTAAGGGTTTACAGTAAGGCCTTAGATCTATAGTGAGTCGCGCATGTCATGAAAGTTTTGAAAACAAAAACTAAAACATGTAAAGCATGCGCCAACAAAAGTTCATCTCATACATGCGCCACAAACAAAATACATCTATCTGGTATTTTCGCATGATGAGAAATATTAGATCTAAACATACAACATACATGGATCACCATAAGCAATCATATGAATATATAAAAACCTAGGCTCTGATACCAATTGAAAGTCCCCTTAATCTAGGGGGCCGAAACCCTAAGGGAGGCGCATATAAAAATTCGCATGGGAAGCTAGGGTTTCAAGAGATCTTAATATATCATATGATCAACTTTCGAATGCTAGTATAGAAGAGAAAGATCCATACCATCGCCATCTCTTGGATGGTGTCTTGGAAGCAGAGAGCGAGAGGATCTCCTCCAAAGGATGCGCACACAAGATGAAGAAGCCGCCTACTCCCTTGGTGCTCCTTGTGCTAGCAAGGTTCCAAGAGGTGCTTGTCGTATGGAAGGAAAGAGATGTTTTTCTTCTTGGCCGAATCCTCTCCTAGAGACTTGAAGTCGTCACCACACACGAGTGTGTCGAGAGAGAAGGGCGAGAGGCGAGAATAGAGCTTCCCTTTTGCGTGAACGTGAGGCGTGGTCACGTTTTGAGAAGTGCTATCTAAAAATAGCAAAGTCTCCAATTCATGCGACCATGAATTTTCCTTAACGCTATTAGCTCTCCCCTTTGAACCATGCGCTCATATGATGAGCCGGTTCAAGTTGGTTCAGTTTAAGAAACCAAATAAGCCAAGCAATTAGTCTAGATCTCAATTAAACCCTAAGGCTTCAGATCTAACCGTTGATCTCTCGATGCTTCTGATCTCACCGATCTAGCATCCATTCTCTCAATCGAAGCTTACCGATCTCAAGCCCTAATCAATCAAACATGATCAGACCAGATCTCACTTACAATCAGAGACTAAATTCCTTTAAACTGAACTTAAACAATTCAGTCCACACGATCTGACTTAAGTAAGCCATATCATCAAATTGTGCGACCCTGAGGGTTTCCTTTAAATGTCGGTAACGATAACTTACGTTATCACGAACAGTGAGGGGTATCTAGCAACACATCACTGTCTCCCGATATAAAGAAAAGAGTCTTCCAAGACTACACCCAAACAACAGCACAAGTGTGAATCAACTCACTAGGCATACATGATTCCTTTGCCACTGGATGTTCTTATTGGACAAGCGTGTCAAGCTTGTAACTCCAATATGATGAGCATGATTAGATCAGATGAACACAGTCACCTGGGTATGGCCATACACTCTCTCAATCATCTCATCCAGGGGGCCCCATTAGAACATCACACTCCAAACAAGGAGACGGCAATCCTATATCTATCACTAGTGCCCTAACATGACTCAAGCTCACCATCCAAGATAGTCTATAACCATTATGTTTCAAATGATATTGAACTACCTCAAAACAATGACAATCATCATTTAGAAACACAAGTGATCTCAAGTCAGAGGACATGTGCCACTTGTAGCAAACAAGGATTATTCACATTGTGACAAGCAATTGAATATCCAAATAGGGTCTGTCCAGTACATCCAATGTACCCATGAGTCTACATCTTATTCCACGCTCGAAGCATCCTATAAGATTAGAACACATATTAGTCTTAATCATATCAAGGCTGTCTCATGTTCACCAAGATATATCAACTAAGGACTTTATAGCATGTCAGCCCAGCTGAACAGCTTTGAGACATTATTCAGAAGTACAATTATTGTAGCAGACAATGTAACAAACTGAATAACAACCATGCCTTTATAAACATAAGAGTTTATACATGATACTGTTACAATCCCAAGGCCTCAAACATTAGCCTTAAGGGCATACCCCAACAATCTCCCACTTGCACTTAATCTAATGGTTGAGAAATCTCAAACCCATATTATTACAGTGCTTCTCATGCTTTTGCTGCGCCAGAGGCTTGGTAAGCGGGTCAGCCAGATTTTCATCTGTATGAACCTTGCAGACTTTGATCTCGCCATGATCTATGATCTCCCGGATCAAATGAAAACGTCTCTGTATGTGCTTGGACTTCTGGTGCGACCGTGGTTCCTTTGCTTGTGCGATTGCTCCAGTGTTATCACAGAAGATAACCAAAGGATCTGCACTCGAAGGAACAACACCAAGTTCTCTCACGAACTTACGAATCCACACTGCCTCCTTGGATGCTTCTGAGGCTGCAACATACTCGGCTTCTGTTGTGGAATCAGCAACGATTGACTGTTTGAAACTCTTCCACACCACCGCTCCTCCATTCAAGCTAAAAACATAGCCTGATTGCGATCAAAAATCATCCTGGTCAGATTGGAACGAAGCGTCAGTATATCCTTCAATACTGAGTTCTTCCTGACCACCATACACCAAGAACATATCTTTGGTCCTCCGCAGATATTTTAAAATGTTCTTGACCGCAATCCAGTGCGCCTGACCTGGATTACTTTGGAACCGACTGGTCACGCTTAACCCGTAAGCGACGTCTGGGCGAGTACACAACATCGCATACATAATGGACCCAATAGCCGAAGCATAAGGCGTATTGTCCATTTCATCTTTCTCAGTCTGTGTTTGTGGACACTGACTCTTTGAAAGATTCAGACCATGTCTGACTGGAAGATATCCTCTTTTAGAATTCTCTAAATGAAATCTCTCCAGGACTTTATCGATGTAAGTACTCTGGCATAGCCCGAGAAGCCTCTTAGATCTATCCCTGTAGATCTTCACACCTAACACATAGGCTGCTTCTCCTAGATCTTTCATCTGGAAACATTTCCTTAACCATGCCTTAACCGCATGCATTTCAGGAATGTCATTTCCAATGATCAAGATATCATCGACGTAGAGGACTAGAAAAGTAATCACGCTCCCACTAAACCTCTTATATACACACGGGTCATCCTCGTTCTTCATAAAACCAAATTCACTGACTGATTCATCAAAACGAATATTCCAGCTTCTTGATGCTTGTTTAAGTCCATAAATAGACTTCTTTAACTTGCATATTTTATGACGATCTGATGGATTAGTGAAACCTTCGGGTTGTGTCATATACACATCCTCATCCAGATTTCCATTCAGGAAAGCTGTCTTCACATCCATTTGCCAAATCTCATAATCATAATATGCTGCTATCGCGAAAAGAATCCGAATAGACTTAAACATGGCTACAGGTGAGAAAGTTTCATCATAATCTATCCCGAAGATTTGTTTGAAACCTTTCGCAACTAGCCTGCCTTTATAGGTAACCACGTTACCATCCATGTTAATCTTCTTCTTGAAGATCCATTTACAGCCTATAGGGATTACTCCCGGAGGCGGATCAACCAAATCCCAAACTTGGTTATCTGACATGGAGTCCATCTCGGCGCGCATAGCTTCAAGCCATCTCACTGATTCCGGTCCACTGACCGCATCCGCATAAGTGAGAGGTTCATCATTATCAATGATGTAGACTCCGTCATAGCGCTCAGGCTATCGACGGATCCTTCCCGATCTTCGCGGTTCCCGTGATATCTGAGCCTCAGGTTGTTCAATAACCTGATCAACTGGCTCAGGCTCATCCAACTGTGCTTGACTACTTTGTCCTTCTTCTGGATTCTCATCCAACTTTATTTCTCTCCCACTGGCCTCTTGCAGAAGAAACTCCTTCTCAAGAAATATGGCCGTCCGAGCAACAAATACCTTGTTCTCTTTGGGATCGTAGAAATAATAACCCTTAGTTTCCTTAGGGTAACCGACAAAGATACATTTGTCAGATCTGCTCTCTAGTTTCCCAGAGGCGAGCCTTTTAACATAAGCCTCGCAGCCCCAGATCCTGATAAATGTCAAGCTAGGCTGTTTCCCATACCATAATTCATATGGGGTCTTTGAAACTGCCTTGGATGGCACTCGGTTTAGTACCTTTGCAGCTGTCTCCAGTGCAAATCCCCAAAAGGAGTAAGGTAGAGTAGCCTGACTCATCATGGAACGAACCATATCAAGTAGGGTTCTGTTCCTCCTCTCGGACACACCATTCCATTGCGGTGTTCCTGGCGGAGTGAGCTGTGAGATAATCCCACACTCCTTCAGATAGTCAGTAAACGCATGACTTAGGTATTCTCCACCTCGATCAGAACGAAGTGCCTTGATATTTCGGCCTAGCTGATTTTGTACTTCATTCTTGAACTCTTTGAACTTGTCAAAAGATTCACTTTTATGTCTCATTAAATAGACATAACCATATCTACTGAAATCATCAGTAAATGTGATGAAGTATTGATAGCCACCTCTGGCATGTTTACTAAATGGCCCACACACATCACTGTGTATAAGGTCAAGTAAACCTGAAGCCCTTTGACCTTTGTTAGGAAAAGGTGACTTCGTCATTTTACCCATTAAACAAGCTTTGCATGTATCAATCTCCTTATAGGAGAATGATCCTAGCAGTCCATGATCATGCAACCGCTTAATGCGCTTCTTGTTAATATGGCCTAAACGACTATGCCATAGCAAGGTGCTGTCATCAGCATACTTGGCTTTCTTATTATCAATGTTGTGTATAGAACATTCCATGTCCAACATGAATAAGCCATTGTTAATTGAACCAGTTGCATAAACAATATTATCTAAAGACAAAACACACTTTGAAATATTGCATTCAAAGGAAAAACCCTTCCTGACAAGAGCAGGAATGGAGATAATATTCTTAGTAATGCTGGGAACAAAGTAACAACTGTTTAGTTCTAATACAAGTCCAGATGGCAAAGAGATGAAATAGTCTCCTACAGCAATAGCAGCAACCCGTGCCCCGTTTCCAACTCGTAGGTCCACCTCATGCTGTCCCACCTGTCTTCTTCTCTTGAGTTCCTGTACATTTGAACAAATGTGAACTCCACATGCAGTGTCCAACACCCATGAAATAGAAAAAGATGAAACCATGACTTCCGTCACGTATATACCTGAGCCAGAAGCAAAGCTTCCCCTCTTATCTCCTTGGAGCGCTTTACAGTCCTTTTTCCAGTGACCCAGCTGGCCACAGTGGAAACATCTGTATTCCTTTGACCGCTTGACTTTTTGCTTCAGTGCCTTGCTGTAACTCTTGACAGGGGTCTTGCCCTTCTTCCCCTTCTTCTTGTTGTTCCTTGAAGGAACCATTAAGACAGAGGTTGAAGGCTTTCCCTTCAGAGTTTCCTCAGTAGTCAAGAGCATATTCAGCAGCTCTGCCGGAGTACAATCGATTTTGTTCATATTAAAGTTAATAATGAACGCATCGAAAGAGGGCGGGAGAGACTGCAGAATAATGTCTACAGCAAGCTCCTGATTGATGGTATGCCCCAGTTTCTCTAGAGCCTCCTTGTGCCCAATCATCTTGAGCACGTGAGCTCCCACTGGGCTCCCTTCAGCCAGTTTGCTATGAAAGAACAGCTTTGTCAGATTATAGCGTTCTGTCCTCGCCTGTGCAGCATACAGCATCTTGAGGTTTGCTATCATGTCTTTAGCAGACATATCCTCATGCTGACGCTGCAGCGGTGGCGTCATAGACGCTAGCATCAGGCAAGCGACATCAATGCTATCATTGACGTGCTTTTCATAAGCTTCCCGAACCGCCCTTGCGGCGTCGGAGCGGGCTGAGGCGGTATCGCCGTCTCGAGGACATACAGTTTCCTCTCTGCCTTAAGAACAATCTTAAGGTGTCCGAACCAGTCTGAGAAGTTCGGCCCAGCAAACTTCTCCCTTTCCAGTAGGGATCGCACATTGAAGCTCATGGTGTTCGTTGCTGCAGGTATCTACAACAATGCAAGAACAGCAAGGTCAGTATCAATGTTAAGAATCAATCAGGACTTAAGAAAGATTCTTTTCTCTCACTATTTTATCTGGCTGAAAAATCCAGCAAAACAGCCCGAAAGAGTAAAACTCTTTTAGTGAGATGGGATCCAGATTTCATACTTGGTCTCCGCGTCCTGCTCAGGCGAGATAAGATGCACAGAGAGTACAAGCACTAATTTCTGGTAGGCAGTCCCTGCCAATCGCCAACCCGTGCGATTCCCCTTCATCTGGGCAATCCAGCAGACTGTGCCAACTGAGTTGGTACAACACAATCTCTGACCCCACAGATGGCTGCCTCCATGCGCTACCATATGCGCCACATATGTAGCCTACCTGGTCAAGCTGACCCGACCTACTCCCTGGACCACCACGTGCTATGCTGAGCAACGAGAAGCGATAAATCCCTTCTCTGTAACACGCAGGTGTAATCCCGCACTGTCTGAAGATAGATGGACGTGCCCACTGAGTGGGTACAACACGGCTCCAACGATAATCAGAACAGTGAGGTTTCGCGTCAGAAGGCATACGAGCTTGATATTTTAGCGTTGGATTTTAACGGTCTTTTATCTTCTTCACTATCATGCAATTCCTATGGTGATAGCAGAAGATAAATAAATCATGCTATTCTACTTATTTAAACAATAAAAGAAAGCATGGATCTTATGTGGTAAAAGCCCATAGCCTAAGTAAGACCTTAAGATACTTAAGTCTTCACTTGCTTTTCTTCATGGGTCTTTAGCTGCTCATCAGGCCCAAACCAGGGCTCAAGCGCCATTTGCAACTGAGGTGCGCCCACCAGGGAAAATGCGCCCGGTCCCAGAGTCGAACCCTGGATCTCCCTCCTGGTCTAGCATCAAGCTGCATGCGCCTCTGCCAAGTGTACTCTGTGCTCTTGTCTGATTAACTTACAAATTAATCTATCTAGACAAGATTGACTCACAGGTCAATTACATTTTATAAATTAAAACAATGTGATGCGCAGATCACAATAATTAATTTACATTTTAATACAGGCACGCAGGCCCCAGCACAGCACACATTTAACATGGGCAGCCCACATAAGAATAAATAAACAAGCATAGGCATTAATCAACATGTGATCCAATCATGAAAATTAAATTTCGAAAACCCCATAGGCATCAATTTTAATTTTCTTATATGCCCTCACTACCTTACAACGGTCCATTACTAGGGATCCACTCATCCAACCTAGTCAGATCCAGTGCCCTTGCATGCACCAAGTCCTAACCGACTTGAGTCGACCAAAAGGTCAACCATGCATGCGCCAGGGCTGAACAACCCTCATGAGTTCTGGCAAGCGGGTGTGACCCCGGGCCTAACTCATGTGTGTTCACTAGTCGTCTCAATCAGACACCGCTACACGCCTGTCTGCAGTCGACCTATAGCCACCAGATGCTTGCGCACAGGTGCTATCTGGTCAACCCATCAAGGCTGTAAGATGGTCTGATCAGACATTTTGGATCTAACCTAGGGGATGACTTCAACCCTAATAACCCGTCTAAGGGTTTACAGTAAGGCCTTAGATCTATAGTGAGTCGCGCATGTCATGAAAGTTTTGAAAACAAAAACTAAAACATGTAAAGCATGCGCCAACAAAAGTTCATCTCATACATGCGCCACAAACAAAATACATCTATCTGGTATTTTCGCATGATGAGAAATATTAGATCTAAACATACAACATACATGGATCACCATAAGCAATCATATGAATATATAAAAACCTAGGCTCTGATACCAATTGAAAGTCCCCTTAATCTAGGGGGCCGAAACCCTAAGGGAGGCGCATATAAAAATTCGCATGGGAAGCTAGGGTTTCAAGAGATCTTAATATATCATATGATCAACTTTCGAATGCTAGTATAGAAGAGAAAGATCCATACCATCGCCATCTCTTGGATGGTGTCTTGGAAGCAGAGAGCGAGAGGATCTCCTCCAAAGGATGCGCACACAAGATGAAGAAGCCGCCTACTCCCTTGGTGCTCCTTGTGCTAGCAAGGTTCCAAGAGGTGCTTGTCGTATGGAAGGAAAGAGATGTTTTTCTTCTTGGCCGAATCCTCTCCTAGAGACTTGAAGTCATCACCACACACGAGTGTGTCGAGAGAGAAGGGCGAGAGGCGAGAATAGAGCTTCCCTTTTGCGTGAACGTGAGGCGTGGTCACGTTTTGAGAAGTGCTATCTAAAAATAGCAAAGTCTCCAATTCATGCGACCATGAATTTTCCTTAACGCTATTAGCTCTCCCCTTTGAACCATGCGCTCATATGATGAGCCGGTTCAAGTTGGTTCAGTTTAAGAAACCAAATAAGCCAAGCAATTAGTCTAGATCTCAATTAAACCCTAAGGCTTCAGATCTAACCGTTGATCTCTCGATGCTTCTGATCTCACCGATCTAGCATCCATTCTCTCAATCGAAGCTTACCGATCTCAAGCCCTAATCAATCAAACATGATCAGACCAGATCTCACTTACAATCAGAGACTAAATTCCTTTAAACTGAACTTAAACAATTCAGTCCACACGATCTGACTTAAGTAAGCCATATCATCAAATTGTGCGACCCTGAGGGTTTCCTTTAAATGTCGGTAACGATAACTTACGTTATCACGAACAGTGAGGGGTATCTAGCAACACATCACTGTCTCCCGATATAAAGAAAAGAGTCTTCCAAGACTACACCCAAACAACAGCACAAGTGTGAATCAACTCACTAGGCATACATGATTCCTTTGCCACTGGATGTTCTTATTGGACAAGCGTGTCAAGCTTGTAACTCCAATATGATGAGCATGATTAGATCAGATGAACACAGTCACCTGGGTATGGCCATACACTCTCTCAATCATCTCATCCAGGGGGCCCCATTAGAACATCACACTCCAAACAAGGAGACGGCAATCCTATATCTATCACTAGTGCCCTAACATGACTCAAGCTCACCATCCAAGATAGTCTATAACCATTATGTTTCAAATGATATTGAACTACCTCAAAACAATGACAATCATCATTTAGAAACACAAGTGATCTCAAGTCAGAGGACATGTGCCACTTGTAGCAAACAAGGATTATTCACATTGTGACAAGCAATTGAATATCCAAATAGGGTCTGTCCAGTACATCCAATGTACCCATGAGTCTACATCTTATTCCACGCTCGAAGCATCCTATAAGATTAGAACACATATTAGTCTTAATCATATCAAGGCTGTCTCATGTTCACCAAGATATATCAACTAAGGACTTTATAGCATGTCAGCCCAGCTGAACAGCTTTGAGACATTATTCAGAAGTACAATTATTGCAGCAGACAATGTAACAAACTGAATAACAACCATGCCTTTATAAACATAAGAGTTTATACATGATACTGTTACAATCCCAAGGCCTCAAACATTAGCCTTAAGGGCATACCCCAACAGTTCACCAAGATATCTCGACTAAGGACATAAAGCATGTCAGCCTAGCTGAACAGCATTGAGACATTATTCAGAAGTACAATTATTGCAGTAGACAATGTAACAAACTGAATAACAACCATTGCCTTTATAAACATAAGAGTTTATACATGATACTGAAAGAATCCCAAGACCTCAAACATTAGCCTTAAAGGCGTACCCCAACAGGCCGTGTTTGGGAGCTCGGCCTGGCCGTGTTGGTGTTGAGCAGGTTTCACGGTAGTACCATGACGAACATCACGGCCCCGTATTTTGATGCCGAAATCCACATAAGGTTTGGGCACGGCCGTGTCCCTGGTCACAGCCGGCCCGTGTTGAGGGTTGCTGAAGATGCCTAGCAGGGTGCTGATCATGGCTTGCCCGTGTTGGGCGGCACTGCCGTTTTTGGCGGCGACAACTTTTCCCGAGACGTTCACGAGTGACGGCACGAGCGAAGCTGGGGCCGTGAAGTCCTCGGTCTTGGTAAACACGGCTTGGCCGTGTCGGGGAGCACGGTCGTGATGGGCCGTTGGAAATTCAGCCGAAGCGGGCATGGACTGTGGCACGGCCGTGTCCTTGGGCGTGTCGGCGTTCGCACCTGGGGTCGACCGTGTCACGGCCATGTCGAGGTCTGCAGGGCTCCTTTTGCACCGAGATTCGCGGGGTTTCTTCCTCCAGTTATGAGGAGTCTATCCAAGTGTCTTCTAGAGGTGTTGGACCGCCCTCGTGTGTGTCCATGACTCCGTCACTATGGAAATTGCTAGGAACTAAGCTGAACTTTTCTACTGCTTACCACCCTCAGTCTGATGGTCATACTGAGGTGGTCAATAAGTCTCTTGGTAATATTCTTTGGTGTCTTGTGGGAGAACATCTAGGGAATTGGGACAAACTGTTACCTACTGCTGAATTTACTTTTAATAGTGCTGTTAATGGAACCATTGGTCTTAGCTCAATTCAAATCAACATAGGGTACCAACCTAGGATGCCCAGTGACCTGGCTCCACTCCCCGGCCCCTTTTAAACAATCGGCTTTGACTTTTGCCCAACATATTTTGAAAATTCATAATGAAGTCAAGGACCATATAGCCAATACCACATTGAAATATCAAACTGCTTCTAATGAACATAGAAGGCATGTATCTTTCAAGGAAGGGGATCTGGTTAGTTGCAGGAATAAGAAGGAGCGACTTCAAGGAGGGAATCATAAATTGCAAGCAAGAGGCATGGGGCCATTCAGAATAAAAAAGAAGATCAATGACAATGCATACGTATTGGACTTACCAGTCACCATGGATATTCACCCCACGGTGAATGTAGAAGCCCTCACACTCTATAAGGAACCACTACCAATTGAAATACCACAAGCAAGCAAAGGAGTCAACACTATTCTAGAAGAATAGCTACGCTTCACAAAACAAGGAATGCAGAACTACTACTTGATACAATGGACAGACCAAACCAAGAGTTGGATGCCTGAGAAAGAAGTACAACTCCTTGTCCCAGATATGCTACAGTCCTACAAATCAAATTCTCTAGAGGAGAATTCTCTCACCCCTAGGAAAGCTGATGCAGGGGCATCCAAGACACTACGCCGGTTCAAGGACACCAAAAAGCCACCAATCAAATACAGTTATCCAGTTTGACATCTTGTTGAAAATTATTGTTGCACGTTACTTTTATTTGGAAACCTGCTATTTACTTTCATGTTCTAGAATAGGAATAACCTAGGATTTTTATTTTTTCTTTAAGCATGTTTTACTTTCCTAGATTATGTAGTAGGTTGCTCTAGCCTAGGAATATATATTTCCACCTGTAAATGCAGTACATGGCATCCAAGCTCTTCAACACCCCACCCTCAGGTCAAAGTCAACTTCAAGACAAAGCTCCAACCAATTCAAGTCATCTACTCGCATCCTAAAGCAACTCAGAGTCAAATCCCGCTTCAGTCAACAATCAGCCATAAATTCTCCAAAGCACCACCAACATCCATGTAAGCCAAGTCAACATGCAAGACTCCACCACACTCGGCTGAATTCCCAGACCAAGGCATCTCTACACAACTCCAACCAATCAGATTTCAAGACAACCACATGCAACATCGCATCTCTTCACAACATTTGCATGCATGCAGCCCCAACCAATCAAATCTCAAGACAACTTCATGCAACACCCGAAGCCATATCTTCCCACAACCGCCCTCTTTAGCCAATGACAAAGCTGAGCGCCAAGCTTCATCCTAGCCATTTAAGTTCAAACTAAGAGCTATCAGCCAATGGATGATTTGAGGAAATTTTGTAACGTTGAGGATATGGGGTTTTATGCCCTTGTATTTCCACACTTTGGATTTTTAATCTACTCTTCATGAAAAAAAGTTCAAATTTTGTCAGCATGTATTGTTTTGTTGGTGCCGAAACTTCATCCCCTCCATCTTCCGCCGATAGTTCCCCTGCTCCCTCACGTAAGGCTTTCTTGAGTGTTTGCTTGTGTGGTATTGGCGTGGACATCTTGATGGCTTATAGACCGGAGGGAACCTTGAAGCACTCGGCTAGGATATGAAGACCTGATCAAGAACCCTAAGGACTCCATTGTTCATAGTTTACAGAGGGCTTGTTGGCATCGTACCCTACCCCCTCTTGTTCTTTGATTGTAAAAGGTCTATTTATTACCCCTTTAATCATAACCTCATCGCCCAAAGTCAGAAGTAGTGGGAGCTGAGGGATTCAGAGAAAGGGGTCTAGGCCCCCTTCCCTAAAGGGGGCCGCATGTACCGAGTAGGACAATCTACTCCTAGGGTTGCATGCTAGATATACTGATTTCCAAGTTGCTTGTGATGATTTGCTAGTTACCGTTACATTGCTTGCTGTTGTATTCCATCCATAAAATCTATTTGCACATGCTTAACCCATCAAATAGAGCCACATACCTTTGGTAGGATCTTTGGAAGTTATCATCCTTCTTCATACATGCAGCAAAGTGCCACATTAGGAATAATGGGGGCCACCTCTTGAGTCCATGGGAGCCACCTCTAGAATCCATCCATATTTGGTTGAGCGATGGCGAGCCCTTTGCCGGCTTATGTGTGTGTGGGCTTACTCAAATGTGGGTAGGTCATGCTACCAGATGTGGAAGACTGTGATGTGATGTGTTCCCACTAATCTATTTATGATACATTAATACTCATGAGGTTGTGATATCTCCTTTTGTCTATGTGATACTTTGATACTTATGAGGTTGTGATATTATCCTGAGTTTCTATGATACTGTTGACAACCTTGAGATATGATATTATCATTTGTTGCAATACCATGTAGACAAATGAGTTAGTGATATTGTGATTTATTCGTGCGGTGCTTTTGGTATTCAGATGTCATTGATATCATGCTTGTGATAATATATTTAGGATGTTATTATGGTAGGTTTTGAGATCTCTTTGTATGATGTTTCCTTTGCATATTATGAAATTTGTCTTCAAATGGGTAATAATAATGTATTTTTGTGTATGGGCAATGTTGTTTTTGCTGAGTTTCATAACTCACTCTTGTGATTTTATATATAATACAAGTTAATCTATGGTTGCTTTCCTTGGGCCAAAGGAGGAGGTGTTAATAGAAATGTTTGTGTATAAAGCTCCGAACTAGTTTGATGTTTTAGTGTGATGCCAAGTTGATATGCTCATGTAAATATGTTTTGTGTTGTATATAGAAAGTTTGAGCAATTTAGTTAAGGTATCACTCTGTGATATCATAAACTGGGTGTCTAAATGAAAGTTGATATTTAATAAATCTTTGTTGATTGGATGAGGTTGGTTCAGTTTTGTTAAGTGATGTTGTTACTCCTCTAGAAATGTATTAAAATTGTCAATAGGTGGTAGAAGAGTTTATTAAAATTGTATTGAGTTAAACCGAGATATTATTATTATTCGTATGATTATTTCTAGGGGTGTGACACCATTTACCACATGAAGAAGGGAAAGGTCCCATGAAGTCCATACCCCCCACACATCAAATATTTCCACTTCCAAGATATTGTTCAGTGGAAGTTCATCCCTTTTTGACACGTTCCTAGCTCTTATGCAATTATCACAGGCGAGGACAAAGTTTCGAGCATCACAAAATAAAGAGGGCCAAAATAGACCAAACTGCAATACTTTGAAGGCTATCTTATTCGTACTTGCTTGGCCCCCATAAGGTGAAGAATGGTAGTGTACAAGTACATCTTGGATCTCTCCATCAGGAACACATCTGCTAAACAGCCCATCGACACATCTTCTATGGAGGTATGGATCATCCCAATAATAGAATTTCACGTCATGCAAAAATTTTTTCTTCCTCTAGAAGGTAAGATCAGAAGGAAGAATGTCAGATACTATGAAGTTCACAAAATCTGCATACCAGGGGTGCCTTGGTCAATGAATGCTAAGAGGTGCTCTTCTGAGAAGAAGCCATTTATTTCTAGTTCTTTTTTAGTTTATCATGGTTTTTCCCTTTCTAGCCTTCCAAGGTGATTAGCTACCAGGTTTTCACTTCCCTTCTTGTCTCTAATTTCCATATCAAATTATTGTAGAAGGAGAATCCATGTAATCAGTCGGGGCTTAGTGTCCTTCTTGTTGACAAGATACTTTCGAATTTATCAAATAAGAACAAAATTTGTCGAATACAAATACTATGGCAAGCAGCTTCTTCTCAGTCGTGGCATAGTTGACTTGAGCGTCATCATCAAGTGTCCTGCTTGCATAATAGATTGCATGCAGCTTCTCGTCCCTTCTTTGCCCTGGGACGACCCCCACAGCTAGATTGCTTGCATCACACATAAGTTCAAAAGGCAAGGACCAATCAGGTGGTTGAATGATTGGTGCACTAACCAAAGCCCTTTTAATCTTGACAAATACTTCCTCTTGATGCCTTGAATTTTGGTAGTATTTTCTGATATCGTTTTACCTCAAAACAAGACATATTCTGTTGTTTTTATGTCATATTCAAACTTATTTACTTGTTTTGTTTAGAATCTTCACTTTTCATTTTCTTTGTGCATTTTCGAGTAAAATCACTCATTTCTTGAGCATATTTGATGATTTTGAGACCATCAAGTGATTTAGGATGAAAGGACGAGCAAGCGTAGCAAATTTGGCATTAAACGGAGCTTCCTATAAACATCATGACTTGGTTGTAATTATCTTCATGGCCGTGATGACTAATTGACGACGACATCTTCACGACCAGGTCATGATTATCATCACACCCATAATTATCCTAAGAGAACTTCAATGAAATTTTTGCTAAGACGATCACGGTTTGACTGTGATCAGCTTCATGGTCATGATTGTAATGTCAAAATCCATAGAAGACTTCACAGCCTAGGCATGATCCATTTCACAGCCGTGAAGAGAAGACCCATTTTTCATAGAAGGCTTCATAGCCTGCCCGTGATCAATTTCACGGCCGTGATTATTTTGCAGAACACTTCACAGCCAAGTCGTGAAGACGTTCATGACCATTGCTTATGTAGAACACGTTTTTTCGCATTTTCTTAGTGAATCTAATGCGGTCTTTCATGAGATTTGAAGCATTCTTGATGACACCAAAATATATAGTATATTTTGTATCATTTTCAATATCTTTTCATGCTAAATTGAAGATCTTTTACTTGTTTTCATGATAAATTCATTGAATATTGCAAAGTCTAATTCTATTTTGGTTTTTCATGGTTTTCAGGTAAAAAGACACTATTTTTAGGCGTTTTCAAGCAAAATCAAATACATAGAAGGATTCTCATCATCAAGAAGAAGTCACCCAAGAAATTTCACGCAAAGCGAGGCAAGGAACCCAAAATATGGCAGTGCCGTAAAGGATTTTACGGTACCGTATTTTTCACGGCTACCATATTATCGAGATCACGGCCGTATTTTGGTGATTTTCCAAACAGAAGGTTTTCGCGAAAATACGGCACCGCCGTAAGGATTTGCATGGCCGTATTTTGGGGCACTCTCTGAACAGAGACTTTTGCCAAAATTACGGCACTGCCGTAACCCAGTTTAAGGGCCGTATTTTGAAGCATCTTCAGAACAGAAAGTTGCCCTGAACTTACGGTACTGCAGTAAAGAATTACATGGGCCATATTTCCCCGATGAATCCAACCAGAGAGTTCAGCCGATTTTACAGCACTGCCGTAAACAAAATTATGGTGCCGTAGTTTCCAGCAATTTCAGAATTGAACGATCGATGGATTTTACGACAGTGCTGTAAGATATTACACTGCCGTATTTCAGTGTTTGAACGCGATTCCCAGGTCAATCTTCACGCCCGATCCTTGCGGAGATTCTTGCGGGTGATCCAGGGCTTTATATTCAAAGCCGTAAGAAGCAAAAAGGGAGCTTTTTGATGAGAGGATTACAGGGAGACCAAAAGCCCTAAATTTCGTGCACCGTCGAGGGCGAAATCTTGATCCACGCCACCGCCGAGGGTTTTGGCTGCTACGCTCGATCCAGATGATCTCCAGCCGCGATTTTCATACTGAAGCTTCGTCAGAGGGAGGAGACAATACACTGGAAATTTCAGACCGAAAGGAGATCGATCGGAAGAGAAATCAAAGAAAGAGGAGTCGCTAGCACTGTTCACCGACGATCCTTTGCGAATTACGGCTGTGAAATTCTTCACAGCCGTGCTGTATTTTCTAACTTCTCTTTTCTTTCAATTTTTGATCCTCTGAAGCCATGATTTGTTGTAATTCCCTCATGATGATAGCTTAAACTATTTTTGGGACATGGGGGAGTAATTTACTTAACTTCCAATGACTAGATAACTCTTTTTCAATATTTCGTTGAGTTTAATCTTAGCATGATGATTTTACTCATGTGATAATTGTGCTTAGACTCTATAAGTTCATGTTACTAATTATGTTATTGGAATTTTCGCTTGAGACTAAAAGGTAATTGCTTGAGAATTTGGAACCCTAGAATTGTATGTTAGGATCCCTTCCTTTGGTTAGATCCATCTTGATCTTTTCTAGTAAAATAATTGCCATGATTATAATATGAATCTATAGATCGAGTTTATTTGTCAAACGTGGAGATCTTGTGCGAAAGCAAGGATCGGAACGTTGGAGATCCTTGAGCGAAACCAGTTGCGAGACTCGGATGCACGAAAGTGATCCTTGAGACTCCACTAGAGATTCCTAGAACTCGGATGCATGAAACTGATCCTTGAGTTCATTGTTTGATAATATCTTCTTCATGATGAAATTGAATCAACGAAATCCTTATTCATATCTAGTCATAAAAGTTTAAGTGAACAAAACCCTAGTCCCAGCTTTTCTCTCTGATAATCTCGTTTTTAGTTTCTGATTGCTATTCTCACGATCTCGATTGGCCTAGATAGTAAGAAATCAACTATTTAGTATTCGACAACGTAGGTCCCTATAGATTCGATACTTTCTTTATTACTTCGAGTATCCGTGCACTTGCAGATTACAACAATTCTCTTGGGGATTTCATGGGGAATCTCAAGGGACACCCTACTATGAGTAAAATAAATATTGGGGGCAAAATTGGGGGCCCTTTTAGCTCTCAAAAAGACCAAAAATAGGTGAACGACGACAAAGGCAGCAGATGGAAGGAAAGGAGTGTTTTTAGGCGAAACTCCTCCAATCAGTGGATCTAGTTTGTTCTTCTTGTCTAGAATACTTTTCCTTTTATTTGTCTTACCTTGGATGATTAAACTAAGGATTTTGTGCTAAGCTCCTTGTAATGGCTGCTTAAGCCCTAATTCAGGGTTTTGGGTGTAGTTTCGTGCTCGGATTTATACTTTGTTTCTTAGTACATTTTACTTAATGATTCATCTTAGCATATCTAGTCTTGCTTGAATTGTTGCTTGTATTTACTTTAGCCAAGTTTGTGCATGTTTAAGACATTGTGAGATGTATCGAAAGGTGAATCATGACGTTGGATCTGCTAGATTAGACACATATAGTTCTACCACGAAAGTAGGTTGAACTTACGTGAGGACATTGTTTACCCTTGTGTTCATTAGATTAGCCCAGATCGGTAAGCCACAAAAGTAGGAGATCAATCTAGGTTAGTACCCGGTTACACCGCCGAGAGGGGGTAACCTATACTTTTGGGTAAGACCTTGTCTGTTTGGTTTATTTATGTTACTATTCAAATTCAAATATTAATCCAGCATTAAATGAACCCAAAATCCTGAATCTCCTCATAACTACATTTCCCGTAACTGCTGGTTTGAGAATTAGGACACTGTTCCTGCTAGTTTCGTTGAACTTCTCTTGTTACCAACCAACTTTTGTTAGTCTAGCTATCGATCACTTCTTCAACCAGTAATTGTGACTCATCCCTATGGGATCGATATCTCAAGTATTACATCGGTAAGCCATGTACTTGCGGTGTGCGTATCACCTCACAGTCCTGATCAAAATAGAAAACAGAGCCTTTACCAAACAAACTAGTTAGAGGATGAGCAATCTTTGAAAAATCCTTAATGAATTTCCTATAGAACCCAGCATGGCCCAGAAAGTAGCAAATCCCTTTTAGTGAGGTTGGTGGCTTCAACTTCTCTATTACTTCAACCTTGACCTTACCTACCTCAATCCCACGCTCGGAGATCAAATGGACGAGTACTATCCCCTCTCGAACCATAAAGTGCATTTCTCATAGTTCAGCACCAAGTTTACCTCCTCACAGCGCTGCAAAACCTTAGAGAAGTTAGACAGGTGATCATTAAAAGAAGAGCTATACACCAAAAATCATCCATAAATATATCTATAAAATAATATTAAAATTAGCAAAGATGGCCATCGTCACACTTTGGAATGTAGCGGGGGCATTGCATATGCCAAAGGGCATCCTTCTATATGCGTAGGTTCCATAGGGGCATGTGAAGGTTATTTTCTTCTGGTCCTCAAGGTGTATTGGTACTTGGAAGAAACCTAAAAAGCCATCCAGAAAGCAAAAATATGAGCTGTGAGCCAATCTCTCTAACATTTAATCAATGAAAAGAAGAGGAAAGTGGTCTTTTCTAGTGGCTTTGTTCAGCTTCCTATTGATGAAGGATGGGTTTACGCCCTATATCCCTTAGGTATGTAGCTCCCCAATGTAATAGTAAACGCAAGTGTCTAATGTCAGTTAGTTCTGGCATGCAGTATCTAGAGGAGAAATGGTTGGGTTGAAGGCACCTGAGGCCTCCTTTAAGGAAGGGGCCCGAAACCCCTTCTAATTCTTTATAGCAATGGACTTCGCCTGGATTGAGCTTGAGAATGTTTGTTGCTATGTTTTCATGCTTCCTCCAGCTCTAGCAGTTGGCAAGGCTTCACGGAGCTTGAGAAATCAGCAAAGACGCGGCTTAGCAAATAGGAAGAAGGTGGAGATTCAGCAAGACAAGGGTGCAAGATTAATAGAGGAGCAAGCTCAACTCTAGGGGAGCAAGCTCAACCCTGAAACACACAAACACTCTAACATAGGTTTTCAGTTCAAAAGATAATCAACTCCCAGTGCAAGTGTGAAAATTACAAAGCTTAAAACCTATTCCTCCAACGTTAATTCGAGTGGCAACCCTTGGCATTCCATTGTGATGAGGTGAACGTTAGCTTGAGTGGGGATGGGCTGGCATTGGCATGATGGACAATCCTTGAGCATGTAGGTGACAAGATTTGTATCCGTTGGCTAATGGAGAGTGGATTGCTGATGTGTACATTAGCTTCAGCTGACTTAGGCCGACTGCTTGATGTGAACATGGTCTTGGGTCGCCTTGACTTGAGTTGGATCTTGAGTATTGTTGACCTGAGTTGGATGTTGACTTGTTTGATGTTAAGGCTGCGCATTTGAACTTGCTGGAATTGAGCTGGCCATGATCTTACTTAGATTGAGCTGCTGTTGCCAAGATTGAGCTGGGGTGATCTTGATAATGTTGACTTTGACTCATCTGGAATTGATTGTTGCCGAGAGGTTGTTGATTATGAGCTGAGTTGCCAAGCCGCTACCAAATAGTTGGAGGAGGTAGGTGCTTGTAAGTGCCTTACATGTGCATTCATCCTATGCTAATAATAACCTACTACATCCACTAAAAACAAAAACAAAGACTAGTAAAATAAATCCTAGGCTAAATCCTAACTACAACAACAAGTGTTGAACATAAGATAACGTTTACAACATGTAATGCAAAAATTAAACAAGTTCCAAAATATCAAATTACAACAACTTCATTATGCCTTCATCCCATATCTGATTGGAGACTTGCGGATTCATGTTGACCTTCTAAGATGCACCCCTACATCACCTATAGTCTATACACATCCTCCATCTAGTGATCGTCCTTGTTAGGATCAACTCCTCTACATCATTCTTTGTCATGGACATCCCTCCTTTCTTGGGCACTACATGGACAAGGCTGAACCATGATCTATTAGAAATGGGATAAATGACCCCTGCATCCAAAAGTTTCAGCACTTCTTTATTGACAACCTCTTCATGGAAGGATTCAGGCGACGTTAAAATTCCATAGATGGTTTGCTATCATTCTCAAGAAGGATCTTATGCATACAAACAAAAAGGTGAATTCCATTAATGTCATCTTATGTTGAATATGAAAATGCCAGAATTTACAAAGAATGAACAAAGAAATAGCTTGATCTATTCAAAAAGAGCTTTAGTGAAGGAGAACGAGTTCTTCTATTCAATTCTCTTTGAAACTTTTTCTTGGAAAATTAAGAACAAGGTGGTCAAGACCGTTTGTGGTGCAAAAGGTTTTCCCACATGGAGCCGTCAAAATTTGGAGTGAAGGCATAGGAAGCTTTAAAGTGAATGGTCAAAGTCTTAAACATTACTTCAAGCATGAACTTGTAGAGAAGGGAGTCTCTCTTAGACTCTCTGATCCTAAGCTAGTTGTTGTCACTTGATACTCTACCATGGTCAAACTAAAGATCCTAAATTAGTGCTTCTTGGGAGGCAACCTAAGTTCTTATTTTTATTCTCTTTATTTTTATTACTTAATTTCCTTTAATTGGATTTAGATATTTTGATATATTCTTGCTCTTACTGTGATGTGCAATCGCTGATAAATTTTTCCAAATTTTTAGGTACTTCTGTGACGTTCACAGTCATGGCCGTGCATCCATGCACGGCCGTGATGAGCTCGTCACACATCTCTAAATTTTTTCAACGAAGCTTTCATAGGCGAGGCTGTGCATGCACGCACGTCCATGATGGACTGGCACAATTCCTTCGCTAAGCATTTCACATAAGGGCCGTGAGTTCATGCACGACTGTGATCAATGCAGACAATTTCTCTGCTGAGTGTTTCACAGGCGAAGCCGTGCATCGGTTCACAGCCATGAAGAGTTTGTCATGCTCAGAACATATTTTCGTCGAGGGTTTCATGGGCGTGGCCATGTAGGTGTTCATGGTCGTGAATTACATTTTTTATAAAGGGGAGCACTGTGCGCAGCCACCTTTCATGCCCGTGTAAACCCTAGCATCACTGACTCCTCTTTGATTCATTGCCTCCGGTGCACGATCAGCTTCTTGCTGCTCTCTCTTGCCTCCGCTCTCTTCCGGTGAACCTTCCTAAGTGATTCTCGGTGTCAATTGCAGCTCCTCCGAGACTCACCGCTAGGAAATCTGCTCTAGTGCCACCATCTTTGTTTCAGTCCTGTTGTCTCTATTTCAGCGTCGCCGTCTCTACTTTGCTAGCGTGCTTGGTATTTCTTGCATCTTCATACTCGATCTTAGTATATTCATCTTCCTTTATCATGTTTGCATGCATATTGATCACATCCAAGTGCAAGACATCATCTTCCGGAGTTTCTATAGAGCACCAGGCTCCTACTGCTGCTCTGCCGACTCCGTATGGCATCCTATTCTATGATGCAGTGCAAATGACGAAGTTTAACGTGCTGATGTGGCATACAGTCATCAATACTAGATTTCTCAACCATCGGACGTGTAAGGGTCCCCTTCAAGGGGGAGCGAAACCCTAGATAGGCGCATAACAAAAATTCGAGCGGAAGCAAGGGTTTCTCTAGATCTTTTGCATGCCATATGATCAACTTTCATGAACTAGTATAGATTAGAAAATATTCATACCATGGCCATCGCTTTGATGGAGCTTTGGAAGAAGATCACAAAAGGGCTTTCCTCCGAAGGTACCGCACACAAGAAGATAGATGGCGCCTCCTTGTTGATCCTTGTGCTAGCAAAGATCTTCAAGTCTCCTTGTCGAATGGAAGGGAAGAGGAGATGTTTTCTTGGCCGAGAGCTCCTTGTCGTCAACCCCTTCGATCACACGAGAGTGTATGCATCAAGAGGAATGGGCGACCAATTTTAGCGAAGAGAAGTGAACGTGAGGCGTTGAGAGGCTATTTTGGAAACCGCCACTTCCAAAAATAGCAAGCCTTCACTTCATGCGTTGATGCGTTCACCCAAGTGAACCGAACGCACATTCTTCTCCCCTTTGAACCATGCGCTCACGTATGAGCTGGTTCATATTGGTTTGGTTCAAAAACCAATCAAGCCAAGCCTTTAGTCCAGATCAAATTAAACCCTAAGGTTCCAGATCTAACCGTTCATCTCTTAATGTTCCTGATCTCACCGATCTAGAATCATCTCTCTCGATCGAAGCTTACCGATCTCAAGTCCTAATCAATCAAACATGATCAGACCAGATCTCACTTACAATCAGAGTTTAAATCCCTTTAAACTGAACCAAAACAATTCAGTCCACACGATCTGACATGAGTAAGCCATATCATCAAATTGTGCGACCCTAAGGGTTTCCTTTAAATGTCGGCAACGATAACTTACGTTATCACGATCAGTGAGGGGTATCTAGCAACACATCACTGTCTCCCGATATAAAGGAAAGAGTCTTCCAAGACTACACCCAAACCACAGCACAAGTGTGAATCCACTTCACGAGGCATACATGATTCCTTTGCCACTGGATATTCTTATTGGACAAGCGTGTCAAGCCTGTAGCTCCAATATGATGAGCATGACTAGATCAGATGATCATAGTCACCTAGGTATGGCCATACACTTTCTCAATCATCTCATCCAGGGGGGCCCCTTTAGAACATCACACTCCAATCAAGGAGACGGCAATCCTATATCTATCACTAGTGCCCTAACCTGACTCATGATCATTATCCAAGATAGTCTATAACCATTATGTTTCAAATGATATTGAACTACCTCAAAACAATGACAATCATCATTTAGAAACACAAGTGATCTCAAGTCAGAGGACATGTGCCACTTGTTGCAAACAAGGATTATTCACAATGTGACAAGCAATGGAATATCCTAGTAGGGTCTGTCCAGTACATCCAATGTACCCATGAGTCTACATCTTATTCCATGCTCGAAGCATCCTATAAGATTAGAACACATATTAGTCTCAATCATATCAAGGCTGTCTCATGTTCACCAAGATATCTCGACTAAGGACATAGAGCATGTCAGCCTAGCTGAACAGCATTGAGACATTATTCAGAAGTACACTTATTGCAGCAGACAATGTAACAAACTGAATAACAACCATTGCCTTTATAAACATAAGAGTTTATACATGATACTGAAAGAATCCCAATGCCTCAAACATTAGCCTTAAGGGCATACCCCAACAGGACGCTCAACACGTTTGGATTCCATGATGACGTCTAGTGGATGTTTCAGCGGATCGGGTGGGAGTAGTTCTTCATAGTGTTTTACCCCACATACGTCCCCATCATCCTAGAGTTTCCGTCGTCACTAGAGCTAGATGCAAATATCCATAATGACAATGATGACAGCAGTGTTTCCTTCCTGTTGAACAACACCGAGTTCAACCTCACCTTATCTCAGCTGAATTAGATATACGGTTTTCCCATGGATGGGACGCGACTTACCCTGAGGGAATTCGACCCCAATGATTTATGTGTGCTGATTAGTGGAGATTGGCCCTTTGACACCCTGGACAACAAGAGCCACCTCCCTTAGCAACCTTGCTCTAAAGTATTTGGATCGCGTTCTCACACACACTATCTTCAGAAGGGGTGAATCAGACGGCCTTGTATGCTCCACAGAGCTATTATTTCATTGGGCAATGCTACACGAGGTCCGCCTCAACACAACATTTTTCTTTACCAAGCAGCAGTAGTAGCTCTCTCGGGCACCAAAAGGTGCCATCACTCTAGGAGGACTGATTACTCCTCTTGCTCTCATGGTAGGGATTCGGCCTTACTAGATGGAGCAAGCTAGAGGCAACCCCCGCCTTGATCTTGACTCCTGCATTTCGATGCAGATCATCATTAAGAAGGGCGAGTTATTCAGCTTGCTTTTCTCTAGGAGTGATGTTAATCTACCACTACCCAACCCAGTACAAACCATTATCCGTGAGCGGCATAACTGGAAGATGGAGCCCATCGACGATCATGACGTCCCTCTTGAGACGGCTCCACCATCTCCTTCTAGGTGGCCCTTTACCTTTCGGCCTAATGGCACATCCTCATCTTTGTCTCAATTGGACAACATTGGGACTCTGCTGAGGTTCGTCCATGAGGAGCAACACGCGATGCACCTCAAAAGTAATGATGGCCTCACTGTTATGGAAACCTAGGTCACATGCGAAAACTTGTGTGGTGGAAATACTAGGAGTCCATTAAATCACATGACTTGGAACTATGATCAACCTTGAAGACTTGTAAAAACAAGTTAGAGTGTTACCATTGCCATGAAGTGAGTGGCGGCTTGGAAGATGAAAGGGGCGAGTGCCACTTCTCCAAAGGTATCACACACAGGATGAGATAGGCTTCCTTCCTTGCGCTCCTTGTGCTAGCAAGTCACCAAGGATTCTTTGATCGTGACTTGGAGAGGAGATGTGCACCCCTTGGCCGATCTTCCTCTCGCCTTGCGTGATGCCGATCTACGCCCAGAGAGCAAAAGCCAAGAGGAAGGGAGAGTTACATTCGAAACCGTGAGGGAGAGGGTCCAAAAAAAAAGGAAAGTTCGGTTACCATCTCATATGGCAAAACCGAAAAGTAACTTCCTCTTCTTAACTCCCCATAAAGCATTTGAAACTCTCCTCTTAATTGAACCATGCGTTCACACTAAGTGAACCGGTCCAATTCATTTGGTTCAAGTACCAAATCGAACCAGTCCTGGTTATGACCTCATCGAACCAAGTGGCTCAAGATCTAACCACACATCCCATTGAACCTCTTGATCTGTACGATCAAGTATCAATTCTCCCGATCGAAGCTTACCGATCATATGCCCTAATCAATCAAACATGATTAGACTAGATCTCACTTCCAATCAGAGTTTAACTCCTTTAAACTGAACTAGAATAATTCCAGTCCACACAATCTGACATAAGTAAGCCATATCATCAAATTGTGCGACCCTAAGGGTTTCCTTCAATGTCGGTAACGATAACTTACGTTATCATGATCAGAGAGGGGTATCTAGCAACACATCACTGTCTCCCGATATGAAGGAAAGAGTCTTCCAAGACTACTCCCAAACCACAGCACAAGTGTGAATCTAATTCACTTGGCATACATGTTTCCCTTTGCCACTGGATGTTCTTGTTGGACAAGCGTGTCAAGCCTGTGATTCCAACATGATGAAAATGATTCGATCAGACGAACATAGTCGTCTGGGTATGGCCATACACATTCTCAACCATCTCATCCAGGGGGCCCCTTAGAACATCACACTCCTACTAGGAGAGGCAATCCTATATCTATCACTAGTGCCCTAACATGACTCATGCTCACTATCCAAGATAGTCTTTAACCATTATCTTTCAAATGATATTGAACTACCTCAAGATAATGCCAATCATCACTTAGAAACACAAGTGATCTCAAGTCAGAGGAAATATGCCACTTGCTTGCATATAAGGATTATTCACATTGTGACAAATAATTGAATATCCTAAATAGGGTCAATCCAGTACATCCAATGCACCTATGTGTCTAAATCTTATTCCATGCTCGAAGCATCCTATAAGATTAGATCACATATTAGTCTCAATCATATCAAGGCTGTCTCATGTTCACCGAGATATCTTGACTAAGGACAACACTAAATGTCAGCTACGCTGAACACCATTGAGACATTACTCAGAAGTATACATACAACAGATAATGTAACAATCTGAATAACAACAATTGCCTTTATAAACATAGTTCATACATGATACTGAAAATAACCTAAGGCCTCAAACATTAGCCTTAAGGGCATACCCCAACAATCTCCCACTTGCACTTAAACTAATGGTTGAGAAATCTCAAACCCATATTATTACAGTGCTTTTCATGCTTCTGCTGCGCCAGAGGCTTTGTAAGCGGGTCAGCTAGATTGTCATCTGTATGAACCTTGCAGAGCTTGATCTCTCCTCGATCAATGATCTCACGGATCAGGTGAAACCTTCTCTGTATGTGCTTGGACTTCTGGTGTGACCGTGGTTCCTTCGCTTGTGCAATCGCTCCAGTGTTATCACAGAGGATAACCAATGGATCTGCACTCGAAGGAACAACACCAAGTTCCTGAACGAACTTACGAATCCAGACTGCCTCCTTTGATGCTTCTGAGGCTGCAACATACTCGGCTTCTGTTGTGGAATCAGCAACAATTGATGGTTTGAAACTCTTCCACACCACTGCTCCTCCATTCAAGCTAAAAATATAGCCTGATTGCGATCGGAAATCGTCTTAGTCAGATTGGAACGAAGCGTCAGTATATCCTTCAATACTGAGTTCTTCCTGACCTCCATAAATCAAGAACATATCTTTGGTTCTCCGAAGATATTTCAAAATGTTCTTGACTGCAATCCAGTGTGCCTTCCCTGGATAACCTTGGAACCGACTGGTCACGCTTAACCCGTAAGCGACGTCTGGGCGAGTACATAACATCGCATACATGATGGACCCAATAGCCGAAGCATAAGGCGTATTGTCCATCTCATCTTTCTCAGACTGTGTTTGAGGACACTGGCTCTTTGAAAGATTCAGACCATGTCTGACTAGAAGATATCCTCTTTTAGAGTTTTCTAAATGGAATCTCTCCAGGACCTTACCGATGTAAGTACTCTGGCATAGCCCGAGAAGCCTATTAGATCTATCTCTATAGATCTCCACACCTAATACATAGGCCGCTTCTCCCAAATCCTTAATCTGGAAACATTTTCTTAACCATGCCTTGACCGCATGTAGTTCAGGAATATCGTTTCCAATGATTAAAATATCATCGACGTAGAGGACTAGGAAAGTAATCACGCTCCCACTAAACCTTTTGTATACACACGGGTCATCTTCATTTTTGATGAAACCTAATTCAGAAACTGATTCATCAAAACGAATATTCCAGCTTCTTGATGCTTGTTTAAGTCCATAAATGGACTTCCTTAATTTGCATATTTTATGACGTTCTGATGGATTAATGAAACCTTCAGGTTGTGTCATATACACATCCTCTTCCAGTTTTCCATTAAGGAAAGCGGTCTTCACATCCATTTGCCAGATCTCATAATCATAATATGCTGCTATCGCGAGAATAATTCGAATGGACTTGAACATGGCTACAGGAGAGAAAGTTTCATCATAATCTATCCCATAGATTTGTTTGAAACCTTTCACAACTAGCCTGCCCTTATAGGTAACCACGTTACCATCCATGTCTTTCTTCTTTTTGAAGATCCACTTACAGCCTATAGGGATTACTCCCGGAGGCGGATCAACCAAATCCCAGACTTGGTTATCTGACATGGAGTCCATCTCGGCTCGCATAGCTTCAAGCCATCTTGCTGACTCTGGTCCACTGACCGCATCCGCATAAGCGAGGGGTTCATCATTAATGATGTAGACTCCGTCATAGCGCTCAGGCTGACGACGAATCCTTCCCGATCTATACGGTTCCCGTGACGTCTGAGCCTCAGGTTGAACATTAACCTGATCTATTGGCTCAGGCTCATCCAACTGAGCTTGACTACTTTGTCCCTCTTCTGGAATTTCATCCAGCTTTATTTCTCTCCCACTGGCCTCTTGCAGAAGAAATTCCTTCTCAAGAAAAATAGCCGTTCGAGCAACAAATACTTTATTCTCTTTGGGATCGTAGAAATAATAACCCTTAGTTTCTTTAGGGTATCCGACAAATATACATTTATCTGATCTTCTCTCCAGTTTCCCAGAGGCGAGCTTTTTGACATAAGCCTCGCAACCCCAGATTTTGATAAATGTCAAGCTCGGCTGTTTTCCATACCATAACTCATATGGTGTCTTTGAAACAGCCTTGGATGGCACTCGGTTTAGCACCTTTGCAGCTGTTTCCAGTGCAAATCCCCAAAAGGAGTAAGGTAGAGTAGCCTGACTCATCATAGAGCAAACCATATCCAATAAGGTTCTATTCCTCCTCTCGGACACACCATTCCATTGCGGTGTTCCTGGCGGAGTGAGCTGTGAGATGATCCCACACTCCTTTAGATAGTCAGTGAACTCACGACTCAAGTATTCTCCACCTCGATCTGATCGAAGTGCCTTGATATTTCGGCCTAACTGATTATGTACTTCATTTTTGAATTCTTTGAACTTGTCAAAAGATTCACTCTTATGTCTCATTAAATAGACATAACCATACCTACTGAAATCATCAGTAAAAGTAATGAAGTATGAATAGCCACCTCTGGCATGTTTACTAAATGGCCCACACACATCACTGTGAATAAGGTCAAGTCAACCTGAAGCCCTTTCACCTTTATTAGTAAAAGGAATTTTCGTCATCTTACCCATTAAACAAGCTTTGCATGTATCAAACTCCTCATAGGAGAATGATCCCAGCAGTCCATGGTCATGCAACCGCTTAATGCGCTTCTTGTTAATATGGCCTAGACGACTATGCCATAACAAGGTGCTGTCATCAGCATACTTGGCTTTCTTATTATCAATTTGTTGTACAGAACATTCCATGTCCAACATGTATAACCCATTGTTAATCGACCCAGTTGCATAAACAATATTATCATATGAAATACAACACTGTGAAGTTTTGCATTCAAAAGAAAAACCTTTCCTGACAAGAGCAGGAATAGAGATAATATTCTTCGTTATGCTTGGTACAAAATAACAATTGTCAAGTTCTAATACAAAACCAGATGGTAAAGAGATGTTATATTCCCCTACAGCAACAGCAGCAACCCGTGCCCCGTTTCCAACTCGTAGGTCCACCTCATGCTGTCCCACCTGTCTTCTTCTCTTGAGTTCCTGCACATTTGAACAAATGTGAACTCCACATGCAGTGTCCAACACCCATGAAATAGAAGATGCAACCATGACTTTAGTCACGAAAATACCTGAGCCAGAAGTGAAAGACTTGCTTCCCTTCTTCTCTCCTTGGAGCGCTCTACAGTCCTTCTTCCAGTGACCCAGCTGGCCACAATGGAAGCATCTGTTATCCTTTGACCGCTTCACCTTTTGTTTCAAAGCCTTGTTATAGCTCTTGATAGGGGTTTTGCCCTTCTTTCCCTTCTTCTTATTCCGTGAAGGAACCATTAAGACAGAGGATGAAGGCTTTCCCTTCTCAAGAGTCTGCTCTATGGTACAGAGCATGTTCAGTAATTCTGCCGGAGTGCAGTCGATTTTGTTCATATTAAAATTAATAATGAACGCATCGAAAGAAGCCGGAAGAGACTGCAAGATGATGTCTACAACAAGTTCTTGATTGATGGTATGTCCCAGTTTGGTGTAGGGGGGAAGCGTGTGATTTATTATACTAATTAAAAGTTCAATTATTTATTTTTTGGGATTTTTGGAAAAGGTCAAAATTCAGAAATCAACTGAATAATACAATAAGCCGACATAATTCCACAGCAGTAAAGATAATCATTTAGGAAAAATTGCTATACCCTGTAGAAAAATCCATATGCCCAAAATTCGAACTGATTGTACCAGCAAGTAGACAACACTAGTTCTTTTGAATGACATGAAAAAATAGATGATGAAGAGTTGTCAACAATTTATAACATTTGCAACAATATAGCCAGTCAGATTATTCAATATAAAGCAGTGCAGAATCTTATCAGTCTTGACTTTTGCAAGGCTTCCCAAGTTGATCTGGTGATTCTTTTAGTGGAACCAAGTTATCAGATATGTAGAGTGAAACCTGTTTTTCATGCTCGTGTCAGAGATAAGAGGTTCTATCAAGTCTAAACACGTTGAATACCTGCAAGAACAAGGCTAATCAGATTAGTTTTCAGAACAATGGCAGGAGTTATTCAAATATGAAAAGTTGCTAGGTATCCTTGGTTGATCTGAAGAATCTGGATTCAGTCCAACTGGTCCATATGATAGAACAACATTTGCACTTCATATCCGTGCCGAATGCCAAGATTGTTGTTGCGCCAAATTCTTAAAATCCCTGCAAGAAATAGCTTAATCAGATTAGCAATGTAGGAAAACTGAAATAAGAGACAAATAGATATGGAGCAGGGGAGATGGCACGTCTGGAGCAGGGTTGGTCGGCGGTCGTCCGGTGGTGCAGGCTCGCCGGACCTGCTACGACGGGGAGTCACTGTGACGATGGCGAAGAGGTGGCCGGAGTTTGGTGAGGGGCGGTGTCTGGTCGGAAGAGCACGATGCGGAAGGGCGGAGCTAGGTCGCGGGCAGGGCAGAAGCAGGGGATGTCGCGCTGGAGAAAGATTTGTTGCCGGCCGGCCAGTGATTGACCAAATCAAAAACTGCTACTACTGGAGGTTGGTATGGTTGTGGTGACGACGTGGCCGGATTTCGGGGCGGACGGTGGCTGGTCGGAGGAGGACAATGGTGAAAGACGGGAATCGGGCAGAGACTGGGCGGAAATAGGGGAACACGTCTGTGTTTCGATTCCGGCGATCGGCGTGGCAGATGGGCGGATGCCGGCGGTTGAAGGTTCGACTATGGGAGGCGAAAAGACGTCCGAAGTTTCGTGGAGATCCGACGGTGGGATCGCCGGCGGTGAGCTCTCGAAATGACGGAAATCTGAGGTTTGCTGGGTGTGCGATGTTTGCAGCGGAGCAGGAGAATTGGGGGGAAAAGGAGGGATTGGAGAAGAAAGGAAGAGGGAGGGGGCTCAGCCCTAGAAGGAGGAGAAGAGAAAACTAGGTGACAAGCACCTCAGAGAAGGAAGAAGAATGAAGAGTCCCCTTCGAGGGGGAGCGCAAGCAGATGAAACCCTAATTTAGGGGGGCGCATGCAAGTTTGCTAGGATTTCATCAATACAATCGCTTATATGCTCATATAATCAACTTTGATAGATGGATTAGATCAAGAGGGAGATTCATACCAACGCCATTGGCTTGGAGGTCGGCTTGGAAGAAGAGAGCAACTTAGATCTCCTCCAAAAGTTCACACACAAGATGAAGAACGCTTACTTCCTTGGCGTCCCTTGTGCTAGCAAGGCACCCAATCTTTCTTGTCGAATGGAAGGGGATGATGAGATGATTCCCTTTTGGCCGAGAGCTCCTCTTGCAAAACCTCTCCACTTCGTCAACCTCCTTCAAACGAAAGTTCAAGGCGTTGAAGTGAAGTGCACAACGCATATGCGTTTTGGCGTTGAAAGTGAAATCGGCCTTGATGACTTTCCATAAATGGAAGATAATCAAGCCATGCGCTCATGCCAACCCAAAAACGCATATTGGCATTGAACCAAGCGTTCACCTTTGTGAACCGGTTCAAGCCAAAACGTCCAATCGAATTTGGTTCATAAACCAAACCAAAATAGCTCAAGCCACTTGGTCTAGACCAAATTGAACCCTAAGGCTCAAGATCTAACCGTTCATCTCCTGATGCTCCTGATCTCACCGATCTAGCATCATCTCTCTCGATCGAAGCTTACCGATCTCAAGCCCTAATCAATCAAACATGATCAGACCAGATCTCACTTACAATCAGAGATTAAATCCCTTTAAACTGAACCCAAACAATTCAGTCCACACGATTTGACTCAAGTAAGCCATATCATCAAATTGTGCGACCCTGAGGGTTTCCTTTAAATGTCGGTAACGATAACTCACGTTATCACGATCAGTGAGGGGTATCTAGCAACACATCACTGTCTCCCGATATAAAGGAAAGAGTCTTCCAAGACTACACCCAAACCACAGCACAAGTGTGAATCTATTCACAAGGCGTACATGTATCCTTCGCCACTGGATGTTCTTATTGGACAAGCGTGTCAAGCCTGTAGCTCCAATATGATGAGTATGATTAGACCAGATGAGCATAGTCACCTGGGTATGGCCATACACTTTCTCAATCATCTCATTCAGGGGGGGCCCTTTAGAACATCACACTCCTTAAACAAGGAGATGGCAATCCTTTATATATCACTAGTGCCCTAACCTGACTCAAGCTCATTATCCAAGATAGTCTATAACCATCATGTTTCAAATGATATTTGAACTACCTCAAAACAATGACAATCATCATTTAGAAACACAAGTGATCTCAAGTCAGAGGACATGTGCCACTTGTTGCAATCAAGGATCATTCACATTGTGACAAGCAATTGAATATCCTAGTAGGGTCTGTCCAATACAACCAATGTACCCATGAGTCTACATCTTATTCCATGCTCGAAGCATCCTATAAGATTAGAACACATATTAGTCTCAAGCATATCAAGGCTGTCTCATGTTCACCAAGATATCTCGACTAAGGACTTTATAGTATGTCAGCCTAGCTGAACAGCTTTGAGACATTATTCAGAAGTACGCTAATTGCAGCAGACAAGGTAACAACCTGAATAACAACCATGCCTTTATAAACACAAGAGTTTATTACATGAGACTGATACAATCCCAAGGCCTCAAACATTAGCCTTAAGGGCATACCCCAACAATCTCCCACTTGCACTTAATCTAATGGTTGAGAAATCTCAAACCCATATTATTACAGTGCTTCTCATGCTTCTGCTGCGCCAGAGGCTTGGTAAGCGGGTCAGCCAGATTGTCGTCTGTATGAACCTTGCATATTTTGATCTCGCCCCGATCAATGATCTCCCGGATCAAGTGAAACCGTCTCTGTATGTGCTTGGACTTCTGGTGCGACCGTGGTTCCTTTGCTTGTGCGATTGCTCCAGTGTTATCACAAAAGATAACCAAAGGATCTGCACTCGAAGGAACGACACCAAGTTCTCTCACGAACTTACGAATCCACACTGCCTCCTTGGATGCTTCCGAGGCTGCAACATACTCGGCTTCTGTTGTGGAATCAGCAACAGTTGACTGTTTGAAACTCTTCCACACCACTGCTCCACCATTTAAGCTAAAAACATAGCCTGATTGCGATCGGAAATCATCCTAGTCTGACTGGAACGAAGCGTGAGTATATCCTTCTATACTGAGTTCTTCCAGACCACCATATATCAAGAACATATCTTTGGTCCTCCGCAGATATTTTAAAATGTTCTTGACTGCAATCCAGTGCGCCATACCTGGATTACTTTGGAACCGACTGGTCACGCTTAACCCGTAAGCGACGTCAGGGCGAGTACACAACATCGCATACATTATGGACCCAATAGCCGAAGCATAAGGCGTATTATCCATTTCATCTTTCTCAGTCTGTGTTTGTGGACACTCACTCTTCGAAAGATTCAGACCATGTCTGACTGGAAGATATCCTCGTTTAGAATTCTCTAAATGAAATCTCTCCAGGACTTTATCGATGTAAGTACTTTGGCATAGCCAGAGAAGCCTCTTAGATCTATCCCTGTAGATCTTCACACCTAACACATAGGCTGCTTCTCCTAGATCTTTCATCTGGAAACATTTCCTTAACCATGCCTTAACCGCATGCATTTCAGGAATATCATTTCCAATGATCAAGATGTCATCGACGTAGAGGACTAGGAATGTAATCACGCTCCCACTAAACCTCTTATATACACACGGGTCGTCCTCGTTCTTGATGAAACCAAACTCAGAGATTGATTCATCAAAACGAATATTCCAGCTTCTCGATGCTTGTTTAAGTCCATAAATGGACTTCTTTAACTTGCATATTTTATGACGATCTGCTGAATGAGTGAAACCTTCAGGTTGTGTCATGTACACATCCTCATCCAGTTTTCCATTAAGGAAAGCAGTTTTCACATCCATCTGCCAGATCTCATAATCGTAATATGCTGCTATCGCGAAAAGAATCCGAATAGACTTAAACATGGCTACAGGAGTGAAAGTTTCATCATAATCTATCCCGTAGATTTGTTTGAAACCTTTCGCTACTAGCCTGCCTTTATAGGTAACCACGTTACCATCCATGTCAATCTTCTTCTTGAAGATCCATTTACAGCCTATAGGGATTACTCCCGGAGGCGGATCAACCAAATCCCAGACTTGGTTATCTGACATGGAGTCCATCTCGGCTCGCATAGCTTCAAGCCATCTAGCTGACTCCGGTCCACTGACCGCATCCGCATAAGTAAGGGGTTCATCATTATCAATGATGCAGACTCCGTCATAGCGCTCAGGCTGACGACGGATCCTTCCCGATCTACGCGGTTCCCGTGATATTTGAGCCTCAGGTTGTTCAATAACCTGTTCTACCGGCTCAGGCACATCCATCTGTGCTTGACTACTTTGTCCATCCTCTGGATTCTCATCCAGCTTTATTTCTCTCCCACTGGCTTCTTGCAGAAGAAACTCCTTCTCAAGAAATATGGCCGTCCGAGCAACAAATACTTTGTTCTCTTTGGGATCGTAGAAATAATAACCCTTAGTTTCCTTAGGGTAACCGACAAAGATGCATTTCTCAGATCTGCTCTCCAGTTTCCCAGAGGCGAGCTTTTTGACATAAGCCTCGCAACCCCAGATCCTGATAAATGTCAAGCTCGGCTGTTTCCCATACCATAATTCATATGGCGTCTTTGAAACTGCCATGGATGGCACTCGGTTTAGTACCTTTGCAGCTGTCTCCAGTGCAAATCCCCAAAAGGAATATGGAAGAGTAGCCTGACTCATCATAGAACGAACTATATCAAGTAACGTTCTATTTCTCCTCTCGGACACACCATTCCATTGCGGTGTTCCTGGCGGAGTGAGCTGTGAGATAATCCCACACTCCTTCAGATAGTCAGTAAACGCATGACTCAGGTATTCTCCACCTCGATCAGAACGAAGTGCCTTGATATTTCGGCCTAGCTGATTCTGTACTTCATTCTTGAACTCTTTGAACTTGTCAAAGGATTCACTCTTATGTCTCATTAGATAGACATAACCATATCTACTGAAATCATCAGTAAATGTAATGAAGTACTGATAGCCACCTCTGGCATGTTTACTAAACGGCCCACACACATCACTGTGTATAAGGTCAAGTAAACCTGAAGCCCTTTGACCTTTGTTAGGAAAAGGTGACTTCGTCATTTTACCCATCAAACAAGCTTTGCATGTATCAATCTCCTCATAGGAGAATGATCCCAGCAGTCCATGATCATGCAACCGCTTAATGCGCTTCTTGTTAATATGGCCTAAACGACTATGCCATAACAAGGTGCTGTCTTCAGCATACTTGGCTTTCTTATTATCAATGTTTTGTATAGAATATTCCATGTCCAACATGAATAACCCATTGTTAATTGAACCAGTAGCATAAACAATATTATCAAGAGAAAGTACACACTTTGAAATATTGCATTCAAAGGCAAATCCTTTCCTGACAAGAGCAGGAATAGAGATAATATTCTTGGTTATACTGGGTACAAAATAACAATTGTTTAATTCCAATACAATGCCAGATGGTAAAGAAATGAAATAGTCTCCTACAGCAACAGCAGCAACCCGTGCCCCGTTTCCAACGCGTAGGTCTACCTCATGCTGTCCCACCTGCCTTCTTCTCTTGAGTTCCTGCACATTTGAACAAATGTGAACTCCACATGTAGTGTCCAACACCCATGAAATAGAAGAAGAAGATAACATGACCTCAGTCACATATATACCTGAGCCAGAAGCGATGCTTCCCCTCTTATCTCCTTGGAGAGCTTTACAGTCCTTTTTCCCGTGACCCAGCTGGCCACAGTGGAAACACCTGTTGTCCTTTGACCGCTTAACCTTTTGTTTCAGAGCCTTACTATAGTTCTTGACAGGGGCTTTGCCCTTCTTCCCCTTCTTCTTGTTCCTAGAAGGAACCATTAAGACAGAGGTTGAAGGCTTTCCCTTCAGAGTCTCCTCAGTTGTCAAGAGCATATTCAGCAGCTCTGCCGGGGTACAATCGATCTTGTTCATATTAAAATTAATAATGAACGCATCGAAAGAGGGCGGGAGAGACTGCAGAATAATGTCTACAGCAAGCTCCTGGTTGATGGTATGCCCCAGTTTCTCCAGAGCCTCCTTGTGCCCAATCATCTTGAGCACGTGAGCTCCCACTGGGCTCCCTTCAGCCAGTTTGCTCTGAAAGAAAAGCTTTGTCAGATTATAGCGTTCTGTCCTCGCCTGTGCAGCATACAGCATCTTGAGGTTCGCTATAATTTCTATAGCCGACATATCCTCATGCTGACGCTGCAGCGGTGGCGTCATAGACGCTAGCATCAGGCAAGCGACATCAATGCTATCATTGACGTGCTTTTCATAAGCATCACGAACCGCCCTTGCGGCGTTCGCAGCGGGTTGAGGTGGCACAGCCGTCTCGAGGACATACAGTTTCCTCTCTGCCTTAAGAACGATCTTAAGGTGTCCGAACCAGTCTGAGAAGTTTGGCCCAGCAAACTTCTCCCTTTCCAGTAGGGATCGCACATTGAAGCTCATGGTGTTCGTTGCTGCAGGAATCTACAACAATGCAAGAACAGCAAGGTCAGTATCAATGTTTAGAATCAATCCAGGACTTAAGAAAGATTCTTTTTCTCACTATTTTATCTGACTGAAAAATCCATTAAACAGTCCGAAAGAGTAATACTCTTTTAGTGAGATGGGATCCAGATTTCATACTTGGTCTCCGCGTCCCGCTCAGGCGAGATAAGATGCACAGAGATGACAAGCACTAATTTCTGGTAGGCTGTCCCAGCCAATCGCCAACCCGTGCGATTCCCCTTCACCTGGGCAATCCAGCAGACTGTGCCAACTGAGTTGGTACAACACAGTCTCTGATCCCACAGATGGCTGCCTCCATGCGCTACCATATGCGCCACATATGTAGCCTACATGGTCAAGCTGACCCGACCTACTCCCTGGACCACCACGTGCTATGCTGAGCAACGAGAAGTGATAAATCGCTTCTCTGTAACACGCAGGTGAAATCACGCACCGTCTGAAGATAGATGGACGTGCCCACTGAGTGGGTACAACACGGCTCCAACGATAATCAAAAAGGTGAGGTTTCGCGTCAGAAGGCATTACGTGCTTGATATTTTAGCGTTTGGATTTTAACGGTCTTTTATCTTCTTACTATCAGGCAAATCCTATGGCTATAGCAGAAGATAAATAAATCATGCTGTTCTACTTATATAAACAATAACAGAAAGCATGGATCTTATGTGGTAAAAGCCCATAGCCTAAGTAAGACCTTAAGATACTTAAGTCTTCACTTGCTCTTCTTGGGTCTTTAGCATCATCTGGTCCAACCCAGGGCCCTTGCGCCAAGAGCACCTCAGGTGCACCACCAGCTGAATGCCCCTCTGGGATGTGTGCCTTTGTGCTCTTGTCTAATCAAAATACATTTTGATCTATCTAGACAAGATTGACTCGCAGGTCAATTATACAATAAATTATTAAAAAGTGATTCGCAGATCACAATAATATTAATTTACAGGTTTAATTCCAGGCACGCAGGCCCCAGCACAGCACACATTTAACATGGGCAACCCACATAAGAATAAATAAACAAGCATATGGCATCAATCAATCATCATGTGATCCCTTACAAAGAAAATAAAATTTTGAAAACCCCATTGGCATCAAATTTTAATTTCCTTAAGTGCCCTACAACCTTACAACGGTCCATTGATAGGGATCCACTCAACAATCTAGTTAGATCCATACCCTTGCATGCACCAAGTCCTAACTGACTCGAGTTGACCTAATGGTCAACCATGCATGCGCCAAGGGTTGAACAACCAACATGAGTTCTGGCAAGCGGGTGTGACCCCGGGCCTAACTTATGTGTGTTCACAGGTTGTCTCAACCAGACCTCGCTACACGCCTGTGATGCAATCGACCTATAGCCACCTTGTGCTTGCGCACAGGTGCCATCTGGTCGATCCATCTAGGCTGTCAGATGGTCTGATCAGACTAGGTTGATCTAAACTAGATGATGCTTTCAACCCCATCAACCCGTCTAAGGGTTTACAGTAGGCGCAACTTAGATCTAGTCAAAGGCGCGCAAGTAAAGTTTTGTCAAAACAACAACATGTAACATGCGCAATAATGTAAGCAATATACATGCATCAACAAAATCAACCTTACACATGCGCCATCAATAACAATCTCATATATGCGCCATCAAAATACTTTCAACTAGTATTATCGCATGATGAGAAAACTTAGATCATAAGCGCAAACAAGGATCACCTTAAGCAATCATATGAACCATATAAGATCCTAGCTCTGATACCAATTGAAGAGTCCCCTTCGAGGGGGAGCGCAAGCAGATGAAACCCTAATTTAGGGGGGCGCATGCAAGTTTGCTAGGATTTCATCAATACAATCGCTTATATGCTCATATAATCAACTTTGATAGATGGATTAGATCAAGAGGGAGATTCATACCAACGCCATTGGCTTGGAGGTCAGCTTGGAAGAAGAGAGCAACTTAGATCTCCTCCAAAAGTTCACACACAAGATGAAGAATGCTTACTTCCTTGGCGTCCCTTGTGCTAGCAAGGCACCCAATCTTTCTTGTCGAATGGAAGGGGATGATGAGATGATTCCCTTTTGGCCGAGAGCTCCTCTTGCAAAACCTCTCCACTTCGTCAACCTCCTTCAAACGAAAGTTCAAGGCGTTGAAGTGAAGTGCACAACGCATATGCGTTTTGGCGTTGAAAGTGAAATCGGCCTTGATGACTTTCCATAAATGGAAGATAATCAAGCCATGCGCTCATGCCAACCCAAAAACGCATATTGGCATTGAACCAAGCGTTCACCTTTGTGAACCGGTTCAAGCCAAAACGTCCAATCGAATTTGGTTCATAAACCAAACCAAAATAGCTCAAGCCACTTGGTCTAGACCAAATTGAACCCTAAGGCTCAAGATCTAACCGTTCATCTCCTGATGCTCCTGATCTCACCGATCTAGCATCATCTCTCTCGATCGAAGCTTACCGATCTTAAGCCCTAATCAATCAAACATGATCAGACCAGATCTCACTTACAATCAGAGATTAAATCCCTTTAAACTGAACCCAAACAATTCAGTCCACACGATCTGACTCAAGTAAGCCATATCATCAAATTGTGCGACCCTGAGGGTTTCCTTTAAATGTCGGTAACGATAACTCACGTTATCACAATCAGTGAGGGGTATCTAGCAACACATCACTGTCTCCCGATATAAAGGAAAGAGTCTTCCAAGACTACACCCAAACCACAGCACAAGTGTGAATCATTTCACAAGGCATACATGTTTCCTTTGCCACTGGATGTTCTTATTGGACAAGTGTGTCAAACTTGTAGCTCCAATATGATGAGCATGATTAGATCAGATGAACATAGTCATCTGGGTATGGCCATACACTTTCTCAATCATCTCATATAAGGGGGGCCCCTTTAGAACACCACACTCCTTCCACAAGGAGACGGCAATCCTTTATCTATCACTAGTATCCGAACCTGACTCATGATCATTATCCAAGATAGTCTATAACCATTATCTTTCAAATGATATTGAACAACCTCAAAATAATGACATTCATCATTTAGAAACACAAGTGATCTCAAGTCAAAGGACATGTGCCACTTGATGCAAACAAGGATTATTCACATTGTGACAAGCAATGGAATATCCCAGTAGGGTCTGTCCAGTACATCCAATGTACCCATGAGTCTACATCTTATTCCATGCTCGAAGCATCCTATAAGATTAGAACACATATTAGTCTCAATCATATCAAGGCTGTCTCATGTTCACCAAGATATCTCGACTAAGGACATATAGCCTGTCAGCCTAGCTGAACAGCTTTGAGACATTATTCAGAAGTACACTTATTACAGCAGACAAGGTAACAACCTGAATAATAACCATGCCTTTATAAACACAAAAGTTTATTACATGATACTGCTATAATCCCAAAGGCCTCAAACATTAGCCTTAAGGGCATACCCCAACAATCTCCCACTTGCACTTAATCTAATGGTTGAGAAATCTCAAACCCATATTATTACAGTGCTTCTCATGCTTCTGCTGCGCCAGAGGCTTGGTAAGCGGGTCTGCCAGATTGTCATCTGTATGAACCTTGCATATTTTGATCTCGCCTCGATCAATGATCTCCCGGATCAAGTGAAACCGTCTCTGTATGTGCTTGGACTTCTGGTGCGACCGTGGCTCCTTTGCTTGTGCGATTGCTCCAGTGTTATCACAGAAGATAACCAAAGGATCTGCACTCGAAGGAACGACACCAAGTTCTCTCACGAACTTACGAATCCACACTGCCTCCTTGGATGCTTCCGAGGCTGCAACATACTCGGCTTCTGTTGTGGAATCAGCAACAGTTGACTGTTTGAAACTTTTCCACACCACTGCTCCACCATTCAAGCTAAAAACATAGCCTGATTGCGATCGGAAATCATCCTGGTCCGACTGGAACGAAGCGTCAGTATATCCTTCAATACTGAGTTCTTCCTGACCACCATATATCAAGAACATATCTTTGGTCCTCCGCAGATATTTTAAAATGTTCTTGACCGCAATCCAGTGCGCCACACCTGGATTACTTTGGAATCGACTGGTCACGCTTAACCCGTAAGCGACGTCAGGGCGAGTACACAACATCGCATACATAATGGACCCAATAGTCGAAGCATAAGGCGTATTGTCCATTTCATCTTTCTCAGTCTGTGTTTGTGGACACTGACTCTTCGAAAGATTCAGACCATGTCTGACTGGAAGATATCCACGTTTAGAATTCTCTAAATGGAATCTTTCCAGGACTTTATCGATGTAAGTACTCTGGCACAGCCCGAGAAGCCTCTTAGATCTATCTCTGTAGATCTTCACACCTAGTACATAGGCTGCTTCTCCTAGATCTTTCATCTGGAAACATTTTCCTAACCATGCTTTAACAGCATGCAGTTCAGGAATATCATTTCCAATGATCAAGATATCATCGACGTAGAGGACTAGGAAAGTAATCACGCTCCCACTAAACCTCTTATATACACACGGGTCATCTTCGTTCTTGATGAAACCAAACTCAGAGATTGATTCATCAAAACGAATATTCCAGCTTCTAGATGCTTGTTTAAGTCCATAAATGGACTTCTTTAACTTGCATATTTTATGACGATCTGATGGATTCGTGAAACCTTCAGGTTGTGTCATATACACATCCTCATGTAGATTTCCATTAAGGAAAGCTGTTTTCACATCCATCTGCCAGATCTCATAATCGTAATATGCAGCTATCGCGAGAAGAATCCGAATAGACTTGAACATGGCTACAGGTGAGAAAGTTTCATCATAATCTATCCCGTAGATTTGTTTGAAACCTTTCGCAACTAGCCTGCCTTTATAGGTAACCACGTTACCATCCATGTCAATCTTCTTCTTGAAGATCCATTTACAGCCTATAGGGATTACTCCCGGAGGCGGATCAACCAAATCCCAGACTTGGTTATCTGACATGGAGTCCATCTCGGCTCGCATAGCTTCAAGCCATCTTGCTGACTCCGGTCCACTGACCGCATCCGCATAAGTGAGGGGTTCATCATTATCAATGATGTAGACTCCGTCATAGCGCTCAGGCTGTCGACGGATCCTTCCCGATCTTCGCGGTTCCCGTGATATCTGAGCCTCAGGTTGTTCATTAACCTGATTTACCGGCTCAGGCTCATCCAACTGTGCTTGACTACTTTGTCCTTCCTCTGGATTCTCATCCAGCCTTATTTCTCTCCCACTGGCCTCTTGCAGAAGAAACTCCTTCTCAAGAAATATGGCCGTTCGAGCAACAAATACTTTGTTCTCTTTGGGATTGTAGAAATAATAACCCTTAGTTTCCTTAGGGTAACCGACAAATATACATTTCTCAGATCTGCTCTCCAGTTTCCCAGAGGCGAGCTTTTTGACATAAGCCTCGCAACCCCAGATCCTGATAAATGTCAAGCTTGGCTGTTTCCCATACCATAACTCATATGGCGTCTTAGAAACTGCCTTGGATGGCACTCGGTTTAGTACCTTTGCAGCTGTTTCCAGTGCAAAACCCCAAAAGGAGTATGGAAGAGTAGCCTGACTCATCATAGAACGAACCATATCAAGTAACGTTCTATTTCTCCTCTCGGACACACCATTCCATTGCGGTGTTCCTGGTGGAGTGAGCTGTGAGACAATCCCACACTCCTTTAGATAGTCAGTAAACGCATGACTTAGGTATTCTCCACCTCAATCAGAACGAAGTGCCTTGATATTTCGGCCTAACTGATTTTGTACTTCATTTTTGAACTCTTTGAACTTGTCAAAAGATTCACTTTTATGTCTCATCAGATCGACATACCCATACCTACTGAAATCATCAGTAAAGGTAATGAAGTACTGATAGCCACCTCTGGCATGTTTACTAAATGGCCCACACACATCACTGTGTATGAGGTCAAGTAATCCTGAAGCCCTTTGACCTTTATTAGGAAAAGGTGACTTCGTCATTTTACCCATCAAACAAGCTTTGCATGTATCAATCTCCTCATAGGAGAATGATCCCAGCAGTCCATGATCATGCAACCGCTTAATGCGTTTCTCGTTTATATGGCCTAAACGACTATGCCATAGCAAGGTGCTGTCATCAGCATTCTTGGCTTTCTTATTATCAATGTTATGTATAGAACTTTCCATGTCCAACATGTATAACCCATTGTTAATTGAACCAGTAGCATAAACAATATTACCATAAGATAAAACACACTTTGAAATATTGCATTCAAAGGCAAATCCTTTCCTGACAAGAGCAGGAATGGAGATAATATTTTTAGTTATACTGGGAACAAAATAACAACTGTTTAGTTCCAATACAAGTCCAGATGGTAAAGAAATGAAATAGTCTCCTACAGCAACAGCAGCAACCCGTGCCCCGTTTCCAACGCGTAGGTGTACCTCATGCTGTCCCACCTGTCTTCTTCTCTTGAGTTCCTGTACATTTGAACAAATGTGAACTCCACATGCAGTGTCCAACACCCATGAAATAGAAGAAGATGAAACCATGACTTCCGTCACGTATATACCTGAGCCAGAAGCGATGCTTCCCCTCTTATCTCCTTGGAGCGCTTTACAGTCCTTTTTCCAGTGACCCAGCTGGCCACAGTGGAAACACCTGTTGTCCTTCGACCGCTTCACCTTCTGTTTCAGAGCCTTACTGTAGTTCTTGACAGGGGCCTTGCCCTTCTTCCCCTTCTTCTTGTTCCTAGAAGGAACCAGTAAGACAGAGGTTGAAGGCTTTCCCTTCAGAGTTTCCTCAGTAGTCAAGAGCATATTCAGCAGCTCTGCCGGAGTACAATCGATTTTGTTCATATTAAAGTTAATAATGAACGCATCGAAAGAGGGCGGGAGAGACTGCAGAATTATGTCTACAGCAAGCTCCTGGTTAATGGTATGCCCCAGTTTCTCTAGAGCCTCCTTGTGCCCAATCATCTTGAGCACGTGAGCTCCAACTGGGCTCCCTTCAGCCAGTTTGCTCTGAAAGAAGAGCTTCGTCAGATTATAGCGTTCTGTCCTCGCCTGTGCAGCATACAGCATCTTGAGGTTCGCTATAATCTCTATAGCCGACATATCCTCATGCTGACGCTGCAGCGGTGGCGTCATAGACGCTAGCATCAGGCAAGCGACATCAATGCTATCATTGACATGCTTTTCATAGGCTTCACGAACCGCCCTTGCGGCGTTCGCAGCGGGTTGAGGCGGCACTGCCGTCTCGAGGACATACAGTTTCCTCTCTGCCTTAAGAACGATCTTAAGGTGTCCGAACCAGTCAGAGAAGTTCGGCCCAGCAAACTTCTCCCTTTCCAGTAGGGATCGCACATTGAAGCTCATGGTGTTCGTTGCTGCAGGAATCTACAACAATGCAAGAACAGCAAGGTCAGTATCAATGTTCAGAATCAATCCAGGACTTAAGAAAGATTCTTTTTCTCACTATTTTGTCTGACTGAAAAATCCAGTAAACAGTCCGAAAGAGTAACACTCTTTTAGTGAGATGGGATCCAGATTTCATACTTGGTCTCCGCGTCCCGCTCAGGCGAGATAAGATGCACAGAGATGACAAGCATTAATTTCTAGTAGGCTGTCCCAGCCAATCGCCAACCCGTGCGATTCCCCTTCATCTGGGCAATCCAGCAGACTGTGCCAACTGAGTTGGTACAACACAGTCTCTGATCCCACAGATGGCTGCCTCCATGCGCTACCATATGCGCCACATATGTAGCCTACATGGTCAAGCTGACCCGACCTACTCCCTGGACCACCACGTGATATGCTGAGCAACGAGAAGCGATAAATCCCTTCTCTGTAACACGCAGGTGAAATCCCGCACCGTCTGAAGATAGATGGACGTGCCCACTGAGTGGGTACAACACGGCTCCAACGATAATCAGAACAGTGAGGTTTCGCGTCAGAAGGCTTACGAGCTTGATATGTTAGCGTTGGATTTTAACGGTCCTTTTATCTTCTTCACTATCATGCAATTCCTATGGTGATAGCAGAAGATAAACTCATGCAGTTCTAATTATATAAGCAATAAAAAGAAAGCATGGATCTTATGTGGTAAAAGCCCAAAGCCTAAGTAAGACCTTAAGATACTTAAGTCTTCACTTGCTCTTCTTGGGACTTTTGCATCTCATCTGGTCCAACCCAGGGCCCTAGCGCCAAGAGCACCTCAGGTGCGCCACCAGCTGAATGCCCCTCTAGGATGTGTGCCTTTGTGCTCTTGTCTAATCAAATACAATTTGATCTATCTAGACAAGTTTGACTCACAGGTCAATTATACAATCAATGAATTAAAAAGTGATTCGCAGATCACAAAATAATAATTTACCAGGCTCGCAGGCCCCAGCACAGCACACAATAAAAGGGCAACCCACATAAGATGAAATAAACAAGCATCATGGCATCATTCAATCAACATGTGATCCATTACAAAGAAAATAAAATTTTTGAAAACCCCATTGGCATCAATTTTAATTTTCTTATAAGCCCTACAACCTTACAATGGTCCATTGATAGGGATCCACTCATCCAACTAGTCAGATCCTCTGCCCTTGCATGCACCAAGTCCTAACTGACTCGAGTTGACCTAATGGTCAACCATGCATGTGCCAAGGGCTGAACAACCCTCATGAGTTCTGGCAAGCGGGTGTGACCCCGGGCCTAACTCATGTGTGTTCACTGAGTTGTCTCAACCAGACCTCGCTACACGCCTAAGATGCAATCGACCTATGGCCACCTCGTGCTTGCGCACAGGTGCCATCTGGTCGATCCATCTAGGCTGTCAGATGGTCTGATCAGACTAGTGGATCTAACTTAGAGGTGACTTCAACCCCATCAACCCATCTAAGGGTTTATAGTAGGCTCCACTTAGATCTAGTGAGGCGCGCAAGATGTAATGAATTTTACAAAGACATTCAACAAGCGCCATCAAGAAACATGCGCCAAGAATCATACAAGTAATAACATGTAATTTCGCATGTTGACATTAGATCTATCCATTAGCGCAAACATGTGATATCAATCATGCGCCAACATCTAATGACTAGCATGTATTCATGGTGATGATAGATCTACAACAATGGCGCAAACATGGATCACTAAAGCAATCATAAGATTCATGCATAACCCGCTCTGATACCAATTGAAGAGTCCCCTTCTTGGGGGAGCGCAGGCAGATAAAACCCCTTTCTAGAGGGGGGCGAACCCTAGAGCATGCGGAAAATGTACTCTTCTAGGGTTTCAATAAAATCGTTTGCATGAACACATATATATGATCAACTTTATATGTATTGCAAAGATCAAGTTTGAGATCTTTTACCATAGCCATGATAAAGGGTGTCGGCTTGGAAGCAAGAGGGCAAGTAAGCACTCCTCCAAAGAAAACACACACTAGATGAGAGATGGCTACCCTTTAGGATCTTCCTTGTGCTAGCAAGAGATCTCCCCAAAGTTCCTTGTCGTGTGTTGATGATGAGATGTGCTTGGCCGAGAGCTACCTTGTTCAAGTCCCTCTCTTCGTCGAATGAGGGAGACAAGAGAGTAATTGGCAAATTGCGTTGAGGTTTCTTTTTCATTCAAGTGATGGCGTTACACTTCCAAATATGGAAGGTTATCAAGCCATGCGACCACTTGAAGAAAAACCGCCCAAGATGCCTTTAAACCTTGAACCATACGTTCACCCATGTGAACCGGTTCAAGCCAATTAGGTTCAATTCAATTCGGTTCAAAAACCCAAATTAAACCAGCCCAAGCCATGGTCTAGATCTCTATGAACCAAACGGTTCAAGATCTAACCGTTCATCTCTTGATGCTCTTGATCTCTTCGATCTAGCATCCATACTCTCGATCGAAGCTTACCGATCTGAAGCCCTAATCAATCAAACATGATTAGACCAGATCTCACTTACAATCAGAGTCTAATCTCCTTTTAACTGAACTAAAACAATTCAGTCCACACGATCTGACTTAAGTAAGCCATATCATCAAATTGTGCGACCCTAAGGGTTTCCTTTAAATGTCGGTAACGATAACTCACGTTATCACAATCAGTGAGGGGTATCTAGCAACACATCACTGTCTCCCGATATAAAGGAAAGAGTCTTCCAAGACTACACCCAAACCACAGCACAAGTGTGATGAAAGAACCCCTTTCAAGAGGGGGGCGAAACCCAGCATGGCGCATATTAGAATTTTAAGCAGCGGAAAGGGTTTCAAAGGATTAGTTTCATGAGATATGATCAACCATATAAAATCCGATTGCACGGAAGAGATAGCATCATACCATAGCCATTTCTAGATGGCACCTTGGAAGCAAAGATCGAACTGGATCTTCTCCAGAGGTGACGCACACAGTTGATGTCGCCTACTCCTCTTTGGCGCTCCTTGTGCTAGCAAGGCCCAAAGGTGTCCTTGTCGAATGGTAAAAGGGAAGAGATGTTTTGCTTGGCGATTTCTTTTCCTCTTTTCGTCAACCTCTTCACAACACCAAGTTCTCTCGTCAAGAGCAAGAGGCAAGGCGACGAACACAAGAGAGAAAGGGGGGGCGTGAACGTGAGAGGTGGTCACGCAAGAGAAGTGCTATCTAAAAATAGCATGCCACTTCTCCACTTGCGATCATGGGTTTACCCCAATCGCCAACTCACTTCACCCTTGAACCATGCGCTCATCCATGAGCCGGTTCATCTTGAATTTGGTTCAATAGCCAAATAAACCAAGCGACATGGCCTAGATCAAATTAAAACCCTAAGGTTCCAAATCTAACCGTTGATCTCTTGATGCTCCTGATCTCACTGATCAAGCATCCATTCTCTCGATCAAAGCTTACTGATCTCAAGCCCTAATCAATCAAACATGATCAGACCGGATCTCACTCATAATCAGAGATTAAATCCCTTTAAACTGAACCCAACTAATTCAGTCCACACGATCTGACTTAAGTAAGCCATATCATCAATTGTGCGACCCTGAGGTTTTCCTTTAATTGTCGGTAACGATAACTTACGTCATCACGATCAGTGAGGGGTATCTAGCAACACATCACTGTCTCCCGATATAAAGAAAAGAGTCTTCCAAGACTACACCCAAAACACAGCACAAGTGTGAATCCAACTCACGAAGCATACATATTTCCTTTGCCACTGGATGTTCTTATTGGACAAGCGTGTCAAGCTTGTAACTCCAATATGATGAGCATGATTAGATCAGATGAACATAGTCACCTAGGTATGGCCATACACTTTCTCAATCATCTCATCCAGGGGGCCCCTTTAGAACATCACACTCCTTAAACAAGGAGACGGCAATCCTATGTCTATCACTAGTGCCCTAACATGACTCAAGCTCACCATCCAAGATAGTCTATAATCACTATGTTTCAAATGATATCGAACTATCTCAAAACAATGACAATCATCATTTAGAAAACACAAGTGATCTCAAGTCAGAGGAAATGTGCCACTTGTCATATACAAGGATTATTCACATTGCGACAAACAATTGAATATCCTAGTAGGGTCTGTCCAGTACATCCAATGTACCCATGAGTCTACATCTTATTCCATGCTCGAAGCATCCTATAAGATCAGAACACATATTAGTCTCAATCATATCAAGGCTGTCTCATGTTCACCAAGATATATCGACTAAGGACTTATAGCATGTCAGCCTAGCTGAACAGCTTTGAGACATTATCCAAGAAGAACATATATTGCAGCAGACAATGTAGCAAACTGAATAATAACCATGCCTTTATAAACAGAAGAGTTTATTACATGATACTGATACAATCCCAAGGCCTCAAACATTAGGCTAAGGGCATACCCCAACATGTGAATCATTTCACAAGGCATACATGTTTCCTTTGCCACTGGATGTTCTTATTGGACAAGTGTGTCAAACTTGTAGCTCCAATATGTTGAGCATGATTAGATCAGATGAACATAGTCATCTGGGTATGGCCATACACTTTCTCAATCATCTCATATAAGGGGGGCCCCTTTAGAACACCACACTCCTTCCACAAGGAGACGGCAATCCTTTATCTATCACTAGTATCCGAACCTGACTCATGATCATTATCCAAGATAGTCTATAACCATTATCTTTCAAATGATATTGAACTACCTCAAAATAATGACATTCATCATTTAGAAACACAAGTGATCTCAAGTCAAAGGACATGTGCCACTTGATGCAAACAAGGATTATTCACATTGTGACAAGCAATGGAATATCCCAGTAGGGTCTGTCCAGTACATCCAATGTACCCATGAGTCTACATCTTATTCCATGCTCGAAGCATCCTATAAGATTAGAACACATATTAGTCTCAATCATATCAAGGCTATCTCATGTTCACCAAGATATCTCGACTAAGGACATATAGCCTGTCAGCCTAGCTGAACAGCTTTGAGACATTATTCAGAAGTACACTTATTACAGCAGACAAGGTAACAACCTGAATAATAACCATGCCTTTATAAACACAAAAGTTTATTACATGATACTGCTACAATCCCAAAGGCCTCAAACATTAGCCTTAAGGGCATACCCCAACAGAGACTGATACAATCCCAAGGCCTCAAACATTAGCCTTAAGGGCATACCCCAACAAAGAAGACATCCGATTCATCGGAAGAAAAACCATTTCCATTCATTCAAAACATTCTGCCTTTACAAGGTTGAAGCTTTGATACATATAGGAGAAGGAGCGATGTTGCTGAGATGTTGTAGGCGATAGAGACGTTGAAGTTTCCATCTTCAGCAGGAAAGAGACGTTGGAGAAGTTTCCATTGTTGGCTGTGAGTGAGCATCGCAAGGTTCCAGCGTTGAAGAGGATGAGTGTTGTGCAAAGAGATTGGTATTTCCTTTGTTGGCTGCAAGCGTGGCAAGGTTCCTACGTGAGATTGGCATTGAAGCTTTTCTTCCTTCGATTGCTTGAGAGACGTTATTACACCTTCCTTTGTGAGGTGGCAAGGGAAGACGTTGGAGGGATGTGAACGTTGCAGCTTCCATCTTGAGCAGCAAGGGGGAAACGTTGAAGATTTCCTTCGCTGCAGCTTCCATATTTGCAGCGTTGAGTGTTGACTGAAGTTGACACTGGCTGGCGTGTCACGAGAGCTTTAGCTGGCTGACGCATGATTTGTTTGGTTTGCCGTTGATGCAGGTCACGTTTTGGAATTGATTCGCGCAACTTATTGAGCTTGAATGTCTTGAGTTTATTGAGTGGTTGAAGTAGTCTTCTACTAATTATTGAGCTAGCTTTATAAGTGAGTTTGCTAGCTTATTCGCAAGACTCTGAGCCTTTGTCTATGGCAATCGTAAACTCCATTTGTACCTTCTTGGCCTGTGATCTCTGCCCCCATCATTTCTCCCCGGGTGAAAAAAATTCTTCCCCGAAGAATTGTTCTTGTGGCGATGGAGAAATTTTGGAGAGGCAAGAGCTAATTGTTCCTCCAGGATTTGAATCTTCAAATTGTTGTCAGCATCACAGCATATTGTCTTGTTGCTTTTTGTCCACGGTCCAAACTGCATATCAAGGGTACCTGCATTGAATTCCCTTTTTCGGCCGTACTCATTAGTAAAATTGTCATAGAAAATCACAAGACTTTGAAAAGAACAAGGAATGATGAAATCAACATACTCAATTTCAATAAGAGCAGGGTGCAAAGCATGTTTGAGTTCATTGTGTTTTGTTGGTTCCAAAGGTGGCCTAAGGGTATGGGTAGAAGGACCTAACAAACAAGATTCAAGGATCATAGGGTCCTGGAAGAGATGTTCTAAGTCTAGGGGTTGGTCTAAAGGTTGAGGATTAGGATCCCGGTCAAGCTCAAATGACTCCAACTTAGGTTCGATATTAGGTTTTAGAAGACCTATGGGTTTGGACTCACTTAGACATTTTGGCAAGTCATCTTTAGGTTCATTAGAGGTAGTGCTAAGGCCAAGTTGAGAACCTGTGGATATAGGCCCTAAAATTGAAGGAAATGGCTCTATTGGACACTTAGGTTGAGACAAGTCTACAGTGGTCTCTATGGGCAACCCAGGGGTAGCTTGACTCTCAGACAAGTCAACTATGGGTTCTTGAGCTGGATTGCTAGACTCAAGTTGAGGACCTGTGGGTATGGGCCCTAAAGTTGGTTCTACCTCATGGTTTGGCTCCTCATGACTTACTTGTTCAGGTTCAGTGGTATCTTCAAGACATGAGTTAGGCTCTAAAATAGGCTCTATGGTTTGCTCAAGTTCTAAAGGGGTTGAACTTTCATCTTCTTTTTGCATGGATTGCTCCTTTTGTCTCTTATACTCTTCATGCATTTGTTTAATCTGCTCCCTTAACTCATCAAGACGATCATAGGCCTTTGACTCTAGGCTCTTAGGGTAGATGATATGTTCTAAACCTCTAAATATGATACTATAACACCATGGTTCTCTATAATGATAGGCTTGGAAATAATGAAGGAATTCATCACCTATTAAGATATCAAAATCTTCTAGTCCTATAACATCACACCATATTTTGATTTTCATACCATCTAATTGAATAGGAACTAGACATTGGTGGTCAACTACAGTGATAAACTCATGATTGTCCCAAGTTATGTAGTATGGGTTGAAAGTCCCCTTAATCTAGGGGGCCGAAACCCTAAGGGAGGCGCATATAAAAATTCGCATGGGAAGCTAGGGTTTCAAGAGATCTTAATATATCATATGATCAACTTTCGAATGCTAGTATAGAAGAGAAAGATCCATACCATCGCCATCTCTTGGATGGTGTCTTGGAAGCAGAGAGCGAGAGGATCTCCTCCAAAGGATGTGCACACAAGATGAAGAAGCCGCCTACTCCCTTGGTGCTCCTTGTGCTAGCAAGGTTCCAAGAGGTGCTTGTCGTATGGAAGGAAAGAGATGTTTTTCTTCTTGGCCGAATCCTCTCCTAGAGACTTGAAGTCGTCACCACACACGAGTGTGTCGAGAGAGAAGGGCGAGAGGCGAGAATATAGCTTCCCTTTTGCGTGAACGTGAGGCGTGGTCACGTTTTGAGAAGTGCTATCTAAAAATAGCAAAGTCTCCAATTCATGCGACCATGAATTTTCCTTAATGCTATTAGCTCTCCCCTTTGAACCATGCGCTCATATGATGAGCCGGTTCAAGTTGGTTCAGTTTAAGAAACCAAATAAGCCAAGCAATTAGTCTAGATCTCAATTAAACCCTAAGGCTTCAGATCTAACCGTTGATCTCTCGATGCTTCTGATCTCACCGATCTAGCATCCATTCTCTCAATCGAAGCTTACCGATCTCAAGCCCTAATCAATCAAACATGATCAGACCAGATCTCACTTACAATCAGAGACTAAATTCCTTTAAACTGAACTTAAATAATTCAGTCCACACGATCTGACTTAAGTAAGCCATATCATCAAATTGTGCGACCCTGAGGGTTTCCTTTAAATGTCGGTAACGATAACTCACGTTATCACGATCAGTGAGGGGTATCTAGTAACACATCACTGTCTCCCGATATAAAGAAAAGAGTCTTCCAAGACTACACCCAAACAACAGCACAAGTGTGAATCAACTCACTAGGCATACATGATTCCTTTGCCACTGGATGTTCTTATTGGACAAGCGTGTCAAGCTTGTAACTCCAATATGATGAGCATGATTAGATCAGATGAACACAGTCACCTGGGTATGGCCATACACTCTCTCAATCATCTCATCCAGGGGGCCCCATTAGAACATCACACTCCAAACAAGGAGACGGCAATCCTATATCTATCACTAGTGCCCTAACATGACTCAAGCTCACCATCCAAGATAGTCTATAACCATTATGTTTCAAATGATATTGAACTACCTCAAAACAATGACAATCATCATTTAGAAACACAAGTGATCTCAAGTCAGAGGACATGTGCCACTTGTAGCAAACAAGGATTATTCACATTGTGACAAGCAATTGAATATCCAAATAGGGTCTGTCCAGTACATCCAATGTACCCATGAGTCTACATCTTATTCCATGCTCGAAGCATCCTATAAGATTAGAACACATATTAGTCTCAATCATATGAAGGCTGTCTCATGTTCACCAAGATATATCAACTAAGGACTTTATAGCATGTCAGCCCAGCTGAACAGCTTTGAGACATTATTCAGAAGTACAATTATTGCAGCAGACAATGTAACAAACTGAATAACAACCATGCCTTTATAAACATAAAAGTTTATTACATGATACTGATACATTCCCAAGGCCTCAAACATTAGCCTTAAGGGCATACCCCAACAATCTCCCACTTGCACTTAATCTAATGGTTGAGAAATCTCAAACCCATATTATTACAGTGCTTCTCATGCTTCTGCTGCGCCAGAGGCTTGGTAAGCGGGTCAGCCAGATTGTCATCTGTATGAACCTTGCAGACTTTGATCTCGCCACGATCTATGATCTCCCTGATCAAATGAAACCGTCTCTGTATGTGCTTGGACTTCTGGTGCGACCGTGGTTCCTTTGCTTGTGCGATTGCTCCAGTGTTATCACAGAAGATAACCAAAGGATCTGCACTCGAAGGAACAACACCAAGTTCTCTCACGAACTTACGAATCCACACTGCCTCCTTGGATGCTTCCGAGGCTGCAACATACTCGGCTTCTGTTGTGGAATCAGCAACAGTTGACTGTTTGAAACTCTTCCACACCACCACTCCTCCATTCAAGCTAAAAACATAGCCTGATTGCGATCGGAAATCATCCTGGTCAGATTGGAACGAAGCGTCAGTATATCCTTCAATACTGAGTTCTTCCTGACCACCATACACCAAGAACATATCTTTGGTCCTCCGCAGATATTTTAAAATGTTCTTGACCGCAATCCAGTGCGCCTGACCTGGATTACTTTGGAACCGACTGGTCACGCTTAACCCGTAAGCGACGTCTGGGCGAGTACACAACATCGCATACATAATGGACCCAATAGTCGAAGCATAAGGCGTATTGTCCATTTCATCTTTCTCAGTCTGTGTTTGTGGACACTGACTCTTCGAAAGATTCAGACCATGTCTGACTGGAAGATATCCTCTTTTAGAATTCTCTAAATGAAATCTCTCCAGGACTTTATCGATGTAAGTACTCTGGCATAGCCCGAGAAGCCTCTTAGATCTATCCCTGTAGATCTTCACACCTAACACATAGGCTGCTTCTCCTATAGAAAGGGAGAGGGAGGCGTGAAGAGAGACCACAAGAATCGTGGTCACGTAAGTGACATGCTTTCTAAAAATAGAAAGCCACTCTTCCATATGCGATCAAGGGTTTACCCCAATCGCAAACCTCTCTTAAATTGAACCACACGCTCAACCAATGAGCTGGTTCATTTCGGTTTGGTCCAAGACCAATTAACCCAAGCAATATGGTCTAGATCTCAATTAAACCCTAAGGCTCCAGATCTAACCGTTCATCTCCTGATGCTCCTGATCTCACCGATCGAGCATCCATTCTCTCGATCGAAGCTTACCGATCTCAAGCCCTAATCAATCAAACATGATCAGACCAGATCTCACTTACAATCAGAGATTAAATCCCTTTAAACTGAACCCAAACAATTCAGTCCACACGATCTGACTTAAGTAAGCCATATCATCAAATTGTGTGACCCTGAGGGTTTCCTCTAAATGTCGGTAACGATAATTCTCATTATCATGATCAGTGAGGGGTATCTAGCAACACATCACTGTCTCCCGATATAAAGGAAAGAGTCTTCCAAGACTACACCCAAAATACAGCACAAGTGTGAATCCAATTCACAAGGCATGCAAATTTCCTTTGCCACTGGATGTTCTTATTGGACAAGCCTGTCAAGCTTGTAACTCCAATATGATGAGCATGATTAGATCAGATGAACATAGTCACCTGGGTATGGCCATACTCTTTTCTCAATCATCTCATCCAGGGGGCCCCTTTAGAACATCACACTCCTTAAACAAGGAGACGGCAATCCTATGTCTATCACTAGTGCCCCAACCTGATTCAAGCTCACCATCCAAGATAGTCTATAATCATTATGTTTCAAATGATATTGAACTATCTCAAAACAATGACAATCATCATTTAGAAAACACAAGTGATCTCAAGTCAGAGGAAATGTGCCACTTGTCACATTCAAGGAATATTCACATTGTGACAAACAATTGAACATCCTTGTAGGGTCTGTCCAGTACATCCAATGTACCTATGAGTCTACATCTTATTCCATGCTCGAAGCATCCTATAAGATCAGAACACATATTAGTCTCAAACATATCAAGGTTGTCTCATGTTCACCAAGATATCTCGACTAAGGACTTATAGCATGTCAGCCTAGCTGAACAGCTTTGAGACATTATTCAGAAGAACATATATTGCAGCAGACAATGTAGCTAACTGAATAACAACCATGCCTTTATAAACATAACAGTTTATTACATGATACAGATACATTCCCATAGGCTTCAAACATTAGCCTTAAGGGCATACCCCCAACAATCTCCCACTTGCACTTAATCTAATGGTTGAGAAATCTCAAACCCATATTATTACAGTGCTTCTCATGCTTCTGCTGTGCCAGAGGCTTGGTAAGCGGGTCTGCCAGATTGTCATCTGTATGTACCTTGCAGATTTTGATCTCGCCACGATCTATGATCTCCCTGATCAAATGAAACCGTCTCTGTATGTGCTTGGACTTCTGGTGCGACCGTGGTTCCTTTGCTTGTGCGATTGCTCCAGTGTTATCACAGAAGATAACCAAAGGATCTGCACTCGAAGGAACGACACCAAGTTCTCTCACGAACTTACGAATCCACACTGCCTCCTTGGATGCTTCCGAGGCTGCAACATACTCGGCTTCTGTTGTGGAATCAGCAACAGTTGACTGTTTGAAACTCTTCCACACCACTGCACCTCCATTCAAGCTAAAAACATAGCCTGATTGCGATCGGAAATCATCCTGGTCCGACTGGAACGAAGCGTCAGTATATCCTTCAATACTGAGTTCTTCCTGACCACCATATATCAAGAACATATCTTTGGTCCTCCGCAGATATTTTAAGATGTTCTTGACTGCAATCCAGTGCGCCACACTTGGATTACCTTGGAAACGACTGGTCACGCTTAACCCGTAAGCAACGTCTGGGCGAGTACACAACATCGCATACATAATGGATCCAATAGCCGAAGCATAAGGCGTATTGTCCATTTCATCTTTCTCAGTCTGTGTTTGTGGACACTGACTCTTCGAAAGATTCAGACCATGTCTGACTGGAAGATATCCTCTTTTAGAATTCTCTAAATGAAATCTCTCCAGGACTTTATCGATGTAAGTACTCTGGCACAGCCCGAGAAGCCTCTTAGATCTATCCCTGTAGATCTTCACACCTAACACATAGGCTGCTTCTCCTAAATCTTTCATCTGGAAACATTTCCTCAGCCATGCTTTCACAGCATGCATTTCAGGAATGTCATTTCCAATGATCAAGATGTCATCGATGTAGAGGACTAAGAAAGTAATCACGCTCCCACTAAACCTCTTATATACACACGGGTCATCCTCGTTCTTGATGAAACCAAATTCAGTAACTGATTCATCAAAACGAATATTCCAGCTTCTAGATGCTTGCTTAAGTCCATAAATGGACTTCTTTAACTTGCATATCTTATGACGATCTGATGGATTGGTGAAACCTTCTGGTTGTGTCATGTACACATCCTCATCCAGATTTCCATTAAGGAAAGCTGTTTTCACATCCATCTGCCAGATCTCATAATCATAGTATGCAGCTATCGCGAAAAGAATCCGAATAGACTTAAACATGGCTACAGGTGAGAAAGTTTCATCATAATCTATCCCGTAGATTTGTTTGAAACCTTTCGCAACTAGCCTGCCTTTATAGGTAACCACGTTACCATCCATGTCAATCTTCTTCTTGAAGATCCATTTACAGCCTATAGGGATTACTCCCGGAGGCGGATCAACCAAATCCCAAACTTGGTTATCTGACATGGAGTCCATCTCGGCGTGCATAGCTTCAAGCCATCTCGCTGACTCCGGTCCACTGACCGCATCCGCATAAGTAAGGGGTTCATCATTATCAATGATGTAGACTCCGTCATAGCGCTCAGGCTGTCGACGAATCCTTCCCGATCTTCGCGGTTCCCGTGATATTTGAGCCTCAGGTTGTTCAATAACCTGATCTACCGGCTCAGGCTCATCCAACTGTGCTTGACCACTTTGTCCTTCCTCTGGATTCTCATCCAGCTTTATTTCTCTCCCACTGGCCTCTTGCAGAAGAAACTCCTTCTCAAGAAATATGGCCGTCCGAGCAACAAAAACCTTGTTCTCCTTGGGATCGAAGAAATAATAACCCTTAGTTTCCTTAGGGTAACCGACAAAGATACATTTGTCAGATCTGCTCTCTAGTTTCCCAGAGGCGAGCTTTTTAACATAAGCCTCGCAGCCCCAGATCCTGATAAATGTCAAGCTCGGCTGTTTCCCATACCATAACTCATATGGAGTCTTAGAAACTGCCTTGGATGGCACTCGGTTTAGTACCTTTGCAGCTGTTTCCAGTGCAAAACCCCAAAAGGAGTAAGGTAGATTAGCCTGACTCATCATAGAACGAACCATATCAAGTAACGTTCTATTTCTCCTTTCGGACACACCATTCCATTGCGGTGTTCCTGGCGGAGTGAGCTGTGAGATAATCCTGTTGGGGTATGCCCTTAAGGCTAATGTTTGAGGCCTTGGGATTGTATAAGTATCATGTAATAAACTCTTATGTTTATAAAAGGCATGGTTATTATTCAGGTTGTTACCTTGTCTGCTGTAATAAGTGTACTTCTGAATAATGTCTCAAAGCTGTTCAGCTGGGCTGACATGCTCTTTGTCCTTAGTCGAGATATCTTGGTGAACTTGAGACAGCCTTGATATGATTGAGACTAATATGAGTGCTAATCTTATAGGATGCTTCGAGCATGGAATAAGATGTAGACTCATGGGTACATTGGATGTACTGGACAGACCCTACTGGGATATTCCATTGCTTGTCACAATGTGAATGATCCTTGTAAGCACTAAGTGGCACATGTCCTTTGACTTGAGATCACTTGTGTTTCTAAATGATGATTGTCATTGTCTTGAGGTAGTTCAATATCATTTGAAACATAATGATTATAGACTATCTTGGATGGTGAGCTTGAGTCAGGTTAGGGCACTTGTGATAGATAAAGGATTGCCGTCTCCTTGTTCAAGGAGTGTGATGTTCTAAAGGGGCCCCCCTTGTATGAGATGATTGAGATAGTGTATGGCCATACCCAGATGACTATGCTCATCTGATCTGATCATGCTCATCGTATTGGAGTTACAGGCTTGACATGCTTGTCCAATAAGAACATCCAGTGGCAAAGGAATCATGCATGCCTTGTGAGTTGATTCACACTTGTGCTATGGTTTGGGAGTAGTCTTGGAAGACTCTTTCCTTTATATCGGGAGACAGTGATGTGTTGCTAGATACCCCTCACTGATCGTGATAACGTAAGTTATCGTTACCGACATTTAAAGGAAACCCTCAGGGTCGCACAATTTGATGATATGGCTTACTTAAGTCAGATCGTATGGACTGGATTCTTTGGTTCAGTTTAAAGGGGATTTAATCTCTGATTGTAAGTGAGATCTGGTCTGATCATGTTTGATTGATTAGGGCTTGAGATCGGTAAGCTTCGATCGAGAGAGGTGATGCTAGATCGGAGAGATCAGGGGCATCAGGAGATGAATGGTTAGATCATGAGCCTTGGGGTTCGATTTGGTCTAGACCAAGTGGCTTGAGCTATTTCGGTTTGGTTTGATGAACCAAATTCGATTGAACGATTTGGATTGAACCGGTTCACAAATGTGAACGCTTGGTTCAATGCCAATATGCGTTCTTGAAGTGGCTTGAACGCTTGGCTTGATTCTCTTCCACTTATGGAAAGTAATCAAAGCCGGTTATGCTTCAACGCCAAAACGCATAAGCGTTGGCTTCTTCACTTCAACGCTCATCATCCTTTTCGTTGGGTGGTTGACGAAGGTGGGAGAGAAGCAAGAGAAGCTCTCGGCCAAGAAAGGGAATCATCTCATCATCCCTTCCATTCGACAAAAGGAAAAGCTTGGGTGTCTTGCTAGCACAAGGGACCGCAAGGAGTAAGCATCTTCATCTTGTGTGTGAACTTGTGGAGGAGATCTAGTTTGTTCTCTTCATCCAAGCCGAATTCCAAGCATATGGCGTTGGTATGAATTTCCATCTCAATCTACTCAATCGGTTATAGTTGAACATATGGCATGCAAATGATCTTAAACCCTTGCTTCCGCTAGCATATTTTTCTTTAGCGCCATGCTTTAGGGTTTTTGCCCCCCCCATTTAGGGGTTTCTTCAATTGGTATCAGAGCTAGGCTCTTTGCATGCTATTATGTTTGCTGATGTGATCCATATATGTTGCGCTTACTTGATGATTTTGCGCTTACTTGATGATTTGGTTACATGAACTTTGCGCTTGTGTTTTGGTTACATGAACTTTGCGCTTGTGTCATGGTTACATGAACTTTGCGCTTGTGTCATGGTTACATGAACTTTGCGCTTGTCTCATGGTTACCTAAAGTTTGCGCTCCCCCTTGAAGGGGACCCCCTAAAGTTTGCGCTCCCCCTTGAAGGGGACCCCCTTAGATCTAAGGGTTATCAACATAAGTGAGGCATGTTGTTTGATTGTTTGCGCTTGATCTAGATGTTTTTAAAACTTATATCTTGCGCGGCTGATTAGATCTAAGGTGACCCTACTATAATTCCTTAGATGAGTTGATGGGGTTGAAAGCATAATCTAAATAGATCCAAGTCTGATCAGACCATCTGACAGCTCAGATGAGTTGACCTGATAGCACCTATGCGCAAGCACAAGGTGGCTGTAGGTTGACTGCATCTAGGGCGTGTAGCGAGGTCTGGTTGAGACAACTTCTGAACACACTTGAGTCAGGCCCGGGGTCACACCCGCTTGCCAAAACTCATGAGGGTGGTTCAGCCCTTGGCGCATGCATGGTTGACCATTAGGTCAACTCGGGTCAGTTAGGACTCGGTGCATGCAAGGGGAAAGGATCTAACTAGATGGATGAGTGGATCCCCATCAATGGACCATTGTAAGGTTATAGGGCCCATAAGGAAATTAAAATTGATACCATGGGGTTTTTCAAAAATTTTAATTTCATGAATGGATCACATGTTGATTGAACCATATGCTTGTTTATTTAGTCTTATGTGGGTTGCCCATTTGTGTGCTGTGCTGGGGCCTGCGTGCCTGGATTTAAAAAAACATTGTAAATTAATTTGTGATCTGCGAATCACATTGTACTTAATTTATAATATGTTGTTGACCTGCGAGTCAACCTTGTCTAGATAGATCAAATGTACTTTGATTAGACAAGAGCACAAAAGCACACATCCAAGAGGGGCATTCACCTGGTGGTGCACCTGAGGTGCTCTTGGCGCTTGGGCACTGGGTTGGACCAGATGAGATGCATAAGGAGCTCAAGTGAAGACTTAAGTAAAAGTAAGGTCTTACTAGGGTTCTTGGGCTTTTACCACATAAGATCATGCTTTCTATTTATTGCTTAAATAGTTAGAATTGCATGTGTTTATCTTCTGCTATAGCCATAGGATATGCCTGATAGTAAGAAGATAAAAGACCGCTAAAATCCAACGCTAACATATCAAGCTCGTAAGCCTTCTGACGCGAAACCTCACTGTTCTGATTATCGTTGGAGCCGTGTTGAACCCACTCAGTGGGCACGTCCATCTATCTTCAGACGGTGCTGGATTTCACCTGCGTGTTACAGAGTTGGGATTTATCCCCTCTCGTTGCTCAGCATAGCACGTGGTGGTCCAGGGAGTAGGTCAGGTCAGCTTGACCATGTAGGCTACATATGTGGCGCATATGGTAGCACATGGAGGCAGCCATCTCTGGGATCAGAGACTGTGTTGTACCAACTCAGTTGGCATAGTCTGCTGGATTGCCAAGATGAAGGGGAATCGCACGGGTTGGCGATTGGCTGGGATAGCCTACCAGAAATTAGTGCTTGTCATCTCTGTGTAACTTATCTCGCCTGAGCGGGATGCGGAGACCAAGTATGAAATCTGGATCCCATCTCACTAAAAGAGTGTTACTCTTTCGGACTGTTTACTGGATTTTTCAGTCAGACAAAATAGTGAGAAAAAGAATCTTTCTTAAGTCCTGGATTGATTCTGAACATTGATACTGACCTTGCTGTTCTTGCTTGTTGTAGATTCCTGCAGCAACGAACACCATGAGCTTCAATGTGCGATCCCTACTGGAAAGGGAGAAGTTTGCTGGGCCGAACTTCTCTGACTGGTTCGGACACCTTAAGATCGTTCTTAAGGCAGAGAGGAAACTGTATGTCCTCGAGACGGCGATACCGCCGCAGCCCGCTCCGAACGCCGCAAGGGCGGTTCGGGATGCCTATGAAAAGCACGTCAATGATAGCATTGATGTCGCTTGCCTGATGCTAGCGTCTATGACGCCACCGCTGCAGCGTCAGCATGAGGATATGTCGGCTATAGAAATTATAGCGAACCTCAAGATGCTGTATGCTGCACAGGCGAGGACTGAACGCTATAATCTGACGAAGCTCTTCTTTCAGAGCAAACTGGCTGAGGGGAGCCCAGTGGGAGCTCACGTGCTCAAGATGATTGGGCACAAGGAGGCTCTGGAGAAACTGGGGCATACCATCAACCAGGAGCTTGCTGTGGATTTTATTCTGCAGTCTCTCCCGCCTTCTTTCGATGCGTTCATCATTAACTTTAATATGAACAAAATCGATTGTACGCCGGCAGAGCTGCTGAATATGCTCTTGACCACTGAGGAAACTCTGAAGGGTAAGCCTTCAACCTCTGTCTTGATGGTTCCTTCTAGGAACAAGAAGAAGGGGAAGAAGGGCAAGGCCCCTGTCAAGAATTACAGCAAGGCCCTGAAACAGAAGGTGAAGCGGTCGAAGGACAACAGGTGTTTCCACTGTGGCCAGCTGGGTCACTGGAAAAAGGACTGTAAAGCGCTCCAAGGAGATAAGAGGGGAAGCATCGCTTCTGGCTCAGGTATATATGTGACTGAGGTCATGTTATCTTCTTCTACTATATCATGGGTGTTGGACACTGCATGTGGAGTTCACATTTGTTCAAATGTGCAGGAACTCAAGAGAAGAAGGCAGGTGGGACAGCATGAGGTAGACCTACGAGTTGGAAACGGGGCACGGGTTGCTGCTGTTGCTGTAGGAGACTATTTCATTACTTTACCATCTGGCATTGTATTAGAATTAAACAATTGTTATTTTGTACCAAGTATCACAAAGAATATTATCTCTATTCCTGCTCTTGTCAGGAAAGGATTTGCCTTTGAATGCAATATTTCAAAGTGTGTTTTATCTCTAGATAATATTGTGTATGCAACTGGTTCAATTAACAATGGGTTATACATGTTGGACATGGAAAATTCTATACAAAACATTGATAATAAGAAAGCCAAGTATGCTGATGACAGCACCTTGTTATGGCATAGTCGTTTAGGCCATATAAACGAGAAGCGCATTAAGCGGTTGCATGATCATGGACTGCTGGGATCTTTCTCCTATGAGGAGATTGATACATGCAAAGCTTGTTTGATGGGTAAAATGACGAAGTCACCTTTTTCAAACAAAGGTCAAAGGACTTCAGGTTTACTGGACCTTATACACAGTGATGTGTGTGGGCCATTTAGTAAACATGCCAGAGGTGGCTATCAGTACTTCATTACCTTTACTGATGATTTCAGTAGGTATGGGTATGTCTATCTAATGAGACATAAAAGTGAATCTTTTGACAAGTTCAAAGAGTTCAAAAATGAAGTACAAAATCAGCTAGGCCGCAATATCAAGGCACTTCGTTCTGATCGAGGTGGTGAATACCTGAGTCATGCGTTTACTGACTATCTGAAGGAGTGTGGGATTATCTCACAGCTCACTCCGCCAGGAACACCGCAGTGGAATGGTGTGTCCGAGAGGAGAAATAGAACGTTACTTGATATGGTTCGTTCTATGATGAGTCAGGCTACTCTTCCATATTCCTTTTGGGGTTTTGCACTGGAAACAGCTGCAAAGGTACTAAACCGAGTGCCATCCAAGGCAGTTTCAAAGACGCCATATGAGTTATGGTATGGGAAACAGCCGAGCTTGACATTTATCAGGATCTGGGGTTGCGAGGCTTATGTCAAAAAGCTCGCCTCTGGGAAACTAGAGAGCAGATCTGATAAATGCATCTTTGTCGGTTACCCTAAGGAAACTAAGGGTTATTATTTCTACGATCCCAAAGAGAACAAGGTTTTTGTTGCTCGGACGGCCATATTTCTTGAGAAGGAATTTCTTCTGCAAGAGGCCAGTGGGAGAGAAATAAAGCTGGATGAGAATCCAGAGGAAGGACAAAGTAGTCAGGCACAGATGGATGAGCCTGAGCCGGTAGATCAGGTTATTGAACAACCTGAGGTTCAAATATCACGGGAACCGCGAAGATCGGGTAGGATCCGTCGACAGCCTGAGCGCTATGACGGAGTCTACATCATTGATAATGATGAACCCCTAACTTATGCGGATGCGGTCAGTGGACCGGAGTCAGCTAGATGGCTTGAAGCTATGCGAGCCGAGATGGACTCCATGTCAGATAACCAAGTCTGGGATTTGGTTGATCCGCCTCCGGGAGTAATCCCTATAGGCTGTAAATGGATCTTCAAGAAGAAGATTGACATGGATGGTAACGTGGTTACCTATAAAGGCAGGCTAGTTGCGAAAGGTTTCAAACAAATCTACGGGATAGATTATGATGAAACTTTCTCACCTGTAGCCATGTTTAAGTCTATTCGGATTCTTTTCGCGATAGCTGCATATTACGATTATGAGATCTGGCAGATGGATGTGAAGACAGCTTTCCTTAATGGAAATCTGGATGAGGATGTGTATATGACACAACCAGAAGGTTTCACTAATCCATCAGATCGTCATAAAATATGCAAGTTAAAGAAGTCCATTTATGGACTTAAACAAGCATCTAGGAGCTGGAATATTCGTTTTGATGAATCAATCTCTGAGTTTGGTTTCATCAAGAACGAGGATGACCCGTGTGTATATAAGAGGTTTAGTGGGAGCGTGATTACATTCCTAATCCTCTACGTCGATGATATCTTGATCATTGGAAATGATATTCCTGAACTGCATGCTGTTAAGGCATGGCTAGGAAAATGTTTCCAGATGAAAGATTTAGGAGAAGCAGCCTATGTATTAGGTGTGAAGATCTACAGGGATAGATCTAAGAGGCTTCTCAGGCTGTGCCAGAGTACTTACATCGATAAGGTCCTGGAGAGATTCCATTTAGAGAATTCTAAACGTGGATATCTTCCAGTCAGACATGGTCTGAATCTTTCGAAGAGTCAGTGTCCACAAACACAGACTGAGAAAGATGAAATGGACAATACGCCTTATGCTTCGGCTATTGGGTCCATTATGTATGCGATGTTGTGTACTCGCCCAGACGTCGCTTACGGGTTAAGCGTGACCAGTCGATTCCAAAGTAATCCAGGATTGGCGCACTGGATTGCGGTCAAGAACATTTTAAAATATCTGCGGAGGACCAAAGATATGTTCTTGATATATGGTGGTCAGGAAGAACTCAGTATAGAGGGATATACTGACGCTTCATTCCAGTCGGACCAGGATGATTTCCGATCGCAATCAGGCTATGTTTTTAGCTTGAATGGTGGAGCAGTGGTGTGGAAGAGTTTCAAACAGTCAACTGTTGCTGATTCCACAACAGAAGCCGAGTATGTTGCAGCCTCGGAAGCATCTAAGGAGGCAGTGTGGATTCGTAAGTTCGTGAGAGAACTTGGTGTCGTTCCTTCGAATGCTGATCCTTTGGTTATCTTCTGTGATAACACTGGAGCAATTGCACAAGCAAAGGAACCGCGGTCGCACCAGAAGTCCAAGCACATACAGAGACGGTTTCACTTGATCCGGGAGATCATTGATCGTGGCGAGATCAAAATATGCAAGGTTCATACAGATGACAATCTGGCAGACCCGCTTACCAAGCCTCTGGCGCAGCAGAAGCATGAGAAGCACTGTAATAATATGGGTTTGAGATTTCTCAACCATTAGATTAAGTGCAAGTGGGAGATTGTTGGGGTATGCCCTTAAGGCTAATGTTTGAGGCCTTGGGATTGTATAAGTATCATGTAATAAACTCTTATGTTTATAAAAGGCATGGTTATTATTCAGGTTGTTACCTTGTCTGCTGTAATAAGTGTACTTCTGAATAATGTCTCAAAGCTGTTCAGCTGGGCTGACATGCTCTTTGTCCTTAGTCGAGATATCTTGGTGAACTTGAGACAGCCTTGATATGATTGAGACTAATATGAGTGCTAATCTTATAGGATGCTTCGAGCATGGAATAAGATGTAGACTCATGGGTACATTGGATGTACTGGACAGACCCTACTGGGATATTCCATTGCTTGTCACAATGTGAATGATCCTTGTAAGCACTAAGTGGCACATGTCCTTTGACTTGAGATCACTTGTGTTTCTAAATGATGATTGTCATTGTCTTGAGGTAGTTCAATATCATTTGAAACATAATGATTATAGACTATCTTGGATGGTGAGCTTGAGTCAGGTTAGGGCACTTGTGATAGATAAAGGATTGCCGTCTCCTTGTTCAAGGAGTGTGATGTTCTAAAGGGGCCCCCCTTGTATGAGATGATTGAGATAGTGTATGGCCATACCCAGATGACTATGCTCATCTGATCTGATCATGCTCATCGTATTGGAGTTACAGGCTTGACATGCTTGTCCAATAAGAACATCCAGTGGCAAAGGAATCATGCATGCCTTGTGAGTTGATTCACACTTGTGCTATGGTTTGGGAGTAGTCTTGGAAGACTCTTTCCTTTATATCGGGAGACAGTGATGTGTTGCTAGATACCCCTCACTGATCGTGATAACGTAAGTTATCGTTACCGACATTTAAAGGAAACCCTCAGGGTCGCACAATTTGATGATATGGCTTACTTAAGTCAGATCGTATGGACTGGATTCTTTGGTTCAGTTTAAAGGGGATTTAATCTCTGATTGTAAGTGAGATCTGGTCTGATCATGTTTGATTGATTAGGGCTTGAGATCGGTAAGCTTCGATCGAGAGAGGTGATGCTAGATCGGAGAGATCAGGGGCATCAGGAGATGAATGGTTAGATCATGAGCCTTGGGGTTCGATTTGGTCTAGACCAAGTGGCTTGAGCTATTTCGGTTTGGTTTGATGAACCAAATTCGATTGAACGATTTGGATTGAACCGGTTCACAAATGTGAACGCTTGGTTCAATGCCAATATGCGTTCTTGAAGTGGCTTGAACGCTTGGCTTGATTCTCTTCCACTTATGGAAAGTAATCAAAGCCGGTTATGCTTCAACGCCAAAACGCATAAGCGTTGGCTTCTTCACTTCAACGCTCATCATCCTTTTCGTTGGGTGGTTGACGAAGGTGGGAGAGAAGCAAGAGAAGCTCTCGGCCAAGAAAGGGAATCATCTCATCATCCCTTCCATTCGACAAAAGGAAAAGCTTGGGTGTCTTGCTAGCACAAGGGACCGCAAGGAGTAAGCATCTTCATCTTGTGTGTGAACTTGTGGAGGAGATCTAGTTTGTTCTCTTCATCCAAGCCGAATTCCAAGCATATGGCGTTGGTATGAATTTCCATCTCAATCTACTCAATCGGTTATAGTTGAACATATGGCATGCAAATGATCTTAAACCCTTGCTTCCGCTAGCATATTTTTCTTTAGCGCCATGCTTTAGGGTTTTTGCCCCCCCCATTTAGGGGTTTCTTCAAATCCCACACTCCTTCAGATAGTCAGTAAACGTATGACTTAGGTATTCTCCACCTCGATCTGAGCGAAGTGCCTTGATATTTCGGCCTAGCTGATTTTGTACTTCATTTTTGAACTCTTTGAACTTGTCAAAAGATTCACTCTTATGTCTCATCAGATAGACATAGCCATACCTACTGAAATCATCAGTAAAGGTAATGAAGTACTGATAGCCACCTCTGGCATGTTTACTAAATGGCCCACACACATCACTGTGTATAAGGTCAAGTAAACCTGAAGTCCTTTGACCTTTATGAGGAAAAGGTGACTTCGTCATTTTACCCATCAAACAAGCTTTGCATGTATCAATCTCCTTATAGGAGAATGATCCCAGCAGTCCATGATCATGCAACCGCTTAATGCGTTTCTCGTTAATATGGCCTAAACGACTATGCCATAGCAAGGTGCTGTCATCAGCATACTTGGCTTTCTTAATATCAATTTGCTGTATTGAACATTCCATGTCCAACATGAATAATCCATTGTTAATTGAACCAGTTGCATAAACAATATTATCTAAAGACAAAATACACTTTGAAATATTGCATTCAAAGGAAAATCCCTTCCTGACAAGAGCAGGAATGGAGATAATATTTTTAGTAATACTGGGAACAAAGTAACAATTGTCTAGTTCCAATACAATGCCAGATGGTAAAGAAATGAAGTAGTCTCCTACAGCAACAGCAGCAACCCGTGCTCCGTTTCCAACGCGTAGGTCCACCTCATGCTGTCCCACCTGCCTTCTTCTCTTGAGTTCCTGTACATTTGAACAAATGTGAACTCCACATGCAGTGTCCAACACCCATGATATAGAAGAAGAAAACATGACCTCAGTCACGAATATACCTGAGCCAGAAGCGAAGCTTCCCCTCTTATCTCCTTAGAGCGCTTTACAGTCCTTCTTCCAGTGACCCAACTGGCCACAGTGGAAACACCTGTATTCCTTGGACCGCTTGACCTTTTGTTTCAGAGATTTGCTGTAGCTTTTGACCGGGGCCTTGCCCTTCTTCCCCTTCTTCTTGTTCCTCGAAGGAACCATTAAGACAGAGGTCGAAGGCTTACCCTTCAGAGTCTCCTCAGTGGTCAAGAGCATATTCAGCAGCTCTGCCGGAGTACAATCGATTTTGTTCATATTAAAATTAATAATGAACGCGTCGAATGAAGGCGGGAGAGACTGCAGAATAATGTCCACAGCAAGCTCCTGGTTGATGGTGTGCCCCAGTTTCTCCAGAGCCTCCTTGTGCCCAATCATCTTGAGCACGTGAGCTCCCACTGGGCTCCCTTCAGCCAGTTTGCTCTGAAAGAAGAGCTTCGTCAAATTGTAGCGCTCTGTCCTCGCCTGTGCAGCATACAGCATCTTGAGGTTCGCTATAATCTCTATAGCCGACATATCCTCATGCTGACGCTGCAGCGGTGGCGTCATAGACGCTAGCATCAGGCAAGCGACATCAATGCTATCATTGACGTGCTTTTCATAGGCTTCCCGAACCGCCCTTGCGGCGTTCGGAGCGGGCTGCGGCGGTATCGCCGTCTCGAGGACATACAGTTTCCTCTCTGCCTTAAGAACGATCTTAAGGTGTCCAAACCAGTCAGAGAAGTTCGGCCCAGCAAACTTCTCCCTTTCCAGTAGGGATCGCACATTGAAGTTCATGGTGTTCGTTGCTGCAGGTATCTACAACAATTCAAGAACAGCAAGGTCAGTATCAATGTATAAGAATCAATCAGGACTTAAGAAAGATTCTTTTTCTCACTATTTTATCAGGCTTGAAAAATCCAACAAAACAGCCCGAAAGAGTAGAACTCTTTAAGTGAGATGGGATCCAGATTTCATACTTGGTCTCCGCGTCCCGCTCAGGCGAGATAAGATGCACAGAGAGTACAAGCACTAATCTCTGGTGGGCTGTCCCAGCCGATCGCCTACCCGTGCGATTCCCCTTCATCTGGGCAATCCAGCAGACTGTGCCAACTGAGTTGGTACAACACAGTCTCTGACCCCACAGATGGCTGCCTCCATGTGCTACCATATGCGCCACATATGTAGCCTACACGGTCAAGCTGACCCGACCTACTCCCTGGACCACCATGTGTTATGCTGAGCAACGAGAAGGGATAAATCCCTACTCTGTAACACACAGGTGTAATCCCGCACCGTCTGAAGATAGATGGACGTGCCCACTGAGTGGGTACAATACGGCTCCAACGATAATCAGAACAGTGAGGTTTCGCGTCAGAAGGCTTACGAGCTTGATATTTTATCGTTGGATTTTAACGGTCTTTTATCTTCTTCACTATCATGCAATTCCTATGGTGATAGCAGAAGATAAACTTAATCATGCAATTCTAATATTTAAACAATAAATAAAAGAAAGCATGAATCTTATGTGGTAAAAGCCCATAGCCCTAGTGAGACCTTAACCTAACTTAAGTCTTCACTTGCTCTTCATGGGTCTTTTGCTGCTCATCTGGCCCAAACCAGGGCCCAAGCGCCAATTACAGCACAGGTGCGCCTACCAGGGAAAATGCGCCTGGTCCTAGAGTCGAACCCTGGACCTCCCACCTGGTCTAGCCACTGCTGCATGCGCCTCTGCCATGTGTGCTCTGTGCTCTTGTCTAATTAAATTACAAATTTAACTATCTAGACAAGATTGACACGCAGGTCAATTACATTTTATAAATTAAAGCAATGTGATACGCAGATCACAATAATTAATTTACAATTTTAAATCCCAGGCACGCAGGCCCCAGCACAGCACACAATTAATATGAGCAGCCCACATAAGACTAAATAGACAAACATATGCATCCAATCAGCAATCATGTGATCCATCATAAAAAATTAAAATTTTCGAAAACCCCATGGGATCAATTTTAATTTTTCCTTATTTGCCCTACAACCTTACAACGGTCCATTACTAGGGATCCACTCATCCAACCTAGTCAGATCCATTGCCCTTGCATGCACCAAGTCCTAACTGACTTGAGTTGACCATAAGGTCAACCATGCATGCGACAGGGCTGAACAACCACAATGAGGTCTGGCAAGCGGGTGTGACCCCGGGCCTAACTCATGTGTGTTCATAGGTTGTCTCAATCAGACATCGCTACACACCTGTCTGCAGTCGACCTATAGCCACCATAGGCTTGCGCCAAGGTGCTATCTGGTCGACCCATTCAGGCTGTCAGATGGTCTGATCAGACTGTTTGGATCTAACCTAGGGGTTGACTTCAACCCTAATAACCCGTCTAAGGGTTTATGGCAGGGCCTTAGATCTAGTGTTAATCGCGCAAGTGTTCAAGTTTTGTAAAAACCAACTAAGATGCGCCAACATACAACATACATGCGCAAATGAAACAAAAACAAGTTTCGGCATGATATAATTTAACATGTGAATTTACGCATGTTATAGATCTAAGCACATATCGGCATTCATGGATCACAACACCAAAGCAATCATATAAACATGCGTTTAACCATGCTCTGATACCAATTGTAAGGGACCCCTTTCAAGAGGGGGGCGAAACCCAGCATGGCGCATATAAGGGAATATAGCAGCGGAAGGGGGTTTCAAGAGTCGCAAAGCATGTATAAGATGATCAACTTTGAAAGCTTAAACAAATAGGATGTGATTCATACCATGGCCATCGATTGGATGGCGCCTTGGAAGCAAAGACCAAAGAAGATCTTCTCCAAATCGTCACACACAAGATGAAGATGCGCTTCTTCTTGTCGTCCCTTGTGCTAGCAAGGATCGTCCAAGTATCCTTGATCGAATGGAAAGGGAAAGAGAAAAATTTCTTGCTTGGCGAAAAAAACTCTCCCAATGTCGTCCACTTCTTCTTCACGAGACAATGCCTCAAGAGCAAAGTCAAGCGACGACAATAGAGCGAGAGGGAGGCGTGAAGAGAGACCACAAGAATCGTGGTCACGTAAGTGACATGCTTTCTAAAAATAGAAAGCCACTCTTCCATATGCGATCATGGGTTTACCCCAATCGCAAACCTCTCTTAAATTGAACCACACGCTCAACCAATGAGCTGGTTCATTTCGGTTTGGTCCAAGACCAATTAACCCAAGCAATATGGTCTAGATCTCAATTAAACCCTAAGGCTCCAGATCTAACCGTTCATCTCCTGATGCTCCTGATCTCACCGATCGAGCATCCATTCTCTCGATCGAAGCTTACCGATCTCAAGCCCTAATCAATCAAACATGATCAGACCAGATCTCACTTACAATCAGAGATTAAATCCCTTTAAACTGAACCCAAACAATTCAGTCCACACGATCTGACTTAAGTAAGCCATATCATCAAATTGTGTGACCCTGAGGGTTTCCTCTAAATGTCGGTAACGATAATTCTCATTATCACGATCAGTGAGGGGTATCTAGCAACACATCACTGTCTCCCGATATAAAGGAAAGAGTCTTCCAAGACTACACCCAAAATACAGCACAAGTGTGAATCCAATTCACAAGGCATGCAAATTTCCTTTGCCACTGGATGTTCTTATTGGACAAGCCTGTCAAGCTTGTAACTCCAATATGATGAGCATGATTAGATCAGATGAACATAGTCACCTGGGTATGGCCATACTCTTTTCTCAATCATCTCATCCAGGGGGCCCCTTTAGAACATCACACTCCTTAAACAAGGAGACGGCAATCCTATGTCTATCACTAGTGCCCTAACCTGATTCAAGCTCACCATCCAAGATAGTCTATAATCATTATGTTTCAAATGATATTGAACTATCTCAAAACAATGACAATCATCATTTAGAAAACACAAGTGATCTCAAGTCAGAGGAAATGTGCCACTTGTCACATTCAAGGAATATTCACATTGTGACAAACAATTGAACATCCTTGTAGGGTCTGTCCAGTACATCCAATGTACCTATGAGTCTACATCTTATTCCATGCTCGAAGCATCCTATAAGATCAGAACACATATTAGTCTCAAACATATCAAGGCTGTCTCATGTTCACCAAGATATCTCGACTAAGGACTTATAGCATGTCAGCCTAGCTGAACAGCTTTGAGACATTATTCAGAAGAACATATATTGCAGCAGACAATGTAGCTAACTGAATAACAACCATGCCTTTATAAACATAACAGTTTATTACATGATACAGATACATTCCCATAGGCTTCAAACATTAGCCTTAAGGGCATACCCCAACAAGAACAGCAAGGTCAGTATCAATGTTAAGAATCAATCAGGACTTAAGAAAGATTCTTTTCTCTCACTATTTTATCTGGCTGAAAAATCCAGCAAAACAGCCCGAAAGAGTAAAACTCTTTTAGTGAGATGGGATCCAGATTTCATACTTGGTCTCCGCGTCCCGCTCAGGCGAGATAAGATGCACAGAGAGTACAAGCACTAATTTCTGGTAGGCAGTCCCTGCCAATCGCCAACCCGTGCGATTCCCCTTCATCTGGGCAATCCAGCAGACTGTGCCAACTGAGTTGGTACAACACAATCTGTGACCCCACAGATGGCTGCCTCCATGCGCTACCATATGCGCCACATATGTAGCCTACATGGTCAAGCTGACCCGACCTACTCCCTGGACCACCACGTGCTATGCTGAGCAACGAGAAGCGATAAATCCCTTCTCTGTAACACGCAGGTGTAATCCCGCACCGTCTGAAGATAGATGGACGTGCCCACTGAGTGGGTACAACACGGCTCCAACGATAATCAGAACAGTGAGGTTTCGCGTCAGAAGGCATACGAGCTTGATATTTTAGCGTTGGATTTTAACGGTCTTTTATCTTCTTCACTATCATGCAATTCCTATGGTGATAGCAGAAGATAAATAAATCATGCTATTCTACTTATTTAAACAATAAAAGAAAGCATGGATCTTATGTGGTAAAAGCCCATAGCCTAAGTAAGACCTTAAGATACTTAAGTCTTCACTTGCTTTTCTTCATGGGTCTTTAGCTGCTCATCAGGCCCAAACCAGGGCTCAAGCGCCATTTGCAACTGAGGTGCACCCACCAGGGAAAATGCGCCGGGTCCCAGAGTCGAACCCTGGATCTCCCTCCTGGTCTAGCATCAAGCTGCATGCGCCTCTGCCAAGTGTACTCTGTGCTCTTGTCTGATTAACTTACAAATTAATCTATCTAGACAAGATTGACTCGCAGGTCAATTACATTTTATAAATTAAAACAATGTGATGCGCAGATCACAATAATTAATTTACATTTTAATACAGGCACGCAGGCCCCAGCACAGCACACATTTAACATGGGCAGCCCACATAAGAATAAATAAACAAGCATAGGCATTAATCAACATGTGATCCAATCATGAAAATTAAATTTCGAAAACCCCATAGGCATCAATTTTAATTTTCTTATATGCCCTCACTACCTTACAACGGTCCATTACTAGGGATCCACTCATCCAACCTAGTCAGATCCAGTGCCCTTGCATGCACCAAGTCCTAACCGACTTGAGTCGACCAAAAGGTCAACCATGCATGCGCCAGGGCTGAACAACCCTCATGAGTTCTGGCAAGCGGGTGTGACCCCGGGCCTAACTCATGTGTGTTCACTAGTTGTCTCAATCAGACACCGCTACACGCCTGTCTGCAGTCGACCTATAGCCACCAGATGCTTGCGCACAGGTGCTATCTGGTCAACCCATCAAGGCTGTCAGATGGTCTGATCAGACATTTTGGATCTAACCTAGGGGATGACTTCAACCCTAATAACCCGTCTAAGGGTTTACAGTAAGGCCTTAGATCTATAGTGAGTCGCGCATGTCATGAAAGTTTTGAAAACAAAAACTAAAACATGTAAAGCATGCGCCAACAAAAGTTCATCTCATACATGCGCCACAAACAAAATACATCTATCTGGTATTTTCGCATGATGAGAAATATTAGATCTAAACATTCAACATACATGGATCACCATAAGCAATCATATGAATATATAAAAACCTAGGCTCTAATACCAATTGAAAGTCCCCTTAATCTAGGGGGCCGAAACCCTAAGGGAGGCGCATATAAAAATTCGCATGGGAAGCTAGGGTTTCAAGAGATCTTAATATATCATATGATCAACTTTCGAATGCTAGTATAGAAGAGAAAGATCCATACCATCGCCATCTCTTGGATGGTGTCTTGGAAGCAGAGAGCGAGAGGATCTCCTCCAAAGGATGCGCACACAAGATGAAGAAGCCGCCTACTCCCTTGGTGCTCCTTGTGCTAGCAAGGTTCCAAGAGGTGCTTGTCGTATGGAAGGAAAGAGATGTTTTTCTTCTTGGCCGAATCCTCTCCTAGAGACTTGAAGTCGTCACCACACACGAGTGTGTCGAGAGAGAAGGGCGAGAGGCGAGAATAGAGCTTCCCTTTTGCGTGAACGTGAGGCGTGGTCACGTTTTGAGAAGTGCTATCTAAAAATAGCAAAGTCTCCAATTCATGCGACCATGAATTTTCCTTAACGCTATTAGCTCTCCCCTTTGAACCATGCGCTCATATGATGAGCCGGTTCAAGTTGGTTCAGTTTAAGAAACCAAATAAGCCAAGCAATTAGTCTAGATCTCAATTAAACCCTAAGGCTTCAGATCTAACCGTTGATCTCTCGATGCTTCTGATCTCACCGATCTAGCATCCATTCTCTCAATCGAAGCTTACCGATCTCAAGCCCTAATCAATCAAACATGATCAGACCAGATCTCACTTACAATCAGAGACTAAATTCCTTTAAACTGAACTTAAACAATTCAGTCCACACGATCTGACTTAAGTAAGCCATATCATCAAATTGTGCGACCCTGAGGGTTTCCTTTAAATGTCGGTAACGATAACTCACGTTATCACGATCAGTGAGGGGTATCTAGCAACACATCACTGTCTCCCGATATAAAGAAAAGAGTCTTCCAAGACTACACCCAAACAACAGCACAAGTGTGAATCAACTCACTAGGCATACATGATTCCTTTGCCACTGGATGTTCTTATTGGACAAGCGTGTCAAGCTTGTAACTCCAATATGATGAGCATGATTAGATCAGATGAACACAGTCACCTGGGTATGGCCATACACTCTCTCAATCATCTCATCCAGGGGGCCCCATTAGAACATCACACTCCAAACAAGGAGACGGCAATCCTATATCTATCACTAGTGCCCTAACATGACTCAAGCTCACCATCCAAGATAGTCTATAACCATTATGTTTCAAATGATATTGAACTACCTCAAAACAATGACAATCATCATTTAGAAACACAAGTGATCTCAAGTCAGAGGACATGTGCCACTTGTAGCAAACAAGGATTATTCACATTGTGACAAGCAATTGAATATCCAAATAGGGTCTGTCCAGTACATCCAATGTACCCATGAGTCTACATCTTATTCCATGCTCGAAGCATCCTATAAGATTAGAACACATATTAGTCTCAATCATATCAAGGCTGTCTCATGTTCACCAAGATATATCAACTAAGGACTTTATAGCATGTCAGCCCAGCTGAACAGCTTTGAGACATTATTCAGAAGTACAATTATTGCAGCAGACAATGTAACAAACTGAATAACAACCATGCCTTTATAAACATAAAAGTTTATTACATGATACTAATACATTCCCAAGGCCTCAAACATTAGCCTTAAGGGCATACCCCAACAGGGTGGTTGTGTTTCTTTAAGATGAGTCCAAATCGTTCAGCAACCCTAAGAGTTACAGCATTAAAGCTAACTTGATGATCTATAACAGTTCTAATCTTATGGTCTTCACACCAAACAAAAGTAGTGAAACTATTAGGTCTAAGGGTGAGTCTTTGATATCCATCTCTAGAAAAGATTAAGTCTCTTTGATTATACCGATGCATGGTAAAACAAGAAACTTAGCAAGCAGGAAATGACTTTGTTTGAGTGCAAAAACTATAAACAAACCTAGCAATAAATCAGAATTGATTGCAGCAAGTTGATGACAACAAAATGAACAAAACAAAATTCAGAAATCAAATGCAGAATTTCAGCATCAAATCAATACATCCAAGGCTGCACTTATAGGTGTTTTTAAACTGAAATACGTTGATGGTTTTCCTAGCTGCAATTTGATACAGATTATTGCAGTAAGCAGGTTGAAAATTTCAGATTCGGTAGGCTGAAAACCAGATTTAAAACTCATAAGTCAAGTGCAGAATTCAGCAAATTGAAAACTCAGTTATAGTTGTGCAGTTTATTAAATCTTGCGCAGCCAGAGGTTGAAAACAAATCAGGTATCTCAGAATTTTAATGGTCCAGATGTTGCAGGATTTATAAAACTGAGTGGAGCATCAAGAAAACACATGCAGAATTTGAGGTGCATAGCAAAAATCCAGAAATATTATGCAGTTCTATGCATAATTGTTCTCAATGTAAGCAATTTTTTTTTTTACCACATAAACAACAACTAGCAAATAACCTAAGATATGCAAACTAAATAACAAGAAAATAACTAATCATGAAAGCATGAAATATTTTTTTATTTTTAAATGCAAAGAGCAAAACAAAGGATCGTGCGGGCAGACAAGAGTTGCCCACAAACCTTCCTCTGATACCAAACTGGTGTAGGGGGGAAGCGTGTGATTTATTATACTAATTAAAAGTTCAATTATTTATTTTTTGGGATTTTTGGAAAAGGTCAAAATTCAGAAATCAACTGAATAATACAATAAGCCGACATAATTCCACAGCAGTAAAGATAATCATTTAGGAAAAATTGCTATACCCTGTAGAAAAATCCATATGCCCAAAATTCGAACTGATTGTACCAGCAAGTAGACAACACTAGTTCTTTTGAATGACATGAAAAAATAGATGATGAAGAGTTGTCAACAATTTATAACATTTGCAACAATATAGCCAGTCAGATTATTCAATATAAAGCAGTGCAGAATCTTATCAGTCTTGACTTTTGCAAGGCTTCCCAAGTTGATCTGGTGATTCTTTTAGTGGAACCAAGTTATCAGATATGTAGAGTGAAACCTATTTTTCATGCTCGTGTCAGAGATAAGAGGTTCTATCAAGTCTAAACACGTTGAATACCTGCAAGAACAAGGCTAATCAGATTAGTTTTCAGAACAATGGCAGGAGTTATTCAAATATGAAAAGTTGCTAGGTATCCTTAGTTGATCTGAAGAATCTGGATTCAGTCCAACTGGTCCATATGATAGAACAACATTTGCACTTCATATCCGTGCCGAATGCCAAGATTGTTGTTGCGCCAAATTCTTAAAATCCCTGCAAGAAATAGCTTAATCAGATTAGCAATGTAGGAAAACTGAAATAAGAGACAAATAGATATGGAGCAGGGGAGATGGCGCGTCTGGAGCAGGGTTGGTCGGCGGTCGTCCGGTGGTGCACGCTCGCCGGACCTGCTACGACGGGGAGTCACTGTGACGATGGCGAAGAGGTGGCCGGAGTTTGGTGAGGGGCGGTGTCTGGTCGGAAGAGCACGATGCGGAAGGGCGGAGCTAGGTCGCGGGCAGGGCAGAAGCAGGGGATGTCGCGCTGGAGAAAGATTTGTTGCCGGCCAGCCAGTGATTGACCAAATCAAAAACTGCTACTACTGGAGGTTGGTATGGTTGTGGTGACGACGTGGCCGGAGTTTCAGGGCGGACGGTGGCTGGTCGGAGGAGGACGACGGTGAAAGACGGGAATCGGGCAGAGACTGGGCAGAAATAGGGGAACACGTCTGTGTTTCGATTCCGGCGATCGGCGTGGCAGATGGGCGGATGCCGGCGGTTGAAGGTTCGACTATGGGAGGCGAAAAGACGTTCGAAGTTTCGTGGAGATCCGACGGTGGGATCGCTGGCGGTGAGCTCTCGAAATGACGGAAATCTGAGGTTTGCTGGGTGTGCGATGTTTGCAGCGGAGTAGGAGAATTGGGGGGAAAAGGAGGGATTGGAGAAGAAAGGAAGAGGGAGGGGGCTCAGCCCTAGAAGGAGGAGAAGAGAAAACTAGGTGACAAGCACCTCAGAGAAGGAAGAAGAAGACATCCGATTCATCGGAAGAAAAACCATTTCCATTCATTCAAAACATTCTGCCTTTACAAGGTTGAAGCTTTGATACATATAGGAGAAGGAGCGATGTTGCTGAGATGTTGTAGGCGACAGAGACGTTGAAGTTTCCATCTTCAGCAGGAAAGAGACGTTGGAGAAGTTTCCATTGTTGGCTGTGAGTGAGCATCGCAAGGTTCCAGCGTTGAAGAGGATGAGTGTTGTGCAAAGAGATTGGTATTTCCTTTGTTGGCTGCAAGCGTGGCAAGGTTCCTACGTGAGATTGGCATTGAAGCTTTTCTTCCTTCGATTGCTTGAGAGACGTTATTACACCTTCCTTTGTGAGGTGCCAAGGGAAGACGTTGGAGGGATGTGAACGTTGCAGCTTCCATCTTGAGCAGCAAGGGGGAAACGTTGAAGATTTCCTTCGCTGCAGCTTCCATATTTGCAGCGTTGAGTGTTGACTGAAGTTGACACTGGCTGGGGTGTCACGAGAGCTTTAGCTGGCTGACGCATGATTTGTTTGGTTTGCCGTTGATGCAGGTCACGTTTTGGAATTGATTCGCGCAACTTATTGAGCTTGAATGTCTTGAGTTTATTGAGTGGTTGAAGTAGTCTTCTACTAATTATTGAGCTAGCTTTATAAGTGAGTTTGCTAGCTTATTCGCAAGACTCTGAGCCTTTGTCTATGGCAATCGTAAACTCCATTTGTACCTTCTTGGCCTGTGATCTCTGCCCCCATCACAGTTTCTTTAGAGCTTCTTTGTACCCAATCATCTTGAGTACGTGAGCTCCCACTGGACTCCCTTCAGTCAGTTTGCTATGAAAGAAAAGTTTCGTCAAGTTATAGAGTTCTGTCCTTGCCTGTGCAGCATACAGCATTTTGAGATTTGCTATAATATCAATAGCAGACAAATCCTCATGCTGATGCTGGAGCTCGGGCGTCATTGACGCAAGCATAAGGCAAGCGACATCAGTACTATCACTGACGTGCTTCTCATAAGCATCTCGAACCGCCCTTACGGCGTTCGCAGCGGGTTGAGCCGGTATTGCCGACTCAAGGACATACAGCTTCCTCTCAGCTTTGAGGACAATTTTCAGCTGTCTGTACCAGTCTGAGAAGTTTGGCCCAGTAAACTTCTCCTTTTCCAATATGGATCGCAAATTGAGCCCTGTGGTGTTCGTTGCTGCAGGAATCTACAACATAGCAAGAACAACAAGGTCAGTATCCATGTTAGAATCATTCCAGGACTTAAGAGTGATTCTTTTCTCACTATTTTATCTGACTGAAAATCCAATAAAACAGCCCGAAAGAGTGAAAACCCTTTAGTGAGATGGGATCCAGATTTCACACTTGATCTCCGCGTCCCGCTCAGGTGAGATAAGATGCACAGAGAGTTCAAGCACTAATCACTGGTAGGCAATCCATGCCAATCGCCAACCCGTGCGATTCCCCTTCATCTAGGCAATCCAGAAGACTGTGCCAACTGAGTTGGTACAACACATTCTCTGATTCCTCAGATGGCTGCCTCCATACAGCTATCATATGCTCAACATGTAGCCTATATGGTCAAGCTGACCTGATCTACTTCCTGGACCACCACGTGCTATGCTGAGCAACGAGAAGCGATAAATCCCTTCTCTGTAGCATGTAGGTGTAATCACGCACCGTCTTGAAGATAGCTGGGCGTGCCCACTGAGTGGGTACAACACGGCCCCAACGATAGTCAGAACAGTGAGGTTTCGCGTCAGAAGGCAATCGATAGCTTGATATTGACGTTGGATTTTAATGGTCTTTTATCTTCTTACTATCATGCAAATTCTATAGTGATAGTAGAAGAATAAAACATACATGTGCAAATATTACTTAAAACAGTAAATGAAAGCACCATTATCTTATGTGGTAAACGCCCATAAAAACTTAAGTAAAACCCTAGTTTGACAAAAGTCTTCACTTGAGCTCTTTATGGGACTCTGGTACTTCATCTGGCCCAGCTCGGGCCCAAACGCCATATGCAGCCCAAAAGCGCCCACTGGATAGAATGGGCCAGTTCTAGAGTCGAACTCTAGACCTCCCACCTGGTGAAGCCAATTGCTGCATGCGCTTCTGCCATGTGTGCTGTGTGCTCATGTCTGATCAAATTACATTTAAAACTATCTAGACATGATTTGACACGCAGGTCAATTATACATTTTCATAAATCAAAATGTGATTCGCAGATCACACCAAAATAATTAATTCCAGGCACGCAGGCCCCAGCATAGCACACAAAATAAGGGCAACCCACATAAGATTAAATAAACACCCAATCAACATGTTAAACATGCATATATGTGATCCAAACAGAAATGAAAATTTTTGAAAAACCCATGGCATCAATTTTATTTCCTTATGTGCCCTACTACCTTACAACGGTCTATTAATAGGTATCCACTCGTTAGTACAAGTCAGACCCACTACCCTTGCATGCACCCAGTCATAACTGACTTGCGTCGACCTCATGGTCAACTATGCATGCCTTAAGGGCTGAACGTCCCACATGATTTCTGGCAAGCGGGTGTGACCCCGGGCCTTAATCATGATCGTTCACTAAGCGCCTCAAACAGACATCGCTACACGCCCTTCTGCAGTCGGCTTATAGCCACCTATATAGCTTACGCATAGGTGCTATCTGGCCGCCCCATCCAGGCTGTCAGATGGTCTGATTAGGCTCTTGGGTCCAGATTTGACTAACGACTTTAACACTGTTAACCCGTTTAAGTATTTGAAGTAGGCGCATAGATAGATCTAGTGAGGGTCGCGCATGTAGATAGTTTTTGACTGAAAACATCTATGAAATGCGCAAACTAACATCACATGCGCAAGCTTGAATGAAAATACATCTAACATATGGTATGAACAATATGGCATGTATTCTCATGAGAACAAAAGTATGCGCATCATGAAGATCTACTCAAAACAAAAACAAACTTGGATCACAAGTTGGCAATCATATGTATCAAGCCAAACACCTGCTCTGATACCAATTGTTATGGAAACCTAGGTCACATGCGAAAACTTGTGTGGCGGAAATACTAGGAGTCCATTAAATCACATGACTTGGAACTATGATCAACCTTGAAGACTTGTAAAAACAAGTTAGAGTGTTACCATTGCCATGAAGTGAGTGGCGGCTTGGAAGATGAAAGGGGCGAGTGCCACTTCTCCAAAGGTATCACACACAAGATGAGATAGGCTTCCTTCCTTGCGCTCCTTGTGCTAGCAAGTCACCAAGGATTCTTTGATCGTGACTTGGAGAGGAGATGTGCACCCCTTGGCCGATCTTCCTCTCGCCTTGCGTGATGCCGATCTACACCCAGAGAGCAAAAGCCAAGAGGAAGGGAGAGTTACATTCGAAACCGTGAGGGAGAGGGTCCAAAAAAAAAGGAAAGTTCGGTTACCATCTCATATGGCAAAACCGAAAAGTAACTTCCTCTTCTTAACTCCCCATAAAGCATTCGAAACTCTCCTCTTAATTGAACCATGCGTTCACACTAAGTGAACCGGTCCAATTCATTTGGTTCAAGTACCAAATCGAACCAGTCCTGGTTATGACCTCATCGAACCAAGTGGCTCAAGATCTAACCACACATCCCATTGAACCTCTTGATCTGTACGATCAAGTATCAATTCTCCCGATCGAAGCTTACCGATCATATGCCCTAATCAATCAAACATGATTAGACTAGATCTCACTTCCAATCAGAGTTTAACTCCTTTAAACTGAACTAGAATAATTCCAGTCCACACGATCTGACATAAGTAAGCCATATCATCAAATTGTGCGACCCTAAGGGTTTCCTTCAATGTCGGTAACGATAACTTACATTATCACGATCAGAGAGGGGTATCTAGCAACACATCACTGTCTCCCGATATGAAGGAAAGAGTCTTCCAAGACTACTCCCAAACCACAGCACAAGTGTGAATCTAATTCACTTGGAATACATGTTTCCCTTTGCCACTAGATGTTCTCGTTGGACAAGCGTGTCAAGCCTGTGATTCCAACATGATGAAAATGATTAGATCAGACGAACATAGTCGTCTGGGTATGGCCATACACATTCTCAACCATCTCATCCAGGGGGCCCCTTAGAACATCACACTCCTACTAGGAGAGGCAATCCTATATCTATCACTAGTGCCCTAACATGACTCATGCTCACTATCCAAGATATTCTTTAACCATTATCTTTCAAATGATATTGAACTACCTCAAGATAATGCCAATCATCACTTAGAAACACAAGTGATCTCAAGTCAGAGGAAATATGCCACTTGTTTGCATATAAGGATTATTCACATTGTGACAAACAATTGAATATCCTAAATAGGGTCAGTCCAGTACATCCAATGCACCTATGTGTCTAAATCTTATTCCATGCTCGAAGCATCCTATAAGATTAGATCACATATTAGTCTCAATCATATCAAGGCTGTCTCATGTTCACCGAGATATCTCGACTAAGGACAACACTAAATGTCAGCTACGCTGAACACCATTGAGACATTACTCAGAAGTATACATACAGCAGATAATGTAACAATCTGAATAACAACAATTGCCTTTATAAACATAGTTCATACATGATACTGAAAATAACCTAAGGCCTCAAACATTAGCCTTAAGGGCATACCCCAACACTCGCACGACTCAAAAGTGTCGAGGCTGAGGTGGGGCACCAAGGACACCTCTAAAATACCATGTTAGACGTTATGCACAACATTCAACAGAGGTTGCATCCTCGGCATTAGTAAGGATTACTTAGTTAGCTTTTTAATTTCCTTTAGTTTTCTTGTTGCTTTATTTTTCTTGTTGCTTAATTATCTTGTTGTTTGTTATCTTATTGCATAGCTTTATATTTCATTTCTTATACTACATTTTCACCTTTCCAACACCTTAGGTGTCTATGGCTGCCGTCACGTATTGTAGTTGCAAGTCCATCCAACTGAATTGTTTCATGAATACGTGCATGATTTTGCTTATGAATCACAATTCTTCATATGTGTCTGAATCTGTTATGACTCACACAAATAATTTTCGTTTGGTATTATTCGAGAACTTAATTAACTCTTATTGTTATTCATGTGATCCTTGCAAGTATGTGACGCACCCACAAGTGAATGGATTTATCAAAGTAATAAAATAAGATATCATTCCCAACGAGGATCTGGCGGTGAAATACCGATTACACAACTCATTTATATCTAGGCGAATCAAATAGTGATTTTGCGTAAACTCTAAGTACGAAAAGTGACAGAGGTAGCGTTTTGGGGTTGAAATTAGGATTTAGAAGATCGGGACTCGGGGTTTCACCACACTAACAATTATGAATTTGATAAAAAATCAATCATTGAACAGAATAATTATAACTATGAAAGAGAATTTTTCCATAGGTACAGATTACCTACTCCTGAAGCGTAATCCGGTACCTAGCTATGCTAACTCCCTACTATCATGATAATTAACGCAACTAGGCCCGTTAAGTTCTATGACAAACCATGGAATCCTTGAAACAAATCCAAACTACTCTTATGATTGGATTCATAGGGTTGAATAGAATAGATTCGACACTGCAATTCACCTCCCAGTCCTTCTCGCAATTGTTGGTGTTTATGCCCTAACACCTAGTTTTGGTATGGCTTTATACTACTTGATATTGATATTTATTATATATCATTCTGGCATTGTCGTTATCATGTTTAGTTTACATTTGCGATTATGTTCTTACATGATAATGTCCCTGGAGACAGACTGGATTTGTGCTCAAACTCTAGTCCTTAATCAATGTACTATAATGGATATGGGACAATTATAGTACTTGTGAGACTGGTATGTGCGCTGGTTAGGCACGTGGTGCTAACGCAGACATATGGATATATCAATGGTAGATATATTGGACCTACCCACTGTGAGGCAATGACTTGGTGTCATGAGTTATCCTCACAAGTGATAGGAGATGTAGTGATCCCTTGACATGAGGTCATTGACTCTTCTATATGGTTAGGGACATGCATTGATACATCCTAACACTTCCGTAGTTGGGAGGTCATAATGGTTGTCATTGAGCATGCAACAACCCATACGAGAAGGTCAATGTACAGATAGAGGATTTGCCCCTTCCTGAGGGAAGCATGATATCCATGGGGCCCCCTATGGTTCTATGACTAAAACTGTATGGCCATACCCAGGTGAAAGCCTAATTTAGTCATGACCATGAGATTGGGTTAAAACAAGTGGTGACACACTTGTCCAATCGGATAATAGTTTGGCAAAGAGACTGTAATGCATCTGTACTTAGTTGCGATGATGGGGATGTCGATGTCGATATCCATTCTGATGACTTGGGTAGCAACGATGCACTGTTAGGTGCCACTCACTGATTGTGGTGACCTCAGGTCAGCATGCCAACATTAGAGGAACATACAGGGTCACACATCTTGATACTCGAGTTCTCGTATTGATCCGGAAGCCTTATGATTGAGTTATTGGATAGCTCGTATCTATTTAGGAGATTTCATCAGTGCCAATGGGTATGATGAGATGTAAGAGAGTTATTGGAGCCAAACTTCATTTTTTGCAGATTGACCCGAAATTGACCATAGTTGGTCACATTTGAGTTTGGGTTGAATTGGATTGGATCCAATGGCTTATCAACTTGTGCAATAAAGTTTGGGCTAGCTCATTAGCCAATGTGGCCCAATAACAAGTTATCATGAACAGAGAATAGGGAATAAATGTATAATTGGGGAGAAAACCATCCCCATTAGTACCTAAGGGCATAATGGGGTATGGTTAGTGCAATTTGCTTCATTAGGAAGCAATTGGCGCCTAGCCCCTCTTCCTTGGATGGAATGCTTGCCTCTATGGCAGGTCTTGGGGCTGATATGGCTAGATGAACTTCTTTAGAAGGTCTTTGGCGCATATGCCTTATTGGAAAGGGTTTATGGAAAGCTCTTGGAGAGTTTCCTTAACCCTAACCCTAATTGTTCCCTCCCCTTAAACCCTAGCCAATCTCTTCATTGTAGTTGTGCCTACCCTTTGTATTGCCGCCCCTTGCATGATATATATCATATCATATGCGAGAGCAAGAGGCAATAAGAATTATTGGCGTGATCAAGCAAAACCAGGCGAGAGCAATTCCTCTTGGTGCAACATCTCTTCCTCTAGCAGCAAGCCTTCCTTCCTTTCCTCCTCTTGGCGCATGTGTAGGAATTCCTTGGCGGCTTCATCTTCTCCCTTTCTCTCCATGGTGCATCTTCCTTTGAAGGTGGCGCAAGTGAAGTGAAGAGCATCCTAAGGCTTGGATCTTCTTCTCGAGGCTAGCACCGAGCGTGGAAGAAGAGGACTCGAGGCATCCATGTGTGTGAGACTACAGAGGGTGCACGCTTTGGCATCTACCACGACATTGATTTGCACTTGCTCTAGGTACTTTCTTACTGCATTGCGTTGAACCCCTCGCAAGAGCGATCCATTAGGTTTTTGGGACCGGCCTATTTCGGGGATATGCTTCCGCTGTGTGTATGTTTTGTTTGATAAAAATTTGAAAATATCCCCGGGGTTTCCCAACAGTGGTATCAGACTAACTTGCGAGCCTCGAACGATGTTCTTTTATGCTTTTCATATGCTCACATGCCATGTAGTATTTTCGCATATTACTTGTATATGGCGCATGATTTTTCTAAGTAGGAAAAATTGTAGGTCTTTGCTTCCTTATTTCTATTCAATCACTTTTGGATCTTTGCTCTCTTCACATGGTGGGATAGACCCATATGTGGAAGAGAAAATTCCTCCTCTCATGGTGGGATAGACCCATCAAGAGAGACTTGTTGAGATTATGGGGCATGGACTGGGAGATTGCTCAAATCTTAGCAAACTAGGGATTGCAAGAAGGGCAATGGGTATGCTTGATGACCCCAAAATATATAGTATATTTTGTATCATTTTATATATCTTTTCGTGCTAAATTGAAGCTCTTTTATTTATTTTTATGCCAAATTTATCAAATATTGTAAAATCTACTTCTATTTTGGATTTTGATGATTTTCAGGTAAAAAGGCACTATTTTGAGGTGTTTTCGAGCAGAATCAAGTACATGGAAGAGTTCCTATCACAAGAGGAGATTACTTGGCAAATTTCACACAAATCGGAGCAACACACCAAAATACGGCACTGCTGTAATCTATATTATGGTATCGTATTTCTGTACGCTACTGTAATATTAGAACACTGCCGTAATTTGGTGGATTTTTCGACCAGAAGATTTTACGGATTTTACGGCACCGCCGTAAGAAATTACACGAGCCGTAATTTGGAGTGCTTTCAGACCAGAGACATTCACCAAAATTATAGCACTATCATAAACCATTTTACGGGCCATAATTTCCAGACGTTTCAGATCAGAGAACTCAACCGATTTCACGACACCACTGTAAAATAAAACACTGCAGTAATTCCTATTTTGAACGCGACTTCCACGGTCGAATTTTTAGCCCAATTTTTGCGGGATCGATTGCGGACGATCTAGGTGGTGAAATTCAAAAATGTAAGAAGCAAAAGGCGAGCTGGGGAGGAGGAGAACAAGAGGAGACAAAAAGCCCCAATTTTCATCGACCATACAGAGAGAAATTGAGATTTCAGCCGCCGCCTAGGGGTTCGACACCGCGACCCACATAGTGCATCTTCGGCCGTGAAAGTTGAAGGGACGCTATGCCTAGAGTAAGAGAACACGCCCCCGAAGTTTCAGAGGGAAAGGAGATCATTTCGAGGAAAAATCAACAAAAAGGGAGGCGCCGCTATTGTTCATCGATGCTCAACTCAAAATTACGGCTATAATTTATATTACAGCCGTGGTGGTGTATTTTCTGAAACCCTCTTCTCCCTTTGATTTTTGATCTTTTGAAACCATGGATTATTGTAACTCCTTCACTATGCTAGCTTAAACCTTTATGGGACATGGGGGATGAATTCCCTTTGATTTTCTCAATGACTAGATACTTTTTACTTTCATCATGATAGTTCTATTTTGATGATTCTACCTATGCGATTATTGCTCTAAAATTCTCCTTAGTTTATTTATTGTCATGCATGATATAGAGTTTTCGCAATATGGACTGAAAAGTGATTTGCTTGAGAACTTGGAACCCTAAAATTGAATAATAGGAACTCACCGTAAGAAATTAGGTTAAGTTCTTACTTCTTGATTTTAGTAATTTTATTGCCATGTGTTGGGGTATGCCCTTAAGGCTAATGTTTGAGGCCTTGGGATTGTATTAGTATCATGTAATAAACTCTTAAGTTTATAAAGGCATGGTTATTATTCAGGTTGTTACCTTGTCTGCTGTAATAAGTGTACTTCTGAATACTGTCTCAAAGCTGTTCAGCTAGGCTGACAGGCTATATGTCCTTAGTCGAGATATCTTGGTGAACATGAGACAGCCTTGATATGATTGAGACTAATATGAGTGCTAATCTTATAGGATGCTTCGAGCATGGAATAAGACGTAGACTCATGGGTACATTGGATGTACTGGACAGACCCTACTGGGATATTCCATTGCTTGTCACAATGTGAATGATCCTTGTAAGCAGCAAGTGGCACATGTCCTCTGACTTGAGATCACTTGTGTTTCTGAATGATGATTGTCATTGTCTTGAGGTAGTTCAATATCATTTGAAACATAATGATTATAGACTATCTTGGATGGTGAGCTTGAATCAGGTTAGGGCACTAGTGATAGACATAGGATTGCCGTCTCCTTGTTTAAGGAGTGTAGTGTTCTAAGGGCCCCCCTATATGAGATGATTGAGATAGTGTATGGCCATACCCAGATGACTATGTGCATCTGATCTAATCATGCTCATCGTATTGGAGTTACAAGCTTGACCCGCTTGTCCAATAAGAACATCCAGTGGCAAAGGACACATGTATGCCTTGTGAATTGAGTCACACTTGTGCTATGGTTTGGGAGTAGTCTTGGAAGACTCTTTCCTTTATATCGGGAGACAGTGATGTGTTGCTAGATACCCCTCACTGATCGTGATAACGTATGTTATCGTTACCGACATTTAAAGGAAACCCTCAGGGTCGCACAATTTGGTGATATGGCTTCCTTAAGTCAGATCGTGTGGACTGAATTGTTTTGGTTCAGTTTAAAGAGATTTAATCTCTGATTGTAAGTGAGATCTGGTCTGATCATGTTTGATTGATTAGAGCTTTAGATCGGTAAGCTTCGATCGAGAGAGATGATGCTAGATCGATGCGATCAGAAGCGTCAGATGATGAATGGTCAGATCTAGGACCTTGGGGTCTAATTTGATCTAGACTTAATTTATGGGCTGATTTGGTTTCGCTATTGAACCAAGGATATTGAACCGGCTCATGGGTTGAGCGCTTGGTTCAAGAGAGAGAAGAGGTTGCGTTTGGTTCATGGAAACGTGAACGCCAACTCTTAATCGTTGCCAATTTTGGAAAGTTCCAAAAGCATAACGCATATGCGTTCATGGCTTGATGTCTCTCTAATGTTTTTCGGTTTTGCTTCTTGGACGTGGTTTTGGAACGGCTTGCTCGTGTGGAAGGCATCGTTCTTGCGCCAAGGAAGAAGAGCTCTCGAAAAGAAGGAAGCCCTTTTCATCTAATCTCCGACACACGGTTGGAAAAGCTTGGCAATCTTGCTAGCACAAGAGTTGCGCAAGGAGGAAGCTTTCATCCCTTGTGTGTGATTTCTTTGGAGAAGATCCCTTCGATCTTTCTTCTTCCAAGCCGCACCTTCCCATGGCCATGGTAACGAATCTCTCACTTGTTAATCAAGTTGATTATATGAAAGTATAGAATGCGATCTTATGTGGAAACCCTAATTCCGCTGCTATGAGAAAGAAACATATGACTTGCGCCCCCCTCATGAAAGGGGTTCTTCTCACAATAGGTTTTGCGCTCCCCTCATGAAAGGGTTCCATCAATTGGTATCAGAGCCAATCTATACTTTTTCATATGATTGCTTGCGGTTCTAATGAGTAGATCATCATGTTTGATCCATGAATATGTTGGTGAATAGATCTAAAGGTGATTGCTCACATGCCGAAACCTACATGCTAGTTTAGAACTTAGATGTATGTTTCTTCATGAGTTGCGCAAGATGTATGTTTCTTCATGAGTTGCGCATGTTGTTGTGTTGGCGCATGATAAGTATGTTGAATGGTTGAATGATATTTCATCAAATCTTATACCTACTTGCGCGCAAACATTTAGATCTATATGCATCTACTATAAACCCTTAGATGGGTTGATGGGGCTGAAGTCACCTCTAGGTTAGATCCATTAGTCTGATCAGACCATCTGACAGCTCAGATGGGTTAACCTGATAGCACCTATGCGCAAGCACAAGGTGGCTATAGGTTGACTGCATCTAGGGCGTGTAGCGAGGTCTGGTTGAGACACTACTGAACACACTTGAGTTAGGCCCGGGGTCACACCCGCTTGCCAAAACTCATGGGGGTAGTTCAGCCCTTGGCGCATGCATGGTTGACCATTAGGTCAACTCGGGTCAGTTAGGACTCGGTGCATGCAAGGGCAAAGGATCTAACTAGATGGATGAGTGGATCCCCATCAATGCACCATTGTAAGGTTGTAGGGCTCATAAGGAAATTAAAATTGATGCCAAGGGGTTTTCAAAACTTTTAATTTCAAGATGATTGGATCACATGTTGATTGAACCATATGCTTGTCTATTTAGTCTTATGTGTGATGGAACCCCAAAGATAAAGGGGGCAAAAACCCTAAGCATGGCGCTAATGAAAAATGATGCAAGCGGAAGCAAGGGTTTTAAAATCGTTTGCATGCCAATTGTTCAACTATCAAAGATTGATAAGAACAAGATCATACCATAGCCATGTAGATGGTGCGGCTTGGAAGAAGAAAGACCGAAGGGATCTTCTCCAAAGAAATCACACACAAGGGATGAAAGCTTCCTCCTTGCGCAAGTCTTGTGCTAGCAAGATTGGCAAGCTCTTTCAACCGTGTGTAGGAGATTAGATGAAAAGGGCTGCCTTCTTTTCGAGAGCTCTTCCTTCTTTTCGCAAGAACAACGCCTTCTCCAAGAGCAAGCCGTTTTCTCCACGCCCAAAGAGCAAAACCGAAAGCATTAGAGAGTAATCAAGCCATGAACGCATATGCGTTTAGCTTATGGAACTTTCCATAAATGGCAACGATTAAGAGTTGGCGTTCATGGTTCATGTTTCCATGAACCAAACGCAACCTCTTCTCCCTCTTGAACCAAGCGCTCAACCCATGAGCCGGTTCAATTTCATTGGTTCAATTTCGAAACCAAATCAGCCCAGAATTAAGTCTAGACCAAATTAGACCACAAGGTCCTAGATCTGACCCTTCATCATCTGACGCTTCTGATCGCACCGATCTAGCATCATCTCTCTCGATCGAAGCTTACCGATCTAAAGCTCTAATCAATCAAACATGATCAGACCAGATCTCACTTACAATCAGAGATTAAATCTCTTTAAACTGAACCAAAACAATTCAGTCCACACGATCTGACTTAAGGAAGCCATATCACCAAATTGTGCGACCCTGAGGGTTTCCTTTAAATGTCGGTAACGATAACTTACGTTATCACGATCAGTGAGGGGTATCTAGCAACACATCACTGTCTCCCGATATAAAGGAAAGAGTCTTCCAAGACTGCACCCAAAACACAGCACAAGTGTGACTCAATTCACAAGGCATACATGTGTCCTTTGCCACTGGATGTTCTTATTGGACAAGCATGTCAAGCTTGTAACTCCAATACGATGAGCATGATTAGATCAGATGAACATAGTCATCTGGGTATGGCCATACACTTCCTCAATCATCTCATATAGTGTGGCCCTATAGAACATCACACTCCTTAAACAAGGAGACGGCAATCCTTTATCTATCACAAGTGCCCTAACCTGATTCAAGCTCACCATCCAAGATAGTCTATAATCATTATATCTCAAATGATATTGAACTAGCTCAAGACAATGACAATCCTCATTTAGAAACACAAGTGATCTCAAGTCAGAGGACATGTGCCACTTGTTGCTTACAAGGATCATTCACATTGTGACAAGCAATGGAATATCCCAGTAGGGTCTGTCCAGTACATCCAATGTACCCATGAGTCTACATCTTATTCCATGCTCGAAGCATCCTATAAGATTAGCACTCATATTAGTCTCTATCATATCAAGGCTGTCTCATGTTCTCCAAGATATCTCGACTAAGGACTTATAGCCTGTCAGCCTAGCTGAACAGCTTTGAGACATTATTCAGAAGTACACTTATTACAGCAGACAAGGTAACAAGCTGAATAATAACCATGCCTTTTATAAACATAAGAGTTTATTACATGATACTATTACAATCCCAAAGGCCTCAAACATTAGCCTTAAGGGCATACTCCAACAATCTCCCACTTGCACTTAATCTAATGGTTGAGAAATCTCAAACCCATATTATTACAGTGCTTCTCATGCTTCTGCTGCGCCAGAGGCTTGGTAAGCGGGTCTGCCAGATTGTCATCTGTATGAACCTTGCAAATCTTGATCTCGCCACGATCAATGATCTCCCGGATCAAGTGAAACCGTCTCTGTATGTGCTTGGACTTCTGGTGCGACCGAGGTTCCTTTGCTTGTGCTATAGCTCCAGTGTTATCACAGAAGATAACCAAAGGATCTGCACTCGAAGGAACGACACCAAGTTCTCTCACGAACTTACGAATCCACACTGCCTCCTTGGATGCTTCCGAGGCTGCAACATACTCGGCTTCTGTTGTGGAATCAGCAACAGTAGACTGTTTGAAGCTTTTCCACACCATTGCTCCACCATTCAAGCTAAAAACATAGCCTGATTGCGATCGGAAATCATCCTGGTCTGACTGGAACGAAGCGTCAGTATATCCTTCTATACTGAGTTCTTCCTGACCACCATATATCAAGAACATATCTTTGGTCCTCCGCAGATATTTTAAAATGTTCTTGACCGCAATCCAGTGCGCCAAACCTGGATTACTTTGGAATCGACTGGTCACGCTTAACCCGTAAGCGACGTCTGGGCGAGTACACAACATCGCATACATAATGGACCCAATAGCCGAAGCATAAGGCGTATTGTCCATTTCATCTTTCTCAGTCTGTGTTTGTGGACACTGACTCTTCGAAAGATTCAGACCATGTCTGACTGGAAGATATCCACGTTTAGAATTCTCTAAATGGAATCTCTCCAGGACCTTATCGATGTAAGTACTCTGGCACAGCCCGAGAAGCCTCTTAGATCTATCCCGGTAGATCTTCACACCTAATACATAGGCTGCTTCTCCTAGATCTTTCATCTGGAAACATTTTCCTAACCATGCCTTAACAGCATGCAGTTCAGGAATATCGTTTCCAATGATCAAGATATCATCGACGTAGAGGATTAGGAATGTAATCACGCTCCCACTAAACCTCTTATATACACACGGGTCATCCTCGTTCTTGATGAAACCAAACTCAGAGATTGATTCATCAAAACGAATGTTCCAGCTTCTTGATGCTTGTTTAAGTCCATAAATGGACTTCTTTAACTTGCATATTTTATGACGATCTGCTGGATTAGTGAAACCCTCAGGTTGTGTCATATACACATCCTCATCCAGATTTCCATTAAGGAAAGCTGTTTTCACATCCATCTGCCAGATCTCATAATCGTAATATGCAGCTATCGCGAAAAGAATCCGAATAGACTTAAACATGGCTACTGGTGAGAAAGTTTCATCATAATCTAACCCGTAGATTTGTTTGAAACCTTTCGCAACTAGCCTGCCTTTATAGGTAACCACGTTACCATCCATGTCAATCTTCTTCTTGAAGATCCATTTACAGCCTATAGGGATTACTCCCGGAGGCGGATCAACCAAATCCCAGACTTGGTTATCTGACATGGAGTCCATCTCGGCTCGCATAGCTTCAAGCCATCTAGCTGACTCCGGTCCACTGACCGCATCCGCATAAGTTAGGGGTTCATCATTATCAATGATGTAGACTCCGTCATAGCGCTCAGGCTGTCGACGGATCCTACCCGATCTTCGCGGTTCCCGTGATATTTGAGCCTCAGGTTGTTCAATAACCTGATCTACCGGCTCAGGCTCATCCAACTGTGCTTGACTACTTTGTCCTTCTTCTGGATTCTCATCCAGCTTTATTTCTCTCCCACTGGCCTCTTGCAGAAGAAATTCCTTCTCAAGAAATATGGCCGTCCGAGCAACAAAAACCTTGTTCTCCTTGGGATCGAAGAAATAATAACCCTTAGTTTCCTTAGGGTAACCGACAAAGATGCATTTGTCAGATCTGCTCTCTAGTTTCCCAGAGGCGAGCTTTTTGACATAAGCCTCGCAACCCCAGATCTTGATAAATGTCAAGCTAGGCTGTTTCCCATACCATAACTCATATGGCGTCTTTGAAACTGCCTTGGATGGCACTCGGTTTAGTACCTTTGCAGCTGTTTCCAGTGCAAAACCCCTAAAGGAGTATGGAAGAGTAGCCTGACTCATCATAGAACGAACCATATCAAGTAACGTTCTATTTCTCCTCTCGGACACACCATTCCACTGCGGTGTTCCTGGCGGAGTGAGCTGTGAGATAATCCCACACTCTTTCAGATAGTCAGTAAACGCATGACTCAGGTATTCACCACCTCGATCAGAACGAAGTGTCTTGATATTTCGGCCTAACTGATTTTGTACTTCATTTTTGAACTCTTTGAACTTGTCAAAAGATTCATTTTTATGTCTCATTAAATAGACATACCCATACCTACTGAAATCATCAGTAAAGGTAATGAAGTACTGATAGCCACCTCTGGCTTGTTTACTAAAAGGCCCACACACATCACTGTGTATAAGGTCCAGTAAACCTGAAGCCCTTTGACCTTTGTGAAGAAAAGGTGACTTCGTCATTTTACCCATCAAACAAGCTTTGCATGTATCAATCTCCTCATAGGAGAAAGATCCCAGCAGTCCATGATTATGCAACCGCTTAATGCGCTTCTCGTTTATATGGCCTAAACGACTATGCCATAACAAGGTGCTGTCATCAGCATACTTGGCTTTCTTATTATCAATGTTTTGTATAGAATTTTCCATGTCCAACATGTATAACCCATTGTTAATTGAACCAGTCGCATACACAATATTATCAAAAGTTAAAACACACTTTGAAATCTTGCATTCAAAGGCAAATCCTTTCCTGACTAGAGCAGGAATGGAGATAATATTCTTGGTGATACTTGGTACAAAATAACAATTGTTCAATTCTAATACAATGCCAGATGGTAAAGTAATGAAATAGTCTCCTACAGCAACAGCAGCAACCCGTGCCCCGTTTCCAACTCGTAGGTCTACCTCATGCTGTCCCACCTGCCTTCTTCTCTTGAGTTCCTGCACATTTGAACAAATGTGAACTCCACATGCGGTGTCCAACACCCATGATATAGTAGAAGAAGATAACATGACCTCAGTCACATATATACCTGAGCCAGAAGCGATGCTTCCCCTCTTATCTCCTTGGAGCGCTTTACAGTCCTTTTTCCAGTGACCCAGCTGGCCACAGTGGAAACACCTGTTGTCCTTCGACCGCTTCACCTTCTGTTTCAGGGCCTTGCTGTAATTCTTGACAGGGGTCTTGCCCTTCTTCCCCTTCTTCTTGTTCCTAGAAGGAACTATTAAGACAGAGGTTGAAGGCTTACCCTTCAGAGTTTCCTCAGTTGTCAAGAGCATATTCAACAGCTCTGCCGGCGTACAATCGATTTTGTTCATATTATAGTTAATGATGAACGCATCGAAAGAAGGCGGAAGAGACTGTAGAATTATGTCTACAGCAAGCTCCTGGTTGATGGTATGCCCCAGTTTATCTAGAGCCTCCTTGTGCCCAATCATCTTGAGCACGTGAGCTCCCACTGGGCTCCCCTCAGCCAGTTTGCTCTGAAAGAAGAGCTTCGTCAGATTATAGCGCTCAGTCCTCGCCTGTGCAGCATACAGCATTTTGAGGTTCGCTATAATCTCTATAGCTGACATATCCTCATGCTGACGCTGCAGCGGTGGCGTCATAGACGCTAGCATCAGGCAAGCGACATCAATGCTATCATTGACGTGCTTTTCGTAGGCTTCCCGAACCGCCCTTGCGGCGTTCGGAGCGGGCTGCGGCGGTATCGCCGTCTCGAGGACATACAGTTTCCTCTCTGCCTTAAGAACAATCTTAAGGTGTCCGAACCAGTCAGAGAAGTTCGGCCCAGCAAACTTCTCCCTTTCCAGTAGGGATCGCACATTGAAGCTCATGGTGTTCGTTGCTGCAGGAATCTACAACAAGCAAGAACAGCAAGGTCAGTATCAATGTTTAGAATCAATCCAGGACTTAAGAAAGATTCTTTTCTCACTATTTTGTCTGACTGAAAAATCCAGTAAACAGTCCGAAAGAGTAATACTCTTTTAGTGAGATGGGATCCAGATTTCATACTTGGTCTCCGCGTCCCGCTCAGGCGAGATAAGATGCACAGAGATAACAAGCACTAATTTCTGGTAGGCTGTCCCAGCCAATCGCCAACCCGTGCGATTCCCCTTCATCTTGGCGATCCAGCAGACTGTGCCAACTGAGTTGGTACAACACAGTCTCTGATCCCAGAGATGGCTGCCTCCATGTGCTACCATATGCGCCACATATGTAGCCAACATGGTCAAGCTGACCTGACCTACTCCCTGGACCACCACGTGCTATGCTGAGCAACGAGAGGGGATAAATCCCAACTCTGTAACACGCAGGTGAAATCCAGCACCGTCTGAAGATAGATGGACGTGCCCACTGAGTGGGTTCAACACGGCTCCAACGATAATCAGAAAGGTGAGGTTTCGCGTCAGAAGGCTTACGAGCTTGATATATTAGCGTTGGATTTTATCGGTCTTTTATCTTCTTAACTATCATGCAAGTCCTATGGTGATAGCAGAAGATAAACTTAAACATGCAATTCTAATTATAAGCAATAAGAAGAAAGCATGATCTTATGTGGTAAAAGCCCATGAACCCTAGTAAGACCTTAATTTACTTAAGTCTTCACTTGAGCTCCTTGGCATCTCATCTGGTCCAACCTAGGGCCCTAGCGCCAAGAGCACCTCAGGTGCGTTACCAGCTGAATGCCCCTTTGGGATGTGTGCCTTTGCTCTTGTCTAATCAAATACATTTGATCTATCTAGACAAGGTTGACTCGCAGGTCAACTACATATTATAAATTAAGTACAATGTGATTCGCAGATCACAAATTAATTTACAATTTTAAATCCAGGCACGCAGGCCCCAGCACAGCACACAATAGGGCAACCCACATAAGACTAAATAAACAAGCAAATGGTTCAATCAACATGTGATCCAATCATTTTGAAATTAAAGTTTTGAAAAACCCCATGGCATCAATTTTAATTTCCTTATGATCCCTATAACCTTACAATGGTCCATTGATGGGGATCCACTCATCCATCTAGCTAGATCCTTTGCCCTTGCATGCACCGAGTCCTAACTGACCCGAGTTGACCTAATGGTCAACCATGCATGCCCCAAGGGCTGAACCACCCCATGAGTTTTGGCAAGCGGGTGTGACCCCGGGCCTAACTCAAGTGCGTTCAGTAGTTGTCTCAACCAGACCTCGCTACACGCCCTAGATGCAGTCAACCTATAGCCACCTTGTGCTTGCGCATAGGTGCTATTGGGTCAACCCATCTGAGCTGTCAGATGGTCTGATCAGACTTGGATCTAACCTAGTGGTGACTTCAACCCCATCAACCCATCTAAGGGTTTATTGTAGGGACACCTTAGATCTAATCATGCGCGCAAGATGTAAGTTTGTTTTTAAAAACATCTAGTACATGCGCAAACAAACAAACAACATGCTTGATAACCCTTAGATCTAAGGGGGTCCCCTTCAAGGGGGAGCGCAAACTTCAGGGAGTCCCCTTCAAGGGGGAGCGCAAACTACATGTCATCAAATGATACATGCGCAACCTTCATGAAGCCATGATACAAGCGCAACTTTCATGAAACCAAACCAAGGTAAGCGCATCCAACATGTAAACAAAGTAGGCGCAACAAGTATGGATCACATTAGCAAACAAAATAGCATGCAAAGAGCCAAGCTCTGATACCAATTGATGGAACCCCAAAGATAAAGGGGGCAAAAACCCTAAGCATGGCGCTAATGAAAAATGATGCAAGCGGAAGCAAGGGTTTTAAAATCGTTTGCATGCCAATTGTTCAACTATCAAAGATTGATAAGAACAAGATCATACCATAGCCATGTAGATGGTGCGGCTTGGAAGAAGAAAGACCGAAGGGATCTTCTCCAAAGAAATCACACACAAGGGATGAAAGCTTCCTCCTTGCGCAAGTCTTGTGCTAGCAAGATTGGCAAGCTCTTTCAACCGTGTGTAGGAGATTAGATGAAAAGGGCTGCCTTCTTTTCGAGAGCTCTTCCTTCTTTTCGCAAGAACAACGCCTTCTCCAAGAGCAAGCCGTTTTCTCCACGCCCAAAGAGCAAAACCGAAAGCATTAGAGAGTAATCAAGCCATGAACGCATATGCGTTTAGCTTATGGAACTTTCCATAAATGGCAACGATTAAGAGTTGGCGTTCATGGTTCATGTTTCCATGAACCAAACGCAACCTCTTCTCCCTCTTGAACCAAGCGCTCAACCCATGAGCCGGTTCAATTTCATTGGTTCAATTTCGAAACCAAATCAGCCCAGAATTAAGTCTAGACCAAATTAGACCACAAGGTCCTAGATCTGACCCTTCATCATCTGACGCTTCTGATCGCACCGATCTAGCATCATCTCTCTCGATCGAAGCTTACCGATCTAAAGCTCTAATCAATCAAACATGATCAGACCAGATCTCACTTACAATCAGAGATTAAATCTCTTTAAACTGAACCAAAACAATTCAGTCCACACGATCTGACTTAAGGAAGCCATATCACCAAATTGTGCGACCCTGAGGGTTTCCTTTAAATGTCGGTAACGATAACTTACGTTATCACGATCAGTGAGGGGTATCTAGCAACACATCACTGTCTCCCGATATAAAGGAAAGAGTCTTCCAAGACTGCACCCAAAACACAGCACAAGTGTGACTCAATTCACAAGGCATACATGTGTCCTTTGCCACTGGATGTTCTTATTGGACAAGCATGTCAAGCTTGTAACTCCAATACGATGAGCATGATTAGATCAGATGAACATAGTCATCTGGGTATGGCCATACACTTCCTCAATCATCTCATATAGTGTGGCCCTATAGAACATCACACTCCTTAAACAAGGAGACGGCAATCCTTTATCTATCACAAGTGCCCTAACCTGATTCAAGCTCACCATCCAAGATAGTCTATAATCATTATATCTCAAATGATATTGAACTAGCTCAAGACAATGACAATCCTCATTTAGAAACACAAGTGATCTCAAGTCAGAGGACATGTGCCACTTGTTGCTTACAAGGATCATTCACATTGTGACAAGCAATGGAATATCCCAGTAGGGTCTGTCCAGTACATCCAATGTACCCATGAGTCTACATCTTATTCCATGCTCGAAGCATCCTATAAGATTAGCACTCATATTAGTCTCTATCATATCAAGGCTGTCTCATGTTCTCCAAGATATCTCGACTAAGGACTTATAGCCTGTCAGCCTAGCTGAACAGCTTTGAGACATTATTCAGAAGTACACTTATTACAGCAGACAAGGTAACAAGCTGAATAATAACCATGCCTTTTATAAACATAAGAGTTTATTACATGATACTATTACAATCCCAAAGGCCTCAAACATTAGCCTTAAGGGCATACTCCAACAATGTGGGTTGCCCAATTGTGTGCTGTGCTGGGGCCTGCGTGCCTGGACTTAAAAAAAATTGTAAATTAATTTGTGATCTGCGAATCACATTGTACTTAATTTATAATATGTTGTTGACCTGCGAGTCAATCTTGTCTAGATAGATCAAATGTACTTTGATTAGACAAGAACAAAGGCACACATCCAAGAGGGGCATTCACCTGGTGGTGCACCTGTGGTGCTCTTGGCGCTAGGGCACTGGGTTGGACCAGATGAGATGCAATGAAGCTCAAGTGAAGACTTAAGTAATATTAAGGTCTTACTAGGGTTCATGGGCTTTTACCACATAAGATCATGCTTTCTACTTATTGCTAATAATTAGAATTGCATATTTATGTTTATCTTCTGCTATAGCCATAGGACATGCCTGATAGTAAGAAGATAAAAGACCGTTAAAATCCAACGCTAACATATCAAGCTCATAAGCCTTCTGACGCGAAACCTCACCTTTCTGACTATCGTTGGAGCCGTGTTGAACCCACTCAGTGGGCACGTCCATCTATCTTCAGACGGTGCTGGATTTCACCTGCGTGTTACAGAGTTGGGATTTATCCCCTCTCGTTGCTCAGCATAGCACGTGGTGGTCCAGGGAGTAGGTCAGGTCAGCTTGACCATGTAGACTACATATGTGGCGCATATGGTAGCACATGGAGGCAGCCATCTCTGGGATCAGAGACTGTGTTGTACCAACTCAGTTGGCACAGTCTGCTGGATTGCCAAGATGAAGGGGAATCGCACGGGTTGGCGATTGGCTGGGAGAGCCTACCAGAAACTAGTGCTTGTCATCTCTGTGCATCTTATCTCGCCTGAGCGGGACGCGGAGACCAAGTATGAAATCTGGATCCCATCTCACTAAAAGAGTGTTACTCTTTCGGACTGTTTACTGGATTTTTCAGTCAGACAAAATAGTGAGAAAAGAATCTTTCTTAAAGTCCTGGATTGATTCTGAAACATTGATACTAACCTTGCTGTTCTTGCTTGTTGTAGATTCCTGCAGCAACGAACACCATGAGCTTCAATGTGCGATCCCTACTGGAAAGGGAGAAGTTTGCTGGGCCGAACTTCTCTGACTGGTTCGGACACCTTAAGATCGTTCTTAAGGCAGAGAGGAAACTGTATGTCCTCGAGACGGCGATACCGCCGCAGCCCGCTCCGAACGCCGCAAGGGCGGTTCGGGATGCCTATGAAAAGCACGTCAATGATAGCATTGATGTCGCTTGCCTGATGCTAGCGTCTATGACGCCACCGCTGCAGCGTCAGCATGAGGATATGTCGGCTATAGAAATTATAGCGAACCTCAAGATGCTGTATGCTGCACAGGCGAGGACAGAACGCTATAATCTGACAAAGCTCTTCTTTCAGAGCAAACTGGCTGAGGGGAGCCCAGTGGGAGCTCACGTGCTCAAGATGATTGGGCACAAGGAGGCTCTGGAGAAACTGGGGCATACCGTCAACCAGGAGCTTGCTGTAGATATTATTCTACAGTCTCTTCCGCCTTCTTTCGATGCGTTCATCATTAACTTTAATATGAACAAAATCGATTGTACGCCGGCAGAGCTGCTGAATATGCTCTTGACTACTGAGGAAACTCTGAAGGGCAAGCCTTCAACCTCTGTCTTAATGGTTCCTTTTAGGAACAAGAAGAAGGGGAAGAAGGGCAAGGCCCCTGTCAAGAATTACAGCAAGGCCCTGAAACAGAAGGTGAAGCGGTCGAAGGACAACAGGTGTTTCCACTGTGGCCAGTTGGGTCACTGGAAAAAGGACTGTAAAGCGCTCCAAGGAGATAAGAGGGGAAGCATCGCTTCTGGCTCAGGTATATACGTGACGGAAGTCATGGTTTCATCTTCTTCTATATCATGGGTGTTGGACACTGCATGTGGAGTTCACATTTGTTCAAATGTGCAGGAACTCAAGAGAAGAAGGCAGGTGGGACAGCATGAGGTAGACCTACGCGTTGGAAACGGGGCACGGGTTGCTGCGGTTGCTGTAGGAGACTATTTCATTACTTTACCATCTGGCATTGTATTAGAATTAAACAATTGTTATTTTGTACCCAGTATTACCAAGAATATTATCTCTATTCCTGCTCTTGTCAGGAAAGGATTTGCCTTTGAATGCAAGATTTCAAAGTGTATTTTGACTTATGATAATATTGTGTATGCCACTGGTTCAATTAACAATGGGTTATTCATGTTGGACATGGAATATTCTATACAAAACATTGATAATAAGAAAGCCAAGTATGCTGATGACAGCACCTTGCTATGGCATAGTCGTTTAGGCCATATAAACGAGAAGCGCATTAAGCGGTTGCATGAACATGGACTGCTGGGATCATTCTCCTATGAGGAGATTGATACATGCAAAGCTTGTTTGATGGGTAAAATGACGAAGTCTCCTTTTCCTCACAAAGGTCAGAGGACTTCAGGTTTACTTGACCTTATACACAGTGATGTGTGTGGGCCATTTAGTAAACATGCCAGAGGTGGCTATCAGTACTTCATTACCTTTACTGATGATTTCAGTAGGTATGGGTATGTCTATTTGATGAGACATAAAAGTGAATCTTTTGACAAGTTCAAAGAGTTCAAAAATGAAGTACAAAATCAGTTAGGCAGAAATATCAAGGCACTTCGTTCTGATCGAGGTGGTGAATACCTAAGTCATGCATTTACTGACTATCTGAAAGAGTGTGGGATTATCTCACAGCTCACTCCGCCAGGAACACCGCAATGGAATGGTGTGTCCGAGAGGAGAAATAGAACGTTACTTGATATGGTTCGTTCTATGATGAGTCAGGCTACTCTTCCATACTCCTTTTGGGGTTTTGCACTGGAAACAGCTGCAAAGGTACTAAACCGAGTGCCATCCAAGGCAGTTTCAAAGACGCCATATGAGTTATGGTACGGGAAACAGCCTAGCTTGACGTTTATCAGGATCTGGGGTTGCGAGGCTTATGTCAAAAAGCTCGCCTCTGGGAAACTAGAGAGCAGATCTGATAAATGTATCTTTGTCGGTTACCCTAAGGAAACTAAGGGTTATTGTTTCTACGATCCCAAAGAGAACAAGATATTTGTTGCTCGGACGGCCATATTTCTTGAGAAGGAGTTTCTTCTGCAAGAGGCCAGTGGGAGAGAAATAAAGCTGGATGAGATTCCAGAGGAAGGACAAAGTAGTCAGGCAGAGTTGGATGTGCCTGAGCCAGTAGATCAGGTTACTGAACAACCTGAGGCTCAGATATCACGGGAACCGCGAAGATCGGGTAGGATCCGTCGACAGCCTGAGCGCTATGACGGAGTCTACATCATTGATAATGATGAACCCCTAACTTATGCGGATGCGGTCAGTGGACCGGAGTCAGCTAGATGGCTTGATGCTATGCGAGCCGAGATGGACTCCATGTCAGATAACCAAGTCTGGGATTTGGTTGATCCGCCTCCGGGAGTAATCCCTATAGGCTGTAAATGGATCTTCAAGAAGAAGATTGACATGGATGGTAACGTGGTTACCTATAAAGGCAGGCTAGTTGCGAAAGGTTTCAAACAAATCTACGGGATAGATTATGATGAAACTTTCTCTCCTGTAGCCATGTTTAAGTCTATTCGGATTCTTTTCGCGATAGCTGCATATTACGATTATGAGATCTGGCAGATGGATGTGAAAACAGCTTTCCTTAATGGAAATCTGGATGAGGATGTGTATATGACACAACCGGAAGGTTTCAACAATCCAGCAGATCGTCATAAAATATGCAAGTTAAAGAAGTCCATATATGGACTTAAACAAGCATCAAGAAGCTGGAATATTCGTTTTGATGAATCAATCTCTGAGTTTGGTTTCATCAAGAACGAAGATGACCCGTGTGTATATAAGAGGTTTAGTGGGAGCGTAATTACATTCCTAATCCTCTACGTCGATGATATCTTAATCATTGGAAATGATATTCCTGAATTGCATGCTGTTAAGGCATGGTTAGGAAAATGTTTCCAGATGAAAGATTTAGGAGAAGCAGCCTATGTACTAGGTGTGAAGATCTACAGGGATAGATCTAAAAGGCTTCTCGGGCTGTGCCAGAGTACTTACATCGATAAGGTCCTGGAGAGATTCCATTTAGAGAATTCTAAACGTGGATATCTTCCAGTCAGACATGGTCTGAATCTTTCGAAGAGTCAGTGTCCACAAACACAGACTGAGAAAGATGAAATGGACAATACGCCTTATGCTTCGGCTATTGGGTCCATTATGTATGCGATGTTGTGTACTCGCCCAGACGTCGCTTACGGGTTAAGCGTGACTAGTCGATTCCAAAGTAATCCAGGTTTGGCGCACTGGATTGCGGTCAAGAACATTTTAAAATATCTGCGGAGGACCAAAGATATGTTCTTGATATATGGTGGTCAGGAAGAACTCAGTATAGAGGGATATACTGACGCTTCGTTCCAGTCGGACCAGGATGATTTCCGATCGCAATCAGGCTATGTTTTTAGCTTGAATGGTGGAGCAGTGGTGTGGAAGAGTTTCAAACAGTCAACTGTTGCTGATTCCACAACAGAAGCCGAGTATGTTGCAGCCTCGGAAGCATCTAAGGAGGCAGTGTGGATTCGTAAGTTCGTGAGAGAACTTGGTGTCGTTCCTTCGAGTGCAGATCCTTTGGTTATCTTCTGTGATAACACTGGAGCCATCGCACAAGCAAAGGAACCGCGGTCGCACCAGAAGTCCAAGCACATACAGAGACGGTTTCACTTGATCCGGGAGATCATTGATCGAGGCGAGATCAAAATATGCAAGGTTCATACAGATGACAATCTGGCAGACCCACTTACCAAGCCTCTGGCGCAGCAGAAGCATGTGAAGCACTGTAATAATATGGGTTTGAGATTTCTCAACCATTAGATTAAGTGCAAGTGGGAGATTGTTGGGGTATGCCCTTAAGGCTAATGTTTGAGGCCTTGGGATTGTATTAGTATCATGTAATAAACTCTTAAGTTTATAAAGGCATGGTTATTATTCAGGTTGTTACCTTGTCTGCTGTAATAAGTGTACTTCTGAATACTGTCTCAAAGCTGTTCAGCTAGGCTGACAGGCTATATGTCCTTAGTCGAGATATCTTGGTGAACATGAGACAGCCTTGATATGATTGAGACTAATATGAGTGCTAATCTTATAGGATGCTTCGAGCATGGAATAAGACGTAGACTCATGGGTACATTGGATGTACTGGACAGACCCTACTGGGATATTCCATTGCTTGTCACAATGTGAATGATCCTTGTAAGCAGCAAGTGGCACATGTCCTCTGACTTGAGATCACTTGTGTTTCTGAATGATGATTGTCATTGTCTTGAGGTAGTTCAATATCATTTGAAACATAATGATTATAGACTATCTTGGATGGTGAGCTTGAATCAGGTTAGGGCACTAGTGATAGACATAGGATTGCCGTCTCCTTGTTTAAGGAGTGTAGTGTTCTAAGGGCCCCCCTATATGAGATGATTGAGATAGTGTATGGCCATACCCAGATGACTATGTGCATCTGATCTAATCATGCTCATCGTATTGGAGTTACAAGCTTGACCCGCTTGTCCAATAAGAACATCCAGTGGCAAAGGACACATGTATGCCTTGTGAATTGAGTCACACTTGTGCTATGGTTTGGGAGTAGTCTTGGAAGACTCTTTCCTTTATATCGGGAGACAGTGATGTGTTGCTAGATACCCCTCACTGATCGTGATAACGTAAGTTATCGTTACCGACATTTAAAGGAAACCCTCAGGGTCGCACAATTTGGTGATATGGCTTCCTTAAGTCAGATCGTGTGGACTGAATTGTTTTGGTTCAGTTTAAAGAGATTTAATCTCTGATTGTAAGTGAGATCTGGTCTGATCATGTTTGATTGATTAGAGCTTTAGATCGGTAAGCTTCGATCGAGAGAGATGATGCTAGATCGATGCGATCAGAAGCGTCAGATGATGAATGGTCAGATCTAGGACCTTGGGGTCTAATTTGATCTAGACTTAATTTATGGGCTGATTTGGTTTCGCTATTGAACCAAGGATATTGAACCGGCTCATGGGTTGAGCGCTTGGTTCAAGAGAGAGAAGAGGTTGCGTTTGGTTCATGGAAACGTGAACGCCAACTCTTAATCGTTGCCAATTTTGGAAAGTTCCAAAAGCATAACGCATATGCGTTCATGGCTTGATGTCTCTCTAATGTTTTTCGGTTTTGCTTCTTGGACGTGGTTTTGGAACGGCTTGCTCGTGTGGAAGGCATCGTTCTTGCGCCAAGGAAGAAGAGCTCTCGAAAAGAAGGAAGCCCTTTTCATCTAATCTCCGACACACGGTTGGAAAAGCTTGGCAATCTTGCTAGCACAAGAGTTGCGCAAGGAGGAAGCTTTCATCCCTTGTGTGTGATTTCTTTGGAGAAGATCCCTTCGATCTTTCTTCTTCCAAGCCGCACCTTCCCATGGCCATGGTAACGAATCTCTCACTTGTTAATCAAGTTGATTATATGAAAGTATAGAATGCGATCTTATGTGGAAACCCTAATTCCGCTGCTATGAGAAAGAAACATATGACTTGCGCCCCCCTCATGAAAGGGGTTCTTCTCACAATAGGTTTTGCGCTCCCCTCATGAAAGGGTTCCATCACCATGTTTGATAATTATGAACCTAGGATTGAGTTATTGTGTCAAACATGGAGATCTTGCATGAAAGTGAGGATCGGAACGTTGGAGAACCATAGGTAGAACGTATGTTGAAACTCGGATGCGCGAAAGCGATCCTTGAGATTCCACTCGAGATGATCAACTTAGAATTCAGATGCACAAAAGTGATCCTTGAATTCTTCGTTTGGTGATTTACTTATTTACAATGTTGGGATAAATCTTGCGCGAAAGCAAAAATTAGTCCCTGCATGGTTGTCTGCACGAAAGTGAGATAATCCACTTATGAAGTAAATTATGTCTTTATCATTGTAAAACTGGATTGATGAACATCTATTTTTATCTAGTCATGAAAATTAAAGTGAATGAAACCCTAGTCCCAGTTTCTCTCTGATTATACTCTCCCGTGTGTTTTTTTTTTATCATTGTTTGACTTCTATTCGATTGCCCAGTAAGTAAGAAATCAATTATTCGGTACTTGACAACGTAGGTCTCTGTGGATTCGATACTTTCTTTATTACTTTGAGTATCTGTGCACTTGTGGAAGTAACAACAAGTTTTTGGACATAACAAGTCTTTGGTATCCTGAGTATCCACCAGAGATAAGTTTGTGCACCTACTTGTTGGGATACAACAAGTTTTTGACTCCATTGCCGGGACCTTAGTTTTTGTCAATATTGAAGAAATTGAAAATATTGCTAGATTAGGTTTTATTTATGTTCTATCTTTTTGTTCTTTTCTGTTTACTTGAGTCATTTGATCCATCTACTCTAGTGTGCATAGGAAATTTAGAGATGGCAAAAAGAAGATCATTGAGGGACTATGCAGCCCCTAATCCACACGAGATACACTTTAGCATTGCCAGACCAGCAATTGAGGCTACTAATTTTGAAATCAAGCCTAGTTTCTTATCTATTATCCAGCAGAATCAATTTGGAGGATCATCAATTGAAGATTCCTCTTCATGACAACTTATTAGTGAGCCCAGCTAAGCAATGGGCCTAGCCCAAAGATCATTGGCCATGTTAACCAAGCTATTTGATCCAATCCAATGTGACACAAGGTCAAATGAGGCTAACCATGGTTAATTCGGCCAGTATGCCAAAAATGGAAGTTGGCTCCAATAAGTTTCTTCCAACTCATCAGGCCCATTGGCGCTGATGAAATCTCCATAATAGATTTGAGTTATCCAATAACTCGATGATAAGGCTTCCCGATCAATACGAGAACTCGAGTATCAAGGTGTGTGACCCTGTAGGTTCCTCTGATGCTGGCAGTGCTGACCCAAGGTCACCACAAGCAATGAGTGGCACCTAGCAGTGCATCGTTGCTACCCAGGTCATTGGAATAGATATCGACATCGACATCCCCATCATCGCAATTAGGTACAGATGCATTCTAGTCTCTTTGCCGTACTGATATCCGATTGGACAAGTGTGTCACCACTTGTTTTCATCCAATCTCATGTCTATGACTAAATCAGGTCTCACCTGGGTGTGGCCATACACTTTCAGTCATAGAACCATAGAAGACCTCCATGGATATCAAACTTCCCTTAGGAAGGGGCAAATCCTCTATCTGTCTATTGACCTTCTCCTATGGGTCGTGACATGCTCAATGACAACCGTGTTGGGGTATGCCCTTAAGGCTAATGTTTGAGGCCTTGGGATTGTAACAGTATCATGTATAAACTCTTATGTTTATAAAGGCAATGGTTGTTATTCAGTTGGTTACATTGTCTGCTGCAATAAGTGTGCTTCTGAATAATGTCTCAAAGCTGTTCAGCTTGGCTGACATGCTGTTTTGTCCTTAGTCGAAATATCTTGGTGAACATGAGACAGCCTTGATATGATTGAGACTAATATGTGTTCTAATCTTATAGGATGCTTCGAGCATGGAATAAGATGTAGACTCATGGGTACATTGGATGTACTGGACAGACCCTACTAGGATATTCAATTGCTTGTCACAATGTGAATAATCCTTGATTGCAACAAGTGGCACATGTCCTCTGACTTGAGATCACTTGTGTTTCTAAATGATGATTGTCATTGTTTTGAGATAGTTCAATATCATTTGAAACATAATGGTTATAGACTATCTTGGATAATGATCATGAGTCAGGTTAGGACACTAGTGATAGATATAGGATTGCCGTCTCCTTGTTTAAGGAGTGTGATGTTCTAAAGGGGCCCCCCTGGATGAGATGATTGAGAAAGTGTATGGCCATACCCAGGTGACTATGTTCATCTGATCTAATCATGCTCATCATATTGGAGCTACAGGCTTGACACGCTTGTCCAATAAGAACATCCAGTGGCAAAGGAAATATGTATGCCTTGTGAGCTGGATTCACACTTGTGCTGTGTTTTGGGTGTAGTCTTGGAAGACTCTTTCCTTTATATCGAGAGACAGTGATGTGTTGCTAGATACCCCTCACTGATCGTGATGACGTAAGTTATCGTTACCGACAGTTAAAGGAAACCCTTAGGGTCGCACAATTTGATGATATGGCTTACTTAAGTCAGATCGTGTGGACTGAATTGTTTGGGTTCAGTTTAAGGGGATTTAATCTCTGATTGTGAGTGAGATCTGGTCTAATCATGTTTGATTGATTAGGGCTTGAGATCGGTAAGCTTCGATCGAGAGAATGGATGCTAGATCAGTGAGATCAGGAGCATCATGAGATGAACGGTTAGATCTTGAACCTTTAGGGTTTAATATGATCTAGACCAAATCGCTTGGGTTAATTGGTCTTTGAACCAAACCAAAATGAACCGCTCATTGAGTGAGCGCATGGTTCAAGGGGAAAGGAGGTTGCGACTTGTTCACTTGGCGTGAACACATGAGCGAGTGTGGGTTTCTATTTTTAGAAACCATGATCTCAAATGAGATCACGCCTCATGTAGGAATAGAATCATTCTATTCTTGTCTCTCTCTCTCGCCCATCTCTCTGAACGGCTACGCTCTCTCTCGCGGGGTGAAAGGTTGAAGCCTTGGAGAGGACTCGAAAAGAAAAAGGAAGTCATCTCACTCCCTTCCATTCGATCAAGACACTTGGAGATCCTTGCTAGCACAAGGAGCGACAAGGGTAGGCGATCTTCATCTTGTGTGCGCACCTTTTGGAGGAAAGCTTTTTCGGTTTCTGCTTCCAAGACGCCATTAGAGAAATGGCACTGGTATGAGTCGTCTAATCTTTACAAGTTAATCATATGATATGCATGTGATTTTGTTTAGAAACCCTAGCTTCCGTTGCTTTCAAAACCTCTTATATGCGCCATTAGGGTTTCGCCCCCCTTCATGTGGGGACTTTCAATTAGTATCAGAGCAGGTTTATGCATGTTTTTATGGTTGCTTGATGCTTGTGTGATCCTTGTTAGCGCAACTTAGATAGATCTATATGTGACATGCGAAACTTACATATTGTATTTTCATGGTGGCGCATGATTCATCATGTTGTTCAATGTTTTTCGTTAAACAAAATAACTTGCGCGCTTACCATTAGATCTAAGTGGCGCCTGCTTTAAACCCTTAGACGGGTTATTAGGGTTGAAGTCACAGTCGAGTCTAGATCCAACCAGTCTATCAGACTATCTGACAGCCTAGATGGGTTGACCAGATAGCACCTGTGCGCAAGCACGAGGTTGCTATTGGTCGACTGCGGACAGGCGTGTAGCGATGTCTGATTGAGACAATCGATGAACGCACATGGGTTAGGCCCGGGGTCACACCCGCTTGCCAGACCTCATTGTGGTCGTTCAGCCCTTGACGCATGCATAGTTGACTATTTGGTCGACTCAAGTCAGTTAGGACTTGGTGCATGCAAGGGCAATGGATCTGACTAGGTCTGATGAGTGGATCCCTAGTAATGGACCGTTGTAAGGTAGTAGGGCACATAAGGAAAATAAAATAGATGCCAATGGGTTTTCGAAATATTTTATTTTCTTAAATGGATCACATGTTGATTGAATACCATATGCCTGTTTATTTACTCTTATGTGGGCTGCCCGATTAATGTGTGCTGTGCTGGGGCCTGCGTGCCTGGAATTAACTTGTAAATTAATTTTTTATTGTGATCTGCGAATCACATGTTATTTAATTTATAAAGTGTAATTGACCTGCGTGTCAATCTTGTCTAGATAGATTAATTTGTAATTTGATCAGACAAGAGCACATAGCACACATGGCAGAGGCGCATGCAGCAGTGGCTTGACCAGGTGGGAGGTCTAGGGTTCGACCCTAGGACAGGCGCATTTACCTGGTGGGAGCACCTGAGCTGCAGTGGGCGCTTGGGCCCTGGTTTGGGCCAGATGAGGAGCAAAGACCCATGAAGAGCTCAAGTGAAGACTTAAGTTAATTAAGGTCTTACTTAGGGTTAATGGGCTTTTACCACATAAGATCAGCATGCTTTCTATTTATTGTTTATATAATTAGAATTGCATGATTTATTTATCTTCTGCTATCACCATAGGAATTGCATGATAGTTGAGAAGATAAAAGACCGTTAAAATCCAACGTTAAATATCAAGCTCGTAAGCCTTCTGACGCGAAACCTCACTGTTCTGACTATCGTTGGAGCCGTGTTGTACCCACTCAGTGGGCACGTCCATCTATCTTCAGACGGTGCGGGATTACACCTGCGTGTTACAGGGAAGGGATTTATCGCTTCTCGTTGCTCAGCATAGCACGTGGTGGTCCAGGGAGTAGGTCGGGTTAGCTTGACCATGTAGGCTACATATGTGGCGCATATGGTAGCACATGGAGGCAGCCATCTGTGGGATCAGAGACTGTGTTGTACCAACTCAGTTGGCACAGTCTGCTGGATTGCCCAGATGAAGGGGAATCGCACGGGTTCGCGATTGGCAGGGACTGCCTACCAGAAATTAGTGCTTGTACTCTCTGTGCATCTTATCTCGCCTGAGCGGGACGCGGAGACCAAGTATGAAATCTGGATCCCATCTCACTAAAAGAGTGTTACTCTTTCGGACTGTTTTCATGGATTTTTCAGTCAGATAAAATAGTGAGAAAAGAATCATTCTTATGTCCTGAATTGATTCTTTACATTGATACTGACCTTGCTGTTCTTGCATTGTTGTAGATTCCTGCAGCAACGAACACCATGAACTTCAATGTGCGATCCCTACTGGAAAGGGAGAAGTTTGCTGGGCCAAACTTCTCAGACTGGTTCGGACACCTTAAGATTGTTCTTAAGGCAGAGAGGAAACTGTATGTCCTCGAGACGGCGATACCGCCTCAACCCGCTCCGAACGCCGCAAGGGCGGTTCGGGATGCCTATGAAAAGCATGTCAATGATAGCATTGATGTCGCTTGCTTGATGCTAGCGTCTATGACGCCACCGCTGCAGTGTCAGCATGAGCATATGTCTGCTATAGAAATGATAGCAAACCTCAAGATGCTGTATGCTGCACAGGCAAGGACTGAGCGCTACAATTTGACTAAGCTGTTCTTTCAGAGCAAACTGGCTGAAGGGAGTCTAGTGGGAGCTCACGTGCTCAAGATGATTGGGCACAAGGAGGCTCTAGAGAAACTGGGACACACCATCAATCAGGAGCTTGCTGTAGACATTATTCTGCAGTCTCTCCCGCCTTCTTTCGATGCGTTCATTATTAACTTTAATATGAACAAAATCGATTGTACTTCGACAGAGTTGCTGAATATGCTCTTGACTACAGAGGAGACTCTAAAGGGAAAGCCTTCAACCTCTGTCTTGATGTTTCCTTCAAGGAACAAGAAGAAGGGGAAGAAGGGCAAAGCCCCAGTCAAGAACTACAACAAGGCTCTGAAGCAGAAGGTTAAGCGATCGAAGGAATACAGATGTTTCCATTGTGGCCAGCTGGGTCACTGGAAAAAGGACTGTAAAGCGCTCCAAGGAGACAAGAAGCGAAGCATCACTTCTGGCTCAGGTATTTATGTGACTGAGGTCATGTTTTCTTCTTCTATTTCATGGGTGTTAGACACTGCATGTGGAGTTCACATTTGTTCAAATGTACAGGAACTCAAGAGAAGAAGACAGGTGGGATAGCATGAGGTGGACCTACGAGTTGGAAACGGGGCACGGGTTGCTGCTGTTGCTGTAGGAGAATATTACATCTCATTACCATCTGGACTTGTATTGGAACTAAATAATTGTTATTTTGTACCTAGCATTACCAAGAATATTATCTCCATTCCTGCTCTTGTCAGGAAAGGATTTTCCTTTGAATGCAATATTTCAAAGTGTGTTTTATCTCTTGATAATATTGTTTATGCTACTGGGTCAATTAACAATGGGTTGTTCATGTTGGACATGGAATGTTCTATACAAAATATTGATAATAAGAAAGCCAAGTATGCTGATGACAGCACCTTGCTATGGCATAGTCGTTTAGGCCATATTAACAAGAAACGCATTAAGCGGTTGCATGAACATGGACTGCTGGGATCATTCTCCTATGAGGAGATTGATACATGCAAAGCTTGTTTAATAGGCAAAATGACGAAGTCTCCTTTTCCTAATAAAGGTCAAAGGGCTTCAGGTTTACTTGACCTTATACACAGTGATGTGTGTGGGCCATTTAGTAAACATGCCAGAGGTGGCTATCAATACTTCATTACCTTTACTGATGATTTCAGTAGATATGGGTATGTCTATCTTATGAGACATAAAAGTGAATCTTTTGACAAGTTCAAAGAGTTCAAAAATGAAGTACAGAATCAGCTAGGCCGAAATATCAAGGCACTTCGTTCTGATCGAGGTGGTGAATACCTAAGTCGAGAGTTTACTGACTATCTGAAGGAGTGTGGGATTATCTCACAGCTCACTCCACCAGGAACACCGTAATGGAATGGTGTGTCTGAGAGGAGGAACAGAACCTTATTGGATATGGTTCGTTCTATGATGAGTCAAGCTACACTATCTTACTCCTTTTGGGGATTTGCACTGGAAACAGCTGCAAAAGTACTAAACCGAGTCCCATCCAAGGCAGTTTCAAAGACTCCATATGAGTTATGGTATGGGAAACAGCCGAGCTTGACGTTTATCAAGATCTGGGGCTGCGAGGCTTATGTCAAAAAGCTCGCCTCTGGGAAACTAGAGAGCAGATCTGAGAAATGTATCTTTGTCGGTTACCCTAAGGAAACTAAGGGTTATTATTTCTACGATCCCAAAGAGAACAAGGTATTTGTTGCTCGGACGGCCATTTTTCTTGAGAAAGAGTTTCTTCTGCAAGAGGCCAGTGGGAGAGAAATAAAACTGGATGAGAATCCAGAGGAAGGACAAAGTAGTCAAGCACAGTTGGATAAGCATGAGCCAGTAGAACAGGTTATTGAACAACCTGAGGCTCAGATATCACGGGAACCGCGAAGATCGGGAAGGATCCGTCGATAGCCTGAGCGCTATGACGGAGTCTACATCATTGATCATGATGAACCCTCACTTTTGCGGATGCGGTCAGTGGACCGGACTCAGCTAGATGGCTTGAAGCTATGCGAGCCGAAATGGACTCCATGTCAGATAACCAAGTATGGGATTTGGTTGATCCGCCTCCGGGAGTTATCCCTATAGGCTGTAAATGGATCTTCAAGAAGAAGATTGGCATGGATGGTAACGTGGTTACCTATAAAGGCAGGCTAGTTGCGAAAGGTTTCAAACAAATCTACGGGATAGATTATGATGAAACTTTCTCTCCTGTGGCCATGTTCAAGTCTATTCGGATTCTTTTCGCGATAGCAGCATATTATGATTATGAGATCTGGCAAATGGATGTGAAGACGGCTTTCCTTAATGGAAAACTGGATGAGGATGTGTATATGACACAACCTGAAGGTTTCACTAATCCATCAGATCGTCATAAAATATGCAAGTTAAAGAAGTCCATTTATGGACTTAAACAAGCATCAATAAGCTGGAATATTCGTTTTGATGAATCAATCAGTGATTTTGGTTTCATCAAGAACGAGGATGACCCGTGTGTATATAAGAGGTTTAGTGGGAGCGTGATTACTTTCCTAGTCCTCTACGTCGATGACATCTTGATCATTGGAAACGATATTCCTGAAATGCATGCGGTTAAGGCATGGTTAAGGAAATGTTTTCAGATGAAAGATTTGGGAGAAGCAGCCTATGTATTAGGTGTGAAGATCTACAGGGATAGATCTAAGAGGCTTCTCGGGCTGTGCCAGAGTACTTACATCGATAAAGTCCTGGAGAGATTTCATTTAGAGAATTCTAAAAGAGGATATCTTCCAGTCAGACATGGTCTGAATCTTTCAAAGAGTCAGTGTCCACAAACACAGACTGAGAAAGATGAAATGGACAATACGCCTTATGCTTCGGCTATTGGGTCCATTATGTATGCGATGTTGTGTACTCACCCAGACGTCGCTTACGGGTTAAGCGTGACCAGTCGATTCCAAAGTAATCCAGGTCAGGCGCACTGGATTGCAGTCAAGAACATTTTAAAATATCTGCGGAGGACCAAAGATATGTTCTTGGTATATGGAGGTCAGGAAGAACTCAGTATTGAAGGATATACTGACGCTTCGTTCCAATCTGACCAGGATGATTTCCGATCGCAATCAGGCTATGTTTTTAGCTTGAATGGTGGAGCAGTGGTGTGGAAGAGTTTCAAACAGTCTATCGTTGCTGATTCCACAACAGAAGCCGAGTATGTTGCAGCCTCGGAAGCATCCAAGGAGGCAGTGTGGATTCGCAAGTTCATTCAGGAACTTGGTGTTGTTCCTTCGAGTGCAGATCCTTTGGTTATCTTCTGTGATAACACTGGAGCAATCGCACAAGCAAAGGAACCACGGTCGCACCAGAAGTCCAAGCACATACAGAGACGGTTTCATTTGATCCGGGAGGTCATTGATCGAGGCGAGATCAAAGTCTGCAAGGTTCATGAAGAAACCCCTTTCAAGAGGGGGGCGAAACCCTAAGTAGGCGCATATCATGAATTGCGCAAGGAAGCATAGGGTTTGTTGGGATCTTTTGCATGCCATATGATCAACATCATAACTTGTATAGATAAGAAGTAATTCATACCATAGCCATGAGTGGATGGCGACTTGGAAGTAAAGATCGAAGGGGATCTTCTCCAAAGAAGACACACACCAAAGTGATGAAGACTTCCTTCTTGCGCACCTCTTGTGCTAGCAAAAGTGCCAAGTTGTCCTTGTGTGGAGAAGATGAGATCTTTGCTAGGGCGATGAAGCTCTCACACTTGCTTGCGTGAACTCCCCTCTACACGAGAGTGGATCGGCCACACAAAATCAGAACCGAAATGCGTTTTGGCGTTTACAAGTTAAGTGGCGTTACATGACTTCCAATTATGGAAAGTCATGAAGCCATGCGCTTAAATCCATGCAAACCGCCCAAAAACGCTTTCATCATGAACCATGCGTTCACACATGTGTGAACCGGTTCAATCCAACGGTTCAATGCGTTTGGTACAAAGACCAAACCAAACCAGCCCAAGCCATGGTCTAGATCTCTCTGAACCAAATGGTTCAAGATCTAACCGTTCATCTCTTGATGCCTTTGATCTCACCGATCTAGCATCACTACTCTCGATCGAAGCTTACCGATCTCATGCCCTAATCAATCAAACATGACCAGACCAGATCTCACTTACAATCAGAGTTCAAACTCCTTTAAACTGAATCAAAACAATTCAGTCCACACGATCTGACTCAAGAAAGCCATATCACCAAATTGTGTGACCCTGAGGGTTTCCTTTAAATGTCGGTAACGATAACTTACGTTATCACGACCAGTGAGGGGTATCTAGCAACACATCACTGTCTCCCGATATAAAGGAAAAAGTCTTCCAAGACTACACCCAAACCACAGCACAAGTGTGAATCAACTTCACAAGGCATGCATGTATCCTTTGCCTACTAGATGTTCTTATTGGACAAGCGGGTCAAGCTTGTAACTCCAATATGATGAGCATGATCAGATCAGATGAACATAGTCACCTGGGTATGGCCATACACTTTCACAATCATCTCATCTAGGGGGCCCCTATAGAACATCACACTCCTTCAACAAGGAGACGGCAATCCTATATCTATCACTAGTGCCCTAACCTGAATCATAATCATTATCCAAGATAGTCTATAACCATTATATTTCAAATGATATTGAACTACCTCAAAACAATGACAATCATCATTTAGAAACACAAGTGATCTCAAGTCAAAGGACATGTGCCACTTGATGCAAACAAGGATTATTCACATTGTGACAAGCAATTGAATATCCTAGTAGGGTCTGTCCAGTACATCCAATATACCCATGAGTCTACATCTTATTCCATGCTCGAAGCATCCTATAAGATTAGAACACATATTAGTCTCAATTATATCAAGGCTGTCTCATGTTCACCAAGATATCTCGACTAAGGACATATGCATGTCAGCCTAGCTGAACAGCTTTGAGACATTATTCAGAAGTATACATATTGCAGCAGACAATGCAACATACTGAATAACAACCATTGCCTTTATAAACATAAAAGTTTATATACATGATACTGAAACAATCCCAAGGCCTCAAACATTAGCCTTAAGGGCATACCCCAACAATCTCCCACTTGCACTTAATCTAATGGTTGAGAAATCTCAAACCCATATTATTACAGTGCTTCTCATGCTTCTGCTGTGCCAGAGGCTTGGTAAGCGGGTCAGCCAGATTGTCGTCTGTATGAACCTTGCAGATTTTGATCTCGCCTCGATCAATGATCTCCCGGATCAAGTGAAACCGTCTCTGTATGTGCTTGGACTTCTGGTGCGACCGTGGTTCCTTTGCTTGTGCTATAGCTCTAGTGTTATCACAGAAGATAACCAAAGGATCTGCACTCGAAGGAACAACACCAAGTTCCTGAATGAACTTACGAATCCACACTGCCTCCTTGGATGCTTCCGAGGCTGCAACATACTCGGCTTCTATTGTGGAATCAGCAACAGTAGACTGTTTGAAACTTTTCCACACCACTGCTCCACCATTCAAGCTAAAAACATAGCCTGATTGCGATCGGAATGTTGGGGTATGCCCTTAAGGCTAATGTTTGAGGCCTTTGGGATTGTAGCAGTATCATGTAATAAACTTTTGTGTTTATAAAGGCATGGTTATTATTCAGGTTGTTACCTTGTCTGCTGTAATAAGTGTACTTCTGAATAATGTCTCAAAGCTGTTCACCTAGGCTGACAGGCTATATGTCCTTAGTCGAGATATCTTGGTGAACATGAGACAGCCTTGATATGATTGAGACTAATATGTGTTCTAATCTTATAGGATGCTTCGAGCATGGAATAAGATGTAGACTCATGGGTACATTGGATGTACTGGACAGACCCTACTGGGATATTCCATTGCTTGTCACAATGTGAATAATCCTTGTTTGCATCAAGTGGCACATGTCCTTTGACTTGAGATCACTTGTGTTTCTAAATGATGAATGTCATTATTTTGAGGTAGTTCAATATCATTTGAAAGATAATGGTTATAGACTATCTTGGATAATGATCATGAGTCAGGTTCGGATACTAGTGATAGATAAAGGATTGCCGTCTCCTTGTGGAAGGAGTGTGGTGTTCTAAAGGGGCCCCCCTTATATGAGATGATTGAGAAAGTGTATGGCCATACCCAGATGACTATGTTCATCTGATCTAATCATGCTCATCATATTGGAGCTACAAGTTTGACACACTTGTCCAATAAGAACATCCAGTGGCAAAGGAAACATGTATGCCTTGTGAAATGATTCACACTTGTGCTGTGGTTTGGGTGTAGTCTTGGAAGACTCTTTCCTTTATATCGGGAGACAGTGATGTGTTGCTAGATACCCCTCACTGATTGTGATAACGTGAGTTATCGTTACCGACATTTAAAGGAAACCCTTAGGGTCGCACAATTTGATGATATGGCTTACTTAAGTCAGATCGTGTGGACTGAATTGTTTTAGTTCAGTTAAAAGGAGATTAGACTCTGATTGTAAGTGAGATCTGGTCTGATCATGTTTGATTGATTAGGGCTTCAGATCGGTAAGCTTCGATCGAGAGTATGGATGCTAGATCGAAGAGATCAAGAGCATCAAGAGATGAACGGTTAGATCTTGAACCGTTTGGTTCATAGAGATCTAGACCATGGCTTGGGCTGGTTTAATTTGGGTTTTTGAACCGAATTGAATTGAACCTAATTGGCTTGAACCGGTTCACATGGGTGAACGTATGGTTCAAGGTTTAAAGGCATCTTGGGCGGTTTTTCTTCAAGTGGTCGCATGGCTTGATAACCTTCCATATTTGGAAGTGTAACGCCATCACTTGAATGAAAAAGAAACCTCAACGCAATTTGCCAATTACTCTCTTGTCTCCCTCATTCGACGAAGAGAGGGACTTGGACAAGGTAGCTCTCGGCCAAGCACATCTCATCATCAACACACGACAAGGAACTTTGGGGAGATCTCTTGCTAGCACAAGGAAGATCCTAAAGGGTAGCCATCTCTCATCTAGTGTGTGTTTTCTTTGGAGGAGTGCTTACTTGCCCTCTTGCTTCCAAGCCGACACCCTTTATCATGGCTATGGTAAAAGATCTCAAACTTGATCTTTGCAATACATATAAAGTTGATCATATATATGTGTTCATGCAAACGATTTTATTGAAACCCTAGAAGAGTACATTTTCCGCATGCTCTAGGGTTCGCCCCCCTCTAGAAAGGGGTTTTATCTGCCTGCGCTCCCCCAAGAAGGGGACTATTCAATTGGTATCAGAGCGGGTTATGCATGAATCTTATGATTGCTTTAGTGATCCATGTTTGCGCCATTGTTGTAGATCTATCATCACCATGAATACATGCTAGTCATTAGATGTTGGCGCATGATTGATATCACATGTTTGCGCTAATGGATAGATCTAATGTCAACATGCGAAATTACATGTTATTACTTGTATGATTCTTGGCGCATGTTTCTTGATGGCGCTTGTTGAATGTCTTTGTAAAATTCATTACATCTTGCGCGCCTCACTAGATCTAAGTGGAGCCTACTATAAACCCTTAGATGGGTTGATGGGGTTGAAGTCACCTCTAAGTTAGATCCACTAGTCTGATCAGACCATCTGACAGCCTAGATGGATCGACCAGATGGCACCTGTGCGCAAGCACGAGGTGGCCATAGGTCGATTGCATCTTAGGCGTGTAGCGAGGTCTGGTTGAGACAACTCAGTGAACACACATGAGTTAGGCCCGGGGTCACACCCGCTTGCCAGAACTCATGAGGGTTGTTCAGCCCTTGGCGCATGCATGGTTGACCATTAGGTCAACTCTAGTCAGTTAGGACTTGGTGCATGCAAGGGCAGAGGATCTGACTAGTTGGATGAGTGGATCCCTATCAATGGACCATTGTAAGGTTGTAGGGCTTATAAGAAAATTAAAATTGATGCCAATGGGGTTTTCAAAAATTTTATTTTCTTTGTAATGGATCACATGTTGATTGAATGATGCCATGATGCTTGTTTATTTCATCTTATGTGGGTTGCCCTTTTATTGTGTGCTGTGCTGGGGCCTGCGAGCCTGGTAAATTATTATTTTGTGATCTGCGAATCACTTTTTAATTCATTGATTGTATAATTGACCTGTGAGTCAAACTTGTCTAGATAGATCAAATTGTATTTGATTAGACAAGAGCACAAAGGCACACATCCTAGAGGGGCATTCAGCTGGTGGCGCACCTGAGGTGCTCTTGGCGCTAGGGCCCTGGGTTGGACCAGATGAGATGCAAAAGTCCCAAGAAGAGCAAGTGAAGACTTAAGTATCTTAAGGTCTTACTTAGGCTTTGGGCTTTTACCACATAAGATCCATGCTTTCTTTTTATTGCTTATATAATTAGAACTGCATGAGTTTATCTTCTGCTATCACCATAGGAATTGCATGATAGTGAAGAAGATAAAAGGACCGTTAAAATCCAACGCTAACATATCAAGCTCGTAAGCCTTTTGACGCGAAACCTCACTGTTCTGATTATCGTTGGAGCCGTGTTGTACCCACTCAGTGGGCACGTCCATCTATCTTCAGACGGTGCGGGATTTCACCTGCGTGTTACAGAGAAGGGATTTATCGCTTCTCGTTGCTCAGCATATCACGTGGTGGTCCAGGGAGTAGGTCGGGTCAGCTTGACCATGTAGGCTACATATGTGGCGCATATGGTAGCGCATGGAGGCAGCCATCTGTGGGATCAGAGACTGTGTTGTACCAACTCAGTTGGCACAGTCTGCTGGATTGCCCAGATGAAGGGGAATCGCACGGGTTGGCGATTGGCTGGGACAGCCTACTAGAAATTAATGCTTGTCATCTCTGTGCATCTTATCTCGCCTGAGCGGGACGCGGAGACCAAGTATGAAATCTGGATCCCATCTCACTAAAAGAGTGTTACTCTTTCGGACTGTTTACTGGATTTTTCAGTCAGACAAAATAGTGAGATTGGAACGAAGCGTCAGTATATCCTTCAATACTGAGTTCTTCCTGACCTCCATATACCAAGAACATATCTTTGGTCCTCCGCAGATATTTTAAAATGTTCTTGACTGCAATCCAGTGCGCCTGACCTGGATTACTTTGGAATCGACTGGTCACGCTTAACCCGTAAGCGACGTCTGGGCGAGTACACAACATCGCATACATAATGGACCCAATAGCCGAAGCATAAGGCGTATTGTCCATTTCATCTTTCTCAGTCTGTGTTTGTGGACACTGACTCTTTGAAAGATTCAGACCGTGTCTGACTGGAAGATATCCTCTTTTAGAATTCTCTAAATGAAATCTCTCCAGGACTTTATCGATGTAAGTACTCTGGCACAGCCCGAGAAGCCTCTTAGATCTATCCCTGTAGATCTTCACACCTAATACATAGGCTGCTTCTCCTAGATCTTTCATCTGAAAACATTTTCCTAACCATGCCTTAACAGCATGCAGTTCAGGAATATCGTTTCCAATGATTAAGATATCATCGACGTAGAGGACTAGGAAAGTAATCACGCTCCCACTAAACCTCTTATATACACACGGGTCATCTTCGTTCTTGATGAAACCAAACTCAGAGATTGATTCATCAAAACGAATATTCCAGCTTCTAGATGCTTGTTTAAGTCCATAAATGGACTTCTTTAACTTGCATATTTTATGACGATCTGATGGATTAGTGAAACCTTCAGGTTGTGTCATATACACATCCTCATCCAGTTTTCCATTAAGGAAAGCGGTCTTCACATCCATCTGCCAGATCTCATAATCGTAATATGCTGCTATCGCGAAAAGAATCCGAATAGACTTGAACATGGCTACAGGAGAGAAAGTTTCATCATAATCTATCCCGTAGATTTGTTTGAAACCTTTCGCTACTAGCCTGCCTTTATAGGTAACCACGTTACCATCCATGTCAATCTTCTTCTTGAAGATCCATTTACAGCCTATAGGAATTACTCCCGGAGGCGGATCAACCAAATCCCAGACTTGGTTATCTGACATGGAGTCCATTTCGGCTCGCATAGCTTCAAGCCATCTAGCTGACTCCGGTCCACTAACCGCATCCGCATAAGTAAGGGGCTCATCATTATCAATGATGTAGACTCCGTCATAGCGCTCAGGCTGTCGACGGATCCTTCCCGATCTTCGCGGTTCCCGTGATATCTGAGCCTCAGGTTGTTCAGTAACCTGATCTACCGGCTCAGGCTCATCCAACTGTGCTTGACTACTTTGTCCTTCCTCTGGATTCTCATCCAGCTTTATTTCTCTCCCACTGGCCTCTTGCAGAAGAAACTCCTTCTCAAGAAAAATGGCCGTCCGAGCAACAAATACCTTGTTCTCTTTGGGATCGTAGAAATAATAACCCTTAGTTTCCTTAGGGTAACCGACAAAGATGCATTTCTCAGATCTGCTCTCCAGTTTCCCAGAGGCGAGCTTTTTGACATAAGCCTCGCAACCCCAGATCTTAATAAATGTCAAGCTAGGCTGTTTCCCATACCATAACTCATATGGAGTCTTTGAAACTGCCTTGGATGGCACTCGGTTTAGTACCTTTGCAGCTGTTTCCAGTGCAAATCCCCAAAAGGAGTAAGGTAGAGTAGCCTGACTCATCATCGAACGAACCATATCCAGTAAGGTTCTGTTCCTCCTCTCGGACACACCATTCCATTGTGGTGTTCCTGGCGGAGTGAGCTGTGAGATAATCCCACACTCCTTCAGATAGTCAGTAAACTCTCGACTTAGGTATTCTCCACCTCGATCAGAACGAAGTGCCTTGATATTTCGGCCTAGCTGATTCTGTACTTCATTCTTGAACTCTTTGAACTTGTCAAAAGATTCACTCTTATGTCTCATCAGATAGACATACCCATATCTACTGAAATCATCAGTAAAGGTAATGAAGTACGAATAGCCACCTCTGGCATGTTTACTAAATGGCCCACACACATCACTGTGTATAAGGTCAAGTAAACCTGAAGCCCTTTGACCTTTGTGAGGAAAAGGAGCCTTCGTCATTTTACCCATTAAACAAGCTTTGCATGTATCAATCTCCTCATAGGAGAATGATCCCAGCAGTCCATGATCATGCAACCACTTAATGCGCTTCTTGTTAATATGGCCTAAACGACTATGCCATAGCAAGGTGCTGTCATCAGCATACTTGGCTTTCTTATTATCAATGTTTTGTATAGAATATTCCATGTCCAACATGAATAACCCATTGTTAATTGAACGAGTAGCATAAACAATATTATCAAGAGTAAGATAACACTTTGAAATCATGCATTCAAAGGAAAACCCTTTCCTGACAAGAGCAGGAATAGAGATAATATTTTTGGTAATACTGGGTACAAAGTAACAATTGTTTAATTCTAATACAATGCCAGATGGTAATGAGATGTAATAATCCCCTACAGCAACAGCAGCAACCCGTGCCCCGTTTCCAACTCGTAGGTCCACCTCATGCTGTCCCACCTGTCTTCTTCTCTTGAGTTCCTGTACATTTGAACAAATGTGAACTCCATATGCAGTGTCCAACACCCATGAAATAGAAGAAGAAGATATCATGACCTCAGTCACAAATATACCTGAGCCAGAAGCGATGCTTCCCTTCTTGTCTCCTTGGAGCGCTTTACAGTCCTTTTTCCAGTGACCCAGCTGGCCACAGTGGAAACACCTGTTGTCCTTCGACCGCTTCACCTTTTGTTTCAAAGCCTTGCTGTAGTTCTTGACAGGGGCCTTGCCCTTCTTCCCCTTCTTCTTGTTCCTGGAGGAGAACATCAAGACAGAGGTTGAAGGCTTTCCCTTCAGAGTTTCCTCCGTAGTCAAGAGCATATTCAGCAACTCTGCCGGAGTACAATCGATTTTGTTCATATTAAAGTTAATAATGAACGCATCGAAAGAAGGCGGGAGAGACTACAGAATAATGTCTACAGCAAGCTCCTGATTGATGGTATGCCCCAGTTTCTCCAGAGCCTCCTTGTGCCCAATCATCTTGAGCACGTGAGCTCCCACTGGGCTCCCTTCAGCCAGTTTGCTCTGAAAGAAAAGCTTGGTCAAATTATAGCGTTCAGTCCTCGCCTGTGCAGCATACAGCATCTTGAGGTTTGCTATAATTTCTATAGCAGACATATCCTCATGCTGACGCTGCAGCGGTGGCGTCATAGACGCTAGCATCAGGCAAGCAACATCAATGCTATCATTGACATGCTTTTCATAGGCATCGCGAACCGCCCTTGCGGCGTTCGCAGCGGGTTGAGGCGGTATAGCCGTCTCGAGGACATACAGTTTCCTCTCTGCCTTAAGAACGATCTTAAGGTGTCCGTACCAGTCTGAGAAGTTTGGCCCAGCAAACTTCTCCCTTTCCAGTAGGGATCGCACATTGAAGCTCATGGTGTTCGTTGCTGCAGGAATCTACAACAATGCAAGAACAGCAAGGTCAGTATCAATGTCTAGAATCAATCCAGGACTTAAGAAAGATTCTTTTCTCACTATTTTATCTGACTGAAAAATCCATTAAAACAGTCCGAAAGAGTAACACTCTTTTAGTGAGATGGGATCCAGATTTCATACTTGGTCTCCGCGTCCCGCTCAGGCGAGATAAGATGCATAGAGAGTACAAGCACTAATTTCTGGTAGGCAGTCCCTGCCAATCGCCAACCCGTGCGATTCCCCTTCATCTGGGCAATCCAGCAGACTGTGCCAACTGAGTTGGTACAACACAGTCTCTGACCCCACAGATGGTTGCCTCCATGTAGCTACCATATGCCCCATATGTAGCCTACATGGTCAAGCTGACCTGACCTACTCCCTGGACCACCACGTGCTATGCTAAGCAACGAGAAGCGATAAATCCCTTCTCTGTAACACGCAGGTGAAATCACACACCGTCTGAAGATAGATGGACGTACCCACTGAGTGGGTACAACACGGCTCCAACGATAGTCAGAACAGTGAGGTTTCGCGTCAGAAGGCATTACGTGCTTGATATTTTAGCGTTGCATTTTAACGGTCTTTTATCTTCTTAACTATCATGCAAATCCTATGGTGATAGCAGAAGATAAATAAATCATGCATTTCTAATTATTTAGAAAATAAAAGAAAGCATGGATCTTATGTGGTAAAAGCCCATAGAGCCTAAGTAAGACCTTAAATCAACTTAAGTCTTCACTTGCTCTTCTTGGGTCTTTTGCATCTCATCTGGTCCAACCCAGGGCCCTAGCGCTCAATGCAGCTCAGGTGCGCCCACCAGCTGAATGCTCCTCTGCGATGTGTGCTTTTGTGCTCTTGTCGAATTAAAATACATTTTAATCTATCTAGACAAGCTTGACTCGCAGGTCAATTATACAATAAATTAATTAAAAATGTGATTCGCAGATCACAAAAATAATAATTTACCAGGCTCGCAGGCCCCAGCACAGCACACATTAAAAGGGCAACCCACATAAGATTAAATAAACAAGCATCATGGCATCATTCAATCAACATGTGATCCATAAAGAAAATAAAATTTTGAAAACCCATTGGCATCAATTTTAATTTTCTTATGTGCCCTACAACCTTACAACGGTCCATTGATAGGGATCCACTCATCAATCTAGTCAGATCCACTGCCCTTGCATGCACCAAGTCCTAACTGACTTGAGTTGACCTAATGGTCAACCATGCATGCGCCAAGGGCTGAACAACCCTCATGAGTTCTGGCAAGCGGGTGTGACCCCGGGCCTAACTCATGTGTGTTCACTAGTCGTCTCAACCAGACCTCGCTACACGCCTTTGATGCAGTCAACCCATAGCCACCTCGTGCTTGCGCACAGGTGCTATCTGGTCAACCCATCTAGGCTGTCAGATGGTCTGATCAGACTAATTTGATCTATACGAGATGATGCTTTCAACCCCATCAACCCGTCTAAGGGTTTACAATAGGCGCATCTTAGATCTAATCATAGGAGCGCAAGTTAAGTTTTGATAAACAACATGAACCAAGCGCCAACAACAAGTCATGCGAAAGCATAAACAAACAACATGCGCCACCAACAAGGTATACATCTTATTTTCGCATGAAGAAACTATTAGATCTAAACACTTGCGCAAGCATGGATCACAAGAGCAAACATAGCAATCATATTAGCATGCATAAAGCCTGCTCTGATACCAATTGAAGAAACCCCTTTCAAGAGGGGGGCGAAACCCTAAGTAGGCGCATATCATGAATTGCGCAAGGAAGCATAGGGTTTGTTGGGATCTTTTGCATGCCATATGATCAACATCATAACTTGTATAGATAAGAAGTAATTCATACCATAGCCATGAGTGGATGGCGACTTGGAAGTAAAGATCGAAGGGGATCTTCTCCAAAGAAGACACACACCAAAGTGATGAAGACTTCCTTCTTGCGCACCTCTTGTGCTAGCAAAAGTGCCAAGTTGTCCTTGTGTGGACAAGATGAGATCTTTGCTAGGGCGATGAAGCTCTCACACTTGCTTGCGTGAACTCCCCTCTACACGAGAGTGGATCGGCCACACAAAATCAAAACCGAAATGCGTTTTGGCGTTTACAAGTTAAGTGGCGTTACATGACTTCCAATTATGGAAAGTCATGAAGCCATGCGCTTAAATCCATGCAAACCGCCCAAAAATGCTTTCATCATGAACCATGCGTTCACACATGTGTGAACCGGTTCAATCCAACGGTTCAATGCATTTGGTACAAAGACCAAACCAAACCAGCCCAAGCCATGGTCTAGATCTCTCTGAACCAAATGGTTCAAGATCTAACCGTTCATCTCTTGATGCCTTTGATCTCACCGATCTAGCATCACTACTCTCGATCGACGCTTACCGATCTCATGCCCTAATCAATCAAACATGACCAGACCAGATCTCACTTACAATCAGAGTTCAAACTCCTTTAAACTGAATCAAAACAATTCAGTCCACACGATCTGACTCAAGAAAGCCATATCACCAAATTGTGTGACCCTGAGGGTTTCCTTTAAATGTCGGTAACGATAACTTACGTTATCACGACCAGTGAGGGGTATCTAGCAACACATCACTGTCTCCCGATATAAAGGAAAAAGTCTTCCAAGACTACACCCAAACCACAGCACAAGTGTGAATCAACTTCACAAGGCATGCATGTATCCTTTGTAACGCCCCTCGATACTTAACCCCGAATTTCATGCGGAAATCACACGAGGAACGTCACGAGAGAAAAGCAAAAGAAAGCCAAAGCCAAGATCTTACTACGAACAAAGCTAGGGAATAAAAGATCTGAAAACTTATACAAAAATCCGGCAGCATGTATACGTACATACTAGGTCCGGGAAAATTCCCTTACAGGCACATGCTTTACTGACTCATAACAACAAGTAATTTCAACTCATAAAATACTGAACATAATCGAATCAGATCACAACTCCGTACTATACTTATACGGAGACAAAACCACACATCACAGAACAGACTGAACATAAAATCCTATCAAAACACTGACAAGATACCACAACAGAAATCTTGTAACAAAATGGGCCTAAGCCCTCACATGTAACCAACATACGGCATTCATCATCCAAAACAGAATACTACTAATACAGGCACGCAGGCCCCAGATAACAAAATCAAGATACAAGTATTCAAATACCAAAATTGTTTACAAGTCCATATCACAAAACCCGAAGCTTCATCAAGCTACTCGGTATATCTCAAAAGTGCATAACGCCATATCGGTCACTGTCTCTCACCTGTAGATTTTAGAGGGGGTGAGCTAACAGCTCTGCAAGTGAGAACCTTATGAAACCCCTCCATTAATACATTCAAAAATAGCATGCAAGGTTTTTCAAAACATTTACCAAATGCGATTATCAAATATCAAATCAAATACAGATAAGAATACAAACTTACAAAATGATCCACATGGCGAAATCAAATCATAATACAACAAAACCGAAATAGAGTCATATGGCAAAACAGAACACATACGTAGATGCACATCCCATCCTAACATATCCAAATCCAGAACAGAACGAAATGACCACAAAGGTCCGACCCTTCCCTCGTCAGGGCTCAGAGAATGCATGCATGCCAAACAGTAGGGGAGAAATCAGGAGGTGGCCCCCGTCTAGCTAAGACGTGGCACGCTGATCTCCATCTACCCACTCAGACAATGTGGTAAATCAAGAGGTGGCCCCCGCCAAGTCACGGCGTGGCACTTTGTTTCCCCACATTGGTCACACAGCAGTCAGAGAGTTCAAGAGGTGGCCCTCGCTTACCAGTAGCGTGGCACTTTGTTTCTCTTATGCTAAACTAATCATATCTGTGAAGGAAGATCAAGTGGTGGCCCCCGCCTGACCAAGGCGTGGCACTTTGCCCCACTTCACAATATCTCCAGGGTCACACATAATGGATATGTCTTACACCACACACAGATAGCAAAAGACTAATACCCGGATATCTAACTTATCGAATTCACCACTCTCAATCAATTAGACAGCATAGACAGGGTAGTCCTTAAGTTTCATGCAATCAGGTTAGGAAGATACCATGCTAAGTTCTCAACAAAATGTTCCCATGCAGGTATAATGTGTTAATCCTAGATTTCATGCAATTAGATTGTAACATCTCCATTCTAGGTTATCAAACAAAATTTCCACTCAAACAGATTAATTACAAGCATTACACAACAATATCATCACTTAATTTCAAGAGAACGATAACACATATAACTATGCATAGAATATTCCTAAAATTAGGCAAAAATCATATTTAAGTACTATGTGAACTCAATTACATGAATAACAGCTTTGCCCCAAAAGTTAACTGAACATTGACCAAAATACCCCTAGGGTAAATTTCGGCCAGCATGAATTAAGGCTCCAAAAATAGTATAAAATTCACAATAAATTCCCTTATACTACTAATTTCATGAATCCTAAGTTTTCCCCAAAAGTTAGCATGAAATTTCATCAATTTAGGGCATGGGCGCATGTCATACTCTAGGGTTTTTCATGAATACATTATATAATCAAATTGAAGATCAAGATCATGATAACTCATCCTCCTAAGACATTTAATCAAGTAAAGAACGAAAAGCCCTATGATTAGAGCCCCTAAATCTGATTTTCGAAACATCAAATGGTGTTCATGGTTTCATAGTAAGGGAACATTCAAACCTACTCGTTTTTCCCATCATTAAGCAAGGAAACATGTCAAGGAAAGATCATAAACTTGGAATAGAGGTAACATAAGGTTTCCACTCGCCTTGGGAATGATTTGCAAGCAAACCGTGAGCAAGAAGGGTTGTTTGAAGCTTCCACACGTCGCCGCCGTCCACCACGCCGGAAGACCAAGCGCCACCGCCGGAAACTCGCCGGAAGAGGAGCTGGACGAAGGGGAAGGCGCGGCCACAATCGTCCACGAGAGGGAGAGGAAGAAACGTGAGGGGCGGCTAGGGTTGGGTGAATTTTTGAAACTTCCTAAGTGGAGCCAAATCACTTAAGTGAAATCTGAAATTTAATTTGCATACTTACATAATAAGTAGGCGCCCACATACATAACACAAAGATTGGGCTGGAACTCTGGTAGCCAGGACAACATGCACAGGAGAGGTCTGAGGTTCAAGACTCCTCCACAGCAACTTATTTTTGCCCTACAGGAGAATAATTTTCCCCTTAGCCAACAATCCCACCAACAAGGTTAATAAATACCTGATTATAGGTAATTAAAATGAGTCACATACCGGGGTTTAATACATCAAAATTCTCGGGTCTTACATCCTTTGCCTACTAGATGTTCTTATTGGACAAGCGGGTCAAGCTTGTAACTCCAATATGATGAGCATGATCAGATCAGATGAACATAGTCACCTGGGTATGGCCATACACTTTCACAATCATCTCATCTAGGGGGCCCCTATAGAACATCACACTCCCTCAACAAGGAGACGGCAATCCTATATCTATCACTAGTGCCCTAACCTGAATCATAATCATTATCTAAGATAGTCTATAACCATTATATTTCAAATGATATTGAACTACCTCAAAACAATGACAATCATCATTTAGAAACACAAGTGATCTCAAGTCAAAGGACATGTGCCACTTGATGCAAACAAGGATTATTCACATTGTGACAAGCAATTGAATATCCTAGTAGGGTCTGTCCAGTACATCCAATGTACCCATGAGTCTACATCTTATTCCATGCTCGAAGCATCCTATAAGATTAGAACACATATTAGTCTCAATCATATCAAGGCTGTCTCATGTTCACCAAGATATCTCGACTAAGGACATATGCATGTCAGCCTAGCTGAACAGCTTTGAGACATTATTCAAAAGTATACATATTGCAGCAGACAATGCAACATACTGAATAACAACCATTGCCTTTATAAACATAAAAGTTTATATACATGATACTGATACAATCCCAAGGCCTCAAACATTAGCCTTAAGGGCATACCCCAACAGTTCATACAGATGACAATCTGGCTGACCCGCTTACCAAGCCTCTGGCACAGCAGAAGCATGAGAAGCACTGTAATAATATGGGTTTGAGGTTTCTCAACCATTAGATTAAGTGCAAGTGGGAGATTGTTGGGGTATGCCCTTAAGGCTAATGTTTGAGGCCTTGGGATTGTAACAGTATCATGTATAAACTCTTATGTTTATAAAGGCAATGGTTGTTATTCAGTTGGTTACATTGTCTGCTGCAATAAGTGTGCTTCTGAATAATGTCTCAAAGCTGTTCAGCTTGGCTGACATGCTGTTTTGTCCTTAGTCAAAATATCTTGGTGAACATGAGACAGCCTTGATATGATTGAGACTAATATGTGTTCTAATCTTATAGGATGCTTCGAGCATGGAATAAGATGTAGACTCATGGGTACATTGGATGTACTGGACAGACCCTACTAGGATATTCAATTGCTTGTCATAATGTGAATAATCCTTGATTGCAACAAGTGGCACATGTCCTCTGACTTGAGATCACTTGTGTTTCTAAATGATGATTGTCATTGTTTTGAGATAGTTCAATATCATTTGAAACATAATGGTTATAGACTATCTTGGATAATGATCATGAGTCAGGTTAGGACACTAGTGATAGATATAGGATTGCCGTCTCCTTGTTTAAGGAGTGTGATGTTCTAAAGGGGCCCCCCTGGATGAGATGATTGAGAAAGTGTATGGCCATACCCAGGTGACTATGTTCATCTGATCTAATCATGCTCATCATATTGGAGCTACAGGCTTGACACGCTTGTCCAATAAGAACATCCAGTGGCAAAGGAAATATGTATGCCTTGTGAGCTGGATTCACACTTGTGCTGTGTTTTGGGTGTAGTCTTGGAAGACTCTTTCCTTTATATCGGGAGACAGTGATGTGTTGCTAGATACCCCTCACTGATCGTGATGACGTAAGTTATCGTTACCGACAGTTAAAGGAAACCCTTAGGGTCGCACAATTTGATGATATAGCTTACTTAAGTCAGATCGTGTGGACTGAATTGTTTGGGTTCAGTTTAAGGGGATTTAATCTCTGATTGTGAGTGAGATCTGGTCTAATCATGTTTGATTGATTAGGGCTTGAGATCGGTAAGCTTCGATCGAGAGAATGGATGCTAGATCATTGAGATCAGGAGCATCATGAGATGAACGGTTAGATCTTGAACCTTTAGGGTTTAATATGATCTAGACCAAATCGCTTGGGTTAATTGGTCTTTGAACCAAACCAAAATGAACTGCTCATTGAGTGAGCGCATGGTTCAAGGGGAAAGGAGGTTGCGACTTGTTCACTTGGCGTGAACACATGAGCGAGTGTGGGTTTCTATTTTTAGAAACCATGATCTCAAATGAGATCACGCCTCATGTAGGAATAGAATCATTCTATTCTTGTCTCTCTCTCTCGCCCATCTCTCTGAACGGCTACGCTCTCTCTCGCGGGGTGAAAGGTTGAAGCCTTGGAGAGGATTCGAAAAGAAAAAGGAAGTCATCTCACTCCCTTCCATTCGATCAAGACACTTGGAGATCCTTGCTAGCACAAGGAGCAACAAGGGTAGGCGATCTTCATCTTGTGTGCGCACCTTTTGGAGGAAAGCTTTTTCGGTTTCTGCTTCCAAGACGCCATCAGAGAAATGGCACTGGTATGAGTCGTCTAATCTTTACAAGTTAATCATATGATATGCATGTGATTTTGTTTAGAAACCCTAGCTTCCATTGCTTTCAAAACCTCTTATATGCGCCATTAGGGTTTCACCCCCCTTCATGTGGGGACTTTCAAACCGTTATTACCCCCCAACTACGGCGAGGTGTTAGGTTGTATCAAAGCATATCCTTAACCATATAGAATGGCCAATTACCTCAAGTCAAGGGATCAATGCATCTCCTATCACTTGTGAGGATAACTCGTGACACCAAGTCATTGCCTCACAATGGGTCGGTCCAGTATATCCACCACTGATATACCCATATGTCTGCGTTAGCACCTCGTGCCTAGCCAGCCCATATACCAGTCTCACAAGTACCAGAGCTGTCCCATATCCACTCTGGTACATCGACTGGGGACTATCATTTGAGCACATTTCCAATCTATCTCTAGGGACATTATCATATAAGTACATGTTCGTAGATGTAAACAAATAATGATAACGACAATGCTAGTATGATATATATAAATATCAGTATCAAGTAGTACAATAATGGACCAAAACTAGGTCCTAGGGCATATACACCAACAATCTCCCACTTGCACTAAGACCTAGAGGTTGAGGAACCTCAACCCCATATCTCTAGCGTGACAGTCATGCTTCTGCTGCACCAAAGCCTTGGTCAATGGGTCTGCCAGATTGTTCTCTATGTCAACTCTGCTAATCTTGACATCACCTCTGTCCATGATCTCTCTGATCAGGTGAAATCTTCTGGGTATCTGTTTGGATCTTTGATGAGACCGTGCTTCTTTGGCTTGTGCAATTGCTCCATTGTTATCACAGTAGATTTCAATGGGATCCACTGCACTAGGAACCACCTGAACTTCAGAAATGAACTTCCTTATCCAAACAGCTTCTTTGGCTGCCTCAGAAGCGGCCACATACTCAACTTCGGTTGTAGAATCGGCAATAGTGGATTGCTTGAAACTCTTCCTGCAAACAGCACCTCCATTCATCTTAAACACATAGCCGTTCTGCGATCTAGTCATCAGGGTCAGACTGAAAAGACGCATCAGTGTAGCCCTGCATACTGAGCTCTTCCTGTCCCCCATAGACTAGGAACAAATCCTTAGTTCTTCTCATATACTTCAGGATGTTCATTACAGCCACCCAGTGCTGCACTCCAGGATTGGATTGGTATCGGCTGGTTATGCTCATAGCATAAGCCACATTTGGTCTAGTACACAACATTGCATACATGATCGATCCCACTGCCGAAGCATAAGGCACTCGACTCATGTCATCCCTCTTAGCCTGTGTGGTGGGACACTAGCCCTTTGAGAGAGTAAGGCCATGTCTCACTGGAAGGTACCCTTTCTTGGATTGCTCCAAGTTGAACCTTTCCAGGACCTTATCAATGTAAGTACTTTGACTAAGGGCTAGGAGCCTCTTGGATCTATCCCGGTAGATCCTCACGCCAAGGATATAGGCGGCCTCCCCTAAGTCATTCATCTCGAAACACTTCCCTAACCATGTCTTCACAGCTTGAAGACTAGGGATGTTGTTCCCGATGAGCAATATGTCATCGACATACAAGACTAGAAAAGTCACCAAGCTCCCACTGAATTTTCTGTATACACAGGCATCATCTTCGCTTTTGATAAAGCCATAATCTCTCACAGCTTCATCAAATCGAAGATTCCAACTTTGAGATGCTTGCTTTAATCCATAAATGGATCTCTTTAGCCTGCAGAACTTATTGGCCTCTACAGGATGGATGAAGCCATCAGGTTGTGTCATATACACATCCTCAGTTAGCTTCCCGTTAAGGAACGCTGTCTTTACATCCATCTGCCATATCTCATAGTCATGATATGCAGCTATAGCAAGCAAAATCCTAATGGATTTGAACATAGCAACTAGCGAAAAGGTTTCATCATAGTCCACCCTGTGAACTTGTTTGAATCCCTTTGCCACTAGTCTACCTTTATAGGTAACCACATTGCCATCCATGTTTGTCTTCCTCTTGAAGACCCATTTGTTGGTGTATATGCCCTGCAGACCAATGTATGGACATGGTCAGGCATTGTTTGAATGTACTTTGATAGAACTATTATTCTTTATAGAGGCATGGTCATTATTATGCAGACTACTCTACCTGCATTGATGTATTGAGTTGCATATATAATGTCCTAGGAGTTTGGATTGGATCCATTCTCATAAGCTATGCCCAGATGAGGTACCATAGCAGATATGGGACAGCTTTGGTACATGTGAGACTGGTGTATGGGTTGGTTAGGTGCAGGGCACAGTAACGCAGACATACAGATGCATTGGATGCACTGGAGTGATCCACCATGAGGATTGACTTGTCTAGTCAACAAGTCAATCTCACATGCAAGAGGTTTGCATTGATCCTTAGACTTGAGGTATTCATGTCTAGATTTGATGATGGATATGCTTTGATGCAGTCTTACGTCTCTCCGTAATTGGGAGACTAAAACGACTGCCATTGGGCATGTCATAAGTCATGTAAAGACATGGATGACCAACAGTAGGATTTGCCCCTTCCTTCAGAGGAAGCATGATATCCACTCGGGGCGCCCCACCTTATTGGTGCATGACAGGAATGTGTGCCCACACTGATTGAGTCATGACCAATAGATTGGATTGATAAACTTGAGAAGATGTCTATATGGAAATAGCCAAAAGGTTTTCATATCAAGGCCATAAAGATATGCATGGTGTTATGCAAGCATGTTTAAAAGAGCCTGTGTTTACAAGAAGATCAGTGGGAGCACCATAATAGTTCTTGTTCCAGAAGATTGATGATATTCTCCTCACATGGAATGACATCTCAACTCTTCACATGGTGAAGACGTGGCTTGAGAAGTATTTCGAGAAGAATGATCTAGGGAGTGATGCCTACATCCTAGGCATGAGGATCTATAGATAGGAATCCAAGAAGGTCATTGCCCTTTAGTCAATCTACGTTCATCCAGGAGTTTCTAGAGAGATTCATATTAGGTGATTCCTAATTATAATACCTCCAGAGAGATATGGTCTAACTCTCTCAAGAATACTATGTCCTATGACACAGCTGGAGAGTAGTAACATGGGTCTATAATCTTGGTACATTGGGTACAAGATAGACCATGTTTTGTGCAGAGTGCACAAGACCATTTATGGCAAATGCTTGGAGCATGGCCAGCAAGTTTCAATCAAATCCTAGTGTTTAGACACTGGATAGATGTGAAAGCAATCCTTCGTACTTGGGAAGTATAAAGGATTGAGGTCTAGTCCATGATAGACAGGAAGAATTTTGTGTACAGCGGTTCACTGATATTTCGTTCCAGTCTAATGACTATTAATCATAGTCAGGATTTGCGCTTTTCCTTGTTGTGGTGTTGTGTGCTGGAAGAGCACTATGCAAACCACAATGGTAAATTCTATAATTAAGGCTGAGTACATTGCAGCTTCTTGTCGCAGCCAAGGAAGCAGCTTCATTCATTTGAACTTGATTTAGTCCCTGGTGCTTGATGGTCCAGTATAGTTCTTACTAGGGCCGTAAGCATGTGTAAAGGAACTCAGCACTCAAGTATGTACTGCAGCGATATCATCTGATCTTAGAGATGATGAATAAAGATGATGATTCAAATTATTTAAAATAAACACAGATAGCAATCTGGTAAAACCCACTGACATAGCCTCTAGTGCAGCGGAAGCTAAATTAGTTATACTAGAGACATAGGGACTGATTAAACATCAGTTGCCCTTGGTCTTAGTGCAAGTGGGAGATTGTTGGTGTATATGCCCTACAGACCAATGTATGGACATGGTCAGGCATTGTTTGAATGTACTTTGATAGAACTATTAATCTTTATAGAGGTATGGTCGTTATTATGCAGACTACTCTACCTGCGTTGATGTATTGAGTTGCATATATAATGTCCCAGGAGTTTGGATTGGATCCATTCTCATAAGCTATCCCTAGATGAGGTACCATAGCAGATATGGGACAGCTTTGGTACATGTGAGACTGGTGTATGGGCTGGTTAGGTGCGGGGCACAGTAACACAGACATACAGGTGCATTGGATGCACTGGAGTGATCCCCCGTGAGGATTGACTTGTCTAGTCAGCAAGTCAATCTCACATGCAAGAGGTTTGCATTGATCCTTAGACTTGAGGTATTCATGTCTAGATTTGATGATGGATATGGTTTGATGCAGTCATACGTCTCTCCGTAATTGGGAGACTAAAACGACTGCCATTGGGCATGTCATAAGTCATGTAAAGACATGGATGACCAACAGTAGGATTTGCCCCTTCCTTTAGAGGAAGCATGATATCCACTCGGGGTGCCCCACCTCATTGGTGCATGACAGGAATGTGTGGCCACATTGATTGAGTCATGACCAATAGATTGGATTGATAAACTTGAGACTAATCCAATGGCAGGATATCAGTTTAGGCAAAGGGATCTATAATGCATGGGAATCCTCGTTGCTTGTTAGGGAGTTGTTGCCATATGACTTAAGTCCTGTGACATGGGTAGTAGTGATGTGTTGCTAGATACCCCTCACTACTTATGATGTTTACATCATTGCCATCGTCATTAGGATCCTACGGGGTCACATGCAATAGACTCTTGACGTTGCTTTAATCAGAAGTCTTATGATCAAGTTATTGGATAACTTGGATCAATTTGGAAGATTTCATCAGCGCCAATGGGCCTGATGAGTTGGAAGGAAGTTATTAGAGCCAAACTTCATTTTTGGCAAGTTGACCCGAAATTGACCTAGATTGGTCACATTTGGATTACGGATGCATTGGATTGGATCCAATGGCTTAATCAACCCATGCAATGAAGTTTGGGCTTGCTCATTACCCAATGAAGCCCAATAATTTGTTGTCATGAAGAGTGAATTGGCTAAAAGGGTATAATGGGGAGAAGTCTTCACCCCATTGGCGCCTAAGGGCATAATGGGGTGAAGTGGGCGGTTTTGTTTCATTAAGGAAGTAAAAGGAGCCTTGCCCTTTCTCCCTTGATGGAATGCTTGCCTCTAAGGCAAGTCTTAGGGCTGATATGGCTTGAGAACTTTTATGGGAAGTTCCTAGGCGCATATGGATGAAAGGGAAGAGGTATATGGTAAAGTCTTGGAGACTTACCTTACCTCAAACCCTAATTTCTCCCAAGACACCACCCTAGCTGAATTCCTCTTGCATGTTGCACCTAGCCCTTCTCCTTTGATGGTAAGAATGCCTTTAAGACATGTCTTGGGCTGATATGGCCATTGGGCAAATAAGGATAGGTTGAATGAGGTTTATGGCAAAGTCTTGGAGACTTTCCTTACCACAAACCCTCTTCATCCTAGCCGCCCACTTGGCATGATCTTGGCTCTCCCTAAACCGCCTCTTGGCTTATAAAAGGGACCCCAGTTGCCCCCTCTCAATGGTTAACTCCTTGGAGGCGTGAAGACACATAGAGAGGCGTGAGCAAGGGCAAAGGGCGACAACTTGAAGGTGGCGCAACCCTTCTTCCTCCTTGAAGCCGCAAGCCTTCTTCTCCTTCTTCACCTCTTGGCGTAACTTGGAAAAGGGCTTGGTGGCGACATCTCTTGGAGAGAATTGGAAGCTTAGGGTGGCGACAACTTGAGAGCTTGGAGCTCTCCTTCTTCATCAAGGAGCGCAATCTCCTTCTTCCTTGGAGCCGCAAGTTCTTCCTCTCCCTCTCTTCTTGGCATAAGGACTCTTAGTGCTTGGTGGCATCTCCTTGCCACAAGCTCTCTCCCTTCCTTGGCCATAGGCACACCTTGCTTGAAGGTGGCGCAAGCAAAGAAGAAGAAGGAAGCAACTTGGTGGCATCATCTTCCTCCTCATCTCTTCTTGGCGCTTTCATCTTGGAGGTGGTGCAAGAGAAGTGAAGGAACCCTAAGGCTTGATTCTCTTCCCGAGGCTAGCACCAAGCGTGGAAGGGAGCAACGATCAAGGAGTCGACGCGTGCATACTTGTAGAGGGCGAGCACTTGATCGTCTTTGAACATGGCTTCAAGAACCGAGCAAGCAATAGAGGTATTCTCCTTGTCACATCCTTGTGTTCTCCCTCGCATGGATCCTTGGGCAAAGGAATATTTTTCGGGTGTAATGCTTCCGCTGCGTCCTGGGACTGCAAAAATTTTAAATTACACCCGGTATTCCCTAACAATGGTATCAGAGCTACTTGCGAGAAACACAAGGTGTACATTTGCTTGTGTGAAAAGTTTTTGAAAAAGTTTTCTTCTATCCATACGCATTTCACATAGAAAGCGTTTTTCATCTAAACCTCTCTTTTCAATTTATGACCGAAATTTGATTTTGTTTTATGTTTGATTTAAGTCCGAAGGCGCATGTAGTTTTGTCAAGTAGGACGAGCATTGTGTCTTCGGACTGGCCGGGTCTCTTGATCTGACAAAACTGCCAGCCGATAGGGTCTATGAAGTCATCATGGAACTTGATCTAAATTTTGGCATAAATTTGGTTAAGAGAGTGCTCTGGATGATGTTGGCGCATAACGGGATAAAATTTGATAGATCCCGGATTTCAAATTTTACATACGCCACTTGATTGGGTTGATATGGTCATAGCGAGTGCCCTCCTGTGTTGTGATGTGGAAGCATGTTTCCACTTGTGATGAATGCTTGTAAAATCTCTTTCCACCTGCGTGTGGTTCTCTCCCTATCTTGTTGTAAAGAATTTTTCATCTTGTTTAGAATAGATGTAGAATTAGAAGATAGGTTAAGGCTTCATCTTAACAACAAGGAGTCTTCTTCAACTAAAGTCAGTAGTGGTGCCATCTTTGGAAGCATGGTGATGGACTTGCGGCTGAAGGAAGGACACTTGCTTTCAGCTTCTGGCATGGGTTGATTTGCTTCAGGGACTCGCAACCCTTGGATGCACGATAACATGTCACATGGCTCGTGACAAGTTATTTGTATGAAAAGGGCTATGACCATATCGACCAAACTAGCATGGGTTTATTATTCTATCCATAGCATGCGTGTGATGTTTTTCCTTTTGCTGCCATAACCATAGGAAAACTGCTTGCTAGAAAAGAATAAAACAAACATGCAAACTCTCAATACAATATCAAGTCGATAGCCTTCTAACGCGTAGCCCTCATAAAACTATCGATCGGTGGTGTTGTGAAACTGTTTCCCACTCTCGTGGGACACACCCACTTATCTTTAGGAGGTGTGTGGTGACAATGATTTCCCCAGTCCAGTTTTAACCTGGGCGTGCCCTCGCAAGGAAATTTGTTGGCCCTGGGCATAATGGTTAGGACCAGACTTGACTAGTTTTTCATATGTCACAGACATGATGAATTACTGGAGGCAGCTGTTGAGAGGATAGGGTTCTGTATTGTATCCAGCCCTCGCTGGACACAGGGCGCCTAGTCCATCTTAACTATGAGGAGTTGTGCACGGCACAATTGGCTAGCATGCCTACCTAAGGAAGCATGAGACTCTCTATGCATCCCAAATCACCCTCGTGAGTCGCGGAGACCTCATGTGAAATTAGAATCCTACTCACTTATTTCCATGTTGAGTTTGAGAGTTCTCAACTTGTTTTGGAAGTAGTGGGAGCATAGCATTTAATTTAAAGTCCTTGTTAAATGCTTTATCATAGTACTTATTTTACGTATTTGCTTATTATAGATGGCATCTCCTGATCTAAGATTGAAACTTTATAAAAATAAATTGGATGGGACAAATTGGACAAATTGGTTCAAGATTTTATCCAAGATACTGGAACAAGAGAATAAGGTGCATCTTCTTGAAAGACCTCCATCCCAGCCCAGTGTGTATTTCACTACTAAGTGGGAGTGGAATGTCTATCTTGAACATTGTGAAGATAATGAATAGTACACTGCTCTTGTCTTAGAGTGCATGACCCCAGAGGTCAAAGATTGAGTGTGATGAGATGGGGATTTATGATCTTATCATACATCTCAAAGGTCTCTTCACACCATGCTCTATAGACAAAGATCAGGAGAGTTCTGTTGGATCTTAAGAGTGTATGCCTAAATCTGAGAATAACCATGATTCTGTATCTTCAAAGCTAATACTTCGGAAGACTGGGAATGCATGGGTATTTCGAAGAGGATTAATGGCCAAGAAGAGCATGGCAAAGAAGAATGGATGTAATCCATCCGCTTCAGGTATTGTGTTACTGAGGTTTTTATGTCTGCTTCTTATTCATGGGTACTGGGTACCGCATGTGAGGCTCACATATGTTTTACATGTGTAGGAGCTCAGAAGAAGTAGGACGATTAGGCTTGGTGGGATCGACTCTCGGGTCAAGGACGGAGCATTGGATGCTGCTGTTGATATCATCTCACTGCCTTGAAGACTTTATCTAGAACTTTGCTATTATGTATCAGCTTATGTATTAGAACATCTTTCCTTTTGGAAAGGATTTCAGTTTGAAATAATAAATGATATTTCCTTTAAATCTGAGATGGTCTATTGAAGTGATACAGTTGATAATAGTTTGTGGTTCTATATGTAACACAAGATCAGATCCAATGATTCAATAAACACCCTCTTATAGCATTGTCTCTTGAACCATAGAACAATGGTTACATCGAAAGGTTCATGGACTATTGGGATCATTATCCTTTCAGGATTATGATACATGTGAGCCTTGTTCAAAGGAGCAAAATGACAGATGCTGCGTTCACCATAAAGGGTGGAAGGGTTAGTGGCTCGTTGGATCTATTACACAGCAATGTGTGTTGACCCATGTAAACAAGCACTAAGAGGTGTTGTATACTTCATTAGGTGTGGATATGCTTTATCTAACCCAAGTGCTTTGGAGAAATCCAAGAAGTTCAAAATGAAGTACAGAATCAAATTGGAGGATCTATTAAAGCACTTTGATTGGATCAAGGTGATTAGTGGAAAATTTGATGACTATCCTAAGGAGTGTGGGGTTATCTCTGTTGGGGTATGCCCTTAAGGCTAATGTTTGAGGCCTCGGGATTGTATCAGTATCATGTATAAACTTCATGTTTATAAAGGCAATGGTTGTTATTCATGTTGTTGCATTATCTGCTGTCATATGTATACTTCTGAATAATGTCTCAATGCTGTTCAGCTTGGCTGACATGCAGTTAAGTCCTTAGTCGAGATATCTTGGTGAACATGAGACAGCCTTGATATGATTGAGACTAATATGTGTTCTAATCTTATAGGATGCTTCGAGCATGGAATAAGATGTAGACTCATAGGTACATTGGATGTACTGGACAGACCCTACTAGGATGTTCAATTGCTTGTCAGAATGTGAATAATCCTTGTATGCAAACAAGTGGCATACTTCCTCTGACTTGAGATCACTTGTGTTTCTAAATGATGATTGTCATTGTTTTGAGGTAGTTCAATATCATTTGAAACATAATGGTTATAGACTATCTTGGATAATGATCATGAGTCAGGTTAGGACACTAGTGATAGATAAAGGATTGCCATCTCCTAGTTTGGAGTGTGATGTTCTAAAGGGGCCCCCTGGATGAGATGATTGAGAAAGTGTATGGCCATACCCAGATGACTATGTTCATCTGATCTAATCATTCTCATCATATTGGAGTTACAAGCTTGACACGCTTGTCCAATAAGAACATCCAGTTGCAAAGGAAACATGTATGTCTAGTGAAGTGGATTCACACTTGTGCTATGGTTTGGGTATAGTCTTGGAAGACTCTTTCCTTTATATTGGGAGACAGTGATGTGTTGCTAGATACCCCTCACTGATCGTGATAACGTAAGTTATCGTTACCGACATTTAAAGGAAACCCTTAGGGTCGCACAATTTGATGATATGGCTTACTTAAGTCAGATCGTGTGGACTGAATTGTTTTGGTTCAGTTTAAGGGATTTAAACTCTGATTGTAAGTGAGATCTAGTCTGATCATGTTTGATTGATTAGGGCTTGAGATCGGTAAGCTTCGATCGAGAGAATTGATGCTAGATTGGTCAGATCAGGAGCATCAAGAGATGAACGGTCAAATCTTGAATCTTAGGGTTTAAGGTGATCTGGACCAAGACTTGGCTTGATTTGGTCCTTGAACCAAATCCAACTTGAACCGGCTCATGTATGAGCGCATGGTTCAATTTAGAGGGATGAGCGTTCGGTTCACTTGGAGTGAACGCATAACGCATGTATTGAAGCATTTGCTATTTTTGGAAATTCGGTTTTCCAAAGTGGAAAACGCCTCCACGTTCGAGTGCAACGCTTCTCTATTCTCGTCTCTCGCCCCTTGCTCTCAAAGTTTCACTTTTGCGTGGTGAAGGTTGACGACAAGAGAGGATTCGGCCAAGAAGTGTAGATCTCATCCCTTCCATACGATAAGGGCACTTGGAGAACCTTGCTAGCACAAGGAACACAAGGAGTAGTCATCATCCTCTTGTGTGCGTCACCTTTGGAGGAGAGCCCTTTCGCCATCTTCTTCCAAGATGCCATTCGAATCAATGGCTATGGTATGATCTTCTTCTTGATCTATTCAATCATTTGACAGTTGATCATATGGCATGTAAAAGATTTTTAAGAAACCCTTGCTTCCTTACGAATTTTATATGCGCCTCCTATTAGGGTTTCGTCCCCCCTTAGATTTAGGGGGCTTTCAATTGGTATCAGAGCATTGGTTTATATATGTTCATATGATTGCTGAAGGTGATCCATGTATGCGTTTATGCATAGATCTAAGTTTTCTCATCATGCGAAACTACTAGTTGAATATATTTTATGTTGGCGCATGTTTGATGCTTACATAGTTGCGCATGTTGAATGTTGTAGTTTTTCTTAAAAAACTTAATCACTTGCGCGCCTCACTTAGATCTAAGCGCTTGCTATAAACCCTTAGACGGGTTAGTAGGGTTGAAGTCATCACCTAGTTAAGATCCAAACAGTCTGATCAGACCATCTGACAGCCTAGATGGGTCGACCAGATGGCATCTGTGCGCAAGCACAAGGTGGCTATAGGTCGACTGCAGACAGGCGTGTAGCGATGTCTGGTTGAGACAACAAGTGAACGCGTATGAGTTAGGCCCGGGGTCACACCCGCTTGCCAGAACTCATGAGGGTTGTTCAGCCCAGCGCATGCATGGTTGACCATTAGGTTGACTCAAGTCAGTTAGGACTTGGTGCATGCAAGGGCAGTGGATAAGACTAGGTCTGATGAGTGGATCCCTAGTAATGGACCGTTGTAAGGTAGTAAGGCACATAAGAAAATTAAAATTGATGCCAATGGGTTTTCGAAAATTTTATTTTCTTATTTGGATCACATGTTGGTTGGATGCCATGATGCTTGTTTATTTAATCTTATGTGGGCTGCCTATTTAATGTGTGCTGTGCTGGGGCCTGCGTGCCTGGAATTAAAATTGTAAATTAATTTTTTATTGTGATCTGCGCATCACATGTTATTTAATTTATAAAGTGTAATTGACCTGCGAGTCAATCTTGTCTAGATAGATTAAATTGTAATTTAATCAGAAAAGAGCACAGAGCACACTTGGCAGAGGCGCATGCAGCAGTGGCTTCACCAGTGGGAGGTCCAGGGTTCGACTCTGGGACAGGCGCATTTACCTGGTGGGCGCATCTGAGCTGCTGAGGGCGCTTGGGCCCTGGGTTGGGCCAGATGAGAAGGCAAAAGACCCATGAAGAGCTCAAGTGAAGACTTAAGTTAAATTAAGGTCTTACTTAGGTTTAATGGGCTTTTACCACATAAGATAAGCATGCTTTCTACTTATTGTTTATATAATTAGAACTGCATGATTTAATCTTCTGCTATCGCCATAGGTTATGCATGATAGTTAAGAAGATAAAAGACCGTTAAAATCCAACGCTAAAATATCAAGCACGTAAGCCTTCTGACGCGAAACCTCACTGTTCTGACTATCGTTGGGGCCGTGTTGTACCCACTCAGTGGGCACACCCATCTATCTTCAGACGGTGTGTGATTACACCTGCGTGTTACAGAGAAGGGATTTATCGCTTCTCGTTGCTCAGCATAGCACGTGGTGGTCCAGGGAGTAGGTCAGGTCAGCTTGACCATGTAGGCTACATACTGAGCATATGTGAGCTATATGGAGGCAGCCATCTGTGGGATCAGAGACTGTGTTGTACCAACTCAGTTGGCACAGTCTGCTGGATTGCCTAGATGAAGGGGAATCGCACGGGTTGGCGATTGGCAGGCATTGCCTACCAGAAATTAGTGCTTGTACTCTCTGTGCATCTTATCTCGCCTGAGCGGGACGCGGAGACCAAGTATGAAATCTGGATCCCATCTCACTAAAAGAGCGTTACTCTTTCGGACTGTTTAATGGATTTTTCAGTCAGATAAAATAGTGAGAAAAGAATCTTTCTTAAGTCCTGGATTGATTCTAAACATTGATACTTGTTGGGGTATGCCCTTAAGGCTAATGTTTGAGGCCTTGGGATTCTTTCAGTATCATGTATAAACTCTTATGTTTATAAAGGCAATGGTTGTTATTCAGTTTGTTACATTGTCTGCTGCAATAAGTGTACTTCTGAATAATGTCTCAATGCTATTCAGCTAGGCTGACATGCTCTATGTCCTTAGTCGAGATATCTTGGTGAACATGAGACAGCCTTGATATGATTGAGACTAATATGTGTTCTAATCTTATAGGATGCTTCGAGCATGGAATAAGATGTAGACTCATGGGTACATTGGATGTACTGGACAGACCCTACTAGGATATTCCATTGCTTGTCACAATGTGAATAATCCTTGTTTGCAACAAGTGGCACATGTCCTCTGACTTGAGATCACTTGTGTTTCTAAATGATGATTGTCATTGTTTTGAGGTAGTTCAATATCATTTGAAACATAATGGTTATAGACTATCTTGGATAATGATCATGAGTCAGGTTAGGACACTAGTGATAGATATAGGATTGCCGTCTCCTTGATTGGAGTGTGATGTTCTAAAGGGGCCCCCTCGGATGAGATGATTGAGAAAGTGTATGGCCATACCCAGGTGACTATGTTCATCTGATCTAATCATGCTCATCATATTGGAGCTACAGGCTTGACACGCTTGTCCAATAAGAACATCCAGTGGCAAAGGAATCATGTATGCCTCGTGAAGTGGATTCACACTTGTTCTGTGGTTTGGGTGTAGTCTTGGAAGACTCTTTCCTTTATATCGGGAGACAGTGATGTGTTGCTATATACCCCTCACTGATCGTGATAACGTAAGTTATCGTTACCGACATTTAAAGGAAACCCTTAGGGTCACACAATTTGATGATATGGCTTACTCATGTCAGATCGTGTGGACTGAATTGTTTTGGTTCAGTTTAAAGGGATTTAAACTCTGATTGTAAGTGAGATCTGGTCTGATCATGTTTGATTGATTAGGACTTGAGATTGGTAAGCTTCGATCGAGAGAGATGATTCTAGATCGGTGAGATCAGGAACATTAAGAGATGAACGGTCAGATCTGGAACCTTAGGGTTTAATTTGATCTGGACTAAAGGCTTGGCTTGATTGGTTTTTGAACCAAACCAATATGAACCGGCTCATACGTGAGCGCATGGTTCAAAGGGGAGAAGAATGTGCGTTCGGTTCACTTGGGTGAACACATCAACGCATGAAGTGAAGGCTTGCTATTTTTGGAAGTGGCGGTTTCCAAAATAGCCTCTCAACGCCTCACGTTCACTTCTCTTCGCTAAAATTGGTCGCCCATTCCTCTTGACGCATACACTCTCGTGTGATCGAAGGGGTTGACGACAAGGAGCTCTCGGCCAAGAAAAACATCTCCTCTTCCCTTCCATTCGACAAGGAGACTTGAAGATCTTTGCTAGCACAAGGATCAACAAGGAGGCGCCATCTATCTTCTTGTGTGCGGTACCTTCGGAGGAAAGCCCTTTTGCGATCTTCTTCCAAAGCTCCGTCAAAGCGATGGCCATGGTATGAATCTTTTCTGATCTATACTAGTTCATGAAAGTTGATCATATGACATGCAAAAGATCTAGAGAAACCCTTGCTTCCGCTCGAATTTTTGTTATGCGCCTACCTAGGGTTTCGCTCCCCCTTGAAGGGGACCCTTACAATTGGTATCAGAGCATGCGGTTATTGCTTGTTCATATGATTGCTTGATCTTCATGTTTGATCCATGAATGCGCTTATGAATAGATCTAGAGTTAACATGCGAAAATACATGCTTGTATGTTTTTACTCATGTTGGCGCATGTTTTATGTTGGCGCTTGTTAATGTTGTTTTTACCAAAACATATATATCTTGCGCGCTCCATCTAGATTTATAAGCGCCTGCTGTAAACCCTTAGACGGGTTAGTAGGGTTGAAGTCACAGTCGAGTCTAGATCCAAATAGTCTGATCAGACCATCTGACAGCCTAGATGGGTCGACCAGATAGCACCTGTGCGCAAGCACGAGGTGGCTATGGGTCGACTGCAGACAGGCGTGTAGCGAGGTCTGGTTGAGACGACCAGTGAGCACTCACGAGTTAGGCCCGGGGTCACACCCGCTTGCCAGAACTCATGAGGGTTGTTCAGCCCTTGGGGCATGCATGGTTGACCATTGGGTCGACTCAAGTCAGTTAGGACTTGGTGCATGCAAGGGCAGTGGATCTGACTAGACATGATGAGTGGATCCCTATTAATGGACCGTTGTAAGGTAGTAGGGCACATAAGAAAAATAAAATTGATTCCAATGGGATTTTGAAAAATTTTATTTGGTTGATGGATCACATGTTGAATGGATGCCATGATGCTTGTTTATTTCATCTTATGTGGGTTGCCCAATTAATGTGTGCTGTGCTGGGGCCTGCGTGCCTGGATTAAATTGTAAATTAATATTTATTGTGATCTGCGCATCACATGTCATTTAATTTATAAAGTGTAATTGACCTGCGAGTCAATCTTGTCTAGATAGATTAAATTGTATTTTAATCAGACAAGAGCACAGAGCACACATGGCAGAGGCACATGCAGCAGTGGCTTGACCAGGTGGGAGGTCCAGGGTTCGACTCTGGGATAGGCGCCATTTACCTGGTGGGCGCACCTAAGCTGCACTGGGCGCTATGGCCCTGGGCTGGGCCAGATGAGAGGCAAAAGACCCAAGAAGAGCTCAAGTGAAGACTTAAGTTAACTTAAGGTCTTACCTAGGCTTAATGGGCGTTTACCACATAAGATCATCATGCTTTCATTTATTTTCTAAATAATTAGAAATGCATGATTTATTTATCTTCTGCTATCACCATAGGATTTGCATGATAGTTAAGAAGATAAAAGACCGTTAAAATCCAACGCTAAAATATCAAGCTCGATAGCCTTCTGACGCGAAACCTCACTGTTCTGACTATCGTTGGAGCCGTGTTGTACCCACTCAGTGGGCACGTCCATCTATCTTCAGACGGTGTGTGATTTCACCTGCGTGTTACAGAGAAGGGATTTATCGCTTCTCGTTGCTCAGCATAGCAAGTGGTGGTCCAGGGAGTAGGTCGGGTCAGCTTGACCATGTAGGCTACATACTGAGCATATGTGAGCTATATGGAGGCAGCCATCTGTGGGATCAGAGACTGTGTTGTACCAACTCAGTTGGCACAGTCGGCTGGATTGCCCAGATGAAGGGGAATCGCACGGGTTGGCGATTGGCAGGGACTGCCTACCAGAAATTAGTGCTTGTACTCTCTGTGCATCTTATCTCGCCTGAGCGGGACGCGGAGACCAAGTATGAAATCTGGATCCCATCTCACTAAAAGAGTTTTACTCTTTCGGGCTGTTTTGCTGGATTTTTCAGCCAGATAAAATAGTGAGAAAAGAATCTTTCTTAAGTCCTGGATTGATTCTAAACATTGATACTGACCTTGCTGTTCTTGCATTGTTGTAGATTCCTGCAGCAACGAACACCATGAGCTTCAATGTGTGATCCCTACTGGAAAGGGAGAAGTTTGCTGGGCCAAACTTCTCAGACTAGTACGGACACCTTAAGATTGTTCTTAAGGCTGAGAGGAAACTGTATGTCCTCGAGACGGCTATACCGCCTCAACCCGCTCCGAACGCCGCAAGGGCGGTTCGGGATGCCTATGAAAAGCATGTCAATGATAGCATTGATGTCGCTTGCCTGATGCTAGCGTCTATGACGCCACAGCTGCAGCGTCAGCATGAGGATATGTCTGCTATAGAAATGATAGCAAACCTCAAGATGCTATATGCTGCACAGGCGAGGACTGAGCGCTATAATTTGACCAAGCTTTTCTTTCAGAGCAAACTGGCTGAAGGGAGTCCAGTGGGAGCTCATGTGCTCAAGATGATTGGGCACAAAGAGGCTCTAGAGAAACTGGGGCATACCATCAATCTGGAGCTTGCTGTAGACATTATTCTGCAGTCTCTCCCGGCCTCTTTCGATCTGTTCATTATTAATTTTAATATGAACAAGATTGATTGTACTCCGGCAGAGTTGCTGAATATGCTCTTGACTACAGAGGAGACTCTAAAGGGAAAGCCTTCAACCTCTGTCTTGATGTTTCCTTCCAGGAACAAGAAGAAGGGGAAGAAGGGCAAAGCCCCTGTCAAGAATTACAACAAGGCTCTGAAACAAAAGGTTAAGCGGTCGAAGGAATACAGGTGTTTCCATTGTGGCCAGCTGGGTCACTGGAAAAAGGACTGTAAAGCGCTCCAAGGAGACAAGAAGGGAAGCATTGCTTCTGGCTCAGGTATTTTTGTGACTGAAGTCATGATATCTTCTTCTTCTATTTCATGGGTGTTGGACACTGCATGTGGAGTTCACATTTGTTCAAATGTACAGGAACTCAAGAGAAGAAGACAGGTGGGACAGCATGAGGTGGACCTACGAGTTGGAAACGGGGCACGGGTTGCTGCTGTTGCTGTAGGAGAATATTACATCTCATTACCATCTGGACTTGTATTGGAACTAAACAATTGTTATTTTGTACCTAGCATTACCAAGAATATTATCTCAATTCCTGCTCTTGTCAGGAAAGGATTTTCCTTTGAATGCAATATTTCAAAGTGTGTTCTTTCTTTAGATAATATTGTTTATGCTATTGGATCAATTAACAATGGGTTATTCATGTTGGACATGGAATGTTCTATACAAAACATTGATAATAAGAAAGCCAAGTATGCTGATGACAGCACCTTGCTATGGCATAATCGTTTAGGCCATATTAACAAGAAGCGCATTAAGCGGTTGCATGACCATGGACTGCTGGGATCATTCTCCTATGAGGAGATTGATACATGCAAAGCTTGTTTATTGGGCAAAATGACGAAGTCTCCTTTTCCTCATAAAGGTCAAAGGGCTTCAGGTTTACTTGACCTTATACACAGTGATGTGTGTGGGCCATTTAGTAAACATGCCAGAGGTGGCTATTCATACTTCATTACCTTTACTGATGATTTCAGTAGATATGGTTATGTCTATCTGATGAGACATAAGAGTGAATCTTTTGACAAGTTCAAAGAGTTCAAAAATGAAGTACAAAATCAGCTAGGCCGAAATATCAAGGCACTTCGCTCAGATCGAGGTGGTGAATACCTAAGTCGAGAGTTTACTGACTATCTGAAGGAGTGTGGGATTATCTCACAGCTCACTCCGCCAGGAACACCGCAATGGAATGGTGTATCCGAGAGGAGGAACAGAACCTTACTGGATATGGTTCGTTCTATGATGAGTCAGGCTACTCTACCTTACTCCTTTTGGGGATTTGCACTGGAAACAGCTGCAAAGGTACTAAACCGAGTGCCATCCAAGGCAGTTTCAAAGACTCCATATGAGTTATGGTATGGGAAACAGCCGAGCTTGACATTTATTAAGATCTGGGGTTGCGAGGCTTATGTCAAAAAGCTCACCTCTGGGAAACTAGAGAGCAGATCTGAGAAATGCATCTTTGTCGGTTACTATTTCTACGATCCCAAAGAGAACAAAGTATTTGTTGCTCGGACGGCTATTTTTCTTGAGAAGGAATTTCTTCTGCAAGAGGCCAGTGGGAGAGAAATAAAGCTGGATGAGAATCCAGAAGAAGGACAAAGTAGTCAAGCACAGTTGGATGAGCCTGAGCCAGTAGAACAGGTTATTGAACAACCTGAGGCTCAGATATCACGGGAACCGTGAAGATCGGGATGGATCCGTCGACAGCCTGAGCGCTATGACGGAGTCTACATCATTGATAATGATGAACCCCTCACTTATGCGGATGCGGTCAGTGGACCGGAGTCAGCTAGATGGTTTGAAGCTATGCGAGCCGAGATGGACTCCATGTCAGATAACCAAGTCTGGGATTTGGTTGATCCGCCTCCGGGAGTAATCCCTATAGGCTGTAAATGGATCTTCAAGAAGAAGATTGACATGGATGGTAACGTGGTTACCTATAAAGGCAGGCTAGTTGCGAAAGGATTCAAACAAATCTACGGGATAGATTATGATGAAACTTTCTCTCCTGCAGCCATGTTCAAGTCAATTCGGATTATTCTTGCGATAGCAGCATATTACGATTATGAGATCTGGCAAATGGATGTGAAGACCGCTTTTCTTAATGGAAAATTGGATGAGGATGTGTATATGACACAACCTGAAGGTTTCACTAATCCATCAGATCGTCATAAAATATGCAAGTTAAAGAAATCCATTTATGGACTTAAACAAGCATCAAGAAGCTGGAATATTCGTTTTGATGAATCAATCAGTGAGTTTGGTTTCATCAAGAATGAAGATGACCCGTGTGTATATAAGAGGTTTAGTGGGAGCGTAATTACTTTCCTAGTCCTCTACGTCGATGATATCTTAATCATTGGAAACGATATTCCTGAACTGCATGCTGTTAAGGCATGGTTAAGAAAATGTTTCCAGATGAAAGATCTAGGAGAAGCAGCCTATGTATTAGGTGTGAAGATCTACAGAGATAGATCTAAGAGGCTTCTCGGGCTGTGCCAGAGTACTTACTGTTGGTGTATATGCCCTAGGACCTAGTTTTGGTCCATCTTTGTACTACTTGACTCTGATATTAATATATATCTTTCTGGCATTGTCGTTATCATTGTTTGTCTACACCTGCGATTGTGTACTTACATGATAATGTCCCTGGAGATAGATTGGATCTGTGCTCGAACTATAGTCCCCAGTCGATGTACCTGAGTGGATATGGGACAACTCTGGTACTTGAGAGACTGGTATGTGGGCTGGTTAGGCACGTGGTGCTAACGCAGACACATGGGTATATCATTGGAGGATATACTGGATAGACCCACTGTGAGGCTATGACTTGGTGTCATGAGTTATCCTCACAAGTGACAGGAGATGCATTGATCCCTTGACTTGAGGTCATTGACCATTCTATATGGTTAGGGACTTGCTTTGATGCAACCTAACACCTTGCTGTAGTTGGGAGGTCATAACGGTTGTCATTGAGCATGTCACGACCCATATGAGAAGGTCAATGGACAGACATAGGATTTGCCCCTTCCTTAGGGAAGTGTGATATCCATGGAGCTCCCTTATGGTTCTATGACTGAGAGTGTATGGCCATACCCAGGTGAGAACCTATTTTAGTCATAGCCATGTGATTGGATGAAAAACAAGTGGTGACACACTTGTCCAATCGGATATCAGTACGGCAAAGAGACTGTAATGCATCTGTACCTAGTTGCGATGATGGGGATGTCGATGTCGATATCCATTCCAATAACCTGGGTAGCAGCGATGCACTGCTAGGTGCCACTCATTGCTTGTGATGACCTTTGGTCAGCACTGCCAGCGTTAGAGGAACCTACAGGGTCGTACACCTTGATACTCGAGTTTTCATATTGATCGGGTAGCCTTTAGATCGAGTTATTGGATAACTCTGATCTATTTGGGAGATTTCATCAGCGCCAATGGGCCTGATGAGATGGATGAAACTTATTGGGGCCAACTTCCGTTTTTGGCATATCGATCAAATTAACCATGGTTAGCCTCATTTAACCATGGGTTAAATTGGATTGGATCCAATAGCTTGGTTAACATGCATAATGGACTTTGGGCTTGGCCCATTGCTTAGTTGGGCTTGCTAATAAGTTGTATTGAAGGGCTATGAGGCTTGAAGGGTATAATGGGGATGAATTAATAGGATAGGCGCATATGGAATCCTAGTTGGACTAGGATTTGCGCCTATGCCTTGTTTGGTATCTCCTAGGTGATTAAATCAAATTGGATTTGATTAAATCACACAAGATAATTGATTGGATTGTGTTTGACAATTGTGGGCTGATTATTAACATAATTAGAGTCCTAATTGGATTAGGACTTGCGCCCAAGCCACATTAGGCAATCCATCATATTGCCTTGACTAGGTCTAGGCGCATGGATGGGATTAATGCCTCATATGGCATGATATGGGCGCATATGGCTGATGCTTGCTTTGGCAAGTCTTAGGCGCATATGGGAGTGGAGATTTAATCAATATATTTGATTGGATAATCTCCTAGAATCATGCCCTAATTGTCAACACTTGCCATTCTCCCCTAACCGCCTCTTGCTCCTATAAATAAGCCCTTGCCGCCCCCTCTCTTGACGATGCTAATTCCTTGGAGGCGTGAAGCATTAGAGGGCGACGGCTTGGAGAGCTTAGAGCTCTTCTTCTTCCATCAAGGGCGCAAGCATGCTTCTTCTCTTCCTTTCCTTGGCGCAAAGGAACAAGAAGGCTGGCGGCGTTGTCTTCTCCTTCCATCTCCTTGGCGCATCACATCTTGGTGGTGGCGCAAGTTGCTTGGAGGATTCTCCTAAGGCATGGATCTTCTTACCGAGGCTAGCACCGGGCGAGGAAGAAGAAAACTTGAGGAATCCGTGTGTGCGAGACTGCAGAGGGCGAACACTTGGGCGCCTTCATCGACATCGGCTTCCAATTGCTAAAAGGTACTTACTATCACATCGTGTCGACCCCCTCGCAAGAGATCTTCACTGGGTTTTTGGGACTAGCCTGTTTCGGGGACATTCTTCCGCTGCATAAAATGTATGTCCATGGCTCTGAAAATTGTAAAATATCCCCGGGGTTTCCCAACAGTGGTATCAGAGGTACTTGCGAGCCTCGAACGATGTTCTTTCATGCTTTTCATGCTCACATGCCATATCTACATTTTCGCATATTGCATAGATGTTGGCGCATGATTTTTCTTTAAGTAGAAAAATTGTAGGTCTCTTGTTTCTTACTTCTAATTAACTTCTTGTGGTTCTTTGCTCTCTTCATGTGATGGGAAAGACCCATATGTGGAAGAGAAAATTTCTCCTCTCATAATAGGATAGACCTATCTTGAGAGACTTGTTGGAATAGGGCATGGACTGGGTGATTGCCCTTATCCTAGCAAGTTAGGGATTGCAAGGAGGGCAACTGGTATGCCTCTTGTAGACTCCTGAGAGAAACTTAGAATCAAAGATTTGTGATATGAAGGGAAGGAAGAGAGACATGTTTTATGAAAAAGTAAAATTTCAGAATTTATGTTTTTCATGAGCATGTAGAATTGCATGAGTAAGTACTTGATTGTGCATGATGTTGTGGTCGTATGTCAAGCCCCCTAGCATGCCTGTGATGTATCCTTGTGAGGCCTGCGTGCCGCTTTTCTTTTTGCTTTTAACTAAGAAGAAGATTAGGGTGGCGCATCTACTTGGAGCAAGGTGCATGCTTGCTTGGTTGCGCATCCTTGCCTGATGGCGCAACAAGCTTCATAGGAGCGCAAGTTAGGGTTTGGCCGAGCCTTGTGCTTGTGTGCTATCCCTCTTGTGGCTTGCTAAATGGCGCACCTTCCTTGGAGGAAGACCATGGCATTGGCCGAACCTTGTGGGTATACCCCTAGGGTTTGAGAGCTAAACCATGGGAGAATGACCTTGGAGCCAACCTTGAAGATAGAGCTAGAGGTCGGCTAGGCTAGGTCTAAACATGGGGCTTGAATCCTAGGTCAAGAGTTGAACCCCTTTTTGGCATGGATTGGTTCAATGTCTTGAATGGGCTATGATCACATCATCCTTTTATTGCTTTCTTTACAAAAGCTAAAGCATGCCTGTGATGTTTTATCGTTATGTTATCACCATAGGATTGCATGCCTGTAATGATAGACATAAGATAAAACTGAGATGATGAGACCTTAAACAAAAACCCTCAATTAAAATATCAAGTCTAGTAGCCTTCTAACGCGTAGCCCTCACTAAGCTATCGATCAGTGGAGTTGTGAACTGTTTCCCACCCTCGTGGGACACACCCACTTATCTTTAGAAAGTGCATGGTGGCAATGGTTTCCCCAGTCCAGTTTTAACCTGGGCGTGCCTTCACAAGGAAACTCGTTGGCCCTGGGCATAACGGTTAGGGATGGACTTGACTAGAAGTTCACATGTGCTGGGCACATGGTGAAAGTCTAGAGGCATCGTTGAGAGGTAAGGGTTTCATGTTGTATCGAGCCCTCGCTGGACATGAAATGCCTGGACTGTCTCAATAAGGGGAATTGCTTGGAGCAATCGGCCGGCGCGCCCACCTTAGGAAACATGGGTCACTTTGTGCATCTCATCCCACCCTCGTGGGACGCGAAGCCCTGTGTGGAATGAGGATCTCATCTCACTAGGAAATCTTGGATTTCTCGATTGACTTTGTGGGTTGTCAATTTGATTAAAAATAGTGGGAGCCATGGTCATTTAAAAGGCAAGTCCAGTTTAAATGACTCGAAGTAGTACTAATCTGCTGTTTCTTGGTTGTTGTAGAACAATGGCTATGAACAATAGCAGTTGGTCACTGCGATCTACCCTGGATAAGTTGGTTGGATCCAACTTACTGGATTGGTATATGAACTTGAGAATCGTGCTCAAGCTCGAGAGGAAGCTTTATGTTCTTGAGCGTCTTATTCCTGAGCCACTTCCATGCTCGGCCTCAGCGGCTGAGAGGGATGCTTATGATAAGCATCAGGTTGATACTTTGGAGGTTGCTAACCAACATGTCACTTGAAGGGTTATATGAATCGAAGAGTGCCTCTGAAATTATTTTAATCTAAGGCAGCTCTTTGATGAATTGGTTGAGCTCAATCCTGCTAAAGTTGATATTCAGTGTGTTGAGCCGAAAGGCTTGACCAAGGAACTGAAATTAAAGATGGATATGATCAGGAATAATAGGTGCTATTCATGTGGAGGGCCACCTCACATGTTGAAGGACATGTTGCAACTTCAGAATGAGGAGAAGAAAGGCAAGGCCTTGTCTTCATGCTCAGGTATTTATGTTACCGAAGTCAACCTTTCTACTCCTATGACATGGGTATTGGATACCGCATGTGGAGTACAAATATGCAAAGGCACAGAAAGGATAGATCGGTAAGGCCTAGAGAGATTGACCTACGGATAGGTAACAGGGCACAAGTTGCTGCTGTTGCTGTAGGAGTTTTTCTCCCTGCCTTCTGGACTTCAGTTAAAGCTAGACAATTGCTATTATGTACCTTCTCTTACCAAAACATTGTATCCACTCCTTGCTTGGCAAAGAAAGGATTTAGGTTTGAAATAAAAGAGAACTTGTGTTCTTTTTCTTTTGCAAACATGTTTTATGGGAAGGGTACTTTGTGCAATGGTCCGCATGTCTTGGACATGGTTAGCTCTATTTGTAACATAAATATTAAAAGGACCAAACTGAGTGGTTCAGTTGGTGCTTTCCTACGGCATTGTCGATTAGCCCATATAAACAAGAATCGCATTCGACAACTCCATGAAAATGGGTTGCTAGATTCGAGTTCCTTGGAGGAACTTGATGCATATGAGACTTGTTTATTAGGGAAAATGACAAAGATGCCCTTCACCAAGACTGGTGAGAGGGCAGGAGGTTTGTTGGATCTCATACATAGTGATGTGTGTGGGCTATTCAATAAACAAGCCAAAGGAGGGTATAACTACTTCATCACATTTACTGATGACTTCAGTAGATATGGTTATGTCTACATGATGAGACATGAGTCTGAATCCTTTGAGAAACTTAAGGAGTTCAGACATGAAGTAGAGAACCAGCTTGGTAGATCCTTTAAGAATCTTCGATCAGATCGTGATGGAGAGCACCTGAGCAGTGTATTCTTTGACTATCTGAGTAAGTGTGGGATCCTATCCCAACTCACTCCTCCTAGAGCACCTCGGTAGAATGGTGTATCTGAAAGGAGAAATCGAACCTTGTTGGACATAGTTCGGTCTATGATGAGTCATGCAACTCTACCTCCCTCATTCTGGGGACATGCACTTGAAAAAGCTTCTCTAATACTGAATAATGTTCCATCTAAGAGTGTCTCAAAGATTCCATACGAGGTATGGAATGGGAGACGCCCTAATCTAACTTTTATCAGGATCTAGGGATGTGAGGCTTATGTCAAACGTCAGGATTCTAGCAAGCTAGAACCTAGATCTGATAAGTGTATGTTTGTGGGGTACCCTAAGGAGACTAAGGGTTACTACTTCTATATTCCCACCGAGAACAAAGTTTTTGTTGCTCGGGGTGCGGTCTTTCTAGAGAAAGAATTTCTCATGAAAGAAGTTAGTGGGAGGAAGTTTGACTTGGACGAGGTCCAAGTGCAACCACAAGACATAGAGATGGGAACCTGAGCCACCTACAGCGGTTGCTAGGCAACCTGAGGCTCAGACACAGGCCCCACGTAGGTCTGGAAGGATTCATCGTGCACCTGAGAGGTACGGGTCGCTGCCGACCCAACACGATGGGATCTTCATCATTGAGGATGAACCCAGAACCTATGATGAGGCGGTCAGTGGACCGGACTCCGAGAGATGGCTTGAGGCCATGCGATCCGAGATGGATTCCATGTCGGCTAACCAAGTCTGGGATTTGGTTGAGCTGCCTAATGGGTAGACTAATGGGTGTAAATGGGTGTAAATGGGTCTTCAAGAGGAAGACAGACATGGATGGCAAAATAGTTACCTATAAGGGTAGACTAATGGCTAAAGGATTTAAACAAGTCCACGGGGTGGACTATGATGAAACCTTCTCGCCAGTTGCCATGATCAAATCCATTCGGATTCTGCTTGCTATAGCTGCATATCATGACTATGAGATATGGCAGATGGATGTGAAGACAGCGTTCCTTAACGGGAAGCTAACTAAGGATGTGTATATGACACAACCTAATGACTTCATCCATCCTGCAGATACTAGTAAAGTCTGCAGGCTAAAGAAATCCATTTACGGATTAAAGCAAGCATCTCGAAGTTAGAATCTTCAGTTTGATGAAGCTGTGAGAGATTATAGCTTTATCAAAAGCGAAGATGACGCCTGTGTATATAGAAAATTCAGTGGGAGCTTGGTGACTTTTCTGGTCATGTATGTCGATGACATACTGCTCATCGGAAATGACATCCCTAGTCTTCAAGCTGTGAAGACATGGTTAGGGGAGTGTTTCGAGATGAAGGACTTAGGGGAGGCCGCCTATATTCTAGGCGTGAGGATCTACCGGGATAGATCCAAGAGGCTCTTGGCCCTTAGTCAGAGTACCCACATTGATAAGGTCCTGGAGGGGTTCAACTTGGAGCAATCCAAGAAGGGATACCTTCCAGTGAGACATGGCCTTAATCTCTCAAAGAACCAGTGTACCAACACAGAGCCTGAGAGAGATGACATGAGTCGAGTGCCCTATGCTTTGGCGGTGGGATCGATCATGTATGCAATGTTGTGTACTAGACCAGTTGTGGCTTATGCTGTGAGCATAACCAGCCGATACCAATCCAATCCTAGTTTACAGCACTGGGTGGCTGTAAAGAATATCCTTGAGTATCCTGAAAGGGACTAAGGATTTATTCTATAAAGTCTACGGAGGACAGGAAGAACTCAGTGTGCAGGGCTTCACTGATGAGTCGTTCTAGTCTGATCCTGACGACTTCAGATCGCAGACCAGCTATTAGTTTAAGATGGTTGGAGGTGCTGTACGCTGGAAGAGCTTCAAGCAATCCACCATAGCTAATTCTACAACCGAAGCTGAGTATGTGGTTGCTTCTGAGGCAGCCAATGAAGCCGTTTGGATCAGGAAGTTCTTTTCTGAACTTCAGGTGGTTCCAAGTGCAATGGATCCCATTGAGCTCTACTATGACAACAATGGGAACTGCACATAATAAGGAACCACGGTCTCATCAAAGGTCCAAACACATACTCAAGAGATTTCGCCTGATCAAAGAGATCATTGATCGAGGTGATGTCAAGATTAGCAGAATTGACACAGAGAGCAATCTAGCAGACCCACTGACCAAGGCTTTGGCGCAGCAGAAGCATGATGGTCGTACTAGAGATATGGGGTTGAGGTTGCTCAACCTCTAGGTTGAAGGAGCCCCTAAATGAAGGGGGCAAAAACCCTAAGCATGGCGCAAATGAAATGTATGCAAGCGGAAGCAAGGGTTTGAAGAACCGTTGCATGCCATATATTCAACTATCATGGATTGATAAGAAGAAGGGGAGATCCATACCAATGCCATAGGCTTGGAAATCGGCTTGGATGAAGAGAACAAGTTAGGTCTCCTCCACAAGTCCACACACAAGATGAGGGATGGCTACCCTTTAGGATCTTCCTTGTGCTAGCAAGAGATCCCCTTTCGGTCCTTGTCGTGTGGGATGATGAGATGTCCCTTTTCGAGAGCTTCTCTTGGATGATCCCTCCTCTCTTCGTCAACCACACCAACGAAAGAGCTAGGCGTTGAAAAGAAAACCCTCAACGCATAAGCGTTTTAGCATTGAAGCAAAACCGGCCTTGATGACTTTCCATAAATGGAAGTCAATCAAGCCATGCGTTCAATCCAACCCAAAACGCATATGGCTTTGAACCAAGCGTTCACCCTTGTGAACCGGTTCAAGCCAAATCATCCAATCGGCTTTGGTTCATTAAACCAAACCAAAATAGCTCAAGCCATTTGGTCTAGACCAAATCGAACCCCAAGGCTCATGATCTAACCATTCATGTCCTGATGCCCCTGATCTCTCCGATCTAGCATCACCTCTCTCGATCGAAGCTTACCGATCTCAAGCCCTAATCAATCAAACATGATCAGACCAGATCTCACTTACAATCAGAGATTAAATCCCTTTAATCTGAACTCAAAGAATCCAGTCCACACGATCTGACTCAAGTAAGCCATATCATCAAATTGTGCGACCCTGAGGGTTTCCCTTAAATGTCGGTAACGATAACTTACGTTATCACGATCAGTGAGGGGTATCTAGCAACACATCACTGTCTCCCGATATAAAGGAAAGAGTCTTCCAAGACTACTCCCAAACCATTGCACAAGTGTGACTCCATTCACAAGGCATACATATGTCCTTTGCCACTGGATGTTCTTATTGGACAAGCGGGTCAAGCTTGTAACTCCAATACGATGAGCATGATTAGATCAGATGCCCATAGTCATCTGGGTATGGCCATACACTATCTCAATCATCTCATATAGGGGGCCCATTAGAACATCACACTCCTTAAACAAGGAGACGGCAATCCTGTGTCTATCACTAGTGCCCTAACCTGATTCAAGCCCACCATCCAAGATAGTCTATAATCATTATGTTTCAAATGATATTGAACTACCTCAAGACAATGACAATCATCATTTAGAAACACAAGCGATCTCAAGTCAGAGGACATGTGCCACTTGCTGCTTACAAGGATCATTCACATTGTGACAAGCAATGGAATATCCCAGTAGGGTCTGTCCAGTACATCCAATGTACCCATGAGTCTACATCTTATTTCATGCTCGAAGCATCCTATAAGATCAGCACTCATATTAGTCTCAATCATATCAAGGCTGTCTCATGTTCACCAAGATATCTCGACTAAGGACTTAGAGCCTGTCAGCCTAGCTGAACAGCTTTGAGACATTATCCAGAAGTACACTTATTACAGCAGACAAGGTAACAACCTGAATAATAACCATGCCTCTTATAAACTTACCAGTTTATTACATGATACACTTTATAATCCCAAGGCCTCAAACATTAGCCTTAAGGGCATACCCCAACAATCTCCCACTTGCACTTAATCTAATGGTTGAGAAATCTCAAACCCATATTATTACAGTGCTTTTCATGCTTCTGCTGCGCCAGAGGCTTGGTAAGCGGGTCTGCCAGATTGTCATCTGTATGAACCTTGCATATTTTGATCTCGCCTCGATCAATGATCTCCCGGATCAAGTGAAACCGTCTCTGTATGTGCTTGGACTTCTGGTGCGACCGTGGTTCCTTTGCTTGTGCAATTGCTCCAGTGTTATCACAGAAGATAACCAAAGGATCGGCACTCGAAGGAACGACACCAAGTTCTCTCACGAACTTACGAATCCACACTGCCTCCTTGGATGCTTCCGAGGCTGCAACATACTCGGCTTCTGTTGTGGAATCAGCAACAGTTGACTGTTTGAAACTCTTCCACACCACTGCTCCACCATTCAAGCTGAAAACATAGCCTGATTGCGATCGGAAATCATCCTGGTCCGACTGGAACGAAGCATCAGTATATCCCTCTATACTGAGTTCTTCCTGACCACCATATATCAAGAACATATCTTTGGTCCTCCGCAGATATTTTAAGATGTTCTTGACCGCAATCCAGTGCGCCAACCCTGGATTACTTTGGAATCGACTGGTCACGCTTAACCCGTAAGCGACGTCTGGGCGAGTACACAACATCGCATACATAATGGACCCAATAGCCGAAGCATAAGGTGTATTGTCCATTTCATCTTTCTCAGTCTGTGTTTGTGGACACTGACTCTTCGAAAGATTCAGACCATGTCTGACTGGAAGATATCCACGTTTAGAATTCTCTAAATGGAATCTCTCCAGGACCTTATCGATGTAAGTACTCTGGCACAACCCGAGAAGCCTCTTAGATCTATCCCGGTAGATCTTCACACCTAATACATAGGCTGCTTCTCCTAGATCTTTCATCTGGAAACATTTTCCTAACCATGCCTTAACAGCATGCAGTTCAGGAATATCATTTCCAATGATCAAGATATCATCGACGTAGAGGATTAGGAATGTAATTACGCTCCCACTAAACCTCTTATATACACACGGGTCATCCTCGTTCTTGATGAAACCAAACTCAGAGATTGATTTATCAAAACGAATATTCCAGCTTCTTGATGCTTGTTTAAGTCCATAAATGGACTTCTTTAACTTGCATATTTTATGACGATCTGATGGATTAGTGAAACCTTCCGGTTGTGTCATATACACATCCTCATCCAGATTTCCATTAAGGAAAGCTGTCTTCACATCCATCTGCCAGATCTCATAGTCGTAATATGCTGCTATCGCGAAAAGAATCCGAATAGACTTAAACATGGCTACAGGTGAGAAAGTTTCATCATAATCTATCCCGTAGATTTGTTTGAAACCTTTCGCAACTAGCCTGCCTTTATAGGTAACCACGTTACCATCCATGTCAATCTTCTTCTTGAAGATCCATTTACAGCCTATAGGGATTACACCCGGAGGCGGATCAACCAAATCCCAGACTTGGTTATCTGACATGGAGTCCATCTCGGCTCGCATAGCGTCAAGCCATCTAGCTGACTCCGGTCCACTGACCGCATCCGCATAAGTTAGGGGTTCATCATTATTAATGATGTAGACTCCGTCATAGCGCTCAGGCTGTCGACGGATCCTACCCGATCTTCGCGGTTCCCGTGATATCTGAGCCTCAGGTTGTTCAGTAACCTGATCTACCAGCTCAGGCACATCCAACTCTGCTTGACTACTTTGTCCTTCCTCTGGATTCTCATCCAGCTTTATTTCTCTCCCACTGGCCTCTTGCAGAAGAAACTCCTTCTCAAGAAATATGGCCGTCCGAGCAACAAATACCTTGTTCTCTTTGGGATCGTAGAAATAATAACCCTTAGTTTCCTTAGGGTAACCGACAAAGATACATTTGTCAGATCTGCTCTCTAGTTTCCCAGAGGCGAGCTTTTTGACATAAGCCTCGCAACCCCAGATCCTGATAAATGTCAAGCTAGGCTGTTTCCCATACCATAACTCATATGGTGTCTTTGAAACTGCCTTGGATGGCACTCGGTTTAGTACCTTTGCAGCTGTTTCCAGTGCAAAACCCCAAAAGGAATATGGAAGAGTAGCCTGACTCATCATAGAACGAACCATGTCTAGTAACGTTCTATTTCTCCTCTCGGACACACCATTCCATTGCGGTGTTCCTGGCGGAGTGAGCTGTGAGATAATCCCACACTCCTTCAGATAGTCAGTAAACGCATGACTCAGGTATTCTCCACCTCGATCAGAACGAAGTGCTTTGATATTTCGGCCTAGCTGATTTTGTACTTCATTTTTGAACTCTTTGAACTTGTCAAAAGATTCACTTTTATGTCTCATCAAATAGACATACCCATACCTACTGAAATCATCAGTAAAGGTAATGAAGTACTGATAGCCACCTCTGGCATGTTTACTAAAAGGCCCACACACATCACTGTGTATAAGGTCCAGTAAACCTGAAGTCCTTTGACCTTTATTAGAAAAAGGAGACTTCGTCATTTTACCCATCAAACAAGCTTTGCATGTATCAATCTCCTCACAGGAGAATGATCCCAGCAGTCCATGTTCATGCAACCGCTTAATGCGCTTCTCATTTATATGGCCTAAACGACTATGCCATAGCAAGGTGCTGTCATCAGCATACTTGGCTTTCTTATTATCAATGTTTTGTATAGAATTTTCCATGTCCAACATGTATAACCCATTGTTAATTGAACCAGTTGCATACACAATATTATCAAAAGAAAGTACACACTTTGAAATCTTGCATTCAAAGGCAAATCCTTTCCTGACAAGAGCAGGAATAGAGATAATATTCTTGGTAATACTGGGTACAAAATAACAATTGTTTAATTCTAATACAATGCCAGATGGTAAGGAAATGAAATAGTCTCCTACAGCAACAGCAGCAACCCGTGCCCCGTTTCCAACGCGTAGGTCTACCTCATGCTGTCCCACCTGCCTTCTTCTCTTGAGTTCCTGCACATTTGAACAAATGTGAACTCCACATGCAGTGTCCAACACCCATGAAATAGAAGAAGAAGATAACATGACCTCAGTCACATATATACCTGAGCCAGAAGCGATGCTTCCCCTCTTATCTCCTTGGAGCGCTTTACAGTCCTTTTTCCAGTGACCCAGCTGGCCACAGTGGAAACACCTGTTGTCCTTCGACCGCTTAACCTTCTGTTTCAGGGCCTTGCTGTAATTCTTGACAGGGGCCTTGCCCTTCTTCCCCTTCTTCTTGTTCCTCGAAGGAACCATCAAGATAGAGGTTGAAGGCTTACCCTTCAGAGTTTCCTCAGTTGTCAAGAGCATATTCAGCAGCTCTGCCGGCGTACAATCGATCTTGTTCATATTAAAGTTAATAATGAACGCATCGAAAGAGGGCGGAAGAGACTGCAGAATAATGTCCACAGCAAGCTCCTGGTTGACGGTATGCCCCAGTTTCTCTAGAGCCTCCTTGTGCCCAATCATCTTGAGCACGTGAGCTCCCACCGGGCTCCCCTCAGCCAGTTTGCTCTGAAAGAAGAGCTTCGTCAGATTATAGCGTTCAGTCCTCGCCTGTGCAGCATACAGCATCTTGAGGTTCGCTATAATTTCTATAGCCGACATATCCTCATGCTGACGCTGCAGCGGTGGCGTCATAGACGCAAGCATCAGGCAAGCGACATCAATGCTATCATTGACGTGCTTTTCGTAGGCATCCCGAACCGCCCTTGCGGCGTTCGGAGCGGGCTGCGGCGGTATCGCCGTCTCGAGGACATACAGTTTCCTCTCTGCCTTAAGAACGATCTTAAGGTGTCCGAACCAGTCAGAGAAGTTCGGCCCAGCAAACTTCTCCCTTTCCAGTAGGGATCGCACATTGAAGCTCATGGTGTTCGTTGCTGCAGGAATCTACAACAAGCAAGAACAGCAAGGTCAGTATCAATGTTTCAGAATCAATCCAGGACTTAAGAAAGATTCTTTTTCTCACTATTTTGTCTGACTGAAAAATCCAGTAAACAGTCCGAAAGAGTAACACTCTTTTAGTGAGATGGGATCCAGATTTCATACTTGGTCTCCGCGTCCCGCTCAGGCGAGATAAGATGCACAGAGATGACAAGCACTAATTTCTGGTAGGCTGTCCCAGCCAATCGCCAACCCGTGCGATTCCCCTTCATCTTGGCAATCCAGCAGACTGTGCCAACTGAGTTGGTACAACACAGCCTCTGATCCCAGAGATGGCTGCCTCCATGTGCTACCATATGCGCCACATATGTAGCCTACATGGTCAAGCTGACCCGACCTACTCCCTGGACCACCACGTGCTATGCTGAGCAACGAGAGGGGATAAATCCCAACTCTGTAACACGCAGGTGTAATCCAGCACCGTCTGAAGATAGATGGACGTGCCCACTGAGTGGGTTCAACACGGCTCCAACGATAATCAGAAAGGTGAGGTTTCGCGTCAGAAGGCTTATCGAGCTTGATATGTTAGCGTTGGATTTTAACGGTCTTTTATCTTCTTACTATCAGGCATATCCTATGGCTATAGCAGAAGATAAACTTAAACATGCAATTCTAATTATTAGCAATAAGTAGAAAGCATGATCTTATGTGGTAAAAGCCCATGAACCCTAGTAAGACCTTAATTTACTTAAGTCTTCACTTGAGCTCCTTGGCATCTCATCTGGTCCAACCTAGGGCCCTAGCGCCAAGAGCACCTCAGGTGCGCCACCAGCTGAATGCCCCTGTGGGATGTGTGCATTTGTACTCTTGTCTAATCAAATACATTTGATCTATCTAGACAAGTTTGACTCACAGGTCAATTATACAATATCTAAATTAAAAATGTGATTCGCAGATCACAAATTAATTTACAAAATTGAATCCAGGCACGCAGGCCCCAGCACAGCACACATTTAACATGGGCAGCCCACATAAGACTAAATAGACAATCATCATGGCATCAATCAACATGTGATCCAATCATTTTGAAATTAAAAGTTTTGAAAACCCCATGGCATCAATTTTAATTTCCTTAGGTGTCCTACAACCTTACAATGGTCCATTGATAGGGATCCACTCATCCATCTAGTCAGATCCTTTGCCCTTGCATGCACCGAGTCCTAACTGACTCGAGTTGACCTAATGGTCAACCATGCATGCGCCAAGGGCTGAACCACCCTCATGAGTTTTTTTGGCAAGCGGGTGTGACCCCGGGCCTAACTCAAGTGTGTTCAGTAGTTGTCTCAACCAGACCTCGCTACACACCTTTGATGCAGTTAACCTATAGCCACCTTGTGCTTGCGCACAGGTGCTATCTGGTCAACCCATCTAGGCTGTCAGATGGTCTGATCAGACTAATGGATCTAACCTAGAGGTGACTTCAACCCCATCAACCCATCTAAGGGTTTATGGTAGGTGCCACTTAGGTCTAGTGAGGCGCGCAAGAGTTTTGTTTTGTCAAAAACAATATGTAAGAAGCGCCAATTAAACATGCGCCAACAATTACATTTGTAGAGTCCCCTTCAAGGGGGAGCGCAACTTTGTAGAGTCCCCTTCAAGGGGGAGCGCAACTTTGACAACAACAAACAACAAGCACCTATACATGCGGCTAAGAACAACAAACATCATGAATCTTTTATGAACTTGCGCATGTAACCAACCCTAGATCTAAGCATAACATGGATCACAACAGCAAACATAATAGCATGCAATGAGCCAAGCTTTGATACCAATTGAAGGAGCCCCTAAATGAAGGGGGCAAAAACCCTAAGCATGGCGCAAATGAAATGTATGCAAGCGGAAGCAAGGGTTTGAAGAACCGTTGCATGCCATATATTCAACTATCATGGATTGATAAGAAGAAGGGGAGATCCATACCAATGCCATAGGCTTGGAAATCGGCTTGGATGAAGAGAACAAGTTAGGTCTCCTCCACAAGTCCACACACAAGATGAGGGATGGCTACCCTTTAGGATCTTCCTTGTGCTAGCAAGAGATCCCCTTTCGGTCCTTGTCGTGTGGGATGATGAGATGTCCCTTTTCGAGAGCTTCTCTTGGATGATCCCTCCTCTCTTCGTCAACCACACCAACGAAAGAGCTAGGCGTTGAAAAGAAAACCCTCAACGCATAAGCGTTTTAGCATTGAAGCAAAACCGGCCTTGATGACTTTCCATAAATGGAAGTCAATCAAGCCATGCGTTCAATCCAACCCAAAACGCATATGGCTTTGAACCAAGCGTTCACCCTTGTGAACCGGTTCAAGCCAAATCATCCAATCGGCTTTGGTTCATTAAACCAAACCAAAATAGCTCAAGCCATTTGGTCTAGACCAAATCGAACCCCAAGGCTCATGATCTAACCATTCATCTCCTGATGCCCCTGATCTCTCCGATCTAGCATCACCTCTCTCGATCGAAGCTTACCGATCTCAAGCCCTAATCAATCAAACATGATCAGACCAGATCTCACTTACAATCAGAGATTAAATCCCTTTAATCTGAACTCAAAGAATCCAGTCCACACGATCTGACTCAAGTAAGCTATATCATCAAATTGTGCGACCCTGAGGGTTTCCCTTAAATGTCGGTAACGATAACTTACGTTATCACGATCAGTGAGGGGTATCTAGCAACACATCACTGTCTCCCGATATAAAGGAAAGAGTCTTCCAAGACTACTCCCAAACCATTGCACAAGTGTGACTCCATTCACAAGGCATACATATGTCCTTTGCCACTGGATGTTCTTATTGGACAAGCGGGTCAAGCTTGTAACTCCAATACGATGAGCATGATTAGATCAGATGCCCATAGTCATCTGGGTATGGCCATACACTATCTCAATCATCTCATATAGGGGGCCCATTAGAACATCACACTCCTTAAACAAGGAGACGGCAATCCTGTGTCTATCACTAGTGCCCTAACCTGATTCAAGCCCACCATCCAAGATAGTCTATAATCATTATGTTTCAAATGATATTGAACTACCTCAAGACAATGACAATCATCATTTAGAAACACAAGCGATCTCAAGTCAGAGGACATGTGCCACTTGCTGCTTACAAGGATCATTCACATTGTGACAAGCAATGGAATATCCCAGTAGGGTCTGTCCAGTACATCCAATGTACCCATGAGTCTACATCTTATTTCATGCTCGAAGCATCCTATAAGATCAGCACTCATATTAGTCTCAATCATATCAAGGCTGTCTCATGTTCACCAAGATATCTCGACTAAGGACTTAGAGCCTGTCAGCCTAGCTGAACAGCTTTGAGACATTATCCAGAAGTACACTTATTACAGCAGACAAGGTAACAACCTGAATAATAACCATGCCTCTTATAAACTTACCAGTTTATTACATGATACACTTTATAATCCCAAGGCCTCAAACATTAGCCTTAAGGGCATACCCCAACATAGGTCTTAGTGCAAGTGGGAGATTGTTGGTGTATATGCCCTAGGACCTAGTTTTGGTCCATCTTTGTACTACTTGACTCTGATATTAATATATATCTTTCTGGCATTGTCGTTATCATTGTTTGTCTACACCTACGATTGTGTACTTACATGATAATGTCCCTGGAGACAGATTGGATCTGTGCTCGAACTATAGTCCCCAGTCGATGTACCTAAGTGGATATGGGACAACTCTGGTACTTGAGAGACTGGTATGTGGGCTGGTTAGGCACGTGGTGCTAACGCAGACACATGGGTATATCATTGGAGGATATACTGGATAGACCCGCTGTGAGGCTATGACTTGGTGTCATGAGTTATCCTCACAAGTGACAGGAGATGCATTGATCCCTTGACTTGAGGTCATTGACCATTCTATATGGTTAGGGACTTGCTTTGATGCAACCTAACACCTTGCCGTAGTTGGGAGGTCATAACGGTTGTCATTGAGCATGTCACGACCCATATGAGAAGGTCAATGGACAGACATAGGATTTGCCCCTTCCTTAGGGAAGTGTGATATCCATGGAGCTCCCTTATGGTTCTATGACTGAGAGTGTATGGCCATACCCAGGTGAGAACCTGTTTTAGTCATAGCCATGTGATTGGATGAAAAACAAGTGGTGACACACTTGTCCAATCGGATATCAGTACGGCAAAGAGACTGTAATGCATCTGTACCTAGTTGCGATGATGGGGATGTCGATGTCGATATCCATTCCAATAACCTGGGTAGCAGCGATGCACTGCTAGGTGCCACTCACTGCTTGTGATGACCTTTGGTCAGCACTGCCAGCGTTAGAGGAACCTACAGGGTCGCACACCTTGATACTCGAGTTTTCATATTGATCGGGTAGCCTTTAGATCGAGTTATTGGATAACTCTGATCTATTTGGGAGATTTCATTAGCGCCAATGGGCCTGATGAGATGGATGAAACTTATTGGGGCCAACTTCCGTTTTTGGCATATCGATCAAATTAACCATGGTTAGCCTCATTTAACCATGGGTTAAATTGGATTGGATCCAATAGCTTGGTTAACATGCATAATGGACTTTGGGCTTGGCCCATTGCTTAGTTGGGCTTGCTAATAAGTTGTATTGAAGGGCTATGAGGCTTGAAGGGTATAATGGGGATGAATTAATAGGATAGGCGCATATGGAATCCTAGTTGGACTAGGATTTGCGCCTATGCCTTGTTTGGTATCTCCTAGGTGATTAAATCAAATTGGATTTGATTAAATCACACAAGATAATTGATTGGATTGTGTTTGACAATTGTGGGCTGATTATTAACATAATTAGAGTCCTAATTGGATTAGGACTTGCGCCCAAGCCACATTAGGCAATCCATCATATTGCCTTGACTAGGTCTAGGCGCATGGATGGGATTAATGCCTCATATGGCATGATATGGGCGCATATGGCTGATGCTTGCTTTGGCAAGTCTTAGGCGCATATGGGAGTGGAGATTTAATCAATATATTTGATTGGATAATCTCCTAGAATCATGCCCTAATTGTCAACACTTGCCATTCTCCCCTAACCGCCTCTTGCTCCTATAAATAAGCCCTTGCCGCCCCCTCTCTTGACGATGCTAATTCCTTGGAGGCGTGAAGCATTAGAGGGCGACGGCTTGGAGAGCTTAGAGCTCTTCTTCTTCCATCAAGGGCGCAAGCATGCTTCTTCTCTTCCTTTCCTTGGTGCAAAGGAACAAGAAGGCTGGCGGCGTTGTCTTCTCCTTCCATCTCCTTGGCGCATCACATCTTGGTGGTGGCGCAAGTTGCTTGGAGGATTCTCCTAAGGCATGGATCTTCTTCCCAAGGCTAGCACCGGGCGAGGAAGAAGAAAACTTGAGGAATCCGTGTGTGCGAGACTGCAGAGGGCGAACACTTGGGCGCCTTCATCGACATCGGCTTCTAATTGCTTAAAGGTACTTACTATCACATCGTGTCGACCCCCTCGCAAGAGATCTTCACTGGGTTTTTGGGACTAACCTGTTTCGGGGACATTCTTCCACTGCATAAAATGTATGTCCATGGCTCTAAAAATTCTAAAATGTCCCCGGGGTTTCCCAACACTTACATCGATAAAGTCCTGGAGAGATTTCATTTAGAGAATTCTAAAAGAGGATATCTTCCAGTCAGACATGGTCTGAATCTTTCAAAGAGTCAGTGTCCACAAACACAGACTGAGAAAGATGAAATGGACAATACGCCTTATGCTTCGGCTATTGGGTCCATTATGTATGCGATGTTGTGTACTCGCCCAGACGTCGCTTACGGGTTAAGCGTGACCAGTCAATTCCAAAGTAATCCAGGTCAGGCGCACTGGATTGCAGTCAAGAACATTTTGAAATATCTTCGGAGGACCAAAGATATGTTCTTGATTTATGGAGGTCAGGAAGAACTCAGTATAGAAGGATATACTGACGCTTCGTTCCAATCTGATCAGGATGATTTCCGATCGTAATCAGGCTATGTTTTTAGCTTGAATGGTGGAGCAGTGGTGTGGAAAAATTTCAAACAGTCTATCGTTGCTGATTCCACAACAGAAGCCGAGTATGTTGCAGCCTCAGAAGCATCTAAGGAGGCAGTATGGATTCGTAAGTTCGTTCAGGAACTTGGTGTTGTTCCATCGTGTGCAGATCCTTTGGTTATCTTCTGTGATAACACTGGAGCAATCGCACAAGCAAAGGAACCACGGTCGCACCAGAAGTCCAAGCACATACAGAGACGGTTTCACTTGATCCGGGAGATCATTGATCGTGGTGAGATCAAAATCTGCAAGGTTCATACAGATGACAATCTGGCAGACCCGCTTACCAAGCCTCTGGCGCAGCAGAAGCATGAGAAGCACTGTAATAATATGGGTTTGAGATTTCTCAACCATTAGATTAAGTGCAAGTGGGAGATTATTGGGGTATGCCCTTAAGGCTAATGTTTGAGGCCTTGGGATTCTTTCAGTATCATGTATAAACTCTTATGTTTATAAAGGCATTGGTTGTTATTCAGTTTGTTACATTGTCTGCTGCAATAAGTGTACTTCTGAATAATGTCTCAATGCTGTTCAGCTAGGCTGACATGCTCTATGTCCTTAGTCGAGATATCTTGGTGAACATGAGACAGCCTTGATATGATTGAGACTAATATGTGTTCTAATCTTATAGGATGCTTCGAGCATGGAATAAGATGTAGACTCATGGGTACATTGGATGTACTGGACAGACCCTACTAGGATATTCCATTGCTTGTCACAATGTGAATAATCCTTGTTTGCAACAAGTGGCACATGTCCTCTGACTTGAGATCCCTTGTGTTTCTAAATGATGATTGTCATTGTTTTGAGGTAGTTCAATATCATTTGAAACATAATGGTTATAGACTATCTTGGATAATGATCATGAGTCAGGTTAGGCCACTAGTGATAGATATAGGATTGCCGTCTCCTTGATTGGAGTGTGATGTTCTAAAGGGGCCCCCTCGGATGAGATGATTGAGAAAGTGTATGGCCATACCCAGGTGACTATGTTCATCTGATCTAATCATGCTCATCATATTGGAGCTACAGGCTTGACACGCTTGTCCAATAAGAACATCCAGTGGCAAAGGAATCATGTATGCCTCGTGAAGTGGATTCACACTTGTGCTGTGGTTTGGGTGTAGTCTTGGAAGACTCTTTCCTTTATATCGGGAGACAGTGATGTGTTGCTAGATACCCCTCACTGATCGTGATAACGTAAGTTATCGTTACCGACATTTAAAGGAAACCCTTAGGGTCGCACAATTTGATGATATGGCTTACTCATGTCAGATCGTGTGGACTGAATTGTTTTGGTTCAGTTTAAAGGGATTTAAACTCTGATTGTAAGTGAGATCTGGTCTGATCATGTTTGATTGATTAGGACTTGAGATCGGTAAGCTTCGATCGAGAGAGATGATTCTAGATCGGTGAGATCAGGAACATTAAGAGATGAACGGTCAGATCTGGAACCTTAGGGTTTAATTTGATCTGGACTAAAGGCTTGGCTTGATTGGTTTTTGAACCAAACCAATATGAACCGGCTCATACGTGAGCGCATGGTTCAAAGGGGAGAAGAATGTGCGTTCGGTTCACTTGGGTGAACGCATCAACGCATGAAGTGAAGGCTTGCTATTTTTGGAAGTGGTGGTTTCCAAAATAGCCTCTCAACGCCTCACGTTCACTTCTCTTCGCTAAAATTGGTCGCCCATTCCTCTTGACGCATACACTCTCGTGTGATCGAAGGGGTTGACAACAAGGAGCTCTCGGCCAAGAAAAACATCTCCTCTTCCCTTCCATTCGACAAGGAGACTTGAAGATCTTTGCTAGCACAAGGATCAACAAGGAGGCGCCATCTATCTTCTTGTGTGCGGTACCTTCGGAGGAAAGCCCTTTTGCGATCTTCTTCCAAAGCTCCATCAAAGCGATGGCCATGGTATGAATCTTTTCTGATCTATACTAGTTCATGAAAGTTGATCATATGACATGCAAAAGATCTAGAGAAACCCTTGCTTCCGCTCGAATTTTTGTTATGCGCCTATCTAGGGTTTCACTCCCCCTTGAAGGGGACCCTTACAATACTGACCTTGCTGTTCTTGCAATGTTGTAGATTACTGCAGCAACGAACACCACGAATTTCAATGTGCGATCCCTACTGGAAAGGGAGAAGTTTGCTGGGCCAAACTTCTCAGACTGCTATGGACACCTTAAGATTGTTCTTAAGGCAGAGAGGAAACTGTATGTCCTCGAGACGGCTATACCGCCTCAACCCGCTGCGAACGCCGCAAGGGCGGTTCGGGAAGCCTATGAAAAGCATGTCAATGATAGCATTGATGTCGCTTGCCTGATGCTTGCGTCTATGACGCCAGAGCTGCAGCGTCAGCATGAGGATCTATCTGCTATACAGATTATAGCAAACCTCAAAATGCTGTATGCTGCACAGGCTAGGACTGAACGCTACAATTTGACTAAGCTTTTCTTTCAGAGCAAACTGACTGAAGGGAGTCCAGTGGGAGCTCACGTACTCAAGATGATTGGGTACAAAGAGGCTCTAGAGAAACTGGGACATACCATCAATCAGGAGCTTGCTATAGACATCATTCTTCAGTCTCTCCCGGCCTCTTTCGATCCATTCATTACTAATTTTAATATGAACAAGATCGACTGTACCCCGGCAGAGTTACTGAACATGCTCTTGACTACAGAGTTGACTCTAAAGGGAAAGCCTTCAACCTCTGTTTTGATGGTTCCTTCCAGGAACAAGAAGAAGGGGAAGAAGGGCAAAGCCCCTGCCAAGAGTTACAACAAGGCTCTGAAACAAAAGGTTAAGCGGTCGAAGGAATACAGATGTTTCCATTGTGGCCAGCTAGGTCACTGGAAAAAGGACTGTAAAGCGCTCCAAGGAGACAAGAAGGGAAGCATCGCTTCTGGCTCAGGTATTTTTGTGACTGAGGTCATGTTTTCTTCTTCTATTTCATGGGTGTTGGACACTGCATGTGGAGTTCACATTTGTTCAAATGTACAGGAACTCAAGAGAAGAAGACAGGTGGGACAGCATGAGGTGGACCTACGAGTTGGAAACGGAGCACGGGTTGCTGCTGTTGCTGTAGGAGAATATCACATCTCATTACCATCTGGACTTGTATTAGAATTGAACAATTGTTACTTTGTACCTAGCATAACGAAAAATATTATCTCTATTCCTGCTCTTGTCAGGAAAGGGTTTTCCTTTGAATGCAATATTTCAAAGTGTGTTTTTCTTTAGATAATATTGTTTATGCTACTGGATCAATTAACAATGGATTATTCATGTTGGACATGGAATGTTCTATACAAAATATTGATAATAAGAAAGCCAAGTATGCTGATAATAGCACCTTGCTATGGCATAGTCGTTTAGGCCATATTAACAAGAAACGCATTAAGCGGTTGCATGACCATGGACTGCTGGGATCATTCTCCTATGAGGAGATTGATACATGCAAAGCTTGTTTAATGGGTAAAATGACGAAGGCTCCTTTTCCTAAAAAAGGTCAAAGGGCTTCAGGTTTACTTGACCTTATACACAGTGATGTGTGTGGGCCATTTAGTAAACATGCCAGAGGTGGCTATTCATACTTCATTACCTTTACTGATGATTTCAGTAGATACGGGTATGTCTATCTAATGAGACATCAGAGTGACCAGTCGATTCCAAAGTAATCCAGGTCAGGCGCACTGGATTGCAGTCAAGAACATTTTGAAATATCTTCGGAGGACCAAAGATATGTTCTTGGTGTATGGTGGTCAGGAAGAACTCAGTATTGAAGGATATACTGACGCTTCATTCCAATCTGACCAGGATGATTTCCGATCGCAATCAGGCTATGTTTTTAGCTTGAATGGAGGAGCAGTGGTGTGGAAAAGTTTCAAACAATCTATTGTTGCTGATTCTACAACAGAAGCCGAGTATGTTGCAGCCTCAGAAGCATCTAAGGAGGCAGTGTGGATTCGTAAGTTCGTTCAGGAACTTGGTGTTGTTCCTTCGAGTGCAGATCCTTTGGTTATCTTTTGTGATAACACTAGAGCAATCGCACAAGCAAAGAAACCACAGTCGCACTAGAAGTCCAAGCACATACAGAGACGGTTTCACTTGATCCGGGAGATCATTGATCGAGGCGAGATCAAAATCTGCAAGGTTCATACAGATGACAATCTGGCTGACCCGCTTACAAAGCCTCTGGCGCAGCAGAAGCATGAGAAGCACTGTAATAATATGGGTTTGAGATATCTCAACCATTAGATTAAGTGCAAGTGGGAGATTGTTGGGGTATGCCCTTAAGGCTAATATTTGAGGCCTCGGGATTGTATCAGTATCATGTATAAACTTCATGTTTATAAAGGCAATGGTTGTTATTCATGTTGTTGCATTATCTGCTGTCATATGTATACTTCTGAATAATGTCTCAATGTTGTTCAGCTTGGCTGACATGCAGTTAAGTCCTTAGTCGAGATATCTTGGTGAACATGAGACAGCCTTGATATGATTGAGACTAATATGTGTTCTAATCTTATAGGATGCTTCGAGCATGGAATAAGATGTAGACTCATAGGTACATTGGATGTACTGGACAGACCCTACTAGGATGTTCAATTGCTTGTCACAATGTGAATAATCCTTGTATGCAAACAAGTGGCATACTTCCTCTGACTTGAGATCACTTGTGTTTCTAAATGATGATTGTCATTGTTTTGAGGTAGTTCAATATCATTTGAAACATAATGGTTATAGACTATCTTGGATAATGATCATGAGTCAGGTTAGGACACTAGTGATAGATAAAGGATTGCCGTCTCCTAGTTTGGAGTGTGATGTTCTAAAGGGGCCCCCTGGATGAGATGATTGAGAAAGTGTATGGCCATACCCAGATGGGGGAGGTTAAGCCTCACAAGTTCCCTTAACACTTTAACTAAGGAGAAAGAGGGGGAAAGAAGGAAGCCTTGCGCTTAGGGAAAGATTCCTCCAACTCCTTGCGTCACCTTCAAATGAAATTCAGATTAGTGTAGGGTCAAGTTCTAAAAACTATAGATGGAAGAGGGGAAAGAACTTAGCCGATATTGAAGTCTTGTTGGTGTTGCCTTCATGCTAGCCGAAAGTGAAAGAATTATGAAGAGTCTTTGTTGCTACCGAGATCAAGGTGGATGAGATCCTTTAGAGCCTCGCCAAGAGTAAGCAAAGTCCTTCAAGGTTGGATGCGTTGAGAGCTTGAGAAGAAGGGGGGGAGAAGGGAAAGGGCTCGGCCCTTTAGAGGAGAGGATGTAGGGTCCCCTTCGAGGGGGAGCGCAAGCAGATCAAACCCTAAAGGGGGCGCATGTAAATTCTTTTGGCAGCGGAATTAGGGTTTTATCAAGATCGCATGAATATATGTTCATATGATCAACCTTAAGACGTTGTAAAGATCAAAAGAAGATCTCATACCATAGCCATCGGTTTGATGGAGCCTTGGAAGCAAAGGCGCAAATGAACCTTCTCCAAAGTTGACGCACACAAGAAGATGCCGCCTACTTCCTTTGGCGTTCCTTGTGCTAGCAAGTGCCCAAGGTGTCCTTGACGTATGGAAGGGATGAGATCGCTTGGTGCCTTCACCGAGACCTCCTCTTCGTCAACTACCTCAATCCATGAGAGTATGTGCGTTCACCACCAAGCGAACGCCTTGACGTTGAGGTGTAGAGGCGTTTTGGGCGTTAAGGCGTTGAGGCCTTCATGACTTTCCATAAATGGAAATCATGCGCCATGATCTCATAACCGATCAAAGAAAACGCTTTCAACCAATGAACCAAGCGTTCACACATTTGAACCAGTTCAAGCAAATCGAATGCATTTCAATTTTGGTTCAAAGATCAATTAACCCAAGCATTGGTTTAGATCACCGTTAAACCCTAAGGCTCCAGATCCAACCGTTCATCTCCTGATGCTTCTGATCTCACCGATCTAGCATCAACTCTCTCGATCAAAGCTTACTGATCTCAAGCCCTAATCAATCAAACATGATTAGACCAGATCTCACTTATAATCAGAGCTTATAATCCCTTTAAACTGAACCCAAATAATTCAGTCCACACGATCTGACTCAAGTAAGCCATATCATCAAATTGTGCGACCCTGAGGGTTTCCTTTAAATGTCGGTAACGATAACTTTCATTATCACGATCAGTGAGGGGTATCTAGCAACACATCACTGTCTCCCGATATAAAGGAAAGAGTCTTCCAAGACTACACCCAAACCATAGCACAAATGTGAATTAACTTCACAAGGCATGCATATATCCTTTGCCACTGGATGTTCTTATTGGACAAGCAAGTCAAGCTTGTAACTCCAATATTACGAGCATGATTAGATCAGATGAACACTGTCACCTGGGTATGGCCATACACTTTCTCAATCATCTCATTCAAGGGGGGCCCCTTTAGAACATCACACTCCTTAAACAAGGAGACGGCAATCCTGTATCTATCACTAGTGCCCTAACCTGACTCATGATCATTATCCAAGATAGTCTATAACCATTATGTTTCAAATGATATTGAACAACCTCAAAACAATGACAATCATCATTTAGAAACACAAGTGATCTCAAGTCAGAGGACATGTGCCACTTGATGCAAACAAGGATTATTCACATTGTGACAAACAATTGAATATCCTAGTAGGGTCTGTCCAGTACATCCAATGTACCCATGAGTCTACATCTTATTCCATGCTCGAAGCATCCTATAAGATTAGAACACATATTAGTCTCAATCATATCAAGGTTGTCTTATGTTCACCAAGATATTTCGACTAAGGACTTTACAGCATGTCAGCCCAGCTGAACAGCTTTGAGACATTATTCAGAAGTACACTTATTACAGCAGACAAGGTAACAAACTGAATAACAACCATGCCTTTATAAACATAAGAGTTTATTACATGATACTGATACAATCCCAAGGCCTCAAACATTAGCCTTAAGGGCATACCCCAACAATCTCCCACTTGCACTTAATCTAATGGTTGAGAAATCTCAAACCCATATTATTACAGTGCTTCTCATGCTTCTGCTGCGCCAGAGGCTTGGTAAGCGGGTCAGCCAGATTGTCATCTGTATGTACCTTGCAGATTTTGATCTCGCCACGATCAATGATCTCCCGGATCAAGTGAAACCGTCTTTGTATGTGCTTGGACTTCTGGTGCGACCGTGGTTCCTTTGCTTGTGCGATTGCTCTAGTGTTATCACAGAAGATAACCAAAGGATCTGCACTCGAAGGAACGACACCAAGTTCCTAAACGAACTTACGAATCCACATTGCCTCCTTGGATGCTTCCGAGGCTGCAACATACTCGGCTTCTGTTGTGGAATCAGCAACAGTAGACTGTTTGAAACTTTTCCACACCACTGCTCCACCATTCAAGCTAAAAACATAGCCTGATTGCGATCGGAAATCATCCTGGTCCGACTGGAACGAAGCGTCAGTATATCCTTCAATACTGAGTTCTTCCTGACCACCATATATCAAGAACATATCTTTGGTCCTCTGCAGATATTTTAAGATGTTCTTGACTGCAATCCAGTGCGCCTGACCTGGATTACTTTGGAACCGACTGGTCACGCTTAACCCGTAAGCGACGTCTGGGCGAGTACACAACATCGCATACATAATGGACCCAATAGCCGAAGCATAAGGCGTATTGTCCATTTCATCTTTCTCAGTCTGTGTTTGTGGACACTGACTCTTCGAAAGATTCAGACCATGTCTGACTGGAAGATACCCCCTTTTAGAATTCTCTAAATGGAATCTTTCCAGGACTTTATCGATGTAAGTACTCTGGCACAGCCCGAGAAGCCCCTTAGATCTATCCCTGTAGATCTTCACACCTAACACATAGGCTGCTTCTCCTAGATCTTTCATCTGAAAACATTTTCCCAACCATGCTTTAACAGCATGCAGTTCAGGAATATCGTTTCCAATGATCAAGATGTCATCGACGTAGAGGACTAGGAAAGTAATCACGCTCCCACTAAACCTCTTATATACACACGGGTCATCTTCGTTCTTGATGAAACCAAACTCAGAGATTGATTCATCAAAACGAATATTCCAGCTTCTAGATGCTTGTTTAAGTCCATAAATGGACTTCTTTAACTTGCATATTTTATGACGATCTGATGGATTAGTGAAACCTTCAGGTTGTGTCATATACACATCCTCATCCAGATTTCCATTCAGGAAAGCCGTCTTCACATCCATCTGCCAGATCTCATAATCGTAATATGCTGCTATCGCGAAAAGAATCCGAATAGACTTAAACATGGCTACAGGTGAGAAAGTTTCATCATAATCTATCCCGTAGATTTGTTTGAAACCTTTCGCAACTAGCCTGCCTTTATAGGTAACCACGTTACCATCCATGTCAATCTTCTTCTTGAAGATCCATTTACAGCCTATAGGGATTACTCCCGGAGGCGGATCAACCAAATCCCAGACTTGGTTATCTGACATGGAGTCCATCTCGGCTCGCATAGCTTCAAGCCTTCTAGCTGACTCCGGTCCACTGACCGCATCCGCATAAGTGAGGGGTTCATCATTATCAATGATGTAGACTCCGTCATAGCGCTCAGGCTGTCGACGGATCCTTCCCGATCTACGCGGTTCCCGTGATATCTGAGCCTCAGATTGTTCAATAACCTGTTCTACCGGCTCAGGCACATCCAACTGTGCTTGACTACTTTGTCCTTCCTCTGGATTCTCATCCAGCTTTATTTCTCTCCCACTGGCCTCTTGCAGAAGAAACTCCTTCTCAAGAAATATGGCCGTCCGACCAACAAATACCTTGTTCTCTTTGGGATCGAAGAAATAATAACCCTTAGTTTCCTTAGGGTAACTGACAAAGATACATTTGTCAGATCTGCTCTCTAGTTTCCCAGAGGCGAGCATTTTGACATAAGCCTCGCAACCCCAGATCTTAATAAATGTCAAGCTTGGCTGTTTCCCATACCATAACTCATATGGCGTCTTTGAAACGGCCTTGGATGGCACTCGGTTTAGTACCTTTGCAGCTGTTTCCAGTGCAAATCCCCAAAAGGAATATGGAAGAGTAGCCTGACTCATCATAGAACGAACCATATCAAGTAACGTTCTATTTCTCCTCTCGGATACACCATTCCATTGGGGTGTTCCTGGTGGAGTGAGCTGTGAGATAATCCCACACTCCTTCAGATAGTCAGTAAATTCTCGACTTAGGTATTCTCCACCTCGATCAGAACGAAGTGCCTTGATATTTCGGCCTAGCTGATTCTGTACTTCATTCTTGAACTCTTTGAACTTGTCAAAAGATTCACTTTTATGTCTCATAAGATAGACATACCCATATCTACTGAAATCATCAGTAAAGGTAATGAAGTACTGATAGCCACCTCTAGCATGTTTACTAAATGGCCCACACACATCACTATGTATAAGGTCAAGTAAACCCGAAGCCCTTTGACCTTTGTTGGGAAAAGGAGCCTTCGTCATTTTACCCATTAAACAAGCTTTGCATGTATCAATCTCCTCACAGGAGAATGATCCCAGCAGTCCATGATCATGCAACCGCTTAATGCGCTTCTTGTTAATATGGCCTAAACGACTATGCCATAGCAAGGTGCTGTCATCAGCATACTTGGCTTTCTTATTATCAATGTTTTGTATAGAAAATTCCATGTCCAACATGAATAACCCATTGTTAATTGAACCAGTAGCATAAACAATATTATCAAGAGTAAGATAACACTTTGAAATCTTGCATTCAAAGGAAAACCCTTTCCTGACAAGAGCAGGAATAGAGATAATATTTTTGGTAATACTGGGTACAAAGTAACAATTGTTTAATTCTAATACAATGCCAGATGGTAATGAGATGTAATAATCCCCTACAGCAACAGCAGCAACCCGTGCCCCGTTTCCAACTCGTAGGTCCACCTCATGCTGTCCCACCTGTCTTCTTCTCTTGAGTTCCTGTACATTTGAACAAATGTGAACTCCACATGCAGTGTCCAACACCCATGAAATAGAAGAAGATGAAACCATGACTTCCGTCACGTATATACCTGAGCCAGAAGCGATGCTTCCCCTCTTGTCTCCTTGGAGCGCTTTACAGTCCTTTTTCCAGTGACCCAGCTGGCCACAGTGGAAACATCTGTTGTCCTTCGACCGCTTTACCTTCTGTTTCAGAGCCTTGCTGTAATTCTTGACAGGGGCTTTGCCCTTCTTCCCCTTCTTCTTGTTCCTGGAAGGAACCATTAAGACAGAGGTTGAAGGCTTTCCCTTCAGAGTCTCCTCAGTAGTCAAGAGCATATTCAGCAGCTCTGCCGGAGTACAATCGATTTTGTTCATATTAAAGTTAATAATGAACGCATCGAAAGAGGGCGGGAGAGACTGCAGAATAATATCTACAGCAAGCTCTTGGTTGATGGTATGCCCCAGTTTCTCTAGAGCCTCCTTGTGCCCAATCATCTTGAGCACGTGAGCTCCCACTGGGCTCCCTTCAGCCAGTTTGCTCTGAAAGAAAAGCTTTGTCAAATTATAGCGTTCTGTCCTCGCCTGTGCAGCATACAGCATCTTGAGGTTCGCTATAATTTCTATAGCCGACATATCCTCATGCTGACGCTGCAGCGGTGGCGTCATAGACGCTAGCATCAGGCAAGCGACATCAATGCTATCATTGACGTGCTTTTCATAGGCATCGCGAACCGCCCTTGCGGCGTTCGCAGCGGGTTGAGGCGGCACAGCCGTCTCGAGGACATACAGTTTCCTCTCAGCCTTAAGAACGATCTTAAGGTGTCCGAACCAGTCTGAGAAGTTTGGCCCAGCAAACTTCTCCCTTTCCAGTAGGGATCGCACATTGAAGCTCATGGTGTTCGTTGCTGCAGGTATCTACAACAATGCAAGAACAGCAAGGTCAGTATCAATGTTAAGAATCAATCAGGACTTAAGAATGATTCTTTTTCTCACTATTTTATCTGGCTGAAAAATCCAGCAAAACAGCCCGAAAGAGTAGAACTCTTTTAGTGAGATGGGATCCAGATTTCATACTTGGTCTCCGCGTCCCGCTCAGGCGAGATAAGTTGCACAGAGAGTACAAGCACTAATCTCTGGTAGGCTATCCCAGCCAATCGCCAACCCGTGCGATTCCCCTTCATCTGGGCAATCCAGCAGACTGTGCCAACTGAGTTGGTACAACACAGTCTCTGATCCCACAGATGGCTGCCTCCATGTGCTACCATATGCGCCACATATGTAGCCTACATGGTCAAGCTGACCCGACCTACTCCCTGGACCACCACGTGCTATGCTGAGCAACGAGAAGCGATAAATCCCTTCTCTGTAACACGCAGGTGAAATCACACACCGTCTGAAGATAGATGGACGTGCCCACTGAGTGGGTACAACACGGCTCCAACGATAATCAGAACAGTGAGGTTTCGCGTCAGAAGGCATACGAGCTTGATATTTTAGCGTTGGATTTTAACGGTCTTTTATCTTCTTCACTATCATGTAATTCCTATGGTGATAGCAGAAGATAAATAAATCATGCTGTTCTACTTATTTAAACAATAAAAGAAAGCATGGATCTTATGTGGTAAAAGCCCATAGCCTAAGTAAGACCTTAATTAACTTAAGTCTTTACTTGCTTTTCTTCATGGGGCTTTTGCTGCTCATCTGGCCCAAACCAGGGCCTAAGCGCCATTTGCAGCTGAGGTGCGCCCACCAGGGAAAATGCGCCTGGTCCCAGAGTCGAACCCTGGACCTCCCACCTGGTCAAGCCACTGCTGCATGCGCCTTTGCCAACTGTGCTTTGTGCTCATGTCTGATTAAACTTACAATTTAATCTATCTAGACATGATTGACTCGCAGGTCAATTACACATTATAAATTAAATAACAGTGATGCGCATATCACAATAATATTAAATTTACAATTAACCAGGCACGCAGGCCCCAGCACAGCACACATTAACACGGGCAGCCCACATAAGATTAAATAAACAAACATATGCCTACAATCAACATGTGATCCAAAAGAAAATAAAATTTTTGAAAACCCCATTGGCATCAATTTTAATTTTCTTATGTGCCCTTACAACCTTACAATGGTTCATTGATAGGGATCCACTCATCCTTCTAGTCAGATCGACTACCCTTGCATGCACCAAGTCCTAACTGACTTGAGTTGACCTAATGGTCAACCATGCATGCGCAAAGGGCTGAACAACCCTCATGAGTGTCGGCAAGCAGGTGTGACCCCGGGCCTAACTCATGTGTGTTCAGTAGCCGTCTCAACCAGACCTCGCTACACGCCCTTGATGCAGTCGACCTATAGCCACCTCATGCTTGCGCACAGGTGCTATCTGGTCAACCCATCTAGGCTGTCAGATGGTCTGATCAGACTATTTTGATCCAACCTAGAAGATGCTTTCAACCCCATCAACCCATCTAAGGGTTTAATGTAGGGCCTTAGGTCTAGATGAGGCGCGCACATGATATTTTGATTTGTCAAAACAAGCGCCAACAAACATGCGCATACATCTAAATAAAACTAGCATGTAGTTTTGCGGCATGTGATTAGATCTAAGCATAGCAAACGCAAACAAGGATCACATAAAGGCAATCAAATGAGCATATACAGAACCGTGGCTCTGATACCAATTGTAGGGTCCCCTTCGAGGGGGAGCGCAAGCAGATCAAACCCTAAAGGGGGCGCATGTAAATTCTTTTGGCAGCGGAATTAGGGTTTTATCAAGATCGCATGAATATATGTTCATATGATCAACCTTAAGACGTTGTAAAGATCGAAAGAAGATCTCATACCATAGCCATCGGTTTGATGGAGCCTTGGAAGCAAAGGCGCAAATGAACCTTCTCCAAAGTTGACGCACACAAGAAGATGCCGCCTACTTCCTTTGGCGTTCCTTGTGCTAGCAAGTGCCCAAGGTGTCCTTGACGTATGGAAGGGATGAGATCGCTTGGTGCCTTCACCGAGACCTCCTCTTCGTCAACTACCTCAATCCACGAGAGTATGTGCGTTCACCACCAAGCGAACGCCTTGACGTTGAGGTGTAGAGGCGTTTTGGGCGTTAAGGCGTTGAGGCCTTCATGACTTTCCATAAATGGAAATCATGCGCCATGATCTCATAACCGATCAAAGAAAACGCTTTCAACCAATGAACCAAGCGTTCACACATGTGAACCGGTTCAAGCAAATCGAATGCATTTCAATTTTGGTTCAAAGATCAATTAACCCAAGCATTGGTTTAGATCACCGTTAAACCCTAAGGCTCCAGATCCAACCGTTCATCTCCTGATGCTTCTGATCTCACCGATCTAGCATCAACTCTCTCGATCAAAGCTTACCGATCTCAAGCCCTAATCAATCAAACATGATTAGACCAGATCTCACTTATAATCAGAGCTTATAATCCCTTTAAACTGAACCCAAATAATTCAGTCCACACGATCTGACTCAAGTAAGCCATATCATCAAATTGTGCGACCCTGAGGGTTTCCTTTAAATGTCGGTAACAATAACTTTCATTATCACGATCAGTGAGGGGTATCTAGCAACACATCACTGTCTCCTGATATAAAGGAAAGAGTCTTCCAAGACTACACCCAAACCATAGCACAAGTGTGAATCAACTTCACAAGGCATGCATATATATCCTTTGCCACTGGATGTTCTTATTGGACAAGCAAGTCAAGCTTGTAACTCCAATATTACGAGCATGATTAGATCAGATGAACACTGTCACCTGGGTATGGCCATACACTTTTTCAATCATCTCATTCAAGGGGGGCCCCTTTAGAACATCACACTCCTTAAACAAGGAGACGGCAATCCTGTATCTATCACTAGTGCCCTAACCTGACTCATGATCATTATCCAAGATAGTCTATAACCATTATGTTTCAAATGATATTGAACAACCTCAAAACAATGACAATCATCATTTAGAAACACAAGTGATCTCAAGTCAGAGGACATGTGCCACTTGATGCAAACAAGGATTATTCACATTGTGACAAACAATTGAATATCCTAGTAGGGTCTGTCCAGTACATCCAATGTACCCATGAGTCTACATCTTATTCCATGCTCGAAGCATCCTATAAGATTAGAACACATATTAGTCTCAATCATATCAAGGTTGTCTCATGTTCACCAAGATATTTCGACTAAGGACTTTACAGCATGTCAGCCCAGCTGAACAGCTTTGAGACATTATTCAGAAATACACTTATTACAGCAGACAAGGTAACAAACTGAATAACAACCATGCCTTTATAAACATAAGAGTTTATTACATGATACTGATACAATCCCAAGGCCTCAAACATTAGCCTTAAGGGCATACCCCAACAATATACACCAACAGGTTGCACTTGGACCTCATCCAAGTCAAACTTCCTCCTACTAACTTCTTTCATGAGAAACTCTTTCTCTAGAAAGACAGCACCCCGAGCAACAAAAACTTTGTTCTCGGTGGGAACATAGAAGTAGTAACCCTTAGTTTCCTTAGGGTACCCCACAAACACTCATTTATCAGATCTAGGTTCTAGCTTGCTAGAATCCCGACGTTTGACATAAGCCTCACATCCCCAGATCCTGATAAAAGTGAGATTAGGGTGTCTCCCACTCCATACCTCGTATGGATTCTTTGAGACACTCTTAGATGGAACATTATTCAGTATTAGCGAACCTATTTCAAGTGTATGTCCCCAGAATGAGATAGGTAGAGTTGCATGACTCATCATACATCGAACCATATCCAACAAAGTTCGATTTCTCCTTTCAGACACACCATTCCATTGGGGTGTTCTAGGAGGAGTAAGTTGGGACAAAATCCCACACTCTTTTAGATAGTCAAGGAACTCACCGCTCAGGTACTCTCCACCACGATCTGATTGAAGAGCCTTAATGGATCTACCAAGCTGGTTCTCTACTTCATTCTTGAACTCTTTAAATTTCTCAAAGGATTCAGATTTATGTCTCATCAGGTAGACATAACCATATCTACTGAAATCATCAGTAAATGTAATGAAGTAGCTGTGTCCTCCTCTGGCTTGCTTATTGAATGGCCCACACACATCGCTATGTATGAGATCCAACAAACCCCCTGCCCTCTCACCAATTTTGGTGAAGGGCGCCTTTGTCATTTTCCCTAATAAACAAGGCTAACATGTATCAAATTCCTCCAAGGAACTTGAATCTAACAACCCATCTGCATGGAGTTGTTGAATGTGATTCTTGTTTATATGGGCTAAGCGACAATGCCATAGGAAAGCACAAACTGAACCACTCAGTTTGGTCCTTTTATTATTTATGTTACAAATAGAGTTATCTATGTCTAACACATATAGACCATTGTACAAAGTACCCTTCCCATAGAACATATTTGCAAATGAAAAAGAACAAGAGTTCTTATTTATTTCAAACTTAAATCCCTTCTTTGCCAAGCAAGGAATGGATACAATGTTCTTAGTAAGCGAAGGTACATAATAGTAATTATCTAACTCTAACTGAAGTCCAGATGGCAGGGAGAGAGTCAAAACTCCTACAGCAACAGCAGCAACCTGTGCCCTGTTTCCAACTCGTAGGTCAATCTCTCCATCCCATACCGATCTACTTTTATTGAGCCCCTGCATATTTGTACAAATATGAGCTCCACATGCGGTATCCAATACCCATGTCATAGAAGTAGAAAGGTTGACTTCTGTAACATAAATACCTGAGCATGAAGACGAAGCCTTGCCTCTCTTCTTCTCATTCTGAAGTCGCATTATGTCCTTCAACATGTGAGGTGGCCCTCCACATGAATAGCACTTATTGTTCCAGATCCATTCCATCTTTAATTTCAGTTCTTGGTCAAACCTTTCGGCTCAACACACAGAATATTAACTTTAGGAGGATTGAGCCTAACCAATTCATTAAAGAGCTATCTTAGATTAGTAATAATCTCAGAGGCACTCTTCAATTCATATTGCCCTTGAAGCTCAGGCGACATGTTGGTTAGCATCAATTGTGCAACCTCCAAAGTATTAGCCTGATGCTTATCATAAGCATCCCTCTCAGCCGCTGATGCCGAGCATGGAAGTGGTTCAGGAATGGGCTGCTCAAGGACATAGAGCTTTCTCTCGAGCTTGAGCACAATTCTCAAGTTCATATACCAATCCATCAAGTTGGATCCAACCAACTTGTCCTTCTCAAGGATAGATCGCAGTGACCAACCGCTATTGTTCGTTGCCATTGTTCTACAACAGTCAAGAAACAGCAGATTAGTACTACTTCAAATCATTTAAACTGGACTTGTTTTAAATGATTATGGCTCCCACTACTTTAATCGAATTGACAACTCACAAAGTCAATCGGGAAGTTTAAGACTTCCTAGTGAGATGGGATCCTTATTCCACATGAGGCTTTGCGTCCCACGAGGGTGGGATGAGATGTACAAAGTAACCCATGCTTCTTGAGGTGGGCACGCCGGCCGATTGCTCCAAGCAATTCCCCTTATTGAGACAGTCAAGGCATTTCATGTCCAGCGAGGGCTGGATACAGCATGAAACCCTAACCTCTCAACGATGCCTCTAGAGCTCCACCATATGCCCAGCACATGTGAAAATCTAGTCAAGTCCATTCTTAACCATTATGCCCAGGGCCAACGAGTTTCCTTGTGAAGGCACGCCCTATTAAAACGGACTGGGGAAACCATTGCCACCATGCACTTTCTAAAGATAAGTGGGTGTGTCCCACGAGGGTGGGAAACAGTTCACAACGCCACTGATCGATAGCTTAGTGAGGGCTACGCGTTAGAAGGCTACTAGACTTGATATTTATTTATGAGGGTTTTTGAGGTCTCATCAGTTTTATCTTATGTCTAACATTACAAGCATGCAATCCTATAGTGATAACATAACGATAAAACAGGCATGCTTTAGTAGATATCGAAAGCAATAAATGAATGATGTGATCATAGCCTATTCAAGACATTGAACCAACTCATGCCAAAAGGAGGTTCAACTCTTGACCTAGGATTCAAGCCCCAAAGACAAGACCTAACCTAGTCGACCTCTAACTTGAACTTCAAGGTTGGCTCCAAGGTCCTCCTCATGGTTTAGCACCCAAACCCTAGGGTACACCCCCCAAGGTTTGGCCAATGCTATGGGTCTTTCTCTATAGATGATGCGCCACCATGCAAGGAGCCAAGATGGCTAGCTCTCAAACCCTAGGGTTCGGCCATGCCATCTTGCGCCACTCATCGATGCGCCATCAAGCATGCATGCGCCAGGGTTCCATGTGGTTGCGCCCTAATCTTCTTCTTCTTATTACAACAATAAAAGAAAAGAAAAGCGGCACGCAGGCCTCACAAAGATACATTACAGGCATGCAAAGGGGCTTGACTCATGATCACAACATTATGCACAAGCAAGGTATCTACAAATGCAGTTCTACATGCTCATGAAAAACATAAAATTTAACATTTTACTTTTTCATAAAACCAGTCTCTTTTCCTCATCTTCTTCTCACAAATCTTTTAGTTATTTGCGATCTACTTTTCATTATGATTTCAAAGATCCTCTCGGCTGGTAATTTTGTCAGATCAAGAGACCCGGCCAGTTTGAAGACACAATGCCCGTCCTACTTGACAAAACCACGTGCGCCTTTGATTCTTAAATCATGCAAAATAAATAACCCAAAAATCCAAAAGAGATTGAAAAGATGATAGAAACAAGAAACTCTAATTTTTCCTACTTAGAAAAATCGTTTGCCATGTGATCATGCAATTTGTGAAAATTGAGATATGGCATGTGAGCATGGAAAAGCATGAAATTACATCGTTCGAGTCTCGCAACCCGCTCTGATACCACTGTTGGGAAACCCCGAGGATATTTTACAATTTTCAGAGATAGAAATAATCAAAACAATGAGTTCCATAAAATCATTTTTCAAGAGAAAACCAATAAGTAGTATAAAGTCAAAGATGCACTATAAGAAATAGTCATTAATAAGAGAGTGCAAGTGATACTCACAAAACCATATAGATCATGCTCAATCGTTGTCAGGCTAGTGCAGCTGGGTCCAATGATGTGCCTTTTGAAAATTTTTTGCAAAATTTAAGGTACATAAGGCTCACATAAGGCTCAGATCAAAAACAGTCTCAAAAATAATTCTCTCAAAGAAAAATCAGAGATATCATCGAGGATCCAGAAGAGTGCTGGTGGAACAGATGCTAGCTGAAAAGCTGCTAGCAATGATGGTGATGGTGCCGACATAAGGGTGAGTAATCTGCATATAAAAAATCAGAGTTAGTAATGAAAAGTCCACTGCATAAATAAATAATATCATGGAATAAGAGGCAGCAAAAGAAATAAGAATCTGCAGGTGGTATAATCTAGTGTCGATGGCTGGAAACAGTGATGTCAGAGGCAGATGCAGTGGTAGCTAGTGCTGGATGCAAATCTGGAGAAGAAGCTATAACAGGTAGAAAGCAGTTTTTGAATTTTTTTTATGAAAAGTAGCCATACCCAAGAATAAGATTTAATGATCCAAACAGAAAACAGACAAAACCATTAAGTAAAATAAAACTTGATCTTTCCAGGTATGTGAAAAATAAAGGATCAAAATCTTTCAGGAATTTAGGGTATCAGCAGAAAGAAGGCTACTCAGATTACAAAATGAAAAACTGCACTGAATCTAATCAGAATCAAAAAGTTGCTATGTGTTTCAGAAAGATCCATGGATTCTAAAATTCAGCAAAAATATCCAAATAATAGACAAATATCAGTACTTCCATGTCGTCCCAAAAATTAAAAATTTTCATAACCCAGTTTCTTAAAATCAATGCGAGAAGACACCTACTCAATAACTGGAAGCAGTTTACAAATACGGTACCGTAATATTCGTTACGGCAGTGCCGTAATTTGCGAAGAACTCTCGGGTAAGAAATAATCAGGAAATACGGTACCGTGAAATTCCTTACGGTACTGCCGTATTTTTCAAAAAAATTTCGAAAAGAAAACACTCAAGATTACGGTATGTATAGTAAAAAATGGTCAGAAAATACGGTACCGTAAAAGAAATACGGTACCGCCCGTATTGAGTTTTTGGTGGGAGAGCATGTTTTCCTAAAGGTCTCACCTATGAAAGGGGTGATGAGATTTGGGAAGAAGGGAAAATTGAGTCCCAGGTACATTGGTCCCTTTGATATCATTGAGAGGGTTGGACCTGTGGCATACCGACTTGCTCTGCCCCCATCACTGGAACACCTCCATAATGTGTTCCATGTTTCTGCACTCAGAAAATATTGTTCTGATCCTTCTCATGTTCTAGAGTTGGAACCTCTTCAGCTTGAAGAGAACATGACTTTTGTGGTGAAACCTCTCAGAATTGAAGATAGAAAAGAGAAAGTGCTGAGAAATAAGGTTATTCCACTTGTGAAAGTCATCTGGGGAAATCAGTCTGTTCAAGAAGCCTCTTGGGAGGTTGAAGCAGATATGAGAAAGGAGCATCCTCACCTGTTCAGTGACGGGCTTGGTCAGCTTTAGAGGACTAAAGCTCTATAAGGGGGGGAGGATGTAACGCCCTCGATTTTTCTGAATTATGATTTAAGGTTAGAAATTCTGTTTCTGTATTTTTATCTGTTAAAATTTTGGGATTTTTGCCTAAGTGTAGGAATTTTTCCTACAGGGCAAAAATAATTATTTTGGTTGGGGATTTGAACCCTCAACCTTGATTCTTCGCTCCTGGAATTCTTTCCACCATGGTGGCGCATATTTCTGATATTATTGGAGTGACGCAGGGTGGTTAAGCCCAGGTAAGCCCATAAAACCGATTTTTCACTTAAGTTAACTGGGTTATTGGATCTTGGATCCGTTTGGGGTGGGAGAAAAAGAGGAATTGCGTGAGGGCTCCTCTCCCTCACGACTTTTGTGTTTTCTTACCCTAGCCACCTTTGGCTGTCGCCCCTTACTGTGCTTGGCGCCTCCTGAGATTTCTGACGCTGGTGGTGGCAGACTGGTGGTGGACGAACTTCCTGGTGATCCTCTGTCTTGGCGTTTTTCTTCTGTGAACGTTTTTCGGTGAGTAATTCGATCCTAAGGAGTCTAATCCGCTAAATTGTAGATTATCATTCAATTAAAATTCGTTATTTGCAATGATTATCCGTATGGGGTCGAATTCAAATATTTATAGGGTTTTAAAATCCTGTTCTGCTGAAATCTGCATTCTCTAATCTGACCTTTGTGTACTATAACCCCAATATCTCATGGCCTATAGATCCAAATAGCACGAAATAAATTTTGTATGAAACTAGATTCGCTCAGCTTTGATTCTTATGTAATATCGACTACATCTGAACTATATTCGTGTTGCAATCGGCATCGTTATATAACTTACGAAATCTGTTTTCTGAAAATCTAGAATCTTGACCCTTTTGTGTTCGAACTCTCGTATCTCCCTAGGTATAACTCGAAATCCTGTGAAACCAGTTTTATTAGACCGTAGGCTTGAAGAGCTTCATTTTGACTCCCATAACGCCTATTTTCGATAAGTTATTGGATCTGAAATATATGTCGTAATTCTGATATATGAATCTGTTTTCTTGAAATCTGAAATTCTGACCCACCTATGTTCGAACCCTTATATCTTCCTGCCTACAATTCGAAATTTTGCGAAACCAGTTTTATTGGAAACTAGATTCAGAGAGCTTCATTTTGAATATAATATTGACTAGCTTTGGTTCGAAATTGGACCAAAAATATATGTTGCAATCTGACAATATAAATCTGCTATGTCAATTTTGGGGCTTTTGTCAATTTTCTTCACGAACGTGCAATTAAAAATTATCTGTAGTAGGGGACTGAATTATTTTCATGAAATTTGTATGTTCTGCAAGGATTCTAAAAATTTCGCCCCTTACAGTGATTTTATGGCTCACGGTTTTTAGGAAATTTGGGGAAAAATATTGCAATGAATATCTATATATATATTTCCCTATAATTCCTAGGCTTATTGAATTGTTTGTTATGTGAATAATTTCTATTCTGTGTATATGTCGTGAAATTTCTGAAACTTTGAATGTGTTATAACCTTTGTGAGAACATAGAATGGTTTGACATGAAATAAGTATAGTTGCATGAAATCTAAGGAATTCACTTCTATATTACTTCTGGTTAATGATAAAAATTATGAAGTGTGTTCAGCTTTGATTTTCTGCAAATTGTAATTTTGTTAAGGACTGGATATTGGGGTGTGTCATTTTCTGTTTGTGAGACACGTTGGGCATGATGTAAGAATTAAGTAGTAGTTAGTTCTACTCCTCCGTTTCAACATGATCTGTTCTGTAAAAATTATGCCCTAGTGTAGTACTCTTCCGTGTCCTTACCCTCCTTCTGTGGCGCTGTAATGGTGCTGATAGTCTACTACGACCCATGAGACACTATTTCTGTTCTGTTCTGGGTATTGGAGACCAGAGTGCCACGTCCTGACAAGACGGGGGCCACCCACTGATACCTCCTCTACCATTCTGTTCTGGGTATTGGAGACCAGAGTGCCACGTCCTGACAAGACGGGGGCCACCCACTGATACCTCCTCTACCATTCTGTTCTGGGTTTTGGAGGCCAGAGTGCCACGTCCTGTCAAGACGGGGGCCACCCAGTGATACCTCCTCTACCATTCTGTTTCTGATATGCATGCATGTCTCGTCCTCGGCAGAGGTGGGGTCAGACCTTCTGTGGTCATCAGGCCTTCTGTGGCCTTTCTGTTTCCGATGTAGACTATCCGTTTGGATTCTGAAAATTCTGATTTTCTGTCTGTCAGTTCTGATTTCTGTAGTTCTGTTTCGATCTGTATTATAGATGTGTTAGGCAGTGTGTTTAGTAGGGAGGGGTTGGTATACTTATATCCTACTTCATGCTTGATGCCTAATGTTATAAGTATCTGTATTTGATTATGTTTTGTTTCTGATATGAGTGTGCATGTTAAGTTGATTTATCTTATCTGTTACAAAAATGTATTTCAACTTATGCATGATATTTTTGATGTGTACTATGGATGGCTTTTAGTGTCTTTTACTCACTGAGCTTTTTAGCTCACCCCCGTTGTTTAAATATTTTCAGGTGAGACATTGGGACAGTGATCACTACAGCTAATTAACGAATTTACTATGATGCTAATGTTTTATTTAATTTCTAAGAGTTGTCTTCTAAAAATCTGTCAGGCCTGCGTGCCTAACTTAATTATACGATACGTTTTATCTCCTGAGGGCTTATGCCTGTTTTCAGGATATTATATTATAGTTGTCTCGTTTTAATTGTTAGATACGAGTTTTGGATTCGTGAGATTTGAAATTATTCTTATTCTGAAATGTCCGATTTGAGAGTTATTGTTCTTATTCCGCAATATATCTGAATTTGTGTTTTCCACATATGTGTAGTGTGGACATTTGTTTTGTTCCAGGATATATGGGTCTGTGCAGCAGTAATTTAGTATACTTGCTGCCGGATTTTTTCTGGATTTCCGGATTTCTATTTCCTAGTAAATCGATCCTATTCAGTTCTGTGCGGTTTTCAGTTCCGTAGTAATGTCCTTCGATGCCGCTTTCTTCTTGTGTTTTAATGGAAGAGTAAAAATTTTTGAAACCCCGTATTTTACTTGTATGCGTGTGGGGTGTGATTCTGAGGGATGTTACAGATGGTATCAGAGGAATATTACTAGCAATTAGAAACTCCGGGAAAGGAAAACTCTGTTTGTGTATTGCTAGAAACCAAGATAGGATCTGAATATTGGAAAACTCTGTTTGTGTATTGCTAGAAACCAAGATAGGATCTGATCCGTGATTGAATATTGGTTGTTATTCTACCGTGTTATGTGATGCAGGTACAAAAAAAAAAATGGTGCGACCAAGATCTAGCAGTAGCAACGGTGATCAACAGTCTGATCTGAGGCAGGCCATGGAGGCTATGACTGCTATGATGCAACAACAGAACGCGTTCATCCAGCAGCAAACTCAGATGATGCAGCAGCAGCAGGCGCAGCACATGGAGGTTCAGCAACAGTTATTGCAGCGGCTGTCGCAGACACAGCCTCAGTCACAGTCACAACCAGCTGGACACGGTGTGGGTGGCGCTGGTTCTCCTCTGGGTGATGGCGCACATCAACGACATGCTCGGTTGGTTCGAGAGTTTCAGCATCTGAACCCGACTACATTATGGTAGTCCAGGGCCCAGAGCGGCTGAGGATTGGCTTTTGGCACTGGAAAAGATTTTCCAGGTTTTGCGCTGTGATGATGCTGACAAGCTATGTTTGTCTGTCTTCATGTTGCGTGGAGATGCCGAAGACTGGTGGAAGGGAGTCGTCAGACTGGCGGCAACTGAATCCAGAGTTGTTGATTGGCAGTACTTCATGATGAAGTTCAATGCCAAGTTTTTCCCCTCTAGCTTATCTGAGGAGCGCGAGGTGGAGTTTATTCATCTTGAGCAGGGCGACCTGACGGTGGATCAGTATGAGGCCACATTCGCTCGGTTGTCGGGGTATGCTCCTCACTTAGTCAACACCGAGGAAAGAAGAGCCAAGAAGTTTCCGCGGGGTTTGAGGAAAGACATCAGGACAAGGGTAGCTATGCTACACTTGGAGTTTTATGCTGAAGTGGTAGACAGGGCTCGCACTGCTGAGAGGTGCATTGCTGAGATGGCTGTTGATACTACAGTCACTGCATCCGCCCCTACTTCTGTGACTTACACACCCACTCTGGGTGGTAAGGATAAGAAGAATTTCAAGAATAAGAAGAAAGATGATAAGGGCAGATACAAACCTTATCAGAAGCCAGCCAGCACAGTTTCTCAGAATGGCAAGAAGTGTCTCCACTGTGGGAGCACTAAACATCAGGATAATGAGTGCTACAGGAAGACTGGCGCTTGCTTCAGATGTGGTAAGGTGGGGCATATGATTAGAGACTGTCCTATGCCGGATGCTAGAGGACAGGGTGAGAAGCCTACCGTGCAGACTCGCGTGTATGCCATCGCGGAGAGGGATGCTTCGGCTTCGAAGTCCGTGGTAGAAGGAATCATGATGCCATATGGGTGATTGTGGACAGACTCACGAAGTCAGCTCACTTCTTACCGATCAAAATGACTTACAGTTTGGATCGATTAGCAAAACTGTACATCGATGAGATTGTCAGATTGCATGGAGTTCCCTTGGACATTGTCTCTGACCGTGATCCTCGATTTCTATCCAGGTTTTGGAAGAAATTACAGGAAGATTTGGGAACTAATCTGAGTTTCAGCACTGCATATCATCCTCAATCTGATGGTCAGACAGAGAGAACTATTCAGACACTTGAGGATCTTCTGAGATCTTATGTGGTTGACTGGTCTGTTGAGTGGGATCTGGACTTATCACTGATAGAGTTCACCTACAACAATAGCTTTCACTCTAGCATACAGATGGCTCCGTATGAGGCCCTATATGGGAGGAAATGCAGAACACCTATATGCTGGGAGGAAACTGGGGACAGAACAGTGCTAAGGTCTGATGCTGTTCAGGAAGCCACTGAGAAGATCAGAGAAATTCAGAGAAAGATGAAGATTGCTCAGGATAGACAGAAGAGTTATGCTGATGTGAGGCGGCGTCCTCTTGAGTTTTTGGTGGGAGAGCATGTTTTCCTAAAGGTCTCACCTATGAAAGGGGTGATGAGATTTGGGAAGAAGGGAAAATTGAGTCCCAGGTACATTGGTCCCTTTGATATCATTGAGAGGGTTGGACCTGTGGCATACCGGCTTGCTCTGCCCCCATCACTGGAACACCTCCATAATGTGTTCCATGTTTCTGCACTCAGAAAATATTGTTCTGATCCTTCTCATGTTCTAGAGTTGGAACCTCTTCAGCTTGAAGAGAACATGACTTTTGTGGTGAAACCTCTCAGAATTGAAGATAGAAAAGAGAAAGTGCTGAGAAATAAGGTTATTCCACTTGTGAAAGTCATCTGGGGAAATCAGTCTGTTCAAGAAGCCTCTTGGGAGGTTGAAGCAGATATGAGAAAGGAGCATCCTCACCTGTTCAGTGACGGGCTTGGTCAGCTTTAGAGGACTAAAGCTCTATAAGGGGGGGAGGATGTAACGCCCTCGATTTTTCTGAATTATGATTTAAGGTTAGAAATTCTGTTTCTGTATTTTTATCTGTTAAAATTTTGGGATTTTTGCCTAAGTGTAGGAATTTTTCCTACAGGGCAAAAATAATTATTTTGGTTGGGGATTTGAACCCTCAACCTTGATTCTTCGCTCCTGGAATTCTTTCCACCATGGTGGCGCATATTTCTGATATTATTGGAGTGGCGCAGGGTGGTTAAGCCCAGGTAAGCCCATAAAACCGATTTTTCACTTAAGTTAACTGGGTTATTGGATCTTGGATCCGTTTGGGGTGGGAGAAAAAGAGGAATTGCGTGAGGGCTCCTCTCCCTCACGACTTTTGTGTTTTCTTACCCTAGCCACCTTTGGCTGTCGCCCCTTACTGTGCTTGGCGCCTCCTGAGATTTCTGACGCTGGTGGTGGCAGACTGGTGGTGGACGAACTTCCTGGTGATCCTCTGTCTTGGCGTTTTTCTTCTGTGAACGTTTTTCGGTGAGTAATTCGATCCTAAGGAGTCTAATCCGCTAAATTGTAGATTATCATTCAATTAAAATTCGTTATTTGCAATGATTATCCGTATGGGGTCGAATTCAAATATTTATAGGGTTTTAAAATCCTGTTCTGCTGAAATCTGCATTCTCTAATCTGACCTTTGTGTACTATAACCCCAATATCTCATGGCCTATAGATCCAAATCGCACGAAATAAATTTTGTATGAAACTAGATTCGCTCAGCTTTGATTCTTATGTAATATTGACTACATCTGAACTATATTCGTGTTGCAATCGGCATCGTTATATAACTTACGAAATCTGTTTTCTGAAAATCTAGAATCTTGACCCTTTTGTGTTCGAACTCTCGTATCTCCCTAGGTATAACTCGAAATCCTGTGAAACCAGTTTTATTAGACCGTAGGCTTGAAGAGCTTCATTTTGACTCCCATAACGCCTATTTTCGATTAGTTATTGGATCTGAAATATATGTCGTAATTCTGATATATGAATCTGTTTTCTTGAAATCTGAAATTCTGACCCACCTATGTTCGAACCCTTATATCTTCCTGCCTACAATTCGAAATTTTGCGAAACCAGTTTTATTGGAAACTAGATTCAGAGAGCTTCATTTTGAATATAATATTGACTAGCTTTGGTTCGAAATTGGACCAAAAATATATGTTGCAATCTGACAATATAAATCTGCTATGTCAATTTTGGGGCTTTTGTCAATTTTCTTCACGAACGTGCAATTAAAAATTATCTGTAGTAGGGGACTGAATTATTTTCATGAAATTTGTATGTTCTGCAAGGATTCTAAAAATTTCGCCCCTTACAGTGATTTTATGGCTCACGGTTTTTAGGAAATTTGGGGAAAAATATTGCAATGAATATCTATATATATATTTCCCTATAATTCCTAGGCTTATTGAATTGTTTGTTATGTGAATAATTTCTATTCTGTGTATATGTCGTGAAATTTCTGAAACTTTGAATGTGTTATAACCTTTGTGAGAACATAGAATGGTTTGACATGAAATAAGTATAGTTGCATGAAATCTAAGGAATTCACTTCTATATTACTTCTGGTTAATGATAAAAATTATGAAGTGTGTTCAGCTTTGATTTTCTGCAAATTGTAATTTTGTTAAGGACTGGATATTGGGGTGTGTCATTTTCTGTTTGTGAGACACGTTGGGCATGATGTAAGAATTAAGTAGTAGTTAGTTATACTCCTCCGTTTCAACATGATCTGTTCTGTAAAAATTATGCCCTAGTGTAGCACTCTTCCGTGTCCTTACCCTCCTTCTGTGGCGCTGTAATGGTGCTGATAGTCTACTACGACCCATGAGACACTATTTCTGTTCTGTTCTGGGTATTGGAGACCAGAGTGCCACGTCCTGACAAGACGGGGGCCACCCACTGATACCTCCTCTACCATTCTGTTCTGGGTTTTGGAGGCCAGAGTGCCACGTCCTGTCAAGACGGGGGCCACCCACTGATACCTCCTCTACCATTCTGTTTCTGATATGCATGCATGTCTTGTCCTCGGCAGAGGTGGGGTCAGACCTTCTGTGGTCATCAGGCCTTCTGTGGCCTTTCTGTTTCCGATGTAGACTATCCGTTTGGATTCTGAAAATTCTGATTTTCTGTCTGTCAGTTCTGATTTCTGTAGTTCTGTTTCGATCTGTATTATAGATGTGTTAGGCAGTGTGTTTAGTAGGGAGGGGTTGGTATACTTATATCCTACTTCATGCTTGATGCCTAATGTTATAAGTATCTGTATTTGATTATGTTTTGTTTCTGATATGAGTGTGCATGTTAAGTTGATTTATCTTATCTGTTACAAAAATGTATTTCAACTTATGCATGATATTTTTGATGTGTACTATGGATGGCTTTTAGTGTCTTTTACTCACTGAGCTTTTTAGCTCACCCCCGTTGTTTAAATATTTTCAGGTGAGACATTGGGACAGTGATCACTACAGCTAATTAACGAATTTACTATGATGCTAATGTTTTATTTAATTTCTAAGAGTTGTCTTCTAAAAATCTGTCAGGCCTGCGTGCCTAACTTAATTATACGATACGTTTTATCTCCTGAGGGCTTATGCCTGTTTTCAGGATATTATATTATAGTTGTCTCGTTTTAATTGTTAGATACGAGTTTTGGATTCGTGAGATTTGAAATTATTCTTATTCTGAAATGTCCGATTTGAGAGTTATTGTTCTTATTCCGCAATATATCTGAATTTGTGTTTTCCACATATGTGTAGTGTGGACATTTGTTTTGTTCCAGGATATATGGGTCTGTGCAGCAGTAATTTAGTATACTTGCTGCCGGATTTTTTCTGGACTTCCGGATTTCTATTTCCTAGTAAATCGATCCTATTCAGTTCTGTGCGGTTTTCAGTTCCGTAGTAATGTCCTTCGATGCCGCTTTCTTCTTGTGTTTTAATGGAAGAGTAAAAATTTTTGAAACCCCGTATTTTACTTGTATGCGTGTGGGGTGTGATTCTGAGGGATGTTACAGATGGTATCAGAGGAATATTACTAGCAATTAGAAACTCCGGGAAAGGAAAACTCTGTTTGTGTATTGCTAGAAACCAAGATAGGATCTGAATATTGGAAAACTCTGTTTGTGTATTGCTAGAAACCAAGATAGGATCTGATCCGTGATTGAATATTGGTTGTTATTCTACCGTGTTATGTGATGCAGGTACAAAAAAAAAAATGGTGCGACCAAGATCTAGCAGTAGCAACGGTGATCAACAGTCTGATCTGAGGCAGGCCATGGAGGCTATGACTGCTATGATGCAACAACAGAACGCGTTCATCCAGCAGCAAACTCAGATGATGCAGCAGCAGCAGGCGCAGCACATGGAGGTTCAGCAACAGTTATTGCAGCGGCTGTCGCAGACACAGCCTCAGTCACAGTCACAACCAGCTGGACAAGGTGTGGGTGGCGCTGGTTCTCCTCTGGGTGATGGCGCACATCAACGACATGCTCGGTTGGTTCGAGAGTTTCAGCATCTGAACCCGACTACATTATGGTAGTCCAGGGCCCAGAGCGGCTGAGGGATGGCGCACGGCCTCGCGCCACGACTCCATCTTTGTTGTCGTGGATCGCTTCTCTAAGATGGCGCATTTTGTGCCTTGTTCCAGGACGGCCGATGCTTCTCACATCGCACACATCTTCGTTCGTGAAATTGTGTGCCTCCATGGACTCCCCCTCACCATCGTGTCCGACTGTGACACCCGGTTAGTCGATCATTTTTGGAAGTCCCTATGGGCCCTCCTTGGGACCACTCTTAAGTTTTGCTCTGCGTACCACCCGCAGACGGACGGTCAAACAGATGTGGTAAACCATAGATTGGGAAACCTGTTGCGTTGTTTAGCCGGTGACTTCCCACGCCATTGGGCTGAGCATCTCCCCATTGCTGAGTTCGCGTATAACAACGCCTCCCATCGCTCTACGGGGCTGAGCCCTTTCCAAGTCGTTCTCGGGCACCAACCCAGGAAACCCATTGACATGCATAACGTCCCTCCTCCTTTGTCCATCCATGAGTCCGCATAGACTTTTGCATTGCATATCGCGGGTTTACACGATGAGATTCACCGTCGTATTTTCTTGAGCAACACTGTTGCACAATATCCGCAAGCGCACGGCTTACCAATGTAGTACGTAAGATATCGTTTCCACAGGGACTAATTGCCAAGTACCGAATCTTCTGATCCTTGATAGCTAAGCGATTAAAGGTGTCGGTTTATGCGGCAATTCAAACTAAAAACGAAATAAAACGAAAGTCAAACGATGAGAGAGAAATCAGGATATCGGGTTTCTCTAGAAAACCAAGGATGTGTCCTCTTGAGCCGTGCCCCTCTCGGGTGTGCGTCTCAACAACTGAGTTAGTCTCCTACTCTCGCGGTGGACAACTCCACAATCTACTTAGTTAGTCTCCTACTCTCGCAGTGGACTAAGCAGAGGTAGATCGTGTGAAACAGGACACCAAGATTCACCAAGTAGACTCTACGACTCTCGTAATAGAGCACACAAGATTGATCAAGAAGAATGTGTTAATTGCAATTCACCTGTCAGTTGTTACCACAATCAACTAAAGTGCGAAAATCGATCCGGCCGAAAATTGATAAACATGAACGAAATAAATCTAGATCAAATGGTCTCAAAAGATATATCGAAAAGCAATTCTTAACATTAATACTTGTAAATCATAAAGACGGGCTACGCCCGAATCCCGATAGAGGTTTTACGCTAATACACACATGGTTACTACAAGTACAAGATTTATGATTAAGATGTAAAGGTTACATAACAAAGTAGAAAAGAGAAAAGAACTAAGACAAACTCCTCCTCTCCTCCTTTGATGTCGCCTTTCTCTCTTTGGAATGTTGTTCTCTCGCCTTGGAACTAGTCTTTGAGCCTTGAGCGCGATCTTCTCCTTGTGTTCGACTCCAACCCCCCTTCCAAAAGAGAACTCATCTCTTTTATAGACTTCAAGGTACCTCTTCAAAGCATCTCTTCAAGGCACTTCTTCAAAGCACCTCTTCAAAGTACCTCTTCAAAGCACCTCTTCAAGGCACTTCTTCAAGGTGGCGCCAATCATGAACACCTTATCCATATTCATGAATGTTTCTTCATTTGATGCTCATTCATGAATGTTTCTCGTTAATGCTTGTTCATGAATGAGGAGTCATTAGTGCTTGTTCATGAATGTTCCTCATTGGCGTGTGCCTTTTGAACTGATGGCGTGTGAACTTTAGCTGATGGCGTGCGTCTGGAGAGCTGACAATAAATGCTGAATGCGGTTAAACTCTAGCTCTCGTCTGAAGCTAAATTTCTCTTCATAGATTTAGATTCACTAGGCATGTGATCGTGCATTCGTATAGCTCTAGAAACAAGTGAATTGTCTTGTATTTAACAAATATGACAAATAGTGAAGCTTCTGAAGAAAGTAAATGAATTAAGCTGGAAAGATATGTAAAAGCATGAAAATAGGTCTCGATTCACAGGTAAATATAGGTCTAAAAGAAGATATAATTTTGGGACATCAAAATCTCCCAGACTTAAATCATTGCTTGTCCTCAAGCATTTACAAGATAAGAGTGGTACTTAGAAAAGACATCAAGCTTATAAAATTTTGTATCCAAGGGAAATATCATTATGAACAAATCTCAGCAAGTCAGGGCATTCAAGATAATCATCTATTGTCAACAATAAGAGTGTGAAGATCTAATAACCAAAGTCAGATAAGGCTTACCTCTTCGAAATGCAGTAATCTCTTGTGCGGTATATGCACTCTGTTTAATCTTGATGGAACTACCAATGCACTCTTCATTTTTGTGTTATTTTTGCTCTCTTTTTTTTTTTATTTGACTTCAACTCTTATCTTCGGTACCACTACCAATTTTTCGCAGTGCCAAGTAGAGGAGTCTTATTTTTTTTTTTGTAGACTTCAACTCATATCTTCGGTACCACTGCCAATTTTTCGCAGTGCCAAGTAGAGGAGTCTTATTTTTAGAGGAGATAACAACCATCAGATAAGTGCATTGATTAGAACCAACAAATAATAAAGTGATTCAAATAGATAGAGGTACATACTTCCACAGAGAGATCAAAGCATTACTTTGAAAGTAAGAACCTTAATCAAAAAACAGATATATTACTCCATAGTCTTTTTCCATCAAATAGGAATCAAATGAATTACCTAACTTTGAACTAAGATTTAGAGCATAATAATAATATCCCATGGATTCAATATGAAATAAGAAGCTATCATGATTTCCAAAAATCAGAAATAATATCATAAAAAATAACATCACCACTTATCTTCATCACAGCATATGAAATGTATCATCAAAGCACAAAGCATAAGTATTGAGGTACTGCATATCATGTTTTGAAAATGAACCCAACCCAAAATCTCCTAGACTTAAATTATGCATAGTATGTAAAGAACAAAAAATTATGAGAAATGGGATGCAATACTCACAAGATTAGTCAGAGTCATCGTCGGTGCTCGTCTCAGCATCTTCCTCGTGAGGATCATCCTCATTGTTATCACGTGAATTCAGGAGGACTCCCATAGAAATTGGAGGAGCAAGTGGCATTGCGGGCTTGAATAGCATTGAGAATGAGGAAGTCATAGACAGCATGCGGCCTCGGAATAACATCGGATGAAGGAGGCAGAAGTTGCCGGAGTCACATGGATGTGCGTGGTAGATTTCTAGGCTCCGATCTTCTGCCGAGAGATCAAGATGCAGATGAACAGCAGGAATTTCAGCAGCTTTTGGTAGCATGTTGACGCAAGGCAGATTCACATCTTTGCTTGTGAAATCGAAGGATGAAGAGCATAATAGATCCAAGTCTCAAAAATTTTAGATCACGATGGGAGAGAGAGGCAGCAGCAATCGTCATCAATTTATGTAATAAGCCTTTTGTGGAAGAGCATGTGGGGATCAAAGCAGGTGAATAGTTGAAATCAAGAGTGTTGGGGTATGCCCTTAAGGCTAATGTTTGAGGCCTGTGGGAATGTATCTGTATCATGTAATAAACTCTTAAGTTTATAAAGGCATGGTTGTTATTCAGTTAGCTACATTGTCTGCTGCAATATATGTTCTTCTGAATAATGTCTCAAAGCTGTTCAGCTGGGCTGACAAGCTATTATGTCCTTAGTCGATGTATCTTGGTGAACATGAGACAGCCTTGATATGGTTAAGACTAATATGTGTTCTAATCTTATAGGATGCTTCGAGCATGGAATAAGATGTAGACTCATGGGTACATGGGATGTACTGGACAGACCCTACTAGGATGTTCAATTGTTTGTCACAATGTGAATATTCCTTGATTGCGACAAGTGGCACATTTCCTCTGACTTGAGATCACTTGTGTTTTCTAAATGATGATTGTCATTGTTTTGAGGTAGTTCAATATCATTTGAAACATAATGATTATAGACTATCTTGGATGGTGAGCTTGAGTCAGGTTAGAGCATTAGTGATAGACATAGGATTGCCGTCTCCTTGTTTAAGGAGTGTGATGTTCTATAAGGGCCCCCTTGGATGAGATGATTGAGAGAGTGTATGGCCATACCCAGGTGACAGTGTTCATCTGATCTAATCATGCTCATCATATTGGAGTTACAAGCTTGACAGGCTTGTCCAATAAGAACATCAAGTGGCAAAGGAAGTATGCATGCCTAGTGAATTGGATTCACACTTGTGCTGTGGTTTGGGTGAAGTCTTGGAAGACTCTTTCCTTTATATCGGGAGACAGTGATGTGTTTCTAGATACCCCTCACTGATCGTGATAACGTGAGTTATCGTTACCGACATTTAAAGGAAACCCTTAGGGTCGCACAATTTGATGATATGGCTTCTTTAAGTCAGATCGTGTGGACTGAATTGTTTAGTTCAGTTTAAAGGGGTGTTAAACTCTGATTGAGAGTGAGATCTGGTCTGATCATGTTTGATTGATTAGGGCTTTAGATCGGTAAGCTTCGATCGAGAGTTATGATGCTAGATCAGTGAGATCTAGAGCATCGAGAGATCAACGGTGATCTTGAACCTTGTGGTTCAATAAGATCGACCATTGCTTGGGCCGATTTGGTCTTGAACCAAAGTCACTTGAACCGGCTCATGTTATGAGCGCTTGGTTCAAAGGTTCGAATGGGAGAAGAGGGTTGCGGTTCACTTCATGTGAACGCATAACCGAAGTGAGTAATGGGTTACTATTTTTGGATAGCAACGCCCACGTTGATTACAACGTGTTTACTCCCTTGTCGATCATCAACTTCGGACGACATCTCCTCCCTTCTGGTGTGACAAAAGTCTTGACGAGTGTAGAGGAACTTCTTCTTCGCCAAGCCCAAGGATCTCATCTCCTCCATGCGCAAAGGACCCTTGAAGCTTTGCTAGCACAAAGACGACAAGGAGAGGCCATTCTTCATCGTGTGTGCGTCGACTAGGGAGAAGACCCCTTTCGGTTTTTGCTTCCAACATTTCATCCATAGATGGCGATGGTATGAATCTTATTGGCATTTTGCAATCGATTTTTCATAGTTGATCATATATCATGCTAATGATCCCTAAAACCCTTATTTCCGCTGCGTTGAAACACATGCGCCCATTAGGGTTTTTCGCTCCCCCTTGAAGGGGACCCCTGCAATTGGTATCAGAGCAGGCTAAATCGCATGATAATATGTTTGCTATGATTTGTGATCCTTGTATGCGCCATCTTGCTAGATCTAGAATACATGCGAACCTTTACTTGTAGTTGACGCATGTTGTAAGGTTGCGCATGATGTAAGTTTATGTGTTACGCATGTATGATGCCTATGCACTTGTTATAGAGTTTTTATCAAAAAACTTATATCTCTTGCGCGTATCACCTTAGATCTAAGCTGCCTACTGTAAACCCTTAGACGGGTTATTAGGGTTGAAGTCACCCCTAGGTTAGATCCAGAATGTCTGATCAGACTATCTGACAGCCTGAATGGGTCGACCAGTTAGCACCTCGGCGCAAGCCTATGGTGGCTATAGGTCGACTGCAGACAGGTGTGTAGCGATGTCTGATTGAGACGACTAATGAACGCACCTGAGTTAGGCCCGGGGTCACGCCCGCTTGCCAGACCTCTGTGTGGTCGTTCAGCCCTGGCGCATGCATGGTTGACCTTATGGTCAACTCAAGTCAGTTAGGACTTGGTGCATGCAAGGGTAGTGGATCTGACTAGGTTGGTTGAGTGGATCCCTAGTAATGGACCGTTGTAAGGTTGTAGGGGAAATAAGGAAAAATTAAAATTGATCCCAAGGGGTTTTCGAAAAATTTTAATTTTTATGTATGGATCACATGATTCTTGATTGATGCATATGTTTGTCTATTTAGTCTTATGTGGGCTGCCCGTTATTAATGTGTGCTGTGCTGGGGCCTGCGAGCCTGGGATTAATTGTTGTAAATTAATTTTATTTTTGTGATCTGCGAATCACAATTTTGATTAATTTATAATGTGAAAGTGACCTGCGTGTCACTCTTGATGGAACCCCAAAGATAAAGGGGGCAAAAACCCTAAGCATGGCGCTAATGAAAAATGATGCAAGCGGAAGCAAGGGTTTTAAAATCGTTTGCATGCCAATTGTTCAACTATCAAAGATTGATAAGAACAAGATCATACCATAGCCATGTAGATGGTGCGGCTTGGAAGAAGAAAGACCGAAGGGATCTTCTCCAAAGAAATCACACACAAGGGATGAAAGCTTCCTCCTTGCGCAAGTCTTGTGCTAGCAAGATTGGCAAGCTCTTTCAACCGTGTGTAGGAGATTAGATGAAAAGGGCTGCCTTCTTTTCGAGAGCTCTTCCTTCTTTTCGCAAGAACAACGCCTTCTCCAAGAGCAAGCCGTTTTCTCCACGCCCAAAGAGCAAAACCGAAAGCATTAGAGAGTAATCAAGCCATGAACGCATATGCGTTTAGCTTATGGAACTTTCCATAAATGGCAACGATTAAGAGTTGGCGTTCATGGTTCATGTTTCCATGAACCAAACGCAACCTCTTCTCCCTCTTGAACCAAGCGCTCAACCCATGAGCCGGTTCAATTTCATTGGTTCAATTTCGAAACCAAATCAGCCCAGAATTAAGTCTAGACCAAATTAGACCACAAGGTCCTAGATCTGACCCTTCATCATCTGACGCTTCTGATCGCACCGATCTAGCATCATCTCTCTCGATCGAAGCTTACCGATCTAAAGCTCTAATCAATCAAACATGATCAGACCAGATCTCACTTACAATCAGAGATTAAATCTCTTTAAACTGAACCAAAACAATTCAGTCCACACGATCTGACTTAAGGAAGCCATATCACCAAATTGTGCGACCCTGAGGGTTTCCTTTAAATGTCGGTAACGATAACTTACGTTATCACGATCAGTGAGGGGTATCTAGCAACACATCACTGTCTCCCGATATAAAGGAAAGAGTCTTCCAAGACTGCACCCAAAACACAGCACAAGTGTGACTCAATTCACAAGGCATACATGTGTCCTTTGCCACTGGATGTTCTTATTGGACAAGCATGTCAAGCTTGTAACTCCAATACGATGAGCATGATTAGATCAGATGAACATAGTCATCTGGGTATGGCCATACACTTCCTCAATCATCTCATATAGTGTGGCCCTATAGAACATCACACTCCTTAAACAAGGAGACGGCAATCCTTTATCTATCACAAGTGCCCTAACCTGATTCAAGCTCACCATCCAAGATAGTCTATAATCATTATATCTCAAATGATATTGAACTAGCTCAAGACAATGACAATCCTCATTTAGAAACACAAGTGATCTCAAGTCAGAGGACATGTGCCACTTGTTGCTTACAAGGATCATTCACATTGTGACAAGCAATGGAATATCCCAGTAGGGTCTGTCCAGTACATCCAATGTACCCATGAGTCTACATCTTATTCCATGCTCGAAGCATCCTATAAGATTAGCACTCATATTAGTCTCTATCATATCAAGGCTGTCTCATGTTCTCCAAGATATCTCGACTAAGGACTTATAGCCTGTCAGCCTAGCTGAACAGCTTTGAGACATTATTCAGAAGTACACTTATTACAGCAGACAAGGTAACAAGCTGAATAATAACCATGCCTTTTATAAACATAAGAGTTTATTACATGATACTATTACAATCCCAAAGGCCTCAAACATTAGCCTTAAGGGCATACTCCAACAATCTCCCACTTGCACTTAATCTAATGGTTGAGAAATCTCAAACCCATATTATTACAGTGCTTCTCATGCTTCTGCTGCGCCAGAGGCTTGGTAAGCGGGTCTGCCAGATTGTCATCTGTATGAACCTTGCAAATCTTGATCTCGCCACGATCAATGATCTCCCGGATCAAGTGAAACCGTCTCTGTATGTGCTTGGACTTCTGGTGCGACCGAGGTTCCTTTGCTTGTGCTATAGCTCCAGTGTTATCACAGAAGATAACCAAAGGATCTGCACTCGAAGGAACGACACCAAGTTCTCTCACGAACTTACGAATCCACACTGCCTCCTTGGATGCTTCCGAGGCTGCAACATACTCGGCTTCTGTTGTGGAATCAGCAACAGTAGACTGTTTGAAGCTTTTCCACACCACTGCTCCACCATTCAAGCTAAAAACATAGCCTGATTGCGATCGGAAATCATCCTGGTCTGACTGGAACGAAGCGTCAGTATATCCCTCTATACTGAGTTCTTCCTGACCACCATATATCAAGAACATATCTTTGGTCCTCCGCAGATATTTTAAAATGTTCTTGACCGCAATCCAGTGCGCCAAACCTGGATTACTTTGGAATCGACTGGTCACGCTTAACCCGTAAGCGACGTCTGGGCGAGTACACAACATCGCATACATTATGGACCCAATAGCCGAAGCATAAGGCGTATTGTCCATTTCATCTTTCTCAGTCTGTGTTTGTGGACACTGACTCTTCGAAAGATTCAGACCATGTCTGACTGGAAGATATCCACGTTTAGAATTCTCTAAATGGAATCTCTCCAGGACCTTATCGATGTAGGTACTCTGGCACAGCCCGAGAAGCCTCTTAGATCTATCCCGGTAGATCTTCACACCTAATACATAGGCTGCTTCTCCTAGATCTTTCATCTGGAAACATTTTCCTAACCATGCCTTAACAGCATGCAGTTCAGGAATATCGTTTCCAATGATCAAGATATCATCGACGTAGAGGATTAGGAATGTAATCACGCTCCCACTAAACCTCTTATATACACACGGGTCATCCTCGTTCTTGATGAAACCAAACTCAGAGATTGATTCATCAAAACGAATGTTCCAGCTTCTTGATGCTTGTTTAAGTCCATAAATGGACTTCTTTAACTTGCATATTTTATGACGATCTGCTGGATTAGTGAAACCCTCAGGTTGTGTCATATACACATCCTCATCCAGATTTCCATTAAGGAAAGCTGTTTTCACATCCATCTGCCAGATCTCATAGTCGTAATATGCTGCTATCGCGAAAAGAATCCGAATAGACTTAAACATGGCTACAGGAGAGAAAGTTTCATCATAATCTAACCCGTAGATTTGTTTGAAACCTTTCGCAACTAGCCTGCCTTTATAGGTAACCACGTTACCATCCATGTCAATCTTCTTCTTGAAGATCCATTTACAGCCTATAGGGATTACTCCCGGAGGCGGATCAACCAAATCCCAGACTTGGTTATCTGACATGGAGTCCATCTCGGCTCGCATAGCTTCAAGCCATCTAGTTGACTCCGGTCCACTGACCGCATCCGCATAAGTTAGGGGTTCATCATTATCAATGATGTAGACTCCGTCATAGCGCTCAGGCTGTCGACGGATCCTACCCGATCTTCGCGGTTCCCGTGATATTTGAGCCTCAGGTTGTTCAATAACCTGATCTACCGGCTCAGGCTCATCCAACTGTGCTTGACTACTTTGTCCTTCTTCTGGATTCTCATCCAGCTTTATTTCTCTCCCACTGGCCTCTTGCAGAAGAAATTCCTTCTCAAGAAATATGGCCGTCCGAGCAACAAAAACCTTGTTCTCCTTGGGATCGAAGAAATAATAACCCTTAGTTTCCTTAGGGTAACCGACAAAGATGCATTTGTCAGATCTGCTCTCTAGTTTCCCAGAGGCGAGCTTTTTGACATAAGCCTCGCAACCCCAGATCTTGATAAATGTCAAGCTAGGCTGTTTCCCATACCATAACTCATATGGCGTCTTTGAAACTGCCTTGGATGGCACTCGGTTTAGTACCTTTGCAGCTGTTTCCAGTGCAAAACCCCAAAAGGAGTATGGAAGAGTAGCCTGACTCATCATAGAACGAACCATATCAAGTAACGTTCTATTTCTCCTCTCGGACACACCATTCCACTGCGGTGTTCCTGGCGGAGTGAGCTGTGAGATAATCCCACACTCTTTCAGATAGTCAGTAAACGCATGACTCAGGTATTCACCACCTCGATCAGAACGAAGTGTCTTGATATTTCGGCCTAACTGATTTTGTACTTCATTTTTGAACTCTTTGAACTTGTCAAAAGATTCATTTTTATGTCTCATTAAATAGACATACCCATACCTACTGAAATCATCAGTAAAGGTAATGAAGTACTGATAGCCACCTCTGGCTTGTTTACTAAAAGGCCCACACACATCACTGTGTATAAGGTCCAGTAAACCTGAAGCCCTTTGACCTTTGTGAAGAAAAGGTGACTTCGTCATTTTACCCATCAAACAAGCTTTGCATGTATCAATCTCCTCATAGGAGAAAGATCCCAGCAGTCCATGATTATGCAACCGCTTAATGCGCTTCTCGTTTATATGGCCTAAACGACTATGCCATAACAAGGTGCTGTCATCAGCATACTTGGCTTTCTTATTATCAATGTTTTGTATAGAATTTTCCATGTCCAACATGTATAACCCATTGTTAATTGAACCAGTCGCATACACAATATTATCATAAGTCAAAACACACTTTGAAATCTTGCATTCAAAGGCAAATCCTTTCCTGACAAGAGCAGGAATAGAGATAATATTCTTGGTAATACTGGGTACAAAGTAACAATTGTTTAATTCTAATACAATGCCAGATGGTAAAGTAATGAAATAGTCTCCTACAGCAACAGCAGCAACCCGTGCCCCGTTTCCAACTCGTAGGTCTACCTCATGCTGTCCCACCTGCCTTCTTCTCTTGAGTTCCTGCACATTTGAACAAATGTGAACTCCACATGCGGTGTCCAACACCCATGAAATGGTAGAAGAAGATAACATGACCTCAGTCACATATATACCTGAGCCAGAAGCGATGCTTCCCCTCTTATCTCCTTGGAGCGCTTTACAGTCCTTTTTCCAGTGACCCAGCTGGCCACAGTGGAAACACCTGTTGTCCTTCGACCGCTTCACCTTCTGTTTCAGGGCCTTGCTGTAATTCTTGACAGGGGCCTTGCCCTTCTTCCCCTTCTTCTTGTTCCTAGAAGGAACTATTAAGACAGAGGTTGAAGGCTTACCCTTCAGAGTTTCCTCAGTTGTCAAGAGCATATTCAACAGCTCTGCCGGCGTACAATCGATTTTGTTCATATTATAGTTAATGATGAACGCATCGAAAGAAGGCGGAAGAGACTGTAGAATAATGTCCACAGCAAGCTCCTGGTTGATGGTATGCCCCAGTTTATCTAGAGCCTCCTTGTGCCCAATCATCTTGAGCACGTGAGCTCCCACTGGGCTCCCCTCAGCCAGTTTGCTCTGAAAGAAGAGCTTCGTCAGATTATAGCGCTCAGTCCTCGCCTGTGCAGCATACAGCATTTTGAGGTTCGCTATAATCTCTATAACTGACATATCCTCATGCTGACGCTGCAGCGGTGGCGTCATAGACGCTAGCATCAGGCAAGCGACATCAATGCTATCATTGACGTGCTTTTCGTAGGCTTCCCGAACCGCCCTTGCGGCGTTCGGAGCGGGCTGCGGCGGTATCGCCGTCTCGAGGACATACAGTTTCCTCTCTGCCTTAAGAACAATCTTAAGGTGTCCGAACCAGTCAGAGAAGTTCGGCCCAGCAAACTTCTCCCTTTCCAGTAGGGATCGCACATTGAAGCTCATGGTGTTCGTTGCTGCAGGAATCTACAACAGGCAAGAACAGCAAGGTCAGTATCAATGTTTAGAATCAATCCAGGACTTAAGAAAGATTCTTTTCTCACTATTTTGTCTGACTGAAAAATCCAGTAAACAGTCCGAAAGAGTAATACTCTTTTAGTGAGATGGGATCCAGATTTCATACTTGGTCTCCGCGTCCCGCTCAAGCGAGATAAGATGCACAGAGATGACAAGCACTAATTTCTGGTAGGCTGTCCCAGCCAATCGCCAACCCGTGCGATTCCCCTTCATCTTGGCGATCCAGCAGACTGTGCCAACTGAGTTGGTACAACACAGTCTCTGATCCCAGAGATGGCTGCCTCCATGTGCTACCATATGCGCCACATATGTAGCCAACATGGTCAAGCTGACCTGACCTACTCCCTGGACCACCACGTGCTATGCTGAGCAACGAGAGGGGATAAATCCCAACTCTGTAACACGCAGGTGAAATCCAGCACCGTCTGAAGATAGATGGACGTGCCCACTGAGTGGGTTCAACACGGCTCCAACGATAATCAGAAAGGTGAGGTTTCGCGTCAGAAGGCTTACGAGCTTGATATATTAGCGTTGGATTTTATCGGTCTTTTATCTTCTTAACTATCATGCAAGTCCTATGGTGATAGCAGAAGATAAACTTAAACATGCAATTCTAATTATAAGCAATAAGAAGAAAGCATGATCTTATGTGGTAAAAGCCCATGAACCCTAGTAAGACCTTAATTTACTTAAGTCTTCACTTGAGCTCCTTGGCATCTCATCTGGTCCAACCTAGGGCCCTAGCGCCAAGAGCACCTCAGGTGCGTTACAAGCTGAATGCCCCTTTGGGATGTGTGCCTTTGCTCTTGTCTAATCAAATACATTTGATCTATCTAGACAAGGTTGACTCGCAGGTCAACTACATATTATAAATTAAGTACAATGTGATTCGCAGATCACAAATTAATTTACAATTTTAAATCCAGGCACGCAGGCCCCAGCACAGCACACAATAGGGCAACCCACATAAGACTAAATAAACAAGCAAATGGTTCAATCAACATGTGATCCAATCATTTTGAAATTAAAGTTTTGAAAAACCCCATGGCATCAATTTTAATTTCCTTATGATCCCTATAACCTTACAATGGTCCATTGATGGGGATCCACTCATCCATCTAGCTAGATCCTTTGCCCTTGCATGCACCGAGTCCTAACTGACCCGAGTTGACCTAATGGTCAACCATGCATGCCCCAAGGGCTGAACCACCCCATGAGTTTTGGCAAGCGGGTGTGACCCCGGGCCTAACTCAAGTGCGTTCAGTAGTTGTCTCAACCAGACCTCGCTACACGCCCTAGATGCAGTCAACCTATAGCCACCTTGTGCTTGCGCATAGGTGCTATTGGGTCAACCCATCTGAGCTGTCAGATGGTCTGATCAGACTTGGATCTAACCTAGTGGTGACTTCAACCCCATCAACCCATCTAAGGGTTTATTGTAGGGACACCTTAGATCTAATCATGCGCGCAAGATGTAAGTTTGTTTTTAAAAACATCTAGTACATGCGCAAACAAACAAACAACATGCTTGATAACCCTTAGATCTAAGGGGGTCCCCTTCAAGGGGGAGCGCAAACTTCAGGGAGTCCCCTTCAAGGGGGAGCGCAAACTACATGTCATCAAATGATACATGCGCAACCTTCATGAAGCCATGATACAAGCGCAACTTTCATGAAACCAAACCAAGGTAAGCGCATCCAACATGTAAACAAAGTAGGCGCAACAAGTATGGATCACATTAGCAAACAAAATAGCATGCAAAGAGCCAAGCTCTGATACCAATTGATGGAACCCCAAAGATAAAGGGGGCAAAAACCCTAAGCATGGCTCTAATGAAAAATGATGCAAGCGGAAGCAAGGGTTTTAAAATCGTTTGCATGCCAATTGTTCAACTATCAAAGATTGATAAGAACAAGATCATACCATAGCCATGTAGATGGTGCGGCTTGGAAGAAGAAAGACCGAAGGGATCTTCTCCAAAGAAATCACACACAAGGGATGAAAGCTTCCTCCTTGCGCAAGTCTTGTGCTAGCAAGATTGGCAAGCTCTTTCAACCGTGTGTAGGAGATTAGATGAAAAGGGCTGCCTTCTTTTCGAGAGCTCTTCCTTCTTTTCGCAAGAACAACGCCTTCTCCAAGAGCAAGCCGTTTTCTCCACGCCCAAAGAGCAAAACCGAAAGCATTAGAGAGTAATCAAGCCATGAACGCATATGCGTTTAGCTTATGGAACTTTCCATAAATGGCAACGATTAAGAGTTGGCGTTCATGGTTCATGTTTCCATGAACCAAACGCAACCTCTTCTCCCTCTTGAACCAAGCGCTCAACCCATGAGCCGGTTCAATTTCATTGGTTCAATTTCGAAACCAAATCAGCCCAGAATTAAGTCTAGACCAAATTAGACCACAAGGTCCTAGATCTGACCCTTCATCATCTGACGCTTCTGATCGCACCGATCTAGCATCATCTCTCTCGATCGAAGCTTACCGATCTAAAGCTCTAATCAATCAAACATGATCAGACCAGATCTCACTTACAATCAGAGATTAAATCTCTTTAAACTGAACCAAAACAATTCAGTCCACACGATCTGACTTAAGGAAGCCATATCACCAAATTGTGCGACCCTGAGGGTTTCCTTTAAATGTCGGTAACGATAACTTACGTTATCACGATCAGTGAGGGGTATCTAGCAACACATCACTGTCTCCCGATATAAAGGAAAGAGTCTTCCAAGACTGCACCCAAAACACAGCACAAGTGTGACTCAATTCACAAGGCATACATGTGTCCTTTGCCACTGGATGTTCTTATTGGACAAGCATGTCAAGCTTGTAACTCCAATACGATGAGCATGATTAGATCAGATGAACATAGTCATCTGGGTATGGCCATACACTTCCTCAATCATCTCATATAGTGTGGCCCTATAGAACATCACACTCCTTAAACAAGGAGACGGCAATCCTTTATCTATCACAAGTGCCCTAACCTGATTCAAGCTCACCATCCAAGATAGTCTATAATCATTATATCTCAAATGATATTGAACTAGCTCAAGACAATGACAATCCTCATTTAGAAACACAAGTGATCTCAAGTCAGAGGACATGTGCCACTTGTTGCTTACAAGGATCATTCACATTGTGACAAGCAATGGAATATCCCAGTAGGGTCTGTCCAGTACATCCAATGTACCCATGAGTCTACATCTTATTCCATGCTCGAAGCATCCTATAAGATTAGCACTCATATTAGTCTCTATCATATCAAGGCTGTCTCATGTTCTCCAAGATATCTCGACTAAGGACTTATAGCCTGTCAGCCTAGCTGAACAGCTTTGAGACATTATTCAGAAGTACACTTATTACAGCAGACAAGGTAACAAGCTGAATAATAACCATGCCTTTTATAAACATAAGAGTTTATTACATGATACTATTACAATCCCAAAGGCCTCAAACATTAGCCTTAAGGGCATACTCCAACAACTCTTGTCTAGATAGTTAAATTGTAATTTAATTAGACAAGAGCACAATGCACACTTGGCAGAAGCGCATGCAGCAGTGGCTGGACCAGGTGGAAGGTCTAGGGTTCGAACCTAGGACCTGGCGCAAATTCCTGGTGGGCGCACCAGTGCTGCAAACGGCGCTAGGGCCCTGCTTGGGCCAGATGAGCAGCTAAAGACCCATGAAGAGCAAGTGTAGACTTAAGCTAGGTTAAGGTCTCACTAGGGCTATGGGCTTTTACCACATAAGATACATGCTTTCTTTTATTTGTTAATATTAGAATTGCATGATTAAATTTATCTTCTGCTATCACCATAGGAATTGTATGATAGAAAAAGAAGATAAAAGACCGTTAAAATCCAACGCTAAAAATATCAAGCTCGAATGCCTTCTGACGCGAAACCTCACTGTTCTGATTATCGTTGGAGCCGTGTTGTACCCACTCAGTGGGCACGTCCATCTATCTTCAGACGGTGCGGGATTACACCTGTGTGTTACAGAGCAGGGATTTATCCCTTCTCGTTGCTCAGCATAGCACATGGTGGTCCAGGGAGTAGGTTGGGTCAGCTTGACCGTGTAGTCTACATATGTGGCGCATATGGTAGCACATGGAGGCAGCCATCTGTGGGGTCAGAGATTGTGTTGTACCAACTCAGTTGGCACAGTCTGCTGGATTGCCCAGATGAAGGGGAATCGCACGGGTTGGCGATTGGCTGGGATAGCCTACCAGAAACTAGTGCTTGTACTCTCTGTGCATCTTATCTCGCCTGAGCGGGACGCGGAGACCAAGTATGAAATCTGGATCCCATCTCACTAAAAGAGTTCTACTCTTTCGGGCTGTTTTGCTGGATTTTTCACGCCTGATAAAATAGTGAGAAAAAGAATCTTTCTTAAGTCCTGATTGATTCTTATACATTGATACTGACCTTGCTGTTCTTGCATTGTTGTAGATACCTGCAGCAACGAACACCATGAACTTCAATGTGCGATCCCTACTGGAAAGGGAGAAGTTTGCTGGGCCAAACTTCTCTGACTGGTTTGGACACCTTAAGATTATTCTTAAGGCAGAGAGGAAACTGTATGTCCTCGAGACGGCGATACCGCCGCAGCCCGCTCCGAACGCCGCAAGGGCGGTTCGGGAAGCCTATGAAAAGCACGTCAATGATAGCATTGATGTCGCTTGCCTGATGCTAGCGTCTATGACGCCACCGCTGCAGCGTCAGCATGAGGATATGTCGGCTATAGAGATTATAGCGAACCTCAAGATGCTGTATGCTGCACAGGCGAGGACTGAACGCTATAATTTGACGAAGCTCTTCTTTCAGAGCAAACTGGCTGAAGGGAGCCCAGTGGGAGCTCACGTGCTCAAGATGATTGGGCACAAGGAGGCTCTAGAGAAACTGGGGCATACCATCAACCAGGAGCTTGCTGTGGACATTATTCTGCAGTCTCTCCCGCCTTCATTCGACGCGTTCATTATTAATTTTAATATGAACAAAATCGATTGTACTCCGGCAGAGCTGCTGAATATGCTCTTGACCACTGAGGAGACTCTGAAGGGTAAGCCTTCAACCTCTGTCTTAATGGTTCCTTCAAGGAACAAGAAGAAGGGGAAGAAGGGCAAGGCCCCTGTCAAGAATTACAGCAAGGCTCTGAAGCAGAAGGTCAAGCGGTCTAAGGAATACAGGTGTTTCCACTGTGGCCAGCTAGGTCACTGGAAAAAGGACTGTAAAGCGCTCCAAGGAGATAAGAGGGGAAGCTTTGCTTCTGGCTCAGGTATATTCGTGACTGAGGTCATGTTTTCTTCTTCTGTATCATGGGTGTTGGACACTGCATGTGGAGTTCACATTTGTTCAAATGTACAGGAACTCAAGAGAAGAAGGCAGGTGGGACAGCATGAGGTGGACCTACGCGTTGGAAACGGGGCACGGGTTGCTGCTGTTGCTGTAGGAGACTACTTCATTTCTTTACCATCTGGACTTGTATTGGAACTAAACAGTTGTTACTTTGTTCCCAGTATAACTAAAAATATTATCTCCATTCCTGCTCTTGTCAGGAAGGGATTTTCCTTTGAATGCAATATTTCAAAGTGTGTTTTGTCTTTAGATAATATTGTTTATGCAACTGGTTCAATTAGCAATGGGTTATACATGTTGGACATGGAATGTTCTATACAGAACGTTGATATCAAGAAAGCCAAGTATGCTGATGACAGCACCTTGCTATGGCATAGTCGTTTAGGCCATATTAACGAGAAACGCATTAAGCGGTTGCATCATCATGGACTGCTGGGATCATTCTCCTACAAGGAGATTGATACATGCAAGGCTTGTTTAATGGGTAAAATGACGAAGTCACCTTTTCCTCACAAAGGTCAAAGGGCTTCAGGTTTACTTGACCTTATACACAGTGATGTGTGTGGGCCATTTAGTAAACATGCCAGAGGTGGCTAACAGTACTTCATTACCTTTACTGATGATTTCAGTAGATATGGTTATGTCTATCTGATGAGACATAAAAGTGAATCTTTTGACAAGTTCAAAGAGTTCAAAAATGAAGTACAAAATCAGCTAGGCTGAAATATCAAGGCACTTCGCTCAGATCGAGGTGGTGAATACCTAAGTCATACGTTTACTGACTATCTGAAGGAGTGTGGGATCATCTCACAGCTCACTCCGCCAGGAACACCGCAATGGAATGGTGTGTCCGAGAGGAGAAATAGAACGTTACTAGATATGGTTCGTTCTATGATGAGTCAGGCTACTCTTCCATACTCCTTTTGGGGTTTTGCACTGGAAACAGCTGCAAAGGTACTAAACCGGGTGCCATCCAAGGCAGTTTCAAAGACGCCATATGAGTTATGGTATGGGAAACAGCCAAGCTTGACATTTATCAGGATCTGGGGTTGCGAAGCTTATGTCAAAAAGCTCGCCTCTGGGAAACTAGAGAGCAGATCTGACAAATGTATCTTTGTCGGTTACCCTAAGGAAACTAAGGGTTATTATTTCTTCGATCCCAAGGAGAACAAGGTTTTTGTTGCTCGGACGGCCATATTTCTTGAGAAGGAGTTTCTTCTGCAAGAGGCCAGTGGGAGAGAAATAAAACTGGATGAGAATCCAGAGGAAGGACAAAGTGCTCAAGCAGAGTTGGATGAGCCTGAGCCGGTAGAACAGGTTATTGAACAACCTGAGGCTCAGATATCACGGGAACCGCGAAGATCGGGTAGGATCCGTCGACAGCCTGAGCGCTATGACGGAGTCTACATCATTGACAATGATGAACCCCTCACTTATGCGGATGCGGTCAGTGGACCGGAGTCAGCGAGATGGCTTGAAGCTATTCGCGCCGAGATGGACTCCATGTCAGATAACCAAGTTTGGGATTTGGTTGATCCGCCTCCGGGAGTAATCCCTATAGGCTGTAAATGGATCTTCAAGAAGAAGATTGACATGGATGGTAACGTGGTTACCTATAAAGGCAGGCTAGTTGCGAAAGGTTTCAAACAAATCTACGGGATAGATTATGATGAAACTTTCTCACCTGTAGCCATGTTTAAGTCTATTCGGATTCTTTTTGCGATAGCTGCATATTACGATTATGAGATCTGGCAGATGGATGTGAAAACAGCTTTCCTTAATGGAAATCTGGATGAGGATGTGTATATGACACAACCTGAAGGTTTCACTAATCCAGCAGATCGTCATAAAATATGCAAGTTAAAGAAGTCCATTTATGGACTTAAACAAGCATCGAGAAGCTGGAATATTCGTTTTGATGAATCAGTTACTGAATTTGGTTTCATCAAGAACGAGGATGACCCGTGTGTATATAAGAGGTTTAGTGGGAGCGTGATTACTTTCCTAGTCCTCTACGTCGATGACATCTTGATCATTGGAAATGACATTCCTGAAATGCATGCTGTTAAGGCATGGCTGAGGAAATGTTTCCAGATGAAAGATCTAGGAGAAGCAGCCTATGTGTTAGGTGTGAAGATCTACAGGGATAGATCTAAGAGGCTTCTCGGGCTGTGCCAGAGTACTTACATCGATAAAGTCCTGGAAAGATTTCATTTAGAGAATTCTAAACGAGGATATCTTCCAGTCAGACATGGTCTGAGTCTTTCGAAGAGTCAGTGTCCACAAACACAGACTGAGAAAGATGAAATGGACAATACGCCTTATGCTTCGGCTATTGGATCCATTATGTATGCGATGTTGTGTACTCGCCCAGACGTCGCTTACGGGTTAAGCGTGACCAGTCGTTACCAGAGTAATCCAGGTATGGCGCACTGGATTGCAGTCAAGAACATCTTAAAATATCTGCGGAGGACCAAAGATATGTTCTTGATATATGGTGGTCAGGAAGAACTCAGTATTGAAGGATATACTGACGCTTCGTTCCAGTCTGACCAGGATGATTTCCGATCGCAATCAGGCTATGTTTTTAGCTTGAATGGTGGAGCAGTGGTGTGGAAGAGTTTCAAACAGTCAACTGTTGCTGATTCCACAACAGAAGCCGAGTATGTTGCAGCCTCGGAAGCATCCAAGGAGGCAGTGTGGATTCGTAAGTTCGTGAAAGAACTTGGTGTCGTTCCTTCGAGTGCAGATCCTTTGGTTATCTTCTGTGATAACACTGGAGCAATTGCACAAGCAAAGGAACCACGGTCGCACCAGAAGTCCAAGCACATACAGAGACGGTTTCATTTGATCAGGGAGATCATTGATCGTGGCGAGATCAAAGTATGCAAGGTTCATACAGATGACAATCTGGCAGACCCGCTTACCAAGCCTCTGGCGCAGCAGAAGCATGAGAAGCACTGTAATAATATGGGTTTGAGATTCCTCAACCATTAGATTAAGTGCAAGTGGGAGATTGTTGGGGTATGCCCTTAAGGCTAATGTTTGAGGCCTGTGGGAATGTATCTGTATCATGTAATAAACTCTTAAGTTTATAAAGGCATGGTTGTTATTCAGTTAGCTACATTGTCTGCTGCAATATATGTTCTTCTGAATAATGTCTCAAAGCTGTTCAGCTGGGCTGACAAGCTATTATGTCCTTAGTCGATGTATCTTGGTGAACATGAGACAGCCTTGATATGGTTAAGACTAATATGTGTTCTAATCTTATAGGATGCTTCGAGCATGGAATAAGATGTAGACTCATGGGTACATGGGATGTACTGGACAGACCCTACTAGGATGTTCAATTGTTTGTCACAATGTGAATATTCCTTGATTGCGACAAGTGGCACATTTCCTCTGACTTGAGATCACTTGTGTTTTCTAAATGATGATTGTCATTGTTTTGAGGTAGTTCAATATCATTTGAAACATAATGATTATAGACTATCTTGGATGGTGAGCTTGAGTCAGGTTAGAGCATTAGTGATAGACATAGGATTGCCGTCTCCTTGTTTAAGGAGTGTGATGTTCTATAAGGGCCCCCCTGGATGAGATGATTGAGAGAGTGTATGGCCATACCCAGGTGACAGTGTTCATCTGATCTAATCATGCTCATCATATTGGAGTTACAAGCTTGACAGGCTTGTCCAATAAGAACATCAAGTGGCAAAGGAAGTATGCATGCCTAGTGAATTGGATTCACACTTGTGCTGTGGTTTGGGTGAAGTCTTGGAAGACTCTTTCCTTTATATCGGGAGACAGTGATGTGTTGCTAGATACCCCTCACTGATCGTGATAACGTGAGTTATCGTTACCGACATTTAAAGGAAACCCTTAGGGTCGCACAATTTGATGATATGGCTTCTTTAAGTCAGATCGTGTGGACTGAATTGTTTAGTTCAGTTTAAAGGGGTGTTAAACTCTGATTGAGAGTGAGATCTGGTCTGATCATGTTTGATTGATTAGGGCTTTAGATCGGTAAGCTTCGATCGAGAGTTATGATGCTAGATCAGTGAGATCTAGAGCATCAAGAGATCAACGGTGATCTTGAACCTTGTGGTTCAATAAGATCGACCATTGCTTGGGCCGATTTGGTCTTGAACCAAAGTCACTTGAACCGGCTCATGTTATGAGCGCTTGGTTCAAAGGTTCGAATGGGAGAAGAGGGTTGCGGTTCACTTCATGTGAACGCATAACCGAAGTGAGTAATGGGTTACTATTTTTGGATAGCAACGCCCACGTTGATTACAACGTGTTTACTCCCTTGTCGATCATCAACTTCGGACGACATCTCCTCCCTTCTGGTGTGACAAAAGTCTTGACGAGTGTAGAGGAACTTCTTCTTCGCCAAGCCCAAGGATCTCATCTCCTCCATGCGCAAAGGACCCTTGAAGCTTTGCTAGCACAAAGACGACAAGGAGAGGCCATTCTTCATCGTGTGTGCGTCGACTAGGGAGAAGACCCCTTTCGGTTTTTGCTTCCAACATTTCATCCATAGATGGCGATGGTATGAATCTTATTGGCATTTTGCAATCGATTTTTCATAGTTGATCATATATCATGCTAATGATCCCTAAAACCCTTATTTCCGCTGCGTTGAAACACATGCGCCCATTAGGGTTTTTCGCTCCCCCTTGAAGGGGACCCCTGCAAAGAGAGTAGTAGGAAGATCAAATTAGAACAAGAGCAGATGAAATCAAAGAGTTGAAGAGGAAAACGCCTGCTCGGAGTCGCCTGATGTGCGTGGTAGTAGCAGCGGCACAGAATTTTGTCGGTAGCAACAGGTAGAGATCTAGCACCAGAAATTGGCGGAGGCAGAAGAGAATAAAAGTTCTCGGCGGGGGAAATTAGAGAGGCTCTGCAGTAGAATCAGCAAAGAGCGCCTGCAGCTTGCGGAGCAGGATCAGTTGGAGCAGGCAGAGCGTATAGGGCAAAGCAGCACGAACACACAAGAACGGGCTGAAGCAAGTGGCGAAGCAGTGTTCGGGATCAGAGAAGCTTGCAGCGTGAGTAGAAATTCCTAGTTTTTGTCTGTGGAGCAGAAATCAGTCGCGAGGACGAACGTCGCTGGGAGCCGCCTTGTCAGACAAATGGAAGAATTCTGGAGCAAAAGCAGAGGAGAAGCAGAATGCTGCGTCGTGATTTCCGTTAAAAGCTGAGTCAATCGGTGCGCCTGGAAAGATCTGAAGTGACGTCGCTGGGTGCGGACGAATACAGCTGTTCGGTTGGAGATGAGAGCATGCTACAATTGTGGTGTCGGTTGGAGAAGAAAGCGGTGCTTGTGGACGGAGTCCTTGATGCAATGATTTCCTCCTCTCCTTCAATCGACATAGCTGTTCAACGAATGAAGAGATACGGCTGTCAGTGGAGTCGCCCATTAGAAGAGACGCCTGTTCGCTGAAGGGGCACGCCTGTTCGGATGAAGCGGTGTATCGGTTGGAATTTTCAGTTGAACTAGCACCGGAAAGAGGCGCCTTTGTTGGTGGAACGAGCTGGAAGTGGAGGAGCACAGCAAAGATAGCCGGTATGATCATTCATGGTTTGATTTTATCTGGAAGAGCGGCGTCGCTAATAATGGGTGGTGTCGGTTGAATATATTGGTTGAATCTAGACTGAATCGGCGCGCCTGGAGTAGTAATAGCGTGAGGGTTGAAGGCGGACGGAGCCCTTGATTCCATGATTTCCTCCACTACTTCAATCGATGCGGCTGTACGGCTCAAACTGCTAGAAGAAGGAATTCGGTGCGCAGAGCAGCGTCTTGTAGTTGAATCGTGAAACGGAAGCTGCCCTATTACTATAGTCGGCGAACGAATGAAGTGTAGTCGTCAGCTTCCTCTTGTTGCCCCTTTTTTTTTCAAGTATTACGGCCAGATCCGTAATCTTTACCTAAACCTAAAAAAATAACACAAAATAGGAAAACAAATGAAAATTAGAGAAATAAAGCACTTGGGTTGCCTCGCAAGAAGCGCTAGTTTAGGGTCATTAGCTTGACTGTAGAGTGTTATGGAAACCTAGGTCACATGCGAAAACTTGTGTGGCGGAAATACTAGGAGTCCATTAAATCACATGACTTGGAACTATGATCAACCTTGAAGACTTGTAAAAACAAGTTAGAGTGTTACCATTGCCATGAAGTGAGTGGCGGCTTGGAAGAAGAAAGGGGCGAGTGCCACTTCTCCAAAGGTATCACACACAGGATGAGATAGGCTTCCTTCCTTGCGCTCCTTGTGCTAGCAAGTCACCAAGGATTCTTTGATCGTGACTTGGAGAGGAGATGTGCACCCCTTGGCCGATCTTCCTCTCGCCTTGCGTGATGCCGATCTACACCCCGAGAGCAAAAGCCAAGAGGAAGGGAGAGTTACATGTAGGGTCCCCTTCAAGGGGGAGCGCAAGCATGTGAAACCCCTTTCAAGAGGGGGGCGAAAACACTAAAGGGGGTGGCGCATAACTTTGATAGCGGAAGCATGTGTTTTCAACGATTTTAGCATGAGCATATGATCAACTTGAATGAGTTAGATCTATACCATAGCCATAGAGTTGGAGGTCGGCTTGGAAGAAGAGATCGAATAGGGGTCTCCTCCACAAGATGCGCACACAAGATGAGGATGCGCTCACTTCCTTGGTGCTCCTTGTGCTAGCAAGGTTCCAAGAGTTGTCCTTGATCGAGTAAAGAGAAGAGATGATCACTTCCTTTGGTTGGCCGGTCCTTCTCTTGTCATCCACACCCAAATTCTCTCAAGTCTCGTCGAGCAAGAGCAAGGAGACAAGAGTTCAATGAGCCTTCAAGCCGTTTTGGCGTTTCAAGGAGACATGCGCTCAATGACTTTCCAAAAATGGAAAATCCATTAAGCCATGCGTTCTCACTTCTAGCAAACCGCCCAAAACGCTTTATGGATCGAACCATGGGTTCACCCATGTGAACCGGTTCAATCCAAATTGGTCCAAACCAATTTGGTTCAAAGACCAAACCAAGCCAATCGGTCTAGATCAACCAAACCCTAAGGTTTCCAATCTAACCGTTCATCTCATGATGCTCTTGATCTCACCGATCTTGCATCAATACTCTCGATCGAAGCTTACCGATCTCAAGCCCTAATCAATCAAACATGATCAGACTGGATCTCACTTACAATCAGAGTTTAAACTCCTTTAAACTGAACCGAAACAATTCAGTCCACACGATCTGACTCAAGTAAGCCATATCATCAAATTGTGCGACCCTGAGGGTTTCCTTTAAATGTCGGTAACGATAACTTACGTTATCACGATCAGTGAGGGGTATCTAGCAACACATCACTGTCTCCCGATATAAAGGAAAGAGTCTTCCAAGACTACACCCAAACCACAGCATAAGTGTGAATCAAACTCACGAGGCATGCATGTTTCCTTTGCCACTGGATGTTCTTATTGGACAAGCATGTCAAGCCTGTAACTCCAATATGATGAGCATGATTAGATCAGATGATCATAGTCATCTGGGTATGGCCATACACTATCTCAATCATCTCATACAGGGGGGCCCTTTAGAACATCACACTCCTTGAACAAGGAGACGGCAATCCTTTATCTATCACTAGTGTCCTAACCTGACTCAAGCTCATCATCCAAGATAGTCTATAATCATTATGTTTCAAATGATATTGAACTACCTCAAAACAATGACAATCATCATTTAGAAACACAAGTGATCTCAAGTCGAAGGACATGTGCCACTTGCTGCTATCAAGGATTATTCACATTGTGACAAACAATTGAATATCCTAGAAGGGTCTGTCCAGTACATCCAATGTACCCATGATTCTACATCTTATTCCATGCTCGAAGCATCCTATAAGATTAGCACACATATTAGTCTCAATCATATCAAGGCTGTCTCATGTTCACCAAGATATCTCGACTAAGGACATAGAGCCTGTCAGCCTAGCTGAACAGCTTTGAGACATTATTCAGTAGTACACTTATTATTGCAGACAAGGTAACAACCTGAATAATAACCATGCCTTTATAAACATAAGAGTTTATTACATGATACTTATACAATCCCAAGGCCTCAAACATTAGCCTTAAGGGCATACTCCAACAATCTCCCACTTGCACTTAATCTAATGGTTGAGAAACCTCAAACCCATATTATTACAGTGCTTCTCATGCTTCTGCTGCGCCAGAGGCTTGGTAAGCGGGTCAGCCAGATTGTCGTCTGTATGAACCTTGCATATTTTGATCTCTCCTCGATCAATGATCTCCCGGATCAAGTGAAACCGTCTCTGTATGTGCTTGGACTTCTGGTGCGACCGTGGTTCCTTTGCTTGTGCGATTGCTCCAGTGTTATCACAGAAGATAACCAAAGGATCTGCACTCGAAGGAACAACACCAAGTTCTCTCACGAACTTACGAATCCACACTGCCTCCTTGGATGCTTCCGAGGCTGCAACATACTCGGCTTCTGTTGTGGAATCAGCAACAGTTGACTGTTTGAAACTCTTCCACACCACTGCTCCACCATTCAAGCTAAAGACATAGCCTGATTGCGATCGGAAATCATCCTGGTCTGACTGGAACGAAGCGTCAGTATATCCCTCTATACTGAGTTCTTCCTGACCACCATATATCAAGAACATATCTTTGGTCCTCCGCAGATATTTTATAATGTTCTTGACTGCAATCCAGTGCGCCTGTCCTGGATTACTTTGGAATCGACTGGTCACGCTTAACCCGTAAGCGACGTCTGGGTGAGTACATAACATCGCATACATAATGGACCCAATAGCCGAAGCATAAGGCGTATTGTCCATTTCATCTTTCTCAGTCTGTGTTTGTGGACACTGACTCTTCGAAAGATTCAGACCATGTCTGACTGGAAGATATCCACGTTTAGACTTCTCTAAATGGAATCTCTCCAGGACTTTATCGATGTAAGTACTTTGGCACAGCCCGAGAAGCCTCTTAGATCTATCCCGGTAGATCTTCACACCTAACACATAGGCTGCTTCTCCTAGATCTTTCATCTGGAAACATTTTCCTAACCATGCTTTAACCGCATGCAGTTCAGGAATATCGTTTCCAATGATTAAGTGTAAGATCCAAGGATCTTGAGTCATGGTAAGCATTATCTTTGAATTAAATAAAATTATTGACTGTGATATTTTATTATGATTCAAGTAAAATTTATTGAATGCTAATTAACTAGCTTATTGATTGTTAATTATTTGATTTGTGATTGGTTGTTAAATTATGGTAAATTAATTAGAGATTAATGGTTGATTATTGGTTGTTAATTTAGGATAAATTAATTAAATCCTTATTGGATATTAATTAAATCCTTATTGGATTTCGGTTAAGTGCTTGGTTATTTGTAAGTTAATTAAATTAATTAGTTAACTAGCTTATTGGATGTTAGTTTAACTCTTATTGGACTTTCACTTAAACTAAGGGATTATTGGGTTTTTAAAATTTGAATTAATGGGTTAATGGGTTAAACCCTTTTTGAATTAATTGGTTAGAGGGTTAAAACCTTAAAAACCGAAATTTAAGTAGGTAATTTCAGTTAGGGTAGAGAGTTGGCGACTTTTGGGCTTGAAGAAAAACTTGGGCGACGGCTAGGAAGGAGGGGGCGATTTCTTTGAAGGCTTGGACGATTTTCCTCTTCCTCTTCCTTTTCCTTGGCCGGCATCTTTGATTTGGGTGGCGTTCTTTTCCCTTGGTGGTGGCAAGACTCTAGACGAATTTTTGGAAGGGTTTTCTTATTAGTATTCACGGTTCAAGGTGAGTGGAATGTCTTGTTTGACCTATGAACTTAGTTGTGTTAATTGATATATTGAATGGATTAGAAATTTTGGAAATTTTACCATGTTAAAACCGTAATTAAGAAGTGTATGTAAGGTATGAAAACCGAATTTAGGGCATTGTTATTCATGAGAACCGAATTGTATTTCTCCATGAAAACCTAATTTTCCATGTAAACCGAATTGATCTTGATAATTGGTATGAAAACCGAATTTAGATATTAATTATGAAAACCGAATTGATCTTGATAATTGGTATGAAAACCGAATTTTGATGTTAATTATGAAAACCGAAATAATCTTGATAATTGTTATGAAAACTGAAATTTGATTTAATTATGAAAACCGAAATCTTGATGATTATTTAACCGAAAATTTGTATGAAATTTAAGGTGTTTATATAGGGAATTTTGGTAGCATTAAATCATTGAATTTTGAGTATGAAATCCTTGTTATCTAGATATATTTTTTAGTATGAATTTTGAGTATTAAATCAGTGATTTTATCCCGTTAGTAAGAATACATGTTTTACATTTTATGTTAATTTTTATGGATGCTTGTTAACTACAATGTTGAGAAATTGTTTGAGAAATTTGGGTGATAACCTAGTAAAGTTTGACTGAACTAATCAGCATGAAACCTAAGGACCACACTACATTATATGATTGTTAATATTATGTAATTGTGTGATTTTTAAATATTAGGAGTTCATGTGATTTTTGGAATATTATGTTGTTATGTAAATTGTGAACATTATGTGGTTATGAGATTTTTGAAAATTATGTGACTATGAGAATTTTGAATATTATGTGTTATGTGTTGGTTAGGACTAAGGCTAGGTGTAACTATGAACTCAAGGGGATAGTCCTTATGTGTTATGTTAAGGGTTTGAATTTCAGCCCTGTATTGTGATATGTGAGGAGGTTGATGTTCAGCCTGCCTATTATGATTATTGTGATGGGGGTTGATGTTCAGCTTGCCCGATATGATTTTTGTGATGACTATCCTAGAGTCTAGTTGACACTTAGGAGTCCACCTTTGTGGAATATGTTCACCTATGTGAAATATGAAATAAGATGTGTCTGTTGTCCAGTAGGAACCTTTTGGGAGAACGGGTTTTTGACGCAAAGTGCCATGTCTTGGTCGGACAGGGGCCACCTCTTGATGTCATAACTCTTTTATGTGATGGGGTAATATAAGACGCAAAGTGCCATGTCTTGATCAGACAGGGGCCACCTCTTGATGTCATCACTCTGATGTGTTATGGGGTGAGGGAGCAAAGTGCCACGTCGTGACCTGGCGGGGGCCACCTCTTGATTCTACTCACTATCCATGTTTATGTGTTGCATGCGGCTCCCAGTGCTTTGGCCAAGCCGGGTTAGACCATATTGGTCACTACTGAATATGCTGGACAACTAGGTTGCTTATGTGTTTGTGTGTTTAGTGGTTTAGAGTATAACTCTAGAACCTGAGTTTGTGAACCTAAGTTGTTATGTGTTTAGTTGGTTTAAAATATATGCGTTTAATTGGGTTAGAGTAAAACCCTAGAACCTGAGTTTGTGAACATGAGTTTGTTATATGCTAGTGTGTACATCTGACTGTCTATATGATTTCTGTTTCTTTATTTTGTTATATGTTGACATAATGATCTTGTTAAAGATTTTAAAAAATATCTGCCTATATTTTTGAGTGTATGTTATGGATGGTCGATTTAGACTATCCACTCACTGGGCTGTGTAGCTCACCCCTCACTATTTTCAGGCATAGAGCAGGGGCGCATTTCATGAGTAACATTGGCGTGGATATTATGTTTGCTGCTTAAGAACTTTTATGCTAAAATTTTCTGGAGCCGGTTGTGGCTAAACCATATGATTTATATGAACTATGTGAACTATGTGATGTGAACCATGTGAACTATGTGAATTTGTGTTGCCAGATTGTGGCAGTTAACTGAGTTTGATTTTTGTGTCACCGCGGGCTTCAGCCTGGTTTCGGTGTTTGGTATGAGTTTATAAAATCGATTTTTGTGATTTTGTTTGAATTTCGGCTTGTTGTATATTCTGTGAAATCGGTTTTGATATACCCTGTAACTTGCATATGTCTAGTGCAAGTATTGCCTGGTGGCAGGTACCTTTATGGATTTTATGAATTTGAATCGGTTTTGATATAACTGTTGCCTTGCATATGTCTAGTGCAAGGATTGCGTGGTGGCAGGTACCCTTATGAGATTTGAGTTTTGTGAATTTGTGTGTATGGATTTATGAAATTTTTCAGATCGTGTTTTCTTGAACTCGGTTTTACCTAGCATATGATCGATCTTATATGAAACATCCTGTATCATTTGTGAATTGTGCCATTTGTTTGGGGTTAAGAATGTGGGATGGTACATTAAGATATCATCGACGTAGAGGATTAGGAATGTAATTACGTTCCCACTAAACCACTTATATACACACGGGTCATCCTCATTCTTGATGAAACCAAACTCAGAGATTGATTCATCAAAACGAATGTTCCAGCTTCTAGATGCTTGTTTAAGTCCATAAATGGATTTCTTTAACTTGCATATTTTATGACGATCTGCTGGATTAGTGAAACCCTCAGGTTGTGTCATATACACATCCTCATCCAGATTTCCATTAAGGAAAGCTGTCTTCACATCCATCTGCCAGATCTCATAATCATAATATACAGCTATAGCGAAAAGAATCCGAATAGACTTAAACATGGCTACAGGAGAGAAAGTTTCATCATAATCTATCCCGTAGATTTGTTTGAAACCTTTCGCAACTAGCCTGCCTTTATAGGTAACCACGTTACCATCCATGTCAATCTTCTTCTTGAAGATCCATTTACAGCCTATAGGGATTACTCCCGGAGGCGGATCAACCAAATCCCAGACTTGGTTATCTGACATGGAGTCCATCTCGGCTCGCATAGCATCAAGCCATCTAGCTGACTCCGGTCCACTGACCGCATCCGCATAAGTGAGGGGTTCATCATTATCAATGATGTAGACTCCGTCATAGCGCTCAGGCTGTCGACGGATCCTACCCGATCTTCGCGGTTCCCGTGTTATCTGAGCCTCAGGTTGTTCAATAACCTGATCCACTGGCTCTGGCTCATCCAACTGCACTTGACTACTTTGTCCTCCCTCTGGATTCTCATCCAGCTTTATTTCTCTCCCACTGGCCTCTTGCAGAAGAAATTCCTTCTCAAGAAATATGGCCGTCCGAGCAACAAAAACCTTGTTCTCTTTGGGATCGTAGAAATAATAACCCTTAGTTTCCTTAGGGTAACCGACAAAGATGCATTTCTCAGATCTGCTCTCCAGTTTCCCAGAGGCGAGCTTTTTGACATAAGCCTCGCAACCCCAGATCCTGATAAATGTCAAGCTAGGCTGTTTCCCATACCATAACTCATATGGCGTCTTTGAAACTGCCTTGGATGGCACTCGGTTTAGTACCTTTGCAGCTGTTTCCAGTGCAAAACCCCAAAAGGAGTATGGAAGAGTAGCCTGACTCATCATAGAACGAACCATGTCAAGTAACGTTCTATTTCTCCTCTCGGACACACCATTCCATTGCGGTGTTCCTGGCGGAGTGAGCTGTGAGATAATCCCACACTCTTTCAGATAGTCAGTAAATTCTCGACTTAGGTATTCTCCACCTCGATCAGAACGAAGTGCCTTGATATTTCGGCCTAACTGATTTTGTACTTCATTTTTGAACTCTTTGAACTTGTCAAAAGATTCACTTTTATGTCTCATTAGATAGACATATCCATACCTACTGAAATCATCAGTAAAGGTAATGAAGTACTGATAGCCACCTCTGGCATGTTTACTAAATGGCCCACACACATCACTGTGTATGAGGTCAAGTAAACCTGAAGCCCTTTGACCTTTGTTAGAAAAAGGAGACTTCGTCATTTTACCCATCAAACAAGCTTTGCATGTATCAAACTCCTCATAGGAGAAAGATCCCAGCAGTCCATGATCATGCAACCGCTTAATGCGTTTCTCGTTTATATGGCCTAAACGACTATGCCATAGCAAGGTGTTGTCATCAGCATACTTGGCTTTCTTATTATCAATGTTTTGTATAGAATTTTCCATGTCCAACATGTATAACCCATTGTTAATTGAACCAGTCGCATACACAATATTATCTACAGATAAAACATACTTTGAAATATTGCATTCAAAGGCAAATCCTTTCCTGACAAGAGCAGGAATAGAGATAATATTCTTGGTGATACTCGGTACAAAATAACAATTGTTTAATTCCAATACAATGCCAGATGGTAAAGAAATGAAATAGTCTCCTACAGCAACAGCAGCAACCCGTGCCCCGTTTCCAACGCGTAGGTCTACCTCATGCTGTCCCACCTGCCTTCTTCTCTTGAGTTCCTGTACATTTGAACAAATGTGAACTCCACATGCAGTGTCCAACACCCATGAAATAGAAGAAGATGAAACCATGACTTCCGTCACGTATATACCTGAGCCAGAAGCAATGCTTCCCCTCTTATCTCCTTAGAGCGCTATACAGTCCTTTTTCCAGTGACCCAGCTGGCCATAGTGGAAACACCTGTTGTCCTTGGACCGCTTGACCTTCTGTTTCAGAGCCTTACTGTAGTTCTTGACAGGGGCCTTGCCCTTCTTCCCCTTCTTCTTGTTCCTATAAGGAACCATTAAGACAGAGGTTGAAGGCTTGCCCTTCAGAGTTTCCTCAGTAGTCAAGAGCATATTCAGCAGCTCTGCCGGCGTACAATCGATTTTGTTCATATTAAAGTTAATGATGAACGCATCGAAAGAAGGCGGAAGAGACTGCAGAATAATATCTACAGCAAGCTCCTGGTTGACGGTATGCCCCAGTTTCTCCAGAGCCTCCTTGTGCCCAATCATCTTGAGCACGTGAGCTCCCACTGGGCTCCCTTCAGCCAGTTTGCTCTGAAAGAAGAGCTTCGTCAGATTATAGCGTTCTGTCCTCGCCTGTGCAGCATACAGCATCTTGAGGTTCGCTATAATCTCTATAGCCGACATATCCTCATGCTGACGCTGCAGCGGTGGCGTCATAGACGCTAGCATCAGGCAAGCGACATCAATGCTATCATTGACGTGCTTTTCATAGGCATCACGAACCGCCCTTGCGGCGTTCGCAGCGGGCTGTGGCGGTATCGCCGTCTCGAGGACATACAGTTTCCTCTCTGCCTTAAGAACGATCTTAAGGTGTCCGAACCAGTCAGAGAAGTTCGGCCCAGCAAACTTCTCCCTTTCCAGTAGGGATCGCACATTGAAGCTCATGGTGTTCGTTGCTGCAGGAATCTACAACAAGCAAGAACAGCAAGGTCAGTATCAATGTTCAGTATCAATCCAGGACTTTAAGAAAGATTCTTTTTCTCACTATTTTGTCTGACTGAAAAATCCAGAAAACAGTCCGAAAGAGTAACACTCTTTTAGTGAGATGGGATCCAGATTTCATACTTGGTCTCCGCGTCCCGCTCAGGCGAGATAAGATGCACAGAGATGACAAGCATTAATTTCTGGTAGGCTGTCCCAGCCAATCGCCAACCCGTGCGATTCCCCTTCATCTGGGCAATCCAGCAGACTGTGCCAACTGAGTTGGTACAACACAGTCTCTGACCCCACAGATGGCTGCCTCCATGCACTACCATATGCGCCACATATGTAGTCTACATGGTCAAGCTGACCTGACCTACTCCCTGGACCACCACGTGCTATGCTGAGCAACGAGAAGGGATAAATCCCTACTCTGTAACACGCAGGTGTAATCCCGCACTGTCTGAAGATAGATGGACGTGCCCACTGAGTGGGTTCAACACGGCTCCAACGATAGTCAGAACAGTGAGGTTTCGCGCCAGAAGGCATTACGTGCTTGATATATTAGCGTTGGATTTTAACGGTCTTTTATCTTCTTAACTATCATACAAGTCCTATGGTGATAGCAGAAGATAAACACATGCAATTCTAATTATATAAGCAATAAATAGAAAGCATGATCTTATGTGGTAAAAGCCCATGAACCCTAGTAAGACCTTAATTTTACTTAAGTCTTCACTTGAGCTCTTTTGCATCTCATCTGGTCCAACCCAGGGCCCTAGCGCCAAGAGCACCTCAGGTGCGCCACCAGCTGAATGCCCCTCTTGGATGTGTGCTTTTATGCCCTTGTCTAATCAAAAACATTTTGATCTATCTAGACAAGCTTTGACTCGCAGGTCAATTATACAATAGATTAATAAAAAATGTGATTCGCAGATCACAATAATATTAACTTATAATTAACCAGGCACGCAGGCCCCAGCACAGCACACAATAGGGCAACCCACATAAGAATAAATAAACAAGCACATGGTCTCAATCATCATGTGATCCAATCAAGAAATTAAATTTTGAAAACCCCATAGGCATCAATTTTAACTTCCTTATGTGCCCTACAACCTTACAATGGTACATTGATAGGGATCCACTCATCCATCTAGTTAGATCCTGTGCCCTTGCATGCACCGAGTCCTAACTGACCCGAGTTGACCTAATGGTCAACCATGCATGCGCTAAGGGCTGAACAACCAACAAGAGTTCTGGCAAGCGGGTGTGACCCCGGGCCTAACTCAAGAGTGTTCATTGGTTGTCTCAACCAGACCTCGCTACACGCCTTTGATGCAGTCAACCTATAGCCACCTCATGCTTGCGCACAGGTGCTATCTGGTCAACCCATCTAGGCTGTCAGATGGTCTGATCAGACTAGTTTGATCTAACCTAGAGGTGACTTCAGCCCCATCAACCCATCTAAGGGTTTATAGTAGGTGGCACTTTAGATCTAGTCATAGGCGCGCAAGTTAGGGTTTTGTTTGATAAAACAACATAAACTAAGCGCCAACTCAAGACATGCGACATCATGAACAAACAACATGCGCCTAGATAAGTAAACATCTTACTTTCGCATGGAGAAATAGCATGTCAATTTTCGCATGTGAACAAGATCTAAGCATACATGAAGATGCGCAAACATGGATCACGGAAATATCAAGCAATCATATTAACATGCTTCAACCTGCCTCTGATACCAATTGTAGGGTCCCCTTCAAGGGGGAGCGCAAGCATGTGAAACCCCTTTCAAGAGGGGGGCGAAAACACTAAAGGGGGTGGCGCATAACTTTGATAGCGGAAGCATGTGTTTTCAACGATTTTAGCATGAGCATATGATCAACTTGAATGAGTTAGATCTATACCATAGCCATAGAGTTGGAGGTCGGCTTGGAAGAAGAGATCGAATAGGGGTCTCCTCCACAAGATGCGCACACAAGATGAGGATGCGCTCACTTCCTTGGTGCTCCTTGTGCTAGCAAGGTTCCAAGAGTTGTCCTTGATCGAGTAAAGAGAAGAGATGATCACTTCCTTTGGTTGGCCGGTCCTTCTCTTGTCGTCCACACCCAAATTCTCTCAAGTCTCGTCGAGCAAGAGCAAGGAGACAAGAGTTCAATGAGCCTTCAAGCCGTTTTGGCGTTTCAAGGAGACATGCGCTCAATGACTTTCCAAAAATGGAAAATCCATTAAGCCATGCGTTCTCACTTCTAGCAAACCGCCCAAAACGCTTTATGGATCGAACCATGGGTTCACCCATGTGAACCGGTTCAATCCAAATTGGTCCAAACCAATTTGGTTCAAAGACCAAACCAAGCCAATCGGTCTAGATCAACCAAACCCTAAGGTTTCCAATCTAACCGTTCATCTCATGATGCTCTTGATCTCACCGATCTTGCATCAATACTCTCGATCGAAGCTTACCGATCTCAAGCCCTAATCAATCAAACATGATCAGACTGGATCTCACTTACAATCAGAGTTTAAACTCCTTTAAACTGAACCGAAACAATTCAGTCCACACGATCTGACTCAAGTAAGCCATATCATCAAATTGTGCGACCCTGAGGGTTTCCTTTAAATGTCGGTAACGATAACTTACGTTATCACGATCAGTGAGGGGTATCTAGCAACACATCACTGTCTCCCGATATAAAGGAAAGAGTCTTCCAAGACTACACCCAAACCACAGCATAAGTGTGAATCAAACTCACGAGGCATGCATGTTTCCTTTGCCACTGGATGTTCTTATTGGACAAGCATGTCAAGCCTGTAACTCCAATATGATGAGCATGATTAGATCAGATGATCATAGTCATCTGGGTATGGCCATACACTATCTCAATCATCTCATACAGGGGGGCCCTTTAGAACATCACACTCCTTGAACAAGGAGACGGCAATCCTTTATCTATCACTAGTGTCCTAACCTGACTCAAGCTCATCATCCAAGATAGTCTATAATCATTATGTTTCAAATGATATTGAACTACCTCAAAACAATGACAATCATCATTTAGAAACACAAGTGATCTCAAGTCGAAGGACATGTGCCACTTGCTGCTATCAAGGATTATTCACATTGTGACAAACAATTGAATATCCTAGAAGGGTCTGTCCAGTACATCCAATGTACCCATGATTCTACATCTTATTCCATGCTCGAAGCATCCTATAAGATTAGCACACATATTAGTCTCAATCATATCAAGGCTGTCTCATGTTCACCAAGATATCTCGACTAAGGACATAGAGCCTGTCAGCCTAGCTGAACAGCTTTGAGACATTATTCAGTAGTACACTTATTATTGCAGACAAGGTAACAACCTGAATAATAACCATGCCTTTATAAACATAAGAGTTTATTACATGATACTTATACAATCCCAAGGCCTCAAACATTAGCCTTAAGGGCATACTCCAACAATCTCCCACTTGCACTTAATCTAATGGTTGAGAAACCTCAAACCCATATTATTACAGTGCTTCTCATGCTTCTGCTGCGCCAGAGGCTTGGTAAGCGGGTCAGCCAGATTGTCGTCTGTATGAACCTTGCATATTTTGATCTCTCCTCGATCAATGATCTCCCGGATCAAGTGAAACCGTCTCTGTATGTGCTTGGACTTCTGGTGCGACCGTGGTTCCTTTGCTTGTGCGATTGCTCCAGTGTTATCACAGAAGATAACCAAAGGATCTGCACTCGAAGGAACAACACCAAGTTCTCTCACGAACTTACGAATCCACACTGCCTCCTTGGATGCTTCCGAGGCTGCAACATACTCGGCTTCTGTTGTGGAATCAGCAACAGTTGACTGTTTGAAACTCTTCCACACCACTGCTCCACCATTCAAGCTAAAGACATAGCCTGATTGCGATCGGAAATCATCCTGGTCTGACTGGAACGAAGCGTCAGTATATCCCTCTATACTGAGTTCTTCCTGACCACCATATATCAAGAACATATCTTTGGTCCTCCGCAGATATTTTATAATGTTCTTGACTGCAATCCAGTGCGCCTGTCCTGGATTACTTTGGAATCGACTGGTCACGCTTAACCCGTAAGCGACGTCTGGGTGAGTACATAACATCGCATACATAATGGACCCAATAGCCGAAGCATAAGGCGTATTGTCCATTTCATCTTTCTCAGTCTGTGTTTGTGGACACTGACTCTTCGAAAGATTCAGACCATGTCTGACTGGAAGATATCCACGTTTAGACTTCTCTAAATGGAATCTCTCCAGGACTTTATCGATGTAAGTACTTTGGCACAGCCCGAGAAGCCTCTTAGATCTATCCCGGTAGATCTTCACACCTAACACATAGGCTGCTTCTCCTAGATCTTTCATCTGGAAACATTTTCCTAACCATGCTTTAACCGCATGCAGTTCAGGAATATCGTTTCCAATGATTAAGTGTAAGATCCAAGGATCTTGAGTCATGGTAAGCATTATCTTTGAATTAAATAAAATTATTGACTGTGATATTTTATTATGATTCAAGTAAAATTTATTGAATGCTAATTAACTAGCTTATTGATTGTTAATTATTTGATTTGTGATTGGTTGTTAAATTATGGTAAATTAATTAGAGATTAATGGTTGATTATTGGTTGTTAATTTAGGATAAATTAATTAAATCCTTATTGGATATTAATTAAATCCTTATTGGATTTCGGTTAAGTGCTTGGTTATTTGTAAGTTAATTAAATTAATTAGTTAACTAGCTTATTGGATGTTAGTTTAACTCTTATTGGACTTTCACTTAAACTAAGGGATTATTGGGTTTTTAAAATTTGAATTAATGGGTTAATGGGTTAAACCCTTTTTGAATTAATTGGTTAGAGGGTTAAAACCTTAAAAACCGAAATTTAAGTAGGTAATTTCAGTTAGGGTAGAGAGTTGGCGACTTTTGGGCTTGAAGAAAAACTTGGGCGACGGCTAGGAAGGAGGGGGCGATTTCTTTGAAGGCTTGGACGATTTTCCTCTTCCTCTTCCTTTTCCTTGGCCGGCATCTTTGATTTGGGTGGCGTTCTTTTCCCTTGGTGGTGGCAAGACTCTAGACGAATTTTTGGAAGGGTTTTCTTATTAGTATTCACGGTTCAAGGTGAGTGGAATGTCTTGTTTGACCTATGAACTTAGTTGTGTTAATTGATATATTGAATGGATTAGAAATTTTGGAAATTTTACCATGTTAAAACCGTAATTAAGAAGTGTATGTAAGGTATGAAAACCGAATTTAGGGCATTGTTATTCATGAGAACCGAATTGTATTTCTCCATGAAAACCTAATTTTCCATGTAAACCGAATTGATCTTGATAATTGGTATGAAAACCGAATTTAGATATTAATTATGAAAACCGAATTGATCTTGATAATTGGTATGAAAACCGAATTTTGATGTTAATTATGAAAACCGAAATAATCTTGATAATTGTTATGAAAACTGAAATTTGATTTAATTATGAAAACCGAAATCTTGATGATTATTTAACCGAAAATTTGTATGAAATTTAAGGTGTTTATATAGGGAATTTTGGTAGCATTAAATCATTGAATTTTGAGTATGAAATCCTTGTTATCTAGATATATTTTTTAGTATGAATTTTGAGTATTAAATCAGTGATTTTATCCCGTTAGTAAGAATACATGTTTTACATTTTATGTTAATTTTTATGGATGCTTGTTAACTACAATGTTGAGAAATTGTTTGAGAAATTTGGGTGATAACCTAGTAAAGTTTGACTGAACTAATCAGCATGAAACCTAAGGACCACACTACATTATATGATTGTTAATATTATGTAATTGTGTGATTTTTAAATATTAGGAGTTCATGTGATTTTTGGAATATTATGTTGTTATGTAAATTGTGAACATTATGTGGTTATGAGATTTTTGAAAATTATGTGACTATGAGAATTTTGAATATTATGTGTTATGTGTTGGTTAGGACTAAGGCTAGGTGTAACTATGAACTCAAGGGGATAGTCCTTATGTGTTATGTTAAGGGTTTGAATTTCAGCCCTGTATTGTGATATGTGAGGAGGTTGATGTTCAGCCTGCCTATTATGATTATTGTGATGGGGGTTGATGTTCAGCTTGCCCGATATGATTTTTGTGATGACTATCCTAGAGTCTAGTTGACACTTAGGAGTCCACCTTTGTGGAATATGTTCACCTATGTGAAATATGAAATAAGATGTGTCTGTTGTCCAGTAGGAACCTTTTGGGAGAACGGGTTTTTGACGCAAAGTGCCATGTCTTGGTCGGACAGGGGCCACCTCTTGATGTCATAACTCTTTTATGTGATGGGGTAATATAAGACGCAAAGTGCCATGTCTTGATCAGACAGGGGCCACCTCTTGATGTCATTACTCTTTATGTGACAGGGTGATATAAGACGCAAAGTGCCATGTCTTGATCAGACAGGGGCCACCTCTTGATGTCATCACTCTGATGTGTTATGGGGTGAGGGAGCAAAGTGCCACGTCGTGACCTGGCGGGGGCCACCTCTTGATTCTACTCACTATCCATGTTTATGTGTTGCATGCGGCTCCCAGTGCTTTGGCCAAGCCGGGTTAGACCATATTGGTCACTACTGAATATGCTGGACAACTAGGTTGCTTATGTGTTTGTGTGTTTAGTGGTTTAGAGTATAACTCTAGAACCTGAGTTTGTGAACCTAAGTTGTTATGTGTTTAGTTGGTTTAAAATATATGCGTTTAATTGGGTTAGAGTAAAACCCTAGAACCTGAGTTTGTGAACATGAGTTTGTTATATGCTAGTGTGTACATCTGACTGTCTATATGATTTCTGTTTCTTTATTTTGTTATATGTTGACATAATGATCTTGTTAAAGATTTTAAAAAATATCTGCCTATATTTTTGAGTGTATGTTATGGATGGTCGATTTAGACTATCCACTCACTGGGCTGTGTAGCTCACCCCTCACTATTTTCAGGCATACAGCAGATAATGTAACAATCTGAATAACAACAATTGCCTTTATAAACATAGTTCATACATGATACTGAAAATAACCTAAGGCCTCAAACATTAGCCTTAAGGGCATACCCCAACAATCTCCCACTTGCACTTAAACTAATGGTTGAGAAATCTCAAACCCATATTATTACAGTGCTTTTCATGCTTCTACTGCGCCAGAGGCTTTATAAGCGGGTCAGCTAGATTGTCATCTGTATGAACCTTGCAGAGCTTGATCTCTCCTCGATCAATGATCTCACGGATCAGGTGAAACCTTCTCTGTATGTGCTTGGACTTCTGGTGTGACCGTGGTTCCTTCGCTTGTGCAATCGCTCCAGTGTTATCACAGAGGATAACCAATGGATCTGCACTCGAAGGAACAACACCAAGTTCCTGAACGAACTTACGAATCCAGACTGCCTCCTTTGATGCTTCTGAGGCTGCAACATACTCGGCTTCTGTTGTGGAATCAGCAACAATTGATTGTTTGAAACTCTTCCACACCACTGCTCCTCCATTCAAGCTAAAAATATAGGCTGATTGCGATCGGAAATCATCTTGGTCAGATTGGAACGAAGCGTCAGTATATCCTTCAATACTGAGTTCTTCCTGACCTCCATAAATCAAGAACATATCTTTGGTTCTCCGAAGATATTTCAAAATGTTCTTGACTGCAATCCAGTGTGCCTTCCCTGGATAACCTTGGAACCGACTGGTCACGCTTAACCCGTAAGCGACGTCTGGGCGAGTACATAACATCGCATACATGATGGACCCAATAGCCGAAGCATAAGGCGTATTGTCCATCTCATCTTTCTCAAACTGTGTTTGAGGACACTGGCTCTTTGAAAGATTCAGACCATGTCTGACTGGAAGATATCCTCTTTTAGAGTTTTCTAAATGGAATCTCTCCAGGACCTTACCGATGTAAGTACTCTGGCATAGCCCGAGAAGCCTATTAGATCTATCTCTATAGATCTCCACACCTAATACATAGGCCGCTTCTCCCAAATCCTTCATCTGGAAACATTTTCTTAACCATGCCTTGACCGCATGTAGTTCAGGAATATCGTTTCCAATGATTAAAATATCATCGACGTAGAGGACTAGGAAAGTAATCACGCTCCCACTAAACCTTTTGTATACACACGGGTCATCTTCATTTTTGATGAAACCAAATTCAGAAACTGATTCATCAAAACGAATATTCCAGCTTCTTGATGCTTGTTTAAGTCCATAAATGGACTTCCTTAATTTGCATATTTTATGACGTTCTGATGGATTAATGAAACCTTCAGGTTGTGTCATATACACATCCTCTTCCAGTTTTCCATTAAGGAAAGCGGTCTTCACATCCATTTGCCAGATCTCATAATCATAATATGCTGCTATCGCGAGAATAATTCGAATGGACTTGAACATGGCTACAGGAGAGAAAGTTTCATCATAATCTATCCCGTAGATTTGTTTGAAACCTTTCGCAACTAGCCTACCCTTATAGGTAACCACGTTACCATCCATGTCTTTCTTCTTTTTGAAGATCCACTTACAGCCTATAGGGATTACTCCCGGAGGCGGATCAACCAAATCCCAGACTTGGTTATCTGACATGGAGTCCATCTCGGCTCGCATAGCTTCAAGCCATCTTACTGACTCCGGTCCACTGACCGCATCCGCATAAGTGAGGGGTTCATCATTAATGATGTAGACTCCGTCATAGCGCTCAGGCTGACGACGAATCCTTCCCGATCTACGCGGTTCCCATGACGTCTGAGCCTTAGGTTGAACATTAACCTGATCTATTGGCTCAGGCTCATCCAACTGAGCTTGACTACTTTGTCCCTCTTCTGGAATTTCATCTAGCTTTATTTCTCTCCCACTGGCCTCTTGCAGAAGAAATTCCTTCTCAAGAAAAATAGCCGTTCGAGCAACAAATACTTTATTCTCTTTGGGATCATAGAAATAATAACCCTTAGTTTCTTTAGGGTATCCGACAAATATACATTTATCTGATCTTCTCTCCAGTTTCCCAGAGGCGAGCTTTTTGACATAAGCCTCGCAACTCCAGATTTTGATAAATGTCAAGCTCGGCTATTTTCCATACCATAACTCATATGGTGTCTTTGAAACAGCCTTGGATGGCACTCGGTTTAGCACCTTTGCAGCTGTTTCCAGTGCAAATCGCCAAAAGGAGTAAGGTAGAGTAGCCTGACTCATCATAGAGCGAACCATATCCAATAAGGTTCTATTCCTCCTCTTGGACACACCATTCCATTGCGGTGTTCCTGGCGGAGTGAGCTGTGAGATGATCCCACACTCCTTTAGATAGTCAGTGAACTCACGACTCAAGTATTCTCCACCTCGATCTGATCGAAGTGCCTTGATATTTCGGCCTAACTGATTCTGTACTTCATTTTTGAATTCTTTGAACTTGTCAAAAGATTCACTCTTATGTCTCATTAAATAGACATAACCATACCTACTGAAATCATCAGTAAAAGTAATGAAGTATGAATAGCCACCTCTGGCATGTTTACTAAATGGCCCACACACATCACTGTGAATAAGGTCAAGTAAACCTGAAGCCCTTTCACCTTTATTAGTAAAAGGAATTTTCGTCATCTTACCCATTAAACAAGCTTTGCATGTATCAAACTCCTCATAGGAGAATGATCCCAGCAGTCCATGGTCATGCAACCGCTTAATGCGCTTCTTGTTAATATGGCCTAGACGACTATGCCATAACAAGGTGCTGTCATCAGCATACTTGGCTTTCTTATTATCAATTTGTTGTACAGAACATTCCATGTCCAACATGTATAACCCATTGTTAATCGACCCAGTTGCATAAACAATATTATCATATGAAATACAACACTGTGAAGTTTTGCATTCAAAAGAAAAACCTTTCCTAACAAGAGCAGGAATAGAGATAATATTCTTCGTTATGCTTGGTACAAAATAACAATTGTCAAGTTCTAATACAAAACCAGATGGTAAAGAGATGTTATATTCCCCTACAGCAACAGCAGCAACCCGTGCCCCGTTTCCAACTCGTAGGTCCACCTCATGCTGTCCCACCTGTCTTCTTCTCTTGAGTTCCTGCACATTTGAACAAATGTGAACTCCACATGCTGTGTCCAACACCCATGAAATAGAAGAAGCAACCATGACTTCAGTCACGAAAATACCTGATCCAGAAGTGAAAGACTTGCTTCCCTTCTTCTCTCCTTGGAGCGCTCTACAGTCCTTCTTCCAGTGACCCAGCTGGCCACAATGGAAGCATCTGTTATCCTTTGACCGCTTCACCTTTTGTTTCAAAGCCTTGTTATAGCTCTTGATAGGGGTTTTGCCCTTCTTTCCCTTCTTCTTATTCCGTGAAGGAACCATTAAGACAGAGGATGAAGGCTTTCCCTTCTCAAGAGTCTGCTCTGTGGTACAGAGCATGTTCAGTAATTCTGCCGGAGTGCAGTCGATTTTGTTCATATTAAAATTAATAATGAACGCATCGAAAGAAGCCGGAAGAGACTGCAAGATGATGTCTACAACAAGTTCTTGATTGATGGTATGTCCCAGTTTCTCTAGAGCTTCTTTGTACCCAATCATCTTGAGTACGTGAGCTTCCACTGGACTCCCTTCAGTCAGTTTGCTATGAAAGAAAAGTTTCGTCAAGTTATAGCGTTCTGTCCTTGCCTGTGCAGCATACAGCATTTTGAGTTTTGCTATAATATCAATAGCAGACAAATCCTCATGCTGACGCTGGAGCTCGGGCGTCATTGACGCAAGCATAAGGCAAGCGACATTAGTACTATCACTGACGTGCTTCTCATAAGCATCTCGAATCGCCCTTGCGGCGTTCGCAGCGGGTTGAGCCGGTATTGCCGACTCAAGGACATACAGCTTCCTCTCAGCTTTGAGGACAATTTTCAGCTGTCTGTACTAGTCTGAGAAGTTTGGCCCAGCAAACTTCTCCTTTTCCAATATGGATCGCAAATTGAGCCCTGTGGTGTTCGTTGCTGCAGGAATCTACAACATAGCAAGAACAACAAGGTCAGTATCCATGTTAGAATCATTCCAGGACTTAAGAGTGATTCTTTTCTCACTATTTTATCTGACTGAAAATCAAATAAAACAGCCCGAAAGAGTGAAAACCCTTTAGTGAGATGGGATCCAGATTTCACACTTGATCTCCGCATCCCGCTCAGGCGAGATAAGATGCACAGAGAGTTCAAGCACTAATCACTGGTAGGCAATCCATGCCAATCGCCAACCCGTGCGATTCCCCTTCATCTAGGCAATCCAGAAGACTGTGCCAACTGAGTTGGTACAACACAGTCTCTGATTCCTCAGATGGCTGCCTCCATACAGCTATCATATGCTCAACATGTAGCCTATATGGTCAAGCTGACCTAATCTACTTCCTGGACCACCACGTGCTATGCTGAGCAATGAGAAGCGATAAATCCCTTCTCTATAGCATGTAGGTGTAATCATGCACCGTCTGAAGATAGCTGGGCGTGCCCACTGAGTGGGTACAACACGGCCCCAACGATAGTCAGAACAGTGAGGTTTCGCGTCAGAAGGCAATCGATAGCTTGATATTGACGTTGGATTTTAACGGTCTTTTATCTTCTTACTATCATGCAAATTCTATAGTGATAGCAGAAGAATAAAACATACATGTGCAAATATTACTTAAAACAGTAAATGAAAGCACCATTATCTTATGTGGTAAATGCCCATAAAAACTTAAGTAAAACCCTAGTTTGACAAAAGTCTTCACTTGAGCTCTTTATGGGACTCTGGTACTTCATCTGGCCCAGCTCGGGCCCAAACGCCATCTGCAGCCCAAAAGCGCCCACTGGATAGAATGGGCCAGTTCTAGAGTCGAACTCTAGACCTCCCACCTGGTGAAGCCAATTGCTGCATGCGCTTCTGCCATGTGTGCTGTGTGCTCATGTCTGATCAAATTACATTTAAAACTATCTAGACATGATTTGACACGCAGGTCAATTATACATTTTCATAAATCAAAATGTGATTCGCAGATCACACCAAAATAATTAATTCCAGGCACGCAGGCCCCAGCACAGCACACAAAATAAGGGCAACCCACATAAGATTTAAATAAACACCCAATCAACATGTTAAATATGCATATATGTGATCCAAACAGAAATGAAAATTTTTGAAAAACCCATGGCATCAATTTTATTTCCTTATGTGCCCTACTACCTTACAACGGTCTATTAACAGGTATCCACTCGTCAGTACAAGTCAGACCCACTGCCCTTGCATGCACCCAGTCATAACTGACTTGCGTCGACCTCATGGTCAACTATGCATGCCTTAAGGGCTGAACGTCCCACATGATTTCTGGCAAGCGGGTGTGACCCCGGGCCTTAATCATGATCGTTCACTAAGCGCCTCAAGCAGACATCGCTACACGCCCTTCTGCAGTCGGCTTATAGCCACCTGTATAGCTTATGCACAAGTGCTATCTGGCCGCCCCATCCAGGCTGTCAGATGGTCTGATTAGGCTCTTGGGTCCAGATTTGACTAACGACTTCAACATTGTTAACCCGTTTAAGTATTTGAAGTAGGCACATAGATAGATCTTGTGAGGGTCGCGCATGTAGATAGTTTTTGATTGAAAACATCTATGAAATGCGCAAACTAACATCACATGCGCAAGCTTGAATGAAAATACATCTAACATATGGTATGAACAATATGGCATGTATTTTCGCATGAGAACAAAAGTATGCGCATCATGAAGATCTACTCAAAACAAAAACAAACATGGATCACAAGTTGGCAATCATATGTATCAAGCCAAACACCTGCTCTGATACCAATTGTTATGGAAACCTAGGTCACATGCGAAAACTTGTGTGGCGGAAATACTAGGAGTCCATTAAATCACATGACTTGGAACTATGATCAACCTTGAAGACTTGTAAAAACAAGTTAGAGTGTTACCATTGCCATGAAGTGAGTGGCAGCTTGGAAGAAGAAAGGGGCGAGTGCCACTTCTCCAAAGGTATCACACACAGGATGAGATAGGCTTCCTTCCTTGCGCTCCTTGTGCTAGCAAGTCACCAAGGATTCTTTGATCGTGACTTGGAGAGGAGATGTGCACCCCTTGGCCGATCTTCCTCTCGCCTTGCGTGATGCCGATCTACACCCTGAGAGCAAAAGCCAAGAGGAAGGGAGAGTTACATTCGAAACCGTGAGGGAGAGGGTCCAAAAAAGGAAAGTTCGGTTACCATCTCATATGGCAAAACCGAAAAGTAACTTCCTCTTCTTAACTCCCCATAAAGCATTCGAAACTCTCCTCTTAATTGAACCATGCGTTCACACTAAGTGAACCGGTCCAATTCATTTGGTTCAAGTACCAAATCGAACAAGTCCTGGTTATGACCTCATTGAACCAAGTGGCTCAAGATCTAACCACACATCCCATTGAACCTCTTGATCTGTACGATCAAGTATCAATTCTCCCGATCGAAGCTTACCGATCATATGCCCTAATCAATCAAACATGATTAGACTAGATCTCACTTCCAATCAGAGTTTAACTCCTTTAAACTGAACTAGAATAATTCCAGTCCACACGATCTGACATAAGTAAGCCATATCATCAAATTGTGCGACCCTAAGGGTTTCCTTCAATTTCGGTAACGATAACTTACGTTATCACGATCAGAGAGGGGTATCTAGCAACACATCACTGTCTCCCGATATGAAGGAAAGAGTCTTCTAAGACTACTCCCAAACCACAGCACAAGTGTGAATCTAATTCACTTGGCATACATGTTTCCCTTTGCCACTGGATGTTCTCGTTGGACAAGTGTGTCATGTTGGGGTATGCCCTTAAGGCTAATGTTTGAGGCCTTGGGAATGTATCAGTATCATGTAATAAACTCTTATGTTTATAAAGGCATGGTTGTTATTCAGTTTGTTACATTGTCTGCTGCAATAAGTGTACTTCTGAATAATGTCTCAAAGCTGTTCAGCTAGGCTGACATGCAATAATGTCCTTAGTCGATATATCTTGGTGAACATGAGACAGCCTTGATATGGTTAAGACTAATATGTGTTCTAATCTTATAGGATGCTTCGAGCATGGAATAAGATGTAGACTCATGGGTACATTGGATGTACTGGACAGACCCTACTAGGATATTCAATTGTTTGTCACAATGTGAATAATCCTTGAATGCTGTAAGTGGCACATTTCCTCTGACTTGAGATCACTTGTGTTTTCTAAATGATGATTGTCATTGTTTTGAGTAGTTCAATATCATTTGAAACATAATGGTTATAGACTATCTTGGATGGTGAGCTTGAGTCATGTTAGGGCACTAGTGATAGACATAGGATTGCCGTCTCCTTGTTTAAGGAGAGTGATGTTCTAAAGGGGCCCCCTGGATGAGATGATTGAGAGAGTGTATGGCCATACCCAGGTGACTGTGTTCATCTGATCTAATCATGCTCATCATATTGGAGCTACAAGCTTGACACGCTTGTCCAATAAGAACATCCAGTGGCAAAGGAAACATGTTTGCCTTGTGAGTTGGATTCACACTTGAGCTATGTTTTGGGTGTAGTCTTGGAAGACTCTTTCCTTTATATCGGGAGACAGTGATGTGTTGCTAGATACCCCTCACTGATCGTGATAACGTAAGTTATCGTTACCGACATTTAAAGGAAACCCTCAGGGTCGCACAATTTGATGATATGGCTTACTTAAGTCAGATCGTGTGGACTGAATTGTTTTGGTTCAGTTTAAAGGAATTTAAACTCTGATTGTAAGTGAGATCTGGTCTGATCATGTTTGATTGATTAGAGCTTGAGATCGGTAAGCTTCGATCGAGAGTGGTGATGCTAGATCGATCAGATCAGAAGCGTCAGATGATGAATGGTCAGATCTAGGACCTTGGGGTCTAATTCGATCTAGACTTAATGTTTGGGCTGATTTGGTTTAATCATTGAACCAAAGAAATTGAACCGGCTCATGGGTTGAGCGCATGGTTCATATGGGAGAAGAGAGATGCACTTGGTTCACTTGGTGAACGCATAACGCATGTAGTCAAGGCATTGCTATTTTTGGAATGTTCGGTTTCAAAGAGGGAACGTTTCCACGTTCGGAAAAATGCCTCCTCTCTATTCTCCTCGCTCAATTCGCTCTTGGTTGAGACGACTCACGGCTGGCGTTGTGGAGGTCGACAACAAGAGGATTCGGCCAAGCGATCATCTCTTCATCCCTTCAACCGATCAAGAAATCTTTGGAGCCTTGCTAGCACAAGTCGCGCCAAAGAAGTAGGTCTTCTTCCTCTTGTGTGCGACAACCTTTGGAGGAGATCTCTCTTGCTTTCTTCTTCCAAGACTCCATCCAAGAGATGGCGACGGTATGGATCCTTCTCTTATCTATCTAGACATTTGAAAGTTAATCATATGCGATATTAAGATCTATGAAAACCCTTCTTCCGCTTGCAAAATTTTATGCGCCACCCCAATAGGGTTTTCGCCCCCCTCTCGAAAGGGGTTCCATCATGTCAAGCCTGTGATTCCAACATGATGAAAATGATTAGATCAGACGAACATAGTCGTCTGGGTATGGCCATACACATTCTCAACCATCTCATCCAGGGGGCCCCTTAGAACATCACACTCCTACTAGGAGAGGCAATCCTATATCTATCACTAGTGCCCTAACATGACTCATGCTCACTATCCAAGATAGTCTTTAACCATTATCTTTCAAATGATATTGAACTACCTCAAGATAATGCCAATCATCACTTAGAAACACAAGTGATCTCAAGTCAGAGGAAATATGCCACTTGCTTGCATATAAGGATTATTCACATTGTGACAAACAATTGAATATCCTAAATAGGGTCAGTCCAGTACATCCAATGCACCTATGTGTCTAAATCTTATTCCATGCTCGAAGCATCCTATAAGATTAGATCACATATTAGTCTCAATCATATCAAGGCTGTCTCATGTTCACCGAGATATCTCGACTAAGGACAACACTAAATGTCAGCTACGCTGAACACCATTGAGACATTACTCAGAAGTATACATACAGCAGATAATGTAACAATCTGAATAACAACAATTGCCTTTATAAACATAGTTCATACATGATACTGAAAATAACCTAAGGCCTCAAACATTGCCTTATAAACATAGTCTAGGGTCATTAGCTTGACTGTAGAGTTGTATAATGCAGCACCAAAGAATGCATACCTTAAATTGTCAATCAGTGATTTCAGGTATGGGTTTCTTTCAATAATTACCTGGGCTGCTTTCTCATATAGGTTTTCAAACTTTTACCATTCTCGAATCGGTTCGTTCAGTAGAGTGAAGGATTTTCACAAGAGTTTGAGTATTTTCATTGTCGTCTCATCCTTCTCAGCTTGACTAGAATGCGTCTAAAATTTCCACCGGTTTTCACACACAATAATCAGCAAGTTGTAATAAGATGGTCATATTTTTAAAGACTTCCATGACTTAAAAAGTTGGACAATGAATATTTTAGAAAGTTTATGCCAAGGCAGAGTTGTGCTAACTAAAGTAAAACAAAATTACTAAGAAAAGACAAGAAAGCATGATAAAGCCTAGTCTATCAATTCATATAATATTTTGATATTAACAAAATACCATCCCCGGCAACGGTGCCAAAAAATTTGTTGCACAATATCCGCAAGCGCACGGCTTACCAATGTAGTACGTAAGATATCATTTCCACAGGGACGGATTGCCAAGTACCGAATCTTCTGATCCTTGATAGCTAAGCGATTAAAGGTGTCGGTTTATGCAGCAATTCAAACAAAAAACGAAATAAAACGAAAGTCGAACAATGAGAGAGAAGTCGGGATATTGGGTTTCACCACGTCTTTGAACTTATAAGCGTAATGAAAAGTATTGCTTTGATAATCTCTAGAAAACCAAGGATGTGTCCTCTTGAGCCGTGCCCCTCTCGGGTGCATGACTCAACAACTGAGTTAGTCTCCTACTCTCACGGTGGACAACTCCACAATCTACTTAGTTAGTCTCCTACTCTCGTGGTGGACTAAGCAGAGGTAGATCGTGTGAAATAGGACACCAAGATTCCCCAAGTAGACTCTACGACTCTCGTAATAAAGCACACAAGATTGATCAAGAAGAATGTGTTGATTGCGATTCAACTCTCAGTTGTTACCACAATCAACTAAAGTGTGAAAATCGATCCGGCCGAAAATCGATAAACACGAACGAAATAAATCTAGATCAAATGGTCTCAAAAGATATATCGAAAAGCAATTCTTAACATTAATACTTGTAAATCATAAAGACGGGCTACGCCCGAATCCCGATAGAGGTTTTACGCTAATACACACATGGTTACTACAAGTACAAGATTTATGATTAAGATGTAAAGGTTACCGAACAAAGTAGAAAAGAGAAAAGAACTAAGACAAACTCCTCCTCTCCTCCTTTGATGTCGCCTTTCTCTCTTTGGAATGTTGTTCTCTCGCCTTGGAACCAGTATTTGAGCCTTGAGCGCGATCTCTTTTATAGACTTCAAGGTACCTCTTCAAAGCATCTCTTCAAGGCACTTCTTCAAAGCACCTCTTCAAAGTACCTCTTCAAAGCACCTCTTCAAGGCACTTCTTTAAGGCACTTCTTCAAGGTGGCGCTAATCATGAACACCTTATCCATATTCATGAATGTTTCTTCATTTGATGCTCATGTTGGGGTATGCCCTTAAGGCTAATGTTTGAGGCCTTGGGTTATTATCAGTATCATGTATAAACTATGTTTTATAAAGGCAATTATTGTTATTCAGGTTGTTACATTATCTGCTGCTATTATGTATACTTCTGAATAATGTCTCAATAGTGTTCAGCTTGGCTGACATGCAGTATTGTCCTTAGTCGAGATATCTTGGTGAACATGAGACAGCCTTGATATGATAGAGACTAATATGTGTTCTGATCTTATAGGATGCTTCGAGCATACAATAAGATTTAGACACATAGGTGCATTGGATGTACTGGACTGACCCTACTTAGGATATTCAATTGTTTGTCACAATGCGAATAAATCCTTATAAGCAAGCAAGTGGTATATTCCCTCTAACTTGAGATCACTTGTGTTTCTAAATGATGATTGGCATTGTCTTGAGGTAGTTCAATATCATTTGAAAAATAATGGTTAAGGATTATCTTGGATGGTGACCATGAGTCATGTTAGGACACTAGTGATAGATATAGGATTGCCTCTCCTAATTGGAGTGTGATGTTCTAAAGGGGCCCCTGGATGAGATGGTTGTGAAAGTCTATGGCCATACCCAGATGACTATGATCATCTGATCTAACCATTCTCATCATGTTGGAATTATAGGCTTGACACGCTTATCCAACGAGAACATCCAGTGGCAAAGGGAACATGTATACTGAGTGAGTTGGATTCACACTTGTGCTGTGATTTGGGAGTAGACTTGGAAGACTCTTTCCTTCATATCGGGAGATAGTGATGTGTTGCTAGATACCCCTCTCTGATCGTGATAATGTAAGTTATCGTTACCGACAATGAAGGAAACCCTCAGGGTCGCACAATTTGATGATATGGCTTACTTATGTCAGATCGTGTGGACTGGAATTATTCTAGTTCAGTTTAAAGCAATTTAAACTCTGATTGGAAGTGAGATCTAGTTTGATCATGTTTGATTGATTAGGACATATGATCGATAAGCTTCGATCGGGAGAATTGATTCTTGATCATAAAGATCAAGAGGTTCAATAAGATGTGTGGTTGGATCTTGAACCATTTGGTTCAATTAGATCAACACCAGGGCTTGTTTGATTTGGTCCTTGAACCAAATGACATTGAACCGGTTCACTTAGTGTGAACGCATGGTTCAATTTAAGAGGGAGGTTTTGGTTGGTTCACTTAAGGTGAACGCATGTGAGTAATGAAGGGAGTTTCAATTTTGATACTTACCATATTTGGAAGCCGCAACTTTCCTATGGTGAAAATCGGTTTTGAAACCTCTTCTACTCTCATCCTCCTCTCGCATCTCTTCTTGATCTTCACGCAAGGAAGAAAAACAAGCCAAGGGGGTGCACATCTTGTCTCCAAGTTTCGATCAAGGACTCCTAAGTGCCTTGCTAGCACAAAAGCACAAGGAAGAAGCCATCAACATCTTGTGTGTGATTCCTTTGGAGAAGAGGCGCCTTTCCCCTTTCTTCTTCCAAGCCGCTACTCAAATCTATGGCCATGGTAATGCTTCAACTTATCCTTGTATGGTTGATTATATCTCAAGTCAAACGATCCATGAAACCTAGATTATCCGCCCATGCAAAATTTTAGAAATGCATGTGACCTAGGTTTATTCTTACAATTAGTATCAGAGCATAGGTTTTTTGGCTTAATATATGATCGCCATCATGTTGTGATCCATGCTTTTGATAGATCTATAAGATGCGCATACTTTAGTTATCATGCGAAATTTAACTACATGTCATGTGTTGATCCATGTATTAGATCTACATGTATTTTGTTAAACTTGCGCATGTATGAATTGTGCTTGCGCTTATGATGAAAGTTTTCAATCAAAACATAACATCTTGCGCGCCCCCTCACTTAGATCTATTCAAGCGCCTACGTTAAACACTTAGACGGGTTAGCAGTGTTAAAATCGTTAGTCAAATCTGGACCCAACAGTCTAATCAGACCATCTGACAGCCTAGATGGGTCGGCCAGATAGCACCTATGCGCAAGCTATACAGGTGGCTATAGGTCGACTGCAGAAGGGCATGTAGCAATGTCTGATTGAGGCGCCTAGTGAACGATCATGATTAAGGCCCGGGGTCACACCCGCTTGCCAGAAATCATGTGGGACGTTCAGCCCTTAAGGCATGCATAGTTGACCACAAGGTCGACGCAAGTCAGTTATGACTGGGTGCATGCAAGGGCAGTGGGTCTGACTTGATCTAATGAGTGGATACCTATTAATGGACCGTTGTAAGGTAGTAGGGCTCATAAGAAAATAAAATTGATGCCATGGGGTTTTTTCAAAACTTTTATTTTCTGATTGGATCACATGTATGCATGTTTAACATGATTGGATGTTTATTTATTCTTATGTGGGCTGCCCTCTTTTTGTGTGCTGTGCTGGGGCCTGCGTGCCTGGAATTAAATATAAATTTTGCTGTGATCTGCGAATCACACTTTAATTTATGAAAACTGTATAATTGACCTGCGAGTCAAACCATGTCTAGATAGATTAAAATGTAATTTGATCAGACATGAGCACAGAGCACTCATGGCAGAGGCGCTTGCTGCAAATGGCTTCACCAGGTGGGAAATCTAGAGGTCGACTCTAGGAGTGGCGCATTTGGGCTGCATAAGGCGCTTAGGCCCGGGCTGGGCCAGATGAAGTGCAAAAGTCCCATAAAGAGCTCAAGTGAAGGCTTGTATAAAATTAGGGTTTTATTTAGGCTTTTATGGGCGTTTACCACATAAGATAATACTGCTTTCTGCTTAATGTTTTAAGTAATGTTAGCACAAGCATATTTTTCTTCTGCTATCACCATAGAATTTGCATGATAGTAAGAAGATAAAAGACCGTTTTAAAATCCAACGACAATTTCAAGCTACCGATAGCCTTCTGACGCGAAACCTCACTGTTCTGACTATCGTTGGGACCGTGTTGTACCCACTCAGTGGGCACGCCCAGCCATCTTCAGACGGTGCGTGATTACATCCACATGCTACAGAGAAGGGATTTATCGCTCCTCGTTGCTCAGCATAGCATGTGATGGTCCAGGGAGTAGGTCAGGTCAGCTTGACCATATAGGCTATATATTGAGCATATGATAGCTATATGGAGGCAGCCATCTGAGGAATTAGAGACTGTGTTATACCAACTCAGTTGGCACAGTCTTCTGGATTGCCTAGATGAAGGGGAATCGCACGGGTTGGCGATTGGCATGGATAGCCTACCAGTGCTTGAACTCTCTATGCATCTTATCTCGCCTGAGCGGGACGTGGATATCAAGTATGAAATCTGGATCCCATCTCACTAAAAGAGTTTCACTCTTTCGGGCTGTTTTATTGGATTTTTCAGTCAGATAAAATAGTGAGAAAAGAATCACTCTTAAGTCCTGGAATGATTCTAACATGGATACTGACCTTGTTGTTCTTGCAATGTTGTAGATTCCTGCAGCAACGAACACCACAGGGCTCAATTTGCGATCCATACTGGAAAAGGAGAAGTTTGCTGGGCCAAACTTCTCAGAGTGGTACAGACAGCTTAAGATTGTTCTTAAGGCTGAGAGGAAGCTGTATGTCCTTGAGTCGGCAATACCGGCTCAACCTGCTGCGAACGCCGCAAGGGCGGTTCGGGATGCTTATGAGAAGCATGTCAGTGATAGTACTGATGTTGCTTGCCTTATGCTTGCGTCAATGACGCCCGAGCTACAACGTCAGCATGAAGATTTGTCTGCTATTGACATAGTAGCAAATCTCAAGATGTTGTACGCTGCACAGGCAAGGACTGAACGCTATAACTTGACAAAACTTTTCTTTCATAGCAAACTGACTGAAGGGAGTCCAGTGGGAGCTCACGTACTCAAGATGATTGGGTACAAGGAGGCTCTAGAGAAACTGGGACACACCATCAATCAGGAACTTGTTGTAGACATTATCCTGCAATCTCTCCCGGCTTCTTTCGATCCGTTTATTATTAATTTTAATATGAACAAGATCGACTGTACACCGGCAGAGTTACTGAATATGCTCTGCACGATAGAGCAGACTCTTGAGAAAGGAAAGCCTTCATCCTCTGTCTTAATGGTTCCTTCAAGGAACAAGAAGAAGGGGAAGAAGGGCAAAGCCCCTATCAAGAGCTACAACAAGGCTTTAAAACAAAAGATAACGCGGTCAAAGGACAACAGATGCTTCCATTATGGCCAGCTGGGTCACTGGAAGAAGGACTGTAAAGCGCTCCAAGGAGAGAAGAAGGGAAGCAAGCCTTTCACTTCTGGCTCAGGTATTTACGTGACTGAAGTCATGGTAGCTTCTTCTATTTCATGGGTGTTGGACACTGCATGTGGAGTTCACATTTGTTCAAATGTGCAGGAACTCAAGAGAAGAAGACAGGTGGGACAGCATGAGGTGGACCTACGAGTTGGAAACGGGGCACGGGTTGCTGCTGTTACTGTAGGAGAATATCACATCTCTTTGCCATCTGGTTTTGTATTGGAACTTGACAATTGTTATTTTGTACCAAGCATAACTAAGAATATTATCTCTATTCCTGCTCTTGTCAGGAAAGGTTTTTCTTTTGAATGCAAAACTTCACAGTGTTGTATTTCATTTGATAATATTGTTTATGCAACTGGGTCAATTAACAATGGGTTATACATGTTGGACATGGAATGTTCTGTACAACAGATTGATAATAAGAAAGCCAAGTATGCTGATGATAGCACCTTGCTATGGCATAGTCGTCTAGGCCATATTAACAAGAAGCGCATTAAGCGGTTGCATAATCATGGACTGCTGGGATCATTCTCCTATGAAAAGTTTGATACATGCAAAGCTTGTTTAATGGGTAAAATGACGAAGACTCCTTTTTCCAATAAAGGTGAAAGGTCTTCAAGTTTACTTGACCTTATTCACAGTGATGTGTGTGGGCCTTTTAGTAAACATGCCAGAGGTGGCTATTCATACTTCATTACTTTTACTGATGATTTCAGTAGGTATGGTTATGTCTATCTTATGAGACATAAGAGTGAATCTTTTGACAAGTTCAAAGAATTCAAAAATGAAGTACAAAATCAGTTGGGCCGAAATATCAAGGCACTTCGTTCAGATCGAGGTGGAGAATACTTGAGTCATGAGTTTACTGACTATCTGAAGGAGTGTGGGATTATCTCACAGCTCACTCCACCAGGAACACCGCAATGGAATGGTGTGTCCGAGAGGAGAAATAGAACCTTATTGGATATGGTTCGTTCTATGATGAGTCAGGCTACTCTACCTTACTCCTTCTGGGGATTTGCACTGGAAACAGCTGCAAAGGTGCTAAACCGAGTGCCATCCAAGGCCGTTTCAAAGACACCATATGAATTATGGTATGGGAAACAGCCGAGCTTGACATTTATAAAAATCTGGGGTTGCGAGGCTTATGTCAAAAAGCTCGCCTCTGGGAAACTAGAGACCAGATCAGATAAATGTGTCTTTGTCGGTTATCCTAAAGAAACTAAGGGTTATTATTTCTACGATCCCAAGGAGAACAAAGTATTTGTTGCTCGAACGGCTATTTTTCTTGAGAAGGAATTTCTTCTGCAAGAGGCCAGTGGGAGAGAAATAAAGCTGGATGAAAATCCAGAAGCGGGACAAAGTAGTCAAGTTCAGTTGGATGAGCCTGAGCCAATAGATCAGGTTACTGAGCAACCTAAGGCTCAGATATCACGGGAACCGCCTAGATCGGGAAGGATCCGTCGTCAGCCTGAGCGCTATGATGGAGTCTACATCATTAATGATGAACCCCTCACTTATGCGGATGCGGTCAGTGGACCGGAATCAGCAAGATGGCTTGAAGCTATGCGAGCCGAGATGGACTCCATGTCAGACAACCAAGTCTGGGATCTAGTTGATCAGCCTCAGGGAGTAATCCCTATAGGATGTAAATGGATCTTCAAAAATAAGAAAGACATGGATGGTAACGTAGTTACCTATAAGGGCAGGCTAGTTGCGAAAGGTTTCAAACAAATCTACGGGATAGATTATGATGAAACTTTCTCTCCTGTAGCCATGTTTAAGTCCATTCAAATTATTCTCGCGATAGCAGCAAATTATGATTATGAGATCTGGCAAATGGATGTGAAGACCGCTTTCCTTAATGGAAAACTGGAAGAGGATGTGTATATGACACAGCCTGAAGGTTTCATCAATCCATCAGAACGTCATAAAATATGCAAATTAAAGAAGTCCATTTATGGACTTAAACAAGCATCGAGAAGCTGGAATATTCGTTTTGATGAATCAGTTTGTGAATTTGGTTTCATCAAAAATGAAGATGACCCATGTGTATATAAGAGGTTTAGTGGGAGCGTGATTACTTTCCTAGTCCTCTACGTCGATGATATTTTAATCATTGGAAACGATATTCCTGAACTGCATGCAGTCAAAGCATGGTTAAGAAAATGTTTCCAGACGAAAGATTTAGGAGAAGCAGCCTATGTATTAGGTGTGGAGATCTATAGAGATAGATCTAATAGGCTTCTCGGGCTATGCCAGAGTACTTACATCGATAAGGTCCTAGAGAGATTCCATTTAGAACATTCTAAAAGAGGATATCTTCCAGTCAGACATGGTCCGAATCTTTCAAAGAGCCTGTGTCCTCAAACACAGTCTGAGAAAGATGAGATGGACAATACGCCTTTTGCTTCGGCTATTGGGTCCATCATGTATGCGATGTTGTGTACTCGCCCAGACGTCGCTTACGAGTTAAGCGTGACCAGTCGGTTCCAAAGTAATCCAGGGAAGGCACACTGGATTGCAGTCAAGAACATTTTGAGATATCTTCGGAGAACCAAAGACATGTTCTTGATTTATGGAGGTCAGGAAGAACTCAGTATTGAAGGATATACTGACGCTTCATTCCAATCTGACCAAGATGATTTTCGATCGCAATCAGGCTATGTTTTTAGCTTGAATGGAGGAGCAGTGGTGTGAAAAAGTTTCAAACAATCAATTGTTGCTGATTCCACAACGGAAGCCGAGTATGTTGCAGCCTCAGAAGCATCAAAGGAGGCAGTCTGGATTCGTAAGTTCATTCAAGAACTTGGTGTTGTTCCTTCGAGTGCAGATCCATTGGTTATCTTCTGTGATAACACTGGAGCGATTGCACAAGCAAAGGAACCACGGTCACACCAGAAGTCCAAGCACATACAAAGAAGGTTTCATTTGATCCGTGAGATCATAGATCGAGGAGAGATCAAGATCTGCAAGGTTCATACAGATGACAATCTAGCTGACCCTCTTACAAAGCCTCTGGCGCAGCAGAAGCATGAGAAGCACTGTAATAATATGGGTTTGAGATTTCTCAACCATTAGTTTAAGTGCAACTGGGAGATTGTTGGGGTATGCCCTTAAGGCTAATGTTTGAGGCCTTGGGTTATTATCAGTATCATGTATAAACTATGTTTTATAAAGGCAATTGTTGTTATTCAGGTTGTTACATTATCTGCTGCTATTATGTATACTTCTGAATAATGTCTCAATAGTGTTCAGCTTGGCTGACATGCAGTATTGTCCTTAGTCGAGATATCTTGGTGAACATGAGACAGCCTTGATATGATAGAGACTAATATGTGTTCTAATCTTATAGGATGCTTCGAGCATACAATAAGATTTAGACACATAGGTGCATTGGATGTACTGGACTGACCCTACTTAGGATATTCAATTGTTTGTCACAATGTGAATAAATCCTTATAAGCAAGCAAGTGGTATATTCCCTCTAACTTGAGATCACTTGTGTTTCTAAATGATGATTGGCATTGTCTTGAGGTAGTTCAATATCATTTGAAAAATAATGGTTAAGGATTATCTTGGATGGTGACCATGAGTCATGTTAGGACACTAGTGATAGATATAGGATTGCCTCTCCTAATTGGAGTGTGATGTTCTAAAGGGGCCCCCTGGATGAGATGGTTGTGAAAGTCTATGGCCATACCCAGATGACTATGATCATCTGATCTAACCATTCTCATCATGTTGGAATTACAGGCTTGACACGCTTATCCAACGAGAACATCCAGTGGCAAAGGGAACATGTATACTGAGTGAGTTGGATTCACACTTGTGCTGTGATTTGGGAGTAGTCTTGGAAGACTCTTTCCTTCATATCGGGAGACAGTGATGTGTTGCTAGATACCCCTCTCTGATCGTGATAACGTAAGTTATCGTTACCGACAATGAAGGAAACCCTCAGGGTCGCACAATTTGATGATATGGCTTACTTATGTCAGATCGTGTGGACTGGAATTATTCTAGTTCAGTTTAAAGCAATTTAAACTCTGATTGGAAGTGAGATCTAGTCTGATCATGTTTGATTGATTAGGACATATGATCGATAAGCTTCGATCGGGAGAATTGATTCTTGATCATAAAGATCAAGAGGTTCAATAAGATGTGTGGTTGGATCTTGAACCATTTGGTTCAATTAGATCAACACCAGGGCTTGTTTGATTTGGTCCTTGAACCAAATGACATTGAACCGGTTCACTTAGTGTGAACGCATGGTTCAATTTAAGAGGGAGGTTTCGGTTGGTTCACTTAAGGTGAACGCATGTGAGTAATGAAGGGAGTTTCAATTTTGATACTTACCATATTTGGAAGCCGCAACTTTCCTATGGTGAAAATCGGTTTTGAAACCTCTTCTACTCTCATCCTCCTCTCGCATCTCTTCTTGATCTTCATGCAAGGAAGAAAAACAAGCCAAGGGGGTGCACATCTTGTCTCCAAGTTTCGATCAAGGACTCCTAAGTGCCTTGCTAGCACAAAAGCACAAGGAAGAAGCCATCAACATCTTGTGTGTGATTCCTTTGGAGAAGAGGCGCCTTTCCCCTTTCTTCTTCCAAGCCGCTACTCAAATCTATGGCCATGGTAATGCTTCAACTTATCCTTGTATGGTTGATTATATCTCAAGTCAAACGATCCATGAAACCTAGATTATCCGCCCATGCAAAATTTTAGAAATGCATGTGACCTAGGTTTATTCTTACAGCTCATTCATGAATGTTTCTCATTAATGCTTGTTCATGAATGAGGAGTCATTAATGCTTGTTCATGAATGTTCCTCATTGGCGTGTGTCTTTTGAACTAATGGCGTGTGAACTTTAGCTGATGGCATGCGTCTGGAGAGCTGACAATAAATGTTGAATGCGGTTAAACTCTAGCTCTCGTCTGAAGCTAAATTTCTCGTCATAGATTTAGATTCACTCGGCCATGTGATCGTGCATTCGTATAGCTCTAGAAACAAGTGAATTGTCCTGTATTTAACTAATATGACAAATAGTGAAGCTTCTGAAGAAAGTAAATGAATTAAGCTGGAAAGAGATGTAAAAGCATGAAAATAGGTCTCGATTCACAGGTAAATATAGGTCTAAAAGAAGATATAATTTCGAGACATCAAACACCAGGTATGCGGCTGAGGCCAACGAGCATCGTAGGCCATGACACTTTAAGGTTGGTGAGCTGGATATGGTGCGCATCCACCCTGAGCGTTTGACATCGCGAGCCAATTGGAAGTTGCATGCACGCTGCACCGGCCCCTACACGGTCCTACGGCGATTGGGCGCCAATGCTTACGTCCATGATCTTCCAGCGGACTCCCACCTCAGCCCCATCTTCAACGTCGCCGACCTCCTCCCCTATTGTGCGCCCCATCCCTCCGCTTCCGCCTGTTGGTGTATATGCCCTGAAGACCAATGTATGGACATGGATAGGCATTGTTTGAATATACTTTGATAGAACTATTACTCTTTGTATAGGCATGGTCGTTATTATGCAGACTTCTCTACCTGCGTTGATGTATTGAGTTGCATGTATAATGTCCCAAGAGTTTGGATTGGATCCATTCTCATAAGAAATCCGCAGACAAGGTACCTTAGCAGATATGGGACAGCTTTGGTACATGTGAGACTGGTGTATGGGCTGGTTAAGTGCGGGGCACAGTAACGCAGACATACAGGTGCATTGGATGCACTGGAGTGATCCACCGTGAGGATTGACTTGTCTAGTCAACAAGTCAATCTCACATGCAAGAGGTTTGCATTGATCCTTAGACTTGAGGTATTCATGTCTAGATTTGATGATGGGTATGCTTTGATACAGTCTTACGTCTCTCCGTAATTTGGGGACCAAAACGACTGCCATTGGGCATGTCATAAGTCACGTAGAGACATGGATGACCAATAGTAGGATTTGCCCCTTCCTTATTGGAAGCATGATATCCACTCGGGGCGCCCCACCTTATTGGTGCATGACAGGAAAGTGTGCCCACACTTGTTGAGTCGTGACCAAAGCATTGGATTGATAAACTTGAGACTAATCCAATGGCAGGATATCAGTTTAGGCAAAGGGATCTATAATGCAATGGGAATCCTCGTTGCTTGTTAGGAGTTGTTGCCATAATGACTTAAGTCCTATGACATGGGTAGTAGTGATGTGTTGCTAGATACCCCTCACTACTTATGATGTTTACATTATTGCCATCGTCATATGGATCCTACGGGGTCACACGCAATGGACTCTTAACGTTGCTTTAATCAGAAGCCTTATGATCAAGTTATTGGATAACTTGGATCAATTTAGAAGATTTCATCAGCGCCAATGGGCCTGATGAGTTGGAAGAAAGTTATTGGAGCCAAACTTCATTTTTGGCAGGTTGACCCGAAATTGACCTAGATTAGTTACATTTGAATTAGGGTTACATTGGGTTAGATCCAAAGGCTTAATCAACCCATGCCATGAAGTTTGGGCTAGCTCATTATCCAATGAGGCCCAATAACTAATTGTCAAGAAGAGGTATAAGCAAATAAGGGTATAATGGGAAAGAATTTCACCCCATTGGCGCCAAGGGCATAATGGGGTGAAGAGGGCGCATGTTGCTTCATAAGGAAGCATTAGGAGCCTCCCCCTTTGTTCCTTGGAAGGAAACCTTGCCTCTATGGTAAGGGTTGGGGCTGATATGGCTTGAAAACTCTTTTGGAAAGAGCTTAGGCGCATATGACAAGTAGGGTGAGATTTATGGTAAAGTCTTGGAAACTTTCCTTACCTCATAAACCCTACATGCACCCAAACCCTTACCCTAGCTGAATACCTCTTGCTTGTTACGCCTAGCCCTTCCTCCTTGGATGGAATGCATGCCTCTAAGGCATGTCTTGGGCGGATATGGCCATTGGGCAAATTAGGATAGGTTGAATGAGGTTTATGGTAAAGTCTTGGAGACTTTCCTTACCTCAAGTCTCCTTTATCATAGCCGCCCACTTGGCATGATCCTAGCCATTCCCCTAGCCGCCCCTTGTCCTATTAATAGGACCCTTGCCGCCCCATCAAAAAGGTTAATTCGTGTGAACAACATCTTGAAGGAGTGACATATCTCTTGGAGAGACTTGGAGTGCAAGGGGCGAGAGCAACATAGGCTTGGCGCAATCTTCTTCCTTGGAGCTGCAAGTTCTTCCTATCCCTCTCTTCTTGGCGCAAGGACTCTTAGTGCTTGGTGGCATCTCCTTGCCACAAGCTCTCTCCCTTCCTTGGCCATAAGCGCACCTTGCTTGAAGGTGGCGCAAGCAAAGAAGAAGAAGGAAGTAACTTGGCGGCATCATCTTCTTCCTCATATCTTCTTGGCGTTTTCATCTTGGAGGTGGCGCAAGAAAAAGGTGAAGGAACCCTAAGGCTTGATTCTCTTCCCGAGGCTAGCACCAAGCGTGGAAGGGAGCAACGATCAAGGAGTCGACGCGTGGATACTTGTAGAGGGCGAACACTTGGGCGCCTTCAACATGGCTTCGGCAACTAGACAAGCAAAAGAGGTACATCTCTAACACATCCTTGCGTCTTCTCTCTCGCATGGATCCTTGGGACTGGAATATGTTTCGGGTGTAATGGTTCTTCCGCTGCGTCCTAGGACTGCAATAATTTTAAATTACACCCGGTATTCCCTAACACCGCCTTCACCGATGGTGTTCCGCTTTATTCTTTGGAGGAGAATTCTTCCCCCCCCCCCCCCCCAGATACTTGACGGGGTCATAGACGCCAATGAGGAGAGCCCATTCCCTCATGGAGACACCTGGGAAGACTCCCCAGGATTACAGGAAGAAGCCCCGCAAATTCCAGCACAAACGGAGTCCTACAACCCCAGACATAGCCAGACCGTGCGCCCAGACACGGCCATGACACGGTCGGCTACAAACGCGAACACCAACAAGGCCATCGCCACGGCCGTGCTGCCGACCGTTCACGTCTCAGGAAAACTAGTCGCCGACAAGCACGCCCATGCCGCCGAGCATGCCCCAGCCGTGCACCTCTCGGGCCAACCAGCCGCGGTCAAGCACGCCCGTGCCACCGAGCACGCCCCAGCTGTGCATGTCTCGGGCCAACCCGCCACAGACAACTATGCTCGTGCCGCCGAGCATGCCCCAGCCATGCATGTCTCGGGCCAAAATGCAGATGCGGAGCACGGCCGTGACCATCGACACGGCCAGGCCGTGCTTAGCCCAAGAAAGCCCAAAGAGGTTGTTTTCCACCCCGTTCGATGCTCGCAGCGGTCCTCGCATCCCCAGACCATTTTGTGGGCGTGATGAGCCCTTCTACAACCACAACTTGCCTCATCTGCTCCATCAATGTGGCTTCTCTGGCCTCAACGACATCCCTTCATCCGCTGCACATCACTCAAAGGCTGATCCGAGACCCGGCAGCCAACCATGACCATTCCGCCAACCGTTACAACAACCGGGTTCTCAACTCGGCCTAAGAAACTGCCAACATTGTCCAGAACCAGCCCACCATCAGCAAGTTCTGCTACTTCGTGACAGCGTGTTCGGAGATGGTGTAGCGCCCCTTGGGACTGAACAACGGCCACGTCGACGACTCTTCTGCCCGACGCTTCGTGCCACATCAGGGATTCTATCAAAGAATAGTTGGTAGCTGTCTACTTTTAGGTTGTTAAGAGGGAATATTGACCCTCTTTAGTTTGTTATGGGGTGGTTGGCTTCTCTAACCGCCTCACATGTTTCTCTTGTGACCCTCCTCCCCTCTTGTTCTATAAAATAGGGCTGAGGGCTGTGTGTTTTCTTCAGTTCTTGTTGTAGTTTGCGCCTTCCCGCAGGCGAAGGCCTTAGCTCCAGCAAAACTCTGAGGAGCTCACCTAGAGTTCCCTCGACTAGTGTAATCGTTGTATGCTGTTTTCCTGCTTTCAATCATAACACCCGGCGAACCCCCCCAGGGCGCCAGGTCCTTTGCATCTTCATCCTGCTATGTTTGCGTCTAGGGCGAGCAAAGTAGCCGGTTGCCGTAGCATCGTGAAGAACGCACGCGCGTGTGCATGCTCCCGAAAAATTGGCTAGGCAATCGAGGTGAGTATTTGTTGATGTATATGCCCTGCAGACCAATGTATGGACATGGTTAGGCATTGTTTGAATGTACTTTGATAGAACTATTATTCTTTATAGAGGCATGGTCGTTATTATGCAGACTTCACTACCTGCGTTGATGTATTGAGTTGCATATATAATGTCCCAGGAGTTTGGATTGGATCCATTCTCATAAGCTATCCCCAGACAAGGTACCATAGCAAATATGGGACAGCTTTGGTACATGTGAGAATGGTGTATGGGCTAGTTAGGTGCGGGGCACAGTAACGCAGACATACAGGTGCATTGGATGCACTGGAGTGATCCACCGTGAGGATTGACTTGTCTAGTCAACAAGTCAATCTCACATGCAAGAGGTTTGCATTGATCCTTAGACTTGAGGTATTCATGTCTAGAATTGATTATGGATATGCTTTGATGCAGTCTTACGTCTCTCCGTAATTGGGGACCAAAACGATTGTCATTGGGCATATCATAAGTCATGTAGAGACATGGATGACCAATAGTAGGATTTGCCCCTTCCTTCAGAGGAAGCATGATATCCACTTAGGGGCACCCCACCTTATTGGTGCATGACAGGAATGTGTGGCCACACTAGTTGAGTCATGACCAATGCATTAGATTGATAAACTTGAGACTAATCCAATGGCAGGATATCAGTTTAGGCAAAGAGATCTATAATGCATGGGAATCCTCGTTGCTTGTTAGGGAGTTGTTGCCATAATGACTTAAGTCCTATGACATGGGTACTAGTGATGTGTTGCTAGATACCCCTCACTACTTATGATGTTTACATCGTTGCCATCGTCATTAGGATCCTACAGGGTCACATGCAATAGACTCTTGACGTTGCTTTAATCATAAGCCTTAGGATCAAGTTATTGGATAACTTGGATCCATTTGGAAGATTTCATCAGCGCCAATGGGCCTGATGAGTTGGAAGAAAGTTATTGGAGCCGAACTTCATTTTTGGCAGGTTGACCCGAAATCGACCTTAATTGGTCACATTTGGATTAGGGTTGCATTGGATTGGATCCAATGGCTTAATCAACCCATGCCATGATGTTTGGGCTAGCTCATTATCCAATGAGGCCCAATAATAAGTTGTCATGAAGAGGGAATTGGCTTAAAAGGGTATAATGGGGAGAAACCCAACCCCATTGGTGCCTAGGGGCATAATGGGGTGTGGGTGGCATAAATTGCTTCCTTTGGAAGGAAGTGGCACCTCCCCCTTCATCCTTTGATGGTATCTTGCCTCTATGGTAAGTGTTGGGGCTGATATGGCTTGAGGACTCTTTTGGAATAGCTTGGGTGCATATGAGAAGTAGGGAGAGGTTTATGGTAAAGTCTTGGAGACTTTCCTTATCTCATAAACCCTACATACACCCAAACCCTTACCCTAGCCGAATACCTCTTGCATGTTGCGCCTAGCCCTTCTTCCTTGGATGGAATGCATGCCTCTAAGGCATGTCATGGGCTGATATATTGCTTGGGGCACAAGACAAGGTCTTGGCGCATAAGGAAGGGTTGAATGGGTTTAAGGAAATGTCTTGGAGACTTTCCTTGTCACAAACCTTTTCATCCTAGACATACACTTGGCATGATCCTAGCCCTTGCCCTAGCCGCCTCTAGTCCTATTTATAGGACCCCTTATCGCCCCTTCTTATGTTCGACTCCTTGGAGGTGTGAGGATACATAGAGAGGCGTGAGCAAGGGCAAAGGGCGACAACAAAGGCTTGGCGCAACCTTCTTCCAAGTGGCCGAAAGACATCCTCTTCTTCTTCTCCTCTTCTTGGCGCAAAGAGAAATTGGGCTTGGTGGCTTCTCCTTCTATTGCCGCAAGCTCTCTCCCTCTCATTGCCATTGGCGCACCTTGCTTGAAGGTGGCGCAAGCAAAGAAGAAGAAGGAAGTACTTGGCACATCTTCTTCCTCCTCATCTCTTCTTGGCGCTTCTACCTAGGAGGTGGCACAAGATCTGAAGAGAGTGACAAAGGCTTGATTCTCTTCCCAAGGCTAGCACCGAGTGTGGAAGGGAGCAACGTTGAGATGGTTGACGCGTGGATACTTGTAGAGGGCGAACACTTGGGCGCCTTCAACATGGCTTCGGCAACTAGACAAGCAAAAGAGGTACATCTCTAACACATCCTTGTGTCTTCTCTCTCGCATGGATCCTTGTGACCAGAATATGTTTCGGGTGTAATAATTCTTCTGCTCCATCCTGGGATTGCAAAATTTTAAATTACACCCGGTATTCCCTAACAGTGGTATCAGAGGCAGGTTGCGAGAAACACAAGGTGTACGTTTGCTTGTGTGAAAAATTTTTGGAAAATTTTTCTTCTATCCATGTGTGTTTCACTTAGAAAGCGTTTTTCATCCAATCTTCTCTTCTCAGTTTTATGGCCGAAATTTGATTGTGTTCATGATTGATTTAAGACCAAAGGCGCACGTAGGTTTTGTCAAGTAGGACGGGCATTGTGTCTTCGGACTGGCTGGGTCTCTTGATCTGACAAAACTGCCAATCGATAGGGTCTATGAAATCATCATGGAACTTGATCTAAATTTTAGCATAAATTTGGTTAAGAGAGTGCTTTGGATGATGATGGCGCATAATGGGCTAAAATTTGATTTCTCCCAGCTTTTTCAAATTCTACATGCGCCACTTGATTGGGTTGATATGGTCATAGCGAGTGCCCTCCTGTGTTGTGATGTGGAAGCATGTTTCCACTTGTGAAGAATGCTTGTAAAATCTCTTTCCACCTGCGTGTGGTTCTCTCCCTATCTTGATGTAAAGATTTTTCATCTTGTTTTAGAATAGATGTAGAATTAGAAGATAGGTTAAGGCTTCATCTTAACAACAAGGAGTCTTCTTCAACTGAAGTCAGTAGTGGCACCAGCTTTGGAAGCGTGGTGATGGACTTGCGGCTGAAGGAAGGACACTTGCTTTTGGCTTCTGGCATGGGCTGATTTGCTTCAGGGACTCGCAACCCTTGGATGCACGATAACATGTCACATGGCTCGTGACAAGTTATATGTATGAAAAGGGCTATGATCATATCGACCAAACTAGCATGCCTGTGATGGTTTATTATTCTGTCCATAGCATGCCTGTGATGTTTTTCCTTTTGCTGCCATAACCATAGGAAAACTGCATGCTAGAAAAGAATAAAACAAACATGCAAAAACTCTCAATACAATATCAAGTCGATAGCCTTCTAACGCGTAGCCCTCATCAAACTATCGATCGGTGGTGTTGTGAACTGTTTCCCACCCTCGTGGGACACACCCACTTATCATTAGGAGGTGTGTGGTGATAATGATTTCCCCAGTCCAGTTTTAACCTGGGCATGCCTTCGCAAGGAAATTTGTTGGCCCTGGGCATAACGGTTAGGACCAGACTTGACTAGTTTTTCATATGTCACTGACATGATGTATTACTGGAGGCAGCTGTTGAGAGGATAGGGTTCTGTGTTGTATCCAGCCCTCACTGGACACAGGGCGCCTAGTCTGTCTTAACTAAGAGGAATTGTGCACGGCACAATTGGCTGGCATGCCTACCTAAGGAAGCATGAGATTCTCTGTGCATCCCAACTCACCCTCGTGAGTCGCGAAGACCTCATGTGAAATTAGGATCCTACTCACTTATTTCCATGTTGAGTTTGAGAGTTCTCAACTTGTTTTTGAAGTAGTGGGAGCATAGCATTTAATTTAAAGTCCTTGTTAAATGTTTTATCATAGTACTTATTTTAGTTATTTGCTTATTGTAGATGGCATCTCCTGATCTAAGATTGAAACTTTATAAAAATAAATTGGATGGGACAAATTGGACAAATTGGTTCAAGATTTTGTCCAAGATACTGGAACAAGAGAATAAGGTGCATCTTCTTGAAAGACCTCCATCCCAGCCCAGTGTGTATTTCACTACTGAGTGGGAGTGGAATGTCTATCTTGAACATTGTGAAGATAATGAACAGTACACTGCTCTTGTCTTAGAGTGCATGACCCCAAAGGTCAAAGTTGAGTGAGATGAGATGGGGATTTATGATCTTATCATATATCTCAAAGGTCTCTTCACACCATGCTCTATAGACAAAGATTAGGAAAGTTCTGTTGGATCTTCAGAGTGTATGCCTAAATCTGAGAATAACCATGGTTCTGTATCTTCGAAGCTAATACTTCGGAAGACTGGGAATGCATGGGTATTTCGAAGAGGATTAATGGCCAAGAAGAGCATGGCAAAGAAGAAGGGATGTAATCCATCCGCTTCAGGTATTATGTTACCAAGGTCTTTTGTCTACTTCTTATTCATGGGTACTGGGTACCGCATGTAGAGCTTACATATGTTTTTCGTATGCAGGAGCTCAAAAGAAGGAGGACGATGAGGCTTGATGGGATCGACTCTCGGGTCAGGGACGGAGCATTGGATGCTGTTGTTGATATCATCTCAATGCCTTGAAGACTTTATCTAGAACTTTGCTATTATGTATCAGCTTATGTATTAGAACATACATCATTCCTTGGAAAGGATTTCAGTTTGAAATAATATATGATATTTTTCTTTATAACTGAGATGTTCCATTGAAGTGATACAGTTGATAATAGTTTGTGGTTCTATATGTAACACAAGATCAGATCCAATGATTCAATAAACACCCTCTTATAGCATTGTCTCTTGAACCATAGAACAATGGTCACATCCAAAGGTCCATGGACTATTGGGATCATTATCCTTTCAGGATTATGATACATGTGAGCCTAGTTCAAAAGAACAATATGACAGATGCTGCCTTCACCATAAAGGGTGGAAGGAGTAGTGGCTTGTTGGATCTATTACACAGCAATGTAAGTGGACCCATGTAAACAAGCACTAAGAGGTGTTATATACTTCATTAGGTGTGGGTATGCCTTATCCAACCTAAGAACTTTGGAGAAATCCAAGAAGTTCACAAATGAAGTATTGAGTCAAATTGGAGGATCTATTAAAGCACTTTGATTGGATCAAGGTGATTAGTGGAGAATTTGATGACTGTCCTAAGAAGTGTGGAGTTATCTCACAGCTTACTTAGAACACCACTGTGTGGTGAATTTCAAAGAAAGAAAAAGGAACACATTGGATGTGGTTCCATCTTTGAATAGTCATGGAAATATACTACTATGATGCCATGCAAATAGATGTACTGCCACTCCATAAGAAAGTGTCTAAGTTAGCTTTTGAGTTGCGAACTGCAAATATCCCATTTCTTCAATGGAATTGGGAATGTAATGTGTAGTGATTCAAAAGTATGTGTTTGTGGTGCATTGTAGAGTGCTAATTCTATCCCAAAGAGAACAAAATATTTGTTGCTCAAACTGCTGTCTCTCTTGAGAAAGTATTTCTTTTGAAAGAAGCTAGTGGGAGTAGATTTGATTGGGACAAGGTCCAGAATCAACCACAATATAATTAGACACAGATGGAGAGCAAAATCTCACATACAGGTTGAAAGTCAACCTGAGGTTCAAGTAACACAGGAACCACATAAGTCTGGATCGATTCGATATGCTGGGCATGATGAATTTTTCATCAAGGATGAACCTAAGACTTATGAGGAAATGGAAGTAGTCGGTGGACTAGATTCCAAGAAATGGCTAAGGGCCATGAGAACCATAATGGACTCCATGTCTGCTAATCAAGTCTGGGACTTGGATGAGCTGCCAAAGGGGTAATTCCCACAGGCTGTAAATAAATCTTCTAGGAAGATAGACATGGAAGGTAACATTGTTACCTTGAAAGGCAAGCTAGTGAACAGAAATTTCAGGCAAATCCACTAGGTGGATAATGATGAAATTTTTCACTAATAGCTGAGTTTTAAGTCCATTAGGAATCTGCTTGTTATAATTGCATGATCAGTTATGGCGTGTTGTTATGAAAACTGCTTTTCTTGCATGGACGTCTGAAAAGATATCTATAAGGAAATAGCCAGAAGGTTTTCATATCAAGGCCATAAAGATATGCATGGTGTTATGCAAGCATGTTTAAAAGAGCCTGTGTTTACAAGAAGATCAGTGGGAGCACCATAATAGTTCTTGTTCTAGAAGATTGATGATATTCTCCTCACATGGAATGACATCTCAACTCTTCACATGGTGAAGACATGGCTTGAGAAGTATTTCGAGAAGAATGATCTAGGGAGTGATGCCTACATCCTAGGCATGAGGATCTATAGATAGGAATCCAAGAAGGTCATTACCCTTTAGTCAATCTACGTTCATCCAGGAGTTTCTAGAGAGATTCATATTAGGTGATTCCTAATTATAATACCTCCAGAGAGATATGGTCTAACTCTCTCAAGAATACTATGTCCTATGACACAGCTGAAGAGTAGTAACATGGGTCTATAATCCTGGTACATTGGGTACAAGATAGACCATGTTTTGTGCAGAGTGCACAAGACCATTTATGGCAAATGCTTGGAGTATAGCCAGTAAGTTTCAATCAGATCCTAGTGTTCAGACACTGGATAACTGTGAAAGCAATACTTCGTACTTGGGAAGTGTAAAGGATTGAATTTTAGTCTGTGATAGACAGGAAGAACTTTGTGTACAGGGGTACACTGATACTTCATTCCAGTCTAATGACTATCGTTCACAGTCAGGATTTACTTTTTGCCTTGATGTGGTGTTGTTAGCTGAAAGAGCTTTATGCAAACCGCAATGGAAAAATTCTACAATAAGGCTGAGTACATTGCAGCTTCTTGTTGGTTATGCCCTTAAGGCTAATGTTTGAGGCCTTGGGATTGTATCAGTCTCATGTAATAAACTCTTGTGTTTATAAAGGCATGGTTGTTATTCAGGTTGTTACCTTGTCTGCTGCAATTAGCGTACTTCTGAATAATGTCTCAAAGCTGTTCAGCTAGGCTGACATGCTATAAAGTCCTTAGTCGAGATATCTTGGTGAACATGAGACAGCCTTGATATGCTTGAGACTAATATGTGTTCTAATCTTATAGGATGCTTCGAGCATGGAATAAGATGTAGACTCATGGGTACATTGGATGTACTGGACAGACCCTATTAGGATATTCAATTGCTTGTCACAATGTGAATGATCCTTGATTGCAACAAGTGGCACATGTCCTCTGACTTGAGATCACTTGTGTTTCTAAATGATGATTGTCATTGTTTTGAGGTAGTTCAATATCATTTGAAACATGATGGTTATAGACTATCTTGGATAATGAGCTTGAGTCAGGTTAGGGCACTAGTGATAGATAAAGGATTGCCGTCTCCTTGTTTAAGGAGTGTGATGTTCTAGAGGGGCCCCCTGAATGAGATGATTGAGAAAGTGTATGGCCATACCCAGGTGACTATGTTCATCTGGTCTAATCATACTCATCATATTGGAGCTACAGGCTTGACACGCTTGTCCAATAAGAACATCCAGTGGCAAAGGATACATGTACGCCTTGTGAATAGATTCACACTTGTGCTGTGGTTTGGGTGTAGTCTTGGAAGACTCTTTCCTTTATATCGGGAGACAGTGATGTGTTGCTAGATACCCCTCACTGATCGTGATAACGTGAGTTATCGTTACCGACATTTAAAGGAAACCCTCAGGGTCGCACAATTTGATGATATGGCTTACTTGAGTCAGATCGTGTGGACTGAATTGTTTGGGTTCAGTTTAAAGGGATTTAATCTCTGATTGTAAGTGAGATCTGGTCTGATCATGTTTGATTGATTAGGGCTTGAGATCGGTAAGCTTCGATCGAGAGAGATGATGCTAGATCGGTGAGATCAGGAGTATCAGGAGATGAACGGTTAGATCTTGAGCCTTAGGGTTCAATTTGGTCTAGACCAAGTGGCTTGAGCTATTTTGGTTTGGTTTATGAACCAAATTCGATTGGACGTTTTGGCTTGAACCAGTTCACAAAGGTGAACGCTTGGTTCAATGCCAATATGCGTTTTTGGGTTGGCATGAGCGCATGGCTTGATTATCTTCCATTTATGGAAAGTCATCAAGGCCGATTTCACTTTCAACGCCAAAACGCATATGCGTTGTGCACTTCACTTCAACGCTTTGAACTTTCGTTTGAAGGAGGTTGACGAAGTGGAGAGGTTTTGCAAGAGGAGCTCTCGGCCAAAAGGGAATCATCTCATCATCCCCTTCCATTCGACAAGAAACATTGGGTGCCTTGCTAGCACAAGGGACGCCAAGGAAGTAAGCGTTCTTCATCTTGTGTGTGAACTTTTGGTGGAGATCTAAGTTGCTCTCTTCTTCCAAGCCGACCTCCAAGCCAATGGCGTTGGTATGAATCTCCCTCTTGATCTAATCCATCTATCAAAGTTGATTATATGAGCATATAAGCGATTGTATTGATGAAATCCTAGCAAACTTGCATGCGCCCCCCTAAATTAGGGTTTCATCTGCTTGCGCTCCCCCTCGAAGGGGACTCTTCAATTGGTATCAGAGCTAGGATCTTATATGGTTCATATGATTGCTTAAGGTGATCCTTGTTTGCGCTTATGATCTAAGTTTTCTCACCATGCGATAATACTAGTTGAAAGTATTTTGATGGCGCATATATGAGATTGTTTTTGATGGCGCATGTGTAAGGTTGATTTTGTTGATGCATGTATATTGCTTACATTATTGCGCATGTTACATGTTGTTGTTTTGACAAAACTTTACTTGCGCGCCTTTGACTAGATCTAAGTTGCGCCTACTGTAAACCCTTAGACGGGTTGATGGGGTTGAAAGCATCATCTAGTTTAGATCAACCTAGTCTGATCAGACCATCTGACAGCCTAGATGGATCGACCAGATGGCACCTGTGCGCAAGCACAAGGTGGCTATAGGTCGATTGCATCACAGGCGTGTAGCGAGGTCTGGTTGAGACAACCTGTGAACACACATAAGTTAGGCCCGGGGTCACACCCGCTTGCCAGAACTCATCTTGGTTGTTCAACCCTTGGCGCATGCATGGTTGACCATTAGGTCAACTCGAGTCAGTTAGGACTTGGTGCATGCAAGGGTATGGATCTAACTAGATTGTTGAGTGGATCCCTGTCAATGGACCGTTGTAAGGTTGTAGGGCACATAAGGAAATTAAAATTTGATGCCAATGGGGTTTTCAAAATTTTATTTTCTTTGTAAGGGATCACATGATGATTGATTGATGCCATATGCTTGTTTATTTATTCTTATGTGGGTTGCCCATGTTAAATGTGTGCTGTGCTGGGGCCTGCGTGCCTGGAATTAAACCTGTAAATTAATATTATTGTGATCTGCGAATCACTTTTTAATTAATTTATTGTATAATTGACTTGCGAGTCAATCTTGTCTAGATAGATCAAAATGTATTTTGATTAGACAAGAGAACAAAGGCACACATCCCAGAGGGGCATTCAGCTGGTGGTGCACCTGAGGTGCTCTTGGCGCAAGGGCCCTGGGTTGGACCAGATGATGCTAAAGACCCAAGAAGAGCAAGTGAAGACTTAAGTATCTTAAGGTCTTACTTAGGCTATGGGCTTTTACCACATAAGATCCATGCTTTTTGTTATTGTTTATATAAGTAGAACAGCATGATTTATTTATCTTCTGCTATAGCCATAGGATTTGCCTGATAGTAAGAAGATAAAAGACCGTTAAAATCCAACGCTAACATATCAAGCACGTAATGCCTTCTGACGCGAAACCTCACTGTTCTGACTATCGTTGGAGCCGTGTTGTACCCACTCAGTGGGCACGTCCATCTATCTTCAGACGGTGCGGGATTTCACCTGCGTGTTACAGAGAAGGGATTTATCGCTTCTCGTTGCTCAGCATAGCACGTGGTGGTCTAGGGAGTAGGTCGGGTCAGCTTGACCATGTAGGCTACATATGTGGCGCATATGGTAGCGCATGGAGGCAGCCATCTGTGGGGTCAGAGATTGTGTTGTACCAACTCAGTTGGCACAGTCTGCTGGATTGCCCAGATGAAGGGGAATCGCACGGGTTGGCGATTGGCAGGGACTGCCTACCAGAAATTAGTGCTTGTCATCTCTGTGCATCTTATCTCGCCTGAGCGGGACGCGGAGACCAAGTATGAAATCTGGATCCCATCTCACTAAAAGAGTATTACTCTTTCGGACTGTTTAATGGATTTTTCAGTCAGATAAAATAGTGAGAAAAAGAATCTTTCTTAAGTCCTGGATTGATTCTAAACATTGATACTGACCTTGCTGTTCTTGCATTGTTGTTGATTCCTGCAGCAACGAACACCATGAGCTTCAATGTGCGATCCCTACTGGAAAGGGAGAAGTTTGCTGGGCCAAACTTCTCAAACTGGTTCGGACACCTTAAGATCGTTCTTAAGGCAGAGAGGAAACTGTATGTCCTCGAGACGGCTGTGCCGCCTCAACCCGCTGCGAACGCCGCAAGGGCGGTTCGTGATGCTTATGAAAAGCACGTCAATGATAGCATTGATGTCGCTTGCCTGATGCTAGCGTCTATGACGCCACCGCTGCAGCGTCAGCATGAGGATATGTCGGCTATAGAAATTATAGCGAACCTCAAGATGCTGTATGCTGCACAGGCGAGGACAGAACGCTATAATCTGACAAAGCTTTTCTTTCAGAGCAAACTGGCTGAAGGGAGCCCAGTGGGAGCTCACGTGCTCAAGATGATTGGGCACAAGGAGGCTCTGGAGAAACTGGGGCATACCATCAACCAGGAGCTTGCTGTAGACATTATTCTGCAGTCTCTCCCGCCCTCTTTCGATGCGTTCATTATTAATTTTAATATGAACAAGATCGATTGTACTCCGGCAGAGCTGCTGAATATGCTCTTGACAACTGAGGAGACTCTGAAGGGAAAGCCTTCAACCTCTGTCTTAATGGTTCCTTCTAGGAACAAGAAGAAGGGGAAGAAGGGCAAAGCCCCTGTCAAGAACTACAGTAAGGCTCTGAAACAAAAGGTTAAGCGGTCGAAGGACAACAGGTGTTTCCACTGTGGCCAGCTGGGTCACTGGAAAAAGGACTGTAAAGCGCTCCAAGGAGATAAGAGGGGAAGCATCGCTTCTGGCTCAGGTATATATGTGACTGAGGTCATGTTATCTTCTTCTTCTATTTCATGGGTGTTGGACACTGCATGTGGAGTTCACATTTGTTCAAATGTGCAGGAACTCAAGAGAAGAAGGCAGGTGGGACAGCATGAGGTAGACCTACGCGTAGGAAACGGGGCACGGGTTGCTGCTGTTGCTGTAGGAGACTATTTCATTTCTTTACCATCTGGCATTGTATTGGAATTAAACAATTGTTATTTTGTACCCAGTATAACCAAGAATATTATCTCTATTCCTGCTCTTGTCAGGAAAGGATTTGCCTTTGAATGCAATATTTCAAAGTGTGTACTTTCTCTTGATAATATTGTTTATGCTACTGGTTCAATTAACAATGGGTTATTCATGTTGGACATGGAATATTCTATACAAAACATTGATAATAAGAAAGCCAAGTATGCTGAAGACAGCACCTTGTTATGGCATAGTCGTTTAGGCCATATTAACAAGAAGCGCATTAAGCGGTTGCATGATCATGGACTGCTGGGATCATTCTCCTATGAGGAGATTGATACATGCAAAGCTTGTTTGATGGGTAAAATGACGAAGTCACCTTTTCCTAACAAAGGTCAAAGGGCTTCAGGTTTACTTGACCTTATACACAGTGATGTGTGTGGGCCGTTTAGTAAACATGCCAGAGGTGGCTATCAGTACTTCATTACATTTACTGATGATTTCAGTAGATATGGTTATGTCTATCTAATGAGACATAAGTGTGAATCCTTTGACAAGTTCAAAGAGTTCAAGAATGAAGTACAGAATCAGCTAGGCCGAAATATCAAGGCACTTCGTTCTGATCGAGGTGGAGAATACCTGAGTCATGCGTTTACTGACTATCTGAAGGAGTGTGGGATTATCTCACAGCTCACTCCGCCAGGAACACCGCAATGGAATGGTGTGTCCGAGAGGAGAAATAGAACGTTACTTGATATGGTTCGTTCTATGATGAGTCAGGCTACTCTTCCATATTCCTTTTGGGGATTTGCACTGGAGACAGCTGCAAAGGTACTAAACCGAGTGCCATCCAAGGCAGTTTCAAAGACGCCATATGAATTATGGTATGGGAAACAGCCGAGCTTGACATTTATCAGGATCTGGGGTTGCGAGGCTTATGTCAAAAAGCTCGCCTCTGGGAAACTGGAGAGCAGATCTGAGAAATGCATCTTTGTCGGTTACCCTAAGGAAACTAAGGGTTATTATTTCTACGATCCCAAAGAGAACAAAGTATTTGTTGCTCGGACGGCCATATTTCTTGAGAAGGAGTTTCTTCTGCAAGAAGCCAGTGGGAGAGAAATAAAGCTGGATGAGAATCCAGAGGATGGACAAAGTAGTCAAGCACAGATGGATGTGCCTGAGCCGGTAGAACAGGTTATTGAACAACCTGAGGCTCAAATATCACGGGAACCGCGTAGATCGGGAAGGATCCGTCGTCAGCCTGAGCGCTATGACGGAGTCTACATCATTGATAATGATGAACCCCTTACTTATGCGGATGCGGTCAGTGGACCGGAGTCAGCTAGATGGCTTGAAGCTATGCGAGCCGAGATGGACTCCATGTCAGATAACCAAGTCTGGGATTTGGTTGATCCGCCTCCGGGAGTAATCCCTATAGGCTGTAAATGGATCTTCAAGAAGAAGATTGACATGGATGGTAACGTGGTTACCTATAAAGGCAGGCTAGTAGCGAAAGGTTTCAAACAAATCTACGGGATAGATTATGATGAAACTTTCTCTCCTGTAGCCATGTTTAAGTCTATTCGGATTCTTTTCGCGATAGCAGCATATTACGATTATGAGATCTGGCAGATGGATGTGAAAACAGCTTTCCTTAATGGAAATCTGGATGAGGATGTGTACATGACACAACCTGATGGTTTCACTCATCCAGCAGATCGTCATAAAATATGCAAGTTAAAGAAGTCCATTTATGGACTTAAACAAGCATCTAGAAGCTGGAATATTCGTTTTGATGAATCAATCTCTGAGTTTGGTTTCATCAAGAACGAGGACGACCCGTGTGTATATAAGAGGTTTAGTGGGAGCGTGATTACATTCCAAGTCCTCTACGTCGATGACATCTTGATCATTGGAAATGATGTTCCTGAAATGCATGCGGTTAAGGCATGGTTAAGGAAATGTTTCCAGATGAAAGATCTAGGAGAAGCAGCCTATGTGTTAGGTGTAAAGATCTACAGGGATAGATCTAAGAGGCTTCTCGGGCTGTGCCAAAGTACTTACATCGATAAAGTCCTGGAGAGATTTCATTTAGAGAATTCTAAACGAGGATATCTTCCAGTCAGACATGGTCTGAATCTTTCGAAGAGTCAGTGTCCACAAACACAGACTGAGAAAGATGAAATGGACAATACGCCTTATGCTTCGGCTATTGGGTCCATAATGTATGCGATGTTGTGTACTCGCCCTGACGTCGCTTACGGGTTAAGCGTGACCAGTCGGTTCCAAAGTAATCCAGGTATGGCGCACTGGATTGCAGTCAAGAACATTTTAAAATATCTGCGGAGGACCAAAGATATGTTCTTGATATATGGTGGTCAGGAAGAACTCAGTATAGAAGGATATACTGACGCTTCGTTCCAGTCGGACCAGGATGATTTCCGATCGCAATCAGGCTATGTTTTTAGCTTAAATGGTGGAGCAGTGGTGTGGAAGAGTTTCAAACAGTCAACTGTTGCTGATTCCACAACAGAAGCCGAGTATGTTGCAGCCTCGGAAGCATCCAAGGAGGCAGTGTGGATTCGTAAGTTCGTGAGAGAACTTGGTGTCGTTCCTTCGAGTGCAGATCCTTTGGTTATCTTTTGTGATAACACTGGAGCAATCGCACAAGCAAAGGAACCACGGTCGCACCAGAAGTCCAAGCACATACAGAGACGGTTTCACTTGATCCGGGAGATCATTGATCGGGGCGAGATCAAAATATGCAAGGTTCATACAGACGACAATCTGGCTGACCTGCTTACCAAGCCTCTGGCGCAGCAGAAGCATGAGAAGCACTGTAATAATATGGGTTTGAGATTTCTCAACCATTAGATTAAGTGCAAGTGGGAGATTGTTGGGGTATGCCCTTAAGGCTAATGTTTGAGGCCTTGGGATTGTATCAGTCTCATGTAATAAACTCTTGTGTTTATAAAGGCATGGTTGTTATTCAGGTTGTTACCTTGTCTGCTGCAATTAGCGTACTTCTGAATAATGTCTCAAAGCTGTTCAGCTAGGCTGACATGCTATAAAGTCCTTAGTCGAGATATCTTGGTGAACATGAGACAGCCTTGATATGCTTGAGACTAATATGTGTTCTAATCTTATAGGATGCTTCGAGCATGGAATAAGATGTAGACTCATGGGTACATTGGATGTACTAGAGAGACCCTATTAGGATATTCAATTGCTTGTCACAATGTGAATGATCCTTGATTGCAACAAGTGGCACATGTCCTCTGACTTGAGATCACTTGTGTTTCTAAATGATGATTGTCATTGTTTTGAGGTAGTTCAATATCATTTGAAACATGATGGTTATAGACTATCTTGGATAATGAGCTTGAGTCAGGTTAGGGCACTAGTGATAGATAAAGGATTGCCGTCTCCTTGTTTAAGGAGTGTGATGTTCTAGAGGGGCCCCCCTGAATGAGATGATTGAGAAAGTGTATGGCCATACCCAGGTGACTATGTTCATCTGGTCTAATCATACTCATCATATTGGAGCTACAGGCTTGACACGCTTGTCCAATAAGAACATCCAGTGGCAAAGGATACATGTACGCCTTGTGAATAGATTCACACTTGTGCTGTGGTTTGGGTGTAGTCTTGGAAGACTCTTTCCTTTATATCGGGAGACAGTGATGTGTTGCTAGATACCCCTCACTGATCGTGATAACGTGAGTTATCGTTACCGACATTTAAAGGAAACCCTCAGGGTCGCACAATTTGATGATATGGCTTACTTGAGTCAGATCGTGTGGACTGAATTGTTTGGGTTCAGTTTAAAGGGATTTAATCTCTGATTGTAAGTGAGATCTGGTCTGATCATGTTTGATTGATTAGGGCTTGAGATCGGTAAGCTTCGATCGAGAGAGATGATGCTAGATCGGTGAGATCAGGAGCATCAGGAGATGAACGGTTAGATCTTGAGCCTTAGGGTTCAATTTGGTCTAGACCAAGTGGCTTGAGCTATTTTGGTTTGGTTTATGAACCAAATTCGATTGGACGTTTTGGCTTGAACCGGTTCACAAAGGTGAACGCTTGGTTCAATGCCAATATGCGTTTTTGGGTTGGCATGAGCGCATGGCTTGATTATCTTCCATTTATGGAAAGTCATCAAGGCCGATTTCACTTTCAACGCCAAAACGCATATGCGTTGTGCACTTCACTTCAACGCTTTGAACTTTCATTTGAAGGAGGTTGACGAAGTGGAGAGGTTTTGCAAGAGGAGCTCTCGGCCAAAAGGGAATCATCTCATCATCCCCTTCCATTCGACAAGAAACATTGGGTGCCTTGCTAGCACAAGGGACGCCAAGGAAGTAAGCGTTCTTCATCTTGTGTGTGAACTTTTGGTGGAGATCTAAGTTGCTCTCTTCTTCCAAGCCGACCTCCAAGCCAATGGCGTTGGTATGAATCTCCCTCTTGATCTAATCCATCTATCAAAGTTGATTATATGAGCATATAAGCGATTGTATTGATGAAATCCTAGCAAACTTGCATGCGCCCCCCTAAATTAGGGTTTCATCTGCTTGCGCTCCCCCTCGAAGGGGACTCTTCACTTCTTGTGGTAGCCAAGGAAGCAGCTTCATTCATTTGAACTTGATTTAGTCCCTGGTGCTTGATGGTACAGTATAGTTCTTACTGGGGCCGTAAGCATGTGTAAAGGAACTTAGCACTCAAGTATGTACTACAGCGATATCATCTGATCTTAGAGATCATGGATAAAGATGATGATTCAAATTAGTTAAAATAAACACAGATAGCAATCTGGAAAAACCCACTGACGTAGCCTCTGGCGCAGCGGAAGCTAAATAAGTCATACTAGAGACATAGGGACTGATTAAACATCAGTTGCCCTTAGTCTTAGTGTAGGTGGGAGATTGTTGGTGTATATGCCCTGCAGACCAATGTATGGACATGGTCAGGCATTGTTTGAATGTACTTTGATAGAACTATTATTCTTTATAGAGGCATGGTTGTTATTATGCAGACTTCACTACCTGCGTTGATGTATTGAGTTGCATATATAATGTCCCAGGAGTTTGGATTGGATCCATTCTCATAAGCTATCCCCAGACAAGGTACCATAGGAGATATGGGACAGCTTTGGTACATGTGAGATTGGTGTATGGGCTAGTTAGGTGCGGGGCACAGTAACGAAGACATACAGTTGCATTGGATGCACTGGAGTGATCCACCGTGAGGATTGACTTGTCTAGTCAACAAGTCAATCTCTCATGCAAGAGGTTTGCATTGATCCTTAGACTTGAGGTATTCATGTCTAGAATTGATGATGGATATGCTTTGATGCAGTCTTACGTCTCTCCGTAATTGGGGACCAAAACGATTGTCATTGGGCATGTCATAAGTAATGTAGAGACATGGATGACCAATAGTAGGATTTTCCCCTTCCTTCAGAGGAAGCATGATATCCACTTAGGGGCGCCCTACCTTATTGGTGCATGACAGGAATGTGTGGCCACACTAGTTGAGTCATGACCAATGCATTAGATTGATAAACTTGAGACTAATCCAATGGCAGGATATCAGTTTAGGCATAGGGATCTATAATGCATGTGAATCCTCGTTGCTTGTTAGGGAGTTGTTGCCATAATGACTTAAGTCCTATGACATGGGTAGTAGTGATGTGTTGCTAGATACCCCTCACTACTTATGATGTTTACATCGTTGCCATCGTCATTAGGATCCTACGGGGTCACACACAATAGACTCTTGACGTTGCTTTAATCATAAGCCTTAGGATCAAGTTTTTAGATAACTTGGATCCATTTGGAAGATTTCATCAGCGCCAATGGGCCTGATGAGTTGGAAGAAAGTTATTGGAGCCAAACTTCATTTTTGGCAGGTTGACCCGAAATCGACCTTAATTGGTCACATTTGGATTAGGTTTGCATTGGATTGGATCCAATGGCTTAATCAACCCATGCCATGAAGTTTGGGCTAGCTCATTATCCAATGAGGCCCAATAATAAGTTGTCATGAAGAGGGAATTGGCTTAAAAGGGTATAATGGGGAGAAACCCAACCCCATTGGTGCCTAGGGGCATAATGGGGTGTGGGTGGCATAAATTGCTTCCTTTGGAAGGAAGTGGCACCTCCCCCTTCATCCTTTGATGGTATCTTGCCTCTATGGTAAGTGTTGGGGCTGATATGGCTTGAGGACTCTTTTGGAAAGAGCTTGGGTACAAATGAGAAGTAGGGAGAGGTTTATGGTAAAGTCTTGGAGACTTTCCTTATCTCATAAACCCTACATGCACCCAAACCCTTACCCTAGCCGAATACCTCTTGCATGTTGCGCCTAGCCCTTCTTCCTTGGATGGAATGCATGCCTCTAAGGCATGTCATGGGCTGATATATTGCTTGGGGCGCAAGACAAGGTCTTGGCGCATAAGGAAGGGTTGAATGGGTTTAAGGAAATGTCTTGGAGACTTTCCTTATCACAAACCTTTTCATCCTAGCCATACACTTGGCATGATCCTAGCCCTTGCCCTAGCCGCCTCTAGTCCTATTTATAGGACCCCTTACCGCCCCTTCTTATGTTCGACTCCTTAGAGGTGTGAGGATACATAGAGAGGCGTGAGCAAGGGCAAAGGGCGACAACAAAGGCTTGGCGCAACCTTCTTCCAAGTGGCCGAAAGACATCCTCTTCTTCTTCTCCTCTTCATGGCGCAAAGAGAAATTGGGCTTGGTGGCTTTTCCTTCTATTGCCGCAAGCTCTCTCCCTCTCATTGCCATTGGCGCACCTTGCTTGAAGATGGCGCAAGCAAAGAAGAAGAAGGAAGTACTTGGCATATCTTCTTCCTCCTCATCTCTTCTTGGCGCTTCTACCTTGGAGGTGGCGCAAGATCTAAAGAGAGTGACAAAGGCTTCATTCTCTTCCCGAGGCTAGCACCGAGCGTGGAAGGGAGCAATGTTGAGACGGTCAACGCGTGGATACTTGTAGAGGGCGAACACTTGGGCGCCTTCAACATGGCTTCGGCAACTAGATAAGCAAAAGAGGTACATCTCTAACACATCCTTGTGTCTTCTCTCTCGCATGGATCCTTGGGACCGGAATATGTTTCGGGTATAATGATTCTTCCGCTGCGTCCTGGGACTGCAAAATTTTAAATTACACCCGGTATTCCCTAACAGTATTTTCCAATAGTAATTCGATCCGTGGTTTCTCTTCCACTCCGAGTGTTGCTCAAGTTACATCTTGCAATATTCCATCGGGGTTTCTCCGCGGGTTTTCACCGATCGCGCACGTTTCTTTTCCCTCATCTCAATACCCTCTCTCGGATTTCTGCATCATAGTCTCCCCACAGTAGAGTATTGCTTTAAGGAAACCATCCTACACATCCGCTGCGTCACCTAGGTATGGCCATACACTTTCAGTCATAGAACCATAGATGTGCTCCATGCATATCAAGCTTCCCTCAGGAATGGGCAAATCCTCTGTCTAACCATTGACCTTCTCATATGGGTCGTGGCATGCTCTGTTAGGGAATATCAGGTATAATTTAAAATTTTGCAGTCCTAGCACGCAACAGAAGAGTCATTACACCTGAAACATATTCCTTTCCCAAGGATCCATGCGAGAGAGAAGACACAAGGATGTGTTAGAGATATACCTCTTTTGCTTGCTTAGTCGTTGAAGTCATGTTGAAGGCGCCCAAGTGTTCGCCCTCTACAAGTATCCACGTATCGACCGTCTCAACGTTGCTCACTTCCACGCTTGGTGCTAGCCTCGGGAAGAGAATCTAGCCTTTGTCACTCTCTTCAAATCTTGTGCCACCTCCAAGGTATAGGCTCCAGGAAGAGATGAGGAGGAAGAAGATGCGCCAAGCACTTCCTTCTTCTTCTATGCATGCGCCACCTTCAAATAAGGTGCGCCTATGGCAAAGGGAGGGAGAAGGCTTGCAGCAATAGAAGAGAATGCCACCAAGCACAAACACCCTTTGCGCCAAGAAGAAAGGGAGAGGAAGAGGAACTTGCTTGCGCTTATGATGGAAGAAGGAGAGCTCCAAGCTCTCAAGTTGTTGCCCCTCTATGCCTTCACGCCTCCAAGAGATTAGTCTATCGAAGAGGAAGCGACAAGGGCATATTTTATAGAGATTAAGGGCGGTTAGGGTTAATAAGAAGGTCAATGCAATTTGGTCATAAATCAAGGAATTTGAATAATTAATTATCTCGATTGAATTCTCAATCATAATCAATAAATCCTTGATTACATATGTGCCAAGCCATGCCATGAAAAGGACCGCAATTTGCGCCCAAATATAGGGTTCTAATTATTTTAAGTGATTAAATTCAAATCCAATTTGAATTAATCACTTAGGAGATAACAAATATGGCATTAGCGCAAATCCTAGTTCAACTAGGAATCTATAAGCGCCTATCCCATTGTTTCATCCCCATTATACCCTTTTAGCCTCTTGGCTTCACATTACAACTTATTAGGAAGCCCCATTAAGCAATGGGCTTGGCCTAAGGTCCATTATCCATGCTAACCATGTAACTGGATCCAATCCAATTTAACCCAAGGTCAAATGAGGTTAACCATGGTTAATTTGGTCCATATGCCAAAAATGGAAGTTGACCCTAATAAGTTTCTTCCATCTCATCAGGTCCATTGGCGCTGATGAAATCTTCCAAACTGATCCAAGTTATCCAATAACTTGATCCTAAGGCTTCTGATTAAAGCAACGTCAAGAGTCTATTGCGTGTGACCCCGTAGGATCCATATGATGATGGCAATGATGTAAACATCATAAGTAAGGAGGGGTATCTAGCAAGACATCACTACTACCCATGTCATAGGACTTAAGTCATATGGCAACAACTCCTAAACAAGCAACGAGGATTCCCATACATTATATATATATCCCTTTGCCTGAACTGATATCCTGTCATTGGATTAGTCTCATGTTTATCAATCCAATCTATTGGTCATGACTCAATTAGTGTGGCCACACATTCCTGTCATGCACCAATGGGGTGGGGCGCCTCGAGTGGATATCATGCTTCCTCTGAAGGAAGGGGCAAATCCTACTATTGGTCATCCATGTCTTTACATGACTTATGACATGCCCAATGACAGTCGTTTTAGTCTCCCAATTATGGAGAGACGTAAGACTGCATCAAATCATATCTATCATCAAATCTAGACATGAATACCTCAAGTATTCGAAATGTTCCCGACCAGAGTGTTCAGCCGATTTTACGGCACCGCCATGAAGCATTTTATGGTGCGTATTTTGTGAAGATCTCAGACTATAACACTTGACCGATTTTACGACAGTGCTGTAACATATTACATTGCCGTAATTTCCTTCCAAAACGCGACTTCCACAGTTCAATTTGAAGCCCAATTTTTACGGGGAAGATTGCGGACGATCCAGACCTTTAAACTTGAAGCTGTAAGAAGAAGAAAAAAAGCCTTCGCTGACAGGAAGAGGAGGACACCAAAACACCCTATTTTCATCCACCATACCGAGAGAAATCAAGATTTCAGCCGCCGCATAGGGTTTCGCCGCCGCAACGCACACAATGCATCTCCGGCAGTGAAATTTGATGGGAAGCTACGCCTGGAGTAAGAGAACACGCCCCAGAAGTTTCAAAGGGAAAGGAGATCAATTGGAGGAGAAATAAACGAAAAGGAGATCAATTTTCTGAAACCCTCTTTTCGCTTTGATTTTTGATCTATTGCGGCCTGAGGATTCCTCTATGCCTCTCGGCGTAGGGCCAAACCCTATATGCCTCTCTATTGATTTCTCCCTCGATTCTGGATAAAAATTGGTGCTTTTACTTTGTGCGTCTTCTCCTCTTTAAGATGAGTCCACCACTTCTTTCGGATCTCAATTTGGACTTCTGGATCAGAAGATATGTTCCGCGCAAAAATCGGCCCCGAAAAACTCGCGTTTTTAAGTTGTAATTACGGCCGTAATGGACATTACGGCAGTGCCGTAATTTTGAATCTGTGAATTTTGCGTCAAGATTATGGCCCATGAAAAATATTACGGCGGTGCCATATTTTCTTCTGTATGTTTCTGGACCAAAATACGTCCCATAAAGATCATTACGACAGTGCCGTAATTTTGGAAATCTCTCGGGTTGGAAGTTGCTTCACAATACGGCACCGTAATGTTTGTTACGGCAGTGCTGTAAAATCGCTAAAGTTCTCTGGTCGAAATCTTCCCAAATTACGGCCCCTCTCAGGGATTATGACCGTACCGTAATTCTGTGGTGTAATTACGGTACCGTAAAATCCATTACGGGGGTGCCATAATTTGCTCTGAAGCTCTGATTTTTTTGAAATTTGACGTGTGACTTCGATTTGATGTTTGGAATCCATTGTTGTGTTCGAATCCTTCAAAATCCATCAAAATATAGAACTTTTTACCTGAAATTCATGAAAAATAAGAAATTGTGTAGATTCCGTAATATTTAACAAATAATGCTTAAAAACAAGCAAAAGTTCATAAATATGACATGAAAAGATATACAAAATGACATGAAATTTACTATAAATTTTGGTGTCATCAAAATCAACGAAAGGGTGGGTGCTGGCACTGTTCATCGCGGTTCTTGGAGCAAATTACAGCTGTAATTTTCATTACAGCTGTGCTGTAAAGTTATTTTTCCCTTCCTTTCGATTTTTGATCATTCTAAACTGTGATTTATTGTAATTCTTCCTCCATGCTAGCTGAAACATCTTTATGGGACATAGGGTGTAATCCCCTTGATTTTATATGACTAGATAATCTTTATTTCGTCGGTACAATTTTGTTATGATAATTCTACTTATCTGACGATTGCCTATAATTCGTAATCCGTTTTCTAGCACGCGAGCCCTGTGCCGTATTTATTGTTTCGACCGAACCATTTTTAGGGTTTTTACCCTTGATCTCACTCATTTTCGAGCCATCCTTGGATTTCCGACCATCTCCGACCTTTAGTGGACGCCAGCGACCACTTCCGTTCAGTTTTCATCATCGATTAGGTAACTGATTCTCCGATTTTTTCGATTTAATGACTTTTCACCAATTTTCACCCTTTCGCTCATTCTCGCTCCATCCTCCACCATTTTAAGTGATTTTTGTTTCTATTCACTCGTGAGAGGTTGAACTTTCAACCCCTTGTTGTTTAAAAAGAATTTGGGTCGGTTTGACTGATGATTTGAACTGAAAGAAGTTGAAATGTGGTAAAGTTACTATTCATTCACGGTTTTGATAATTTTTTAGCTGGAGTTATGAGTTGATTTTCACTTCATATTTACTTAGTTAGTGTTATTCATGATGCTGAAACTATGATTCATACCTACCATATTGATATTGAGATTGAGATTACATGCTCTGTTTATGCCCTGTTTTTATCACATTAGAACACGTTGATAGGACGGCATTCGACTTGAGTTGAACTGTATTATTGTTTTACTGCCATTAAGTTGTGAGTTTGCAGCCATGCCAAGAACAAAGTCAATTTGCAGCCATGCCAAGAACAAATTCTGGTATTGTTTGAAAAGTTCTATAGCGAAAACTCTAAAAACATGATTAGTAACATGGATCTATAGAGAGTCTAAGCACAAATATCACATGAGCAAAATTATCATGGCAAAATTATCATGACGAGAAAGAAGATTATCTAATCATTAAGAATCAAGGGGATTACACCCCATGTCCCAAAACAGTATTAAGCTTGCATGAAGGAGAAGATAAAATAAATCATAGTCTTAGAGTGATCAGAAAACAAAAAGAAAGGAGAAATAACGTTACAACCCGGCTGTAAAATCCTTTACAGCCGTAAATTGCTTCGATGAATAGCGCTGTCACCGCTGTTTCATTGATTCCTCCTCCGATCGGACTCCAAACACTCTGAAACTTTTGTGGTGTCTTCCTCTCCTCCAGGCAAAGCTTTTCATGAATATCACAGCCTGAGGTGCCCTGTACGCCTCTCGGCACGAGAACAAACCCTAACCGCCTCTCTATAGATTGCTCCCTCAAATCTGGATAAAAATTGGTGCTTTTACTTCTCACGTCTTCTCCTCTTAAATACGAGTCCGGAACATTTTTTGGATCTCAATTTGGAGCTCTAGATCAAAAGTTATGGTCTGCGCAAGAATCAGACCCGTAAAAAATTGCGTTTTTTAGTGCAATTACGGTACCGTAAAATATATTACGGTAGTGCCGTATTTTCAACTGAACTTTCTGATCGGATATTGCTCTAAATTATGGCCCGTGTAATTTCTTACGACGGTGCCGTAAAATCGTGAAAACTCTCTGGTTGATTTTGGATGCAAAATACGGTACCGTAGTTTATCTTACGGCGGTACCGTAATTTCGAGACAACCTTCTGATCGAAAGAGGACTGGAAACACGGTACCGTAAAAAACTTTACAGTGGTGCCATAATTTGCAGCAAAATCACAATTTACCTACAAGAATAAAAGAAAAATTAGTATCAAGCTAAAATTAAGTTAAAGAAAACAAAATAGAGGTTAGAAAGCTTGGGTTGCCTCCCAAGAAGCGCTAATTTAAAGGTCATTAGCTTGACCCTTTAACACTCGGGTTTGATCGTGAATTCTTGAATCTCTCTCCTAATTTTCCAACATAAGGCTCAATTTTGAAACAGTATCCAAATTTGCTCAGAATCTCTTCTATTTTGCCAATCAGTCTAGAGTGTTCTCTTCTTTTCTTCCTCCTTGTCTTTTTCTTTTTCTGCAATTTCTCATCAATACCCTCAAAAAGATTGTTAGATTCATTATTTGGGGTCTCCTCAAACAAACTTGAAACATCATAAATTTCATCATTAAATATTTCAACGCTGCAACAAGATCCTGAGTTTGAAAGTTTATTCAATGTATCATTAAGATTAAATTCAATCTTGTTGTCACATATGTCAAAGGTAATCTTTCCTTCTTTCACATCAATGTTAGCTTTAGCTGTGGCCAATAATGGCCTACCAAGAATGATAGGATTTCTAGAATTTACCTCCATGTCTAACACTACAAAATCTGCAGGAATGAAAAACTTACCAATTTGTAGAGGAACATTCTCTAATATGCCTACAGGATACTTTACCGACGAATCCGCAAGCTGTAAGGATATGGATGTATGCTTTAGCTCTCCAAGATTTAGTTTCCTGTAAGTAGAAAGAGGCATTAGACTCACACTTGCACCGAGGTCACATAAGGCTCGGTCAAAAGCCATAGTGCCTATTGAACAAGGTATAGAAAAACTACCTGGATCTTTCAGTTTAGGTGGCAGTTTGTTCTGTATGATAGTACTACAATCTTCAGTTAAAGTAACAGTGCATGTACCATAATCGTCTAATTTCCTTTTACTAGACAAAATTTCCTTTAAAAACTTGGCATAAGATGGCATTTCAGTAATAGCTTCAGTAAAAGGAATGTTAACATAAAGCTTTTTCAGGATTTCAAGAAATTTGCCAAACTTTTTGTCTAGTTTATGTTGAACCAACCTTTGAGGAAAAGGTATTGGTGGCTGGTATGGAGGATCTCCACTGGAGGATCCCAACCAACATTTGGCCTTATTTCTTGAATTATGAGATACTATTAAATTGAATGGTGTTTCTAGCGATGCATTGAGATTAAGACTTTTTCCTTTCTCTCTTAGGGACCGGGCAAAGACATGGCTTAATTCACACCCAGCCGGTACCTTCACCACTTGGAATCAACTGTCCAATTCCTTCTTGAACAAATACTTTCCCCCAAGCAAAACACTGCAGATGAGAAACCAAATTACAAGCTTTCAACAAAGAAGTGGGGAGTCGCTCAGTGAGGCCTGGGAGAGATTTAATGAACTGCAGCGGAAGTGTCCTCACCATGGACTAGAACTTCAAACTTTACTACAAATTTTTTATATTACATTATCTGATCAGACTAAAATGATTGTGGATGCTGCTGCAGGAGGAGCTCTTATGAGCAAAACACCAGATGATGCATTCAGACTGCTAGAGGAGATGGCATTGAACCACAATCAATGGACTACCGAGAGGGGAGTACTTTACAAGCCTTCTCAAGGTAAGGGTGAAAGTGAAGGATGGCGATCCTTAGAAGAGAAGGTAGACTTTTTGTGCAGTAAGTTAAATTCCATGCAAACTGCTTCTGTTTCTGCTATTACTTGTGAAAATTGAGGTAATGATGGTCATACTACCGAATATTGTAGAATTGTTGATCAGGGTAATGAGCATGTGAATGTCATAGGGAATTATAATCAAAGTAGACCTAATGATCCCTATTCTAGTACATATAACCCTGGATGGAGAAATCACCCCAATCTTTCATGGAAAAACAATAACAATGTAGGGGGGGAACACTGAAAACAAAGGATTCCAAAGGCAAAATCCCAACCAAAATCTAAATCAAAATAATGATCAATTTTCTGAGATAAAATCCATGTTTGAAAAAATAATGACCAGTCAAAATCAGTTTGAGCTAAAACAAGATAGAAAAATTGAAGAGTTTATGTCTGATCAAAAACAAATCCTGTCAAATCAAAGTAGACAAATTGAAGACTTTAAGGAAAGCTTTCATCAAATTAACCCTAGACTGGATAGAGTAGAGGCCCACAACAAAATTCTTGAAAACCAAATTGCACAACATGCTAGTGTACCTTACAGACCCCCTGGGAAATTGCCTGCAAAACTAGAGATAAACCCTAGGGAGCACTGTAATGTCATTATGACTAGAAGTGGGAAACAACTAGGAGAACCTAGAGGGAGGTTTGAAAACACTGAAAAAAGGCTTAATGATAATAAAAGGGAATTAGAGTTAGGGGAATCTTCTTCACATGAGAAACCCCAAACTTGTTTATCACCTCAAAAGGGTGATGAACCAAAAGGGTTAGTTCAAGAGAATCAAGTGAGTGACCCACCGTGAGTTTTATCAAATGTAATTTTCTTGAGAACTTGGAACCCTAAAATTGAATATTATGAACTCACCGTAAGAAATTAGGTTAGTTCTTATTTCTCAATTTTAGAAGAATAATTGCCATGTTTGATAATTTGAATCTAGGATTGAGTTATTTTGTTAAACGTAAAGATCTTGTGCGAAAGTGAGGATCGGAGCGTTGAAGAACCATAAGTAGAACCTATGTTGAGACTTGGATGCACGAAAGTGATCCTACACAACAATGGATTCCAGACATCAAATCGAAGTCACACGTCAAATTTTAGAAAAATCATAGCTTCAGAGCAAATTACGGCACCCCCGTAATGGACTTTACGGTACCGTAATTACACCACAGAATTACAGTACGGCCGTAATCCCTGAGAGGTGCCGTAATTTGGGAAGATTTCGACCAGAGAACTTCAGCGATTTTACGGCACTGCCGTAACAAACATTACGGTGCCGTATTGTGAAGCAACTTCCAACCCGAGAGATTTTCAGAATTACGACACTGCTGTAATGATCTTTACGGGACGTATTTTGGTCCAGAAACATATAGAAGAAAATACGGCACCGCTGTAATATTTTTCATGGGCCGTAATCTTGATGCATAATTCACATACTCAAAATTACGGCACTGCCGTAATGTCCATTACGGCTGTAATTACAACTTAAAAACGCAAGTTTTTCGGGGCCAATTCTTGTGCGGATCATATCTTTTGATCTAGAAGTTGAAATTGAGATCCGAAAGAAGTGGCGGACTCGTCTTAAAGAGGAAAAGATGCAAAAAGTGAAAGCACCAATTTTTATTATGAATCGAGGGAGCAATCAATAGAGAGACGTCTAGGATTTGGCCCTGCGCCGAGAGGCGTAGAGGACACCTCATGCTGCAATTTTCACACAGAAGCTTCATTTGGAGGAGAGGACGATACACCAGAAGTTTCAAGGAGAAAGGAGCCCAGATGGAGGAGAAATCAACACAAAACCATGTGCTGCCGCTGTTCGTCGCAGATTACGGCTGCAAACATCTTTACGGCTGTACCGTAAATTGTTTTCTCTCTCTGTTTTGATTTCCTTCACAATGGATTATTGTAATCTTCCTTCCATGCAAGCTTAAACATCTTTGGGACATGGAGGAGTAATTCACTTGATTTTTAATGATTAGATAACTTTTTATCTTCGTCAGAATAGTTTTATGATGATAATTTTACTTATGTGAATAATTGCACTTTGATTCTCCATAGATTGATGTTATTATTCATGTTTTAGAGTTCTTGCAATAAGGACCAAAAGGTGACTTGCTTGAGAACTTGGAACCCTAGAATTGCATATTAGGAACTCTCTTAGGTTAGTTCTTAATTATTTGATTTTAGTGATTTTATTGTCATGATGATAATTTGAATCTAGGGTTGAGTTATTGTATTAGACTTGATTTGATCTTGCACGAAAGTGAGGATCGAGTCGTCGAAAAACCATAAGTAGAACTTGTGTTGAGACTCGGATGCACAAAAGTGATCCTTGAGATTCCACTCGAGACAATCAACTTAGAATTCGGATGCACGAAAGTGATCTTTGAATTCTTTGATTGATGATTTACTTATATTCAGCGTTGGGATAGATCTTGCATGAAAGCGACGATCGATCCCTGCATGATTGTCTGCACGAAAGTGAGATGATCCCTTTAATGAAGTAAATTAAGTATTTATCATAATAAAATTAGTCTGACGACCTTTTATTTATATCTAATCTTTGAAATTAAGATGGATGAAACCCTAGTCCAAGTTTATCTCTCTGTTTATCTTTACATTCTTTCTTTACATCATTATTCGATTTTCTTAGCTAGTAAGAAAACAATTATTTGGTACTTAACAATAAGGTCTCTATGGGATCGATATTTTCTTTATTACTTCGAGTATCCGTGCACTTGCGGACACTACAAGTTTAGGGACAACAAGTTTCTGGAGCCGTGTCAGGGAGTGACAATAGCCCTGTGCGCCAATACTTAGGTTTTGGCCACAACACCTGAAGCAAGTCTACCTACTTGTATTTAAAAGTGTGTCCTTTCGGATCACAACAGATTTCTCCTCCGATCGAGATCCTTTCTCTCTGAAACTTCTAGGGTATCGCCTCCTCTTCCAAGCGAGGCTTCCCCTCAAATTTCACGGCCGCAGATGCGCTGTATGTTTCATGGCGGTGAAACCTAGGCCGGCGGCATCTAACTCGATTTCTCCCTCGATAGTGGATCAAAATTAGGGCTTTCACCCTTGGCGTGTTCTCCTCCTCCGAGGCTCCCTTTTTCCTTCTTACAGCTTTGAATTTAAAGGTCTGGATCATCCGCAATTGATCGCGCAAAAATCGGACTTCAATTTGACCGTGAAAATCGCGTCCAAGAATAGAATTATGGCCGTGGTTTTGGTTACGGCAGCGCCGTATTTTTAGCTGGAACTCTCGGTACAGGAATCTTCTATAAATATGGTACCATAGTTTTAGTTACGACAGTGCCGTAATTTCTGAAAATATTTCGGGTGGAAAACGGCCTCAAAATACGACCCGTAATAATCATTACGGTAGTGCCATAATTTTCGAAAAACTTTCTGTATGGAAATCACCCAAAATACGGCAGTGCTCCAAAATTACGGTAGTACACGAAAATATGATACTGTAATAATAACTACGGCACTGCCGTAATTTGGGTTTTGGCTCCAATTGACGTGTAATTTGTCATGTAACCTCTTCTTGATGATGAGAATTCTTCTATGTATCTGATTTTGCTTAAAAATGCCTTAAAATCGTGCCTTTTTACCTGAAAATCATCAAAAACCAAAATAGAGGTAGATTTTACAATATTTGATTAAAAAAAGGCATAAAAATAAGCAAAGTAGTGTAAATATGACACAAAAAGATCAATAAAATGACACAAAATATACTATAAATTTTTGTGTCCTCACTAGAGCATCCACACGAGATGTTAGATGCTTAATAGCATTAGAGACATCCTCGTTGTGCTTCTTCTGAGCAACAACAAATCCTTCCAAGAGAGACTCCAAGTTAGACTTCTGAGGCTATCCAAACTGCCTAGTTTGAAATCTCAGTCGTGGCCTGTTATTCTGCTAATTGTATTGTGGAGGAATTTTCCTTTGATTGTTCTTATATGATAGATTCGGGTGATTCCTCCAACCTGGGTTATATGTGGCAGAATAAGGGTCATTCACTTGCCTTTGGTTGAAGTTCCCTAAAGCATTGACCTGCTCTTGATAGGAATCATCCTATGACGAAGCTAAGACCCGACACTCAGATGATCTATGTCCTGAAACACCACATACTTCACAAGAAACAGCATTTAACCACAACTGAGGGAAAAGTAAAAGAATCTAACTTTTCTGCTAGGGAATCTACCTTTGCTGCTAGAGATGTTAAGGAGTCATTGCTGTACTTACCAATTCCTATGGAAGAGGTGCCTCGCTCATTATGTTGTTCTGTATGCCCTGAGACCTAGTATTGGTCTATCTTTTGTACTACTTGACATTCATACTATATATATATATATATATATATATATATATATATATATATATATATATATCATTCTGGTATTGTCATTATCATTGTTTGTCTACATCTGCGATTGTGTACTTACATGATAATGTACTTACATGGTCTATCTTTTTGTACTACTTGACATGGTATATGTGAGACTGGTATATGGGCTGGTTAGGCACGATGTGCTAACACAGACATATGGGTATATTAGTGGTCGATATACTAGGCCGACCCACCATGAGGCTATGACTTGGTGTCATGAGTTATCCTCACAAGTGATAGGAGATGCATTGATCCCTTGACTTGAGATCATTGACTCTACTATATGGTTAGGGACATACTTTGATACAACCTAATACCTCGCCGTAGTTCAGAGGTCATAATGGTTGTCATTGAGCATGTCACAACCCATATGAGAAGGTCAAATGACAGATAGAGGATTTGCCCCTTCCTGAGGGAAGCTTGATATCCATAGGGCCCCCTATAGTTCTATGACTAAAAGTGTATGGTCATACCCAGGTGATAACCTGATTTAGTCATAACCATGTGATTGGGTGAAAACAAGTGGTGACACACTTGTCCAATCAGATATCAGTTTGGCAAAGAGACTATAATGCATCTGTACCTTGTTGCGATAATAGGGATGTTGATGTTGATATCCATTTCGATGACTTGGGTAGCAGTGATGCACTGCTAGGTGCCACTCACTGCTTGTGATGATCTTAGGGCATCACTGCCAACGTCAGAGGAACCTACAGGGTCGCACACCTTGATACTCGAATTCTCGTATTGATCGGGAAGCCTTATGATCGAGTTGTTGGATGGCTCAGATCTATTTGGGAGATTTCATCAGCACCAATGGGCCTGATGAGATGGAAGAGAGTTATTGGAGCCAAACTTTTTTTTTGGCAGGTTGACACAAAATTGACCATGGTTTGTCACATTTGACTTTGGGTTGCATTAGATTGGATCCAATGGCTTAATCAACTTGTGCAAAGAAGTTTGGGCTAGCTCATTACCCAATGAGGCCCAATAACAAGTTGTCATGAAGAGATAATGGGCTAAAGGGGTATAATGGGGAGAAGTCTCCTCCCATTGGCGCCTAAGGGCATAATGGGGAGGAGTGGGCGCATATTGCTTCCTTTGGAAGGATTTGGCGCCTTGCGCTTTCTCCGTAGATGGAAAGCTTGCTTCTTAGGCAATGCTTGGGGCGCATAAGGGATGATAGACTTATTAAGAAAGTCTTTGGCGATTAGGAGAGGTTTATGGAAAGCTCTTGGAGAGTTTCCTTAACCCTAACCCTAATTGCTCCCAAACCTAACCCTAGCCGCTAATGCCTTCATAAGATGCACCAGGTCCCTTGTGTTGCCGCCCCTTCTTGCCTCTAAATATTTATTGATATGCGAGAGGCTTAATCATTTATCCATTGGCATGAGAAAACAAGAAAGGGCGAGAGCAACACGCCTTGGTGCAATCTCTTCCACAAGGCCACAAGCAAGTCTTCTCCTCCTCCTCATGGCGCAAGAAGGACTTGTCCTCGGCGGCTTCTTCATCTCCTCTCCTTCTTCATTGGCGCATCTTCTTTGAAGGTGGTGTCAACTTTGAAGAAGGTGACCTAAGGCTTGGATCTTCTTCACGAGGCTAGCACCGGGCGTGGAAGAAGAGGACTTGAAACATCTATGTGTGTGAGACTATAGAGGGCGCACGCTTGGGTGCCTACCTCGACATCGGCCTTCACACTTGCTCTAGGTACTTACTATCTCATCGTGTCGAACCCCTCGCAAGACGATCTTCACTGGGTTTTTGGAACTAGCCTATTTCGGGGATATTCTTCCATTGTGCAATTAAATTCTATAATGTTGAATGTTAAAATTTGTAAAATATCCCCAGGGTTTCCCAACACATTAGACCAGTGGTTATGATCCATAGTCATGTCCTCAAGCAAAATAGATGCATCCTCCACACTCTTGCTCATTAAAGCTCCCCCAGCAGTAGCATCCACCATGAGCTTCGTGCTGTAGTCCAATCCAATGTAGAAAATATGGATTAGGACCCATTTCTCAAGCCCATAGTGCGGACACTTACGTTGGAGCTCCTTGAAGCGATCCCATGCGTCGTAGAGAGACTCTCCTTCTTGTTGTCCAAAGCATGTAATCATGTTCCTCAACTGAACTATCTTGCTCAGTGGAAAATATTTATTCAGAAAAGCTCATGAAAGTTCGTCCCAAGTAGTGATTGATCTAGCTGGAAGAGAGTACAACCAAGCTCGTGCACGGTCCATGAGAGAAAATAGAAAAAGTCTCAGTCTAATTGCATTAGAAGATATACCGTTTACCTTAAAGGTGTCACAATATTATAAAAACACAGCAAGATGAAGGTTAGGATCCTGGTTTGGGGAACCCCCAAACTGGTTTTGTTGAGCCATCGTTATCAGTGCTGGTTTGAACTCGAAATTATTCGCCTCCACATTAGGTCGAATTATACCTGAATTGAAGCCCTGAATGTTTGGTACTGCAAAATCCCTCAATAATTGATTATTCGCTGCCATTTCACCTTCCTCATAAGACTTTTGAGTCTGGAACCGCAGTCTTCTTCGAAGGCGGAATGTGCATTCGATCTCCGGATCTTCAGGAAATAAAGTACCTGTATGTAAAATTTTGGGCATACAACATGTAAGTCAAAGTGAAAATAAAATAACAGTAAAAAGAATAGAAATAATTAAATGCTAAAGCAAAAGAAAGAAAGAAAATGCCTAGTCTCTAAACTTATCGATCAAGTCAAAATTAACTGGCCAGATCCCCGGCAACGGTGCCAAAAACTTGATGCGTCCGCAAGTGTATGAATTTATCGAAGTAATAAATTAAGATCATTCCCACGAGGATCAGGCGGTCAAGTACTGACTATGCGACTCGTCTAAATCTAGGCTAATCAAGTTGTGGATTGTTTAGGACTCTAAGTACTAAAAGAAACGAAAATGGTGTTTTGAGGAAATCAGGTTTTGAAAGGTCATGACTCGAGGCTTTGCCACACAAACAATTAAGAATCTTATAAAAATAACTCTTTGAACAGAAAATTATGATCATCAAAGGGATTTTTCCTAAGGTACGGATTATCTCCTTCCGAAGCGTAACCCGGTATCTAACTACGCTAACTCCCTACTCTATTGATAGTTAACGTAACTAGACCCATTAAGTTCTATGAAAAACCTGTGAATCCTTCAAACGAATCCAAACTACTCCCGTGATTGGATTCGTAGGTTTGAGTAAAACATATCCGACATTGCGATTCACCTCCCGGTTCTTCTCGCAACGTCTAAGATGCAATTATACTTGGCCAGAGTAAATTATGAATTAAACACAATTCTAATCAAATCATGATATAATAATCAGTGGGCTAAACCCCTAATCCCGAAATAAGAATTACTCGCTCATGTACTTTGTTAATAGCATGTGTATCAAATGAACAGCATTAAATCCTCTCGAATTACAAGAATTTAACTAAGAAAATGATTAGAAAAGCTTCCCCTCGATCTAGAGATGAAGAGGAGGTGATCAATCCTCTCTTTTGCATGAAATATCATTGGAAATCTACTCTGAAACCAAGTCTTGCCCTAATAGTCGCCGCCGCTTGTCTTCATCCAAAAAGTCCTCCCTTAACCCCCCAAAAATTGAGCCTTTTATACTTTCATTGGTCTAGAACCCTTCAAGGAATGAATCTGGAGAGTTTGGATCAAATCCATTTGATTTGGAGTCGAATCGAGTGAAAAACTCAAAGGGGCGGAAACTTTCATGGACCATAAAGTGTTTATGGCTGAGGCCATAAATGTTTCTATGAATAAGCCCTTTAGTGCACAAAACGTTTCACGAACCATGAAGGATTCACAGCCTCACCCGTGAAAGTTTCTGTTGACTTTTTAACTTAGCCATTTTTCGCGCTTTGAACTCCAAATTTACGGCTGGCCTGAATAATTATGACCATGGCCGTGAAAGTTGTGTTCTTCACCGTTTTACTCCAAATTTGACGTGCAACCTCGTAATCTCCTCGGGAATCGTGTGAGGACTTTAGAACTTGTAAAATCCATCATTTTTTAGTCATTTTACCCATATTTTCATTAAAATAAAGAAAAGTAAAGATTATATACCAAGTGAAGCAAATATGCTAAAAATTATTATAAAATCATAAAATATGCCTAAAATATGGTACAAAATATAGGTAAAAATGTGGTGTAAATACAACGCATCAACCCTCTATGAGATAATGACTTGGAGTCATGAGTTATCCTCACAAGTGACAGGAGATGTATTGATCCCTTGACTTGAGGTCATTGACTCTTCTATATGGTTAGGGACATGCTTTGATACAACCTAACACCTCACTGTAGTTGGGAGGTAATAATGGTTGTCATTGAGCATGCAACGACCCATATGAGAAGGTCAATGTACAGACAGAGAATTTGCCCCTTCCTGAGGGAAGCATGATATCCATGGGGCCCCCTATGGTTCTATGACTAAAAGTGTATAGCCATACCCAGGTGAAAGCCTGATTTAGTCATGACCATCAGACAGATGCAAAGAGATTATAATGCATCTGTACCTAGTTGCAATGATGGGGATGTCGATGTCGATATCCATTCCGATGACTTGGGTAGCAGCGATACACTGCTAGGTGCCACTCACTACTTGTGGTGACCTTAGGTCAGCACTGCCAATGTCAGAGGAACCTACAGGGTCACACACCTTGATACTCGAGTTCTCGTATTGATCGGGAAGCCTTATGATCAAGTTATTGGATAGCTCGGATCTATTTGGGTGATTTCATCACACCAATGGGCCTGATGAGATGGAAGAGAGTTATTGGAGCCAAACTTCATTTTTGGCAGGTTCACCCGAAATTGACTATAGTTGGTCACATTTGAGTTTGGGTTGCATTGGATTGGATTTAATAGCTTAATCAACTTGTGCAATGAAGTTTGGGCTAGCTCATTACCTAATGAGACCCAGTAACAAGTAATCATGAAGAGAGAATAGGGAGTAGGGAATAAGGGTATAATGGGGAGAAAACCAACCCCATTGGCGCCTAAGGGCATAATGGAGTATGGTTGGCGCAATTTGCTTCATTAGGAAGCAATTGGCACCTAGCCCCTCTTCCTTGGATGGAATGCTTGCTTCTATGGCAAGTCTTGCGGCTGATATGGCTATATGAACTTCTTTGGAAGGTCTTTGGCACATATGGCTTATTGGAAAGGGTTTATGGAAAGCTCTTGGAGAGTTTTGTTTAACCCTAACCCTAATTGCTCCCTCCCCTTAAACCCTTAGCCGATCTCTTCATTGTAGTTGTGCCTACCCTTTGTATTGCTGCCCCTTGCATGATATATATCATATCATATGTTAGAGCAAGAGGCACTAAGAATTATTGGCGTGAACAAGCAATAGGAGGCGAGAGCAACGGCTAAGGCGCAAACATACTTGGCTAGAGTAAATCATTTAAATAACTCAATTCTAATCAAATCAATGCTATAATAATCATGACAAAGAGTAAAAATACAAAATTTAATTCATAAATGTCAGTGGGCTACATCTCTAATCCCGAAAACAAGTTTACTCGCTCATGTTCGAAGAAAATAACATGTTCATTGATGAAACTTGCATTAAATTATATCAAAAGTATAGGAAATCACTAGGAGAATAATTAGAAAAGCTTCCATTCGATTTGGAGACAAAGATGAAGTGCTCAAATCTCTCCTTCGTGTGAATTCTCACCGGAATTTCCCCTAGAACTGGGTTTCGCCCTAGCCGCCGCCTCTGATCATGTTCGCCCATAAAGTCTCTCTTGCCCCCCCCCCCAAAAAAAAAATTCCTCCTTTTATAGCTTAATTGGTTCAAAACCCCTCAAGGAAGAATTCTAGAGAGTTTGGTTCAAATTTGACTCGATTTGGGGTCGAATCGAGTGAAAAACACGAAGTGACGAAAAAACTCACAGCCCGTAAACTGTTCACGACTACGGCCATGAAAGTTTTTGTGAGTAAAGTCCTTTGTGCACATAAATATTCATGGCCCATGAAGGATTCACGGCCTCACCCATGAAAGTTATGTGAACTTTTTTACTTAGTCGTGTTTTCACCCCTCGAACTCGAAATTCATGGCCAGCTGAGAAACTCACGGCTGCGGCCGTGAATTTCGCGTCTAACACTATTTTCACCCTTAATTTAGTGTGCGACCATCCTATACATAAACCATGGAGCTGGACCAATATATTTGCTCTTCATCACCGCCCCATAAGGTCTAGTCCTCACTGATCTCCTCGGTGCCATGATATCATAGTAATAATCACAAATATACCAAATCTAAGCAAAATCCGTAAAAACCGCAAGCTACAGTAACTAAAAAAATCGCCCATCCAAAGTCTGTAGAAATCTCTCCAAAAATCCAAGTAAACTATCTCTAAATCAATGCTAGAAGTATGCAAATCAAGTAGAGAATCAAGGAGTAAAGCTGGGTGAAGTGCGCTCACATATCTAGGTGAAAATCAGGTCAAAATCGGGCATTAGTGGTGAAACGGGTGTTCGAGCGAACGTCTACAACTTTTCCATGAAATCCAGCCAAAATCCTATGGAAGATCATAGGAAAACTCTCACTATAAGTGGAGGAAGGCCAAAGGAAAGGATTTGTCGTCGGTGGTGGAAGAAATCATCGAGAATCGACGATTAACGAGTGTAGGCGTAAACCCTAGTTTTGCCCGTTAAGTTTAAAGCGTAAGAATTCACGGTCTATGAATCATTCACGGCTTCGGCCATAAATGTCTCTATGACTTAGCCCCTTGACCAATAAAACTCACGACCCATGAGTGATTCACGGCCGCGACCGTGAAAATCTTGCCAAAACTCAGTTCTTCACAAAAAAATTCCCAGAAAATTTCCAAAAAATTCTTGCATGCAAAACAACATATTTAGAAGACTTTTTATGTATAAAAGTTTGTCAAATCATGCTGTTTAAATTTTTTAAAAATTCTAAGAAGTATTAAAACTAAAACTAAAAATACTAAAATCAATAAAACTCAAAAACTTTGGGTTGCCTCCCAAAAAGTGCTTGTTTAAAATCATTAGCTTGACCATAGGAAAGTTTATGAATGTTCTGGTGGATCCGAGGCGTAGTGAATGATATGCAACTTTTCATCTTCACGCCGACTCGAATCGACTTGTGGGCTTAAATCGGTTATCTGTAATTATGCCCATGTTCCATCTCTTTTCCCTTTGTCCTTATCATGCTTCAAATATTCCTCTAAAGGATTCTTGTCAACTTTTTGTAGTGTTACCACCATTGGTCTTGCTTTCTCCATATTTGATATGGTGAGATTCTGCAAAAGAAAGCTTTTCAAACTTCAGAGAAAAATCAAACACTAGTTTATTCTTTCCAAAATTCAAAGTCAGTTTTTCATTCATCATGTCAATAATTACACCTACGCTAGCCATAAATGGTATAATCAATATAATTGGTAAATTAATGTTTTCTTCCATTTCTATAATTATAAAATCAGTTAAAATAGAATAGTTACCAATTCTAACAAAAACATTTTCTAAAACTCCAACAGATTGTTGAACATAACTATTAGCAAATTAGAGTAAAGTTTTTGTAAACTTCATGTTTCCACTATCGATCTTTTTAGAAATAGATAGGGGCATCAAACATACACTTGCAGGCGGACCCACATAGACTTCCGTCTTCTCCTTTTCCTCTAGTATCTCCTCTTCAGGAATAGGCTCTTCATTAGGCATCCTAGGTTCATTAATATGTTCACCATCTACAATGGTGACAACATTACAATGCTCCTTGGGGTTCATCTTTGGTTGGCCTAGAAGTTTACTTGTAGGATTATTGTTGGTACTTGCCAACTGAGCTATTTGGCTCTCCAACATCTTGTTGTGGGTTGTCAAGGCATCCACATGAGATGTTAGATGCTTACTAGCATCAGAGACATCTTCGTTGTGCTTCTTCTGAGCAACAAAGAAACCTTCCAAATGAGACTCCAAGTTGGACTTCTGAGGCTGATTGAACTACCTAGACTGAAAACTTGGTGGCAGCCTATTATTATGTTGATTATATTACTGAGGAATTTGCCCTTGATTATTCTTGTATGACAAATTGGGGTAGTTCCTCCAGCCTGGATTATATGTAGCTGAATAAGGGTCGTTCACCTGCCTTTGATTATAGTTACCTAAAGCATTGACATGCTCCTAACAAGAGTCATCCTGTGGTGGGGCTAAAAGCTGACAATCAGTAGAAATATGACATAAAACACCACAGACTTCACAAGAAATAGAATTAACCGCAACTGAAGGAAAAGTAAAAGAATCCAATTTCTGAGCTAAAGAGTCAACCTTTGCAGCTAAAGATGTCAAGGAGTCACTACTATAATTACCCATACCCATTGATGTAGTACCTCGCTCATTGGAACAATGGTTGTGATTCATGGCCATGTCCTCAAGCAAAGTCATCGCATCTTCTACATTTTTACTCATGATAGCTCCCCAGCAGCAGAATCCACCATGAGCTTTGTGCTGTAGTCTAATCCATTATAGAAGATATGGATTAGGACCCACTTCTCAAGCCCATGATGAGGACACATGCGTTGGAGCTCGTTTCAATCCCAAGCATCATAAAGCAACTCTCCTTCTTTTTGTCCAAAGCAAGTTATCATATTCCTCAATTGAACTATCTTGCTAGGTGGAAAATATTTGGTCAGAAAAGCATGTGAGAGCTCATCCCATGTAGTGATCGATCCAACGGGAAGAGAATATAGTCAAGCCCGTGCGCGATCCCTGAGAGAGAATGGAAACAGTCTTAGTTTAATTGCATTAGAAGATACACCGTTTACCTTAACGGTGTCACAATATTCTAAAAAATAGCAAGATGAAGGTTAGGATCCTATGTTGGGGAACCCCCAAACTGGTTTTAAGTGCTGGTTTAAGCTCGAAGTTGTTCGCCTCCACATTGGGTCGAACGATGCTAAAATAAAAACCCTGTATGTTAGGCACTGCAAAATCCCTTAGTGACTGATTGTTCGCCATCATGCTTTCTTCTATAACTTTCTTAGCCTGGAACTGTAATTTTCTTCGAAGGCGGAAGGTGCGCTCAATCTCTGGATCTTCAAGAAATAGAGTACCTGTCTTTAAAGCTCTGGGCATACAACATGTTAATCAATAGAAATAAAATTGAAATAACAGAAAATAGTAATAGGACAAAAACTAAGTAAATGCTAAAATCAAAAGAAAAAAATGTCTAGTCTATAAACTTATCGATTAAATTGATATTGGCTAGCCTGATCCCCGGCAACGATACCAAAAGCATGATGTGTCCGCAAGTGCACGGATTTATCGAAGTAATAAAATAAGATATCATTCCCAACGAGGATCTGGCAATCAAGTACCGATTACACAACTCGTTTATATCTATGCAAATCAAATTATGATTTTGCGTGAACTCTAAGTGCGAAAAGTGATAGAGGTAGCATTTTGGGGTTGAAATCAGGTTTTAGAAGATCAGGACTCAGGGTTTCACCACACTGACAATTATGAATTTGATAAAAAATAAATCCTTGAATAGAATAATTATAGCTATGAAAGGAAATTTTTCCTAAGGTACAGATTACCTCCTTCCGAAGCATAATCTGATATCTAGCTATGCTAACTCCCTACTCTCGTGCCAAATAACACAACTAGGCCTGTTAAGTTCTATAAAAAATCATGGAATCCTTCAAAGAAATTCGAACTACTCATGTGATTAGATTTGTAGGTTTGAATAGAATAAATCCGACGTTGCAATTCACCTCTTGGTCCTTCTCGCAACTTCTAAGACACAAACATACTTGACCAGAGTAAATCACGTTAATAAATCAATTCTAATCAAATAAATGCTATAATAATCATGACAAAGAGTAAAAATATAAAATTTAATTCATAAATATCAGTGGGCTACATCCCTAATCCCAAAAACAAGTTTACTCGCTCATGTTCGAAGAAAATAACATGTTAATTGATGAAACTTGCATTAAATTCTATCAAAAGTACAAGAAATCACTAGGAAAATAATTAGAAAAGCTTTCTCTCGATTTGGAGATCAAGATGAAGTGCTCAAATCTCTCTATTGTGTGAATTCTCGCTAGAATTTCACCCTGGAACCAGGTTTCATCCTAGCTGCTGCCTCTGATCGTGTTCGCTCGTAAAGTCTCTCTTCCCCCCCCCCCCCACCCCCCGAAAATTCCTCCTTTTATAGCTTAATCGATTCGTAACCCCTCAAGGAAGAATTCTAGAGAGTTTGGTTTAAATCCGAATCGATTTGTGGTCAAATCCAGTGAAAAACAGGAAGGGGCAGAAAAACTTACGGCCTGTAAACTGTTCACGGCTGCGACTGTGAAAGTTTCTGTGAGTAAAGTTCATTGTGGATAGAAATATTCATGACCTCATTCATGAAAGTTTCTATGAACTTTTTTACTTAGCTGCATTTTCACCCCTCGAACTCAAAATTCACAGCCAGCCGAGAAACTCATGGCTGCGGCAGTGAATTTCACGTCTGACATTGTTTTCGCCCCAAATTTGATATGTGACCTCGTAATTTCCTCAAGAATCATGTTATGGCTTCAAAACTCGTGAAATCCATCATTTTTGTTCCATTTTACTTACATTTTCATAAAACCCAAAAAAAGTGAAGATTTCATACCAAGTGAAGTAAAAATACTAAAAATTAGTACAATATCACAAAATAAGCCCAAAATATCATATAAAATACAAGCAAAAATATGATGTAAATGTAAAGCATCAGTATACCTATTTATGCATTTATCTTAGGCTTGTCAACCACCTCTTCTATATAGATTACATACGTCTTGTCTTCATATTTCATAACTTCTTGTGCATTGTGATATGAGAATAAGAAAAATGTAATAGTGGTGTCGAAGTGATCATGTATAGTGTACTCTCACTTGTCATTGTTCTCAGCAAACTGGAAAGAAGAAACAAGAGTAGTGGTACCGAAGCGACGATGTATGGTACACATCATCTAGCATGGCACTGTTCTCTATAAAATATAAGAAAAAAACACAAAAAATAACAGTGGTACCAAACTAATGATGTTCAGTACTAGTGATCTAACTTGGCACTATTTGATTCTAAACAAAAGGATCCAAATGTTTAATATTATTTGGCTCCAATGCTATTTTCTCATAACTCAATGCACAATTGCATGTTTTATGAATGCTTGATATCAAATGTCTTAACATGTGGTGTGTTACACAAGCTTTTGTTTTCGATTTTGGATACTTCGAAAGATTGTATCTGTGACATTAGATTTAATTACTCTCTAGTATTACGCCAAAACATAGAATTTTTTATTATTTAACTATAATCTTGACATATTATACTTATTAGATTGAGATTTCCTACTTCATTTCCTTACTTTGTTCTAAACAATTCAATTGCTTGAGGACAAGCACAATTCTAAGTCTAATGTATTTGATGTCACACATTTATACAACATATTGCAGCTTAGTTTTGTTATTATTCTAGGGTTGAATGCATAGTTTTATCCCGTTTATGTGTCTAAAAGCTTTATATTACTCAGAATCTTCACTTTTCCTTGATTTTATTAAAATACAGGAATTATCAATGACATATGAAGGAATTTAGAGGAACTGAATGAAAGCGAACCTAGGTCACAAGCATTATTCACAAAAACAAAACTTGTTGCAGCGGAAATTCTAGGATCGCATGACATGAGCACATGATCAACCTTGTATAACTTGTATAGAGCAAGTTAGAGTGTTACCATTGCCATGATGTAAGAGGCGGCTTGGAAGATGTAAGGGGCGAGCGCCTCTTCTCCAAAGAAGTCACACACAAGATGAGAAAAGCTTTCTTCCTTGTGTTCCTTGTGCTAGCAAAGACACTAAGGAGTCTTGATCGTTTCTTGGAAAAGGGTGATGCGTGTTCCCTTGTCGCTGGTCGAGCCTCTCTTCTCTTGCGTGAAGAAGATCCACACGAGAGCACGAGCACGACGAGAGGAGGAGGAGGCGAGAGGGCTTTCGAAAACGTGGGGTGCACTAAAGGAAAATTCGGCCACCACTTATGGTAAGAACCGAATTAGTAACTCCCTCCATAACTTCCCTTTAAGCGATCGAAAACTCCTCATTGATTGAACCATGCGTTCACAAGTGAACCGGTTCAATCTCAATTTGGTTCAAGCACCAAATCAAACCAGCCCTGGTTATAATCTTCTTTGAACCAAATGGCTCAAGATCTAACCACACATCACATTGAACCCCTGATCTTTACGATCAAGCTTCAATCCTCCGATCAAAGCTTACCGATCACATGTCCTAATCAATCAAACATGATTAGACTAGATCTCACTTTTAATCAGAGCTTAAATTCCTTTAAACTGAACTAGAATAATTCCAGTCCACACGATTTGACATAAGTAAGCCATATCATCAAATTGTGCGACCCTAAGGGTTTCCTTCAATGTCGGTAACGATAACTTACATTATCACGACCAGAGAGGGGTATCTAGCAACACATCACTGTCTCCCGATATGAAGGAAAGAGTCTTCCAAGACTACTCCCAAACCATAGCACAAGTGTGAATCTAATTCACTTGGCATACATGTTTCCCTTTGCCACTGGATGTTCTCGTTGGACAAGCGTGTCAAGCCTGTGATTCCAACATGATGAAAATGGTTAGATCAGATGAACATAGTCGTCTGGGTATGGCCATACACATTCTCAACCATTTCATCCATAGGGCCCCCTTTAGAACATCACTCTCCAACCTGGAGAGGCAATCCTATATCTATCACAAGTACCCTAACGTGACTCATGCTCACTATCCAAGATAACCCATAATCATTATCTTTCAAACGATATGGAACTATCTCAAGATAATGCCAATCATCACTTAGAAACACAAGTGATCTCAAGTCAGAGGGAATATGCCACTTGCTTGCATACAAGGATTATTCACATTGTGACAAACAATTGAATATCCTGAGAAGGGTCAGTCCAGTACATCCAATACACCTATGTGTCTAAATCTTATTCCATGCTCGAAGCATCCTATAAAATTAGAACACATATTAGTCTCACTCATACCAAGGCTGTCTCATGTTCACCAAGATATCTCGACTAAGGACAATACTGAATGTCAGCTAAACTGAACATCATTGAGACATTACTCAGAAGTATACATATAACAGCAGACAATGTAACAATCTGAATAACAACATTTGCCTTTAAAGATAAATATTTAGTTTATACATGATACTGACAATAACCCAAGGCCTCAAACATTAGCCTTAAGGGCATACCCTAACACTGAAGATATGGGATGACTATTCAAGGTGGAACGAAGCCGCATGTCAAATTTCAGATAAAATTGAGCACTCTATAGAGATCATGGCCATAGCTGTGAGCCCATGCACGGCCGTGCATCACCCTGCATTCCCAGACTTCGCCGAGGTGTTTACGACCATACCCGTGCATCCATTCACGGCCGTGAAGACTTCGGCAAATTCATTTCAAACTTCACCGAGGCATTCACTATCATACCCGTGCTCCCACGCATGGCTGTGAAGACTTTGGCGAACCAGATCTAGACACTTCAAGGTGTTCACGGCCATACCCATGCATCTATGCACAGCCTTGAAGACCTCCGCCATTCACGACACCCTTGCGGTTTTTCATCCGATTCTTGCTATTCTTGAAGTGGAATTTGGGAAAAACTGATAGAGGGATTTCTAACTAGGCAAGGAAGACTTTGGGGACAATTATCTGACAGTTTTGAGTGGTGTATCAACGGGATTTTGGCGAGAGACGATGACTAGGGTTCACGCAACGAACATGACTTCGAGAGACTGTTCTTCATCGATTTCTTCCTCGTTTTGACGTTGAAGATAGAGATTCATTCTCTCCAGTCGTAGATCTATCTTTTCCTCTAGTTTGTATTGATTTTCCATGAGAGATTTGATGTGTTTCATGATGAATGTTATAGTGTAAACTTGTTTCGGGATTTGGGCATAGCCCACTATAAGGATGTTGGAGTTTTATAATGTTTAATTAAGTACTTTGTTTGATTTTCTATTGCTCTTATTCAATCTTCATTGTGAATATCTCATATGTATGCATTGGCCATGCGTTCATATGTTTTAGACGTTGTGGGATGGACTGAAAGGTGAACCATAACATTGGAACCCTTTAGATTGGACTTGTAGTTTCGATCACGAAAGTAAGTCGAAACTACTCGAGGAATTTAGTAATTCTTCACGAAACTCATTGGATTTGCTTAACCAAGTAAGCCACGAAAGTAGGAGACTAAGTTTAAGTTAGATACCGGATCATAACCTGAAAGGGGGGATCTATACACTAGGGAGAATTTCCTTAAGAACATAGATTACGCAAAACTAAGACTCATAGCATCATTTTTCCATATTCTTAAGTGTGCTGAAACCCTATATCCTGATTTCCTCTCAAGAATTTCACACCTCTCGTTTGTCTTGATTTGTTTGATTTTTGCTTATCACAATTAGATTTAACCACATCTCATCACTGTTTGATTGCTTAGCTAATGATCAATAGATTAGTCAGTATTTGACTCTCTAGTCCCTGTAGGATTGATACATTTATTACTCAATAGAACTGTGCACTTGTGGTACGCCTATCACCGGCAAGAGAGCAGATGGGGAGCAAGTCTAGCAATGATGATGAGAGAGATCAGACGACAAGCTGGGGAAGGCAACGAGAGAGACAGCGAGCAATGGCGGCAACGGGAGAGACAATAGATGATGGGAGGTGAAAGGGTTTTTGGGGCTAGACTAGAAAGGGCTTTGGAGGGCTTTGGTGAGAGAGAGCAGAGCGGGAACTAAAAATTCACTAACTAGGATTAAGAGGGAATGGGGTAACGGAGACAAACAGGGTAACAAAGGCGGACGAGCGATAGTAATAGTGGGAGACAGGAGAGGAGCATGTGTGGAGAGCATCAGGATTCACACCACTAACACATGACTTCAAGATTCGTGGATGGAAGATGTGGTACCCAGCTTAGAAATTCTAGGCTGGTGCCCACCATTTTTTCCACAAAGAGACTTGGAAGTGTTCGCTGACAAAATCACCCTTTCAACCTCCTGAATAAATATTAGGTTGTTAAGTACATTTTGGGCCATCGTTGAAAGAGACCTTGATCTCTTGGATCCTCTTCGGAGGTCAGCATAGCACTATAGAATCTTATAGCTCTATGCACTCCCTTCACAAGACATCATATTACTCTGAGGATTTTTAATGGTAAAGATTGAGTTTCGGTATCGACTGATCATCATTAGGTTGTAAAAGTAAGATGTATCTCAGTCCATTTATCTTGCTTAACCACTTATTCTTCCTTCTAATACTCAATCATACACTTGCTGAATTTCCTTTCCTGATTGTGTAGGTGATCATCATGCGGGTTGCTTTGCATTGTAGTTTGGGTGTCATCTAAGCTTCTTCAATGCAATTTTGGTTGTCTCATCTGTTGGGAAACCCCGAGGATATTTTACAAATTTTGACATTACAGATTACATGTGCAGCAGAAGAATATCTCCGAAACAGGCCGGTCCCAAAAACCCAATGAAGATCGTCTTGCGAGAGGGTCAATACGATGAGATAGAAAGTACCTAGAAGCAAGATGTGTCGATGCTGTTGTAGACGCCCAAGTGTGCCCCCTCTGCAGTCTTGCACACACGGATGCCTCGAGTCCTCTTCTTCCATACCCGTTGCTAGCCTCGGGAAGAAGATCCAAGCCTTAGGAGTCTCCTACACCACTTGCGCCACTTTCAAAGGAAGAAGCGCTAAGAGGAAGGAGGAAGAATGAGATGCCGCCAAGCTCTGGTCACACTTGCGCCAAGAGGAGAAGAGGAATAGATGCTTGCGGCTAGAGGATGGAAGAAGGATGCGCCACTCTTGTTACTCTTGCCCTTGCCTCTTGCTCACACCAATTTGATTGCATACACAGCCTCACATATGGATGCAATTATATAGATGCAAAAGGCGGCAAGGCAAAAAGGGGGGTTGGCGCAAAAACATGAATGGGTTATGCGGCTAGGGTATGAGAAGGGATGGAATTAGGGTTAGGGTTAAGGAAAGATTCCTAGCACTTTCCATAAACCCATTCCAATTAACCATATGCACCCAAGACCTTCCTAAGAAGTCCTCCAAGCCATATCAGCCCCAAGACTTGCCAAAGAGGTAAGCATACCATCAAAGGATCAAGGGGAAGGCGCATAAAGCTTCCTAATGAAGCAAATTGCGCCACCCAAACCCCATTATGCCCTTAGGCGCCAATGGGGTTAGGTTTCTCCCCATTATACCCTTTTAGCCCATTAACTCTTCATTACAACTTATTAGTGGGCCTCATTGGGTAATGAGCAAGCCCAAAACTTCATTATGCATATTAACTAACTCATTGGATCCAATCCAATATAACCCATGGTCAAATGAGGCTAACCATGGTTAATATTGGTCGATATGCCAAAAATGAAGTTTTGCTCTAATAAGTTTCTTCCATCTCATCATGCCCATTGGCACTGATGAAATCTCCCAAATAGATCCGAGCTATCCAATAACTCGATCATAAGGTTGCCCGATCAATATGATAACTCGAGTATCAAGGTATGCAACCCTGTAGATTCCTCTGACGTTGGTAGTGATGACCTAAGGTCGTCACAAGCAGTGAATGGCACCTAGAAGTGCATCACTGCTACCCAAGTCATCGGAGTGGATATCGATATCGACATCCCCATCATCGCAATTAGGTACATATGCATTATAGTTTTTTTGCCGAACTAATATCCGATTGGACAAGTGTGTCATCACTTGTTTTCACCCAATCTCATGGTCATGACAAAATAAGGTTTTCACCTGGATATGACCATATACTTTCAGTCATAGAACCATAGTGGAGGTCCATGGATATCAAGCTTCCTTCAGGAATGGGCAAATCCTCTATCTGTACATTGACCTTCTCATATGGGTCGTGACATACTCAATGACAACCGTATTACCTCCCAACTATGGCAAGGTGTTAGGTTGTATCAAAGTATGTCCCTAACCATATAGAATAGTCAATGACCTCAAGTCAAGGGATCAATGCATCTTCTATCACTTGTGAGGATGACTTATGACACCAAGTTATTGTCTCACAGCGGGTCGGTCCAGCATATCAACCACTGATATACCCATATGTCTGCGTTAGCACCTTGTGCCTAACTAGCCCACATATCAGTCTCATATGTACCAGAGTTGTCCCATATCTGCTCAGGCACTTGACTGGGGACTATAATTTGAGCACAAATCCAATCTATCTCCAGGAATATTATCATGTAAGTACATAATCACAGATACAAACAAACAATGATAACGACAATACTAGAATAATATATACACTAACATCATCACACTCCAATCTCACCTCCTTTGCCCCCAGCACTTGGGTTGTCCTTTTATGTGCTACTTTAATTTAGGAAGAAAATAATAATGTTGTGCGACTTCTCTGGGAAACATAGAGCAGAATTATTACTGGGTAACATAACCAGTTAGTATATTTATTAAGTTTTATTTACTGGAGAAATTGCTTCTTCACAATGACTGCCTTAGTTAACACTGATATTGATATAGAACTACCTCAAAAGGACAAACACAGCTGGTAATTTGACCTTAACATAAAAATGACAAATTTGAGGAAATAGCCAATTGATTTGCTTCATGTGAGAAGCATTTAGAAACGAAGAAGCAATTTTGTGGCTACAATTTTAACTTCCAATAAGTTTGGATTCTGTGGACAAAATCCATAGTGGCTGAAAGACCAGTGGACGAACAGGACGCAGAATAAGCAATTATATATATATAGGGTTACTAATGATGAATTTGTTTTTTGTGATATTTGTATTTGTCTCAAATGTGTTCAATTTTTATTACTAGTCAAATATATCCTTTTTTTTTTAATGATGTAGCTCTTGTGTATATATATATTCCAACTTAGCTTTAATACAAGGAGAAGCAACGACCAGTCCCGGCTTAATAGGAGCGGCTCAAGACCAATCCACGTGATCTTATTGGGCCAAGTTCGACAAGATAAGATGTCGACTAGATTTGACATGATGTGAGGATTGGACTGGCTATGCTCAAGCACGAGCTTGATAGGTCGAACCGAGATGGCTTATCCAACAATGTATTGGCACTATTAACTTACCCATTGCAATCATCTTTGGGCCCCGTCCATGCAGTGGTGAACCACATAAGACCTATCCATTCATAAGGATACAAATTGAGAACACTTTTATTCAATTTTTATGTTCCTTCCTCTAGAATTAACCGTAATCAAAACATTCAAGGTGCCCTTTTTTTATATGTTTTGATCAACAAACCCAAGGTGCACTTTTTTTTTTTAATATCTTTTGATCAAATAATCAATTTTAAGCCATTTTTGACTGAATAATTATGCCCATAAACTACATCACCTAATAAAACAATTTTAAAATTATTTCCTAAGACATTTAGGCTAGACAGTAATTTCTAATCCAATTTAAGATATATAATAATAATAATTAAGTTATAAATAAAAAACAATTTTCATGAGTAATTTTAAATCTAATTTCTATTACAAATCATTCAAAAATTAATGCATAAATTATTATTTAAAAAAGTAATGATTGATAAAATAATTCTTCATATTTAATTCTTTTAATAAAATAAATCTTCACAAATCACAAATCAACTAAATAAATGTTCATGAGCAAATTTGGAAAGAGAGTTATCAAAGCACAAACTCAAGGTGTCCAACCCTCTTGAAATGAAGAATTTAAGGTGGATCCATATCGTCTCGGACGTGAACGACTGACTCGACTAATCTAATTCATCTTCACAAAAATGAGATAAACATTTTGTTGACTTTCTCACTGCTCGAAGATTATTCCGAACATCTTGAACGTAGTTTTAGAACACTTACAGAACTTCGAAAGATCTCTCCTTGAATGGTGCTTTACTTGATCAAGTAGGAAAAAAAGACGGTTTATATAGAGTAAATAAGGAATGCTAAAAGTATTAAGAAGAAATGACTGATAATAAAAACGAATGTTTTTACTTACATTGGTGGAATTCCACGTTAGGAGCTTGCCTAATAAATACACGAACATTTTTATTCTGCTGTCTAATTTTTATACAATTACTTTGTACTGACATTCGCTGAAGATAACATTGGGCATCAGCGAGTACTAACATTTGACAATAGAAGCAAAAAAAGTATTGAAGATTAAAGTTGCAAACCCATCAACATAAGCGGGCGAATGACTCACCAATTTCACTCGAGTAACGACACGTCAGGCCAACGAAGCGAGAAAATCTAGAAGCTGAGGTCACTGAGATAAATTCTTGGGACTTCTAGTGAAATCATAAGTTAATATGCATACCTCATAGAACTACGGTTTCCCTTCATTTCCCTTCAGAGCTCAATTCTCTTCCATATAACAGAAGTCCTATTGAAGCAAATGCTGCTAGAACCGTGCATGAATAAAACAATGCTAGGAGAGCTCCTCTTAGTGACTGTATACAGTGTGGGACCGAATCAATCAATTGGGCCAGATCTTAACCAAAATATCTCAATGGGAGAGGATTCCAAATTCAAGTAAAAACAGAAAAAAAAAAAAAAAAAAAAAGCATATCAGGAACCTTTGCCAATAGCAACGCATTATCATTTGCATATTGTAGAGAGCTCTCTGGTATGCTTTCGATGCCCTGACTAAGTTTCCATGAAAGGATCCTAAAATTAAGAGCAAAAGCAAGTTAATGTAAGTAATTAAAAAAATCACCAACTGCATTTGGAAACCGATTCCCAGTGCAACTACCAGATATGGTGAATGTCTGCCACCAACAGCTAGAGATGACTAATACTTAAAAACCAACACTTTTTTTTATGTATATAATGAAGATCTAAACTTTACCCAAAAACAAGACCAATTCCAGCTCCAATATAGGCCTTTTTTGAAGTCAATTCAACCTGTAATTCACCAAACTACAGAAAACACAGGATTTAGAGGTCGCTTTTCCTGAGAATCTCATTCATACTCTAGATAGGCAATTATGAACATAGCCATTTACCTTGAAAGTTCTGATTTCCATTTTAGATTTTTCAACACTTTTGGTGACTGAGCCTCTAGATATCAGTTTCCCAATCTTAACCATTGCTGTGGCTATCTGTGAGAAGTCGTCATTAGATGCATCCATATGAAAACAATAGGTGAATAATAAGAAAATGATTAAAAAAAGTTACAGCAACTAGTTGGGTGACCCACAAATCTCTGACCACGTACTAGACAGATAAAAAGTAAATAGGTATTCATTAATTGACAGAACTCTTAGCTTGTTTCAATTGATAAATATGGAGATGAGGAGAAAGGTAGCACAATCTTGAATTGGCATCCTTAGTTTAATGAAAGACAAGAATCAAACGGTAAACTTTACCTCCCTTCCGTTTCATCAAGAATGTATTTTATTATTTTTTTCTGAAAATAAGGAATTTAAATTACTCTTGTAGTTTGCAGGACATGGGGAAAAAATCATGGTTTAGGATATTGGGATGCCATATCACACATTTCCCCCACCTCTATATTAAGCTTTGAAACCTGTCCCATCCTATTCCCATCCGAAGACTTGTAATTTGAGCAATTTTGTGTGATAGTCTGTTGTTCGCGTAACTAGATACCCTTAGTTTGACAATGGTTCCCACTATCAGTTGATCACTGTAAGACAATCATACAAGTTTTAAAAATGTATTTCCAGGCATTTTGGCAATTTTGTACCTTTCTTTAATGTGTGTTTCTTTCCCTTCGCATATTATTCTTCCAATACTCACACATATCTGAAACACCATTGAAGGTTGTCAAACAACAAACTTTCCTACGTGGAAACAATGGAATCTATGGAATCAAATCATACGACCCAATTGTAGGATCATAAGATCCTACTAAATTTAAACAACAAAATATATAAATATCAAAAAATAATTTAAAAGTACAAGGGCATTCATATTACTGTAGAACATCGAAACAAAAGCAACAACCATATCACATACAAATGCAACAAACAATGCAATTGTAGAAGTGAGTTTACTAATTGCTATTACCAAAATTCCATATAGTGTAGTATTAACAAATATTGATTGTTGATAAATATATCTGAAAACATACAAATAGAAGAATTTACCAAAAATAAAATAATTCACCGGTAAGTAAACCTCTTTAAAGGACTGGGAAACATAGTTGCTTGATGTTTGTGGGGAAATTATAAGGGAAAGACAGTGCTAAGGTCAAGAATGGAATATCTTTCAAGAACGTAGAAAACATAATAATTATGAGCAAGTGATGTTATAAGAATTGCATATACAGTCTTATCTTCATAACATCTTAAAGAATTAATTACTGTTAAGTGAATGACTCAACTTGACCAAGACAACCAATCCTATAAAGGTGATTCACAAGTTTACCAAAAAAATAATCTTATATTAGTGTGTATGCCCTGAAGACCAATAGTATTTTGTACAATATTCATTTATATAATAAAGACATTGTCATTATTATGTTGATTGTTTCTCCTGCATTAATATGTAGAATAATAGCATGATAATGTCCTTGGAGATTATCCAATCTCACTCATTAGTCCCCGGTCAAAGCACCTTAATGGAAAGGGACAATTAGTGTCACGCCCTAAATTACAGTAATATTTTTTTGTGGATTTCCACGTGAGTCAACGCTTGACTCGAGTCTAAATACGTCAACGCAGCTATCACAACGGTCGAAACCGCAGGATTGAGCGAGACTGGCGGAGTCGATTCGACTCCCAGCCCAACTATGGACTCAACAAGGATCGCTGCCGTTCCAACATGGCTCAGGTCAACGTAGACGATTTACCGAAGACCGGTGTTGTCGAGTCGAACCGGGTTCACCTGAACCCAGAAGGGACGCACTCGTATCCCACCAGGTCAGACGAGGTCCACAATAGTAGTACCCAGTTGTCCGCCGATCAAGCCGGTGCCCGGCGATCCTCGGACGGTCGTCTACTCAGCATCGCACACTGGTGATAAGAAGAACTCAACCGGCTCTTCTCTTGCACGCCGGCGAAGAGGCCGGGCGACGCTCCACAAGCTACGTCACTCGTAAGTGACGAAGAAGCTTGCGGCCTCGTCCTTCTCGCGCGTAGACGAGAACGGCCGAAAAGAACGGACTGCCCGGAGGCAACCAGCCACGTGCACGTGGACGTCGACAGCGGATGGCGAAGCCGTCGTTGAGCACGTCGGCGGGATGGATTCGTCCTTGGGGAAGGACCTCGTACGTGCTGCTGTCGACGTTCGCTGGAGGAGATGGGAAGAAGGGTGGCGCCGGCCACCCATTGCACCTCCGCCGGAAGGAGGTAACGCTGTTGACGTCGGTGGAATGGAGGTCCGATGGCTGAGGGAACACAGGCGGACGGCGGCAGGAAGGCAAAGGGGACGGACGAGCTCCACAGGGAGGAGAGGCCACCTTCCTAGATGCCTTGCCGGATGGGAAGGAAGCCTCGCACACGCTGAAGCTCCGCTGGCGGAGGACGAAAGCGACATGGGAAGGAAGCCTCGCACACGCTGAAGCTCCGCTGGCGGAGGACGAAAGCGACGCCCGGGTCGCAGAACCGCGCAGCAAGAGGGAACCACACCGCCCCTCTTAGCAACACGCCAGCTGAAGGAGAATAATGCTGCACGTAGGCGGTGAAGAAGATGGACGACGAGCGTCGCCTACGTGCGACGCTGGCTTCGGAAGTTCTCGCATGCAGGGGAGCCGGCAGCCAAGGGGAAAGAGAGGGAAACGGGAACCGAGAGCTCGGCCGGGAACGAGAACTAGAGAAGTTAGGGAATACCTCGACGATCACTCAGGCCGCCCGCTCCTTCAAGTCGATAACGTGGTTGCAGACGAGCCTTCCGAGGCAGGCTGGAGCTCCGGCAGCGACGGCGGCGGCGGAAGGGGGACGAAGCTCTCCTAGGCGTTCCACTACCCACCCGCACCACCGGAATGCCCTGAGAACTTCGTCGAGCAAGATCAATGTTGAAGAGGGAAAATGGAGGAGAATATCGAGCTCGAGGAAGATCGATGGAGCGTTCGAGCGTCCGTCGTCCGTGACGAAGATGAGCCCCCGCTGCTCGTTTTTTTTTTCTTTTTCTTTTTCTTCTCGTCACCCGAGTCAACGCGAAACGTCATGTCAGCCACCCGACCCTGCTGCTGACGTGTCCCTTTGCGTCTGCGCCACGCCACCCACGCCCGCAACTGAAATCGCGTGAAAATCGCTCATTAGCGATTTCGGATCCAGGCATCGTGCCCGATGCAATCCTTTCACCCACCGACCCGATCGACAGGTTAAGTGGGCCAGGCTGGGGAATTGGGCCGCGCCCAATTCTTTGGCCCATAGGCCTAACAACTAGTGTGTAGGCTAGTTGTGTGATTGGTACTAACACACACACATGAATACACCACTAGTGGTTATACAAAACTGACCACCGTGTATCTATGCTTTAGTATCATAAGTAACAAAGGTATATTGATTCTCAAACTTGAGGTCATCGTTACTTACATATGGTGAGTAATATAATTTGATATAGCCTAATGCTTCATTGGGTAGTTGTAACTGTTATCATTAGGTATATCGTAAGTTATATGTGAAATATGAATGATTGTCTCTTCCCTTAGGAAGTTTGATAGAGGCCCTCCTATGAGCATATGACTGTGTATATGGCTATACCCAAGGATTATGTTCTTATCATTGAAATAGTAAGTGTGACACACTTATCCAATCTGAACAACATATAACAAAAAATTATTTACATTACATAGAAACTTTATTGCTTAACGACACTTTTTCTATGACTTAGGTAGCAACAATGTATTGCTAGATACCCATCACTGCTTGTGATGATCTATTCAGTAATCATCACTACTTGTGATGATCTATTCAGTAATCATCTTTGCCAACATCATATGAAACCTACAAGGTCTCAGTTTGATAGGGTAATATTGGATTGAATTTATATATTAATTCGGGTCTATTTAAATCATTGGTAATTCTGGATGATGGCAAGACTAATATTGATTGAATCGAGGGTTCATAGACTAATTAAACTTCAAACCTAATGAGCACCGAGGCGCTTGGGCACCAACTCTACCTAGGCAGATGGCTAATGCAAATGACATGCTATAGATCTTGTTGAACCTTGGGCCATAGTTTTGAAAACCGGTCCAGCAGCTTGGTCCGGCGAGCCGCCGGACTGGTACGATACTGATATGGTACCAGTGTACCGACGAAGGAACCAGCGGGAGTAGTGGCGTACAAAGAGGCGGGCGGCAGAAGAGGGTGACGACAGCGGAAGCTTCATCGCCGCTAGAAGCTTCGAACAAAGCTTCCGCCGCCTTCTACGCAGCCTTCTTCCACCGCCCGCCTGCCGCTCGCTTGCTCCGCCTGGTCCGGGGTTTTCCGGTGCCAGTCCCTCACCGGACCGGTACAAACTGAAGGTACCGGCTGGTCTCGGACCGGTACCTCAAACACTGCCTTGGCCTAACAAGGGCACATGAAGGGCGCCTAGAGCTTGGCACCGATGTTGGCACATAGACTAACAAATCCGGCGATGGTGTATGGGCGACAAGACTAGCAAGAGGCTCATATGCCTAAAGTTTGCCAAGTGATAAGGGCGCATAGACCAATTTTGGTCTAGCTATAGTTTATTATAAATAAGTAGATAGAACTCTCATCATGTGTGTAAACTTTATTGCTTAAGCTACCCAAGCCTTTCCCTTGCTCTTTGTTGCCACCCCTCTCACCAAGGCAAAAGAAGATCTCCAAGGCCTTAATCATTTCTCCCGAGGCTAAAACCAAATTTGGAACAAAGTGATCTCAAGGCGGTCGCTGTGTAGATGACAGTAGAGGGAGACACTTGTGTGCCTACTCTTTTGTAGCTCGAGGGATTCAAGTACGCAACATATGATTTGATCTTCATAGTCTCGCGTGCATGGATCCTCTAGTCGAAAAATTATTCTGCCTGGTATTTTTCTATAATCCTATTATTGTTAAAATTTTATTATTTCACCCACAATTCCCTGCCATCCTAAGCCTGAGTCAACTAACTAAAACTAATTTAGAACATAGAATCATGGGAATAAATGAGATGATCTACAAATTTTACGGTCATGCATATAGTGACCTTGTAATTATCTTACTTTTATTGCATGATGTGATTAGGTGATGGTGAAAGTGGGTTTTGATATTAAGATCATGCTAACAACAACAAAAACTTTTACCAATTTAGCTAAGCATCTGTTATAGACAGACCAGCCCAGGCCCAGTGGAGGATTTACACGAGGAGAGGGCCCAAGCCCAATAGTGAGGGAAAGGGTTTGTAAGAGTCGAGGGGGTGTGAAGGGGGGAATAATATCGTATCTTGTCTTTTGGCTTTTGGTGAATAACCCCTAGTTCTCATCGCAGTGGCGATTAAGGGACAATCGAGAGATCGTATCAGTGGTCCGACCTGCTGGATTTCGAGCGAAGACCGAGAAACCAGCGGTGTATCATGGCGACGACATGCTCCGATGCACGCTTTGATTCCATTGAGAAAACCCTGCAAGACCTCATGGCAGGAGAGGAGCGCCGGCGTGCAGCAGAGATGACCAACGAGGAGCGTCGACGCTGACGCTCCTCAGTGTCGACGCTTGGCAGACGCTGCCAACGACGAGCGCCTGAGGAAGGTCAAAGCAGAGCGGACATCGATCAAGGAAGATATGCTAGAGTTGAAGCATCTGATGGCGGAAATTCTGAAGGGGAAGACGATCGATGGCGCTGCGGAGGCGTTACCCAGTTCGTGACATCCGGGACATGTCGCGGAGCAAGCGGAGGCAACGGAAACTATGGGCGATTGGCGCGATGAAGATGCGCGATCGCCATGGGAAGCAGCATGGTAACCATACCTAGGAGAGCGAACTGCGGTGGGAGGTAGATGGACGGCGAACCCTAGCGAACCGCTAGTCGCCAGTGAGTTCCCTTGGCTTTCCTTAGTATGGAAGGCGCTGCCGTTCACTGGTTCAGTTGGCTGAAAAAGTTGGAAGCCGACATTTCTTAGGAGATGTTGAAGGATGAGATGGTGGCGCGGTTCAGTGAGTGCGACGCTACAAACCCTTTTGAGTTGTTGGCCTCCTTAGAGCAAGGCAACAAGACAGTTGTGGAGTATATTGAGACCTCTGAAGGGTTGGTGGCATGGCTACCCAGGCTACCTGCCCTTCAATATTTGGGGTATTTCCTTAATGGCTTGCGTGAGGACATACGGCACTGGATACGGACTTTCACTCCTACAACCATAAGAAAGGCTATTTTTTAGCACGTAATTTTGAAGAAGTATTGAGCGGCAAGACCCTTCCATCGCAACCGAGCAAGAGCTATGGGGGAGGAGGGTGCGCTGGGTTCTCATATGTTTTGAACACCCTAGCTTCTCGGGGTCAATCTGGAGGGTGGAACCGACAAGCTTCCCTTCCGTCAGAGAGTGGTACTAACAGAGGTAGTGATAGTGGGGTTTCAGGACTAGCAGCAAGTTGATGGAGGCAGAGGCCACCGGCCACAAAGGTACGAGTGGAGCCTAAGGTTGCCGTAGACAAAGGCTTTGAGGCTCGCAAATAAGCTAGCAAGCTCAACCCCTAAAGCTAGCACAATAATGGGGAAATAACTACCTCAAGCACTCCAAGTGATACTCAAAGAACTTCAAGCTCACTTACCAAATAAGAAGATGTTGCAAATCAGCCAATCGCTTGAAATCAAGCCAATCAAGAGATCTCATCAAGTTAACGTTCATATGAAGATAAAGGCAAGGAATCTCAACGTCACCTTGTGATTATGCTTAACCAGCCGATTGGAGATCTCACCAAGCGCACGCTGCAAAGATGGAAACTTGCAACATTCACTTAGCAACCAACATGGAAAGCTCAACGTGCAGCCACCTTCGCTCAACCCAAACTCCTCAACGTCTCTCCTTTGCACCAACAAGGAAGGTACAATGTCTCTCTACAGCAATCAGAGGAAGCTTCAACGCCATCTCTGCAGCCGCTCAAAGAAGGAAACATCAACATTTCTCCAAGCATTAGCTATATGTATCCCCTCTCGCAAGAATTTGTAACAGACAGATTTGATGAAAGTTGAGTTTATGGAATAGTTTTCTAGTGCAATTCCTCTTCTATCGGATGTTCTCACCCTCCTCCTTCTTCTCCTTCTAGGGCCGAGCCCCTTCCGCCTCTCTTCTCCTCTCCTCCATTCTCTTCTTCCTCCCAAGATCAGCCACCCTGTCGCCACAGTTTCAAGATATTCGAAACTTCGCAAACTCGCCGCCGACGATCTACTGGCCGGATCTCCACAAACCTTTGGCCAGCCCTTTCCTTCCCTCAAACGAACCTTCCGCCGCCGGCATCCGCCCATCCGCCACGCTGATCACCGGAATCGAAACTTCCTTTCAATCCCCTGTTCTCGCCCTCATTCCGCCCTACTCCCGCCCTTTAGCGCCGTTCACCTCCGACCAGCCACCGTCGACCACCAAACTCCGGCCTCAGATCCGCCACCATCCAGTGGACTCCCAGTCGTAGCAGTTTCGGCATTCGTCCACCACCGACCGTCCGGCGACGAACCTTGCTCCAGCACGACGTCCCCTGTTTCCGCCCCAGCATGGCTCGTCCGCGTGATTCTCCTCCGATCAGCCTCCATCCACCCGCTAACTCCGGCCACATCTCCGCCACCATCGTCTGGACCTCCAGACATAGCAGGTTTGGCGTTCGTCCAACACCAGACGAACGGCGACCACAAACATCGATGCCCCAGCTCCACTCGCGCACGTCCCCTGTTTCAGTATCTCCCCGCTATCTTGTTGCCTTTCTGTTTTAACTTGATTAGCGTTCTTCACACAGGATTTGATTGTGCTTGGGCAAGTCTCCACCCATTATCTTTGGCGCTAATAGAAAGACCATTCCCTCTTCTATCATTTGGATCAGTTTGGTCGAACCCAGAATCAGCAGATCATCCTACACCACCTATCAACTTTTGTAAACTAATACATTTCTGCACATGTTTCATCCAGTAATCTGACTAGACTTCTCTATGCAAGTATTAAACGTGCTTGGACTTGATAGAACCCCTGATCTCTAATACGATCATGAAGAACAGGTTTCACTCTGCAGATTGGATAACTTGGTTCCATTGAAGAATCACCGGATCAACCGGGGAGAGATAGAAACTTTTGAAGAATGAAACATATCTACAGTTCTTTTATTTTTCTAATCTGACTAGTCATATTGATGCAAACGTCCTACTTGCCTGACAGTTCTTCATGCTATAATTCTTACATGATTCAAAAGAACTACTTTTATTCTACATCTTAGTATAATAGGTTCAAATTTATGAGATATGGATTTTTCTCCAAGGCATATGAACTTTTCTTAACTGAATATCTATGTTGCCTAGAATTCGGCTGTTTTCTGAACTTTGAAGTTCTTTTCTGAAAATACAAAAAAAATAAATAAGTGATTTCAAATTAGTAGAATTGTCACATGCCCCCGTCCTACATCAATTTGGTATCAGAGCAGGATAGTGGACAACTCTTGTTTGCCCACACGATCCTTGCTTTACTTGCTGAATAAAAAAAAAATCATTTGTAATTTTTGCTTTCATGTTTAGTTGTTTTTGCTAGTTACCTTGCATATTTCATGTTTACTTGTTGAAAAAAAAAGAAAAAAAAATCATCCTTAGTTTTGCTTTCATGCTTAGTTGTTCTTAATAGTTTGTTTGCATTATAAAAAATATATATATATAAAATATGCTTTCATGTTTACTTTATTTTTGTTTTGCATGTTAGTTAAGATATTTGCTTTTATTGCCAAAAAAAAAAAAAAACATATTGCTTGCATTGAAAACAATTCTGCAAAGAACTGCATATGAGTTTTTGCAAAGGTCATCAAATTCTGCATGTGCTTTTCCTGAAACTCCACTCTTAGTTTTATAAATTCTGCAGTATTTGAACCATTAAATTTCTGAGATTCCTTATTTGTTTTCAACCTCTCGCTGCACATAATTTATATCAAATTGCAGGATATTGAAGCAACTATAACTGAATACTATATACGCTGAATTCTGCACTTGAATTTTAAAATCTGGGTTTTCTTCAGCTTTCTGAAACTGAAATTTTCGGTTTGCTGGCTGCATTTGAATTCAATCAAACTGCAGATAGCATGGCCTCAATCTATGTGATCTACCAACCCCTCAACATGCTGCACTTTATCACAATCAAATTTAATTTACTGCTGAGTTTCTGCTTATAATCCTGCACTACAATAGTCATTCTCAGTTTTGCAAATTCTGTTTCCTGCCATCTGAATTCTCAAATTTCTGACTGAGTTCTGCACACAATCTCTATCAAACTGCAGGTACGGTAACCATCAATATATTTTAGTTTGGATCACCTATAAACGCAGGCTTAGATGTAATGAATTTCATGCTGAACTAGGATTCAAAATTCTGCACTTGAACTCGGAATTTTCCAATCTGTTTTCAGCCTTGTTTCTGCTCTTAACTTGCATCAAACTGCAGTCATCAACTATCAACTGGCATTATTTTCTGCTACAATTGTTCTTGAATTGATGCTGATATACTGTTTTCAAAATGCTGAAATATTATCTCTGCATTGCACTTAAACAATAGTCATTTCCAGCATTACTTTTCTTGTTTATCATCATGCGGGAGTTTCATCAATGGGAATTAATACCTAAAAGAGAACTTATAATTGATAGGTAACCACCCATAGGCCTAGTTGTTTCACAACATACAACTTGTGCAATGGCTACAATAGTACAACTGTTATTCATCATCAAATCAAGTTTAATGCTATAATATCTTTCAATGTCATTGAACAATTTGGCCTCACCATGCAAAAACATTTTAACCCTTATGTCATAACTTGGGAAGATTGGAATGTATGTTTAGTTGAATTTCAATGTTATGTTCCCATCCAGTTAAACAATATGAATATTGCAATTTGGTGTGATGTGATGTGTCTAGAAGGCTTTGACATTTTACTAGGGGAAGAATTTATGTATTATCTTCAAGGATCTTATTATAGCCAAACCTTCAAGTAGAACCAATACCTTCAAGTAGAGCCAAACCTTGGTGTTATAGTTTTATTCTAAATGGTTTGCAACACATAATTCACCCTATAAGCCTTGAGTCAATAAAAGCCATGGACAATGACCCTTTTGATAAATTGGTTGAAGGTTAAGGAGAGCCAAACCTTCAAGTAGAACCAATACCTTCAAGTAGAGCCAAACCTTGGTGTTATAGTTTTATTCTAAATAGTTTGCAACACATAATTCACCCTATAAGCCTTGAGTCAATAAAAGGCATGGACAATGACCCTTTTGATAAATTGGTTGAGCAGGTTAAGGAGGCAATTGAAGCACTTGAAGAGACTCGGCAAGCATTAAAGAGACTTAATGAGCAATCCTTGCATAAGGAAGATGAGAGTTCCACTCCTTTAGAGCTACAAGAACAACGCTTAGAGCTTACTTTAGAGCCTAACCCATGTCTTGATAAAACTATTGAAATTGAAGAAGCAAATCATGAAGAGCCAAACCTTCAAGTAGAACCAGTACCTTCACCTTCAATATTAGGGCCAATACCTTTACTTTCAATTTTAGGGCCTATACCCACAAGTTTTCAACTTGAGCTTAGCACTACTATTAGAGAGCCTAAATTTGAATCCAAACCCATAGGTTCTCCTGCACCCAATCTTGAACCTAAGTTGGAGCCTTTTGAGCTTGACCTGGATCCAAATCCTCCACCCGACAACCCTTAGCCTTAGAAAATTTCTCCCAAGACCCTATGATCCATGATCCATGAATCTTGTCTTTTAGGTCCATCTACCCACACCCTTAAGCCACCGTTAGTATCAACAAAACATAATAAACTCAAACATGCTTTGCACACTGCTCTTATTGAAATTGAATATATTGATTTCATCATTCCTTGTTATTTTCTAAGTCCTAAGATTTTCAATGACAAACTTACTAAATGAGTATGGCTGAGAATGGTAATTTAATGCAGGTGTTGCAACTTGGACTATGGATATTGACTATTGAACATCTCCACCTACGCAAGAACAATTCTTCGGGGAAGAATTTTTTTCACCCGGGAAGAACTGATGGAGGCAGAGGCCACCGGCCACGAAGGTACAAGTGGAGCCTAAGGTTACCATAGACAAAGGCTTTGAGGCTCGCAAATAAGCTAGCAAGCTCAACCCCTAAAGCTAGCATAATAATGGGGAAATAACTACCTCAAGCACTCCAAGTGATACTCAAAGAACTTCAAGCTCACTTACCAAATAAGAAGATGTTGCAAATCAGCCAATCGCTTGAAATCAAGCCAATCAAGGGATCTCATCAAGTTAATGTTCATATGAAGGTAAGGCAAGGAATCTCAACGTCACCTTGTGATTATGCTTAACCAGCCGATTGGAGATCTCACCAAGCGCACGCTGCAAAGATGGAAACTTGCAACGTTCACTTAGCAACCAACATGGAAAGCTCAACGTGCAGCCACCTTCGCTCAACCCAAACTCCTCAACGTCTCTCCTTTGCACCAACAAGGAAGGTACAATGTCTCTCTACAGCAATCAGAGGAAGCTTCAACGCCATCTCTGTAGCCGCTCAAAGAAGGAAACATCAACGTTTCTCCAAGCATCAGCTATATGTATCCCCTCTCGCAAGAATTTGTAACAGACAGATTTGATGAAAATTGAGTTTATGGAATAGTTTTCTAGTGCAATTCCTCTTCTATCGGATGTCCTCATCCTCCTCCTCCTTCTCCTTCTAGGGCCGAGCCCCTACCTCCTCTCTTCTCCTCTCCTCCATTCTCTTTTTCCTCCCAAGATCAGCCACCCTGTCGCCACAGTTTCAAGATATTCGAAACTTCGCAAACTCGCCGCCGACCATCTACTGGCCGAATCTCCACAAACCTTCGGCCAGCCCTTTCCTTCCCTCATATGAACCTTCCGCCACCGGCATCCGCCCATCCGCCACGCCCATCACCGGAATCGAAACTTCCTTTCGATCCCCTATTCTCGCCCTCATTCCGCCCTACTCCCGCCCTTTAGCGCCGTTTGCCTCCAACCAGCCACCGTCGACCACCAAACTCCGGCCTCAGATCCGCCACCATCCAGTGGACTCCCAGTCATAGCAGTTTCGGCATCCGTCCACCACCGGCCGTCCGGCGACGAACCTTGCTCCAGCGCGACGTCCCCTGTTTCCGCCCAGTTTCCGCCCCAGCACGGCTCGTCCGCATGATTCTCCTCCGATCAGCCTCCATCCACCCGCTAACTCCGGCCACATCTCCGCCACCATCGTCTGGACCTCCAGACGTAGCAGGTTTGGCGTTCGTCCAACACCCGACGAACGGCGACCACGAACATCGATGCCCCAGCTCCACTCGCGCACGTCCCCTGTTTCAGTATCTCCCCGCTGTCTTGTTGCCTTTCTGTTTTAACTTGATTAGCGTTCTTCACACAGGATTTGATTGTGCTTGGGCAAGTCTCCACCCGTTATCTTTGGCGCTAATAGAAAGACCATTCTCTCTTCTATCATTTGGATCAGTTTGGTCGAACCCAGAATCAGCAGATCATCCTGCACCACCTATCAACTTTTGTAAACTAATACATTTCTGCACATGTTTCATCCAGTAATCTGACTAGACTTCTCTGTGCAGGTATTAAACATGCTTGGACTTGATAGAACCCCTGATCTCTAATACGATCATGAAGAACAGGTTTCACTCTACATATTGGATAACTTGATTCCATTGAAGAATCACCAGATCAACCCAGGAGAGATAGGAACTTTTGAAGAATGAAACATATCTACAGTTCTTTTATTTCTCTAATCTGACTAGTCATATTGATGCAAACGTCCTACTTGCCTGACAGTTCTTCATGCTATAATTCTTACATGATTCAAAAGAACTACTTTTATTCTACATCTTAGTATAATAGATTCAAATTTATGAGATATGGATTTTTCTCCAAGGCATATGAACTTTTCTTAACTGAATATCTATGTTGCCTGGAATTCGGCTATTTTCTGAACTTTGAAGTTCTTTTCTGAAAATACATAAAAAATAAATAAGTGATTTCAAATTAGTAGAATTGTCACATGCCCCCGTCCTACATCACAAGTGCCGCCGGCTCCAACCGTATGCAGCCAAGGGTTGAGGGGTGAACGGTATCTGTGGGAGTCAGTAATGATCGCAGGACTCAGGATAGCCGCTCGTTATCTTACCAGGACTTCAAGTCTAAACGGGAGAAAGGATTATGTTTTCGCTGTGACCAACCATATCACCCCATGCATCGCTGCGCTAACAAAAGCATGCGGCTTATACTCATGGCTGAGGATGAGGGAGAACCGGAATTGGAAGATTACAGATCGGAGGAGCGAGCTGATGAGGACCCGGAGGTTCCCCTGAATTCCACAGGGGAGGTGTCTTTGAATTCCATAGGGGGAATATCCGGCCTGCGCACTCTCAAGTTAATGGGACAGTTGGGTGGTGAAGGCATAGTGGTGATGATCGACAGTGGGGCCACCCACAATTTTATTTCAATTCGATTGGTGAGCAACTTAAGGCTTAAGGTGGAGTCAACCCCTCGCTTTGGGGTTCAGTTGGGAGATGGCGGCAAGGTCACTACCCAGGGCAAGTGCGCAAGGCTGCAAGTCACACTCGGTCCTTTGGTGGAACTGCTGGATGCATACCTTTTTGACTTAGGTGGCGTGGATCTCATTCTTGGAGTGGCATGGCTCCAAATGTTAGGCGAGGTGAAGGCGGACTGGGGCCGCTTGTACCCTAAACTCCATCGGAACGGAAAGGATTATTATACTACAGGGTAGTCCCGCTTTGGTAAGGGCGCAATCCTCTTTCAAAGTTTTGACACGATTAACAGATGTGGAGTGTTGGGCCTTGGTGTGGGCGGATGGAGGAACTGCTCAGTAGATGATCGACAGCTCCATTGCAGGTGAACAAGCAGCACAGCTAATGCAGGTGATAGAGCAGTCTGACAAGGTGTTTGCAGAGTCGAGCTCTTTCCCACACTCTAGAGCCACCGATCATGTTATAGTGCTCAAGCCAGATGAAGGACCAGTTAGGGTGCGACCGCATCATTATGCCCACAGCCAAAAGAATAAGATAACCAAACTGGTGGGGGAAATGCTCACCGCGAGTGTCATTCAACCTAGATCCAGCCCTTACTCCAGCCCGGTTATCCTCGTGCGAAAGAAGGATGGGAGTTGGCGATTCTGTGTAGACTACCGTGCGCTGAATGAAATCACTATTCCAGATAAATACCCGATACCTGTTTTCGAAGAATTGTTGGATGAACTGCAGGGAGCACGTTATTTTTCAAAAATTGATCTGCGTTCTGGTTATCACCAAATTCGCATAAAGGAGGATGTGCCTAAGACAGCTTTCCGAACCCACGACGGTCACTATGAATTCTGGTGATGCCATTCGACCAGAAGAACGCGCCCGCGACCTTCCAAGCCGCCATGAATGATACCTTCAGGCCATATCTGCGGCAGTTTGTGTTGGTTTTTTTTTTACGACATTTTGATCTACAACGCCTCTTAGGAAGAACATATGGACCATCTAGCATGGACTCTGGACATTCTACAGAATCATCACTGGATAGCTAATAAAAAGAAGTGCCAATTTGGGTGGCAACAAGTGGAATATTTGGGTCATATAATACAACCAGGCACTGTGGCGATGGATCCTCATAAGGTGGACGCTGTCACGAAGTGGCCCGTCCCTCACACAATCAAGGAAGTGCGGGGTTTCCTCGGGCTGACCGGATATTATCGACGTTTTGTGCTGAATTATGGGAAGATAACTCGACTATTAACGGATTTATTAAAGAATGATGCTTTCAAATGGAACACCGAGGCTCATCAGGCCTTTAATAAATTAAAGGCGATTATGACATCTGCTCCATTGTTGGTGCTCCCTAACTTTCAGTGCTCTTTCACTATAGAGTGTGACGCTTCAGGCCGAGGGATAGGCGCCGTGTTAATGCAAGAAGGCCGCCCGGTGGCTTATTTCAACAAGGCCCTTTCTGACCGAAGTTTGGCGAAATCAACATATGAAAAAGAGCTTATGGCTCTCGTCTTGGCGCTGCAGCATTGGAGGCCCTATTTGTTGGGCAAATAGGGCTGCCACTTTTAGATTCTAATAGATCAAAAGGCCTTGCGACACTTGTTGCAGCAGCGCATCACCACACCTGATCAACAACAATGGTTGGTTAAATTAATGGGCTGCGACTATGAGATTATTTATAAGGCAGGCAACACAAATCAAGCCGCTGATGCCCTCTCACGAGTTTCAAGGGACCCAGCGCTAGCGGCAATGTCCTTGCCAGTGTGGGAAGATCTACCGCAGGTGTTAAAAGAGGTGCATGAGGACCCAGTTTTGCAAAAGATAATCTAAAACATCACTGACGACACAAACGCTCATCCTCATTACAGCTTGGATAGGGGGAGGTTGCTGTACCAAGGCCGGTTGGTGCTTCCGACTAGCTCACCGTGGGTCCAGAAAATTCTTCGAGAATTTCATAGCACTGCCACAGGAGGACACTCAGGGGCCTATCGGACCTATAAACGTCTGGCGGAATGTGTTTACTGGTGCGGCATGCGGAAAGCGGTTGACAAATTTGTAGCGGAATGTGACACATGTCAGTGGCAGAAGTACCAGGCCACTTCTCCTGCTGGTCTCCTTCAACCCTTTCCGATACCGAATGCAGTTTGGGAGGACATTGCGATGGATTTTATCACAAGCCTACCTTAATCCCAAGGGAAGGACGCAATCTTAGTGTGGTGGATTGGCTATCTAAGTACGCGCACTTTATTCTCATCCGCCACCCATACGTGGCTAGTAAGGTGGCTGAAATTTTCATGAAGGAGATAGTGCGATTGCACGGGATTCCACGTACTATCGTGAATGACAGAGATCCTATCTTTATTAGTCACTTCTGGCAGGAACTTGAAAAGTTCCTGGGGACTACTCTGACAATGAGCTCCGTGTATCACCCGGAGACTGATGGACAGTAGAAGGTGCTAAACCGTTGTCTTGAGACTTATCTGCGCTGTTTCGCCTCTGACCAACCGCGGACATGGCCAAAGTGGCTTCCGTGGGCTGAGTACTGGTACAACACAAGCTTTCAGTCGGCTGCTGGCAAGACACCTTTTGAGACAGTTTACGGCTGACCGGTCCCTACCCTCCTGCGATTCGGGCCGGGGGAATCCTCAGTTGAGGCGGTGACACATGAGTTGGTAGACAGAGATGAAGCACTTCGCCAGTTAAAATATAACCTCCAACGGGCTCAACAGCGAATGAGTAAGTATGCTAACGCTAAATATCGCGATATCTCCTTTCAGGTGGGGGACTGTGTTCGTCAAACTACGACCTCATCGCCAGCACACCATTGCCCGGCACATCAATGCTAAGTTAGCGGCGCGCTACTATGGGCCGTTCCAGATCCTCAGTCGCATCGGGGAGGTGGCATATCGACTTGCTCTTCCACCAGATTCTAGAGTTCACTCAGTTTTCCACGCATCACAACTTAAGAAAGCGGTGGGGAACTATCTTGCATCAGGACCACTTCTCCCGGATTTAGAGTCCGAAGACGCGGCCTGGCTCGAGCCGGAGGCCATTCTGGCTCAACGTTGCATCACTCGCGACCGGCTTCTCATCTCCCAATGGTTAATTCACTGGCATGGCAAATCATCATAAGAGGCTATGTGGGAGGACGAGATCGTTGTTCGTACGCAGTGCCCGGCATTTACGGCTAGTCTTGGGGACAAGACTTCTTCTGGTGGGGGACGAATTGTTACAGATGGACCAGCCCAAGCCCAGTGGAAGATTTACACAAGGAGAGGGCCCAAGCCCAATAGTGAGGGAAAGAGTTTGTAAGAGTCGAGGGGGTGTGAAGGGGGGAATATTATCTTATCTTGTCTTTTGGCTTTTGGTGAATAAACCCTAGTTCTCATCGCAGTGGCGATTGAGGGACGATCAAGAGATCGTATCAGTATCACCTTCCTCGATTTGCTCATAGGTCAATGCATTGTTATTAGTATTAATATCATATATACAAAAAAAATACTATCGACTGCAATAGTGTATTGACTTAATAGAATTAAAAGTGGAAAAGATAATTAAAAAGAAGAAATAAGAAAAATTTAGGAATGACTTTATTAAAATTTCCCAAATATTTTAAATTTTAATATATATAATTATATAACATGAATTATACAATTTTGATATAATTAAATAATTTATCTTTTATTTATTTACTTAATATTTTTTAACAATGAGATGTTTTAATATTTAATGATTTTACACCTATCATAAAATTAAGTAATTTGTGAGATATATTAAATAATTAATTATTTATCTTGGCATTTATATTGATTAATGATTACTAAGTAATTTAGGCATAAGATAACTTCATTAGGATTAATCTTCCACCTATTACGTTAAAATATTAAACATTAACCTAACTTCAAGTATAAACCTAATTATTGCATAAAAGAAATTATAGAAAGATAGTGTTTTCATCTTGTATTTTGAAGCTCAAACCCAATCATGTGTTTGATGAAATAATTACTTCATTCAATTGTGAGTAACAAGTCATGTCAACACCTCATAAGAGGCACAATTGAATATAGAGGAGTGATCATAATGAGCAATGAATGACAAACATAGTTGGTGTTTGCCAACTATCAAGACAAAAAAGGGAAGAAGTGTACCTATAGCAATGAGAAAGAGGTAGACAAGCTTTAGATGATGTTAGTGTATCTATAAATGATTTTTTTTTCTCCTCAACCTAGAGTTGCTAAGATCATTTGATTTAAGCAATTTAAATTTGATTTAACCATATATTTCATGATTTAATTTGCTTCAAGGTGAATCTTGTAGTATATGTTATACCTTATCCAACCTTATTAATATTAACTTACTTTTCCTATTTTTCATTGGATGAAGGATCTCGCACACTCTAGTACAATGATTGTGATTACAAGTTAGTTGTCCAACTATCCCAATCACATCACTCAAATCTACAACAATTGATGATTACCTTTGTATATCCATGGGAATGATAAGATTGCCATTTATTACTTAATTTTTAACTATAAAATCTTATAGTCCTTTTATCATAGCCCTTGTGCCTTTCCCTATTCTTTTTTTTCTTGAACTAAAAATATGATGATTTCAAGTCATTGAAATAATGTAAGCAATTTGAAAAAAAAAAGTTAATTTCAACTTTCATCCTATATTTTGGGTTTTTTTGTAGTTTTAGAAAAACTCATTTTAACTTCATTTATATCCAAAAAAAGGGTAATTATTTAGCTTGAGTGATGATAATAGCATTTATTATGAATGTTTGAACAACTTTTGGATAAAGATAAATTGATGCTTGGTTTTTAGCACACAAAACATATAAAAGTACAAGAGAATTTTTTTTATAAGTAAATGCAGCAAGTTGTAACTACTAAAATATTAACATTATGATGACTCACCATGAAATCTCATGGAAGCTCCACAATAAAAGCAAATTCATACATCCTAGTAAAAAAAGGAGTCCATTTATAATATTTATATTTTCTGACCTTAGATGTTTCTTTTAATTGCATCATGATTTTATTTAGTAAATATTCAATATTACTACTATTTCCAACCAACTCTAGCATGGTTCCTGTTAAGTCTTTTCAATATTGAGATTTATATCTCATATAATTTCAAAGATAGTGCACATCACTCATTTAATGTGCAAATGTATGATTTACGTAAGACCATTTATAATATAAATAAGTTTAAACTTATTTACTCAAGATGAATATACAATATATACTTAAGATGAATATTCAATAAGATTTTGGTAATATAAAGGTATTTGTTGCCAATTTAATATTCTAATTTATAAAGGATGTATTGATTATTTCAGAGCAAGAAAAGCTGAAAATTCAAGAGCAAGAAGAAAAATTTATGCTAGGTATTCTACTATTCCATCCTACTTCTCTCTAGGTTGTCCAATCGGTTCAACCTAACTAAACCAACATAAACTGGAAATTTAAAAAAAAAATCAAACAAATTTCTTTAAAATCTAAACTAAAATTGAATCAAAAAGGTTTGGTTAGGTTCAATTTAGGATAACCCGAATTTATTTTTTTTAATATTACATTTTATTTTTTAGTTTATTATTTTAAATAAAATTTTATTATAACATAAATATTTATATAAAATTAAGAAATCATTATTAAAATTTTGGTTTATTTGGTGCAACCCAAAATTTTGGTGTTGAACTAAAAAAATTCCAATTTGTTTTTTAAAAAATACAAATAGAACCAAACCAACGGATTTGGATATAAACTGAACGAAACCAAAATTGTCAATTTGATTTAGGTGGTTTGGTTGGGTTGACTTGAAAATTGGACAACCCTACTTCTCTCGACATTAGCAATTCTTATATTTTATTTACTAGAACTACAACTACAAAGGTGTTGTGATTTCATATGATTAAAAAATTGAGATACTCTATAGTGAGGTTTATACTTGTATTTTAGAATCCATATTTCAATTTGAATACATGGTTTAGAATTTTTTGTACACAGCAAGAAAAATTGCTAGTATTTTACTGAAAATTCAATGTTGTTACCATCTATTTTTGGAATAAATGGACAGCCTTGAAGGCTTCACTCAAATTTAAAATAATTTTCTAGTTGTTGAAAGAACCTTGTTCGGCTATTTCTATCATTTTCTTGGATATAATGGTTTTCTAGCCACTTTAGGATTTCCTCATTTTTACCACTAGCATTCGTTTGCAAATATTATGTTGTAATGCTCTATCTCTCTAAAAATCTCTATGTTCTAGAGATGGTAACAAGAAAGGTTTTTCAAATGCAAAAGACTATCCAACACGTCTAACCTGTTAAGAGATGACTAGGATTTAGAAAAATACTTGTTAAAGTAAAGAGAAAGAGATAGAGAGAGAAGAGGAGACCAGAAACTTAAAAGGCTATATTGTATTAATCTTGTTGTGTCATATTACATAGTAGAAGATACCTTTATATATAGAAAAGTATTTAGTACATGAAAATAATATTTAATTATTACTTACTATATGTAGATAGTATTATTTCTGATATTACAAGTCTAATGATTACTAATTCTAACATAACCAAGTTAGTGTTGGTCAATTGGTCGAGGACAGAATCGGTTAGAATGTACCTGTGTTTCAAAATAGAATAGTCAGAGTTTGTAGAGATCACGTACCAGCTATAAAATCCAGTTTATAGTTAATTAGTGGTTGGGCAGGTACCTTACGGTTTTCCATGTTGCTTTCCCCATTCTAACTTTTCCACTTTCTAAAATTCTCTGGATCCTTTTCCTTTGTTTCAAATGTCAACATCATATTACTTAAAACTACAAATTATTTCCACCATGAAAGTATGATTTTAACTGCACCAATGGCTGTCCATCAAAAGTATCTTCATAATGCCACTATCACCAAGGTATACAAAAGAAAAAAAACATCAAACTTTGATGAATATCTAGACAGCCATAAGGCCAAAATGCAAGAACAATTTTATTACGAAAGGAATAAGTGAACATCAAAAACCTATCTTGTCATTATGTCCACTAGCACTACCAATTATGGTCATTGTTTTGCCAGTTGACAAAAGTGGTGGATGAAGTTCAAAAGAGTCAAAATAGTGATGGAAAAAGTGCTGACTTCAAACAAGATGATAGTTTACTATAGTAAAAATATTCAAACCATGCATCATAACATCAACCTAATGACTTTCTAGTAGTAAACAAGAGACTGAGAGAGTCAAGGAGAAAAGTGCTACTCCATTTACAACCATCAAAAGGTTGACTAATAAATGCAACTTCAACTTCAAATCACCCTAGTTAATAAACACAGCAAGAAGTGTAGAATTAACTAGCAGAAGATAATTTTTAAAGAAGGGTTTACCACTGACAGAAAAAACCATCCAAATTAGTAAAGGCATGAGTAAACAGAACTTTGAGCACTTAATTACTAATGACTAATAAAAAAGAAAAAGCATCAATACAAGTTAACTTTTAAGATTTGAACCTTTTGGGTCTCTCCATCACCATATTGTCCCATTGCCAGAAATCTCCTGCCAGCGGATACCAGTCGTTTGCCAAATGCTGAATGCAGCAAAAAAGCAATCACAATAACGGATGAAGTAAAGCAAATAAAACATCTCAATGGCAAATAATTTATCCATACATGCTTTGACATTATCAGTAAAGAACCTCTCCATGGATTGCAGCTGCATCGCAAGACTATTTGAAGTTGAAGTGTCGGCTTTCTCCCATGCTTTAGAAAGATTTAGAAGAAACTCTCCCAATACTTCACCACACTGAAGTTTGAATAAAATCGAAATTATGCAATTCTTGGTCGATTCAACGATTTTCCATATACTCAAATATGAATTGGGCTTTAGATAAACGCATTGAAGGGGAAAACTGGAATCACAAAAAAATGCAAAAGAGAACACTAACTTCGTCCAAGACAGGCCCATTGGAGAGATCAAAGGCAGCATCGTTCAACTTGGAGGATTATCAATAATAGGAGTGAGAGGAAAATTAGTACCACACGCTATCAGACTATTAGTAAGCAAGAAAACAAATATATGCCGATACATCGAGACGCAGATCACGAGGAAGCCTGGATAGGTAATCCGGAGGGAGAAGCAAACATTCCTGCAGCGTATCAGCCATCACTAATAAACATATAGTCGTACCCTGTTAGTGCAACTGAATCAAAGAGCGCGAGTAGAGCGGCGTACAGAAAGCTCACGGAGGAGGGGGAGAAGATCATCATCATCGCTGCCTTGTTGGCCGCCGGTGCCGTCGCCGTCGAGAGATTTGGGAGAGTTGGACTCGGCGAGGGCGAAGGAGACGAGGAGGGTTCGGGGCTTCTTCTTCGGCGAAGAAACGGATAGAGAGCAGGGATTGGGGGAAGAACACAAGAAAGGGGCCTCGCTGGAACAAACACAAGCTGGGAGACGAGACAGGGACAAGAGTCGAGCCATTTCTCCGCGAAAATCACAATTGGAGCAGTCAATTGTAGTATATACAAATGTTTATTTGTAATCATAATCTCCTAAATATATATTTATAGATAATATTCACCTCTACAAGTAATATGAACATCACTGTCAATAAAATCATCGCAATCACATATTAACATGGTGCACATTCTACAAAATAGTAAAATATCTACAGTATTTTATATAATGATAAAAATATGATAATTCCATATACCTATATAGGTCTTAGATACATATATTATTTTGTGCCTTAATGATGATATTAAATCTCAAATGTAAAAATTATATACAAATAGAAGTTTAGATATAATCTCATTCTCTAAATAGTAGAGCTAGAGTTATATATTCCTATAGCAAAATCCAAGGCTAGCTCTTATACTTGTTATTTAAATACTAAGTTAACATAGCAAGAGCAATTCATTTCATTGGCTCACGTAGGACAAGTGAAAACATGTATCAATATAACTAAAGTATGAGGGTCAAATCAGCCTGGGAAGAAAACAAACAAACTAATTTGGTCAGACAATAAAATGAAATTATTAATTGGAGTATACTTAACCAAATTGAAAATGTTCTAGACATAACCAAAGTACATTGTAGGATTCTAAATGTAGGACAAAAACTATGATAAAAGTAAATTCTAAAAATATACACGGGTGATTCCTACATATAGTATAATAAAAAGGGTAGATGTATTTCATAAATATTGTTGTATACATACCATATTATTATTTACCTTTTATTCTCCCTTTTTTTCTATTTCTTGCAACTTACTTTTTTTATTGTTTTTCATGCCAATCAAAGGCCTTACAATTTAAAAAGGACCTTGGACGGAATCTGAAGTGTAATCTGATCTAACATTTCATCTTCGCATTGAATACTAGACTCTAGGTGTCACGCTCTATTTAATCCAAGCCATCCACATCAGCTCTTTCTCCTTGCACTGTGCCCCGAATTCCAAAATCGAAATTGAATTTGGTTTTCAGCCATGCTTCAATTTTGACCAAAGTGTTGACTTCGAAACTCGCTTCCGCCGTCTTCACACAACTTCGAATGAACGCCGCCTACGGTGTTCGTCAACCGCCGTCACTGGAAGAGGTGGACGAGAAAGGGTGTGCGGCAAGACCAAGCAGTGTCTGCTTAGCCCTCAGCCTTCGTTGGCACACCGCCGGAAATAGTTGTTGTCAGAGATGGTGAAGAAGGGGAACTCGACGAAGGTCTGAACAGGGAAGCTCGTTGTCGTTGGTGAAGAACACAGAGAGCTTGTCGGAGACGATAGCACAGGTAAGGGAAAATTTTCGTTTGATTATGAAACCAAACCTACCTCAAAACCATTACAAACTTCACTCAGATCCGCTCGTCAGATCTTTCCCCACTCATGTCGATGGCGACGCGGGGTTGACACTCATGCCACCTGTAGGACACTACACTCGCATGGGGGAGGCGGTGGAAGCACGACGCCCATGGTTTCGAGTCAGCCTCCCCCTCTTTACTGCTTGGACGAAGCTTGGCTTGGGAAGGAGGAGCTGCGTCGTCTGGCCTCAGCGGCTATCGAAAACAGGGGAAGCCACCCCTCTCTCTCGTTGCACGTCCACTCGGTTGCTTAAAGGGAAGGCGTGTCACCTTCTTTGGAAAGACATTTGACGTCCCCTTCAAAATCACGCCCGCGTCCCCTTCCTTCTGAATTGAGCCTCCCACGATTCACATGTTGGTCTTTATGCCTTAGGACCTATGGCTGGTCCGATATATATCACATTCATTTGTGATATACATCTTGGCATGGTCGTTGTTATGCATTTGGTACATGTACATTTGCATATACAATGTCCCTAGAGATAGATTTTATCTAGTCTCAAAAGGATTGTCTTCAGTCAAGTATCATAGTGGATAAGGGACAGCTATGATGCACTTGAGACTGGCATATGCATTGGTTGAGCATGGGTTGCTAACGCAGGCATATGAGTATATCAAGATAGATATATTGGATTGACCCACCATGAGGATTTGACTTGGGTACACTTGTCCTCGACTTGAGTTCATTGATATCTCTATATGGTAAGTGGTGTATTTTAATATAACCTAATGCTCCGCCGTAGTAAGGGAGTCATAACGGTTGTCATTGGGTATATCATGAACCATATGAGAGGTTCAATGAGCCAATAAAGGATTTGTCCCTTCCTTGCGAGGAAGCTTGATGTACATGGCGCCCCTATATGGTTGCATGACTAAAAGTGATGGTCATACCTAGGTAAGAACCGGATTTAGTCATGACCATTTGATTGGGTTAAACAAGTATGACACACTTGTCCAATCTGGACATCAGCCAGGCAAAAGGACAAAGGTATACATGTACTTTGTCATAGTGATAGGTTCTGCAAGTGCACGGACTATCGTAGTAGTAAATAATATCGTTCCCACAGGGAGCAGGTGTCAAGTACTGACCTTTAGCGTCATTGAAAGCTAGATGGTTCAATTTAAAAATGGAAAATAGAACTAATTCTAAAGTATCGAATCAAAGAAATCAGCGACTAAAAGGGTAAATTATAGTTTAAGAAGTGTTCGGAACTTCAGGTTTTACCACGTTGAATGCTTTATGTGCAAGACATTGAATCAAATTTAAATAGAAAACGGATCTCCTTCTCTCGAAGCGCAATCCGACAGTAAACAACTTAAGGCGATCTATCCTATGGTACAGATTACCTTCTCTCGAAGCGTAATCCGGTGCCTACTTAAGCTAATTTCCTACTCTGTAGCAAAACTAACTTAAGAGACCCATTGGGCTCTATGATGATCGTGAATCATCGAGTGACATTGAACAACTCTCGTAATCCAAGTCACAAGTTTAAATGAGCAGTCGAGTGTTACGATTCACCTCTCAGTTCATCTCGTAACACTTCACACATATCGATGTTTGGCCAAAACATAAATACGCAATAAGCACACCACATTTAAATAAGTAAATTTATTAAAAAGTATCACTAAGATTCATAAAAGATGTTTACATGTGAGAATTTGTTCAACGGGCTACGCTCGAGTCCCGAACTAGGGTTTTACTCTAAAGTATACATCGTTTTACACACAAAAGCCTTAGAGATCAAACTCAAAAGTGAGGGAAATTACTAATCAAGGGTAGGAGATGATGAATCTTTGGTCTTCTCTCGAAAGCCCCAAAGAATCTGGTCGAATCGAGCCCTCGAACGAGCAAAATCGCCCTTTTTCGCCCTAGTCATGTTTTCTCGAAAGTTTGACACCCAAAACTGCTCCAAAAATCCTATTTTATGGCTCTATCCCTTCCTTAGGCAGTTAGGAAGTTTACCTCCAAATTTCAGCAAATTCTGACTTTGGAATCACTCAAATCGGGCGAAAAATCGTCGAAAGGTCGAAACAGCGCGGAAGCCGTCACGGGTGATGATAAGCACGGCTAGGTCGTGCTTGGCTCTGGAACTTGCGACGAAGTAAGCACGGCCGTGCTTTTGGACACGGCCAGGCCGTGTCTAGCTCGCAGATTGCTGCAGAGACGATCATGGCCGTGATCATGATCATGACCTGCCCGTGTTCTCTGCAGAAAGCTCTGATTTGCCTCAAATTTGACCTGTGACCTCCTAGCACTATGAGGAATCTTCTCGTAATATCAAATCATCAAAATCTTCACAAAAATATGGTAAAATGACCTGCATTTCATAAATAATGCAAAAAATAGTGAAGATTCCTTACTTTACAAGAAAAGATATCAAAATGTGACATAAAATAGAACTTAAGCCTATAATGATGGTAGAAACAAGACTCTAAATCCTATAAAATTGACACCTATCAAAATATCACAGACTTAAAAGCTTGCTTGTCCTCAAGCAATTACACTATCTAAAATAATCAGATATCAGAAAGACAGTATGTACAAAAGCTAAGGTATGAACCTCATATGACAGCACTTAGACTCAATCCTAGGTTGAAGAATATATATTGAGATAAACTAAACTACGAGCAAAGAATAATGTTCAAGGTCTAATCACAATTCTAAAAATAGGAAAATCACATAACTATGCTAAGATTATTCATACGCATCATTTCCTTCTAAACTCAGCCAATCAAGGGTAATTGCACTAGATAACTTATTCAATACATTAAGGATGGAAACATGAATTTTCAATCGGTGGGTTCAAGCTACTTCCCTAAATTCATTTTCAACCTTGTCACGCGAAGGACAAACATTTGTGATGAATGCACCCTCGGTACTTAGTTAGAGAATGAACTCAAAGTGTATGCATCACATAATGCACACAAACTCATTTCTTTACCTTAAGGTAGAAGAAAGAGGAGTTGTTCACTTTTCCCCACACCCCTTCTTTTCTCATGTTCCACTTTATTCTCTTTCTTTTTTCTTTTTCTGTCATTTTTTTTGTCGACAGTGCCAAGTTAGATGAACCTTTGGGTCATTGTCACTTAGGTACCACTGCCCCTTTTTTTCTCACTCTTTTGTTTTCTTTTTGGTTTTTTTTATTTATTTTTTTCATTAAGAAAATGTATGCAACCAAATTGAAGGGCTGAAACAAGGAATAATATAATCATGACCAATCAACAACATAGCTTCATGCTAACAATTAAATCAAAAAATAAGGTTTAACCCAATGAACATCATTCATGCTACAGTAGAATCATACTCAATAATAATCTGAAAATTCAGATTGAATGCATAAAAGTAGTCATAATAAGAACTACTTTAACACAAAGAACTGACTAGACTTTCTACATCATAGCTCTAAATAGCTTAATAACCGAAAACAAAGTTAAAATAACTGGAAAAACCATCACAGACTTAGAGTTTTGCACTATCACAAGATCAGAAGCACAAGCATTAATATCATCATGAAACTCAGTGTATAATGAAACAAAACATAACACACTAAAAGTACACTAACAACAAACACAAACAAAGAGGGAAACAATCTACCCACGGCAAAGAACTGCATAGTCTCCTATGCAGTAAAAAGAGCAAGAATAACAAGTAAAAGAAAAACAACTTACTAAAGTAGACAAAAGAGCATAAATGCTCCCTCCGCAGGGTGCATATCATGAACAAATCACCAACGTTGCGGTGGTGGCGCTAAGAATAGGTGTGAACCCTAAGTTCTGCCATCGTGCCCCTTTTATAAGCGGCGAAGGGCAAAGCACAGCCGTGATGGTGATCACGGTCTACCCGTGAACACTTTGGAAGACCACATTGGCATCGGCGAGGCGATCACAGCCGTGAACGCTTCGACGATGAGCAAAAAGTCTCTGAAAAATAGCAAAAGTTGCAAATGTCAATAGGATGCTATTCAATGTATAAAACAAGAAAAATAATGCTATGGGTCATTACAACATATTATCAAAACAACACAACATAAACAACTACAATAATAAATAAATAGAACATAACAAAAGATAGATATTTGGGATGTTATAACCTAAATTTTTATAAATTTAATTTTGGAATTTTTATGATTTTAGAAAATTTTTCGGAATTTTAAAAGGTTTAAAATTTGTTTTTCTTTATAAAATCGGATCTTTTGCACTCATGGGGGCTCGAACCCGCGTCGCGCGCGCGCGATCGACGCCATCTAACCAACACGTCGATTTGCGTTTTTAGTATAATATCGGATTCGATCGTTTTGAGTTAAGTTTAAATTTGATTTTGGGGACCGAGCGAACTCGTCGTCTTCCCCGCGGATCTCGGCGATTTTCTCACCGCCGCGTTCTCGCCGTCTGGAACGAGTTTTACCTCTATATTAGAGGGCTTTTGTTCGACTCGAGGAGTTTCGAAACCTAAACTGTCTTCAAGCCTCAAAGCACCGCCAGGAGGGAGAAATCCGAGCTCGAACTCGTCACCGGAGTTCGAGCGGCGCCGCCTCGTGTTCCAGCCATCCAGCGCCTTCGTCGATGGCGATCTCTGTGTTCTGGGCTACGATACATCGTCGTAGCAAGGTATGTAAGCTTCTGTGAAGTTTTATTGAAGTTCCGTTTATGTTTGGGTATGTTTTGTGTATCGATGGCGGCGGCGCCACCGTCGATACCTGCTGTCGCTTCGGATGCTTCGACCGTGGGTCGAAAGCTCGCCGTAGCTGGTCGTGGATCCTCGCCTCGTCGTCAGAAGTGTGCTGGCGAAGTTTGGCAGCGAACGGCCCTTCAACGCGCCCTCGGGAGCTCGCCGGAGTAAGCTGCGGACGAAAGTCCGGCGGCCTTGCACGGCGGAGGTCGGGCGGCGCGGGCGACGAGCAGTTCAAGTTTGATTTAGAGTTTCTGTGTGGTTTATTTAGAAATAAACCGTCGGCTAAGTTTTGAAATCGATTTAAACCGGTTCAATTGGATTGAGCGGTTCAATTCTGTTTTCGGGTCAGTACTTGAATTTCGACCGGTTCGACCCCTATTCGGTCGAATCCTGGCCGGTTCAGGTAGTCGTTGGAAAGGTAATTAAATTTCCTATCTATTGGTAGTATGTATAGCTTTAGATGAGTTTTATATTTTGTGTAATTAAAGTTAGAAGACTCGGTTTAACTTGGTTCAGGGTGAATTTGAGCGGTTCAGTGTAATTCTGTTCGGTTCAGTGGGTTTTAGGTTTGGTTCATATGATCTGAGACTGGTTCTCTAGGTTTAGGGTTATGTTCTACATGTTGGTAGTTTTAGTTTTCAAATTAGAATGTTTAATGATAGAGTTCATGTACAAATTCATGTTACAGAGTGGTTTAATCCAATAATCAGCCTGCATCGTGTGATAAACAATTATTGGATTTTCAAAAGGACTCAGAGATAACATCGTTTGAGGTAGGAATCTTACCCTACCTTTCTTACAGTGTCAATAATAGGATTTGCTACTTAATCCTTTTGTTTGATATATGATGCATATGATAGAATTGATTGACACTGATATCTGATTGCTTCATCTGCTTGATTTGTTTCTGTAATTCAGTTGACCTCATTTATCTTGTTCCTTGGTCATATTCTATTTCTGTGTGCACGATAAAAGAAACTGTGTTGAGATATCTGATTTATTGGCTTATGAACCTGATTGAACAATTGTGTATCTGAGATATTGACGTATAAGTATGTGGAACCGCTGTAAATCTGAGATGATAAAGTCGTGATATATTTTGACCGCTGACCTGGATGATTTATTCTCCAGTGGCCTGTTTATCTGAGTTATAGTTCTGATTATATCGGACTATCTGAGCTGCCGATTAGGGCAATGCCAGTTGTCCTCGGGACAATACTACGGATGTCAGATGTTGGACGCAACATTCACCGGACTGTTTGAGACAGTCGTTCCATTGCATGAGCAACAGTGGAAACACTCTAAAAATGAGTGCGGCTCTTGATTGAGATCTGTTGGCCAGTTTGATGATTTGCACGACATTCCTATATTATTTGTATATCATTGTTTCAGTTATTGTGTTATTTATTTGATTCCCTCACCATGTTTGTTGATTCCTACTTAGCATTTCTACTAACTCCCTTTGTTTCTCTTCCAGGTACAGAGTTAGCTTCTGGGAGGGATAGAGTAGATAGCAGATACCAGCCGAGTTAAGATAGTTGTCTTTCGTATTTTATTCAGTTGATAATTTGGATAGTTGTATTCAGATATTGTGTTGATATTAAATTTGGATTGTTTATTAAATAAAGGTTATGTGATTATTGTAGTTCTCTGGTTCCTATCAATATTGTTACTCCCTGGGGAACCCTGAGCTAGAAATAGCCGGCTTCCGCCGGGGCGTGACATGGGATGCCTCCCAAGTAGCGCTTGTTTAAGGTCATTAGCTTGACCAATGTCTATGTATCAATGCACATCTAATGGATTAGAGGCGTAAGAAATGGCAAGTAAATGCCCCTTTCTTCGTCGCCTAAAAGTAACACCGATAGATATGAGCAATAAGAGCAATAGGTGTACAATAAAAATCGTCCTAAAATAGCGTGGAATAGGAAGATATTTAAACTCATAGTCTTTCTTTCCAACGCCCTGTGGTTCCTTGACTTTAAGCTTTTCGTGTAGCACTCTTTTAAGATCAACTTTGGGGCTTGCATCGAACAAATCCACATAAGTAGTCACCTCCTGCCTCATTTGTTTGACACAATCATCAAAATTATATAAACAAGAGGTCGCAAGAGGATCGTGCTTGTAAGGTGGTGGTAGAAGATGTTGGTGTATATGCCCTAGTACCTAGTTTGGTCAACTTATGTACTACTTGACATTGATATTTATATATCATTCTAGCATTGTCGTTATCATTGTTTGACTACACCTGCGATTGTGTACTTACATGATAATGTTCCTGGAGACAGATTGGATCTGTGCTCAAATAATTGTCCCCAGTCGATGTACCTGAGTGGATATGGGACAGCTCTAGTACTTGAGAGACTGGTATGTGGGCTGGTTAGGCACGTGGTGCTAACACAGACACATGGGTATATCATTGGAGGATATACTAGATAGACCCGCTATGAGGCTATGACTTGGTGTCATGAGTTATCCTCATAAGTGACAGGAGATGCATTGATCCCTTAACTTGAGGTCATTGATCATTCTATGTGGTTAGGGACTTGCTTTGATACAACCTAACACCTTGCCGTAGATGGGAGGTCATAACGGTCGTTATTGAGCATGTCACGACCCATATGAGAAGATCAATGGACAGACATAGGATTTGCCCCTTCCCTAGGGAAGTATGATATCCATGGAGCTCCTTTATGGTTCTATGACTGAGAGTGTATGGCCATACCCAGGTGAGAACCAGTTTTAGTCATAGCCATGAGATTGGGTGAAAGCAAGTGGTGATACACTTGTCCAATCGGATATCAGTTCGGCAAAGAGACTGTAATGCATCTGCATCTAGTTGCGATGATGGGGATGTCGATGTCGATATCCATTCCAATGACCTGGGTAGCAGCGATGCACTGCTAGGTGCCACTCACTGCTTGTGATGACCTTTGGTCAGCACTGCCAGCGTCAGAGGAACCTACAGGGTCGCACACCTTGATACTTGAGTTCTCGTATTGATCGAGAAGCCTTATGATCGAGTTATTGGATAACTCGGATCTAATTGGGAGATTTCATCAGCACCAATGGGCCTGATGAGATGGAAGAATGTTATTGGAGCCAAACTTCATTTTTGGCAGGTTGACCCGTATTTGACCATGGTTGGTCACATTTGGATTAGGGTTGCATTGGATTGGATCCAAGTGCTTAATCAACCCATGTAGTGAAGTTTGGGCTAGCTCATTATCCAATGAGGCCCAATAACAAGTTCTCATGAAGAGATGAGAGGCTAAAAGGGTATAATGGGGAGAAACATGAACCATTAAGCGCCTAGGGGCATAATGGGGTCATGTTGGCGCCTTTGCTTCATTATGGAAGTAAAGGGCGCCTCCCCTATCTTCCTAGGATGGAATGCATGCCTCTATGGCATTGCTTGGGGCGCAAGGCAAGGCCTTGGCGCACAAGGAAAGGCGTGGGGAAAATAAGGAATGGTTGAATGAGGATTATGGAAATGTCTTGGAGACTTTCCTTGTCTCATACCTCCTCATCCTAGCCCTACACTTGTCATGATCCTAGCCCTTACCCTAACCGCCTCTTGCCATATAAATGTGACCCTAGTCGCCCCCTCTTGTGAGTGATAAATCCTTGAAGGCGTGAATACAAGAAGAGGGGCGAATGCTTGGAGCAAGGGCGCATCTTCCTTCTTCCATAACCGCAAGCCACTTCCTCCTTTCCTCTTGGCGCAAGGAACATTAGTGCTTGGCGTTTTGAATAGTCTTCCTTCTTCTCTTGGCGCATCATCTCTCTTGGTGGCGCAAGTGAAGTAGAGTATCTCCCTAAGGCTTGGATCTTCTTCCCGACGCTAGCACCGGGCGTGGAAGAAGAGAACTCAAGAGATCCGTGTGTGCGAGACTGCAGAGGGCGCACACTTGGACGCCTACATCGGCATCGCTCTTCATTGCTCTTAAGGTATTTCCTAACTCATCGTGTCGACTCCCTTGCTTGTGATCTTCACTGGGTTTTTGGGACCGGCCTGTTTCGGGGACATTCTTCCGCTGCGTAAAATGTATGTCCATGACTCTGAAAATTGTAAAATGTCCCCGGGGTTTCCCAACAGAAGATAGACCGACTCTTGCTCGATCCTAAACTCTGTAGATAACTTCTCTGAATATTGAGCATCTTTACTTTCATCTTCAGACTCTCCAACAAAATCATCTCTAGGTGGCATATGAGGATCTTCCATCTGGGTGCTACCGCATATCAAAATCGTGCTGTAGTGCTCCCTTGGATTTACCTCGGGTTGCCTAGATAATGAACTAGCTTGTTGAGCAATCTGGTTCTCAAGCATCTTTGAATGGAAAATCAGATCATCCACATTTGAGTTCAACTGCCTGATGGATTCATCCGCACTCTCATTGTGCTTTGATTGGGTGGCGATGAAATTTTCCAATAGTAGCTCCAAGTTAGATTTCAATGGTGGATTAAACTGTTGTTGCTGAAACCCTTGTGGTTGCCAGTAATTTGGATGAGGGAACTGATTGCTGATATTTTCTTGCTGAGCCTGACTAGTGAAGTTTGGTAGGAAAGCTGGATTCTGATTGTCTTGGTAGGAGAAATTAGGATAATTCCGCCATTCGGGGTTGTATGTGCCTAAATATGGATCGTTCTGGTTCCTCTGATTCACAATGCCCGCAAGAACCTGATCTAAAGATAGATCAAAAGAAAAAAACGAAGCCATAATCTGGCAGTTAGTAGCACCATGTCCAACATTTCCACAAATTTCACAAGAAACAAAATTAATTGATGCTGAATTAAAGTTCATTGAAGTAGTAAACATGATTAGTAATACCAAAGAATATTACAAGCTTGAATAAAGCAAGAAGATAGGAACTATCAATAAATTAACTAAAATAAAAACAAATAAAAATAAAAAAGTATCCAGTCTATCAACTCAACTATTAGTCGATATTGACTGAGCCTTGCTCCCCGGCAACGGCGCCAAAAACTTGATAGGTTCCGCAAGTGCACGAACTATCGAAGTAGTAAATAATATCGTTCCCACAGGGAGCAGGTGTCAAGTACCGACCTTTAGCGTCATTGAAAGCTAGATGGTTCAATTTAAAAATGGAAAATAGAACTAATTCTAAAGTATCGAATCAAAGAAATCAGCGACTAAAAGGGTAAATTACAGTTTAAGAAGTGTTCGGAACTTCAGGTTTTACCACGTTGAATGCTTTATATGCAAAACATTGAATCAAATTTAAATAGAAAACGGATCTCCTTCTCTCGAAGCGCAATCCGACAATAAACAACTTAAGGCGATCTATCCTATGGTACAGATTACCTTCTCTCTGTAAGGGTCCCCTTCGATGGGGGAGCGAAACCCTAGATAGGCGCATAACAAAAATTTTGAGCGGAAGCAAGGGTTTCTCATGATCTTTTGCATGTCATATGATCAACTTTCATGAACTAGTATAGATCAGAAAAGATTCATACCATGGCCATCGCTTTGATGGAGCTTTGGAAGAAGATCGCAAAAGGGCTTTCCTCCGAAGGTACCGCACACAAGAAGATAGATGGCGCCTCCTTGTTGATCCTTGTGCTAGCAAAGATCTTCAAGTCTCCTTGTTGAATGGAAGGGAAGAGGAGATGTTTTTCTTGGCCGAGAGCTCCTTGTCGTCAACCCCTTCGATCACACGAGAGTGTATGCGTCAAGAGGAATGGGCGACCAATTTTAGCGAAGAGAAGTGAACGTGAGGCGTTGAGAGGCTATTTTGGAAACCGCCACTTCCAAAAATTGCAAGCCTTCACTTCATGCGTTGATGCGTTCACCCAAGTGAACCGAACGCACATTCTTCTCCCCTTTGAACCATGCGCTCACGTATGAGCGGGTTCATATTGGTTTGGTTCAAAAAACCAATCAAGCCAAGCCTTTAGTCCAGATCAAATTAAACCCTAAGGTTCCAGATCTGACCGTTCATCTCTTAATGTTCCTGATCTCACCGATCTAGAATCATCTCTCTCGATCGAAGCTTACCGATCTCAAGTCCTAATCAATCAAACATGATCAGACCAGATCTCACTTACAATCAGAGTTTAAATCCCTTTAAACTGAACCAAAACAATTCAGTCCACACGATCTGACATGAGTAAGCCATATCATCAAATTGTGCGACCCTAAGGGTTTCCTTTAAATGTCAGTAACGATAACTTACGTTATCACGATCAGTGAGGGGTATCTAGCAACACATCACTATCTCCCGATATAAAGGAAAGAGTCTTCCAAGACTACACCCAAACCACAGCATAAGTGTGAATCCACTTCACGAGGCATACATGTTTCCTTTGCCACTGGATGTTCTTATTGGACAAGCGTGTCAAGCCTGTAGCTCCAATATGATGAGCATGATTAGATCAGATGATCATAGTCACCTGGGTATGGCCATACACTTTCTCAATCATCTCATTCGAGGGGGCCCCTTTAGAACATCACACTCCAATCAAGGAGACGGCAATCCTATATCTATCACTAGTGCCCTAACCTGACTCATGATCATTATCCAAGATAGTCTATAACCATTATGTTTCAAATGATATTGAACTACCTCAAAACAATGACAATCATCATTTAGAAACACAAGTGATCTCAAGTCAGAGGACATGTGCCACTTGTTGCAAACAAGGATTATTCACATTGTGACAAGCAATTGAATATCCTAGTAGGGTCTGTCCAGTACATCCAATGTACCCATGAGTCTACATCTTATTCCATGCTCGAAGCATCCTATAAGATTAGAACACATATTAGTCTCAATCATATCAAGGCTGTCTCATGTTCACCAAGATATCTCGACTAAGGACATAGAGCATGTCAGCCTCGCTGAACAGCATTGAGACATTATTCAGAAGCACACTTATTGCAGCAGACAATGTAACAAACTGAATAACAACCATTGCCTTTATAAACATAAGAGTTTATACATGATACTGAAAGAATCCCAAGGCCTCAAACATTAGCCTTAAGGGCATACCCCAACACTCTCGAAGCATAATCCGGTGCCTACTTAAGCTAATTTCCTACTCTGTAGCAAAACTAACTTAAGAGACCCATTGGGCTCTATGATGATCGTGAATCCTCGAGTGACATTGAACAACTCTCGTAATCCAAGTCACAAGTTTAAATGAGCAGTCGAGTGTTACGATTCACCTCTCAGTTCATCTCGTAACACTTCACACATATCGATGTTTGGCCAAAACATAAATACGCAATAAGCACACTACATTTAAATAAGTAAATTTACTAAAAAGTATCACTGAGATTCATAAAAGATGTTTACATGTGAGAATTTGTTCAACGGGCTATGCCCGAGTCCCGAACTAGGGTTTTACTCTAAAGTATACATCGTTTTACACACAAAAACCTTAGAAATCAAACTCAAAAGTGAGGGAAATTACTAATCAAGGGTAAGAGATGATGAATTTTTGGTTTTCTCTCGAAAGCCCCAAAGAATCTGGTCGAATCGAGCCTTCGAACGAGCAAAATCACCCTTTTTCGCCCTAGTCACATTTTCTCCAAAGTTAGACCCCCAAAACCGCTCCAAAAATCCTATTTTATGGCTCTATCCCTTCCTTAGGCAGTTAGGAAGTTTCCCTCCAAATTTTAGCAAATTCCAACTTCAGAATCACTCAAATCGGGCGAAAAACCGTCGAAAGGTCGAAACTTTGCGGAAGCCGTCACGGGTGTGATGATAAGCACGGCCAGGGCGTGCTTGGCTCTGGAACTTGCGATGAAGTAAGCACGGCCGTGCTTCTGGACACGGCCAGGCCGTGTCTAGCTTGTAGATTGCTGCAGAGACAATCATGGCCGTGATCATGATCATGGCCTGCCCGTGTTCTCTGCAGAAAGCTCCGATTTGCCTCAAATTTGACCTGTGACCTCCTAGCACTGTGAGGAATCTTCTCGTAATATCAAATCATCAAAATCTTCACAAAAATATGGTAAAATGACCTGCATTTCACAACTAATATAAAAAATAGTGAAGATTCCATACTTTACAAGAAAAGATATCAAAATGTGACATAAAATAGAACTTAAGCCTATAATGATGATAGAAACAAGATTCTAAATCCTATAAAATTGACACCTATCACATAGTTTTAGGGGATGTCAATGATGACTACATTATGAGGACATGGTAGCAATGATGTACTGCTAGGTGTCACTCATTGCTTGTGATGACTTGAGGCTATCATTGTCAATGTCTGAGGAACCAACAGGGTCATGCACCTAGACACTCGAGATCTCGTATTGATCGAGTTGTCTATGATTGAGTCATTTGATTGATTTGAGTCAGTTTGGGAGTCCGATGCATCACGGATGTGTCTGATAAGTTGGAGATGACATTATAGAGCATTGTTATATTTTGACTTTAGTTAACCACGATTGACCTTTGGGTGACCTGTTCTGCTCCGCAAGTGCACGGATACTCGAAGTAATAAAGAAAGATATTGAACCACAGAGACCTTATTGTTAAGTACCAAATAGTTATATTCTTACTAGCTAAGCAACCGAATAATGGCAAAGTAATGATGGAAAACACACGAAATCAGATAATTAGAGATAAACATTGGGACTAGGGTTTCATCCACCTTAATTCTAATGACTAGACATAAATAAAAGGTCGTCAGACTAATCTTATTATGATAAAGACTTAATTTACTTCATAAAGGGATCATCTCACTTTCGTGCAGACAATCATGCAGGGATCAATCCTCACTTTCGCGCAAGATCTATCCCAACGCTAAGAATAAGTAAATCATCAATCAAAGAACTCAAAGATCACTTTCGTGCATCCGAATTCTAAGTTGATTGTCTCAAGCAGAATCTCAAGGATCACTTTCGTGCATCCGAGACTCAACACAAGTCCTACCTATGGTTCTCCAACGTTCCGATCCTCACTTTCGTGCAAGATCTCCACGTTTGATACACTAACTTAATCCTAGGTTCATAATTATCAACATGGCAATTACGTCACTAAAATAAAGAAATAAGAACTTTAACCTAATTTCTTACGGTGAGTTCCTATTTATCAATTTTAGGGTTCCAATTCTCAAGCAAGTCACCTTTCGGTACTTATTGCGAGAACTCTAGACATGATAACAAGAAGTAAACTAAGGAGAATTTTAGAACAATAATCACATAGGTAAAATTATCATGGCAAAATTATCTTGACGAAATAAAAAGTATCTAATCATTAAAAATCAAAGGGATTACACCCCATGTCCCAAAATATGTCTAAGCTTGCATGGAGAAGAAAATACAATAATCCATAATTTCAGAAGATCAAAAATCAACTAGAAAAGAGGTTTTAGAAAAATACACCACGGCTGTAACACAAATTACAGTCGTATTTTGCAAGGAAACTCGGTGTGAATAGTGCCCGAGAGTTTCTTTCATTGATTCCTCCTCCGATTGAACTCCTTTTCCTCTAAAACTTTTGGGATGTTGTCTTCTCCTCTAGGCGAAGCTTTTGTATGAAATTCACGGCCTGAGGTGCCCTCTACGCCTCTCGACGTGAGGCCAAACCCTAAGCGCCTCTCTATCGATTTCTCTCTCAATAAAAATGTATGCTTTCACTTCGTGTGTGTTCTTCTCTTAAAGACGAGTCTGCAACAACTTTCAGATCTCAATTTGGAGGTCTGGATCAAAAGTTATGGTCCGGGCAAGATTTGGCCCGAAAAAGTCGCTCGTCCAGGAAGAAAATACGGTCGTGTTTTATTTTACGGCAGTGCCGTATTTTGGTTCTATGAACCCTGTGTCAAAATTACGGCCCGTAAAAGTTATTATGGCAGTGCCATAAAATCAGACAAGTTCTCTGGTCTGAAATCTCTGAGGAATACGACACCGTAAAATGGTTTACGGCAGTGCCATAATTTCAATGGATCTCTCTGTTCTGAAGCGCTCCAAATTACGGTCCGTGTAATTCTTTACGGTGGTGCTATAAAATCAGGGAAACTTTCTGATCTAAAAATCCACCAAATTACGGCAGTGCTCCGATATTACGGTATTGTATGAAAATACGGTACCGTAATATAAAATACGGCACTACCGTATTTTGGGCAGTTGCTTCGATTTACGTGAAATTTATCGGGTGATCTCCTCTTGATGATGGTAACTCTTCTATGTCTTCGATTTTGCTTGAAAACACCTCAAAATAGTGCCATTTACCTAAAAATTATGAAACACCAAAATAGAAGTAGATTTTGCAATATTTGATAATTTTGGCATAAAAATAAGCAAAAGATCTTCAATTGAGCATGAAAAGATATATAAAATGATACAAAATATACTATATATTTTGGTGTCATCATGACCACATTTGACCTCGGTAGGCTAGGTCCAGTCGATAGGTCAAATGTTGTGTTGGGAATGCCCAGGGATTTTTAAATTTTATTACATACACAGCGGAAGCAATCCCCCAAACAGGCCAGTCCTAAAAACCCAGAAGATCGAGTCAGGCAAGGGAGTTGACACTGTGAGTAGAAGATAGTACCTCAAAGCAAAGGATGGAGAAGTGATGTAGGCGCCCAAGTGTTCGCCCTCTACAGTCTAGCACACAGCCGATGCTCGAGTCTTCTTCTTCCACATCCGGTGCTAGCCTCGGGAAGAAGATCCACGCCAAGGGAGTCCTTCTTAATCACTTGCGTCAACCTTTAGGAAGTGGTTGCGCCAAGGAAGGAAGAGGAGAAGAGAAGCCACCTTTGATGGAAGAAGTGTTGAGAAACCCCGGGGATATTTTACAAATTTTCATAGAGATTACAATACAAGCACAGCGGAATAATATCCTCGAAACAAGCCGATCCAAAAAACCCAGTGAAGATCTTCATGCGAGGGGGTCGACACGATGAGATAGTAAGTACCTAGAGCAAGCTGAAGGTCGATGTCGAGGTACACGCCCAAGTGCTGACTCTATATTTTATAGCATATTTCTTGCTAAATCCTCTACATTTTTTGGTCATAATCATGCTCTATTGCTTATTTTTATGCCTTATTTTTCAAATATTTTGGAATCTACACCTTTCTTAGTTTTTGATCAATTTCAGATAAAAAAGCATCATTATCACGAGTTTTCAAGAAATTTCAATACATGAACAAATTCTAATCATCAAGAGGAGTTTACTCATCAAATTTTAGGACAAACCAAGTTTTCCATCAAAATTACAGTAGTGCCGTAATTATTTTTATGATCGTAATTTAGGAATATGGCACTACCGTAATAAATTTCACGGGCGCACTCCGCAGAAGATTTTTGGAAATTTACGGCACTGCCGTAATGATTTTTACGGTGCTATGATTTCAGTCCAAATTCAGGCAGAAACTTCAGAGGATTTCAAACGAATTACGGCACTACTGTAATGGTTTTTATGGTACCATAATTTCGGGCGAATTTCATACAAAAGCTTTCAGAAACAATCGCGAAGATTACGGCACTACCATGACGAATTTTATGGTGCCATAATTACGGGCCATATACCTACAGAAACTTCAGAAGTAATTATGGCAGTACCATAATGATCGTCACGGTAGTGTAATTTTACGCCCAGTTGCCCGATTCTTCCGCCGAAAAATTAAAAAGATGATTTCTTGAGATTTAGGGTACCAATTGAAGATCCGAAAAAAGGGGGACGCTCAACATTAGCAAGCGAAGATTTTCGAAGCAAAAGGAACAATTTTCATTCACTCTCCAGGGAGAATTTTAGGGAATCGCTGCCGTGCTAGGGTTCATTGCCGTTCATCGTACAGACCACCTCCGGCCACGAAATTTGAAAGGGAGCTTCACCTAAGGAAGGAGAACACACCACAGAAGTTTCAGAGTGAAATGATATCGATTAAGGGAGAAATCAACAAAAATGTGGTCGCCTGCACTGTTCATCGTGACTCTGCTGCAAATTACAGGCTGTAATTTTCATTACAGCCCTGTCTTGTAACTTTTACTCTTCCCTTTCGATTTCTGATCAATCTAAAACCATGTTTTATTGTAATCCTTCAATCATGCTAGCTTAAACTTTCTTTTGGGACAAAGGGTATAATCCCCTTGATATTTCAATGACTAGATGATCTTTATTCCATCAAATATTTTTGGTATGGTAATTTTACTTAAGAGATTAATGTCTTTAATCTTTTCTGGTTTCGATCATTAACATGTATTAGAGTTTTGTGTTATGGACTGAGAAGATGATACACAAAACTTGGAACCCTAGAATTTATGGTAGGAGCTCATCATAAGAGATTAGTTGTGTTCTTATCTTTAGATTTTATAAGTTTAATTCTTGTTGATGTTCTGATCTAGAAATTATTATTGTTTTAGACATGAAATATGCTTGAGATAGATATTGGATTGTTTGAAAACCTTAAGTAAAACCTGTGAAACTAAGGTATGAGAATACTTAGTTTTGTTTGAGATCTTGACATTGAGATGGAATGCATGAGAGTGATTCTTAATCTCTCTGTTAAAGTTTACTTATATTAAACATTGAATAGATCTTGCACGAGAGTGAGAATCGTTCTTTGTAAATTGACTGCGCGAGAGCTAGTTAATTTCTTTATTAAGTAAGCTATATCTTTACCATAACGAAAATAGATTGATGAACATTTAATTATATCTAGTCATAAATATTAAGGTGGATGAACCCCTAGTCCCAATTCTTTCTCTCTGATTTTTCGTATACCGTTCACTCATTTATTTTCATCATTCTTGATTTGTTTAGCTAGTGAGAACTCAATTCATCGGTACTTAACAACGAGGTCTCTGTGGTTCGATATCTTAAATATTACTTCGAGTATCCGTGCACTTGCGGACTACAACACCAAGCGTGCGCCCTCTGCAGTCTCACATACACGGATGCCTCAAGTTCTCTTCTTGCAGGCTCGGTGCTAGCCTTGGGAAGAAGATCCAAGCCTTAGTTCATCTTCTAGATCTCTTGCGCCACTTTCAAAGGAAGAAGCGCCAAGTTATTGCCTCACAGCGAGTCGGTCCGGTATATCCATCATTGATATACCCATTGTTGGTGTATATGCCCTAGGACCTAGTTTTGGTCCATTATTTGTACTACTTAACATTAATATATATATCATTCTGGCATTGTCGTTATCATTATTTGTTTACATCTACGAATATGTACTTATATGATAATGTCCCTGGAGACAGATTGGATCTGTGCTCAAATGATTGTCCCCAATCGATGTACCTGAGTGGATATGGGACAACTCTGGTACTTGTGAGACTGGCATATGGGCTGGTTAGGTACGAGGTACTAATGCAGACATATAGGTATATCAGTGGTGGATATACTGGACCGATCCGCTGTGAGGCAATGACTTGGTGTCACAAGTTATCCTCACAAGTGATAGGAGATGCATTGATCCCTTGACTTGAGGTCATTGGCCATTCTATATGGTTAGGGACATGCTTTGATACAACCTAACACCTCACTGTAGTTGGGGGGTAATAACGGTTGTCATTGAGCATGTCATGACCCATATGAAAAGGTCAATAGACAGACATAGGATTTGCCCCTTCCTAAGGGAAGCTTGATATCCATGGAGCTCCTCTATGGATCTATGACTGAAAGTGTATGGCCATACCCAAGTTAGACCTGATTTAGTCATAGCCATGAGATTTGATGAAAAACAAGTGGTGACACACTTGTCCAATCGGATATCAGTACGGCAAAGAGACTGTAATGCATCGGTACCCACTTGCGATAATAGGGATCTCGATGTGGATATCCATTCCGATGACTTGGGTAGCAGCGATGCACTGCTGGGTGCCACTCACTGCTTGTGATGACCTTAGGTCAGCACTGCCAACGTCAGAGGAACCTATAGGGTCGCACACCTTGATACTCAAGTTCTCGTATTGATCGAGAAGCCTTATGATCGAGTTATTGGATAACTCGGATCTATTTTGGAGATTCCATCAGCGCCAATGGGCCTAATGAGATGGAAGAGATTTATTGGAGCCAACTTCCATTTACGGCATATTAACCATGGTTAGCCCAGTTTGACCTCAGGTTAAATTGGATTGGATCCAAGGGCTTGGTTAATATGCATAATGGACATTGGGCTGGGCCCATTGAAAAGTTGGGCTTAATGGGCTTAAGGAGAAGGATGTGTAGGCGCATGGTTAACCCTAGTTAGACTAGGGTTGGCGCCTACGGCAAATATGGTTAATATAATTTGATATTAATTATTTGTGGGTTGTTTAATTAATTAATTAAAATAATTGTATGGAGTCCTATTTAATAGGGCTGATTATTTAAATTATTAATTAGAGTCCTAATTGGATTAGGACTTGATTATTTAAATGATTAATTAGAATCCTAATTGGATTAGGACTTAATTAAATCATTAAAATAATCCTATTCCTATTTCTTCTCCTAGCCACTACTCTAACCGCCCCTTGCTCTATATAATGAGCCCTAGCCGCCCCCTCTCATGAGACACAACTTATTGAAGGCGTGAGAACAAGAGGAGGGGCGAGAGCAAGAGGATCAAGAGGAGTTGGCGCATCTCTTTATTAACCAAGCCGCAAGCACTTCTTCTTCTTCATCCTTGGCGCTTCTTCTATTGAAGGTGGTGCAAGTGTGACTTGTGCTTGGCGGCATCTCCCTCTTCCTTCTTCAACCTTGGCGCATATACCTTGGAGGTGGCGCAAGTTGAGAAGAAGGTGACCTAAGGCTTGGATCTTCTTCCCGAGGCTAGCACCGGACGTGGAAGAAGAGGACCCGAGGTGATCCGTGTGTGTGAGACTGCAGAGGGCACACGCTTGGGCGCCTACTACGACATCAGCCTCGCATTGCTCATAAGGTATTTTCTATCTCATCGTGTCAATTCCCTCGCATGCGATCTTCACTGGGTTTATGGGACTGGCCTGTTTCGGGGGTATTCTTCCGCTGCGCAATGTATTTGCATCTCTGAAATTTTGTAAAATATCCCCGGGGTTTCCCAACAGTGGTATCAAAGCAACTTGCGAGACTCGAATGATGTATTTTCATGCTTTTCCATGCTCACTTGCCATATTTACAATTTTTGCAAATTGCATATTCCTCTGGCAAACGATTTTTCTAAAGTAGGAAAAATTAGGGTTTCTTATTCCTATCATCTTTTCAATTTCTTTTGGATCTTTGGATTATTTTTCTAGCATGATTTAAGGATCAAAGGCACACGTGATTTTGTCAAGTAGGACGGGCATTGTGTCTTCGGACTGGCCGAGTCTCTTGATCTGACAAAATTACCAGCCGAGAGGATCTTTGAAATCATCATAAAAATTAATTGCAAATAACCAAGAGATTTGTGAAAAGAAGATGAGGAAAAGAGACTAGTTTTATGAAAAAATAAAATTTCAGATTTTATGTTTTTCATGAGCATGTAGAACTGCATGTGTAGATACCTTGCTTGTGCATAATATTGTGATCATGAGTCAAGCCCCTTTGCATGCTTGTGATGTATCTTTGTGAGGCTTGCGTGCCGCTTTTCTTTTCTTTTATTTTTGTAATAAGAAGAAGAAGATTAGGGGCGCAATCACATGGAACCCTGGCGCATGCATGCTTGATGGCGCATGGAGGAGAGGCGCAAGATGGCATGGCCAAACCAACCCTAGGGTTTGAGAGCTAGCCATCTTGGCTCCTTGCATAGTGGCGCATCATCTATGGAGAAAGTGTTGGGGTATGCCCTTAAGGCTAATGTTTGAGGCCTTGGGATTGTATCAGTATCATGTAATAAACTCTTATGTTTATAAAGGCATGGTTGTTATTCAGTTTGTTACATTGTCTGCTGCAATAAGTGTACTTCTGAATAATGTTTCAAAGCTGTTCAGCTAGGCTGACATGCAGTTATGTCCTTAGTCAAGATATCTTGGTGAACATGAGACAGCCTTGATATGATTGAGACTAATATGTGTTCTAATCTTATAGGATGCTTCGAGCATGGAATAAGATGTAGACTCATGGGTACATTGGATGTACTGGACAGACCCTACTAGGATATTCAATTGCTTGTCACAATGTGAATAATCCTTGATTGCAACAAGTGGCACATTTCCTCTGACTTGAGATCACTTGTGTTTCTAAATGATGATTGTCATTGTTTTGAGGTAGTTCAATATCATTTGAAACATAATGATTATAGACTATCTTGGATGGTGAGCTTGAGTCAGGTTAGGGCACTAGTGATAGATAAAGGATTGCCGTCTCCTTAATTGGAGTATGATGTTCTAAAGGGGCCCCCCTCTGTATGAGATGATTGAGAAAGTGTATGGCCATACCCAGATGACAGTGTTCATCTGATCTAATCATGCTCATCATATTGGAGCTACAGGCTTGACACGCTTGTCCAATAAGAACATCCAGTGGCAAAGGAAATTTGCATGTCTTGTGAATTGGATTCACACTTGTGCTGTGGTTTGGGTGTAGTCTTGGAAGACTCTTTCCTTTATATCGGGAGACAGTGATGTGTTGCTAGATACCCCTCACTGATCGTGATAACGTAAGTTATCGTTACCGACATTTAAAGGAAACCCTTAGGGTCGCACAATTTGATGATATGGCTTACTTAAGTCAGATCGTGTGGACTGAATTGTTTGGGTTCAGTTTAAAGGGATTTAATCTCTGATTGTAAGTGAGATCCAGTCTGATCATGTTTGATTGATAAGGGCTTGAGATCGGTAAGCTTCGATTGAGAGAATGGATGCTAGATCGGTGAGATCAGGAGCATCAAGAGATGAACGGTCAGATCTTAAGCCTTAGGGGTTTTTGTTATGATCTGGACTAGTTGCTTGGTTTATTTGGTTATTGAACCAAATCGATTTGAACCAGCTCATTGGGTGAGCGCATGGTTCAAGTAAAGAGGCATTGGCGATTGGGGTAATGCATGGTCGCATGAACGTTGAGACATTGCTATTTTTAGATAGCATGTTCTCTAACGTGACCACATCTCACGTTCACGCCAAGAGAACTTCTCTCTCGCCTTTCCCCACTTACTCTCGAGAGGGCATTCGTGTGTGACGAGTCTTGGACGCCTTGGAGAGTCATTTGGCAAAGCGAGCAAAGCTTCATCCATCCCTTCCATTCGATCAAAGACACCTCTTGGAACCTTGCTAGCACAAGGAGCACCAAGGAAGTGAGCGCATCCTCATTCTTGTGTGCGCATCATTTGGAGGAGATCTCTCTTGCTCTCTCTTTCCAAGACGCCATCCAACACATGGCTTCGGTATGAATTCTTTTCATGTTGTTAAGTTGATCATATTGCATGCGATGATACTAAGAAACCCACTCCGCTGCTTTAGAAGAAATTTTTCATGCGCCTATCTAGGGTTTCGCCACCTTGTGAGGACTTACAATTGGTATCAGAGCCTTGGTTGATGCATGTTTTATGATTGCTATACCATGTTTTGTGATCCATGTTTGCGCAACATGCTTAGATTTATAGGTTAGGTTACATGCGAAAATGATTACATATGTTTTTCATGTTTGAGCATGTATGAAAGTCGGCGCTTCTTTATTGTTGATGTTTTATCAAACGTATATTACTTGCGCGACCTCACTAGATCTAAGGTCTTACTATAAATCCTTAGACGAGTAGGGTTGATGTCATCCTCTAGGTTAGATCCAACCAGTCTGATCAGATCATCTGACAGCCTAGATGGGTCGACCAAATAGCACCTTTGCGCAAGCAAGAGGTGGTTGTAGGTCGACTGCATCACAGGCGTGTAGCGATGTCTGGTTGAGACAACCCATGAACGCACATGAGTTAGGCCCGGGGTCACACCCGCTTGCCAGAACTCATGGGGTGGTTCAGCCCTTGGCGCATGCATAGTTGACCACTGGGTCGACTCAAGTCAGTTAGGACTTGGTGCATGCAAGGGCACTGGATCTGATTAGATTGGATGAGTGGATCCCTATTAATGGACCGTTGTAAGGTTGTAGGGCATATAAGAATATTAAAATTGATGCCAAAGGGGTTTTCAAAACTTTAATTTCTTAATTGGATCACATGCTGTTTGGATGCCATGTGTGTTTATTTTATCTTATGTGGGCTGCCCGTTTAATGTGTGCTGTGCTGGGGCCTGCGTGCCTGGAAATGACATGTAAATTATTTTATTGTGATCTGCGCATCACATTTCCATTAATTTATAAAGTGTTATTGACCTGCGTGTCAATCTTGTCTAGATAGTTAAATTGTAATTTAATTAGACAAGAGCACAGAGCACACTTGGCAGAGGCGCATGCAGCAGTGGCTTGACCAGGTGGGAGGTCCAGGGTTCGACTCTGGGACCAGGCGCACTTTCCCTGGTAGGCGCACCTGAGTTGCAGTAGGCGCTTGGGCCCTGGTTTGGGCCAGATGAGCAGCAAAAGACCCATGAAGAAAAGCAAGTGAAGACTTAAGTGAAATTAAGGTCTTACTTAGGCTTCTGGGCTTTTACCACATAAGATTAGCTTGCTTTCTTTTATTGTTTAATTACAATTAGAATAGCATGATTTAAATCTTCTGCTATCATCATAGGAATTGTAGGAACCCCTAATCATAAGGGGGCAAAACCCTAAGCATGGCGCTAATGTAAAATATGCAAGCGGAAGCAAGGGTTCAAGATCATTTGCATGCCATATGTTCAACTATAATCGATTGAATAGATTGAGATAAAAATCATACCAACGCCATATGCTTGGAAGTCGGCTTGGATAAAGAGAACAAAGTAGATCTCCTCCACAAGTTCACACACAAGGTGAAGATGCTTACTCCTTGCGGTCTCTTGTGCTAGCAAGACACCCAAGCCTTCAAGTGTCGAATGGAAGGGGATGATGAACCTCTTGGCCGAGAGCTCCTCTTGCTCAACCTCTCCTTCTCTTCGTCAATCACCACCCAACCAAAGTCGAATGCGTTGAAGAGAAGAGCGCAAACGCATATGCGTTTTTGGCATTGAAGTGAGTGAAACCGGCCCTTGATGACTTTCCATAAATGGAAGCTCATCAAGTCCATGCGCTCAACTCAACCCAAACGCATTTTAGGATTGAACCATGCGTTCACCATTGTGAACCGGTTCAATCCAAAATGTCAAATCGGCTTTGGTTCAACAAACCAAACCGAAATAGCTCTAGCCACTTGGTCTAGACCAAATTGAACCCCCAAGGCTCATGATCTAACCATTCATCATCTGATGCCCTTGATCTCTCCGATCTAGCATCACCTCTCTCGATCGAAGCTTACCGATCTCAAGTCCTAATCAATCAAACATGATCAGACCAGATCTCACTTACAATCAGAGATTAAATCCCTTTAATCTGAACTCAAAGAATCCAGTCCATACGATCTGACTCAAGTAAGCCATATCACCAAATTGTGCGACCCTGAGGGTTTCCTCTAAATGTCGGTAACGATAACTTACGTTATCACGATCAGTGAGGGGTATCTAGCAACACATCACTGTCTCCCGATATAAAGGAAAGAGTCTTCCAAGACTACTCCCAAACCATAGCACAAGTGTGACTCAATTCACAAGGCATACATGTGTCCTTTGCCACTGGATGTTCTTATTGGACAAGCGGGTCAAGCTTGTAACTCCAATACGATGAGCATGATTAGATCAGATGCACATAGTCATCTGGGTATGGCCATACACTATCTCAATCATCTCATATAGGGGGGCCCTTAGAACACCACACTCCTTAAACAAGGAGACGGCAATCCTTTATCTATCACTAGTGCCCTAACCTGATTCAAGCTCACCATCCAAGATAGTCTATAATCATTATATTTCAAATGATATTGAACTACCTCAAAACAATGACAATCATCATTTAGAAACACAAGTGATCTCAAGTCAAAGGACATGTGCCACTTGCTGCTTACAGGGATCATTCACATTGTGACAAGCAATGCAATATCCCAGTAGGGTCTGTCCAGTACATCCAATGTACCCATGAGTCTACATCTTATTCCATGCTCGAAGCATCCTATATGATTAGCACTCATATTAGTCTCCATCATATCAAGGCTGTCTCATGTTCACCAAGATATCTCGACTAAGGACTTATAGCCTGTCAGCCTAGCTGAACAGCTTTGAGACATTATTCAGAAGTACACTTATTACAGCAGACAAGGTAACAACCTGAATAACAACCATGCCTTATTATAAACTTAAGAGTTTATTACATGATACTTATACAATCCCAAGGCCTCAAACATTAGCCTTAAGGGCATACCCCAACAATCTCCCACTTGCACTTAATCTAATGGTTGAGAAATCTCAAACCCATATTATTACAGTGCTTCTCATGCTTCTGCTGCGCCAGAGGCTTGGTAAGCGGGTCTGCCAGATTGTCATCTGTATGAACCTTGCAAATCTTGATCTCGCCTCGATCAATGATCTCCCGGATCAAGTGAAACTGTCTCTGTATGTGCTTGGACTTCTGGTGCGACCGTGGTTCCTTTGCTTGTGCTATAGCACTAGTGTTATCACAGAAGATAACCAAAGGATCTGCACTCGAAGGAACGACACCAAGTTCTCTCACGAACTTACGAATCCACACTGCCTCCTTGGATGCTTCCGAGGCTGCAACATACTCGGCTTCTGTTGTGGAATCAGCAACAGTTGACTGTTTGAAGCTCTTCCACACCACTGCTCCACCATTCAAGCTAAAAACATAGCCTGATTGCGATCGGAAATCATCCTGGTCCGACTGGAACGAAGCGTCAGTATATCCCTCTATACTGAGTTCTTCCTGACCACCATATATCAAGAACATATCTTTGGTCCTCCGCAGATATTTTAAGATGTTCTTGACTGCAATCCAGTGCGCCAATCCTGGATTACTTTGGAATCGACTGGTCACGCTTAACCCGTAAGCGACGTCTGGGCGAGTACACAACATCGCATACATAATGGACCCAATAGCCGAAGCATAAGGCGTATTGTCCATTTCATCTTTCTCAGTCTGTGTTTGTGGACACTGACTCTTTGAAAGATTCAGACCATGTCTGACTGGAAGATATCCACGTTTAGAATTCTCTAAATGGAATCTCTCCAGGAATTTATCGATGTAAGTACTCTGGCACAGCCCGAGAAGCCTCTTAGATCTATCCCGGTAGATCTTGACACCTAATACATAGGCTGCTTCTCCTAGATCTTTCATCTGGAAACATTTTCCTAACCATGCCTTAACAGCATGCAGTTCAGGAATATCATTTCCAATGATCAAGATATCATCGACGTAGAGGATTAGGAATGTAATCACGCTCCCACTAAACCTCTTATATACACACGGGTCATCTTCGTTCTTGATGAAACCAAACTCAGAGATTGATTCATCAAAACGAATATTCCAGCTTCTTGATGCTTGTTTAAGTCCATAAATGGACTTCTTTAACTTGCATATTTTATGACGATCTGCTGGATTAGTGAAACCTTCCGGTTGTGTCATATACACATCCTCATCCAGATTTCCATTAAGGAAAGCTGTCTTCACATCCATTTGCCAGATCTCATAGTCGTAATATGCTGCTATCGCGAAAAGAATCCGAATAGACTTAAACATGGCTACAGGAGAGAAAGTTTCATCATAATCTATCCCGTAGATTTGTTTGAAACCTTTCGCAACTAGCCTGCCTTTATAGGTAACCACGTTACCGTCCATGTCAATCTTATTCTTGAAGATCCATTTACAGCCTATAGGGATTACTCCCGGAGGCGGATCAACCAAATCCCAGACTTGGTTATCTGACATGGAGTCCATCTCGGCTCGCATAGCTTCAAGCCATCTAGCTGATTCCGGTCCACTGACCGCATCCGCATAAGTTAGGGGTTCATCATTATCAATGATGTAGACTCCGTCATAGCGCTCAGGCTGTCGACGGATCCTACCCGATCTTCGCGGTTCCCGTGATATCTGAGCCTCAGGTTGTTCAGTAACCTGATCTACCAGCTCAGGCACATCCAACTCTGCTTGACTACTTTGTCCTTCCTCTGAATTCTCATCCAGCTTTATTTCTCTCCCACTGGCCTCTTGCAGAAGAAACTCCTTCTCAAGAAATATGGCTGTCCGAGCAACAAAAACCTTGTTCTCTTTGGGATCGTAGAAATAATAACCCTTAGTTTCCTTAGGGTAACCGACAAAGATACATTTCTCAGATCTGCTCTCCAGTTTCCCAGAGGCGAGCTTTTTGACATAAGCCTCGCAACCCCAGATCCTGATAAATGTCAAGCTAGGCTGTTTTCCATACCATAACTCATATGGCGTCTTTAAAACTGCCTTGGATGGCACTCGGTTTAGTACCTTTGCAGCTGTTTCCAGTGCAAAACCCCAAAAGGAATATGGAAGAGTGGCCTGACTCATCATAGAACGAACCATGTCTAGTAACGTTCTATTTCTCCTCTCGGACACACCATTCCATTGCGGTGTTCCTGGCGGAGTGAGCTGTGAGATAATCCCACACTCCTTCAGATAGTCAGTAAATCCATGACTCAGGTATTCACCACCTCGATCAGAACGAAGTGCCTTGATATTTCGGCCTAGCTGATTTTGTACTTCATTTTTGAACTCTTTGAATTTGTCAAAAGATTCACTTTTATGTCTCATTAAATAGACATACCCATACCTACTGAAATCATCAGTAAAGGTAATGAAGTACTGATAGCCACCTCTGGCATGTTTACTAAAAGGCCCACACACATCACTGTGTATAAGGTCAAGTAAACCCGAAGCCCTTTGACCTTTGTGAGGAAAAGGAGACTTCGTCATTTTACCCATCAAACAAGCTTTGCATGTATCAATCTCCTCATAGGAGAATGATCCCAGCAGTCCATGTTCATGCAACCGCTTAATGCGCTTCTCGTTTATATGGCCTAAACGACTATGCCATAACAAGGTGCTGTCATCAGCATACTTGGCTTTCTTATTATCAATGTTTTGTATAGAATTTTCCATGTCCAACATGTATAACCCATTGTTAATTGAACCAGTTGCATACACAATATTATCATGAGATAAAACACACTTTGAAATATTGCATTCAAAGGCAAATCCTTTCCTGACAAGAGCAGGAATAGAGATAATATTCTTGGTAATACTCGGTACAAAATAACAATTGTTTAATTCTAATACAACGCCAGATGGTAAAGAAATGAAATAGTCTCCTACAGCAACAGCAGCAACCCGTGCCCCGTTTCCAACTCGTAGGTCTACCTCATGCTGTCCCACCTGCCTTCTTCTCTTGAGTTCCTGCACATTTGAACAAATGTGAACTCCACATGCAGTGTCCAACACCCATGATATAGTAGAAGAAGATAACATGACCTCAGTCACATATATACCTGAGCCAGAAGCGATGCTTCCCCTCTTATCTCCTTGGAGCGCTTTACAGTCCTTTTTCCAGTGACCCAGCTGGCCACAGTGGAAACACCTGTTGTCCTTCGACCGCTTCACCTTCTGTTTCAGGGCCTTGCTGTAATTCTTGATAGGGGCCTTGCCCTTCTTCCCCTTCTTCTTGTTCCTAGAAGGAACCATCAAGACAGAGGTTGAAGGCTTACCCTTCAGAGTTTCCTCAGTGGTCAAGAGCATATTCAGCAGCTCTGCCGGCGTACAATCGATCTTGTTCATATTAAAGTTAATAATGAACGCATCGAAAGAGGGCGGAAGAGACTGCAGAATAATGTCCACAGCAAGCTCCTGGTTGACGGTATGCCCCAGTTTCTCTAGAGCCTCCTTGTGCCCAATCATCTTGAGCACGTGAGCTCCCACTGGGCTCCCCTCAGCCAGTTTGCTCTGAAAGAAGAGCTTCGTCAGATTATAGCGCTCAGTCCTCGCCTGTGCAGCATATAGCATCTTGAGGTTCGCTATAATTTCTATAGCCGACATATCCTCATGCTGACGCTGCAGCGGTGGCGTCATAGACGCTAGCATCAGGCAAGCGACATCAATGCTATCATTGACGTGCTTTTCGTAGGCTTCCCGAACCGCCCTTGCGGCGTTCGGAGCGGGCTGCGGCGGTATCGCCGTCTCGAGGACATACAGTTTCCTCTCTGCCTTAAGAACAATCTTAAGGTGTCTGAACCAGTCAGAGAAGTTCGGCCCAGCAAACTTCTCCCTTTCCAGTAGGGATCGCACATTGAAGCTCATGGTGTTCGTTGCTGCAGGAATCTACAACAAGCAAGAACAGCAAGGTCAGTATCAATGTTTCAGAATCAATCCAGGACTTAAGAAAGATTCTTTTCTCACTATTTTGTCTGACTGAAAAATCCAGTAAACAGTCCGAAAGAGTAAACACTCTTTTAGTGAGATGGGATCCAGATTTCATACTTGGTCTCCGCGTCCCGCTCAGGCGAGATAAGATGCACAGAGATGACAAGCACTAGTTTCTGGTAGGCTGTCCCAGCCAATCGCCAACCCGTGCGATTCCCCTTCATCTTGGCAATCCAGCAGACTGTGCCAACTGAGTTGGTGCAACACAGTCTCTGATCCCAGAGATGGCTGCCTCCATGTGCTACCATATGCGCCACATATGTAGTCTACATGGTCAAGCTGACCTGACCTACTCCCTGGACCACCACGTGCTATGCTGAGCAACGAGAGGGGATAAATCCCAACTCTGTAACACGCAGGTGAAATCCAGCACCGTCTGAAGATAGATGGACGTGCCCACTGAGTGGGTTCAACACGGCTCCAACGATAGTCAGAAAGGTGAGGTTTCGCGTCAGAAGGCTTACGAGCTTGATATGTTAGCGTTGGATTTTAACGGTCTTTTATCTTCTTACTATCAGGCATGTCCTATGGCTATAGCAGAAGATAAACATAAATATGCAATTCTAATTATTAGCAATAAGTAGAAAGCATGATCTTATGTGGTAAAAGCCCATGAACCCTAGTAAGACCTTAATATAACTTAAGTCTTCACTTGAGCTTCTTTGCATCTCATCTGGTCCAACCCAGTGCCCTAGCGCCAAGAGCACCTCAGGTGCACCACCAGGTGAATGCCCCTCTTGGATGTGTGCCTTTGTTCTTGTCTAATCAAAGTACATTTGATCTATCTAGACAAGGTTGACTCGCAGGTCAACAACATATTATAAATTAAGTACAATGTGATTCGCAGATCACAAATTAATTTACAATTTTTAAGTCCAGGCACGCAGGCCCCAGCACAGCACACAATTGGGCAACCCACATAAGACTAAATAAACAAGCATATGGTTCAATCAACATGTGATCCAATCATCTTGAAATTAAAAGTTTTTGAAAACCCCATGGCATCAATTTTAATTTCCTTATGAGCCCTACAACCTTACAATGGTCCATTGATGGGGATCCACTCATCCATCTAGTTAGATCCTTTGCCCTTGCATGCACCGAGTCCTAACTGACCCGAGTTGACCTAATGGTCAACCATGCATGCGCCAAGGGCTGAACTACCCCCATGAGTTTTGGCAAGCGGGTGTGACCCCGGGCCTAACTCAAGTGTGTTCAGTAGTGTCTCAACCAGACCTCGCTACACGCCCTAGATGCAGTCAACCTATAGCCACCTTGTGCTTGCGCATAGGTGCTATCAGGTTAACCCATCTGAGCTGTCAGATGGTCTGATCAGACTTGGATCTAACCTAGTGGTGACTTCAACCTCATCAACCCATCTAAGGGTTTAATGTAGTGGCACCTTAGATCTAATCAAGCGCGCAAGATGTAAGTTTTAGAAAAACCTTAGAACATGCGCAATCATACAAACAAACAACATGCTTGCATATAACCCTTAGATCTAAGGGGGTCCCCTTCAAGGGGGAGCGCAAACTTTAGGGGGTCCCCTTCAAGGGGGAGCGCATACTTCATATAAGCAAAGCATGATACAAGCGCAACTTCATGTAAGCAAAGCATGATACAAGCGCAACTTCATGTAAGCAAAGCATGATACAAGCGCAACTTCATGTAAGCAAAGCATGATACAAGCGCAACTTCATGTAAGCAAAGCATGCCTCAAGTAAAAGTAAGCGCAACATGAGGATCACATCAGCAAACATAATAGCATGCATAGAGCCTAGCTCTGATACCAATTGTAGGAACCCCTAATCATAAGGGGGCAAAACCCTAAGCATGGCGCTAATGTAAAATATGCAAGTGGAAGCAAGGGTTCAAGATCATTTGCATGCCATATGTTCAACTATAATCGATTGAATAGATTGAGATAAAAATCATACCAACGCCATATGCTTGGAAGTCGGCTTGGATAAAGAGAACAAAGTAGATCTCCTCCACAAGTTCACACACAAGGTGAAGATGCTTACTCCTTGCGGTCTCTTGTGCTAGCAAGACACCCAAGCCTTCAAGTGTCGAATGGAAGGGGATGATGAACCTCTTGGCCGAGAGCTCCTCTTGCTCAACCTCTCCTTCTCTTCGTCAATCACCACCCAACCAAAGTCGAATGCGTTGAAGAGAAGAGCGCAAACGCATATGCGTTTTTGGCATTGAAGTGAGTGAAACCGGCCCTTGATGACTTTCCATAAATGGAAGCTCATCAAGTCCATGCGCTCAACTCAACCCAAACGCATTTTAGGATTGAACCATGCGTTCACCATTGTGAACCGGTTCAATCCAAAATGTCAAATCGGCTTTGGTTCAACAAACCAAACCGAAATAGCTCTAGCCACTTGGTCTAGACCAAATTGAACCCCCAAGGCTCATGATCTAACCATTCATCATCTGATGCCCTTGATCTCTCCGATCTAGCATCACCTCTCTCGATCGAAGCTTACCGATCTCAAGTCCTAATCAATCAAACATGATCAGACCAGATCTCACTTACAATCAGAGATTAAATCCCTTTAATCTGAACTCAAAGAATCCAGTCCATACGATCTGACTCAAGTAAGCCATATCACCAAATTGTGCGACCCTGAGGGTTTCCTCTAAATGTCGGTAACGATAACTTACGTTATCACGATCAGTGAGGGGTATCTAGCAACACATCACTGTCTCCCGATATAAAGGAAAGAGTCTTCCAAGACTACTCCCAAACCATAGCACAAGTGTGACTCAATTCACAAGGCATACATGTGTCCTTTGCCACTGGATGTTCTTATTGGACAAGCGGGTCAAGCTTGTAACTCCAATACGATGAGCATGATTAGATCAGATGCACATAGTCATCTGGGTATGGCCATACACTATCTCAATCATCTCATATAGGGGGGCCCTTAGAACACCACACTCCTTAAACAAGGAGACGGCAATCCTTTATCTATCACTAGTGCCCTAACCTGATTCAAGCTCACCATCCAAGATAGTCTATAATCATTATATTTCAAATGATATTGAACTACCTCAAAACAATGACAATCATCATTTAGAAACACAAGTGATCTCAAGTCAAAGGACATGTGCCACTTGCTGCTTACAGGGATCATTCACATTGTGACAAGCAATGCAATATCCCAGTAGGGTCTGTCCAGTACATCCAATGTACCCATGAGTCTACATCTTATTCCATGCTCGAAGCATCCTATATGATTAGCACTCATATTAGTCTCCATCATATCAAGGCTGTCTCATGTTCACCAAGATATCTCGACTAAGGACTTATAGCCTGTCAGCCTAGCTGAACAGCTTTGAGACATTATTCAGAAGTACACTTATTACAGCAGACAAGGTAACAACCTGAATAACAACCATGCCTTATTATAAACTTAAGAGTTTATTACATGATACTTATACAATCCCAAGGCCTCAAACATTAGCCTTAAGGGCATACCCCAACAGGAATTGCATGATAGATAAGAAGATAAAAGACCGTTAAAATCCAACGCTAAAATATCAAGCTCGTAAGCCTTCTGACGCGAAACCTCACTGTTCTGATTATCGTTGGAGCCGTGTTGTACCCACTCAGTGGGCACGTCCATCTATCTTCAGACGGTGCGGGATTACACCTGCGTGTTACAGGGAAGGGATTTATCGCTTCTCGTTGCTCAGCATAGCACGTGGTGGTCCAGGGAGTAGGTCGGGTCAGCTTGACCATGTAGGCTACATATGTGGCGCATATGGTAGCACATGGAGGCAGCCATCTGTGGGGTCAGAGACTGTGTTGTACCAACTCAGTTGGCACAGTCTGCTGGATTGCCCAGATGAAGGGGAATCGCACGGGTTGGCGATTGGCTGGTACAGCCTACCAGAGATTAGTACTTGTACCCTCTGTGCATCTTATCTCGCCTGAGCGGGACGCGGAGACCAAGTATGAAATCTGGATCCCATCTCACTAAAAGAGTTCTACTCTTTCGGGCTGTTTTTGCTGGATTTTTCAGCCAGATAAAATAGTGAGAAAAGGAATCTTTCTTAAGTCCTGATCGATTCTTAACATTGATACTGACCTTGCTGTTCTTGCATTGTTGTAGATACCTGCAGCAACGAACACCATGAACTTCAATGTGCGATACCTACTGGAAAGGGAGAAGTTTGCTGGGCCGAACTTCTCAGACTGGTACGGACACCTTAAGATTGTTCTTAAGGCAGAGAGGAAACTGTATGTCCTCGAGACGGCTATACCGCCTCAGCCCGCTCCGAACGCCGCAAGGGCGGTTCGGGAAGCTTATGAAAAGCACGTCAATGATAGCATTGATGTCGCTTGCCTGATGCTAGCGTCTATGACGCCACCGCTGCAGCGTCAGCATGAGGATATGTTGGCTATAGAGATTATAGCGAACCTCAAAATGCTGTATGCTGCACAGGCGAGGACAGAACGCTATAATCTGACTAAGCTTTTCTTTCAGAGCAAACTGGCTGAAGGGAGTCCAGTGGGAGCTCACGTGCTCAAGATGATTGGGCACAAGGAGGCTCTAGAGAAACTGGGGCATACCATCAATCAGGAGCTTGCTGTAGACATTATTCTGCAGTCTCTCCCGCCCTCTTTCGATGCGTTCATTATTAACTTTAATATGAACAAAATCGATTGTACTCCGGCAGAGTTGCTCAATATGCTCTTGACTACTGAGGGGACTCTGAAGGGAAAGCCTTCAACCTCTGTCTTGATGTTTCCTTCAAGGAACAAGAAGAAGGGGAAGAAGGGCAAGACCCCTGTCAAGAGCTACAGCAAGGCTCTGAAGCAAAAGGTCAAGCGGTCGAAGGAATACAGATGTTTCCACTGTGGCCAGTTGGGTCACTGGAAAAAGGACTGTAAAGCGCTCCAGGGAGACAAGAGGGGAAGCATCGCTTCTGGCTCAGGTATTTATGTGACGGAAGTCATGATATCTTCTTCTTCTATTTCATGGGTGTTGGACACTGCATGTGGAGTTCACATTTGTTCAAATGTACAGGAACTCAAGAGAAGAAGACAGGTGGGACAGCATGAGGTGGACCTACGAGTTGGAAACGGGGCACGGGTTGCTGCTGTTGCTGTAGGAGACTATTTCATCTCTTTACCATCTGGACTTGTGTTAGAATTAAACAGTTGTTACTTTGTTCCAAGCATTACTAAAAATATTATCTCAATTCCTGCTCTTGTCAGGAAAGGGTTTTCCTTTGAATGCAATAGTTCAAAGTGTGTTCTTTCTTTAGATAATATAGTTTATGCTACTGGTTCAATTAACAATGGGTTATTCATGTTGGACATGGAATGTTCTATACACAATATTGATAATAAGAAAGCCAAATATGCTGATGACAGCACCTTGCTATGGCATAGTCGTTTAGGCCATATTAACAAGAAACGCATTAAGCGGTTGCATGATCATGGACTGCTGGGATCATTCTCCTATGAGGAGATTGATACATGCAAAGCTTGTTTGATGGGCAAAATGACGAAGTCACCTTTTCCTCATAAAGGTCAAAGGACTTCAGGTTTACTTGACCTTATACACAGTGATGTGTGTGGGCCTTTTAGTAAACATGCCAGAGGTGGCTATCAGTACTTCATTACCTTCACTAATGATTTCAGTAGATATGGGTATGTCTATCTTATGAGACATAAAAGTGAATCTTTTGACAAGTTCAAAGAGTTCAAGAATGAAGTACAGAATCAGTTAGGCCGAAATATCAAGGCACTTCGTTCTGATCGAGGTGGAGAATACCTAAGTCAAGAGTTTACTGACTATCTGAAGGAGTGTGGGATTATCTCACAGCTCACTCCGCCAGGAACACCGCAATGGAATGGTGTGTCCGAGAGGAGAAATAGAACGTTACTTAATATGGTTCGTTCTATGATGTGTCAGGTTACTCTACCTTACTCCTTTTGGGGATTTGCACTGGAAACAGCTGCAAAGGTACTAAACCGAGTGCCATCCAAGGTAGTTTCAAAGACTCCATATGAGTTATGGTATGGGAAACAGCCGAGCTTGACATTTATCAGGATCTGGGGCTGCGAGGCTTATGTCAAAAAGCTCGCCTCTGGGAAACTAGAGAGCAGATCTGAGAAATGTATCTTTGTCGGTTACCCTAAGGAAACTAAGGGTTATTATTTCTACGATCCCAAAGAGAACAAGGTGTTTGTTGCTCGGACGGCCATATTTCTTGAGAAGGAGTTTCTTCTGCAAGAGGCCATTGGGAGAGAAATAAAGCTGGATGAGAATCCAGAGGAAGGACAAAGTGCTCAAGTACAGTTGGATGAGCCTGAGCCGGTAGAACAGGTTACTGAATAACCTGAGGCTCAGATATCACGGGAACCGCGAAGATCGGGAAGGATCCGTCGACAGCCTGAGCGCTATGACGGAGTCTACATCTGTTGGGTCCCCTTCAAGGGGGAGCGCAAACCCTAAGCATGCATAATCTAAGAACTAGCATGAGCAGAATTAGGGTTTCAATAGATCGCATGAAGTATATCTATATGATCAACTTAGTTTGCTTATCAAGATCAAGAGAAGATCTAGAAGATCTCACCATGGCCATGATTTGGACGGCGCGTTGGAAGCAAGAGGGCGAAAAGGCTCTCCTCCAAAGAAGACACACACAAGGGATGAAGACTTACTCCTTGCGCAACTCTTGTGCTAGCAACAATTGCCAAGATGTCCTTTGTGTTGAGGAGATGAGATGATCGCTCCTTCTTGGCCGAAAGCTCTTCTTTCTCGTCAACCACCCTCTACTCCAAAGAGCAAAACCGCGACAAGACAAGAGAGACAAGCGTTTTTGGGCGTTATGGCGTTACAAGACTTCCCAATTTGGAAAGTCATCAAGACATGCGCTTATGTCTTGAGAACCAAATCAAAACGCCAATTCAATTCGAACCATGCGTTCACATATGTGAACCGGTTCAATTGAATTCGGTCCAATCTCATTTGGTTTAAGAACCAAATTGAACCAAGCCAAGCCATGGTCTAAATCTCATATGAACCATGAAGGTTCAAGATCTAACCACACATCTCATGATGCTCTTGATCTCACCGATCTAGCATCAACACTCTCGATCGAAGCTTACCGATCTCAAGCCCTAATCAATCAAACATGATTAGACCAGATCTCACTTACAATCAGAGTTTAAACTCCCTTAAACTGAATCAAAACAATCCAGTCCACACGATCTGACTCAAGTAAGCCATATCACCAAATTGTGCGACCCTGAGGGTTTCCTTTAAATGTCGGTAACGATAACTCACGTTATCACAATCAGTGAGGGGTATCTAGCAACACATCACTGTCTCCCGATATAAAGGAAAGAGTCTTCCAAGACTACACCCAAATCATAGCACAAGTGTGAATCCATTTCACGAGGCATACATGTTTCCTTTGCCACTGGATGTTCTTATTGGACAAGCATGTCAAGCCTGTAACTCCAATACGATGAGCATGATTAGATCAGATGAACATAGTCATCTGGGTATGGCCATACACTTTCTCAATCATCTCATATAGGGGGGGCCTTAGAACATCACACTCCTTAAACAAGGAGACGGCAATCCTTTATCTATCACTAGTGTCCTAACCTGACTCATGATCATTATCCAAGATAGTCTATAACCATTATATTTCAAATGATATTGAACTACCTCAAAACAATGACATTCATCATTTAGAAACACAAGTGATCTCAAGTCAAAGGACATGTGCCACTTGTAGCATACAAGGATTATTCACATTGTGACAAGCAATTGAATATCCTAGTAGGGTCTGTCCAGTACATCCAATGTACCCATGAATCTACATCTTATTCCATGCTCGAAGCATCCTATAAGATTAGAATACATATTAGTCTCCATCATATCAAGGCTGTCTCATGTTCACCAAGATATCTCGACTAAGGACATTACTGCATGTCAGCCCAGCTGAACAGCTTTGAGACATTATTCAGTAGTACTCTTATTACAGCAGACAAGGTAACAACCTGAATAATAACCATGCCTTTATAAACACAAGAGTTTATTACATGATACTGATACAATCCCAAGGCCTCAAACATTAGCCTTAAGGGCATACCCCAACAATGTCCCACTTGCACTTAATCTAATGGTTGAGTAACCTCAAACCCATGTTATTACAGTGCTTCTCATGCTTCTGCTGCGCCAGAGGCTTGGTAAGCGGGTCAGCCAGATTGTCGTCTGTATGAACCTTGCATATTTTGATCTCGCCACGATCAATGATCTCCCGGATCAAGTGAAACCGTCTCTGTATGTGCTTGGACTTCTGGTGCGACCGTGGTTCCTTTGCTTGTGCGATGGCTCCAGTGTTATCACAGAAGATAACCAAAGGATCGACACTTGAAGGAACAACACCAAGTTCTCTCACGAACTTATGAATCCACACTGCCTCCTTGGATGCTTCCGAGGCTGCAACATACTCGGCTTCTGTTGTGGAATCAGCAACAGTTGACTGTTTGAAACTCTTCCACACCACTGCTCCACCATTCAAGCTAAAAACATAGCCTGATTGCGATCGGAAATCATCCTGGTCCGACTGGAACGAAGCGTCAGTATATCCTTCTATACTGAGTTCTTCCTGACCACCATATATCAAGAACATATCTTTGGTCCTCCGCAGATATTTTAAGATGTTCTTGACTGCAATCCAGTGTGCCTGACCTGGATTACTTTGGAATCGACTGGTCACGCTTAACCCGTAAGCGACGTCTGGGCGAGTACACAACATCGCATACATAATGGATCCAATAGCCGAAGCATAAGGCGTATTGTCCATTTCCTCTTTCTCAGTCTGTGTTTGTGGACACTGACTCTTCGAAAGATTCAGACCATGTCTGACTGGAAGATATCCTCTTTTAGAATTCTCTAAATGGAATCTCTCCAGGACTTTATCGATGTAAGTACTCTGGCACAGCCCGAGAAGCCTCTTAGATCTATCCCTGTAGATCTTCACACCTAACACATAGGCTGCTTCTCCTAGATCTTTCATCTGAAAACATTTTCCTAACCATGCTTTAACAGCATGCAGTTCAGGAATATCGTTTCCAATGATTAAGATATCATCGACGTAGAGGACTAGGAAAGTAATCACGCTCCCACTAAACCTCTTATATACACACGGGTCATCTTCGTTCTTGATGAAACCAAACTCAGAGATTGATTCATCAAAACGAATATTCCAGCTCCTTGATGCTTGTTTAAGTCCATAAATGGACCTTTTTAACTTGCATATTTTATGACGATCTGCTAGATTAGTGAAACCTTCAGGTTGTGTCATATACACATCCTCATCCAGTTTTCCATTAAGGAAAGCCGTCTTCACATCCATCTGCCAGATCTCATAATCGTAATATGCTGCTATCGCGAAAAGAATCCGAATAGACTTGAACATGGCTACAGGAGAGAAAGTTTCATCATAATCTATCCCGTAGATTTGTTTGAAACCTTTCGCTACTAGCCTGCCTTTATAGGTAACCACGTTACCATCCATGTCAATCTTCTTCTTGAAGATCCATTTACAGCCTATAGGGATTACTCCCGGAGGCGGATCAACCAAATCCCAGACCTGGTTATCTGACATGGAGTCTATCTCTGCTCGCATAGCTTCAAGCCATCTAGCTGACTCCGGTCCACTGACCGCATCCGCATAAGTAAGGGGTTCATCATTATCAATGATGTAGACTCCGTCATAGCGCTCAGGCTGACGACGGATCCTTCCCGATCTACGCGGTTCCCGTGATATCTGAGCCTCTGGTTGTTCAATAACCTGATCTACCGGCTCAGGCACATCCATCTGTGCTTGACTACTTTGTCCATCCTCTGGATTCTCATCCAGCTTTATTTCTCTCCCACTGGCTTCTTGCAGAAGAAACTCCTTCTCAAGAAATATGGCCGTCCGAGCAACAAATACTTTGTTCTCTTTGGGATCGTAGAAATAATAACCCTTAGTTTCCTTAGGGTAACCGACAAAGATGCATTTCTCAGATCTGCTCTCCAGTTTCCCAGAGGCGAGCTTTTTGACATAAGCCTCGCAACCCCAGATCTTAATAAATGTCAAGCTTGGCTGTTTCCCATACCATAACTCATATGGCGTCTTTGAAACTGCCTTGGATGGCACTCGGTTTAGTACCTTTGCAGCTGTTTCCAGTGCAAAACCCCAAAAGGAATAAGGAAGAGTAGCCTGACTCATCATAGAATGAACCATATCAAGTAACGTTCTATTTCTCCTCTCGGACACACCATTCCATTGCGGTGTTCCTGGCGGAGTGAGCTGCGAGATAATCCCACACTCCTTCAGATAGTCAGTAAACGTATGACTCAAGTATTCTCCACCTCGATCAGAACGAAGTGCCTTGATATTTCGCCCTAGCTGATTCTGTACTTCATTTTTGAACTCTTTGAACTTGTCAAAAGATTCACTCTTATGTCTCATAAGATAGACATAACCATACCTACTGAAATCATCAGTAAAGGTAATGAAGTACTGATAGCCACCTCTGGCATGTTTGCTAAATGGCCCACACACATCACTGTGTATAAGGTCAAGTAAACCTGAAGCCCTTTGACCTTTGTGAGGAAAAGGTGACTTCGTCATTTTACCCATCAAACAAGCTTTGCATGTATCAATCTCCTCACAGGAGAAAGATCCCAGCAGTCCATGATCATGCAACCGCTTAATGCGCTTCTTGTTAATATGGCCTAAACGACTATGCCATAACAAGGTGCTGTCTTCAGCATACTTGGCTTTCTTAATATCAATGTTTTGTATAGAATTTTCCATGTCCAACATGAATAACCCATTGTTAATTGAACCAGTTCCATAAACAATATTATCATAAGATAAAACACACTTTGAAATATTGCATTCAAAGGCAAATCCTTTCCTGACAAGAGCAGGAATAGAGATAATATTTTTGGTGATACTCGGTACAAAATAACAATTGTTTAATTCCAATACAATGCCAGATGGTAAAGAAATGAAATAGTCTCCTACAGCAACAGCAGCAACCCGTGCCCCGTTTCCAACGCGTAGGTCCACCTCATGCTGTCCCACCTGTCTTCTTCTCTTGAGTTCCTGTACATTTGAACAAATGTGAACTCCACATGCAGTGTCCAACACCCATGAAATAGAAGAAGATGAAACCATGACTTCCGTCACGTATATACCTGAGCCAGAAGCGATGCTTCCCCTCTTATCTCCTTGGAGCGCTTTACAGTCCTTTTTCCAGTGACCCAGCTGGCCACAGTGGAAACACCTGTTGTCCTTCGACCGCTTTACCTTCTGTTTCAGAGCCTTGCTATAGTTCTTGACAGGGGCTTTGCCCTTCTTCCCCTTCTTCTTGTTCCTAAAAGGAACCATTAAGACAGAGGTTGAAGGCTTTCCCTTCAGAGTCTCCTCAGTAGTCAAGAGCATATTCAGCAGCTCTGCCGGAGTTCAATCGATTTTGTTCATATTAAAGTTAATAATGAACGCATCGAAAGAGGGAGGGAGAGACTGCAGAATAATGTCTACAGCAAGCTCCTGGTTGATGGTATGCCCCAGTTTCTCCAGAGCCTCCTTGTGCCCAATCATCTTGAGCACGTGAGCTCCCACTGGGCTCCCTTCAGCCAGTTTGCTCTGAAAGAAAAGCTTTGTCAGATTATAGCGTTCTGTCCTCGCCTGTGCAGCATACAGCATCTTGAGGTTCGCTATAATCTCTATAGCCGACATATCCTCATGCTGACGCTGCAGCGGTGGCGTCATAGACGCTAGCATCAGGCAAGCGACATCAATGCTATCATTGACGTGCTTTTCATAGGCATCACGAACCGCCCTTGCGGCGTTCGCAGCGGGTTGAGGCGGCACAGCCGTCTCGAGGACATACAGTTTCCTCTCAGCCTTAAGAATGATCTTAAGGTGTCCGAACCAGTCAGAGAAGTTTGGCCCAGCAAACTTCTCCCTTTCCAGTAGGGATCGCACATTGAAGCTCATGGTGTTCGTTGCTGCAGGTATCTACAACAATGCAAGAACAGCAAGGTCAGTATCAATGTCTAGAATCAATCCAGGACTTAAGAAAGATTCTTTTTCTCACTATTTTATCTGGCTGAAAAATCCAGCAAAACAGCCCGAAAGAGTAGAACTCTTTTAGTGAGATGGGATCCAGATTTCATACTTGGTCTCCGCGTCCCGCTCAGGTGAGATAAGATGCACAGAGAGTACAAGCACTAATCTCTGGTAGGCTATCCCAGCCAATCGCCAACCCGTGCGATTCCCCTTCATCTGGGCAATCCAGCAGACTGTGCCAACTGAGTTGGTACAACACAGTCTCTGACCCCACAGATGGCTGCCTCCATGTGCTGCCATATGCGCCACATATGCAGCCTACATGGTCAAGCTGACCCGACCTACTCCCTGGACCACCACGTGCTATGCTGAGCAACGAGAAGCGATAAATCCCTTCTCTGTAACACGCAGGTGTAATCCAGCACCGTCTGAAGATAGATGGACGTGCCCACTGAGTGGGTACAACACGGCTCCAACGATAGTCAGAACAGTGAGGTTTCGCGTCAGAAGGCTTACGAGCTTGATATGTTAGCGTTTGGATTTTAACGGTCTTTTATCTTCATACCTATCATGTAAGTTCTATGGTGATAGCAGAAGATAAACTCATGCAATTCTAATTATAAAAGCAATAAATAGAAAGCATGCTGATCTTATGTGGTAAAAGCCCATAGCCTAAGTGAGACCTTAATTTTACTTAAGTCTTCACTTTCTTTTCATGGGTCTTTTATCTCATCAGGTCCATCCCAGGGCCCTTGCGCCAAATTCAGCTCAGATGCACCCACCAGCTGAATGCGCCTCTGCGATGTGTGCTCTTGTCTAATCAAAATACATTTTGATCTATCTAGACTATCTTGACTCGCAGGTCAAATATACAATAAATAAATTAAAATTGTGATTCGCAGATCACAAAATAATTATTTACAATTTACCAGGCTCGCAGGCCCCAGCACAGCACACATTAAAAGGGCATCCCACATAAGATGAAATAAACATGCATCATGGCATCAAAAACAACATGTGATCCATTACAAAGAAAATAAAATTTTGAAAACCCCATTGGCATCAATTTTAATTTTCTTATGAGCCCTACTACCTTACAACGGTCCATTAACAGGGATCCACTCATCCAGCTAGTCAGATCCACTGCCCTTGCATGCACCAAGTCCTAACTGACTCGAGTTGACCTAATGGTCAACCATGCATGCTACAAGGGCTGAACAACCCTCATGAGTTTTGGCAAGCGGGTGTGACCCCGGGCCTAACTCATGTGTGTTCATTAGTCGTCTCAACCAGACCTCGCTACACGCCCTTGATGCAGTCAACCTATAGCCACCTCGTGCTTACGCACAGGTGCTATCAGGTCAACCCATCTAGGCTGTCAGATGGTCTGATCAGACTAGTCGGATCTTCCCTAGAGGATGCCTTCAACCCTACTAACCCGTCTAAGGGATTATAGCAGGCGCCACTTAGATCTATGGTGATAGGCGCGCAAGATGTAAGGTTTTTCTTTGAAAAACAACTACAACAAGCGCAAACAAGTAACATGCGCCACTATGATAAACAAGATACATCAAATATCTAGCATGTCATTCTTTGCATGTTGATAAACCAAAGATCTAGGCATAAGCGCAAACTTCTCCAAGCAATGATACAAGCGCAAACAAACTTATGTGCACACAACATCATGTAAGCGCAAGAAAACAAAGCATGAAGTGAGCGCAATATGGCATCATGAATGGATCACAACCTCAGCAAAGCAATCATATAGATGATACTGAAAAACCCTATGCTCTGATACCAATTGTTGGGTCCCCTTCAAGGGGGAGCGCAAACCCTAAGCATGCATAATCTAAGAACTAGCATGAGCGGAATTAGGGTTTCAATAGATCGCATGAAGTATATCTATATGATCAACTTAGTTTGCTTATCAAGATCAAGAGAAGATCTAGAAGATCTCACCATGGCCATGATTTGGACGGCGCCTTGGAAGCAAGAGGGCGAAAAGGCTCTCCTCCAAAGAAGACACACACAAGGGATGAAGACTTACTCCTTGCGCAACTCTTGTGCTAGCAACAATTGCCAAGATGTCCTTTGTGTTGAGGAGATGAGATGATCGCTCCTTCTTGGCCGAAAGCTCTTCTTTCTCGTCAACCACCCTCTACTCCAAAGAGCAAAACCGCGACAAGACAAGAGAGACAAGCGTTTTTGGGCGTTATGGCGTTACAAGACTTCCCAATTTGGAAAGTCATCAAGACATGCGCTTATGTCTTGAGAACCAAATCAAAACGCCAATTCAATTCGAACCATGCGTTCACATATGTGAATCGGTTCAATTGAATTCGGTCCAATCTCATTTGGTTTAAGAACCAAATTGAACCAAGCCAAGCCATGGTCTAAATCTCATATGAACCATGAAGGTTCAAGATCTAACCACACATCTCATGATGCTCTTGATCTCACCGATCTAGCATCAACACTCTCGATCGAAGCTTACCGATCTCAAGCCCTAATCAATCAAACATGATTAGACCAGATCTCACTTACAATCAGAGTTTAAACTCCCTTAAACTGAATCAAAATAATCCAGTCCACACGATCTGACTCAAGTAAGCCATATCACCAAATTGTGCGACCCTGAGGGTTTCCTTTAAATGTCGGTAACGATAACTCACGTTATCACAATCAGTGAGGGGTATCTAGCAACACATCACTGTCTCCCGATATAAAGGAAAGAGTCTTCCAAGACTACACCCAAATCATAGCACAAGTGTGAATCCATTTCACGAGGCATACATGTTTCCTTTGCCACTGGATGTTCTTATTGGACAAGCATGTCAAGCCTGTAACTCCAATACGATGAGCATGATTAGATCAGATGAACATAGTCATCTGGGTATGGCCATACACTTTCTCAATCATCTCATATAGGGGGGGCCTTAGAATATCACACTCCTTAAACAAGGAGACGGCAATCCTTTATCTATCACTAGTGTCCTAACCTGACTCATGATCATTATCCAAGATAGTCTATAACCATTATATTTCAAATGATATTGAACTACCTCAAAACAATGACATTCATCATTTAGAAACACAAGTGATCTCAAGTCAAAGGACATGTGCCACTTGTAGCATACAAGGATTATTCACATTGTGACAAGCAATTGAATATCCTAGTAGGGTCTGTCCAGTACATCCAATGTACCCATGAGTCTACATCTTATTCCATGCTCGAAGCATCCTATAAGATTAGAATACATATTAGTCTCCATCATATCAAGGCTGTCTCATGTTCACCAAGATATCTCGACTAAGGACATTACTGCATGTCAGCCCAGCTGAACAGCTTTGAGACATTATTCAGTAGTACTCTTATTACAGCAGACAAGGTAACAACCTGAATAATAACCATGCCTTTATAAACACAAGAGTTTATTACATGATACTGATACAATCCCAAGGCCTCAAACATTAGCCGTAAGGGCATACCCCAACAACATCATTGATAATGATGAACCCCTAACTTATGCGGATGCGGTCAGTGGACCGGACTCAGCGAGATGGCTTGAAGCTATGCGCGCCGAGATGGACTCCATGTCAGATAACCAAGTCTGGGATTTGGTTGATCCGCCTCCGGGAGTTATCCCTATAGGCTGTAAATGGATCTTTAAGAAGAAGATTGACATGGATGGTAACGTGGTTACCTATAAAGGCAGGCTAGTTGCGAAAGGTTTCAAACAAATCTACGGGATAGATTATGATGAAACTTTCTCACCTGTAGCTATGTTTAAGTCTATTCGGATTCTTTTCGCGATAGCTGCATATTATGATTATGAGATCTGGCAGATGGATGTGAAGACCGCTTTCCTTAATGGAAGTCTGAACGAGGATGTCTATATGACACAACCTGAAGGTTTCACTAATCCATCAGATCGTCATAAAATATGCAAGTTAAAGAAGTCTATTTATGGACTTAAACAAGCATCGAGAAGCTGGAATATTCGTTTTGATGAATCAATCTCTGAATTTGGTTTCATCAAGAACGAGGATGACCCGTGTGTATATAAGAGGTTTAGTGGGAGCGTGATTACTTTCCTAGTCCTCTACGTCGATGATATCTTAATCATTGGAAATGATATTCCTGAAATGCATGCGGTTAAAGCATGGTTAAGGAAATGTTTTCAGATGAAAGATTTAGGAGAAGCAGCCTATGTATTAGGTGTGAAGATTTACAGGGATAGATCTAAGAGGCTTCTCGGGCTGTGCCAGAGTACTTACATCGATAAAGTCCTGGAGAGATTTCATTTAGAGAATTCTAAAAGAGGATATCTTCCAGTCAGACATGGTCTGAATCTTTCGAAGAGTCAGTGTCCACAAACACAGACTGAGAAAGATGAGATGGACAATACGCCTTATGCTTCGGCTATTGGGTCCATTATGTATGCGATGTTGTGTACTCGCCCAGACGTCGCTTACGGATTAAGCGTGACCAGTCGGTTCCAAAGTAATCCAGGTCAGGCACACTGGATTGCAGTCAAGAACATCTTAAAATATCTGCGGAGGACCAAAGATATGTTCTTGATATATGGTGGTCAGGAAGAACTCAGTATTGAAGGATATACTGACGCTTCATTCCAGTCTGACCAGGATGATTTCCGATCGCAATCAGGCTATGTTTCTAGCTTGAATGGAGGAGCGGTAGTGCGGAAGAGTTTCAAACAGTCTATTGTTGCTGATTCCACAACAGAAGCCGAGTATGTTGCAGCCTCGGAAGCATCCAAGGAGGCAGTGTGGATTCGTAAGTTCGTTCAGGAACTTGGTGTTGTTCCTTCCAGTGCTGATCCTTTGGTTATCTTTTGTGATAACACTGGAGCAATTGCACAAGCAAAGGAACCACGGTCGCACCAGAAGTCCAAGCACATACAGAGACGGTTTCATTTGATCCGGGAGATCATTGATCGTGGCGAGATCAAAGTCTGCAAGGTTCATACAGATGACAATCTGGCTGACCCGCTTACCAAGCCTCTGGCGCAGCAGAAGCATGAGAAGCACTGTAATAATATGGGTTTGAAATTTCTCAACCATTAGATTAAGTGCAAGTGGGAGATTGTTGGGGTATGCCCTTAAGGCTAATGTTTGAGGCCTTGGGATTGTATCAGTATCATGTAATAAACTCTTATGTTTATAAAGGCATGGTTGTTATTCAGTTTGTTACATTGTCTGCTGCAATAAGTGTACTTCTGAATAATGTCTCAAAGCTGTTCAGCTAGGCTGACATGCAGTTATGTCCTTAGTCAAGATATCTTGGTGAACATGAGACAGCCTTGATATGATTGAGACTAATATGTGTTCTAATCTTATAGGATGCTTCGAGCATGGAATAAGATGTAGACTCATGGGTACATTGGATGTACTGGACAGACCCTACTAGGATATTCAATTGCTTGTCACAATGTGAATAATCCTTGATTGCAACAAGTGGCACATTTCCTCTGACTTGAGATCACTTGTGTTTCTAAATGATGATTGTCATTGTTTTGAGGTAGTTCAATATCATTTGAAACATAATGATTATAGACTATCTTGGATGGTGAGCTTGAGTCAGGTTAGGGCACTAGTGATAGATAAAGGATTGCCGTCTCCTTAATTGGAGTATGATGTTCTAAAGGGGCCCCCCCTCTGTATGAGATGATTGAGAAAGTGTATGGCCATACCCAGATGACAGTGTTCATCTGATCTAATCATGCTCATCATATTGGAGCTATAGGCTTGACACGCTTGTCCAATAAGAACATCCAGTGGCAAAGGAAATTTGCATGCCTTGTGAATTGGATTCACACTTGTGCTGTGGTTTGGGTGTAGTCTTGGAAGACTCTTTCCTTTATATCGGGAGACAGTGATGTGTTGCTAGATACCCCTCACTGATCGTGATAACGTAAGTTATCGTTACCGACATTTAAAGGAAACCCTTAGGGTCGCACAATTTGATGATATGGCTTACTTAAGTCAGATCGTGTGGACTGAATTGTTTGGGTTCAGTTTAAAGGGATTTAATCTCTGATTGTAAGTGAGATCCAGTCTGATCATGTTTGATTGATAAGGGCTTGAGATCGGTAAGTTTCGATTGAGAGAATGGATGCTAGATCAGTGAGATCAGGAGCATCAAGAGATGAACGGTCAGATCTTAAGCCTTAGGGGTTTTTGTTATGATCTGGACTAGTTGCTTGGTTTATTTGGTTATTGAACCAAATCGATTTGAACCAGCTCATTGGGTGAGCGCATGGTTCAAGTAAAGAGGCATTGGCGATTGGGGTAATGCATGGTCGCATGAACGTTGAGACATTGCTATTTTTAGATAGCATGTTCTCTAACGTGACCACATCTCACGTTCACGCCAAGAGAACTTCTCTCTCGCCTTTCCCCACTTACTCTCGAGAGGGCATTCGTGTGTGACGAGTCTTGGACGCCTTGGAGAGTCATTTGGCAAAGCGAGCAAAGCTTCATCCATCCCTTCCATTCGATCAAAGACACCTCTTGGAACCTTGCTAGCACAAGGAGCACCAAGGAAGTGAGCGCATCCTCATTCTTGTGTGCGCATCATTTGGAGGAGATCTCTCTTGCTCTCTCTTTCCAAGACGCCATCCAACACATGGCTTCGGTATGAATTCTTTTCATGTTGTTAAGTTGATCATATTGCATGCGATGATACTAAGAAACCCACTCCGCTGCTTTAGAAGAAATTTTTCATGCGCCTATCTAGGGTTTCGCCACCTTGTGAGGACTTACAAAAAGATCCATGGCATTAGCCGAACCTATGAGGGACATCTCTAGGGTTTGAGAGCTAAACCATGGTAAGAAGGACCTTGGAGCCAGCCTTAAAGATCAAATTAGTGGTCGGCTAGGTTAGGTCTTGTCTTTGGGGCTTGAGTCCTAGGTCAAGAGTTGAACCTCCTTGTGGCATGGGTTGGTTCAATGTCTTGAATAGGTTATGATCACATCATTCATTTACTGCTTTCCATATCTGCTAAAGCATGCCTGTTTTATCGTTATGTTATCACTATAGGATTGCATGCCTGTAATGTTAGACATAAGATAAAACTGATGAGACCTCAAAAATCCTCATAAATAAATATCAAGTCTAGTAGCCTTCTAACGTGTAGCCCTCACTAAGCTATCGATCAGTGGTATTGTGAAATGTTTCCCACTCTCGTGGGACACACCCACTAATCTTTAGAAAGTGCGTAGTGGCAATGGTTTCCCCAGTCCGTTTTAATCGGACGCGCCTTCGCAAGGAAACTCGTTGGCCCTGGGCATAACGGTTAGGAATGGACTTGACTAGAAGTTCATATGTGCTGGGCACATGATGAAAGTCTAGAGGCATCGTTGAAAGGTTAGGGTTTCATGCTGTATCCAGCCCTCGCCGGACATGAAATGCCTAGACTTTTTCAATAAGGGGAATTGCTTGGAGCAATCGGCCGGTGTGCCCACCTTAGGAAGCATGAGTTACTTTGTGCATCTCATCCCACCCTCGTGGGACGCGAAGCCTCATGTGGAATAAGGATCCCATCTCACTAGGAAGTCTTAAACTTCCCGTTTGACTTTGTGGGTTGTCAATTCGATTAAAATAGTGGGAGCCATAATCATTTAAAACAAGTCCAGTTTAAATGATTTGAAGTAGTACAAATCTGCTGTTTCTTGACTGTTGTAGAACAATGGAATCGAACAATAGCGGTTGGTCACTGCGATCTATCCTTGAGAAGGACAAGTTGGTTGGATCCAACTTGATGGATTGGTATATGAATTTGAGAATTATGCTCAAGCTCAAAAGGAAGCTCTATGTCCTTGAGCAGCCTATTCCTGAGCCACTTCCATGCTTGGCCTTAGCGGCTGAGAAGGATGCTTATGATAAGCATCAGGATGATACTTTGGAGGTTGCACAATTGATGCTAACCAACATGTCGCCCGAGCTTCGAGGGCAATATGAATCTAAGAGTGCCTCTGAGATTATTTCTGATCTAAGACAGCTCTTTGATGAATTGGTTAGGCTCAATCCTCCTAAAGTAGAAATTCAGAGTGTTGAGCCAAAAGGCTTAACCAAGGATCTAAAATTAAAGATGGAATGGATCAGGAACAATAAGTTCTATTCATGTGGAGGGCTACCTCACATGTTGAAGGACATGCTGCGACTTCAGAATGAGAAGAAGAGAGGCAAGACCTCGTCTTCATACTCAGGTATTTATGTTACAGAAGTCAACCTTTCTACTTCTATGTCATGGGTATTGGATACCGCATGTGGAGCTCATATTTGTACAAATATGCAGGGGCTCAAGAAAAGTAGATCGGTGTGGCCTGGAGAGATTGACCTACGAGTTGGAAACGGGGCACAGGTTGCTGCTGTTGCTGTAGGAGTTTTGACTCTCTCCCTGCCATCAGGACTTCAGTTAGAGTTAGATAATTGCTATTATGTACCTTGTTGGTGTATATGCCCTAGGACCTAGTTTTGGTCCATCTTTGTACTACTTGACTCTGATATTCATATATATATCTTTCTGGCATTGTCGTTATCATTGTTTGTCTACACCTGCGATTGTGTACTTACATGATAATGTCCCTGGAGACAAATTGGATCTGTGCTAAAATGATTGTCCCCAGTCGATGTACCTTAGTGGATATGGGACAGCTATGGTACTTGTGAGACTGGTATGTGGGCTGGTTAGGCACATGGTGCTAACGCAGACACATGGGTATATCATTGGAGGATATACTGGATAGACCCGCTGTGAGGCTATGACTTGGTGTCATGAGTTATCCTCACAAGTGACAGGAGATGCATTGATCCCTTGACTTGAGGTCATTGACCATTCTATATGGTTAGGGACTTGCTTTGATACAACCTAACACCTCGCCGTAGTTGGGAGGTAATAACGGTTGTCATTGAGAATGTCACGACCCATATGAGAAGGTCAATGGACAGACATAGGATTTGCCCCTTCCTAGGGGAAGTATGATATCCATGGAGCTCCTCTATGGTTCTATGACTGAAAGTGTATGGCCATACCCAGGTGAGAACTGATTTAGTCATAACCATGTGATTGGGTGAAAAACAAGTGGTGACACACTTGTCCAATCGGATATCAGTTCGGCAAAGAGACTGTAATGCATCTGTACCTTGTTGCAATGATGGGGATGTCAATGTCGATATCCATTCCAATGACCTGGGTAGCAGCGATGCACTGCTAGGTGCCACTCACTGCTTGTGGTGACCTTTGGTCAGCACTGCTGGCGTCAGAGGAACCTACAGGGTCGCACACCTTGATACTTGAGTTCTCGTATTGATCGGGAAGCCTTATGATCGAGTTATTGGATAACTCAGATCTATTTTGGAGATTTCATCAGCGCCAATGGGCCTGATGAGATGGAAGGATGTTATTGGAGCCAAACTCCATTTATGGCAGGTTGACCCGAAATTGACCATGGTTGGCCACATTTGGATTAGGGTTGCATTGGATTGGATCCAAGTGCTTAATCAAGCCATGTAATGAAGTTTGGGCTAGCTCATTATCCAATGAGGCCCAATAACAAGTTCTCATGAAGTGAGGAAAGGCTAAAAAGGTATAATGGGGAGGAAGCCAAGCCCATTGGCGCCTAAGGGGCATAATGGGGTTTGGATGGCAAATTTGCTTCATTAAGGAAGCTTTATGCGCCTAGCCCTCTTCCATTGATAGTGTGAATGCATTAAGGCATTGCTTGGGGCGCAAGGCTAGGCCTTGGCGCACAAGACAAGGCTTGGTAGCTTATGGAAAGGTTGAATGAGGTTTATGGTAAAGTCTTGGAGACTTTCCTTACCTCAAACCTTCTCATCCAAGCCATACACTTGTCATGATCTCAACCCTTGCCCTAACGGCCTCTAGCTCTTTATAAGTGACCCTGGCCGCCCCCTCTTAGAAGGTTATAATCCTTAGAGGCGTGACAACAAGAGGAGGGGTGAAAGCAAGGGCTTGAAGGGCGACAACACCAAGAAGTGGCGCATCTTCTTCTTTCTTCCAAACCCTAGCCGCAAGCCTCTTCCTTCTCTCTTGACGCAAGGAACTTGATGCTTGGCAGTTTCCCTCTCCATCATCCTTCTTCATCTTTGGCGCATCTACCTTGGAGGTGGCGCATACTTTGAAGAAGGAGCACAAGGCTTGGATCTTCTTCCCGAGGCTAGCACCGGGCGTGGAAGAAGAGGACTCGAGGGATCCGTGTGTGTGAGACTGCAGAGGGCGCACGCTTGGGCGCCTATCACGACATCGACCTCATCTTGCTCTAAGGTATTTCCTAACTCATCGTGTCGACTCTCTTGCTTGCGATCTTCACTGGGTTTTTCGGACCGGCCTGTTTCGGGGATATTGCTTCCACTGTGCAATGTATTTTGTAATCTCTATCTCTGAAAATTGTAAAATATCCCCAGGGTTTCCCAACAGTGGTATCAGAGGGACTTGCAAGACTCGAACGATGTTTTATGCTTTTCTTTCATGCTCACATGCCATATCTCTATTTTCGTAAATAGCATGATGCATGGAAAACGATTTTTCTAAGTAGGAAAAATTAGGGTTTCTTGTTTCTATCATCCTCTCAATCTCTTTTGGGTTTTTTGGACTATTTTTCTTGTCTGATTTAAAGATTAAAGGCGCACGTAATTTTGTCAAGTAGGATGGGCATTGTGTCTTCGGACTGGCCAAGTCTCTTGATCTGACAAAATTGCCAGCCGAAAGGATCTCTGAAATCACCATGAAAAATAAATCGCAATTAACCAAAAGATTTGTGAGAAAAAGATGAGAAAAAGAGACTAGTTTTATGAAAAAAGTAAAATTTCAGATTTTATGTTTTTCATGAGCATGTAGAATTGCATGAGTAAATACCTTGATTGTGCATGATGTTGTGATCATTAGTCAAGCCCCCCCTTTGCATGCCTGTGATGTATCCTTGTGAGGCCTGCGTGCCGTTTTTTCTTTTTAACTAAGAAGAAGATTAGGGTGGCGCATGTACTTGGAACTTGGCACATGCATACCTTGGATGGTGGCGCAACAAGCATCAAAGGAAGAGGCGCAAGCTTGCTTAGTGGCGCAAGTTAGGCATGGCCGAACCCTTGGGTTTGAGAGCTAGCTAACTTGGCCTCTTGCATTGTGGTGCATCCTCATTGGAGGAAGACCATGGCATTGGCTGAACCTATGGGGAACTTTTAAAGTGTACCTCTAGGCTTTAAGATCTAAACCATGAGAGAAGGACCTTGGAGCCAACCTTGAAGTTCAAGCTAGAGGTCGGCTAGGCTAGGTCTAGTTTTTGGGGCTTGAGTTCTAGGACAAGAGTTGAACCTCTTTCATGGCATGGATTGGTTCAATGTCTTGAATAGGATATGATCACATCATTCTTTACTGCTTTTATTAGTATCTGCAGAAGCATGCCTGTAATGTTTTATCGTTATGATATCACCATAGGATTGCATGCCTATAATGATAGACATAAGATAAAACTGAGATGATGAGACCTTAAACAAAAACCCTCAATTAAAATATCAAGTCTAGTAGCCTTCTAACGCGTAGCCCTCACTAAGCTATCGATCAGTGGAGTTGTGAATTGTTTCCCACCCTCGTGGGACACACCCACTTATCTTTAGAAAGTGCGTGGTGACAATGGTTTCCCCAGTCCAGTTTTAACCTGGGCGTGCCTTCGCAAGGAAACTCGTTGGCCCTGGGCATAACGGTTAGGAATGGACTTGACTAGATTTTCATGTGTGCTAAGCACATGATGAAACTCTATAGGCATTGTTGAGAGGTTAGGGTTTCATGCTGTATCCAGCCCTCGCTGGACATGAAATGCCTGGACTGTCTCAATAAGGGGAATTGCTTGGAGCAATCGGCCGGTGCGCCCACCTTAGGAAACATGGGTCACTTTGTGCATCTCATCCCACCCTCGTGGGACGCGAAGCCCTGTGTGGAATGAGGATCTCATCTCACTAGGAAATCTTGGATTTCTCGATTGACTTTGTGGGTTGTCAATTCGATTAAAAATAGTGGGAGCCATGGTCATTTAAAACAAGTCCAGTTTAAATGACTCGAAGTAGTACTAATCTGCTGTTTCTTGGTTGTTGTAGAACAATGGCTATGAACAATAGCAATTGGTCACTGCAATCCACCCTGGAAAGGGATAAGTTGGTTGGATCCAACTTACTGGATTGGTATATGAACTTGAGAATCGTGCTCAAGCTCGAAAGGAAGCTTTATGTCCTTGAGCGTCCTTTTCCTGAGCCACTTCTATGCTTGGCCTCATTCTGGGGACATGCACTAGAAACAGCTTCTCTGATACTGAATAACGTTCCATCTAAGAGTGTCTCAAAGATTCCATACGAGGTATGGAGTGGGAGATGCCCTAATCTCACCTTTATCAGGATCTGAGGATGTGAGGCCTATGTCAAATGTCAGGATTCTAGCAAGCTAGAACCTAGATCTGATAAGTGTGTGTTTGTGGGGTACCCTAAGAAAACTAAGGGTTACTACTTTTATGTTCCCACCAAGAACAAAGTTTTTGTTGCTCGGGGTGCTGTCTTTCTAGAGAAAGAATTTCTCATGAAAGAAGTTACTGGGAGGAAGTTTGACTTGGACGAGGTTCAAGTGCAACCACAAGACATAGAGATAGAACCTGAGCCACCTGTACTGGTTGCTAGGCAACCTGAGGCTCAGACACAGGCCCCACGTAGGTCTGGGAGGACTCGTCGTGCACCTGAGAGGTATGGGTCGCTGCCGACCCAACACGATAGGATATTCATCATTGAGGATGAACTCAGGACTTACGATGAGGCGGTCAGTGGACCGGACTCCGAGAGATGTCTTGATGCCATGTGATCCGAGATGGATTCCATGTAAGCTAACCAAGTCTAGGATTTGGTTGAGCTACCTGATGGGGTAAAACCCATAGGGTGTAAATGGGTCTTCAAAAGGAAGACAGACATGGATGGCAACGTAGTTACCTATAAAGGTAGACTAGCGGCTAAGGGATTCAAACAAGTCCACGGGGTGGACTATGATGAAACTTTTTCGCCAGTTGCCATGTTCAAATCCATTCAGATTCTGCTTGCTATAGCTGCATATCATGATTACGAGATATGACAGATGGATGTAAAGACATCTTTCCTTAATGGGAAGCTGGCTGAGGATGTGTATATGACACAACCTAATGGCTTCATCCATCCTGCAGAGGCCAATAAGGTCTGCAGGCTAAAAAGATCCATCTATGGATTAAATCAAGCATCTCGAAGTTGGAATCTTTGATTTGACGAAGCTGTGAGAGATTATGGCTTTATCAAAAGCGAAGATGATGCCTGTGTTTACAGAAAATTCAGTGGGAGCTTGGTGACTTTTCTGGTCTTGTATGTCGATGACATACTACTCATCGGAAACGACATCCCTAGTCTTCAAGCTGTGAAGACATGGTTAGGGAAGTGTTTTGAGATGAAGGACTTAGGGGAGGCCACCTATATCCTAGGCATGAGGATCTACCGGGATAGATCCAAGAGGCTCCTAGCCCTTAGTCAGAGTACCTACATTGATAAGGTCCTGGAGAGGTTCAACTTGGAGCAATCCAAGAAAGGGTACCTTCCAGTGAGACATGGCCTTACTCTCTCAAAGAGCCAGTGTCCCACCACACAGGCTGAGAGGGATGACATGAGTTGAGTGCCCTATGCTTCGGCAGTAGGATCGATCATGTATGCAATGTTATGTACTAGACCAGATGTGGCTTATGCTGTGAGCATAACCAGCCGATACCAATCCAATCCTGGTTTGCAGCACTGGGTGGCTGTAAAGAACATCCTAAAGTATCTGAGAAGAACTAAGGATCTGTTCCTGGTCTATGGGGGACAAGAAGAGCTCAGTATGCAGGGCTACACTGATGCGTCATTCCAGTCTGACCCTAATGACTTTAGATTGCAAGCCGACTATGTGTTCAAAATGAATAGAGGCGCTGTATGCTGGAAGAGCTTCAAGCAATCCACCATCGTCGATTCTACAACCGAAGCTGAGTATGTGGCCGCTTCTGAGGCAGCCAAAGAAGCTGTTTGGATAAGGAAGTTCATTTCTGAACTTCAGGTGGTTCCCTGTGCAGTGGATCCCATTGAAATCTACTGTCATAACAATGGAGCAATTGCACAAGCCAAAGAACCACGGTCTCATCAAAGATCCAAACACATACTCAGGAGATTTCACCTGATCAGAGAGATCATAGATAGAGGTGATGTCAAGATTAGTAGAGTTGACACAGAGAACAATCTGGCTGACCCATTGACCAAGGCTTTGGCGTAGCAGAAGCATGATGGTCACGCTAGAGATATGGGGTTGAGGTTCCTCAACCTCTAGGTCTTAGTGCAAGTGGGAGATTGTTGGTGTATATGCCCTAGGACCTAGTTTTGGTCCATTATTTGTACTACTTAACATTGATATATATATCATTCTGGCATTATCGTTATCATTATTTGTTTACAACTGCGAACATGTGCTTATATGATAATGTCCCTAGAGACAGATTGGATCTATGCTCAAATGATTGTCCCCAGTCGATGTACCTGAGTGGATATGGGACAACTCTGGTACTTGTGAGACTGGCATATGGGCTGGTTAGGCATGAGGTGCTAACACAGACATATAGGTAAATCAGTGGTGGATATACTGGACCGACCCGCTGTGAGGCAATGACTTGGTGTCACAAGTTATCCTCACAAGTGATAGGAGATGCATTGATCCCTTGACTTGAGGTCATTGGCCATTCTATATGGTTAGGGACATGCTTTGATACAACCTAACACCTCACCGTAGTTGGGGGGTAATAACGGTTGTCATTGAGCATGTCACGACCCATATGAGAAGGTCAATAGACAGACATAGGATTTGCCCATTCCTAAGGGAAGCTTGATATCCATGGAGTTCCTCTATGGATCTATGACTGAAAGTGTATGGCCATACCCAGGTTAGACCTGATTTAGTCATAGCCATGAGATTGGATGAAAAACAAGTGGTGACACACTTGTCCAATCGGATATCAGTACGGCAAAGAGACTGTAATGTATTTGCCCCTTCCTAAGGCAATGTATTTGCATCTCTGAAATTTTGTAAAATATCCCCGGGGTTTCCCAACACCCATATGTCTGCATTAGCACCTCATGCCTAACCAGCCCATATACTAGTCTCTCACATACCATAGCTGTCCCATATCCACTAAGGTGCATTGACTGAGGACAACCATTTGAGCACAGATCCAATCTGTCTACAGGGACATTATCATGTAAGTACTCAATTGCAGATGTAGACAAACAATGTAACGGCAGTGCCAGAATGATATATAAATATCATAGTCAACTAGTACAAAGATGGACCAATACTAGGTCTTATAGCATATACAAAAACAATCTCCCACTTGCACTAAGACCTAGAGGTTGACGAACTCAACCCCATATCCCTAGGTCTTACGGATATAATTGTAGTAAACTATTTTGTTGCTAATGTTTTTCCTGTTGATTTGAGTTATCAAGGCAAGAAAAGATTTTTAGCTGATGTCAAGCATTAATTTTGGGATGAGCCTTATGTTTTTAGAAGATGTGCAGATGACATATTTAGGTGATGTATCCCCAAATAAGAAATCAAGGATATATTATTACAGTGTTATGGATCATCATATGGAGGGCATGCTAGTACTGAGAAGACTATTTTTAAAGTGTTATAATCTGGATTTTATTGGCCCTCTTTATTTAAAGATGCAAGAAATTTTATACTATCTTGTGATAGTTGTCGGAGGATGGGGAACATCAACAAAAGGAATGAGATGCCTTTGTCCACAATACTTGAAGTTGAAATATTTGATGTTTGGGGGATTGATTTTATGGTACCATTTCCATCGTCTGGAGGCAACAAGTATATACTCGTGGCGATAGACTATGTTTCCAAGTGGGTGGAAGCCATTGCTTCTCCTACTAATGATTCTAGGGTTGTGGTTAAATTGTTTAAAAAGATTATCTTTCCATGCTTTGGGGTCCCAAGAGTAGTAATTAGTAATGGAGGCTCTCACTTTATTGAACACAGATTTTCAACTTTGCTTCGAAAGTATGGGGTAAATCATAGAGTTGCAACACCTTACCATCCCCAAACAAGTAGACAAATGGAGATATCTAATAGAGAGATTAAAGGGATATTGGAAAAAATAATGTCAACAACAAGGAAGGACTGGGCTTTCAAACTTGATGATGCACTTTGGGCATACCAGACTGCTTTTAAAACACCAATAGGTATGTCCCCTTTTCAATTGATTTATGGAAAATCATGTCACCTTCCTATAGAGCTCGAGCATAAGGCATTATGGGTGATCAAAGCACTGAATTTCGACTTCAAGAGCGCTGGTGAAAAATGAAAGTTACAACTAAATGAGCTTGATGAGATTAGACTTTTTGCTTATGAAAATGCAAAGATCTATAAAGAGAGGACTAAAAGGTGGCATGATTGACACATACTCAGAAAGGAATTCCAACCAGGTGACTTCGTTCTTTTGTTTAATTCTGGATTGAAACTTTTTCCCGGTAAGCTTAAATCTCGATGGTCTGGACCTTTTCAGGTTAAGAAGACCTATCCATATGGAGCAGTTGACATTTGGAGTGACAAGAAGGGAGTGTTTAAATTTAATGGCCAAAGATTGAAACACTACTACCATGAGGAGCAGATTGAAGAAGGAGAAAATTTTCTACTTGATGAACCACGAGCAAATCCAAGTGCAGAACGATTAAGCTAATGACCTTTAAATTAACACTTCTTGGGAGGCAACCCAAGCACTCTTTCTTTTGTATTTGTTTTTGTCTTAATTTGTTTTGTTTAGGATTAATTTTTCTTTTTTTTCATTTAGGTGTGTTTTTTTAGCAATCCCTGAATTTTTGGACAAATTACGGCAGGGCCGTAATGATTTTTACGATACCGTAATTTGTTTACGTGCTACCATAATGAATTTCATTAGTCGTAATTTTGGTCCTCTTTAATCCAGAAACTTTTGAAATTTTTTAGTATTTTACGGCAGTGCCGTGGTGATTTTCACGGTACTGTATTTTCGGACGATTTTTGACCAGAAAGTTTCTGAGTTTTTGAGGAAATTACGATAGTGCCGTGATGCTTTTCATGGTACCATAAAATTGGAACATTTTCTTACATAAACTTTTGGGACTTTTGAGCGAAATACGGTAGTGCTGTAATGACCTTCACGGTGCTGTAATTTATTGACTTTTTCTTGCCGAAGAGTTTGTTCGATTTTATGGCCCTACCGTAAACCGTTTACGGTACCATAATGTTGCTGACCCCACGCGATTCTGGTACCGTATTTAGGGTTTCTCAGCCGTGTTTTAGGGTTTTTCCACTCGAAATCGTGCCGAACTCTGGGTTTCTTCGATTCTTTGCTTCCTAATCCCTTTGGCGACCCTTCCTAACAATTTCCCACTGATTTTGTGAGAGATTTTGAGAGATTTCGAGCTCAGCCGCCGCTAAGCCGCTGTTCTTGCACGATTTTTGCCCCTCTTTGTTTTCCCTCGTCAGAGTTTTGAATCGGCTGGTTTCGGCTTCAAGGAGTCTTGGAAGGAGTAGAAGATCATCCCTCAAGGTGTTTGGAAGCTCGATTGCTACTCAGAAGATCATATTTGGAGCTTGATTCAGCTCTTGTGTGAAGCCCTGTTCGCCCCTTTGGTAACTGTTCACTTCAGTTTTCTTCAGAAGTTCTTTGAGATTTTTACATATTCATCATGTCACCCATGAAGAGGATGGTTTCTAAGAGAAAGGGGAAAGCCCCAGCTCCTCCATCAAATCCTTTCGGTATCATTTTCATAGACGAAGCTCAAGAACAGAGGTACAATCTGTTACTCACTTGACGCATTGTAAAAACTAAGTACGCCGATACTCGTGCATTAGAACTCTTGGGATTGAAAGAGGATGTATTGTGGATGTTTGACCGGATTGCTACAAAAGAATTTTTTGACATGACTCCTCAGCTCAGACTTATCTACCCATAGTGCTAGAATTTTTCAGTAGTTTAGAGGTGGATTGGGATAAGTATGAAGATCGTTCAACTGTAGGAGAGATCAGATTCAGGATGGCTAATGAAGATAGGAGGCTCACATTTAAGGATATTTCACGCATCTTTCATCTTCCAGAGAGAGGGCACACTGAGCCACCTATTGGATTTATTGAGAATGTATTTTGGAATCAGATCACCTCAGAAACTAGATTTTCACCATCTTCAGCCAGAGCCTCAAGCATCTCAAACTTGTGCATCAAATACACCCACCGTGTTCTTGCTCATACCGTCTTCGGGCGAGGAGATAGCGATGGTATGGTCCGTCACACTGAGTTGTTTTTCCTTTGGTGCATGCTTCATGGATATCTTGTGGATGTGGCTTTCTTCTTTATGAAACATCTGGATAAAGTGGCTAGAGCTAAAAAGGGCACGATAGTGATAGGAGGATTTCTTACTCCTATAGCACTATACTTGGGGATTGAGCCCTATGGGATCGAAGTTGCTAGGGGCAATGCAAGGATCGATATTGAATCCTGCATTGCCATGAAGATGATTGTAAGAGATGAAGACACATATTGCTTGATTCTTCAGCCTGGGCTTCCTACTTTGCCATTGCCAAACACTGGAAGGACTACAGTGCAAAATTTGGAAAATTGGAAGTTGCCACCGAGCTGTGTTTCTTATGCCACTCCTACACCAGAGACCTCAGTACCACCACCACCTCCTGCTTGGGGTGATGACCCATTTGGGATGGGTATGGATTCCTCACCTCCTAGAGCCGCCAATCCACCACCGCATGGAGCCGCTGGATCATCTTCATATCGTGCAGCCCCTAATCAGAGTGGATGGCAGACTTATCAGGACCCCAGATTTCGGGCTCTCTCCACGCAGATGCATCGACAGGAGCAGCACATGGAGAGGATCATGGGTTCCATGGGAAGGATATGTAATACTCAAAAATTTATGAAACCCCCCTTATGATGTTATGCAAATAATAAGTTTGGTAAATAATATTACTTGGTCAATTATGCATGCTTGAAACCTTGTTATTTTCTAGGGTGATGATGGTATCTTGGTACTATGGGCTTAAATGTCCTTATTGGAGTCTTAAAAGGGGCATTTTTGGAAAATCTTGCCACATAAGCCTTGAGGGTTAGTAATGTGAGAGGAAAAATCGTGATAGGAAGGGGTGAAGGCTAGTCACATTGGTTTGGAAAGAACCCTAGGAGGGAGCCGCCACCAAGAGGAAGGATTGGGAGAAGAACTTCATCATCTTAAGGCAAGTAAATCTTATTCTTGTTTTCGTTAATCTGGTTCCTCCTCCATGCCTCACCTAATTTTGATGTCTCTTGTGTCTTCTATGCTTGATTTGGGTTTTGAATCTCATGATATTCGTTTCTATGGGGTCGGATTCAAATATTTATAGGGTTTTAAAATCCTGTTCTGCTGAAATCTGCATTCTCTAATCTGACCTTTGTGTGCTTTAACCCCAATATCTCATGGCCTATAGATCCAAATCGCACGAAATAAATTTTGTATGAAACTAGATTCATTCCGCTTTAATTTGAATGTGATATCGGCCATATCCGAGCTGCATTCGTATTTCAATCTGTATTGCAATCTAGCTATACAAAATTAGTTTCTGGAAATCTGGATTTTCAACCTTTATGCGTTCAAATCCTCGTATCTCCCTAGGTATAGTTCGAAATCTTGTGAAACTAGACTCATTGGAAATTACACTCGTAGTGATACATTTTGAATACCATTTTGCCTAATTTCGTTTGGGTATTTATTCTGAAACGTATGTCACATTCCTAACATACGAAGCTGTTTTCCGGAAATCTGGAATTTTGACCCTCCTATGTTCGACTGCTCATATCTCTCTGACTATAACTCCAAATCCGACGAATTCAGTTCTATTGGAAAGTAGATTCAAATAGCTTCATTGTTAATATTATATTGCTTATTTTAGGTTACTTACTCGGTCTGAAACATTTGTTGAAGTATGATATATGAATCTGTTTTCTGAAAATCTAACATCCAGACCTTCCTATGTTCGACCGCCCATATCTCCCTGCCTACAACTCAAAATCTTGTGAAACCAGTTTTAGTGGAAACTAGACTCAGAGAGCTTCATTTTGAATATAATATTGACTATTTTGGATTAAGTATTCGACCTAAAATATAAGTCGAAATCAGATATGATGAATCTGCCCTGTTTTGGTTACATGCTTAACATCAAAGTGGATATTGTGTTTTGAGCTTGAAATTATTCTAGAAGCAACAAGATCATTATGAATCTATTTCCTATGCCTTAATTCATGACTATGAACTCATGGTATGCCCTATGACAAATATTGTGTTCAATGACTTATGTTGTATCTTATCTTCAATGTGATGCACAAGCTCTTTGTCTTAGTGCTCTTGTTATGAAAGATATATTGTGGGGAGAATTTGTATGAACCCAAATGAGAGATTTGTGGATGGATGTGGAGCAAAGTGCCACACCCCTAAAAAGGTGGGGGCCACCTCTTGAATCCCTCCATTCAAAAGAGTTGTGAGAGCAAAGTGCCACACCCCTAAAAAGGTGGGGGCCACTTCTTGAATCTCACTACATCATGATAGATGTGGAGCAAAGTGCTACATGGAGCAAAGTGCCACACCCCTAAAAAAAGGTGGGGGCCACCTCTTGAATTCGTGGGAGCCACCGCTTGAATCCCTCTATCTATTTGTACGAAGAGCCCTAAGATGCTCTAGCTAGCTTTTGTTTGCTCTCTCCTGACGAGGATGGGTTCAACTTCCAGACGTGGAAGGAATTTTGAATTATGATTGTCTCCCCCACATCTATGATCCATGACTACTCATGATATGAATGCACAACAATGATCAATGATTACTGTGATATGAATGCTCAATGATGATTAATGACTACTTGTGACCCAAATGCCTTATCTAAGGAATGTATGGCTATCTTGTTTTCCCTATCCAATTCATGTGCTCAAGGGGAAATTCTGTTATCTTTCATTATGTCTTTATTGTGTTGACTATTTCGTTGATATGTTTATCCTCTTTAGTTCGTTTTCCCTTAGCCATTAGGATTACTTGTTGGGCAATTTATGCTTATTCTTGCTTGCACTAACCCTTATTGCAGATTAGCTTGGCTACGCATTGTGGGCAAAAGCTTGAAAATTTTAGAAGCTCATTTTGGAATTTTGGCTAAATCATGAGACTTTGTAATCTTGGAAAACATTGTATGCTCCATAAAAGACTTGTATTAAGAGTTGTCATGAGACTTGTTTTGAGGAGTATGTTACTAGTTTTGAATGTTGATTGCAATGGCTTATGTTGGTAGCTTGTTTTAGTTCTCAGATTTTGGGATTGTATGACTCTACTCTGCTTGGGTAAAAGTTTTTGATGGAATGGATATTTTTCTGTTGCAACTTGGATAATGACATTATATCACTTATTTTATTGTTCAAGGCATTAAACTTGATATTGATTGTCGATCTTGCGAAAAATTATGTCGTATGATTATCTTTTATGGATTGTTGTTATCTAAGGGTGTGACAGGATGTCCGACGCCATGAGCCACATTCACCAGGATGTCGAGGCATTGGGGAACTACATGGAAGAGATGGGTAACTTTCTCTACGACCGCTTTGGCTTCGAGGATACCAGGTGGGGTGGTATTTATGGTGATGCAGGAGAGGGAGGTTCTTAGGATCCCATGGACGCCACTCAGGCTGAGGGAGATGACGAAGAGACGGACTCTGATGAGTATACCTTTGTGAGTATCATTTTTCCTTACCTATTTATTACTTGTGCTTTATTGATTAATCATGATTTTATACTCTTGTAGGGAAGGATGACTCTGTCATGCTTCTTGTGTCCGCCGCTTCTGATCCTCAATTAGTTTTCACTACTACATACTTTCGATTGGGTTGTATAAGATGATTTGATAATTGCTGAATTTTCTTCGATATGGTTGTACTGAGATTTTTATGATAATAGATTTATTGGTGATTCGATATGGCTGTACATGGTATTTTGATATTTGGGATTGATATTCTGTGTTGGTATGATATGTGATTTGGTAGTGATGATTTTTGTTATGATTTGGAAAAGATGTGATATATGCCTATATGGTTTGTTTAATCATGAAAATACTGCCATTATCAAGCCGAAATTTTTCTTGATGATAAATTACTGTTTATGACAATACTTGAGAATTGGAAATAGACCTAATATGCTGAGTTTATCTCTTTGATATAATTTATCTGTTGAAATTTTCTATTGATTAATACATGAAGTTGTGGGTGAATATATTGTTTAATGAATGAGATTTGAAAGTGAAGTAATTCTTTTGGATAAAATGAGCATATGTTGTGTGATTTTGGATTGATATCAATTGATTAAACCTAGTAAATCATTAAAGTCCATCTTGTTATTTGTTGGGAAGAAAGAACCCGAAATCCAAAAAGAAAGGTGACTCCCCTATTTGGCACTACGAAAAATTAGCAGTGGTACCTAAAGACATGGGTTGGAGTCTGAAAAGAATAACTCCTCTTCTTGGCATTGTATTTACAATGATACCTAAGATAGAGTTGAAGTTCAATTGAAAAAGTATGTATCTATGTGGATGCATGCCATGAGAGAGATTCTTTGACATTAACTCTGCTATCTCAAGAAGAATTCTTTCTACTTAAAGAGATATGAGTTCTATTATGTTGGTTATGTGACCAATGTATTCTAAATATGTCACCAGAAGAAAGGTGGTATTCATTTTAGAAAATGTCAAAGATGCATAAAAAGAAAAGAAGAGAGAAAAAAATTTGAGTGGAAAAAGATTTTGTGGTTCCTATTCCTATAAACAAAGACATCTTGGACTCAAAACTCAAACTAGGTGAACTCATGAGATTGAAGTTCTATTTATGCACATTGCAAAATTTTATTTGATTGAGTCATAGATCTAAAAGATTGAATTATGAGGACGATATATTTATTTGAAATTTTAAGTTATTATTTGATGTGAATTTTTCACATGTAATTGTATCTTAGAAATTTATTCATCATCTGAAAGTTTATTTTCATAATCGGTATTGATTTCTTTATTTGCTTAAGGACAAGCAACGTTTGAGCCTTATGTATTTTGATGACTCTAAATTTCATAGCATATTTCTTGCTAAATCCACTAAATTTTTGGGTCATAATCATGCTCTGTTGCTTATTTTTATGCCTTATTTGTCAAATGTTTCAGAATCTACACATTTCTTGGTTTTTGATCAATTTCAGATAAAAAGGCATCATTATCACAAGGTTTTGAGCAATTCGATGCATGAACAAATTCTAATCATCAAGAGGAATTTACACATCAAATTTCAAGACAAACCAAGTTTTCCATCAAAATTACGGTAGTGCCGTAATTATTTTTACGGCCGTAATTTAGGAATATGGAACTACCGTAATGAATTTCCCAGGCGCACTCTGCAGAAGATTTTTGGAAAATTATGGCACTGCCGTAATGATTTTTACGGTGCTGTGATTTATGTCCAAATTCAGGCTGAGACTTCAAAGGATTTCAAACGAATTATGGCACTACCGTGATGGTTTTTATGGTACCATAATTTCGGGCGAATTTCACACAGAAACTTTCAGAAACAATCAAAGAGATTACGGCACTACCGTGACGAATTTTATGGTGCCAAAATTACAGGCCATATACCTACAGAAACTTCAGAAGTAATTACGGCAGTATCGTAATGATCGTCACGGTACCGTAATTTTGCGCTCAGTTGCCCGATTCTTCTGCCGAAAACATACAAAGATGATTTCTTGAGATTTAGGGCACCAATTGAAGATCCGAGAGAAGGGGGACGCTCAACATTAGCAAGCGAAGATTTTTGAAGCAAAAGGAAGAATTTTCATTCACTCTCCAGGGAGAATTTTAGGGAATCACCGCCGCGCTAGGGTTCGTCACCGTTCATCGTACAGACCACCTCCGGCCACGAAATTTGAAAGGGAGTTTCGCCTGAGGAAGGAGAACACACCACAGAAGTTTCAGAGGGAAAGGATATCGATCAAGGGAGAAATAAACAAAAACGTGGTCGCCTGCGCTGTTCATCATGACTTTGCTGCAAATTACGAGTTGTAATTTTCATTATAGGCCTGCTTTTAACTTTTACTCTTCCCTTTCAGTTTCTGATCAATCTAAAACCATGTTTCATTATAATCATTCAATCAAGCTAGCTTAAACTTTCTTTTGGGACAAAGGGTATAATCCCTTTGATATTTCAATGACTAGATGATCTTTATTCCTTCAAAATATTTTTGTTATGGTAATTTTACTTAAGAGATTAATGTTTTTAATGTTTTTTGGTTTTGATCATTAACATGTATTAGAGTTTTGTGTTATGGACTAAGAAGATGATACGCAAAAGTTGGAACCCTAGAATTTATGGTAGGAGCTCATCGTAAGAGATTAGTTGTGTTCTTATCTTTAGATTTTAGAAGTTTAATTCTTGTTGATGTTCTGATCTAGAAATTATTATTGTTTTAGACATGAAAATATGCTAGAGATAGATATTGGATTGTTAGAAAACCTTAAGTAAAACCTGTGAAACTAAGGTATGAGAATACTTAGTTTTGCTTGAGATATTGACATTGAGATAGAATGCACGAGAGTAATTCTTAATCTCTCTATTAAAGTTTTCTTATATTAAACATTAAATAGATCTTGCACGAGAGTGAGAATCGTTCTTTGTAAATTGACTGCACGAGAGCGAGTTAATTTCTTTATTAAGTAAGCTATATCTTTTCCATAACGAAAATAGATTGATGAACATTTAATTATATCTAGTCATAAATATTAAGGTGGATGAACCCCTAGGCCCAATTCTTTTTCTCTGATTTTTCGTATACCGTTCGATCATTTATTTTCATCATTCTCGATTTGTTTAGTTAGTGAGAATTCAATTCGCCGGTACTTAAATATTAAATATTACTTCGAGTATCTATGCACTTACGGACTACAACACCAAGCGTGCGCCCTCTCCAGTCTCACACACACGGATGCCTCGAGTTCTCTTCTTGCACTTCCGGTGCTAGCCTTGGGAAGAAGATCCAAGCCTCAGTTCATCTTCTAGATCTCTTGTGCCACCTTCAAAGGAAGAAGTGCCAAGCCATTGCCTCATAGCGGGTCAGTCCTGTATATCCGAAGAAATAAATCTAACATGATAGGTTTCTTTCCAATCATGAATACAGATTTATTCATCATCAAGGAAGATATTTATCAATGAAAATCTTTTTAAAAATAGAATCACACCACAAGATAGTAGAAAGTGGATCATGAACAATCATATCATCATATAACCATATCGAAGAAATATCAGTGAGTGATACATCTAAAGCAAATCAAAGATGCAACCATATGAAATAATCATGAACACAAGAGAATGCAAACAATACTCACAAGACTAAATAGCAAGCTCAGACCAAAAATACATAAGGCTCAGACCAAAAATAGTGTCGGGGTAGATGCTGCTAGGTCCAAATATGTGCCTTTTAAAATTTTACCTGCACGATTTTAAATACATAAGGCTCAGTCTAAAAATAGTCTCTAAAAAATAATAATGATAAAAATAATTTTCTCAAAGAAGAATCAGATATATCATCGATGGTCCAGAAGAGTCCTGGTGGAAAGAGCTAATGCAGTTGAGAAGTAGAGGGTGAACAGAGGCTGGCTGAAAAGCTGCTAGCAGTGATGATGGTGCCAACAGTAGAGTGAGTAATCTCTAGTGGCCTGCTAGAGACTACAGTCCTAGAGGTGAGATCGTCGGCCGGTGGGTGCCAGAAATAATGCTGCATAGATAAAAAAAATCAGTCACTAATGAAGAGTCTGCTGCATAAATAAAATCAATAGAATAAGAGGCAGCAGAAAAAGTAAGAATCTGCTGATGGTATAATCCAATGTCGATGGCTAGAAACAGTGATGTTAGAGGCAAATGCAGTGGTAGCTAGAGGTGGAAGACAGTTGCTTTTGATGACTTCTGGATCTGGAGCCAAAAGAAGCGTGAAATTCCTTACGGCAGTGCCGTAAAATACCAAAAACTCTCGGGATGAAATCAGACCAATATTATGGCACCGTAAAGAAGATTACGGCAGTGCCGTATTTTGCGTAAAATTTTATTTTCTTTGCAAAAAGAGAAGAAAAATTAATTCTAAAAATAAATTAAAATAAAACAAACTAAACTAAGTAAGAGTGCTTGGGTTGCCTCCCAAGAAGCGCTAATTTTAGGTCCATAGCTTGACCAAAAATCAAACATCATGGTGAAGTAGGTGAATCAGTACCAAAGTAAATAGCATGTAATTTTCTCCTTTTCCGTTGTCCAAAAAGTTTAGCCACTAATTCAAATATCCAAAATTTCATGTAAATTACAATCACCGTGGCTTTCTTAAATATGTAGAAATCAAAATTAGAATTTTCAATTCCACACAAATGGTATTCAATGATCTTCCTAAATTTACCAGAAAGTAAAATCATAAGTCCTTTCTTCAGATTTATATTTTCAATTGCAATAGGACTTTGATTAAAAGATATAAGCAGTGGATCATCAAAATAGTTTTTCTGTTTCTCATTAGATTCCTCAATAAAACATAATTTTTCAAATAAATCAATGGACATGGGCAAAGCATCAGAGTGAGATTCAACAATGTTTGTAATTTTCAAATCATTTTCAAGTCCCTCATGCTCACAATCCAACAATTCATTGACTTCAAAATTATCAACAAAATCACAGTAAGATTTTTCTAACTCAGTCCCCTCATATCCTTCATCAGAATTAACCATAAATAATATATTATCAAAAGAATCAATTTCATCAAAAGAGGATTTTTCAATTTTAATTTTCTCAAACTTTTCCACAAATAAATTATCAAAGGCATTAATTTCACAATTATCAAAATCAGAGTGAGATTCATTAATGTTCACATAAGGCTCAATCTCAAAACAATCATAATCAGAGGGGGAATTTTCTAAATCAATTTCTTCAGTTTCAAACTCAAATAAACATGCTTGTTGTGCTAACTGGGTTTCCAACATTTCAGTATTAGCAGTTAAGGATTCTACTTGAGAAGCAAGCTGACTAATTATTTCCTTAAGATCCTCAGTTTCCTTATTTTGATTTGTCATTATCTGCTTTTGATTTGTCATGAATTTCTCAAGCATAGATTCTAATCTAGATTCTTCAGTATCCACAAAATATGGTTCAGAAACATTATTTGAGCAATCCTCATAAAAAGAAGTTTGATTTTCCCATCTAGAGTAATGTTGATTATCTTGATAACATGGTGAATTTGAATTTGGAGAATTTAAAAATTGGCAATCAGAAGTATAATGATCAAAACATCCACAAATATCACAACTAATAGAAGAATAAGATGTCTTAACAGGATGCATATTTAAAGTGTCTATTTGACGAGAGATAAAATCTAACTTATCTTGAAGAGTGCATGATGAATCATCTTTATATGACATGTATACTTCACCTCTTTCAGTTGCCCAGGAGTTATAAGACATATTTTTAAATCTATAAAGAACAGAAAGATAATCCAATACCAATCAATCAAATAAAACTTTTTTTTAAATATAAAAAAAATAAAGAAAATATAAAACACAAGTAAATTCACAAATTTTAGAAAATCTCAGTTCTGTCACAGCTTCTGAAAATCCAAAACTTGCAAAAACAGAAAACAAAGTTAAATCTAAAACAAACAAAACCTAGTCTAGCAATACTAACAACTATTTTGATATTAACAAAACTAAGGTCTCCGGCAATGGCGCCAAAAACTTGTTGTATTACAACAAATAGGTAAACAAAACTTATTTCTGAAGTCGCAGCCAAAACTTATTGTATGGCGCAAAGGGACTTGTCACCCCCTGATACGGCTCCAAAAACTTGTTGAGTTACCACATTTGTTGTTATCTCCGCAAGTGCACGGATACTCGAAGTAATAAAGAAAGTATCGAATCCACAAGGACCTATGTGTTAAGTACCCAATAATTGTTTTCTCACTAGCTAAGCGAACCAAATTTAATAGAAGTAACTATGCAGAGAATATGCTAAAGAGATAATCAGAGAGAAACATTGGGACTAGGGTTTCATCTACCTTAATTTCAATGACTAGACATAAATAAAAGGTCATCAGACTAATCTTATCATGATAAAGACTTAATTTACTTCATAAAGGGATTATCTCACTTTCATGCAGACAATCATGCAGGGATCAATCATCGCTTTCGCGCAAGATCTATCCCAACGCTAAAGATAATTAAATCATCAATCAAAGAACTCAAAGATCACTTTCGTGCATCCGAATTCTAAGTTGATTGTCTCGAGTGGAATCTCAAGGATCACTTTCGTGCATCCTAGACTCAACACAAGTTCTGCTTATGGTTCTCCAACATTCCGATCCTCACTTTCGTGCAAGATCTCCACGTTTGACACAATAACTCAATCCTAGATTCAAATTATCTGTCATGGCAATAAGATCACTAAAATAAAATAATTAAGAACTAACCTAATTTCTTACGGAAAGTTCCTAACATGCAATTCTAGGGTTCCAAGTTCTCAAGCAAGTCACCTTTCGGTCCTTATGCGAGAACTCTAAAACATGAATAATAACATCAATCTATGGAGAATCAAAGTACAATTATTCACATAAGTAAAATTATCATCATAAAACTATTCTGACGAAGATAAAAAGTTATCTAATCATTAAGAAATCAAAGGGGATTACACCCCATGTCCCAAATATGTTTGAATTTGCATGGAAGAAGAAATACAACAAGCTATAGTATCAAAGTGTCAGAAATCAATGAAGAAGAGGGTTTAAGAAAATACACCACGGCTGTAATATAAATTACAGCCATATTTTGCAAAGGAAACTCACTGTGAACAGTGCCCGAGCCCTTCTTTCATTAATTCCTCCTCCAATCGAACTCCTTTTGCTCTAAAACTTTTGGGGTATCGTTCTCTCCTCCAGGCGAAGCTTCTGTATAAAAATCACAGCCTGAGGTGGCCTCCACGCCTCTCGGCGCGAGGATGAACCCTAAATGCCTCTCTGTCGATTGCTCCCTTGATTCCCGGATAAAAATTGGGGCTTTCGGTGTCTTTATCTTCTCCTCATTGAGACCAGTCCACCACTTCTTTTGGATCTCAATTTGTATATCTGGATCTCCCGAAATCATCTCCACAAAAATCAGGCTTCAAAGTTGACCGTGGAATCGCATTCAAAAGTAGAAATACGACAGTGTAATATTTCACGGCAGTGCTGCAAAATCGCTCGCGTTCTCTGATATGAATTTTCTGGCAAATACGGCACCGTATAATGGTTCACGGCGCTGCCATAAAATCGGCTGAACTCTTTGGTCGAAATCGTCTGGACAATACGGCCCGTGTCAAAGTTTACGGTAGTGCCGTAAAATCAGGAATTATCTTTGTTCTGAATGCGCTTCAAAATACAGCAGTGTAAAGTTTTACGGCAGTGCCGTATTTTTCATTAAATCTTCTGGTCAGAAATTCCACCAATTTATGGCAGTGCTCTAATATTACGTTATCGCACGGAAATACGGTACCGTAATATAGAATACGACACTACCATATTTTGGTTGGTTGCTCCGATTTATGTGAAATTTGTCAAGTGATCTTCTCTTGATGATGGTAACTTTTCTATGTCTTTGGTTTTTCTCCAAAATGCCTCAAAATAGTACCTTTTTACCTGAAAATCATGAAAAGCCAAAATAGAAGTAGATTTTGCAATATTTGATAAATTTAGCATAAAAATAAGCAAAAGATCTTCAATTTAGCATGGAAAGATATATAAAATGATACAAAATATACTATATATTTTGGTGTCATCAGAATCCTTTAGCTACTAGTCTACCCTTATAGGTAACTATATTGCCATCCATGTCGGTATTCCTTTTGAAGACCCATTTAGATCCTATGGGTTTTACCCTATTAGGCAGCTCAACCAAATCCAAGACTTGGTTAGCCGACATGGAATCTATCTTGGATTTCATGGCCTCAAGCCATCTCTCGGAGTCTATTGTACTCCGCAAGTGCACGGATACTTCGAAGTAATAAAAATATCAAACCATAGAGACCTACGTGTTAAGTACCAAATAGATGTTTTCTCACTAGCTAAGCAAGCCGAATATGGTGGAAGTAAACTATGCAGAAAAGTATGCTAAAAGATTATCAGAGAGAGATAAACTGGGACTAGGGTTTCATCCACCTTAATTTCAATGACTAGAAGGAAATAAAGGTTGTCAGTCAAATTTCATTACGATAAAGATTTAATTTACTTCATAAAAGGATCATCTCGCTCTCGCGTAGATAATCATACAAAGGACCAATCCTCACTCTTGTGCAAGATCTATCCAATGCTAAAAATAAGTAAATCATTGAACAAAGAACTCAAGGATCACTCTCGTGCATCCGAATTCTAAGTCAATCATCTCAAGTGGAATCTCAAGGATCACTCTCGTGCATCCTGAAACTCAACACAGGTTCTACTTAAGGTTTTCCAACATTCCGATCCTCACTCTCATGCAGGATCTTCACGTCTAACACATTAACTCAATCCAAAGAATCAGAAACTCAACATGGCAATAAAATCACTAAAAATCAGAATTCGAAGAACTACCTAATCTCTTACGATAGTTCTAAACTCAACAATTCTTAGGGTTCCAAATTTCACAATCAACCTCTCGGTCTATTTCGCAAAATTCTAAAACATGCTGATGTTTATAAAACTAAGGAGAATCAAAGAACAATCAATCACAAAATTAAAATTATCATAATAAAATTATCATGACAAAATTTAATGTTTTATAGTCATTAACAAACCAAGGGGATTACACCCCATGTTCCATAAAAAGATCTAAGCTTGCATGGACAAAGGATTACAATAAACCATAATTTCAGAGGATTAGAAATCAAAAAAAGGAAGAAAAGTTACAAAATCTAATGATCCAAATAGAAAATGGACAGAACCAAGTTGTAGAATAAGATATGTTCTTTTCAGAAGTATGAAAATCAAAGGATCAAAATCTGTCAGGAATTTAGGGTATCATCAGAAAGAAGGTTAATCAGATTACAAAACTACAAAAACTGCACAAAAGATAATCAAATTCAAAAAGTTGCCATGTGTCCTAGAATGATCAGAAAATATTTTCATGAAAATAACTAATCCATGAGATAGAACAACACATGTTCTTCATATTCCATGTGAGAAATATAGTTTCGAGTCATTAAAGCATCTTAAAAACTTGCTGCAAAAACGCTAGTCAGAACAGTCAAAAGAAAACTAATGCAAAAATTAATCAGAATCGAAAACTTGCTAGGTGTTTTAGAATGATCCATGGATTTTAAAATTCAGCAAAAATATTCAGATGATAGACAAAGATGAGTACTTTGTGATGGTGCCAAAGATAAAAAATTTTTCCAACCCAGTTTCTTAAAATCACAGCGAGAAAACACCTACTCAAATAAGCAATTTGCATATTTCAAATACGGTACCGTGCATTTCCTTACGGCAGTGCCGTAATATGCATAAAACTCTCAGGTCAAAAATTGGCAGAAATACGGTACCGTGAAGATGATTACGGCAGTGCTGTATTTTGCACAATATCTTTTTTTTTTACAAAAAGAGCAGAAAAATTAATTATAAAAATAAACCAAGATAAAAGAAACTAAGCTAAGTAAAAGTGCTTGGGTTGCCTCCCAAGAAGCGCTAATTTTAGGTCCATAGCTTGACCAAAAATCAAATCTCATGGTGAAGCAGGTGAATCAGTACCAAAGTAAAGAGCAAACAATTTTTTGCATTTCCTTTGTCTAAAAAGTTTAGCCACTAATCCAAATATCCAGAATTGCATATAAATCACAATCAAAGTGGCTTTCTTAAATATGCATAAATCAAAATCAAAATTTTCAATGATCTTCCTATGTTTGTCAGTGAGCAAAATCATAAGTCCTTTCTTCAAATTTATATTTTCAATTGGAATAGGACTTTGATCAAAAGATTTAAGCATTGGATCAACAAAATAATGTCTATGTCTTGAATTAATTTCCTCAATAAAGCATAAATTCTCAAATACATCAGAAGAGTGAATATCAGATATAGGCAAAACATCAGAGTGAGGTTCATTCAAATCCTTTTCAAGTTCCTCAATCCCTTTATCAAATAACTTATCAATTTCAAAATTATCATCAAAATCAAAGTGAGACTGTTCAATTTTTCTATGTCTTTTCACAAATAATTCATCATCAGAAGAATCAAAATCAGAATCATACAAAAAGTCATAATGAGATTTATCAGAATCAATAAAATCAGAGTCAACCACAAAAGACTTATCAATAATTTCAACAATATCACCAAAATCAAAGTGGGGCTCATCAATGTCTGTAATTTTTAACCATTTATCAAACTCATTAGATTTAACCATAAATGATACAACATCAAAAGAATCAATTTCATCAAAAGAGGATTTTTCAAAAATCAATTTTCTCAAACTTTTCCACAAACAAATTATCAGATGAATCAATTTTACAATCATAAAAATCAAAGTGAGATTCATTAATATTCACATAAGGCTCAATCTCAAAATAGTCATAATCAGAGGGGGAATTTTCTAAATCAAGTTTTTCAGTTTCCAAATCAAACTCAAATAAACATGCTTATTGTGCCAACTGGGTTTCTAACATTTCAGTATCAGCACATATATCATCAAGCCTAGAATTTATTTGCCTAAGATTCTCTGTCATTTCTTCATTTTGTTTTGCTTGGGCACTCATGAACTTTTCAAACATTATCTCTAAGTTAGATTTTTTAGTATCCTCAAAGCATGGTTCTAAAGTATAGTTTGAGCAATCATCATAAAAAGATCTAGAATCATATTGATCATCGTGATGCCATGGTGAATTGGAATATGGAAAAATTAAAATTGGGCAGTTAGATGCAACGTGATCAAAACATCCACAAATATCACATCTAACAGGAGAATAAGATGTCCTAGAATGATGCATATAAGAGTTAAATTGATCTACAAGAGAAATACCATGTGGCATGTATACCTCACCTCTTTCAGTTGCCCACGAGCTGTGATTAAAAGACATATTTTCAAATCTATCAAGAACAAAAAGATAATCCAACACCAATGAATTAGAAATTTTTTTTTCAGAATATGAAAAAATAGAAAAAGATAAAACACAAGCAAATTCACAAATTTCAGAAATCACAGTTATGTCACAACTTGTGAAAATCCAAAACCTGCAAAAACAGAAAACAAAGTTAAATCTAAAACAAATAAAGCTTAGTCTAGCAATACTAACAACTATTTTGATATTAACAAAACTAAGGTCCCCGACAATGGCGCCAAAAACTTGTTGTACTCAGCAAGTGCACGGATACTTCGAAGTAATTAAAATATCAAACCACAGAGACCTACATGTTAAGTACCAAATAGATGTTTTCTCACTAGCTAAGCAAGCCGAATATGGTGGAAGTAAACTATGCAGAAAAGTATGCTAAAAGATTATCAAAGAGAGATAAACTGGGACTAGGGTTTCATTCACCTTAATTTCAATGACTAGAAGGAAGTAAAGGTTGTCAGTCAAATCTCATTATGATAAAGATTTAATTTACTTCATAAAAGGATCATCTCGCTCTCACGTAGACAATCATACAAAGGACCGATCCTCACTCTTGTGCAAGATCTATCCAATGCTGAAAATAAGTAAATCATTGAACAAAGAACTCAAGGATCACTCTCGTGCGTCCGAATTCTAAGTCAATCATCTCAAGTGGAATCTCAAGGATCACTCTCATGCATCCTAAAACTCAACACAGGTTCTACTTAAGGTTTTCCAACGTTCCGATCCTCACTCTCGTGCAGGATCTTCATGTCTAACACATTAACTCAATCCAAAGAATCAGAAACTCAACATGTCAAAAAAATCACTAAAAATCAGAATTCGAAGAACTACCTAATCTCTTACGATAGTTCCAAACTCAACAATTCTTAGGGTTCCAAATTTCACAATCAACTTCTCGGTCTATTTTGCAAAATTCTAAAATATGCTGATGTTTATAAAACTAAGGAGAATCAAAGAACAATCAACCACAAAAGTAAAATTATCATAATAAAATTATCATGACAAAAGTTAATGTTTTCTAGTCATTAACAAACCAAGGGGATTACACCCCATGTCCCATAAAAAGATCTAAGCTTGCATGGTGAAAGGATTACAATAAACCATAATTTTAGAGGATTATAAATCAAAAAAAGGAAGAAAAGTTACAAAACAGGTGCTATAATGAAATTACATCACCGGAATTGCCTTTGAACAGTGCTGTCACCGCTGTTTTGTTGATTTCTCCTTCGATCAGACTCCAAATGCTCTGAAACGTCTGGTGTGTGCTCTCCTTCTCTAGGCAAAGCTTCGGTGTAAATTTCACGGCCTGAGGTGGTCTCTACGCCTCTCGGCGTGAGGCCGAACCCTAAGTGCCTCTCTGTCAATTGCTCCCTTAATACTTGATAAACATTCGTTCTTCCACTTCGTGTATCTTCGCCTCTTTAAGACGAGTCCATAGAAACTTTTGGATCTAAATTTGGAGGTCTAGATAAAAAGATATGGTCCGCGCAAGATTCGAACCCGTAAAAATCGCGTTTTTGAATGAAATTACGGTACCGTAATGAATATTATGGCAGAGCCGTAATTTTGGCTCTGTGAAGTATTTGTCAAGATTATGGCCCATAAAAATGTTTACTGCCATGCCATATTTGCTTTTGTATGTTTCTGGACCAAAATACGGCCCGTAAAGATCATTACGGCAGTGCCGTAATTCTGGAAACCTCTCGGGTGGAAAATCATCTGCAATTACGGTACCATGATCTTATTTACGGCAGTGCCGTAATCACCATGAAAACTCTGGTCAAAATCTTCCCAAATTACGACACCTCTCAGGGATTACGGCTGTACCGTAATTTTGTGGTGTAATTACAGTACCGTAAAATCCATTATGGGGGTGCCGTAATTTGCTCTGAAGCTCTGATTCTTCTGAAATTTGACGTGTGATCTCCTCTTGATATTGTGAATTCAATTATGCATCTGGTTTGCTCGAAATCGACTGAAAAGCATGCCTTTTTGCCTGAAAATAATCAAAAATGGAAAAGAGTGTGGATTCCGCAAATATTGATAAAAAAGACATAAAAATAAGCAAAGTCTATGAATATGACACAAAAATACCAATGAAATGGCACAGAATTTACTATAAATTTCGGTGTCATCAGAGTCCGGTCCACTGACTGCCTCATCATAGGTCCTGGGCTCATCCTCAATGATGAAGACCCCATCGTGTTGGGTCGGCAGCGACCCATACCTCTCAGGTGCACGACAAATCCTCTGAGATCTACTTCTTTGTTCTCGGTGGGAACATAGAAGTAGTGACCCTTAGTTTCCTTAGGGTACCCCACAAACACACATTTATCAGATTTAGGTTCTAGCTTGCTAGAATCCTGACGTTTGACATAAGCCTCACATCCCCAGATCCTGATAAATGAGATGTTAGGGCGTCTCCCACTTCATACCTCGTATGGTATCTTGGAGACACTTTTAGATGGAACATTATTCAGTATCAGAGAAATTATCTTAAGTGCGAAACCCCAGAATGAGGGCGGTAGAGTTGCATGACTCATCATAGACCGAACCATGTCTAACAAGGTTCGATTTCTCCTCTCAGACACACCATTCCATTGAGGTGTTCCAGAAGGAGTAAGTTGGGACAGGATCCCACACTCCCTAGGATAGTCAAAGAACTCACCGCTCAGGTACTCTCCACCACGATCTGATCGAAGAGTTTTAATAGATCTACCAAGCTGGTTCTCTACTTCATGTATGAGCTCCTTAAATATCTCAAAGGATTCAGATTTATGTCTCATCAGATTGACATAACCATATCTACTAAAGTTATCAGTAAATGTTATGAAGTAGTTGTACCCTTCTCTGGCTTGTTTATTGAATGGCCCACACACATCACTGTGTATAAGATCCAATAAACCTCTTGCCCTCTCACCAGTCTTGGTGAAGGGCACCTTTTTCATCTTCCCTAATAAACAAGGTTCACATGTATCAAATTCCTCCAAGGAACTTGAATCTAACAACCCATTTGCATAGAGTTGTTGAATGCGATTCTTGTTTATATGGGATAATCGACAATGCCATAGGAAAGCACCAACTGAACCACTCAGTTTGATCCTTTTTGCTATTTATGTTACAAATAGAACTATCCAAGTCCAAGACATATAACGCATTGCGCAAAGTACCCTTCCCATAAAACATGTTTGCAAATGAAAAAGAACATGAGTTATCCTTTGTTTTAAACTACAATCCTTTCTTTGTCAAGCAAGGAATAGATACAATATTTTTAGCAAGTGAAGGTACATAATAGCAATGATCTAGTTCTAATTGAAGTCCAGAAGGCAGGGAGAGAGTCAAAACTCCTACAGCAACAGCAGCAACTTGTGCTCCGTTTTCAACTCGTAGGTCAATCTCTCCAGGCCGCACCGTTCTACTTTTCTTGAGCCCCTGCATATTTATACAAATATGAGCTCCACATGCGATATCCAATACCCATGACATAGAAGTAGAAAGGTTGACGTTAGTAACATAAATACCTGAGCTAGAAGCTAAGGCCAAGCCTTTCTTCTCCTCATTCTGAAGTTGCTTGCAGTCCCTCCTCTAGTGACCCTGCTCGCCACAATGGAAGCACCTCTGTTCCTTTGACTTCTTTGCCCTTTTCTTCAATGCTTTGGTAGGACCCTTGGCACGTGCCTTACCCTTCTTCTTCATCTCCTTGCCCACAGGGACCAGAAGAACATAATTGGGTTTGGTCTTACCCATTTCAGTCTCGGCTGTTTGGAGCATATTCAGTAGTTCCTCCCTTGTGCATTCAATCCGGTTCATGTTGAAGTTTATAATAAATGGACTGAAGCTTGGGGGCAGGGACTGCAGAATAAAATCCACAACCAGCACTTTATCTATGTTGTGTCCCAGTCTCCTGAGATGATCCACGTTCCCAATTAGCTTGAGTACGTGGGGTCTCACTGGTGCACCTTCAGATAACTTGTACTGAAAGACTGCTTTAGAAGTGTCATATCTCTCAGTTCTAGCCCGAGCTTCGAACATCTGTTTCAAATGAGTAATCATCTGAAAAGCATCTTACTCCTCATATTGCACCTAAAGCTCAGGTGCCATAGTGGCTAGCATGAGACATGCTACTTCCAAAAAGTCATCCTGATGCTCTCTAAAAGCATCCCTTTCTGCAGCACGGGCATTAGGCGCAGGAGTCATAGGAAGAGGCTGCTCAAGGACGTACAACTTCTTCTCGAGCTTGAGGGCTATCCTCAAGTTCCGATGCCAGCCCATGAAGTTGGATCCAACCAACTTATCCTTGTCAAGAAGAGATCGCAGTGTCAATCTGCTAGTGTTTGTAGCCATTGATGTACAACAACTAGGAAACAATAGATTAGTACTACTTTCAGATCATTTAATCTGGACTTATATTAAATGATCATGGCTCCCACTATTTTAATCGAATTGACAACCCACAAAGTCAATCGGGAAATCTAAGATTTTCTAGTGAGATGGGATCCTTATTCCACATGAGGCTTCACGTCCCACGAGAGTGGGATGAGATGCACAAAGTGACCCATGCTTCTTAAGGTGGGCACGCCGGCCGATTGCACTTGGCAACTCCCCTTATTGAGACAGTCTAGGCATTTCATGTCTAGCAAGTACTGGATATGGCATGAAACCCTAACCTCTCAACGATGCCTCTATAGTTCCACATATGCCCAACACATGTGGAAATCTAGTCAAGTCCATTCCTAACCGTTATGCCCAGGGCCAACGAGTTTCCTTGCGAAGGCATGTCTAGGTTAAAACTGGAATGGGGAAACCATTATCACCTCACACCTTCTAAAGATAAGTGGGTGTGTCCAACGAGGGTGGGAAACAGTTCACAACACCACTGATCGATAGTTTAACGAGGGCTACGTGTTAGAAGGCTACTAGACTTAATATTTTGATTGAGGGTTCTTGAGGTCTCATCCTCTTAGTTTTATCTTCTGACTAACATTACAGGCATACAATCCTATAGTGAAACCCTAGAAACAGTAATGGGATGATGTGATCATAGCCCATTCAAGACATTGAACCGACCCATGCCAAAAAGGGGTTCAACTCTTGACCTAGGACACAAGCCCCTAAGACTAGACCTAGCCTAACCGACCTCTAACTTGGTCTTCAAGGTTGGCTCCAATGTCCACCACACCATGGTTTAGCACACAAACCCTAGAGGAAGTTCTAGGGAAACCCTAGAAGCATGCCCCTAGGTTCGGCCAATGCTGTGGGTCTTCATCCAAGCAAGGCGCGCCACCTTGCAAGCCACAAGATGTATAGCTCTAAAGCCCTAGGGCTTGGCCAATGCATCTTGTGCCCCTAATGCAAGGAGTTTGATGTGCCACCCAGTTTGCATGCATGCGCCAATGTACATCAAGTATGTGCCCCTAATCTTCTTCTTCAATTTTACAAAATAAAAGAAAAAGAATGGTGGCACGTAGGCCTCACAAGAATACATTGCAGGCATGCATGGGGCTTGACTAGTGATCACTAAATCATGCGCAAAAAAAAATACTTACTCATGCAATTCTGCATGCTCATGAAAAATATAAAATCTGAAATTTTATTTTTTCATAAATCAAGTTTCTTTTCCTCATCCTCTTATAACAAATCTTTTGGTTATTTGCAATTACGTTTCATGATGATTTTATAGATCCTTTCCGCTGGCAATTTTGTTAGATCAAGAGACCCGGCCAGTCCGAAGACACAATGCCCGTCCTACTTGATAAAACTACGTGCGCCTTTGATCTTAAACCAATTAAAAAAATAACCCAAAAATCCAAAAGAATTTAAAGAGAGAATAGGAACCAGAAATCATAATTTTTCCTACTTAGAAAAATCATGCGCCATGTATATATGCAATTTGCGAAAATTGAAACATGGCATGTGAGCGTGAAAAGCATGAAAGAACATCGTTCGAGGCTCGCAAGTCCCTCTGATACCACTTTTGGGAAACCCCGATGATATTTTATAATTTTTCATAGAGATTACAATATAAGCACAGCAGAATAATATCCACATACGAGGGGGTCGACACGATGAGATAGTAAGTACCTAGAGCAAGTGTGAAGGTCAATGTCGAGGTAGGCGCCCAAGCGTGTGCCCTCTACAATCTCACACACACGGATGCCTCGAGTTCTCTTCCTCCACGCCCGTTGCTAGCCTCAGGAAGAAGATCCAAGCCTTAGTTCACCTTCTAGATCTCTTGCGCTGTTGGTGTGTATACCTTGAGACCTAGTATCAGTCCATCTTTTATACTATTTGATATATATATATATATATATATATATATATATATATATATATATATATATATATATATATATCTTTTTGGCATTGTCATTATCAATGCTTGTCTACATCTGCGATTGTGTACTTACATGATAATGTCCCTGGAGACAGATTTGATCTGTGCTCAAATGGTTGTCCCCAGTTAATGTACCTGAGTGGATATGGGACAATTCTGGTACTTGTGAGACTGGTATATTGGTTGGTTAGTGATGACACCAAAATTTATAGTAAATTTCATGTCATTTGATAGATATTTTTATGTCATATTTACACTCTTTTTGGTTTTTGATGATTTTTAGGTAAAAAGGCACGATTTTTAGGTGTTTTCAAGCAATTCCAGTTGCATGAATGAATTCCCACCATCAAGAGGAGATTACATGTCAAATTTCATGAAGATTGGAGCTTCAGACCCAATTACGGCAGGGCCGTAATCTATATTACGGTACCGTATTTAAACAGCTATCGTAATATTAGAGCACTGCCGTAATTTGGGGAGTTTTCATCCAGAAAGATTTTTGAAAATTACGGCACTACCGTAAGGAATTTCACGTGCCGTAATTTCAAGCTATTTTTCACTCGAGAGATTTCTAGATTTTACGGTAGGGCCGTAATCATTTCCACGGTGCCATATTTTGGTGCGTTTTCCGACCCAAGAGATTTGGAGAAAATACGGTACTGCCATAAGTAATTTCATGGTACTGTAATTCTGATCGAATCCTGTATAGAAGAGCTTAAAGAAAATACGGCAATGTCGTAATGAATTCCACGGCCGTAATTCTATTCTGAACACGCGATTTTCACGGACTTTTTGAAGCCCAATTTTTGCGCAATCGATTGCAGATGATCCAAGCCATAATTCGAAGATCCGTAAGAAGAAAAAAAGGGGAGCTTTCGATGAGATGAGGGGAGAGACACCAAAAGCCCTAATTTTCATTGACTGTCGGGAGAGAAATCGAGTTTGACGCCACCGCTTTAGGTTTCACCTCCAAGAAGCGTACATCGCATCTCCGGCCGTGAAATTTGAGGGAAAGCTTCGCTTGGAAGAGGAGACGATACCCTAGAAGTTTCAGAGAGAAAGGATCTCGATCGGAGGAGAAATCAATAAAAGCACACCACCAGCACTATTCACGCGCGGAAATTACGGCTGTAATTTCCATTACAGCTGTGTGGTTATTTGTTTTTCCCCCCTTTCTTGATTTCCTACACTTTGATATTATGGATCATTGTAATCTTTCATCCAACCTAGCTTAAACCTTTTATGGGACATGGGGGAGTAATTCCCTTTGATTTCATAATGACTAGATAAATTTTTCATTAGTTCTTCATGTATAATTTTAGCATGATAATTCTACTTATGTGATAATTGCTCTTTAATTCTCCATAGATTCATGTTATTAATCATGTTTTAGAGTTTTCGGAATAAGGACCGAAAGGTGATTTGCTTGAGAACTTGGATCCCTAAAATTGAATATTAGGAACTCATCATAAGAAATTAGGTTAGTTCTTATTTCTTGATTTTAGAAGAATAATTGCCATGTTTGATAATTTGAATCTAGGATTGTGTTATTTTTTTAAACATGAAGATCTTGCGCGTAAGTGAGGATTGGAACGTTGGAGAACCTTAAGTAGAACCTGTGTTGAGACTCGGATGCACGAAAGTGACCCTTAAGACAATCAACTTAGAATTCGGATGCACGAAAGTGATCCTTGAGTTCTTTGATTGATGATTTACTTATTTTCAGCATGGAATAGATCCTACGCGAAAGCGAGGATTGGTCCCCTGTATGATTGTTTGCACGAAAGTGAGACAATCTCTTTATGAAGTAAATTGCATCTTTATCATGATAAAATTAGACTCGACGAACATCTTTTCATATCTAGTCATGGAAATAAAAATGAATGAAACCCTAGTCCCAGATTCTCTCTCTAGTATTTTTGTTAGCTTTCATTAGTTCTCTTGCATAGTTTTGATTGCCTAGATAGTAAGAAATTGATTATTCGATACTTGACAAATGAGGTGTTTGTGGTTCATATCTTTCTTTATTACTTCGAGTATCCGTGCACTTGCGGACTACAACAAGTTTTTGGCGCCATTGCCGGGGACCTTGGTTTTTGTCAATATTGAAGATATTGAGAGTATTGCTAGACTAGGTTTTGTTTATTTCGTGCTTATGTTCTATTTCTTTGTTCTTTTCTGTTTACTTGAGTTATTTGATCCATCTACGTTAGTGTGCATAGGAAACTTAGATCTGATGACAGACAAAAGATTGCTTATGGACTATGCAGCCCTTAACCCTCAAGAGATACATTTTAGCATTGCCAGATCATCTATTGAGGCTAATAATTTCGAGATCAAGCTTGCTTTCTTGTCTATGATCCAACAGAATCAATTTGGAGGATCACAAATTGAAGATCCCTATCAACATCTATATCTTTTTCTTGAATATTATGACAGCATTGAAATTAATGGAGTTTCTGAGGATGCATTAAAACTAAGATTATTTCCTTTTTCTCTCAGGGATCGGGCACGATCTTGGTTATACTCTCGACCTACCGGCACCTTCATCACATGGGAACAACTGTCAAATGCTTTCTTTATGAAGTACTTTCCACCCAGCAAAACCTTCAAATTGAGAAACCAAATTACAAGCTTTCACAGAAGGATGACTAATCATTTAGCGAAGCATGAGAATTTTTCAACAATTTACAACGGAAGTGTCCTCACCATGGCCTTGAAAATTGGATTTTAATTCATACATTTTATAATGGCCTATTTTATAATACCCATCTTATTGTTGATGCTACTGCAGGAGGAGCCCTCATGAGTAAGACAATTGAAGATGCTTTCACCTTATTTGAAGAGATGTCCCTGAACCATAACCAATGGGCTCATGAAGAAGGAATGCTATAATGTCATCAACATGGTAAGAATGAGACTGAGGAACGGTGAACTTTGACTGAAGAGGTAAATTCTTTTAGTGTAGGATCCATGCTTGAGAAGTTTATTGCTAGCCAAAATCAATTAATGACAAACCAAAATAAAGAGATTGAAAATCTTAGGGGATTGGTTAATCATCTTGCCTCTCAAGTAGGATCTTTAGCTGTTTATAATAAAACTCTAGAAGATCAAATACCTACTAAACCTGAATTAGATCCTAGGGAACATTGTAATGCTGTCACTACAAGGAGTGGAAGACAATTATATGAGTCTAAAAGGAGAATTAAAGATATAGAAAAAGAGCCTGATGATAAAGATGACCATGAATTAGATTTGGAAAAATCTTCTGAACATGAGTAGTCCCAAACTAGTTCGCCACTTCACCAAAGTGATGAACCTAAAGGTGATGAGCCATGTCAGAATGATGTTTCTAAACCTAGTTCTACTACACCACATAGGCTTGTAGGGAAACCCCAGGGATTTTTAAAAAAAATTTCATAGAAAGCATAGCGGAAGAATAACCGTGAAACAGGCCAGTCCCAAAAACCCAGTGAAGATCCTCATGCGAGGGAGTCGGCACGATGAGATGAGAAGGTACCTTGAAACAATTTGAGACAATGTCGATGTAGGCACCTAAGTGTGCGCCCTCTGCAGTCTCACACACACGGATGCTTCGAGTCTTCTTCTTCCACGCCCGATGCTAGGCTCGGGAAGAAGATCCACACCAAGGGAGTTCCTCTTGAACACTTGCGCCAATCACCAAGGTGGGGAAGCGCCAAGGGAAGAAGAGGAAGAAGATCTCTTTAGTCATAATGGAAAAAGAGGAGAAAATCTCTAAGAACCCCAAGCTTTCGCCCCTCCACTTGTCTCCACGCCTCCAAGAGGAATTAGTGCCCTGAGAGCGGCGGGCTAGGGTCTCTTTTATAGAGATCATGTATGGCTTGGAGAAGAATTAGGAGAGCATGATTTTAGGAATTAATTAATTAAATCCTAATCCAATTAGGACTCTAATTAATTTAAATAAAATCATCCCTATTAAATCTCCACAAAAATAGGACTCTAATTAATTAATTAATTAGCCCCTATTTTATCTCAAATGATTAATTCAAAATCAACTTTAATTAATCACATGATATTAATTAAGGCATAGGTGCTAACCCTAGTCTAACTAGGGTTAAATATGCGCTTACCTTTTCTTCTCCTTAAGCACAATTAACATATTAGTAAGCCCAACTATATAATGGGCATAGCCCAAGGTCCATTATGCATGTTAATCAACCCATTGGATCCAATCCAATTTAACCCAAGGTCAAACGAGGTTAACCATGGTTAATTTGGTCAATATGCCAAAAATGAAAGTTGGCCTTAATAAGTTTCTTCCATCTCATTAGGCCCATTGGCGCTGATGAATCTCCCAAATAGATCTGAATTAGCCAATAACTCGATCCAAAGGCTATCCGATCAATATGAAAACTCGAGCATCAAGGTGTGCGACCCTGTAGGTTCCTTTGACGTTGGCAGTGCTGACCTAAGATCACCACAAGCAGTGAGAGGCACCTAGCAGTGCATTGCTGCTACCCAAGTCATCGGAATGGATATTGACATCGACATCCCCATCATCGCAACTAGTCACTGATGTATTATAGTCCCTTTGCCAAACTGATATCCGATTGGACAAGTGTGTCACCACTTGTTTTAACCCAATCACATGGTTATGACTAAATCAGGTTCTCACCTGGGTATGACCATACACTTTCAGTCATAGAACCATAAGGGGCCCTGTGGATATCAAGCTTCCCTCAGGAAGGGGCAAATCCTTTATCTGTCAACTAATCTTCTCATATGGGTTGTGACATACTCAATGACAACCATTATGACCTCCCAACTACGGCGAGATGTTATGTTGTATCAAAGCATGTCCCTAACCAAATAGAAGAGTCAGTGACCTCAAGTCTAGGGATCAACACATCTCCTGTCACTTGTGAGGATAACTCATGACACCAAGTCATTGCCTCACAGCGGGTCGATCCAGTATATCTACCACTGATATACCCATTTGTCTGCATTAGCATTTTCTACCTAACCAGCCCATATACTAGTCTCTCATGTACCATAGCTGTCCCATATCTACTAAGGTATTTGACTGGGGACAAAAAGTTTGAGCACAGATCCAATCTGTCTCCAGGGACATTATCACATAAGTACACATTCGCAGATGTAAACAAATGATGATAACGACAATGCCAGAATGATATATAAATATCAATGTTAAGTAGTACAATAATGGACCAATATTAGGTCCTAGGGCATAAACACCAACAATCTCCCACTTGCACTATGACCTAGAGGTTGAGGAATCTCAACCCCATATCTCTACCGTGACCATCATGCTTTTGCTGCGCCAAAGCCTTGGTCAATGGGTCTGCCATATTATTCTCTGTGTCAACTCTGCTAATCTTAACATCACCTCGATCAATGATCTCTCTGATTAGGTAAAATCTCCTGAGTATGTGTTTGGACATTTGATGAGACCGTGGTTCCTTTGCCTGTGCAATTGCCCCATTGTTATCACAATAGAACTCAATGGGATCCATAGCAGTTGGAACCACCTGAAGATCAGAAACAAACTTCCTTATCCAAACAGCTTCTTTGGCTGCCTCAGAAGTGGCGACATACTCAGCCTCGGTCGTAGAATCTGCTATGGTGGATTGCTTGAAGCTTTTCTAGCAAATAGCTCCTATATTCAATTTGAACACATAACCTGTTGGGGTATGCCCTTAAGGCTAATGTTTGAGGCCTTGGGATTATTTCAGTATCATGTATAAACTCTTATGTTTATAAAGGCAATGGTTGTTATTCAGTCTGTTACGTTGTCTGCTGCAATAAGTGTACTTCTGAATAATGTCTCAATGCTGTTCAGCTAGGCTGACATGCTATATGTCCTTAGTCGAGATATCTTGGTGAACATGAGACAGCCTTGATATGATTGAGACTAATATGTGTTCTAATCTTATAGGATGCTTCGAGCATGAAATAAGATGTAGACTCATGGGTACATTGGATGTACTGGACAGACCCTACTAGGATATTCAATTGCTTGTCACAATGTGAATAATCCTTGTTTGCAACAAGTGGCACATGTCCTCTGACTTGAGATCACTTGTGTTTCTAAATGATGATTGTCATTGTTTTGAGGTAGTTCAATATCATTTGAAACATAATGGTTATAGACTATCTTGGATAATGATCATGAGTCAGGTTAGGACACTAGTGATAGATATAGGATTGCCGTCTCCTTGTTTAAGGAGTGTGATGTTCTAAAGGGGCCCCCTTGAATGAGATGATTGAGAAAGTGTATGGCCATACCCAGGTGACTATGTTCATCTGATCTAATCATGCTCATCATATTGGAGTTACAGGCTTGACACGCTTGTCCAATAAGAACATCCAGTGGCAAAGGAAACATGTATGCCTTGTGAAGTGGATTCACACTTTTGCTGTGGTTTGGGTGTAGTCTTGGAAGACTCTTTCCTTTATATCGGGAGACAGTGATGTGTTGCTAGATACCCCTCACTGATCGTGATAACGTAAGTTATCGTTACCGACATTTAAAGGAAACCCTTAGGGTCGCACAATTTGATGATATGGCTTACTCATGTCAGATCGTGTGGACTGAATTGTTTTGGTTCAGTTTAAAGGGATTTAAACTCTGATTGTAAGTGAGATCTGGTCTAATCATGTTTGATTGATTAGGGCTTGAGATCGGTAAGCTTCGATCGAGAGAGATGATTCTAGATCGGTGAGATCAGGAACATCAAGAGATGAACGGTCAGATCTAGAACCTTAGGGTTTAATTTGATCTGGACTAAATGGCTTGGCTTGATTGGTTTTTGAACCGAACCAATATGAACCGGCTCATACATGAGCGCATGGTTCAAAGGGGAGAAGAATATGCGTTCGGTTCACTTGGGTGAACGCATCAACGCACGAAGTGAAGGCTTGCTATTTTTGGAAGTGGCGGTTTCCAAAATAGCTTCTCAACGCCTCACGTTCACCTCTCTTCACTAATTGTCGCCTCTTCCTCTTGACGGATACACTCTCGTGTGATTGAAGGGGGTTGACGACAAGGAGGTCTCGGCCAAGAAAACATCTCCTCTTCCCTTCCATTCGACAAGGAGACTTGAAGAACCTTGCTAGCACAAGGATCAACAAGGAGTAGGTGACATCACCTTGTGTGTGTCACTTTTGGAGAAGATCTCTTTCGATCTTTGCTTCAAAGGCACCATCCAAAGGATGGCGATGGTATGATCCTTCATTGATGTTTGCAATCGGGTTTTATAGTTGATCATATCTCATGCAATCGATCCCTAGAAACCCTCATTCCGCTGCAAAGATTTTTCATGCGCCTATCTAGGGTTTCGCTCCCCCTTGAAGGGGACCCTTTTCAATTGGTATCAGAGCAAGTTATATGCATGTTAATATGATTGCTATGTTTGCTTTTGTGATCCATGTTTGCGCAATATACATAGATCTATCTATAGGTTACATGCGACAACTTACATGTTGTATTTTCATGTTGGCGCATGTATGAAGGTAGCGCATCTATCATGTTGTTGTTGATGTTTTTCTCAAAACTTAATGACTTGCGCGCTTACCATTAGATCTAAGTAGCGCCTACTTTAAACCCTTAGACGGGTTGATAGGGTTGAAATCATCCTCTAGGTAAGATCCAACCTGTCTGATCAGACCATCTGACAGCCTAGATGGGTCGACCAGATGGCACCTGTGCGCAAGCATGAGGTGGCTATAGGTCGACTGCAGACAGGCGTGTAGCGATGTCTGGTTGAGACAACCAGTGAACGCACATGAGTTAGGCCCGGGGTCATACCCGCTTGCCAGAACTCATGAGGTCGTTCAGCCCTTGGCGCATGCATGGTTGACCATTTGGTCGATTCAAGTCAGTTAGGACTTGGTGCATGCAAGGGCAGTGGATCTGACTAGACATGATGAGTGGATCCCTATTAATGGACCGTTGTAAGGTAGTAGGGCTCATAAGACAAATAAAATTGATTCCAATGGGATTTTGAAAATTTTATTTTGTTAATGGATCACATGTTGATTGGATGCCATGATGTTTGTCTATTTCATCTTATGTGGGTTGCCCTTTTAATGTGTGCTGTGCTGGGGCCTGCGAGCCTGGTTAATTGTAAATTATTATTATTGTGATCTGCGAATCACATTGAATTAATTTATACAATGTAATTGACCTGCGAGTCAATCTTGTCTAGATAGATTAAATTGTATTTTAATCTGACAAGAGCTCAAAGCACACATGGCAGAGGCGCATGCAGCAGTGGCTTGACCAGGTGGGAAGTCTAGGGTTCGACCCTAGGACAGGCGCATTTACCTGGTGGGCGCACCTGAGCTGCAGTGGGCGCTTGGGCCCTGGGTTGGGCCAGATGAGATGCAAAAGACCCATGGAGAGCTCAAGTGAAGACTTAAGTTAAGGTCTTACTTAGGGTTAATGGGCTTTTACCACATAAGATCAGCATGCTTTCTATTTATTGTTTATATAATTAGAACTGCATGATTTATTCTTCTGCTATCACCATAGGGTTTGCCTGATAGTAAGAAGATAAAAGACCGTTAAAATCCAACGTGAAATATCAAGCACGTAAGCCTTCTGACGCGAAACCTCACTGTTCTGACTATCGTTGGGGCCGTGTTGTACCCACTCAGTGGGCACGCCCATCTATCTTCAGACGGTGTGTGATTTCACCTGCGTGTTACAGAGAAGGGATTTATCGCTTCTCGTTGCTCAGCATAGCACGTGGTGGTCCAGGGAGTAGGTCAGGTCAGCTTGACCATGTAGGCTACATATGGTGCATATGTTAGCTATATGGAGGCAGCCATCTGTGGGATCAGAGACTGTGTTGTACCAACTCAGTTGGCACAGTCTGCTGGATTGCCCAGATGAAGGGGAATCGCACGGGTTGGCGATTGGCAGGGACTGCCTACCAGAAATTAGTGCTTGTACTCTCTGTGCATCTTATCTCGCCTGAGCGGGACGCGGAGACCAAGTATGAAATCTGGATCCCATCTCACTAAAAGAGTCTTACTCTTTCGGACTATTTTAATGGATATTTCAGTCAGATAAAATAGTGAGAAAAGAATCTTTCTTAAGTCCTGGATTGATTCTAAACATTGATACTGACCTTGCTGTTCTTGCATTGTTGTAGATTCCTGAAGCAACGAACACCATGAGCTTCAATGTGCGATCCCTACTGGAAAGGGAGAAGTTTGCTGGGCCAAACTTCTCAGACTGGTACGGACACCTTAAGATTGTTCTTAAGGCTGAGAGGAAACTGTATGTCCTTGAGACGGCCATACCGCCTCAACCCGCTCCGAACGCCGCAAGGGCGGTTCGGGATGCCTATGAAAAGCATGTCAATGATAGCATTGATGTCGCTTGCCTGATGCTAGCGTCTATGACGCCACAGCTGCAGCGTCAGCATGAGGATATGTCTGCTATAGAAATTATAGCAAACCTCAAGATGCTGTATGCTGCACAGGCGAGGACTGAACGCTATAATTTGACTAAGCTTTTCTTTCAGAGCAAACTGGCTGAAGGGAGTCCAGTGGGAGCTCATGTGCTCAAGATGATTGGGCACAAAGAGGCTCTAGAGAAACTGGGGCATACCATCAATCAGGAGCTTGCTGTAGACATTATTCTGCAGTCCCTCCCGGCCTCTTTCGATCCGTTCATTATTAATTTTAATATGAACAAGATCGACTGTACTCCGGCAGAGTTGCTGAATATGCTCTTGACTACAGAGGAGACTCTAAAGGGAAAGCCTTCAACCTCTGTCTTGATGTTCCCTTCCAGGAACAAGAAGAAGGGGAAGAAGGGCAGAGCCCCTGTCAAGAACTACAACAAGGCTTTGAAACAAAAGGTTAAGCGGTCGAAGGAATACATATGTTTCCATTGTGGCCAGCTGGGTCACTGGAAAAAGGACTGTAAAGCGCTCCAAGGAGACAAGAAGGGAAGCATTGCTTCTGGCTCAGGTATTTTTGTGACTGAGGTCATGATATCTTCTTCTTCTATTTCATGGGTGTTGGACACTGCATGTGGAGTTCACATTTGTTCAAATGTACAGGAACTCAAGAGAAGAAGACAGGTGGGACAGCATGAGGTGGACCTACGAGTTGGAAACGGGGCACGGGTTGCTGCTGTTGCTGTAGGAGAATATTACATCTCATTACCATCTGGACTTGTATTGGAACTTGACAATTGTTACTTTGTACCAAGCATTACGAAAAATATTATCTCTATTCCTGCTCTTGTCAGGAAAGGATTTTCCTTTGAATGCAATATTTCAAAGTGTGTTATTTCTTGTGATAATATTGTTTATGCTACTGGATCAATTAACAATGGGTTATTCATGTTGGACATGGAATATTCTATACAAAACATTGATAATAAGAAAGCCAAGTATGCTGATGACAGCACCTTGCTATGGCATAGTCGTTTAGGCCATATTAACAAGAAACGCATTAAGCGGTTGCATGATCATGGACTGCTGGGATCATTCTCCTATGAGGAGATTGATACATGCAAAGCTTGTTTATTGGGCAAAATGACGAAGTCTCCTTTTCCTCACAAAGGTCAAAGGGCTTCAGGTTTACTTGACCTTATACACAGTGATGTGTGTGGGCCATTTAGTAAACATGCCAGAGGTGGCTATTCATACTTCATTACCTTTACTGATGATTTCAGTAGATATGGGTATGTCTATTTAATGAGACATAAAAGTGAATCTTTTGACAAGTTCAAAGAGTTCAAAAATGAAGTACAGAATCAGCTAGGCCGAAATATCAAGGCACTTCACTCAGATCGAGGTGGTGAATACCTAAGTCGAGAGTTTACTGACTATCTGAAGGAGTGTGGGATCATCTCATAGCTCACTCCGCCAGGAACACCGCAATGGAATGGTGTGTCCGAGAGGAGGAACAGAACCTTACAGGATATGGTTCGTTCTATGATGAGTCAAGCTACTCTACCTTACTCCTTTTGGGGATTTGCACTGGAAACAGCTGCAAAAGTACTAAACCGAGTGCCATCCAAGGCAGTTTCAAAGACGCCATATGAGTTATGGTATGGGAAACAGCCGAGCTTGACATTTATTAAGATCTGGGGTTGCGAGGCTTATGTCAAAAAGCTCGCCTCTGGGAAACTAGAGAGCAGATCTGAGAAATGCATCTTTGTCGGTTACCCTAAGGAAACTAAGGGTTATTATTTCTACGATCCCAAAGAGAACAAGGTATTTGTTGCTCGGACGGCTATTTTTCTTGAGAAGGAATTTCTTCTGCAAGAGGCCAGTGGGAGAGAAATAAAGCTAGATGAGAATCCAGAAGAAGGACAAAGTAGTCAAGCACAGTTGGATGAGCCTGAGCCAGTAGAACAGGTTACTGAACAACCTGAGGCTCAGATATCACGGGAACCGCGAAGATCGGGAAGGATCCGTCGACAGCCTGAGCGCTATGACGGAGTCTACATCATTGATAATGATGAACCCCTTACTTATGCGGATGCGGTCAGTGGACCGGAGTCAGCTAGATGCCTTGAAGCTATGCGAGCCGAGATGGACTCCATGTCAGATAACCAAGTCTGGGATTTGGTTGATCCGCCTCCGGGAGTAATCCCTATAGGCTGTAAATGGATCTTCAAGAAGAAGATTGACATGGATGGTAACGTGGTTACCTATAAAGGCAGGCTAGTTGCGAAAGGTTTCAAACAAATCTACGGGATAGATTATGATGAAACTTTCTCTCCTGTAGCTATGTTCAAGTCTATTCGGATTCTTTTCGCAATAGCAGCATATTACGATTATGAGATCTGGCAGATGGATGTGAAGACCGCTTTCCTTAATGGAAATCTGGATGAGGATGTGTATATGACACAACCTGAAGGTTTCACTAATCCATCAGATCGTCATAAAATATGCAAGTTAAAGAAGTCCATTTATGGACTTAAGCAAGCATCTAGAAGCTGGAATATTCTTTTTGATGAATCAATTTGTGAATTTGGTTTCATCAAGAATGAAGACGACCCGTGTGTATATAAGAGGTTTAGTGGGAGCGTGATTACTTTCCTAGTCCTCTACGTCGATGATATCTTGATCATTGGAAACGATATTCCTGAACTGCATGCTGTTAAGGCATGGTTAAGAAAATGTTTCCAGATGAAAGATCTAGGAGAAGCAGCCTATGTGTTAGGTGTGAAGATCTACAGGGATAGATCTAAGAGGCTTCTCGGGCTATGCCAAAGTACTTACATCGATAAATTCCTGGAGAGATTTCATTTAGAGAATTCTAAAAGAGGATATCTTCCAGTCAGACATGGTCTGAATCTTTCAAAGAGTCAGTGTCCACAAACACAGACTGAGAAAGATGAAATGGACAATACGCCTTATGCTTCGGCTATTGGGTCCATTATGTATGCGATGTTATGTACTCGCCCAGACGTCGCTTACGGGTTAAGCGTGACCAGTCGATTCCAAAGTAATCCAGTCAGGCGCACTGGATTGCAGTCAAGAACATTTTAAAATATCTGCGGAGGACCAAAGATATGTTCTTGATTTATGGAGGTCAGGAAGAACTCAGTATTGAAGGATATACTGACACTTCGTTCCAATCTGACCAGGATGATTTCCGATCGCAATCAGGCTATGTTTTTAGCTTGAATGGAGGAGCAGTGGTGTGGAAAAGTTTCAAATAGTCTATCGTTGCTGATTCCACAACAGAAGCCGAGTATGTTGCAGCCTCAGAAGCATCCAAGGAGGCAGTGTGGATTCGTAAGTTCATTCAGGAACTTGGTGTTGTTCCTTCGAGTGCAGATCCTTTGGTTATCTTCTGTGATAACACTGGAGCAATCGCACAAGCAAAGGAACCACGGTCGCACCAGAAGTCCAAGCACATACAGAGACGGTTTCATTTGATCCGGGAGATCATTGATCGTGGTGAGATCAAAATCTGCAAGGTTCATACAGATGACAATTTGGCTGACCCGCTTACCAAGCCTCTGGCGCAGCAGAAGCATGAGAAGCACTGTAATAATATGGGTTTGAGATTTCTCAACCATTAGATTAAGTGCAAGTGGGAGATTGTTGGGGTATGCCCTTCAGGCTAATGTTTGAGGCCTTGGGAGATTGTTGGGGTATGCCCTTATTGTCTGCTGCAATAAGTGTACTTCTGAATAATGTCTCAATGCTGTTCAGCTAGGCTGACATGCTATATGTCCTTAGTCGAGATATCTTGGTGAACATGAGACAGCCTTGATATGATTGAGACTAATATGTGTTCTAATCTTATAGGATGCTTCGAGCATGAAATAAGATGTAGACTCATGGGTACATTGGATGTACTGGACAGACCCTACTAGGATATTCAATTGCTTGTCACAATGTGAATAATCCTTGTTTGCAACAAGTGGCACATGTCCTCTGACTTGAGATCACTTGTGTTTCTAAATGATGATTGTCATTGTTTTGAGGTAGTTCAATATCATTTGAAACATAATGGTTATAGACTATCTTGGATAATGATCATGAGTCAGGTTAGGACACTAGTGATAGATATAGGATTGCCGTCTCCTTGTTTAAGGAGTGTGATGTTCTAAAGGGGCCCCCTTGAATGAGATGATTGAGAAAGTGTATGGCCATACCCAGGTGACTATGTTCATCTGATCTAATCATGCTCATCATATTGGAGTTACAGGCTTGACACGCTTCTCCAATAAGAACATCCAGTGGCAAAGGAAACATGTATGCCTTGTGAAGTGGATTCACACTTGTGCTGTGGTTTGGGTGTAGTCTTGGAAGACTCTTTCCTTTATATCGGGAGACAGTGATGTGTTGCTAGATACCCCTCACTGATCATGATAACGTAAGTTATCGTTACCGACATTTAAAGGAAACCCTTAGGGTCGCACAATTTGATGATATGGCTTACTCATGTCAGATCGTGTGGACTGAATTGTTTTGGTTCAGTTTAAAGGGATTTAAACTCTGATTGTAAGTGAGATCTGGTCTAATCATGTTTGATTGATTAGGGCTTGAGATCGGTAAGCTTCGATCGAGAGAGATGATTCTAGATCGGTGAGATCAGGAACATCAAGAGATGAACGGTCAGATCTAGAACCTTAGGGTTTAATTTGATCTGGACTAAATGGCTTGGCTTGATTGGTTTTTGAACCGAACCAATATGAACCGGCTCATACATGAGCGCATGGTTCAAAGGGGAGAAGAATATGCGTTCGGTTCACTTGGGTGAACGCATCAACGCACGAAGTGAAGGCTTGCTATTTTTGGAAGTGGCGGTTTCCAAAATAGCTTCTCAACGCCTCACGTTCACCTCTCTTCACTAATTGTCGCCTCTTCCTCTTGACGGATACACTCTCGTGTGATTGAAGGGGGTTGACGATAAGGAGGTCTCGGCCAAGAAAACATCTCCTCTTCCCTTCCATTCGACAAGGAGACTTGAAGAACCTTGCTAGCACAAGGATCAACAAGGAGTAGGCGACATCACCTTGTGTGCGTCACTTTTGGAGAAGATCTCTTTCGATCTTTGCTTCCAAGGCACCATCCAAAGGATGGCGATGGTATGATCCTTCATTGATGTTTGCAATCGGGTTTTATAGTTGATCATATCTCATGGAATCGATCCCTAGAAACCCTCATTCCGCTGCAAAGATTTTTCATGCGCCTATCTAGGGTTTCGCTCCCCCTTGAAGGGGACCCTTTTCATAACCGGCCTGCGATCTAAAGTCGTCTGAGTCTGACTAGAATGATGCATCTGTGTAGCCCTGAACACTGAGCTCTTCCTGTCCTCCATAGACCAAGAACGGATCCTTAGTTGTTCTTAGATACTTTAGGATGTTCTTTACAGCCACCCAGTGCTGCAGACCAGGATTGGATTGGTATCGGTTGGTTATGCTCATAGCATAAGCCACATCTTGTCTAGTACATAACATTGCATACATGATCGAGCCTACTGCCGAAGCATAGGGCACTCGACTCATGTCATCCCTCTCAGCCTGTGTGGTGGGACACTGGCTCTTCGAGAGAGTAAGGCCATGTCTCACTAGATGATATCCTTTCTTGGATTGCTCCAAGTTAAACATCTCCAGGACCTTAGCAATGTAAGTACTTTGACTAAGGGCCGAAAGCCTCTTGGATCTATCCCGGTAGATCCTTACGCCTAAAATATAAGCAGCCTCCCCTAAGTCCTACATCTCGAAACACCTCCCTAACCATGTCTTTACAAAGTTAAGACTAGGGATGTCGTTTCCGATAAGTAGTATGTCATCGACATACAAGACTAGAAAAATCACCAAGCTCCCACTGAATTTTCTATACACACAGGCGTCATCTTCACTTTTGATAAAGTCATAGTCTCTTACAGCTTCATCAAATCGAAGATTCCAACTTCAAGATGCTTGCTTTAATCCATAAATGGATCTCTTTAGCCTACAGACCTTATTGGCATCTGTAGGATGGATGAAGCCATCAGGTTGTGTCATGTACACATCCTCAGTCAGTTTCCCATTAAGGAATTCTGCCTTAACATCCATCTGCCATATCTCATAGTCATGATATGCAGCTATAGCAAGCAGAATCCGAATGGATTTGATCATGACAACTGGCGAAAAAGTTTCATCATAGTCCACCCCGTGGACTTGTTTGAATCCTTTAGCCACAAGTCTTCCTTTATAGGTAACTATATTGCCATCCATGTCAGTATTCCTCTTGAAGAACCATTTACACCCTATGGGTTTTACTCCATCAGGTAGCTCAACCAAATCCCATACTTGGTTAGCTGACATGGAATCTATCTCGGATCGCATGCCCTCAAGCCATCTCTCGGAGTCTGGTCCACTGACCGCCTCATCATAGGTCCTGGGTTCATCCTCAATGATGAAGATCCCGTCGTGTTGAGTCGGCAGTGACCTATATGTTATAACCTAAAAATTTTATTTTATATAATTAGATTTATTTAAATTTTTAAATTTTAAATTTTGAAATCCTGATTGGTTAAGCCCTAGAATCTCTCCCTAATTCAAATTAGGCGATTTTCACTCTCCTTAATCCTATAAATAAGGCCTAATCCTCTCTTAACCCCTATTTATTAAATCCTAAACTTAATCCCTAAATCACTTCTCTCCTCACAAGCGCCACAGCCCTCTGTTCTTTTATTTCTTCTTCCCCTGCCATAGTTGCGTCGCCACCCTTGTCTCGTTCGCGTCTTCTCCGGCAAGCAAGCGCAGGCGACTCCAGCGGCGACGAGAAGGAGCGCCGGCATAGTGCTCATCGTCCCTTCAAGCAACGCTCACCGTCGGACGAGTTTTCGGGTTCGTGCGTGGATATTCAGCGGCGGCGACGAGATTTCAGAATCGGGGCTCGGACGTTGACCCTATCTTCTCCCATCGGCGACGGAAAAGGGTTCCGGAGTAGTCTTCTCCTTCCCTTGAGGCGGCGTCGACCGTCCGTTGTGTTTCGGACGCGTGCGACGAGTCCTCTGCAGCGGCGGCGGTGGCTGTGACGGCTCTGTCCAGCGGCGCAAGCGGCGAACTCTATTCCTCTTCAGACCGTAGCTTCTTTCCTCTTCTTCCAGCGCCGGCGGCTTCTTCTCCCTCTTCTGCCGGCGACTTTTCTTCCTCCAGCGCCGGTGGTCTTTCCAGCGGGAGCCGGCGACCTCAAGCGACGCGAACGAACACTGTTCGTTCCGTTCCGTGTCGAGCTCTGCAGCAGAGGTAAGTTTGATTTTTTTAATTTATTTTATTATTTATTCGATTATCTTGGGAGGAATTTATATGATAGATATTTGGGATAAAATTGATTGAGGTTAGCGACATAAGTAAGATTTATTTATTTGGTTTTATTCTTTCTGTTCCTATGGAAAAATTTAGTAAAGTAAAAATCTAATTATTTTAAGGGGATTACATGATCATTAATTTTGGATGAAAGTGATTTAAATAAAAGATTAGGGGTTTAGGGTATAGTGATAGATTGATGCATATAATAGATAATAACGGATGATTTATTTAAATTGTTCAGTGAAGAAGGAAAGATAACTTTGATTTCTGAGGGATTCAGGATATCAGCGTTTGAGGTAGGAATCTTACCCTACTCCTTTGTTATAGTGTCATGAATTATAGGAATTGTTGTTTGATCCTTTGATTTAATATATGATGCATTTGATAGAATGACACTGGTATCTGATTGCTTCGTCTGCTTGATTTGTTTCTGAATTCCTGTTGACCTCAATTATCTTGTTCATTGGTCATATTCTATTTCTGTGTGCATGATTAACAAACCTGTTTTGAGATATCTGATATATATTGGCTTATGAGCCTGGTTGAAAAATTGTGTATCTGAGATATTGACGTATAAGTATGTGGAACCGTTGTAAATCCGAGATGATAAAGTCGTGTTATATTTTGACCTCTGACCTGGATGATTTATTCTCTAGTGGCCTGTTTATCTGAGTTATAGTTCTGATTATATCAGACTATCTGAGTTATAGTTCCGACGCGCATCGGACTATCTGAGATGCCGGTACGGCACCGCCAGTTGTCTTAGGACAATACTACGGATGTCAGTGTTGGACACAACACTCCGGACTGTTTAGGACAGTCGTTCCATTGCATGAGCAACAGTGGAAACACTCTGAAAATGAGTGCGGCTCTTAAGTGAGATCTGTGTGGCCAGCTTGATGATTTGCACGACATTCCTATATTATTTGTATATCATTGTTTCAGTTATTGTATTATCCTGTTATTCGATTCCCTCACCATGTTTGTTGATTCCTACTTAGCAATTCTGCTAACTCCCTTTGTTTCTCCTTCAGGTGCAGAGTTAGCTTCTGGGAGGGATAGAGTAGATAGCAGATACCAGCCCGAGTTGAGATAGTCGTCCTTTGTATTTTATTCAGTTGATAATTTGGATAACTGTATTCAGATATTGTGTTGATATTAAATTTGGATTGTTTATTAAATAAAGGTTATGTGATTTTTGTAGTTCTCTGGTTCCTATCAATATTGTTACTCCCTGGGGAACCCTGAGCTAGAAATAGCCGGCTTCCGCCGGGGCGTGACACTATACCTCCTAGGCACATGACGAATCCTCCCAGACCTACATGGGGCCTGTGTCTAAGCCTCAGGTTGCCCAGCAACCAGTGCAGGTGGCTCAGATTCCATCTCTGTGTCTTGTGGTTATACTTGGACCTCGTCCAAGTCAAACTTCCTTTCATGAGAAATTCTTTCTCTAGAAAGACAGCACCCCGAGCAACAAAAATTTTGTTCTTGATGGGAACATAGAAGTAGTATCCTTTAGTTTCCTTAGGATACCCCATAAACACGCATTTATCAAATCTGGGCTCTAGCTTGCTAGAATCCTGACGTTTGACATAAGCCTCACATCCCCAAATTTTGATAAAAGAGAGGTTAGGGTGTATCCCACTCCATACCTCGTATGGTATCTTGGAGACACTCTTAGATGGAATGTTATTCAGTATAAGAGAAGCTGTCTCAAGTGCAAAACCCTAGAATGAGGGTGGTAGAGTTGCATGACTCATCATGGATCGAACCATGTCCAATAAGGTTCGATTTCTCCTTTCAGACACACCATTCCATTGAGGTGTTCCAGGAGGCGTGAGTTGGGATAAGATTCCACACTCTCTCAAATAGTCAAAGAATTCACTGCTCAGGTACTCTCCACCACGATCTGATCGAAGAGTTTTAATGGATCTACCAAGCTGGTTCTCTACTTCATGTCTGAACTCCTTAAATTTCTCAAAGGATTCAGATTTATGTCTCATCAGATAGACATAACCATATCTACTGAAATCATCAGTAAATGTGATGAAGTAGTTGTACCCTCCTCTGGCTTGTTTACTAAATGGCCCACACACATCACTATGTATAAGATCCAATAAACCTCCTACCCTCTCACCTGTCTTGGTGAAGGGCGCCTTTGTCATCTTCCCTAATAAACAAGGCTCACAAGTATCAAATTCCTCCAAGGAACTTGAATCTAACAACCCATTTGCATGGAGTCGCTGAATGCGATTCTTGTTTATATGGACTAATCGACAATGCCATAGGAAAGCACCAATTGAACCACTTAGTTTGGTCATCTTACTATTTATGTTACAAATAGAGCTGTCCATGTCCAAGACATATAAACCATTGTATAAAATACCCTTCCCATAAAACATATTTGCAAATGAAAAAGAACAAGTGTTCTCTTTTACTTCAAATTTAAAACCTTTCCTTGCTAGACAAGGAATGAATATAATGTTTTTGGTAAGAGAAGGTACACAATAGCAATTATCTAACTCTAACTGAAGTCCAGAAGGCAAGGAGAGAGTCAAAATTCCTACAGCAATAGCAGCAACTTGTGCTCCATTTCCAATCCGTAGGTCAATCTCTCCAGGCCGCACTAATCTACTTTTCTTGAGCCCTTGCATATTTGTACAAATATGAGCTCCGCATGCAGTATCCAATACCCATGACATAGTAGTAGAAAGGTTGACTTCGGTAACATAAATACCTGAGCTTGAAGACAAGGCCTTGCCTTTCTTCTCCTCATTCTGAAGTTGCTTGCAGTCCCTCCTCCAGTGACCTTGCTCACCACAGTGGAAGCACCTTTGTTCCTTTGACTTCTTTGCCTTTTTCTTTAGTGCTTTGGTAGGACCTTTGGCATGTGCCTTACCCTTCTTCTTCATCTTCTTGGCCGTAGGGATCAAAAGAACATAATTGGGTTTGGTCTTTTCCATTTCACACTCGGCTGTTTAGAGCATATTCAACAGTTCCTCCCGAGTGCATTCAATCCGGTTCATGTTGAAATTTATAATAAATGGACTGAAGCTAGGGGGCAGGGACTGTAGAATAAGATCCACAACCAACTCGTTATCTATGGTGTGCCCCAGTCTTCTGAGATGATCTACATTCCCAATCAGCTTGAGTACATGGGGTCTCACTGGTGCTCCCTCAGATAACTTGCACCGAAAGACTGCTTTAGCAGTGTCATATCTCTCTATTCTAGCCTGAGCCTCAAACATCTGTTTCAGATGAATGATCATCTGAAAGGCATTTTGCTCCTCATATTGCACCTGTAGCTCAGGTGCCATAGTGGCTAGCATGAGACATGCTACTTCCAAAGAGTCATCTTGATGCTTTCTAAAAGCATCCTTGTCTGCCCCTCGTGCATTAGGTGCAGGAGTTGCAGGAAGAGGCTGCTCAAGGACATACAACTTCTTCTCGAGTTTGAGGGCTATCTTCAAGTTCCGATGACAGTTCATGAAGTTGGATCCAACCAACTTGTCCTTCTCAAGAAGGGATCGCAGTGTCAATCCGCTAGTGTTTATGGCCAATATTCTACAACAACCAAGAAACAACAGATTAGTACTACCTCAAATCATTTATACTGGACTTGTTTTAAATGATTATGGCTCCCACTATTTTAATCGAATTGACAACCCACAAAGTCAATCGGGAAATCTAAGATTTTCTAGTGAGATGGGATCCTTATTCCACATGAGGCTTCGCGTCCCACGAGAGTGGGATGAGATGCACAAAGTGACCCATGCTTCTTCAGGTGGGCATGCCGGCCGATTGCACTTGGCAATTCCCCTTATTTAGACAGTCTAGGCATTTCATGTCCAGCGAGGGCTGGATACAGCATGAAACCCTAACCTCTCAATGATACCTCTAGAGTTCCATTATGTGCCCAGCACCTGTGAAAATCTAGTCAAGTCCATTCATAACCATTATGCCCAAGGCCAACGAGTTTCCTTGCGAAGGCACGCCCAGGGTAAAACTGGGCTGGGGAAACCATTGTCAACACACACCTTCTAAAGATAAGTGGGTGTGTCCCACGAGGGTGGGAAACAGTTCACAACACCACTGATCGATAGCTTGATGAGGGCTACGCGTTAGGAGGCTACTAGACTTGATATATTTGATTGAGGGTTTTTGAGATCTCATCCTCTTAGTTTTATCTTATGTCTAACATTATAGGCATGCAATCCTACAGTGAGAACATAAAGATAAAACATTGCAGGTATGCTTTAGTAGATAAGGAAAGCAGTAAAAGGATGATGTGATCATGGCCCACTCAAGACATTGAACAAGCCCATGCCAAAAGGGGTTCAATTCTTGACCTAGGACTCAAGCCCCTAAAACTAGACCTAGCCTAGCTGACCTCTAGCTTGATCTTCAAGGTTAGCTCCAAGGTCCACCATACCATGGTTTAGCTCTCAAACCCTAGAGGTAGTTCTAGGGAAAACCTACAAGCACACCCCATGGTTCGGCCAATGCCATGGGTCCTCCTCCAAGGAAGATGCACCACCATTGTTGAAGCTTGTTGCGCCATCAATTATGTAGGATGCGCCCCCTTAATCTTTATCTTGAATTTTACAAAATAAAAGAAAAAGAATGGCGGCACGTAGGCCTCACAAGAATACATCGCAGGCATGCAATTGGGGCTTGACTAGTGATCACAACATCATGCACAAACAAGGTACTTACTCATGCAATTCTATATGCTCATGAAAAACCTAAAATCTGAAATTTTAGTTTCTTATAAGACATGTCTTTCTTCCTCTTCTTCTTATCACAGATCTTTTGATTATCTGAGATTATGTTTCATCATGATTTTATAGATCCTTTTAGCTGGCAATTTTGTTAGATCAAGAGACCTGGCCAGTCCTAAGACACAATGCCCGTCCTACTTGACAAAATTGTGTGCGCCTTCGATCTTAATCAATCAGAAAAATAATAATCCAATAATCGAAAAGAAATTGAATAGAGGATTGGAAGCAAAGACCTACAATTTTTCCTACTTAGAAAAATCATGAGCCTGGCATATGCAATTTGCGAAAATTAGATATGGCATGTGAGCATAGAAAAGCATGAAAAACATCGTTCGAGGTTCACAGGTCGCTCTGATACCACTGTTGGGAAACCCTAGGGATTTTTTTAAAAAATTTCATAGAAAGCACAGCGGATGAATAACCCCGAAACAGGCTAGTCTGAAAAACCTAGTGAAGATCGTCATGCGAGGGAGTCGACACGATGAGATGAGAAGGTACCTTGAAGCAATTTGAGACGATGTCGATGTAGGCGCCTAAGTGTGCGCCCTCTGCAGTCTCACACACACAGATGCTTCGAGTCTTCTTCTTCCACGCCCGGTACTAGCCTCGGGAAGAAGATCCACACCAAGGGAGTTCCTCTTGAACACTTGCGCCAATCACCAAGGTGGGGAAGCGCCAAGGGAAGAAGAGGAAGAAGATCTCTTTAGTCATAATGGAAAAAGAGGAGAAAATCTCTAGGAACCCCAAGCTTTCGCCCCTCCACTTGTCTCCACGCCTCCAAGAGGAATTAGTGCCCTGAGAGCGGCGGGCTAGGGTCTCTTTTATAGAGATCATGTATGGCTTGGAGAAGAATTAGGCGAGCATGATTTTAGGAATTAATTAATTAAATCCTAATACAATTAGGACTCTAATTAATTTAAATAAAATCAGCCCTATTAAATCTCCACAAAAATAGGACTCTAATTAATTAATTAGCCCCTATTTTATCTCAAATGATTAATTCAAAATCAACTTTAATTAATCACATGATATTAATTAAGGCATAGGCGCTAACCCTAGTCTAACAAGGGTTAAATATGCGCTTACCTTTTCTTCTCCTTAAGCCCAATTAACATATTAGTAAGCCCAACTATATAATGGGCCTAGCCCAAGGTCCATTATGCATGTTAATCAACCCATTGGATCCAATCCAATTTAACCCAAGGTCAAACGAGGTTAACCATGGTTAATTTGGTCAATATGCCAAAAATGGAAGTTGGCCTTAATAAGTTTCTTCCATCTCATTAGGCCCATTGGCGCTGATAAATCTCCCAAATAGATCTGAATTAGCCAATAACTCGATCCAAAGGCTATCCGATCAATACGAAAACTCGAGCATCAAGGTGTGCGACCCTATAGGTTCCTTTGACGTTGGCAGTGCTGACCTAAGGTCACCACAAGTAGTGAGTGGCACCTAGCAGTGCATCGCTGCTACCCAAGTCATCGGAATGGATATTGACATCGACATCCCCATCATCACAACTAGGCACTGATGTATTATAGTTCCTTTGCTAAACTGATATCCGATTGGACAAGTGTGTCACCACTTGTTTTAACCCAATCACATGGTTATGACTAAATTAGGTTCTCACCTGGGTATGGCCATACACTTTCAGTCATAGAACCATAAGGGGCCCTGTGGATATCAAGCTTTCCTCAGGAAGGGGCAAATCCTTTATCTATCAACTGATCTTCTTGTTGGGAAACCCCGGGGATTTTAAAAATTTTTACAGACAAGCACAGCGGAATCAATCCCCGAAACAGGCTAGTCCCAAAAACCCAGAAGATCGAGTCTTGCTAGGAGATCGACACGGTGAGTAGGAGATGATACCTTGCAACGAATATGATTGATGCGATGTAGGCACCCAAATGTGTGCCCTCTGCAGTCTCGCACACAGTCGAACCTCGAGTCCTCTTCTTCCACGCCCGGTGCTAGCCTCGGGAAGAAGATCCACGCCTTTGGGAGACTTCCTCAATCACTTGCGCCAAGTCCAGAGGAGATGCCAAGGAGAGGAGGTAGAGCTTCGTCGGAGTCCAACTCTTGAAGCACTCCACCAAGATCCAAAAAGGAATCAACCAAATCCAAAGTCCAACTTTGGAGAGGAGGGCGCCAAGGAACTTCCAAAGCTCCTAACTCACTAAAGGGAAGAGGAGAGGCAATGGGTGAACATTCCTCTCCCTCTTTTTAGGAGTGGCGACAGGGGGACAAAGGGCGAGAAGGCAACAACACAACAACCTCAACAAGGGGGAAGGAAGGGGGTTTATATACCCATGAATAGGTGCACCTCTTCACAAGTGAAGAGGCACACCTCTTCATGAAGAGACACACCTCTTCAAGAGGTAAAACCCAATTCGCCCATTCCAAGTCCCATGCGCCCAAGTTCATTCACCTCTTCATGAAGAGACACACCTCTTCAAGAGGTAAAGCCCAATTCGCCCAAGTAGATTCATCCTCTCCAAGTGAGAAGCTCCAAGCTTCCTACCTTAAGAAGATGCCAACTTGGGTTTGTCCACCTCATGGAAATGCGCCAAGCTCACTCCAAGTTTCTTGTACCATTCCACTTGGCCCATTGGCCCAAATGGCTCATTGAGCCCATTTGGCTTATTAGCCCAACTTGGTCTGTTGGGCCCATTTGGCCCAAATGGCCCATTGGGCCCATTTGGCCTACTAGGCCCAAAAAATAAGTTAGCTCCAAATGATTCCCTTCATCTCATCTAGCACAGTGGTGCTGATGGATTTTCCCAAACAGATCTGAGTTATCCAATAACTCAATCAATAGGCTACCCGATCAATGCGAGAACCCGAGTTCAAGTTGTGCGACCCTGTAGGTTCCTCAGACGTTGGTAGTGATGAACCTAGTCATCACAAGCAGTGATTGGCACCTAGCAGTGCATCGCTGCTACCCAAGTCTTCGGAATGGATATCATATCGACATCCCCATCATCACAACAAGATACCGATGCATTATAGTCTCTTTGCCGAACTGATATCCGATTGGACAAAGTGTGTCACCACTTTGTTTTCACCCAATCTCATGGTCATGACTAAATCAGGCTTTCACCTGGGTATGGCCATACACTTCCAGTCATGCAACCATAGGGGGCCCCGTGGATATCAAGCTTCCCGTAGGAAGGGGCAAATCCTATGTCTGTCCATTGATCTTCTCATATGGGTCGTCACATACCCAATGACAACCGTTATGACCTCCCTGCTACGGCGAGGCATTAGGTTATATCAAAGCATGTTCCTAACCATACAGAAGAGTAAATGACCTCAAGTCAATGGACCAATGCATCTCCTGTCACTTGTGAGGTTAACTCATGACACCAAGTCAGAGCCTCACAGCGGGTCAGTCCAGTATATCCACCACTGATATACCCATATGCCTGCGTTAACACCCCGTGCGTAACCAGCCCATATACCAGTGTCACATGTACCAGAGCTGTCCCTTATCCACTAAGGTACATCGACAGGGGACTATAGTTCGAGCACAGATCCAATTTGTCTCTAGGGACATTATCATGTTAGTATATATGCGCAAATGTAAACAAACATAGATAACGACAATGCCAGAATGATATAAATATCAAAGTCAAGTAGTACATAAGTGGACCAAAACTAGGTCCTAGGCATATACACCAACACTTCTCATATGGGTCGTGACATACTCAATGACAACCGTTATGACCTCCCAACTACGGCGAGATGTTATGTTGTATCAAAGCATGTCCCTAACCACATAGAAGAGTCAGTGACCTCAAGTCTAGGGATCAACACATCTCCTGTCACTTGTGAGTATAACTCATGACACCAAGTCATTGCCTCACAGCGGGTCGATCCAGTATATCTACCACTGATATACCCATATGTCTGCATTAGCATTTCGTACCTAACCAGCCCATATAGTAGTCTCTCATGTACCATAGTTGTCCGATATCTACTAAGGTACTTGACTGGGGACAAAAAGTTTGAGCACAGATCCAATCTGTCTCCACGGACATTATCACATAAGTACACATTCGCAGATGTAAACAAATGATGATAACGACAATGCCAGAATGATATATAAATATCAATGTTAAGTAGTACAATAATGGACCAATATTAGGTCCTAGGGCATATACACCAAGAAGGCCACCTATTTCCTTTCCCCAGAGACTAGTGCAAGCAAAATTAGACAAACAGTTTGGGAGATTTCTTGATGTTTTGAAAAAGCTTTACATCAATATTCCATTTACTGAAGCATTATCTCAAATGCCCACATATGCTAAATTTTTGAAAGAAATTTTGTCTAACGAGAGAAAAATAGAGGACTATGGTACTGTGGCTCTTACTGAAGAATGTAGTGCTATTATCCAAAACAAATTGCCACCGAAATTAAAAGATCTAGGTAGTTTCTCTATACCTTGTTTTATTGGGGACATGGCTTTTGACCGAGCCTTATGTGATTTAGGTGCTAGTGTGAGTCTAATGCCATTGTCTATTTGCAGGAAATTGGACATGGGAGAGCTTAAATCGACTTCTATATCTTTGCAGCTCACCGATCGTTCAGTTAAATACCCTATAGGTATTCTTGAAGATGTGCCTATCCAAGTTGGTAAATATTTCATCCTAGCAGATTTTGTAATTCTTGAGATGGAAGAAGATGCAAGAATCCCCATCATACTTGGTAGACCGTTTTTAGCCACAGTAGGAGCACTTATTGATGTAAAGAACGGTAAGCTTACACTTAACATTGGGGATGAAAGAATTGAGTATGACTTGAATGAAGCCTTGAAAAACCCGTCAAATCCTGGATCTTGCTATAGTATACATGCTGTAGATGACATTGTCTATGATCTTAATGATTTATTTTTTGAAACCTCTGAAATTGATTCTGATTTAGATTCTGCACTTGATTCTAAGGTAGAGACCAATTCTGAAATTGATGAATTATTAGATTGCAGTGCTTGTTATGAAAAGAGTGAAGAAAAGAAAGCCCCAAAAGTAGAACTTAAAGCTTTACCTGATAAGCTTCGTTATGAATTTCTTGGTCCTAATTCTACTTACCTTGTTATTGTTGATGCACAGCTTGGAAAAAGAGAAACAAATTTGCTTCTCAAAGAATTATGGATTCATAGGAAGGTAATTAGGTACACAATTGATGACTTGAATTAACCATTCCTTTTGTATGCACAGGATCTTGATGGAAGAAGAACACAAGTCACATGCAGATTTTCAAAGGAGACTTAACCCCTCTATGAAAGAAGTTGTGAAAAAGGAGGTTTTGAAATTACTTGATGCAGGTATTATCTATTCTATCTCTGATAGTAAATGGGTAAGTCCTGTACATTGTGTTCCTAATAAGGGAGAGGTAACTGTCATGAAAAATAAAGACAATGAATTAATTCCTGTTATAACTGTAACTAGTTGGCGCATGTGCATAGATTATAGAAAACTGAATGCTGCTATTAGGAAGGACCATTTTCCCTTACCTTTTATTGATCAAATGGTTGAAAGGCATGCAAACCATTCTCACTTTTGTTTCTTAGATGGATACTCTGGATTTTTCCAAATTCATATACATCCTGATGACCAAGATAAGACCACTTTCACTTGCCCGTATAGTATTTTGCATATAGGAGAATGCCTTTTGGTCTATGTAATGCACATGCTACTTTTCAGAGATGCATGATGGCTATTTTTTCTGATTTTATTGAGGACTTTATGGATATTTTTATGGATGATTTCTCTGTATATGGTTCTTGTTTTGATGATTGTTTGGCTAACTTATCTCAAGTTTTGCAGCGGTGTGAAGAAACTAACCTTGTGCTTAACTGGAAAAAATGTCATTTCATGGTTAGGCAAGGGATAGTTTTGGGGCACTCGATTTCAGAGAGAGGAATTGAAGTTGAAAAGGCCAAAGTTGAGGTGATAGAGAAATTAGAGCCGCCCACTACAGTAAAGGAGGTCCGGAGCTTTCTGGGACATGCAGGGTTCTACCGGCGATTGATCAAGGATTTCTCTAAACTTGCTAGACCTCTTACAACTTTACTCTGTAAAGATGTTAAATTTTGTTTTGATGAGGACTATTTATCTGCTTTTCAGGGATTAAAGAAAGCTCTAGTTTCTGCACCTATCATTCAGCCTCCAGATTGGGATTTACCTTTTGAGCTCATGTGTGATGCCAGTGATTACGCAATAGGAGTAGTTTTGGGATAAAGAAAAGAGAAAAAGCCTTGTGTTATTCATTAAGCTAGCAGGACTTTGGATGAGACACAGAGGAATTACATCACCACTGAGAAGGAACTTTTAGCCATAGTGTTTGCCTTTGATAAATTTAGATCATACTTGATTAACTCCAAAGTGGTGGTGTACACTGATCATGCAGCTGTGAGATACTTAATGCAGAAAAAGGATACTAAACCACGCTTGCTCAGATGGATTTTACTCTTGCAGGAGTTTGATTTGGAAATTAGAGATAAAAAGGGATCAGAAAACTTTGTTGCAGATCATCTTTCAAGGATAATGGTGAATACCAAAAAGAATGATGTAATCAATGATTCCTTCCCTGAGGAACAACTTTTGGCCATTGAACAAATCAGAACCCCATGGTATGCTGACATAGTGAATTATCTTGTAGCTAATGTTTTTCCTTCTGATTTGAGTTACCAAAGAAGGAAGAGATTCTTGGCTGAGGTAAAACACTATTTTTGGGATGAGCCTTATGTGTTTAGAAGATGTGCAGATGGTATTTTTAGAAGATGTGTACCTGAAGAGGAAATCACAAATATATTGTTTCAATGTCATGGATCCTCTTATGGTGGTCATGCCGGTGCTGAGAAGATTGTTTTCAAAGTGTTGCAATCAGGATTTTATTGGCCTTCGATTTTTCAAGATGCTAGAAAATTTATCTTATCATGTGATAGATGTCAGAAGATAGGTAACAAATATTTGATGTCTGGGGAATTGATTTCATGGGACCTTTTCCATCTTTTGGAGGTAACAAATACATTCTTGTGGCGGTAGATTATGTCTCAAAGTGGGTTGAAGCTCTCGCTTCTCCTACTAATGACTCCAGAGTTGTTGTTAAACTATTCAAAAAAGATTATCTTTCCAAGGTCTGGGACACCACGAGTAGTGATTAGTGATGGAGGCTCACATTTCATAGAACATAAATTCTCAGCCTTGCTTAGAAAGTATGGGGTGAATCATAAAGTTGCAACACCTTATCACCCCCAAACAAGTGGTCAAGTTGAAATATCAAATAGAGAAATAAAGGGGATTTTGGAAAAGACTGTCACGCACGAGGAAAGATTGGGCATTCAAACTTGACGATGCATTGTGAGCCTATCGGGCTGCTTTTAAAACACCAATAGGTATGTCTTCCTTTCAATTGGTCTACGACAAATCTTGTCATCTACCTGTAGAGCTTGAGCATAAGGCATTCTGGGCAATCAAAGCACTCAATTTTGACTTAAAGAACGCGGGTGAAAAACGGAGATTACAGTTGAACGAGCTAGATGAGATTAGACTCTCTATATATGAAAATGCAAAAAATTACAAAGAGAGGACTAAAAGATGGCATGATCGACGTATTTTCAGAAGGGAATTCCAACTAGGTGACTTTGTTCTTTTATTCAATTCTAGATTGAGACTTTTTCCTGGAAAACTTAAATCTCGATGGTCCAGGCCTTTTCAGGTGAAGAAAACTTATCCCTACGGAGCCGTGCACATATGGAGTGAAGAAACAGGAGATTTTAAGGTTAATGGTCAAAGGTTGAAACATTATTATCAAGAGGAGCAGATTGAAGAAAAAGAAAAGTTTTACCTTGATGAACCACGATCAAATCAGAGTGTAGAACGGTCAAGCTAAAGACCTTTAAATTAGCGCTTCTTGGGAGGCAACTCAAGCACTCTTTCTTTAGTTTATTCTCATTGACTTTTCTGTATTTTTACTTCTGTTTTTAGAACTAATGTTTCTTCTCTTTTCGTAGGAAAAATCAAATTTGGCATAAATTACGGAGAGATTAGATCAGATGCTAATAAGCAAAACTTTGTGAGTATTCCTTTTTCTTCACTTCTTTGAAATTCATCTTCCCCGTCGATGTTTTGTCTTCCAAAATTCCTGTGCTCGCTGCGTTCTGATTATTTTTCTATAGATAAAATGATTCTCTTGATGATGAATGAATTCATGCCTGTGATTAGATCTAGACCTATCATGACGAATTTATTTCTCTAATATATATCTACTTTTGAAATTTTTCATTGATTGATGAATGAGATTTTAGGTGGATATATTGTTTGAAGAATTTGATTTAAAAGTGAAACTACTTGTTAAATAAAATTAGCATATGAGTGTAATTTTGAATTGATGTCAATTGATTAGTGTAGTTGATGTTTAGTCTATCTTGCTATTTGTTGGGAAAAGAGAATCCAGAATCCAAAAAGAGTGAGAGACTCCCCTACTTGGCACTGTGTAAAATTGACAGTGGTACCTAAGATATGGGTTGAAGTCTGAAAAGAAAAAATTAGAGAGAATGAAAAAGAAAATGACTCCTCTACTTGGCACTATGTAAAATTGACAGTAGTACCTAAGACAAGAGTTGAAATCTTAAATAAAAAGTGTGTATCTATGTGGGTACATACCATCAAAAATAAAAAAAAAGGGGAAAATTTTGAGTAGAAAAAGACTTTGGATATCTTATTCCTATAAACAAAGGTATGATAGATTTGAACTGAAACTTAGGTGAATTCATGAGACTGAGATTCTAATTTTTATACAAGTTGCAAAGTTTTATTTGATTAAGTTGTGGATCTTGAGGATTGAATTCATAAGATGATATATTTATTTAAAATTTTATGAAGCACTTAGTGAAATTTTTCATTAGTGATTGTATTCTAGAAATTTATTCCTCATGTTTCATGCCATTTGATAGATATTTTTATGTCATATTTACACTCTTTGCTTATTTTTATGCCTTTTTTATCAAATACTATGGAATCTACACTCTTTTTGGTTTTTGCTGATTTTCAGGTAAAAAGACAAGATTTTCAGGCGTTTTCAAGCAATTCCGGATGCATGAAAGAATTCCCACCATCAAGAGGAGATTACATGTCAAATTTCATGAAGATTGGAGTTTCAGACCCAATTACGGCAGGGTCGTAATCTATATTACGATACCGTATTTTCTCAGCTACCGTAATATCAGAGCATTGCCGTAATTTGGGGAGTTTTCATCTAGAAAGTTTTTTAGAAATTATGGCACTACCGTAAGGAATTTCACAGGCCGTAATTTCAAGCTATTTTTCACCCGAGAGATTTCCATATTTTACGGTAGGGCCATAATCATTTCCACGGTGCCGTATTTTGGTGCATTTTCTGACTCGAGAGATTTGGAGAAAATACGGTACTACCGTAAGTAATTTCACGGTACTGTAATTCTGATCGAATCATGTACAAAAGAGCTTAAAGAAAATACGGCAATGCCGTAATGACTTCCACGGCCGTAATTCTATTCTGAACACGCGATTTTCACAGACTTTTTGAAGCCCAATTTTTGCGCGATCGATTGCGGATGATCCAGACCATAATTTGAAGATCTGTAAGAAGCAAAAGGGGAGCTTTCAATGAGAGGAGGGGAGAGACACCAAAAGCCCTAATTTTCATTGACTGTTGGGAGAGAAATTGAGTTTCACGCCGCTGCCTTAGGTTTCGCTACCGGGAAGCGTACAACGCATCTCCGGCTGTGAAATTTAAGGGACAGCTTCAATTGGAAGAGGAGACGGTACCCCAGAAGTTTCAAAGAGAAAGGATCTCGATTGGAGGAGAAATCAACAAAAGCACACTGCCGACACTATTCACGCGCAAAAATTACGGCTGTAATTTCCATTACAGCCGTGTGGTTATTTGTTCCCCCCTTTCTTGATTTCCTACACTTTGATACCATGGATTATTGTAATCTTTCATCCATGCTAGCTTAATCCTTTTATGGGACATGGGGGGGAGTAATTCCCTTTGATTTCTTAATGACTAGATAAATTTTTTATTAGTTCGTCATGTATAATTTTTGCATGATAATTCTACTTATGTGATAATTGCTCTTTAATTCTCCATAGATTCATGTTATTAATCATGTTTTAGAGTTTTTGCAATAAGGACCGAAAGGTGATTTGCTTGAGAACTTGGATCCCTAAAATTGAATATTAGGAACTCATCGTAAGAAATTAGGTTGGTTCCTATTTCTTGATTTTAGAAGAATAATTGCCATGTTTGATAATTTGAATCTAGGATTGAGTTATTTTGTTAAACATGAAGATCTTGCACGAAAGTGAGGATCGGAACGTTGAAGAACCTTAAGTAGAACCTATGTTGAGACTCAGCTGCACGAAAGTGACCCTTGAGACTCCACTTGAGATAATCAACTTATAATTCGGATGCACGAAAGTGATCATTGAGTTATTTAATTGATGATTTACTTATTTTCAGCATGGGATAGATCTTGCGCGAAAGCGAGGATTGGTCCCCTGTATCATTGTCTACACGAAAGTGAGACAATCTCTTTATGAAGTAAATTACATCTTTATCATGATAAAATTAGACTCGACGAACATCTTTTCATATCTAGTCTTGGAAATCAAAATGAATGAAACCCTAGTCCAGATTCTCTCTCTGATATTTTCGTTAATCATTAGTTCTCTTGCATAGTTTCGATTGCCTAAACAGTAAGAAATCGATTATTCGGTACTTGACAAATGAGGTCTCTGTGGTTCGATATCTTTCTTTATTACTTCGAGTATCCGTGCACTTGCGGACTACAATAGTTAGACATGAGGTGCTAACGCAAACATATGGGTATATCAGTAGAGGATATACTGTACCGACCCACTGTGAGGCTATGACTTGGTGTCATGAGTTATCCTCACAAGTGAAAGGAGATGCATTGATCCCTTGACTTGAGGTCATTGACCATTCTATATGGTTAGGGACATGTTTTGATACAACCTAACACCTCGCCGTAATTGGGAGGTAACAACGGTTGTCATTGAGTATGTCATGACCCATATGAGAAGGTCAATGGATAGATAGAGGATTTGCCCCTTCCTGCGGGAAGCTTGATATCCATGGAGCTCCTCTATGGTTCTATGATAGAAAGTATATGGCCATACCCAGGTGACAACCTGATTTAGTCATGACCATGTGATTGGATGAAAACAAGTGATGATACACTTGTACAATCGGATATTAGTTTGGCAAAGGGACTATAATGTATCTGTACCTAGTTGCGATGATGGGGATGTCGATGTCGATATCCATTCTGATGACTTGGGTAGCAGCGATGCACTATTAGGTGCCACTCACTGCTTGTGGTGACCTTAGGTCAGCACTGCCAATGTCAGAGGAACCAACAGGGTCGCACACCTTGATACTCGAGTTCTCATATTGATCAGGAAGCATTATGATCGAGTTATTGGATAATTCAGATCTATTTGAGAGATTTCATCAGCGGCAATGGGCCTGATGAGATGGAAGAGAGTTATTGGAGCCAAACTTAATTTTTGGCAGGTTGACCTGAAATTGACCAAGATTGGTCACATTTGGATTAGGGTTGCATTGGATGATTGGATCCAATTGCTTAATCAACCCATGTAATGAAGTTTGGGCTAGCTCATTAACCCAATGAGGCCCAATAACAAGTTTTCATGAAGAGAGAATAGGCTAAATGGGTATAATGGGGATAAGTCTCCTCTCATTAGCGCCTAAGGGCATAATGGGGATGAGTGGGCACATGTTGCCCCCCTTTGGAAGGAATTGGCACCTCCCCCTTTGTGCATGGATGGAAACCTTGCATCTAAGGCAAGGCTTGATGCATCTAAGGCATGATAGAAATCTTTGGTAAGTCTTGGGAGATTGCAAGGGGTTTATGGAAATCTTTTGGAGAGTTTCCAAAACCTAAACCCTAATTGCTCATATACCCCTTAACCCTAGCCGCCCCCCTTCTTGATGGTTTGCGCCTCTCACCCTAATCTTGCCGCTCCCTTGGCTCTATATATCCTGGTGATATGTGAGAGCCCTCAGATAAGGCAATCATGTGTGTGAGAGCTCAACATCGGCCATGGAAGAAGAGAGCTCGAGGCATTCGTGTGTGTGAGACTACAGAGGGCGCATGCTTGGGCGCCTACCTCAACATCGACCTCATATTACTCCTAAGGTACTTACTATCTCATCGTGTCGACCCCCTCGCAAGACGATATTCATTGGGTTTTTGGGACCTGCCTGTTTTTGGGGATATTATTCTACTGTGCATGTAATGTATTCTCTGTGAAAAATTAAAAAATATCCCTGGGGTTTCCCAACATCTTACGCCACCTTCAAAGGAAGAAGAGCCAAGAGGAATGAGAGGAAGATGATTCCGCCAAGGAGAATTCCCTCATACGCCAAAGAAGAAGAGGAGAAGACTAGCTTGCGGCCTTGGAGGAAGAGAAGTTGTGCCACTTGAGTTGCTCTCACTTCTCTATTGCTTGTTCATGCCAACATTGCCACTAGCTCTCACATATAGACATGTATATATAGAGAGGCAAGAGGGGGCGGCAATACAAGAGGTGGGCACAACTTTCATGAAGAAATCAACATGGAATAAGGGCTTGGGTGCAATAAGGGTTAGGGCTAAGGAAACTCTCCAAGAGCTTCCCATAAAACCCTTCCCATTAGCCATATGCACCAAAGACCTTCCAAAGAAGTTCCTCTAGCCATATCAGCCCCAAGACTTGCCATAGAGGCAAGCATTCCATCCAAAGAACCAAGGGGAGGCGCCAATTGCTTCCATAAGAAGCAAATTGTGCCAAGCTCACCCCATTATGCCCTTGGCGCCAATGGGGTTGGCTTTTCTCCCCATTTACCCTTTTGGATTCTTATCCCTTCATGACAACTTGTTCTTGGGCCTCATTAGATAATGAGCTTGCCCAAACTTCATTGCATGAGTTGATTAAGCTATTAGATCCAATCCAATGCAACCCTAATCCAAATGTGACCAATCTTGGTCAATTTTGGGTCAACTTGCTAAAAATGAAGTTTGGCTCCAATAACTCTCTTCAATCTCATTAGGCCCATTGGCATTGATGAAATCTCCCAAATAGATCCGAGTTATCCAATAACTCGATCATAAGGCTTCCCAATCAATACGAGAACTCGAGTATCAAGGTGTGCGACCCTGTAGGTTCCTCTGACGTTGGCAGTGCTGACCTAAGGTCACCACAAGCAGTGAGTGCCACCTAGCAGTGCATCGCTGCTACCCCAGTCATTGAAATGGATATCGACATCGACATCCCCATCATCGCAACTAGGTACAGATGCATTATAATCTCTTTGCGAAACTGATATCCGATTGGACAAGTGTGTCACCACTTGTTTTCACCCAATCACATGGTTATAACTAAAACAAGTTCTCACTTGGGTATGACCATACACTTTCAGTCATAGAACCATAGAAGAGTTCCATGGATAAGGAAGGGACAAATCCTCTGTCTGTCCATTGACCTTCTTATATGGATCGTTACATACTCAATGACAACCGTTATTATCTCCTAACTACGGCGAGGTGTTAAGTTATATCAAAGTGTTGTCATCCGAATGGACACACTTTTAAATACAAGCAGGTAGACTCGTTTCAGGTGTCACGGCCAAAGGTATTGGCGTAAAGGGCTATTGTCACTCCCTGGCACGGCTCCAAAAACTTGTTGTCCCTAACTTGTAGTGTCCGCAAGTGCACAGATAATCGAAGTAATAAAGTAAATATCGATCCCACAGAGACCTATGCTGTCAAGTACCAAATAATTGATTTCTTTCTATCTAGGCAATCGAATAAAAAAAGCAAGTAGAGAGCAAAAACACACGGGAAAATAATATCAGAGAGAAATTGGGACTAGGGTTTCGTTCTCTTGGATTTTCATGACTAGATATATAAAGATGTTTATCAATCAAATTCTAATATGATAAAGACTTAATTTACTTCAAAAAGGGATTATCTCACTCTCGTGCAGATAACCATGCAGAGATAAATCCTCACTTTCGTGCAAGATTCATCCCATGCTGAGGATAAGTAAATCATCAATCAAAGAACTCAATATCACTTTCGTGCATCCGAGTTCTAAGTTGATTGCCTCGAGTGGAATCTCGAGGATCACTTTCGTGCATTCGAGACTCAACACATGTTTTACCTACGGTTCTCCAATGTTCCGATCCTCACTTTCGTGCAAGATCTCTACGTTTGACACAATAACTCAATCCTAGGTTCATAATCATCATCAAGGCAATACAAACAACTAAAATAAAGAAATAAGAATTTAAGCTAATTTCTTAGGGTTGGTTCCTATTAATCAATTTTAGGGTTCCAAGTTCTCAAGCAAATCACTTTTCGGTCCTTATTGCGAAAACTCTAAATCATGATGTCAAAAAGTAAACTAAGGAGAATCTTAGAGCTATAGTCACATAGGTAAAATTATCAAAGTAGAATAATCATGATAAAAGTGTAAAGTATCTAGTCATTAAGAAAATCGAAGGAAATTACTCCCCCATATCCCAAAATAAGTTTAAGCTAGCATGGTGAAGGAATTACAAAATACCATAATTTCATAAGATAAAAAATCAACAAGAGAAGAGTTTTAGGAAAATATAACACGACTATGAAATATTTCACAGCCGTAATTTGCAATAAAAGCGGTGAACAATAGCGTCCCTCCTTCGTTCTTTGATTTCTCCTCCAATCGATCTCCTCTTCTTCTGAAACTTCTGGCACGTTGTCTCCTACACCAGGCGAGGCTTCAGTATGAAAATCACGGCCGGAGATACCTTGGATTCGTTGCAGCGGCGGAACCCTAGGCGGTGGCTTGAATTGTGATTTCTCCCTCGATAGTGGATGAAATTTGGGGCTCTTGGTGTCTTCGTGTTCCTCTCATGAAAAGCTCCCTCTCCTCTTCTTACGGCATCCAATGTAAAGCTCTGGATTGCCCGCAATCATCTTCACAAAAATCGGGCATCGAAATTGACCTGGGAGTCGCGTTTAAAACATGAAATACGACAGTGTAATAGTGTTGTGATCTGCAAGTGCACGGATACTCGAAGTAATAAAGAAAATATCGATCCCACAGAGACCTTATTGTTAAGTACCAAATAATTGATTTCTCACTAGCTAAGCAAACCGAATATAATGGAAGTAAACTATGCAAGAAAAGTAACTAAAAGATAATCAGAGAGAGAACTGGGACTAGGGTTTCATCCACCTTGATTTCAATGACTAGATATGAATAAAAGGTCGTCAGTCAAATCTTGTTATGATAAAGACTTAATTTACTTCATAAAGGGATTATCTCACTTTCGTGCAGACAATCATGCAAGGACCAATCCTCACTTTCGCGCAAGATTTATCCCAAGCTAAGGATAAGTAAATCATCAATCAAAGAACTCAAAGATCACTTTCGTACATCCAAATTCTAAGTTGATTGTCTCAAGCAGAATCTCAAGGATCACTTTCGTGCATCCGAGACTCAACACAAGTTCTACCTATGGTTCTCCAACGTTCCCATCCTCACTTTCGTGCAAGATCTCCACGTTTGACACACTAACTTAATCCTAGGTTCAAAATTATCAACATGGCAATTACGCCACTAAAATAAAGAAATAAGAACTTTAACCTAATTTCTTACGGTGAGTTCCTATTTATCAATTTTAGGGTTCCAACTCTCAAGCAAGTCACCTTTCGGTCCTTATTACGAGAACTCTAAACATGATGATAAAAAGTAAACTAAGGAGAATTTTAGAACAATAATCACATAGGTAAAATTATCATGGCAAAATTATCTTGACAAAATAAAAAGTATCTAATCATTAAAAATCAAAGGGATTACACCCCATGTCCCAAAATATGTTTAAGCTTGCATGGAGAAGAAAATACAATAATTCATAGTTTAGAATGATCAGAAATTGAAGGAAAAAAGGTTTCAGGAAAATACACCACGGCTGTAATACAAATTACAGCCGTATTTTGCTATGAATAGTGGCGGCGCAACTTCTTTCCTTGATTCCTCCTCCGTCTGACCTCCTCTTGCTTTGAAACTCCTGTGGTGTCCTCCTCTCCTCCTGGCGAAGCTTCTGCATGAAAATCATGGCCTGAGGTCTCCTCTACGCCTCTCGTCGTGAGGCCAAACCCTAACTACCTCTCTATCAATTGCTCCCTCGATACTGGATAAAAATTCTCCCTTTCAGTGTGTGTGTCTTATCCTCTTAAAGACAAGTCCGCAGCAACTTTCGGATCTCAATTTGGAGCTCTGGATCTGGATCAAAAGTTATGGTCCGCGCACGAATCGGACCCGCAAAACTCGCGAATTTGACTTGAAAATACGGCCGTGTTATATTTTACGGCAGTGCCGTATTTTTGCTCGCGTGTTCTGTTTTGATGTTGTCTCAAAAATACGGCCCGTAAAATGGTTTATGGCACTGCCATAAAATCGGCTGAACTCTCTGGTTGAAAACGTCTGGAAAATACGGCCCGTGTAATTCCTTACGGTAGTGCCGTAAAATCAGCAAAGGTCTCTGTTCTGAAGACGCTAAAAAATACGGCCCGTAAAATGGTTTACGGTAGTGCCGTATTTTTGGCAAAATCTACTGTTCGAGCTCTCTCCAAATTACGGCAGTGTTCTTGATTTTACGGTAGCGTATGAAAATACGGTATCGTAAAATAGAATACGACACTACCGTATTCTTCTGAGTTGCTCCATTTTGCGTGAAATTTTTTGGGTGATCTTCTCTTGACGATAGTAACTCTTTCATGTCTTTGATTTTGCTTGAAAATGCCTCAAAATAGTGCCTTTTTACCTGAAAAAAAATGAAAAACCAAAATAGAAGTAGACTTTGCAATATTTGACGTATTCAACATAAAAACTAGTAAAAGATCCTTAATTTAGCATGTAAAGATATCTAAAATGATACAAAATATACTATATATTTTGGTGCCATCAAAATACATAAGGCTCAAACTTTCCTTGTCCTCAAGCAAAAATCAAAAATTGATTAAAAGATAAACTTTTTCATGCTCAATAAATTTCTAAAATACAATCTTCAATGAAAAATTCCATCGATTGTTTCACAAAACTTCAAGTAAACATATCATCCTTATAACTCAACCCTCTAGATCAACAATTCAATCAAATAAAACTTTGCAACATGTATAATAAATAGAATTTTCAATCTCAAGACTTCACCCAATTTTTGTTCAATCTATCATGCTTTTGTTTACAGGAATTAGGTTTTCAATTTCTTTTTCCACGCATATATATATATATTTTTCTTTTTCATACATTTTGTTTTGCCATGTATTTTGTTGTTTTTGCATGGACGACATGTACCCACATAGATACATGCTTTTTATTTTGACTTCAACTCTTTTCTTAGGTACCACTGTCAATTTTACACAGTGCTAAGTAGAGGAGTCTTATTCTTTTCCACTCTTATCATTTTTTATAGACTTCAACCCATGTTTTAGGTACCACTATCAATTTTACATAGTGCCAAGTAGGGGAGTCTCTCACTATTTTTGTGGATCTTGGATTCTTATTTCCCAACAAATAGCAAAAATAGACTAACATCTACTAGGTTGATCAATTGATCTTAATTCCCAAATCATACTCATATACTCATTTTATTCAAAAGAATAGGTTCACCTTAGATCTTATTCCTCAGATAATACATCTACCCAAAATTTCATGCATCAACTAATGTCAAATTTCAGAGATAGATATGCATTGAAGAAATAAATCTAACATGATAGGGTTTTTCTCTAATAATTAATTTGAATCCGTTCATTATCAATCAATCAAGTCATCAACAATATAAAACAAGAATATACTCATCATCATCACAAAATAACAAAAAAAAAAAAATCATCTTAAACACTAAATATGTCATCATGTGTACTACAACCATATCGAAGATAGCTTATCAGAATATCGAAATATCATAATACAACCTCATCGAAAAAGCATATGAAACAGAATAGCAGTGTCGGTGGTTGTAGAGGTGTAGAAGAATCAAGCTCAACAGTCATCAGATGTAAAGTGATATATCCGTATAATCACATAAGGCTCAAACAATGCAAAGGATGTAAAGTGATAGATCTAAGAGAAGAAAAGTGTAGATAATCATATCAAATCAAATAATCACAGGAAAGTGCAAACAATACTCACAAAACTATATAGCAAGCTCTGACTGAAAATACATAAGGCTCAGATCAAAAATAGTGTCGGGGTATATGCTGCTAGGTCCAAGGATGTGCCTTTTGAAAATTTTACCTGCACAATTTAAGATACATAAGGCTCAGTCTAAAAATAGTCACTAAAAATAATAATGATAAAAATAATTTTCTCAACGGAGAATCAGAGATGTCGCCGGAGGTCTGAAAAGGATGCCGGTGGAAAAAGCTAATGTAGCTGAGAAGTAGAGGTGGAATAGAGGCTAGCTGAAAAGCTACTAGCAGTGATGGTGGTGCCGATAGTAGAGTGAGTAATCTATAGTGGCCTGCTAGAGAATACAGTCCTGGAGGTGAGGTCGTTGGCCGGTGGGTGCGAGAGATAGCACTGCATAGAAAAAAAAAATCAATCACTAATGAAGAGTCTGCTGCATAAATAAAATAAATGGAATAAGAGGCAGCAAAAGAAGTAAGAATTTGCAGATGGTATAATCCAGTGTCGACGGCTGGATACAGTGATGTCAGATGCAGATGCAGTGGTGGTTAGAGGTGGAAGACAGTTGCTCTTGATGATTCTGAATCTGAAGGCAAAATAAGCAATAACTGGTAGAAAGCAAACTGTGCAGTTTTTGAATTTTTTATGAAAAGTAGCCATACCCTAGAATAAAATTTAATGATCCAAATAGAAAATGGACAGAACTAAGTTGTAGAATAAGATATGTCATTTTCAGACGTATGAAAATTAAAGGATCAAAATCTGTCAGGAATTTAGGGTATCAACAGAAAGAAGGCTACTCAGATTACAAAACTACAAAAACTGCACAAAAGTTAATCAAATTCGAAAAGTTGCTATGTGTCCTAGAATGATCGAAAAATATTTTCATGAAAATAACTATTCCATGAGATAGAACGACACACGAACTTCATATTCCAAGTGAAAAATCTGGGTTTCAACTTATTTAAGCATCTTAAAAAGTTGCAGCAATAGTGTAAATCAGATTAGTCAAAAGAAAACTGTTGCAGAAATTAATCATAATCAAAAAGTTGCTATGTGTTTTAGAATGATCCATGAACTTTAAAATTTAGAAAAAATATCCAGATGATAGACAAAGATGAGTACTTCGATGTTGTGCCAAAGATCAAAATTTTTCTCAACCCAGATTCTTAAAATCGCAGCGAGAAAACACCTACTCAATAAGCAGAAAGCAGCTTTAAAATACGGTACCGTGAAATGCTTTACAGCAGTGCCGTAATTTACAAAGAACTCTCGGGGAAGAAATCACTCAAAATTACGGCACATAAAAAATGTTACGGCAGTGCCGTAAAATACCAAAAAAACTCTCGGGTGGAAATCGGACCAAAAATATGGTGCCGTAAAATGGATTACGACAGTGCCGTATTTTGCGCAAAAATTGTTTACACCTACAAAAAGAGAAGAAAAATTAGTTCTAAAAATAAACTAAAATAAAAAAAACTAAACTAAGGTAAAAGTGCTTGGGTTGCCTCCTAAGAAGCGCTAATTTTAGGTCCATAGCTTGACCAAAACTCAAACATCATGGTGAAGCAGGTGAATCAGTTCCAAAGTAGATAGCATGTATTTTCCTCTTTTTCCTTTGTCTAAAAAGTTTAGCCACTAATCAAAAAATCCAGAATTTCATGTAAATCACAATCAAAGTGGCTTTCTCAAATATGTGGAAATCAAAATCAATATATTCAATAATCTTCCTATGTTTGTCAGAGAGTAAAATCATTAGTCTTTTCTTCAAATTTATGTCTTCGGCAATAGGACTTTGATCACAAGATATGAGTATTGGATCATCAAAATAAGTTTTATGTCTTTCATTAGATTCCTCAATAAAGCACAAATTTTCAAATATATCAGGAGATTTAACAAAAAATATGGGCAAAACATCAGAATGAGATCCATCAGTGTTTGTAACATTCAAATTTTTATCAATTTCCTCATGCACTTCATCAAACAATTTATCAATTTCAAAATCATCATTAAAGTCAAGATGAGACTCTTCAAAATTAATTTCCTCATGCTTCCCAACAAATAATTCATCATCAGAAGAGTCAATATCAGAATCATATGAAAAATAATTAATAAAATCAGAGTTAACCACAAGAGATTTATCATTAATTTCAAAAATATCACCAATATCAGATTGAGGTACATGAATATCACAATTTTCAAATTCATCAGATTTAACCATAAATGATATATCATCAAAAGCATCAATTTCATCAAAAGAGGGTTTTTCAGATTCAATTTCCTCAAACTTTTCCATAATTAAATTGTTAGATAAATCAATTTCACAATCATCAAAATTAGAGTGAGATTTATGAATATTCACATAAGGCTCAATCTCAAAACAATCATAATCAGTGGGGGAATTTTCTAAATCAAGTGTTTCAGTTTCCAAATCAAACTCAAATAAACAATCTTGTTGTGCTCTCTGGGTTTCCAAAATTTTAAAATTAGTAGTTAAAGATTCTACTTGAGAAGCAAGTTGACTAATCATCCCCTTAAGATTTTCAATTTCCTTACTTCTATTTGTTATGATCTTCAATTTCTCAAGCATCGACTCTAAGCTAGAATTTCTAGTGTCCTCAAAGCATGGTTTAGAAACATGATCAGAGCAATCATCATAAAAAGATCTAGAATCATGTTGATCATCTTGATACCATGATGAATTGTGATTTGCATGATATCTAAATTGACATTCATAAGTATAATGATCATTGGATTTACAAATATTGCATCTAATAGAAGGAATAGAGTGTAATTTCAATATGTCCGCAAGAGTGTATTGTGAATAATCTTCATGCTTACCTTGTGGCATGTATACCTTACTTCTTTGAGATGCCCATGAATTGTGATGAAAAGACATAATTTCAAATCTATCAAAAACAGAGAGATAATCCAACACCAATCAATCAGGTTGATTTTTTTAATTTTTATTTTTTTTTAGAATACATAAAAAAATAGAAATCACTAATAAAATCACAGATTTTAGAAATCAAAGCTCTGTCACAGTTTGTGAAGATCCAAAACCTGCAAAAACAAAAAACAGAGTTAAGTCTAAAAACAAATAAAACATAGTCTAGCAATACTAACAACTATTTTGATATTAACAAAACTAAGGTCCCCGACAACGGCGCCAAAAAACTTGTTGTATCCCAAGTTGTTTGGCGTGTACCTTGAACTAATCCCCAGCAACGGCGCCAAAAACTTGTTGTGATCCGCAAGTGCACGGATACTCGATGTAATAAAGAAAATATCGATCCCACAGAGACCTTATTGTTAAGTACCAAATAATTGATTTCTCACTAGCTAAGCAAACCGAATATAATGGAAGTAAACTATGCAAGAAAAGTAACTAAAAGATAATCAGAGAGAGAACTGGGACTAGGGTTTCATCCACCTTGATTTCAATGACTAGATATGTGTTGGGGTATGCCCTTAAGGCTAATGTTTGAGGCCTTGGGATTATTTCAGTATCATGTATAAACTCTATGTTTATAAAGGCAATGGTTGTTATTCAGGTTGTTACATCATCTGCTGCAATATGTATACTTCTGAATAATGTCTCAATGCTGTTCAGCTTGGCTGACATGCAGTTTTGTCCTTAGTCGAGATATCTTGGTGAACATGAGACAGCCTTGATATGATTGAGACTAATATGTGTTCTAATCTTATAGGATGCTTCGAGCATGGAATAAGATGTAGACTCATGGGTACATTGGATGTACTGGACAGACCCTACTTAGGATATTCAATTGCTTATCACATTGGATGTACATGGAATACCCTGTTCATCAAATCCATGAAGACAGCAGGTGCATTCGTCAGTCCAAAAGGCATAACTAAAAATTCGAAATGCCCATACCTGGTCCTGAAAGCAGTCTTAAATATATCCTCATCCTTGACCCTAAGCTGATAATACCCTGATCTCAGATCAATCTTAGAGAACACTGTCGCTCCCTGTAATTGATCAAATAGATCATCAATTCTGGGAAGAGGATACTTATTCTTGACAGTCACTTGGTTAAGCTGCCTGTAGTCTATACACATCCTCAGGGTTCCATCTTTCTTCTTCACAAATAACACTGGCGCTCCCCAAGGTGAAGCACTAGGCCGAATATACCCTTTCTCTAACAATTCCTCCAGTTGTTTCTTAAGCTCGGCCAACTCTGAAGTAGCCATACGATAAGGAGCTCTGGAGATGGGTGCCGTACCTGGCGCCAACTCAATGCCAAATTCCACTTCTCTAATCGGTGGCAAGCCTGAAAATTCTTCAGAGAACACATCAGGAAATTCTTTCACCACCGCCATCTGAGTCAAATCAGAAGTAGGATCATCCTGCACCTTAACATGCGCAAGATAACCCTTGCATCCACTAGCCAGTAATTTCCTGGCCTGCAGGAAAGATATTACATGCGGTCCTTGGTCTGACACTAGACCTCTCACAAACAGTCGATTCCCATCTAACAAATTCAAAGTGATTACTTTCTCAAAGCAATCCACAGAGGCATGATGGGAAGACAACCAATCCATTCCTAAGATGATATCATAATCTTGCATGTCTAAGAGGATTAAATCTACCAGAAACTCATAACCCTCTACATGTACTACACAGTCAGCACAAACAGTATCTGTAGATAACGATTTTCCTAAGGGAGTACTCACAGACACAGCATAATTCATCACCTTAGGTAACACAGGTAAACATGCAGCAAACTTAACAGATACAAAAGATAAATTTGCACCAGGGTCAAATAATATGCGGGCTAACTGATCAAATACGAATAAAGTACCTTCCACGACGGATCGGGAAGCTCGTGTATCCTTCTCAGCCACAGCATACACTCTAGTCTGGACTGTAGGCTTATCTGCGCCTCTAGGTTGTACCTCAGGTTCTTTGCAGTCCTTAGCCATGTGTCCTGGTTTCTTACACCTGAAGCATATACCATTCTTTCTATGACAGTCTTTCACTAAATGTCCCTTGAGCCCACAATAACTACAAGTGATACCGTTTCTTACATCCCTGGCATCCCTGAACTGCTGCGGTGCATCCCTGGACTGCTGCGGTGCCTTGTAGGAGTAAGGCTTATACCTGCTCTTCTTATAATCTTTATGCCTAGGGTACTTCTTACCCTTGCCGCCACTGCCATGCTGAGAAACCGCCGCCTCAGCTGCAGGAACTACTGCCACGGCAACATGAGAACTCCTCTCAGATATATACCTCTCAATGGTGCGCGCTCGCCCAACAGTTTCAACATAGGTCTCCAAGTGTTGAGCACCAACCTGCTCTCTAATGTCCCATCTGAGACCTCTGAGAAACTTGGTAGCTCTCCTCTTTTCAGTGTTTATCAGGTGAGGGGCATACTTTCCCAATTTCGTGAACTGTAATTCATACTGGTCCACTGTCATATCACCCTGTTCCAGATGAATAAATTCCACCTCTCGGTCCTCCACCAAACTATCTGGGAAGTACTTCTCGTTAAATCGAGACAAGAAGTAAGGCCAATCTACAGTCTCATGTCTTTCTTCGGCAAGTCTCACCACACCTTTCCACCACTCATCTGCGTCAGCACGCATCATGTAGGTGGTCAGACATAACTTGTCTTCGTCCGAGCAACGCATAACTTGGAAAATCTTTTCCAAGCACAACTGCCAATTCTCGGCATTACTGGATTCTGAGCCCCCATAAAAAGAGCTCGGACCCAGTTTCTGGAATTCACTCACAAGTGAAGCATAGCGCGTGTGAGCGCCCTCCTGAGAGTCATCCCCCACTGCCCGAGTAGTAGTCTGGGGTCTCTCTCGAGTCAGCTGCTGCAAAAGCTGCTGTTGTGCTTCTTGGTGCTGAGTCTGCTGCTGCTGCAGCATCTGAGCTTGCCTTTCTATCATAGCACCTTGTTGCTGAACCATGCCAGTCAGAGCCTCAACAGTTCTCGTGAGGTTCGGGGTCTGCTCGCCCTCATCACTAGCATTTCCTCTGGTTCGCACCATCTTAAATGCCTACACACGCATATCATAGTCACACACATATCATAGTCAGGAAAACAATCATAAACCTATTAGGTGTCTAGCAATACACAAACATGTTTTCCCCCAAACTAAGTTTTAGCTAGCCAACTTCCTCTGATACCATTCTGTAACATCCCACATTCTTAACCCCAAACAAATGGCACATTTCATAAAAGAAACAGGATGTTTCATATAAGATCGATCATATGCTAGGTAAAACCGAGTTCAAGAAAAAAAACACGATCTGAAAATTTCCAAAAACCCATACATAAATATCCACAAAACCCAATTATCATAAATCACATAAGGGTACCTGCCACCACGCAATCCTTGCACTAGACATATGCAAGGCAACAGTTATATCAAATCCGATTCAAATTCATAAAATCCATAAAGGTACCTGCCACCAGGCAATACTTGCACTAGACATATGCAAGTTACAGGGTATATCAAAACCGATTTCATAGAATATACAACAAGCCGAAATTCAAAACAAAATCACAAAATCGATTTTATAAACTCATACCAAACACCGAAACCAGGCTGAAGCCCGCGGTGACACAAAAATCAAACTCATTTAATTGCCACAATCAGGCAACACAAATTCACATAGTTCACATGGTTCACATCACATGGTTCACATAGTTCATAAAATTCATATTCGGCCACAGCCGGCCTCAAATTAATTAAGCATAAACATAGGGCCACAACCGGCATTATAAGCATAAATCACAACATCAATATCATGCTAACTGCGCCCCTGCTCTATACCTGAAACTAATGAGGGGTGAGCTACACAGCCCAGTGAGTGGATAGTCTAAATCGACCATCCATAACATACACTCAAAAATATAGGCAGATTATTTTAAAAATCTTTAGCAAGAACATTATGTCAACATATAACAAAATCAAGAAATAGAAATCATATAGACAGTCAGATGTACACACTAGCATATAACAAACTCATGTTCACAAACTCAGGTTCTAGAGTTTTACTCTAATCCAATTAAACACATATATTTTAAACCAACTAAACACATATAACTTAGGTTCACAAACTCAGGTTCTAGAGTCATACTCTAAACCACTAAACACACCAACACATAATCAACCTAGTTGTCCAGCATATTCAGTAGTGACCAATATGGTCTAACCCGGCTTGGCCAAAGCACTGGGAGCCGCATGCAACACATAAACATGGATAGTGAGTAGAATCAAGAGGTGGCCCCCGCCAGGTCACGACGTGGCACTTTGGTCCCTCACCCCATAACACATCAGAGTGACGACATCAAGAGGTGGCCCCTGTCTGATCAAGACATGGCACTTTGCGTCTTATATCACCCCATCACATAAAGAGTAATGACATCAAGAGGTGGCCCCTGTCTGATCAAGACATGGCACTTTGGGTCTTATATTACCCCATCACAAAAAGAGTAGTGACATCAAGAGGTGGCCCCTGTCTGACCAAGACATGGCACTTTGGGTCAAAACCCGTTCTCCCAAAAGGTTCCTACTGGACAACAGACACATCTTAATTCATATTTCACATAGGTGAACATATTTCACAAAGGTGGACTCCTAAGTGTCAACTAGACTCTAGGATAGTCATCACAAAAATCATATCGGGCAGGCTGAACATCAACCCCCATCACAATAATCATAATAGGCAGGCTGAACATCAACCTCCTCACATATCACAATACAGGGCTGAAATTCAAACCCTTAACATAACACATAAGGACTATCCCCTTGAGTTCATAGTTACACCTAGCCTTAGTCCTAACCATCACATAATCACATAATTTTCCAAATTCACATAACCCATAATTTTCCAAATTCACAAAACCCATCACATAACACTTATTGTTCAAAATCACATAGTCACACATATTGTTCAAAATCATATAACATAACACATAATATTTTCACCGAATATTGTGTAGTCCTTAAATTTCAGGCTGGTCAGTTCAGTGTAATTTTGCTAAATTATCACCCAATGTTTTCAAACATAATTACATGATCTTAATTAAATAAACATGAGTTTTACAACATAACATTATTGGCAATTTATCAAGCATCCATAAAATTCGACATATAACATTTATCATGCGCCCCAATAATCAATATAAAATTAAAGCATAATTGCTTTACAAATCACACATGTAACCCACGGTTTCAAACATAATATCAATTTAAAAATACACCTTAGTTAACAAGAATTTCATACTTAAGATCAATGATTTAATGCTTCCTGAACTCCACACAATAATTACCCTAAATTCGGTTTTCATGGAGATATGCCTTAAATTCGGTTTTCATGGAAAATACCCTAAACTAACTTTTCATGGAGAAATATCAAGATTTAATTCACATGGAAACATGTTAACCACAATATCAAATTTCGGTTTAACTACAATTAACAAGGTTTCGGCTACAAAAATCATTGGTTTAATATTGCCAAAATTCTCTATAAAATATCTATTTAACAAGAAATTCATGCTCAATGTTCGATGATTTAATGCTACCAAAATACCTTAAATTTCATACAAATTTTCGGTTAAACAATCATCAAATTAATTCGATTTTTACAATAGTTTTCTAGATTGTTTCGTTTCTCATAGTCAACACTAACATTCGGTTTTCATAGCAATTTTCCCAAGAATTCGATTTTAAACATGGTAATTTTCCCAAGAATCCAATTGCATCATATAATACAATCACAACCAATCTAATAGATCAAACAAGACCTTCCACTCACCTTGAACCGAGAATACTATGGTGAAAAATCCTCCACAAAATCGCCTAAAGCCTTTAAGTCGCCTAAGGAATCTCCAAGAATTCACCAAGGAAGTTCCACCTCAAAGAATTTCGTCAAAAGGAAGAAGAAAATCGCCTCCAAGCTTCCAAGAATCGCCTTCTTCTTTCAAGCCGTCGCCTAGGGTTCTTCCAAGCTAGAATTTCGCCAAAAACTCTTACCCTAAGCGCAAATCCCACTTAAACTTTGGATTTTAAAATTTTAAACCCATTAACCCATTAATTCAAATAGGGTTTAATTTATTTAGCTAATAAATTTGAATTTCAAATCCAATTAGCGCCAACCCAATATCTCATAATTAACCAATTAATTTAATTAACTTAACCAATAACCATTCACTTAAACGAAATCCATTAAGGATTTTAATTAACATCCAATAAGGATTTAATTAACCAATAAGCCCAATTAATTAACCAATAAGTTCTAATTAATTACTTACAATAATTTAACAAGCAATAAACCAGTTAATTAACAACAAAATCTCTAGTTAATTAACTATAATTATTAACTAAAAATCTCTAATTAATTTATCATAAATTAACTATCAATACTCAGGAATAATAACTCAGTCAATAATTTTATTTAAATCAAAAATAATGCTTACCAGGACTTAAGATCCTTGGATCTTACACCTGGGTATGGCCATACACTTTCTCAATCATCTCATTCAGGGGGGCCCCTCTAGAACATCACACTCCTTAAACAAGGAGACGGCAATCCTTTATCTATCACTAGTGCCCTAACCTGACTCAAGCTCATTATCCAAGATAGTCTATAACCATCATGTTTCAAATGATATTGAACTACCTCAAAACAATGACAATCATCATTTAGAAACACAAGTGATCTCAAGTCAGAGGACATGTGCCACTTGTTGCAATCAAGGATCATTCACATTGTGACAAGCAATTGAATATCCTAGTAGGGTCTGTCCAGTACATCCAATGTACCCATGAGTCTACATCTTATTCCATGCTCGAAGCATCCTATAAGATTAGAACACATATTAGTCTCAAGCATATCAAGGCTGTCTCATGTTCACCAAGATATCTCGACTAAGGACTTTATAGCATGTCAGCCTAGCTGAACAGCTTTGAGACATTATTCAGAAGTACGCTAATTGCAGCAGACAAGGTAACAACCTGAATAACAACCATGCCTTTATAAACACAAGAGTTTATTACATGAGACTGATACAATCCCAAGGCCTCAAACATTAGCCTTAAGGGCATACCCCAACAATCTCCCACTTGCACTTAATCTAATGGTTGAGAAATCTCAAACCCATATTATTACAGTGCTTCTCATGCTTCTGCTGCGCCAGAGGCTTGGTAAGCGGGTCAGCCAGATTGTCGTCTGTATGAACCTTGCAAAAACAATAATAAATGGATTGAGAGGTTTTGCATGGACCATGGAGGAGCATGGGACACTTAGCAAAATTTATAGACTTGTACAAGAGTGTACAAGCAAAGAAAAAAAAATGTGGCATGGGTGAGTCTCGAACCCATGACCTAGGAGAAGTGCTAAACCTTATGTTGCATGGGATGGCCAACCCGAGCTTGGGTCATTCGCTGATAAGGGAAGGGGCGCATTTCTCTTATTCTCCACCAGACTTTGGCATCTCCCGTGAGGAACGATGCACAAACCTCAATTCTGTCCTCTTCTGGCACCCGAGCCGCTTTAAAGTAGTGCTCCATGTCGAACAGAAAGTTTTCCAGCTCTTTCGCTACCCTGGCTCCTCCAAAGGTAGACGGGTCAGGTATATGGCGCTTCGCTACTGGTTGTGAAGGCCCGACCCCAGCTGTGGGTGTAGGCGGGTTTGAAGCTACCTGGGCTAAGGCTAGCTTCAACATAGCTATCTCCGCAGTGAGAGTCTCTACAGTAGACTCTAATCTATGGACTCTGGCATCATTAGTGATCTCATAATGCCTGTGGAGCTCCCTGAGCGTCTGCATCCGCTCAGCTAGTGGATCTCCTTGCCATTCCGCCTCATCTATCCCAACAGCCATCTCTAGACGGATGAACCTCTCATCCAAGTCTAGTAACTCTGGTAGCTCTGAAGACTCTGCCATCTGGTGCTGTGATGGGTGAACTGTGCTGACGGTTGAGAGGACCCCGAAACTGATCGATAAGTCGTGTAACTGAGGATTTACGCCCCGGCGCTAAGCACCGACGTACGCAACTCCCAAACAGCACAACGACTCACGTCTATATCTCGGTGTCACAAACAACCACTGCTTGTCAGGTTGAGTTGTTGCAACGGATCTGATATCAATCTGATCTTGCGCTGGCCTCTGATACCACTCTGTCACGCCCCAATTTTTCGCTGTGTAAAATGAGCGTGATGGCACGACTTACACACTGTGTAACCCTGGTATCAAAAGTTACACAATGCGTAACCCGTCAGCCTACTACTCAAATACACGCGCTCTAAGCACGTGCGCACTGCGGAAGTCTAAGAATCTATGCGAACCAACTCGAACCCCTCGATCCCCGGATGGGAAGTCCGTGCCCCGATCAAATATCTCTGTGCTCTGTGGATCACTGTACTCCCGGGCTGATATCTGACGGTCTGGGCCTAATCTTCTCCTAGCCCTAGACCTACGTCAGTGAGCGGCGGGTGGGCAGCACACGTTGCTCCTCAACCCAATATGCCTCTCAAAGACCGTCCTTAATACGTATAGCGCCCTGTGCAATACACGCACAAGAATCACAGGCAATACAATAGTCGGGCACTAGACATATGCCCCGATCCTAAGCAGATATATCGACCACTACACAACAAGGAGGGAACGCCCTATAGAGTAGGTGCGCCCGCCCCTAATCACACCGAGGCCTCAGCTGGCCAGGCAGTACACAATGAGCATATAAAGTGAGGAAAACCCCTCCACTACCCAATGTGGGCTGAGGGATCAAAAACCTCACACTTACACTACACAGCAGTCTTATACAATGAATTACAATGCCCTAACTACGAAAGCATGTAAATGTACCTCCAAGGATCGCCCGACCCTTGGGAGCCGTTTGTACAAGTTGGCTTTAGTTGCTCCTCGCCGGAAAACCACTTTAGACCGCTGGAAACTCCTTCCCAAAGCTGCCCAAGTTGCTGCCCCCTTGAAGCTCCAACAAGCCGAATGCAAGGGGACTCCTTCCCCTTTGCTGCCGTGAGAGGGGGAAGCCCTTCCCCCTTAGATCCGAGTAGGGTAGAACCCCTACAAGCTGCTGCCTCCTCTCCACACTCGCCCCACCAGCTGGTGGACGCCACCCCTCAGCTCAAGCCCCCTCAAGGTGGCCGGAAATGAGGGTGGAGATGGCCGGAAGTTGCTGCTGCCGAGCTACTGCACTAGCTGAACCGAAAATGGGGACTTCTCCCCTATGCTGCCGCCCTCCAAGACACAACACCACTTAAGGTGCCGCACCTCCTGAAGCTCAAGGAGTCCTCAAGAGGTCCTCTCCCTCGCCGGAAAAGAGGATGAAGTGGCCGGAACAAGCTGCTACTGCCGGTTGTACAAACCCAGCCGAGAATGGGCTGTTCCCTTTCTCCCTTTCGAACCTGCTCCAAGACTCAACAATACACTGATTGCCGCACCCTTTGGCTGCTCCAAAGGACTCTCAGCTCGCCGGAGAAGAGAGTGGAGAGGGATCTCGCCGGAGATGAAAGCAATCGCCCCAAGGTCGCCCAAAAACCAGCAGCCGCAACAAGCTTCAGCTCTCGGATCTTCCTTTCACGATTAGGGTTCTCCCCCTAATCCAAAATGCTTCAATCTTCACTTACTCTCTCAGCCCTTTGATGTGCTTTGAGATTAGTGAAATCCATGAGGAGAATAAGAGAAATGCGCCCCTTCCCTTATCAGCGAATGACCCAAGCTCGGGTTGGCCATCCCATGCAACATAAGGTTTAGCACTTCTCCTAGGTCATGGGTTCGAGACTCACCCATGCCACATTTTTTTTTCTTTGCTTGTACACTCTTGTACAAGTCTATAAATTTTGCTAAGTGTCCCATGCTCCTCCATGGTCCATGCAAAACCTCTCAATCCATTTATTATTGTTTTTGCCCCCTTCTACATCAGGCCTCACCCTAAAATGAGGGTCTCTCCCTGCTCATAACCTCTATGAGTATGCAGAGGGGTCTGGGTGTGTACCCCGCACACCCAGGTCGTCACATTCTCCCCCAGCTGACCTAGACCTCGCCCCCGAGGGCTTCCTCATATCTCTTGAACAACCAATGAAATTGTTCAAGGTCAGCCATCTTTTCCCAAGTAGCATCCTCCTCAGCTTCGCCCTGCCACTGTACTAACATCTCAGCCTTCTGTCCTTTGCTGCTCCAACCATATATTCTATGATTCAGAATCTTCAAAGGCTGCTTAGCATATTCTACAGAGCCACGGGCTGGCTTTCTCCTTACTTGCTGTCGCTCAGGATGCAGATCATCTGAGTGAAACTTTTTGAGGAAACTAACATGGAATGTTGGATGTAACTTGTAATGCTTTGGCAGGTTCAACTTATAGGCTACTGTACCCACTCTCTTGACAACAGTAAATGGTCCTTCATATTTGGGTACTAGCCCTCTATGAACAGTGCCCGCCACTATTTTTCTCCACATCTGGGGAGTGAGTTTGAGGAGCACCAAATCACCTACCTCAAACTCCACATGACGCCTATGTCTGTTCGCGTACTTAACCATACGGTTGGACGCTTTCCTCAAGCTATCCCGAGCTTCTTCCCAGAGCTCTACGCGGTCCTTGACATATTGATTCGCAGCCTTATTCCGACTGCTTGCTCCACTAGCCAGATTATCAACCGGGGTAGCTGGTTGATATCCTAGAACCATCTCGAATGGACTTTTCCCAGTTGCTGAGGACACTTGTATATTATAAGCAAACTGGGCCGTATCAAGCAGGAACGGCCAGTTTCTCTGAGTCGCAGAAACAAAGTGCCTCAAATATTCTTCTACCATTGCATTGATTCGCTCGGTCTGCCCGTCAGTCTGTGGGTGGAAAGCAGTAGACATCTTCAAGTCTGTCCCCAGCTTCTTAAACAGGGACCCCCAAAATCTACCGGTAAATCTGGTGTCTCTATCGCTGATAATATCCCGTGGTAAGCCAAAGTGCTTCACCACGTGCTGGAAAAACAGGTTGGCGGTCACCTCCGCAGAACACTCTTCTGGAGCCGCCACAAATATCGCATACTTTGAAAATCTATCCACTACCACCAGAACAGAACCAAGTCCATCAAAGACTGGAAAATGAGTGATAAAGTCCATCGACACTGACATGAATGGTCTAGCAGGTGTGGGCAAAGGCTGGAGAAGACCTGCCTCCAGTCTTCTCTCAATTTTATCCTGTTGGCATACCAAACAGGTCTTCACAAAGTGCTCTATATCTGATTTCATCCCTGGCCAGAACCAACCTCTTCTGAGCAGCGCATACATCCTGTGACCACCTGGATGTCCGGCCCATACAGTATCATGGAACTCTCTCATGAGGCCAAAACGAATGTCTCCCGAGGCGGGAACATAGGTTCTGCCACCCTGAGCCATGATAAGGCCATCCTCATCTACGTAGAATCTGCGCACTATCCCCTCTCGGATCTGTGCTACAAGCTTCTGGTAGGCTTTACCAGTGCTGGCGGTCTGCTTCAAATACTGAAAAATCTTTCCTTCTGCTCTCGATAGGGCGCATACCATAGCGACACTGCTAATTCTACTGAGGGCATCTGGGACCTGATGACACTTGCCCGGTTTGTGCTCCCAACTGAAATCAAACTCTGCTAGAAGCTCTGATACCACTCTGTCACGCCCCAATTTTTCGCTGTGTAAAATGAGCGTGATGGCACGACTTACACACTGTGTAACCCTGGTATCAAAAGTTACACAATGCGTAACCCGTCAGCCTACTACTCAAATACACGCGCTCTAAGCACGTGCGCGCTGCGGAAGTCTAAGAATCTATGCGAACCAACTCGAACCCCTCGATCCCCGGATGGGAAGTCCGTGCCCCGATCAAATATCTCTGTGCTCTGTGGATCACTGTGCTCCCGGGCTGATATCTGACGGTCTGGGCCTAATCTTCTCCTAGCCCTAGACCTACGTCAGTGAGCGGCGGGTGGGCAGCACACGTTGCTCCTCAATGATCTCCCGGATCAAGTGAAACCGTCTCTGTATGTGCTTGGACTTCTGGTGCGACCGTGGTTCCTTTGCTTGTGCGATTGCTCCAGTGTTATCACAAAAGATAACCAAAGGATCTGCACTCGAAGGAACGACACCAAGTTCTCTCACGAACTTACGAATCCACACTGCCTCCTTGGATGCTTCCGAGGCTGCAACATACTCGGCTTCTGTTGTGGAATCAGCAATAGTTGACTGTTTGAAACTCTTCCACACCACTGCTCCACCATTCAAGCTAAAAACATAGCCTGATTGCGATCGGAAATCATCCTGGTCCGACTGGAACGAAGCGTCAGTATATCCTTCTATACTGAGTTCTTCCTGACCACCATATATCAAGAACATATCTTTGGTCCTCCGCAGATATTTTAAAATGTTCTTGACTGCAATCCAGTGCGCCATACCTGGATTACTTTGGAACCGACTGGTCACGCTTAACCCGTAAGCGACGTCAGGGCGAGTACACAACATCGCATACATTATGGACCCAATAGCCGAAGCATAAGGCGTATTGTCCATTTCATCTTTCTCAGTCTGTGTTTGTGGACACTGACTCTTCGAAAGATTCAGACCATGTCTGACTGGAAGATATCCTCGTTTAGAATTCTCTAAATGAAATCTCTCCAGGACTTTATCGATGTAAGTACTTTGGCACAGCCCGAGAAGCCTCTTAGATCTATCCCTGTAGATCTTTACACCTAACACATAGGCTGCTTCTCCTAGATCTTTCATCTGGAAACATTTCCTTAACCATGCCTTAACCGCATGCATTTCAGGAACATCATTTCCAATGATCAAGATGTCATCGACGTAGAGGACTAGGAATGTAATCACGCTCCCACTAAACCTCTTATATACACACGGGTCGTCCTCGTTCTTGATGAAACCAAACTCAGAGATTGATTCATCAAAACGAATATTCCAGCTTCTAGATGCTTGTTTAAGTCCATAAATGGACTTCTTTAACTTGCATATTTTATGACGATCTGCTGGATGAGTGAAACCTTCAGGTTGTGTCATGTACACATCCTCATCCAGTTTTCCATTAAGGAAAGCAGTTTTCACATCCATCTGCCAGATCTCATAATCGTAATATGCTGCTATCGCGAAAAGAATCCGAATAGACTTAAACATGGCTACAGGAGAGAAAGTTTCATCATAATCTATCCCGTAGATTTGTTTGAAACCTTTCGCTACTAGCCTGCCTTTATAGGTAACCACGTTACCATCCATGTCAATCTTCTTCTTGAAGATCCATTTACAGCCTATAGGGATTACTCCCGGAGGCGGATCAACCAAATCCCAGACTTGGTTATCTGACATGGAGTCCATCTCGGCTCGCATAGCTTCAAGCCATCTAGCTGACTCCGGTCCACTGACCGCATCCGCATAAGTAAGGGGTTCATCATTATCAATGATGTAGACTCCGTCATAGCGCTCAGGCTAACGACGGATCCTTCCCGATCTACGCGGTTCCCGTGATATTTGAGCCTCAGGTTGTTCACCAACCTGTTCTACCGGCTCAGGCACATCCATCTGTGCTTGACTACTTTGTCCATCCTCTGGATTCTCATCCAGCTTTATTTCTCTCCCACTGGCTTCTTGCAGAAGAAACTCCTTCTCAAGAAATATGGCCGTCCGAGCAACAAATACTTTGTTCTCTTTGGGATCGTAGAAATAATAACCCTTAGTTTCCTTAGGGTAACCGACAAAGATGCATTTCTCAGATCTGCTCTCCAGTTTCCCAGAGGCGAGCTTTTTGACATAAGCCTCGCAACCCCAGATCCTGATAAATGTCAAGCTCGGCTGTTTCCCATACCATAATTCATATGGCGTCTTTGAAACTGCCTTGGATGGCACTCGGTTTAGTACCTTTGCAGCTGTCTCCAGTGCAAATCCCCAAAAGGAATATGGAAGAGTAGCCTGACTCATCATAGAACGAACCATATCAAGTAACGTTCTATTTCTCCTCTCGGACACACCATTCCATTGCGGTGTTCCTGGCGGAGTGAGCTGTGAGATAATCCCACACTCCTTCAGATAGTCAGTAAACGCATGACTCAGGTATTCTCCACCTCGATCAGAACGAAGTGCCTTGATATTTCGGCCTAGCTGATTCTGTACTTCATTCTTGAACTCTTTGAACTTGTCAAAGGATTCACTCTTATGTCTCATTAGATAGACATAACCATATCTACTGAAATCATCAGTAAATGTAATGAAGTACTGATAGCCACCTCTGGCATGTTTACTAAACGGCCCACACACATCACTGCGTATAAGGTCAAGTAAACCTGAAGCCCTTTGACCTTTGTTAGGAAAAGGTGACTTCGTCATTTTACCCATCAAACAAGCTTTGCATGTATCAATCTCCTCATAGGAGAATGTTCCCAGCAGTCCATGATTATGCAACCGCTTAATGCGCTTCTTGTTAATATGGCCTAAACGACTATGCCATAACAAGGTGCTGTCTTCAGCATACTTGGCTTTCTTATTATCAATGTTTTGTATAGAATATTCCATGTCCAACATGAATAACCCATTGTTAATTGAACCAGTAGCATAAACAATATTATCAAGAGAAAGTACACACTTTGAAATATTGCATTCAAAGGCAAATCCTTTCCTGACAAGAGCAGGAATAGAGATAATATTCTTGGTTATACTGGGTACAAAATAACAATTGTTTAATTCCAATACAATGCCAGATGGTAAAGAAATGAAATAGTCTCCTACAGCAACAGCAGCAACCCGTGCCCCGTTTCCAACGCGTAGGTCTACCTCATGCTGTCCCACCTGCCTTCTTCTCTTGAGTTCCTGCACATTTGAACAAATGTGAACTCCACATGCAGTGTCCAACACCCATGAAATAGAAGAAGAAGATAACATGACCTCAGTCACATATATACCTGAGCCAGAAGCAATGCTTCCCCTCTTATCTCCTTGGAGCGCTTTACAGTCCTTTTTCTAGTGACCCAGCTGGCCACAGTGGAAACACCTGTTGTCCTTCGACCGCTTAACCTTTTGTTTCAGAGCCTTACTGTAGTTCTTGACAGGGGCTTTGCCCTTCTTCCCCTTCTTCTTGTTCCTAGAAGGAACCATTAAGACAGAGGTTGAAGGCTTTCCCTTCAGAGTCTCCTCAGTTGTCAAGAGCATATTCAGCAGCTCTGCCGGGGTACAATCGATCTTGTTCATATTAAAATTAATAATGAACGCATCGAAAGAGGGCGGGAGAGACTGCAGAATAATGTTTACAGCAAGCTCCTGGTTGATGGTATGCCCCAGTTTCTCCAGAGCCTCCTTGTGCCCAATCATCTTGAGCACGTGAGCTCCCACTGGGCTCCCTTCAGCCAGTTTGCTCTGAAAGAAAAGCTTTGTCAGATTATAGCGTTCTGTCCTCGCCTGTGCAGCATACAGCATCTTGAGGTTCGCTATAATTTCTATAGCCGACATATCCTCATGCTGACGCTGCAGCGGTGGCGTCATAGACGCTAGCATCAGGCAAACGACATCAATGCTATCATTGACGTGCTTTTCATAAGCATCACGAACCGCCCATGCGGCGTTCGCAGCGGGTTGAGGCGGCACAGCCGTCTCGAGGACATACAGTTTCCTCTCTGCCTTAAGAACGATCTTAAGGTGTCCGAACCAGTCTGAGAAGTTTGGCCCAGCAAACTTCTCCCTTTCCAGTAGGGATTGCACATTGAAGCTCATGGTGTTCGTTGCTGCAGGAATCTACAACAATGCAAGAACAGCAAGGTCAGTATCAATGTTTAGAATCAATCCAGGACTTAAGAAAGATTCTTTTTCTCACTATTTTATCTGACTGAAAAATCCATTAAACAGTCCGAAAGAGTAATACTCTTTTAGTGAGATGGGATCCAGATTTCATACTTGGTCTCCGCGTCCCGCTCAGGCGAGATAAGATGCACAGAGATGACAAGCACTAATTTCTGGTAGGCTGTCCCAGCCAATCGCCAACCCGTGCGATTCCCCTTCACCTGGGCAATCCAGCAGACTGTGCCAACTGAGTTGGTACAACACAGTCTCTGATCCCACAGATGGCTGCCTCCATGCGCTACCATATGCGCCACATATGTAGCCTACATGGTCAAGCTGACCCGACCTACTCCCTGGACCACCACGTGCTATGCTGAGCAACGAGAAGTGATAAATTGCTTCTCTGTAACACGCAGGTGAAATCACGCACCGTCTGAAGATAGATGGACGTGCCCACTGAGTGGGTACAACACGGCTCCAACGATAATCAGAAAGGTGAGGTTTCGCGTCAGAAGGCATTACGTGCTTGATATTTTAGCGTTTGGATTTTAACGGTCTTTTATCTTCTTACTATCAGGCAAATCCTATGGCTATAGCAGAAGATAAATAAATCATGCTGTTCTACTTATATAAACAATAACAGAAAGCATGGATCTTATGTGGTAAAAGCCCATAGCCTAAGTAAGACCTTAAGATACTTAAGTCTTCACTTGCTCTTCTTGGGTCTTTAGCATCATCTGGTCCAACCCAGGGCCCTTGCGCCAAGAGCACCTCAGGTGCACCACCAGCTGAATGCCCCTCTGGGATGTGTGCCTTTGTGCTCTTGTCTAATCAAAATACATTTTGATCTATCTAGACAAGATTGACTCGCAGGTCAATTATACAATAAATTAATTAAAAAGTGATTCGCAGATCACAATAATATTAATTTACAGGTTTAATTCCAGGCACGCAGGCCCCAGCACAGCACACATTTAACATGGGCAACCCACATAAGAATAAATAAACAAGCATATGGCATCAATCAATCATCATGTGATCCCTTACAAAGAAAATAAAATTTTGAAAACCCCATTGGCATCAAATTTTAATTTCCTTATGTGCCCTACAACCTTACAACGGTCCATTGATAGGGATCCACTCAACAATCTAGTTAGATCCATACCCTTGCATGCACCAAGTCCTAACTGACTCGAGTTGACCTAATGGTCAACCATGCATGCGCCAAGGGTTGAACAACCAACATGAGTTCTGGCAAGCGGGTGTGACCCCGGGCCTAACTTATGTGTGTTCACAGGTTGTCTCAACCAGACCTCGCTACACGCCTGTGATGCAATCGACCTATAGCCACCTTGTGCTTGCGCACAGGTGCCATCTGGTCGATCCATCTAGGCTGTCAGATGGTCTGATCAGACTAGGTTGATCTAAACTAGATGATGCTTTCAACCCCATCAACCCGTCTAAGGGTTTACAGTAGGTGCAACTTAGATCTAGTCAAAGGCGCGCAAGTAAAGTTTTGTCAAAACAACAACATGTAACATGCGCAATAATGTAAGCAATATACATGCATCAACAAAATCAACCTTACACATGCGCCATCAAAAACAATCTCATATATGCGCCATCAAAATACTTTCAACTAGTATTATCGCATGATGAGAAAACTTAGATCATAAGCGCAAACAAGGATCACCTTAAGCAATCATATGAACCATATAAGATCCTAGCTCTGATACCAATTGAAGAGTCCCCTTCGAGGGGGAGCGCAAGCAGATGAAACCCTAATTTAGGGGGGCGCATGCAAGTTTGCTAGGATTTCATCAATACAATCGCTTATATGCTCATATAATCAACTTTGATAGATGGATTAGATCAAGAGGGAGATTCATACCAACGCCATTGGCTTGGAGGTCGGCTTGGAAGAAGAGAGCAACTTAGATCTCCTCCAAAAGTTCACACACAAGATGAAGAACGCTTACTTCCTTGGCGTCCCTTGTGCTAGCAAGGCACCCAATGTTTCTTGTCGAATGGAAGGGGATGATGAGATGATTCCCTTTTGGCCGAGAGCTCCTCTTGCAAAACCTCTCCACTTCGTCAACCTCCTTCAAACGAAAGTTCAAGGCATTGAAGTGAAGTGCACAACGCATATGCGTTTTGGCGTTGAAAGTGAAATCGGCCTTGATGACTTTCCATAAATGGAAGATAATCAAGCCATGCGCTCATGCCAACCCAAAAACGCATATTGGCATTGAACCAAGCGTTCACCTTTGTGAACCGATTCAAGCCAAAACGTCCAATCGAATTTGGTTCATAAACCAAACCAAAATAGCTCAAGCCACTTGGTCTAGACCAAATTGAACCCTAAGGCTCAAGATCTAACCGTTCATCTCCTGATGCTCCTGATCTCACCGATCTAGCATCATCTCTCTCGATCGAAGCTTACCAATCTCAAGCCCTAATCAATCAAACATGATCAGACCAGATCTCACTTACAATCAGAGATTAAATCCCTTTAAACTGAACCCAAACAATTCAGTCCACACGATCTGACTCAAGTAAGCCATATCATCAAATTGTGCGACCCTGAGGGTTTCCTTTAAATGTCGGTAACGATAACTCACGTTATCACGATCAGTGAGGGGTATCTAGCAACACATCACTGTCTCCCGATATAAAGGAAAGAGTCTTCCAAGACTACACCCAAACCACAGCACAAGTGTGAATCTATTCACAAGGCGTACATGTATCCTTTGCCACTGGATGTTCTTATTGGACAAGCGTGTCAAGCCTGTAGCTCCAATATGATGAGTATGATTAGACCAGATGAACATAGTCACCTGGGTATGGCCATACACTTTCTCAATCATCTCATTCAGGGGGGCCCCTCTAGAACATCACACTCCTTAAACAAGGAGACGGCAATCCTTTATCTATCACTAGTGCCCTAACCTGACTCAAGCTCATTATCCAAGATAGTCTATAACCATCATGTTTCAAATGATATTGAACTACCTCAAAACAATGACAATCATCATTTAGAAACACAAGTGATCTCAAGTCAGAGGACATGTGCCACTTGTTGCAATCAAGGATCATTCACATTGTGACAAGCAATTGAATATCCTAGTAGGGTCTGTCCAGTACATCCAATGTACCCATGAGTCTACATCTTATTCCATGCTCGAAGCATCCTATAAGATTAGAACACATATTAGTCTCAAGCATATCAAGGCTGTCTCATGTTCACCAAGATATCTCGACTAAGGACTTTATAGCATGTCAGCCTAGCTGAACAGCTTTGAGACATTATTCAGAAGTACGCTAATTGCAGCAGACAAGGTAACAACCTGAATAATAACCATGCCTTTATAAACACAAGAGTTTATTACATGAGACTGATACAATCCCAAGGCCTCAAACATTAGCCTTAAGGGCATACCCCAACAGTACATACCATCCAAAAACAAAAAAAAAAGAGAAAAAAAAATATGAGTGGAAAAAGATTTTGGATATCCTATTCCTGTAAGCAAAAGTATGATAAACCTAAACTGAATATTGCATAAAGTATTGAGATTGAAATTCTTTCTTTTATACAAGTTGCGAAGTTTTATTTGACTAAGTTGTGAATCTTGAGAATTAGATTTAGAAGATGATATATCTGTTTTAAAATTTTATGATGCAGTTAATGAAGAATTTTCGTTGGGGATTGTATGTTAGAAATTTATTTTCCATGAGAAAGTCTATGCCTATGATCAATTTTTGAATTTTCTTGGTTTTTGCATGAGGACAAGCAAAGTTTGAGCCTTATGTATTTTGATGACACCAAAATATATAGTATAGTTTGTATCATTTTTGATATCTTTTCATGCTAGATTGAAGATCTTTTACTTGTTTTCATGATAAATTTATTGAATATTGCAAAGTCTACTTCTATTTTGGTTTTTCATGGTTTTCAGGTAAAAAGGCACTATTTCAAAGAGTTTTCAAGCAAAATCAAATACATAGAAGGATTACCATCATCAAGAGGAGATCAACCAAGAAATTTCACGCAAAACAGAGCAAGTCTGCAAATTACGGCAGTGACGTAATCCAAATTACGGTACCGTAATTTCAGACAGTACCGTAAAATCTGAGCCCTGCCGTATTTTGAGGAGTTTGCAAACAGAAAGATTTTCGGATTTTATGGCACTGCTGTAAGCAATTTTACGGTACCGTATTTCAGAGCGCTTCAGAACAGAAACTTCGCCCGATTTTACGGCACCACCGTAAGAAAGTACACGGGCCGTAATTGCCAGATGTTCGCGAACAGAGAGTTCAGCCAATTTTACGGCACTACCGTAAACTAGATTACGGTGCCGTAATTCCCGGACGACATCAGAACAGAAGACTCAAGCGATTTTATGGCAGTGCTGTAAACAATTCCACTGCCGTAATTCCTGTTCTGAACACGACGCCCAGGTCATTATCGACACCCGATTCTTGCGGAGAGGATTGCGGGCGATCCAGAACTCTAAATCAGATACTGTAAGAAAAAAAAGGAAGTCATCGACGAGATGGGAGGGGGGAGACCGAAAGCCCCAAATTTTGTGCACTATCGAGGGAGAAATTTTGATCCATGCCGCCGCCTAGGGTTTCACCGCCGCGCTCGATCCAGACGATCTTCGGCCGTGATTTTCATACTGAAGCTTCGTCTGAAGGAGGAGACAACGTGCCAGAAGTTTCAAACTGAAAGGAGATCGATTGGAAGAGAAATCGAAGAAAAAGGAGTCACCGACACTGTTCATCGACGGTTCTTTGCAAATTACGGCTGTGAAATACTTCACAGCCGTGCTGTATTTTCTAAACTTCTCTTTTACTTCGATTTTTGATCCTCTGAAACCATGATCTATTGTAATTCCTTCATGATGGTAGCTTAAACTCATTTTGGGACATGGGGGAGTAATTCACTTGATTTCCAATGACTAGATGACTATTTTTACTATTTCGTTGAGTTTAATATTAGCATGATGATTTTTCTCATGTGATAATTGTGCTTAGACTCTCTATAAGTTCGTGTCACTAATTATGTTCTTTGAATTTTCGCTTGAGACCGAAAGGTAATTGCTTGAGAATTTAGAACCCTAGAATTGCATGTTAGGATCCCTTCCTTAGGTTAGATCTAATTTGATCTGTTCTAGTAGAATAATTGCCATGATTTTAACATGAATCTATACATCGAGTCTATTTGTCAAACGTGGAGATCTTGTGCGAAAGCAAGGATCGGAACGTTGGAGATCCGTGAGTAAAACTAGTGTTGAGACTCGGATGCACGAAAGTCATCTTTGAGACTCCACTAGAGATTATCAACATAGAATTCGGATGCACGAAAGTGATCCTCGAGTTCATTGTTCGATGATTTACTTATCTTCAGCGTTGGGAAGAATCTTGCGTGAGAGCGAGGATAATTCCCTGTGCGGTTGTTTGCACGAAAGTGAAACAATCCTATTATTAAGTAAATTCATCTTCATCATGATAAAATTGAACTAACGAAACCCTTATTCATATCTAGTCATAAAAGTTAAAGTGAACGAAACCCTAGTCCCAACCTCTCTTTCTGATAATTCCGTTTTAGTTTCCGATTGCTATTTTCATTATTTCGATTAGCCTAGATAGTAAGAAATCAACTATTTGGTATTCGACAAGATAGGTCTCTATGGGTTCGATATCTTAATAATTACTTCGAGTATCCATGCACTTGCGGAGATAACAACAAGTGTGGTGACCGAACAAGTTTTTAGAGCCGTATCAGGGGTGACAAGTCCCTGTGTGCCAATACTTAGGTTTTGGCTACGACTTTAAGAATAAGTTTAGTTTACCAACTTGTTGGGATACAACAATATGGCGTTGTTTTGCATGGCATTACTTGGCACATATGTAATCAAGGATTTATTGATTATGATTGAGAATTCAATCAAGATAATTAATTGTTCAAATTCCTTGATTTATGCCCAAATCGCATTGACCTTCCAATTAACCCTAACCGCCTTTGATCTCTATAAAACAAGCCCTTGTCGCCCCCTCTTATCTATCTAATCTCTTGGAGGCGTGAAGACATAGTGGGACAACAACTTGAGAGCTTGGAGCTCTCCTTCTTCCATCAAAGGCGCAAGTTCTTCTTCTTCTCCCTCTCTTCTTGGCGCAAGGAGTCTCGGTGCTTAGTGGTGTCTCCTTGTCACAAGCCCCCCTTACTTCATTGGCCATAGGCACACCTTGATTGAAGGTGGCGCAAGCATAGAAGAAGAAGGAAGTACTTGGCGCATCTCCTTCATCCTCACCTCTTCTTCTCGCTTCTACCTTGGAGGTGGCGCAAGACAAGAAGAGGATGACAAAGGCTTGATTCTCTTCCTGAGGCTAGCACCAAGCGTGGAAGGGAGCAACGTTGAGACGGTCGACGCGTGGATACTTGTAGAGGGCGAACACTTGGGCACCTTCAACATCTCGACATGCAAAAAAGGTACATCTCTAACACATCCTTGTGTTTTCTCTCTCGCATGGATCCTTGGGAAAGGAATATGTTTTGGGTATAATGACTCTTCCGCTGCATCCTGGGACTGCAAAATTTTAAATTACACCCGGTATTCCCTAACAGGCCTCAAGTCATCTGTCGGGGTTCGGTCCAGCGACCGCCTCATCATAGGTCTTGGGTTCATCCTCAATGATGAAGATCCCATCACGTTGGGTCGGTAGCGACCCATTCCTTTCAAGTGCTTGACGAATCCTCCCAGATCTACGCGGGACCTGTGTCTAAGCCTCCGGTATAATAACCGGTGTAGTTGGCTCAGGTTCTATCTCAGTGTCTTGTGGTTGCACTTGCACCTCGTCCAAGTCAAATTTCCTCCCACTGACTTCTTTCATGAGAAATTCCTTCTCTAGAAAGATAGCACCCCGAGCAACAAAGACTTTGTTCTCGATGGGAATATAGAAGTAGTATCCTTTAGTTTCCTTAGGATACCCCACAAACACACATTTATCAGACCTAGGTTCTAGCTTACTAGAATCCTAACATTTGACATAAACCTCACATCCCAGATTTTCATGAAAGAGAGATTCGGGTGTCTCCCTCTCCATACCTCGTATAGAATCTTTGAGACTCTTTTAGATGAAATGTTATTCAGTATGAGAGAAGCTATTTCAAGTGCATGAACCCAGAATGAGGGTGGTAGAGTTGCATGACTCATCATAGATCGAACCATGTGTAACAAAATTCTATTCCTCCTCTTAGACACACCATTCCATTGAGGTGTTCCAGGAGGAGTGAGTTGGGATAGAATCCCACACTCTCTGAGATAGTCAAAGAGCTCACCGCTCAGGTACTCTCCACCACAATCTGATCAAAGAGTCTTAATAGATCTACGAAGCTGGTTCTCTACTTCATATATGAACGCCTTAAATATCTCAATGGATTCGGACTTATGTCTCACCAAATAGAGATAACCATATCTACTGAAGTCATTAGTAAATGTGATGAAGTAGTTGTACCCTCCTTTGGCTTATTTATAGAATGGCCCACACACATCGCTATGTATGAGATCCAATAAACCTCCTGCCCTCTCACCTATCTTAGTGAAGGGTGCTTTTGTCATTTTCCCTAACAAACAAGGCTCTCAAGTATCAAACTCCTCCAAGGAGGTTGAATCTAATAATCCATTTGCATGGAGTTGTTGAATGCGATTCTTGTTTATATGGGCTAATCAACAATGCCAGAGGTATGCATCAACTGAACCCCTCAGTTTGATCCTTTTATGATTTATGTTACATATAGAGTTATCTATGTCCAAGATATATAATCCATTGCATAAAGTACGCTTTCCATAAAACACATTTGCAAATGAAAAAAAACAAGAGTTCTCCTTTATTTTAAACTTAAAACCTTCCCTTGCTAAACAAGGAATGAATACAATATTTTTGGTAAGAGAAGGTACATAATGGCAATTATTTAACTCTAACTAAAGTCCAAAAGGCAAGGAGGGCGTCAAAATTCCTACAGCAATAGCAACAACCTGTGCCCCATTTCCAACTTGTAGGTCAATCTCTCTAGGCTGCATCAATCTACTTTTCTTGAGCCCCTGTATATTTGTACAAATATGAGTTCCACATGCAGTATCCAATGCCCATGACATAGAAGTAGAAATGTTGACTTTGGTAACATAAATGCATGAGCTAGAAGACTGTTGTAGTATGCAAGTGCACAGATACTCGAAGTAATAAAGAAAGATATTGAACCACAGAGACCTCGTTGTCAAGTACCGAATAATCAATTTCTTACTATCTAGGTAGTCGAAACTATGCAAGTAAACTAATGAAGACTTTAACGAAAATACCAGAGAGAGAAACTAGGACTAAAGTTTCATCCACTTTAATTTCTATGACTAGATATGAATAGTAATTCGTCAGTTTAATTTTATCATGATAAATATTTAATTTACTTCATAAAAGGGTCATCTCACTTTCGTGCAGACAATCATGCAGGGACCGATCTTCGCTTTCACACAAGATCTATCCCAAGTTGAAAATAAGTAAATCATCAATAAAAGAACTCAAGGATCACTTTCATGCATCCGAATTTTAAGTTGATTATCTCAAGTGGAATCTCAAGGATCACTTTCGTGCATCCGAGTCTCAACACAAGTTCTATTTATGGTTCTCCAATGTTCTGAAAGTCCCCTAAACAAGGGGGGGGGGGGGGGCGAAACCCTACTGGCGCATATGGAGGTTTTAAAGCAGCGGAATGGATTTCTAGGGATCGATTGCATGAGATATGATCAACTACAAAAAACCCCGATTGCAAACATAAGAAGGATCATACCATCGCCATCCTTTGGATGGTGCCTTGGAAGCAAAGATCGAAAGGGATCTTCTCCAAAAGTGACGCACACAAGGTGATGCCGCCTACTCTTTGTTGATCCTTGTGCTAGCAAGGTTCTTCAAAGGTCTTTGTCGTATGAAAGGGAAGAGAAGATTTTCCTTGCTTGGCGAGACCTCTCCCTTGTCGTCAAGAAGCTCTACCACACGAATGTGTCAAGAACCAAAAAAAACAACAGGCGACAAGAGGGCGAGAGGGAGGCGTGAAGAGAGGCGACGTGAGATGTGGTCACGTAAGTGACATGCTATCTAAAAATAGCAAAACCACTTCTCATCATGAAATGCGCTCATGAACAAATCGCAAATCTCTTCTCCCATGAACCATGCACTCACTTGATGAGCTGGTTCAATTTGGTTTGGTTCAAAGACCAATTAACCCAAGCCATTTTGGTCTAGATCACAATAAACCCTAAAGGTTCAAGATCTAACCGTTCATCTCTTGATGCTCTTGATCTCACCGATCTAGCATCCATTCTCTCAATCAAAGCTTACCGATCTTAAGCCCTAATCAATCAAACATGATCAGACCAGATCTCACTTACAATCAGAGATTAAATCCCTTTAAACTGAATCCAAATAATTCAGTCCACACGATCTGACTTAAGTAAGCCATATCATCAAATTGTGCGACCCTAAGGGTTTCCTTTAAATGTCGGTAACGACAACTCACGTTATCACGATCAGTGAGGGGTATCTAGCAACACATCACTGTCTCCCGATATAAAGGAAAGAGTCTTCCAAGACTACACCCAAACCACAGCACAAGTGTGAATCTACTTCACAAGGCATACATGTTTCCTTTGCCACTGGATGTTCTTATTGGACAAGCGTGTCAAGCCTGTAACTCCAATATGATGAGCATGATTAGATCAGATGAACATAGTCACCTGGGTATGGCCATACACTTTCTCAATCATCTCATTCAAGGGGCTCCTTTAGAACATCACACTCCAATCAAGGAGACGGCAATCCTATATCTATCACTAGTGTCCTAACCTGACTCATGATCATTATCCAAGATAGTCTATAACCATTATGTTTCAAATGATATTGAACTACCTCAAAACAATGACAATCATCATTTAGAAACACAAGTGATCTCAAGTCAGAGGACATGTGCCACTTGTTGCAAACAAGGATTATTCACATTGTGACAAGCAATTGAATATCCTAGTAGGGTCTGTCCAGTACATCCAATGTACCCATGAGTCTACATCTTATTCCATGCTCGAAGCATCCTATAAGATTAGAACACATATTAGTCTCAATCATATCAAGGCTGTCTCATGTTCACCAAGATATCTCGACTAAGGACATTACAGCATGTCAGCCAAGCTGAACAGCATTGAGACATTATTCAGAAGCACACTTATTGCAGCAGACAATGTAACAAACTGAATAACAACCATTGCCTTTATAAGCATAAGAGTTTATACATGATACTGAAAGAATCCCAATGCCTCAAACATTAGCCTTAAGGGCATACCCCAACATGTTCCAATTCTCACTTTCGCACAAGATCTTCATGTTTGATAAATTAACTCAATCCTAGATTGATGACACCAAAATATATAGTATATTTTGTATCATTTTATGTATCTTTTCATGCTAAAATTGAGGATCTTTTACTTGTTTTCATGCTAAATTCATCAAATATTGCAAAGTCTACTTCTATTTTGCTTTTTCATGATTTTCAGGTAAAAAGACATTATTTCAAGGAGTTTTCAAGCAAAATCAAACACATAGAAGAGTTACCATCATCAAGAGGAGATCACCCAAGAGATTTCACGTAAAACAGAGTAACTCAGCAAATTACAGCAGTGCCGTAACCTATTTTACGGTACCGTATTTTCATACGCTACAGTAAAATCCGAGCCACTGCCGTATTTTGAGGAGCTTCCGAACAGAAGGTTTTTCGGATTTTACGGCAGTACCGTAAACCAGATTACGGTACCGTATTTTGGAGCGCTTCAGAACAGAACATTGCTGATTTTACGGCACCACCGTAAAGGATTACACAGGCCATATTTTCCAGTCACTTCCGAACAGAGAGTTTAGCCGATTTTACGGCAGTGCCATAAACTAGATTACGGTGCCATATTTTCCAGACACTTTAGACCAGAGAACTCGACAGATTTTACGGCACGGTCGTGAAGCATTTTACGGGCCATATTTTTGACCCAGAACACGTAGAATGAAAATACGGCACTGCCGTAAAATATAACACAGCCGTAATTTCCAGTCAAAAACGCGAGTTTTCCACGGCCGAATTTTGCGCGGGCCATAACTTTTGATCCAGAGCTCCAAATTTAGATCCGAAAGTTGCTGCGGACTCATCTTTAAGAGGAGAGGATTCATGCACCAAAAAGGGGAACGTTTATTCAGAATCGAGGGAGAAATCGCCAGAGATGCGGCTAGGGTTTGGCCTTGCGCCGAGAGGCGTGGAGTCCACCTCCGGCCGTCATTTTTACATTGAAGCTTCGCCTAGAGGAGAACAGGACACCATAGATGTTTCAGATCGAAAGGAGATCGATCGGAGGAGGAATCAATGAAATTGGTGGTGACAGCATTATTCATCAAGTTTTGCTGCAAATTACGGTGCACCTATTTTGTAACTTTTCTTCTTCCCTTCTTCGATTTCTGACTTTTTGAAAACATGCTTTATTGTAATTTTTCCTCCATGCAATCTTAATCTTATATTGGGATATGGGGCGTAATCCCTTTGATTTTTAATGATTAGATACTTTTTATTTCATTCAGATAATTTTGCCACGATAATTTTACCTATGTGATTATTGTTCTAAAATTCTCCTTAGTTTACTTTTTGTCATAATGTTTAGAGTTCTCGCAATAAGGACCGAAAGGTGACTTGCTTGAGAATTGGAACCCTAAAATTGATAAAAAGGAACCAACCCTAAGAAATTAGGTTAAATTCTTATTTCTTTATTTTAGTGACGTAATTGCCATGTTGATAATTATGAACCTAGGATTAAGTTAGTGTATCAAACGTGGAGATCTTGCACGAAAGTGAGGATCAGAACGTTGGAGAACCATAGGTAAAACTTGTTGAAAGGAAACCTAGGTAACATGCATTTCGAAAATTTTGCATAGGCGGAAAAACTAGGTTTCATGGATCGCTTGACTTGAAATATAATCAACCATGAAAGGATAAGTTGAAGCATTACCATGGCCATAGTTTGTGTGGCGGCTTGGAAGAAGAAAGGGAAAGGCTCCTCTTCTCCAAAGGAATCACACACAAGATGTTGATGGCTTCTTCCTTGTGCTCTTTGTGCTAGCAAGGCACTAAGGAGTCCTTGATCGAAACTTGGAGAGGAGATGTGCTTTTTCTTTGTTGGCCGAACTCCTTTCCTTTTGTTGTTTTTGAAGATGATCAAGCAACCACACAAAAGAGGAGGCGAGAGAGCAAGCTTCGAAAACGTGAGAGACCAAGATGGAAAGATTCGGTTACCACTTATGGTAAGAACCAAAAAATGTAACTCCCTCTCTTGATTCCCCTCTTAACTCCCATGCGTTCACCCTAAGTGAACCAACCGAAACTTCCCTCTTTAATTGAACCATGCGCTCACACTAAGTGAACCGGTTCAATTTTATTTGGTTCAAGGACCAAATCAAACCAACCCTAGTTTTGATCTTATTGAACCAAGTGGCTCAAGATCCAACCACACATCTCTTGACGCTCTTGATCTCTTCGATCAAGCATCAATTCTCCCGATCGAAGCTTACTGATCATATGTCCTAATCAATCAAACATGATCAGACCAGATCTCACTTCCAATCAGAGTTTAAATTTCTTTAAACTGAACTAGAATAATTCCAGTCCACACGATCTGACATAAGTAAGCCATATCATCAAATTGTGCGACCCTGAGGGTTTCCTTCAATGTCGGTAACGATAACTTACGTTATCACGATCAGAGAGGGGTATCTAGCAACACATCACTGTCTCCCGATATGAAGGAAAGAGTCTTCCAAGACCACTCCCAAACGACAGCACAAGTGTGAATCCAATTCACTCAGTATACATGTTCCCTTTGCCACTGGATGTTCTCGTTGGACAAGCGTGTCAAGCTTGTAATTCCAATACGATGAGAATGGTTAGATCAGATGAACATAGTCATCTGGGTATGGCCATACACTTTCTCAACCATCTCATCCAGGGGGCCCCTTTAGAACATCACACTCCAACTAGGAGAGGCAATCCTATATCTATCACTAGTGTCCTAACATGACTCATGCCCACTATCCAAGATAATCCTTAACCATTATCTTTCAAATGATATTGAAGTACCTCAAGACAATGCCAATCATCACTTAGTAACACAAGTGATCTCAAGTCAGAGGGAATATACCACTTGCTTGCTTATAAGGATTTATTCACATTGTGACAAACAATTGAATATCCTAAGTAGGGTCAGTCCAGTACATCCAATGCACCTATGTGTCTAAATCTTATTCCATGCTCGTAGCATCCTATAAGACCAGAACACATATTAGTCTCAATCATATCAAGGCTGTCTCATGTTCACCAAGATATCTCGACTAAGGACAACTCTGAATGTCAGCTAAGCTGAACATCATTGAGACATTACTCAGATGTATACATACAGCAGCAGATAATGTAACAATCTGAATAACAACAATTGCCTTTATAAAACATATACATAGTTTGCACATGATACTGATAATAACCCAAGGCCTCAAACATTAGCCTTAAGGGCATACCCCAACACTTGTGTTGAGTCTCGGATGCACGAAAGTGATCCTTGAGATTCCGTTTGAGACAATCAACTTAGAATTCGGATGCACGAAAGTGATCTTTGAGTTATTTGATTGATGATTTACTTATCATTAGCTTGGGATAGATCTTGCGCGAAAGCGAGGATTGATCCTTGCATGATTGTCTGCACGAAGGTGAGATGATCCCTTTATGAAGTAAATTAAGTTTTTATCATGATAAGATTAGTCTGACGATCTTTTATTTATATCTAGTCATTGAAATCAAGGTGGATGAAACCCTAGTCCCATGTTTGTCTCTCTAATTATTTCCCTGTGTGTTTATCAATTATTCACTAGCATCATATTCGGTTTACTTAGCTAGCGAGAATACAACTATTTGGTACTTAACAATAAGGTCTCTATGGTTCGATATTTTTATTACTTCGAAGTATCCGTGCACTTGCGGAGCACAACAAGTTTTTGGCGCCGTTGCTGGGGACCTTAGTTTTGTTAATATCAAAATAGTTGTTAGTATTGCTAGACTAAGTTTTATTTATTTTATATTTAACTTTTTTTTTCTTTTTTTGTAGGTTTTGGATTTTCACAGTTGTGATAGAACTGTGATTTCTAAAATTTGTTAATTTGCTTGTGTTATATATTTTCTATTTTTTTATATATTCTGAAAAAAAAATTGATTGATTGGTATTGGATTATCTTTCTGTTCTTGATAGATTTGGTAAATATGTCTTTTCATCATAATTCATGGGCTTCTGAAAGAGGTAAGGTATACATGCAACAAGCTGAGCATAAAGATTATTCACAGATGACTCTTGCAGAAATAGCGAAATTACACTCTTATTTTGTTACATGTAATATTTGTAAGTCTTCTGATCATAATACTTCTGATTGCAAATTTTTAATGCCTCAAAATTCTAATTCATCATGTTATCAAGATGATCATTATTATCCTAGTTGGGGAAATCAAACTTCTTTTTATGATGATTGCTCTGATCATGTTTCTGTGCCATGCTTTGAGGATACTGGAAAATCTATGTTAGAATCCATGCTTGAAAAATTCATATCAAATCAAAACTAACTCATGACAAATAGAAGTAAAAAAATTGAAGATCTTAAGGGGATGATTAGTCAACTACTTCTCAAGTAGAATATTTAACTACTAATTCTAAAATTTTGGAAACCCAGAGAGCACAACAAAATTGTTTATTTGAGTTTGAAACTAAAGAACTTGATTTAGAAAATCCCCCCTCTGATTATGATTGTTTTGAGATTGAGCCTTATGTGAATATTCATGAATCTCACTCTAATTTTGATTATTGTGAAATTGATCCATCTGCTAATTTATTTGTGGAAAAGGTTGAGAAAATTGAAATTGAAAAACCTTCTTTTGATGATAATCTTGATTTTGATAACAACTTATTTATGGTTAAATCTGATGAGCATGATGAAGGTTCAAAAATTATAGACATTAATGAACCCCACTGTGACTTTAGTGATATTTTTGAAATTAATGATAAATCTCTTGTGGTCAACTCTGATTCTATTAATTCTTTTTCATATCATTCTGATTTTGACTCTTCTGATGATGAATTATTTGAGGAGAGGTATGAGGAAATTGATTTTGAAGAGTCTCATCTTGATTTTGTTGATAATTTTGATATTGAAAAATTGTTTGATGATGAACATGAGGAAATTGAAAAAGATTTGAAAATTACAAACACTGATGAATCTCACTCTGATGTTTTGCCCATATCTTTTGTTGAATCTTTTGATGAATTTAAAAAATTATGCTTTATTGAGGAATCTAATGAAAGTCATAAAACTTATTTTGATGATCCAATGCTTATATCTTTTGATCAAAGTCCTATTGCAATTGAGGACATGAATTTGAAGAAAGGACTTATGATTTTACTTACTGACAAACATAGGAAGATCATTGAAAATTTTGATTTTAATTTCTACATATTTGAGAAAGCCACGGTGATTGTGATTTACATGAAATTCTAGATTTTTGGATTAGTGGCTGAACTTTTTGGACAGCGGAAAAGGAAAAAATTGCATGCTATTTACTTTGGAACTGATTCACCTGCTTCACCATGATGTTTGATTTGTGGTCAAGCTAATGACCTAAAAATTAGCGCTTCTTGGGAGGCAACCCAAGCACTCTTGTTTAGCTTTGTTTCTTTCATTTTTATTTATTTTTAAATTAATTTTTCTTCTCTTTTTTCTGTCGAAAACAAGTTTTGGCGCATAATACGGCACCGTCGTAATTGGTTTTATGGTACCATATTTTCGGTCCATTTTTGACAGAATGTTTTGTAAATTTTACGGCAGGGACGTAACGTCTTTCACTTGCCGTAATTTTGAGTGATTTCTTTCCCGAGAGTTCTTTGAATAATACAGCAGTACCGTAATGTGTAATACGGTGCCGTAATTTGAAACCTGCTTTCTGCATTCTGCTTACTTGACTAGGTGTTTTCTCGCTGCGATTTTAAGAAACTGGGATGACAAAAATTTTAATATTTGGCACGACATGGAAGTACTCATCTTTGTCTATCATCTAGATATTTTTTCTGAATTTTAAAGTCCATGGATCATTCTGAAACCCATAGCAACTTTTCGATTTTGATTAATTTCTGTAGCAGTTTTCTTCTGACTAATCTGATTAGCACTTTTGCTACAGCTTTCTAAGATGCTTAAATAACTTGAAACCCAGATTTTTCACTTGGAATTGGAAGTTCGTGTGTCATTCTACCTTGTGGATTAAATATTTTCATGAAAATATTTTCTGATCATTCTAGGATACATAGCAACTTTTTGAATATGATTAACTTTTGTGCAGTTTGTGCAGTTTTTAATCTGAGTAGCCTTATTTCTACTGATGCCCTAAATTCCTGACAGATTTTGATCATTTGATTTTCATACATCTGAAAAGAACATATCTTATTCTACAACCTGGTTTTGTCCATTTTTTATTTGGATCATTAAATTTTATTCTAGGGTATGACTACTTTTCATAAAAAATTCAAAAAACTGCTCGGTTTGCTTTCTACCTGTTATTGCTTATTTTGCCTCCAGATTCAGAAATCTTCAAGAGCAACTATCTTCCACCTCTAGCCACCACTGCATTTGCCTCTGACATCACTATATCCAGCCGTCGACACTGGATTATACCATCTGCAGATTCTTACATCTTCTACTGCCTCTTATTCTATTGATTTTATTTATTTATGCAGCAGACTCTTCATTAGTGATTGATTTTTTTTCTTTGCAGTGCTATCTCTTGCACCACCGGTCGATGATCTCACCTCCAAGACTATATTCTCTAGCAGGCCACTAGAGATTACGCACTCTACTGTCGGCACCATCACCATCATTACTAGCAGCTTTTCAGCTAGCCTCTGTTCACCTCAGCTTTTTGCCTACTCGACTTTTTCCACCGGCATCCTCTTCAGACCTCCGGCGACATCTCTGATTCTCCCTTCAGAAAATTATTCTTATCATTATTATTTTTAGAGACTATTTTCAGACTGAGCCTTATGTATCTTCAATTGTGCAGAAAATTTTCAAAAGGCACATCTTTGGACCTAGCTGCATTGGCCTGACAATGATTGAGCTTGATCTATATAGTTTTGTGAGTATCACTTGCACTCTCTTATTAATGACTATTTCTTATAGTGCATCTTTGACTTTATCATATTTATACTACTTATTGGTTTTCTCTTGAAAAATGATTTTATGGATATATGGAACTCATTGTTTTGATGATGATATTATTCAAATTTGTTGTTAAAATTGATGAAAGCATATGATCCACTTTCTACTATATGATGGCATGATTTATTGATAAAATTTCTATTGATAAAATATCTTCCTTGATGATGTGAGTATTTATACTTGTGATTAGAGAAAAACCCTATCATGTTAGATTTATTTCTTCAATGCATATCTATTTTTGAAATTTGGCATTGGTTGATGCATGAAATTTTGGGTAGATGTGTTATTTGAAGAATAAGATCTAAAGGTGAAACTATTCCTTTAAATAAAATGAGCATATGAGTATGATTTGTGAATTGATATCAATTGATCAAAGATCCATAAAAATAGTGAGAGACTCCCCAACTTGGCACTATGTAAAATTGATAGTGGTACCTAAGACATGTGTTGAAGTCTATGCATGAAAAATAATGAGAGATAAAAAGAATAAGACTCCTCTACTTGGCACTGTGTAAAATTGACAGTAGTACCGAAGACAAGGGTTGAAGTCAAAAATAAAAAGAGTGTATCTAAGTGGGTACATGCCATCTTTACAAAAACAAACAAAATGCAAAAAAAAAATCATGTGTGGAAAAAGATCTTGGAAACCTAATTCCAATAAACAAAAGCATGATAGATTTGAACTGAAAACTGGGTGAAATCATGAGATTGATAATTCTATTTACAAGTTGCGAAGTTTTATTTGATTGAATTGTGGATCTACAGGGTTGAACTCTAAGAATGATATGTTTACTTGAAGTTTTATAAATCAATTGATGGAATTTTTCATTGATGATTGTATTTTAGAAATTTATTGAGCATTAAAAGGTTTATCTTTTAATCAACTTTTGATTTTTGCTTGAGGACAAGCAAAGTTTGAGCCTTATGTATTTGATGACACCAAAATATATAGTATATTTTGTATCATTTTATGTATCTTTTCATGCTAAAATTGAGAATCTTTTACTTGTTTTCATGCTAAATTCATCAAATATTGCAAAGTCTACTTCTATTTTGGTTTTTCATGATTTTCAGGTAAAAATGCATTATTTCAAGGAGTTTTCAAGCAAAATCAAACACATAGAAGAGTTACCATCATCAAGAGGAGATCACGCAAGAAATTTCACGCTAAACGGAGCAACTCAGCAAATTACGGCAGTGCCGTAACCTATTTTACGGTATTGTATTTTCATACGCTACCGTAAAATCCGAGCCACTGCCGTATTTTGTGGAGTTTTCGAACAAAAGGTTTTTTGGATTTTACAGCAGTACCATAAACCAGATTACGGTACCGTATTTTGTAGTGCTTCAGAACAAAACTTCGCTGATTTTACGGCACCACCGTAAAGGATTGCATAGGCCATATTTTCCAGTCACTTTCGAATAGAGAGTTCAGCTGATTTTATGGCAGTGCCGTAAACCAGATTACGGTGCCGTATTTTCCAGACACTTCAGACCAGAGAACTCGACCGATTTTATGGCACGGTCGAGAAGCATTTTACGGGCCGTAATTTTGACCCAGAACATGCAGAATGAAAATACGACACTGCCGTAAAATATAACACGGCCGTAATTTCCAGTCAAAAACGCAAGATTTCCGTGGCCGAATCTTGCGCGGGCCATAACTTTTGATCCAGATCTCTAAATTTAGATCCGAAAGTTGCTGCGGACTCGTCTTTAAGAGGAGAAGACACACGCACTGAAAAGGGGAACTTTTATTCAGAATAGAGGGATAAATCACCAGAGAGGTGGCTAGGGTTTGGCTTCACACCGAGAGGCGTGGAGGCCACCTCCTGCTGTGATTTTTACACTGAAGCTTCGTCTAGAGGAGAAGAGGACACCACAGAAGTTTCAGATTGAAAGGAGATCGATCAGAGGAAGTATCAATGAAATTGGTGGTGACAGCACTGTTCATTGAGTTTTGCTGCAAATTACGGTGCTGTAATTTCATTACAACACCTGTTTTGTAACTTTTCTTCTTCCCTTCTTCGATTTCTGACTTTTTGAAAACATACTTTATTGTAATTTTTCCTCCATGCAAGCTTAATCTTACATTGGAACATGGGGTGTAATCCCTTTGATTTTTAATGATTAGATACTTTTTATTTCGTCAAGATAATTTTGCCATGATAATTTTACCTATGTGATTATTGTTTTAAAATTCTCCTTAGTTTACTTTTTGTCATCATGTTTAGATTTCTCGCAATAAGGACCGAAAGGTGACTTATTTGAGAATTGGAACCCTAAAATTGATAAATAGGAACCAACCCTAAGAAATTAGGTTAAATTCTTATTTCTTTATTTTAGTGACGTAATTGCCATGTTGATAATTATGAACCTAGGGTTAAGTTAGTGTATCAAACATGGAGATCTTGCACGAAAGTGAGGATCGGAACGTTGGAGAACCATAGGTAAAACTTGTGTTGAGTCTCGGATGCACGAAAGTAATCCTTGAGATTCCGCTTGAGACAATCAACTTAGAATTCGGATGCACGAAAGTGATCTTTGAGTTCTTTGATTGATGATTTACTTATCATTAGCTTGGGATAGATCTTGCGTGAAAGCGAGGATTGATCCCTGCATGATTGTTTGCACGAAAGTGAGATGATCCCTTTATGAAGTAAATTAAGTCTTTATCATGATAAGATTAGTCTGACGACCTTTTATTTATATCTAGTCATTGAAATCAAGGTGGATGAAACCCTAGTCCCATGTTTATCTCTCTAATTATTTTCCCGTGTGTTTATCAATTATTCACTTGCATCATATTCGGTTTACTTAGCTAGCGAGAATACAACTATTTGGTACTTAACAATAAGGTCTCTATGGTTCAATATTTTTATTACTTCGAAGTATCCGTGCACTTGCGCAGCACAACATAGATTCATATTATTATCATGGTAATTATTCTTCTAAAATCAAGAAACAAGAACTAACCTAATGTCTTACAGTAAGTTCCTAACATTCAATTCTAGGGTTCCAAGTTCTCAAGCAAGTCACCTTTCGGTCCTTATTGCAAAAACTCTAAAACATGATTAATAACATGAATCTATAGAGAGTAGTTATCACATAAGTAGAATTATCATGCTAAAATTATTCGTGACGAAGTAATGAAAATTTTAGTCATTAATAAATCAAAGGGAATTACTCCCCCATTTCCCATAAAACGTTTAAGCTAGCATGGATGAAATATTACAATAATCCATGGTATCAAAGTGTAGGAAATCAAGAAAGAGGGGAAAAACAAATAACCACACGGCTGTAATGGAAATTACAACCGTAATTTCTGTGTGTGAGTAGTGCCGACGGCGTGCTTTTGTTGATTTCTCCTCCGATCGAGATCCTTTCTCTCTGAATCTTCTGGGGTATCGTCTCCTCTTCCAAGCGAAGCTTCCCCTCAAATTTCACGGCCGCAGATGCGTTGTACGCTTCCCGGTGCTGAAACCTAAGGCGGCGGCATGAAACTCGATTTCTCTCCCGACAGTGGATGAAAATTAGAGCTTTTGGTGTCTTTGTATTCTCCACGTGAAAAGCTCTCTTTTTGCTCCTTGTGGATCTTTGATTTATGGCCTGGATCGTCCGCAATCGATCGCGCACAAATCGGGCTCCAAAACGTCCAGAAAAATCGAGTGCCAGGAGTAGAATTACGGCCATGGAAATGGTTACATCACTGCCATAATTTCAGTTTAGTTATCTGATCGAAACCATCTAGCAATTACGGCACCGTAAAATAGGTTACGGTAGTGCCGTAATTTCATCCAAAATTTCTGGTCGGAAAGCGCTCCAAATTACGGCCCGTGAAAATCTTTATGGTAGTGCCGTAATTTCCGAAAATCTTTCTATATGAAAAATTCACAAATTACGGCAATGCTCTGATATTACAGTAGCCGGTGAAAATAAGGTACCATAATATAGATTACAGCCCTGCCGTAATTTGGTATGAAGCTCCAATCTTCATGAAATTTGACATGTATTCTCCTCTTGATGGTGGGAATTCATATATGCATCTGGAATTGCTTGAAAATGCCTAAAAATTGTGCCTTTTTACCTGAAAATGATCAAAAACCAAAAAGAGTGTAGATTCCGCAGTATTTGATAAAAAAAGACATAAAAATAAGCAAAGGTTCATGAATTGACACAAAAAGATATATGAAATGGCACAAAATTTGCTATAAATTTCGGTGTCATCAAACACATAAGGCTCAAACTTTGCTTGTCCTCAAGCAAAAAAAAATCAAAAATTGATCATAGGCATAGATTTTCTCATGAGAAATAAATTACTAAAATACAATCACTAATGAAAAATCTCACCAATTGATTCATAAATTTTTAAATAGACATATCATCCTTTGAATTCAATTCTCAAGATCCACAACTTAATCGAATAAGACTTCGCAACACATATAAAAATTAGAATTTCAATCTCATGAATTCATCCAATTTTCAATTCAAATCTATCATACTTTTGTTTACAGGAAAAGAATATAATAAATCTTTTTCAACTCAAAATTTTCTTTTCTTTTCCATATTCTCTTTTTTTTTCTTTTTGGATGACATGTATCCACATAGATACACACTTTTTATTTGGACTTCAACTCTTATCTTCAATACCACTGTCAATTTTACACAGTGCCAAGTAGAGGAGTCATTTTCTTTTTCTTTCTTTCTAATTTTTTTCTTTTTAGACTTCAACCCATATCTTCGGTACCACCGTCAATTTTGCACAGTGCCAAGTAGAGGAGTCATTTTCTATTTGTGGATCTTGGATTCTTTCTTCCCAACAAATAGCAAATAGACTAAACATCAATTATATTAATCAATTGACATCAATTCAAAAATTGTACTCATATGCTGACTTTATTCAAAAAGTAGCTTCACTTTTAAATTAAATTCTTCAAATAATATATCTCCCTAAAATCTCACTCATCAACCAATGAAAAATTTCAAAAGTAGATATATATTAGAAAAATAAATCCGACATGATAGATCTAGTCCTAATCACAAGCATGAGTTCATTCACCATCAATAGAATCATACAAGGCATCAACAATAAATTCTTGAAAAATATAGACTAGGCCACAAATCAACATATCAACAAGAATGGTATATACTCATATGAAAGTAACATAATGTTATATCATCAAGCATTAAGCATTCAATTATGCACCTCCACAAGGTGCTCAAAGTATCAAAAATATCATAATACAACCCGATCGAATAATTCATCAATATCATCATCATACAACCATATCGAATAGGAATATAAGCATGTAAAGCAGAGTAGCAATGGCGGACACAACAAGTATGGAGGAATCATCCTTCCCTATAAAACATGAAACATCAATAAGATAAGGAAAATGAAATGCAAAAAGTAAAGGGAAAAAGATACTCACAAAACTCTACTCATCATCATCAGATCGGATCACCTTGGTGTCCTCCTCTGCTGCATCCATAGGATCAAAGGGCTACTCTCTCTGGTGCTCACTATGGTCTCCACCTCTCCTCGAGTCCTGGAATCCAAAATGATCATATAAGAAATTCCCCATCTCTTCCATATAGTTGCTGAGATGTTCCACATCATAGTGAAGGTGATGCATCGAGTCCTTCATCTGCCCTACGGTGTCCATCATCCTCTCCATATGATGTCCCTGACGATATATCTCATTGGAGAGTGCCTGGAATCCTGGGTCGAAGGCACTAGACCATCCTCCAGTAGGTTTGTGTGAAGAATCAGCAGCTGGGTGTGTAGGATCAGCAGACCGGTGAGATGGCAACTCCATACCATAAGGATCATCTCTTCCACCCCAAGTGGGTGGTGGTGGAACTGCACTCAACGGTGGTGTAAAAGTTGCCTCGGCGGTGCTCAGTGAAAGCTTCCAATTCGCTCTTTCTTTCACAGTGGTCTTCTCTGCATGGGGTAATGGTAGAGTAGGGGCATTTGGTCCAAGGACCAAACAAAAGACATCCCCCTCTCTAACTATCATTTTCATTGCCATGCAAGACTCAAGATCAAGCCTTGCATTCCCCCTTGCCACTTCTATCCCATAGGGTTCAACATTTAGATGTAGGGCTATAGGGGTAATCAGCCCCCTATTACAATGGTGCCCTTCTTTGCCCTAGCCACTTTATCCATGTGCTTCATCAAAAAGAAGGCAACATCCACTACTACTCCATTAAGCATCCCCCATAGAAAGTAAAGCTCAGTTTGTTGTACCATGCCATCACTATCTCCTCTGTCAAAAACTGTGTGAGCAAGAACTCTATGAACATACTTTATACAAGGATTCGTGATCCTTGAAGCTCTAGCAAAAATAGCAGAAAAATGAGTCTCATGGGTAATCTGATTCCAAAACACAGTTTCTATAAACCTAATTGGTATTTGGGTATACCCTCCTGAACCCAAGTGAAAGATAAGATCTGACTTCTCTCAAATTTAACTTCCTCTCCACATTAGCTAGCCTGAATGTGATTTCTCCTTCAGTAGGTCCATTGGAAAACTCCCGTAGGTCCACATTCAAGCTACTCAAAGACTCCAAAGCAAGTGGCAAATAAGTATATGGTGTCATCTCAAAAAATCTTCTAGCTCTGATTTGCTCGAACATCCAAGATACATCCTCGTAGAGCCCAAGTGCCTCTAAAGTCCTTTTATCAGTATATTTTGTATTGACAACCCTTCTTTCAACCAATTGATTGTATCTTGACTCTTGAATTTCATCCCTAAAAATAATGCCATAGGGATTTGGTGGTATGGAAGATGTAGCTGGTCCTTTTCCTCTTTTATTTGAAACTACTTGCTTAGTCATGGGTGCCATGAGTGAACTTATAGCTGCAACTTGAGATTGACAATGCAATATAGCAAAGTATAGCAAGTTTGAATTCAAATAATACTTCCAATCACGAACAACAATACTCAACAAGCATTATAGAAGCAAAGATCAACTAATATGCATGCTTGAACCTAAAGATTCAGTTAAAGATGAAAGGGGCGAATAGTGAACAGTGGAAACTCAAAACATCTATCTCGTTTGAACTCAGAATCACTCATAAATCAAGTCAAAAATCTCTTGAACTAAACAAGGAAGGTACTCCTATCATCTAAGAAGTAAATGCGAACAAGAATCTCTGAAAACAACCAAGTATCGAAGAGAAATGAACAAAGGGGCAAAACTCGCATGAAGACTCGCTAAAATAGAGTAATTGGTGAAGAGAGTACTAGATCGGCGGTGAAAATCGGAAAGGAAGAGTCTTCGGCGAGCTCTGATGGTCGGAGAAGGTCTGGAGATGAAGGTCAGCGCGAGAACGAGTGAGAAAACCCCAAAACATAGCTGAGAAAACTCTAAAAAATGGCACAGGAATCGCGTCTAAAAATAGACTTACGGCCCTAATAATCATTACGGTAGTGCCATAATCTGGCGAAATTGAAAACATAGGCCGTAGTTGCAAAACGACAGTACCGTAATATGGCTCAAACACTCGGGTCGAAAAATGCCCCTAATTACGGTACCGTAAAAATGATTACGGTAGTACGGTAAAAATGTGAAAACTTTCGGGTTGAAAACAGATGAGAATTACTGTACCACTAAAATGGTTACGGTGGTGCTGTAAAAATAATCACAGATTTTTTTTAAGGTAAATAAATAAAATAAATCAGCTCCAAAAATACGGCCCGTAAAATTCCTTACGGCAGTGCCGTAAAAGCAAAAACACTCTCGGGTCGATTTTGGACACAAAATACGGTACCATGAAAATGCTTACATCAGTGCTGTAATCTTGTCACAACCTTCTGGTCTGAAGCAGATTGTAATTTGTGAAAAACTTGTTTTACCTACAAAAATAAAAGAAAAATTAGTTCTAAAAACAAACTAAGATAAAAGAAAATAAAAGAAAGCAGTTAAAGTTAGAATGTTTGGGTTGCCTCCCAAGAAGCGCTAATTTAAAGGTCATCAGCTTGACCCTTCTGCACTCAGTTTTGATTCTGATTTCTTCAATTTCTACTCTGATTTTTCTTTGATTTAAGCGTCGCTATGAATCACGTAAGGCTCAGTCTTGAAACTGTCTAAATTTACTCAATATCTTCTTTCCTTTGTCAATCAACTTAGAGCCTCTTCTTCTTCTTCTTCTTTTCAGAAATTTGATGTCCTTTCTCCTGTAATCCTCTATCAATATCCTCAGAAAAATTGTTAGTTTCAAAATTAGAGGATTCATCAAATAAATTATGAACATCATAAACAACATCATCTACTATATCGATACTACAACACGATCCAGAATATGAAAGTTTGTTCAAAGAATCAGCAAGATCAAATTCAATTATTTTTTCACAAATCTCAAAAGTGATTTTTCCTTTCTAACATCTGTATGTGCTCCTGCTGTAACCAAAAAGGGTCTACCAAGAATTATGGGATTTTTATGATTTTCTTCTATGTCAAGGACTACAAAATCTGCAGGTATGAAAAATTCACCTACCTTGATTGGAACATTCTCTAAAATACCAATAGAATAATTTACCGAGCTATCAGCGAGCTATAAAGATATGGATGTTGGTTTAAGCTCTCCAATGTCCAGCTTCATGCAAATAGATAAAGGCATTAGGCTTGCACTGGCACCTAGATCACATAAGGCTCGGTTAAAAGACATGCTTCCAATAGAACAAGGTATAGAGAAACTACCTGGATCCTTCAGTTTTGGTGGCAATTTATGCTAGATAATAACACTACAATCCTCAGTTAAAGTCACAGTACCATAGTCCTCTAATTTTCTTTTGTTAGACAAGATCTCTTTCAAGAATTTTGCATATGTTGGCATTTGAGATAAATCTTCAGTAAAAGGAATATTAATGTAAAGCTTTTTCAACACTTCAAGAAATTTGCCAAATTGTTTATCAAGTTTTGCTTCCACTAACCTTTGGGGAAAGGGTATAGGCGGTATATAAGTGGAGGTAAATAAGGTTTATAATCATCACTCTGAGATGGCATATCTCCTTTTAGTTCATCACCCTCTTGAGGTGGAAAACTAGCTTGGGATTGCTCATGTGTAGAAGATTTTTCTAAATGTAATTCATCATCATGATCATCATTAGGCTCTTTTTCATTGTTTACAACTTTCCCTTTGGGTTCCTCTAATTGTCTCCCACTTCTAGTGATGATAACATTATAGTGCTCCTTAGGGTTCAACTCAGGTTTAGCAGGTAATTTTCCAGGGCGTCTGTAAGAACTACTAGCTTGTTGTGCTATTTAATTTTCTAAGATTTTGTTGTGGTCTGCTAATGATCATACTTGAGAAGTTAATTGACTAACCATTCCCTTAAGATCTTCAATTTATTTGTTTTGATTTTGCATGAACTGATTTTGATTAGTCATAATCTTTTCTAGCATGGACTCAATGTTTGAATTCTGATTTTGGTTTTGATTTTGATTTGGTTTTTGTTGGAACCCTGTATTTTCAGTTTGTCCCCCTACATTGTTGTTGTTTTTCCAAGATAAGTTGGGGTGATTTCTCCATCTAGGGTTGTAGGTACTAGAATAGGGATCATTGTTTCTACCTTGATTGAAATTCCCTAATGCATTAGCATGTTCACTATCCTGACTAGCAATGACCTTAAAATCTTCAGAGATATGACCATTGTTACCACATATATCACAAACAAGAGATGAAGAAACACTAGTAGTTTGCATCTTAAAGGAATCAAATCTGTTGCACAAAGAGTCTACCTTCTCTGCCAAGGTGCGTCAACCATCACTTTCATTCTTACCTTGGGAAGGTTTATAAAGCACTCCTCTCACTGAAGTCCATTGGTTATGATTTAAAGCCATTTCTCCCAGCAACTTGAAAGCATCATCAATGGTTTTGCTCATTAGAGCTCCTCCTGCAGCAGCATCAACAGTTAGTCTTGTATTATAAAGCAAACCATTGTAAAAAGCATGAATTAAAACCCAATTTTCAAGTACCGAATAATCGATTTCTTACTATCTAGGCAGTCGAAACTATGCAAGTAAGCTAATGAAGACTTTAATGAAAATACCAGAGAGAGAAACTGGGACTAGGGTTTCATCCACTTTAATTTCTATAACTAGATATGAATAGTAATTTGGCAGTTTAATTTTATCATGAAAAAGATTTAATTTACTTCATAAAAGGATCATCTCACTTTCGTGCAGACAATCATGTAGGGAGCGATCTTCACTTTTACACAAGATCTATCCCAAGCTGAAAATAAGCAAATCATCAATCAATAAACTCAAGGATCACTTTCATGCATCCGAATTCTAAGTTGATTATCTCAAGTGGAATTTCAAGGATCACTTTCGTGCATCCGAGTCTTAACACAAGTTCTACTTATGATTCTCCAACGTTCCAATCCTCACTTTCACACAAGATCTTCATGTTTGATAAATTAACTCAATCCTAGATTCATATTATTATCATGGCAATTATTCTTCTAAAATTAAGAAACAATAACTAACCTAATTTCTTACAGTAAGTTCCTAACATTCAATTATAGGGTTCCAAGTTCTCAAGCAAGTCACGTTTCGGTCCTTATTGTGAAAACTCTAAAACATGATTAATAACATGAATCTATGGAGAATTAAAGAGCAGTTATTGTAGGGTCCCCTTCGAGGGGGAGCGCAAGCAGATCAAACCCTAAAGGGGGCGCATGTAAATTCTTTTGGCAGCGGAATTAGGGTTTTATCAAGATCGCATGAATATATGTTCATATGATCAACCTTAAGACGTTGTAAAGATCGAAAGAAGATCTCATACCATAGCCATCGGTTTGATGGAGCCTTGGAAGCAAAGGCGCAAATGAACCTTCTCCAAAGTTGACGCACACAATAAGATGCCGCCTACTTCCTTTGGCATTCCTTGTGCTAGCAAGTGCCCAAGGTGTCCTTGACGTATGGAAGGGATGAGATCGCTTGGTGCCTTCACCGAGACCTCCTCTTCGTCAACTACCTCAATCCACGAGAGTATCTTCGTTCACCACCAAGCGAACGCCTTGACGTTGAGGTGTAGAGGCGTTTTGGGCGTTAAGGCGTTGAGGCCTTCATGACTTTCCATAAATGGAAATCATGCGCCATGATCTCATAACCGATCAAAGAAAATGCTTTCAACCAATGAACCAAGCGTTCACACATGTGAACCGGTTCAAGCAAATCGAATGCATTTCAATTTTGGTTCAAAGATCAATTAACCCAAGCATTGGTTTAGATCACCGTTAAACCCTAAGGCTCCAGATCCAACCGTTCATCTCCTGATGCTTCTGATCTCACCGATCTAGCATCAACTCTCTCGATCAAAGCTTACCGATCTCAAGCCCTAATCAATCAAACATGATTAGACCAGATCTCACTTATAATCAGAGCTTATAATCCCTTTAAACTGAACCCAAATAATTCAGTCCACACGATCTGACTCAAGTAAGCCATATCATCAAATTGTGCGACCCTGAGGGTTTCCTTTAAATGTCGGTAACGATAACTTTCGTTATCACGATCAGTGAGGGGTATCTAGCAACACATCACTGTCTCCCGATATAAAGGAAAGAGTCTTCCAAGACTACTCCCAAACCATAGCATAAGTGTGAATCAACTTCACAAGGCATGCATATATATCCTTTGCCACTGGATGTTCTTATTGGACAAGCAAGTCAAGCTTGTAACTCCAATATTACGAGCATGATTAGATCAGATGAACACTGTCACCTGGGTATGGCCATACACTTTCTCAATCATCTCATTCAAGGGGGGCCCCTTTAGAACATCACACTCCTTAAACAAGGAGACGGCAATCCTGTATCTATCACTAGTGCCCTAACCTGACTCATGATCATTATCCAAGATAGTCTATAACCATTATGTTTCAAATGATATTGAACAACCTCAAAACAATGACAATCATCATTTAGAAACACAAGTGATCTCAAGTCAGAGGACATGTGCCACTTGATGCAAACAAGGATTATTCACATTGTGACAAACAATTGAATATCCTAGTAGGGTCTGTCCCGTACATCCAATGTACCCATGAGTCTACATCTTATTCCATGCTCGAAGCATCCTATAAGATTAGAACACATATTAGTCTCAATCATATCAAGGTTGTCTCATGTTCACCAAGATATTTCGACTAAGGACTTTACAGCATGTCAGCCCAGCTGAACAGCTTTGAGACATTATTCAGAAGTACACTTATTACAGCAGACAAGGTAACAAACTGAATAACAACCATGCCTTTATAAACATAAGAGTTTATTACATGATACTGAAACAATCCCAAGGCCTCAAACATTAGCCTTAAGGGCATACCCCAACAAACTCCCACTTGCACTTAATCTAATGGTTGAGAAATCTCAAACCCATATTATTACAGTGCTTCTCATGCTTCTGCTGCGCCAGAGGCTTGGTAAGCGGGTCAGCCAGATTGTCATCTATATGTACCTTGCAGATTTTGATCTCGCCACGATCAATGATCTCCCGGATCAAGTGAAACCGTCTTTGTATGTGCTTGGACTTCTGGTGTGACCGTGGTTCCTTTGCTTGTGCGATTGCTCCAGTGTTATCACAGAAGATAACCAAAGGATCTGCACTCGAAGGAACGACACCAAGTTCCTGAACGAACTTACGAATCCACACTGCCTCCTTGGATGCTTCCGAGGCTGCAACATACTCGGCTTCTGTTGTGGAATCAGCAACAGTAGACTGTTTGAAACTTTTCCACACCACTGCTCCACCATTCAAGCTAAAAACATAGCCTGATTGCGATCGGAAATCATCCTGGTCCGACTGGAACGAAGCGTCAGTATATCCTTCAATACTGAGTTCTTCCTGACCACCATATATCAAGAACATATCTTTGGTCCTCCGCAGATATTTTAAAATGTTCTTGACCGCAATCCAGTGCGCCATACCTGGATTACTTTGGAACCGACTGGTCACGCTTAACCCGTAAGCGACGTCTGGGCGAGTACACAACATCGCATACATAATGGACCCAATAGCCGAAGCATAAGGCGTATTGTCCATTTCATCTTTCTCAGTCTGTGTTTGTGGACACTGACTCTTCGAAAGATTCAGACCATGTCTGACTGGAAGATACCCCCTTTTAGAATTCTCTAAATGGAATCTTTCCAGGACTTTATCGATGTAAGTACTCTGGCATAGCCCGAGAAGCCTCTTAGATCTATCCCTGTAGATCTTCACACCTAACACATAGGCTGCTTCTCCTAGATCTTTCATCTGAAAACATTTTCCCAACCATGCTTTAACAGCATGCAGTTCAGGAATATCGTTTCCAATGATCAAGATGTCATCGACGTAGAGGACTAGGAAAGTAATCACGCTCCCACTAAACCTCTTATATACACACGGGTCATCTTCGTTCTTGATGAAACCAAACTCAGAGATTGATTCATCAAAACGAATATTCCAGCTTCTAGATGCTTGTTTAAGTCCATAAATGGACTTCTTTAACTTGCATATTTTATGACGATCTGATGGATTAGTGAAACCTTCAGGTTGTGTCATATACACATCCTCATCCAGATTTCCATTCAGGAAAGCCGTCTTCACATCCATCTGCCAGATCTCATAATCGTAATATGCTGCTATCGCGAAAAGAATCCGAATAGACTTAAACATGGCTACAGGTGAGAAAGTTTCATCATAATCTATCCCGTAGATTTGTTTGAAACCTTTCGCAACTAGCCTGCCTTTATAGGTAACCACGTTACCATCCATGTCAATCTTCTTCTTGAAGATCCATTTACAGCCTATAGGGATTACTCCCGGAGGCGGATCAACCAAATCCCAGACTTGGTTATCTGACATGGAGTCCATCTCGGCTCGCATAGCTTCAAGCCATCTAGCTGACTCCGGTCCACTGACCGCATCCGCATAAGTGAGGGGTTCATCATTATCAATGATGTAGACTCCGTCATAGCGCTCAGGCTGTCGACGGATCCTTCCCGATCTACGCGGTTCCCGTGATATCTGAGCCTCAGATTGTTCAATAACCTGTTCTACCGGCTCAGGCACATCCAACTGTGCTTGACTACTTTGTCCTTCCTCTGGATTCTCATCCAGCTTTATTTCTCTCCCACTGGCCTCTTGCAGAAGAAACTCCTTCTCAAGAAATATGGCTGTCCGAGCAACAAATACCTTGTTCTCTTTGGGATCGAAGAAATAATAACCCTTAGTTTCCTTAGGGTAACCGACAAAGATACATTTGTCAGATCTGCTCTCTAGTTTCCCAGAGGCGAGCTTTTTGACATAAGCCTCGCAGCCCCAGATCCTGATAAATGTCAAGCTCGGCTGTTTCCCATACCATAACTCATATGGCGTCTTTGAAACTGCCTTGGATGGCACTCGGTTTAGTACCTTTGCAGCTGTTTCTAGTGCAAATCCCCAAAAGGAATATGGAAGAGTAGCCTGACTCATCATAGAACGAACCATATCAAGTAACGTTCTATTTCTCCTCTCGGACACACCATTCCATTGCGGTGTTCCTGGCGGAGTGAGCTGTGAGATAATCCCACACTCCTTCAGATAGTCAGTAAATTCTCGACTTAGGTATTCTCCACCTCGATCAGAACGAAGTGCCTTGATATTTCGGCCTAGCTGATTCTGTACTTCATTCTTGAACTCTTTGAACTTGTCAAAAGATTCACTTTTATGTCTCATAAGATAGACATACCCATATCTACTGAAATCATCAGTAAAGGTAATGAAGTACTGATAGCCACCTCTAGCATGTTTACTAAATGGCCCACACACATCACTGTGTATAAGGTCAAGTAAACCCGAAGCCCTTTGACCTTTGTTGGGAAAAGGAGCCTTCATCATTTTACCCATTAAACAAGCTTTGCATGTATCAATCTCCTCACAGGAGAATGATCCCAGCAGTCCATGATCATGCAACCGCTTAATGCGCTTCTTGTTAATATGGCCTAAACGACTATGCCATAGCAAGGTGCTGTCATCAGCATACTTGGCTTTCTTATTATCAATGTTTTGTATAGAAAATTCCATGTCCAACATGAATAACCCATTGTTAATTGAACCAGTAGCATAAACAATATTATCAAGAGTAAGATAACACTTTGAAATCTTGCATTCAAAGGAAAACACTTTCCTGACAAGAGCAGGAATAGAGATAATATTTTTGGTAACACTGGGTACAAAGTAACAATTGTTTAATTCTAATACAATGCCAGATGGTAATGAGATGTAATAATCCCCTACAGCAACAGCAGCAACCCGTGCCCCGTTTCCAACTCGTAGGTCCACCTCATGCTGTCCCACCTGTCTTCTTCTCTTGAGTTCCTGTACATTTGAACAAATGTGAACTCCACATGCAGTGTCCAACACCCATGAAATAGAAGAAGATGAAACCATGACTTCCGTCACGTATATACCTGAGCCAGAAGCGATGCTTCCCCTCTTGTCTCCTTGGAGCGCTTTACAGTCCTTTTTCCAGTGACCCAGCTGGCCACAGTGGAAACATCTGTTGTCCTTCGACCGCTTTACCTTCTGTTTCAGAGCCTTGCTGTAATTCTTGACAGCGGCTTTGCCCTTCTTCCCCTTCTTCTTGTTCCTAGAAGGAACCATTAAGACAGAGGTTGAAGGCTTTCCCTTCAGAGTCTCCTCAGTAGTCAAGAGCATATTCAGCAGCTCTGCCGGAGTACAATCGATTTTGTTCATATTAAAGTTAATAATGAACGCATCGAAAGAGGGCGGGAGAGACTGCAGAATAATATCTACAGCAAGCTCTTGGTTGATGGTATGCCCCAGTTTCTCTAGAGCCTCCTTGTGCCCAATCATCTTGAGCACGTGAGCTCCCACTGGGCTCCCTTCAGCCAGTTTGCTCTGAAAGAAAAGCTTTGTCAGATTATAGCGTTCTGTCCTCGCCTGTGCAGCATACAGCATCTTGAGGTTCGCTATAATTTCTATAGCCGACATATCCTCATGCTGACGCTGCAGCGGTGGCGTCATAGACGCTAGCATCAGGCAAGCGACATCAATGCTATCATTGACGTGCTTTTCATAGGCATCGCGAACCGCCCTTGCGGCGTTCGCAGCGGGTTGAGGCGGCACAGCCGTCTCGAGGACATACAGTTTCCTCTCAGCCTTAAGAACGATCTTAAGGTGTCCGAACCAGTCTGAGAAGTTTGGCCCAGCAAACTTCTCCCTTTCCAGTAGGGATCGCACATTGAAGCTCATGGTGTTCGTTGCTGCAGGTATCTACAACAATGCAAGAACAGCAAGGTCAGTATCAATGTTAAGAATCAATCAGGACTTAAGAATGATTCTTTTTCTCACTATTTTATCTGGCTAAAAAATCCAGCAAAACAGCACGAAAGAGTAGAACTCTTTTAGTGAGATGGGATCCAGATTTCATACTTGGTCTCCGCGTCCCGCTCAGGCGAGATAAGTTGCACAGAGAGTACAAGCACTAATCTCTGGTAGGCTATCCCAGCCAATCGCCAATCCGTGCGATTCCCCTTCATCTGGGCAATCCAGCAGACTGTGCCAACTGAGTTGGTACAACACAGTCTCTGATCCCACAGATGGCTGCCTCCATGTGCTACCATATGCGCCACATATGTAGCCTACATGGTCAAGCTGACCCGACCTACTCCCTGGACCACCACGTGCTATGCTGAGCAACGAGAAGCGATAAATCCCTTCTCTGTAACACGCAGGTGAAATCACACACCGTCTGAAGATAGATGGACGTGCCCACTGAGTGGGTACAACACGGCTCCAACGATAATCAGAACAGTGAGGTTTCGCGTCAGAAGGCATACGAGCTTGATATTTTAGCGTTGGATTTTAACGGTCTTTTATCTTCTTCACTATCATGCAATTCCTATGGTGATAGCAGAAGATAAATAAATCATGCTGTTCTACTTATTTAAACAATAAAAGAAAGCATGGATCTTATGTGGTAAAAGCCCATAGCCTAAGTAAGACCTTAATTAACTTAAGTCTTCACTTGCTTTTCTTCATGGGGCTTTTGCTGCTCATCTGGCCCAAACCAGGGCCTAAGCGCTATTTGCAGCTGAGGTGCGCCCACCAGGGAAAATGCGCCTGGTCCCAGAGTCGAACCCTGGACCTCCCACCTGGTCAAGCCACTGCTGCATGCGCCTTTGCCAACTGTGCTTTGTGATCATGTCTGATTAAACTTACAATTTAATCTATCTAGACATGATTGACTCGCAGGTCAATTACACATTATAAATTAAATAAAAGTGATGCGCAGATCACAATAATATTAAATTTACAATTAACCAGGCACGCAGGCCCCAGCACAGCACACATTAACACGGGCAGCCCACATAAGATTAAATAAACAAACATATGCCTACAATCAACATGTGATCCAAAAGAAAATAAAATTTTCGAAAACCCCATTGGCATCAATTTTAATTTTCTTATGTGCCCTTACAACCTTACAATGGTTCATTGATAGGGATCCACTCATCCTTCTAGTCAGATCGACTGCCCTTGCATGCACCAAGTCCTAACTGACTTGAGTTGACCTAATGGTCAACCATGCATGCGCAAAGGGCTGAACAACCCTCATGAGTGTCGGCAAGCAGGTGTGACCCCGGGCCTAACTCATGTGTGTTCAGTAGCCGTCTCAACCAGACCTCGCTACACGCCCTTGATGCAGTCGACCTATAGCCACCTCATGCTTGCGCACAGGTGCTATCTGGTCAACCCATCTAGGCTGTCAGATGGTCTGATCAGACTATTTTGATCCAACCTAGAAGATGCTTTCAACCCCATCAACCCATCTAAGGGTTTAATGTAGGGCCTTAGGTCTAGATGAGGCGCGCACATGATATTTTGATTTGTCAAAACAAGCGCCAACAAACATGCGCATACATCTAAATAAAACTAGCATGTAGTTTTGCGGCATGTGATTAGATCTAAGCATAGCAAACGCAAACAAGGATCACATAAAGGCAATCAAATGAGCATATACAGAACCGTGGCTCTGATACCAATTGTAGGGTCCCCTTCGAGGGGGAGCACAAGCAGATCAAACCCTAAAGGGGGCGCATGTAAATTCTTTTGGCAGCGGAATTAGGGTTTTATCAAGATCGCATGAATATATGTTCATATGATCAACCTTAAGACGTTGTAAAGATCGAAAGAAGATCTCATACCATAGCCATCGGTTTGATGGAGCCTTGGAAGCAAAGGCGCAAATGAACCTTCTCCAAAGTTGACGCACACAAGAAGATGCCGCCTACTTCCTTTGGCGTTCCTTGTGCTAGCAAGTGCCCAAGGTGTCCTTGACGTATGGAAGGGATGAGATCGCTTGGTGCCTTCACCGAGACCTCCTCTTCGTCAACTACCTCAATCCACGAGAGTATCTTCGTTCACCACCAAGCGAACGCCTTGACGTTGAGGTGTAGAGGCGTTTTGGGCGTTAAGGCATTGAGGCCTTCATGACTTTCCATAAATGGAAATCATGCGCCATGATCTCATAACCAATCAAAGAAAACGCTTTCAACCAATGAACCAAGCGTTCACACATGTGAACCGGTTCAAGCAAATCGAATGCATTTCAATTTTGGTTCAAAGATCAATTAACCCAAGCATTGGTTTAGATCACCGTTAAACCCTAAGGCTCCAGATCCAACCGTTCATCTCCTGATGCTTCTGATCTCACCGATCTAGCATCAACTCTCTCGATCAAAGCTTACCGATCTCAAGCCCTAATCAATCAAACATGATTAGACCAGATCTCACTTATAATCAGAGCTTATAATCCCTTTAAACTGAACCCAAATAATTTAGTCCACACGATCTGACTCAAGTAAGCCATATCATCAAATTGTGCGACCCTGAGGGTTTCCTTTAAATGTCGGTAACGATAACTTTCGTTATCACGATCAGTGAGGGGTATCTAGCAACACATCACTGTCTCCCGATATAAAGGAAAGAGTCTTCCAAGACTACTCCCAAACCATAGCATAAGTGTGAATCAACTTCACAAGGCATGCATATATATCCTTTGCCACTGGATGTTCTTATTGGACAAGCAAGTCAAGCTTGTAACTCCAATATTACGAGCATGATTAGATCAGATGAACACTGTCACCTGGGTATGGCCATACACTTTCTCAATCATCTCATTCAAGGGGGGCCCCTTTAGAACATCACACTCCTTAAACAAGGAGACGGCAATCCTGTATCTATCACTAGTGCCCTAACCTGACTCATGATCATTATCCAAGATAGTCTATAACCATTATGTTTCAAATGATATTGAACAACCTCAAAACAATGACAATCATCATTTAGAAACACAAGTGATCTCAAGTCAGAGGACATGTGCCACTTGATGCAAACAAGGATTATTCACATTGTGACAAACAATTGAATATCCTAGTAGGGTCTGTCTCGTACATCCAATGTACCCATGAGTCTACATCTTATTCCATGCTCGAAGCATCCTATAAGATTAGAACACATATTAGTCTCAATCATATCAAGGTTGTCTCATGTTCACCAAGATATTTCGACTAAGGACTTTACAGCATGTCAGCCCAGCTGAACAGCTTTGAGACATTATTCAGAAGTACACTTATTACAGCAGACAAGGTAACAAACTGAATAACAACCATGCCTTTATAAACATAAGAGTTTATTACATGATACTGATACAATCCCAAGGCCTCAAACATTAGCCTTAAGGGCATACCCCAACAGTTATCACATAAGTAGAATAATGATGCTAAAATTATAAGTGACGAAGTAATGAAAATTTATCTAGTCATTAAGAAATCAAAGGGAATTAGTTCCCCATGTCCCATAAAAGGTTTAAGCTTGCATCGATGAAAGATTACAATAATCCATAGTATCAAAGTGTGGGAAATCAAGAAAGAGGGGAAAAACAAATAACCAAACGGCTGTAATGGAAATTACAGTCGTAATTTCTACGTGTGAATAGTGCCGGCAGTGTGCTTTTATTGATTTCTCCTCCGATCGAGATCCTTTCTCTCTGAAACTTCTGGGGTATCATCTTCTCTTCCAGGCGAAGCTTCCCCTCAAATTTCACAGCCAGAGATGCGTTGTATGCTTCTCGGCAGCGAAACCTAAGGCGGCGGCATGAAACTCAATTTTTCTCCCGACAGTGGATGAAAATTAGGGCTTTTGGTGTCTCTGTATTCTCCTCACGAAAAGCTCTCTTTTTGCTTCTTACGGATCTTAGATTTATGGTCTGGATTGTTCGTAATCGATCGCACAAAAATTGGGCTCCAAAACGTCCAGAAAAATCGCGTGCCAGGAATAGAATTATGGCCGTGGAAATGGTTACGGCACTGCCATAATTTCAGTCGAGTTCTCTGATCGAAACCATCTGGCAATTACGACACCGTAAAATAGGTTACGGCAGTGCCGTAATTTCAGCCAAAATTTTTGGTCGGAAAGCACTCCAAATTACGGCCGGTGAAAATCTTTACAGTAGTGCCGTAATTTCTAAAAATCTTTCTGGATGAAAATTTCACAAATTACGGCAGTGCTCTGATATTATGGTAGCCGGTGAAAATACGGTATCGTAATATAGATTACGGCCCTAGCGTAATTTAGTCTAAAGCTCCAATCTTCATGAAATTTGACATGTAATCTCCTCTTGATGGTGGGAATTCATTCATGCATCTAGAATTGCTTGAAAATGCCTAAAAATCGTGCCTTTTTACCTGAAAATCATCAAAACCCAAAAAGAGTGTAGATTCCATAGTATTTGATAAAAAGGCATAAAAATAAGCAAAGGTTCATGAATTTGACACAAAAAGACATATGAAATGGCATAAAATTTACTATAAATTTTGGTGTCATCAAAGAAAAGAGCTTACCTTTCTTCTCCTTATTCTTATGTTGTTTGCAGTCCCTTCTCTAGTGGCCCTGCTCGCCATAGTGGAAGCATCTATGTTCCTTTGTCTTCTTCACGTTCTTTTTCAGTGCTTTGGTCAGACCCCGGAGACTGCCTTTAGCACGTGCCTTACCCTTCTTTTTCATCTTCCTAGTTGTGGGAACCAGAAGAATAGAGTTGGGTTTGGTCTTGACCATTTCTCACTCGGTCGTTTGAAGTATATTCAATAGCTCCTCCCTCATGCACTCAATTTGGTTCTTGTTGAAATTTATAATAAATAGATTGAAGCTAGAGGGTAGGGACTATAGAATAAGATCCGTGACCAGCTCGTTATCAATTGTGTGTCCCAGTCTCTTGAGATGTTCCACATACCCAATAATCTTGAGTACATGGGGTTCCACTGGAGCACCTTCTAATAACTTGCACTGAAAGACTGCTTTGGCAATATTTCTCAGTTCTAGTTTGAGTTTCAAGCATCTGTTTCAAATGTGTTTTCATCTGAAAAATGTTCTGCTCCTCATATTGCACTTGAAGTTCAAGTGCCATAGTGGCTAGCATGAGACATGCAATTTCCAAAGAGTCATCTTGATGCTTTCTAAAAGCATCCCTATCTACCACTCGGGCATTAGGTACAGGATCCGTAGGAAGAGCTTGCTCAAGGACATACAGCTTCTTCTCGAGCTTGAGTGATATCCTCAAGTTCCGATGCTAGTCCACAAAGTTAGTACCAACCAAATTATCCTTCTCTAGATGGGATCATAGTGTTAATCTGCTATAGTTCATTGCCATTTGATCTATAATAACCAAGAAAAAGCATATTAGTACTATTTTGAATTATTTAATCTAGACTTATATTAAATGATCATGGCTCCCACTATTTTGATCGAATTGACAACCCACAAAGTCAATCAGGAAATCCATGATTTCCTAGTGAGATGGGATCCTTATTTTACATGAGGCTTCATGTCCCACGAGAGTGGGATGAGATGCACAAAGTGACCCATACTTCTTAAGGTGGGCATGCCGGCTGATTGCACTTGGTAATTCCCCTTATTGAGACAGTTTAGGCCTTTCATGTCCAGCGAGGGTTGGAAACAACATGAAACCCTAACCTCTCAATGACGCCTCTAGAGTTCCATCATGTGACCACCACATGTGAAAAACTAGTCAAGTCTATTCGTAACTGTTATGCCCAGGGCCAATGAGTTTCCTTGCGAAGGCATGTCCAGGTTAAAACTATATTGGGGAACCATTGTCACCATGCACCTTCTAAAGATAAGTTGGTGTGCCCCATGAGGGTGGAAAACAGTGCATAACATCACTGATCAATAGCTTGATAAGGGCTACGAGTTAAAAGGCTTATTTCACACTTGATATTTTATTTGAGGGTTTTTTAGGTCTCATCCTGAAGTAGGATTAAACTACCAGGATTTTCCTAAGGTAAGGAGCTCTAACTCATAAGAACAGTGAGCATGTGCAAGTTACTTGACAAGAAAATAAAAGCAGGATTCTAGCATGCATCATAAAGTCATTAACTACATGGTTAGAGTGTACCCAAGGCCTCCTTTAGGGAAGGGTGCCTAAACCACTTTCTTTGACTCCCCTGGCTCCCAAATCTTGGTGAAGCTTAGAATAGGGTTATTAAATGATCTACAATCAGTTCAAAGGTGACAAGAGGTGCTGGACGGGAATCAATCTTCAAGCACCCTAAACTAACACCAATCCTTAGAAGGTTCTTGATCAGGTCTTCAACGCCTAGCTGAGGGCTTCAAGGAGGTGCCAACCTATGCTTCTTCAAGCTCTCACACATCCAAGGATGGAACACTTGAGAGGAGGAAGGAGGGAGGGTGGTCTCAGCAGGGAAGGGAGGAGAAGAAAGAAGAGAGCTGGGCTCTCGATCACAAACACACAGCAAGGTTTCCAATTGTTTTTTTCATAAAGGATAAGATAATCCTCCCAAACCAATGTACAAAGCCTTTTAACCTTCCCCTCCAACGTTCCACTCCTATTCGGCAGAAATTAAATTCAAACAAGTTGAGGTAAGCAAGCTAGCGCATTTGCAGTTTTGTTGCCTCTTTGAGTTAGGCAATCAGCCCTGTTTTTGGGCTGCCTTGAGCTTGACCTTCCTAAAGTGTATAAAGCTGGAGCTTTCACCATTTAGGCAAGCAATTCAGCCTGCCTACAGTCTTCTATGAGCTGGTTCTTCCCTTGGCCTTTTACCTTGTCGCATGTGCAGAATTTGGAGCTGATTTGGTCCTCAATGTTGACTACTTTGACCCACATGTTGTCGTTGGTTTGTGTTGAAGATGGGCAGCAATGATGTGGGCCTTTGGCTGGTCAATTGGGGCAGTTCTAGGGCCCCGTGTGGGCTGCTTCAAGTGTACTGGTGGAGGGGTGAGGTGCTTTGTACATGTACACACTCAAACCTAAGCTATGCAACCTACTACATCCACTACGAAAGTAAATACTTAAAAGAAAACAAAATGCCTAGGCTACCCTTCCTAAACTACCCCTAGGCACCTGAGGTGCTACAAAAGTGCTGTCCAACAACACATAGGGGAGACTGGCTTACAAAATAACATCATGGTTCGTAGATCATCTGGAGGCCCTATATCTATCTAGGGGCTTCTTGCTTCTCTTGGATCTTCTGATTGGTGCTCCTGCATCAGCCTCCCTGGGGGTGAAGGAATTCTCCTCCGGAGAATTTAATTTGAAGTGGTGGAGCATGTCTGGAATGAGGCGCTGGTCAATCGACCTTGGGCATCCAAGTCTCGGTGTGGTTCGCCCACCAAATCAAGTAATAGTGTTGCGTGCCTTGGTGGGTCAGTCGTTGTTGCTCTTCTAAGATGGTGCTGACTTCTTTGATCGGCTTGGCGAGCACTTCAATTAAGAGGGGTTCTTTGTAAAGCATGAGATCCATGGTGAATGTTCAATGCTATGGGCAAGTCCAAGGTATATGCATTGTCGTTGACCTTCTTCTTGATCCGGAATGGCCCCATGCCTCGCTCTTGTAGCTTCTGGTTTCCATCCTGTTGCCGCTCCTTCCTATTCCTAAAAATAACCAAATCCCCTTCTTTGAAAGATACATGTCTCCTATGTTCATTAGCAGCAATTGATATTTCAAGGTATTATTGGCTATATGTTCTTTGACATCATTATGGATTTTTAGAAAATGTTGTGCAAACATCAAAGCAGATTGAGAAGTTTTGAAGGGGGGCGGGGAGAGGAGCCAGGTCAATGGGTTTCCAAGGTTGGTACCCTATAGTGATTTGAAATGGGCTAAGCCCCGTGGTTTGATTGACCGCACTGTTGAAAGAAAACTCGGCCATAGGTAATAGCTTGTCCTAGTTCCCCGGGTGTTCTCCTACGAGGCATCTAAGAATGTTACCAGGGGATCGAATAACCACCTCAGTTTGCCCATCGAACTGAGGGTGATAGGTAGTGGAAAATTTCAACTTGGTACCTAATAGTTTTAAAGTCATCCAGAAATGACTCACGAATTTGGTGTCCCTATCCGAGACAATGGTGAGAGGGAGGCCATGCAAACAGACCACTTCCTGAAAGAAAAGGCGCGCCACATGAGACGCTGTTGTAGTCCACAATGTTGGGAAACCCCGGGGATATTTTACAATTTTTCAGAGTCATATACATTACAAACACATTGCACAGCGGAAGAACATCTCCGAAACAGGCCGGTCCCAAAAACCCAGTGAAGATCGCAAGCAAGAGAGTCAACACGATGAGTTAGGAAGTACCTTGAAACAAGGAGAAGTCGATGTCATGATAGGCGCCCAAGCGTGCGCCCTCTACAGTTTCACACACACGGATGTCTCGAGCTTTCTTCTTCCTCACCCGGTGCTAGCCTCGGGAAGAAGATCGTCGCCGTAGGGGAGCTCTCCAAGCTACTAGCGCCACCACTAAGAGGAGATGCGCCTAGGAGAAGGAGGAAGAAGGGATGCCGCAAGCCTTGTTCTTTCTTTGCGCCAAGGAAGAAGGATGAAGCTTGCCCACGCCCTTTGATGGAAGAAGAGAAGCCCTAAGAGTCCAAGCAGTCGCCCCTCCAAGTTGTTCACGCCTCCAAGGATATGATAAGTGTATGAGAGTGGTTCGGCTAGGTCTCTTTAAATAAGGGGGAGAGGTGGTTAGAGTATCTTAGGAAAGTGTTGGCGATTAGGGCATTAATCAAGGGTTTTGTTTAATCTAATTACTTGATTAAAACCCTTAATTACATGTGCTAATAACTTGCCTAAACAAGCACCAGCCACATGTGCCCAAACTATTTTCAATTAAGCACAATTCTCATGTATACGCCAAGACTAGGTCAAGGTAACATGAGAGCTTCCCTAATTTGGTTTGGGCGTAAGTCCTAATCCAATTAGGACTTCTAATAGATTAATTTCATCCCCCACATGCACCAATCACAACTAGATTAATATCTCAAGTGATTGGGACCAATTCCTAATCCAAATCAACCTCCTAAAGATACCAATCTAGCACTAGGCGCCAATCCTAGTCCAACTAGGATTCTTGGATACGCCTATGCCATTAATTCCTCCCCATTATACCCTTTAATCCTCTTAGCTCTTCATTACAACTTATTAGTGAGCCCAATTGAGCAATGGACCTAGCCCAAAGTCCATTATGCATATAAACCAAGTTATTGGATCCAATCCAATTTAATCCAAGGTCAAATGAGGCTAACCATGGTTAAATTAGTCAATATGCCAAAATTGGAAGTATGCCCTAATAAGTTTCTTCCATCTCATCAGGCCCATTGGCGCTGTTGAAATCTCCAAAATAGATTCGAGTTATCCAATAACTCAATCTAAAGGCTACCCGATCAATATGAAAACTCAACCATCAAGGTGTGCGACCTTGTAGGTTCCTCTGACACTGGCAGTGCTGACCAAAGGTCACCACAAGCAGTGAGTGGCACCTAGCAGTGCATCATTGCTACCTAGGTCTTTGGAATGGATATTGACATCGACATCCCCATTATCGTAACTAGGTACAGATGCATCACAGTCTCTTTGCCGAGCTGATATCCGATTGGACAAGTGTGTCACCACTTGTTTTCACCCAATCACATGGCTATGACTAAATCAGGTTCTCACTTGGGTATGGCCATACACTTTTAGTCATAGTACCATAGAGGAGCTCCATGGATATCATGCTTCCCTTAGGAAGGGGCAAATCCTTTGTCTATCCATTGTCCTTCTCATATGGTTCGTGACATGCTCAATGACAACTGTTATTACCTCCCAACTACGGCGAGGTGTTAGGTTGTTTCAAAGCTTATCCCTAACCATATAGAATGACCAATGACTTCAAGTCAAGGGATCAATGCATCTCTTATCACTTGTGAGGATGACTTGTGACACCAAGTCATTGCCTCACAGTGGGTCTATCCAGTATATTCAACACTGATATACTCATATGTCTGCGTTAGCACCTTGTGCCTAACCAGCCCATATACTAGTCTCATGAGTACCAGAGCTGTCCCATATCCACTCAGGTACATTGACTGGGGACAATTATTTGAGCACAGATCCAATCTGTCTCCAGGGACCTTATCATGTAAGTACATAAACATAGATGTAAACAAACATGGATAATGACAATGCCATAATGATATATAACTATCAATGTCAAGTAGTACAAAGATGGACCAAAACTAGGTCCTAGGGCATATACACCAACAATCTCCCACTTGCACTAAGACCTAGAGATTGAGGAATCTCAACCCCATATCTCTAGCGTGACTATCATGCTTCTGCTGCGCCAAAGCATTGGTCAATGGGTCTGCCAGATTATTTTCTGTGTCAACTTTGCTAATCTTGACATCACCTCTGTCAATGATCTCTCTGATCAGGTGAAATCTCTTGAGTATGTGTTTGGACCTTTGATGAGACCGTGGTTCCAAGGCTTGTGCAGTTGTTCCATTGTTGTCACAGTAGAGCTCAATGGGATCTATTGCACTAGGAACCACCTGAAGTTTAGAAATGAACTTCCTGATCCAAACGGCTTCTTTGGCTGCCTCAGATGCTGCCACGTACTCAGCCTCCGTTGTAGAATCAGTGTAGCCCTGCGATCTGGTCTGCGATCCAGCATACAGTGCCTCCATTCATTTTGAACACATATCTGGTCTGCGATCTAAAGTCGTCAGGGTCAGACTGGAACGATGCATCAGTGTAGCCCTGCATACTGAGCTCTTCTTGTCCCCCATAGACTAAGAACAGAACCTTAGTTCTTCTCAGATACTTTAGGATGTTCTTTACAGCCACCCAGTGCTGTAAACCTAGATTGGATTGGTATCGGCTGGTTATGCTCACAGCATAAGCCACGTCTGGTCTAGTACATAACAGTGCATACATGATTGATCCCACTGCCAAAGCATAAGGCACTCGATTCATGTCATCCCTCTTAGCCTGTGTGTTAGGACACTGGCTCTTTGAGAGAGTAAGGCCATGTCTTAATGGAAGGTATCCCTTCTTGGATTGCTCCAAGTTGAACCTCTCTAGGACCTTGTCAATGTAGGTACTCTGACTAAGGGCTAGAAGCCTCTTGGATCTATCCCGGTAGATCCTCACGCCTAGGATATAGGCGGCCTCCCCTAAGTCTTTCATCTCGAAACACTTCCCTAACCATGTCTTCACAGCTTGAAGACTAGGGATGTCATTCCCGACAAGTAGTATATCATCGACATACAAGACCAGAAAAGTCACCAAGCTCCCACTGAATTTTCTGTACACACAGGCGTCATCTTCACTTTTGATAAAGCCATAATCTCTCACAGCTTCATCAAACCGAAGAATCCAACTTCAAGATGCTTGCTTTAATCCATAGATGGATTTCTTTAGCCTGCAAACCTTATTGGTTTCTGCAGGATGGATGAAGCCATCAGGTTGTGTCATATACACATCCTCAGTCAGCTTTCCATTAAGGAATGCTGTCTCTACATCCATTTATCATATCTCATAGTCATGATATGCAGCTATAGCAAGCAAAATCCGAATGGATTTAATCATGGCAACAGGCGAGAAGGTTTCATCATAGTCCAACCCGTGGACTTGTTTGAATCCCTTAGCCACTAGTCTACCTTTATAGGTAACTATGTTGCCATCCATGTCTGTCTTCCATTTGAAGACCCATTTGCACCCTATAGGTTTTACCCCATCAGGTAGCTCAACCAAATCCCAGCCTTGGTTAGCTGACATGGAATCCATCTCGGATCACATGGCCTCAAGCCATCTCTTGGAGTCCGGTCCACTGACCGCCTCATCATAAGTCTTGGGTTCATCCTCAATGATGAAGATCCCGTCATGTTGGGTCGGCAGCGACCCATACCTCTCAGGTGCACGACGAACCCTCCCAGACCTACGTGGGGCCCGTGTCTGAGCCTCAGGTTGCCTAGCAATCGGTGCAGGTGGCTCAGGTTCCATCTCTTTGTCTTGTGGTTGCACTTGGATCTCATCCAAGTCAAACTTTCTCCCACTGACTTCTTTCATGAGAAATTCTTTCTCTAGAAAGACAGCACTGCGAGCAACAAAAACTTTGTTCTCGGTTGGGACATAGAAATAGTATCCTTTAGTTTCCTTAGGATACCCAACAAACACGTATTTATCAGATCTAGGTTCTAGCTTGCTAGAATCCTGAAGTTTGACATATGCTTCACATCCCCAGATCTTGATAAAACTGAGATTAGGGAGTCTCCCACACCATACCTCGTATGATATTTTGGAGACACTCTTAGATGGAACGTTGTTCAGTATTAGAGAAGCTGTTTCCAGTGCATGCCCCCAGAATGAGGGAGGTAGAGTTGCATGACTCATCATAGATCGAACCATGTCCAACAAAGTTTGATTTCTCCTTTCAGATACACCATTCCATTGAGGTGTTCCAGGAGGAGTGAGTTGGGATATGATCCCATACTCTCTCAGATAGTCAAAGAACTCACCGCTCAGGTACTCTCCACCACGATCTGATCGAAGAGCTTTAATGGATCTTTCAAGCTGGTTCTCTACTTCATTCTTGAACTCCTTGAATTTCTCAAAGGATTCAGATTTATGTCTCATCAAGTAGACATAACCATACCTACTGAAGTCATCAGTAAAGGTAATGAAGTAGTTGTACCCTCCTCTGGCTTGTTTATTGAATGGCCCAAACACATCAGTATGTATGAGAACCAATAAAGCTCCTACCCTCTCACCAGTCTTGGTGAAGGGCGCCTTTGTCATTTTCCCCAATAAACAAGGTTCACATGTATCAGATTCCTCCAAGGAACTTGAATCTAGCAACCCATTTGCATGAAGTTGTTGAATGTGATTCTTGTTAATATGGGCTAATCGACAATGCCATAGGAAAGCACCAACTGAACCACTCAGTTTGGTCCTCTTGTTATTTATGTTACAAACAGAGTTATCCATGTCCAACACATACAGACCATTGCATAAAGTACACTTCCCATAGAACATATTTGCAAATGAAAAAGAACAAGAGTTCTTATTTATTTCAAACTTAAATCATTTCTTTGCTAAGCAAGGAATGGATACAATGTTCTTAGTAAGCGAAGGTACATAATAGCAATTATCTAACTCTAACTGAAGTCCAGAAGGTAAGGAGAGAGTCAAAACTCCTACAGCAACAGCAGCAACTTGTGCCCAGTTCCCAACCCGTAGGTCAATCTCTCTAGCCTGCACCGATCTACTTTTCTTGAGCCCCTGCATATTAGTACAAATATGAGCTCCACATGCGGTATCCAATACCCATGACATTGAAGTAGAAAGGTTGACTTCTGTAACAAAAATACCTGAGCTAGAAGCTAAGACCAAGCCTTTCTTCTCCTCATTCTGAAGTTGCTTGTAGTCCCTCCTCCAGTGACCCTGCTCGCCACAGTGGAACCACCTCTGTTCCTTTGACTTCTTTGCCTTTTTCTTCAGTGCCTTGGTGAGACCTTTAGCACTGCCCTTAGCACGTGCCTTACCCTTCTTCTTCATCTTCTTGGTCGCAGGGACCAAAAGAATAGAATTGGGTTTGGTCTTACCCATTTCACACTCGGCTGTTTGGAGCATATTTAGTAGTTCCTCCCTCATGCAATCAATTCGGTTCATGTTGAAATTAATAATAAGCGGACTAAAGCTAGGGGGCAAGGACTGCAGAATAAGATCCACAACCAGCTCATTGTCTATGGCATGTCCCAGTCTCCTGAGATGATCCACATTCCCAATGAGTTTGAGAACATGGGGTCTCACTGGTGCACCTTTAGACAACTTGCACCGAAAAACAGCTTTGGTAGTGTCATATCTCTCAGTTCTAGCCTAAGCCTTGAACATCTGTTTCAGATGAGTGATCATTCTAAAAGCATTCTGCTCCTCATATTGCACCTGCAATTCAGGTGCCATGTTGGCTAGCATAAGACATGCAACTTCCAAAGAATCATCTTGATGCTTTCTAAAAGCATCTCTATTAGCCGCTCGGGCATTAGGCGCGGGAGTCGCAGGAAGAGGCTGTTCAAGAACATACAACTTTTTCTCAAGCTTGAGGACTATCCTCAAGTTCCGATGCCAGTCCATGAAGTTGGTTCCAACCAACTTATCCTTATCAAGGAGTGATCGCAGTGATAATCCGCCAGTGTTCGTAGCCATTGTTTCTACTACACCCAAGAAAAACAGATTAGTACTACTTCGAATCATTTAAACAGGTCTTGTTTTAAATGATTATGACTCCCACTATTTTAATCGAATTGACAACCCACAAAGTCAATCGGGAAATTTAAGACTTCCTGGTGAGATGGGATCTTTATTCCACATAAGGCTTCGCGTCCCACGAGGGTGGAATGAGATGCACAAAGTGACCCATGCTTTCTAAGGTGGGCTCGCCGACTGGTTGCTCCAAGCAACTCCCCTTGTTGAGACAGTCTAGGCATTTCATGTCCAGCGAGGGCTAGATATGGCATGAACCCTAACCTCTCAACGGTGCCTCTAGAGTTTCACCATGTGCTCATCACATATGAAAATCTAGTCAAGTCCATTCCTAATCGTTTATGCCCTGGGCCAATGAGTTTCCTTGCGAAGGCACACCCAGGTTAAAACTGGACTGGGGAAACCATTGCCACCACGCACTTTCTAAAGATAAGTGGGTGTGTCCCACGACGGTGGGAAACGGTTCACAACACCACTGATCAATAGCTTAGTGAGGGGTACGCGTTAGAAGGCTACTAGACTTGATATTACAATTGAGGGTTTTTGATTAAGGTCTCATAGGTTTTATCTTATGTCTAACAATACAGGCATGCAATCCTATAGTGATATCATAATGATAAAAGATCACAAGCATGCTTTAGCAGATTATGAAAGCGATAAAAGATGATGTGATCATAGCCCATTCAAGATATTGAACCAACCCATGCCAACAAGGGAGTTCAATTCTTGACCTAGGATTCAAGCCCCTAAAACTTGACCTAGCCTAGCCGACCTCTAGCTCTATCTTCAAGGTTGGCTCCAAGGTTCTTCTAGGGTAAACCGCCATCTTGCAAGGTCCAACACAGCTAGCTCACAAGCCCTAAGGCTCGGCCATGCTATGCTTGCGCCACCAAGCAAGCTTGCGCCACCATGCACGCTTGCGCCAATGTAGGATGCGCCCCCTTAATCTTCATCTTGAATTTTACAAAAATAAAGGAAAAAGATGACACGCAGGCCGCACAAGGATACAACACAGGCATGCTAAGGGGCTTGACTCATGACCACAAACATCATGCACAAACAAGGTACTTATTCATGCAATTCTACATGCTCATGAAAAACATAAAATCTGAAATTTTACTTTTTCATAAAACTAGTCTCTTTTTCTCATCTTCTAATCACAAATCTTTTGGTTATTTGCAATTAATTTTCATGATGATTTCATAAATCCTTTCGGCTGGCAATTTTGTCAGATCAAGAGACCCGGCTAGTCCGAAGACACAATGCCCGTCCTACTTGACAAAACTACGTGCGCCTTTGATCTTTAAATCAAACAAGAAAAGTAACCCAGAAATCCAAAAGAGATTGAAAAGATGATAGAAACAAGAAACCCTAATTTTTTCTACTTTAGAAAATCGTTTGCCATGCGATCATGCTATTAACGAAAATAGAAACATGGCATGTGAGCATGGAAGAAAAGCATGAAAACGTCATTCGAGTCTTGCAAGTCGCTTTGATACCACTGTTGGGAAACCCCGGGGATATTTTACAATTTTTCAGAGTCATATACATTACAAACACATTGCACAGCAGAAGAACATCCCCGAAACAGGTCGGTCCCAAAAATCCAGTGAAGATCGCAAGCAAGAGAGTCGACACGATGAGTTAGGAAGTACCTTGAAGCAAGGAGAAGTCGATGTCGTGATAGGCGCCCAAGTGTGCGCCCTCTGCAGTTTCACACACACGGATGTCTCGAGCTTTCTTCTTCCTCACCCGGAGCTAGCCTCAAGAAGAAGATTGTCGCCTTAGGGGAGCTCTCCAAGCTACTAGCGCCACCACCAAGAGGAGATGCGCCTAGGAGAAGGAGGAAGAAGGGATGCCGCAAGTCTTGTTCTTTCTTTGCGCCAAGGAAGAAGGATGAAGCTTGCCCACGCCCTTTGATGGAAGAAGAGCAGCCCCAAGAGTCCACGCCGTCGCCCCTCCAAGTTGTTCACGCCTCCATGGATATGATAAGTGTATGAGAGGGGTTCGGCTAGGTCTCTTCAAATAAGGGGGAGAGGCGGTTAGGGTATCTTAGGAAAGTGTTGGCGATTAGGGCATTAATCTAGGGTTTTGTTTAATCTAATTACTTGATTAAAACCCTTAATTACATGTGATAATAACTTGCCTAAACAAGCACTAGCCACATGTGCCCAAACTATTTTCAATTAAGCACAATTCTCATGTATGCGCCAAGACTAGGTCAAGGTAACATGAGAGCTTGCCTAATTTGGTTTGGGCGTAAGTCCTAATCCAATTAGGACTTCTAATAGATTAATTTCAGCCCCCACATGCGCCAATCACAACTAGATTAATATCTCAAGTGATTGGGGACCAATTCCTAATCCAAATCAACCTCCTAAAGATACCAATCTAGCACTAGGCGCCAATCCTTGTCCAACTAGGATTCTTGCATGCGCCTATGCCATTAATTCCTCCCCATTATACCCTTTAATCCTCTTAGCTCTTCATTACAACTTATTAGTGAGCCCAATTGAGCAATGGGCCTAGCCCAAAGTCCATTATGCATATAAACCAAGTTATTGGATCCAATCCAATTTAATCCAAGGTCAAATGAGGCTAACCATGGTTAAATTAGTCAATATGCCAAAATTGGAAGTTTGCCCTAATAAGTTTCTTCCATCTCATTAGGCCCATTAGCACTAATGAAATCTCCAAAATAGATTTGAGTTATCCAATAACTCAATCTAAAGGCTACTCGATCAATATAAAAACTCGAGCATCAAGGTGTGCGACCCTGTAGGTTCCTCTAACGCTGGCAGTGCTGACCAAAGGTCACCACAAGCAGTGAGTGGCACCTAGCAGTGCATCACTGCTACCCAGGTTTTTGGAATGGATATCGACTTCGACATCCCCATCATCGTAACTAGGTACAGATGCATCACAGTCTCTTTGCCGAGCTGATATCTGATTGGACAAGTGTGTCACCACTTGTTTTCACCCAATCACATGGCTATGACTAAATCAGGTTCTCACCTAGGTATGGCCATACACTTTCAGTCATAGTACCATAGAGGAGCTCCATGGATATCATGCTTCCCTTAAGAAGGGGCAAATCCTTTGTCTGTCCATTGTCCTTCTCATATGGGTCGTGACATGCTCAATGACAACCGTTATTACCTCCCAACTACGGCGAGGTGTTAGGTTGTATCAAAGCATATCCCTAACCATATAGAATGACCAATGACCTCAAGTCAAGGGATCAATGCATCTCCTATCACTTGTGAGGATGACTTGTGACCCCAAGTCATTGCCTCACAGCGGGTCTATCCAGTATATTCAACACTGATATACTCATATGTCTGCGTTAGCACCTTGTGCCTAACCAGCCTATATACTAGTCTCATGAGTACCAGAGCTATCCCATATCCACTCAGGTACATTGACTAGGGACAATTATTTGAGCACAGATCCAATCTGTCTCCAGGGACCTTATCATGTAAGTACATAAACGCAGATGTAAACAAACATGGATAATGACAATGCCATAATGATATATAACTATCAATGTCAAGTAGTACAAAGATGGACCAAAACTAGGTCCTAGGGCATATACACCAACATACAAGTGCACGGATACTTGAAGTAATAAAGAAAGATATCGAACCACAGAGACCTTATTGTTAAGTACCAAACAATTGTATTCTTACTAGCTAAGCAATTGATTATAGTGCAAGTAAATGATAGAAAGAACACAAAATCAGAGAGATAAACTAGGACTAGGGTTTCATCCACCTTAACTTCAATGACCAGACAGAATAAAAGGTTGTCAGACTAATTTTATCATGATAAAGATATAATTTACTTCATAAAAGGATTATTTCACTTTCGTGCAGACAATCATGCAGGGACCGATCCACGCTTTCACGCAAGATCTATCCCAAGCTGAAAATAAGTAAATCATCAATCAAAGAACTCAAGGATCACATTCGTGCATCCGAATCCTAAGTTGATTATCTCAAGTGGAATATCAAGGATCACTTTCGTGCATCCGAGTCTCAACACAGGTTCTACTTATGGTTCTCCAATGCTCCGTTCCTCACTTTCGCACAAGATCTTTACGTTTAACAAAATAACTCAATCCTAGATTCAAATTATCAAACATGGCAATTATTCTTCTAAAATTGAGAAATTAGAACTAACCTAATTTCTTACGGTGAGTTCCTAATATTCAATTTTAGGGTTCCAAGTTCTCAAGCAAATCACTTTTCAGTCCATATTGCGAAAACTCTAAAATCATGCATGATAATAAGAAAGCTATGGAGAATTATAGGCAATCGTCACATAAGTAGAATTATCATAACAAAATTATACTGACGAAATAAAGATTATCTAGTCATATAAAATCAAGGGGATTACACCCTATGTCCCATAAAGATGTTTAAGCTAGCATGGAGGAAGAATTACAATAAATCATAGTTTAGAATGATCAGAAATCGAAAGGAAGGGAAAAACAATTTTACAGCACGGCTGTAAGGAAAATTACACCCATAATTTGCTCCTAGAACCCGCGATGAACAGTGCCGACACCCACTCTTTCGTCAACACAGGTTCTACTTATGGTTCTCCAACGCTTCGATCCTTACTTTCGCACAAGATTTTTACGTTTAACAAAATAACTCAATCCTAGATTCAAATTATAAAATATGACAATTATTCTTCTAAAATTAAGAAATAAGAACTAACCTAATTTCTTACGGTGAGTTCCTAATATTCAATTTTAGAGTTTCAAGTCCTCAAGCAAATCACTTTTCAGTCCATATTGTGAAAACTCTAAAATCATGCATGATAATAAGAAAGCTATGGAGAATTATAGGCAATCATCACATAAGTAGAATTATCATAACAAAATTATACTGACGAAATAAAGATTATCTACTCATATAAAATTAAGGGGATTACACCTTATGTCCCATAAAGATGTTTAAGCTAGCATGGAGGAAGAATCACAATAAATCATAGTTTAGAATGGTCAGAAATTGAAAGGCAGGGAAAAATAACTTTACAGCACGGCTTTAAAAAAAATTACAGCCGTAATTTGCTCCAAGAACCCGCGATGAACAGTGCCAGCGCCCACTCTTTCGTTGATTTCTCCTCCGATTGAGATCCTTTCTCTCTGAAACTTCTGGGGTATCGTCTCCTCTTTCAAGCGAAGCTTTCCCTCAAATTTTACGGCCGGAGATGTGTTGTACGCTTCCCGACGATGAAACCTAAGGCGGCGGCGTGTAACTCAATTTCTCCCTCGATTGTGGATCAAAATTAGGGCTTTCGCCCTTGGCGTGTTCTCCTCCTCTGAGGCTCTCTTTTTCCTTCCTATAGCTTTGAATTTAAGGGCCTAGATCGTCCGCAATCGATCGTGCAAAAATCAGGCTTCAATTTGACCGTGGAATTCGCGAGCCAGAAATAGAATTACGGCCGTGAAATCCGTTACGACCGTGCCATATTTTTGTCAAAGTTCTTCCGTACAGTATTTGACAAGAATTATGATACCGTGTAATGTTTTACGACAGTGCCGTAATTTCTAGAAATATTTCGGGTCGGAAGTTGCTTCAAAATACGGCACCGTGATTTTAGTTACGGCAGTGCCGTAATTTCTCTAAAAACTTATGTATGGAAATCACCCAAAATATGGCAGTGCTGCAGAATTACGGTAGTACATGGAAATAGGGTACCGTAATTATAACTGCGGTAGTGTCGTAATTTGGGTTTTGGCTCTGATTCGCGTGAAATTTGTCATGTAACTTCTTCTTGATGATGAGAATTCTTCTATGTATATGATTTTGCTTGAAAATGCCTTAAAATCATACCTTTTTACCTGAAAATCATCAAAAACCAAAATAGAAGTAGATTCTGCAATATTTGATAAAAAAGGCATAAAAATAAGCAAAATAGTATAAATATGACACAAAAAGACCAATGAAATGACATAAAATATACTATAAATTTTGGTGTCATCAGACGCATCGGTGGTCTTGCTACAGGGAATGAAGTGGGCCATCTTAGAGAATCAGTCAACTACTACGAAGATGGAATCATGTCTCAGGTCTTGCCAGGGGCCCTCGGGTAAAGGAAGAGGTGTGTAAAGGCCAGTATTGTGCCGTTGAATTTTGGACACTTGACAGGTCATGCAATGTTCCACTACCCTAGCCACATCTCTCCCAAAGGCGGGCCAATAGAATCTCTCCTCAACCATAGCCTAAGTCTTGTCTCTCCCATGGTGGCCTGAAGATCCACCACCATGTATTTCCCAAGCCAGGAAGTCTCGCATGGATGTCTTAGGAATACAGAGCCGGTTTCCTATAAAAAGGTACTTGTCCCTAATGGTAAATTCAGCATGGGTATGGGGGTTGTGAGTCTTGTCACTATAGATCTCACCAAAGTCAGGGCAATCCAGATACTCATCCCACAATTGCTCAAAACCAGTGACGGTGGCCCTCAACGTGTGCAATAATAGCGTCTGCCGACTCAAGGCATCGGCCATCTTGTTTTGGGTGCCTGACTTGTGCTTGAGCACAAACATGTATTGCTGCAAGAACTCAACTCACTTGGCATGGCGTGGGTTCAACTTGGCTATTCAGATACACAAGAGCCTGATGGTCACTATTTAATATGAACTCCTTATGAATCAAGTAATGCCTCCAATGTTTCAAGGACTAGACCACGACATAAAATTCTTTGTCATAAGTCGAGTACCGTTGCCTGACATCATTTAACTTTTCACTAAAGAAAGCTATGGGGTGTCCATCTTGACTCAAGGTACCCCCAATCCCAACCCCAGAGGCATCATAATCAACCATGGAGACTTTACTAAAATCGGGTAATCTCAAGACCAGGGCAGTGGTGATTTTAGACTTCAGCTCAAGAAAGGCCTTCTCGGCCGCGGGTTTCCACTCGAAGGCCATCTTCTGTAAGAAATTGGTAATGGCGGTGACAACAGTGCTAAATCCATGAATAAAGTGCCTATAGAAGGTGGTGAGTCCATGAAAACTCCTCACCTCCATAATGGACGTGGGTGTGGGCCACTCAACCACAACCTTGATCTTAGTAGGATCAACCTTAAGCCCTGCATCGGAGACAATAAACCCAAGGAACTCTACTTCCTTGGTAATGAACACACACTTTTTTAGATTGAGAAACAACCTCTCTTCCATCAGGATATCTAATAGGGCCCGAGTATGCTCTAGGTGTTCTTCCTTGTTATTGCTAAAGATTAGTATATCATCAAAATAAACTACAAGGAATTTCCCTATATAAGGTTTTAGCACATGATTCATTAGCCACATAAAGGTGGAGGGGGCATTGGTGAGGCTAAAAGGCATCACCAACCACTCATAAAGGCCATCGGTAGTCTTGAAAGCCATCTTCCATTCGTTCTCTTCCCGGATCCTGACTTGATGGTACCCACTACGTAAATCTTGTTGGGAAACCCCGGGGATATTTTACAAATTTTTCAGAAACAAATACAATGTACAGCGGAATAATATCCCCGAAACAGGCCGGTCCCAAAAACCCAATGAAGATCGCATGCAAGAGAGTCGACACGATGAGATAGAAAATACCTTAAAGCAAGATGAGGCCGATGTCGAGGTAGGCGCCCAAGCTTGCGCCCACTGTGGTCTCACACACACGGATGCCTCGAGTCCTCTTCTTCCACGCCCGGTGCTAGCCTCGGGAAGAAGATCCAAGCCTTAGGGAGACCTCCACTTCACTTGTGCCACCTTCTAGAGAAGTTGCGCCAAGGAGGAGGAGGGAAGAAGACAAGCCACCAAGCTCCAATGCTCCAAACGCCAAGAGGAAAGGAGGAAGGTTGCTTGCGGCTAGGGAATGGAAGATGTTCGCCCAAGTTCTCCTTGTTCTCGCCCCTTCTATTGTTCACGCTTTCAAGCAATTCATATCTCCAAGAGGGGTGACTAGGGGTTATATTTATAGCAAGGAGAGGCGATTAGGGATGGCTATGATCAAGCCAAGTGGGTGGCTTGGAGAAGAAGTAGGAAATAGAATTATTTTAATAATTAATCAAGTCCTAATCCAATTAGGAGTCTAATTAATTATTTAAATAATCAAGTCCTAATCCAATTAGGACTCTAATTAATTACTTAAATAATCAGCCCTATTAAATAGGACTCCAATTAATTAATTAATTAATTAATTAATTAGCCCATAAATGATTAAATCAACTTAGATTAACCATATGTGTCATAGGCGCCAACCCTAGTCTAACCAAGGTTAAACATACGCCTACACATTCTTCTCCTTAAGCCCATTTAACTTATTAATAAGCCCAACTATAGAATGGGCCTAGCCCAAGGTCCATTATGCATGTCAATCAACCCATTGGATCTAATCCAATTTAACTCAAGGTCAAACTAGGTTAACCATGGTTACTTTGGTCAATATGCCAAAAATGGAAGTTGGCCCTAATAAGTTTCTTCCATCTCATCAGGCCCATCGGCGCTGATGAAATCTCCCAAATAGATCCAAGTCATCCAATAACTCAATCATAAGGTTTCTCGATCAATACGAGAACTCGAGTATCAAGGTGTGCGACCCTGTAGGTTCCTCTGACGTTGGCAGTGCTGACCTAAGGTCACCACAAGCAGTGAGTCGCACCTAGCAGTGCATCGCTGCTACCCAAGTCATCGGAATGGATATCGATATCGATATCCCCATCATCGCAATCAGGTACATATGCATTACAGTCTCTTTGCCGAACTGATATCCGATTGGACAAGTGTGTCACCACTTGTTTTTATCCAATCTCATGGTTATGACTAAATCAGGTCTCACCTGGGTATGGCCATACACTTTCAGTCATAGAACCATAGAGGAGCTCCATGGATATCATGCTTCCCTTAGGAAGGGGCAAATCCTATGTGTGTCTATTGACCTTCTCCTATGGGTCATGACATGCTCAATGACAACTGTTATTACCCCCCAACTACGGCGAGGTGTTAGGTTGTATAAAAGCATGTCCCTAACCATATAGAATGGCCAATGACCTCAAGTCAAGGGATTAATGCATCTCCTATCACTTGTGAGGATAACTCGTGACACCAAGTCATTGTCTCGCAGCGGGTTGGTCCAGTATATCCACCACTGATATACCCATATGTCTGCGTTAGCACCTCGTGCCTAACCAGCCCATATACCAGTCTCACAAGTTCTAGAGTTGTCCCATATCCACTCTGGTACATCGACTGGGGACGATCATTTGAGCATAGATCCATCTATCTCCAGGGACATTATCATGTAAGTACATAATCGCAGATGTAGACAAACATTGATAATGACAATGCCAGAATGATATATATATATATAAATATCAAAGTCAAGTAGTACAATAATGGACCAAAACTAGGTCCTAGGGCATATACACCAACAATCTCCCACTTGCACTAAGACCTAGAGGTTGAGGAATCTCAACCCCATATCTCTAGCGTGACAGTCATGCTTCTGCTGCGCCAAAGCCTTGGTCAATGGGTTTGCTAGATTGTTCTCTGTATCAACTCTGCTAATCTTGACATCACCTCTGTCTATGATCTCTCTGATCAGGTGAAATCTTATGAGTATATGCTTGGATCTTTGATGAAACCGTGGTTCTTTGGCTTGTGCAATTGCTCCATTGTTATCACTGTAGATTTCAATGGGATCCACTGCACTGGGAACCACCTGAAGTTCAGAAATGAACTTCCTTATCCAAACAGCTTCTTTGGCTACCTCAGAAGCGGTCACATACTCAGCTTCGATTATAGAATCGGCAATAGTGGATTGCTTGAAGCTCTTCCAGCAAATAGCGCCTCCATTCATCTTAAACACATAGTTGGCCTGCGATCTAACATCGTCAGGGTCAGACTGGAAAGACGCATCAGTGTTGCCCTGCATACTGAGCTCTTCCTGTCCCCCATAGACTAGGAAAAAATCCTTACTTCTTCTCAGATACTTCAGGATGTTCTTTACAGCCACCCAGTGCTGTAAACCAGGATTGGATTGGTATCGGCTGGTTATGCTCACAGCATAAGCCACATCTGGTCCAGTACACAACATTGCATACATGATCGATCCCACTACCAAAGTATAAGGCACTCGACTCATGTCATCCCACTCAGCTTGTGTGGTGGGACACTGGCTCTTTGAGAGAGTAAGGCCATGTCTCACTAGAAGGTACCCTTTCTTGGATTGCTCCAAGCTAAACCTCTCCAGGACCTTATCAATGTAAGTACTTTGACTAAGGGCTAGGAGCCTCTTGGATCAATCCTTGTAGATCCTCACACCTAGGATATAGGCGGCCTCCCCTAAGTCCTTCATCTCAAAACACTTCCCTAACCATGTCTTCACAGCTTGAAGACTAGGGATGTCGTTCCCGATGAGTAGTATGTCATCGACATACAAGACCAAAAAAGTCACCAAGCTCCCACTGAATTTTCTGTATACACAGGCGTCATCTTCGCTTTTGATGAAGCCATAATCTCTCACAGCTTCATCAAATCAAAGATTCCAACTTCGAGATGCTTGCTTTAATCTATAGAAGGATCTCTTTAGCCTGCAGACCTTATTGGCCTCTGCAGGACGGATGAAGCCATCAGGTTGTGTCATATACACATCCTCGGTTAGTTTCCCATTAAGGAAAGTTGTCTTTACATCCATCTATCATATCTCATAATCATGATATACAGCTATAGCAAGCAGAATCCTAATGGATTTGAACATAGCAACTGGCGAAAAGGTTTCAACATAGTCCACCCCGTGGACTTGTTTGAATCCCTTAGCCACTAGTCTACCTTTATAGGTAACCACATTGCCATCCATGTCTGTCTTCTTCTTGAAGACCCATTTACACCCTATGGGTTTTACCCCATCAGGTATCTCAACCAAATCCCAGACTTGGTTAGCTGACATGGAATCCATTTTGGATCTCTTGGCGTCAAGCCATCTCTCGGAGTCCAGTTCACTGACCGCCTCATCATAAGTCTTGGGTTCATCCTCAATGATGAATATCTCATCGTGTTGGGTCGGCAGCGACCCATACCTCTCAGGTGCACGACGAATCCTCCCAGACCTACGTGGGGCCTGTGTCTGAGCCTCAGGTTGCCCATCAACTAGGTGGCTCAGGTTCCATCTATACATTTTGTGGTTGCTCTTGGACATCGTCCAAGTCAAACTTCCTCCCACTAACTTCTTTCATGAGAAACTCTTTCTCTAGAAAGGCAGCATTTTGAGCAACAAATACTTTGTTCTCAGTGGGATTATAGAAGCAGTAACCCTTAGTTTCCTTAGGGTACCCCACAAATATACATTTATCATATCTAGGTTCTAGCTTGCTAGAATCCTGATGCTTGACATAAGCCTCACATCCCCAGATCTTGATAAAAAATAAATTAGGGCATCTCCCACTCCATACCTCATATGGTATTTTGGAGACACTTTTAGATGGAACGTTATTCAGTATTATAGAAGCTATATTAAGCGCATGTCCCCAGAATGAGGGAGGTAGAGTTTCATGACTCATCATACATCGAACCATGTCCAACAAAGTTTGATTTCTCCTTTCAGACACACTATTCCATTGGGATGTTCCAGGAGGAGTGAGTTAGGATAAAATCCCACACTCTCTAAGATAGTCAAGAAACTCACCACTCAGGTACTCTCCACCATGATCTGATCGAAGAGCCTTAATGGATCTACCAAGTTGGTTCTCTACTTCATGTCTGAACTCTTTGAATTTCTCAAATGATTCAGACTTATGTCTCATTAGGTAGACATAACCATATCTACTGAAATCATCAGTAAATGTGATGAAGTAGTTGTGGCCTCCTCTGGCTTGCTTATTGAATGACCCACACACATCTCTATGTATGAGATCCAACAGACCTCTTGCCCTTTCACTAGTCTTGGTGAAAGGCGCCTTTGTCATTTTCCCTAACAAACTAGGCTCACATGTATCAAATTCCTCCAAGGAACTTGAATCTAGCAACCCATTTGCATGGAGTCGTTGAATGCGATTATTGTTTATATGGGCTAATCGACAATGCCATAGGAAAGCACCAACTGAACTACTCAGTTTGGTCCTTTTATTATTTATGTTATAAATAGAGCTATCCATGTCCAAGACATATAAACCATTGCATAAAGACCCTTCTCATAGAACACATTTGCAAATGAAAAAGAACAAGAGTTCTTATTTATTTCAAATTTAAATCCCTTCTTTGCTAAGCAAGGAATGGATACAATGTTCTTAGTAAGCGAAGGTACATAATAGCAACTATCTAGCTCTAACAGAAGTCCAGAAGGCAGGGAGAGAGTCAAAACTCCTTCAGCAACAGCAGCAACCTGTGCCCCTTTTCCAACCCGTAGGTCAATCTCTCCAGGCCGCACCAATCTAGTTGGGAGGTCATAACGGTTGTCATTGAGCATGTCACGACCCATATGAGAAGGTCAATGGACAGACATAGGATTTGCCCCTTCCTTAGGGAAGTATGATATCCATGGAGCTCCTCTATAGTTCTATGACTGAGAAGTGTATGGCCATACCCAGGTGAGAACCTATTTTAGTCATAGCCATGTGATTGGGTGAAAACAAGTGGTGACACACTTGTCCAACCGGATATCAATTCGGCAAAGAGACTGTAATGCATCTGTACCTAGTTGCGATGATGGGGATGTCGATGACGATATCCATTCCAATGACCTGGGTAGCAGCGATGCACTGCTAGGTGCCACTCACTGCTTGTGGTGACCGTTGGTCAGCACTGCCAGCGTCAGAGGAACCTACAGGGTCGCACACCTTGATACTTGAGTTCTCATATTGATCGGGAAGCCTTATGATCGAGTTATTGGATAACTCGGATCTAATTGGGAGATTTCATCAGCGCCAATGGGCCTGATGAGATGGAAGAATGTTATTGGAGCCAAACTTCATTTTTGGCAGGTTGACCCGTATTTGACCATGGTTGGTCACATTTGGATTAGGGTTGCATTGGATTGGATCCAAATGCTTAATCAACCCATGTGATGAAGTTTGGGCTAGCTCATTATCCAATGAAGCCCAATAACAAGTTCTCATGAAGAGAAAAGAGGCTAAAAGGGTATAATGGGGAGAAGCCCAACCCCATTGGTGCCTAAGGGGCATAATGGGGTTAGGGTGGCAAAATTGCTTCATTAAGGAAGCAATTGGCACCTAGCCCTTCTCCCTTGATGGTATGTATGCCTTTAAGGCATGTCTTGGGCTGATATGTTGCTTGGGCAATTATGGATAGGTTGAATGAAGTTTATGGTAAAGTCTTGGAGACTTTCCTTGCATCAAACCTCCTCATCTTAGCCCTACACTTGTCATGATCCTAGCCCTTGCCCTAACCGCCACTTGCCCTATATATGTGACCCTAGCCGCCCCCTCTTGCAAGTATTCATCCTTGGAAGCGTGGACACTGAAGGTCCCCTAAAGGGGGCGAAACCCTAAAGCATTGGCGCATATGGAAGATGCAAGCAGCGGAAAGGGGGTTTCTAGATCTTGCATGCTATATGATTAACAAAAAGAACCCGATTGCATATAGAGAAGGATCATACCATAGCCATTTCTAGATGGCGCCTTGGAAGCAAAGATCAAACTGGATCTTCTCCAGAGGTGACGCACACAATTGATGTCGCCTACTCCTCCTTGCGATCCTTGTGCTAGCAAGGTCCAAAGATGTCTTTGTCGAGTGAAAGGGAAAAAGAACTTCTTGGCTTGGCGATTTTTCCTTATCGTCTATTCCTCTCCTCCACGCAAGAATGCCCCAAGAGCCAAAGCCGAATTGGCGACAAAGCGTGAAGGCGTGAGGAGGGAAAACGTGAAACGTGGTCACGTTGAGAAGTGCTATCCAAAAATAGCATATAACTTCTCCACATGCGATCTTGGGTTTACCCCAATCGCAAACTCCACTTCACCCTTGAACCATGCGCTCATTCATGAGCCGGTTCACTTGAATTTGGTTCAATAACCAAATAAACCAAGCCATAAGTCCAGATCACATTAAAACCCTAAGGTATTTGATCTGACCGTTCATCTCCTGATGCTCCTGATCTCACCGATCCAGCATCCATTTTCTCAATCGAAGCTTACCGATCTCAAGCCCTAATCAATCAAACATGATCAGACCAGATCTCACTTACAATCAGAGATTAAATCCCTTTAAACTGAACCTGAACAATTCAGTCCACACGATCTGACTTAAGTAAGCCATATCATCAAATTGTGCGACCCTGAGGGTTTCCTTTAAATGTCGGTAACGATAACTTACGTTATCACGATCAGTGAGGGGTATCTAGCAACAAATCACTGTCTCCCGATATAAAGGAAAGAGTCTTCCAAGACTACACCCAAACCACAGCACAAGTGTGAATCCAACTCACAAGGCATGCATAATTCCTTTGCCACTGGATGTTCTTATTGGACAAGCGTGTCAAGCTTGTAGCTCCAATATGATGAGCATGATTAGATCAGATGAACACAGTCACCTGGGTATGGCCATACACTTTCTCAATCATCTCATCCAGGGGGCCCCTTTAGAACATCACACTCCTTAAACAAGGAGACGGCAATCCTTTGTCTATCACTAGTGCCCTAACCTGACTCAAGCTCACCATCCAAGATAGTCTATAATCATTATGTTTCAAATGATATTGAACTACCTCAAAACAATGACAATCATCATTTAGAAACACAAGTGATCTCAAGTCAGAGGAAATGTGCCACTTGATACAATCAAGGAATATTCATATTGTGACAAGCAATTGAATATCCTAGTAGGGTCTGTCCAGTACATCCAATGTACCCATGAGTCTACATCTTATTCCATGCTCGAAGCATCCTATAAGATTAGAACACATATTAGTCTTAACCATATCAAGGCTATCTCATGTTCACCAAGATATCTCGACTAAGGACAAAACTGCATGTCAGCCCAGCTGAACAGCTTTGAGACATTATTCAGAAGTACAATTATTGCAGCAGACAATATAACAACCTGAATAACAACCATGCCTTTATAAACATAAGAGTTTATACATGATACTGATACAATCCCAAGGCCTCAAACATTAGCCTTAAGGGCATACCCCCAACAGACACAACAAGAGGGGCGAGAGCAAGGAACAAAGGTGGGCGCAACCTCTTCCTCTTCCATCATGTGTGGCCCTCCTAGCCGCCCCCTCTTCCATCATGCGTGGACACAACAAGAGGGGCGAGAGCAAGGAACAAAGGTGGGCGCAACCTCTTCCTCTTCCATCAAGTGGCCGCAAGTCTTCTACCTTTCTTCTTCTTGGAGCAAGTGAAGAAAGCTCTTGACGGTTTCCTCTCCTCTTCACCCTCGTTGGTGCATCCCTCCTAGGTGGTGGCGCAAGGCGATTAGAGCATCTCCCTAAGGCTTGGATCTTCTTCCCGAGGCTAGCACCGGGCGTGGAAGAAGAGGACTCGAGGCATCCGTGTGTGTGAGACTGCAGAGGGCGCACGCTTGGGTGCCTATCACAACATCGACCTCATCTTGCTCTAAGGTATTTCCTAACTCATCGTGTCGACTCTCTTGCTTGCGATCTTCACTGGGTTTTTCGGACCGGCCTGTTTCGGGGACATTCTTCCGCTGTGCAATGTATGTATGTATGCTTATAACTCTGAAAAATTGTAAAATGTCCCTGGGGTTTCCCAACAACCCCATGTGCTTAAGTTGATTGGGAACGTGGATCATCTCAAAAGACTAGGACACACCATGGATAACGAGCTGGTTGTGGATTTTATTCTGCAGTCCCTGCCCCCTAGCTTCAGTCCATTTATTATTAATTTCAACATGAACCGGATTGACTGCACTCGAGAGGAACTATTGAATATGCTCCAAACAGCTGAGCGTGAAATGGGTAAGACCAAACCCAATTCTATTCTTCTGTTCCCTACGGCCAAGAAGATGAAGAAAAAGGGTAAGGCACATGCCAAGGGTCCTACCAAAGCACTGAAGAAAAAGGCAAAGAAGTCAAAGGAACATAGGTGCTTCCACTGTGGCAAGCAAGGTCACTGGAGGAGGGACTACAAGCAACTTCAGAATGAGGAGAAGAAAGGCTTGGCCTTAGCTTCTAGCTCAAGTATCTATGTTACTGAAGTCAACCTTTCTACTTCTACGTCATGGGTATTGGATACCGCATGTGGAGCTCATATTTGTACAAATATGCAGGGGCTCAAGAAAAGTAGATCTGTGCGGTCTAGAGAGATTGACCTACGGGTTGAAAATAGGGCACAAGTTGCTACTATTGCTGTGGGAATTTTGACTCTCTCCCTGCCTTCTGGACTTTAACTAGAACTAGATCATTGCTATAATGTACCTTCACTTACTAAAAACATTGTATCAATTCCTTGCTTAGCAAAGAAATGATTTAAGTTTGAAATAAAGGAGAACTCTTGTTCTTTTTTAGTTGCAAACATGTTTTATGGGAAGGCTACATTGTGCAATGGGTTATATGTTTTGGACATGGATAGTTCTATTTGTAACATAAATAGCAAGAGGATCAAACTGAGTGGTTCAGTTGGTGCTTTCCTATTGCATTGTCGATTAGCCCATATAAACAATAATTGTATTCAACAACTCCATGCAAATGGGTTGTCAGATTCAAGTTCCTTGGAGGAATTTGACACTTATGAGCCTTGTTTATTAGGGAAGATGACAAAGGTGACCTTCACCAAGAATAGTGAGAGGGCAGAAGGTTTATTGGATCTCATACACAGTGATGTGTGTGGGACATTCAGTTTACAAGCCAGAGGAGGGTATAACTAATGCATCACATTTACTGATGACTTCAATAGATATGGATATGTCTATCTAATGAGACATAAATCTGATTCCTTTGAGAGAAGATCATGATGGAGAGTACCTAAGCGCTGAGTTATTTGACTATCTTAGAGAGTGTGAGATATTATCCCAACTCACTCCTCCTGGAACACCTCAGTGGGATGGTGTGTCTGAGAGAAGAAATCAAACCTTGTTGGACATGGTTCGGTCTATGATGAGTCATGCAACTCTACCTCCCTAATTTTGGGGTTTTGCACTTGAGATTGCTTCTCTTATTCTGAATAACGTTCCATCTAAGAGTGCTTCAAGGTACCATAAGAGGTATGGAGTGGGAGATGCCCTAACCTCTATTTTATCAGGAACTGAGGATGTGAGGCATATGCCAAATGTCAGGATTCTAAAGAGCTAGAACCTAGATCTGATAAATGTGTGTTTGTGGGTATCCTAGGGAAACTAAAGGATGCTACTTCTATGTCCCTACCGAGAACAAAGTCTTTGTTGCTCGGGGTGCTATCTTTCTAGAGAAAGAATTTATAATGAAAGAAGTCAGTGGGAGGAAGTTTGACTTGGACGAGGTCCAAGTGCAACCACAAGACTAGGAAATGGAACCTGAGTTGCCTGCACCGGTTGCTAGGCGGCCTGAGGCTCAAACACAGGTCCCACGTAGGTCTGGGAGGATTTATCGTGCACCAGAGAGGTATGGGTCGCTGCCGACCCAACACGAAGGCATCTTCATCATTGAGGATGAGCCCAAGACCTATGATGAGGCGGTTAGTGGACCGGACTCCGAGAGATGGCTTGAAGCCATGCATTCCGAGATGGATTCCATGTCAGCTAACCAAGTATGGGATTTGGTCAAGCTGCCTGATGGGGTAAAACCCATAGGGTGTAAATGGCTCTTCAAGAGGAAGACTGACATGAATTGCAATATAGTTACCTATAAGGATAGACAAGTGGCTAAAGGATTCAAACAAGTCCACGGGGTGGACTATGATGAAACCTGCTCGCCAGTTGCCATGATCAAATCCATTCGAATACTGCTTGCTATAGCTGCACATCATGACTATGAGATATGGCAGATGGATGTTAAGACAGCATTCCTTAATGGAAAGCTGACAGAGGATGTGTACATAACATAACCTGATGGCTTCATCCATCCTGCAGATGCCAATAAGGTCTGCATGCTAAAGAAATCCATTTATGGATTAAAGCAAACATCTCGAAGTTGGAATCTTCGATTTGATAAAACTGTGAGAGATTATGGCTTTATCAAAAGTGAAGATGATGCCTGTATATACAGAAAATTCAGTGGGAGCTTGGTGACTTTTCTGGTCTTGTATGTCGATGACATACTACTCATCAGAAACGATGTCCCCAGTCTTTAGTCTGTGAATACATGGTCAGGGAAGTGTTTCGAGATGAAGGACTTAGGAGAGACCACCTATATTCTAGGCGTGAGGATCTACCGGGATAGATCTAAGAGGCTCATGGTCCTAAGTCAAAGTACTTACATTGATAAGGTCCTAGAGAGGTTCAACTTGGAGTAATCCAAGAAGGGATACCTTCCAGTGAGACATGGCCTTACTCACTCAAAGAGCTAGTGTCCCACCACATAGGCAGAGAGGGATGGCATGAGTCGAGTGCCCTATGCCTCAGCAGTAGGCTCGATCATGTATGAAATGTTTTGTACTAAACCAGATGTGGCTTATGCTATGAGCATAATGTTGTATCCCAAGTTGTTTGGCGTGTACCTTGGACTAATCCCCGGCAACGGCGCCAAAAACTTGTTGTACTCCGCAAGTGCACGGATACTCGAAGTAATAAAGAAAGATATCGAACCACAGAGACCTTATTATTAAGTACCAAATAATTATTTTCTCACTAGCTAAGCAAACCGAATTTGATAGAAGTAACTATGTAGAGAATATGCTAAAGAGATAATCAGAGAGAAACATTGGGACTAGGGTTTCATCCTCCTTAATTCCAATGACTAGATTTAAATAAAAGGTCATTAGTCTAATTTCATCATGATAAAGATGAAATTTACTTGATAAAAGTATTGTCTCACTTTCATGCAAACAATCATGCAGGGACTAATCCTCGCTTTCGCGCAAGATCTATCCTAACGCTGTAGATAAGTAAATCATCAAACAAAGAACTCAAGGATCACTTTCGTGCATCCGAGTTATAGGTTGATCATCTCAAGTGGAATCTCAAGGATCACATTCGTGCATCCGAGTCTCAACACAAGTTCTACTAATGGTTCTCCAATGTTCCGATCCTCACTTTCGTGCAAGATCTCCACGTTTGACACAATAACTCAATCCTATATTCTAATTTTCAGACAAGACAATAAAATCACTAAAAATCAGAATTCAAAGAACTAACCTAATTTCTTACGATAAGTTCCAAACTCAATGATTTTTTAGGGTTCCAAATTTCACAATCAACTTTTCAGTCTATTTCGCAAAATTCTAAAACATGCATGACAATAAGAAAACTATGGAGAATCATATAGCAATCTATCACATAAGTAGAATCATCATAATAAAACTATTCTGATGAAAATAAAAGTTATCGAGTCATTAAAAATCAAGGGGATAGGAACTTACAACATGTCCCATAAGATGTTTAAGCAAGCATGGAAGAAGAAATACAATGAACCATAGTCTTAGAGTGACCAAAAAACCAAGAGAAAGGAGAAATAACGTTACAACATGGCTGTAATAGAAATTACAACCGTAATTTGCTTTGAAAATTCGCTGTGAATAGTGCCACGACGAATTGATCTCCTTTTGCTTCGAAATTACAACACGGCTGTAATAGATCAATCCCTCCACCAATTGATCTCCTTTTTCTCTGAAACTTCTGGGGTGTCCTCTCCTCCTCCAGTTGAAGCTTCTGTGTAAAAATCACAGCCTAAGGTGGCCACGATGCCTCTCGGCGTGAAGCCAAACTCTAAGCGCCTCTTTGTTGATTGCTCCCTTGATTCTTCCTAAAAATTGGGGCTTTTGGTCCCTTTATCTTCTCCTTTTTGAAATGAGTCCGCTGCATCTTTCGGATCTCAATTTGGATGTCTGGATCTCAAGATATAGTCTGCGCAAGAATTGGCCCAAAAAAATCGCGTATCCAGGTAGAAATTATGGCCGTGTTTTATTTTACGGCAGTGCCGTAATTTGGTTCAGTGTGTTTCTAAGCTAAAATTATAGCCCATAAAATATATTACGGCTGTGCTGTAAAATCAACTGAACTCTTTGGTTGAAATTGTCTGTAAATTACGGCCCGTGAAATAGTTTACAGTAGTGCCATAATTTTAGTGAATGTCTCTGTTCTGAAAGCGCTCCAAATTATGGCCATGTAATTTCTTACGGCGGTGCCATAAAATCCAGAAAACGTTCTGGTGAAAAACTCCCCAAAATTATGGCAGGTGTTCTGATATAGATTACAGCCCTGCTATATTTTGGTTTGTTGCTCTGATTTGCGTGTAATTTGCCATGTAATCTCTTCTTGATGATTGGAACCGTTCCATGTATTTGATTCTGCTTGAAAATGCCTTAAGATAGTGCCTTTTTACACGAAGATCATCAAAAACCAAAATATAAGTAGATTTTGCAACACTTGATAAATTTGGTACAAAAATAAGCAAAAGAGATTCAATTTAGCATGAAAAGATGTATAAAATGATACAAAATATACTATATATTTTGGTGTCATCAAAATACATAAGACTCAAACCTTGCTTGTCCTCAAGCAAGAATCAAGAAAATGACTAAAAGATAAACCTTTTCATGCTTAATAAATTTCTAACATACAACCATCAACGAAAGATTCCATCAATTGTTTCACAAAACTTCAAATAAACATATCATTCTTAGAATTCAACCCCCTAGATCCACGACTCAATCAAATAAAACTTTGCAACTTGTATAATAAATTGAGTTTTCAATCTCATGATTTCACCCAGTTTTCAGTTCAAATCTATCATACTTTTGTTTACAGGAATTAGGTTTCCAAGATCTTTTTCCATACATAATTTTTCCCTTTTTTATGTATTTTGTTTGTTTTTGTAAAGATGGCATGTACCCACTTAGATACACACTTTTTATTTTTGACTTCAACTCTTATGTTCGGTACCACTATCAATTTTGCATAGTGCCAAGTAGAGGAGTCTTATTCTTTTTCTCTCTCATTATCTTTTAGACATATACTTCAACCCATGTCTTAGGTACCACTATCAATTTTACATAGTGCCAAGTAGGGGAGCCTCTTACTGTTGGTGTATATGCCCTAGGACCTAGTTTTGGTCGACTTATGTACTACTTGACATTGATATTTATATATCATTCTGGCATTGTCGTTATCATTGTTTGTTTACACTTGCGATTGTGTACTTACATGATAATGTCCCTGGAGACAGATTGGATCTGTGCTCAAATAATCGTCCCCAGTCAATGTACCTGAGTGGATATGGGATAGCTCTGGTACTTGTGAGACTGGTATGTGGGCTGGTTAGGTACGTGGTGCTAACGCAGACACATGGGTATATCATTGGAGGATATATTGGATAGACCCGCTATGAGGCTATGACTTAGTGTCATGAGTTATCCTCATAAGTGACAGGAGATGCATTGATCCCTTGACTTGAGGTCATTGATCATTCTATATGGTTAGGGACTTGCTTTGATACAACCTAACACCTTGCCGTAGCTGGGAGGTTATAACGGTTGTCATTGAGCATGTCATGACCCATATGAGAAGATCAATGGACAGACATAGGATTTGCCCCTTCCCTAAGGAAGCATGATATCCATGGAGCTCCTCTATGGTTCTATGACTGAAAGTGTATGGCCATACCCAGGTAAGAACCTGATTTAGTCATAACCAGTGATTGGATGAAAACAAGTGGTGACACACTTGTCCAATCGGATATCAGTTCGGCAAAGAGACTGTAATGCATCTATACCTAGTTGCGATGATGGGGATGTTGATGTCGATATCCATTCCAATGACCTGGGTAGCAGCGATGCACTGCTAGGTGCCACTCACTGCTTGTGGTGACCTTTGGTCAGCACTGCCAGCGTTAGAGGAACCTACAGGGTCGCACACCTTGATACTTGAGTTCTCGTATTGATCGGGAAGCCTTATGATCGAGTTATTGGATAACTCGGATCTAATTGGGAGATTTCATCAGCGCCAATGGGCCTGATGAGATGGAAAAATATTATTGGAGCCAAACTTCATTTATGGTAGGTTGACCCGTATTTGACCATTGTTGGTCACATTTGGATTAGGGTTACATTGGATTGGATCCAAGTGCTAAATCAACCCATGTAATGAAGTTTGGGCTAGCTCATTATCCAATGAGGCCCAATAATGAGTTGTCATGAAGAGAAGAAAGGCTAAAAGGGTATAATGGGGACAAATCTTCTCCCCTAGGCGCCTATGGGCATAATGGGGAGAAGTGGCGCAATTTGCCTCATAAGGAAGCAATTGGCGCCTCCCCCTTTAATCCCTTATGGTATGAATGCCTCTATGGCATTACTTGGGGCGTAAGGCAAGGCCTTGGCGCACATAGAAGGACATGGGCTCTAAAAGGAATGGTTGAATGAGAATTATGGAAATGTCTTGGAGACTTTCCTTGTCTCAAACCTTCTCATCCTAGCCGCCCACTTGTCTTCATCCTAGCCTTTCATAAATCGCCTCTTGCCCTATAAAAGAGCACCTAGCCGAGCCCTCAAAAAGTGATCAATCCTTGGAGGCGTGAACACAAGAAGAGGGCGAGTGCTAGGAGCAAGGGCGCATCTTCCTTCCTCCTTAAGGTATTTCCTAACACAAGAAGAGGAGCGAGTGCTAGGAGCAAGGGCGCCTGCATCGGCATCGCTCTACATTGCTCTGAAGGTATTTCCTAACTCATCGTGTCGATGTAAGTCCCCTAAAAAGGGGGGCGAAATCCTAATAGGCGCAATCAGAGGTTTTAACACAGCGGAAGACAGGATTTCTAGATCGATTGCATGCTTGTCATATGATCAACTTTGATAAACTTATATACATCAAAAGATACATACCGATGCCATTTCTTGGATGGCGTCTTGGAAGCAGAGATCGAAAGGGCTCTCCTCCAAAGCGTGCGCACACAAGATGAATCTTGGCTTCTCCTTGTCGCTCCTTGTGCTAGCAAGGTTCTCCAAGTCTCCTGATCGAATGGAAAGAAAAGGGATGTTTTCTTTGCTTGGCCGAATCCTCTCCAAAGCGTCAAAGCTTTACCATACAAGAATGTGTCGAGAGGGGTGGGCGAGAGGCGAGAATAGAGCTTGCTCTCTACAAACGTGAGACGTGGTCTCAATTTGAGATCATGGCTTCTAAAAATAGCAAACCACGTCTCAATGCGACCATGGGTTTACCCCAAGCGCATTTTTGCTCTCCCCTTTGAACCATGCGCTCACATGATGAGCCGGTTCATTTTGGTTTGGTTCAAAGACCAATTAACCCAAGCCTTTGGTCTAGATCTCATTAAACTTAAAGGTTCAAGATCTAACCGTTCATCTCTTGATGCTCTTGATCTCACCGATCTAGCATCAACTCTCTCGATTAAAGCTTACCGATCTCAAGCCCTAATCAATCAAACATGATCAGACCAGATCTCACTTACAATCAGAGTTTAAATCCCTTTAAACTGAACCAAAATAATTCAGTCCACACGATCTGACTTAAGTAAGCCATATCATCAAATTGTGCGACCCTAAGGGTTTCCTTTAAATGTCGGTAATGATAACTTACGTTATCACGATCAGTGAGGGGTATCTAGCAACACATCACTGTCTCCCGATATAAAGGAAAGAGTCTTCCAAGACTACACCCAAACCACAGCACAAGTGTGAACCTAAGTCACTTGACATATGTGTTTCCTTTGCCACTGGATGTTCTTATTGGACAAGCGTGTCAAGCCTGTAATTCCAATATGATGAGAATGATTAGATCAGATGAAACATAGTCATCTGGGTATGGCCATACACTTTCTCAATCATCTCATCCAGGGGGCCCCTATAGAACATCACACTCCAATCAAGGAGATGGCAATCCTATATCTATCACTAGTGCCCTAACATGACTCATGTTCATTATCCAAGATAGTCTATAACCATTATGTTTCAAATGATATTGAACTACCTCAAAACAATGCCAATCATCATTTAGAAACACAAGTGATCTCAAGTCAGAGGAAATATGCCACTTGTTCGCATATAAGGATTATTCACATTGTGACAAGCAATTGAATATCCTAAGTAGGGTCTGTCCAGTACATCCAATGTACCCATGAGTCTACATCTTATTCCATGCTCGAAGCATCCTATAAGACTAGAACACATATTAGTCTCAATCATATCAAGGCTGTCTCATGTTCACCAAGATATCTCGACTAAGGACAAAACTGCATGTCAGCCAAGCTGAACAGCATTGAGACATTATTCAGAAGTATACATATTGCAGCATATGATGTAACAACCTGAATAACAACCATTGCCTTTATAAACATAGAGTTTATACATGATACTGATATAATCCCAAGGCCTCAAACATTAGCCTTAAGGGCATACCCCAACAATCTCCCACTTGCACTTAATCTAATGGTTGAGAAATCTCAAACCCATATTATTACAGTGCTTCTCATGCTTCTGCTGCGCCAGAGGCTTTGTAAGCGGGTCAGCTAGATTCTCATCTGTATGAACCTTGCAGATTTTGATCTCGCCACGATCAATGATCTCCCGGATCAAGTGAAACCTTCTCTATATGTGCTTGGACTTCTGGTGCGATCGTGGTTCCTTTGCTTGTGCTATTGCTCCAGTGTTATCACAGAAGATAACCAAAGGATCTGCACTCGAAGGAACAACACCAAGTTCCTTAACGAACTTACGAATCCACACTGCCTCCTTGGATGCTTCTGAGGCTGCAACATACTCGGCTTCTGTTGTGGAATCAGCAACAATTGACTGTTTGAAACTTTTCCACACCACTGCTCCTCCATTCAAGCTAAAAACATAGCCTGATTGCGATCGGAAATCATCCTGGTCAGATTGGAATGAAGCGTCAGTATATCCTTCAATACTGAGTTCTTCCTGACCTCCATATATCAAGAACATATCTTTGGTCCTCCGAAGATATTTCAAAATGTTCTTGACCGCAATCCAGTGTGCCTGCCCCTTGATTACTTTGGAATCGACTGGTCACGCTTAACCCGTAAGCAACGTCTGGGCGAGTACACAACATCGCATACATAATGGACCCAATAGCCGAAGCATAAGGCGTATTGTCCATTTCATCTTTCTCAGTCTGTGTTTGTGGACACTGACTCTTTGAAAGATTCAGACCATGTCTGACTGGAAGATATCCTCTTTTAGAATTTTCTAAATGGAATCTCTCCAGGACTTTATCGATGTAAGTACTCTGGCACAGCCCGAGAAGCCTCTTAGATCTATCTCTGTAGATCTTCACACCTAATACATAGGCTACTTCTCCTAAATCTTTCATCTGGAAACATTTTCTTAACCATGCTTTAACCGCATGTAGTTCAGGAATATCGTTTCCAATGATTAAGATATCATCGACGTAGAGGACTAGGAAAGTAATCACGCTCCCACTAAACCTCTTATATACACACGGGTCATCTTCATTCTTGATGAAACCAAATTCACAGATTGATTCATCAAAACGAATATTCCAGCTTCTTGATGCTTGTTTAAGTCCATAAATGGACTTCTTTAATTTGCATACTTTATGACGATCTGATGGATTAGTGAAACCTTCAGGTTGTGTCATATAGACATCCTCTTCTAATTTTCCATTAAGGAAAGCGGTCTTCACATCCATTTGCCAGATCTCATAATCATAATATGCTGCTATCGCAAGAATAATCCGAATAGACTTGAACATGGCTACAGGAGAGAAAGTTTCATCATAATCTATCCCGTAGATTTGTTTGAAACCTTTCGCAACTAGCCTGCCTTTATAGGTAACTACGTTATCATCCATGTCCATCTTCTTCTTGAAGATCCACTTACAGCCTATAGGGATTACTCCCTGTAACATCCCGTTATCTTAACCCCAAACAAATGGCACAATTCACAAATGATACAGGATGTTTCATATAAGATCGATTCATATGCTAGGTAAAACCGAGTTCAAGAAAAACACGATCTGAAAATTTCCATAAATCCATACATACAAATTCACAAAACACAAATCTCATAAATCACATAAGGGTACCTGCCACCACGCAATCCTTGCACTAGACATATGCAAGGCAACAGTTATATCAAATCCGATGGCATAAATACAATTCGATTCGAAATTCAAAACAAAGCCACAAAGTCGATTTTATAAACTCATACCAAACACCGAAACCAGGCTGAAGCCCGCGGTGACACAAAAATCAAACTCATAAGACTGCCATAGCCGGCAACACAATTCACATAATTCACATGGTTCACATAGTTCATATAATTCATGTTAAGGCCACAACCGGCCCCAAGAATTAAGCACAAAAGTTCTTAAAATAGCAAATAGCATAATTATCCACGCCAATGCACTCAAGAAATGCGCCCCTGCTCTATGCCTGAAAATAATGAGGGGTGAGCTACACAGCCCAGTGAGTGGATAGTCTAAATCGACCATCCAGAACATACATTCAAAAATATAGGCAGATTATTTTAAAAATCTTTAACAGGAACATTATGTCAACATATAACAAAATAAAGAAACAGAAGTCATATAGACAGTCAGATGTACACACTAGCATATAACAAACTCAGGTTCTAGAGTTTTACTCTAAACCAATTAAACACATATATTCTAAACCAACTAAACACACCATACTTAATTAACCTAGTTGTCCAGCATAATCAGTAGTGACCAATATGGTCTAACCCGGCTTGGCCAAAGCACTAGGAGCTGCAAAATCTCGTGCAACACATAAACATGGATAGTGAGTAGAATCAAGAGGTGGCCCCCGCCAGATCACGACGTGGCACTTTGCTCTCTCACCCCATAACACATCGATGGATTGTGTGTAGATTCAAGAGGTGGCCCCCGTCAGGTCATGACGTGGCACTTTGCTCTACGACACCCCATATCACAAAATGAGAGTGATGACATCAAGAGGTGGCCCCTGTCTGATCAAGACATGGCACTTTGCGTCTTATATCACCCCATAACATAAAAGAGTAATGACATCAAGAGGTGGCCCCTGTCCGACCAAGACATGGCACTTTGCGTCAAAACCCGTTCTCCCAAAAGGTTCCTACTGGACAACAGACATATCTTATTTCATATTTCACAAAGGTGGACTCCTAAGTGTCAACTAGACTCTAGGATAGTCATCACAAAAATCATATCGGGCAGGCTGAACATCAACCCCCATCACAATAATCATAATAGGCAGGCTGAACATCAACCTCCTCACATATCAAAAACAGGGCTGGAATTCAAACCCTTAACATATCACATAAAGACTATCCAATGAGTACCCGGTTACACTTAGCCATAGTCCTAACCAACACATAACACATAATATTCAAAATTCCCATAACCACATAATTTTCAAAAGTCACATAACCACATAATGTTCACAAATCACATAACAACGTATTATTCCAAAAAATCACATAAACACCTAATATTAAAATCACATAATTACATAATATTAACAATCATATAAAGTAGTGTGGTCCTTAGGTTTCATGCTAATTAGTTCAGTCAAACCTCACTAGGTTATCACCCAAATTTCTCAAACAATTTCTCAACATTGCAGTTAACAAGTATCCATAAAATCAACATAAAATGTAAAACATGTATTCTTACTAACGGGATAAAATCACTGATTTAATACTCAAAATTCATACTAAAAATATCTAGATAACAAGGACTTCATACTCAAAATTCAATGATTTAATGCTACCAAAATTCCCTATAAAAACACCTTAAATTTCATACAAATTCTCGGTTAAATAATCATCAAGATTTCGGTTTTCATAATTAAATCAAAATTTCAGTTTTTATAACAATTATCAAGATTATTTCGGTTTTCATAATTAACATCAAAATTCGGTTTTCATACCAATTATCAAGATCAATTCGGTTTTCATAATTAACATCTAAATTCGGTTTTCATACCAATTATCAAGATCAATTCGGTTTTCATAATTAACATCTAAATTCGGTTTTCATAACAATTATCAAGATCAATTCGGTTTACATGGAAAATTAGGTTTTCATGGAGAAATACAATTCGGTTCTCATGAATAACAATGCCCTAAATTCGGTTAAATACTCATCATATAATCACCTTTGTAAAATTTGGTTTTCATGATATAATCAACTTTACAAAATTCGGTTTTCATGATGGTGAAGTCTTGAATTTCGGTTTTAGCATGGTAAGATTTCCAACAAGCAAATATATCATCTAACACATCAATTAGCACAAACAAATAGATAGAAATCGATTAGACACCCCACTCACCTCTTAACCGAGAACACAAGGTGAAAATTCTCCAAAAACAATTCGTCTAAGGCTTGAAGTTCTACCAAGAATCGCCACCAAACACCAAGGAAAATTCGCCAAAGGGAAAGAGATGGAGAAATCGCCAAAATCGCTTCAAGAACTCTTCAATAACACCAAAATCGCCTTCTTCCTCCTAGCCGTCGCCCAAGGTTTTTCTTCAAGCCAAAAATCGCCAAAACCTCTACCCTAGTCGAAATTACTACTTAAACTTTGGGTTTTTAAATTTTAAACCCATTAACCAATTAATTTCAAAAGGGTTTAACCCATTTAACTAATAAATTTCGAATTTTAAATCTAATATCCAATAACCCAATAACCCATGGTTTAAGTGAAAATCCAATATGAATTTAAATTAACATCCAATTAATTAATTCACTTAAGCGCAAATCCAATAAGGATTTAATTAATATCCAATAAGGTCTAATTAATTAACTAACAACTTACAACCCATAATTCCTAATTAATTTATCATGAACAACTAATAATAATTTATCATAAATTAACAGCCAATAATCAAACAAATAATCTCTAATTAAATAACTATTAACAACCAATACATAAAAATATCACAGTCAATAATTTTAGACTAAATCAAAATAATGCTTACCAGGACTTAAGATCCTTGGATCTTACATCCCTCCCTCCTTATAAAGCTTTAGTCCTCTAAAGCTCAGCATCCATATCATCAAAGAGGTAAGCATAAAATTTCCTCATATCAGCTTCAGTCTCCCATGTCGCCTCCTCAACTGACTGATTTCCCCAGATAACCTTTACCAAAGGTATACTCTTGTTCCTCAAAACTTTATCCTTTCTATCCACAATCCGAAGAGGTCTTTCCTCAAATGTCAAGTCACTCTGAATCTGAAGAGGTTCTAACTCCAACACATGAGATGGATCAGGATGATATTTCCTCAAAGCAGAGACATGGAATACATTATGCACATGATCCAAAGCAGGAGGTAAAGCTAACCGGTAAGCCACTGGACCAATTCTCTCAATAATGTCAAAAGGGCCTACAAACCTAGGGCTCAACTTGCCCTTTTTGCCAAATCTCATAACACCCTTAGTAGGTGACACCTTCAAGAACACATGATCCCCTGCCATAAACTCCAAGGGACGACGACGGTCATCAGCATAACTCTTCTGTCTGTCCCGAGCAATCTTCAGTTTATCCCGGATCTCTCTAACCTTATCAGTAGTCTCCTGTACTGCATCAGATCTCAAAATCATTCTGTCACCAGTTTCCTCCCAACACAAGGGAGTCCTACACCTTCTCCCATACAAAGCCTCATAAGGAGCCATCTGAATACTGGAGTGGAAGCTATTATTATAAGTGAACTCTATCAAAGATAGATCCCGGTTCCACTCAGAACTCCAATCAACCACATAAGCTCTCAATAAGTCTTCTAGAGTTTGTATAGTACGCTCCGTCTGGCCATCAGACTGAGGATGGTATGCTGTACTAAAACTCAACTTAGTACCCAAACCCTCCTGTAAACTCTTCCAAAATCTGGACAAAAACCGAGAGTCCCTATCAGACACAATATCAACAGGAACTCCATGCAGTCTGATTATCTCATCAATGTACAATCTAGCCAGCCTCTCTAACGAATAAGTCATCTTAATCGGGAGAAAATGGGCTGATTTAGTGAGTCTATTAACAATCACCCAAATAACATCATGACCCAATCTGGTTCTGGGCAAACCACATACAAAATCCATACTGATGCATTCCCACTTCCACTCAGGAATAGGAAGGGGCTGCAACAAACCACCAGGCTTCTGGTGTTCAGCCTTTACAGTCTGACAGGTTAAACACCTAGAGACAAAATCATATACCTCTTTCTTCATACCCGGCCACCAAAAACTTTTCTTGAGGTCTTGATACATCTTAGTCACGCCAGGATGTAGAGAATATTTGGAGTTATGGCTGTCCTCCAATATTTCTTTCCTCAAGCTCGGTTCCTCAGGGACACATACCCTTCCACGAAACCGAAGAATACCATCATCAGACAGGCTAAAATCCTGAACTGCGCCATCAACCAGACTATCCCTGATCTGAACTAATTTCGGATCCACAGATTGCTGATCTCTGATCTTCTGCAACAAAGCAGACTGTACTCTGAGAAAAGCTACATAACCAGACTGAACTTTAGGAGAAACACTGATCCTGAGATCGCTGAACTCCTGCAGTAACCGCCACTCACTGACTCGTAAAGCAGCTACTGAAGTAACTGGATGTCTGCTCAGTGCATCCGCCACTACATTGGCCTTTCCAGCCTGATACTGAATAGAGAAGTCATAGTCTTTGATCAGCTCCATCCATCTTCTCTGTCTCATGTTCAACTCCTTCTGAGTGAAGATATACTTGAGACTCTGGTGATCAGTGAACAGATCAAACTCCTGACCCAACAAATAGTGATGCCATATCTTCAAAGCAAAGACTACGGCCGCCAACTCTAAATAATGAGTAGGGTAGTTCAATTCATACTCCTTCAGTTGTCTCGAAGCATAGGCTACTACAGAACCCTTCTGCATCAAGACACAACCCAACCCTTTGCCAGAAGCATCCGTATAAACAGTAAATCTTTCCCCATCACTAGGAATAATGAGGATTGGTGTACTAGTCAACCTTCTTTTCAGCTCTTGAAAGCTCTCTTCACACTTATCATCCCAAATAAACTTGGCCTCCTTTCTGGTCAATTTAGTTAAAGGACCCGCCAGCTTGTTGAATCCCTCAACAAATCGCCGGTAGTAACCTGCTAAACCCAGGAAACTCCTGATCTCAGTAGCACTAGTCGGTCTTCCCCAATTGAGGATGGCTTGCACTTTAACTGGATCCACAGACACCCCCTGACCAGAAATCACATGTCCAAGGAAACTGATCTTCTCTAGCCAGAACTCACACTTACTAGCCTTGGCATATAATCGGTTCTTCCTCAGAACCTCCAGCACTCTGCGCAAGTCACTGACATGATCTGAAGTAGTCCGTGAGTATACCAAAATATCGTCTATAAAGACTACCACACAAGAGTCAAGCAATTCATGGAATACCCTGTTCATCAAATCCATGAAGACAGCAGGTGCATTCGTCAGTACAAAAGGCATAACTAAAAATTCAAAATGCCCATACCTGGTCCTGAAAGCAGTCTTAAATATATCCTCATCCTTGACCCTAAGCTGATAATACCCTGATCTCAGATCAATCTTAGAGAACACTGTAGCTCCCTGTAATTGATCAAATAGATCATCAATTCTGGGAAGAGGATACTTATTCTTGATAGTCACTTGGTTCAATTGCCTGTAGTCTATACACATCCTCAGGGTTCCATCTTTCTTCTTTACAAATAGCACTGGCGCTCCCCAGGGAGAAGCACTAGGCCGAATATACCCTTTCTCTAGCAATTCCTCCAGTTGTTTCTTAAGCTCGGCCAGCTCTGAGGTAGCCATGCGATAAGGAGCTCTGGAGATAGGTGCCGTACCTGGCGCCAACTCAATGCCAAACTCTACTTCTCTAATCGGTGGCAAGCCTGAAAATTCTTCAGAGAACACATCAGGAAATTCTTTCACCACCGCCATCTGAGTCAAATCAGAAGTAGAATCATCCTGCACCTTAACATGCGCAAGATAACCCTTGCATCCACTAGCAAGTAACTTCCTGGCCTGCAGGAAAGATATCACATGCGGTCCTTGGTCTGACACTAGACCTCTCACAAAAAGCCGATTCCCATCTAGCAGATTTAAAGTGATTACTTTCTCAAAGCAATCCACAGAGGCATGATGTGAAGACAACCAATCCATACCTAGAATGACATCATAGTCTTGCATGTCTAAGAGGATTAGATCCACTAGAAACTCATAACCCTCTACATGTACCATACAGTCAGCACACACAGTGTCTGTAAATAATGATTTTCCTAAGGGAGTACTGACAGACACAACATAATCTAGCATCTTAGGTACAACAGGTAAATATGCAGCAAATCTAACAGATACAAAAGACAGATTTGCACCAGGATCAAATAGAATGCGAGCTAACTGATCAAATACAAATAAAGTACCTTCCACAACGGATCGGGAAGCTCGTGTATCCTTCTCAGCCACAGCATAAACTCGTGTCTGGACTGTAGGCTTATCTGCGCCTCTAGGCTGTATCTCAGGCTCTTTGCAGTCTCTGACCATGTGCCCTGGTTTCTTACACCTGAAGCACACGCCATTCTTCTTATGACAGTCTTTCACTAGGTGTCCCTTGAGCCCACAATAACTACAAGTGATACCGTTTCTTACATCCCTGGCATCCCTGAACTGCTGCGGTGCATCCCTGGACTGCTGCGGTGCCTTGTAGGAGTAAGGCTTATACCTGCTCTTTTTGTAGTCCTTATGTTTAGGGTACTTCTTACCCTTGCCGCCACTGCCATACTGAGGAGCCGCCGCCTCAGCTGCAGGAACCACTGTCACGGCAACATGAGAACTCCTCTCAGCTATGTATCTCTCAATGGTGCGTGCTCGCCCAACAGTCTCAACATAGGTCTCCAAATGCTGAGCACCAACCTGCTCTCTAATGTCCCATCTGAGACCTCTGAGAAACTTGGTAGCTCTCCTCTTTTCAGTGTTTATCAGGTGAGGAGCATACTTTCCCAATTTCGTGAACTGTAATTCATACTGGTCCACAGTCATATCACCCTGCTCCAGGTGAATAAATGCCACCTCTCGGTCCTCCACCAAACTATCTGGGAAGTACTTCTCGTTAAATCGAGACAAGAAGTAAGGCCAATCTACAGTCTCATGTCTTTCTTCGGCAAGTCTCACCACGCCCTTCCACCACTCATCTGCGTCAGCACGCATCATATAGGTGGTCAGACATAACTTGTCTTCGTCCGAGCAACACATAACTTGGAAAATCTTTTCCAAGCACAACTGCCAGTTCTCGGCAGTACTGGATTCTGAGCCTCCATAAAATGAGCTAGGACCCAGTTTCTGGAATTCACTCACAAGTGAAGCATAGCGCCTGTGAGCGCCCTCCTGAGAGTCATCCCCCACTGCTCGAGTAGTAGTCTGGGGTCTCTCTTGAGTCAGCTGCTGCAAAAGCTGATGTTGTGCTTCTTGGTGCTGAGTCTGCTGCTGCTGCAGCATCTGAGCTTGCCTCTCTATCATGGCACCTTGTTGCTGTACCATGCCAGTCAGAGCCTCAATAGTTCTCGTGAGATTCGGGGTCTGCTCGCCCTCATCACTAGCATTTCCTCTGGTTCGCACCATCTTAAATGCCTATACACACATATCATAGTCAGGAAAACAATCATAAACCTAACAGGTGTCTAGCAATACACAAACATGTTTTCCCCCAAACTAAGTTTTAGCTAGCCAACTCCTCTGATACCATTCTGTAACATCCCGTTATCTTAACCCCAAACAAATGGCACAATTCACAAATGATACAGGATGTTTCATATAAGATCGATTCATATGCTAGGTAAAACCGAGTTCAAGAAAAACACGATCTGAAAATTTCCATAAATCCATACATACAAATTCACAAAACACAAATCTCATAAATCACATAAGGGTACCTGCCACCACGCAATCCTTGCACTAGACATATGCAAGGCAACAGTTATATCAAATCCGATGGCATAAATACAATTCGATTCGAAATTCAAAACAAAGCCACAAAGTCGATTTTATAAACTCATACCAAACACCGAAACCAGGCTGAAGCCCGCGGTGACACAAAAATCAAACTCATAAGACTGCCATAGCCGGCAACACAATTCACATAATTCACATGGTTCACATAGTTCATATAATTCATGTTAAGGCCACAACCGGCCCCAAGAATTAAGCACAAAAGTTCTTAAAACAGCAAATAGCATAATTATCCACGCCAATGCACTCAAGAAATGCGCCCCTGCTCTATGCCTGAAAATAATGAGGGGTGAGCTACACAGCCCAGTGAGTGGATAGTCTAAATCGACCATCCAGAACATACATTCAAAAATATAGGCAGATTATTTTAAAAATCTTTAACAGGAACATTATGTCAACATATAACAAAATAAAGAAACAGAAGTCATATAGACAGTCAGATGTACACACTAGCATATAACAAACTCAGGTTCTAGAGTTTTACTCTAAACCAATTAAACACATATATTCTAAACCAACTAAACACACCATACTTAATTAACCTAGTTGTCCAGCATAATCAGTAGTGACCAATATGGTCTAACCCGGCTTGGCCAAAGCACTGGGAGCTGCAAAATCTCGTGCAACACATAAACATGGATAGTGAGTAGAATCAAGAGGTGGCCCCCGCCAGGTCACGACGTGGCACTTTGCTCTCTCACCCCATAACACATCGATGGATTGTGTGTAGATTCAAGAGGTGGCCCCCGTCAGGTCATGACGTGGCACTTTGCTCTACGACACCCCATATCACAAAATGAGAGTGATGACATCAAGAGGTGGCCCCTGTCTGATCAAGACATGGCACTTTGCGTCTTATATCACCCCATAACATAAAAGAGTAATGACATCAAGAGGTGGCCCCTGTCCGACCAAGACATGGCACTTTGCGTCAAAACCCGTTCTCCCAAAAGGTTCCTACTGGACAACAGACATATCTTATTTCATATTTCACAAAGGTGGACTCCTAAGTGTCAACTAGACTCTAGGATAGTCATCACAAAAATCATATCGGGCAGGCTGAACATCAACCCCCATCACAATAATCATAATAGGCAGGCTGAACATCAACCTCCTCACATATCAAATACAGGGCTGGAATTCAAACCCTTAACATATCACATAAAGACTATCCAATGAGTACCCGGTTACACTTAGCCATAGTCCTAACCAACACATAACACATAATATTCAAAATTCCCATAACCACATAATTTTCAAAAGTCACATAACCACATAATGTTCACAAATCACATAACAACGTATTATTCCAAAAAATCACATAAACACCTAATATTAAAATCACATAATTACATAATATTAACAATCATATAAAGTAGTGTGGTCCTTAGGTTTCATGCTAATTAGTTCAGTCAAACCTCACTAGGTTATCACCCAAATTTCTCAAACAATTTCTCAACATTGCAGTTAACAAGTATCCATAAAATCAACATAAAATGTAAAACATGTATTCTTACTAACGGGATAAAATCACTGATTTAATACTCAAAATTCATACTAAAAATATCTAGATAACAAGGACTTCATACTCAAAATTCAATGATTTAATGCTACCAAAATTCCCTATAAAAACACCTTAAATTTCATACAAATTCTCGGTTAAATAATCATCAAGATTTCGGTTTTCATAATTAAATCAAAATTTTAGTTTTTATAACAATTATCAAGATTATTTCGGTTTTCATAATTAACATCAAAATTCGGTTTTCATACCAATTATCAAGATCAATTCGGTTTGCATAATTAACATCTAAATTCGGTTTTCATACCAATTATCAAGATCAATTCGGTTTACATGGAAAATTAGGTTTTCATGGAGAAATACAATTCGGTTCTCATGAATAACAATGCCCTAAATTCGGTTAAATACTCATCATATAATCACCTTTGTAAAATTTGGTTTTCATGATATAATCAACTTTACAAAATTCGGTTTTCATGATGGTGAAGTCTTGAATTTCGGTTTTAGCATGGTAAGATTTCCAACAAGCAAATATATCATCTAACACATCAATTAGCACAAACAAATAGATAGAAATCGATTAGACACCCCACTCACCTCTTAACCGAGAACACAAGGTGAAAATTCTCCAAAAACAATTCGTCTAAGGCTTGAAGTTCTACCAAGAATCGCCACCAAACACCAAGGAAAATTCGCCAAAGGGAAAGAGATGGAGAAATCGCCAAAATCGCTTCAAGAACTCTTCAATAACACCAAAATCGCCTTCTTCCTCCTAGCCGTCGCCCAAGGTTTTTCTTCAAGCCAAAAATCGCCAAAACCTCTACCCTAGCCGAAATTACTACTTAAACTTTGGGTTTTTAAATTTTAAACCCATTAACCAATTAATTTCAAAAGGGTTTAACCCATTTAACTAATAAATTTCGAATTTTAAATCTAATATCCAATAACCCAATAACCCATGGTTTAAGTGAAAATCCAATATGAATTTAAATTAACATCCAATTAATTAATTCACTTAAGCGCAAATCCAATAAGGATTTAATTAATATCCAATAAGGTCTAATTAATTAACTAACAACTTACAACCCATAATTCCTAATTAATTTATCATGAACAACTAATAATAATTTATCATAAATTAACAGCCAATAATCAAACAAATAATCTCTAATTAAATAACTATTAACAACCAATACATAAAAATATCACAGTCAATAATTTTAGACTAAATCAAAATAATGCTTACCAGGACTTAAGATCCTTGGATCTTACACTCCCGGAGGCAGATCAACCAAATCCCAGACTTGGTTATCTGACATGGAGTCCATCTCGGCTCGCATAGCTTCAAGCCATCTCGCTGATTCCGGTCCACTGACCGCATCCGCATAAGTGAGGGGTTCATCATCAATGATGTAGACTCCGTCATAGCGCTCAGGCTGTCGACGGATCCTTCCCGATCTTCGCGGTTCCCGTGATATCTGAGCCTCAGGTTGTTCAGTAACCTGATCTACTGGCTCAGGCTCATCCAACTGTACTTGACTACTTTGTCCTTCTTCTGGATTCTCATCCAGCTTTATTTCTCTCCCACTGGCCTCTTGCAGAAGAAATTCCTTCTCAAGAAAAATAGCCGTGCGAGCAACAAATACTTTGTTCTCTTTGGGATCGTAGAAATAATAACCCTTAGTTTCCTTAGGGTAACCGACAAAGATACATTTCTCAGATCTGCTCTCTAGTTTCCCAGAGGCGAGCTTTTTGACATAAGACTCGCAACCCCAGATCTTAATAAATGTCAAGCTCGGCTGTTTCCCATACCATAACTCATATGGAGTCTTTGAAACGGCCTTGGATGGCACTCGGTTTAGTACCTTTGCAGCTGTTTCCAGTGCAAATCCCCAAAAGGAGTAAGGTAGAGTAGCCTGACTCATCATAGAACGAACCATATCCAGTAAGGTTCTATTTCTCCTCTCGGACACACCATTCCATTGCGGTGTTCCTGGCGGAGTGAGCTGTGAGATAATCCCACACTCCTTCAGATAGTCAGTAAACTCATGACTCAAGTATTCTCCACCTCGATCTGAACGAAGTGCCTTGATATTTCGGCCCAACTGATTCTGTACTTCATTCTTGAACTCTTTGAACTTGTCAAAAGATTCACTCTTATGTCTCATAAGATAGACATAACCATACCTACTGAAATCATCAGTAAAGGTAATGAAGTATGAATAGCCACCTCTGGCATGTTTACTAAATGGCCCACACACATCACTGTGAATGAGGTCAAGTAAACCTGAAGCCCTTTGACCTTTGTTGGAAAAAGGAGACTTCGTCATTTTACCCATTAAACAAGCTTTGCATGTATCAAGCTCCTCATAGGAGAATGATCCCAGCTGTCCATGATCATGCAACCGCTTAATGCGCTTCTTGTTAATATGGCCTAAACGACTATGCCATAGCAAGGTGCTATCATCAGCATACTTGGCTTTCTTAATATCAATTTGTTGTATAGAACATTCCATGTCCAACATGAATAACCCATTGTTAATCGATCCAGTAGCATAAACAATATTATCTAATGAAATATAAAAAAGTCTTGCATTCAAAGGTAAACCCTTTCCTGACAAGAGCAGGAATATAGATAATATTCTTAGTTATGCTCGGTACAAAATAACAATTGTCCAGTTCTAATACAAGACCAGATGGTAAAGAGATGTGATAAACTCCTATAGCAACAGCAGCAACCCGTGCCCCGTTTCCAACTCGTAGGTCCACCTCATGCTGTCCCACCTGTCTTCTTCTCTTGAGTTCCTGTACATTTGAACAAATGTGAACTCCACATGCAGTGTCCAACACCCATGATATAGAAGAAGAAACCATGACCTCAGTCACGAAAATACCTGAACCAGAAGCGAAAGGATTGCTTCCCTTCTTGTCTCCTTGGAGTGCTTTACAGTCCTTTTTCCAGTGACCCAACTGGCCACAATGGAAACATCTGTATTCCTTCGACCGCTTAACCTTTTGTTTCAGAGCCTTGTTGTAGCTCTTGACAGGGGCTTTGCCCTTCTTCCCCTTCTTTTTGTTCCTTGAAGGAACCATTAGGACAGAGGATGAAAGCGTTCCCTTCTCACGAGACTGAGTTTGCTCAGTAGTCAAGAGCATGTTCAGTAACTCTGCAGGCGTACAGTCGATCTTGTTCATATTAAAATTAATGATGAATGGATCGAAAGAGGCCGGGAGAGACTGCAGAATGATGTCTACAACAAGCTCCTGATTGATGGTGTGTCCCAGTTTCTCTAGAGCCTCCTTGTACCCAATCATCTTGAGCACGTGAGCTCCCACTGGACTCCCTTCAGTCAGTTTGCTCTGAAAGAAAAGTTTCGTCAAATTATAGCGTTCAGTCCTTGCCTGTGCAGCATACAGCAGCTTGAGGTTTGCTATAATTTCTATAGCTGATAAATCCTCATGCTGACGCTGCAGCTGTGGCGTCATAAACGCTAGCATAAGGCAAGCGACGTCAATGCTATCATTGACATGGTTTTCATAAGCTTCCCGAACCGCCCTTGCGGCGTTCGGAGCGGGTTGAGGCGGTATAGCCGTCTCGAGGACATACAGTTTCCTCTCAGCCTTAAGAACAATCTTAAGGTGTCCGTACCAGTCTGAGAAGTTTGGCCCAGCAAACTTCTCCCTTTCCAGTAGGGATCGCACATTGAACGCTGTGGTGTTCGTTGCTGCAGTAATCTACAACAATGCAAGAACAGCAAGGTCAGTATCAATGTTAGAATCAATTCAGGACTTAAGAATGATTCTTTTCTCACTATTTTATCTGGCTGAAAAATCCAGCAAAACAGCCCGAAAGAGTAAAACTCTTTTAGTGAGATGGGATCCAGATTTCATACTTGGTCTCCGCGTCTCGCTCAGGCGAGATAAGATGCACAGAGAGTACAAGCACTAATTTCTGGTAGGCAATCCATGCCAATCGCCAACCCATGCGATTCCCCTTCATCTGGGCAATCCAGTAGACTGTGCCAACTGAGTTGGTACAACACAGTCTCTGATCCCACAGATGGCTGCCTCCATATGGCTACCATATGCTCAATATGTAGCCTACATGGTCAAGCTGACCCGACCTACTCCCTGGACCACCACGTGCTATGCTGAGCAACGAGAAGCGATAAATCCCTTCTCTGTAACACGCAGGTGTAATCACACACCGTCTGAAGATAGATGGGCATGCCCACTGAGTGGGTACAACACGGCCCCAACGATAGTCAGAACAGTGAGGTTTCGCGTCAGAAGGCTTACGTGCTTGATATTTAACGTTGGATTTTAACGGTCCTTTTATCTTCTTACCATCATTCAAACCCTATGGTGATAGCAGAAGAATAAATCATGCAGTTATGAAATTACTTAAACAGTAAATTAAAAGCATGATGATCTTATGTGGTAAAAGCCCATTAAGCCTAAGTAAGACCTTAATCAACTTAAGTCTTCACTTGAGCTCTTCTTGGGTCTTTTGCATTTCCTCTGGCCCAACCCGGGCCCAAGCGCCCACTGCAGCTTAGGTGCGCCCACCAGGTAAAATGCGCCTGTCCTAGAGTCGAACCCTAGACCTCCCACTGGTGAAGTCACTTGCTGCATGCGCCTCTGCCAAGTGTGCTCTGTGCTCATGTCTGATTAAATTATAATTTAATCTATCTAGACATGATTGACACGCAGGTCAATTACACTTTATAAATTAATTAAAATGTGATACGCAGATCACAATAAAAATTTACACTTTATAATCCAGGCACGCAGGCCCCAGCACAGCACACATTAATCGGGCAGCCCACATAAGATTAAATAAACATTCAATCATGTTATACAAACATCATGTGATTCAAACAAGAAAATAAAATTTTTTGAAAATCCCATTGGCATCAATTTTATTTCCTTATATGCCCTACTCCCTTACAACGGTCCATTAATAGGGATCCACTCATCAGACCTAGTCAGACCCACTGCCCTTGCATGCACCAAGTCCTAACTGACTTGAGTCGACCTTATGGTCAACCATGCATGCGCTGGGCTGAACGACCCTCATGAGTTCTGGCAAGCGGGTGTGACCCCGGGCCTAACTCATGAGCGTTCACTGGTTGTCTCAACCAGACATCGCTACACGCCTGTCTGCAGTCGACCTATAGCCACCTCATGCTTGCGCATAGGTGCCATCTGGTCGACCCATCTAGGCTGTCAGATGGTCTGATCAGACTGTTGGGTCTAGACTCGATTGATGACTTCAACCCTAATAAGCCGTCTAAGTTATTAAAGCAGACGCATTAGATCTAATGAGGAGCGCGCAAGTAATTTTGTTTTGACAAAAACAACAAGCGCCAACATTCATGCGCCAACAAAATATACATCAAGTTTCGCATATCATGTAGATTCGCATGTAAACAGCCATTAGATCAAGTATAAGTGCAAACATGAATCACATATTAAGATCAAGCAATCATATGATTCAAACATAAAACGCATGCTCTGATACCAATTGTAAGTCCCCTAAAAAGGGGGGCGAAATCCTAATAGGCGCAATCAGAGGTTTTAACACAGCGGAAGACAGGATTTCTAGATCGATTGCATGCTTGTCATATGATCAACTTTGATAAACTTGTATCATCAAAAGATACATACCGATGCCATTTCTTGGATGGCGTCTTGGAAGCAGAGATCGAAAGGGCTCTCCTCCAAAGCGTGCGCACACAAGATGACTCTTGGCTTCTCCTTGTCGCTCCTTGTGCTAGCAAGGTTCTCCAAGTCTCCTGATCGAATGGAAAGAAAAGGGATGTTTTCTTTGCTTGGCCGAATCCTCTCCAAAGCGTCAAAGCTTTACCATACAAGAATGTGTCGAGAGGGGTGGGCGAGAGGCGAGAATAGAGCTTGCTCTCTACAAACGTGAGACGTGGTCTCAATTTGAGATCATGGCTTCTAAAAATAGCAAACCACGTCTCAATGCGACCATGGGTTTACCCCAAGCGCATTTTTGCTCTCCCCTTTGAACCATGCGCTCACATGTTGAGCCGGTTCATTTTGGTTTGGTTCAAAGACCAATTAACCCAAGCCTTTGGTCTAGATCTCATTAAACTTAAAGGTTCAAGATCTAACCGTTCATCTCTTGATGCTCTTGATCTCACCGATCTAGCATCAACTCTCTCGATTAAAGCTTACCGATCTCAAGCCCTAATCAATCAAACATAATCAGACCAGATCTCACTTACAATCAGAGTTTAAATCCCTTTAAACTGAACCAAAATAATTCAGTCCACACGATCTGACTTAAGTAAGCCATATCATCAAATTGTGCGACCCTAAGAGTTTCCTTTAAATGTCGGTAACGATAACTTACGTTATCACGATCAGTGAGGGGTATCTAGCAACACATCACTGTCTCCCAATATAAAGGAAAGAGTCTTCCAAGACTGCACCCAAACCACAGCACAAGTGTGAACCTAAGTCACTTGACATATGTGTTTCCTTTGCCACTGGATGTTCTTATTGGACAAGCGTGTCAAGCCTGTAATTTCAATATGATGAGAATGATTAGATCAGATGAAACATAGTCATCTGGGTATGGCCATACACTTTCTCAATCATCTCATCCAGGGGGCCCCTATAGAACATCACACTCCAATCAAGGAGACGCCAATCCTATATCTATCACTAGTGCCCTAACATGACTCATGTTCATTATCCAAGATAGTCTATAACCATTATGTTTCAAATGATATTGAACTACCTCAAAACAATGCCAATCATCATTTAGAAACACAAGTGATCTCAAGTCAGAGGAAATATGCCACTTGTTCGCATATAAGGATTATTCACATTGTGACAAGCAATTGAATATCCTAAGTAGGGTCTGTCCAGTACATCCAATGTACCCATGAGTCTACATCTTATTCCATGCTCAAAGCATCCTATAAGACTAGAACACATATTAGTCTCAATCATATCAAGGCTGTCTCATGTTCACCAAGATATCTCGACTAAGGACAAAACTGCATGTCAGCCAAGCTGAACAGCATTGAGACATTATTCAGAAGTATACATATTGCAGCAGATGATGTAACAACCTGAATAACAACCATTGCCTTTATAAACATAGAGTTTATACATGATACTGATATAATCCCAAGGCCTCAAACATTAGCCTTAAGGGCATACCCCAACAGTCGACTCCCTTGCTTGCGATCTTCACTGGGTTTTTGGAACCGGCGTGTTTCGGGGACATTCTTCCGCTGCGTAAAATGTATGTCCATGACTCTAAAAATTGTAAAATGTCCCCGGGGTTTCCCAACAGTGGTATAAGAGCGACTTGCAAGACTCGAACGATGTTTTATGCTTTTCTTTCATGCTCACATGTCATATCTCTATTTTCATAAATAGCATGATGCATGGCAAACAATTTTTCTAAGTAGGAAAAATTGAGGTTTCTTGTTTCTATCATCCTCTCAATCTCTTTTGGAATTTTTGGACTATTTTTCTTGTTTGATTTAAAGATCAAAGGCGCACGTAATCTTGTCAAGTAGGACGGGCATTGTGTCTTCGGACTGGCCAAGTCTCTTGAGCTGACAAAATTGCTAGCCGAAAGGATCTCTGAAATCATCATGAAAAATAAATCGCAATTAACCAAAAGATTTGTGAGAAGAAGATGAGAAAAAGAGACTAGTATTATGAAAAAGTAAAATTTTAGATTTTATGTTTTTCATGAACATGTAGAATTGCATGAGTAAATACCTTGATTGTGCATGATGTTGTGATCATTAGTCAAGCCCCCTTTGCATGCCTGCGATGTATCCTCGTGAGGCCTGCGTGCCGCTTTTCTTTTTGCTTTTGATTAAGATGAAGATTAAGGGCTAGGCGCATCCTTCTTGGACCTTGATGATTGCATCTTGCTTAATGGCACAAGCATGCAAGGTGGCGCATGCAAGTTGGTGCTTGGTGGCGCAAGAAAGCTTGGCCAAACCTCTTTTGGTTTGAGAGCTTGCCATCTTGGCCCCTTGCATAGTGGCGCACCTTTCTTGGAGGAAGACCATGGCATTGGCCGAACCTATGGGGAACTTTTAAAGTGTACCTCTAGGGTTTGAGAGCTAAACCATGAGAGAAGGACCTTGGAGCCAACCTTGAAGTTCAAGCTAGAGGTCGGCTAGGCTAGGTCTAGTTTTTGGGGCTTGAGTTCTAGGACAAGAGTTGAACCTATTTCATGGCATGGATTGGTTCAATGTCTTGTATAGGATATGTGTTATAACCCACTTAGTAAGCAAACTATTCATTAACTTGGTGAGCCGATTTGCAACGTGGCCCAATTTATTAAAATGCTTAAGCCCAAGTTAACAATAGCAAGCCCACTAAGCCTTATATACCATATAATAGTTTCTCCCACTTGCAATGTGGAACTATACTCGGGGTATTACAATCTCCCCCACTTAAAACTTGACGTCCTCGTCAAGCCCAAACATTAACACATGCCCAAGAATCATCCCTTAGTCGGCAGCATGTGAGGTCAGCCCAAAGGTGGCTCCACCATCCTTGGTAGCCCTTTCCTATTGGCCTCTCACCATGCTTAGGACTAAGTTTTGCTCTGATACCATTTATTACGACCCGCTTAGTAAGCAAACTATTCATTAACTTGGTGAGCCGATTTGCAACGTGGCCCAATTTATTAAAATGCTTAAGCCCAAGTTAACAACAGCAAGCCCACTAAGCCTTATATACCATATAATAGTTTCTCCCACTTGCAATGTGGAACTATACTCGGGGTATTACAATAATATGTCATTGACAAGATTTGAACCCAAGACCCATGGAAGAGCAAAGCCTTATGTTTCATGAGGTAACCAACCCAAGCGTGAGTCATTTGCTGCTCATTTGGCCCAAACCAGGGCCCAAGCGCCATCTGCAGCTCAGGTGCGCCTACCAGGGAAAATGCGCCTGGTCCCAGAGTCGAACCCTGGACCTCCCACCTGGTCAAGCCTCTGCTGCAAGCGCCTCTGCCAAGTGTGCTCTGTGCTCTTGTAATACCCCAGTTTAGTCCCACATTAAAAGTGACAGAAAATATTATATGGTATATAGGGCTTAGTGGGCTTGCTATTGTTAACTTGGGCTTAAGCATTTTAATAGATTGAGCCACGTTGCAAATTGGCTCACCAAGTTAACAAATAATTTGCTTACTAAGCGGGTCGTAACAAATGGTATCAGAGCAAAACTTAGTTCTAAGCATGGTGAGATCTTAGTTCTAAGCATGGTGAGATTCCAATAGGAAAGGGCTACCGAGAGTGGTGGAGCCGCCATTGGGCTGATCTCACATGCTGCCGACTAAGGGATGGTGAGCTTGACGAGGACGTCAAGTCTTAAGTGGGGGAGATTGTAATACCCCAGTTTAGTCCCACATTAAAAGTGACAGAAAATATTATATGGTATATAGGGCTTAGTGGGCTTGCTATTGTTAACTTGGGCTTAAGCATTTTAATAGATTGAGCCACGTTGCAAATTGGCTCACCAAGTTAACAAATAGTTTGCTTACTAAGCGGGTCGTAATAATATGATCACATCATTCTTTACTGCTTTTATTATTATCTGCAGAAGCATGCCTGAAATGTTTTATCGTTATGTTATCACCATAGGATTGCATGCCTGTAATGATAGACATAAGATAAAACTGAGATGATGAGACCTTAAACAAAAACCCTCAATTAAAATATCAAGTCTGGTAGCCTTCTAATGCGTAGCCCTCACTAAGCTATCGATCAGTGGAGTTGTGAATTGTTTCCCACCCTCGTGGGACACACCCACTTATCTTTAGAAAGTGCGTGGTGGCAATGGTTTCCCCAGTCCAGTTTTAACCTGGGCGTGCCTTCGCAAGGAAACTCGTTGGCCCTGGGCATAACGGTTAGGAATGGACTTGACTAGAAGTTCACATGTGCTGGGCACATGGTGAAAGTCTAAAGGCATCGTTGAGAGGTAAAGGTTTCATGTTGTATCCAGCCCTCGCTGGACATGAAATGCTCAGACTGTCTCAACAAGGGGAGTTGCTTGGAAGCAACCGGCCGGCACGCCCACCTTAGGAAACATGGGTTACTTTGTGCATCTCATCCCACCCTCGTGGGACGCAAAGCCTCATGTGAAATAAGGATCTCATCTCACTAGGAAGTCTTAAACTTCCCGATTGACTTTGTGGGTTGTCAATTCAAATTTAAAATAGTGAGAGCAGTAATCATTTAAAACAAGTCCAGTTTAAATGATTCGAAGTAGTACTAATCTGTTCTTCTTGGGTGTTGTAGAACAATGGCTACGAACACTGGCGGATTATCACTACGATCACTCCTTGATAAGGATAAGTTAGTTGGAACTAACTTTATGGACTGGCATCGGAACTTGAGGATAGTCCTCAAGCTCGAGAAGAAGTTGTATGTCCTTGAACAGCCCCTTCCTGCGGCTCCTCCGCCTAATGCCCGAACGGCAGATAGAGATGCTTATAGAAAGCATCAGGATGACTCTTTGGAGGTTGCATGTCTTATGCTAGCCAGTATGACACCTGAACTGCAGGTGCAATATGAGGAGCAGAACGCTTTTCAGATGATCACTCATCTGAAACAGATGTTCAAGGCTCAGGCTAGAACTGAGAGATTTGACACCGCCAAAGTAGTCTTTCGGTGCAAGTTGTCTGAGGGTGCACCAGTGAGACCCCATGTTCTCAAACTCATTGGGAACGTGGATCATCTCAGGAGACTGGGACACACCATAGACAATGAGCTGGTTGTGGATCTTATTCTGCATTCCCTGCCCCCTAACTTCAGTCCGTTTATCATTAACTTCAACATGAACCGGATTGAGTGCACACGGGAGGAATTGATGAATATGCTCCAAACAGCCGAGCGAGAGATGGGTAAGACCAAACCCAATTTTGTTCTTTTGGTCCCTACGACCAATAAGATAAAGAAGAAGGGTAAGGCACGTGCTAAGAGCAATGCCAGAGGTCCTACCAAAGCACTGAAGAAAAAGGCGAAGAAGTCAAAGGACCAGAGGTGTTTTCACTGTGGCGAGCAGGGTCACTGGAGAAGGGACTGCAAGCAGCTTCAGAATGAGGAGAAGAAAGGCTTGGCCTTAACTTCTGGCTTAGGTATCTATGTTACAGAAGTCAATCTTTCTACTTCTATGTCATGGGTATTGGATACCGCATGTGGAGCTCATATTTGTACAAATATGCAAGGGCTCAAGAGAAGTAGATCGGTGCGGCTTGGAGAGATTGACCTACGCGTTGGAAACGGAGCACAGGTTGCTGCTGTTGCTGTAGGCGTTTTGACTCTCTCCTTGCCTTTTGGACTTCAATTAGAACTAGATAATTGCTTTTGTGTACCTTCATTTATAAAGAACATTGTATCCATTCCTTGCTTAGCAAGAAAAGGATTTAAATTTGAAATAAATAAGAACTCCTGTTCTTTTTCATTTGCAAATATGTTCTATGGGAAGGGTACTTTGTGCAATGGTCTATATATCTTGGATATGGAAAGTTCTATTTGTAACATAAGCAATAAAAGGACCAAACTGAGTGGTTCAGTTGGTGCTTTCCTATGGCACTGTCGATTAGCCCATATAAACAAGAATCGCATCCAACAACTCCATGCAAATGGATTGTTAGATTCAAGTTCCTTGGAGGAATTTGATACTTGTGAACCTTGTTTGTTAGGGAAAATGACAAAGGCGCCCTTCACCAAGATTGGTGAGAGGGCAGAAGGTTTATTAGATCTCATACATACTGATGTGTGTGGGCCCTTTAATAAACAAGCCAGAGGAGGGTACAACTACTTCATTACCTTCACTGATGACTTCAGTAGGTATGGCTATGTCTACTTAATGAGACATAAATCTGAATCCTTTGAGAAATTCAAGGAGTTCAAGAATGAAGTAGAGAACCAGCTTGGAAGATCCATTAAAGCTCTTCGATCAGATCGAGGTGGAGAATACCTGAGCGGTGAGTTCTTCGACTATCTGAGAGAGTGTGGGATCATATCCCAACTCACTCCTCCTGAAACACCTCAATGGAATGGCGTGTCTGAAAGGAGAAATCGAACTCTATTGGATATGTTTCGATCTATGATGAGTCATGCAACTCTAGCTTCATCATTCTGGGGGCATGCATTAGAAACAGCTTCTCTGATACTGAATAATGTTCCATCTAAGAGTGTCTCCAAAATACCATACGAGATGTGGAGTGGGAGACGCCCTAATCTCGCTTTTATCAGGATCTGGGGATGTGAGGCGTATGTCAAATGTCAGGATTCTAGCAAGCTAGAACCTAGATCTGATAAGTGTGTGTTTGTGGGGTATCCTAAGGAAACTAAAGGATAGTACTTCTATGTCCCAACCGTGAACAAAGTTTTTGTTGCTCGGGGTGCTGTCTTTCTAGAGAAAGAATTTCTTATGAAAGAAGTTAGTGGGAGGAAGTTTGACTTGGATGAGGTCCAAGTGCAAGCACAAGACAAAGAGATGGAATCTGAGCCACCTGCACCGGTTGCTAGGCAACCTGAGGCTCAGACACAGGTCCCGCGTAGGTGTGGGAGAATTCGTCGTGCACCTGAAAGGTATGGGTCGCTACCGACCCAACACGATGGGATCTTCATCATTGAGGATGAACCCAGAACCTATGATGAGGCGGTCAGTGGATCGGACTCCGAGAAATGGCTTGATGCCATGCGATCCGAAATGGATTCCATGTCGGCTAACCAAGTCTGGGATTTGGTTGAGCTGCCTGATGGGGTAAAACCCATAGGGTGTAAATGAGTCTTCAAGAGGAAGACAGACATGGATGGCAAAATAGTTACCTATAAGGGTAGACTAGTGGCTAAAGGATTTAAACAAGTCCACGGGGTGGACTATGATGAAACCTTCTCACCAGTTGCCATGATTAAATCCATTCGGATTCTGCTTGCTATAGCTGCATATCATCATTATGAGATATGGCAGATGGATGTGAAGACAGCGTTCCTTAACAGGAAGCTGACTGAGGATGTGTATATGTCACAACCTGATGGCTTCATCCATCCTGCAGAGGCTAATAAGGTCTGCAGGCTAAAGTGGTCCATTTACGGATTGAAGCAAGCATCTCGAAGTTGGAATCTTCGATTTGATGAAGCCGTGAGAGATTATGGCTTTATCAAAAGCGAAGATGACGCCTGTGTATACAGAAAATTCAGTGGGAGCTTGGTAATTTTTCTGGTCTTGTATGTTGATGATATACTGCTCATCGGAAACGACATCCCTAGTCTTCAAGCTGTGAAGACATGGTTGGGGAAGTGTTTCGAGATGAAAGACTTAGGGGAGGCCGCCTATATTCTAGGCGTAAGGATCTACCGGGATAGATCCAAGAGGCTTCTAGCTCTTAGTCAGAGTACTTACATTGATAAGGTACTGGAGAGGTTCTACATGGAGCAATCCAAGAAAGGATACCTTCCAGTGAGACATGGCCTTACTATCTCAAAGAGCCAGTGTCCTACAACACAGGCTGAGAGGGATGATATGAGTCGAATTCCTTATGCTTCGGCAGTAGGATCGATCATGTATGTAATGTTGTGTCCTAGACCAGATGTGGCATATGCTGTGAGCATAACCAGCCGATACCAATCCAATCCAGGTCTACAGCACTGGGTGGCTGTAAAGAACATCCTAAAGTATCTGAGAAGAACTAAGGATCTGTTCTTGGTCTATGGGGGACAGGAAGAGCTCAGTATGCAGGGCTATACTGACGCATCGTTCCAGTCTGACCTGACGATTTTAGATCGCAGGCCGGCTATGTGTTCAAGATAAATGGAGGCGCTGTATGTTGGAAGAGCTTCAAGCAATCCACCATAGCAGATTCTACAACCGAAGCTGAGTATGTGGCTGCTTCTGAGGCAGCCAAGGAAGCTGTTTGGATAAGGAAGTTCTTATGTGATCTTCAGGTGGTACCTAGTGCAATGGATCCCATTGAACTCTACTGTGACAACAATGGAGCAATTGCACAAGCCAAGGAACCACGGTCTCATCAAAGATCCAAACACATACTCAGAAGATTTCACCTTATCAGAGAGATCATTGACAGAGGTGATGTCAAGATTAGCAGAGTAGACACATAGAACAATCTGGCAGACCCATTGACCAAGGCTTTGGCGCAGTAGAAGCATGATGGTCACGCTAGAGATATGGGGTTGAGATTCCTCAACTTCTAGGTCTTAGTGCAAGTGGGAGATTGTTGGCGTATATGCCCTAGGACCTAGTTTTGGTCGACTTATGTACTACTTGACATTGATATTTATATATCATTCTGGCATTGTCGTTATCATTGTTTGTTTACACCTGCGATTGTGTACTTACATGATAATGTCCCTGGAGATAGATTGGATCTGTGCTCAAATAATCGTCCTCAGTCGATGTACCTGAGTGGATATGGGACAGCTCTGGTACTTGTGAGACTGGTATGTGGGCTGGTTAGGTACGTGGTGCTAACGCAGACACATGGGTATATCATTGGAGGATATATTGGATAGACCCGCTATGAGGCTATGACTTGGTGTCATGAGTTATCCTCATAAGTGACAGGAGATGCATTGATCCCTTGACTTGAGGTCATTGATCATTCTATATGGTTAGGGACTTGCTTTGATACAACCTAACACCTTACCGTAGCTGGGAGGTTACAATGGTTGTCATTGAGCATGTCACGACCCATATGAGAAGATCAATGGACAGACATAGGATTTGCCCCTTCCCAAAGGAAGCATGATATCCATGGAGCTCCTCTATGGTTCTATGACTGAAAGTGTATGGCCATACCCAGGTAAGAACCTGATTTAGTCATAACCATGTGATTTGATGAAAACAAGTGGTGACACACTTGTCCAATCGGATATCAGTTCGGCAAAGAGACTGTAATGCATCTATACCTAGTTGCGATGATGGGGATGTTGATGTCGATATCCATTCCAATGATCTGGGTAGCAGCGATGCACTGCTAGGTGCCACTCACTGCTTGTGGTGACCTTTGGTCAGCACTGCCAGCGTCAGAGGAACCTATAGGGTCGCACACCTTGATACTTGAGTTCTCGTATTGATCGGGAAGCCTTATGATCGAGTTATTGGATAACTCGGATCTAATTGGGAGATTTCATCAGCGTCAATGGGCCTAATGAGATGGAAGAATATTATTGGAGCCAAACTTCATTTATGGCAGGTTGACCCGTATTTGACCATTGTTGGTCATATTTGGATTAGGGTTGCATTGGATTGGATCCAAGTGCTTAATCAACCCATGTAATGAAGTTTGGGCTAGCTCATTATCCAATGAGGCCAAATAATGAGTTGTCATGAAGAGAAGAAAGGCTAAAAGGGTATAATGGGGACAAATCTTCTCCCCTAGGCGCCTATGGGCATAATGGGGAGAAGTGGCGCAATTTGCCTCATAAGGAAGCAATTGGCGCCTCCCCCTTTAATCCCTTATGGTATGAATGCCTCTATGGCATTACTTGGGGCGCAAGGCAAGGCCTTGGCGCACATAGAAGGACATGGGCTCTAAAAGGAATGGTTGAATGAGAATTATGGAAATGTCTTGGAGACTTTCCTTGTCTCAAACCTTCTCATCCTAGCCGCCCACTTGTGTTCATCCTAGCCTTTCATAAATCGCCTCTTGCCCTATAAAAGAGCACCTAGCCGAGCCCTCAAAAAGTGATCAATCCATGGAGGCGTGAACACAAGAAGAGGGCGAGTGCTAGGAGCAAGGGCGCATCTTCCTTCCTCCTTAACCGCAAGCCTTTTCTTCCTTTCCTCTTGGCGCAAGGAACTTTAGTGCTTGGCGGTTTGGGCAGTCTTCCTTCTTCTCTTGGCGCATCATCTCTCTTGGTGGCGCAAGTGAAGTAGAGCATCTCCCTAAGGCTTGGATTTTCTTCCCGAGGCTAGCACCGGGCGTGGAAGAAGAGAACTCAAGAGATCCGTGTGTGCGAGACTGCAGAGGGCGCACACTTGGGCGCCTGCATCGACATCGCTCTACATTGCTCTGAAGGTATTTCCTAACTCATCGTGTCGACTCCCTTGCTTGCGATCTTCACTGGGTTTTTGGGACCGGCCTGTTTCGGGGACATTCTTCCGCTGCGTAAAATGTATGTCCATGACTCTAAAAATTGTAAAATGTCCCCGGGGTTTCCCAACACTTACTATTTTTATGGATCTTGGATTCTTCCTTCCCAACAAATAGCAAAATAGACTAAACATCTACTAGGTTGATCAATTGATATGAATTCAGTAATCATACTCATATGCTCATTTTATTTAAAGGAGTAGTTTCACATTTAGATCTTATTCCTCAAATTACACATCTACCCAAAATTTCATGCATCAACCAATGTCAAATTTCAAAAGATAGATATGCATTGAAGAAATAAATCTAACATGATAGGTTTCTTTCTAATCATGAATACAGGTTTATTCATCATCAAGGAAGATATTTATTAATGAAAATCTTTTAAAAATAGAATCACACCACAAGATAGTAGAAAGTGGATCATGAACAATCATATCATCATACAACCATACCGAAGAAATATCAGTGAGTGATACATCTAAAGCAAATCAAAGATGTAACCATATGAAATAATCATGAATACAAGAGAGTGCAAACGATATTCACAAAACTATATAGCAAGCTCTGACCAAAAATACATAAGGCTCAGACCAAAAATAGTGTCGGGGCAAATGCTGCTAGGTCCATAGATATGCCTTTTGAAAATTTTACCTGCACAATTTAAGATACATAAGGCTTAGTGATGTAGGACGGAAGCACGTGATGAAATACTGATTTAAAATTTAATTATTTATTTTTATATTTTTTCAGAAAAAACTTCATATTCATGAAAGCATCCAGAAATAGCTATCAGGATTCTAGGGTAACTCTAATCATTTACAAAAAGTAGCTACATATTGCAGGAAATTCCATAAATAAAAAATTCATGCCGACAAAACTAAGATGTAGTACGAAAATAGTTCTTTTGAGTCATATAAAAATTAGAGCGTTAAGAACTGTCAAGCAATTGGAACATCTACAATAAAATGGTAAATCAGATCAAACAGTAAAGGCGTGCAGAGATGTATTACTCTTCAAAAGTTGAGGTGTCTTATAGAATGTTCTGTTGACACTTCAATGGAACCAACGGATCTGAGATATAGAATAAAACATGTTCTTCTAAGTTATGTCAAAGATCTGGGGTTATATCAAAGCCAAGCATGGTAAATTCCTTGAGAAGACTACTAAACAGATTAGTAGATAAAACAATTACAGAAATGTATGAGTCTTCAAAAGTTGCTGGGTCTTCTGTGTTGATCCCGTGAGTCTAGATTCAGCGCAACTTGTCCAAATGATAGGACAGGATGTATGCTTTGTACGCTTGCCAAAGTTCAAGATTTCTGTTGTGCTGGTTGCTTAAGGTTCCTGTGGAAATAAGCGTAATCAAATTAATATGAAAGAGCAAACAAGAAACGAAGGAACAGGGGAAATCAGGAAGATGGGTTTGCGCCGATCAATGGCGCCGGAACAGGGGTTGCTCAGCAGAGGCATTGGGGACGGAAGAAGGACGATGTGGCGTTGATGACATCAGAGCACGGACAGGTGGTGGTGGAGCGAGGCGTGGATGGGTGGAACACTAGCGGAGATACAAGGGCGACTGTTCTGTCAGAACAGGGGAAGTGCGTGAGGGGAGCAAGGTTCATCGCCGGACAGCCGGTAGTGCACAAACTGGAAACCTGCTACAACTGGAGGCTCGTATGAAGGAGGCAAAGATGTGGCTGAAGTTTCGGGTCGAACGGCGGCCTGTCGGAGGAGAACAACATCGAAAGGCGGAACTGGACGGAAGGTTGGGCGGAAACAGGGGAACTGGTCGGCGTTCTCGATCCAGCGATTGGAGTGGTGGATGGGCGGAAGCCAGCGGCTGGAACTTCAAATTCTGGAGGTTAAGTGATGACTGATGTTTCGTGAGGATCCGACCAGTGGATCGTCGGCGGCGAACTCACGAATCTCTGACAAATCCTGGGTTTGATGAATTTCGAACTGGGTTATCGGGAGGAAGGAGTGGAAGGGATAGAGAAGAGATGAGAGGAAGAGAGGAGGGCTCGGCCCTAGAAGGAGAAGAGGAAGGAGAGCATCCGATAGAAGAGGAAGAATACTAAAACTACTTCATTCGATTCAAATTCAATTCAACGTGTTACAATGATGCGTGAAAGAGATACATATAGTGAGAAGATAGAGACGTTGCTACCGAACGTTGCCCTTTCCATCTTGAGCAGTAGAGACCCGTTGAAGATTTGCTTTGTGGTGTGCGAAGGTGGAGGCATTGAGGCTTCCTTATTTGCTGCGATGAGCATGCGCTTGGCTGGCCGTTGACGAAATATGCAATTGGCTGGCTGGGAATATGCCTTGTTTCCATTAGCAGGTTGCTGGAGATTTGATGCTCGCGCTGGCACCAATTTGCTGAGGATGTCTTCCATTGTACGTTAGTTGAAGTAGTCCATTTCCAATTATTGAGCTAGCTTTAGAAGTGAGCTTGCTAGCTTATTTGCGAACTTCCAGGTCATTAACTAGGGTACTCGTATACTCCACTTGTACCTTCTTAGACCGAGGTCCCTACCTCCATCACTTAGTCTAAAAATAGTCTCTAAAAATAATAATGATAAAAATAATTTTCTCAAGGGAGAATCATAGATATCATCAATGGTCTAGAGGAGTCCTGGTGGAAAGAGCTGACGCAGGCGAGAAGCAGAGGTGGAACAGAGGCTGGCTGAAAAGCTACTAGCAATGATGGTGATGGTGCCAATAGTAGAGTGAGTAATCTCTAGTGGCCTACTAGAGAATACAATCCTGGAGGTGAGATCGTTAGCAGGTGGGTGTGAGAGATAGCTCTGCACAAAAAAAAATCAGAGTCACTAATGAAAATTCTGCTGCAAAAATAAATCAAATCAATGGAAAACAGAGGTAGCAGAAGAAGTAAGAGGTTGCTGGTGGTGCTACGGATGATAGCTGGTGCTGGCTAGAGGTGGAAGACAGCTGCTCTTGAAGATTCCTGGATCTGGAGGCAAAAGAAGCAATCACAGGTAGAAAGCTAACAGAGCATCCACTGAATTTTTTAAGAAAAGTAGCTATACCCAAGAATAAGATTTAATGATCCAAAAAGAAAACAAGCAGAACCAGAATAAAACGTGTTCTTTTCAGGTGTATAAAAATTGAAGGATCAAAATCTGTCAGGAATTTAGGGTATCAACAGAAAGAAGGCTAATCAGATTACAAAACTGCAAAAACTACACAAAAGTTAATCATATTCAAAAAGTTGCCATGTGTCCTAGAATGATCATAAAATATTTTCATGAAAACAACTAATCCACGAGATAGAATAACACATGTTCTTCATATTCCATGCGAAAAATCAGGGTTTCAACTCATCGAAGCATCTCAAATACTTGCAACAAAAACGCTAATCAAAATGGTGGAAAGAAAACTGCTGTAGAAATTAATCAGAATCAAAAAGATGCTATGTGTTTTAGGATGATCCATGGACTTTAAAATTCAGCAAAAATATCTAGATGATACACAAAGATGAGTACTTCGTGATGGTGCCAAAGATCAAAAATTTTTCCCAACCTAGTTTCTTAAAATCGCAGCGAGAAAACACCCACTTAGATAAACAGAATGCAGAGTTGAAATTACGGGCGTAAAACAAATTACAGCAGTGTCGTAATTTTCACAAAACTCTCAGGTAAGAAAAACTCAAAATTACGATACCGTATAAAAAATTATGGTAGTGCCGTAAAATACCAAAAACTCTCGGGATAAAATCGGACAAACATTACGGCACCGTATAGCAGATTACGGTAGTGCCGTATTTTGCACAAAATTTTATTATCCCTACAAAAAGAAAAGAAAAATTAATTCTAAAAATAAACTAAAATAAAAAAAACTAAGCTAAGTAAAAGTACTTGAGTTGCCTCCCAAGAAGCGCTAATTTTTAGGTCATTAGCTTGACCAAAACCCAAAAATCATGGTGAAGCAAGTGAATTAGTACCAAAGTAAATAGCATGCAATTTTTTTCCTTTTTCGCTGTCCTAAAAGTTTAGCCACTAATTCAAATATCCAAAATTTTGAATAAATCACAATTGATATGGCTTTCTCAAATATGCGGAAATCAAAATCAATATTTTCAATTTCAATCAAAGGATATTCAATGATCTTCCTAAATTTATCAGAAAGCAAAATCATAAGTCCTTTCTTTAGATTTATATTTTCAATTGCAATAGGACTTTGATTAAAAGATATAAGCATTGGATCATCAAAATAATTTTTATGTCTCAAATTAGGTTCCTCAATAATGCATAATTTTTCAAATAAATCAAAAGAGTGAACATTAGATATGGGCAAAACATCATCATGGCGAGATTAATCAATGTTTGTATTTTTCAAATCTTTTTCAAATTCCTCTTGCTCACAATCAAATAATTTATCAATTTCAAAGTTATCAACAAAATCAGAATAAGATTTCTCTAAATTAGTCCCCTCATATCCTTCGTCAAAATTAACCATAAATAATATATCATCAAAAGAATCAATTTCATCAAAAGGGAGTTTTCAATTTCAATTTCCTCAAAACTTTTCCACAAATACATTATCAAAGAAATCAATTTCACAATTTCCAAAATCATAGTGAGATGCATTAATGTTCACATAAGGCTCAATCTCAAAACAATCATAATCAAAGGGGGAATTTTCTAAATCAATTTCTTTAGTTTGTTGTGCTAACTGGGTCTCTAGAATTTCAGAATTAGCAGTTAAAGATTCTACTTGAGAAGCAAGCTGACTAATTATTCCCTTAAGATCCTCAATTTTCTCACTTTGATTTATCATGATTTGGTTTTGATTTGACATGAATTTTTCAAGCATAGATTCTAACCTAGATTCTTCAGTGTCCTCATAGTATGGTTCAGAAACATAATTTGGAGGAATTAAAAATTGACAATCAAAAACATAATGATTAGAACACTTACAAATATTACATCTAATAGAAGAATAAGAGTGTAATTCAATTTATCAGCAAGAGTGCACCGTGAATCATCTTTATATCTTCCATGTGGCATGTATACCTCACCTCTTTTAGTTGCCCATGAGTTGTAATTAAGAGACATATCTTCAAATCTATCAAGAACAGAAAGATTATCCAACACCAATCAATCAATTTTTTTTTCAGAATATAAAAAAGAAAATAGAAAATCTAAAACACAAGCAAATTCACAAATTTTTAGAAATCACAGTTCTGTCACAACTTGTGAAAATCCAAAACTTGCAAAAACAGAAAACAAAGTTAAATCTAAGACAAATAAAACTTAGTCTAGTAATACTAACAAGTATTTTGATATTAACAAAACTAAGGTTCCCGGCAACGGCGCAAAAAACTTATTGTATCCCAAGTTGTTTGGCGTGTGTGTACCTTGGACTAATCCCCGGCAACGACACCGAAAACTTATTGTACTCCGAAAGTGCATGAATAATCGAAGTAATAGAGAAAGATATCAAACCACAGAGACCTTATTGTTAAGTACCAAATAATTGTTTTCTCACTAGCTAAGCGACCCGAATTTGATAGAAGTAGCTATGCAGAGAATATGATAAAGAGGTAATCAGAGAGAAACATTGGGACTAGGGTTTCATCCTCCTTAATTCCAATGACTAGATTTAAATAAAAGGTCGTCAGTCTAATTTCAACATGATAAAGATGTAATTTACTTGATAAAGGTATTGTCTCACTTTCGTGTAGGCAATCATGCAGGGACCAATCCTCGCTTTTGCGCAAGGTCTATCCCAACGATGTAGATAAGTAAATCATCGAACAAAGAACTCAAGGATCACTTTTGTGCATCCGAGTTCTAGGTTGATCATCTCAAGTGGAATCTCCAGGATCACTTTCGTGCATCTGAGTCTCAACATAAGTTCTACTTATGGTTCTCCAACGTTCCGATCCTCACTATTATGCAAGAACTCCACGTTTGACACAATAACTCAATCCCAGATTCTAATTGTCAGACATGGCAAAAAAATCACTAAAAATCAGAATTCAAAGAACAAACCTAATTACTTACAATAAGTTCCAAACTCAATGTTTTTTTAGGGTTCCAAATTTCACAATCAACCTTCCAGTCTATTTCACAAAATTCTAAAACATGCATGACAATAAGAAAACTATGGAGAGTCATAGAGCAATCTATCACATAAGTAGAATCATCATAATAAAACTATTGTGATGAAAATAAAAGTTATCGAGTCATTAAAAATCAAGGGGATTACACCCATGTCCCATAAGATATTTAAGCAAGCATGGAAGAAGAAATACAATGAATCATAGTCTCAAAGTGATCAGAAAACCAAGAGATAGGACATATAACGTTACAACACGACTATAATAGAAATTACAGCCATAATTTGCTTCGAAAACTCGCTGTGAACAGTGCACGAGCCATTCTTTCATTGATTCCTCCTCCAATTGAGCTCCTTTCACTCTGAAACGAAGCTTCTGTGTAAAAATCATGGCCTGAGGTTGCCTCCATGCCTCTCGGCGTGAAGCCAAACCCTAAGCACCTCTCTGTTGATTGCTCCCTCGATTCTTTCTAAAAATTGGGGCTTTTGGTCACTTTATCTTCTCCTTGTTGAGACGAGTCTGCCGCATCTTTCATATCTCAATTTGGATGTCTGGATCTCAAGATATGGTCTGCGCATGAATCGGCCCAAACAAATCGTGTATCCGGGTAGAAATTATGGCCGTGTTTTATTTTACGGCAGTGCCGTAATTTGGTTCTATGTGTTTCTGGGCTGAAATTACGGCCCATAAAATATATTATGATGGAGGGGCCAACCCTGCCCCAAGAAGGTCTGGAAGGACTAGGAGGAAGCCCCTCAGATATGGCTTTTCATCCTAGGTCACCTTTCTTTCCTTATTTGCAGTTTCCTTATTTGCCTTGAATAAAGCCCTAGTGCACTGTGTAGTTTCCTTATTTGGTCATGCATTACTTCCTAGAATAGTCTACTGGCTTTTGTGTCAATAATTGGGCAGGTTATAGCCCAGCTCAAGGGAAGCTAGGAAGCTCAAGCTAATCCACTCAAGTAGAGCTCCAAATATGGAAGGAGGCACTTCAACTAGAGACTTCAAGTTGAAGGGGCTTACATTGAATGCAACTCCACCTTCCAAATCAACCAAGGCGCCACCCAACATGATGAAGAATTCGAATGATATAAACCAGCCCACAAATTGCCAAGTAAAGAGCCATCAATGCGCCTAGCCATCAAGGATCAATCTAGATCCACAAATCAAGGGATCACCATCTAGATCCCCAATTTGTGGAGCCACCTTTGGAAGCCCTAGCCGCCCATGCTCTTGAAGGAATGCAATTCGAAATTCAATTGGGGCGCCATCTCATCCAAGCAAATAAAGAAGGAGCTCAAGAAGAAATCGGCCACAAGGAGCTCCATCAAAAGAAGGATTTCGAAATTCAAAATTTGCCAAGGAAATGTTTTAATTGAGCATTAAATTCTTTCCCTACCTTTGTGATTGCGCCTAGGGTGAATTGTCACCCTTGCCCATGGCTTGTTAAGCCTATAAATTGTAATCCTCCCCTCCTTGTCTATTAGTTGCCTAGTTGAAAGAACCTTGTGTTAGCATTGGTGCTTGTGTCGCCTAAGAGTTTTCTACCTTTCCCCCTTTCTCTAAAGGGCCGAGCCCTTTCCCTTCTCCCCTCTCTTCTCAAGTCCTCAATGCAACCTAATCTCTTGAAGATCTTTTACACACCTTTGGCGAGTCCTAAAGAAGATCCCTCAACCTTGGTCTCGGCAAGACACTAGGAGATTCTTGGAGGCATCATCACTCTCGGCCAACAAGGAGGCTTGCATCTTGGAGACTTTCGGCTAAGTTCCTTCCCTCTCCTTTCTTTAGATCTTAAGAACTTGGCTCTACACTAATCTGAATTCTTATTCAAGGTGGCGCAAGGATTTGGAGACCTCTTCCTAAGCGCAAGGCTTTCTTCTCCCTCCCCCTTTCTCTTTAGTCAAAGTGTTAAGGGAACTTGTGAGGCTTAACCTCCCCCTTAGATTTGTTTTGTAATATGAATCCGTGGTCTGTACGGATCTCGATTGATTGTGTTTGCTTGTAATGATGCAATACCTTCCATCAGAGTAGGACCGTTGAAGATCGGGACGATACGATCCTTCTATGCTCAAGGATCGCACTGTGAGTATTCCTACTAGTCATTTCATTTCATAGTTTAAAGTGCTCTTTCTTTTAGTAGTAACTTAGTGTCGCTTTCTTTATTTATAAAATACAAAAAATATATTTTCCAACTCCGTTAGAGTAAATTCGGGTTTTATCTAAAAATACAAAAAAATTATTTTCTTAAAGCGTTGTTTGAATGCACCCTTACTTGTGAGTGATCCCACCTCCATCAGTTTTGGTATCAGAGCCTATCTTAGAATAGAATTTTAGCCTCAAAACTATTTTTCAACTTCTAAGACTTTTCTTGGACCTAGGTGTTTTAAAGAAGTGGTTTGTCATAATCTGCTACTATACTTATCATACTACCTTTAGTAGCCTTATTTTTCAAAACTACTCTTTTCAAAACTACTACCACAATGACTACTAGATCTGGTGCAAATTACAATAACCACCCTGAAACTGAACCTGACAGAATTGATAGGATGTATCAGATGATGATAGAGAGGTTTGACCAAATGGAAACAAGGATGCAAAACCTAGAGACAAATAGAGGTTCTAGAACCCCTAGTCGCACCTCAAGTGGACCCATCCTAGAACCACCCACCCAAAACAATAGAGATCATCCTAGGGAGGACCAAGACCCTGAATGGAATGAGCCACGTGCTCAACCCTACCACAGACCTAGAGAGGATGAAGTGCAACGCAACATCAAACTCTCACCACCAACCTTTAGTGGTTCCCTTGACCCCAGAGAGTTCTTAGATTGGGTAGACAAACTCGAACGGTATTTTGACTGGAGCATGATGCCTAGTCAATCCAAGGTTAGGTTCACCCGATGTCTCTTGGAAGGTACTGCTAGGTTATACTGGACAAGCATAGAGAAGAACATAGAGTTGTTTAGGCGCCCTCCTATTGAGAGATGGGAAGACATGCGAGACAAACTTAGGGAAAAATATGTCCCTCCCTATTTCCAACTTAAGATTATTGATGAAGCCATGAGCCTAGTCCAAGGTAGCCTAAATGTCACCGACTACACCACTAGGTTTGATGAACTCCTTTTGAGGAGTGGCATCCATGAGGAACCCCATGTCTCCCTTAGTAGGTACAAGAATGGACTTAGACCCGAGATCAAAAGGGGAATGACCTATTTCCAAATAGAGTCTAGGGAAGTCGCCTACCAAAGAGCCTTAGAGGTACAGGAAAACATAAAGAGAGCCTTTAGGAGAGAGTTAAGTTCCCCTAGAACTTATCCTAAGGCGTCCTCCTCAAGTCCCTCTAGCTCTCAACCCAAAGCCCCAACACCAACACCCTCTAGACCTAGGACTGTCCAAGAACCTAGAGTCACTTGCCATGCTTGCCACCAAGTAGGACAGTACATGAAAGACTGTCCCAAGAGAGTCCTGTACTTAGGTGAGAAAAAATGTGAAGAAACCTATGAGGAAAACCATGAGGAAATCCATAAGCCTGACTCTGGTTGTACGGTTTGGGAAGAACTAGCTTATGATAGTAGTGAAGAACAAACTCACGACACATTAGGAGTGGTTAGGTGCACCCTAATCAAACCTACCCCAACCGAGGACTGGCGTAGGACCAGTATTTTCCACACCTACACGAAATGCAATGGCAACATGTGCAAAGTAGTGATAGATGGGGGAAGTAGTCTGAACGCGGTCTCTCACACAGCCTTAGTAAAATTCAACCTTAAGGCAGAACCGCACCCCAATCCCTATAGCATATCCTGGGTCAATCAATCTAGTGTCCCAGTCACCCATAGGTGCTTAGTGCCCCTTCAGTTTGCCATCTACCAAGGCAAGATTTGGTGTGACGTCATAACCATGGATGTCGCCCAAGTCTTACTCGGTCGCCCGTGGTTATACGATATGGATGTTATCCACTACGGTCGGACTAACACCTATGTCTTTAGCCATGACGGGCAAAAGATCAAACTGAAGCCTTCCATGCCTAAGGAACTTAAGGCTGCCACCAACAAGGGTAGGATAGAGGAACCTAAGGAACCTAAACCGACCATCCAACTCATAAGGTCCCGTGCCTTTACCCAAGACTGGTTAGAGTCCAAGCAAGTGTACTCCTTAGTCATTAAGGAAGCCAATCCAGATGAGGAGACACCCATACCCAAAGAAGTTGAGACCCTACTCTCAGGGTACTCTGATCTGACCAGAGAAGAACTTCCCAATGGATTACCTCCCCTTAGAGAAATCCAACATGCCATAGACCTTGTCCCGGGTTCTACTCTCCCACACTTACCCCACTATAGGATGAACCCTACTGAGCATCAAGAGCTCAAAAGACAAGTAGATGAACTATTAGACAAGGGTTTCATTAGGGAAAGCCTTAGCCCGTGTGCAGTACCCGCCCTTCTTACCCCAAAGAAGGATGGAAGCTGGCGCATGTGCATAGACTGTAGGGCAATGAACAGAATAACCATCAAGTATAGATTTCCCATCCCAAGATTAGATGACATGCTTGACATGCTGGTAGGTTCTAAGTGGTTTAGCAAGCTAGACCTTAGAAGTGGATACCACCAAGTTAGGATCAGACTTGGGGATGAGTGGAAGACTGCCTTTAAAACCAAGGATGGTTTATATGAGTGGCTAGTCATGCCCTTTGGTCTCTCTAATGCCCCCTCAACCTTTATGAGGTTGATGAACCAAGTCTTGAAGCCTTACATAGGAAGATTCTTAGTAGTTTACTTTGATGATATCCTAATCTATAGCAAGACCCGAGAAGAACACATGGAACACCTTAGAAAAATCCTAGACTTACTTCAGGAAGAAAAGTTATACCTCAACCTGAAAAAGTGTTCCTTCCTCACCCCTAGGGTTGTCTTTTTAGGCTTCATAGTATCAGACCAAGGACTTCAAGCTGACCCTAGCAAAATCCAAGCCATCTTAGACTGGCCTGAACCCAAGACTTTGACTGAGATTAGGAGCTTCCATGGTCTAGCTGCCTTTTATAGGAGATTCATTAGAAACTTTAGCACCATAGTAGCCCCTATAACTAACTGTATGAAGCAAGGTGAGTTTAGTTGGCCTAAGTGATGGGGTCACCAAGCATGCAACATTCAAACAACGCGCTTTGAAAACGTTTTGCTAAATAAGTATAACTTAGTAAACCCCTTGAGCTATCGTAGTTTGAAACTAGCTTGTTTTAGTAAGTAGTAGTGAAAACCGAAACTATCCTATCATGCACTTCTAGATAAAATGAAATTTGACAAAGCTTATCATGCGATTCTATAACCTCAATTAGATCTAGCATGCGGTTCTAACATAGGCAATAAAGCTACTCTAGGGGAGAAACTCACCTTGCACCCTTTGAGAATAGAAAGGGTGACCTTCCCGTTCTTCACCGGTCCAATGGTTGAATCTCACGAAGTAGGGCCCTATGAGCTTACACACATGGCATTGCAGCATCCCACACATGCGTGGGTGAATTTGAAATAATATTAAGAGGCCACTTAACACAAGAACATTCAAGGGGGAGGATAGCCTCCAAATTCCCTTGCTAACATAACATAGACTATCTAGATTAGAGGGAGAAGAAAGATGGGCGGCTTGCTTATCATCCCATGGCCTTGCGCCACCTGCAGAAAACAAATGCGGGTGCAAAGGGGCTGTCCAACAAGCAACAAGGAACAACAACCAAGATAGTAGAGAGACTTAGCTTAACTAGGTGGTGGCTTGATCTCGGCATGACACCATCTTGAGTCTCGGCTGTTCAGTTCTTCCTCTTGGACTGAAGGCTTGTCAAGGTTAAGGGGAGGAAGTGGCGTGAGCTCCCATCTTCAAGACAAGCGCAAGTGGTGGAAGAAGGTTGAAGAGCAAGAGGGGATGGAAAGGAGGCTCTCGGCAAAGGTTGGAAGAAAAGGGGGGGGTTAGGTGACACACACCATTAGAAGACACACTTCTGAAATTTGAAATTCATTCAACTCTAACCTCATGACTTTACAAGAAGTTACAACATATAGGGGAGTCTCCAACGGTTATCTCCCTTCCTAAGCTCAAAAACAAGTCACACAAGTCAAGCATGATGTAGACAACTCAAGGGCTGGTTTCTTCTTCCACATGGGCGGTTGCTTGGAGGTTGAACTTTGGAGTCTTCAGCAGGTTGGTGAGTTCAAAAGCTGAGATGAGGATGGACTGAAAAGGCTGCTGATGGCTGACTTTGTGCAGGCTGCAGATTGGCATGGGCGGCTGGCACTTGAAGGGACTGAAGTTGTTGCAAAGTGCAGGCTGCTCCTTGACTTTGGTGGCTGGCGCATGATGGACTGAAGTGGACATTGTTTCAAGCTGCTCCTTGACTTTGAGGCTGGCGTATGTTGAGCTGAAGTAGGGACATTGAGCAGGCTGCTCCTTGACTTGATTAGAGATGAAGGCAACTCCACATGGCAGCCAACTAGGATGGTGGAATTTGGGGTGCTTGTGGTGTTGATCCATTGGGGTGGGCTGATTTCTTCATGAGTTGGGCTGATGGCCCATGGCATCTCTTGGAGTTGTCTTGACCTGATTTTGACTTGCATTCCAAGAATGGAGTTGACCTATACTATTACATCAATTTCATGCACTAACCTACTATACATAAGTGGCGGATCCTAGGCATGTAACTACATGGTGTAATTGGAGGGTGGATCTAACCTACCATATGATGCACCCTAATCTAAGACAAAATAAGCAACAAAAGGGGGTCCTAAGGAAGCCATATCTAATGGCTAGGATAGCCATACCGAGCGGGCTTCTTTCGGACCCGGGTGGACCTCCGAAGGTCCTGCTTTGGTCCCACATCAGCTCTCCCGGGGTGGGAGAAATTCTCCTCTGGAGAATTATCTTTGTACCCTTGGAGAAGCTCGGGTGCGGACCTAGCAAGCTCAGCCTCGGGGAGCCAGGCTTCCTCACCATCAGTAAATTTGATGCGGTAATAAAGCTGTACCTCATCAGGGGTGAGTCGGGTCTGGTCCTCGAGTATGGCCTCAATCTCTGAGTCGTGGCAAGTGTCTGGTTCTTGTATAGAGAGAGGCGGATGATACAGTGTCAGATCCTCCACATTGATGGTGGAGGATATCCCCAGTTCTGGCGGTAGGTCCAGGAGATAGGCGTTATTGTTGACCTTTTTCAGAATAGTGAAGGGCCCGATGCCCTTGGCGTCCAACTTGCGGCCTGGTCCTTGGATGCGTTCCTCGCGGACCCGCAACATAACCTGATCCCCTACAGAAAATACCTTCTCTCGGCGATGTTTATTAGTATCGTCACGATATTGATTAACAGAGTCTTGAATCTTACTGAATAGTGAAGGAACCCCTAACTAAGGGGGAAGAAACCCTAAGCATGCTCATCTATCATGCATAGCGGAAAGAGGGCTTCAAGTCAAGATCGGATATGAAACAATATGATCAACTTGAAACTAGAAATCATACCAATGCCATGGACTTGGATCTCGGCTTGGAAGAAGAGATCAAGATAGGTCTCCTCCAAAGTGTGCCACACACAAGATGAAGTTGGCTCACTCCTTGGGGTCGCTTGTGCTAGCAAGTCACTCAAGGAATCTTCACTTGTCGAATGGAAGGGATGATGAACTTCCTTGTTGCCGAGAGTTCCTCTTTGCCCAAGCTCTCCTTCTCGTCGTCAACCACACCTCAACCAATGTCCAAGGCGTTGATGAGAAGAGTTCCAACGCATAAGCGTTTTTGGCGTTAAGTGAAACCGGCCCCCTTTGATGACTTTCCATAAATGGAAGCTCATCAAAGCATGCGCTCAAGCCATAACCCAAACGCATTTGAGCATTGAACCATGCGTTCACAATTGTGAACCGGTTCAAGCTAAACCGTTCGATTCAACTTTGGTTCATGAACCAAACCGAAATGGCTCAAGCCATGTGGTCTAGACCATATTGAACCCCAAGGCTCATGATCTAACCATTCATCACCTGATGCCCCTGATCTTTCCGATCTAGCATCATCTCTCTTGATCGAAGCTTACCGATCTCAAGCCTTAATCAATCAAACATGATCAGACCAGATCTCACTTACAATCAGAGATAAAATCCCTTTAATCTGAACTCAAAGAATCCAGTCCATTCGATCTGACTCAAGTAAGCCATATCATCAAATTGTGCGACCCTGAGGGTTTCCTCTAAATGTCGGTAACGATAACTTACGTTATCACGATCAGTGAGGGGTATCTAGCAACACATCACTGTCTCCCGATATAAAGGAAAGAGTCTTCCAAGACTACTCCCAAACCATTGCACAAGTGTGACTCCATTCACAAGGCATACATGTGTCCTTTGCCACTGGATGTTCTTATTGGACAAGCGGGTCAAGCTTGTAACTCCAATACGATGAGCATGATTAGATCAGATGCACATTGTCATCTGGGCATGGCCATACACTATCTCAATCATCTCATATAGGGGGGCCCATTAGAACATCACACTCCTTAAACAAGGAGACGGCAATCCTATGTCTATCACTAGTGCTCTAACCTGATTCAAGCTCACCATCCAAGATAGTCTATAATCATTATGTTTCAAATGATATTGAACTACCTCAAAACAATGACAATCATCATTTAGAAACACAAGTGATCTCAAGTCAAAGGACATGTGCCACTTAGTGCTCACAAGGATCATTCACATTGTGACAAGCAATGGAATATCCGAGTAGGGTCTGTCCAGTACATCCAATGTACCCATGAGTCTACATCTTATTCCATGCTCGAAGCATCCTATAAGATTAGCACTCATATTAGTCTCAATCATATCAAGGCTGTCTCATGTTCACCAAGATATCTCGACTAAGGACATATAGCCTGTCAGCCTAGCTGAACAGCTTTGAGACATTATTCAGAAGTACACTTATTACAGCAGACAAGGTAACAACCTGAATAATAACCATGCCTTTTATAAACACAAGAGTTTATTACATGATACTTATACAATCCCAAAGGCCTCAAACATTAGCCTTAAGGGCATACCCCAACAATCTCCCACTTGCACTTAATCTAATGGTTGAGAAATCTCAAACCCATATTATTACAGTGCTTCTCATGCTTCTGCTGCGCCAGAGGCTTGGTAAGCGGGTCTGCCAGATTGTCATCTGTATGAACCTTGCAAATCTTGATCTCGCCACGATCAATGATCTCCCGGATCAAGTGAAAACGTCTTTGTATGTGCTTGGACTTCTGGTGTGACCGCGGTTCCTTTGCTTGTGCTATAGCTCCAGTGTTATCACAGAAGATAACCAAAGGATCTGCACTCGAAGGAACGACACCAAGTTCTCTCACGAACTTACGAATCCACACTGCCTCCTTGGATGCTTCCGAGGCTGCAACATACTCGGCTTCTGTTGTGGAATCAGCAACAGTTGACTGTTTGAAACTTTTCCACACCACAGCACCTCCATTCAAGCTAAAAACATAGCCTGATTGCGATCGGAAATCATCCTGGTCCGACTGGAACGAAGCGTCAGTATATCCCTCTATACTGAGTTCTTCCTGACCACCATATATCAAGAACATATCTTTGGTCCTCCGCAGATATTTTAAGATGTTCTTGACCGCAATCCAGTGCGCCAAACCTGGATTACTTTGGAATCGACTGGTCACGCTTAACCCGTAAGCGACGTCTGGGCGAGTACACAACATCGCATACATAATGGACCCAATAGCCGAAGCATAAGGCGTATTGTCCATTTCATCTTTCTCAGTCTGTGTTTGTGGACACTGACTCTTCGAAAGATTCAGACCATGTCTGACTGGAAGATATCCACGTTTAGAATTCTCTAAATGGAATCTCTCCAGGACCTTATCGATGTAGGTACTCTGGCACAACCCGAGAAGCCTCTTAGATCTATCCCGGTAGATCTTCACACCTAATACATAGGCTGCTTCTCCTAGATCTTTCATCTGAAAACATTTTCCTAACCATGCCTTAACAGCATGCAGTTCAGGAATATCGTTTCCAATGATCAAGATATCATCGACGTAGAGGATTAGGAATGTAATCACGCTCCCACTAAACCTCTTATATACACACGGGTCATCTTCGTTCTTGATGAAACCAAACTCAGAGATTGATTCATCAAAACGAATATTCCAGCTTCTTGATGCTTGCTTCAATCCATAAATGGATTTCTTTAACTTGCATATTTTATGACGATCTGATGGATTAGTGAAACCCTCAGGTTGTGTCATATACACATCCTCATCCAGATTTCCATTGAGGAAAGCTGTCTTCACATCCATCTGCCAGATCTCATAATCGTAATATGCAGCTATCGCGAAAAGAATCCGAATAGACTTAAACATGGCTACTGGTGAGAAAGTTTCATCATAATCTATCCCGTAGATTTGTTTGAAACCTTTCGCAACTAGCCTGCCTTTATAGGTAACCACGTTACCATCCATGTCAATCTTCTTCTTGAAGATCCATTTACAGCCTATAGGGATTACTCCCGGAGGCGGATCAACCAAATCCCAGACTTGGTTATCTGACATGGAGTCCATCTCGGCTCGCATAGCATCAAGCCATCTAGCTGACTCCGGTCCACTGACCGCATCCGCATAAGTTAGGGGTTCATCATTATCCATGATGTAGACTCCGTCATAGCGCTCAGGCTGTCGACGGATCCTACCCGATCTTCGCGGTTCCCGTGATATCTGAGCCTCAGGTTGTTCAATAACCTGATCTACTGGCTCAGGCACATCCAACTGTGCTTGACTACTTTGTCCTTCCTCTGGATTTTCATCCAGCTTTATTTCTCTCCCACTGGCCTCTTGCAGAAGAAACTCCTTCTCAAGAAATATGGCCGTCCGAGCAACAAAAACCTTGTTCTCTTTGGGATCGTAGAAATAATAACCCTTAGTTTCCTTAGGGTAACCGACAAAGATGCATTTGTCAGATCTGCTCTCTAGTTTCCCAGAGGCGAGCTTTTTGACATAAGCCTCGCAACCCCAGATCCTGATAAATGTCAAGCTAGGCTGTTTCCCATACCATAACTCATATGGCGTCTTTAAAACTGCCTTGGATGGCACTCGGTTTAGTACCTTTGCAGCTGTTTCCAGTGCAAAACCCCAAAAGGAATATGGAAGAGTAGCCTGACTCATCATAGAACGAACCATATCAAGTAGCGTTCTATTTCTCCTCTCGGACACACCATTCCATTGCGGTGTTCCTGGCGGAGTGAGCTGTGAGATAATCCCACACTCCTTCAGATAGTCAGTAAACGCATGACTCAGGTATTCACCACCTCGATCAGAACGAAGTGCCTTGATATTTCGGCCTAACTGATTTTGTACTTCATTCTTGAACTCTTTGAACTTGTCAAAAGATTCATTTTTATGTCTCATTAAATAGACATACCCATACCTACTGAAATCATCAGTGAAGGTAATGAAGTACTGATAGCCACCTCTGGCATGTTTACTGAAAGGCCCACACACATCACTGTGTATAAGGTCCAGTAAACCTGAAGTCCTTTGACCTTTGTGAGGAAAAGGAGACTTCGTCATTTTACCCATTAAACAAGCTTTGCATGTCTCAATCTCCTCATAGGAGAATGATCCCAGCAGTCCATGTTCATGCAACCGCTTAATGCGCTTCTCGTTTATATGGCCTAAACGACTATGCCATAGCAAGGTGCTGTCATCAGCATACTTGGCTTTCTTATTATCAATGTTTTGTATAGAATTTTCCATGTCCAACATGTATAACCCATTGTTAATTGAACCAGTTGCATACACAATATTATCATAAGTTAAAACACACTTTGAAATCTTGCATTCAAAGGCAAATCCTTTCCTGACAAGAGCAGGAATGGAGATAATATTCTTGGTAATACTGGGTACAAAATAACAATTGTTTAATTCTAATACAATGCCAGATGGTAAAGTAATGAAATAGTCTCCTACAGCAACAGCAGCAACCCGTGCCCCGTTTCCAACTCGTAGGTCTACCTCATGCTGTCCCACCTGCCTTCTTCTCTTGAGTTCCTGCACATTTGAACAAATGTGAACTCCACATGCAGTGTCTAACACCCATGATATAGAAGAAGATGAAACCATGACTTCCGTCACGTATATACCTGAGCCAGAAGCAATGCTTCCCCTCTTATCTCCTTGGAGCGCTTTACAGTCCTTTTTCCAGTGACCCAGCTGGCCACAGTGGAAACACCTGTTGTCCTTCGACCGCTTCACCTTCTGTTTCAGGGCCTTACTGTAATTCTTGACAGGGGCCTTGCCCTTCTTCCCCTTCTTCTTGTTCCTAGAAGGAACCATCAAGACAGAGGTTGAAGGCTTACCCTTCAGAGTTTCCTCAGTTGTCAAGAGCATATTCAGCAGCTCTGCCGGCGTACAATCGATCTTGTTCATATTAAAGTTAATAATGAACGCATCGAAAGAAGGCGGGAGAGACTGCAGAATAATATCCACAGCAAGCTCCTGGTTGATGGTATGCCCCAGTTTCTCCAGAGCCTCCTTGTGCCCAATCATCTTGAGCACGTGAGCTCCCACTGGGCTCCCCTCAGCCAGTTTGCTCTGAAAGAAGAGCTTCGTCAGATTATAGCGTTCAGTCCTCGCCTGTGCAGCATACAGCATTTTGAGGTTTGCTATAATCTCTATAGCTGACATATCCTCATGCTGACGCTGCAGCGGTGGCGTCATAGACGCTAGCATCAGGCAAGCGACATCAATGCTATCATTGACGTGCTTTTCGTAGGCTTCCCGAACCGCCCTTGCGGCGTTCGGAGCGGGCTGCGGCGGTATCGCCGTCTCGAGGACATACAGTTTCCTCTCTGCCTTAAGAACAATCTTAAGGTGTCCGAACCAGTCAGAGAAGTTCGGCCCAGCAAACTTCTCCCTTTCCAGTAGGGATCGCACATTGAAGCTCATGGTGTTCGTTGCTGCAGGAATCTACAACAAGCAAGAACAGCAAGGTTAGTATCAATGTTTCAGAATCAATCCAGGACTTAAGAAAGATTCTTTTCTCACTATTTTGTCTGACTGAAAAATCCAGTAAACAGTCCGAAAGAGTAACACTCTTTTAGTGAGATGGGATCCAGATTTCATACTTGGTCTCCGCGTCCCGCTCAGGCGAGATAAGATGCACAGAGATGACAAGTACTAATTTCTGGTAGGCTGTGCCAGCCAATCGCCAACCCGTGCGATTCCCCTTCATCTTGGCAATCCAGCAGACTGTGCCAACTGAGTTGGTACAACACAGTCTCTGATCCCAGAGATGGCTGCCTCCATGTGCTACCATATGCGCCACATATGTAGCCAACATGGTCAAGCTGACCTGACCTACTCCCTGGACCACCACGTGCTATGCTGAGCAACGAGAGGGGATAAATCCCAACTCTGTAACACGCAGGTGAAATCCAGCACCGTCTGAAGATAGGTGGACGTGCCCACTGAGTGGGTTCAACACGGCTCCAACGATAATCAGAAAGGTGAGGTTTCGCGTCAGAAGGCTTACGAGCTTGATATGTTAGCGTTGGATTTTATCGGTCTTTTATCTTCTTAACTATCATACAAGTCCTATGGTGATAGCAGAAGATAAACTTAAACATGCAATTCTAATTATAAGCAATAAGAAGAAAGCATGATCTTATGTGGTAAAAGCCCATGAACCCTAGTAAGACCTTAATTTACTTAAGTCTTCACTTGAGCTCCTTGCATCTCATCTGGTCCAACCCAGTGCCCTAGCGCCAAGAGCACCTCAGGTGCACCACCAGATGAATGCCCCTCTTGGATGTGTGCACTTGTCTAATCAAAGTACATTTGATCTATCTAGACAAGGTTGACTCGCAGGTCAACTACATATTATAAATTAAGTACAATGTGATTCGCAGATCACAAATTAATTTACAACTTATCCAGGCTCGCAGGCCCCAGCACAGCACACAATAGGGCAACCCACATAAGACTAAATAAACAAGCATATGATTCAATCAACATGTGATCCATGCAAGAAATTAAATTTTGGAAAAACCCATGGCATCAATTTAATTTCCTTATGAGCCCTACAACCTTACAATGGTCCATTGATGGGGATCCACTCATCCATCTAGCTAGATCCTTTGCCCTTGCATGCACCGAGTCCTAACTGACCCGAGTTGACCTAATGGTCAACCATGCATGCCCCAAGGGCTGAACCACCCCATGAGTTTTGGCAAGCGGGTGTGACCCCGGGCCTAACTCAAGTGTGTTCAGTAGTTGTCTCAACCAGACCTCGCTACACGCCCTAGATGCAGTCAACCTATAGCCACCTTGTGCTTGCGCATAGGTGCTATTGGGTCAACCCATCTGAGCTGTCAGATGGTCTGATCAGACTTGGATCCAACCTAGTGGTGACTTCAACCTCATCAACCCATCTAAGGGTTTAATGTAGTGGCACCTTAGATCTAATGAAGCGCGCAAGAGGTAAGTTTTAGAAAACTTTTATAACATGCGCAATGTTACAAACAAACAACATGCTTGATAACCCTTAGATCTAAGGGGGTCCCCTTCAAGGGGGAGCGCATACTTTAGGAGGTCCCCTTCAAGGGGGAGCGCATACTTCAGGAACATATGATACAAGCGCAACATCATGAACATATAAGCGCAACATCATGAAAACAAAGCATGCCTCAAGGAAACAGTAAGCGCAACATCATGTATGGATCACCAATACTTAAAGCAATCATATCGATCATATCATGAGCCTAGCTCTGATACCAATTGAAGGAACCCCTAACTAAGGGGGAAGAAACCCTAAGCATGCTCATCTATCATGCATAGCGGAAAGAGGGCTTCAAGTCAAGATCGGATATGAAACAATATGATCAACTTGAAACTAGAAATCATACCAATGCCATGGACTTGGATCTCGGCTTGGAAGAAGAGATCAAGATAGGTCTCCTCCAAAGTGTGCCACACACAAGATGAAGTTGGCTCACTCCTTGGGGTCGCTTGTGCTAGCAAGTCACTCAAGGAATCTTCACTTGTCGAATGGAAGGGATGATGAACTTCCTTGTTGCCGAGAGTTCCTCTTTGCCCAAGCTCTCCTTCTCGTCGTCAACCACACCTCAACCAATGTCCAAGGCGTTGATGAGAAGAGTTCCAACGCATAAGCGTTTTTGGCGTTAAGTGAAACCGGCCCCCTTTGATGACTTTCCATAAATGGAAGCTCATCAAAGCATGCGCTCAAGCCATAACCCAAACGCATTTGAGCATTGAACCATGCGTTCACAATTGTGAACCGGTTCAAGCTAAACCGTTCGATTCAACTTTGGTTCATGAACCAAACCGAAATGGCTCAAGCCATGTGGTCTAGACCATATTGAACCCCAAGGCTCATGATCTAACCATTCATCACCTGATGCCCCTGATCTTTCCGATCTAGCATCATCTCTCTTGATCGAAGCTTACCGATCTCAAGCCTTAATCAATCAAACATGATCAGACCAGATCTCACTTACAATCAGAGATAAAATCCCTTTAATCTGAACTCAAAGAATCCAGTCCATTCGATCTGACTCAAGTAAGCCATATCATCAAATTGTGCGACCCTGAGGGTTTCCTCTAAATGTCGGTAACGATAACTTACGTTATCACGATCAGTGAGGGGTATCTAGCAACACATCACTGTCTCCCGATATAAAGGAAAGAGTCTTCCAAGACTACTCCCAAACCATTGCACAAGTGTGACTCCATTCACAAGGCATACATGTGTCCTTTGCCACTGGATGTTCTTATTGGACAAGCGGGTCAAGCTTGTAACTCCAATACGATGAGCATGATTAGATCAGATGCACATTGTCATCTGGGCATGGCCATACACTATCTCAATCATCTCATATAGGGGGGCCCATTAGAACATCACACTCCTTAAACAAGGAGACGGCAATCCTATGTCTATCACTAGTGCTCTAACCTGATTCAAGCTCACCATCCAAGATAGTCTATAATCATTATGTTTCAAATGATATTGAACTACCTCAAAACAATGACAATCATCATTTAGAAACACAAGTGATCTCAAGTCAAAGGACATGTGCCACTTAGTGCTCACAAGGATCATTCACATTGTGACAAGCAATGGAATATCCGAGTAGGGTCTGTCCAGTACATCCAATGTACCCATGAGTCTACATCTTATTCCATGCTCGAAGCATCCTATAAGATTAGCACTCATATTAGTCTCAATCATATCAAGGCTGTCTCATGTTCACCAAGATATCTCGACTAAGGACATATAGCCTGTCAGCCTAGCTGAACAGCTTTGAGACATTATTCAGAAGTACACTTATTACAGCAGACAAGGTAACAACCTGAATAATAACCATGCCTTTTATAAACACAAGAGTTTATTACATGATACTTATACAATCCCAAAGGCCTCAAACATTAGCCTTAAGGGCATACCCCAACAAATAGCTCATGATGTAATTGCGAAATGTGGAAAGCATAATCTCGGGCCGAAATAGAAGTCTTGCAATGTTTAGGGGCTGAAAATAGATCAATGGGCTTGTTAGGCTGGTATCCTAAGTTTGCCTGGAAAGGAGATAGACCAGTAGTCCTGTTAGGAACACTATTGTAGGAAAACTCAGCTGTAGGTAACAGCTTGTCCCAATCACTGGGGTGCTCTCCTACAAGACTCCTAAGGATGCTCCCAAGTGATCTGTTGACCACTTCGGTCTGCCCATCCGTTTGGGGATGGTAGGCCGTCGAGAACTTCAGTTTTGTGCCCAATAGAGCCCATAGTGTCCTCCAGAAATGACTAACAAATCTAGTGTCTCTATCCGAAACTATAGTGAGAGGGGTACCATGCAACCTAACAATGTCTCTAAAGAAGATCCTAGCCATGTGGGAGGCATCGGTAGTTTTAGTGCAAGGTATGAAATGAGCCATTTTTGTGAACCGGTCTACCACAACATAAATAGAGTCATGCCTAGCAGCAGTCCTAGGCAATCCTAGAACAAAGTCCATACTAATGTCCTGCCACGGTGCCTGGGGAATAGGCAGAGGGGTGTACAGTCCAAAATTATGCTTCTGGACTTTAGTGGCTTGACAGGTTCCACAATGCCTAACTACCTTGGCCACATCTCGGTAGAGTTGAGGCCAAAAGAATCGTTCCTCGACCAAGGCGCGGGTCTTCTCTCGGCCATGGTGCCCAGCAGACCCTCCTCCATGGAGTTCCCAAACTAGGAAATCCCGGATTGAGGACTTAGGCACACAGAGTGTTGGCCCAAGGAAGAGATACCCATCCCGAAGGGTGTACAAGGGGTGACTCATAACATCTCTAGTCATATCAGCATAAGTAGCAGAAAAGTCAGGGCAATCTAGGTAAGCAGTTTTCATATGTTCAAATCCTACAAGTTCAGCATGCATAGTTTGCAAAATGAAGACTACCCTACTTAAAGCATCAGCAACTTTGTTGTTAACTCCAGACTTGTGTTTTAAGACAAAAGTGTACTGTTGTAAATACTCTACCCACTTGGCATGTCTAGCATTGAGTTTTCTTTGGGCACTAAGGTAAGACAGGGCTTGGTGATCACTATTTAAGGTAAACTCATGGTGGAGAAGGTAGTGCCGCCAATGCCTTAAAGATTGAACCACGGCATAGAACTCTTTGTCGTAGGTTGAGTATTTCTGCTTGGCCTCATTCAGCTTTTCACTGAAGAAGGCAATAGGGTGACCTTCTTGACTGAGGGTCCCACCTATGCCAATGCCCGAAGCATCACAATCAACCTCAAAGACTTTGCCAAAGTCAGGCAACCTTAAAACAGGGGCGGAGGTCATCCTACTCTTTAGCTCAGTGAAAGCCCTATTGGCAGACTTAGTCCAAGTAAAGTCCCCTTGTTTCATGCAGTTGGTGATAGGAGCTACTATGGTGCTAAAATTCCGTATGAACCTACGGTAGAAGGTAGCAAGGCCATGAAAACTCCTAACTTCAGTAAGGGTCTTGGGCTCTGGCCAGTCTAAGATGGCTTGGACTTTAGATGGATCAGCTTGAAGCCCTAGGTCAGAAACAATAAACCCTAAAAAGACAACTTTGGGAGATAGAAAAGAACATTTCTTCAGGTTGACATACAGCTTTTCATCTCTAAGAAGGGTTAGAGTCTGCCTTAAGTGCCCTAGGTGCTCCTTTTGTGACTTACTATAGATAAGTATGTCATCAAAGTATACAACTAGGAACTTCCCTAAGTAGGGTCTAAGCACTTGGGTCATAAGCCTCATAAATGTGGAAGGGGCATTGGTTAGCCCGAAAGGCATGACTAACCATTCATATAAGCCGTCTTTGGTTTTGAAGGCGGTCTTCCATTCATCCCCTTCTCTAATCCTAACCTGATGATATCCACTCCTGAGGTCAAGCTTGGAAAACCATTTGGATCCTACTAACATATCTAGCAAGTCATCAAGTCTAGGTATGGGAAACCTATATTTGATAGTAATCTTTTTGATAGCTCTGCAATCTATACACATGCGCCAACTGCCATCCTTCTTTGGGGTAAGAAGGGCTGGGACGGCGCAGGGACTTAGGCTTTCCCTGATGTAACCCTTACACAATAAATCATCTACTTGTCTTTTGAGCTCCTCATGCTCGGTAGGGTTCATCCTATAGTGGGGTAGGTTGGGAAGAGAGGATCCAGGGACAAGGTCTATGGCATGTTGTATATCCCTAAGAGGTGGCAGTCCTTCAGGGAGGTCCTCTGGAGTGAGCTCACTAAATTCTTGGAGTATGGATTCTACTTCTGGGGAAGGCTTCTCTTCTACTTCAGGGTTGACTTCTTTGATGACTAAGGTATAAAGGGGTTGATCTGCTATAATTTCCTTAGTGAAAGTCTGAGGCCTTATAAGTTGAATGGTAGGTTGGCCTTTCTTGGGTTCCTCTATCTTACCCTTACTAGTTGTGGCTCTAAGTTCTTTGGGAAGAGAGGGTTTCAACCTAATCTTTTGATCCTTATGGGTAAAGACATAGGTATTGGTCCGACCGTAGTGGACAACATCCATGTCATATAACCAAGGGCGTCCTAAGAGGATTTGGGCTACATCCATAGTAAGGACGTCACACCAAATCTTGTCCTCATATGTACCAAACTGGATAGGTACGAGGCACCTATGGGTCACAGGGACACTGGTTTGGTTAACCCAGGAAATATTGTAAGGGCTAGGTCGGGGTTCCATTTTGAGGTTCAGTTTTGTAGCAGCTATGTGGGAGACAGCATTGAGGCTGCTTCCACCATCAATGACCACCTTGCACATGTGACCATGGCATTTGGTGTAGGTGTGGAAGATACTGGTCCGGCGCCAGTCCTCAGTGGGGGTAGGTTTGACAAGGGTACACCTAACTACCCCTAAGGTGTTGAAGATATCATCACTACTGTCATAGTCATTGACCTCAATCTCTTGATCAGGGTCTTCCTCAAAGGTGGGCTCAGGGTCTATGTTTTCCTCAGATAAAACCATGACCTTCTTAGGGCATTCTTTTGCAAAGTGTCCCTTCTGCCTACAGTTATAACAAATGGGGATGGAGTTGTCAGTAGTTTGAGCAGTTTTTGGTTTTGGGTTTGAGCTAGAAGGCAAGTGCATAGGAGCTGGCCTATAGATGGGTCGGGGAGGGATAGTCTCCTTCCTATTCTTAAGTTCTTGTTCAACTTCCATGGCTCTTTGATAGGCTATCTCCGGGGTATCTAATTGGAAGTAGGTCAAGGCCCTCTTAATGTCAGGTCTAAGTCCATTCTTGAACCGACTTAGGATCATACCTTGGTCATCCTTGACTTCACACCTAATGAGGAGTTCTTCTAGCTTGGTTTGATAGGCTTCTACAGTAGAGGAGCCTTGAGTGAGACTACCAAGTTCATCCTTAAGCTTTTGCATGAAACCAGGTGGGACATACTTTTGCCTAAGTAGGAATTTCATTTCATCCCAAGACTCAACGGGTGGCTTACCATCCCTTTCTATGGTTCTCTCGACATGGGTCCAATAGAGTCTAGCGGGTCCTTCTAGTAAGCACTTGGTGAACCTAACTTTACTTTCATGGTGCATAAGGCTATATTCAAAGTATTGATCTAGCTTTGTGGCCCAATCTAGGAATTCCTTGGGGTTAAGAGACCCACCAAAAGTAGGGGGATTGATCTTGATGGCACGTTGCACATCATACTCTCTAGGTCTATGATAGGGGGGTTGAGGGGCATGAGGCCCTTCCCATTCGGTTTGAGCATGATTGACTCTAGGGGTGTGTGAAGGAGATCCTTGAACATTTGGTTCCCTTGTGTGGGATCCACTATTAGGTCGGCTAGTAGTTTGGGGATCCATCTTAGAGTTAGACTCTAGGGTGTTAAGCCTATTGTCTATAACACCTATGGAGTGTTGAAGGGTTGCTAGGGTTTCTCTAAGGGAAGCCATCTCTATTGAAAGGGCACTCACCTCATGGTCAATAGCTTGATTAAGACCATAGGGGGCACCGGATCTAGTAGCCATTTTCGAAATGAGTAAGGTTTTGAAAATAGACCCTAAGGTGATACAATATAGTTAATCAAATTCTTTCAAGCACCTAGGTCCAAAAATCGCCTTAGTAGTAGGAAAATAAAGTTTTGGTCTTATAAAATCCTACTCTAAGAACCTGCTCTGATACCAAGATGATGGGGTCACCAAGCATGCAACATTCAAACAACGCGCTTTGAAAACGTTTTGCTAAATAAGTATAACTTAGTAAACCCCTTGAGCTATCGTAGTTTGAAACTAGCTTGTTTTAGTAAGTAGTAGTGAAAACCGAAACTATCCTATCATGCACTTCTAGATAAAATGAAATTTGACAAAGCTTATCATGCGATTCTATAACCTCAATTAGATCTAGCATGCGGTTCTAACATAGGCAATAAAGCTACTCTAGGGGAGAAACTCACCTTGCACCCTTTGAGAATAGAAAGGGTGACCTTCCCGTTCTTCACCGGTCCAATGGTTGAATCTCACGAAGTAGGGCCCTATGAGCTTACACACATGGCATTGCAGCATCCCACACATGCGTGGGTGAATTTGAAATAATATTAAGAGGCCACTTAACACAAGAACATTCAAGGGGGAGGATAGCCTCCAAATTCCCTTGCTAACATAACATAGACTATCTAGATTAGAGGGAGAAGAAAGATGGGCGGCTTGCTTATCATCCCATGGCCTTGCGCCACCTGCAGAAAACAAATGCGGGTGCAAAGGGGCTGTCCAACAAGCAACAAGGAACAACAACCAAGATAGTAGAGAGACTTAGCTTAACTAGGTGGTGGCTTGATCTCGGCATGACACCATCTTGAGTCTCGGCTGTTCAGTTCTTCCTCTTGGACTGAAGGCTTGTCAAGGTTAAGGGGAGGAAGTGGCGTGAGCTCCCATCTTCAAGACAAGCGCAAGTGGTGGAAGAAGGTTGAAGAGCAAGAGGGGATGGAAAGGAGGCTCTCGGCAAAGGTTGGAAGAAAAGGGGGGGGTTAGGTGACACACACCATTAGAAGACACACTTCTGAAATTTGAAATTCATTCAACTCTAACCTCATGACTTTACAAGAAGTTACAACATATAGGGGAGTCTCCAACGGTTATCTCCCTTCCTAAGCTCAAAAACAAGTCACACAAGTCAAGCATGATGTAGACAACTCAAGGGCTGGTTTCTTCTTCCACATGGGCGGTTGCTTGGAGGTTGAACTTTGGAGTCTTCAGCAGGTTGGTGAGTTCAAAAGCTGAGATGAGGATGGACTGAAAAGGCTGCTGATGGCTGACTTTGTGCAGGCTGCAGATTGGCATGGGCGGCTGGCACTTGAAGGGACTGAAGTTGTTGCAAAGTGCAGGCTGCTCCTTGACTTTGGTGGCTGGCGCATGATGGACTGAAGTGGACATTGTTTCAAGCTGCTCCTTGACTTTGAGGCTGGCGTATGTTGAGCTGAAGTAGGGACATTGAGCAGGCTGCTCCTTGACTTGATTAGAGATGAAGGCAACTCCACATGGCAGCCAACTAGGATGGTGGAATTTGGGGTGCTTGTGGTGTTGATCCATTGGGGTGGGCTGATTTCTTCATGAGTTGGGCTGATGGCCCATGGCATCTCTTGGAGTTGTCTTGACCTGATTTTGACTTGCATTCCAAGAATGGAGTTGACCTATACTATTACATCAATTTCATGCACTAACCTACTATACATAAGTGGCGGATCCTAGGCATGTAACTACATGGTGTAATTGGAGGGTGGATCTAACCTACCATATGATGCACCCTAATCTAAGACAAAATAAGCAACAAAAGGGGGTCCTAAGGAAGCCATATCTAATGGCTAGGATAGCCATACCGAGCGGGCTTCTTTCGGACCCGGGTGGACCTCCGAAGGTCCTGCTTTGGTCCCACATCACTAAGTCTGCTGGTAGAGCTTTTGTGGAGCTTAAGTCTAGAATGACCACTGCCCCTGTCCTAAAATTACCTGACTTCTCTAAAGTTTTCATAGTGGACTGTGATGCCTCAGGAGTAGGAATAGGAGGTACCCTTAGTCAGGAAGGTCACCCCATAGCCTACTTCAGTGAGAAGTTAAATGAGGCTAAACAAAGATATACTACCTATGATAAGGAATTCTATGCCGTAGTTCAATCCCTAAGGCACTGGAGACACTATCTGATACATAACGAATTCATTCTAAATAGTGATCACCAAGCTTTATCTTTCCTAAGTGCTCAAAAGAAATTAAATGCTAGGCATGCTAAATGGGTAGAGTATCTTCAATAGTATACTTTTGTTTTGAAACACAAGTCTGGGATTGAAAATAAAGTTGCTGATGCTTTGAGTAGAGTAGTTTTACTTATGCAAACTTTATCTGTTGAAGTAGTTGGATTTGATCGTATGAAGCATGAATACCTAGAATGCCCTGATTTTTCAAGCATTTATTCTGAGCTTAGCATAGATCCTTTGAGTCATCCCCTCTATACCCTAAGGGATGAGTTTCTGTTTCTTGGGCCAAAGTTGTGCATTCCCAAGACCTCAATCCGAGACTTCCTTGTTTGGGAGATCCACGGAGGAGGGTCTGCCGGGCACCATGGCCGGGATAAGACTCAAGCCTTAGTGGAGGAACGGTTCTTCTGGCCGAACCTCAATAGGGATGTAGCTAAGATTGTCAAACATTGTAGGACCTGCCAGACCAGAAAAACTCAGAAACATAACTATGGTCTGTACACACCCCTACCCTGTTGGGGTATGCCCTTAAGGCTAATGTTTGAGGCCTTGGGATTGTATAAGTATCATGTAATAAACTCTTAAGTTTATAATAAGGCATGGTTGTTATTCAGGTTGTTACCTTGTCTGCTGTAATAAGTGTACTTCTGAATAATGTCTCAAAGCTGTTCAGCTAGGCTGACAGGCTATAAGTCCTTAGTCGAGATATCTTGGTGAACATGAGACAGCCTTGATATGATGGAGACTAATATGAGTGCTAATCATATAGGATGCTTCGAGCATGGAATAAGATGTAGACTCATGGGTACATTGGATGTACTGGACAGACCCTACTGGGATATTGCATTGCTTGTCACAATGTGAATGATCCCTGTAAGCAGCAAGTGGCACATGTCCTTTGACTTGAGATCACTTGTGTTTCTAAATGATGATTGTCATTGTTTTGAGGTAGTACAATATCATTTGAAATATAATGATTATAGACTATCTTGGATGGTGAGCTTGAATCAGGTTAGGGCACTAGTGATAGATAAAGGATTGCCGTCTCCTTGTTTAAGGAGTGTGGTGTTCTAAGGGCCCCCCTATATGAGATGATTGAGATAGTGTATGGCCATACCCAGATGACTATGTGCATCTGATCTAATCATGCTCATCGTATTGGAGTTACAAGCTTGACCCGCTTGTCCAATAAGAACATCCAGTGGCAAAGGACACATGTATGCCTTGTGAATTGAGTCACACTTGTGCTATGGTTTGGGAGTAGTCTTGGAAGACTCTTTCCTTTATATCGGGAGACAGTGATGTGTTGCTAGATACCCCTCACTGATCGTGATAACGTAAGTTATCGTTACCGACATTTAGAGGAAACCCTCAGGGTCGCACAATTTGGTGATATGGCTTACTTGAGTCAGATCGTATGGACTGGATTCTTTGAGTTCAGATTAAAGGGATTTAATCTCTGATTGTAAGTGAGATCTGGTCTGATCATGTTTGATTGATTAGGACTTGAGATCGGTAAGCTTCGATCGAGAGAGATCAAGGGCATCAGATGATGAATGGTTAGATCATGAGCCTTGGGGGTTCAATTTGGTCTAGACCAAGTGGCTAGAGCTATTTCGGTTTGGTTTGTTGAACCAAAGCCGATTTGACATTTTGGATTGAACCGGTTCACAATGGTGAACGCATGGTTCAATCCTAAAATGCGTTTGGGTTGAGTTGAGCGCATGGACTTGATGAGCTTCCATTTATGGAAAGTCATCAAGGGCCGGTTTCACTCACTTCAATGCCAAAAATGCATATGCGTTTGCGCTCTTCTCTTCAACGCATTCGACTTTGGTTGGGTGGTGATTGACGAAGAGAAGGAGAGGTTGAGCAAGAGGAGCTCTCGGCCAAGAGGTTCATCATCCCCTTCCATTCGACACTTGAAGGCTTGGGTGTCTTGCTAGCACAAGAGACCGCAAGGAGTAAGCATCTTCACCTTGTGTGTGAACTTGTGGAGGAGATCTACTTTGTTCTCTTTATCCAAGCCGACTTCCAAGCATATGGCGTTGGTATGATTTTTATCTCAATCTATTCAATCGATTATAGTTGAACATATGGCATGCAAATGATCTTGAACCCTTGCTTCCGCTTGCATATTTTACATTAGCGCCATGCTTAGGGTTTTGCCCCCTTATGATTAGGGGTTCCTACAATTGGTATCAGAGCTAGGCTCTATGCATGCTATTATGTTTGCTGATGTGATCCTCATGTTGCGCTTACTTTTACTTGAGGCATGCTTTGCTTACATGAAGTTGCGCTTGTATCATGCTTTGCTTACATGAAGTTGCGCTTGTATCATGCTTTGCTTACATGAAGTTGCGCTTGTATCATGCTTTGCTTACATGAAGTTGCGCTTGTATCATGCTTTGCTTATATGAAGTATGCGCTCCCCCTTGAAGGGGACCCCCTAAAGTTTGCGCTCCCCCTTGAAGGGGACCCCCTTAGATCTAAGGGTTATATGCAAGCATGTTGTTTGTTTGTATGATTGCGCATGTTCTAAGGTTTTTCTAAAACTTACATCTTGCGCGCTTGATTAGATCTAAGGTGCCACTACATTAAACCCTTAGATGGGTTGATGAGGTTGAAGTCACCACTAGGTTAGATCCAAGTCTGATCAGACCATCTGACAGCTCAGATGGGTTAACCTGATAGCACCTATGCGCAAGCACAAGGTGGCTATAGGTTGACTGCATCTAGGGCGTGTAGCGAGGTCTGGTTGAGACACTACTGAACACACTTGAGTTAGGCCCGGGGTCACACCCGCTTGCCAAAACTCATGGGGGTAGTTCAGCCCTTGGCGCATGCATGGTTGACCATTAGGTCAACTCGGGTCAGTTAGGACTCGGTGCATGCAAGGGCAAAGGATCTAACTAGATGGATGAGTGGATCCCCATCAATGGACCATTGTAAGGTTGTAGGGCTCATAAGGAAATTAAAATTGATGCCATGGGGTTTTCAAAAACTTTTAATTTCAAGATGATTGGATCACATGTTGATTGAACCATATGCTTGTTTATTTAGTCTTATGTGGGTTGCCCAATTGTGTGCTGTGCTGGGGCCTGCGTGCCTGGACTTAAAAATTGTAAATTAATTTGTGATCTGCGAATCACATTGTACTTAATTTATAATATGTTGTTGACCTGCGAGTCAACCTTGTCTAGATAGATCAAATGTACTTTGATTAGACAAGAACAAAGGCACACATCCAAGAGGGGCATTCACCTGGTGGTGCACCTGAGGTGCTCTTGGCGCTAGGGCACTGGGTTGGACCAGATGAGATGCAAAGAAGCTCAAGTGAAGACTTAAGTTATATTAAGGTCTTACTAGGGTTCATGGGCTTTTACCACATAAGATCATGCTTTCTACTTATTGCTAATAATTAGAATTGCATATTTATGTTTATCTTCTGCTATAGCCATAGGACATGCCTGATAGTAAGAAGATAAAAGACCGTTAAAATCCAACGCTAACATATCAAGCTCGTAAGCCTTCTGACGCGAAACCTCACCTTTCTGACTATCGTTGGAGCCGTGTTGAACCCACTCAGTGGGCACGTCCATCTATCTTCAGACGGTGCTGGATTTCACCTGCGTGTTACAGAGTTGGGATTTATCCCCTCTCGTTGCTCAGCATAGCACGTGGTGGTCCAGGGAGTAGGTCAGGTCAGCTTGACCATGTAGACTACATATGTGGCGCATATGGTAGCACATGGAGGCAGCCATCTCTGGGATCAGAGACTGTGTTGCACCAACTCAGTTGGCACAGTCTGCTGGATTGCCAAGATGAAGGGGAATCGCACGGGTTGGCGATTGGCTGGGACAGCCTACCAGAAACTAGTGCTTGTCATCTCTGTGCATCTTATCTCGCCTGAGCGGGACGCGGAGACCAAGTATGAAATCTGGATCCCATCTCACTAAAAGAGTGTTTACTCTTTCGGACTGTTTACTGGATTTTTCAGTCAGACAAAATAGTGAGAAAAGAATCTTTCTTAAGTCCTGGATTGATTCTGAAACATTGATACTGACCTTGCTGTTCTTGCTTGTTGTAGATTCCTGCAGCAACGAACACCATGAGCTTCAATGTGCGATCCCTACTGGAAAGGGAGAAGTTTGCTGGGCCGAACTTCTCTGACTGGTTCGGACACCTTAAGATTGTTCTTAAGGCAGAGAGGAAACTGTATGTCCTCGAGACGGCGATACCGCCGCAGCCCGCTCCGAACGCCGCAAGGGCGGTTCGGGAAGCCTACGAAAAGCACGTCAATGATAGCATTGATGTCGCTTGCCTGATGCTAGCGTCTATGACGCCACCGCTGCAGCGTCAGCATGAGGATATGTCGGCTATAGAAATTATAGCGAACCTCAAGATGCTATATGCTGCACAGGCGAGGACTGAGCGCTATAATCTGACGAAGCTCTTCTTTCAGAGCAAACTGGCTGAGGGGAGCCCAGTGGGAGCTCACGTGCTCAAGATGATTGGGCACAAGGAGGCTCTAGAGAAACTGGGGCATACCGTCAACCAGGAGCTTGCTGTGGACATTATTCTGCAGTCTCTTCCGCCCTCTTTCGATGCGTTCATTATTAACTTTAATATGAACAAGATCGATTGTACGCCGGCAGAGCTGCTGAATATGCTCTTGACCACTGAGGAAACTCTGAAGGGTAAGCCTTCAACCTCTGTCTTGATGGTTCCTTCTAGGAACAAGAAGAAGGGGAAGAAGGGCAAGGCCCCTATCAAGAATTACAGCAAGGCCCTGAAACAGAAGGTGAAGCGGTCGAAGGACAACAGGTGTTTCCACTGTGGCCAGCTGGGTCACTGGAAAAAGGACTGTAAAGCGCTCCAAGGAGATAAGAGGGGAAGCATCGCTTCTGGCTCAGGTATATATGTGACTGAGGTCATGTTATCTTCTTCTACTATATCATGGGTGTTGGACACTGCATGTGGAGTTCACATTTGTTCAAATGTGCAGGAACTCAAGAGAAGAAGGCAGGTGGGACAGCATGAGGTAGACCTACGAGTTGGAAACGGGGCACGAGTTGCTGCTGTTGCTGTAGGAGACTATTTCATTTCTTTACCATCTGGCGTTGTATTAGAATTAAACAATTGTTATTTTGTACCGAGTATTACCAAGAATATTATCTCTATTCCTGCTCTTGTCAGGAAAGGATTTGCCTTTGAATGCAATATTTCAAAGTGTGTTTTATCTCATGATAATATTGTGTATGCAACTGGTTCAATTAACAATGGGTTATACATGTTGGACATGGAAAATTCTATACAAAACATTGATAATAAGAAAGCCAAGTATGCTGATGACAGCACCTTGTTATGGCATAGTCGTTTAGGCCATATAAACGAGAAGCGCATTAAGCGGTTGCATGAACATGGACTGCTGGGATCATTCTCCTATGAGGAGATTGATACATGCAAAGCTTGTTTGATGGGTAAAATGACGAAGTCTCCTTTTCCTCACAAAGGTCAAAGGGCTTCGGGTTTACTTGACCTTATACACAGTGATGTGTGTGGGCCTTTTAGTAAACATGCCAGAGGTGGCTATCAGTACTTCATTACCTTTACTGATGATTTCAGTAGGTATGGGTATGTCTATTTAATGAGACATAAAAGTGAATCTTTTGACAAATTCAAAGAGTTCAAAAATGAAGTACAAAATCAGCTAGGCCGAAATATCAAGGCACTTCGTTCTGATCGAGGTGGTGAATACCTGAGTCATGGATTTACTGACTATCTGAAGGAGTGTGGGATTATCTCACAGCTCACTCCGCCAGGAACACCGCAATGGAATGGTGTGTCCGAGAGGAGAAATAGAACGTTACTAGACATGGTTCGTTCTATGATGAGTCAGGCCACTCTTCCATATTCCTTTTGGGGTTTTGCACTGGAAACAGCTGCAAAGGTACTAAACCGAGTGCCATCCAAGGCAGTTTTAAAGACGCCATATGAGTTATGGTATGGAAAACAGCCTAGCTTGACATTTATCAGGATCTGGGGTTGCGAGGCTTATGTCAAAAAGCTCGCCTCTGGGAAACTGGAGAGCAGATCTGAGAAATGTATCTTTGTCGGTTACCCTAAGGAAACTAAGGGTTATTATTTCTACGATCCCAAAGAGAACAAGGTTTTTGTTGCTCGGATGGCCATATTTCTTGAGAAGGAGTTTCTTCTGCAAGAGGCCAGTGGGAGAGAAATAAAGCTGGATGAGAATTCAGAGGAAGGACAAAGTAGTCAAGCAGAGTTGGATGTGCCTGAGCTGGTAGATCAGGTTACTGAACAACCTGAGGCTCAGATATCACGGGAACCGCGAAGATCGGGTAGGATCCGTCGACAGCCTGAGCGCTATGACGGAGTCTACATCATTGATAATGATGAACCCCTAACTTATGCGGATGCGGTCAGTGGACCGGAATCAGCTAGATGGCTTGAAGCTATGCGAGCCGAGATGGACTCCATGTCAGATAACCAAGTCTAGGATTTGGTTGATCCGCCTCCGGGAGTAATCCCTATAGGCTGTAAATGGATCTTCAAGAAGAAGATTGACATGGACGGTAACGTGGTTACCTATAAAGGCAGGCTAGTTGCGAAAGGTTTCAAACAAATCTACGGGATAGATTATGATGAAACTTTCTCTCCTGTAGCCATGTTTAAGTCTATTCGGATTCTTTTCGCGATAGCAGCATATTACGACTATGAGATCTGGCAAATGGATGTGAAGACAGCTTTCCTTAATGGAAATCTGGATGAGGATGTGTATATGACACAACCGGAAGGTTTCACTAATCCAGCAGATCGTCATAAAATATGCAAGTTAAAGAAGTCCATTTATGGACTTAAACAAGCATCAAGAAGCTGGAATATTCGTTTTGATGAATCAATCTCTGAGTTTGGTTTCATCAAGAACGAAGATGACCCGTGTGTATATAAGAGGTTTAGTGGGAGCGTGATTACATTCCTAATCCTCTACGTCGATGATATCTTGATCATTGGAAATGATATTCCTGAACTGCATGCTGTTAAGGCATGGTTAGGAAAATGTTTCCAGATGAAAGATCTAGGAGAAGCAGCCTATGTATTAGGTGTCAAGATCTACCGGGATAGATCTAAGAGGCTTCTCGGGCTGTGCCAGAGTACTTACATCGATAAAGTCCTGGAGAGATTCCATTTAGAGAATTCTAAACGTGGATATCTTCCAGTCAGACATGGTCTGAATCTTTCAAAGAGTCAGTGTCCACAAACACAGACTGAGAAAGATGAAATGGACAATACGCCTTATGCTTCGGCTATTGGGTCCATTATGTATGCGATGTTGTGTACTCGCCCAGACGTCGCTTACGGGTTAAGCGTGACCAGTCGATTCCAAAGTAATCCAGGATTGGCGCACTGGATTGCAGTCAAGAACATCTTAAAATATCTGCGGAGGACCAAAGATATGTTCTTGATATATGGTGGTCAGGAAGAACTCAGTATAGAGGGATATACTGACGCTTCGTTCCAGTCGGACCAGGATGATTTCCGATCGCAATCAGGCTATGTTTTTAGCTTGAATGGTGGAGCAGTGGTGTGGAAGAGCTTCAAACAGTCAACTGTTGCTGATTCCACAACAGAAGCCGAGTATGTTGCAGCCTCGGAAGCATCCAAGGAGGCAGTGTGGATTCGTAAGTTCGTGAGAGAACTTGGTGTCGTTCCTTCGAGTGCAGATCCTTTGGTTATCTTCTGTGATAACACTGGTGCTATAGCACAAGCAAAGGAACCACGGTCGCACCAGAAGTCCAAGCACATACAGAGACGGTTTCACTTGATCCGGGAGATCATTGATCGAGGCGAGATCAAGATTTGCAAGGTTCATACAGATGACAATCTGGCAGACCCGCTTACCAAGCCTCTGGCGCAGCAGAAGCATGAGAAGCACTGTAATAATATGGGTTTGAGATTTCTCAACCATTAGATTAAGTGCAAGTGGGAGATTGTTGGGGTATGCCCTTAAGGCTAATGTTTGAGGCCTTGGGATTGTATAAGTATCATGTAATAAACTCTTAAGTTTATAATAAGGCATGGTTGTTATTCAGGTTGTTACCTTGTCTGCTGTAATAAGTGTACTTCTGAATAATGTCTCAAAGCTGTTCAGCTAGGCTGACAGGCTATAAGTCCTTAGTCGAGATATCTTGGTGAACATGAGACAGCCTTGATATGATGGAGACTAATATGAGTGCTAATCATATAGGATGCTTCGAGCATGGAATAAGATGTAGACTCATGGGTACATTGGATGTACTGGACAGACCCTACTGGGATATTGCATTGCTTGTCACAATGTGAATGATCCCTGTAAGCAGCAAGTGGCACATGTCCTTTGACTTGAGATCACTTGTGTTTCTAAATGATGATTGTCATTGTTTTGAGGTAGTTCAATATCATTTGAAATATAATGATTATAGACTATCTTGGATGGTGAGCTTGAATCAGGTTAGGGCACTAGTGATAGATAAAGGATTGCCGTCTCCTTGTTTAAGGAGTGTGGTGTTCTAAGGGCCCCCCTATATGAGATGATTGAGATAGTGTATGGCCATACCCAGATGACTATGTGCATCTGATCTAATCATGCTCATCGTATTGGAGTTACAAGCTTGACCCGCTTGTCCAATAAGAACATCCAGTGGCAAAGGACACATGTATGCCTTGTGAATTGAGTCACACTTGTGCTATGGTTTGGGAGTAGTCTTGGAAGACTCTTTCCTTTATATCGGGAGACAGTGATGTGTTGCTAGATACCCCTCACTGATCGTGATAACGTAAGTTATCGTTACCGACATTTAGAGGAAACCCTCAGGGTCGCACAATTTGGTGATATGGCTTACTTGAGTCAGATCGTATGGACTGGATTCTTTGAGTTCAGATTAAAGGGATTTAATCTCTGATTGTAAGTGAGATCTGGTCTGATCATGTTTGATTGATTAGGACTTGAGATCGGTAAGCTTCGATCGAGAGAGGTGATGCTAGATCGGAGAGATCAAGGGCATCAGATGATGAATGGTTAGATCATGAGCCTTGGGGGTTCAATTTGGTCTAGACCAAGTGGCTAGAGCTATTTCGGTTTGGTTTGTTGAACCAAAGCCGATTTGACATTTTGGATTGAACCGGTTCACAATGGTGAACGCATGGTTCAATCCTAAAATGCGTTTGGGTTGAGTTGAGCGCATGGACTTGATGAGCTTCCATTTATGGAAAGTCATCAAGGGCCGGTTTCACTCACTTCAATGCCAAAAACGCATATGCGTTTGCGCTCTTCTCTTCAACGCATTCGACTTTGGTTGGGTGGTGATTGACGAAGAGAAGGAGAGGTTGAGCAAGAGGAGCTCTCGGCCAAGAGGTTCATCATCCCCTTCCATTCGACACTTGAAGGCTTGGGTGTCTTGCTAGCACAAGAGACCGCAAGGAGTAAGCATCTTCACCTTGTGTGTGAACTTGTGGAGGAGATCTACTTTGTTCTCTTTATCCAAGCCGACTTCCAAGCATATGGCGTTGGTATGATTTTTATCTCAATCTATTCAATCGATTATAGTTGAACATATGGCATGCAAATGATCTTGAACCCTTGCTTCCGCTTGCATATTTTACATTAGCGCCATGCTTAGGGTTTTGCCCCCTTATGATTAGGGGTTCCTACATACCCATCCCTCAAGCACCATGGCAAGACCTTAGCATGGACTTCATCTTAGGTTTACCAAGGACTCCCTCCAGACATGACTCTATTTTTGTCGTAGTGGATAGGTTTACCAAGATGGCACACTTTATACCTTGCTACAAAACCACAGATGCATCACATGTAGCTAGGTTGTTTTTTAAAGAGGTTGTTAAACATAGAGGTACCCCTCTGACTATAGTTTCTGATAGGGATTCCAGGTTTGTTGGACATTTCTGGAAAACCCTGTGGGCTATGTTGGGAACCAAACTCAAATTTTCCACGGCCTATCATCCTCAGACGGATGGGCAGACCGAAGTGGTCAATCGATCACTGGGGAGCATTTTGAGGAGTTTGGTAGGAGAGCACCCAGGCACATGGGATAAGCTGTTGCCCATTGCCGAGTTCTCCTATAATAGTGTTGTCAACAAAACCATAGGATTGTCCCCTTTTCAGGCCAACTTAGGGTACCAACCCAGAAAACCTGTTGATTTATTTCCTTTACCTAGGCACTCTCATATTTCTATGTCTGCTAAAGATTTTGCTACTCACATGTCCCATTTACATCATGAAATACATTGTCAAATGCTTGATGCTGTAAATTCCTATCGCAAGAGTGCTAACAAGAAACGCCGAGAAAGGAAATTCTCTGTAGGTGAACAGGTTATACTGCGGGTCAGGGAGGAGCGCATCCATGGATCTGGCTGCAAGTTGGACGCAAAGGGACTCGGACCATTCACCATCATAGAAAAGATCAACGATAACGCCTACATCTTGGATCTACCACCGGACTTGGGGATCCCCACCACTGTCAATGTGGAGGATCTCACGCACTATGAGGAGCCGGTGCACATCGAGGAGTTGACTGACAGGCCCGAGCTACAGAGCATACTTGAAGATCAGACCCGACTCACCCCAGACAAGGTACAAGTGTTTTACCGTGTTAAATTTACGTCGGGTGAGGAGGCTTGGCTTCCCGAAGAAGAGTTGGCACAGGCCGCTCCGGAATTACTCCAAGGGTACAAGGATAATTCTCCAGAGGAGAATTCTTCCCACCCGGGGAGAAATGATGGAGGGGCCAACCCTGCACCAAGAAGGTCTGGAAGGACTAGGAGGAAGCCCCTCAGATATGGCTTTTCATCCTAGGTCACCTTTCTTTCCTTATTTGCAGTTTCCTTATTTGCCTTGAATAAAGCCCTAGTGCACTGTGTAGTTTCCTTATTTGGTCATGCATTACTTCCTAGAATAGTCTACTGGCTTTTGTGTCAATAATTGGGCAGGTTATAGCCCAGCTCAAGGGAAGCTAGGAAGCTCAAGCTAAGCCACTCAAGTAGAGCTCCAAATATGGAAGGAGGCACTTCAACTAGAGACTTCAAGTTGAAGGGGCTTACATTGAATGCAACTCCACCTTCCAAATCAACCAAGGCGCCACCCAACATGATGAAGAATTCGAATGATATAAACCAGCCCACAAATTGCCAAGTAAAGAGCCATCAATGCGCCTAGCCATCAAGGATCAATCTAGATCCACAAATCAAGGGATCACCATCTAGATCCCCAATTTGTGGAGCCACCTTTGGAAGCCCTAGCCGCCCATGCTCTTGAAGGAATGCAATTCGAAATTCAATTGGGGCGCCATCTCATCCAAGCAAATAAAGAAGGAGCTCAAGAAGAAATCGGCCACAAGGAGCTCCATCAAAAGAAGGATTTCGAAATTCAAAATTTGCCAAGGAAATGTTTTAATTGAGCATTAAATTCTTTCCCTACCTTTGTGATTGCGCCTAGGGTGAATTGTCACCCTTGCCCATGGCTTGTTAAGCCTATAAATTGTAATCCTCCCCTCCTTGTCTATTAGTTGCCTAGTTGAAAGAACCTTGTGTTAGCATTGGTGCTTCTGTCGCCTAAGAGTTTTCTACCTTTCCCCCTTTCTCTAAAGGGCCGAGCCCTTTCCCTTCTCCCCTCTCTTCTCAAGTCCTCAACGCAACCTAATCTCTTGAAGATCTTTTACACACCTTTGGCGAGTCCTAAAGAAGATCCCTCAACCTTGGTCTCGGCAAGACACTAGGAGATTCTTGGAGGCATCATCACTCTCGGCCAACAAGGAGGCTTGCATCTTGGAGACTTTCGGCTAAGTTCCTTCCCTCTCCTTTCTTTAGATCTTAAGAACTTGGCTCTACACTAATCTGAATTCTTATTCAAGGTGGCGCAAGGATTTGGAGACCTCTTCCTAAGCGCAAGGCTTTCTTCTCCCTCCCCCTTTCTCTTTAGTCAAAGTGTTAAGGGAACTTGTGAGGCTTAACCTCCCCCTTAGATTTGTTTTGTAATATGAATCCGTGGTCTGTATGGATCTCGATTGATTGTGTTTGCTTGTAATGATGCAATACCTTCCATCAGAGTAGGACCGTTGAAGATCAGGACGATACGATCCTTCTATGCTCAAGGATCGCACTGTGAGTATTCCTACTAGTCATTTCATTTCATAATTTAAAGTGCTCTTTCTTTTAGTAGTAACTTAGTGTCGCTTTCTTTATTTATAAAATACAAAAAATATATTTTCCAACTCCGTTAGAGTAAATTCGGGTTTTATCTAAAAATACAAAAAAATTATTTTCTTAAAGCGTTGTTTGAATGCACCCTTACTTGTGAGTGATCCCACCTCCATCATATTATGGCAGTGCCGTAAAATCAACTGAACTCTCTAGTCGGAATAGTCTGGAAATTACGGCCCGTGAAATAGTTTACGGCAGTGCCGTAATTTCAATGAATCTCTCTGGTCTGAAAGCGCTCCAAATTACGGCCGTATAATTTCTTACAGTTGTGCCGTAAAATTCAGAAAATGTTCTGGTGAAAAACTCCCCAAAATTATGGTAGGTGCTCTGATATTTACGGTATCGTACGGAAATATGGTACCCTAATATAGATTATGGCCCTGCCGTATTTTGGTTTGTTGCTCCGATTTGTGTGAAATTTGTCATGTAATCTCTTCTTGATGATTGGAACCCTTCCATGTATTTGATTCTGCTCGAAAACGCCTGAAGATAGTGCCTTTTTCCTTGAAAATCATCAAAGGACCAATATAGAAGTAGATTTTGCAACACTTGATAAATTTAGTACAAAAATAAGCAAAAGAGCTTCAATTTAGCATGAAAAGATATATAAAATGATACAAAATATACTATATATTTTGGTGTCATCACATAACCAACCAATACCAATCCAATCCAGGTCTGCAGCACTGGGTGTTATAAAGAACATCCTGAAGTATCTGAGAAGAACTAGGATCTGTTCTTGATCTACAGAGGATAGGAAGAGCTTAGTATTTAGAGCTACATTGATGCGTCTTTCTAGTCTGACCCTGACGACTTTAGATCGTAGGCTGGCTATGTGTTCAAGATGGATGGAGGCGTTGTGTGCTAGAAAAGCTTCAAGCAATCCACCATAGTTGATTCTACAACCGAGGCTGAGTATGTGGCCGCTTCTGAGGCAGCCAAAGAAGCCGTTTGGATAATGAAGTTTATTTTTGAACTTCAGGTGGTTCCTAGTGTAGTGGATCCCAGTGAGCTCTACTATGACAACAATGAGGCAATTGCACAAGCCAAGGAACCACAGTCTCATCAAAGTTCCAAACACATACTCAAGAGATTTCACCTGATCAGAGAGATCATTGACCGAGGTGATGCCAAGATTAGCAGAGTTGACATGAGAACAATCTAGCAGACCCACTGACTAAGGCTTTGGCGCAGCAGAAGCATGATGGTCATGCCAGGGATATGGGGTTGAGATTCCTCTGCCTCTATGTCTTAGTGCAAGTGGGAGATTATTGGTGTATATGCCCTAAGACTTATTATTGGTCCATCTTTGTACTACTTGACATTGATACTTCTTATATCATTCTGGCATTGTCATTATCATTATTTGTTTGCATCTACGATTGTGTACTTACATGATAATGTCCCTAGAGACAGATTGGATCTATGCTCAGACTCTTGTCCTTAATCGATGTACCTTAGTGGATATAGGACAGCTATGGTACTTGTGACACCGGTATATGGGCTGGTTAGGCATGTGGTGCTAACGCAGACATATGGGTATATCAAGGGTGGATATACTGGACCGACCCGCTGTGAGACAATGACTTGGTGTCATGAGTTATCCTCACAAGTGATAGGAGATGCATTGATCCCTTGACTTGAGGTCATTGACTCTTCTAAATGGTTAGGGACATGCTTTGATGCAACATAACACCTCGCCGTAGTTGGGAGATTATAATGGTTGTCATTGAGTATGTCACGACCCATATAAGAAGGTCAATGTAGAGACATAGGATTTGCCCCTATCTAAGGGAAGCTTGACATCCATGGAGCTCCTCTATGGTTCTATGACTAAAAGTGTGTGGCCATACCCAGGTGAGAACCTGATTTAGTCATGACCATGTGATTGGGTGAAAACAAGTGATGAAACACTTGTCCAATCGGATATTAGTTTGGCAAATGGACTATAATGTATTTGTACCTAGTTGTGATGATGGGGATGTCGATGTCGATATCTATTCCAATATTTTGGGTAGTAGCGATGCACTGCTGGGTGCCACTCACTGCTTGTGGTGACCTTAGGTCAGCACTGCCAACATCAGAAGAACCTACAGGGTCACACACCTTGATACTCGAGTTTTTGTATTGATCGGGTAGCCTTTAGATCGAGTTATTGGATAACTTAGATCTATTTGTGAGATTTCATCAATGCCAATGGGCTAGATGAAATGGAAGAAACTTATTGGGGCCAACTTCCATTTTTGGCATATTGACCAAATTAACCATGGTTAGCCTCATTTGACCTTAGGTTAAGTTGGATTGGATCCAATAGCTTGGTTAACATGCATAATGGACTTTGGGCTAGGCCCATTACTTAATGGGGCTTACTAATATGTTGTAATGAAGAGACAAGAGGCTAAAAGGGTATAATGGGAAGGAATTTATGGCATAGGTGCATGGAAGAATCCTAATTGGACGAGGATTGGCGCCTAGTGCATATTTGATATCTTCAAGTGATTGATTTGGATTAGGATTCAATCTAATCACTTAGGATATTAATTGAGATTTGACATGAGCAAGTGGGGGATAATTATTTACTTAATTAGTGTCCTAATTGGATTAGGACTTGCGCCCAAGCCAGTTTAGGCAAACTCTCATGATGGCTTGACCTTGTCTTAGCTCATACATGAGAGTTGTGCTTCTTTAGGAATTATTTGGGTGCATGTGGCTGAATGCTTGCTTAGGCAAGTCATTGGCGCATATGGTTGAGTGATTAAATCAAATTATTTGATTAAATAAATCCCTAGATTAATGCCCTAATCACCCCACTTGCCAAACTCCTCTAGCCACCTCATGCTCTTATAAAAGAACCCCCTAGCTAACCCCTCTTGATGCATTAATCTTCTTGGAGGCGTGGAGTCAAGTGGACGGGCGAAGTCTTAGAGTTCTTGGAGCACTTCTTTTCTTCCTCCATCAAAGGGCGCAAGCATGCTTCCTCCTCCTTCCTCCTTCCTTTCCTTGGTGCAAAGGAACAAGAAGGCTTGCGGCATCCTCTCTTCCTCTTCTTCCCTTGGTGCATCCTCCCTTGGTGGTTGGCACAAGTGATCAAGAGACTCTCCCTTGGTGTGGATCTTCTTCCTGAGGCTAGCACCGGGCGTGGAAGAACAAGACTCGAGGAATCCGTGTGTGTGAGACTGCAGAGGGCGAACGCTTGGGCGCCTATCTCGATATCGGCCTCCACTTGCTCTAGGTACTTTCTCCTCTCATTGTGTCGACTCCCTCGCAAGATGATCTTCACTGGTTTTTTGAGACCGGCCTGTTTCGGGGATATTATTCTGCTGTGTAATTGTAATGTATGATGAAAAATTTGTAAAATATCCCCGGGGTTTCCCAACAACGGCTATTCTCGAACAGCTAGTGGTGAACTTGCGATAGAAGTTCACCACACCGAGGAAACTCCGTAACTTAGTTTGGTTTGAGGGGGCGTGCCATTCCGCAATGGCTTGGACCTTCGCCTGGTCCATGCGCACTTGTCTGTGGCCCACTGCGTGTCCAAGAAATGTTATCTCATCCGTCACGAATGAACATTTCTCCAACTTTAAATAGAGTTGGTTTTCCCTCAAAGTTTGTAACACCTGCCTTAGATGGCCCCGGTGTTCCTCAACGCTTGAGGAGTAGATGATGATATCATGTAGATACACAACTATGAACTTATCTAAGAATGGAGCCAATACTTGGTTCATTAGATGACAGAACGTAGCGGGTGCATTTGTGAGTCCAAAGGGCATCACTAGGAACTCAAATGACTCGTATCGTGTCACACATGCGGTTTTCTTTTCGTCACCCTCAGCAATACGAACCTGCCAATAACCTGATCTCAGGTCTAGCTTAGTGAAAACCATTGCTTTCCCAAGTCGATCTATCAGATCGAGGAAAGCGGAATAGGATAATAATCCCTTACCGTTATCTTATTCAAGGCTCTGTAGTCGACACAGAACCTAAGCGAGCCGTCCTTCTTCTTCTAGAAGAGGACTGGGGCTCTATATGACAAACCGTAGGCCGAACAAACCCTACTTCTAGCAATTCGTCTAATTGCTTACGAAGCTTGGCTAACTTCATTAGAGCCATACGGTATGGAGCCTTAGAGGGAGGAGTAGATCCTGCAATAAGCTCAATCTTGTGGTCGATCCCTCTCCTTGGGGGAAGGTGTTTAGGAAGCTCCGAAGGCATCACATCAGAGTATTCTTCCAATAAACCTTTCACTATCAAGGGGACTTCTCCTTTGCAAGGAGAGTCATCAGTCCAAACAGCCATTAAGGTTGTCTCACCGTGACGTAACCCTGCCACTAATTCATTGGCCAATAAGGGAACCCCTCTCAAATCCGTCTTCTTTCCCTTTATCGTTGATGAAAGGTTCCCCTGTAACTAGGGGGCGAAACCCAGATAGGTGGCGCATAAAAATTTTGCAAGCGGAAGCATGGGTTTCAATAGATCTTTCGCAAATATATGATCAACTTGTTCGAGTATGGATTCATACCATTGCCATTGGTTCGATTGGCGTCTAGGAAGAAGATGGCGACAGGGCTCTCCTCCAAAGCGCCGCACACAAGATGATCAACGGCTTGCTCCTTGGACGCTCCTTGTGCTAGCAAGGATCTCCAAGTGACCTTGTCGTGTAAGGGATGAGGTGCTTGGCCGCATTTCCTCCAAGTCGTGAGTCTCCTTTACCACGAGAGAAATGTCGTCCAGAGAGATAGGCGAGTGGCGAGAATAGGGCTTCTATCTTCGAACAAGAAGCGTGGTCTCTTTTGAGATCATGGTTTCTAAAATTAGAAACCGCACCCCACGTTCTCTCATTCACGCCAAGTGAATGAATCGCAACATGCCCCCTTTGAACCATGCGCTCAATTAATGAGCGGTTCAAGTTGATTTGGTTTAAAAACCAAATCAAACCAAGCCTCGATCCAGATCACCTTAAACCCTAAGGTTCAAGATCTGACCGTTCATCTCTTGATACTCTTGATCTTACCGATCTAGCATCAACTCTCTCGATCTAAGCTTACCGATCTTAAGCCCTAATCAATCAAACATGATCAGACCAGATCTCACTTACAATCAGAGATTAAATCCCTTTAAACTGAACTCAAACAATTCAGTCCACACGATCTGACTTAAGTAAGCCATATCATCAAATTGTGCGACCCTAAGGGTTTCCTTTAAATGTCGGTAACGATAACTTACGTTATCACGATCAGTGAGGGGTATCTAGCAACACATCATTGTCTCTCGATATAAAAGAAAGAGTCTTCCAAGACTACACCCAAACCACAGCACAAGTGTGAATCCACTTCACCAGGCATACATGTTTCCTTTGCAACTGGATGTTCTTATTGGACAAGCGTGTCAAGCCTGTAGCTCCAATATGATGAGCATGATTAGATCAGATGAACACTGTCACCTGGGTATGGCCATACACTTTCTCAATCATCTCATACAGAGGGGGGCCCCTTTAGAACATCACACTCCAAACAAGGAGACGGCAATCCTATATCTATCACTAGTGTCCTAACCTGACTCAAGCTCACCATCCAAGATAGTCTATAACCATTATGTTTCAAATGATATTGAACTATCTCAAAACAATGACAATCATCATTTAGAAACACAAGTGATCTCAAGTCAGAGGACATGTGCCACTTGTTGCAATCAAGGATTATTCACATTGTGACAAGCAATTGAATATCCTAGTAGGGTCTGTCCAGTACATCCAATGTACCCATGAGTCTACATCTTATTCCATGCTCGAAGCATCCTATAAGATTAGAACACATATTAGTCTCAATCATATCAAGGCTGTCTCATGTTCGCCAAGATATATCGACTAAGGACTTTACTGCATGTCAGCCCACCTGAACAGCATTGAGACATTATTCAGAAGTATATGTATTGCAGCAGATAATATAACAAACTGAATAACAACCATTGCCTTTATAAACATAAGAGTTTATACATGATACTGTTACAATCCCAAGGCCTCAAACATTAGCCTTAAGGGCATACCCCAACAATCTCCCACTTGCACTTAATCTAATGGTTGAGAAATCTCAAACCCATATTATTACAGTGCTTCTCATGCTTCTGCTGCGCCAGAGGCTTGGTAAGCGGGTCTGCCAGATTGTCATCTGTATGAACCTTGCAGACTTTGATCTCGCCACGATCTATGATCTCCCTGATCAAGTGAAACCGTCTCTGTATGTGCTTGGACTTCTGGTGCGACCGTGGTTCCTTTGCTTGTGCAATTGCTCCAGTGTTATCACAGAAGATAACCAAAGGATCTGCACTCGAAGGAACAACACCAAGTTCTTGAACGAACTTACGAATCCACACTGCCTCCTTGGATGCTTCCGAGGCTGCAACATACTCGGCTTCTGTTGTGGAATCAGCAACGATTGACTGTTTGAAACTTTTCCACACCACTGCTCCTCCATTCAAGCTAAAAACATAGCCTGATTGCGATCGGAAATCATCCTGGTCAGACTGGAACGAAGCGTTAGTATATCCTTCAATACTGAGTTCTTCCTGACCACCATACACCAAGAACATATCTTTGGTCCTCCGAAGATATTTTAAAATGTTCTTGACTGCAATCCAGTGCGCCATACCTGGATTACTTTGGAACCGACTGGTCACGCTTAACCCGTAAGCGACGTCTGGGCGAGTACACAACATCGCATACATAATGGATCCAATAGCCGAAGCATAAGGCGTATTGTCCATTTCATCTTTCTCAGTCTGTGTTTGTGGACACTGACTCTTCGAAAGATTCAGACCATGTCTGACTGGAAGATATCCTCTTTTAGAATTCTCTAAATGAAATCTCTCCAGGACTTTATCGATGTAAGTACTCTTGCACAGCCCGAGAAGCCTCTTAGATCTATCCCTATAGATCTTCACACCTAATACATAGGCTGCTTCTCCTAAATCTTTCATCTGGAAACATTTTCTTAACCATGCTTTAACCGCATGCATTGCAGGAATATCGTTTCCAATGATCAAGATATCATCGACGTAGAGGACTAGGAAAGTAATCACGCTCCCACTAAACCTCTTATATACACACGGGTCATCCTCGTTCTTGATGAAACCAAATTCAGAGATTGATTCATCAAAACGAATATTCCAGCTTCTCGATGCTTGTTTAAGTCCATAAATAGACTTCTTTAACTTGCATATTTTATGACGATCTGATGGATTAGTGAAACCTTCTGGTTGTGTCATATACACATCCTCATCCAGATTTCCATTAAGGAAAGCTGTCTTCACATCCATTTGCCAGATCTCATAATCATAATATGCTGCTATCGCAAAAAGAATCCGAATAGACTTAAACATAGCTACAGGTGAGAAAGTTTCATCATAATCTATCCCGTAGATTTGTTTGAAACCTTTCGCAACTAGCCTGCCTTTATAGGTAACCACGTTACCATCCATGTCAATCTTCTTCTTGAAGATCCATTTACAGCCTATAGGGATTACTCCCGGAGGCGGATCAACCAAATCCCAGACTTGGTTATCTGACATGGAGTCCATCTCGGCTCGCATAGCTTCAAGCAATCTAGCTGAGTCCGGTCCACTGACCGCATCCGCATAAGTAAGGGGTTCATCATTATCAATGATGTAGACTCCGTCATAGCACTCAGGCTATCGACGGATCCTTCCCGATCTTCGCGGTTCCCGTGATATCTGAGCCTCAGGTTGTTCAGTAACCTGTTCTACTGGCTCAGGCTCATCCAACTGTGCTTGACTACTTTGTCCTTCCTCTGGATTCTCATCCAGCTTTATTTCTCTCCCACTGGCCTCTTGCAGAAGAAACTCTTTCTCAAGAAATATGGCCGTCCGAGCAACAAACACCTTGTTCTCTTTGGGATCGTAGAAATAATAACCCTTAGTTTCCTTAGGGTAACCGACAAAGATACATTTCTCAGATCTGCTCTCTAGTTTTCCAGAGGTGAGCTTTTTGACATAAGCCTCGCAGCCCCAGATCCTGATAAATGTCAAGCTAGGCTGTTTCCCATACCATAATTCATATGGGGTCTTTGAAACTGCCTTGGATGGCACTCGGTTTAGTACCTTTGCAGCTGTCTCCAGTGCAAATCCCCAAAAGGAGTAAGGTAGAGTAGCCTGACTCATCATAGAACGAACCATATCAAGTAACGTTCTATTTCTCCTCTCGGACACACCATTCCATTGCGGTGTTCCTGGCGGAGTGAGCTGTGAGATAATCCCACACTCCTTCAGATAGTCAGTAAACTCTCGACTTAGGTATTCTCCACCTCGATCAGAACGAAGTGCCTTGATATTTCGGCCAAGCTGATTCTGTACTTCATTCTTGAACTCTTTGAACTTGTCAAAAGATTCACTTTTATGTCTCATAAGATAGACATACCCATATCTACTGAAATCATCAGTGAAGGTAATGAAGTACTGATAGCCACCTCTGGCATGTTTACTAAAAGGCCCACACACATCACTGTGTATAAGGTCAAGTAAACCTGAAGTCCTTTGACCTTTACGAGGAAAAAGCGACTTCGTCATTTTGCCCATCAAACAAGCTTTGCATGTGTCAATCTCCTTATAGGAGAATGATCCCAGCAGTCCATAATCATGCAACCGCTTAATGCGTTTCTTGTTAATATGACCTAAACGACTATGCCATAGCAAGGTGCTATCATCAGCATATTTGGCTTTCTTATTATCAATATTGTGTATAGAACATTCCATGTCCAACATGAATAACCCATTGTTAATTGAACCAGTAGCATAAACAATATTATCTAAAGAAAGAACACACTTTGAAATATTGCATTCAAAGGAAAACCCCTTCCTGACAAGAGCAAGAATGGAGATAATATTTTTAGTAATGCTGGGAACAAAGTAACAATTGTCTAGTTCCAATACAAGTCTAGATGGTAAAGAGATGAAATAGTCTCCTACAGCAACAGCAGCAACCCGTGCCCCGTTTCCAACTCGTAGGTCCACCTCATGCTGTCCCACCTGTCTTCTTCTCTTGAGTTCCTGTACATTTGAACAAATGTGAACTCCACATGCAGTGTCCAACACCCATGAAATAGAAGAAGATGAAACCATGACTTCCGTCACGTATATACCTGAGCCAGAAGAGATGCTTCCCCTCTTGTCTCCTTGGAGCGCTTTACAGTCCTTTTTCCAGTGACCCAACTGGCCACAGTGGAAACATCTGTATTCCTTCGACCGCTTGACCTTTTGCTTCAGAGCCTTATTGTAGTTCTTGACTAGGGCTTTGCCCTTCTTCCCCTTCTTCTTGTTCCTGGAAGGAACCATTAAGACATAGGTTGAAGGTTTTCCCTTCAGAGTCTCCTCCGTAGTCAAGAGCATATTCAGCAACTCTGCCGGAGTACAATCGATTTTGTTCATATTAAAGTTAATAATGAACGCATCGAAAGAGGGCGGGAGAGACTGCAGAATAATGTCTACAGCAAGCTCCTGATTGATGGTGTGTCCCAGTTTCTCTAGAGCCTCCTTGTGCCCAATCATCTTGAGCACGTGAGCTCCCACTGGACTCCCTTCAGCCAGTTTGCTCTGAAAGAACAGCTTAGTCAAATTGTAGCGCTCAATCCTCGCCTGTGCAGCATACAGCATCTTGAGGTTTGCTATAATTTCTATAGCAGACATATCCTCATGCTGACGCTGCAGCGGTGGCGTCATAGACGCTAGCATCAGGCAAGCGACATCAATGCTATCATTGGCATGCTTTTCATAGGCTTCCCGAACCGCCCTTGCGGCGTTCGGAGCGGGCTGAGGCGGTATAGCCGTCTCGAGGACATACAGTTTCCTCTCTGCCTTAAGAACAATCTTAAGGTGTCCGTACCAGTCTGAGAAGTTCGGCCCAGCAAACTTCTCCCTTTCCAGTAGGGATCGCACATTGAAGTTCATGGTGTTCGTTGCTGTAGGAATCTACAACAATGCAAGAACAGCAAGGTCAGTATCAATGTTCAGAATCAATCCAGGAATTAAGAAAGATTCTTTTCTCACTATTTTATCTGATTGAAAAATCCATGAAAACAGTCCGAAAGAGTAACACTCTTTTAGTGAGATGGGATCCAGATTTCATACTTGGTCTCCGCGTCCCGCTCAGGCGAGATAAGATGCACAGAGAGTTCAAGCACTAATTTCTGGTAGGCAGTCCCTGCCAATCGCCAACCCGTGCGATTCCCCTTCATCTGGGCAATCCAGCAGACTGTGCCAACTGAGTTGGTACAACACAGTCTCTGATCCCACAGATGGCTGCCTCCATATAGCTAACATATGCCCCATATGTAGCCTACATGGTCAAACGGACCTGACCTACTCCCTGGACCACCACGTGCTATGCTGAGCAGCGAGAAGCGATAAATCCCTTCTCTGTAACACGCAGGTGTAATCCCGCACCGTCTGAAGATAGATGGACGTGCCCACTGAGTGGGTACAACACGGCTCCAACGATAATCAGAACAGTGAGGTTTCGCGTCAGAAGGCTTACGAGCTTGATATTTTAGCGTTGGATTTTAACGGTCTTTTATCTTCTTGACTATCATGCAATTCCTATGGTGATAGCAGAAGATAAACTCATGCAATTCTAATTATAAAAGCAATAAATAGAAAGCATGCTGATCTTATGTGGTAAAAGCCCATTAAGCCTAAGTTAGACCTTAAATTAAACTTAAGTCTTCACTTGCTTTTCATGGGTCTTTGCTGCTCATCTGGCTCAAACCAGGGCCCAAGCGCCATCTGCAGCTCAGGTGCGCCTACCAGGAAAAATGCGCCTGGTCCCAGAGTCGAACCCTGGACCTCCCACCTGGTCAAGCCTCTGCTGCATGCGCCTCTGCCAAGTGTGCTCTGTGCTCTTGTCTGATTAAATTATAATTTAATCTATCTAGACAAGATTGACTCGCAGGTCAATTACAGTTTATAAATTAAATAAAAATGTGATGCGCAGATCACAATAAAAATTAATTTACAAATTATCCAGGCTCGCAGGCCCCAGCACAGCACACATTAAGGGCATCCCACATAAAACAAACATCATGGCATCATCCAAACAACATGTGATCCATTAATAAGAAAATAAAATTTTGAAAACCCTTTGTTATCAATTTTACTTTTCTTATGTGCCCTACAACCTTACAACGGTCCATTGATAGGGATCCACTCATCATGTCTAGTCAGATCCACTGCCCTTGCATGCACCAAGTCCTAACTGACTTGAGTCGACCCAGTGGTCAACTATGCATGCGCCAAGGGCTGAACAACCATCATGGGTTCTGGCAAGCGGGTGTGAACCCGGGCCTAACTCATGTGCGTTCACCAGTTGTCTCAACCAGACCTCGCTACACGCCTGTGATGCAGTCGACCTATAGCCACCTCATGCTTGCGCATGGGTGCCATCTGGTCGACCCATCTAGGCTGTCAGATGGTCTGATCAGACTATTGGATCTAACCTAGAGGATGACTTCAACCCCATCAACCCGTCTAAGGGTTTATAGCAGGCGCTTAGTCTAATGATAGGCGCGCAAGTTAAAATTTTCTTTGACAAAAGAAGAACATGCGCCAATACATGCGCCAAGAAGTAACAAACATCATACATGTATATTCGCATGATGAACTAGCATAAACTTTCGCATGTAATAAAACTTAGATCTAAGCATAAGCATAAACATGGATCACACATTATCTTCAAGCAAACATATGATTTAAACGATAACCTTTTTGCTCTGATACCAATTGAAAGGTTCCCCTGTAACTAGGGGGCGAAACCCAGATAGGTGGCGCATAAAAATTTTGCAAGCGGAAGCATGGGTTTCAATAGATCTTTCGCAAATATATGATCAACTTGTTCGAGTATGGATTCATACCATTGCCATTGGTTCGATTGGCGTCTAGGAAGAAGATGGCGACAGGGCTCTCCTCCAAAGCGCCGCACACAAGATGATCAACGGCTTGCTCCTTGGACGCTCCTTGTGCTAGCAAGGATCTCCAAGTGACCTTGTCGTGTAAGGGATGAGGTGCTTGGCCGAATTTCCTCCAAGTCGTGAGTCTCCTTTACCACGAGAGAAATGTCATCCAGAGAGATAGGCGAGCGGCGAGAATAGGGCTTCTATCTTCGAACAAGAAGCGTGGTCTCTTTTGAGATCATGGTTTCTAAAATTAGAAACCGCACCCCACGTTCTCTCATTCACGCCAAGTGAATGAATCGCAACATGCCCCCTTTGAACCATGTGCTCAATTAATGAGCGGTTCAAGTTGATTTGGTTTAAAAACCAAATCAAACCAAGCCTCGATCCAGATCACCTTAAACCCTAAGGTTCAAGATCTGACCGTTCATCTCCTGATACTCTTGATCTTACCGATCTAGCATCAACTCTCTCGATCTAAGCTTACCGATCTTAAGCCCTAATCAATCAAACATGATCAGACCAGATCTCACTTACAATCAGAGATTAAATCCCTTTAAACTGAACTCAAACAATTTAGTCCACACGATCTGACTTAAGTAAGCCATATCATCAAATTGTGCGACCCTAAGGGTTTCCTTTAAATGTCGGTAACGATAACTTACGTTATCACGATCAGTGAGGGGTATCTAGCAACACATCACTGTCTCCCGATATAAAAGAAAGAGTCTTCCAAGACTACACCCAAACCACAGCACAAGTGTGAATCCACTTCACCAGGCATACATGTTTCCTTTGCCACTGGATGTTCTTATTGGACAAGCATGTCAAGCCTGTAGCTCCAATATGATGAGCATGATTAGATCAGATGAACACTGTCACCTGGGTATGGCCATACACTTTCTCAATCATCTCATACAGAGGGGGGCCCCTTTAGAACATCACACTCCAAACAAGGAGACGGCAATCCTATATCTATCACTAGTGTCCTAACCTGACTCAAGCTCACCATCCAAGATAGTCTATAACCATTATGTTTCAAATGATATTGAACTATCTCAAAACAATGACAATCATCATTTAGAAACACAAGTGATCTCAAGTCAGAGGACATGTGCCACTTGTTGCAATCAAGGATTATTCACATTGTGACAAGCAATTGAATATCCTAGTAGGGTCTGTCCAGTACATCCAATGTACCCATGAGTCTACATCTTATTCCATGCTCGAAGAATCCTATAAGATTAGAACACATATTAGTCTCAATCATATCAAGGCTGTCTCATGTTCGCCAAGATATATCGACTAAGGACTTTACTGCATGTCAGCCCAGCTGAACAGCATTGAGACATTATTCAGAAGTATATGTATTGCAGCAGATAATATAACAAACTGAATAACAACCATTGCCTTTATAAACATAAGAGTTTATACATGATACTGTTACAATCCCAAGGCCTCAAACATTAGCCTTAAGGGCATACCCCAACAGTTGACGTGCTCCCAATGCACGGCACGAAGCCAGGGACTTGCTTGTGAAAAATCTGTATTCCATATAGATGTGGCATAACACTAATCTTGGCTTTTCTCAAAAGCTCAAGTCCAAATATAGCTTCATAATCAGCTAACTTCATAATCTTTGCATGGCAACGGCTGTGCCAATTGCCCACTGCAATATCGACGTCGTAAGATATCCCTAAGACTTGTGGGTCTACTTCACCGACCGACCTAACTCGGTCCTGTGCAGTGGATATCTTAAGGCCGATTCTAGCTGCTATCGCATGCCCTATAAACAAGTGCAAAGCACCTGTATCAACCATAGCATTCACAGGATGCACATTCAAGAGATACTCAACATAAAGCAAGGTAGGCCTTTCAATAATAGATGAAGATGTTGCAAGTACAAGAGGGTTAAGGAGTCCCTTAGGCTCCTTTACAAAATCTTCTGCCACTAAGGCAACCAAGCGGTCCCTCTTGGGGCAGTTCTTCATCATGTGTGGCCCTCCACAAATGTAACAGGCCATGCTAGTGCTCGTCGTCTTTGGCCCCGGGGTAGGTGGTCAGTTCTTCACCGACTTGTACTCCTTTGGTGCCGAGTGACTCTTCCTCACGAAGGGCTTCTTGCCCTTAGCCGCGTAGGGGATCCTCACCCTCGAGGATGATGCGCCAATGTGATGATGAGTGTGCGGGTCCCTCGACTCCTTACGATCCGTAAGGCCTTCAGCAGCTATCATTGCCGCTTTAAGAGTTCAGAACTCTTGGCAGCATAGTTCGTCCTGGGCCCACCCTTGGAGTCCATCCATGAAGTGGTAAAGTCGGGCCTTTTCCGACATGTCATCAATCTCAAGCATTACTCGAATCGCTGGACATAATCCTGAATCGCGCGAGAGTGCTTGAATCACTTTAGGGTGTCACGCACTACCCAATCAGAATTCCTGGGCAAGAACTGATTTTTTATCTCTTCTTTGAGCTCTCCCCAAGAGAGCTTCCGGGCTGGATCTGGCCTAATCAAACTGGGTGCGGCCTGAGTCTACCACCATAGTTTCATATCTCCGGAGAGATACACGATGCAGGTATGTGTTGTGTCCTCAAGTGCATGGATACTCAAAGTAATAATTAAGATATTGAACCACAGAGACCTTGTTTGTCAAGTACTAAATAATCAATTTCTCACTAGCTAGGCAATCGAAAATGATGAAAGCAAACTATAAGAAATTGCACGAAAAACTCAGAGAGAAAAACTGGGGCTAGGGTTTTGATGCATTGCATTTACACCATATTTTTGCCTATATTTTAGATCATATTTTGGGCTCAATTGAATGATTTTATGCAATTTTTAGTGTTTTTACTTCACTTTGCACAGAATCTTCACTTTTTTTGGTTTTTATGAAAATGTAGGTAAAATGGCACAAAAATGATGGATTTTGGGAGATTTGAGGCCATAATACGATTCCCGAGGAAACTACGAACTTACACATCAAATTTAGAGCGAAAAGGGTGGAGATTTTGATTTTCACGGCCTTGGCCGTAATTTTGGGCCGGCCGTAATTTTGGCTTCGAAGGATGACGAAAAACGGCTAAGTTAAAAAGTCCACATAAACTTTCACGGGTGAGGTCGTGAATCCATCACCATCCGTGAAACTTTCTATGTACAAAGGCACTGTACACACAGAAACTATTACGGCCTCGGCCGTAATTTCATCACGGGCCGTAAAAACGTCCGCCTTGTGGGTTTTTCACTCGATTCGACTCCAAACCGAACCAGAATTGAACCAAACTCTCCATAAACCTTCCTAGATGAGTTTTATACTGATTAGACTATAGAAGGAAGGGTTTTGGAAGGGTTTCGGGAGCTTCTATGCACGAAAAAAAAGGGAGGCGGTGGTGACGGCGAGATTCAATTCTAGGGCAGAAATCCGGTGAGAGATCACGCAAAGGAGGGGTTTGATCACTTCATCTTCATCACCAGATCAAGGGGAAGAGTTCTAATTGCTTTCCTAGTGCCTTTTTGCATTATTTTAGAGAGATTACATGCGTAATTCATCGATGAACATGATGTTTGCTTTGAATATGAACGAGTAAACTCTATTTTTGGGATTTGGGGAATAGCCCGTTGATGATTTATGGATTGAATATATTATTTCAAATCTTTTACATAAATTTTGTAGATTTGATTTGATTAGAATTGTATTTATTCCGTAATTTACCTTGGCCACGTAATTTTACGTCTTAGATGTTGCGAGAAGGACCGAGAGGTGAATCGTAACGTCAGATCTATTCTTTTCAAACCTACGAATCTAATCACGAGAGTAGTTTGGATTCGTTTGAAGGATTAACATGGTTTTTCGTATAACTTAATGGGTCTATTTATGTTAATTGTCATGAGAGTAGGGAATTAATGTAAATAGATACCGGATTATGCTTCGAGAGGAGGTAATTTGTACCTTAGGAAAAATCCCTTTCAAAACTATAACTTTTTGATCAAATATTTACTTTTATTAAATTCATAATCGTCAATGTGATGAAACCCTAAATCCTGATTTTATCTGAATTGGTTTTTAGCCAAAACCCTAAAACCACCTTTTTGTTTTCTTGCATTAGAAGTTTTCAAAAACAAAAACTACACTTTGATTCGTCTAGATATAGATCGACAGTGTATTCGGTACTTGACCGCCAGATCCTCGTTCGGAACGATAATCTTTTTATTACTTCGATAAATCCGTGCACTTGCGGAGCATATCAAGTTTTTGGCGCTGTTGCCGGGGATCAGGCCAGTCAATATTGATTTAATCATGTGATTTATAGACTAGATATTTTTTTTATTTATTTGTTTTTGTTTTTGTTTTTAGTTTTTAGTTTTTTTTATTTTATTTGTTTTTATTTTCATTTTCGTTTTTCTTATTTTTCACATTTTTTTATATAGTTAGTTTATTTTATTTTCCTCTTTTTCGATTAACACGTTGTATGAATAGGAGAACTCAAAAATCATTTGACTAGATATTTTACACTTTATTTCGCATCTCCTGTTTTACATATTGTATTTTTGAATTTTATTGCGTAAATTGAAAATATGATGATTAATCAGTGTCAATGGTCAAATCAAAGGTATGTGCCACCGATGGAGACAAGAGAATATGACGCGAATGTATTTCAGTCACTTGCAGCAAAGGTAGATTCTTTCACTCAACACATTGATTATTTAAGCATGCAATATTCTGTTATTTGTGATATTTGTGGTTCTCATGGGTAGACCTGGCAAAAACTGACCCAACCCGACTCGACACGAAGTTAGGCGGGTTCGGGTTGGGTCTAATCATGTTCGGGTCATAAACATGTCAACCCGTTTATGACCCGAAATTAAACGGGTCGTGTCGGGTTATAATCGGGTTGACCCGCTTAACCCGATTATATTATATATATAATTTATATATAAATATATACATATACATATATTTATATATTATTTCAGGTCGTGTCGTGTCGTGTCGAGTTAATCGGGTTAATATTTTTATATTTATATAATTATATATATATATTATAAATATTTGTTTGAATTGTTTAATATTAAACGGGTTAATTGGGTCGTGTCGGGTTGACCTGAATATATATGGGTCGTGTTTGGGTTAGATCATCTGACCCAATTAATTAAACGGGTCGTGTTTGGGTTAAACTAATCGGGTCACGGGTCATAAATGGGTCAACCCGAACACGACCCGCCGACCTGTTTTGCTAGGTGTACTTATGGGCATCATTTCACTGAATGTCAAGTAGGGATTCCTCCATGCTTTAACTTATGCCCTAGTACATATAATCAAAGTTGGGAGAACCGTGAAAACTTATTTTATCAGAATGACCCAACCTTTATTCCACAATCAGACTTTAGTGAACCTCAAGAATCCAACTTAGAAGCCATGCTTGAAAATACCCTAGCTGCTATGGAAAAACAAAATGAGAAAAATTCATAGTATGATTTATGGCACTCATAAAAATGACATAGAGGATGGAATTGAGGATAAATTAGAGAATTTTGTAGAGTTGGAACAATCATTAGTCATGACTCCTGATTATGATTTCCCTTCTTCAAATTTTGATGATTTTGAAAATTTTGATGATTATGATTTACCTTCCTCAACACTTTACCAGCCATCTAGTCCCCTCTCACATAAGAAAGTATCTTGCAACACAAATACTTGGGACGTCTTTGAAGAAAAATTTGAGTTTTTTGAGTCTTATGAAAAGAAGGATGAAGAATTTGAGGAGCCACAAATAAGAAATAACCAAATTGATGGGGATGAATTTGATAGTGTTAGGATGGAATACCTCCCTTCATTTTTCGTATTACACCGCCACAATTGAAGAGAAAGAAATTGAGGAAAAATATGAGGAAGAGCATCCTATGCATATTCTACCACCACTACCATGTGAACCATCAATCCCTTTTCTCTAGGAAAAATCATTAGGGATTTGCATTATAGATGGTGCAGAGGATAATGATGATAAGGTACATGAACTATTATTTGACTCAAATGCTACCACAGGTATCAAAAAGATGATAACACATGAGATTCTTGATCACATTGGCATTGAGGTAACTGAAAAACCAAAAATAAAATTTGAAAGTTTCTTGATCAATCCAGGGTATGAATTCTTTGACTTTAATTCTAATCTTCTTCCCGTTGCTAATGTAAATCTAAAGGAAGAATGCATGATATTACTTTTGGATAAATATAGGAAAAAATTTTATTATTCTTTGCATGATTTTAACTATTGTTTTTGTATGCATGTACTGGACACTGCAACATTGATCCACCTATTTCACTGGATATATACTTTGGTGGGCACACTCTTGAGACGGAGGAAAAGAAGAAGATTATATGCTCTCTACTATGGCATAGATTCACCAACTCCACCATGACATGAAGCTGTGGTCAAGCTAATGACCATAAACATGCGCTTTTGAGAGGCAACCCAAAGTTTTTGAATTTTATTAATTTTTGCATTCTTAGTTTTTGGTTTTTGATTTTATTTAAATTTTTAGAAATTTTTGCAGCATGTATTGATGAATTTTTATTGATGGAAAATCTTTTGATATGTTGTTTTATTTGTAGGAATTTTTGGAGAATTTTTATATGAGAGAAAAGTGATTAACGAGACCATCACGGGTGCAGCCGTGAATCTTGTCCCGACCGTGATGATGACATTTTCTTTGTGAGTATGGTAAAATGTGATTTCAATAGTTAAACATGACGGTATTTAATGTTTGAAACTTGTTTACATTGTAAAATATGATTATCTTTATTGTGATACAGTTTCTAGATTTTTCGGGGTCATGTTTTCATCTTTTGATATAACTGCACAGGACTTCGCTCATATATTAAGGGAAACTGTTGCAAAATTTTTCTGAAATCTATCATTCATTGATTTTAATGTTTATGTATATGCAACAACTTAAGTCTAGGGTGTCTTTCATATATTGCTTTTTCTTCAAAGCTTTATAAATATGTATTCTGAATGTTTATGATTGTTAAGAATAATCAAATTTGTTTTACCCTTGATTTTGAACTTAGGAAACATTTTGAGTGATTGATTTGATAACTTAGGAAATTTTTGAGATTTCATGTGGACTTAAATTGTTGAGTAAACTCAATTCTGGAATTGATAAAAATTTATATACAGATTGTTATATGTTCATAGGACACGTGCATAGTATCTTATTACTTGAAGTTTAATTTATCTATTTATGCTTGTTAGAAATTTTTATGAATAGAAAATTGGTGATATTTATTTAATTGAGATTTGCTCCAACTCCTCTAGTTGAGTGATCTGAGGTCATGAGTTATATTATACCACGATATAGTATACTAAAAATCTGTTGTCATCAAGCATCGATAACGATTTAAGTATCATACCACTAACCGGCTTCTTCTTCATCACCAGATCAAGGGGAAGAGTTCTAATTGCTTTCCTAGTGCCTTTTTTGCATTATTTTAGAGAGATTACATGTGTAATTCATCGATGAACATGATGTTTGCTTTGAATATGAACGAGTAAACTATATTTTTGGTATTTGGGGAATAGCCCGTTGACGATTTATGGATTGAATATATTGTTTTAAATCTTTTACATGCATTTTATAGATTTGATTTGATTAACAGGGTTTTTCATAGAACTTAATGGGTCTATTTATTTTAATTGTCACGAGAGTAGGGAATTAATGTAAATAGATACCGGATTACGCTTCGAGAGGAGGTAATCTATACCTTAGGAAAAATCCCTTTCATAACTATAATTTCCTGATCAAAGATTTATTTTTATTAAATTCATAATCATCAACGTGGTGAAACCCTAAATCCTGATTTTATCTGAATTGATTTTTAGCCAAAACCCTAAAACCACCTTTTTGTTTTCTTTCATTAGAAGTTTTCAAAAACAAAAACTACACTTTGATTCGTCTAGATATAGATCGACCGTGTATTCGGTACTTGACCACCAGATCCTCATTATGAATGATAATCTTTTTATTACTTCGATAAATCTGTGCACTTGCGGAGCATATCATGTTTCATACACCTTAATTTCAATGACTAGATCTAAATAAGAGGTCGTCAGTCTAATTTTATTATAATAAAAATATAATTTACTTAATAAAGAAATCATCTCGCTGATAATTTACAAAGGACCAATCCTTACTTTCGCACATGATCTATTCAATGTTAAAGGTAAGTAAATCATTGACAAAGTACTCAAAGATCACTTTCGTGCATCCATTTCCTAAGTCAATTATCTCAAGTGAAAACTACATACTTTCATACTATAATTTTCATAGGTTCTACTTAAGGTTCTCCAACGATCCGATACTTGATTTTTCATTGTATCATCATGTTTATTTCAATAACTCAATCCTAGATTCAGATTATCAACATGGCAATATACTTCTAAAATCATGAAATAAGAACAAACCTAATTTCTTACGACGAGTTCTTAACATTCAATTTTATGGTTCCAAGTTTTCACAAATAACTTTTCAGTCTATATCACAAAAACTCTGAATCATGCTGATAAGATAAATCTAAGGATAATTAAAGGCAATCGTCACATAAGTAGTATTATTATATTAAAATTATCTTGATGAAATAAAAGTCATCTAGTCATAAGAAAGTAAAGGGATTACACCCCATGTCCCATGAAGTGTTTATGATAGGGGGTGCTAAGCATGCACACATTCAAACAACGCGTTTTGAAAACATTTGATAGTTACGTATAGAATAATGAAACCCCTTATACTAACGTAGTTGAAAATAGCTTGTTTTGAGTAGTTGTAGGTAAAAACCGAAATTAGGCAAGTAGCAAACTGAACTTAGAACCTATCATGCAAGTCTAGGGCAAGTGTAAAACTGAATTGAAACCTATCATGCAATCTAGAGCTTGAAAAACAACACTATTCTAAGGGAGAGGCTCACCTTGCGCCCTTTGAGAATAGAAAGGGCGAACTTCCCGTTCTTCACCGGTCCAATGGTTGAACTCACGAAGTAGGGCCCTATGAGCTTACAACCATGGCATTACAGCATTCCCACACATGCGTGGGTGAGTATTTGACAAATATTAAGAGGCCTTTTACATTCACAACCAAGGGGGAGACTAGTTCTCCAAGTTCCCTTGCTAACAATCTAGAGACTAGCTATTAGAGGGGGGAGAGAGGGGAATGACGCCTTGCATAGCTTCTGATCCTTGTGCAACCTTCAAGAACAGGAGTGTGAGTGTAGATGGGTGCTCAAAAACATCAAGGAAACATCAATCAAGGGAGAGAAGAAACTTAGCTAACTTAAGGTGGTGCTTGGTCTCGGCATGGTGTAGATGACACCCCTTGGAGTCTCGGTTGGACTCAGCTCCTCCTCTTGGACTGAAGACTCTTCAAGGCTGATGACAGGAGAGGGTGAGGGCTTCCAACTCAGGACCTTGAGCAAGTGGTGAAGAGGACTGAAGAGGGGAAGTGGAAGGGAGTTCTCGGTTAGTGTTGGAAGAGAGGGGGGGAAGAGTTGAGGTGACACACACCACTAGAAGACACACTTCTGGATTTTCTCTAAAACTATTCAACTGAACTCAAGCTTACAAAAGGGTACAGCAATATAGAAGACTCCCAACGGATATCTCCTGCTCTAGGCGCTCAAGACAAACAAACAACAAACAAAAAACAAAACAGAATTCTGCACTTGCGCAGGGAGCATTGATGGGCTGCAACTTTCCTTGTTTGTGGGCTGCCCTCTTTGAACTTTCTTTGGAGCTTTCCCCTAAGTGGTAAGGGGGGGATTAGCTGGCTAGGGGCACATTGAATAAGCTGATTCCCTTCTTTAAAGCTGGCGATCCTCTTGGAAGAAGTGGGCTGCAGATTTCTGGAATTGGGTAGGCAACTTCCTGCACTTGGGGGTGGTGTTGTGGCTGACCCCTTTCCTTGCTTGTAGGCTGTCCTTTACCCTCAAGGGCTGCTGAATACCTGGCGCAAACATCTTGACTTGAGCCCCTTCCTCAAGTAGAAAGGGCTGTTGGAGATGAAGACAAAATGGATCCACATGGATGACAACATGGAGGGTGAAACTTGGGTGGATTTGTTGAGAGTATACTTCATGATGGGTTGGGTTTGAGCTTGGCGCCTCCTTGATGTATCTTGACCTGATTTTGACTTGAGTCCCCAAATGTAGTGCCCTAATCTATTACATTAATTGCATGAACTAACCTACCATACATAAGTGGCGAAACCTAGAAATGTAGCTACTTGGTGTAATTTGAGGGTGGATCTAACCTACCTCATGATGCACCCTAATCTAAGACAAAATAAGCAAAATGGGGTCCTAAGGAAGCCAAGTCTAGGGGCTAGGATAGCCATACCTTGAGGGCTTCTTTCGAACCCGGGCGGACCTCCGAAGATCCTGCCTCGGTCCCACATCAGCTCTCCCGGGGTGAGAAGAATTCTCCTCTGGAGAATTGTCTTTGTACCCTTGGAGAAGCTCAGGTGCAGACCTAGCAAGTTCTTCCTCGGGAAGCCATGCCTCCTCACCATCAGTAAATTTGACGCGGTAATAAAGCTGTACCTCGTCAGGGGTGAGTCGGGTCTGGTCCTCGTGTATGGCCTCAATTTCTGGCTCGCGGCAGATGTCGGGTTCTTGTATGGAGAGAGGTGGATGATAAAGCGTCAGATCCTCCACATTGATGGTGGAGGATATCCCCAATTCTGGGGGTAGATCCAATAGGTAGGCGTTGTTGTTGACCCTCTTCAAAATAGAGAAGGGCCCGATCCCCTTCGCGTCCAACTTGCGACCGTGTCCTTGGATACGCTCCTCCCGGACCCGCAACATTACCTGGTCCCCTACAGAAAATACCTTCTCTCGGCGTCGTTTATTAGTATCATCACGGTATTGATTAACAGAATCCTGAATCTTGCTAAATAACTCATGATGTAACTGTGAAATATGGAAAGCATAATCTCGGGCCGAAATAGAAGTCTTGCAATGCTTAGGGGCAGTAAATAGATCAATGGGCTTATTAGGTTGGTACCCTAAGTTTGCCTGGAAGGGAGACAGGCCAGTAGTCCTATTTGGAACACTATTGTAGGAGAATTCAGCTGTGGGCAACAGCTTGTCCCAATCACTGGGGTGTTCTCCTACGAGACTCCTAAGGATGCTCCCAAGTGATCTGTTGACCACTTCGGTCTGCCCATCCGTCTGGGGATGGTAGGCCGTTGAGAACTTCAGCTTTGTGCCTAGCAGAGCCCATAGTGTCCTCCAAAAATGGCTAACGAACCTGGTGTCTCTATCCGAAACTATAGTGAGAGGGGTACCATGCAGCCTAACAATGTCTCTAAAGAAGATCCTGGCCATATGGGAGGCATCGGTAGTCTTAGTGCAAGGTATAAAATGTGCCATTTTGGTAAACCTATCTACCACGACATAAATAGAGTCATGCCTAGCTGCAGTCCTAGGCAATCCTAGAACAAAGTCCATACTGATATCCTGCCATGGTGCCTGGGGAATGGGCAGAGGGGTGTACAGTCCAAAATTGTGCTTCTGGACCTTGGTGGATCAGCTTGAAGCCCTAAATCCGAAACAATGAACCCTAGAAAGACAACTTTGGGAGATAGGAAAGAACACTTCTTCAAGTTAACATAAAGCTTTTCATCTCTAAGGAGGGTTAGGGTTTGCCTTAAGTGCTCTAAGTGCTCCTCCTGTGACTTACTATAGATAAGTATGTCATCAAAGTACACAACTAGGAATTTCCCTATGTAGGGTCTAAGCACTTGGGTCATAAGCCTCATGAATGTGGAAGGGGCATTGGTTAGCCCAAAAGGCATGACTAACCACTCATATAGACCATCCTTGGTTTTGAATGCGGTCTTCCACTCATCCCCTTCCCTTATCCTGACTTGATGGTACCCACTCCTAAGGTCGAGCTTGGAGAACCACTTGGATCCTACTAACATATCTAGCATATCATCAAGTCTAGGTATGGGAAACCTATACTTGATAGTAATCTTGTTGATGGCTCTACAATCTATGCACATGCGCCAGCTGCCATCCTTCTTTGGGGTAAGAAGGGCTGGGACGGCGCAGGGACTTAGGCTTTCCCTTATGTAACCCTTACACATCAAGTCATCTACTTGTCTTTTAAGCTCCGCATGTTCGGTAGGGTTCATCCTATAGTGAGGTAGGTTGGGAAGAGAGGATCCAGGTACTAGGTCTATGGCATGTTGTATATCCCTAAGGGGTGGCAGTCCTTCAGGGAGGTCCTCGGGAGTGAGCTCACTAAATTCCTGGAGCAAGGCTTCTACTTCGGGAGAAGGTTTCTCTTCTACTTCGGGGTTGATTTCTTTGATGACTAAGGTATACAGGGGTTGATCTTCTATGATCTCCTTAGTGAAGGTCTGGGGCCTTATAAGTTGAACGGTGGGCTGACTACTCTTGGGTTCCTCTACCTTACCCTTACTAGTTGTAGCTCTAAGCTCTTTGGGAAGAGAAGGTTTTAACCTAATCTTTTGCTCCTTATGGTTAAAGACATATGTGTTTGTCCTGCCGTAGTGGACAACGTCCATGTCATAGAGCCAAGGGCGGCCTAACAGGATTTGGGCTACATCCATGGTGAGGACGTCACACCAAACCTTATCCTCATATGTGCCAAATTGGATAGGCACAAGGCATCTATGGGTCACTGGAACACTAGTTTGGTTGACCCAGGAAATGTTGTAAGGGCTAGGTCGGGGTTCCATTTTGAGATTCAGTTTAGTAGCAGCTATGTGGGAGACAGCATTGAGACTGCTTCCTCCATCAATGACCACCTTGCACATGTGACCATGGCATTTGGTGTAGGTGTGGAAGATACTAGTCCGGCGCCAGTCTTCAGTGGGGGTAGGTTTGACAAGGGTACACCTAACTACCCCTAAGGTGTTGAAGATATCATCACTACTGTCATAGTCATTGACTTCAATCTCTTGATCAGGGTCCCCCTCTAAGGTGGGTTCAGGGTCTATGTTTTCCTCAGTTAGGACCATGACTTTCTTAGGGCAGTCCTTCGCAAGATGTCCCCTTTGCCTACAGTTAAAACAAGCGGGGGGGTTTTCTATATTTTGAGCAGGCCTAGGCTTGGGGGCTGAGCTAGAAGGTTGGTGTATAGGAGCGGGCCTATAGATAGGCCGGGAAGGGAGAGTCTCCTTCCTATTCTTAAGTTCCTGTTCAACCTCTATGGCCCTTTGATAAGCTATCTCGGGGGTGTCTAATTGGAAATAGGTTAACGCTCTTTTAATGTCAGATCTAAGGCCATTCTTGAATCTACTTAGGATCATACCTGGGTCTTCATTGACCTCACACCTAATGAGAAGCTCTTCTAACTTGGTTTGGTAGGCTTCTACCGTAGAGGAACCTTGAGTGTGACTACCGAGTTCGTCTTTAAGCTTTTGCATGAAGCCGGGGGGAACATACTTTTGCCTAAGTAGGAATTTCATCTCATCCCACGACTCGACGGGTGGCTTACCATCCCTTTCTATGGTTCTCTCAACATGGGTCCAATAGAGTCTAGCGGGTCCTTCTAGTAAGCACTTTGTGAACCTAACCTTACTTTCGTTGTGCACAAGGCTATAGTCAAAGTATTGATCTAGCTTTGTGGTCCAATCTAGGAATTCCTTAGGGTTAAGGGATCCACTAAAAGTAGGGGGGTTGATCTTGATGGCACGTTGCACATCATGATCCCTAGGTCTATGATAGGGTGGTTGTTGAGCATAAGGCCCTCCCCATTCGGTTTGAGCATAATTGACTCTAGGGGTGTGTGAGGGAGGTCCTAGGTCATTTGGTTCCCTCGTGTGGGATCCACTATTAGGTCGGCTAGTATTTTGGGGATCCATTTTTGAGTTAGACTCTAGGGTGTTAAGCCTATTGTCTATGACACCTATGGAGTGTTGAAGGGATGCTAGGGTTTCTTTAATGGAGGCCATATCAATTGAGAGGGCACTCACCTCATGGTCAATAGCTTGATTGAGACCATAGGGAGCACCGGATCTAGTAGCCATTGTTTTTGAAAACAAATAGAGTTTTGAAAATAGATCCTAAGGTGGTAAATATATCTACTCAAGTTCTTTCAAGCACCTAGGTCCAAAATCGTCCTAGTAGTAGGAAAATAAAGTTTTGGTCTTATAAAATCCTACTCTAAGAGCCTAAGCTCTGATACCAAGATGATAGGGGGTGCTAAGCATGCACACATTCAAACAACGCGTTTTGAAAACATTTGATAGTTACGTATAGAATAATGAAACCCCTTATACTAACGTAGTTGAAAATAGCTTGTTTTGAGTAGTTGTAGGTAAAAACCGAAATTAGGCAAGTAGCAAACTGAACTTAGAACCTATCATGCAAGTCTAGGGCAAGTGTAAAACTGAATTGAAACCTATCATGCAATCTAGAGCTTGAAAAACAACACTATTCTAAGGGAGAGGCTCACCTTGCGCCCTTTGAGAATAGAAAGGGCGAACTTCCCGTTCTTCACCGGTCCAATGGTTGAACTCACGAAGTAGGGCCCTATGAGCTTACAACCATGGCATTACAGCATTCCCACACATGCGTGGGTGAGTATTTGACAAATATTAAGAGGCCTTTTACATTCACAACCAAGGGGGAGACTAGTTCTCCAAGTTCCCTTGCTAACAATCTAGAGACTAGCTATTAGAGGGGGGAGAGAGGGGAATGACGCCTTGCATAGCTTCTGATCCTTGTGCAACCTTCAAGAACAGGAGTGTGAGTGTAGATGGGTGCTCAAAAACATCAAGGAAACATCAATCAAGGGAGAGAAGAAACTTAGCTAACTTAAGGTGGTGCTTGGTCTCGGCATGGTGTAGATGACACCCCTTGGAGTCTCGGTTGGACTCAGCTCCTCCTCTTGGACTGAAGACTCTTCAAGGCTGATGACAGGAGAGGGTGAGGGCTTCCAACTCAGGACCTTGAGCAAGTGGTGAAGAGGACTGAAGAGGGGAAGTGGAAGGGAGTTCTCGGTTAGTGTTGGAAGAGAGGGGGGGAAGAGTTGAGGTGACACACACCACTAGAAGACACACTTCTGGATTTTCTCTAAAACTATTCAACTGAACTCAAGCTTACAAAAGGGTACAGCAATATAGAAGACTCCCAACGGATATCTCCTGCTCTAGGCGCTCAAGACAAACAAACAACAAACAAAAAACAAAACAGAATTCTGCACTTGCGCAGGGAGCATTGATGGGCTGCAACTTTCCTTGTTTGTGGGCTGCCCTCTTTGAACTTTCTTTGGAGCTTTCCCCTAAGTGGTAAGGGGGGGATTAGCTGGCTAGGGGCACATTGAATAAGCTGATTCCCTTCTTTAAAGCTGGCGATCCTCTTGGAAGAAGTGGGCTGCAGATTTCTGGAATTGGGTAGGCAACTTCCTGCACTTGGGGGTGGTGTTGTGGCTGACCCCTTTCCTTGCTTGTAGGCTGTCCTTTACCCTCAAGGGCTGCTGAATACCTGGCGCAAACATCTTGACTTGAGCCCCTTCCTCAAGTAGAAAGGGCTGTTGGAGATGAAGACAAAATGGATCCACATGGATGACAACATGGAGGGTGAAACTTGGGTGGATTTGTTGAGAGTATACTTCATGATGGGTTGGGTTTGAGCTTGGCGCCTCCTTGATGTATCTTGACCTGATTTTGACTTGAGTCCCCAAATGTAGTGCCCTAATCTATTACATTAATTGCATGAACTAACCTACCATACATAAGTGGCGAAACCTAGAAATGTAGCTACTTGGTGTAATTTGAGGGTGGATCTAACCTACCTCATGATGCACCCTAATCTAAGACAAAATAAGCAAAATGGGGTCCTAAGGAAGCCAAGTCTAGGGGCTAGGATAGCCATACCTTGAGGGCTTCTTTCGAACCCGGGCGGACCTCCGAAGATCCTGCCTCGGTCCCACATCAGTTTAAGCTAGCATAGTTTAAGAATTACAATAAACCATTGTTTCAAAGGATTAAAAATCAAAAGGAAAGAGAAAAATCAAATAACAGCACGGTTGTAATGAAAATTACAGCCGTAATTTTACTCTAGAAGGCGCGATGAACAGTGCTGGTGATGCTTCTTTTGTTGATTTCTCTTTCAATCGATCTCTTTACAGCATGAATTTAACACAAAAAGACCTATCAAATGGCACAAAATATACTATAAATTATTGTGTCATCAAACACATAAGGCTCAAATTTTGCTTGTCCTCAAGCAAAATCAAAAATTGATCATAGGAATAGACTTTCTCATGAAGAATAAATTTATAAAATACAATCACCAATGAAAAATTCTCACCAATCATTTCATAAAATTCTAAATAAACATATCATCTTTTGAATTCAATTCTCAAGATCTACAACTTAATCAAATAAAATTTTGCAACTTATACAATAAGTAGATTTTCAATCTCAAGATTTCACCCAGTTTCAGTTCAAACCTATCATACTTTTGTTTACAGGAATAGAATTTCCAAAATCTTTTTCCACTCAGAACCTATCATACTGTTCACATTTTCTAATTCGATTACCACCTTTTTTTTCTAGTGACGAAGTTAGAGTACTTTGATCACATAATCAATGTAATAGAACTCATATCCAAAGATAGCGGAGTTAATGTGAAACGATTTCTCTCATGGTATGTACCCACATAGATACATGCTTTTTTTCGTTGGACTTCAACTCTTAACTTAGGTACCACCACAAATCAGCATGGTGCCAAGACGAGGAGTCATTCTCTTGATTTTTCTTTTTCTCTCATTTTGACTTCAACCCATGTCTTTGGTACCACTGCCAATTTTGCGCAGTGCCAAGTAAGGGAGTCATCACTCTCTTTATTTGGATCATGGAATCTTTCTTCCCAACAAATAGAAGATAGGATGAACATCAACTAAATTAATCAATCAATATCAATTCAATAATCATACTCATATGCTAGTTTTATTTAAAGAAGTAGTTTGACTTTTTAAACCAAATTCATCAAATAACATGTTCACCCAATATTTTATTCATCAATCAATGAAAAATTCCAATAGGCCGATATATATAAGAGAAATAAATTCAACACAATAGGTCTAGTCCTAATCACAGGCATAAACACATTCATCATCAAGAGAATCATTTTATCAATAGAAGTTTCTCAAAAATAGATTACACCACAAGATAATCATAACAAGAGGGAATCACATACATTCAACAGTAAAACTATTCATTCAATTATGCATCAGAATACACCTAAACAAGGTGCTCAATCTCAATCATATCATCAAATATCATACAACTCAATTGCATCAATATCAAAAATTCAAACTCAGAATATATTAGTACAACCCAATCCAATCAATATCAATATCTGAATATCATACAACCCAATCGAATGATGAAGCAGTCAAGTAGGAATAGGGCAAAATAGCGTGGGCGGACACAACGAGTTTGGAAGAGTTATCCTTCCCTATAAGAGCGTGAAACATCAATAAGATAAAGAAGATGAAATACAATAAGTAAGGAAAATGGAATACTCACAAAACTCTACTCATCATCATCTGATCTAATCTCCTCGGTGTCCTCAGCAGCTGCGTCCATAGGATCATCCTGTTGCACTCCCTGATCTCCACCGTAGACTCCTCCTCTCCTGGTGTCCTCAAAACCAAAACGGTCATATAAGAAATTTCCCATCTCCTCCATGTAGTTTCCTAGCTCTTTAACATCGTGGTGTAGATGATGCATGGAGTCAGTCATCCTCCCCATGGAGTCAAGCATCTTCTCCATGCGCCACTCCTGACGGTACATCTTAGCAAAGAGAGCCTAAAACCCTGGGTCATGGGCACTGGGCCATCCTCCACTAGGTCTGTGAGAAGAGCCTCCAGCATGATAGGAAGAATCTGTAGCATGGTGGGAAGGTGAATCTGTTCCCATCTCAAGTGGGTCATCTCTTCCACCCAGGTGGGTGGTGGTGGCACAGAGTCCAGAGGTGGTGCGAAGGCGGCCTCTGCATCGCTTGGTGAAAGCTTCCAATATTCTTGCTTCTTAACTGTAGTCTTCTCAACGTGGGGTAGGGTTAGAGTAGGTGCTCCAGGTCCTAGAACCAAACAAATGTATCCCCCTCCCTAACAATCATCCTCATAGCTATGCAAGAATCAATATCTAATCTTGGATTCCCTTTAGCCACTTCAACTCCATAGGGCTCTATATTCTAATGAAGGGCTATAGGAGTGATAAACCCCCCTATCACAATTGCCCCTTTCTTAGCCCGGGCAACCTTGTCCATGTGCTTAATAAGAAAGAATGCTACATGAACTGGAAATCTATGTAACATCCCCCATAAGAAATATAACTCAGATTGACGGACCATGCCGTCACTATCTCCTCTCCCAAAAACTGTGTGGGCTAAAACTCTATGTACATAATTGATACAAGGATTCAAAATCTTCGAAGCATGAGCTGAGACTGCAGAAAAGTGATTTTCACTTGTGATTTGGTTCCAGAAAACATTCTCTCTGAAACCCATTGGTACTTGGGTGTATCCTCCTGATGATAAGTGAAAGATGGTCCGGATGTCTCTCAAAGTAAGTTTCCTTTCAATGTTGGCTAATCTGAAAGTGATTTCTCCATCAGCATGTTAGTTAGTGAACTCATCAAGCTCTATATCCAAACTACTCAAAAACTCCAAAACCAAGGGAAGGTACGTGGGCGGTGTCATTTGGAAAAAAATGTTTTGCCCTTATTTGGTTGAATGTCTAGAAGACATCAGCATAAAGGCCGAGTGCCTCCAACGCACGTCTATCCGCATACTTGGTATTCACAACTCTCCTAGCCATCAATTGGTTATATCTGGCCTCTTGGATTTCATTCCTAAAAATGATGCCATAAGGATTCAGTGGGGTTGAAGACTCAGCTGGTCCTTTGCCTCTTCTTTTTCAAACTACGGTCTTTGTCTTAGGTGCCATCTGATGAATTCTAGTTATCTCTTGCTGAAATAAGCTGCAAAACTGAAATTTGAACACAATATAGCAAGAATCTAGTTCTAATAAATTCACACTTTCAATCTCTTTAGGAATCAACATTCTTACTCAACAAGCATCATAAAAACAAGATTCAGTCAATATCCAAGCTTATACCCAAAATTTGACTAGAAAAAACATGCGGGCGAACAGTACACTGAAGAACACCATTGATCGAGCTCATTCAAGCATCAAAATCACTCTAAAGCCAGTCAAAATTTTCTGGAAACAAACTATGAAGAGGCGCCTATCATCTAAGGAGCAAATGAGAATAAAAATTTTGGAAATCGACCAAGAAACGGAAAGAAACAAGGAAAGGGGCAGAAATCTCGCAAAACTCACCAAAACGGAAATATCGGGCAAGATAGTACCAAATCGGCGGCCGAAGCTGGACGGGAAGAGTCACCAGCGAGCTCTGAAGGTTGGGAGTTCTAGCTCGGTGCGAGAGAGTGGAGAAAAACCCTAAAACACAGTACAGAAACCCTAAAAAAATAGCAAAGTAAATCGTGTGGACCGACAGAATTATGGCCATAATTTCCATTACAGCGGTGCCATAATGTGGTAGATTCGAAAAACACAGGCCGTAATGTCTATATGGCAGTACCGTAAAATGCTTCAAAATCTCGGGTCAAAAATGGAATGAAAATACGGTACCGTAAAAACGATATTTTTTTAAGTAATAAAAATCAATTACAAAATAGAAACAAAATAAGGCCCGTAAAAGTATTTACAGTACTACCGTAATACGGGACAAATCATGAAAACTCTCGGGTCAAGAATTTCACAAAAATACGGCCCATGAAAAAGCTTTCGGTAGTGCCGTAAAAGCAAATAAACTCTCGGGTTAATTTTAGTGTAAAAATACAGGATGTAAAAATACTTACGGCAGTGCTGTAATGGCATCAAAACCTACTGTTTGAAAACAGACCGAAAATATGGCCCGTAATTTACATTACGGTGGTGCCGTAATTTACACCAGAACTCAATTTTACCTGCAAAAAGAGAAAAAAAAATTAGTTATAAAAGCAATATTAAAAATAAAGTAAAATAAAAGAGAATAAACTAAAGAAAGTGGACTTGGGTTGCCTCCCAAGAAGCGCTAATTTAAAGGATATTAACTTGACCGTTCTGCACTCGGATTTGATCGTGTTGGTGCCTTCGGTTGCCATTCTGACTTCTCTTTGTTTTGTTCTCCACTTCTAGATACATAAGGCTCATTCAAGAAATAGTATCCAATTTTACCCAAGAACCTTTTTCCTTTTTTAAGCAATTTCAATCTTTCTCTTCTTCTCTGTCTCTTCTTCTTTCTCTGTTCAGATTTTGAATCAGCATTCTCCTTAAATCCTTTATTTGCACAGTCAGAAAAAGTGTCAGTCTCAACATTAGCGGGCTCATCAAATAAGTTATGCATATCACTAACGACATCATCCATTACATCAATACTACAACATGATCCTGAATATGATGCTTTTTTCAATGAATCTGTTAAATCAAACTCAATTATATTTTCACAAATATCAAATGTGAGTTTTCCTTTCCTAACATCTATGACTGCTCCTGCCATGGCCAAAAAGGGTCTACCAAGGATGATTGGATTTTTGGAACTTTCCTCCATTTCAAGAACCACAAAATCTGTTGGAATAAAATACTTACCTATTTGAACTGGAATATTTTCTAAAATACCAACTGGATACTTTACCGATGAATCAGCAAGTTGCAAAGGTATTGAAGTTGGTTTAAGCTCTCCCATGTCTAATTTTCTGCAAATAGATAATGACATTAGGCTTGCACTAGCACCGAAATCACATAAGGCTCGGTCAAAAGCCACACTCCCAATTGAACAAGGTATATAGAAACTACATTGATCCTTTAATTTCAGTGGCAACTTATTCTGGATAATAGCACTACATTCTTCAGTTAAGGCCACAGTACCATAGTCCTCTATCTTTATCTGATTAGACAAAATTTCTTTCAAAAATTTAGCATATGAGAGCATTTGAGATAAAGCTTCAGTGAATAGAATATTAATATAAAGCTTTTTCAAAACATCGAGAAATTTCCCAAACTGTTTGTCTAACTTTGCTTACACTAGTCTCTAGGGAAAAGGGGATAGGTGGCCTACAAGGTGCAGGTGAACTAGATTTAGAAACATCTAACTGACATGGCTCATCACTTTTAGGTTCATCACCCTTATGAGGTGGCAAACTAGTTTGGGACTGCTCATGCACAGGAGATCTTTCCAAGTCAAGTTCATTGTCATATTCATTATTTGGCTCTTTTTCATTATCATGAGATCTCCCTTTGGGTTCATCTAATTGTCTCCCACTCCTAGTAATGATAGCATTACAGTGCTCCCTAAGGTTTGGTTCAGGTTTAGCAGGTAATTTCCCTGGGGGTCTGTAAGAAGTGCTAGCTTGTTGTGCTATCTGGTTCTCTAATATTTTATTGTGTGCTGCTAGTGATCCTACTTGAGAAGCAAGTTAGCTAACCATTCCTTTAAGATATTCAATTTCCTTATTTTGATTTGTCATGAATTGATTTTGATTAGCCATAAGCTTTTCAAGCATGGACTCAACACTAGAATTTTGGGGTTGGTTTTGATTCTGATTTTGTCTTTATGGATATCCTCTATTCTCAACTTGTCCCCCCATATTGTTGTTAGTTTTCCAAGATAAATTGGGGTGATTCCTCCATCTAGGGTTGTAAGTACTGGAATAAGGATCATTGTTTCTACTTTGATTATAACCCCCCAAAGCATTAACTTGTTTAGTACCCTGATTAGCAATAACTTTACACTCTTCAGAATAATGACCATTATTACCATAAATTTTACACACAACAGAAGATGAAACTGTAGCAGTTTGCATTTGAAAAGAATCAAATCTGTTGTACAAAGAATCTACCCTTTCAGCCAAGGTGTGCTAGTTATCACTTTCATTCTTACCCTGAGGAGGTCGATACAGCACTCCTCTCTCTGTAGTCCACTAGTTATGATTCAAAGCCATCTCCTCCAACAACTTGAAAGCATCTTCAATGGTTCTACTCATGAGAGCTCCTCCTGCAGCAGCATCAATAGTTAGTCTGGTATTATAAAGCAATTCATTGTAAAAAGTATGAATTAGAACCCAATTTTCAAGGCCATAGTGAGGACACTTCCGTTGTAAATCATTAAAACGCTCACATGCTTCGCTAAAAGACTCGTCATCCCTCTATGCAAAGCTTGTTGTCTGGTTTCTCAATTGGATGGTCTTGCTGGGTGGAAAGTATTTCATCAAGAAGGCATTTGATAATTGTTCCCATGTGGTGAAGGTACTGGTAGGTTGAGCTTGAAGCCAAGAACGTGCTCGGTCCCTAAGAGAAAAAGGAAACAATCTCAGTTTCAGTGCATCATTAAGAACACCGTTTATCTTAATTATATCACATAATTTAAGAAACAAAGCCAAGTGTTGATTAGGATCTTCAAGAGGAGATCCTCCAAACTGATTTTGCTGGATCATAGAAAAGAAAGCAGGCTTGATCTCAAAATTGTTAGCCTCAATAACCGGTTTAGCAATGCTAGAATGTATCTCCTGTGGATTGGGGACTGCATAGTCTCTAAATGATCTTCTTTCCGCCATGACTACTTTTCCTTCTTATCTCTCTTCAAATCTAAGTTTCCTATGCAGTCTAAGAGTTTTGTTAATCTCAGGATCAAAAGGAACTAGAGGTCATAATCTAAGATTCCTGCGCATGCAAAGTAGATGAATCAAATAAACTCAATATAAGCAGAAAAGAATAGAATACAGTAAATAAAACAAAACCTAGTATAGCAATACTTTCAATATCTTCAATATCGACAAAAACCAAGGTCCCCGGCAACGGCGCCAAAAAATTGTTGTGTCCGCAAGTGCACGGATACTCGAAGTAATAATTAAGATATCAAACCACAGAGACCTCGTTTGTCAGGTACTGAATAATCAATTTCTCACTAGATAGGCAATCAAAAATAATGAAAGCAAACTAACAAAATCTGCACGAAAAAGTCAGAGAGAGAAACTGGGGCTAGGGTTTCATTCACCTTAATTTCAAAGACTAGATCTAAATAAGAGGTCGTCAGTCTAATTTTATTATGATAAAGATATAATTTACTTAATAAAGAAATCATCTCACTTTCGCTCAGATAATTTACAAAGAACCAATCCGTACTTTCGCACAGGATCTATTCAATGCTAAAGGCAAGTAAATCATTAACAAAGAACTCAAAGATCACTTTTGTGCATCCAAATCCTAAGTCAATTATCTCAAGTGAAAACTACATACTTTCATACTATAATTTTCACAGGTTCTACTTAAGGTTCTCCAACGATCCGATACTTGATTTCTCACAGTATTATCATGTTTATTTCAATAACTCAATCCTAGATTCAGATTATCAACATGGCAATATACTTCTAAAATCATGAAATAAGAACATACCTAATTTCTTACGATGAGTTCTTAACATTCAATTTTAGGGTTCCAAGTTTTCGCAAATAACTTTTCAGTCTATATCACAAAAACTCTAAATCATGCTGATAAAATAAATCTAAGGAGAATTAAAGGCAATCGTCACATAAGTAAAATTATCATATTAAAATTCTCTTGACAAAATAAAAGTCAACTAGTCATAAAAAATTAAGGGGATTACACCTCATGTCCCATGAAGTGCTTAAGTTAGCATAGTTGAAGAATTACAATAAACCATTATTTCAGAGGATTAAAAATCAAAAGGAAAGAGAAAATCAAATAACAGCACGGCTGTAATGAAAATTACAGCCATAATTTTACGCTAGAAGGCGCGATGAATAGTGTTGGCGACGCTTCTTTTGTTCATTTCTCCTCCGATCGATCTCCTTTCGCTCTGAAACTTCTGGAGTATGTTCTCCTCCTCTAGACGCAGCTTCCCCTTAAGTTTCATGGCCGGAGATGCACTGTACACTTCCCGGCGGTGAAACCTAGGGCGACAATGAAGACTCTGATTTCTCCGTCGAACGTGGATGAAAATCAGGGCTTTCCGTGTGTGTCTCTTCTGCTCGATCTACCGAGTATTCCCCTTTTTACCAATTTCAAATTGATGGTCTAGATCGTCCGAAATCATCCGTGCAAGAATCAGGCTTCAAAAATATCTATGAAAATTGCAAGTCCAGGTCATAATTACGGCCATGGTTTTGATTACGATAGTGTCGTAATTTCTACAAAACTTTTTGTACAAAAGTCAACCAGGATTACGGCCCATGATATCCATTACGGCAGTGCCGTAATTCTCAAAAATCTCTTAGGTTAGAATTGGACTAAAATTATGGCCCGTAATAATGTTTACGGTAGTGCTCCTCTTCAGGGACTTGAGCATTCTGAAAGAATAGCTCCATATCCCATAGGAAGTTCTCAACTTCCTTGGCAGAACGTATGCCCATAAAGGGCGTTGATTCGTGATTACGCCATCGCACAGCGATCACGTGGCCACCATCAGCCGGAGTTTGCTGCTGTGTAGCGGCGCGCTTAAGGAGGATCACCTCCATTTTGAACTGTTCCAGTTCGGCAGCTTGGCGATACATGCGAATCTGCAGATCTACATTCACAGTAGTCAAGGTACTGTTAGAGGCAATGAGCCCCTTTACCAGATCTACTAGGTTCTAGTCACCTAGTTGAGCAGTGTCGCCAACAGCATCTTCAAGGATATCGATCCTTTCACTGTTGGTCATCACCATCTTACAGCCTTCTGTTCAGTTACAGTTTACAGCATAGTGTTCTGTTCCTTATAGAACCTACATAACAGAACCCTCAAAATACAAGTTGGAACGTGAACCTGGCCTCCGATACCAGTCTGTCACACCCACGATTAACGTAGTAATTTTTTTTTTATATAAATAGACAAGATACCTGAAGGAGTCTCGCAGGACCCAAAACAACCCCTTTGTCCCATGCAGGGAACGAAACAGAACAGAAATGCGGAAGAAAGAAGAAGATGAGGCAGTAGAATCTATTCAACGGATGTGACTGGCAGGTTGAACGAACTCACCTCAGCCTCGCCACTAATGAAAAAGGCCAGAACCCGATGCTGCACGCAGGCAGTGAAAGAGAGAAAGAAACAGAAGCTACACGCAGGTAGCCAAAAATGGAATACACAGTAGAAAGTGTCCACGTGCAGGAAGATGAATAGAAAGATTACATGCACAACCCAACAACACTTCAACGAGGAGGGAAGCTGCACGCAGACAGCCAAAACTAACGAACAGAACAACCTCATGAACACGACCGGAACCCAGAGACGAAAAGTGCCGTCGTCGGAACTTGGAAATAGAAGTAGGAGGTTCACAGTCGAGGGGAAGACATCAGAAATGAAAACGGAAGGAGGGGACAAACAACCAGAAACTGGAATCGGAAGACTAAGTACCTCGACCAAGAGAAATCATCGCCAAAGAACTCGACAAGGAAGGAAACTGGAAATTGGAGCACCTTCGACATCGCACCGCCACGCAACGCCCCACTGGACACCGGAAGGTTGGCCGGAGTTCGCCGCCGAACGCCGGGCCGAGGGGGGACGAGGGGAATGGAACTAAATGCAGGGTTCACCGGAAATCATCGAGAGTAGGATGCACAAGAGCTGGAGGAGAAATAGGAAGCTAAAGCTGCATAACCCTCTGTCTCGTTGACGAGCATCGCCTATACGGGGTCGCTTCATCTCCCCTCCGCCAGCTCAACCTCCAGGTGGACAAACCCACATTCGCCACCTGGTTCCACATAGGAAGTCGTTCGGACGCGGTGCGAGTCTGGCAACCACATCGAACATCGCCGCCCACTGTCGCCATCGACTCTTCGCCAGCTGAATCGAACAACCCCCTTTTGCGTCGCCAGCTGAATCTCACCACGCATCAAACGACTTGCTGCTTGAGCTCCTCGTGCCGAACGCACGTTCGCTCCTAAGGACGATGTTCCTGCACCCGAGCCGTCATCCGTTTCGCTAGTGCCACGCAGATGCTCCGCTCACCGACGAAGCTCCACGTGGCGTTGCCGCGTCTACCCGAGGTCACCGCCGACCTCGTTTTCCCTCGCCTAAGTGCAAGGTTTACTAGAATCGGGTCTGTTAGTGTATATGCCCTAGGACCTAGTTTTGGTCAACTTATGTACTACTTGACATTGATATTTATATATCATTCTGGCATTGTCGTTATCATTGTTTGACTACACCTGCGATTGTGTATTTACATGATAATGTCCCTGGAGACAGATTGGATCTGTGCTCAAATAATTGTCCCCAGTCGATGTACCTGAGTGGATATGGGACAGCTCTGGTACTTGAGAGACTGGTATGTGGGCTGGTTAGGCATGTGGTGCTAACGCAGACACATGGGTATATCATTGGAGGATATACTGGATAGACCCGCTATGAGGCTATGACTTGGTGTCATGAGTTATCCTCATAAGTGACAGGAGATGCATTGATCCCTTGACTTGAGGTCATTGATCATTCTATATGGTTAGGGACTTGCTTTGATACAACCTAACACCTTGCCGTAGCTGGGAGGTCATAACGGTTGTTATTGAGCATGTCACGACCCATATGAGAAGATCAATGGACAGACATAGGATTTGCCCCTTCCCTAGGGAAGTATGATATCCATGGAGCTCCTTTATGGTTCTATGACTGAGAGTGTATGGCCATACCCAGGTGAGAACCTGTTTTAGTCATAGCCATGAGATTGGATGAAAGCAAGTGGTGACACACTTGTCCAATCGGATATCAGTTCGGCAAAGAGACTGTAATGCATCTGTACCTAGTTGCGATGATGGGAATGTCGATGTCGATATCCATTCCAATGACCTGGGTAGTAGTGATGCACTGCTAGGTGCCACTCACTGCTTGTGATGACCTCTGGTCACCACTGCCAGCGTCAGAGGAACCTACAAGGTCGCACACCTTGATACTTGAGTTCTCGTATTGATCGGGAAGCCTTATGATCGAATTATTGGATAACTCGGATCTAATTGGGAGATTTCATCAGCGCCAATGGGCGCCTGATGAGATGGAAGAATGTTATTGGAGCCAAACTTCATTTTTGGCAGGTTGACCCGTATTTGACCATGGTTGGTCACATTTGGATTAGGGTTGCATTGGATTGGATCCAAGTGCTTAATCAACCCATGTAATGAAGTTTGGGCTAGATCATTATCCAATGAGGCCCAATGACAAGTTCTCATGAAGAGATGAGAGGCTAAAAGGGTATAATGGGGAGAAACATGAACCATTAGGCGCCTAGGGGCATAATGGGGTCATGTTGGCGCCTTTGCTTCATTATGGAAGTAAAGGGCACCTCCCCTCACTTGCTAGGATGGAATGAATGCCTTTATGGCATTGCTTGAGGTGCAAGGCAAGGCCTTGGCGCACAAGGAAAGGCGTGGGAACAAAAGGAAAGGTTGAATGAGAATTATGGAAATGTCTTGGAGACTTTCCTTGTCTCAAACCTCCTCATCCTAGCCCTACACTTGTCATGATCCTAGCCATTACCCTAATCGCCTCTTGCCCTATAAATGTGACCCTAGTCGCCCCCTCTTGCGTGTAATCAATCCTTGAAGGCGTGAGCACAAGGAGAGGGGCGAGTGCTTGGAGCAAGGGCGCATCTTCCATAACCGCAAGCCTCTTCCTCCTTTCCTCTTGGCGCAAAGAGATCTAGGGCTTGGCGGCTTGGGTAGTTTTCCCTCTTCACTTGGTGCATCTTTTCTCTAGGTGGCGCAAGAGAAGTAAAACATCTTCCTAAGGCTTGGATCTTCTTCCCGAGGCTAGCACCGGGCGTGGAAGAAGAGAACTCAAGAGATCCGTGTGTGCGAGACTGCAGAGGGCGCACACTTGGACGCCTACATCGGCATCGCTCCATATTGCTCCTAAGGTACTTACTAACTCATCGTGTCGACTCCCTTGCTTGCGATCTTCACTGGGTTTTTGGGATCTGCCTGTTTCGGGGACATTCTTTCGCTGCGAAAAATGTATGTCTATAACTCTGAAAATTGTAAAATGTCCCCGGGGTTTCCCAACAGTGGTATCAGAGGGACTTGCAAGACTCGAACGATGTTTTATGCTTTTCTTCCATGCTCACATGCCATATCTCTATTTTCGTAAATAGCATGATGCATGGCAAACGATTTTTCTAAAAGTAGAAAAATTAGGGTTTCTTGTTTCTATCATCCTCTCAATCTCTTTTGGATTTTTAGACTATTTTTCTTGTTTGATTTAAAGATCAAAGGCGCACGTAATTTTGTCAAGTAGGACGGGCATTGTGTCTTCGGACTGGCCAAGTCTCTTGATCTGACAAAATTGCCAGACGAAAGGATCTCTGAAATCATCATGAAAAATAAATCGCAATAAACCAAAGGATTTGTGAGAAGAAGATGAGAAAAAGAAACTGGTTTTATGAAAAAGTAAAATTTTAGATTTTATGTTTTTCATGAGCATGTAGAATTGCATGAGTAAATACCTTGATTGTGCATGATGTTGTGATCATTAGTCAAGCCCCCTTTGCATGCCTGCAATGTATCCTCGTGAGGCCTGCGTGCCGCTTTTTCTTTTTGATTTTGACTAAGAAGAAGATTAGGGTGGCGCATGTACTTGGAGCTTAGCGCATGCATACCTTGGATGGTGATGCAACAAGCAAGAGGCGCAAACCTGCTTAGTGGCTGATTCCACAACAGAAGCCGAGTATGTTGCAGCCTCGGAAGCATCCAAGGAGGCAGTGTGGATTCGTAAGTTCGTGAGAGAACTTGGTGTTGTTCCTTCGAGTGCAGATCCTTTGGTTATCTTCTGTGATAACACTGGAGCCATTGCACAAGCAAAGGAACCACGGTCGCACCAGAAGTCCAAGCACATACAGAGACGGTTTCACTTGATCCGGGAGATCATTAATCGTGGCGAGATCAAAATATGCAAGGTTCATACAGACGACAATCTGGCTGACCCGCTTACCAAGCCTCTGGCGCAGCAGAAGCATGAGAAGCACTGTAATAATATGGGTTTGAGATTTCTCAACCATTAGATTAAGTGCAAGTGGGAGATTGTTAGGGTATGCCCTTAAGGCTAATGTTTGAGGCCTTGGGATTGTAAAAGTATCATGTAATAAACTCTTGTGTTTATAAAGGCAATGGTTATTATTCAGTTTGTTACATTGTCTGCTGCAATAACTGTGCTTCTGAATAATGTCTCAATGCTGTTCAGCTAGGCTGACATGCATATGTCCTTAGTCGAGATATCTTGGTGAACATGAGACAGCCTTGATATGATTGAGACTAATATGTGTTCTAATCTTATAGGATGCTTCGAGCATGGAATAAGATGTAGACTCATGGGTACATTGGATGTACTGGACAGACCCTACTAGGATATTCAATTGCTTGTCACAATGTGAATAATCCTTGTTTGCATCAAGTGGCACATGTCCTCTGACTTGAGATCACTTGTGTTTCTAGATGATGATTGTCATTGTTTTGAGGTAGTTCAATATCATTTGAAACATAATGATTATAGACTATCTTGGATAATGATCATGAGTCAGGTTAGGACACTAGTGATAGATAAAGGATTGCCGTCTCCTTGTTCAAGGAGTGTGGTGTTCTAAAGGGGCCCCCCTGAATGAGATGATTGAGAAAGTGTATGGCCATACCCAGGTGACTATGTTCATCTGATCTAATCATGCTCATCATATTGGAGTCACAGGCTTGACACGCTTGTCCAATAAGAACATCCAGTGGCAAAGGAAACATGTATGCCTAGTGAAGTGCATTCACCCTTGTGCTGTGTTTTGGGAGTAGTCTTGGAAGACTCTTTCCTTTATATCGGGAGACAGTGATGTGTTGCTAGATACCCCTCACTGATCGTGATAACGAAAGTTATCGTTACCGACATTTAAAGGAAACCCTCAGGGTCGCATAATTTGATGATATGGCTTACTTGAGTCAGATCGTGTGGACTGAATTGTTTGGGTTCAGTTTAAAGGGATTTAATCTCTGATTGTAAGTGAGATATGATCTGATCATGTTTGATTGATTAGGGCTTGAGATCGGTAAGCTTCGATCGAGAGAGGTGATGCTAGATCGGTGAGATCAGGAGCATCAGGAGATGAACGGTTAGATCTTGAACCTTAGGGTTTGATATGATCTAGACCAAAGGGGGCTTGGGCTTATTTGATTTGGTTTGTTGAACCAAATGCAATTGAACCAAAAGAGAACCGGTTCACTTATGTGAACGCATGGTTCGAAAGGGTGAAGGCGTTTTGGTCGTTTATGAGTGCATGCTTCCATTTATGGTAAGTCATCAAGGCCTCTTCTTCAAAACGCCTAACGCCAAGCCGTTCACCACTTGACTTCACTTCGCTTGGCTTCTTGCAATTAGCGTGTGGAGAAGAGGTGGACGAACGTGTGGAGCTCTCGCCCAAGCAAGATCTCGTCTCCCATCCCTTCCATTCGGCAAGGACACTTGAAGATCTTTGCTGGCACAAAGATCAACAAGAAGAAGCCATCTCTCTTCTTGTGTGCGTCACTTGTGGAGAAGATCTCTCTTGGTCTTTGCTTCCAAGCCGCCTCCTTCTCATGGCCATGGTAACGCATCTTTCACTTGATGTTTAAGTTGATCATATGAATGTATAGCATGCGATCAAATGTGAAACCCTAATTCCGCTGCTAAAACAAAGAAAGGTCACTTGCGCCCCCCTCTTGAAAGGGGTACTCACCTTAGGGTTTCTCGCTCCCCCTTGAAGGGGACCCTAACAATTGGTATCAGAGGGGTTAATATATGTTCATATGATTGCTTTGTTTGTTTTGTGATCCTTGTTAGTATAGATCTATTTCACATGCGCAACCACATGCTAGGTTTTAGGTGTTTGGCGCATGTGTGATGTTCATGTTTATGCATGTTCTTGTTGGCGCATGTTAAGTATGTTGAATGGTATTTCATCAAAACTTATATCTACTTGCGCGCAAACATTTAGATCTATATGCACTTACTATAAACCCTTAGACGGGTTGATGGGGTTGAAGTCACCCTCTAGGTTAGATCCACATAGTCTGATCAGACCATCTGACAGCCTAGATGGATCGACCAGATGGCACCTGTGCACAAGCACGAGGTGGCTATAGGTCGATTGCATCACAGGCGTGTAGCGAGGTCTGGTTGAGACAACCAGTGAACACACATGAGTTAGGCCCGGGGTCACACCCGCTTGCCAGAACTCATGTTGGTTGTTCAGCCCTTGGAGCATGCATGGTTGACCATTAGGTCAACTCGAGTCAGTTAGGACTTGGTGCATGAAAGGGCATGGATCTAACTAGATTGTTGAGTGGATCCCTATCAATGGACCGTTGTAAGGTTGTAGGGCACATAAGAAAATTAAAATTGATGCCAATGGGTTTTCAAAACTTTTATTTTCTTTATAATGGATCACATGTTGATTGCATGATGCCATGATGTTTGTTTATTTAATCTTATGTGGGATGCCCAATTTAATGTGTGCTGTGCTGGGGCCTGCGAGCCTGGAATTAAACTTGTAAATTAATTTTTATTGTGATCTGCGAATCACATTTTTAATTAATTTGTATAATTGACCTGCGAGTCAAGCTTGTCTAGATAGATCAAAATATATTTGATTAGACAAAAGCACAAAAGCACACATCGCAGAGGCGCATTCAGCTGGTGGGCGCACCTGAGCTGCATTGAGCGCTAGGGCCCTGGGTTGGACCAGATGAGATGCAAAAGACCCAAGAAAAGCAAGTGAAGACTTAAGTTAATTAAGGTCTTACTTAGGCTATGGGCTTTTACCACATAAGATCCATGCTTTCTTTTATTGTTTAATAATTAGAATTGCATGAGTTATTTATCTTCTGCTATAGCCATAGGATTTGCCTGATAGTAAGAAGATAAAAGACCGTTAAAATCCAAACGCTAAAATATCAAGCACGTAATGCCTTCTGACGTGAAACCTCACTGTTCTGACTATCGTTGGAGCCGTGTTGTACCCACTCAGTGGGCACGTCCATCTATCTTCAGACGGTGCGGGATTACACCTGCGTGTTACAGAGAAGGGATTTATCGCTTCTCGTTGCTCAGCATAGCACGTGGTGGTCCAGGAAGTAGGTCGGGTCAGCTTGACCATGTAGGCTACATATGTGGCGCATATGGTAGCGCATGGAGGCAGCCATCTGAGGGATCAGAGACTGTGTTGTACCAACTCAGTTGGCACAGTCTGCTGGATTGCCCAGGTGAAGGGGAATCGCACGGGTTGGCGATTGGCTGGGACAGCCTACCAGAAATTAGTGCTTGTCATCTTTGTGCATCTTATCTCGCCTGAGCGGGACGCGGAGACCAAGTATGAAATCTGGATCCCATCTCACTAAAAGAGTTCTACTCTTTCGGGCTGTTTTGCTGGATTTTTCAGCCAGATAAAATAGTGAGAAAAAGAATCATTCTTAAGTCCTGATTGATTCTTAACATTGATACTGACCTTGCTGTTCTTGCATTGTTGTAGATTCCTGCAGCAACGAACACCATGAGCTTCAATGTGCGATCCCTACTGGAAAGGGAGAAGTTTGCTGGGCCAAACTTCTCAGACTGGTTCGGACACCTTAAGATCGTTCTTAAGGCAGAGAGGAAACTGAATGTCCTCGAGACGGCTGTGCCGCCTCAACCCGCTGCGAACGCCGCAAGGGCGGTTCGTGATGCCTATGAAAAGCATGTCAATGATAGCATTGATGTCGCTTGCCTGATGCTAGCGTCTATGACGCCACCGCTGCAGCGTCAGCATGAGGATATGTCGGCTATAGAGATTATAGCGAACCTCAAGATGCTGTATGCTGCACAGGCGAGGACAGAACGCTATAATCTGACAAAGCTTTTCTTTCAGAGCAAACTGGCTGAAGGGAGCCCAGTGGGAGCTCACGTGCTCAAGATGATTGGGCACAAGGAGGCTCTGGAGAAACTGGGGCATACCATCAACCAGGAGCTTGCTGTAGACATTATTCTGCAGTCTCTCCCGCCCTCTTTCGATGCGTTCATTATTAACTTTAATATGAACAAAATCGATTGTACTCCGGCAGAGCTACTGAATATGCTCTTGACTATTGAGGAGACTCTGAAGGGAAAGCCTTCAACCTCTGTCTTAATGGTTCCTTCCAGGAACAAGAAGAAGGGGAAGAAGGGCAAAGCCCCTGTCAAGAGTTACAGCAAGGCTCTGAAACAGAAGGTAAAGCGGTCAAAGGACAACAGGTGTTTCCACTGTGGCCAGCTGGGTCACTGGAAAAAGGACTGTAAAGCGCTCCAAGGAGATAAGAGGGGAAGCATTGCTTCTGGCTCAGGTATATATGTGACTGAGGTCATGTTATCTTCTTCTTCCATTTCATGGGTGTTGGACACTGCATGTGGAGTTCACATTTGTTCAAATGTGCAGGAACTCAAGAGAAGAAGACAGGTGGGACAGCATGAGGTGGACCTACGAGTTGGAAACGGGGCACGGGTTGCTGCTGTTGCTGTAGGAGACTATTTCATCTCATTACCATCTGGCATTGTATTAGAATTAAACAATTGTTATTTTGTACCCAGTATTACCAAAAATATTATCTCTATTCCTGCTCTTGTCAGGAAAGGGTTTTCCTTTGAATGCAAGATTTCAAAGTGTTATATTACTCTTGATAATATTGTTTATGCTACTGGTTCAATTAACAATGGGTTATTCATGTTGGACATGGAATATTCTATACAAAACATTGATAATAAGAAAGCCAAGTATGCTGATGACAGCACCTTGCTATGGCATAGTCGTTTAGGCCATATTAACAAGAAGCGCATTAAGCGGTTGCATGATCATGGACTGCTGGGATCATTCTCCTATGAGGAGATTGATACATGCAAAGCTTGTTTAATGGGTAAAATGACGAAGTCTCCTTTTCCTCACAAAGGTCAAAGGGCTTCAGGTTTACTTGACCTTATACACAGTGATGTGTGTGGGCCATTTAGTAAACATGCCAAAGGTGGCTATCAGTACTTCATTACCTTTACTGATGATTTCAGTAGATATGGGTATGTCTATTTAATGAGACATAAAAGTGAATCTTTTGACAAGTTCAAAGAGTTCAAAAATGAAGTACAGAATCAGCTAGGCCGAAATATCAAGGCACTTCGTTCTGATCGAGGTAGAGAATACTTGAGTCATGCGTTTACTGACTATCTGAAGGAGTGTGGGATTATCTCACAGTTCACTCCACCAGGAACACCGCAATGGAATGGTGTGTCCGAGAGGAGAAATAGAACGTTACTTGATATGGTTCGTTCTATGATGAGTCAGGCTACTCTTCCATACTCCTTTTGGGGATTTGCACTGGAAACAGCTGCAAAGGTACTAAACCGAGTGCCATCCAAGGCAGTTTCAAAGACTCCATACGAGTTATGGTATGGGAAACAGCCGAGCTTGACATTTATCAGGATCTGGGGTTGCGAGGCTTATGTCAAAAAGCTCGCCTCTGGGAAACTGGAGAGCAGATCTGAGAAATGTATCTTTGTCGGTTACCCTAAGGAAACTAAGGGTTATTATTTCTACGATCCCAAAGAGAACAAGGTATTTGTTGCTCGGACGGCCATTTTTCTTGAGAAGGAGTTTCTTCTGCAAGAAGCCAGTGGGAGAGAAATAAAGCTGGATGAGAATCCAGAGGAAGGACAAAGTAGTCAAGCACAGTTGGATGAGCCTGAGCCGGTAGAACAGGTTACTGAACAACCTGAGGCTCAGATATCACGGGAACCACGAAGATCGGGAAGGATCCGTCGACAGCCTGAGCGCTATGACGGAGTCTACATCATTGATAATGATGAACCCCTGACTTATGCGGATGCGGTCAGTGGACCGGAGTCAGCTAGATGGCTTGAAGCTATGCGAGCCGAGATGGACTCCATGTCAGATAACCAAGTCTGGGATTTGGTTGATCCGCCTCCGGGAGTTATCCCTATAGGCTGTAAATGGATCTTCAAGAAGAAGATTGACATGGATGGTAACGTGGTTACCTATAAAGGCAGGCTTGTTGCGAAAGGTTTCAAACAAATCTACGGGATAGATTATGATGAAACTTTCTCACCTGTGACCATGTTTAAATCTATTCGGATTCTTTTCGCGATAGCAGCATATTACGATTATGAGATCTGGCAGATGGATGTGAAGACCGCTTTCCTTAATGGAAATCTGGATGAGGATGTGTATATGACACAACCTGAAGGTTTCACTAATCCATCAGATCGTCATAAAATATGCAAGTTAAAGAAGTCCATTTATGGACTTAAACAAGCATCTAGAAGCTGGAATATTCATTTTGATGAATCAATCTCTGAGTTTGGTTTCATCAAGAACGAGGATGACCCGTGTGTATATAAGAGGTTTAGTGGGAGCGTGATTACTTTCCTAGTCCTCTACGTCGATGATATCTTAATCATTGGAAACGATATTCCTGAAATGCATGCTGTTAAAGCATGGCTAAGGAAATGTTTCCAGATGAAAGATCTAGGAGAAGCAGCCTATGTATTAGGTGTGAAGATCTACAGGGATAGATCTAAGAGGCTTCTCGGGCTGTGCCAGAGTACTTACATCGATAAAGTCCTGGAGAGATTTCATTTAGAGAATTCTAAACGAGGATATCTTCCAGTCAGACATGGTCTGAATCTTTCGAAGAGTCAGTGTCCACAAACACAGACTGAGAAAGATGAAATGGACAATACGCCTTATGCTTCGGCTATTGGGTCCATTATGTATGCGATGTTGTGTACTCGCCCAGACGTCGCTTACGGGTTAAGCGTGACCAGTCGATTCCAAAGTAATCCAGGTATGGCGCACTGGATTGCAGTCAAGAACATTTTAAAATATCTGCGGAGGACCAAAGATATGTTCTTGATATATGGTGGTCAGGAAGAACTCAGTATAGAAGGATATACTGACGCTTCGTTCCAGTCGGACCAGGATGATTTCCGATCGCAATCAGGCTATGTTTTTAGCTTGAATGGTGGAGCAGTGGTGTGGAAGAGTTTCAAACAGTCTACTGTTGCTGATTCCACAACAGAAGCCGAGTATGTTGCAGCCTCGGAAGCATCCAAGGAGGCAGTGTGGATTCGTAAGTTCGTGAGAGAACTTGGTGTTGTTCCTTCGAGTGCAGATCCTTTGGTTATCTTCTGTGATAACACTGGAGCCATTGCACAAGCAAAGGAACCACGGTCGCACCAGAAGTCCAAGCACATACAGAGACGGTTTCACTTGATCCGGGAGATCATTAATCGTGGCGAGATCAAAATATGCAAGGTTCATACAGACGACAATCTGGCTGACCCGCTTACCAAGCCTCTGGCGCAGCAGAAGCATGAGAAGCACTGTAATAATATGGGTTTGAGATTTCTCAACCATTAGATTAAGTGCAAGTGGGAGATTGTTAGGGTATGCCCTTAAGGCTAATGTTTGAGGCCTTGGGATTGTAAAAGTATCATGTAATAAACTCTTGTGTTTATAAAGGCAATGGTTATTATTCAGTTTGTTACATTGTCTGCTGCAATAACTGTGCTTCTGAATAATGTCTCAATGCTGTTCAGCTAGGCTGACATGCATATGTCCTTAGTCGAGATATCTTGGTGAACATGAGACAGCCTTGATATGATTGAGACTAATATGTGTTCTAATCTTATAGGATGCTTCGAGCATGGAATAAGATGTAGACTCATGGGTACATTGGATGTACTGGACAGACCCTACTAGGATATTCAATTGCTTGTCACAATGTGAATAATCCTTGTTTGCATCAAGTGGCACATGTCCTCTGACTTGAGATCACTTGTGTTTCTAGATGATGATTGTCATTGTTTTGAGGTAGTTCAATATCATTTGAAACATAATGATTATAGACTATCTTGGATAATGATCATGAGTCAGGTTAGGACACTAGTGATAGATAAAGGATTGCCGTCTCCTTGTTCAAGGAGTGTGGTGTTCTAAAGGGGCCCCCCTGAATGAGATGATTGAGAAAGTGTATGGCCATACCCAGGTGACTATGTTCATCTGATCTAATCATGCTCATCATATTGGAGTCACAGGCTTGACACGCTTGTCCAATAAGAACATCCAGTGGCAAAGGAAACATGTATGCCTAGTGAAGTGCATTCACCCTTGTGCTGTGTTTTGGGAGTAGTCTTGGAAGACTCTTTCCTTTATATCGGGAGACAGTGATGTGTTGCTAGATACCCCTCACTGATCGTGATAACGAAAGTTATCGTTACCAACATTTAAAGGAAACCCTCAGGGTCGCACAATTTGATGATATGGCTTACTTGAGTCAGATCGTGTGGACTGAATTGTTTGGGTTCAGTTTAAAGGGATTTAATCTCTGATTGTAAGTGAGATATGGTCTGATCATGTTTGATTGATTAGGGCTTGAGATCGGTAAGCTTCGATCGAGAGAGGTGATGCTAGATCGGTGAGATCAGGAGCATCAGGAGATGAACGGTTAGATCTTGAACCTTAGGGTTTGATATGATCTAGACCAAAGGGGGCTTGGGCTTATTTGATTTGGTTTGTTGAACCAAATGCAATTGAACCAAAAGAGAACCGGTTCACTTATGTGAACGCATGGTTCGAAAGGGTGAAGGCGTTTTGGTCGTTTATGAGTGCATGCTTCCATTTATGGTAAGTCATCAAGGCCTCTTCTTCAAAACGCCTAACGCCAAGCCGTTCACCACTTGACTTCACTTCGCTTGGCTTCTTGCAATTAGCGTGTGGAGAAGAGGTGGACGAACGTGTGGAGCTCTCGCCCAAGCAAGATCTCGTCTCCCATCCCTTCCATTCGGCAAGGACACTTGAAGATCTTTGCTAGCACAAAGATCAACAAGAAGAAGCCATCTCTCTTCTTGTGTGCGTCACTTGTGGAGAAGATCTCTCTTGGTCTTTGCTTCCAAGCCGCCTCCTTCTCATGGCCATGGTAACGCATCTTTCACTTGATGTTTAAGTTGATCATATGAATGTATAGCATGCGATCAAATGTGAAACCCTAATTCCGCTGCTAAAACAAAGAAAGGTCACTTGCGCCCCCCTCTTGAAAGGGGTACTCACCTTAGGGTTTCTCGCTCCCCCTTGAAGGGGACCCTAACACGCTGGACATGAAATGCCTAGACTGTCTCAACAAGGGGAGTTGCTTGGAGCAACCGGCCGATGCGCCCACCTTAGAAAACATGGGTTACTTTGTGTATCTCATCCCACCCTCGTGGGACGTGAAGCCTCATGTGAAATAAGGATCCCTTCTCACTAGGAAGTCTTAAACTTCCCGATTAACTTTGTGGCTTGTCAATGCGAATTTAAAATAGTGAGAGCAGAAATCATTTAAAACAAATCCAGTTTAAATGATTCGAAGTAGTACTAATCTGTTCTTCTTGGGTGTTGTAGAACAATGGCTACGAACACTGGCGGATTATCACTGCAATCACTCCTTGATAAGGATAAGTTAGTTGGAACTAATTTTATGGACTGGCATCGGAATTTGAGGATAGTCCTCAAGCTCGAGAAGAAGCTGTATGTCCTTGAACAGCCTCTTCCTGCGGCTCCTCCGCCTAATGCCCGAACGGCAGACAGAGATCCTTATAGAAAGCATCAGGATGACTCTTTGGAGGTTGCATGTCTTATGCTAGCCAGTATGGCACCTGAACTGCAGGTGCAATATGAGGAGCAGAACGCTTTTCAGATGATTACTCATCTGAAACAGAAGTTCGAGGCTCAGGCTAGAACTGAGAGATTTGACACAGCCAAAGCAGTCTTTCGGTGCAAGTTGTCTGAAGATGCACCAGTGAGACCCCATGTTCTCAAACTCATTGGGAATGTGGATCATCTCAGGAGACTGGGACACACCATAGACAACGAGCTGGTTGTGGATCTTATTCTTCATTCCCTGCCCCCTAGCTTCAGTCCGTTTATCATTAACTTCAATATGAACCGGATTGAGTGCACACGGGAGGAATTGATGAATATGCTCCAAACAGCCGAGCGAGAGATGGGTAAGACCAAACTCAATTCTGTTCTTTTGGTCCCTGCGACCAAGAAGATAAAGAAGAAGGGTAAGGCACGTGCTAAGAGTAGTGCCAGAGGTCCTACCAAAGCACAGAAGAAAAAGGCGAAGAAGTCAAAGGAACAGAGGTGTTTTCACTGTGGTGAGCAGGGCCACTGGAGAAGGGACTGCAAGCAGCTTCAGAATGAGGAGAAGAAAGGCTTGGCCTTAACTTCTAGCTCAGGTATCTATGTTACAGAAGTCAATCTTTCTACTTCTATGTCATGGGTATTGGATACCGCATGTGGAGCTCATATTTGTACAAATATGCAGGGGCTCAAGAAAAGTAGATTGGTGCGGCTTGGAGAGATTGACCTACGCGTTGGAAACGGGGCACAGGTTGCTGCTGTTGCTGTAGGCGTTTTGACTCTCTCCTTGCCTTCTGGACTTCAATTAGAACTAGATAATTGCTTTTGTGTACCTTCGTTAATAAAGAACATTGTATCCATTCCTTGCTTGGCAAGGAAAGGATTTAAATTTGAAATAAATAAGAACTCCTGTTCTTTTTCATTTGCAAATATGTTCTATGGGAAGGGTACTTTATGCAATGGTCTGTATATCTTGGATATGGAAAGTTCTGTTTGTAACATAAGCAATAAAAGGACCAAACTGAGTGGTTCAGTTGGTGCTTTCCTGTGGCACTGTCAATTAGCCCATATAAACAAAAATCGCATCCAACAACTCCATGCAAATGGATTGTTAGATTCAAGTTCCTTGGAGGAATTTGATACTTGTGAACCTTGTTTATTAGGGAAAATAACAAAAGCGGCCTTCACCAAGATTGGTGAGAGGGCAGGAGGTTTATTAGATCTCATACATACTGATGTGTGTGGGCCTTTCAATAAACAAGCCAGAGGAGGGTACAACTACTTCATTACCTTCACTGATGACTTCAGTAGGTATGGTTATGTCTACTTAATGAGACATAAATCTGAATCCTTTGAGAAATTCAAGGAGTTCAAGATTGAAGTAGAGAACCAGCTTGGAAGATCCATTAAAGCTCTTCGATCAGATCGAGGTGGAGAATACCTGAGTGGTGAGTTCTTTGACTATCTGAGAGAGTGTGGGATCATATCCCAACTCACTCCTCCTGGAACACCTCAATGGAATGGTGTGTCTGAAAGGAGAAATCAAACTTTATTGGATATGGTTCGATCCATGATGAGTCATGCAACTCTACCTTCATCATTCTGGGGGCATGAACTAGAAACAGCTTCTCTGATACTGAATAATGTTCCATCTAAGAGTGTCTCCAAAATACCATACGAGGTGTAGAGTGGGAGACGCCCTAATCTCACGTTTATCAGGATCTGGGGATGTGAGGCTTATGTCAAACGTCAGGATTCTAGCAAGCTAGAACCTAGATCTGATAAGTGTGTGTTTGTGGGGTATCCTAAGGAAACTAAAGGATACTACTTCTATATCCCAACCGAGAACAAAGTTTTTGTTGCTCGGGGTGCTGTCTTTCTAGAGAAAGAATTTCTTATGAAAGAAGTTAGTGGGAGGAAGTTTGACTTCGATGAGGTCCAAGTACAAGCACAAGACAAAGAGATGGAATCTGAGCCACCTGCACCGGTTGCTAGGCAACCTGAGGCTCAGACACAGGTTCCGCGTAGGTCTGGGAGAATTCGTCGTGCACCTGAAAGGTATGGGTCGCTACCGACCCAACACGATGGGATCTTCATCATTGAGGATGAACCTAGAACCTATGATGAGGCGGTCAGTGGACCGGACTCCGAGTAATGGCTTGACGCCATGCGATCCGAGATGGATTCCATGTCGGCTAACCAAGTCTGGGATTTGGTTGAGCTGCCTGATGGGGTAAAACCCATAGGGTGTAAATGGGTCTTCAAGAAGAAGACAGACATGGATGGCAAAATAGTTACCTATAAGGGTAGACTAGTGGCTAAAGGATTTAAACAAGTCCACGGGGTGGAATATGATGAAACCTTCTCGCCAGTTGCCATGATTAAATCCATTCGGATTCTGCTTGCTATAGCTGCATATCATGACTATGAGATATGGCAGATGGATGTGAAGACAGCGTTCCTTAACGGGAAGCTGACTGAGGATGTGTATATGTCACAACCTGATGGCTTCATCCATCCTGCAGAGGCTAATAAGGTCTGCAGGCTAAAGAGGTCCATTTATGGATTAAAACATGCATCTCGAAGTTGGAATCTTCGATTTGATGAGGCCGTGAGAGATTATGGCTTTATCAAAAGCGAAGATGACGCCTGTGTATACAGAAAATTCAGTGGGAGCTTGGTGATTTTTCTAGTCTTGTATGTTGATGACATACTACTCATCGGAAACGACATCCCTAGTCTTCAAGCTGTGAAGACATGGTTGGGGAAGTGTTTTGAGATGAAAGACTTAGGGGTGGCCGCCTATATTCTAGGCGTGAGGATCTACCGGGATAGATCCAAGAGGCTTCTGGCCCTTAGTCAAAGTACTTACATTGATAAGGTACTAGAGAGGTTCTACATGGAGCAATCCAAGAAATACCTTCCAGTGAAACATGGCCTTACTCTCTCAAAGAGCCAGTGTCGTACAACACAGGCTGAGAGGGATGACATGAGTCGAATTCCTTATGCTTCGGCAGTAGGATCGATCATGTATGCAATGTTATGTACTAGACCAGATGTAGCATATGCTGTAAGCATAACCAGCCGATACCAATCCAATCCAGGTCTACAGCACTGGGTGGCTGTAAAGAACATCCTAAAGTATCTGAAAAGAACTAAGGATTTGTTCTTGGTCTATGGGGGACAGGAAGAGCTCAGTATGCATGGCTATACTGACGCATCGTTCCAGTCTGACCCTGACGACTTTAGATCGCAGGCCGGCTATGTGTTCAAGATAAATGGAGGCGCTGTATGTTGGAAGAGCTTAAAGCAATCCACCATAGCAGATTCTACAACCGAAGCTGAGTATGTGGCTGCTTCTGAGGCAGCCAAGGAAGCTGTTTGGATAAGGAAGTTCTTATGTGATCTTCAAGTGGTACCTAGTGCAATGGATCCCAATGAACTCTACTGTGACAACAATGGAGCAATTGCACAAGCCAAGGAACCACGGTCTCATCAAAGATCCAAACACATACTCAGAAGATTTCACCTGATCAGAGAGATCATTGACAGAGGTGATGTCAAGATTAGCAGAGTGGACACAGAGAACAATCTGGCAGACCCATTGACCAAGGCTTTGGCGCAGCAGAAGCATGATGGTCACGCTAGAGATATGGGGTTGAGATTCCTCAACTTCTAGGTCTTAGTGCAAGTGGGAGATTGTTAGTGTATATGCCCTAGGACCTAGTTTTGGTCAACTTATGTACTACTTGACATTGATATTTATATATCATTCTGGCATTGTCGTTATCATTGTTTGACTACACCTGCGATTGTGTACTTACATGATAATGTCCCTGGAGACAGATTGGATCTGTGCTCAAATAATTGTCCCCAGTCGATGTACCTGAGTGGATATGGGACAGCTCTGGTACTTGAGAGACTGGTATGTGGGCTGGTTAGGCACGTGGTGCTAACGCAGACACATGGGTATATCATTGGAGGATATACTGGATAGACCCACTATGAGGCTATGACTTGGTGTCATGAGTTATCCTCATAAGTGACAGGAGATGCATTGATCCCTTGACTTGAGGTCATTGATCATTCTATATGGTTAGGGACTTGCTTTGATACAACCTAACACCTTATCGTAGCTAGGAGGTCATAACGGTTGTTATTGAGCATGTCACGACCCATATGAGAAGATCAATGGACAGACATAGGATTTGCCCCTTCCCTAGGGAAGTATGATATCCATGGAGCTCCTTTATGGTTCTATGACTGAGAGTGTATGGCCATACCCAGGTGAGAACCTGTTTTAGTCATAGCCATGAGATTGGATGAAAGCAAGTGGTGACACACTTGTCCAATCGGATATCAGTTCGGCAAAGAGACTGTAATGCATCTGTACCTAGTTGCGATGATGGGGATGTCGATGTCGATATCTATTCCAATGACCTGGGTAGCAGCGATGCACTGCTAGGTGCCACTCACTGCTTGTGATGACCTCTGGTCACCACTGCCAGCGTCAGAGGAACCTACAGGGTCGCACACCTTGATACTTGAGTTCTCATATTGATCGGGAAGCCTTATGATCGAGTTATTGGATAACTCGGATCTAATTGGGAGATTTCATCAGCGCCAATGGGCCTGATGAGATGGAAGAATGTTATTGGAGCCAAACTTCATTTTTGGCAGGTTGACCCGTATTTGACCATGGTTGGTCACATTTGGATTAGGGTTGCATTGGATTGGATCCAAGTGCTTAATCAACCCATGTAATGAAGTTTGGGCTAGATCATTATCCAATAAGGCCCAATGACAAGTTCTCATGAAGAGATGAGAGGCTAAAAGGGTATAATGGGGAGAAACATGAACCATTAGGCGCCTAGGGGCATAATGGGGTCATGTTGGCGCCTTTGCTTCATTATGGAAGTAAAGGGCGCCTCCCTTCTCTTGCTAGGATGGAATGAATGCCTTTATGGCATTGCTTGAGGCGCAAGGCAAGGCCTTGGCGCACAAGGAAAGGCGTGGGAACAAAAGGAAATGTTGAATGAGAATTATGGAAATGTCTTGGAGACTTTCCTTATCTCAAACCTCCTCATCCTAGCCCTACACTTGTCATGATCCTAGCCATTACCCTAACCGCCTCTTGCCCTATAAATGTGACCCTAGTCGCCCCCTCTTGCATGTAATCAATCCTTGAAGGCGTGAACACAAGGAGAGGGGTGAGTGCTTGGAGCAAGGGCGCATCTTCCATAACCGCAAGCCTCTTCCTCCTTTCCTCTTGGCGCAAAGAGATCTAGGGCTTGGCGGCTTGGGTAGTTTTCCCTCTTCACTTGGCGCATCTTTTCTCTAGGTGGCGCAAGAGAAGTAAAACATCTTCCTAAGGCTTGGATCTTCTTCCCGAGGCTAGCACCGGGCGTGGAAGAAGAGAACTCAAGAGATCCGTGTGTGCGAGACTGCAGAGGGCGCACACTTGGACGCCTACATCGGCATCGCTCCATATTGCTCCTAAGGTACTTACTAACTCATCGTGTCGACTCCCTTGCTTGCAATCTTCACTGGGTTTTTGGGACCGGCCTGTTTCGGGGACATTCTTCCGCTGTGAAAAATGTATGTCTATAACTCTGAAAATTGTAAAATGTCCCCGGGATTTCCCAACAGGGTCGCCCGCCACTCGTTCCATGCGTACGCGAGATCTCGCCCCTCTCCGCGTGCTCCACGCGTTGAGCTCGCCGCCGTCCTCCATCCACCTGTCTGGCTGCCACAGAGCTCGAAGACGAACGGACGTAGCTAACAAACGTCGCCGTCCGCTTCGAAGCTAACGTCGTCGTCGCCCAAAATCCACACTGCCCTTATTTCCATAGATTGGGTTGAAATCCGGGCTGATTATGACCCGGTCAACAACTCTGTTGATTGGTCAAAACTGGACTCAGTAATTTGGGCCTAACAGTAGGATAAGTGAATCGCTCCGCACATGTAATCCTATTTGGTACTTCTTATTTTCTTGATTATGATTTGGTTTATTTATTTTATTATGATTCCTTTTTAAAACATTTCCTTTCTTCTTTTGAAAATTGTCTTTCTTTTAATTGTGGTTATTGGGTGTTTGGTTTTTGATTCAGCTAAATGAATTTTATTCCTAGACTAATCAATCTTAGCATCTCTTTGCCTACTTGATCTTCAATTATATTTGTTTGAATTATGGATTTTAAAGAATTAAGATCTACAGATATTCTAAGTTCTTGAGCAAACTTAGAACAAGATTGTGATAATTATTCTAGTAGATAAAATAATTGATATGATTCACGAAATATTATTCTACTTAAGTGTATCTCGTATATTAAATTTTAAAAGGTATTAATTTGTTTAATAATAGGTATATTATGTACCATTTTAAAATTATTAAAATACAAGGTTGTGAATCTCTCTTATTTCTTCCCCATCCCTAAGATAAGTATCTTCTAGATAATTTAGAGAATCTAAATTATTTGCTATATAGTGTCGTAGACCACTTGTGGTGATCAAATACTATATTTTAATAATTCAAAATGAGAAATTTTGAATTATTTATATTACAATTTACAATAATCAAAGCATTATATTATTAATAATTTAGAATTAAGATTTTAAAATATAGTGTATCAATAAATAATAAGATAATATGCATATTTAGATTATTTACATAATTTGAATTATTTACAATATAGTGTTATGGACCACTTATAGTAATAAAGCACTATATTTTAATAATTGAAAATTAGGATTTTTGAATTATTTATGATATAGTGTCATTGACCATTACTCAAGCACTATATTATTACTAATTTAGAATTGAGATTTTAAATTATTTATAATATAGTATCGTAGACCACTTACAATAATCGACGTACTCGTAATGAATAATTTAGAAAAAGATTTGAATTATTTATAATATAACGTCATAGACTAATTCCAATAGCGCAAGTGCTACATTAAAATTAACTCAAAAAAAGTTTCGAATCATACTCCCTCTAGTGTGGTAAACCAATAAAGAATCACTACATGTTATATGATTAAGAAATCTGATCCAAATACTGAATAGTATAGTGTTGTTGACTGGTCTTTAATGATTATATTCATATCTCACAATATAATTACTTGCTCAAGCCTGGAAGCCTGTGCAGCATTGACCGGCTATTGACCCGCAGGGAAGGTAAAAATATTAAAGGGGCGCGTCTCGAACCCCGCTGCCATTATTTTACAATTAACTTTCTAACAACTGGAGCCAATTACTTTAAGCGTTAACATATAAAAATATGATATATATATACATATATATTTATAACATATAAATAAGAATAAATTTATAAAATAATAACTTTTTATAAGAATAAATTTATAAAATAATACATTTATATAAGGATCAATTTATAAAATAATAACTTTATATAAGAATCAATTTATAAAATTATAAATAATAAAATACTGTAGAATCCTGTTGAAGTAGTAACCGCTCAAGATGCCCCAAGTGTCCAATCTTAGCACTTAAATATTATTATTATTATAATTCGATCCCCTTGCACTATGCCCTCAATAGTCTTAAATTCTTGCTTCATAAGGTTTAGCCAAAGTTATAAACACATAAAGCTCTACAACTTTTCACAATGTGGGACTAAGTAGTTTCCTCTTGATTGTCACAACTATACCTTCATATATAACAATCCCCTACTAGTTGTGATCAATAACATTCTACCAGGTAAGTATTACACATACAAGTGGATATCTTTCGATTTGAACCCGCAATTAGTGTAAATATCATAATGTTCTAACGAAGTTGAAGGTTTTATAAAATTGTACCTCAACTTCTTGTGTAAGTACCGAATATATCACACATGCAACACTTGCCATGGTGTTCTCAAGGGTTTCTCTACAACAACTTTAGCGCTATTATATATGGCCATGTGCTAATCCAATCTAATGAACATTTAAAAGAGAACCACAATTCTCTTATTGAAGCGGCACCACTTCAATATTCATAACTTTGTCCCAGTTGCTAAAGACACAAATAATTATAAACTTCATTAAGAGCCAATGCTCATCCTTTCAAGTACCCAACTGTCAGCACTAGTTTATTTATATTAGTTTGGCTATGAGACTTTCTAATGGTCACAAGCACATAATAATGACTTATTTTTACCCTTTGAACTTTTAAAATTAGAGATTTTCTAATGAAAAGTTGGGTTCCTATTATAGATGCTTAAGTTAAAGACTTAAGTCCCATATTATAAGATGTCTTTCTCACCAATTCTCTAGCAAGAGGCATAGTGAGAGGATCAGCTAAGTTGTCTCTTAATCTCACATAAATTATGGTGATCACCCCACTTGAGATCTATTCTCTTACATAAGCATGTCTCATGCCTAGATGTCTAGACTTTCCATTATATATTTCTTTATATGTGCGAGACATCGTTGCTTGACTATTACAGTGCAAAGAGATGGCTGCCATTGGTTGTGGCCACAACTCAAGATCTGTTAATAAATTTTGCAACCATTTTGCTTCTTTGCCTGCAACAGCTAGAGCTGTAAACTCAGATTCCATAGTTGAATGAGCAATGCAAATTTGCTTCTTAGAAGCTCAACTTGTAGCTCCAACCACCTAGCATAAAAATCCAACGTGAGGTGCCTTTACTTTTATAGTTATTTCTTAACTAACTTACATCACTATATCCTTCAAGCACAGATGGATAGTCACTATACAAAAAGACTCAAATATTGTGTTTTCTTTCGATATCCCAACACTCTTTTAATAGTTTTCTAGTGTTCTGTGCTAGGCTTACTTGTGAACCTTGATAGTATGCACAGCATAAGCTATATTAGGTCTAGTACAGTGCATAGCATACATTAAGCTGCCAATGACACTAGCATAACTCAATTGGTCAATAATTCTTCCATTATTTTCTAGTAATTTCACACTTGAATCAAAGGCGGTACATGCCTCTGTTATCCCAAGATACTTAAATTTTTCAAGTATCTTTTCAATATATTGATACTGAGATAAGGAATATCCATTATAATTTTTGTTTACTTTAATTCTCAAAATTACATCTACCTCGTTTAGATCTTTCATTCAAAATATCGAGCTTAGATATAATTTCGTTTATGTTATTATTTTTTCATTATTATCGAAAATCAACATATAAGCACAAAAACACACTATAATCATTTGTTGTTTTGTAATAGATACACTTATCGGCATTATTATGCCTAAATCCATTTAAATGGATCACTATATCAAACTTTTGATGTCATTCCTTGGGAGCTTGTTTTAAACCATATATTGACTTAACCACTTTACAAATTTTGTGTTCATTCTCTAGAAGCATAAAGCCTTCAGGTTATTCCATGTATACTTCTTTAGTTGAGTGAACATTCAAAAAATGTCATTTTAACATCCATTTGATGCACAAATAGCTTATGAATTGAAGATATAGTAAATAACTATCTAATAGATATTATTCTTGTCACTGGAGCATAAATATCAAAATAATCTATTCATTCCTTTTGATAAAACTCCTTAGCTACCAATCTAGTTTTATAGATTTGAATAGACCTATTATATTTTCTTTTAAACACCCATTTACACCCAATTGCTTTAGACTTAGGTGGTAAATCTACCAAGACCCAAGTCCCATTGGACATTATAGAATCCATCTCATCATTTACAACTTCTTTTTAGAATGTTGCAACTCTTGAAGCCATAGCTTCATTATATGATTTGGGTTCCCTTTCCATATTAAATATTATGGATGTTTTACTTAATATATTGGTTCTATCAACTTCAATACAGAAGATAATAGAATCAGGTGAGATGAAGTCAGGATCTAAATATTTTTCAATTATGACTCTTTTACTTCTTCTAGGTTCACTTGGCTCACAAATTTCTTTTTTTTTTTATTTTCAACCCCCACATCAATGGAACTTGATGTCACACTAGGTTGAATCTCATTTATATCATTAATGAACTTATCTTCTAAAAATTCAACATTTATTGATTCAACAATTGAATTGGTTTCTTGATCCAGCAAACTATATGCTTTAGAGTTTTGAGCATAGCCAACAAAAATGCTCTTTATACCTCTAGGTGCTAATTTTAACTTATGGGGATGTGAGGTCTTATAAAAAGCAACACACCTCACACTTTAATATAACTCAGATTTAGTTTTCTACCATTATTCTATAACTCATATGGAAAAACATTAAATTTCTTAAAATGAATTATATTATAAATAGGATATGCAGTTAAAAGAGCTTCACCCGATAAAGAAAATGATAATTTAGCATTTATCAACATTGCATCTACCATTTCAACTAAGGATCTATTTTTCTTTTCAGCCACCCTATTTTGTTGAGGTGTATAAGGGGCAGTACACTGATGGATTATTCTATTATTTTCACAAAAAAAGGTAAACATTATAGATGTTAGCTATAATCATTTTGATCTTTATATCCTTTTGATTTTCTACAATAGACTTATACTGTTTAAGGTAATAAAGAATCACTACATGTTATATGATTAAGAAATCCGATCCAAATAGTGAATAGTATAGTGTTGTTGACTGGTCTTTAATTATATTCAATCTCACAATATAATCACTTGCACAAAAACTTAGTCCAAGTCTTGATAATCAAAAAGCACTATATGTATATTTGTTTGGATTAGATTGTATGAAAAACGACCATATGGATAATAGAAATAAAGATAATCTTCGTAACATAAAATTGTTATAAAATTGAAGTCTTAAAATAGGAAAACATGATTGTGATAATAAAAATGTGAATTAACAAAATAAAAGATAAACCGTAAAATGAACTTGGAGATGACTCTTATTTGTCTAAAGGCAAAGGCAAAGATAACGGGTAACATTCGTTTTAGCGTGATGGTGAGGTGCTTTTTAGATAGAGCTTTCAACATTTAGAATAGTAAAAATGAGAGAGGAGAGAGAGAAAGAAAATGCACACAAAAGCGAGTGGGTAGAAAGTAGGAAAGACAAAGAGAAAAAAAAAAATTAAAAAGCGGGCCAGCAGTGGCTCATCCACCATACATTTAAATTAAATAGTTAAAAATTCGTGAAAACACATATCTCTAAGTATATTTGGATAGTAGATGAGGCCACCGCTAGGAGTGGTGGCCCTGTTTAAAATTTAATTTCCCAAGGCAAATCTATCTATTTATATTTATTTGGGTGTGATACTCTTTAAACACACACATTCACTTTTAAATAAAAATAAAATAAATAAATTATTTTAAATTTAATGAATATTTTTTTAATTTAAATTACTAGGTTAATTAAGGCTGAAATTAGAACTCATATTTAGGATACACATGGGTGTATATTTATTGGGTTTATAGAACATCAATCAAGGATTTACATGTCCTTGAAAAACCCTAATGGGCTTGAGATCAGCCAATTATTATAAACTTCAACTCTATAATGCGACTAAAATTAGACTAACACTTTTGACAATGTTTTAATTGTGTTGTGCTACCCTTTTAGGTTTTCTCTAACACAACATCTAATAACCAAGTCTTGAATTGCCGTCCCCTAGCTACACAAATTCATAGACATGGTCGTAACAATTACAGAAAAATGCTATATTTAGAATGAATGTTTGTTGGAAAATTAGTGCATTGTTGGATAGAGAGGTATGGGCACCTCACCGACCATTAGCCTTAGCCTTTGGTGCATAGACCCAGGAATATTTCTTCTGAATTTGTGCCCCCATCAAAATATAGCGCATGAGAGGGCCCTATAAGCAGCAGTAGGCATGAACAAAGAAACAAGCCAGACACTAAGCTTCATCAGTATCATCATCATCATAAAATGGAAGTTTGGCGGGATGGGGTCAGAAAACGCAGTTGTTTATTGCAGCACATGGTGCAGAAATGTCTGTGCCACATGATAAATTATTTGGCTTGGCAAGGTGCAAAGGGTCATCCACAATCACTGCTCAAGTGCTGCTGCAAATTTAATGTGTGTTCAGTAACGAGTAGCGTGGAATTTGTTGTGTTTCTTCGAATCATGTGCAATCTTTGGCTCAAGTCACTTTCAATGCAGGAATCCAAAGAAGGCAGTAGCAGACATATGTTTAAATATTCCTCCAATCCTGCGTCAATGTTGTAATACTAGACTTGTGCATTTCTTTTCTTTCTTTATAAAATGATATTTAATTATCATATGTTTGACTCAATTGTGAGACATAGAATCTTCAACGATTGCTCGTATATTTATTGTCACAATGTATAACTAATCCATCTTTTTAATCTTATCCATATTTGTAAAAAAAAATAGATATTTTTTTAGCAGCATGGCTTATAGCTGACGTTGATGACATATATTTGACTTTCGATAGAAAATTAAGTCAAGAGTATCTTGCTTCTTTGCTACTTATGACAGCCCCAAATTACTCTTGATGTCATTGATTGATTCAACCTAATCACCATCAGTATAACCAAATAATTGAGTTTGATGTTTATTCATTTTATATACTAAAATCCTTAATTTCCTACAATCATATTAGATTTCTTCTTGTATCAGACTTAAATCTCGATAATAGTTTGTTCCACAAAGAATATTTAGCTTTATAATACTAGGATAAAGTAACCTCCTAATAATATTTTGATATAGTGAAGCATGAGTTTTTAAAAAACTCATCTTCTTTTTGTGGTGGCTTTTCATTTGGAACTAATGGAGAAAAACAAATTTGCAAATATGCAAACTATTTTTTTTTTTACAAGAGCTTTTCTATACTTTTTTCTAGAAGATAAAACTTTGCTTTCATTTTGAATGAAATCTATCCCATGAAAATAAAGTGATAGGCGAAAGTCACTTATCTCAAAAGCCTTCATCATACCCTCTTTCAATTCTTTTATCATCTCCTCATTATCACGTATATAGATTAAACCATCCATATAAGTAAAAATAATAAGAATATTATTACCTTGCGTTTTACTATAGAGTGTAGGTTCATTTTGCTCCATCTAAAGCTATCATTGAAAAAACAGTTTTAACCCATTGATGTGGCCACAAAGTACACAGTTAATCCAAGTAATAAATAAATATTGTTCTCATATGCTAATTGTTAAGCCTGAACATAGGCTCGAATTTTGACCATTCAACTAGGCCATTGATTGGGTCTAAATCAGCCTAATTTTATGTAAGTGTTATGCCCTAACACCTATTTTTGGTCTTGACATTTTGTACTATATTCATTGATATTTATAGAAATCCTAGCATTATTGTTATCATGGTTAATTATATATCTACGCACATATATGTTTTCATGACGATGTCCCTTGAGATATTTCTAACTTAGTTTGTTATATCCCAAGTCGAGTATCATGGTGGATATGGGTCAGCCATGGTGCAAGCGAGACTTGTATATGCGCTGGTTTAGCACGGGTTGCTTAACGCAGACATATGAGTATATCAAGGGAGATATACTAGATCGACCTGCCATAGGATTCTTCTTGATATCTCAAGAAGAATCTCACAATGATAGAGTTATGATAGGTCATACCGCAAGTGCATAGTTCTATCGCGTAATAAAAAGTATCAATCCCACATGGACTAGGAAGTCAAGTACTAACTAATCAGTCTATTGAAAGATAGGCGATCAGATAATGATGAGAGTCACTAATATCCTAATGCAAGAAAGTAAACTTAAGCTAATCAAGAGCAAATGAAGGTGTGAAAAGTCTTGAGACAAAATCAGGGTTTTGGGTTTCACCATGTTAGGGAATATGGAAGATGTTGGGAATCCCCGGGCCATATAAAAATTTAAACGCAGTGGAATGACGGTCCAAAACAGAATTCCCACAAATCGCCAAGATCAACTTATGAGAGAAAGCCGAAGGATGTGAAGAGTTATACCTCTGTTTATGCAATTTCGGAAGTATTGCCGATGATAGAGACGCACAAATGCCGGTCCTCTACAGTCACGCACACACGAACTCCTCGAATCCTCTCGAACCTCTGCACTTGGTACTAGCCTCGGGAGGTGAGATCCACACCTAGAAGGGAGTCTTGCTTGCTTGTGCCAATCACACCAGTGCTTGCGCCAACAAGCTGTCCACTTGCACTAATCACTAAGGTATGGCGCCAAGTGATGGGGAGAAAGATGGAGAAGAGCACTAAGGAGAGGGGAAGCCTCTTCCACTCACAAATCTTCCTTAGAAACCTTGCTGCCCTCTACCTCTTGTTGTTGCCAATCACCGAGGAGAATATGAAGGTAGCGGCTATGAAGAGGGAGGCGGCTAGGGTTAGAGAAAAGGGGTTAGGCCACAATGCATATCTCACACACATGTATGCGCCTAGTCTTTCTATATATAAAGTTTTTGAATGCAAGTCCCATGACTTAAATGCGAATATAAATATTAGAAATATTAATTTAGCACATAAGTTGGGGGGCCCCACTGTTACGCTAAAATCAATCGCAAAAGTGCTCAGAATAAATTCATCGCAAAATCTGATTTTTTGACTATTAACTAGACCTTCTCTATCGTTGTCATCCAAGGTTACCCAAGGGATCAATGATAGGGCCCCCACAAGTGCATGGGTCAATCGACGTAGAAAAATATTGATCCCATAGGGACTAATGGGCAAGTACCGACTAATCTCAAATTTACGAGCTAGACAGATGTTGTGATCCGCAAGTGCACGGATACTCGAAGTAATAAAGAAAGTATCAAATCCATAGGGACCTACGTTGTCGAATACTAAATAGCTGATTTCTTACTATCTAGGCTAATCGAAGTAGTGATAATAGAAATTGGAAGCTAAAAATGGAATTATCAGAGAGAAAAGCTGGGACTAGGGTTTCGTTCACTTTAACTTTTATGAGCTAGATATGAATAAGGATTTCGTCAGTTCAAATTTATTATGATGAAGATGTAATTTACTAAATAAAAGGGTTGTTTAACTTTCGTGCAAACAACCGCACAGGGATTTATCCTCGCTTTCACGCAAGATTCTTCCCAACGCTGAAGATAAGTAAATCATCAAACAATGAATTCAAGGATCACTTTCATGCATCCGAATTCAATGTTCATAATCTCTAGTGGAGATTCAAGGATCACTTTCATGCATCCGAGTCTCAACATTAGTTTTACTCATGGATCTCCAACGTTCTGATCCTTACTTTCACACAAGATCTCCATGTTTGACAAATAGACTCGATCTATAGGTTCATGTTATAATTATGGCAATTAATCTACTAGAATAGATCAAATTAGATCTAACCTAAGGAAGGGATCCTAACATGCAATTATAGGGTTCCAAATTCTCAAGCGAAAATTCTAAGAACATAATTAGTAACATGAACTTATAGAGAGTCTAAGTACAATTATCACATGAGCAAAATCATCATGGTAATATTAAACTCAACGAAATAGTAAAAATAGTCATCTAGTCATTGGAAATCAAGTGAATTACTCCCCCATGTCCCAAAAGTAGTGAAAGCTATCATCATGAAGGAATTACAATAGATCATGGTTTCAGAGGATTGAAAATCGAAGCAAAAGAGAAGTTTAGAAAATACAGCACGACTGTGAAGTATTTAACAGCCGTAATTTGCAAGAACCGTCGATGAGCAGTGTCGGCGACTCCTTTTTCTTTGATTTCTCTTACAATCGATATCCTTTTGGTTTGAAACTTCTGGCACATTGTCTCCTCCTTCAGAGGAAGCTTCAGTATGAAAATTATGGCTGGAGAACCTCTAGATCGAGCGCGGCGGCGAAACCCTAGGCAGCGGCATAGATCGCGATTTCTCCCTCGATAGTGCACAAAATTTGGGGCTTTTAGTCTCTCTGTAATCCTCTCATGAAAAGCTCCCCTCTACTTCTTACGGCATCTAATTTAAGGCTCTGGATCGCTCGCGATCTTCTCCGCAAGAATCGGGCATTAATATTGACTCGGGCGTCGTGTTCAGAACAGAAATTACGGCAGTGTAATGTCTTACGGCACTGCCGTAAAATCGCTCGAGTCTTCTGTTCTGATGTTGTCGGGGAATTACGGCACCGTAATCTGGTTTACGGTAGTGCCATAAAATCGGCTAAACTCTCTGTTCGCGAACGTCTGGAAATTACAGCCCGTGTAGTTTCTTACGGTAGTGCCGTAAAACCGGGTGAAGTTTCTGTTCTGAAGCTCTCCGAAATACAGTACCGTAATGTTGCTTACGGCAGGTGCCGTAAAATCCAGAAATCTTTCTATTCGAAAACTTCTCAAAATACGGCAGGGCTCGGATTTTACGGTATTGTCTGGAATTACGGTACCGTAAAATGGGTTACGGCACCGCCGTAATTTGCTGACTTGCTTCGTTTTGCGTGAAATTTCTTGGGCGATCTCCTCTTGATGATGGTAATCCTTCTATGTATTTGATTTTGCTTGAAAACGCCTAAAAATAGTGCCTTTTTACCTGAAAACCATGAAAAACCAAAATAGAAGTAGACTATGCAATATTCAATGAATTTTTCATGAAGGCAAGTAAAAGATCTTCAATTTAGCATGAAAAGATATCGAAAATGATACAAAATATACTATATATTTTGGTGTCATCAAAATACATAAGGCTCAAACTTTGCTTGTCCTCAAGCAAAAATCAAAATTTGAAATCAAAGTTTGATTAAAAGAGTAACCTTTTCATGCTCAATAAATTTCTAAAATACAACTTATCAATGAAGAATTCTATCAATTGATTTATAAAATTTCAAATAAACATATCATTTTTAGAACTCAACCCTCTAGATCCATAATTCAATCAAATAAAACTTCGCAACATATACAATAAATAGAATTTTTAATCTTATGATTTCACCCAATTTTCAGTTCAAATCTATCATGCTTTTGTTTACAGGAATAAGGACCCCAAGATCTTTTTCCACTCATATAAAAAAAAATTTTTTTGGCATCATTCACATTCTCTAATTCGATTACCACCTTTTTTTTCTGGTGACGAGATTAGAGTGCACGGATCACATAATCAATGCAATGGAACTCATATCCTCTAATTTGGAAAGAATTTACTAAGGACAGCGGAGTTTATGTGAAATGATTTTTCTCATGGCATGTACCCACATAGATACATACTTTTTCTATTTATTACTTCAACCCATAACCTTCGGTACCATTGTGCTTCCCCACAATGCCAAGTAGGGGAGTCCTCACCTTATTTTTGGGGATCTTGGATTCTTATTTCCCAACAAATAACAAGAATAGACTAAACATCTACTAGGTTGATCAATTGATCTCAATTCATAAATCATACTCATATACTCATTTTATTCGAAAGAAAAATTTCACCTTTATATTTTATTCTTCAAACAATACATCTATCCAAAATTTCATGCATCAACTAATTTCATATTTCAATAGACAAATATGTTTTGAAGAAATAAATTTTGACATGATAGGGCTATATCTCTAATCATGGATTTTGAATTTCATTTGTCATCAAAAATCATCAACACATCTCAAAACATAATCATATATCAAAATTTTTTCATCATCATTATCACATCATGTCAACAAGAGTAATATCATCATCATTTAGTAATACAACCAAATCGAAAGATAAGTTAGAATATCAATATTTGTCATACAGCCATATTGAAAAATTCAATGTAATCATATCAAAAATCAGTGGCGGCGATCATGAAGCATCATCCTTCCCTTCATCATATGAAAAATCAATGAGATATATATGGGAAAACACAGTATGGTAAAGAAGTAAAGGAAAACAATACTCACAATGTATCTACTCGTCGCCATCTGATCGTGTAGCCTCTGAATCTCTTGTAGTAGCCTCCATGGGGTCATAATATGGTGTTCCTTCTTGATCACCTTGGTATCCATAATCTTGATGATCTGCATAGCCAAAGCGGTCAAAAAGGAAATTACTCATATCTTCCATATGATAACCTCTCCATATCCCTCTAGATGTGCCCCAGAGTCTCTTCCATCCTCTCCTGGCGGTGTTCTTGATTATACATCTGTGCTGTAAACGCCTGAAAACCAGGATCATGGTGGCTAGCAAAACCAGTCCTAGGTCTCTGTGAAGATGTACTGGCAGCCTGTGGAGAATCACGAGGAGGTGACTCCATCCCATACGGATCACTCCTTCCACCCCAAGTGGGTGGTGGTGGTGCTGAATCAAGCGGTGGGGTAAAGGCTACCTCTGCTGCACTGGGTGACAACTTCCAATTGGCTCTGTCCTTGACTATAGTCTTTTCGTTGCGCGGTAAAGGTAGAGGGCGGATATTTGGTCCAAGGACCAAACAAAAGGTATCTCCCTCCCTAACAATCATCCTCATCGCAATGCAAGATTCCATGTCCAGTCTTGGATTCCCTCGTGCCATCTCTGCGTTAAAGGGCTCAATCCCAAAATGCCTGGCTATAGGAGTAATCAAGCCTCCTATCACCACAGTTCCTCTGGTTGCTCTAGCCACCTTGTCCATATGCTTGACCAAGAAATAAGCCACATCCATTGCAAACCCATTAGGCATCCCCCAAAGAAGATAGAGCTCATGCTGACGAACCATGTCGCCACTATCCCCTTTGCCGAACACTGTGTGTGCTAGAACCTAGTGAGCATATCTGATACAAGGGTTCATGATCTTGCTAGCCCTGGCAGAAACAGCATAGAAACGGTTTTCATCAGTGATCTGGTTCCAAAAGATGTTTTCCATAAATCCAAGGGGTATCTCAGTGTACCCTCCTGTGCTCAGTCCAAAGATGTCTCTTACTTCCTACAGTGTAAGCTCCCTCTCTTCATTAGCCAACTTGAAAGTAATTTTCCCATCAGCAGGGCCATGGGAATACTCCTTCAGTTCCACAATCAGAGTGCTCAAAAACTCTAGAACAAGGGGTAAAAATGTAGGCGGATGCATCTGGAAAAACTGCTTGGCTTGAATCCTATCAAACATCCAAAGTATGTCATCATAAAGCCCTAAGGCTTCAAGAGTCCTCTGATCAGCATATTTTGTGTTGACAATTCTTCTTTCAGTCAGTTTGTTATATCTGGCCTCCTGTATCTCATTCCTAAAAATGATACCATGGGGGTTTTGGGGTTGAGATGGTTTTGCAGGGGCATTCCTCTTCTCTCTTGGGAAAATTACCTTTCTCCTTGGCATATTTGCTAACAAGCTGCAAACTCACAATTCAATGCATATACAACATAATAATATAGCAGTTCAGATTAAGTTCTATCATCATGTTCTTTTAGCATCATTAGTAGAGTAAAAATAGGTCTTGTAATCTCGATCTCAATTCAAAATGGCAAGCATGAATCATAGCTCCAGCATCATTAGTAACACTAATCAAGTATGTAGGAAGCGAAAATCAACTCATAACTCAAGCTCAAACAAAAAAAAAACAACAAAACCGTGAGTGAACAGTAACCTCGAGCGCGTTCAGCGTATTTCAACTCAAATCGGTGACGAAAATTGGTTAAAACTCTTTCAAACAGTGAAGAATTGAGAGCTCATCTTCTAACGAGTAAATAGAAACAAGAATCACTCGAAATGGTTGGGAATCGAGCGAGAATGAGCGAAAGGGGCGTAAGTTCGTCAAAACTCGTTAAAGCGATGAAATCGGAAAAACGGGTACCTAATCGACGATGAAATTTGGACAGGAAGGATCGCCGGCATCCACAGTAGGTCGGAGGCGGTCGGAGAAACGAGATCGGCACAAGCTCGAGTGAAAACGAGGGTGAAACCTTAAAAACGGCCCGGTCGAAACCCTAAATACGGTACAGACTCGCGTGTCCGAAACCACTTTACGGTAGTGTAATGTCTTACGAAATTGCCATAAAATTGCGACAACTCTCCGGTCGAAAACGATTCAGGATTACGGCACCGTAAAACACTTTACGGTACCTACCGTAAAATCTCAGAAACTTTATGTTCAAAAACGACGTGGAATTACGGTACCGTAGAGTACCTTACGGTACCTGCGGTAAAATCCAAACAGCAAATTTTTTTTTCAAAAATTGAAAATTCAGAAAATCAAAAAATAAAATTTTGTGGAAATACGGTACCGTAGAGCACCTTACAATGGTACCGTAAAAAAAAGGAAACTCGGGTGGATTTTGGAACCAAAGTATGGTACCGTACAATACCTTACGGTAGTACCGTGAAATCATGGCAACTTTCTGATCGAAAGTGGTTAAAAATATGGTGCCATAAACTACTTTACGGTAGTTCCGTAATTTGCTCCAAATCAAAATGTACCTACAAAAATAAAAGAAAAATTAGTATCAAGCTAAAATTAAGTTAAAGAAAATAAAATAGAGGTTAGAAAGCTTGGGTTGCCTCCCAAGAAGCGCTAATTTAAAGGTCATTAGCTTGACCCTTTAACACTCGGGTTTGATCGTGAATTCCTAGACTTCCTCTCTGATATTGCAACATAAGGCTCAATCTTGAAATAGTATCCAAATTTGCTCAGAATCTCCTCTAATTTGTTAATCAATCTAGAGTTTCCTCTTTTTTTTCCTCCTTGTCTTTTTCTTTTTCTGCAATTTCTCATCAATACCCTCAAAAAGATTGTTAGATTCATTATTTGAGGTCTCCTCAAACAAACTTGAAACATCATAAATTTCATCATTAAATATTTCAATGCTACAATAAGATCCTGAGTTTGAAAGTTTATTCAATGAATCATTAAGATTAAATTCAATCTTGTTGTCACATATATCAAAAGTAATCTTTCCTTCTTTCACATCAATATTTGCTTTAGCTGTGGCCAATAATGGTCTACCAAGAATGATAGGATTTCTACAATTTACCTCCATGTCTAACACTACAAAATCTGCAGCAATGAAAAACTTACCAATTTGTACAGGGACATTCTCTAATATGCCTACAGGATACTTTACCGATGAATCCGCGAGCTGTAAGGATATGGATGTATGCTTTAGCTCTCCAAGATTTAGTTTCCTATAAGTAGAAAGAGGCATTAGACTCACACTTGCACCGAGGACACATAAGGCTCGGTCAAAAGCCATAGTGCCTATTGAACAAGGTATAGAAAAACTACCTGGATCTTTCAGTTTAGGTGGCAGTTTGTTCTGTATGATAGCACTACAATCTCCAGTTAAAGTAACAGTGCATGTACCATAATCATTTAATTTCCTTTTACTAGACAAAATTTCCTTTAAAAACTTGGCATAAGATGGCATTTCAGTAATAGCTTCAGTAAAAGGAATGTTAACATAAAGCTTTTTCAGGATTTCAAAAAATTTGCCAAACTTTTTGTCTAGTTTATGTTGAACCAACCTTTGAGGAAAAGGTATTGGTGGCTGGTAAGTAGCAGGCAAATTAGGTTTAGGATTGTCTTTCTCACATGATTCCTCCCCTTTTGGTTCATCACCCTTTTGAGGTGATAAACAAGTTTGGGGTTTCTCATGTGAAGAAGATTCCCCTAACTCTAATTCCCTTTCATTATCATTAAGACTTTCTTCAGTGTTTTCAAACCGCCCTCTAGGTTCTCCTAGTTGTTTCCCACTTCTAGTCATAATGGCATTACAGTGCTCCCTAGGGTTTATCTCAGGTTTTGCAGGCAATTTCCCAGGGGGTCTGTAAGGTACACTAGCATGTTGTGCAATTTGGTTTTCAAGAATTTTGTTGTGGGCTTCTACTCTATCTAATCTAGAGTTAATTTGATGAAAACTTTCCTTAAACTCTTCAATTTGTCTATTTTGATTTGACAGGATTTGTTTTTGATCAGACATAAACTCTTCAATTTTTCTATCTTGTTTTAGCTCAAACTGATTTTGACTGGTCATTATTTTTTCAAACATGGATTTTATCTCAGAAAATTGATCATTGTTTTGATTTAGATTTTGGTTGGGATTTTGCCTTTGGAATCCTTTGTTTTTAGTGTTCCCCCCTACATTGTTATTGTTTTTCCATGAAAGGTTGGGGTGATTTCTCCATCTAGGGTTATATGTACTAGAATAGGGATCATTAGGTCTACTTTGATTATAATTCCCTATGACATTCACATGCTCATTACCCTGATCAACAATTCTACAATATTCGGCAGTATGACCATCATTGCCACAATTTTCAGAAGTAATAGCAGAAACAGAAGCAGTTTGCATGGAATTTAACTTACTGCGCAAAAAGTCTACCTTCTCTTCTAAGGATCGCCATCCTTCACTTTCACCCTTACCTTGAGAAGGCTTGTAAAGTACTCCTCTCTCGGTAGTCCATTGATTTTGGTTCAATGCCATCTCCTCTAGCAGTCTGAAGGTATCATCTGGTGTTTTGCTCATAAGAGCTCCTCCTGCAGCAGCATCCACAATCATTTTAGTCTGATCAGATAATGTAATATAAAAAATTTGCAGTAAAGTTTGAAGTTCTAGTCCATGGTGAGGACACTTCCGCTACAGTTCATTGAATCTCTCCCAGGCCTCACTGAGCGACTCCCCCACTTCTTTGTTGAAAGCTTGTAATTTGGTTTCTCATCAGCAATGTCTTGCTTGGGGGGAAAGTATTTGTTCAAGAAGGAATTGGACAGTTGATTCCAAGTGGTGAAGGTACCGGCTGGGTGTGAATTAAGCCATGTCTTTGCTCGGTCCCTAAGAGAGAAAGGAAAAAGTCTTAATCTCAATGCATCGCTAGAAAACACCATTCAATTTAGTAGTATCGCATAATTCAAGAAATAAGGCCAAGTGTTGGTTGGGATCCTCCAGTGGAGATCCTCCAAACTGATCTTGTTGAAACATTGCAATGAAACCAGGCTTAATCTGAAAATTGTTGGCCTCTATCGCTGGCCTAGCTATACTAGAACGAATTTCATGATGATTAGGGGATGCATAGTCCCTAAGTGTTCTCTGATTGTTCTGATTGTCTCCCATCTCTAATATTTCTTCTTCTAACTCTGGTTGGAATGTCTCTTGCAATTCTTCTTGTGATGTCTCTTCCAATTTCAACTTTCTGCGCACTCTTAATGTCTTATTGATTTCAGGATCCAATGGTACAAGTGGTCCTGACCTAAGGCTCCTGCGCATGCAAAGTAGATAGATCAAGTGATTTCAAGAAATAGAAAATAAGCAGTAAATAAAAAATAGTAAATAAAAACCTAATCTAGCAATAATCTCAACGTCTTTAATATCGACAAAAACTAAGGTCCCCGGCAATGGCGCCAAAAACTTGTTGTAATCCGCAAGTGCACGGATACTCGAAGTAATAAAGAAAGTATCGAATCCACAGGCACCTACGTTGTCGAATACTAAATAGCTGATTTCTTACTATCTAGGCTAATCGAAGTAGTGAGAATAGAAATTGGAAGCTAAAAACAGAATTATATGAGAGAAAAGCTGGGACTAGGGTTCGTTCACTTTAACTTTTATGAGCTAGATATGAATAAGGATTTCGTCAGTTCAAATTTATCATGATGAAGATGTAATTTACTAAATAAAAGGGTTGTTTCACTTTCGTGCAAACAACCGCACAGGGATTTATCCTCGCTTTCGCGCAAGATTCTTCCCAACGCTGAAGATAAGTAAATCATCAAACAATGAATTCAAGGATCACTTTCATGCATCCGAATTCAATGTTGATAATCTCTAGTGGAGATTCAAGGATCACTTTCGTGCATCCGAGTCTCAACACTAGTTTTACTCATGGATCTACAACGTTCCGATCCTTGCTTTCACACAAGATCTCCATGTTTGATAAATAGACTCGATCTATAGGTTCATGTTATAATTATGGCAATTAATCTACTAGAACAGATCAAATTAGATCTAACCTAAGGAAGGGATCCTAACATGCAATTCTAGTGTTCCAAATTCTCAAGCAATTACCTTTCGGTCTCAAGCGAAAATTCTAAGAAGATAATTAGTAACATGAACTTATAGAGAGTCTAAGTACAATTATCACATGAGCAAAATCATCATGGTAATATTAAACGCAACGAAATAGTAAAAATAGTCATCTAGTCATTGGAAATCAAGTGAATTACTCCTCCATGTCCCAAAAGTAGTTTATGCTATCATCATGAAGGAATTACAATAGATCGTGGTTTCAGAGGATCGAAAATCGAAGTAAAAGAGAAGTTTAAAAAATACAGCACGGCTGTGAAGTATTTCACAGCCGTAATTTGCAAGAACTATCGATGAAAGGTGCCGGTGACTCCTTTTTCTTCGATTTCTCTTCCAATCGATCTCCTTTCGATCTGAAACTTCTAGCACATTGTCTCCTCCTTCAGATGAAGCTTCAGTATGAAAATTACGATCGGAGAACGTCTGGATCGAGCGCAAGCGGCAGCGTGGATCGCGATTTCTCCCTCGATAGTGCACGAAATTTGGGGCTTTTGGTCTCTCCGTAATCCTCTCATGAAAAGCTCTCCTATGCTTCTTACGGCATCCAATTTAAGGCTCTGGATCGCTCGCGATCTTCTCCACAAGAATCAGGCGTTGATATTGACTCGGGCGTCGCGTTCAGAACAGAAATTACGGCAGTGTAATGTCTTACGGAACTGCCGTAAAATCGCTCGAGTCTTCTGTTTTGATGTTGTCGGGGAATTACGGCACCGTAATCTGGTTTACGGTAGTGCCGTAAAATCGGCTGAACTCTCTGTTCGCGAATGTCTAGAAATTACGGCCCGTGTAGTTTCTTACGGTAGTGCTGTAAAACCGGGTGAAGTTTCTGTTCTGAAGCTCTCCGAAATACGGTACCATAATGTTGCTTACGGAAGGTGCAGTAAAATGGGTTAATCTTTCTATTCAGAAACTTCTCAAAATACGGCAGGGCTCGGATTTTACGGTACTGTCAGGAATTACGGTACCATAAAATGGGTTACAGCACCGCTGTAATTTTCTGACTTGCTCCGTTTTGCATGAAATTTCTTGGACGATCTCCTCTTGATGATGGTAATCCTTCTATGTATTTGATTTTGCTTGAAAACGCCTAAAAATAGTGTCTTTTTACCTGAAAACCATGAAAAACCAAAATAGAAGTAGACTTTGTAATATTCAATGAATTTATCATGAAGACAAGTAAAAGATCTTCAATTTAGCATGAAAAGATATCGAAAATGATACAAAATATACTATATATTTTGGTGTCATCAACAGAGTCAAAACTGGTGAGGTTTAAATGTTGAACTAATTATGTGAACAAGAGCGTAGACGGTAGGAATTGTATGAGAGAAATTTGGTTGAAAGGTAAATCAAGATATAAATTTACCTCTTTGACGTCTTATGAATGAATAATCGAAATCCAAGACTAACTTCTTATCTAACTCAAGGGAATTCAATCCGAAGGTACAGGTTGCCCCCTCTCGGGCGCACAACTTGGTGTTCGCTTGGAGCGGCCTTTGGAGCAGTCTCCTACATATCAACTTACAACCCCAAACGAACCCAATGCACACCTAACGAACATCGCTCCCTTCGATAGACCTCCCCTACTCTCGTGGATTGGTTATTGGTGTAATCCAAATGGTTCCAGCATGCAGATGAACTCTCGGCCCACCCGACGCATTTAAGGCCCTAACAGTCGCACCAGGGGAGTATAGGCTTAAGCGCTTCCTCTCGAGCAACACAGGTAAGGTGTATGATAAAGATCATATAAACCCCTAACCCAAATGGTTCCAAAGTGCAGATGACCTCTCGAACCACCTGACATGCCTGAGGCCCTAACACTCGCACCAGGAGAGTATAGGTTCAAGCGCTCCCTCTCGGGCAATGCAGGCAAAGCATACAATGAGGGTTAAGCAAGGACTCAATATACTTGGAGCAAGATTATTCCAAAGATAAGATTATCAAAGGGCTTACCCAAATCTTGATTTAAAGTTTAAGCTACAAGATCCATGTTCATCATACAAATACACATAAAAGATATGCTCATTCATTCCAAATCTTTATCTAGAAGGTGTAGAAACTGAGATTGAAGACTCCCGTAAACCAGATTTGGTACTGGAGATGATCAGTCGAGTATCCTTGAAAGTTATTTAGGTAATCTAGGCTCTGCAAGAATATCTTCAATATTCCCCTATGCAAGTTACCTTCCAAGTGTTCCCCTTCTTCCTCGGGCTTCTTTCCTCTCGTTTCCTCCAACTCTAGCTGAAGACACTACACTTCTCTAGTGTCTTCTCCTCCTTTAAATAAGCTAAAGCTTCCCCAAGGACTGATGGTTTCTTCCCTGTTGCTGCCAGGAATCAAGTGATTATCCAAAGTGTACTACTGCCGCTTCTTCCCCAAAACCTGTAGGAAATGTTATCCCTTGCTCCTCACGTAACCCACACATCAACATAGAAATTTCACTCCAAAACTCCTCTTTAGGGCTCCTGGTCGAGGGGGGAGAAGTTATGAGGCTGCCCTCCTTCTTCCCCTTTGATTTGGTTAAGAAAACCATGGTTAAAATTGCAGTTTCGAAATAGGTGGGTCCGCGATCATGGGTGTGATTTTGGTCATGACCCGCTCAAGATTGCTCAGTTTCAGCTTCTAGGCGCAAAGGCAGATTACGGTCATGATCCGAGTCATCATGACCCGGTTGCAATTCTTAATAGAGGCTCCAATCGTTCTGAAAATCTCAGAGTGGATCCTTCTTAATGTTGAAATGCCTCCTCTAATCTTAAAGTCCCATAATTTGCCTTCTTTTTGGTTGTTTTGACCTGAAAACATGAAAATGCCAGTAGAGGTATAGATTCCATAGAAGTAAGGCAAAAAAGGCAATTATAAAGCGTAAACCACGGAATGGAGATGATTTCATCAATAAAATCATTTATAAAATGCTATATAAATATGTTTCAACAGTCAACCAAGGTCAAAGCATAACATAAACTCTATATAAACCATCTCCTGCTTCTCAAATACATCCGAGATGCATCAGACTTATACTTAGATCCAAATCAACCAAATGATTCGTTCTAGGCTATCCGGTCAATATGAGAACTTTGAATGTCTTGGTGTGTAACCCTGTAGGTTATTCAGACGTTGGTAGTGATGACTAAATCATCATAAGCAATGAGTGGCACATATCAGTACATCATTGCTACCCAAGTCATCAAAATGGAGTCATTATCAACATCCCCTAAAACTGCGACAAAGTATAAGTACAGCTTTGTTCTTTTGCCAAACTGATGTCTGGATTAGGTAAGTGTGTCACACTTGTTAATCCCAATATTATGGTCATAACTAAACCAGGTTCTCACTCGAGTATGGCCATATACTTTCAGTCATGCATCCATATAGGGCACTATGGACTTCAAGCTTCCCTACAAGGAAGGGACAAATCCTCTCTTGGCACATTGAATCTCTCATATGACTTATGATTAACCCAATGACAACTATTATGACTTTCCTTTTACAGCAAAGCGTTAGGTTATATCAAAGTGCCTCATTTATCATATAGAGATACCAATGCCCTTAAGTCTAGGACAACTGTAAATTTGTCACTATGATATTCATCTCGTGACACCAAGATGAATCCTCACGGCGGGTCGATCAAGTATATATCCATTGATATACCTATATGCCTATATTAGCAACCCGTGCTCAACTAGCACATATATCAGTCTCAAATGAATTATAGCTGTCTCATATCCACTATGATCCTTGACCGGGAATAAATATAGAGACTAGATAACATCTATCTTTTAGAGACATTGTATATGCAAATGTACATGTGCATAGATGATCTCTACCCTCATAGTTGTTGAGGCCCCTTCCCTAATAGGGGCCATAGGTGATCTCTACCCTTCTCTTCCCTTATTTGCTTGATTGCTTATGTTCTTATTAGAATCTCATGCTAGTTTCTCTAATGTGTTGAGCTCCATACCTAGAGATGGTCCTAATTTCAAACCCTATATTTTCATCCTACTCCAGTGGTATCAGAGGAAACTCTAGGTGCTCAAAGTTGTATGTTTCGGTTGTTTAGGTTTCTTGCTTGTTATGTGTTTTGAACTTGTTTGTGAATTTCGGTCATATGCATTGTGTATTTTGTTTGATAAGGTTTCTAATCTTAAATGATTGTCAACATGTTGTGATTTTTGGTTTATGATTAGTCATGACTTGAGAAAGGGATTACCAAATCAATAGATAGCTCACTCTCCTGTCATGAAGAAATGGTCTCTTGAGTTTTATGATTTCTGCACATAGAGTCATTCTCTGTTTGAGTAGATTTCCATTCTGATTTTTTGGTGACAAAGTGTTCTCTGATCAAATTCCAATCAGCACTATCAATCCATATAGCTACCGTGAGGATTGATGCAATATTTATTAAGAGTTGGCTAAGGACAAGCCCCTCACCCAAGCTGCTCGGTTTTAATCCTGGATGAGTTTTTGTCCTCTGTTTGCTGAGTTCTGTGCTTTTTGATTTTGGTAGTTTTGGTCGACCAAACTTGCATCTAAGCAGCACTATAGGCTATATAACCGCTGAGGAGATTTTTATAAACTTTAGTGTAAGGTTGGTTGAGAACAAACCCCTCAACCAAGTTAATCTATTTTTCGTTCTGCTGAAATTCTACAAACTATTTACTGAACTTTTTGAGTCTTCTCTGAAAACTTGCTATTGGTGTTGTGAGGTTGTAAGAGAAAACCTCAGAAGACCTTGCTGATTTCTTTGGCTTTAATCTAAACAAAAACAAATAAAAACCGCTTAAGAACCTTCCTGAAATCTGGATTCATGTCAGCAAATTGATTGAAGCTCTTGTTGATTTCCTACATTTGATTTTCCAAAATTTTGTTCTTAGAAATTTGCTTGGAATTTCTGATCCAAGTGATCCTCACACTACCTCATTAATAGGTAGTATTCAGGACCTCTAATTGCACAAGCTTCGGTACAACAAAATCATTGTTGTGGCCGAGTGCTTGAGTTAACAAAAAGGCTGGGATTTCTACAACTATTCTTTACCAGCTTTATTGATTATTGCGTTTCTGTGGTGATAAAAGGGATTAGGGGGTAATCTATAGGAAGCCCCTTCTTCAGTGTTCACACCTTCAGAGTTACAGCAAAAACAAGTGCTGTTAACTTCTTTGAAGACCTCGAACATAGCTGGAATTTTTGAATTACTGTTCCTTACCATCCTTGTTCCCTGCTACATTTGTGTGAAGTTAGGAGAGATTAGAGGCTCTCTGAAACTATAGAGAACCATCTGATCTTCCCTACAGATTCACATCATCAAGGTCACAACAACAAGGTACTGTTAGCCTCTTTGAAGATTTTGAGCAAAGCTGAGTTTTGTTGAGTTTACTGTAGCTTACCAGCTGAGATTTTATGTCAACTGATTGCTCTCTTGCATAGCTGGATCTTTGAGTTAATAATAATACAATATGTTTTCAAACTTAAAAGCATGCTGATTTCTAATTGCAACTAAAAGCATGATTGTGTCTGCTAAACTTGAAACCAATTGCTAGAGTGCTGTTTGCTTGTTCTTTCATCAAACTTGCAATGAAAACCTGCTATTATATATGCTGAAATTTGCTGAACCTTATTCCAATTGCTGATGCTGTTGTTGATCACTTATATCTGCTCTCAATATTCATGATTGTGCGTCACATAAAATCTGAACATTTGCAACTTGTATGCTCATTTACATGCCCATCAAGAATGAAGTCAAGTGTGCCCGATTATTACTTAGAGGGTCAGCCCAGTTATATTGGAATAGAATAGAGAAACAAATGGAGTGGAAAGGGTTAGATCCTATGAACTCTTGGGAATGCATGAAACACAAACTTGGTGAAAAGTACATCCCCTATGGGCAAAGGACATATGCTTATAAGAGGTCATGTAATTGTAATGAAAACATAAGTGACTGGATCCAAGGGAATGATTCGGTAAAAAGATATATGGAATGGTTAGATGATTTGCATTTCAATTTTAATTTCTTTGAAGAGACATGGAAGCATACAAAAATGTTTATAAGAGGATTGAAACAGGAAATTGGGGAGGCAATTAGATGACCTCTTAGGATCAATTAGAAATATAGATGATGCCTACCACCAAGCACATAGGATTGAATATAATATTGAGATGGGTAGGGATAGGCAAGTTGCTTGGTTGGCATTAAAAGATACGTATAACACTTTTGTCTCCAAGAATCCAAATACACCCAACAGAGATCCAACCACTAGAGAGGACATGCCAAAAAAAAAAACAACCATTCTCAGGATTCCCCAGAACAAACCTCAGCCTTAGCAGCCCAGAATATGGAAAATGAAATTGAAGACATCTATGCTCCTGATTATACTAGTGAGGATGATTTTGACCCACAAGAATTGGAGGTTGACCTAGGGCAAACCGATATAGACATACTTCATCCAAATATGCTTCCAACATGTAAATCTGAATCTGAACTCGAATTTGAATTTCCAAGTGATCAAACACCACCCTTAGAGTCACCATAGCCCAATCCCACTCTTGAGGAAGCAATTGAACCAGACCATGAGGACATTAAGGGAACTCATCTTCTAGAATCCACTCAATCCTTACCACTATTTCTGAATCTAGAATAGAATATGGAGTGGAAGTTCTTGTGATTGACCAAATCAAAACTCCCCACTTGAACACATATAGTGAGCTGAGACATAGTTTGATCCCTCTTAAACCCATAGTTTGCTATCGGTACCTACTAGGACCCTCCTCATTGCCATCACTTTTAGGGCCTAGACCAGAACATCCAACACTATCCTTAGGCACACCTGAGCCCTCTTCTGAACTTAAACCGCTTTTTGACCCACCTAGCATCGAAACCTCCATTGACCTATCCTTAGAACCACCAACCTTGAACCTCGAAATTGAACAAACCTCACCTCTTGAATCACCCTGTTGTAGTCCACAAGTGCACGGATACTCGAAGTAATATTTAAGATATCGATCCACAGAGACCTCGTTGTTAAGTACCGACGAATTGAATTCTCACTAGCTAAACGAATCGAGAATGCTGAAAATAATGATCGAACGGTGTAAGGAAAAATCAGAGAGAAAGACTGGGACTAGGGGTTCATCCACCTTAATATTTACGACTAGATATAATGAAATGTTCATCAATCTATTTTCGTTATGGTAAAGATATGACTTACTTAATAAAGAAATTAACTCGCTCTCGCGCAGTCAATTTACAAGGAATGATCTTCACTCTCGTGCAAGATCTATTCGATGTTTAATATAAGTAAACTTCAATAGAGAGATTAAGAATCACTCTCGTGCATTCCATCTCAATGTTGAGATCTCAAGTAAAACTAAGCACTCTTGCACCTTAGTTTTACAGGTTTTACTTAAGGTTTTCAAACAATCCAATATCTATCTCTAGCATATTTTCATGTCTAAAACAATAATAATTTCTAGATGGAAACATCAACAAGAATTAAACTTCTAAAATCTAAAGATAAGAACACAACTAATCTCACGTTGAATTTCTATTAAAAATTCTAGGGTTCCAAGTTCTATGAATCACCTCTCGGTCCATACCATAAAACTCCAACACTTGTTAATGCATGAAACTTGGAAAGATTAATGACGTTAATCTCTTAATTAAAATTACCATACCAAGAATATATTGATGGAGTAAAAGTCATCTAATCATTAGAATATCAAGGGGATTAAACCCCCATGTCCCAAAAGAAAGTTTTAAGCTAGCATGATGGAAAAATTACACCAAAACATGGTTTTAGATTGATTAGAAATTGAAAGGGAGGAGTAAAAATTACAAAACAGGGCTGTAATCAAAATTACAGCCCGTAATTTGTGTAGAGTCATGATGAATAGTGCACGCATCCACGTTTTTGTTGATTTCTCCCTTGATCGGCCTCCTTTCACTCTGAAACTTTTGTGGTGTGTTATCCTTCCTCAGGCGAAGCTTCCTTACAAATTTCATGGCTGGAGATGGTCTGTGCGATGAACGGCAATGAACCCTAGTGCGGCGGTGATTTTTTGAAATTCTCCCTGAAGTGTTGATGAAAATTGTTCCTTTTGCTTCGATAATCTTTCCCTCCTAATGCTGAGTCTTTCCCTTTTTACGGATCTTCAATTGGTACCCTAAATCTTGAGAAATCATCTTTTTAAGCTTGCGGCGGAAAAATTAGAAAACTAGGCGCGGAATTATGGTACCGTGATGAACATTACGGTACTACCAAAGTGGCTTCGGAGGTTTCTGTAAGGATTTTGTTCAAAATTATGGCACCGTGAAAATCCTTACGGAAGTGCCGTAATTCTTCTGAAATCTCTAAAAGTTTCTATATGAAATTGGATCTAAATTATGACACAGTGGAAAGTGTTACGGCAGTGCCGTAATTTGTCCAAAATCCTCTGAAGTCTCTGCCCGATTCTGACCAAAATCACAGCACCGTAAAATTCACTACGGCAGTGCCATAATTTCCCAAAAAACTCGTTGCAATCTGCTGCCATGAAATCCATTACGGTAGTGCACTGATTTCATATTACGGCCATAAAAATAATTACGACACTGCCGTAATTTCTCTAGAAAGCTTGGTTTGAGTTGAAATTTGATGTTCAAACTCCTCTTGATGATTAGAATTCGCTCAAGCATCGAAATTGCTTGAAAACACGTGATAATGATGACTTTTTACATGAAATTGATCAAAAACCAAAGAAGGTGTAGATTCTGAAGTATTTGGCAAATAAGGCATAAAAATAAAGTAAAAGAGCAAGATTATGACTCAAAAAGTTAGTTAATCAGTACGAAAAATATTATAAAATTTAGAGTCTTCAAATACATAATGTATTTGTGGAAAAGTTTGAAGAAATTGAAATTGAAACTACTAATACTGAAATGTTGGAAACCCAGTTAGCACAACAAGCATGTTTATTTGAGTTTGAAACTAAAGAAATTGATTTAGAAGATTCCCTCTCTGATTATGATTGTTTTGAGATTGAGCCTTATGTGAACATTAATGAATCTCACTCTGATTTTGATAATTGTGAAATTGATTCCTTTGATAGTGTATTTGTGGAAAAGTTTGAAGAAATTGAAATTGAAAAACCCTCTTATGATGAAATTGATTCCTTTTATAATATATTGTTTATGGTTAATTCTGATGAAGGATATGAGGGGACTGAGTTATAAAAATCTTACTGTGATTTTGTTGATAATTTTGAAATCATTGAATTGTTTGATTGTGAGCATGAGGAACTTGAAAATGATTTGAATATTACAAACATTGTTGAATCTCACCATGATGATGTTTTGCCCATATCTATTGTTCAATCTTCTAATTTATTTGAAAAAGTATGTTTTATTGAGGAACCTAATTTGAGATATAAAAATTATTTTGATGATCCAATGCTTATATCTTTTGATCAAAGTCCTATGACAATTGAAGATTTAAATTTGAAGAAAGGACTTATGATTTTTCTCTCTAATAAATTTAGGAAGATCATTGAATATCCTTTGATTGAAGTTGAAAATATTGATTTTGATTTTCGCATATTTAAGAAAGCCACGGTGACTGTAATTTACATGAAATTTTGGATATTTGAATTAGTGGCTAAACTTTTTGGACAGCGGAAAAGGAAAAAACTACATGCTATTTACTTTGGAACTGATTCACCTGCTTCACCATGATGTTTGATTTTTGGTCATGCAATAGACCTAAAATTAGCGCTTCTTGGGAGGCAACCAAAGCATTATCACTTAGCTTAGTTTCCTTTATTTTAGTTTATCTTTAGAATTAATTTTTCTTTTCGTTTTGCAGGAAAATAAAATTTTGCGCAAAATACGGCACTGCCGTAATCTGCTTTATGGTGCCATAATTTTGGTCTGATTTCATCCCAAGAGTTTTTAGTCTTTTACGGCACTACCATAAGATATTTTACGGTGCCGTATTTTGGGGTAATTTTTGTACAGAAGGTTTTGTGTCTTTTACGGTAGTACCGTATGCTGTTTCACGGCACCGCATTTTAAAGCTGCATTCTTCTAATATGACTAGGTGTTTTCTCGCTGCGATTTTAAGAAACTAGGTTGGGAAAATTTTTGATCTTTGGCACCATCATGAAGTACTCATCTTTGTCTATCATCTGGATATTTTTGCTGAATTTTATAGTCCATGGATCATTTTAAAACACCTAGCATATTTTTGATTCTGATTAATTTCTCTAGCAATTTTCTTTTGACTATTCTGATTAGCGTTTTTGCTGTATGTTTTTAAGATGCTTTAATGAGTTGTAACCCTGAGTTTTCACATGGAATATGAAGAACACGTGTCATTCTATCTCGTGGATTAGTTGTTTTCATGAAAATATTTTCTGATCATTCTGGGACACATAGCAACTTTTCGAATCTGATTAACTTATGTGCAGTTTTTAATCTTGTAATATGAATAGCCTTCTTTCTGTTGATACCCTAAATTCCTGATAGATTTTGATCCTTTGATTTTCATACATCTGAAATGAATGAGTTTTATTCTATTACATGGTTTTGTCCATTTTCGTTTTGGATCATTAAATCTTATTCTTGGGTATGGCTACTTTTCATAAAAAATTTAGTTGCTGCTCTACTTGCTTTCTACATGTTATAGCTTCTTTTGGCTGCAGATCCAGAAATCAGTCTTCCACCTCTAGCTACCACTGCATCTGCCTCTAACATCACTATTTCCAACCGTTGGCACTGGGTTATACCATCAGCAGACTCTTACTTCTTCTACTACCTTTATTTCCATTTATTTGATTTATATATGCAGCAGACTATTCATTAGTGACTGATTTTTTTTTTCTATGCAGCACTATTTCTGGCACCCACCTACCGACGATCTCACTTCCAGGACTGTATTCTCTAGCAGGCCACTAGAGATTACTCACTCTACTGTCGACACCATCATCATTGCTAGCAGCTTTTCAGCTAGCCTCTATTCTGCCTCTGTTCCTCCACCGGCATCTACTTTGCATCAGTTTTTTCCACTAGCACCTTCTTCGGACCTTCAGCGATATCTCTGATTTTCCTTTGAGAAAAATATTTCCTATCATTTTTTTAGTAAGATACTATTTTTGGTCTGAGTCTTATGTGCCCAAAAATATGTGCAGGTAAAATTTTTTAGAAGGTGCAATCTTTGAGGAAGATCCAGCCGCACCTACCCTGACGCTACAGATTGAGCTTGCTACATAGCTTTGTGAGTATTGTTTGCACTTTCTTGCGATTTGATTACTTGATTATCTACACTTTTCTTCCCTAAAAATTTCAATCGCTTTACATCCTTTGCATTGTTTGAGCCTTATGTAGTTTCTTGAGTCTATCATGTTATACTTTTGACCATGATTGTATGAGTTTGACGCTTCATACCTTTTGCATTGGTAATGACATTCTTGATACTTAAAGAAAATTTTTATGACTTGAATCTATGTGATAAGAGATGTGTGGATTTTTCTATGATGATGCATACCAATACCTGTGAATGGAAATATACCTCTTATGCTGAATTTATTTCTTCAATATATATCTACTTATTGAAATGCTTCATTGATTGATGCATAAGGTTTTGCGTAGATGTATTGTTTGATTAATGCAATCTAAGAGTGAAGCATCTTTCTTGAATAAAATAAGCATATGAGTGTAATTTTTGAATTGATGTCAATTCAATAACCTAGTTGATGTTTAGTTTATCTTACTATTTGTTTTGAAGAAAGAATCCAAGATCCACAAAAACAGTGAATGACTCCCCTACTTGGCACTGTGCAAAATTCACAGTGGTACCTAAGAGATGGGTTGAAGTCTATAAAAAAAAAGAGAGAAGAAAAATAATAATGACTTCTCTACTTGGCACTATGTAAAATTGACAGTGGTACCGAAGACAAAAGTTGAAGTTTAAAATAAAAAGTATGTATCTATGTGGGTATATGCTATCTGTACAAAAAAAAGAGGGGTAAGAAAAGAGAGATTATGTGTGGAAAAAGATCTAGGAAGCTTATTTCTGTAAACAACGGTATGATAGATTTAAACTGAAACTTTGGTGAATTCATGCGATTGAGATTCTGTTTATTATGCGAGTTGCGAAGTTTTATTTGATCAAAGTTGTGAAACTTAAGGATTAAATTAAGAGGACGATGTATTTATTTGAAATTTTATGTAGCTTTTGGTGGAATATTTCATGAGCGATAATATTTTAGAAATTTATTTTTCATAAAGGAGCATATTTTCCATACTTAGCATTATTCTTTATTTATTTGCTTGAGGATAAGCAAAGTTTAAGCCTTATGTGTTTGATGACATCAAAATTTATAGTAAATTTCGTGTCATTTCATTGGTATTTTTGTGTCAAATTTATGCTCCTTTGCTCATTTATATGCCTTTTTAATCAAATATTACAAAATCTACTTCTATTTCGATTTTTGATGATTTTCAGGCAAAAAGGCATGTTTTTAGGCGTTTTCAAGCAAATCCAAATACATAGAAGAATTCCCATCATCTAGAGGAGTTCACTTGACAAATTTCACACAAATCGGAGCAACCAACCAAAATACGGTAGTGTTGTATTCTATATTATAGTACCGTATTTTTGTACGATACCGTAATATCAGAGCAGTACCGTAAATTGGTAGAATTTCCGACCAGAAGGTTTAATAAAAAAATACGGCATTGCCGTAAAACTTAACACTGCCGTATTTTGAAGCGCATACAGAACAGAGATAATTCCTGATTTACGGCACTACCGTAAATTTTGACACATGCAGTATTTGCCAAATAATTCAGATCAGAGAACCGAGCGATTTTACGGCACTGTCGTGAAATATTACACTGTCATATTTTCATTTTTGAACTCGACTTCCACGGTCAACTTTGAAGCCCGATTTTTCTAGAGATGATTGCAGGAGATCCAAACATCCAAATTAAGATCCGAAAGAAGTGGTGGACTGGTCTCAATGAGGAGAAGATAAAGACACCGAAAGCCCCAATTTTTATTTAAGAATCGAGGGAGCAATCGAGAGAGAGGCGTTTAGGGTTCGTCCTCACGCCGAGAGGCGTGGAGGCCACCTTAGGCTATGATTTTTACACAGAAGCTTGGCTTCGAGGAGAGGACGACACCCCAAAAGTTTCAGAGCCAAAGGAGTTCGATTGGAGGAGGAATCAACAAAAGAAGAAGCAGGCGCCGCTACTGTTCATCGCCCTTCTTTGCAAAATATGGCTGTAATTTATAGTACAGCCGTGGTGTATTTTCTTAAACCCTATCCTTCATTGATTTCTGACACTTTGATACTATGGCTTGTTGTATTTCTTCTTCCATGCAAGCTTAAACATATTTGGGACATGGTGTCAAGGTTCGGAGGTGTTCGGGTGTAATTAAACCATGTTACCCGACCCTGACAAGGTGTCTTTTGTCATGACCATGGATATTTGTGTAGATCCATGTAAAATTAGGGTTTGGCACATGTGTGCCATGTGTTTTGGTCATTGGGGTAGCGATGCACTCGGGGGACTATCCCGGGGCATGTACGCGTGAGTAGGGGACTATGTTTTCACAAGTATTTTAGGATGGGGGGCTCAAATGTGTAAAATTAGCCTACCCAACTCTTGTGAAGCCTTCGACTCAGACCCCTTAGATTATGTACTTGGGATAGTATTGAGAGGAGTGATAGTGCCTTGGTTAAATACAGTCTTGTGATCCCATGCAAGTAGAAAATTGCAAGGTTCCACACACCTACCTTCTCCACCAAGTCATAGGTCTAGGGTCTACTTAATATTTGCTCAGTGTCCTGTATTCTTTTCTTGTATTGTTGCCTTTTTATCAATATATAACAGCGGTGTGAGCATTTTACTCACCGTCTTGTGCAAATCTATTGTCCCTCTTGAACGCTAGTGTTGCCCTCGAACTACATCGTTGCCTTAGTTTTATAGTGGCACTTCCAAATTTAGTGCGTAAGTGCACACGGGATTAAGGCTGAGACTACTCCAAGTAGTCTGTCGTGCGGACATCAAGCACCAAGGAAAGTGTGTCCGTGACAAGTGGTATCAGAGCCCAACGATCCATAGAGCAGACTCTCTAGAATGTGTATTTATGAGGGAACCGATGTGGAAACACTAGTGGGCAACCCTCCCGAGCTGGATAGGGAGGAAAGACGGAGAAGGCACCGTGAACGCCAAGTAGCGCGCTTCACTAATATCGAAGACCGACTAGACTTGATCGATGCCAAACATGCTAGCTTCGCAGCAGAAATGGAGGGACACGAAGATAGTACTCGTGAGTCCGTCAAGTTTTTGAGGGTTCAGATTGAGGAATTGAAGGCTCAGATAGCTGAAAGTCAAACCCTAGTACACATGCGCATCTATAAGATCTTGCATAGGCGAAAAACTAGGTTTGATAGGATCGAGAGGCAAGATAATATGAGCAACCATAAAAGGATAAAATGATGCGTTACCATTGCCATTGATTGAGTGGCGACTTGGAAGAAGAAAGGGCGAGCGGCTCTTCTCCAAAGGAAATCGCACACAAGAAGATGATGACTTCTTCCTTGTATTCCTTGTGCTAGCAAAGATCCAAGGAGTCCTAGATCGTGTATGAGGAGATGTCTTTCTCCTTTTTCTGGCCGAACTTCCTCTTGTCGTGAAGATCATCCACACGAGAGGAGAGGGGGGCGAGAGAGAGAGATAGGCGTTCGAACATGGGGGCGTTTTCTCAAAGAAAACGGCTTCCAAAAATAGTAAGTGCATAACTCCATGTTTAACTCCACTTGAAGCCATCGATAACTCCTCTCTCAATTGAACCATGCGTTCACCAAGTGAACCGGTTCAATTCTATTTGGTTCAAAGACCAAACCGAACCCACCATGGTCTTGATCTCTTTGAACCAAATGGTTCAAGATCTAACCACACATCTCTCGACCCTCTTGATCTCTATGATCAAGCATCAATTCTCTCGATCGAAGCTTACCGATCTCAAGCCCTAATCAATCAAACATGATCAGACCAGATCTTACTTCCAATCAGAGTTTAAATTCCTTTAAACTGAACCAGAACAATTCAGTCCACACGATCTGACATAAGTAAGCCATATCATCAAATTGTGCGACCCTAAGGGTTTCCTTCAATGTCGGTAACGATAACTTACATTATCACGATCAGAGAGGGGTATCTAGCAACACATCACTGTCTCCCGATATGAAGGAAAGAGTCTTCCAAGACTACACCCAAACCATAGCACAAGTGTGAATCCAATTCACTCGGCATACATGTTCCCTTTGCCACTGGACGTTCTCATTGGACAAGCCTGTCAAGCTTGTAATTCCAACATGATGAGAATGGTTAGATCAGATGAACATAGTCATCTGGGTATGGCCATACACTTTCTCAACCATCTCATCCAGGGGGCCCTTTAGAACATCACACTCCAACTAGGAGAGGCAATCCTATATCTATCACCAGTGTCCTAACATGAGTCATGCCCACTATCCAAGATAATCCTTAACCATTATCTTTCAAATGATATTGAACTACCTCAAAACAATGCCAATCATCATTTAGAAACACAAGTGATCTCAAGTCAGAGGGAGTATACCACTTGCTAGTTTATAAGGATTATTCACATTGTGACAAAAACTGAATATCCTAAGTAGGGTCAGTCCAGTACATCCAATGCACCTATGCGTCTAAATCTTATTCCATGCTCGAAGCATCCTATAAGATTAGAACACATATTAGTCTCAATCATATCAAGGCTGTCTCATGTTCACCAAGATATCTCGACTAAGGACAATACTGCATGTCAGCCAAGCTGAAACACCAATGAGACATTATTCAGAAGTATACATACAGCAGCAGATAATGTAACAATCTGAATAACAACAATTGCCTTTATAAAACATAGTTTATACATGATACTGAAATTATCTCAAGGCCTCAAACATTAGCCTTAAGGGCATACCCCAACAATAGCCATCCTCACCATGGCATTACATGCAGGAGGGGGAATGTGCAACCCCAGCGTGCACAAATGAGGGTCCCTGAACCCCAAAGTTACAATGGTACTCGAGACACCAAAGAACTTGAAAATTTCTTGTTTGACATGGATCAGTATTTCCTTGTTACCTGACCTGACTCGGAAGTTCTCAAGATTGCCACGGCAACATGGTATCTTGCTGGTGATGCCAAACTTTGGTGGTGCATAAGAGTCCGAGATGGGACGGACAACTTGGCAACTTGGGAAGACCTTAAATGAGAATTGAAGGCACAGTTTTGCCTAGAAAACATTGGTATGATGGTCAGGAAGAAATTAAGGAACCTCCGTCACACAGATGACATCAATGAATTTGTGAGAAAGTTTGCTACCATCTCACTTGATATCAAGATGGAGGATGAGGAAAAGTTATTTTTCTTCGTCGATGCTCTGCAACCTTGGGCACAACAAGAGTTGCAAAGGAGGAATGTCCAACATTTTGCATCCGCACAAGCTGTAGCGGAGCAATTGACTGACTTTAAGCTCGTGGAAAGGCACCGACCTTCACCACCGCAGCGACCCGATCAAGGTAATGGGAATAGTCAGAGAGACAATCCGAGGAGTCCTCCGCATAGTAATGGGAATCAATATAGGAGGAGTCCACCGCACAGTCCGCGGAATAATGGGACTCAGCATCAGAACAGACCCCAGAAACCCCACAATGGTGGTAACTAAAGAAACCCACCGCACAACCGGCCATACGTATGTTATTTATGTGGCGGCAAACACCACATACATGGTTGCCAACAGAGGAAGATGTTGAATGCAATGTTGGTTGATAAGGCTTCAACCGACAACAAGTGCAAAGGAAAAGCTCTGATGATAGCGAGCAACTCAAGTGACTCTGATGATAGCCAGTGCAATGGCAGGAGTTCTTATAGTATGGGAGCCGTGAAGTGCGTAAATACCATCCAAACTTAAGTGGAGAAGCCAAAAACCCCTGAACAACCGAAGGACACTAATGGACTGATGTATGTTAAGGTCAAGTTGTTCGGCCGCAAAGCTAAAGCTATGATTGACTCCGGAGCGAGTCACAACTTCATCTCAATGGAGGAAGCTACTAGACTCCACCTTAAGTATGACGAATGTGAGGGCCAAGTGAAGTGCATAAACTCAAAGGCACAGAAGACGATTGGTTCACCCAAAAGCGTACCCATCAGAATTGGAGACTGGTGGGGGCGAACCGACTTCATGGTGGTACCCTTGGATGACTTCAAGATCATCCTCGGAACAGAGCTTTTGAAGACAGCCCAAGCAGCACCGATGCCGTTCATGAATGCACTGTGCATAATGGCGGGAGACAAACTGTGCATGGTCCCAACGTCGCAGCATGAAGCCAAAGATCTGCCCAGTAATGGTGGGGCCTCAACCTCGAAGCCAACCTTCAAGGATGTTTTATGTCGATGAGCGCATCGACCGTTCAAGTGGGGGAGAATGTCAGGGTTCGGAGGAGTTCAGGTGTAATTAAACCATGTTACTCGACCCTGACAAGGTGTCTTTGTCATAACCATGGATATTTGTGTAGATCCATGTAAAATTAGGGTTTGGCACATGTGTGCCATGTGTTTTGGTCATTGGGGTAGCGATGCACTCGGGGGACTATCCCGGGGGATGTACGCGTGAGTGGGGGACTATGTTTTCATAGGTACTCTAGGATGGGGGGCTCAAATGTGTAAAATTAGCCTACCCAACCCATGTGAAGCCTTCTACTCACACCCCTTAGATTGTGTACTTGGGATAGTATTGAGAGGGGTGGTAGTGCCTTGGTTAAATGCAGTCTTGTGATCTCATGCAAGTATTAAATTGCAAGGTTCCACACACCTGCCCTCTCCACCAAGTCATAGGTCTAGGGTCTACTTAATAGTTCATCAGTGTCCCGTATTGTTTTCTTGTATTGTTGCCTTTTTATCAATATATAACGGCGGGGTGAGCATTTTACTCACCGTCTTGTGCAAATCTATTGTGCCTCTTGAATGCTGGTGTTGCCCTCGAACTACATCGTTGCCTCAGTTTTATAGTGACGCTTCTGAATTTAGTGCGTAAGTGCACATGGGATTAAGGCTGAGACTACTCCAAGTAGTCTGCCGTGCGGACATCAGGCACCAAGGAAAGTGCGTCCGTGACAATGGGGTGTAATCCCCTTTGATTTCTTAATGATTAGATAACTTTTTATCTTCATCAGAATAGTTTTATGATGATAATTTTACTTATGTGAATAATTGCACTTTGATTCTCCATAGATTGATGTTATTATTCATGTTTTAGAGTTCTCATAATAAGGACTGAAAGGTGACTTGCTTGAGAACTTGGAACCCTAGAATTGCTTATTAGGAACTTTTTGTAAGAAATTAGGTGAGTTCTTAATTATTTGATTTTAGTGATCTTATTGCCATGATAGATAATTTGAATCTAGGATTGAGTTATTGTGTCAAACATGGAGATCTTGCACGAAAGTGAGGATCAGAACGTTAGAAAACCATAAGTAGAACTTGTGTTGAGTCTCGGATGCACGAAAGTGATCCTTGAGATTCCACTCGAGACAATCAACTTAGAATTCGGATGCACGAAAGTGATATTTGAGTTCGTTGATTGATGATTTACTTATCTTTAGCGTTGGAATAGATCTTGCACGAAAGCGAGGATTGATCCCTGCATGATTGTCTGCACGAAAGTGAGATGATCCCTTTATGAAGTAAATTAAGTCTTTATCATGATAAGATTAGTCTGACGACCTTTTATTTATGTCTAGTCATTGAAATTAAGGTGGATGAAACCCTAGTCCCAGTTTCTCTCTGATTTATCTTTTCACCCTTTATATTGCTTACTTGCATTAAAATCGGTCGCTTAGCTAGTAAAAAATACAACTATTTGGTACTTAACACATAGGTCCTTGTGGATTCGATACTTTCTTTATTAGTTCGAGTATCCGTGCACTTATGGAGATAACAACAAGTGTGGTAACTCAACAAGTTTTTGGAGCCGTATCAGGGGGTGACAAGTCCCTATGCGCCATACAATAAGTTTAGCTGCGACTTCAGAAATAAGTTTTGTTTACCTACTTATTGGGATACAACACCATACCATCACTATCTCCTCACCCGAAGATGATATGTGCAAGAACTTGGTGGGCATATCTAACACACAGGTTTGAGTTGCTGTGATCTGATTCCAAAAAACATTTTCAATGAATCCAATGGGTGGTTCTGTACGTCCTCTCTCTGGAAGGTGGAATATGCATTGAATCTCTTTGAATGAGAGTTTCTTATCCTCATTGGCCATCCTAAACCTAATCTCTCCTTCAGCTGAATGATCCTCATACTCATCCCAATCTACCTCCAAACTACTAAGAAACTCTAGCACTATATGTAGGTATGTCTGGGGAGTCATGTCAAAGAATTGCCTTGCACCCATGCAGTCAAACATCCACAACACATCTTCCTTCAACCCCAGGAGCTCCAATGCTTGTGTGTCAGTAGTATATTTGGTCTTAACAATGCGCCTTGCAAGAAGTTATTTGTACCTTTGTTCCTGAACTTCATCCTTGAATATGATACCAAAAGGGTATGGTGGAGGCACTAGAGTTTCAGCCAGGGCTTTCCCCTTCCGCTTGGAAACCATCCTCTTGACCAGTGACATGGTAATGGAAAGAAAGGAAGCAAAGAACAATTGAAGGAAAAACTGGAACAAGAAGTGTTACCAAAGGCTGAACAGTGCTGAAAACTGAGTTGGATTCGAGCTTCAAATCTGAATTTTTTGGTTGAAATCGAGCTTCCAATCAACTTGAGGGGTGATCCTCTACCTTTTGCAAAGCCGGCTGGAGCTGGAAGCAGCTCGATCGACGCACGGACGAGAGAAAACGAAAGGGGCAAAATCGTGGTGAAAAACTGCGACAGAGCTCGATTTGAGCTCGAGATCTCTCAAAATCGAAGGTGGAAATCATTAGAAATTAGTTAGGAAAGGTTGCAAGAGGATTAGGAAGGTAAGGAATCGAAGAACATGGGAGGTCGATGCGAAAATGAGTGAAGAAACCCTAAAAACACGACACTAAACCCTAAATACGGCACCTGAATCGCGTGGGGTCAAGCAGATTACGGTACCGTAATGCAATTACGGTAGTGACGTAAAATTGTGACAATCTCTCGGCTAAGAAAAATGTCAAATTACGGTACCGTGAAGACTATTACGGTAGTGCCATATTTCGTCTGAAAATTTCAAAAGTTTATGTAAAAAAATGCTCCAATTTTACGGTACCGTGAAGACAATTACGGTAGTGCCATATTTCATCATGGCACTGCCGTAATGTCCACAAAAACTCAAAAACTTTCTGGTCAAAATCGTACAAAAATATGGTACCGTGAAAAGCTCCGTAGCCTGTAAAATTTACCACGGTAGTGCCGTAATCCACATAATTCTTCTGTAAAGAAGCAACATGTATTACGGTACCATAATAAAAATTACGGTAGTACCGTAATTTGTCAAAAATCATGAAAATTGCAAAAAAACGTATCTAAAAATGAGAAAAAGAAAAATTAACCCTAAATAAAATAAATTAAGACGAAAACAATCCAAAAACAAAAGAAAAAGTGCTTGGGTTGCCTCCCAAGAAGCGCTAGTTTAAGGGTCATTAGCTTGACCGTTCTGCACTCAGATTCGCTCGTGGTTCATCAAGTAGAAAATTCTCTCCTTCTTCAATCTGCTCCTCATGGTAGTAGTGTTTCAACCTTTGGCCATTAACTTTAAATATTCCCTTCTCTTCACTCCAAATATTAACTACTCCATATGGATAGGTCTTCTTAACCTGAAAAGGCCCAGACCATCGTGATTTAAGCTTACTGGGAAAAAGTCTTTGTCTAGAATTAAACAAAAGAACGAAGTCACCTGGTCGGAATTCTTTTCTGAGTATGTGTCGATCATGCCACCTTTTACTCCTCTCTCCTTATAGATCTTTGCGTTTTCATAAGCAGAGAGTCTGATCTCATCAAGCTCATTCAATTGTTACTTTCGTTTCTCACCTGCACTCTTCAAGTCAAAATTCAATGCTCTGATCACCCAAAACGCTCTGTGTTCGAGCTCTACAGGAAGGTGACATGATTTACCATAAATCAATTGAAAAGGAGACATACCTATTGGTGTTTTGAAAGCAGTTCGGTATGCCCAAAGCACATCATTAAGCGTGACTATTTTTTCCAATATCCCTTTAATTTATCTATTTGATATTTCCACTTGTCCACTTGTTTGGGGATGATATCGTGTTGCAACTCTGTGATTCACCCCATACTTTCTCAGCAAAGCTGAAAATCTATGTTCAATAAAGTGAGAGCCTCCATCACTAATTACTACTCGTGGGATCCCAAATCGTGGAAAGATAATTCTTTTAAACAGTTTAACCACAACCTTAGAATCATTAGTAGGAGAAGCAATGGCCTCCACCTACTTGGAAACATAGTCTACTGCCATGAGTATATACTTGTTCCCTCCAGACGATGGAAACGGTCTAATAAAATCAATTCCCCAAACATCAAATATTTCAACTTCAAGTATAGTGGACAATAGCATCTCATTCCTCTTGTTGATGTTCCCCATCCTCTGACAACTATGACAAGACAGTATAAAATTTCTTGCATCTTTAAATAAAGAGGGCCAATGAAATACGGATTGTAGTACTTTAAAAACAGTCTTCTTAGTGCTAGCATGCCCTCCATATGATGATCCATGACACTATGATAATATATCTTTGATTTCTTCTTCGGGGAGACATCTCCTGAATATGCCATCTGCACATCTTCTAAACACATAAGGCTCATCCCAAAAATAGTGCTTGACATCAGCTAAAAATCTTTTCTTGCCTTGATAGCTCAAATCAATAGGAAAGATATTAGCAACAAGATAGTTCACTATGTCTGCATACCAAGGAGCCTTAACCTAATCAATTCTCAAAAGCTGTTCATCAGGAAAGGAATCATTAATAATATCACCTTTATTATTTTCTACAATTATCCTTGAAAGATGATCTGCAACAAAATTTTCGGTTCCTTTGTTGTCCTTTATCTCTAAATCAAATTCTTGTAAAAGCAAAATGCATCTCAGCAGGCGCGGTTTACTGTCCTTTTTCTGCAACAAATGCTTAACCGCTGCATGATCAGTGTACACCACATCTTTTGAATTTATCAAATAAGATCTAAATTTATCAAATGCAAAAACAATGGCTAACAGTTCCTTCTCAGTTGTGGTGTAGTTCCTCTGTGTCTCATCCAAGGTTTTACTAGCATAGTAGATCACATAAGGCTTCTTTTCCTATCTTTGTCCTATAACTGCTCCCACAGCAAAATCACTAGCATCACACATGAGCTCAAAAGGTAACTCGCAGTCAGGTGGTTGCATGATAGGTGCTAATGTTTGGGCTTTCTTCAGTTCCTAAAAAGCAAGCATGCAACTTTCATCAAAGTAGAATTTAGCATCTTTACAAAGTAAATCAGTGAGTGGTTTAACAAGTTTAGAAAAATCCCTGATAAAACACTGGTAAAATCCTGCATGTCCCAAGAAGCTTCCAATTTCCTTAACCGTGGTGGGTGGTGCTAGCTTCTCAATCACTTCAAGTTTGTCCTTGTCAACTTCAATCCCTCTTTCTGAAATAAGGTGACCCAAAACTATTCCATATCTAACCATAAAGTGACACTTTTCCTAGTTAAGGACAAGGTTAGTTTCTTCGCACATCTGCAAAACTCGAGACAAATTAGCCAAACAATCATCAAAGGAAAAGCCATAAACAAAAAAAATCATCCATGAAAACATCCATAAAATCTTCAATAAATTCAGCCATCATGCATCTCTGAAAAGTGGCAGGTGCATTACATAATCAAAAAGGCATTCTCCTATAAGCGAATGTACCATATGGGTATGTAAAGGTGGTCTTATCTTGATCATCAGGGTGAATGAGAATTTGAAAAAATCCAGAATATCCATCAAGAAAACAAAAGTAAGAGTGCTTTGCAAGTCTCTCAACCATCTGGTCAATAAAAGGTAAAGGAAAGTGATCTTTCTGTAAGGGACCCCTTTCAAGAGGGGGGCGAAACCCAGCATGGCGCATATAAGGGAATATAGCAGCGGAAGGGGGTTTCAAGAGTCGCAAAGCATGTATAAGATGATCAACTTTGAAAGCTTAAACAAATAGGATGTGATTCATACCATGGCCATCGATTGGATGGCGCCTTGGAAGCAAAGACCAAAGAAGATCTTCTCCAAATCGTCACACACAAGATGAAGATGCACTTCTTCTTGTCATCCCTTGTGCTAGCAAGGATCGTCCAAGTATCCTTGATCGAATGGAAAGGGAAAGAGAAAAATTTCTTGCTTGGCGAAAAACTCTCCCAATGTCGTCCACTTCTTCTTCACGAGAGAATGCCTCAAGAGCAAAGTCAAGCGACGACAATAGAGCGAGAGGGAGGCGTGAAGAGAGACCACAAGAATCGTGGTCACGTAAGTGACATGCTTTCTAAAAATAGAAAGCCACTCTTCCATATGCGATCATGGGTTTACCCCAATCGCAAACCTCTCTTAAATTGAACCACACGCTCAACCAATGAGCTGGTTCATTTCGGTTTGGTCCAAGACCAATTAACCCAAGCAATATGGTCTAGATCTCAATTAAACCCTAAGGCTCCAGATCTAACCGTTCATCTCCTGATGCTCCTGATCTCACCGATCGAGCATCCATTCTCTCGATCGAAGCTTACCGATCTCAAGCCCTAATCAATCAAACATGATCAGACCAGATCTCACTTACAATCAGAGATTAAATCCCTTTAAACTGAACCCAAACAATTCAGTCCACACGATCTGACTTAAGTAAGCCATATCATCAAATTGTGTGACCCTGAGGGTTTCCTCTAAATGTCGGTAACGATAATTCTCATTATCACGATCAGTGAGGGGTATCTAGCAACACATCACTGTCTCCAGATATAAAGGAAAGAGTCTTCCAAGACTACACCCAAAACACAGCACAAGTGTGAATCCAATTCACAAGGCATGCAAATTTCCTTTGCCACTGGATGTTCTTATTGGACAAGCCTGTCAAGCTTGTAACTCCAATATGATGAGCATGATTAGATCAGATGAACACAGTCACCTGGGTATGGCCATACTCTTTTCTCAATCATCTCATCCAGGGGGCCCCTTTAGAACATCACACTCCTTAAACAAGGAGACGGCAATCCTATGTCTATCACTAGTGCCCTAACCTGATTCAAGCTCACCATCCAAGATAGTCTATAATCATTATGTTTCAAATGATATTGAACTATCTCAAAACAATGACAATCATCATTTAGAAAACACAAGTGATCTCAAGTCAGAGGAAATGTGCCACTTGTCACATTCAAGGAATATTCACATTGTGACAAACAATTGAACATCCTTGTAGGGTCTGTCCAGTACATCCAATGTACCTATGAGTCTACATCTTATTCCATGCTCGAAGCATCCTATAAGATCAGAACACATATTAGTCTCAAACATATCAAGGCTGTCTCATGTTCACCAAGATATCTCGACTAAGGACTTATAGCATGTCAGCCTAGCTGAACAGCTTTGAGACATTATTCAGAAGAACATATATTGCAGCAGACAATGTAGCTAACTGAATAACAACCATGCCTTTATAAACATAACAGTTTATTACATGATACAGATACATTCCCATAGGCTTCAAACATTAGCCTTAAGGGCATACCCCAACAATCTCCCACTTGCACTTAATCTAATGGTTGAGAAATCTCAAACCCATATTATTACAGTGCTTCTCATGCTTCTGCTGCGCCAGAGGCTTGGTAAGCGGGTCTGCCAGATTGTCATCTGTATGTACCTTGCAGATTTTGATCTCGCCACGATCTATGATCTCCCTGATCAAATGAAACCGTCTCTGTATGTGCTTGGACTTCTGGTGCGACCGTGGTTCCTTTGCTTGTGCGATTGCTCCAGTGTTATCACAGAAGATAACCAAAGGATCTGCACTCGAAGGAACGACACCAAGTTCTCTCACGAACTTACGAATCCACACTGCCTCCTTGGATGCTTCCGAGGCTGCAACATACTCGGCTTCTGTTGTGGAATCAGCAACAGTTGACTGTTTGAAACTCTTCCACACCACTGCACCTCCATTCAAGCTAAAAACATAGCCTGATTGCGATCGGAAATCATCCTGGTCAGACTGGAACGAAGCGTCAGTATATCCTTCAATACTGAGTTCTTCCTGACCACCATATATCAAGAACATATCTTTGGTCCTCCGCAGATATTTTAAGATGTTCTTGACTGCAATCCAGTGCGCCACACCTGGATTACTTTGGAAACGACTGGTCACGCTTAACCCGTAAGCAACGTCTGGGCGAGTACACAACATCGCATACATAATGGATCCAATAGCCGAAGCATAAGGCGTATTGTCCATTTCATCTTTCTCAGTCTGTGTTTGTGGATACTGACTCTTCGAAAGATTCAGACCATGTCTGACTGGAAGATATCCTCTTTTAGAATTCTCTAAATGAAATCTCTCCAGGACTTTATCGATGTAAGTACTCTGGCACAGCCCGAGAAGCCTCTTAGATCTATCCCTGTAGATCTTCACACCTAACACATAGGCTGCTTCTCCTAAATCTTTCATCTGGAAACATTTCCTCAGCCATGCTTTCACAGCATGCATTTCAGGAATGTCATTTCCAATGATCAAGATGTCATCGACGTAGAGGACTAAGAAAGTAATCACGCTCCCACTAAACCTCTTATATACACACGGGTCATCCTCGTTCTTGATGAAACCAAATTCAGTAACTGATTCATCAAAACGAATATTCCAGCTTCTAGATGCTTGCTTAAGTCCATAAATGGACTTCTTTAACTTGCATATCTTATGACGATCTGATGGATTGGTGAAACCTTCTGGTTGTGTCATGTACACATCCTCATCCAGATTTCCATTAAGGAAAGCTGTTTTCACATCCATCTGCCAGATCTCATAATCATAGTATGCAGCTATCGCGAAAAGAATCCGAATAGACTTAAACATGGCTACAGGTGAGAAAGTTTCATCATAATCTATCCCGTAGATTTGTTTGAAACCTTTCGCAACTAGCCTGCCTTTATAGGTAACCACGTTACCATCCATGTCAATCTTCTTCTTGAAGATCCATTTACAGCCTATAGGGATTACTCCCGGAGGCGGATCAACCAAATCCCAAACTTGGTTATCTGACATGGAGTCCATCTCGGCGCGCATAGCTTCAAGCCATCTCGCTGACTCCGGTCCACTGACCGCATCCGCATAAGTAAGGGGTTCATCATTATCAATGATGTAGACTCCGTCATAGCGCTCAGGCTGTCGACGAATCCTTCCCGATCTTCGCGGTTCCCGTGATATTTGAGCCTCAGGTTGTTCAATAACCTGATCTACCGGCTCAGGCTCATCCAACTGTGCTTGACCACTTTGTCCTTCCTCTGGATTCTCATCCAGCTTTATTTCTCTCCCACTGGCCTCTTGCAGAAGAAACTCCTTCTCAAGAAATATGGCCGTCCGAGCAACAAAAACCTTGTTCTCCTTGGGATCGAAGAAATAATAACCCTTAGTTTCCTTAGGGTAACCGACAAAGATACATTTGTCAGATCTGCTCTCTAGTTTCCCAGAGGCGAGCTTTTTAACATAAGCCTCGCAGCCCCAGATCCTGATAAATGTCAAGCTCGGCTGTTTCCCATACCATAACTCATATGGAGTCTTAGAAACTGCCTTGGATGGCACTCGGTTTAGTACCTTTGCAGCTGTTTCCAGTGCAAAACCCCAAAAGGAGTAAGGTAGATTAGCCTGACTCATCATAGAACGAACCATATCAAGTAACGTTCTATTTCTCCTTTCGGACACACCATTCCATTGCGGTGTTCCTGGCGGAGTGAGCTGTGAGATAATCCCACACTCCTTCAGATAGTCAGTAAACGTATGACTTAGGTATTCTCCACCTCGATCTGAGCGAAGTGCCTTGATATTTCGGCCTAGCTGATTTTGTACTTCATTTTTGAACTCTTTGAACTTGTCAAAAGATTCACTCTTATGTCTCATCAGATAGACATAGCCATACCTACTGAAATCATCAGTAAAGGTAATGAAGTACTGATAGCCACCTCTGGCATGTTTACTAAATGGCCCACACACATCACTGTGTATAAGGTCAAGTAAACCTGAAGTCCTTTGACCTTTATGAGGAAAAGGTGACTTCGTCATTTTACCCATCAAACAAGCTTTGCATGTATCAATCTCCTTATAGGAGAATGATCCCAGCAGTCCATGATCATGCAACCGCTTAATGCGTTTCTCGTTAATATGGCCTAAACGACTATGCCATAACAAGGTGCTGTCATCAGCATACTTGGCTTTCTTAATATCAATTTGCTGTATTGAACATTCCATGTCCAACATGAATAATCCATTGTTAATTGAACCAGTTGCATAAACAATATTATCTAAAGACAAAATACACTTTGAAATATTGCATTCAAAGGAAAATCCCTTCCTGACAAGAGCAGGAATGGAGATAATATTTTTAGTAATACTGGGAACAAAGTAACAATTGTCTAGTTCCAATACAATGCCAGATGGTAAAGAAATGAAGTAGTCTCCTACAGCAACAGCAGTAACCCGTGCTCCGTTTCCAACGCGTAGGTCCACCTCATGCTGTCCCACCTGCCTTCTTCTCTTGAGTTCCTGTACATTTGAACAAATGTGAACTCCACATGCAGTGTCCAACACCCATGATATAGAAGAAGAAAACATGACCTCAGTCACGAATATACCTGAGCCAGAAGCGAAGCTTCCCCTCTTATCTCCTTGGAGCGCTTTACAGTCCTTCTTCCAGTGACCCAACTGGCCACAGTGGAAACACCTGTATTCCTTGGACCGCTTGACCTTTTGTTTCAGAGATTTGCTGTAGCTTTTGACCGGGGCCTTGCCCTTCTTCCCCTTCTTCTTGTTCCTCGAAGGAACCATTAAGACAGAGGTCGAAGGCTTACCCTTCAGAGTCTCCTCAGTGGTCAAGAGCATATTCAGCAGCTCTGCCGGAGTACAATCGATTTTGTTCATATTAAAATTAATAATGAACGCGTCGAATGAAGGCGGGAGAGACTGCAGAATAATGTCCACAGCAAGCTCCTGGTTGATGGTGTGCCCCAGTTTCTCCAGAGCCTCCTTGTGCCCAATCATCTTGAGCACGTGAGCTCCCACTGGGCTCCCTTCAGCCAGTTTGCTCTGAAAGAAGAGCTTCGTCAAATTGTAGCGCTCTGTCCTCGCCTGTGCAGCATACAGCATCTTGAGGTTCGCTATAATCTCTATAGCCGACATATCCTCATGCTGACGCTGCAGCGGTGGCGTCATAGACGCTAGCATCAGGCAAGCGACATCAATGCTATCATTGACGTGCTTTTCATAGGCTTCCCGAACCGCCCTTGCGGCGTTCGGAGCGGGCTGCGGCGGTATCGCCGTCTCGAGGACATACAGTTTCCTCTCTGCCTTAAGAACGATCTTAAGGTGTCCAAACCAGTCAAAGAAGTTCGGCCCAGCAAACTTCTCCCTTTCCAGTAGGGATCGCACATTGAAGTTCATGGTGTTCGTTGCTGCAGGTATCTACAACAATGCAAGAACAGCAAGGTCAGTATCAATGTATAAGAATCAATCAGGACTTAAGAAAGATTCTTTTTCTCACTATTTTATCAGGCTTGAAAAATCCAACAAAACAGCCCGAAAGAGTAGAACTCTTTAAGTGAGATGGGATCCAGATTTCATACTTGGTCTCCGCGTCCCGCTCAGGCGAGATAAGATGCACAGAGAGTACAAGCACTAATCTCTGGTGGGCTGTCCCAGCCGATCGCCAACCCGTGCGATTCCCCTTCATCTGGGCAATCCAGCAGACTGTGCCAACTGAGTTGGTACAACACAGTCTCTGACCCCACAGATGGCTGCCTCTATGTGCTACCATATGCGCCACATATGTAGCCTACACGGTCAAGCTGACCCGACCTACTCCCTGGACCACCATGTGTTATGCTGAGCAACGAGAAGGGATAAATCCCTACTCTGTAACACACAGGTGTAATCCCGCACCGTCTGAAGATAGATGGACGTGCCCACTGAGTGGGTACAACACGGCTCCAACGATAATCAGAACAGTGAGGTTTCGCGTCAGAAGGCTTACGAGCTTGATATTTTATCGTTGGATTTTAACGGTCTTTTATCTTCTTCACTATCATGCAATTCCTATGGTGATAGCAGAAGATAAACTTAATCATGCAATTCTAATATTTAAACAATAAATAAAAGAAAGCATGAATCTTATGTGGTAAAAGCCCATAGCCCTAGTGAGACCTTAACCTAACTTAAGTCTTCACTTGCTCTTCATGGGTCTTTTGCTGCTCATCTGGCCCAAACCAGGGCCCAAGCGCCAATTACAGCACAGGTGCGCCTACCAGGGAAAATGCGCCTGGTCCCAGAGTCGAACCCTGGACCTCCCACCTGGTCTAGCCACTGCTGCATGCGCCTCTGCCATGTGTGCTCTGTGCTCTTGTCTAATTAAATTACAAATTTAACTATCTAGACAAGATTGACACGCAGGTCAATTACATTTTATAAATTAAAGCAATGTGATACGCAGATCACAATAATTAATTTACAATTTTAAATCCCAGGCACGCAGGCCCCAGCACAGCACACAATTAATATGAGCAGCCCACATAAGACTAAATAGACAAACATATGCATCCAATCAGCAATCATGTGATCCATCATAAAAAATTAAAATTTTCGAAAACCCCATGGGATCAATTTTAATTTTTCCTTATTTGCCCTACAACCTTACAACGGTCCATTACTAGGGATCCACTCATCCAACCTAGTCAGATCCATTGCCCTTGCATGCACCAAGTCCTAACTGACTTGAGTTGACCATAAGGTCAACCATGCATGCGACAGGGCTGAACAACCACAATGAGGTCTGGCAAGCGGGTGTGACCCCGGGCCTAACTCATGTGTGTTCATAGGTTGTCTCAATCAGACATCGCTACACACCTGTCTGCAGTCGACCTATAGCCACCATAGGCTTGCGCCAAGGTGCTATCTGGTCGACCCATTCAGGCTGTCAGATGGTCTGATCAGACTGTTTGGATCTAACCTAGGGGTTGACTTCAACCCTAATAACCCGTCTAAGGGTTTATGGCAGGGCCTTAGATCTAGTGTTAGTCGCGCAAGTGTTCAAGTTTTGTAAAAACCAACTAAGATGCGCCAACATACAATATACATGCGCAAATGAAACAAAAACAAGTTTTGGCATGATATAATTTCACATGTGAATTTACGCATGTTATAGATCTAAGCATATATCGGCATTCATGGATCACAACACCAAAGCAATCATATAAACATGCGTTCAACCAAAGCTCTGATACCAATTGTAAGGGACCCCTTTCAAGAGGGGGGCGAAACCCAGCATGGCGCATATAAGGGAATATAGCAGCGGAAGGGGGTTTCAAGAGTCGCAAAGCATGTATAAGATGATCAACTTTGAAAGCTTAAACAAATAGGATGTGATTCATACCATGGCCATCGATTGGATGGCGCCTTGGAAGCAAAGACCAAAGAAGATCTTCTCCAAATCGTCACACACAAGATGAAGATGCGCTTCTTCTTGTCGTCCCTTGTGCTAGCAAGGATCGTCCAAGTATCCTTGATCGAATGGAAAGGGAAAGAGAAAAATTTCTTGCTTGGCGAAAAACTCTCCCAATGTCGTCCACTTCTTCTTCACGAGAGAATGCCTCAAGAGCAAAGTCAAGCGACGACAATAGAGCGAGAGGGAGGCGTGAAGAGAGACCACAAGAATCGTGGTCACGTAAGTGACATGCTTTCTAAAAATAGAAAGCCACTCTTCCATATGCGATCATGGGTTTACCCCAATCGCAAACCTCTCTTAAATTGAACCACACGCTCAACCAATGAGCTGGTTCATTTCGGTTTGGTCCAAGACCAATTAACCCAAGCAATATGGTCTAGATCTCAATTAAACCCTAAGGCTCCAGATCTAACCGTTCATCTCCTGATGCTCCTGATCTCACCGATCGAGCATCCATTCTCTCGATCGAAGCTTACCGATCTCAAGCCCTAATCAATCAAACATGATCAGACCAGATCTCACTTACAATCAGAGATTAAATCCCTTTAAACTGAACCCAAACAATTCAGTCCACACGATCTGACTTAAGTAAGCCATATCATCAAATTGTGTGACCCTGAGGGTTTCCTCTAAATGTCGGTAACGATAATTCTCATTATCACGATCAGTGAGGGGTATCTAGCAACACATCACTGTCTCCCGATATAAAGGAAAGAGTCTTCCAAGACTACACCCAAAACACAGCACAAGTGTGAATCCAATTCACAAGGCATGCAAATTTCCTTTGCCACTGGATGTTCTTATTGGACAAGCCTGTCAAGCTTGTAACTCCAATATGATGAGCATGATTAGATCAGATGAACACAGTCACCTGGGTATGGCCATACTCTTTTCTCAATCATCTCATCCAGGGGGCCCCTTTAGAACATCACACTCCTTAAACAAGGAGACGGCAATCCTATGTCTATCACTAGTGCCCTAACCTGATTCAAGCTCACCATCCAAGATAGTCTATAATCATTATGTTTCAAATGATATTGAACTATCTCAAAACAATGACAATCATCATTTAGAAAACACAAGTGATCTCAAGTCAGAGGAAATGTGCCACTTGTCACATTCAAGGAATATTCACATTGTGACAAACAATTGAACATCCTTGTAGGGTCTGTCCAGTACATCCAATGTACCTATGAGTCTACATCTTATTCCATGCTCGAAGCATCCTATAAGATCAGAACACATATTAGTCTCAAACATATCAAGGCTGTCTCATGTTCACCAAGATATCTCGACTAAGGACTTATAGCATGTCAGCCTAGCTGAACAGCTTTGAGACATTATTCAGAAGAACATATATTGCAGCAGACAATGTAGCTAACTGAATAACAACCATGCCTTTATAAACATAACAGTTTATTACATGATACAGATACATTCCCATAGGCTTCAAACATTAGCCTTAAGGGCATACCCCAACACTTTCCTAGTGTCAGTATTTAATTTTCTATAATCAATACACATACGCCAACTAGTAATTGTTCTAACAGGCATCAATTCATTATCTTTATTCTTCATAACCCTTTTTAGGAACACAATGTATAGGACTTACCCACTTACTATCTGAGATAGGGTAGATAATACCTGCATCTAGTAATTTCAATACCTCCTTCTTTACAACTTCCTTCATAGATGGGTTGACTCTCCTTTGGAAATCCACATGTGGCTTGTGCTCATCCTCCGTAAGAATCCTGTGCATACAAAAAGAAGGATTAATTCTTTTCAAGTCATTAATGGTGTACCCAATTACCTTTCTATGATCTCTCAACTCCTTCAAGAGCAAATCAGTTTCCCTTTCATCTAATTGAGCATCAACAATTACAGGGTAAGTAGAGTTAGGGCCAAGAAATTCATATCTAAGGTTATCAGGTAAAACTTTCAATTCAACATTTGGAATCTTTTCTTTTTCATCATCAAATGTAGCACAATCCAAAATATCATGAATTTTATTACAAGAATCATTATGAAAGTCAGAATCATCAATTTCAGCATATGAATTTTCACAAGAATCAGAACAAGAATTACCAAACAAAAAACCAAGATCATAAACCACATCATCAACAGCGTGAACACTACAGCATGAACTAGCATATGTAGGTTTTTTCAATGAATTATTCAAATCAAGCTCAATTTTGTTACCACCAATATTTAGAGTGAGTTTACCATTTTTACATCAATAAGTGCTCCAGCAGTGGCTAAGAACGGTCTACCATGAATAATAGGAGATTTTGCATCTTCTTCCATCTCAAGAACCACAAAATCAGTAGGCACAAAATACTTACCAACTTGGATAGGAACATCCTCAAGAATACCTACTAGATACTTCACTGAGCGATCGGCGAGCTGCAAAGATATTGAAGTTAGCTTAGGAGCTCCCATATCTAGTTTCCTGAACACAGATAAGGGCATCAGACTCACACTGGCTCCCAAATCACATAAGGCTCGATCGAAAGCAACATTCCCAATTAAATAAGGGATAGAGAAACTAACTGGATCTTTTAATTTTGGTGGCAACTTGTTTTGAATTGTTAGGGAATGCCGGGTGAAATTTAAAATTTTGCAGTCCTAGGACGCAGCGGAAGAAGCATTACACCCGAAACACATTCCGGTCCCAAGGATCCATGCGAGTGAGTACACACAAGGATGTGATAGAGTTATACCTCTTTCACTTGTCTAGATGTCGAAGCCATGTTGAAGGCGCCCAAGTGTTCGCCCTCTACAAGTGTCCACGCGTCGACTCCTTGATCGTTGCTCCCTTCCACGCTTGGTGCTAGCCTCGGGAAGAGAATCAATCCTTCACTCCACTTCTATTGCGCCACCTCCAAGATGAAAACGCCAAGAAGGGATGAAGAGGAAGATGATGCCGCCAAGATGTATCCCTTTTCTCCTTGCTTGCGCCACCTTCAAGCAAGATGCGCCAATGGCTATGAGAGGAAGAGAGCTTGCGGCAATAGAGAAGCCACAAAGCCCAATCACTCTTTGCGCCAACAAGAGGAGAAGAAGAAAAGATGTTTTCGGCCACTTGGAAGAAGGGTTGCGCCAAGCCTTAGTTGTTGTCACCCTTTGCCTTTGCTCACGCCTCCTACAAGTCCTTCACCCGAATCAACCCTTGAGATGGACGACTAGAGTCCTATTAATAGAACAAGGGGCGGCTAGAGCAATGGATGGGATCATGCCAAGTGGGCGGCTAGGATAAAGGAGTCTTGAGGTAAGGAAAGTCTCCAAGACTTTACCATAAATCTCATTCAACCTTTCCTAATTTTCCCAATGGCCATATCAGCCCAAAGCATACCTTGTATGCACTAATTCCATCCAAGGAAGTAGGGCTAGGCGCAACTTCCATGAAGAATTCGGCTAGGGCGGTTTCTTGGGAGAAATTAGGGTTTGGGGTAAGGTAAGTCTCCAAGACATTACCATATTCCTCACCCTACTACCCATATGCGCCCAAGAACTTCCCATAAAAGTTCTCAAGCCATATCAGCCCCAAGACTTGCCTTAGAGGCAAGTATTCCATCCAAGGAGCAAAGGGGGAGGCGCCTAATGCTTCCTTATGAAGCAACATGCGCCCACTTCACCCCATTATGCCCTTGGCGCCAATGGGGTATAATTCTTCCCCATTATACCCTTATTTGCTTATACTTCTTCATGACAACTAATTATTGGGCCTCATTGGATAATGAGCTAGCCCAAACTTCATGGCATGGGTTGATTAAGCCATTGGATCCAATCCAATGCAACCCTAATGTGAATGTGACCAATCTGGGTCAATTTCGGGTCAACCTGCCAAAAATGAAGTTTGGCTCCAATAACTTTCTTCCAACTCATCAGGCCCATTGGCGCTGATGAAATCTTCCAAATGGATCCAAGTTATCCAATAACTTGATCCAAAGGTTTCTTGATAAAAGCAACGTCAAAAGTCTTATTGCGTGTGACCCCGTAGGATCCATATGACGATGGCAATGATGTAAACATCATAAGTAGTGAGGGGTATCTAGCAACACATCACTACTACCCATGTCATAGGACTAAAGTCATTGTGGCAACAACTCCTAACAAGCAACGAGGATTCCCATTGCATTATAGATCCCTTTGCCTGAACTGATATCCTGTCATTGGATTAGTCTCAAGTTTATTATCCAACGCACTGGTCATGACTCAACAAGTGTGGCCTACACTTTCCTGTCATGCACCAATAAGGTGGGGCGCCCCGAGGTGGATATCATGCTTCCAATATGGAAGGGGCAAATCCTACTATTAGTCAGCCATGCCTCTACATGATTTATGATATACCCAATGACAGTCGTTTTGATCTCCCAATTACGGAGAGACGTAAGACTGTATTAAAGCATACCCATCATCAAATCTAGATATGAATACCTCAAGTCTAAGGATCAATGCAAAACCTCTTGCATGTGAGATTGACTTGTTGACTAGACAAATCAATCCTCACGGTGGATCACTCCAGTGCATCCAATGCACCTGTATGTCTGCGTTATTGTGCCCCGCACTTAACCAGCCCATACACCAGTCTCACATGTACCAAAGCTATCCCATATCTGCTAAGGTACCTTGACTGGGGATAGCTTGTGAGAATGGATCCAATCCAAACTCCTGGGACATTATATATGCAACTCAATACATCATCGCAGATAGAGAAGTCTGCATAATAACGACTATGCCTTTAATAATTCTATCAAAGTACTTTCAAACAATGCCTGACCATGTCCATTTATTGGTCTGGAGGGCATATACACCAACAATCTCCCACTTGCACTAAGACCAAGGGCAACTAATGTTTAATCAGTCCCAATGTCTCTAGTATGACTTATTTAGCTTCCGCTGCGCCAGAGGCTACGTCAGTGGGTTTTTCCAGATTGCTTTCTATGTTTATTTTAACTAATTTGAATCATCATCTTTATCCATGATCTCCAAGATCAGATGATATTGCTGCAGTACATACTTGAGTGCTAAGTTCCTTTACACATGCTTACGGCCCCAGTAAGAACTATACTGGACCATCAAGCACTAGGGACTAAGTCAAGTTCAAATGAGTGAAGTTGCTTCCTTTGCTGCCACAAGAAGCTGCAATGTACTCAGCCTTAATTGTAGAATTTGCCACTATGGTTTGAATAAAGCTCTTTCAACCTTCAACACCACATCGAGGCAAAGCGCAAATCTTGGCTGTGATCAATAGTCATTAGACTGGAACGAAATATCAGTGTACCCCTGTACACAAAATTCTTCCTGTCTATGATGGACTAGACCTTAATCCTTTATACTTCCCAAGTATAAGTAAGGATTCTTTTCACAGCCATCCAGTGTCAAACACTAGGATCTTATTGAAACTTGCTGGCCATGCTCCAAGCATTTGCCATAAATGGTCTTGTGCACAATACACAAAACATGATCTATCCTGTACCCAATGTAACAGGATTTTAGACCAATGTTATTACGCTCTAGCTATGTCAAAGGACACAACATCCTTGAGAGAGTCAGACCATATCTTCTTGGAAGGTATCATTATTTGGAATCACCCAGTATGAACCTCTCCAGAAACTTCTGGATGAACATAGATTGACTAAAGGGCAATGACTTCCTTGGATCTCCACCTACAGATCCACGTGCCTAGGATATAGGCATCATTCCCTAGATCATACTTCTCAAACCTCTTCTTCAACATGTGAAGGGCTGAGATGTCATTCCATGTGAGGAGAATATCATCAATCTTTTAGAACAAGAACTATTATGGTGCTCCCACTAATCTTCTTGTAAACACAGGTTCTTTTAACATGCTTGCATAAGACCATGCATATCTTTATGGCTACTATATGAAAACACTGACTATTTCCATATGGATATCCTTACCCAGACATCCACGCCATAACAGAAAATGCAACAAGCATATACCTAATGGACTCAAACACAGCTTCTGGTGAAAAATTTCATCATTATCCACCCAGCGGATTTGCCTGAAATTTCTGTTCACTAGCTTGCCTTTCAAGGCAACACTGTTACCTTCCATGTCTATCTTCCTAGAAGATTTATTTATAGCCTGTGGGAATTACCCTTTTGGCAGCTAATCCAAGTCCCAGACTTGATCAGCAGACATGGAGTCCATCACGGTTCTCATGGCGTTTAGCCATTTCTTGGAATCTGGTTCACCGACCGCTTCCATAAGTCTTAAGTTTTATCCCAGATGATAAATTCGTCATGCCCAGCATTTTGAATCCATCCAGACTTATATGGTTCCTGCGTTACTTGAACTACAGGTTGACTTTCAACCTGTACGTGAGATTCTACTCTCCATTTGTGTCTAAATGTATTGTGGTTGATTCTGGACCTTGTCCTAATCAAATCTACTCCCACTAGCTTCTTTCAAAAGAAATATCCTTTCAAGAAAGACAGCACTATGGAACAACAAATATTTTGTTCTCCTTGGGATAGAAACAGCACCCTTCAGTGCCCCACAAACATATGCTTTTGAGATCACTGCATATTACATTCCCGATTCTATTTAAGGAATGGGATATTTTCCAGTTTCTATCTCAAAAGCTATCTGAGACACACTTCCAATGGAGTGACAATTCATCTGTTTGCATGGCATCATAGTAGTATATTTGCATGACTATTCAAAGATGGAACCACATCCAATGTGTTCCTCTTTCTTTCTTTGAAATTCACCATACAGTGGTGTTCTAAGTAAGCTGTGAGATAACCCCACACTCCTTAGGATAGTCATCAAATTCTCCACTAATCACCTTGATCCAATCAAGGTGCTTAATAGATCCTCCAATTTGACTCAATACTTCATTTGTGAACTTCTTGGATTTCTCCAAAGTTCTTAGGATGGATAAGGCATACCCACACCTTATGAAGCGTATAACACCTCTCAGTGCTTGTTTTACATGGGTCCACATACATTGCTGTGTGATAGATCCAACAAGCCACTTACCCTTCAACCCTTTATGGTGAAGGTAGAATCTGTCACTTTGTTCCTTTGAACAAGGCTCACACTTATCATAATCCTAAAAGGATAATGATCCCAATAGTCCATGGACCTTTGGATGTGACCATTGTTCTATGGTTCAATAGACAATGCTATAAGAGAGTGTTTATTGAATCATTGGATCTAATCTTGTGTTACATATAAGACCATAAACTATTATCAACTGTATCACTTCAATAGAACATCTCAGTTATAAAGAAAAATACCATATATTATTTCAAACTGAAATCCTTTTCAAAAGGGATGATGTTCTAATACATAAGCTAATACATAATAGCAAAGTCCTATATAAAGTTTCCAAGGTAGTGAGATGATATCAACAGCATCATCCAATGCTCCGTCTCTGACCCGAGAGTCGATCCCACCAAGCCTAGTCGTCCTACTTCTTTTGAGCTCCTGTATATGAAAAACATATGTAAGCTCACATGCGGTACCCAGTACCTATAAGAAGTAGACATAAAGACCATGGTAACACAATACCTGAAGCGGATGGATTACATCCCTTCTTCTTTGCCATGCTCTTCTTGGCCATTAATCCTCTTCAAAATACCCATGCATTCCCAGTCTTCCGAAGTATGAGCTTCGAAGATACAGAACCATGGTCATTCTCAGATATAGGCACATACTCTGAAGATCCAACAGAACTTTCATGATCATTGTCCCTAGAGCATGGTGTGAAGAGACCTTTGAGATGTATGATAATATCATAGATCCCCATCTCATCACACTCAACCTTGACCTCTGGGGTCATGCACTCTAAGACAAGAACAGTGTACTGTTCGTTATCTTCACAGTGTTCAAGATAGACATTCCACTCCCACTCAGTGGTGAAATATACACTGGGCTGGGATGGAGGTCTTTCAAGAAGATGCACCTTATTCTCTTGTTCTAGTATCTTGGACAAAATCTTGAACCATTTTGTCCAATTTGTCCCATCCAATTTGTTTTTATAAAGTTTCATTCTTAGATCAGGAGATGCCTTCTACAATAAGCAAATAAGTAAAATAAGTACTATGATAAAGCATTTAACAAGGACTTTAAATTAAATGCTATGCTCCCACTATTTCCAAAACAAGTTGAGGACTCTCAAACTCAACATAGAAATGAGTGAGTAGGATCCTAATTTCACATGAGGTCTCCGCGACTCACGAGGGTGAGTTGAGATGCACAGAGAGTCTCATGCTTCCTTAGGTAGGCATGCCAGCCAATTGTGCCGCGCACAATTCCTCTTAGTTAAGACAGACTAGGCGCTCTGTGTCCAGCGAGGGCTGGATACAACACAGAACCCTATCCTCTCAACAGCTGCCTCTAGTGATTCATCATGTCAGTGACATATGAAAAACTAGTCAAGTCTGGTCCTAACCGTTATGCCCAGGGCCAACAAATTTCCTTGCGAAGGCACGCCCAGGTTAAAACTGGACTGGGGAAATCATTGTCGCCGCACACCTTCTAAAGATAAGTGGGTGTGTCCCACGAGGGTGGGAAACAGTTCACAACACCACCGATCGATAGTTTGATGAGGGCTACGCGTTAGAAGGCTATCGACTTGATATTGTATTGAGAGTTTTTGCATGTTTTAATTCTTTTCTAGCATGCAGTTTTCCTATGGTTATGGCAGCAAAGGAAAAACATCACAGGCATGCTATGGACAAAATAATAAACCATCACAGGCATGCTATTTTTGGTCGATATGGTCATAGCCCTTTTCATACACATAACTTGTCACGAGCCATGTGACATGTTATTGTGCATCCAAGGGTTGCGAGTCCCTGAAGCAAATCAGCCCATGCCAGAAGCCGAAAGCATGTGTCCTTCCTTCAATCGCAAGTCCATCACCATGCTTCCAAAGCTGGCGCCACTTCTGACTCCAATTGATGAAGGCTCCTTGTTGTCTTTGATGAACCTTAACCTATCTCATGTAAACAATTCTACATCTATTCTAAGGAAAGATGAAAATTTTACATCAAGAAGGGGGGAGAACCACACGCAGGTGGTAGAATGATTTTACAAGCATTCATCACAGGTGGAAACATGCTTCCACATCACAACACAGGAGGGCACTCGCTATGACCATATCAACCCAATCAAGTGGCGCATGTAAAATTTGAAAATCCGGAAAAATCAAATTTTAGCACCTTATGCGCCAATATCATCCAAGGCATTCTCTTAACCAATTCCATGCCAAAATTTAGATCAAGTTCCATGATGATTTCATAGACCCTATCGGCTGGCAGTTTTGTCAGATCAAGAGACCCGGCCAGTCCGAAGACACAATGCCGGTCCTACTTGACAAAACTTACGTGCGCCTTTGGTCTTAAATCAAGCATAAACACAATCCAAGTTTCAGCCATAGAGTTGATAAGAGAAGATTGGATGAAAACGCTTTCTACGTGAAACGCGCATGGATAGAAGAAAAATTTCAAAAAATTTTCACACAAGCAAACGTACACCTTGTGTTTCTCGCAAGTAGCTCTGATACCACTGTTAGGGAATGCCGGGTGTAATTTAAAATTTTGCAGTCCCAGGACGCAGCGGAAGAAGCATTACACCCGAAACACATTCCGGTCCCAAGGATCCATGCGAGTGAGTACACACAAGGATGTGATAGAGTTATACCTCTTTCGCTTGTCTAGATGTCGAAGCCATGTTGAAGGCGCCCAAGTGTTCGCCCTCTACAAGTGTCCACGCGTCGACTCCTTGATCGTTGCTCCCTTCCACGCTTGGTGCTAGCCTCGGGAAGAGAATCAATCCTTCACTCCAGTTCTATTGCGCCACCTCCAAGATGAAAACGCCAAGAAGGGATGAAGAGGAAGATGATGCCGCCAAGATGTATCCCTTTTCTCCTTGCTTGCGCCACCTTCAAGCAAGATGCGCCAATGGCTATGAGAGGAAGAGAGCTTGCGGCAATAGAGAAGCCACAAAGCCCAATCACTCTTTGCGCCAACAAGAGGAGAAGAAGAAAAGATGTTTTCGGCCACTTGGAAGAAGGGTTGCGCCAAGCCTTAATTGTTGTCACCCTTTGCCTTTGCTCACGCCTCCTACAAGTCCTTCACCCGAATCAACCCTTGAGATGGACGACTAGAGTCCTATTAATAGAACAAGGGGCGGCTAGAGCAATGGATGGGATCATGCCAAGTGGGCGGCTAGGATAAAGGAGTCTTGAGGTAAGGAAAGTCTCCAAGACTTTACCATAAATCTCATTCAACCTTTCCTAATTTTCCCAATGGCCATATCAGCCCAAAGCATACCTTGTATGCACTAATTCCATCCAAGGAAGTAGGGCTAGGCACAACTTCCATGAAGAATTCGGCTAGGGCGGTTTCTTGGGAGAAATTAGGGTTTGGGGTAAGGTAAGTCTCCAAGACATTACCATATTCCTCACCCTACTACCCATATGCGCCCAAGAACTTCCCATAAAAGTTCTCAAGCCATATCAGCCCCAAGACTTGCCTTAGAGGCAAGTATTCCATCCAAGGAGCAAAGGGGGAGGCGCCTAATGCTTCCTTATGAAGCAACATGCGCCCACTTCACCCCATTATGCCCTTGGCGCCAATGGGGTATAATTCTTCCCCATTATACCCTTATTTACTTATACTTCTTCATGACAACTAATTATTGGGCCTCATTGGATAATGAGCTAGCCCAAACTTCATGGCATGGGTTGATTAAGCCATTGGATCCAATCCAATGCAACCCTAATGTGAATGTGACCAATCTGGGTCAATTTTGGGTCAACCTGCCAAAAATGAAGTTTGGCTCCAATAACTTTCTTCCAACTCATCAGGCCCATTGGCGCTGATGAAATCTTCCAAATGGATCCAAGTTATCCAATAACTTGATCCAAAGGTTTCTTGATAAAAGCAACGTCAAAAGTCTTATTGCGTGTGACCCCGTAGGATCCATATGACGATGGCAATGATGTAAACATCATAAGTAGTGAGGGGTATCTAGCAACACATCACTACTACCCATGTCATAGGACTAAAGTCATTGTGGCAACAACTCCTAACAAGCAACGAGGATTCCCATTGCATTATAGATACCTTTGCCTGAACTGATATCCTGTCATTGGATTAGTCTCAAGTTTATTATCCAACGCACTGGTCATGACTCAACAAGTGTGGCCTACACTTTCCTGTCATGCACCAATAAGGTGGGGCGCCCCGAGGTGGATATCATGCTTCCAATATGGAAGGGGCAAATCCTACTATTAGTCATCCATGCCTCTACATGATTTATGATATACCCAATGACAGTCGTTTTGATCTCCCAATTACGGAGAGACGTAAGACTGTATTAAAGCATACCCATCATCAAATCTAGACATGAATACCTCAAGTCTAAGGATCAATGCAAAACCTCTTGCATGTGAGATTGACTTGTTGACTAGACAAATCAATCCTCACGGTGGATCACTCCAGTGCATCCAATGCACCTGTATGTCTGCGTTATTGTGCCCCGCACTTAACCAGCCCATACACCAGTCTCACATGTACCAAAGCTGTCCCATATGTGCTAAGGTACCTTGACTGGGGATAGCTTGTGAGAATGGATCCAATCCAAACTCCTGGGACATTATATATGCAACTCAATACATCATCGCAGATAGAGAAGTCTGCATAATAACGACTATGCCTTTAATAATTCTATCAAAGTACTTTCAAACAATGCCTGACCATGTCCATTTATTGGTCTGCAGGGCATATACACCAACAATATCCTGGAACAGCCTGTCATGGACATACATTACATGGGTTGGAGCATGTCCAGAAAGTTTCAATGAGATCCTAGTGTTCAAACACTGGATAGCTGTGAAAGCAATCCTTCGTACTTGGGAAGTATAAAGGATTGAATTTTAGTCTGTGATAGACAGGAAGAAGTACCGCATGTGATAGACAGGAAGAAGTAGGATCCATATGACGATGGATGAAATCTTCTTGGCGAAACAGGCCGAATGTTTGCACAGCGGAAGAAGCCCCGGGGACATTTTACATTTTTTAGAGTCATGGACATACATATTTGCACAGCGGAAGAATGTCCCCGAAACAGGCCGGTCCCAAAAAACCCAGTGAAGATCGCATGCAAGGGAGTCGACACGATGAGTTAGGAAATACCTTAGAGCAAAGAAGAGAGCGATGCCGATGTAGGCGTCCATGTGTCCGCCCTCTGCAGTCTCACACACACGGATCTCTTGGGTTCTCTTCTTCCTCGCCCGGTGCTAGCCTCGGGAAGAAGATCCAAGCCTTAGTCCTTCTTCTTCAATCCTTGCGCCACCTCCAAGGTAGAATCGCCTAGAAGAAGAGGTGGAGAGGTAGACGCCAAGTTCAAGTCTTTCTTGACCCAAGAGGAGGAGAAGAGGACTTGTGCTTGCGGCTAGATGATGGAGGAAGAGAGGTTGCGCCAAGAGCCTCCAAGTTTTCGCCCCCTTTTAATGATTACGCCTCCAAGGAATTATCTCTTCTCAAGAGGGGCGACTAGGTGCTCCTTTATAGGGCAAGAGGTGATTTATGAAAGGCTAGGATTAAGACAAGTGTAGGGCTAGGATGAGGAGGTTTGAGATAAGGAAAGTCTCCAAGACATTTCCTTAATTCTCATTCAACCTTTCCTCATTAAGCTCCACGCCTTCCTTGTGCGCCAAGGCCTTGCCTTGCGCCTCAAGCAATGCCTTAAAGGCATGCATTCCATCAATGGAAGAGGGCTAGGCGCCAATTGCTTCCTTAATGAAGCAATTTTGCCACCCTAACCCCATTATGCCCCTTAGGCGCCAATGGGGTTGGGTCTCTCCCCATTATACCCTTTTAGCCGCTCATCTCTTCATGAGAACTTGTTATTGGGCCTCATTGGATAATGAGCTAGCCCAAACTCCATTACATGGGTTGATTAAGCACTTGGATCCAATCCAATACAACCCTAATTCAAATGTGACCAACCATGGTCAAATACGGGTCAACCTGCCAAAAATGAAGTTTGGCTCCAATAATATTCTTCCATCTCATCAGGCCCATTGGCGCTGATGAAATCTCCCAATTAGATCCGAGTTATCCAATAACTCGATCATAAGGCTTCCCGATCAATGCGAGAACTCAAGTATCAAGGTGTGCGACCCTGTAGGTTCCTCTGACGCTGGCAGTGCTGACCAAAGGTCACCACAAGCAGTGAGTGGCACCTAGCAGTGCATCGCTGCTACCCAGGTCATTGGAATGGATATCGACATCGACATCCCCATCATCGCAACTAGGTACAGATGCATTACAGTCTCTTTGCCGAACTGATATCCGATTGGACAAGTGTGTCACCACTTGTTTTCATCCAATCACATGGCTATGACTAAATCAGGTTCTTACCTGGGTATGGCCATACACTTTCAGTCATAGAACCATAGAGGAGCTCCATGGATATCAAGCTTCCCAAAGGAAGGGGCAAATCCTATGTCTGTCCATTGACCTTCTCATATGGGTCGTGACACGCTCAATGACAACCTTTATGACCTTCCAACTACGGCAAGGTGTTAGGTTGCATCAAAGCAAGTCTCTAACCATATAGAATGATCAATGACCTCAAGTCAAGGGATCAATGCATCTCCTGTCACTTATGAGGATAACTCATGACACCAAGTCATAGCCTCATAGCGGGTCTATCCAGTATATCCTCCCATGATATACCCATGTGTCTGCGTTAGCACCCCGTGCCCTAACCAGCCCACATACCAGTCTCATAAGCACCATAGTTGTCCCATGTCCACTAAGGTACATTGACTGGGGATCTTTATTTGAGCACAGATCCAATCTGTCTCCAGGGACATTATCATGTAAGTACACAATCGCAGGTGTAGACAGACAATGATAACGACAATGCCATAATGATATATAAATATCAATGTCAAGTAGTACACAAGTTGACCAAAGCTAGGTCCTAGGGCATATACACCAACAATCTGTTAGGGAATGCCGGGTGTAATTTAAAATTTTTGCAGTCCCAGGACGCAGCGGAAGAAGCATTACACCCGAAACACATTCCTGTCCCAAGGATCCATGCGAGAGAGAGAACACAAGGATGTGTTAGGGTTAGTACCTTTATTGCTTGTTAGGATGAAGGTGCCAAGTTGAAGACGCCCAAGTGTTCGTCCTCTACAAGTATCCACGCGTCGACTCCTTGATCGTTGCTCCCTTCCACGCTTGGTGCTAGCCTCGGGAAGAGAATCAAGCCTTATCACTCTCTTCAAAACTTGCACCACCTCCAAGGTAGAAGCGCCAAGAAGAGATGAGGAGGAAGATGATGCGCCAAGTACTTCCTTCTTCTTCTTTGCTTGCGCCACCTCCAAGGTGCGCCTATGGCCAAGGGACGATGAGGGCTTGTGGCAAGAAGACGCCACCAAGCACAAAGAATCCTTGCGCCAAAGAAGAGAGGAAGAAGAAGAAGAACTTGCTTGCGCCTTTGATGGAAGAAGGAGAGCTCCAAGCCCTCAAGTTGTCGCCACCTTAAACTTCCAATTCTCTCCAAGAGATGTCGCCACCAAGCCCTTCTCCAAGTTGCGCCAAGAGGAGAAGAAGGAGAAGAAGGCTTGCGGCTACAAAGAGGAGGAAGGTTGCGCCACCTTGATGTTGTCGCCCTTTGCCCTAGCTCACACCTCTCTATGTTTGTTCACACCTCCAAGGAATTGAACCAACAACAACAAGAGAGGGCGGCAAGGGTCCTATTAATAGGACAAGGGGCGGCTAGGGCAATGGCTAGGATCATGCCAAGTGGGCGGCTAGGATGAGAGGGGTTTGTGGTAAGGAAAGTCTCCAAGACTTTGCCATAAACCTTATTCAACCTATCCTTATTTGCCCAATAGCCATATCAGCCCAAGACATGCCTTAGAGGCATTCTTTCCATCCAAGGAGAAGGGCTAGGCGCAACATGCAAGAGGTATTTGGCTAGGGTAAGGGTTTGGGTGCATGTAGGGTTTATGAGATAAGGAAAGTCTCCAAGACTTTACCATAAACATCTCCCTACTTCTCATATGCGCTCAAGCTCTTTCCAAAAGAGTCCTCAAGCCATATCAGCCCCAATACTTACCATAGAGACAAGATACCATGAATGGATGAAGGGGGAGGCGCCACTTCCTTCCAAAGGAAGCAACTTATGCCACCCACACCCCATTATGCCCCTAGGCGCCAATGGGGTTGGGTTTCTCCCCATTATACCCTTTTAAGCCAATTCCCTCTTCATGACAACTTATTATTGGGCCTCATTGGATAATGAGCTAGCCCAAACTTCATGGCATGGGTTGATTAAGCCATTGGATCCAATCCAATGAAACCCTAATCCAAATGTGACCAATTAAGGTCAATTTCGGGTCAACCTGCCAAAAATGAAGTTTGGCTCCAATAACTTTCTTCCAACTCATCAGGCCCATTGGCGCTGATGAAATCTTTCTAATGGATCCAAGTTATCCAATAACTTGATCCAAAGGCTTCTGATTAAAGCAACGTCAAGAGTCTGTTGCGTGTGACCCCGTAGGATCCATATGACGATGGCAATGATGTAAACATCATAAGTAGTGAGGGGTATCTAGCAACACATCACTACTACCCATGTCATAGGACTTAAGTCATTATGGCAACAACTCCTAACGAGCAACGAGGATTCCCATTGCATTATAGATCCCTTTGCCTAAACTGATATCCTGCCATTGGAATAGTCTCAAGTTTATTATCCAATGCATTGGTCATGACTCAACAAGTGTGGCCACACTTTCCTGTCATGCACCAATAAGGTGGGGCGCCCCGTGGTGGATATCATGCTTCCTCGGAAGGAAGGGGCAAATCCTACTATTGGTCATTCATGTCTCTACGTGACTTATGACATGCCCAATGACAGTCGTTTTGATCTCCCAATTACGGAGAGACGTAAGACTGTATTAAAGCATACCCTTCATCAAGTCTAGACATGAATACCTCAAGTCTAAGGATCAATGCAAACCTCTTGCATGTGAGATTGACTCGTTGACTAGACAAGTCAATCCTCACGGTGGATCACTCTAGTGCATCCAATGCACCTGTATGTCTGCGTTACTGTGCCCTGCACCTAACCAGCCCATACACCAGTCTCACATGTACCAAAGCTGTCCCATATCTGCTAAGGTACCTTGACTGGGGATAGCTTGTGAGAATGGATCCAATCCAAACTCCTGGGACATTATATATGCAATTCAATACATCAACGCAGGTAAAGCAATCTGCATAATAACGACCATGCCTTTATTGATTATACCAATTTCATTAATTCTATCAAAGTACATTCAAGCAATGCCTGACCATGTCCATACATTGGTCTGTAGGGCATATACACCAACAATCTCCCACTTGCACTAAGACCAAGGGCAACTGATGTTTAATCAGTCCCTATGTCTCTAGTATGACTTATTTAGCTTCCGCTGCGCCAGAGGCTACGTCAGTGGGTTTTTCCAGATTGCTATCTGTGTTTATTTTAACTAGTTTGAATCATCATCTTTATCCATGATCTCCAAGATCAGATGATATTGCTGCAGTACATACTTGAGTGCTAAGTTCCTTTACACATGCTTACGGCCCCAGTAAGAACTATACTGGACCATCAAGCACCAGGGACTAAATCAAGTTCAAATGAATGAAGCTGCTTCCTTGGCTGCCACAAGAAGCTGCAATGTACTCAGCCTTATTGTAGAATTTGCCACTGTAGTTTGCATAAAGCTCTTTCAGCCAACAACACCACATCAAGGCAAAAAGCAAATCCTGACTGTGATCGATAGTCATTAGACCGGAACGAAGTGTCAGTGTACCCCTGTACACAAAGTTCTTCCTGTCTATCATAGACTAAAATTCAATCCTTTATACTTCCCAAGTACGAAGGGTTGCTTTCACAGCTATCCAGTGTCAAACACTAGGATCTCATTGAAACTTTCTGGACATGCTCCAAGCACTTGCCACAAATGGTCTTGTGTACCATACACAAAACATGATCTATCCTGTACCCAATGTAACAGGATTTTAGACCCATGTTATTACTCTCCAGCTGTGTCAAAAGACATAGCATCCTCGTGAGAGTTAGACCATATTTTTCTGGAAGGTATCAATATTTGGAATCATCCAATATAAACCTCTCCAGAAACTCTTGGATGAACATAGATTGACTAAAGGGCAATGACTTTCTTAGATCTCCGTCTATAGATCCTCATGCCTAGGATGTAGGCATCATTCCCTAGATCATTCTTCTCGAAATACATCTCAAGCCTTTTCTTCACCATGTGAGGAGCTGAGATGTCATTCCATGTGAGGAGAATATCATCAATCGTCTAGAACAAGAAACATTATGATGCTTCCACTGATCTTCTTGTAAACACAGGATACTTGTATAATACCATACATATCTTTATGGCGATTGTATGAAAACATTTTGGCTATTTCCATCTAGACATCCTCTTCCAGACGTCCATTAAGAAAAGCAATTTTCATAACAACACGCTATAACAGAACATGTAATTATAACAAGTAGATACCTAATGGACTCAAACAAAGCTATCGGTGAAAAATTTCATCACTATCCACCCAGTGGACTTATCTGAAATTTCATTCACTAGCTCGTCATTATAGGTAACAATGTTACTTTTCATGTCTATCTTCTAAGAAGATCCATATATAGCCTCTGGGTGTTACCCCTTTGGCGGCTCAATCAAGTCCCACACTTGATTAGCAGACATGTAGTCCATTACGGTTCTTATGGCGCTTAGCCATTTCTTGGAATCTAGTCCACTGACCGCTTCCATTTCCTCATAAGTCTTTAGGTTCATCCTTGAAAAATTCGTCATGCCTAGCATATCAAATCGATCCAGACTTATGTGGTTCCTGTGTTACTTGAACCTCAGGTTGACCTTCAACCTGCATGTGTGATTCTACTCTCCATTTGTGTCTAACTGTATTGTGGTTGATTTTTGGACCTTGTCCTAATCAAATCTACTCCCACTGGCTTCTTTCAAAAGGATATCTCCTCAAGAAGGACAGCAGTTTGAGCAACAAATATTTTTGTTCTCATCGGGATAGAAGTAGCACTCTTAGTGCCCCACAAACACACACTATGGAGTGTCAGAATAGTTGCTTGCATGGCCTCTAAAGGAAGTAAATTTGCATGACTATTCAAAGGTGGAACCACATCCAATGTGTTCCCTTTTCTTTCTTTGAATTTTACCACACAGTTGTGGTGTTCCAAGTAAGCTGTGAGACAACCCCACACTCCTCAAGATAGTCATCAAATTCTTTACTTCCTACTTTGATCCAATCAAAGGGTTTTAATAGATTCTCCAATTCAATTCTATACTTCATTTCTTAACTTCTTGGATTTCTCCAAAGTTGCGTGTTGGATATGACATATCCCAACTTAATGAAGTATACCACTTAGTGCTTGTCTCCATGGGTCTACACACATTGCTGTGCACTAGATCCAACAGGCAACTAACCTCTCTCTTCTTCCTAAATGAAGGTAGCATCTGTCATCTTCTCCATTAGACAAGGCTCACATATATCATAACCCTTAAAGGATAATGATCCCAATAGTCCATGGACTTTTGGATGTGGCTTTTGTCTTATGGCCCAAGAGACAATGCAAAGAGATGGTATTGATTGGATCATTGGATTTGATCTATTCAGTGTTACACATAGAACTACAAGCTATTATCAATTGTACTACTACTATAGAACATTCCAGATTTAAAGAAATACCAATTTATTTCAAACTGAAAATCCATTCAAAATAATGGACATAATGTTCTAATACAAAAGCTAGTACATAACAGCAAAGTTCTAGATAAAGTCTCCAAGGCAGTGAGATGACATCAACAGCAGCATCCAATGCTCCGTCCCTGACTCGAAAGTCGATCCCACCAAGCCTTATTGTCCTACTTCTTTTGAGCTCCTGCATATGAAAAACATATGTAAGCTCCTCATGCGGTACCCAGTACCCATGAATAAGAAGTAGACATAAAGACCTCAGTAACACAATACCTGAAGCAGATGGATAACATCCCTTCTTTTGTGCCATGCTCTTCCTGGGCCTTAATCCATCCTGAAATTTCCATGCATTCCCAGTCTTCCGAAGTTTTAGCTTCGAAGATACGGAACCATAGTCATTCCTGGATTCAGGCAAATACCCAGAAGATCCAACAACACTCTCTTTATTACTATTTGAAGTGCCTGGTGTGAAGAGACGTCGAAGATGTATGATCATATCATAAATCCCCATCTCATCACACTCAACCTGGACCTCAGGGGTCATGCACCTCAAAATAAGAGCAGTGTAATGTTCACTATCCACACAATGTTCAAGATAGACATTCCACTCCCACTCTGTACAAAAATATATACAGGGCTGGGTTGGAGGTCTTTCAAGAAGATAGACCATATTCTCATGTTCTAGAAGTTTGGACAAAAGTCTGAACCATCTTGTCCAATTTGTTCCATCCAGTTTATTTTTAAGAAGTTTCAATCTAGGTTCAGGAGATGGAATCATCTACAATAAGCAAACAAGCAAAATAAGTACTATGATAAAGCATTTAACAAGGACTTTAAATTAAATGCTATACTCCCACTATTTCCTTAACAAGTTGATAACTCTCAAAACTCAACTTGGAAATACATGAGTAGGATCCTAATTTCACGCGAGGTCTCCACGACTCACGAGGGTGAGTTGAGATGCACAGAGAGTCCCATGCTTCCTTAGGTAGGCATGCCAGCCAATTGTGCCGCGCACAATTCCTCTTAGTTAAGACAGACTAGGCGCCCTGTGTCCAGCGAGGGCTGGATACAACACAGAACCCTATCCTCTCAATAGCTGCCTCTAGTGATTCATCATGTCAGTGACATATGAAAAACTAGTCAAGTCTGGTCCTAACCGTTATGCCCAGGGCCAACGAATTTCCTTGCGAAGGCACGCCCAGGTTAAAACTGGACTGGGGAAATCATTGTCACCACACACCTTCTAAAGATAAGTGGGTGTGTCCCACGAGGGTGGGAAACAGTTCACAACACCACGGATCGATAGTTTGATGAGGGCTACGCGTTAGAAGGCTATCGACTTGATATTGTATTGAGAGTTTTTGCATGTTTTTATTCTTTTCTAGCATGCAGTTTTCCTATGGTTATGGCAGCAAAGGAAAAACATCACAGGCATGCTATGGACAAAATAATAAACCATCACAGGCATGCTAGTTTGGTCGATATGGTCATAGCCCTTTTCATACATATAACTTGTCACGAGCCATGTGACATGTTATCGTGCATCCAAGGGTCGCGAGTCCCTGAAGCAAATCAGCCCATGCCAGAAGCCGAAAGCTAGTGTCCTTCCTTCAGTCGCAAGTCCATCACCAAGCTTCCAAAGCTGGCGCCACTCTGATATCGGTTGAAGAAGACACCTTGTTGTCTTTGATGAACCTTAACCTATCTTATGTAAACAGTTCTACATCTATTCTAAGGAAAGATGAAAATTTTACATCAAGAAGGGGGAGAACCACACGCAGGTGGCAGAAAGATTTTACAAGCATTCATCACAGGTGGAAACATGCTTCCACATCACAACACAGGAGGGCACCCGCTATGACCATATTAACCCAAGGAAGAGACAAGTGGCGCATATATAAAATTTGAAAAACCGGAATAATCAAATTTTATCCCCTTATGCGCCAACTCCATCCAAAGCACTCTCTCAATCAAATTTATGCTAAAATTGGGATCAAGTTTCATGATGATTTCATGGACCCTATCGGCTGGCAATTTTGTCAGATCAAGAGACCCGGCCAGTCCGAAGACACAATGCCCGTCCTACTTGACAAAACTACGTGCGCCTTTGGTCTTAAATCCATCATAAACACAATCCAAATTTCGGCCATAAAATTGATAAAAAGAAGTTTGGATGAAAGCGCCTTCTAGGTGAATCGCGCATGGATGAAAGAAAAATTTTCCAAAAATTTTTCACACAAGCAAACATACACCTTGTGTTTCTCGCAAGTAGCTATGATACCACTGTTAGGGAATGCCGGGTGTAATTTAAAATTTTTGCAGTCCCAGGACGCAGCGGAAGAAGCATTACACCCGAAACACATTCCAGTCCCAAGGATCCATGCGAGAGAGAGAACACAAGGATGTGTTAGGGTTAGTACCTTTATTGCTTGTTAGGATGAAGGTGCCAAGTTGAAGACGCCCAAGTGTTCGTCCTTTACAAGTATCCACGCGTCGACTCCTTGATCGTTGCTCCCTTCCACGCTTGGTGCTAGCCTCGGGAAGAGAATCAAGCCTTATCACTCTCTTCAAAACTTGCGCCACCTCCAAGGTAGAAGCGCCAAGAAGAGATGAGGAGGAAGATGATGCGCCAAGTACTTCCTTCTTCTTCTTTGCTTGCGCCACCTCCAAGGTGCGCCTATGGCCAAGGGACGATGAGGGCTTGTGGCAAGAAGACGCCACCAAGCACAAAGAATCCTTGCGCCAAAGAAGAGAGGAAGAAGAAGAAGAACTTGCTTGCGCCTTTGATGGAAGAAGGAGAGCTCCAAGCCCTCAAGTTGTCGCCACCTTAAACTTCCAATTCTCTCCAAGAGATGTCGCCACCAAGCCCTTCTCCAAGTTGCGCCAAGAGGAGAAGAAGGAGAAGAAGGCTTGCGGCTACAAAGAGGAGGAAGGTTGAGCCACCTTGATGTTGTCGCCCTTTGCCCTAGCTCACACCTCTCTATGTTTGTTCACACCTCCAAGGAATCGAACCAACAACAACAAGAGAGGGCGGCAAGGGTCCTATTAATAGGACAAGGGGTGGCTAGGGCAATGGCTAGGATCATGCCAAGTGGGCGGCTAGGATGAGAGGGGTTTGTGGTAAGGAAAGTCTCCAAGACTTTGCCATAAACCTTATTCAACCTATCCTTATTTGCCCAATAGCCATATCAGCCCAAGACATGCCTTAGAGGCATTCTTTCCATCCAAGGAGAAGGGCTAGGCGCAACATGCATGAGGTATTTGGCTAGGGTAAGGGTTTGGGTGCATGTAGGGTTTATGAGATAAGGAAAGTCTCCAAGACTTTACCATAAACATCTCCCTACTTCTCATATGCGCTCAAGCTCTTTCCAAAAGAGTCCTCAAGCCATATCAGCCCCAATACTTACCATAGAGACAAGATACCATGAATGGATGAAGGGGGAGGCGCCACTTCCTTCCAAAGGAAGCAACTTATGCCACCCACACCCCATTATGCCCCTAGGCGCCAATGGGGTTGGGTTTCTCCCCATTATACCCTTTTAAGCCAATTCCCTCTTCATGACAACTTATTATTGGGCCTCATTGGATAATGAGCTAGCCCAAACTTCATGGCATGGGTTGATTAAGCCATTGGATCCAATCCAATGCAACCCTAATCCAAATGTGACCAATTAAGGTCAATTTCGGGTCAACCTGCCAAAAATGAAGTTTGGCTCCAATAACTTTCTTCCAACTCATCAGGCCCATTGGCGCTGATGAAATCTTCCAAATGGATCCAAGTTATCCAATAACTTGATCCAAAGGCTTATGATTAAAGCAACGTCAAGTGTCTGTTGCGTGTGACCCCGTAGGATCCATATGACGATGCCAATGATGTAAACATCATAAGTAGTGAGGGGTATCTAGCAACACATCACTACTACCCATGTCATAGGACTTAAGTCATTATGGCAATAACTCCTAACAAGCAACGAGGATTCCCATTGCATTATAGATCCCTTTGCCTAAACTAATATCCTGCCATTGGAATAGTCTCAAGTTTATTATCCAATGCATTGGTCATGACTCAACAAGTGTGGCCACACTTTCCTGTCATGCACCAATAAGGTGGGGCGCCCCGTGGTGGATATCATGCTTCCTCGGAAGGAAGGGGCAAATCCTACTATTGGTCATTCATGTCTCTACGTGACTTATGACATGCCCAATGACAGTCGTTTTGATCTCCCAATTACGGAGAGACGTAAGACTGTATTAAAGCATACCCTTCATCAAGTCTAGACATGAATACCTCAAGTCTAAGGATCAATGCAAACCTCTTGCATGTGAGATTGACTCGTTGACTAGACAAGTCAATCCTCAGGGTGGATCACTCCAGTGCATCCAATGCACCTGTATGTCTGCGTTACTGTGCCCTGCACCTAACCAGCCCATACACCAGTCTCACATGTACCAAAGCTGTCCCATATCTACTAAGGTACCTTAACTGGGGATAGCTTGTGAGAATGGATCCAATCCAAACTCCTGGGACATTATATATGCAATTCAATACATCAACGCAGGTAAAGCAATCTGCATAATAACGACCATGCCTTTATTGATTATACCAATTTCATTAATTCTATCAAAGTACATTCATGCAATGCCTGACCATGTCCATACATTGGTCTGTAGGGCATATACACCAACAATATTGTTGGTGTATATGCCCTAGGACCTAGCTTTGGTCAACTTGTGTACTACTTGACATTGATATTTATATATCATTATGGCATTGTCGTTATCATTGTCTGTCTACACCTGCGATTGTGTACTTACATGATAATGTCCCTGGAGACAGATTGGATCTGTGCTCAAATAAAGATCCCCAGTCAATGTACCTTAGTGGATATGGGACAACTATGGTGCTTATGAGACTGGTATGTGGGCTGGTTAGGGCACGGGGTGCTAACGCAGACACATGGGTATATCATGGGAGGATATACTGGATAGACCCGCTATAAGGCTATGACTTGGTGTCATGAGTTATCCTCATAAGTGACAGGAGATGCATTGATCCCTTGACTTGAGGTCATTGATCATTCTATATGGTTAGAGACTTGCTTTGATGCAACCTAACACCTTGCCGTAGTTGGAAGGTCATAAAGGTTGTCATTGAGCGTGTCACGACCCATATGAGAAGGTCAATGGACAGACATAGGATTTGCCCCTTCCTTTGGGAAGCTTGATATCCATGGAGCTCCTCTATGGTTCTATGACTGAAAGTGTATGGCCATACCCAGGTAAGAACCTGATTTAGTCATAGCCATGTGATTGGATGAAAACAAGTGGTGACACACTTGTCCAATCGGATATCAGTTCGGCAAAGAGACTGTAATGCATCTGTACCTAGTTGCGATGATGGGGATGTCGATGTCGATATCCATTCCAATGACCTGGGTAGCAGCGATGCACTGCTAGGTGCCACTCACTGCTTGTGGTGACCTTTGGTCAGCACTGCCAGCGTCAGAGGAACCTACAGGGTCGCACACCTTGATACTTGAGTTCTCGTATTGATCGGGAAGCCTTATGATCGAGTTATTGGATAACTCGGATCTAATTGGGAGATTTCATCACCGCCAATGGGCCTGATGAGATGGAAGAATGTTATTGGAGCCAAACTTCATTTTTGGCAGGTTGACCCGTATTTGACCATGGTTGGTCACATTTGGATTAGGGTTGCATTGGATTGGATCCAAGTGCTTAATCAACTTATGCAATGATGTTTGGGCTAGCTCATTATCCAATGAGGCCCAATAACAAGTTCTCATGAAGAGAAGAGAGGCTAAAAGGGTATAATGGGGAGAGACCCAACCCCATTGGCGCCTAAGGGGCATAATGGGGTTAGGGTGGCAAAATTGCTTCATTAAGGAAGCAATTTGCGCCTAGCCCTCTCCCATTGATGGAATGCATGCCTCTAAGGCATTGCTTGAGGCGCAAGGCAAGGCCTTGGCGCACAAGGAAGGCGTGGGGCTTAATGAGGAAAGGTTGAATGAGAATTAAGGAAATGTCTTGGAGACTTTCCTTATCACAAACCTCCTCATCCTAGCCCTACACTTGTCTTAATCCTAGCCTTTCATAAATCGCCTCTTGCCCTATAAAAGAGCACCTAGTCGCCCCTCTTGAAGAGAGATAATTCCTTGGAGGCGTAATCATTAAAAGGGGGCGAAAACTTGGAGGCTCTTGGCACAACCTCTCTTCCTCCATCATCTAGCCGCAAGCACAAGTCCTCTTCTCCTCATCTTGGGTCAAGAAAGACTTGAACTTGGCGTCTACCTCTCCACCTCTTCTTCTAGGCGATTCTACCTTGGAGGTGGCGCAAGGATTGAAGAAGAAGGACTAAGGCTTGGATCTTCTTCCCGAGGCTAGCACCGGGCGAGGAAGAAGAGAACTCAAGAGATCCGTGTGTGTGAGACTGCAGAGGGCGGACACTTGGACGCCTACATCGGCATCGCTCTCTTCTTTTCTCTAAGGTATTTCCTAACTCATCGTGTCGACTCCCTTGCATGCGATCTTCACTGGGTTTTTGGGACCGGCCTGTTTCGGGGACATTCTTCCGCTGTGCAAACATGTATGTCCATGACTCTAAAATTGTAAAATGTCCCCGGGGTTTCCCAACAGTGGTATTAGAGGGACTTGCAAGCCTCGAACGATGTTTTATGCTTTTCTTTCATGCTCACATGCCATATCTCTATTTTCGTAAATAGCATGATGCATGGCAATCAATTTTTCTAAAAGTAGAAAAATTAGGGTTTCTTGTTTCTATCATCCTCTCAATCTCTTTTGGATTTTTGGACTATTTTTCTTGTTTGATTTAAAGATCAAAGGCGCACGTAATTTTGTCAAGTAGGACGGGCATTGTGTCTCCGGACTGGCCAGGTCTCTTGATATGACAAAATTGCCAGCCGAAAGGATCTCTGAAATCGTCTTGAAAAATAAATCACAATTAACCAAAAGATTTGTGAGAAGAAGATGAGAAGAAGAGACTAGTTTTATGAAAAAGTAAAATTTCTGATTTTATGTTTTTCATGAGCATGTAGAATTGCATGAGTAAATACCTTGATTGTGCATGATGTTGTGATCATTAGTCAAGCCACCTTTGCATGCCTGTGGTGTATCCTCGTGAGGCCTGCGTGCTGCTTTTCTTTTTTCAAAGAAGAAGATTACGGTTGCGCATGTACTTGGAGCTTGGCGCATGCATCGAAGGAAGAGTCGCAACAAGCTTGCATAGTGGCGCAAGTTTGGCCTGGCCGAACCCTTGGGTTTGTGTGCTAGCTAACTTGGCTTCTTGCATGGTGGCGCATCCTCCACAAAGAAAGACCATGGCATTGGCCGAACCTTTGGGGTCTACCCTTAGGGTTTGTGAGCTAAACCATGTTGAAAGGACCTTGGAGCCGACCTTTGGGGTCTACCCTTATGCCCCTTAGGCGCCAATGGGGTTGGGTCTCTCCCCATTATACCCTTTTAGCCTCTCATCTCTTCATGAGAACTTGTTATTGGGCCTCATTGGATAATGAGCTAGCCCAAACTCCATTACATGGGTTGATTAAGCACTTGGATCCAATCCAATGCAACCCTAATTCAAATGTGACCAACCATGGTCAAATACGGGTCAACCTGCCAAAAATAAAGTTTGGCTCCAATAATATTCTTCCATCTCATCAGGCCCATTGGCGCTGATGAAATCTCCCAATTAGATCCGAGTTATCCAATAACTCGATCATAAGGCTTCCCGATCAATGCGAGAACTCAAGTATCAAGGTGTGCGACCCTGTAGGTTCCTCTGACGCTGGCAGTGCTGACCAAAGGTCACCACAAGCAGTGAGTGGCACGTAGCAGTGCATCGCTGCTACCCAGGTCATTGGAATGGATATCGACATCGACATCCCCATCATCGCAACTAGGTACAGATGCATTACAGTCTCTTTGCCGAACTGATATCCGATTGGACAAGTGTGTCACCACTTGTTTTCATCCAATCACATGGCTATGACTAAATCAGGTTCTTACCTGGGTATGGCCATACACTTTCAGTCATAGAACCATAGAGGAGCTCCATGGATATCATGCTTCCCAAAGGAAGGGGCAAATCCTATGTCTGTCCATTGACCTTCTCATATGGGTCGTGACACGCTCAATGACAACCTTTATGACCTTCCAACTACGGCAAGGTGTTAGGTTGCATCAAAGCAAGTCTCTAACCATATAGAATGATCAATGACCTCAAGTCAAGGGATCAATGCATCTCCTGTCACTTATGAGGATAACTCATGACACCAAGTCATAGCCTCATAGCGGGTCTATCCAGTATATCCTCCCATGATATACCCATGTGTCTGCGTTAGCACCCCGTGCCCTAACCAGCCCACATACCTGTCTCATAAGTGTAACATCCCTCAGAATCACACCCCACACGCATACAAGTAAAATATGGGGTTTCAAAAACCCTCCACAAAACGGCGGTAGTATCCAGCTAAGCCCAGAAAACTTCTGACCTCAGTCGCTGTAGTTGGTCTTCCCCAGTGAAGAATGGCCTCCACCTTCACTGGATCCACAGACACACCCTGGTCAGAAATAATGTGTCCCAGAAAGCCAATCTGATGTAACCAGAACTCACATTTGCTGGCCTTAGCATACAGCTGCTTCAGCCGCAAAATCTCCAGCACCTTGCGCAAATCCTGAGTGTGATCTTGCGCATTCTTGGAGTAGATCAGAATATCATCTATGAAGACGACCACACATTTGTCCAGAAGTTCATGAAATACTCTGTTCATCAGATCCATAAACACTGCAGGGGCTTTTGTCAGTCCAAAAGGCATAACAAGAAACTCATAGTGCCCATACCTGGTCCTGAATGCAGTTTTAGGTACATCCTCCTCCTGAACTCTCAACTGATGATAGCCAGACCTCAGATCAATTTTAGAGAATACAGTAGCACCCTGCAACTGATCAAAGAGATCATCAATACGGGGTAATGGGTACTTATTCTTAACGGTCACTTGGTTGAGTTGACGGTAGTCGATGCACATGCGCAAAGTACCATCCTTCTTCTTCACAAATAACACAGGTGCTCCCCATGGAGAAACACTGGGTCGAATATACCCCTTCTCTAATAGTTCTTCCAGTTGCTTTTTCAGCTCTGTCAGTTCTGAAGTTGCCATCCTGTAAGGAGCTTTAGATATCGGTGCCGTGCCTGGCAACAACTCGATACCAAACTCAACTTCTCTGCTGGGTGGTAACCCAGATAAATCATCAGAGAAGACGTCAGTAAACTCTCTTACCACAGGAATTTTAGCCAGATCCAAATCAGGCTCAGTCTGCACCTTGACATGCGCCAGATACCCCTTGCAGCCCTGGGCTAAAAGCTTCCTGGCCTGCAGATTTGATATCACCAAAGGCTCCTGTTCTGAAATCCGGCCTTGGATAACCAATTGCTGTCCATCACTTAGATGCAGAGTAATTAACTTTTCAAAATAATCTAAAGTAGCATGATAGGCAGACAGCCAATCCATGCCCAGAATGATGTCATAGTCTTTCATAGGAAGACTAATCAAATCAATAGGTAAATCATAACCTTCAACCTTAATCAAACAGTCAGGATATGCTATATCTGTAGATACAGCCTCACCCGTAGGTGTATGAACAGAACTACAGAAATCAGAACTGACAGACAGAAAATCAGAATTTTCAGAATCCAAACGGATAGTCTACATCGGAAACAGAAAGGCCACAGAAGGCCTGATGACCACAGAAGGTCTGACCCCACCTCTGCCGAGGACGAGACATGCATGCATATCAGAAACAGAATGGTAGAGGAGGTATCAGTGGGTGGCCCCCGTCTTGTCAGGACGTGGCACTCTGGCCTCCAAAACCCAGAACAGAATGGTAGAGGAGGTATCAGTGGGTGGCCCCCGTCTTGTCAGGACGTGGCACTCTGGTCTCCAATACCCAGAACAGAATGGTAGAGGAGGTATCAGTGGGTGGCCCCCGTCTTGTCAGGACGTGGCACTCTGGTCTCCAATACCCAGAACAGAATGGTAGAGGAGGTATCAATGGGTGGCCCCCGTCTTGTCAGGACGTGGCACTCTGGTCTCCAATACCCAGAACAGAATGGTAGAGGAGGTATCAGTGGGTGGCCCCCGTCTTGTCAGGACGTGGCACTCTGGTCTCCAATACCCAGAACAGAATGGTAGAGGAGGTATCAGTGGGTGGCCCCCGTCTTGTCAGGACGTGGCACTCTGGCCTCCAATACCTATAACGGAACAGAAATAGTGTCTCAAGGGTCGTAGTAGACTATCAGCACCATTACAGCGCCACAGAAGGAGGGTAAGAACACAGAAGAGTGCTACACTAGGGCATAATTTTACAGAACAGATTATACTGAAACGGAGGAGTAGGACCAACCACTACTTAATTCTTACATCATGCCCAAAGTCTGACAAACCAGAAAATGACACACCCCAATATCCAGTCCTTAACAAATTACAATTTGCAGAAAATCAAAGCTGAACACACTTCATAATTTTTACCATCAACCAGAAGTAATATATGAGTGAATTCCTTAGATTTCATGCAACTATCCTTAATTCATGTCAGACCAGTCTATGTTCTCACAAAGGTTATAACACATTCAAAGTTTTCAGAAAATTCACAACATATAAACAGAACAGAAAATATTCACATAACAAACAATTAAACATAGAACAGAAACTATTCATGAAATAATTTCCTCAAAATTCCTAAAACCGTGAGCTATAAAATTACTGTAAGGGCGCCAGTTTCAGAACCTTAACAGAACTTACAAATTTCATGTAAATAATTTCAGTCCACCACTACAGATAATTTTAATTACACGTTCGTGAAGAAAATTGACAAAAGCCCCAAAATTGGCTCGAACCATGATTTTCGAAAATTCCTAAGTTCTTAGTTAAATCCCCAATTTTGTTTTCTCTAAAATTTCTCATCAAGCAAATAAATTTTAGAAGAACTACAGACCACAATTTAAGAGATTAAACCATACAGGCTAAATTTTTCTCACAATGGAATATTCGTCTAACCAAAACATAGCAGATTTATATTGTCAGATTGCAACATATATTTTTGGTCCAATTTCGAACCAAAGCTAGTCAATATTATATTCAAAATGAAGCTCTCTGAATCTAGTTTCCAATAAAACTGGTTTCGCAAAATTTCGAATTGTAGGCAGGAAGATATAAGGGTTCGAACATAGGTGGGTCAGAATTTCAGATTTCAAGAAAACAGATTCATATATCAGAATTACGACATATATTTCAGATCCAATAACTAATCAAAAATAGGCGTTATGGGAGTCAAAATGAAGCTCTTCAAGCCTACGGTCTAATAAAACTGGTTTCACAGGATTTCGAGCTATACCTAGGGAGATACGAGAGTTCGAACACAAAAGGGTCAAGATTCTAGATTTTCAGAAAACAGATTTCGTAAGTTATATAACAATGCCGATTGCAACACGAATATAGTTCAGATGTGGTCGATATTACATAAGAATCAAAGCTGAGCGAATCTAGTTTCATACAAAATTTGTTTCGTGTGATTTGGATCTATAGATCATGAGATATTGCGGTTAAAGCACAGTAAGGTCAGATTGGCGACTACAATTTTCAGCAAGACAAAATTTCTGAATCATCATGCATATTCAGATCCGACCTATAGAATAAAAAAACACAGGATCTACTTGCAGATTTTTGGTTCATACAGATAATTATTGCAAATAGGATTAGACTCCTTAGGATCGAATTACTCACCGAAAATCGCCCACAGAAAAAAAAACGCCACAACAGAGGGTCAGGGATCTCCAGGAACTTCGTCCACCACCAGTCTGCCACCACCAGCGTCAGAAATTTGCAGGAGGCGCCAAACACAGTAAGGGGCGACAACCACAGGCGGCTAGGGCAAGAAAACAACAAAAATCGTGAGGGAGAGGAGCTCTCACGATATTTCTCTTTTTCTCCCACTCCAAACGGATCCAAGATCCAATAACCCAGTTAACTTAAGTGAAAATCGGTTTTAAGGGCTCACCTGGGCTTAACCACCATGCGCCACTCCAATAACACAGAAATATGCGCCACCATGGTGGAAGAATTCCAGGAGCAAAGAGTCAAGGTTGAGGGTTCGAAGCCCCAACCAAAATAATTATTTTTGCCCTGTAGGAAAAAGTCCTACAATTAGGCAAAAATCCCAAAACTTTAACAGATAAAAATACAGAAACAGAATTTCTAACCTTAACTCGTAATTCAGAAACTCGAGGGCGTTACAATAAGCACCATAGTTGTCCCATGTCCACTAAGGTACATTGACTGGGGATCTTTATTTGAGCACAGATCCAATCTGTCTCTAGGGACATTATCATGTAAGTACACAATCGCAGGTGTAGACAGACAATGATAACGACAATGCCATAATAATATATAAATATCAATGTCAAGTAGTACACAAGTTGACCAAAGCTAGGTCCTAGGGCATATACACCAACAATCTCCCACTTGCACTAAGACCTAGAAGTTGAGGAGTCTCAACCCCATATCTCTAGCGTGACCATCATGCTTCTGCTGCGCCAAAGCCTTGGTCAATGGGTCTACTAGATTGTTATCTGTGTCTACTCTGCTAATCTTGACATCACCTCTGTCTATGATCTCTCTGATCAGGTGAAATCTTCTGAGTATGTGTTTGGATCTTTGATGAGACCGTGGTTCCTTAGCTTGTGCAATTGCTCCATTGCACTAGGTACCGCTTGAAGATCACATAAGAACTTTCTTATCCAAACAGCTTCCTTGGCTGCCTCAGAAGCAGCTACATACTCAGCTTCGGTTGTAGAATCTGCTATGGTAGATTGCTTGAAGCTCTTCCAGCATACAGCGCCTCCATTTAACTTGAACACATAGCCGGCTTGCGATCTAAAGTCGTCAGGGTCAGACTGGAACGAAGCATCAGTGTAGCCCTGTATACTGAGCTCTTCTTGTCCCCCATAGACCAAGAACAGATCCTTAGTTCTTCTCAGATATTTCAGGATGTTCTTTACAGCCACCCAGTGCTGCAGACCTGGATTGGATTGGTATCGGCTGGTTATGCTCACAGCATATGCCACATCTGGTCTAGTACACAACATTGCATACATGATCGATCCTACTGCCGAAGCATAAGGAATTCGACTCATGTCATCCCTCTCAGCCTGTGTTGTAGGACACTGGCTCTTTAAAAGAGTAAGGCCATGTCTCACTGGAAGGTATCCTTTCTTGGATTGCTCCATGTAGAACCTCTCCAGTACCTTATCAATGTAAGTACTCTGACTAAGGGCTAAGAGTCTCTTGGATCTATCCCGGTAGATCCTCACGCCTAGAATATAGGCGGCCTCCCCTAAGTCTTTCATCTTGAAACACTTCCCCAACCATGTCTTCACAGCTTGAAGACTAGGGATGTCGTTTCCGATGAGCAGTATGTCATCGACATACAAGACCAGAAAAATTACCAAGCTCCCACTGAATTTTCTGTATACACAGGCGTCATCTTCGCTTTTGATAAAGCCATAATCTCTCACGGCTTCATCAAATCGAAGATTCCAACTTCGAGATGCTTGCTTTAATCCATAAATGGATCTCTTTAGCCTGCAGATTTTACTAGCCTCTGCAGGATGGATGAAACCATCAGGTTGTGACATATACACATCCTCAGTCAGCTTCCCGTTAAGGAACGCTGTTTTTACATTCACATGCCATATCTCTATTTTCGTAAATAGCATGATGCATGGCAATCAATTTTTCTAAAAGTAGAAAAATTAGGGTTTCTTGTTTCTATCATCCTCTCAATCTCTTTTGGATTTTTGGACTATTTTTCTTGTTTGATTTAAAGATCAAAGGCGCACGTAATTTTGTCAAGTAGGACGGGCATTGTGTCTCCGGACTGGCCAGGTCTCTTAATATGACAAAATTGCCAGCCGAAAGGATCTCTGAAATCATCTTGAAAAATAAATCGCAATTAACCAAAAGATTTGTGAGAAGAAGATGAGAAGAAGAGACTAGTTTTATGAAAAAGTAAAATTTCTGATTTTATGTTTTTCATGAGCATGTAGAATTGCATGAGTAAATACCTTGATTGTGCATGATGTTGTGATCATTAGTCAAGCCACCTTTGCATGCCTGTGGTGTATCCTTGTGAGGCCTGCGTGCCGCTTTTCCTTTTGCAAAGAAGAAGATTAGGGTGGCGCATGCATCAAATGAAGAGGCGCAACAAGCTTGCATAGTGGCGCAAGTTGGGCATGGCCGAACCCTTGGGTTTGTGTGCTAGCTAACTTGGCTTCTTGCATGGTGGCGCATCCTCCACAAAGAAAGACCATGGCATTGGCCGAACCTTTGGGGTCTACCCTTAGGGTTTGTGAGCTAAACCATGTGGGAAGGACCTTGGAGCCGACATTGAGGACCAAGATAGAGGGAGGCTAGGCTAGGTCTATTTTAGGGGCTTGAGTCCTATGTCAAGAGTTGAATCTCCTTAGGCATGAGTTGATTCAATATCTTGAAAGGGCTTTGATCACATCATCATTTACTGCTTTCCCTATCTGATAAAAGCATGCCTGAAATGTTTTATCGTTATGTTATCACTATAGGAGAGCATGCCTGTATTGTTAGACATAAGATAAAACGTAGGATGATGAGACTTAAAAACCCTCAAAGAAATATCAAGTCTAGTAGCCTTCTAACGCGTAGCCCTCACTAAGCTATCGATCAGTGGAGTTGTGAATTGTTTCCCACCCTCGTGGGACACACCCACTTATCTTTAGAAAGTGCGTGGTGACAATGATTTCCCCAGTCCAGTTTTAACCTGGACATGCCTTCGCAAGGAAACTCGTTGGCCCTGGGCATAACGGTTAGGAATGGACTTGACTAGAAATTCACATGTGCTGGGCACATGGTGAAATTCTAGAGGCATCGTTGAAAGGTTAGGGTTTCATGTTGTATCTAGCCTTCGCTGGACATGAAACGCCTAGACTGTTTCAATAAAGGGAGTTAAGAACACTGCATTCCTCAGTTAGTGCCACAGTACCATAGTCCTCTATTTTTCTTTTGTTAGATAAAATTTCTTTTAAAAATTTTGCATATGTAGGCATTTGAAATAAGGCATTAGTAAATGGAATATTAATATATAACTTTTTCAACACTTCCAAAAATTTCCCAAACTACCTATCCAACTTAGCTTGCACAATCCTCTAGGGAAAAAGGATAGGTGGCCTATATGGTGGTAGTGAATTAGGTCTAGGAATATCAACTTCACAAGGCATATGTGACGGCTCATCCTCCTTGGAAGGTGGAGAGCTAGGATGGGATTGCACATGTGCAGGTTGTGATTCCAAAACTAGTTCACCGCTAGGTCTAACATTAGTCTCTTCCTCATCATCATCTAATGGTCCCCTGGGTCCTCTAACTATTTTCCACTCCTAGTTGTGATGGCATTACAATGTTCCCTAGGGTTAGGTTCAGGTTTGACAGGTAATTTCCCTGGGGGTCTATAAACTGTGCTAGCATGTGCTATCTGTGTCTCTAAAATCTTATTGTGAGCAACAACACCATCCAACCTAAAATTGATTTGTTTAAGACTTTCTGCAACTTCCTCGTTTTGTTTCATCTGAGCACACATAAATTTCTCAAACATGTCCTCTAAACTAGATTTTTGGGGTTGACCCTGGTTTGGTTGTCTCTGCTGATACCATCTATTTTCATTCTGTCCACTAGCATGATTGTTACTTCTCTCAGACAAGTTAGGGTGGTTTCTCAAACTAGGGTTGTAAGTATTAGAGTAAGGTCATTACTTCAACCTTGATTGTACCCCCCTACTGCATTCACTTGCTCACTATCCTGATCAACAATGACTTTACACTCGTCAGCATAGTGCCCATGATTTCCACATACATCACAAGTAATAGAAGAAACAGTAGCAGTTTGCATCTGAAAAGAATCAAAATGATTACACAAAGAATCTACCTTTTCTATCAGAGAGTGCCAACCATCACCATCATTCTTACCATGAGGAGGACGATACAACACTCCTCTCTCAGTAGTCCATTGGTTGTGGTTTAGTGTCATCTCTTCAATCAACGCATAGGCATCTTCAACGGTCTTCTTCATAAGTGCTCCTCCTACAGCAGCATCAACAGTTAAGCAAGTGTTGTAAAGCAAACCATTATAGAAAGTCTGAATTAAAACCCAATTTTCTAATCCATGAAGAGGGCACTTCCGTTGTAACTCATTGAAGTGCTCCCACGCTTCACTAAGTGATTTGTTATCCCTCTGTGCAAAGCCTGTGATCTCGTTCCTTAACTGAATCATTTTACTAGGTGAAAAGTATTTCAGCAATAAAGCCTTTGACAATTGCTCCCAAGTAGTGAATGTTCCAGTCGAATGAGAATGTAGCCAGGCTTTTGCTTGGTCCCTGAGGGAAAAAGGAAACAATCTTAGTCTAAGGGCATTATCAGACACACCATTAATTTTTATGGTTTCACAAAATTCAAGGAAAAGAGATAAGTGTTGATTTGGATTTTCCAGAGGAGAGCCTCCAAATTAGTTCTGTTGGATCATTGACAGGAATGCTGGTTTAATCTCAAAGTTGTTTGCATCAATTGCAGGCCTAGTAATGCTGTAACGAATTCCCTATGTATTCGGGGCTGCATAATCTCTAAGTGTCCTTCTTTCAGCCATGATTGATTCTTCTTCTCTCTCCTCTACAAACCTCAATTTCCTGCACAATCTAAGAGTTTTATTAATTTTAGGATCAAAAGGAACTAATGGTCCTGATCTAAGATTCCTGCACATAAATAAGTAGAAAGTCAGAAAAGTTCAGATTGTTCAGAAAATAAAAGAAAACTATAATCTATGACAGAAAATACTAAAAACAAAAACAAAAGGCTTAGTCTAGCAATACTATCAATTATATCAATATTAATAAAATCAAGGTCCCTGGCAAACGTGCCAAAAACTTGTTGTAGTCCACAAGAGCACGAATACTCGAAGTTATATTTAAGATATCGAACCACAGAGACCTCGTTGTTAAGTACCGACGAATTGAATTCTCACTAGCTAAACGAATCGAGAATGCTGAAAACAATGATCGAACGGTGTACGAAAAAAATTAGAGAGAAAGACTAGGACTAGGGGTTCATCCACCTTAATATTTATGACTAGATATAATGAAATGTTCATCAATCTATTATCGTTATGGTAAAGATATGACTTACTTAATAAAGAAATTAACTCGCTCTCGTGCAAGATCTATTCGATGTTTAATATAAGTAAATTTCAACAGAGAGATTAAGAATCACTCTCGTGCATTCCATCTCAATGTCGATATCTCAAGTAAAACTAAGCACTCTCGCACCTTAGTTTTACAAGTTTTACTTAAGGTTTTCAAACAATCCAATATCTATCTCTAGCATATTTTCATGTCTAAAACAATAATAATTTGTAGATCAAAACTTCAACAAGAATTAAACTTCTAAAATCTAAAGATAAGAGCACAACTAATCTGTTACGATAAATTCCTATCAAAAATTCTAGGGTTCCAAGTTCTATGAATCACCTCTCGGTCCATATAATAAAACTCCAACACATGTTAATGCATGAAACTAGGAAAGATTAAAGACCTTAATCTCTTAAGTAAAATTACCATACCAAGAATATATTGATGGAGTAAAAGTCATCGAATCATTAGAATATCAAGGGGATTAAACCCCCATGTCCCAAAAGAAAATTTTAAGCTAGCATGATGGAAAAATTATAGCAAAACATGGTTTTAGATTGATTAGAAATCAAAAGGGAGGAGTAAAAATTACAAAACAGGGCTGTAATCAAAATTACAGCCCGTAATTTGTGTAGAGTCAGGATGAACAGTGCACGCGACCACGTTTTTGTTGATTTCTCCCTTGATCGGACTCCTTTCACTCTAAAACTTATGTGGTGTGTTCTCCTTCTTATGGCAATGCTTCCTTGCAAATTTTGTGGCCGGAGATGGTCTGTGCGATGAACGGCGATGAACCCTAGTGCGGCGGCAATTTTTTGAAATTCTCGCTGAAGTGTTGATGAACATTGTTCCCTTTGCTTCAATAATCTTTCCCTCCTAATGCTGAGTCTTCCCATTTTTACGGATCTTCAATTGGTGCCATAAATCTCAAGAAATCATCTTTTGAAGCTTTCGGTAGAAAAATCAAAAAACTGGGCGCGGAATTACGGTACCGTGATGAACATTACGGTACTGTGATGAACATTACGGTACTGCCGTAATGGCTTCGGAGGTTTCAGTAAGGATTTCGTCTAAAATTACGGCACCATGAAAATCCTTACGGTAGTGCCGTAATTCTTCCGAAATCTCTGAAAGTTTCTGTATGAAATTGGACCTAAATTACGGCACCGTGGAAAGTGTTACGGCAGTGCCGTAATTTGTCCGAAATCCTCTGAAGTCTCTGCCCGATTCTGACCAAAATCACGGCACCGTAAAATTCATTACGGCAGTGCCATACCTAGTGAAGTATTGGATAAGACATATCCAATTTGATTTAGTACCTCATGTCTTAATTTCTTGGATTTCTCCAAAGTTATGTATTGGATAAGACATATCCATACCTAGTGAAGTATACAATACCTCCAAGTGCTTGTTTCCATGGGTCTGTACACATTGCTGTTTAATAGATCCAACAAGCAACTAACACTTCCACCGTTCTTGGTGAAGGTAGCATCTGTCATCTTGTCCATTAGACAAGACTCACATGTATCATAACCCTGAAAGAATAATGATCCCAATAGTCCATGGACTTTTGGGTGTGACTTTTGTCCTATGGATCAAGAGACAATGCAAAGAGATGGTATTGATTGAATCACTGGATTTGATCTATTCAGTGTTACACATAGAACTACAAACAATTATCAATTGTACCACTTCTATAGAACATCCCAGATTTAAAGAAATACCATTTATTTCAAACTGAAAATCCATTTAAAGCAATGGACATAATGTTCCAATATAAAAGTTGGTACATAATAGCAAAGTGCTAGCTTGAAGTCTTGAAGGCAGTGAGATGATATCAACAGCAACATCCAATGCTCCATTCCTGACTCAAAATCAATCCCACCAAGGCAGTAACACAATACCTGAAGCAGATGGATTATATCCCTTCATTGTGCCACGCTCTTCCTAGGGCCTTAATCCACCCTAAAATTTCCATACATTCCCAGCGAGGGATGGATACAACACTTAACCCTATCCTCTCAACAGCTGCCTCTAGTGATTCATCATGTTAGTGACATATGAAAAACTAGTCAAGTCTGTCCTGATTGTTATGCCCAGGGCCAACCTGCACCTTGCGAGGGCACGTCTATACTTGTGGTAGACTAAGATGCATATTGCCACCACGCGTCTTCCAATGATAGATGGGTGTGTCTCACGAGGGTGAGAAATAGTTCACAGTCCATCGATCGATGGCTACACCTCAGAAGGCTACCGACTTGATATTACGTGGCGAGTTTAATCATTAATTATTATTCTTTTCTAGCATGCAATTTTCCTATGGTGGCAGCAAATGGAAAAACACATCACAGGCATGCTATGGACAAAATAATAAACCATCACAGGCATGCTATGGACAAAATAATAAACCATCATCCAAAACACTCTCTCTATCAAATTTATGCTAAAATTGAGATCAAGTTTCATGATGATTTCATAGACCCTATCAGCTGGCAATTTTGTCAGATTAAGAGACCCGGCCAGTCCGAGGACACAATGCCCGTGCTACTTGACAAAATTATGTGCACATTTGCTCTTAAATCCATCATAAACACAATCCAAATTTCGGCCATAAAAAAATGATAAGAGAAGTTTAGATGAAAATGCCTTCTAGGTGAAACGCGCATGGGTGAAAGAGAAATTTTTAAAAACTTTTTCACACAAGCACATGTACACCTCGTGTTTCTCACAAGTACATCTAATACCACTGTTGGGGAATATCGGGTGTAATTTAAAATTTTGCAGTCCCAGGACGTAGTGGAAGAAGCATTATGCCTGAAACATATTCCTTTCCCAAGGATCCATGCGAGAGAGAGAACACAAGGATGTGATAGGGATGACACCTCTAATGCTTGTCAAGACAATGATGCCAAGTTGAAGATGCTCAAGTGCTCGTCCTCTGCAAGTATCCACGTGTCGACCTTCTCAACATTGCTCCCTTCCACGCATGGTGCTAGCCTCGGGAAGAGAAGATCACCTCTTGGAATCTCCTTCTTCTTCTCCCTTTGTTCTTCACGCCAACTGTTGGGGTATGCCCTTAAGGCTAATGTTTGAGGCCTTGGGATTGTATTAGTATCATGTAATAAACTCTTAAGTTTATAAAGGCATGGTTATTATTCAGGTTGTTACCTTGTCTGCTGTAATAAGTGTACTTCTGAATACTGTCTCAAAGCTGTTCAGCTAGGCTGACAGGCTATATGTCCTTAGTCGAGATATCTTGGTGAACATGAGACAGCCTTGATATGATTGAGACTAATATGAGTGCTAATCTTATAGGATGCTTCGAGCATGGAATAAGACGTAGACTCATGGGTACATTGGATGTACTGGACAGACCCTACTGGGATATTCCATTGCTTGTCACAATGTGAATGATCCTTGTAAGCAGCAAGTGGCACATGTCCTCTGACTTGAGATCACTTGTGTTTCTGAATGATGATTGTCATTGTCTTGAGGTAGTTCAATATCATTTGAAACATAATGATTATAGACTATCTTGGATGGTGAGCTTGAATCAGGTTAGGGCACTAGTGATAGACATAGGATTGCCGTCTCCTTGTTTAAGGAGTGTAGTGTTCTAAGGGCCCCCCTATATGAGATGATTGAGATAGTGTATGGCCATACCCAGATGACTATGTGCATCTGATCTAATCATGCTCATCGTATTGGAGTTACAAGCTTGACCCGCTTGTCCAATAAGAACATCCAGTGGCAAAGGACACATGTATGCCTTGTGAATTGAGTCACACTTGTGCTATGGTTTGGGAGTAGTCTTGGAAGACTCTTTCCTTTATATCGGGAGACAGTGATGTGTTGCTAGATACCCCTCACTGATCGTGATAACGTAAGTTATCGTTACCGACATTTAAAGGAAACCCTCAGGGTCGCACAATTTGGTGATATGGCTTCCTTAAGTCAGATCGTGTGGACTGAATTGTTTTGGTTCAGTTTAAAGAGATTTAATCTCTGATTGTAAGTGAGATCTGGTCTGATCATGTTTGATTGATTAGAGCTTTAGATCGGTAAGCTTCGATCGAGAGAGATGATGCTAGATCGATGCGATCAGAAGCGTCAGATGATGAATGGTCAGATCTAGGACCTTGGGGTCTAATTTGATCTAGACTTAATTTATGGGCTGATTTGGTTTCGCTATTGAACCAAGGATATTGAACCGGCTCATGGGTTGAGCGCTTGGTTCAAGAGGGAGAAGAGGTTGCGTTTGGTTCATGGAAACGTGAACGCCAACTCTTAATCGTTGCCAATTTTGGAAAGTTCCAAAAGCATAACGCATATGCGTTCATGGCTTGATGTCTCTCTAATGTTTTTCGGTTTTGCTTCTTGGACGTGGTTTTGGAACGGCTTGCTCGTGTGGAAGGCATCGTTCTTGCGCCAAGGAAGAAGAGCTCTCGAAAAGAAGGAAGCCCTTTTCATCTAATCTCCTACACACGGTTGGAAAAGCTTGGCAATCTTGCTAGCACAAGAGTTGCGCAAGGAGGAAGCTTTCATCCCTTGTGTGTGATTTCTTTGGAGAAGATCCCTTCGATCTTTCTTCTTCCAAGCCGCACCTTCCCATGGCCATGGTAATGAATCTCTCACTTGTTATTCAAGTTGATTATATGAAAGTATAGAATGCGATCTTATGTGGAAACCCTAATTCCGCTGCTATGAGAAAGAAACATATGACTTGCGCCCCCCTCATGAAAGGGGTTCTTCTCACAATAGGTTTTGCGCTCCCCTCCTGAAAGGGTTCCATCACCAACAAGACTCCTCCAAGGAGACACTCGGCCAACAAAGTAGAGGAGGAAGAATAGTGGCGCAACACCAAAGGAAGAGGGCGGCTAGGGTTTCAAGGCATGCACAACTCCAAGTTGCCTTGCCTCAAGAAGAAATTATGCACTTGTTGATCATCTAAAGAGGGGGCGCATACCCCTTCTTTTATAAGCTACCAAGCCTTACCGCCACCCCTCTTTTCTTAAGTGTTCATAGCGCAATTCCTCCAGGGAATTGCCGCAATACATCAGCCACATGCCTCCTTGAATTGGCGCATCATGAAGCTTGGAAAGAATCAAGCTTCTTGCCATATCAAGAGGAGTAATTTGAGTTCAATAATTATTTGGACATTCCTTATGTGATTGGCGCAAACCATGCTTGAATTAATCAAGCATGTTGATTGGATCACATGTTGATTGAACCATATGCTTGTCTATTTAGTCTTATGTGGGTTGCCCAATTGTGTGCTGTGCTGGGGCCTGCGTGCCTGGACTTAAAAAAATTGTAAATTAATTTGTGATCTGCGAATCACATTGTACTTAATTTATAATATGTTGTTGACCTGCGAGTCAATCTTGTCTAGATAGATCAAATGTACTTTGATTAGACAAGAACAAAGGCACACATCCAAGAGGGGCATTCACCTGGTGGTGCACCTGTGGTGCTCTTGGCGCTAGGGCACTGGGTTGGACCAGATGAGATGCAATGAAGCTCAAGTGAAGACTTAAGTAATATTAAGGTCTTACTAGGGTTCATGGGCTTTTACCACATAAGATCATGCTTTCTACTTATTGCTAATAATTAGAATTGCATATTTATGTTTATCTTCTGCTATAGCCATAGGACATGCCTGATAGTAAGAAGATAAAAGACCGTTAAAATCCAACGCTAACATATCAAGCTCGTAAGCCTTCTGACGCGAAACCTCACCTTTCTGACTATCGTTGGAGCCGTGTTGAACCCACTCAGTGGGCACGTCCATCTATCTTCAGACGGTGCTGGATTTCACCTGCGTGTTACAGAGTTGGGATTTATCCCCTCTCGTTGCTCAGCATAGCACGTGGTGGTCCAGGGAGTAGGTCAGGTCAGCTTGACCATGTAGACTACATATGTGGCGCATATGGTAGCACATGGAGGCAGCCATCTCTGGGATCAGAGACTGTGTTGTACCAACTCAGTTGGCACAGTCTGCTGGATTGCCAAGATGAAGGGGAATCGCACGGGTTGGCGATTGGCTGGGAGAGCCTACCAGAAACTAGTGCTTGTCATCTCTGTGCATCTTATCTCGCCTGAGCGGGACGCGGAGACCAAGTATGAAATCTGGATCCCATCTCACTAAAAGAGTGTTACTCTTTCGGACTGTTTACTGGATTTTTCAGTCAGACAAAATAGTGAGAAAAGAATCTTTCTTAAAGTCCTGGATTGATTCTGAAACATTGATACTAACCTTGCTGTTCTTGCTTGTTGTAGATTCCTGCAGCAACAAACACCATGAGCTTCAATGTGCGATCCCTACTGGAAAGGGAGAAGTTTGCTGGGCCGAACTTCTCTGACTGGTTCGGACACCTTAAGATCGTTCTTAAGGCAGAGAGGAAACTGTATGTCCTCGAGACGGCGATACCGCCGCAGCCCGCTCTGAACGCCGCAAGGGCGGTTCGGGATGCCTATGAAAAGCACGTCAATGATAGCATTGATGTCGCTTGCCTGATGCTAGCGTCTATGACGCCACCGCTGCAGCGTCAGCATGAGGATATGTCGGCTATAGAAATTATAGCGAACCTCAAGATGCTGTATGCTGCACAGGCGAGGACAGAACGCTATAATCTGACAAAGCTCTTCTTTCAGAGCAAACTGGCTGAGGGGAGCCCAGTGGGAGCTCACGTGCTCAAGATGATTGGGCACAAGGAGGCTCTGGAGAAACTGGGGCATACCGTCAACCAGGAGCTTGCTGTAGATATTATTCTGCAGTCTCTTCCGCCTTCTTTCGATGCGTTCATCATTAACTTTAATATGAACAAAATCGATTGTACGCCGGCAGAGCTGCTGAATATGCTCTTGACTACTGAGGAAACTCTGAAGGGCAAGCCTTCAACCTCTGTCTTAATGGTTCCTTTTAGGAACAAGAAGAAGGGGAAGAAGGGCAAGGCCCCTGTCAAGAATTACAGCAAGGCCCTGAAACAGAAGGTGAAGCGGTCGAAGGACAACAGGTGTTTCCACTGTGGCCAGCTGGGTCACTGGAAAAAGGACTGTAAAGCGCTCCAAGGAGATAAGAGGGGAAACATCGCTTCTGGCTCAGGTATATACGTGACGGAAGTCATGGTTTCATCTTCTTCTATATCATGGGTGTTGGACACTGCATGTGGAGTTCACATTTGTTCAAATGTGCAGGAACTCAAGAGAAGAAGGCAGGTGGGACAGCATGAGGTAGACCTACGCGTTGGAAACGGGGCACGGGTTGCTGCGGTTGCTGTAGGAGACTATTTCATTACTTTACCATCTGGCATTGTATTAGAATTAAACAATTGTTATTTTGTACCCAGTATTACCAAGAATATTATCTCTATTCCTGCTCTTGTCAGGAAAGGATTTGCCTTTGAATGCAAGATTTCAAAGTGTATTTTGACTTATGATAATATTGTGTATGCCACTGGTTCAATTAACAATGGGTTATTCATGTTGGACATGGAATATTCTATACAAAACATTGATAATAAGAAAGCCAAGTATGCTGATGACAGCACCTTGCTATGGCATAGTCGTTTAGGCCATATAAACGAGAAGCGCATTAAGCGGTTGCATGAACATGGACTGCTGGGATCATTCTCCTATGAGGAGATTGATACATGCAAAGCTTGTTTGATGGGTAAAATGACGAAGTCTCCTTTTCCTCACAAAGGTCAGAGGACTTCAGGTTTACTTGACCTTATACACAGTGATGTGTGTGGGCCATTTAGTAAACATGCCAGAGGTGGCTATCAGTACTTCATTACCTTTACTGATGATTTCAGTAGGTATGGGTATGTCTATTTGATGAGACATAAAAGTGAATCTTTTGACAAGTTCAAAGAGTTCAAAAATGAAGTACAAAATCAGTTAGGCAGAAATATCAAGGCACTTCGTTCTGATCGAGGTGGTGAATACCTAAGTCATGCATTTACTGACTATCTGAAAGAGTGTGGGATTATCTCACAGCTCACTCCGCCAGGAACACCGCAATGGAATGGTGTGTCCGAGAGGAGAAATAGAACGTTACTTGATATGGTTCGTTCTATGATGAGTCAGGCTACTCTTCCATACTCCTTTTGGGGTTTTGCACTGGAAACAGCTGCAAAGGTACTAAACCGAGTGCCATCCAAGGCAGTTTCAAAGACGCCATATGAGTTATGGTACGGGAAACAGCCTAGCTTGACGTTTATCAGGATCTGGGGTTGCGAGGCTTATGTCAAAAAGCTCGCCTCTGGGAAACTAGAGAGCAGATCTGATAAATGTATCTTTGTCGGTTACCCTAAGGAAACTAAGGGTTATTATTTCTACGATCCCAAAGAGAACAAGATATTTGTTGCTCGGACGGCCATATTTCTTGAGAAGGAGTTTCTTCTGCAAGAGGCCTGTGGGAGAGAAATAAAGCTGGATGAGATTCCAGAGGAAGGACAAAGTAGTCAGGCAGAGTTGGATGTGCCTGAGCCAGTAGATCAGGTTACTGAACAACCTGAGGCTCAGATATCACGGGAACCGCGAAGATCGGGTAGGATCCATCGACAGCCTGAGCGCTATGACGGAGTCTACATCATTGATAATGATGAACCCCTAACTTATGCGGATGCGGTCAGTGGACCGGAGTCAGCTAGATGGCTTGATGCTATGCGAGCCGAGATGGACTCCATGTCAGATAACCAAGTCTGGGATTTGGTTGATCCGCCTCCGGGAGTAATCCCTATAGGCTGTAAATGGATCTTCAAGAAGAAGATTGACATGGACGGTAACGTGGTTACCTATAAAGGCAGGCTAGTTGCGAAAGGTTTCAAACAAATCTACGGGATAGATTATGATGAAACTTTCTCTCCTGTAGCCATGTTTAAGTCTATTCGGATTCTTTTCGCGATAGCAGCATATTACGACTATGAGATCTGGCAAATGGATGTGAAGACAGCTTTCCTTAATGGAAATCTGGATGAGGATGTGTATATGACACAACCGGAAGGTTTCACTAATCCAGCAGATCGTCATAAAATATGCAAGTTAAAGAAGTCCATTTATGGACTTAAACAAGCATCAAGAAGCTGGAATATTCGTTTTGATGAATCAATCTCTGAGTTTGGTTTCATCAAGAACGAAGATGACCCGTGTGTATATAAGAGGTTTAGTGGGAGCGTAATTACATTCCTAATCCTCTACGTCGATGATATCTTAATCATTGGAAATGATATTCCTGAACTGCATGCTGTTAAGGCATGGTTAGGAAAATGTTTCCAGATGAAAGATCTAGGAGAAGCAGCCTATGTATTAGGTGTCAAGATCTACCGGGATAGATCTAAGAGGCTTCTCGGGCTGTGCCAGAGTACTTACATCGATAAGGTCCTGGAGAGATTCCATTTAGAGAATTCTAAACGTGGATATCTTCCAGTCAGACATGGTCTGAATCTTTCGAAGAGTCAGTGTCCACAAACACAGACTGAGAAAGATGAAATGGACAATACGCCTTATGCTTCGGCTATTGGGTCCATTATGTATGCGATGTTGTGTACTCGCCCAGACGTCGCTTACGGGTTAAGCGTGACCAGTCGATTCCAAAGTAATCCAGGTTTGGCGCACTGGATTGCGGTCAAGAACATTTTAAAATATCTGCGGAGGACCAAAGATATGTTCTTGATATATGGTGGTCAGGAAGAACTCAGTATAGAGGGATATACTGACGCTTCGTTCCAGTCGGACCAGGATGATTTCCGATCGCAATCAGGCTATGTTTTTAGCTTGAATGGTGGAGCAGTGGTGTGGAAGAGTTTCAAACAGTCAACTGTTGCTGATTCCACAACAGAAGCCGAGTATGTTGCAGCCTCGGAAGCATCTAAGGAGGCAGTGTGGATTCGTAAGTTCGTGAGAGAACTTGGTGTCGTTCCTTCGAGTGCAGATCCTTTGGTTATCTTCTGTGATAACACTGGAGCCATCGCACAAGCAAAGGAACCGCGGTCGCACCAGAAGTCCAAGCACATACAGAGACGGTTTCACTTGATCCGGGAGATCATTGATCGAGGCGAGATCAAAATATGCAAGGTTCATACAGATGACAATCTGGCAGACCCACTTACCAAGCCTCTGGCGCAGCAGAAGCATGTGAAGCACTGTAATAATATGGGTTTGAGATTTCTCAACCATTAGATTAAGTGCAAGTGGGAGATTGTTGGGGTATGCCCTTAAGGCTAATGTTTGAGGCCTTGGGATTGTATTAGTATCATGTAATAAACTCTTAAGTTTATAAAGGCATGGTTATTATTCAGGTTGTTACCTTGTCTGCTGTAATAAGTGTACTTCTGAATACTGTCTCAAAGCTGTTCAGCTAGGCTGACAGGCTATATGTCCTTAGTCGAGATATCTTGGTGAACATGAGACAGCCTTGATATGATTGAGACTAATATGAGTGCTAATCTTATAGGATGCTTCGAGCATGGAATAAGACGTAGACTCATGGGTACATTGGATGTACTGGACAGACCCTACTGGGATATTCCATTGCTTGTCACAATGTGAATGATCCTTGTAAGCAGCAAGTGGCACATGTCCTCTGACTTGAGATCACTTGTGTTTCTGAATGATGATTGTCATTGTCTTGAGGTAGTTCAATATCATTTGAAACATAATGATTATAGACTATCTTGGATGGTGAGCTTGAATCAGGTTAGGGCACTAGTGATAGACATAGGATTGCCGTCTCCTTGTTTAAGGAGTGTAGTGTTCTAAGGGCCCCCCTATATGAGATGATTGAGATAGTGTATGGCCATACCCAGATGACTATGTGCATCTGATCTAATCATGCTCATCGTATTGGAGTTACAAGCTTGACCCGCTTGTCCAATAAGAACATCCAGTGGCAAAGGACACATGTATGCCTTGTGAATTGAGTCACACTTGTGCTATGGTTTGGGAGTAGTCTTGGAAGACTCTTTCCTTTATATCGGGAGACAGTGATGTGTTGCTAGATACCCCTCACTGATCGTGATAACGTAAGTTATCGTTACCGACATTTAAAGGAAACCCTCAGGGTCGCACAATTTGGTGATATGGCTTCCTTAAGTCAGATCGTGTGGACTGAATTGTTTTGGTTCAGTTTAAAGAGATTTAATCTCTGATTGTAAGTGAGATCTGGTCTGATCATGTTTGATTGATTAGAGCTTTAGATCGGTAAGCTTCGATCGAGAGAGATGATGCTAGATCGATGCGATCAGAAGCGTCAGATGATGAATGGTCAGATCTAGGACCTTGGGGTCTAATTTGATCTAGACTTAATTTATGGGCTGATTTGGTTTCGCTATTGAACCAAGGATATTGAACCGGCTCATGGGTTGAGCGCTTGGTTCAAGAGGGAGAAGAGGTTGCGTTTGGTTCATGGAAACGTGAACGCCAACTCTTAATCGTTGCCAATTTTGGAAAGTTCCAAAAGCATAACGCATATGCGTTCATGGCTTGATGTCTCTCTAATGTTTTTCGGTTTTGCTTCTTGGACGTGGTTTTGGAACGGCTTGCTCGTGTGGAAGGCATCGTTCTTGCGCCAAGGAAGAAGAGCTCTCGAAAAGAAGGAAGCCCTTTTCATCTAATCTCCTACACACGGTTGGAAAAGCTTGGCAATCTTGCTAGCACAAGAGTTGCGCAAGGAGGAAGCTTTCATCCCTTGTGTGTGATTTCTTTGGAGAAGATCCCTTCGATCTTTCTTCTTCCAAGCCGCACCTTCCCATGGCCATGGTAATGAATCTCTCACTTGTTATTCAAGTTGATTATATGAAAGTATAGAATGCGATCTTATGTGGAAACCCTAATTCCGCTGCTATGAGAAAGAAACATATGACTTGCGCCCCCCTCATGAAAGGGGTTCTTCTCACAATAGGTTTTGCGCTCCCCTCCTGAAAGGGTTCCATCACCAACAAGACTCCTCCAAGGAGACACTCGGCCAACAAAGTAGAGGAGGAAGAATAGTGGCGCAACACCAAAGGAAGAGGGCGGCTAGGGTTTCAAGGCATGCACAACTCCAAGTTGCCTTGCCTCAAGAAGAAATTATGCACTTGTTGATCATCTAAAGAGGGGGCGCATACCCCTTCTTTTATAAGCTACCAAGCCTTACCGCCACCCCTCTTTTCTTAAGTGTTCATAGCGCAATTCCTCCAGGGAATTGCCGCAATACATCAGCCACATGCCTCCTTGAATTGGCGCATCATGAAGCTTGGAAAGAATCAAGCTTCTTGCCATATCAAGAGGAGTAATTTGAGTTCAATAATTATTTGGACATTCCTTATGTGATTGGCGCAAACCATGCTTGAATTAATCAAGCCTTACACGCCTCCATACCAGCCCAAGGCATCCAAGATAGTTTCCTAATAAGAAAACCAAATTCCACTAGGATTTATTCATGTCAATTGGTGCCAATTCCATGTATGGAATTAAGCCACGCACCAATGATGAATCCTACTCCCTTTAGGATTCCAATCTTGCCTCAATTAGATTTAATCCACAATCCCTAATTGGATTTCGATTTCAACACTAATTAGGTCCATGAATAAAATCCTTATTTGAGTAGGATTTGCGCCCAACACAATGGGCCTTATCCAAATCCAATTCTCATTAGGATTTGAATCCTAGTTGGATTAGGATTCGCGCCCAACCACTATGGGCCTTATCCTTAACCAAACTCGTATTAGGATTTGAATCATAGTTGGATTAAGATTCGTGCCCAACCACTATGGGCCTTATCCATAACCAAACTCTTAATTAAATTAGGATTCCAACTCCTAGTTGGAATAGGATTCTAAATCCTAATAGGATTAGGATTTCAACTCCTAATTAATTTAGGATTCCAGCTCCTAGTTGAAATAGGATTCCAATTCCTAGTAGGATTAGGATTCCAACTCCCAATTAAATTAGGATTCCAACTCCTAGTTGGATTAGGATTCCAATTCCTAATAGGATTAGGATTCCAACTCCTAATTAAATTAGGATTCGAATCCATTATGGTTTATAGTCCCAAGTCCAAGTTCAACCCCCATACAGAGTACATACTTGGCCAGGATATACATAAACCTATGAATCCCAATTGGACTCAGATTCAACCATGAATCTGTCTTGGACTTCGAATCAGAATGAACTCAAATATATTCCAAGATATCCAGATCAAAATACAACAACAAGAGTCTGTTGCGTGTGACCCAGTAGGATCCACATGACGATGGCAATGATGAATAAACATCATAAGTAGTGAGAGTTTCTAGCAACACATCACTACTACACTTGTCATATGACTAAAGTCATCGTGGCAATCAACTCCCTAACAAGCAACGAGGATTCCCATGCATTCTACATCCCTTTGCCTGAACTGATATCCTGCCATTGGATTAGTCTCATATTTGTTAATCCAATCTTTTGGTCATGACATAAATAGAATGGCCATACATTCCAGTCATGCACCAATGAGGTGAGGCGCCCCAAAGTGGATATCATGCTTCCAATTAAGGAAGGGGCAAATCCTACTATTGGTCATCCATATCTCCATATGATTTATGATATGCCCAATGACAATTGTTTTGATCACCCATTTACGGAGAGACGTAAAACTATATCGAAATATATCCGTCATCATATCTAGACATGAATACCTCAAGCCTATGGATCAATGCAAACCTCTTGCATGTGAGATTGACCTGTTGACTAGATAAGTGAATCCCCATGGTGGGTCACTCTAGTGAATCCAATGCACCCGTATGTTTGCGTTACTGTGCCCCGTACCTAACCAGCCCATACACTAGTCTCACATGCACCAAAGCTGTCCCATATCGGCTAAGACACCTTGATTGGGGATTACTTTTGAGAATGGTTCCAACCAAACTCCTGGGACATTATTTATGCAATTCAATTCATCAACGCAAGTAAAGCAATCTTCATAATAATGACCATGCCTTTATCAATAATATCAATTCTATCAAAGTACATTCAAATAATGTCGGACAATGTCCATACATTAGTTTGTAGGGCATAAACATACTAATTACTACCAACTAAAGTAGACGAGGGAATCTGAAGCTAGTGCATGGGCTGGGCCTTCTAGGCTGCAACTGGGCCTTCTGGGCAATGACTGGGCCGTCAAACCATCTTGGAGCATGCGGTGATGAAACAACAGAATTTGCTAATGGTGGGCTGATTCATCACTGTGCTAGCTTGTTCTTGGGCCATGTTGGTCAATTGGTTGTGGTAGCGATCATTGACTAGGGCTTCAGGTGGCCAGGGTGCCAAGCACATGGGTCGCAACACCTCTGTATGGGCTGATAATGGATTGATGGCACCCAGGAATCGATCTGGTGGTTGACTTAAACGTTGAGATCACCTTATCGTGATTGTGTTGGGCCCCCTTGAACTTTTTAAGGGATGTAGAACCTTATCTGGAGGGAAGTCCACATAATAGCCGTGTTTCTCTGGTTCTGGAGCTGCCATGGAGGGTCCTCCTACATCAATCCCCCTTGGATTGAAGAGTTCTCCTCCAGAGAACTAAGGGGATGCTCATCAGTGGCGACAGGCTCCTCCAACGAGTCGTGGTAGGGAATAAGGTCCGCGTTGTTGAAGACAGGGTGGATCCCCATGCGCTTCGATAGATCGAGGACATAGGCATTGGATCCTACCCGCTGTAGTACCACATAGGGCCCCATGTACCATGCCTGTAGCTTAAAATGCGCCCGATTTGCCACTCGCTCAGGGTGGATGTGCACCCTCACAAGATCACCTGCACTAAAGTGGAGTGGCCTACGGTATTGAAAGTAACCCTAGGTCACATACACATATAAAATTTTTCGCATGACTAGGTCCAAAATCGAATGACTTAAACATATGATCAACATATGAAGGCTTGTATAGAACAAGTGAGGATGTTACCATGGCCATGAGAGGCGGCTTGGAAGAAAAAGGGCGAGCGGCTCTTCTCCAAAGGAATCACACACAAGATGGATTTTCGCTTCTTCCTTGTAATCCTTGTGCTAGCAAAGATCCAAAGAGTCTTTGATCGTGTGAGGAGATGTCCTCTTCTTGCTGGCCGCACTACTCCCTCTCTTGGCGTGAAGACGAACCAAAAAAAACCCGAGAGGAGCAAGGGGCGAGAGGGGCGTTCATACATTCGAAAACATGGGACGTTTCTCAAGAGAAAAATCGGCTTCCAAATATAGTAAGTGTTTAACTCCCCATGAAGCCATCGAAACTCCTCTCCCCTTTGAACCATGCGTTCACTTAAGTGAACCGGTTCAATTCCATTTGGCTCAAGGACCAAATCGAACCAGCCATGGTCTTGATCTCTTTGAACCTCATGATTCAAGATCTAACCACACATCTCAATGAACCTCTTGATCTCTACGATCAAGCATCAATTTTCCTGATCGAAGCTTACTGATCATATGTCCTAATCAATCAAACATGATCAGACTAGATCTTATTTCCGATCAGAGTTTAAATTGCTTTAAACTGAACTAGAATAATTCCAGTCCACACGATCTGACATAAGTAAGCAATATCATCAAATTGTGCGACCCTAAGGGTTTCCTTCAATGTCGGTAATGATAACTTACGTTATCACGATCAGAGAGGGGTATCTAGCAACACATCACTGTCTCCCGATATGAAGGAAAGAGTCTTCCAAAACTACTCCCAAACCACAGCACAAGTGTGAATCCAATTCACTCAGTATACATGCTCCCTTTGCCACTGGATGTTCTCGTTGGACAAGCATGTCAAGCCTGTAATTCCAACACGATGAGAATGGTTAGATCAGATGAACATAGTCATCTGGGTATGGCCATACTCTTTCTCAACCATCTCATCCAGGGGGCCCCTTTAGAACATCACACTACAACTAGGAGAGGCAATCCTATATCTATCACTAGTGTCCTAACATGATTCATGCCCACTATCCAAGATAATCCTTAACCATTATCTTTCAAATGATATTGAACTACCTCAAGACAATGTCAATCATCACTTAGAAACACAAGTGATCTCAAGTCAAAGGGAATATACCACTTGCTTGCTTATAAGGATTTATTCACATTATGACAAACAATTGAATATCCTAAGTAGGGTCAGTCCAGTACATCCAATGCACCTATGTGTCTAAATCTTATTCCATGCTCGAAGCATCCTATAAAATCAGAACACATATTAGTCTCAATCATATCAAGGCTGTCTCATGTTCACCAAGATATCTCGACTAAGGACAACTCTGAATGTCAGCAAAGCTGAACATCATTGAGACATTACTCAGAGGTATACATACAGCAGCAAATAATGCAACAATCTGAATAACAACAATTGCCTTTATAAACATATACATAGTTTATACATGATACTGATAATAGCCCAAGGCCTCAAACATTAGCCTTAAGGGCATACCCCAACAATCTCCCACTTGCACTTAAACTAAAGGTTGAGAAATCTCAAACCCATATTATTACAGTGCTTTTCATGCTTCTGCTGCGCCAGAGGCTTTGTAAGCGGGTCAGCTAGATTGTCATCTGTATGTACCTTGCAGATCTTGATCTCTCCTCGATCTATGATCTCACGGATCAAATGAAACCTTCTCTGTATGTGCTTGGACTTCTGGTGTGACCATGGTTCCTTTGCTTGTGCAATCGCTCCAGTGTTATCACAGAAGATAACTAATGGATCTGCACTCGAAGGAACAACACCAAGTTCTTGAATGAACTTACGAATCCACACTGCCTCCTTTGATGCTTCTGAGGCTGCAACATACTCGGCTTCTGTTGTGGAATCAGCAACAATTGATTGTTTGAAACTCTTCCACACCACTGCTCCTCCATTCAAGCTAAAAACATAGCCTGACTGCGATCGGAAATCGTCTTGGTCAGATTGGAACGAAGCGTCAGTATATCCTTTAATACTGAGTTCTTCCTGACCTCCATAAATCAAGAACATATCTTTGGTTCTCCGAAGATATTTCAAAATGTTCTTGACTGCAATCCAGTGTGCCTTCCCTGGATTACTTTGGAACCGACTGGTCATGCTTAACCCGTAAGCGACGTCTGGGCGAGTACATAACATTGCATACATGATAGTCCCAATAGCCGAAGCATAAGGCGTATTGTCCATCTCATCTTTCTCAGACTGTGTTTGAGGACACTGGCTCTTTGAAAGATTCAGACCATGTCTGACTGGAAGATATCCTCTTTTAGAATTTTCTAAATGGAATCTCTCTAGGACCTTATCGATGTAAGTACTCTGGCATAGCCCGAGAAGCCTATTAGATCTATCTCTATAGATCTTCACACCTAATACATAGGCTGCTTCTCCCAAATCTTTCATCTGGAAACATTTTCTTAACCATGCTTTGACTGCATGCAGTTCAGGAATATCGTTTCCAATGATTAAGATATCATCGACGTAGAGGACTAGGAAAGTAATCACGCTCCCACTAAACCTCTTATATACACACGGGTCATCTTCATTTTTGATGAAACCAAATTCACAAACTGATTCATCAAAACGAATATTCCAGCTCCTCGATGCTTGTTTTAGTCCATAAATGGACTTCTTTAATTTGCATATTTTATGACGTTCTGATGGATTGATGAAACCTTCAGGCTGTGTCATATACACATCCTCTTCTAGTTTTCCATTAAGGAAAGCGGTCTTCACATCCATTTGCCAGATCTCATAATCATAATATGCTGCTATCGCGAGAATAATCCGAATGGACTTGAACATGGCTACAGGAGAGAAAGTTCCATCATAATCTATCCCGTAGATTTGTTTAAAACCTTTCGCAACTAGCCTGCCCTTATAGGTAACCACGTTACCATCCATGTCTTTCTTCTTTTTGAAGATCCACTTACAGCCTATAGGGATTACTCCCGGAGGTGGATCAACCAAATCCCAGACTTGGTTGTTGGACATGGAGTCCATCTCGGCTCGCATAGCTTCAAGCCATCTTGCTGATTCCGGTCCACTGACCGCATCCGCATAAGTGAGGGGTTCATCATTAATGATGTAGATTCCGTCATAGTGCTCAGGCTGATGACGAATCCTTCCCGATCTACGCGGTTCCCGTGATATCTGAGCCTCAGGTTGAACATTAACCTGATCTATTGGCTCAGGCTCATCCAACTGTGCTTGACTACTTTGTCCCTCTTCTGGAATTTCATCCAGCATTATTTCTCTCCCACTGGCCTCTTGCAGAAGAAATTCCTTCTCAAGAAAAATAGCCGTTCGAGCAACAAATACTTTGTTCTCTATGGGATAGTAGAAATAATAACCCTTAGTTTCTTTAGGGTAACCGACAAAGATACATTTATCTGATCTGCTCTCCAGTTTCCCAGAGGCGAGCTTTTTGACATAAGCCTCGCAACCCCAGATTTCCCATACCATAACTCATATGGTGTCTTTGAAACGGCCTTGGATGGCACTCGGTTTAGCACCTTTGCAGCTGTTTCCAGTGCAAATCCCCAAAAGGAGTAAGGTAGAGTAGCCTGACTCATCATAGAACGAACTGTTGGGGTATGCTCTTAAGGCTAATGTTTGAGGCCTTGGGCTGTTATCAGTATCATGTATAAACTATGTATATGTTTATAAAGGCAATTGTTGTTATTCAGATTGTTACATTATCTGCTGCTGTATGTATACTTCTGAATAATGTCTCATTGGTGTTTCAGCTTGGCTGACATGCAGTATTGTCCTTAGTCGAGATATCTTGGTGAACATGAGACAGCCTTGATATGATTGAGACTAATATGTGTTCTAATCTTATAGGATGCTTCGAGCATGGAATAAGATTTAGACGCATAGGTGCATTGGATGTACTGGACTGACCCTACTTAGGATATTCAATTGTTCAATTGTTTGTCACAATGTGAATAAATCCTTATAAGCAAGCAAGTGGTATACTCCCTCTGACTTGAGATCACTTGTGTTTCTAAATGATGATTGGCATTGTTTTGAGGTAGTTCAATATCATTTGAAACATAATGGTTAAGGATTATCTTGGATGGTGGGCATGACTCATGTTAGGACACTGGTGATAGATATAGGATTGCCTCTCCTAGTTGGAGTATGATGTTCTAAAGGGCCCCCTGGATGAGATGGTTGAGAAAGTGTATGGCCATACCCAGATGACTATGTTCATCTGATCTAACCATTCTCATCATGTTGGAATTACAGGCTTGACAGGCTTGTCCAATAAGAACGTCCAGTGGCAAAGGGAACATGTATGCCGAGTGAATTGGATTCACACTTGTGCTATGGTTTGGGTGTAGTCTTGGAAGACTCTTTCCTTCATATCGGGAGACAGTGATGTGTTGCTAGATACCCCTCTCTGATCGTGATAACGTGAGTTATCGTTACCGACATTGAAGGAAACCCTTAGGGTCGCACAATTTGATGATATGGCTTACTTGTGTCAGATCGTGTGGACTGAATTGTTCTAGTTCAGTTTAAAGAAATTTAAACTCTGATTGGAAGTGAGATCTGGTCTGATCATGTTTGATTGATTAGGGCTTGAGATCGGTAAGCTTCGATCGAGAGAATTGATGCTTGATCATAGAGATCAAGAGGGTCGAGAGATGTGTGGTTAGATCTTGAACCATTTGGTTTAAAGAGATCAAGACCATGGTGGGTTCGAGTTGGTCTTTGAACCAAATAGAATTGAACCGGTTCACTTGGTGAACGCATGGTTCAATTTGAGAGAGGAGTTATCGATGGCTTCAGGTGGAGTTAAACATGGGGTTATGGACTTACTATTTTTGGAAGCCGTTTTCTTTGAGAAAACGCCCCCACGTTCGAACGCCTATCTCTCTCTCGCCCCCTCTCCTCTCGTGTGGATGATCTTCACGACAAGAGGAAGTTCGGCCAGAAAAGGGAGAAAGACATCTCCTCAAACACGATCTAGGACTCCTTGGATCTTTGCTAGCACAAGGAATACAAGGAAGAAGTCATCATCTTCTTGTGTGCGATTTCCTTTGGAGAAGAGCCGCTCGCCCTTTCTTCTTCCAAGTCGCCACTCGATCAATGGCAATGGTAACACATTTTTATGGTTGCTCATATTATCTTGCCTCTCGATCCTATCAAACCTAGTTTTTCGCCTATGCAAGATCTCCTAGATGCGCATGTGAACTAGGGTTTGACCTTCACGAACCATATCCAATAAGGTTCTATTTCTCCTCTCGGACACACCATTCCATTGTGGTGTTCCTGGCGGAGTGAGCTGTGAGATGATCCCACACTCCTTCAGATAGTCAGTAAACTCATGACTCAAGTATTCGCCACCTCGATCTGAACGAAGTGCCTTGATATTTCGGCCTAACTGATTTTGTACTTCATTTTTGAATTCTTTGAACTTGTCAAAAGATTCACTCTTATGTCTCATTAGATAGACATAACCATACCTACTGAAATCATCAGTAAAAGTAATGAAGTATGAATAGCCACCTCTGGCATGTTTACTAAAAGGCCCACACACATCACTGTGAATAAGGTCAAGTAAACCTGAAGCCCTTTCACCTTTATTAGAAAAAGGAGTCTTCGTCATTTTACCCATTAAACAAGCTTTGCATGTATCAAGCTCCTCATAGGAGAATGTGTAAGTCCCTAGCAAGGGGGGCGAAACCCTAAAGCATGCGCAAACAAAAATTTGCATGGGCGGAATCTAGGGTTTCCTAGGATCGCATGTATGACATATAATCAACTTGAAGATTGTATAGATCAACACAAGGATCATACCATTGCCATTGCTTGGATGGCGACTTGGAAGAAGAGGGCGAGCGGCTCTCCTCCAAAGGTGATGCACACAAGGTGAAGATGACTACTCCCTTGGCGTCTTTGTGCTAGCAAATCTTCAAGGTTTCCCTTCGTGAAGGAGATGAGAGATGTCTCTTGGCTTTGTTCTCTTCTCCTTTGCGTGAAGTCTCACCACACGAGAGAGAGAGGCGTCGAGAGGAAGAGGCGAGCGAGAATAGAGCAATGCTCTCGAACGTGAGGCGTGCTCTCTATTTTGGAAAGCATGACTTCCAAAAATAGTAAACCCTCACACGTTCAAGTGTTCACGCTTAGTGAACAAATCGCAATGTTCTCCCCTTTGAACCATGCGCTCACTTGATGAGCCAGTTCAATTACATTTGGTTCAAAGACCAAATCAAACCAAGCATTGGTCTAGATCAAATTAAACCATAAGGCTCAAGATCTAACCATTCATCTCTTGATGCTCTTGATCTCACCGATCTAGCATCAATTCTCTCGATCGAAGCTTACCGATCTCAAGCCCTAATCAATCAAACATGATCAGACCAGATCTCACTTACAATCAGAGTTTAAACTCCTTTAAACTGAACCAAAATAATTCAGTCCACACGATCTGACATAAGTAAGCCATATCATCAAATTGTGCGACCCTAAGGGTTTCCTTTAAATGTCGGTAACGATAACTTACGTTATCATGATCAGTGAGGGGTATCTAGCAACACATCACTGTCTCCCGATATAAAGGAAAGAGTCTTCCAAGACTACACCCAAACCACAGCACAAGTGTGAACCCAAGTCACTTGACATATGTGTTTCCTTTGCCACTGGATGTTCTTATTGGACAAGCGTGTCAAGCCTGTAATTCCAATATGATGAGAATGATTAGATCAGATGAACATAGTCATCTGGGTATGGCCATACACTTTCTCAATCATCTCATCCAGGGGGCCCCTATAGAACATCACACTCCAAACAAGGAGACGGCAATCCTATATCTATCACTAGTGCCCTAACATGACTCATGCTCATTATCCAAGATAGTCTATAACCATTATGTTTCAAATGATATTGAACTACCTCAAAACAATGCCAATCATCATTTAGAAACAGAAGTGATCTCAAGTCAGAGGAAATATGCCACTTGTTTGCATATAAGGATTATTCACATTGTGACAAGCAATCGAATATCCTAAGTAGGGTCTGTCCAGTACATCCAATGTACCCATGAGTCTACATCTTATTCCATGCTCGAAGCATCCTATAAGATTAGAACACATATTAGTCTCAATCATATCAAGGCTGTCTCATGTTCACCAAGATATCTCGACTAAGGACAATACTACATGTCAGCCAAGCTGAACAGCATTGAGACATTATTCAGAAGTATACATATTGCAGCAGATGATGTAACAACCTGAATAACAACCATTGCCTTTATAAACATAGAGTTTATACATGATACTGATATAATCCCAAGGCCTCAAACATTAGCCTTAAGGGCATACCCCAACAATCTCCCACTTGCACTTAATCTAATGGTTGAGAAATCTCAAACCCATATTATTACAGTGCTTCTCATGCTTCTGCTGCGCCAGAGGCTTTGTAAGCGGGTCAAATAGATTGTCATCTGTATGAACCTTGCAGACTTTGATCTCGCCACGATCAATGATCTCCCGGATCAAGTGAAACCTTCTCTGTATGTGCTTGGACTTCTGGTGCGACCGTGGTTCCTTTGCTTGTGCTATTGCTCCAGTGTTATCACAGAAGATAACCAAAGGATCTGCACTCGAAGGAACAACACCAAGTTCCTCAACGAACTTACGAATCCACACTGACTCCTTGGATGCTTCTGAGGCTGCAACATACTCGGCTTCTGTTGTGGAATCAGCAACAATTCACTATTTGAAACTTTTCCACACCACTGCTCCTCCATTCAAGCTAAAAACATAGCCTGATTGCGATCGGAAATCATCCTGGTCAGACTGGAATGAAGCGTCAGTATATCCTTCAATACTGAGTTCTTCCTGACCTCCATATACCAAGAACATATCTTTGGTCCTCCGAAGATATTTCAAAATGTTCTTGACCACAATCCAGTGTGCCTTCCCTGGATTACTTTGGAATCGACTGGTCACGCTTAACCCGTAAGCGACGTCTGGGCGAGTACACAACATCGCATACATAATGGACCCAATAGCCGAAGCATAAGGCGTATTGTCCATTTCATCTTTCTCAGTCTGTGTTTGTGGACACTGACTCTTTGAAAGATTCAGACCATGTCTGACTGGAAGATATCCTCTTTTAGAATTTTCTAAATGGAATCTCTCCAGGACTTTATCGATGTAAGTACTCTGGCACAGCCCGAGAAGCCTCTTTGATCTATCTCTGTAGATCTTCACACCTAATACATAGGCTGCTTCTCCTAAATCTTTCATCTGGAAACATTTTCTTAACCATGCCTTAACCACATGTAGTTCAGGAATATCGTTTCCAATGATTAAGATATCATCGACGTAGAGGACTAGGAAAGTAATCACGCTCCCACTAAACCTCTTATATACACACGGGTCATCTTCATTCTTGATGAAACCAAATTCACAAATTGATTCATCAAAACGAATATTCCAGCTTCTTGTTGCTTGTTTAAGTCCATAAATGGACTTCTTTAATTTGCATATTTTATGACAATCTGATGGATTAGTGAAACCTTCAGGTTGTGTCATATACACATCCTCTTCTAAGTTTCCATTAAGGAAAGCGGTCTTCACATCCATTTGCCAGATCTCATAATCATAATATGCCGCTATCGCAAGAATAATCCGAATAGACTTGAACATAGCTACAGGAGAGAAAGTTTCATCATAATCTATCCCGTAGATTTGTTTGAAAACTTTCACAACTAGCCTGCCTTTATAGGTAACCACGTTACCATCCATGTCTATCTTCTTCTTGAAGATCCACTTACAGCCTATAGGGATTACTCCCGGAGGCGGATCAACCAAATCCCAAACTTGGTTATCTGACATGGAGTCCATCTCGGCTCGCATAGCTTCAAGCCATCTCGCTGATTCTGGTCCACTGACCGCATCCGCATAAGTGAGGGGTTCATCATCAATGATGTAGACTCCGTCATAGCGCTCAGGCTGTCGACGGATCCTTCCCGATCTTCGTGGTTCCCGTTATATCTGAGCCTCAGGTTGTTCAGTAACCTGATCTACTGGCTCAGGCTCATCCAACTGTGCTTGACTACTTTGTCCTTCTTCTGGATTCTCATCCAGCTTTAGTTCTTTGCATGTGTATCAAAATGGAGAGTAGACTCCTACTCGAGCATATAGATTTAGTGCAACCAATATAGCTAGTCAGATCGGTAAGTTAAAACTGCACAGAAATGTTTCAGATTGTAAATTTTGCAATGCCGGCTAGATTAAACCGTTGATCCTGGACTTGCATCAACTAGTCCAAATGAAAGTGCAAGATGAGTGCTTCATTATCAAACCATAGTTCAAGATCTTTGTTGCACCGCTTGCTTAAGGTACCTGCGTAAAATACACTAATCAGATTAGTTTATAAAATTAATTTGCAGGAGTTAATCAGGTATGAAATTTTCTTATGCTTCAGTGGTTGATCCATTGTCGTTTCAGTTGGGGCAACTCATCCAGCTTGTAGAGGAGGATCTGATCTTTCTGATAGATCCAAAGATGAGAAGTAGAGGCCTGTCCGTGAATGTTCAAAAACCTGCCACAAGAAACTTAGTCAGATCACTTCTAAACAGAAAACAAAGAAACAGGAAACAGAGCCCTGAACAGGCAAGCGGGGTCGGTCGAAGATGTTGGAACTGGAGAGTTCATCGGCAATTCTGACAACGGGAGGTGATGGAGAAGGTGAGGGTGGCGTGGGAGCGCTGACAGGGGTGAAGCAATGGATCTTCAATCGGAACAGGGAAGTTACAGAAAGGAGGCGGCTGTATGGTCGGAACAGGGGAAGGTGCTCGAGTTACAGGGCTCCTCGCCGGACGGCCGGTGATGCGCGGACGCCGAACCTGTTACAGTTGGGAGTTGCTATAATGATGGCGAAGAGGTGGCTGGAGTTTCTGGTGGAATGGTGGCCGGACGGAGGAGGGCGACGATGAAAGGCGGAACTGAGGCGAGAGCATGGCGGAAGCAGGGGAAACACGAGCGCAGAGCAGAGTTGGCCGGCGTTCGTCCGGTGGTCCACGATCGCCGGACCTGTTACGGTTGGAGGTCCCTCTGACGATGGCGAAGTGGTGGCCAGAGTTTGAGAGGGATTGGTGGCTTGTCGAAGGATAACGGTGCTGGAAGACGGAAGTAGGGCGGAATCAGGGCGAGAACAGGGGATCGAAAGGAAGTTTCGATTCCGGTGATCGAGGTGGCGAATGGATGGATGCCGGCAGCTGGAGGTTGCTCAGGGGTAGGGACGATGGTGGCCGAAGTCTTGTAGAGATCCGGCCGGTGGATGATCGGCGGCGAAGTGACGAGTTTCTGGAAATTCTGGAAACTGGGATACGTGTTTGTTTGATTTGGTTTCGTGAGGAAGAAGCTTGTGATTTCGTGAGGAAGAAACTTGTAGAGAAGAAGGGAAGAGGGAGGGACTCAGCCCTAGAAGGAGGTGAGGGGAAGGATAGGCGACACAAGTGGCTCAGAGGAGAAGAAAATCGGAGACATCCGATTGAGAACGAAAAACCATTTCCATTCAACGAATTCTGCAAATCTGCTGTTACAAGGATGCAAGCGAGTGATACATATAGGTGAAACTTCGGCAAACATTGCAGGCGGACGTTTGCGGGGTGAACGTTGTAGTTTCCTTGTGGGCTGAGCGAGGGAGACGTTGATGTTTCCTTTGCTGGCTGGATGTGAACGTTGTAGCGTTTCCTTGTTTGTAGCGTGCGTGCGCCAGATGAAGTGCTGAGATGAGCGTTGGCTGCAAAGAACTCCGAGATTTGTGTGATGAGAATAGTTGCATCTTGATTTTATTGCTGGTTGATCGCATGGAATAGTCTTGGGCCTCTTTTGTGGCAAATTATTCCTGATAAGTGGGCTTCGCATGGGCCCTTTTGAAGTGGTTATTTATTGAGCTAGCTTTGTTGATTGAGCTTGCTAGCTTATTAGAGGAACCTCCAGGCCTTTGACTAGGGTACTCTTAAACTCCACTTGTGCCTTCTTGGCCTGTGGTCCCTGCCCCCATCATTTCTCCCCGAGTGAAAAAAATTCTTCCCCGAAGAATTGTTCTTGTGGCGATGGAGAAATTTTGGAGAGGCAAGAGCTAATTGTTCCTCCAGGATTTGAATCTTCAAATTGTTGTCAGCATCATAGCATATTGTCTTGTTGCTCGTCCACGGTCCAAGCTGCATATCAAGGGTACCTGCATTGAATTCCCTTTCTCGGCCGTACTCATTAGTAAATTTGTCATAGAAAATCACAACACTTTGAAAAGAACAAGGAATGATGAAATCAATATACTCAACTTCAATAAGAGCAGAGTGCAAAGCATGTTTGAGTTCACTATGTTTTGTTGATCCTAATGGTGGCTTAAGGGTGTGGGTAGAAGGACCTAACAGACAAGACTCAAGGATCATAGGGTCCTGGAAGAGATTTTCTAAGTCTAGGGGTTGACCTAAAGGTTGAGGATGAGGATCCAGGTCAAGCTCAAAATGATCTAACTTAGGTTCCATGTGAGGTTCAAGAAGACCTATGGGTTTGGGTTCAACTGGATTTTTAGGCAAGTCATCTTTAGGTTTGCTAGAGGTAGTGCTAAGGTCAAGTTGAGAACCTGTGGGTATAGGCCCTAAAATTGAAGGAAATGGCTCTATTGGACACTTAGGTTGAGACAAGTCTACAGTGGTCTCTATGGGCAACTCAAGGGTAGCTTGACTCTCAGACAAGTCAACTATGGGTTCTTGAGCTGGATTGCTAGACTCGAGTTGAGGACCTGTGGGTATGGGCTCTAAAATTGGTTCTACCTCATGGTTTGGCTCCTCATGACTTATTTGTTCAGGTTCAGTGGTATCTTCAAGACATGAGTTAGGCTCTAAAATTGAAGGTGAAGGCATTGGTTCTACTTGATGGTTTGGCTCTTCATGTCTTGCTACTTCAATTTCAATGGTTTCATCAAGACATGGATTAATCTCTAATGTAGACTCTAAGGGTTGCTCAAGCTCTAATGGGGTTGAACTCTTATGTTCTTTTTGCAAGGATTTCTCCCTAAATCTATTTATCTCTTGCTTAATCTCTTCAAGTTCTTCCCGTAACTCCTTACAAAGGCTATGTGTTGACTTTTCATCTTTAGGATAAACTATATGTTCCAAACCTTTATGAATAAAACTATAACACCAAGGTTTTGTAAAATAATATCCTTGAAAATCATGCATAAATTCTTTCCCTAATAAGATGTCAAAACCTTTTAGACTCATCACATCACACCAAATGTTTGTTTTGATATTGTCTAGCATAATGGGAACTAAGCATTGATAGTCAACAAAAGTCATAGTCAAATCATCCCAACTTATGTAGTGAGGGTTATGATGTTTATCTTTGGTGAGACCAAGTTGTTCAAGGGCATCAATAGATATAAAATTAAACTTTACAAAGTGATCAATAATAGTTCTACTCTTATAACCATTACACCAAACATAAGTTTTGAAACTAGTAGGACTACGGGTGAGTCTTTGATATCCATCTCTAGAAAAGATTAAGTCTCTTTGATTATACCGACGCATGATAAAACAGGAAACTTAGCAAGCAGGAAAAGACTATGGTTTGAGTGCAAGAACTATAAACAAACCTAGCAGTAAATCAGAATTGATTGCAGCAAGTTGATGACAGCAGTTTGAACAAGGCTGAAAAACAGAATTTAGAAATCAAATGCTGAATCAAATCAATACATCCAAGGCTGCACTTATAGGTGTTTTAAACTGAAATATGTTGATGGTTTTTCCTAGCTGCAGTTTGATACAGATTATTGCAGTAAGCAGATTGAAAATTTCAGATTCGGTAGGCTGAAAACCAAGTTAAAACTCATAAGTCAAGTGCAGAATTCAGCAAATTGAAAACTCAGTTATAGTGCTTTCAACAGTATGTAGTTTGATTAAATCATGTGCAGCAAGAGGTTGAAAACAAATCAGGAATCTCAACAATTTAATGGTCCAGATGCTGCAGAATTTATAAAACCGAGTGGAGTATCAGGAAAAGCACATGCAGAATTTGACCAACAACTAAGCAACAACATGCAAATAACCTAAAATATGCAAACTAAATAGCAAGAAAATAACTAAGCATGAAAGCAAATATATATATATTTTTTTTATTATTATTATTATTTTTGCAAGTAGCAACTAATTACTTAACTAACATGCAAAAAACAATGAAAACAAAAGTAACATTTTTATTTTTTTTATTTTTTTTATGCAATGAGCAAAACAAAGGATCGAGCGGGCAGACAAAAGTTGCCCACAAACCTTTCCTCTGATACCAAACTGATGTAGGGGGGAAGCGTGTGGCAACAAACTACTAAATTAAAATTCAGTCATTTATTTTTGAATTTTCAGAAAATAGCATATTCATGAAAACAGCTAGAATTCCAGGAGTTCAGAAAATTATTATTCAGCAAATGTGGCAATGTCATAGAGAGGGTTCCAATCATTCAACATTCAAACTAAATGAACTGTATTGTAGAACTAAATTAGTTCTTTGCATGTGTATCAAAATGGAGAGTAGACTCCTACTCGAGCATATAGATTTAGTGCAACCAATATAGCTAGTCAGATCGGTAAGTTAAAACTGCACAGAAATGTTTCAGATTGTAAATTTTGCAATGCCGGCTAGATTAAACCGTTGATCCTGGACTTGCATCAACTAGTCCAAATGAAAGTGCAAGATGAGTGCTTCATTATCAAACCATAGTTCAAGATCTTTGTTGCACCGCTTGCTTAAGGTACCTGCGTAAAATACACTAATCAGATTAGTTTATAAAATTAATTTGCAGGAGTTAATCAGGTATGAAATTTTCTTATGATTCAGTGGTTGATCCATTGTCGTTTCAGTTGGGGCAACTCGTCCAGCTTGTAGAGGAGGATCTGATCTTTCTGATAGATCCAAAGATGAGAAGTAGAGGCCTGTCCGTGAATGTTCAAAAACCTACCACAAGAAACTTAGTCAGATCACTTCTAAACAGAAAACAAAGAAACAGGAAACAGAGCCCTGAACAGGTAGCGGGGTCGGTCGAAGATGTTGGAACTGGAGAGTTCATCGGCAATTCTGACAACGGGAGGTGATGGAGAAGGTGAGGGTGGCGTGGGAGCGCTGATAGGGGTGAAGCAACGGATCTTCAATCGGAACAGGGAAGTTACAGAAAGGAGGCGGCTGTATGGTCGGAACAGGGGAAGGTGCTCGAGTTACAGGGCTCCTCGCCGGACGGCCGGTGATGCGCGGACGCCGAACCTGTTACAGTTGGGAGTTGCTGTGGTGATGGCGAAGAGGTGGCTGGAGTTTCTGGTGGAATGGTGGCCGGACGGAGGAGGGCGACGATGAAAGGCAGAACTGAGGCGAGAGCATGGCGGAAGCAGGGGAAACACGAGCGCAGAGCAGAGTTGGCCGGCGTTCGTCCGGTGGTCCACGATCGCCGGACCTGTTACGGTTGGAGGTCCCTCTGACGATGGCGAAGTGGTGGCCAGAGTTTGAGAGGGATTGGTGGCTTGTCGAAGGATAACGGTGCTGGAAGACGGAAGTAGGGCGGAATCAGGGCGAGAACAGGGGATCGAAAGGAAGTTTCGATTCTGGTGATCGAGGTGGCGAATGGACGAATGTCGGCAGCTGGAGGTTGCTCAGGGGTAGGGACGATGGTGGCCGAAGTCTTGTAGAGATCCGGCCGGTGGATGATCGGCGGCGAAGTGACGAGTTTCTGGAAATTCTGGAAACTGGGATACGTGTTTGTTTGATTTGGTTTCGTGAGGAAGAAGCTTGTGATTTCGTGAGGAAGAAACTTGTAGAGAAGAAGGGAAGAGGGAGGGACTCAGCCCTAGAAGGAGGTGAGGGGAAGGATAGGCGACACAAGTGGCTCAGAGGAGAAGAAAATCGGAGACATCCGATTGAGAACGAAAAACCATTTCCATTCAACGAATTCTGCAAATCTGCTGTTACAAGGATGCAAGCGAGTGATACATATAGGTGAAACTTCGGCAAACATTGCAGGCGGACGTTTGCGGGGTGAACGTTGTAGTTTCCTTGTGGGCTGAGCGAGGGAGACGTTGATGTTTCCTTTGCTGGCTGCATGTGAACGTTGTAGCGTTTCCTTGTTTGTAGCGTGCGTGCGCCAGATGAAGTGCTGAGATGAGCGTTGGCTGCAAAGAACTCCGAGATTTGTGTGATGAGAATAGTTGCATCTTGATTTTATTGCTGGTTGATCGCATGGAATAGTCTTGGGCCTCTTTTGTGGCAAATTATTCCTGATAAGTGGGCTTCGCATGGGCCCTTTTGAAGTGGTTATTTATTGAGCTAGCTTTGTTGATTGAGCTTGCTAGCTTATTAGAGGAACCTCCAGGCCTTTGACTAGGGTACTCTTAAACTCCACTTGTGCCTTCTTGGCCTGTGGTCCCTGCCCCCATCATTTCTCCCCGGGTGAAAAAAATTCTTCCCCGAAGAATTGTTCTTGTGGCGATGGAGAAATTTTGGAGAGGCAAGAGCTAATTGTTCCTCCAGGATTTGAATCTTCAAATTGTTGTCAGCATCATAGCATATTGTCTTGTTGCTCGTCCACGGTCCAAGCTGCATATCAAGGGTACCTGCATTGAATTCCCTTTCTCGGCCGTACTCATTAGTAAATTTGTCATAGAAAATCACAACACTTTGAAAAGAACAAGGAATGATGAAATCAATATACTCAACTTCAATAAGAGCAGAGTGCAAAGCATGTTTGAGTTCACTATGTTTTGTTGATCCTAATGGTGGCTTAAGGGTGTGGGTAGAAGGACCTAACAGACAAGACTCAAGGATCATAGGGTCCTGGAAGAGATTTTCTAAGTCTAGGGGTTGACCTAAAGGTTGAGGATTAGGATCCAGGTCAAGCTCAAAATGATCTAACTTAGGTTCCATGTGAGGTTCAAGAAGCCTATGGGTTTTGGTTCAACTGGATTTTTAGGCAAGTCATCTTTAGGTTTGCTAGAGGTAGTGCTAAGGTCAAGTTGAGAACCTGTGGGTATAGGCCCTAAAATTGAAGGAAATGGCTCTATTGGACACTTAGGTTGAGACAAGTCTACAGTGGTCTCTATGGGCAACTCAAGGGTAGCTTGACTCTCAGACAAGTCAACTATGGGTTCTTGAGCTGGATTGCTAGACTCGAGTTGAGGACCTGTGGGTATGGGCTCTAAAATTGGTTCTACCTCATGGTTTGGCTCCTCATGACTTATTTGTTCAGGTTCAGTGGTATCTTCAAGACATGAGTTAGGCTCTAAAATTGAAGGTGAAGGCATTGGTTCTACTTGATGGTTTGGCTCTTCATGTCTTGCTACTTCAATTTCAATGGTTTCATCAAGACATGGATTAATCTCTAATGTAGACTCTAAGGGTTGCTCAAGCTCTAATGGGGTTGAACTCTTATGTTCTTTTTGCAAGGATTTCTCCCTAAATCTATTTATCTCTTGCTTAATCTCTTCAAGTTCTTCCCGTAACTCCTTACAAAGGCTATGTGTTGACTTTTCATCTTTAGGATAAACTATATGTTCCAAACCTTTATGAATAAAACTATAACACCAAGGTTTTGTAAAATAATATCCTTGAAAATCATGCATAAATTCTTTCCCTAATAAGATGTCAAAACCTTTTAGACTCATCACATCACACCAAATGTTTGTTTTGATATTGTCTAGCATAATGGGAACTAAGCATTGATAGTCAACAAAAGTCATAGTCAAATCATCCCAACTTATGTAGTGAGGGTTATGATGTTTATCTTTGGTGAGACCAAGTTGTTCAAGGGCATCAATAGATATAAAATTAAACTTTACAAAGTGATCAATAATAGTTCTACTCTTATAACCATTACACCAAACATAAGTTTTGAAACTAGTAGGACTACGGGTGAGTCTTTGATATCCATCTCTAGAAAAGATTAAGTCTCTTTGATTATACCGACGCATGATAAAACAGGAAACTTAGCAAGCAGGAAAAGACTATGGTTTGAGTGCAAGAACTATAAACAAACCTAGCAGTAAATCAGAATTGATTGCAGCAAGTTGATGACAGCAGTTTGAACAAGGCTGAAAAACAGAATTCAGAAATCAAATGCTGAATCAAATCAATACATCCAAGGCTGCACTTATAGGTGTTTTAAACTGAAATATGTTGATGGTTTTTCCTAGCTGCAGTTTGATACAGATTATTGCAGTAAGCAGATTGAAAATTTCAGATTCGGTAGGCTGAAAACCAAGTTAAAACTCATAAGTCAAGTGCAGAATTCAGCAAATTGAAAACTCAGTTATAGTGCTTTCAACAGTATGTAGTTTGATTAAATCATGTGCAGCAAGAGGTTGAAAACAAATCAGGAATCTCAACAATTTAATGGTCCAGATGCTGCAGAATTTATAAAACCGAGTGGAGTATCAGGAAAAGCACATGCAGAATTTGACCAACAACTAAGCAACAACATGCAAATAACCTAAAATATGCAAACTAAATAGCAAGAAAATAACTAAGCATGAAAGCAAATATATATATATATTTTTTATTATTATTATTATTTTTGCAAGTAGCAACTAATTACTTAACTAACATGCAAAAAACAATGAAAACAAAAGTAACATTTTTATTTTTTTTATTTTTTTTATGCAATGAGCAAAACAAAGGATCGAGCGGGCAGACAAAAGTTGCCCACAAACCTTTCCTCTGATACCAAACTGATGTAGGGGGGAAGCGTGTGGCAACAAACTACTAAATTAAAATTCAGTCATTTATTTTTGAATTTTCAGAAAATAGCATATTCATGAAAACAGCTAGAATTCCAGGAGTTCAGAAAATTATTATTTAGCAAATGTGGCAATGTCATAGAGAGGGTTCCAATCATTCAACATTCAAACTAAATGAACTGTATTGTAGAACTAAATTAGTTATTTGCATGTGTATCAAAATGGAGAGTAGACTCCTACTCGAGCATATAGATTTAGTGCAACCAATATAGCTAGTCAGATCGGTAAGTTAAAACTGCACAGAAATGTTTCAGATTGTAAATTTTGCAATGCCGGCTAGATTAAACCGTTGATCCTGGACTTGCATCAACTAGTCCAAATGAAAGTGCAAGATGAGTGCTTCATTATCAAACCATAGTTCAAGATCTTTGTTGCACCGCTTGCTTAAGGTACCTGCGTAAAATACACTAATCAGATTAGTTTATAAAATTAATTTGCAGGAGTTAATCAGGTATGAAATTTTCTTATGATTCAGTGGTTGATCCATTGTCGTTTCAGTTGGGGCAACTCGTCCAGCTTGTAGAGGAGGATCTGATCTTTCTGATAGATCCAAAGATGAGAAGTAGAGGCCTGTCCGTGAATGTTCAAAAACCTACCACAAGAAACTTAGTCAGATCACTTCTAAACAGAAAACAAAGAAACAGGAAACAGAGCCCTGAACAGGTAGCGGGGTCGGTCGAAGATGTTGGAACTGGAGAGTTCATCGGCAATTCTGACAACGGGAGGTGATGGAGAAGGTGAGGGTGGCGTGGGAGCGCTGATAGGGGTGAAGCAACGGATCTTCAATCGGAACAGGGAAGTTACAGAAAGGAGGCGGCTGTATGGTCGGAACAGGGGAAGGTGCTCGAGTTACAGGGCTCCTCGCCGGACGGCCGGTGATGCGCGGACGCCGAACCTGTTACAGTTGGGAGTTGCTGTGGTGATGGCGAAGAGGTGGCTGGAGTTTCTGGTGGAATGGTGGCCGGACGGAGGAGGGCGACGATGAAAGGCAGAACTGAGGCGAGAGCATGGCGGAAGCAGGGGAAACACGAGCGCAGAGCAGAGTTGGCCGGCGTTCGTCCGGTGGTCCACGATCGCCGGACCTGTTACGGTTGGAGGTCCCTCTGACGATGGCGAAGTGGTGGCCAGAGTTTGAGAGGGATTGGTGGCTTGTCGAAGGATAACGGTGCTGGAAGACGGAAGTAGGGCGGAATCAGGGCGAGAACAGGGGATCGAAAGGAAGTTTCGATTCTGGTGATCGAGGTGGCGAATGGACGAATGTCGGCAGCTGGAGGTTGCTCAGGGGTAGGGACGATGGTGGCCGAAGTCTTGTAGAGATCCGGCCGGTGGATGATCGGCGGCGAAGTGACGAGTTTCTGGAAATTCTGGAAACTGGGATACGTGTTTGTTTGATTTGGTTTCGTGAGGAAGAAGCTTGTGATTTCGTGAGGAAGAAACTTGTAGAGAAGAAGGGAAGAGGGAGGGACTCAGCCCTAGAAGGAGGTGAGGGGAAGGATAGGCGACACAAGTGGCTCAGAGGAGAAGAAAATCGGAGACATCCGATTGAGAACGAAAAACCATTTCCATTCAACGAATTCTGCAAATCTGCTGTTACAAGGATGCAAGCGAGTGATACATATAGGTGAAACTTCGGCAAACATTGCAGGCGGACGTTTGCGGGGTGAACGTTGTAGTTTCCTTGTGGGCTGAGCGAGGGAGACGTTGATGTTTCCTTTGCTGGCTGCATGTGAACGTTGTAGCGTTTCCTTGTTTGTAGCGTGCGTGCGCCAGATGAAGTGCTGAGATGAGCGTTGGCTGCAAAGAACTCCGAGATTTGTGTGATGAGAATAGTTGCATCTTGATTTTATTGCTGGTTGATCGCATGGAATAGTCTTGGGCCTCTTTTGTGGCAAATTATTCCTGATAAGTGGGCTTCGCATGGGCCCTTTTGAAGTGGTTATTTATTGAGCTAGCTTTGTTGATTGAGCTTGCTAGCTTATTAGAGGAACCTCCAGGCCTTTGACTAGGGTACTCTTAAACTCCACTTGTGCCTTCTTGGCCTGTGGTCCCTGCCCCCATCATTTCTCCCCGGGTGAAAAAAATTCTTCCCCGAAGAATTGTTCTTGTGGCGATGGAGAAATTTTGGAGAGGCAAGAGCTAATTGTTCCTCCAGGATTTGAATCTTCAAATTGTTGTCAGCATCATAGCATATTGTCTTGTTGCTCGTCCACGGTCCAAGCTGCATATCAAGGGTACCTGCATTGAATTCCCTTTCTCGGCCGTACTCATTAGTAAATTTGTCATAGAAAATCACAACACTTTGAAAAGAACAAGGAATGATGAAATCAATATACTCAACTTCAATAAGAGCAGAGTGCAAAGCATGTTTGAGTTCACTATGTTTTGTTGATCCTAATGGTGGCTTAAGGGTGTGGGTAGAAGGACCTAACAGACAAGACTCAAGGATCATAGGGTCCTGGAAGAGATTTTCTAAGTCTAGGGGTTGACCTAAAGGTTGAGGATTAGGATCCAGGTCAAGCTCAAAATGATCTAACTTAGGTTCCATGTGAGGTTCAAGAAGCCTATGGGTTTTGGTTCAACTGGATTTTTAGGCAAGTCATCTTTAGGTTTGCTAGAGGTAGTGCTAAGGTCAAGTTGAGAACCTGTGGGTATAGGCCCTAAAATTGAAGGAAATGGCTCTATTGGACACTTAGGTTGAGACAAGTCTACAGTGGTCTCTATGGGCAACTCAAGGGTAGCTTGACTCTCAGACAAGTCAACTATGGGTTCTTGAGCTGGATTGCTAGACTCGAGTTGAGGACCTGTGGGTATGGGCTCTAAAATTGGTTCTACCTCATGGTTTGGCTCCTCATGACTTATTTGTTCAGGTTCAGTGGTATCTTCAAGACATGAGTTAGGCTCTAAAATTGAAGGTGAAGGCATTGGTTCTACTTGATGGTTTGGCTCTTCATGTCTTGCTACTTCAATTTCAATGGTTTCATCAAGACATGGATTAATCTCTAATGTAGACTCTAAGGGTTGCTCAAGCTCTAATGGGGTTGAACTCTTATGTTCTTTTTGCAAGGATTTCTCCCTAAATCTATTTATCTCTTGCTTAATCTCTTCAAGTTCTTCCCGTAACTCCTTACAAAGGCTATGTGTTGACTTTTCATCTTTAGGATAAACTATATGTTCCAAACCTTTATGAATAAAACTATAACACCAAGGTTTTGTAAAATAATATCCTTGAAAATCATGCATAAATTCTTTCCCTAATAAGATGTCAAAACCTTTTAGACTCATCACATCACACCAAATGTTTGTTTTGATATTGTCTAGCATAATGGGAACTAAGCATTGATAGTCAACAAAAGTCATAGTCAAATCATCCCAACTTATGTAGTGAGGGTTATGATGTTTATCTTTGGTGAGACCAAGTTGTTCAAGGGCATCAATAGATATAAAATTAAACTTTACAAAGTGATCAATAATAGTTCTACTCTTATAACCATTACACCAAACATAAGTTTTGAAACTAGTAGGACTACGGGTGAGTCTTTGATATCCATCTCTAGAAAAGATTAAGTCTCTTTGATTATACCGACGCATGATAAAACAGGAAACTTAGCAAGCAGGAAAAGACTATGGTTTGAGTGCAAGAACTATAAACAAACCTAGCAGTAAATCAGAATTGATTGCAGCAAGTTGATGACAGCAGTTTGAACAAGGCTGAAAAACAGAATTCAGAAATCAAATGCTGAATCAAATCAATACATCCAAGGCTGCACTTATAGGTGTTTTAAACTGAAATATGTTGATGGTTTTTCCTAGCTGCAGTTTGATACAGATTATTGCAGTAAGCAGATTGAAAATTTCAGATTCGGTAGGCTGAAAACCAAGTTAAAACTCATAAGTCAAGTGCAGAATTCAGCAAATTGAAAACTCAGTTATAGTGCTTTCAACAGTATGTAGTTTGATTAAATCATGTGCAGCAAGAGGTTGAAAACAAATCAGGAATCTCAACAATTTAATGGTCCAGATGCTGCAGAATTTATAAAACCGAGTGGAGTATCAGGAAAAGCACATGCAGAATTTGACCAACAACTAAGCAACAACATGCAAATAACCTAAAATATGCAAACTAAATAGCAAGAAAATAACTAAGCATGAAAGCAAATATATATATATATTTTTTATTATTATTATTATTTTTGCAAGTAGCAACTAATTACTTAACTAACATGCAAAAAACAATGAAAACAAAAGTAACATTTTTATTTTTTTTATTTTTTTTATGCAATGAGCAAAACAAAGGATCGAGCGGGCAGACAAAAGTTGCCCACAAACCTTTCCTCTGATACCAAACTGATGTAGGGGGGAAGCGTGTGGCAACAAACTACTAAATTAAAATTCAGTCATTTATTTTTGAATTTTCAGAAAATAGCATATTCATGAAAACAGCTAGAATTCCAGGAGTTCAGAAAATTATTATTTAGCAAATGTGGCAATGTCATAGAGAGGGTTCCAATCATTCAACATTCAAACTAAATGAACTGTATTGTAGAACTAAATTAGTTATTTGCATGTGTATCAAAATGGAGAGTAGACTCCTACTCGAGCATATAGATTTAGTGCAACCAATATAGCTAGTCAGATCGGCAAGTTAAAACTGCACAGAAATGTTTCAGATTGTAAATTTTGCAATGCCGGCTAGATTAAACCGTTGATCCTGGACTTGCATCAACTAGTCCAAATGAAAGTGCAAGATGAGTGCTTCATTATCAAACCATAGTTCAAGATCTTTGTTGCACCGCTTGCTTAAGGTACCTGCGTAAAATACACTAATCAGATTAGTTTATAAAATTAATTTGCAGGAGTTAATCAGGAATGAAATTTTCTTATGCTTCAGTGGTTGATCCATTGTCGTTTCAGTTGGGGCAACTCGTCCAGCTTGTAGAGGAGGATCTGATCTTTCTGATAGATCCAAAGATGAGAAGTAGAGGCCTGTCCGTGAATGTTCAAAAACCTGCCACAAGAAACTTAGTCAGATCACTTCTAAACAGAAAACAAAGAAATAGGAAACAGAGCCCTGAACAGGCAAGCGGGGTCGGTCGAAGATGTTGGAACTGGAGAGTTCATCGGCAATTCTGACAACGGGAGGTGATGGAGAAGGTGAGGGTGGCATGGGAGCGCTGACAGGGGTGAAGCAACGGATCTTCAATCGGAACAGGGAAGTTACAGAAAGGAGGCGGCTGTATGGTCGGAACAGGGGAAGGTGCTCGAGTTACAGGGCTCCTCGCCGGACGGCCGGTGATGCGCGGACGCCGAACCTGTTACAGTTGGGAGTTGCTGTGGTGATGGCGAAGAGGTGGCTGGAGTTTCTGGTGGAATGGTGGCCGGACGGAGGAGGGCGACGATGAAAGGCGGAACTGAGGCGAGAGCATGGCGGAAGCAGGGGAAACACAAGCGTAGAGCAGAGTTGGCCGGCGTTCGTCCGGTGGTCCACGATCGCCGGACCTGTTACGGTTGGAGGTCCCTCTGATGATGGCGAAGTGGTGGCCAGAGTTTGAGAGGGATTGGTGGCTTGTCGAAGGATAACGGTGCTGGAAGACGGAAGTAGGGCGGAATCAGGGCGAGAACAGGGGATCGAAAGGAAGTTTCGATTCCGGTGATCGAGGTGGCGAATGGACGGATGCCGGCAGCTGGAGGTTGCTCAGGGGTAGGGACAATGGTGGCCGAAGTCTTGTAGAGATCCGGCCGGTGGATGATCGGCGGCGAAGTGACGAGTTTCTGGAAATTCTGGAAAGTGGGATACGTGTTTGTTTGATTTGGTTTCATGAGGAAGAAGCTTGTGATTTCGTGAGGAAGAAACTTGTAGAGAAGAAGGGAAGAGGGAGGGACTCAGCCCTAGAAGGAGGTGAGGGGAAGGATAGGTGACACAAGCGCCTCAGAGGAGAAGAAAATCGGAGACATCCGATTGAGAATGAAAAACCATTTCCATTCAACGAATTCTGCAAATCTGCTGTTACAAGGATGCAAGCGAGTGATACATATAGGTGATACTTCTGAAAGTCCCCACAAGGGGGGGGGGGTGGGCGAAACCCTAAGACATGCGCAGATATGAATTTGCATGGGCGGAATCTAGGGTTTCCTAGGATCGCATAGCATGTATTATATGATCAACTTAGAACAACAATGATCATACCATGGCCATTGTTTGTATGATGTCGAGGAAGAAGAGATCGACAGGGGTCTCCTCCAGAGGATGCACACACAAGATGAAGAAGCCGCCTACTCCCTTGGTGCTCCTTGTGCTAGCAAGGTTCCAAGAGGTTCTTGTCGTATGAAAAAGGAAGATGATCTCCTTGCTTGGCGAAAAACTTTCTCCTCTTGTCGTCCACTCTTTTTACACGAGAATGCAAAAACTCTCTAAATCACAAGAGGCGACAAAGGCGTGAAGAGGCGAGCAACATGAGGCGTGGTCACGTAAGTGATCATGCTTTCTAAAAATAGAAATCCACTCCCTCACATGCGATCATGGGTTTACCCCAATCGCAAACTCCTCTCCATTTGAACCACACGCTCACTTGATGAGCTGGTTCATTTCGGTTTGGTCCAAGACCAATTAACCCAAGCAATCCAGTCTAGATCTCAATTAAACCCTAAGGCTCCAGATCTAACCGTTGATCTCTTGATGCTTCTGATCTCACTGATCTAGCATCCAATCTCTCGATCGAAGCTTACCGATCTCAAGCTCTAATCAATCAAACATGATCAGACCAGATCTCACTCACAATCAGAGATTAATTCCCTTTAAACTGAACCCAAAACAATTCAGTCCACACGATCTGACTTAAGTAAGCCATATCATCAAATTGTGCGACCCTGAGGGTTTCCTTTAAATGTCGGTAACGATAACTTACGTTATCACGATCAGAGAGGGGTATCTAGCAACACATCACTGTCTCCCGATATAAAGGAAAGAGTCTTCCAAGACTACACCCAAACAACAGCACAAGTGTGAATCAACTCACTAGGCATACATGATTCCTTTGCCACTGGATGTTCTTTATTGGACAAGCCTGCCAAGCTTGTAACTCCAATATGATGAGCATGATTAGATCAGATGAACATAGTCATCTGGGTATGGCCATACACTTTCTCAATCATCTCATCCAGGGGGCCCCTTTAGAACATCACACTCCAATGAAGGAGACGGCAATCCTATATCTATCACTAGTGACCTAACATGACTCAAGCTCACCATCCAAGATAGTCTATAACCATTATGTTTCAAATGATATTGAACTACCTCAAAACAATGACAATCATCATTTAGAAACACAAGTGATCTCAAGTCAGAGGACATGTGCCACTTGTTGCAATCAAGGATTATTCACATTGTGACAAGCAATTGAATAACCTAGTAGGGTCTGTCCAGTACATCCAATGTACCCATGAGTCTACATCTTATTCCATGCTCGAAGCATCCTATAAGATTAGAATACATATTAGTCTCAATCATATCAGGGCTGTCTCATGTTCACCAAGATATCTCGACTAAGGACTTTACTGCATGTCAGCCTAGCTGAACATCATAGAGACATTATTCAGAAGTACGCTCATTGCAGTAGACAATGTAACAACCTGAATAACAACCATTGCCTTTATAAACATAAGAGTTTATACATGATACTGTTACAATCCCAAGGCCTCAAACAATAGCCTTAAGGGCATACCCTAACAATCTCCCACTTGCACTTAATCTAATGGTTGAGAAATCTCAAACCCATATTATTATAGTGCTTCTCATGATTCTGCTACGCCAGAGGCTTGGTAAGCGGGTCTGCCAGATTGTCATCTGTATGAACCTTGCAGATTTTGATCTCGCCACGATCAATGATCTCCCGGATCAAATGAAACCGTCTCTGTATGTGCTTGGACTTCTGGTGCGACCGTGGTTCCTTTGCTTGTGCGATTGCTCCAGTGTTATCACAGAAGATAACCAAAGGATCTGAACTCGAAGGAACGACACCAAGTTCTTGAACGAACTTACGAATCCACACTGCCTCCTTAGATGCTTCCGAGGCTGCAACATACTCGGCTTCTGTTGTGGAATCAGCAACTATAGACTGTTTGAAACTCTTCCACACCACTGCTCCTCCATTCAAGCTAAAAACATAGCCTGATTGCGATCGGAAATCATCCTGGTCAGACTGGAACGAAGCGTCAGTATATCCTTCAATACTGAGTTCTTCTGACCACCATATATCAAGAATATATCTTTGGTCCTCCGAAGATATTTTAAAATGTTCTTGACTGCAATCCAGTGCGCCTGACCTGGATTACTTTGGAACCGACTGGTCACGCTTAACCCGTAAGCGACGTCTGGGCGAGTACACAACATCGCATACATAATGGACCCAATAGCCGAAGCATAAGGCGTATTGTCCATTTCATCTTTCTCAGTCTGTGTTTGTGGACACTGACTCTTTGAAAGATTCAGACCATGTCTGACTGGAAGATATCCTCTTTTAGAATTCTCTAAATGAAATCTCTCCAGGACTTTATCGATGTAAGTACTCTGGCACAGCCCGAGAAGCCTCTTAGATCTATCCCTGTAGATCTTCACACCTTACACATAGGCTGCTTCTCCTAAATCTTTCATCTGGAAACATTTTCTTAACCATGCTTTCACCGCATGCATTTCGGGAATATCGTTTCCAATGATTAAGATATCATCGACGTAGAGGACTAGGAAAGTAATCACGCTCCCACTAAACCTCTTATATACACACGGGTCATCCTCGTTCTTGATGCAACCAAATTCACTGACTGATTCATCAAAACGAATATTCCAGCTTCTTGATGCTTGTTTAAGTCCATAAATGGACTTCTTTAACTTGCATATCTTATGACGATCTGATGGATTAGTGAAACCTTCCGGTTGTGTCATATACACATCCTCATCCAATTTTCCATTAAGGAAAGCGGTCTTCACATCCATTTGCCAGATCTCATAATCATAATATGCTGCTATCGCGAAAAGAATCCGAATAGACTTAAACATGGCTACAGGAGAGAAAGTTTCATCATAATCTATCCCGTAGATTTGCTTGAAACCTTTCGCAACTAGCCTGCCTTTATAGGTAACCACGTTACCATCCATGTCAATCTTCTTCTTGAAGATCCACTTACAGCCTATAGGGATAACTCCCGGAGGCGGATCAACCAAATCCCAAACTTGGTTATCGGACATGGAGTCCATCTCGGCTCGCATAGCTTCAAGCCATCTAGCTGAGTCCGGTCCACTGACCGCATCCGCATAAGTGAGGGGTTCATCATGATCAATGATGTAGACTCCGTCATAGCGCTCAGGCTGTCGACGAATCCTTCCCGATCTTCGCGGTTCCCGTGATATCTGAGCCTCAGGTTGTTCAATAACCTGTTCTACCGGCTCAGGCTCATCCAACTGTGCTTGACTACTTTGTCCTTCCTCTGGATTCTCATCCAGATTTATTTCTCTCCCACTGGCTTCTTGCAGAAGAAACTCCTTCTCAAGAAAAATGCCCGTCCGAGCAACAAATACCTTGTTCTCTTTGGGATCATAGAAATAATAACCCTTAGTTTCCTTAGGGTAACCGACAAAGATGCATTTGTCAGATCTGCTCTCTAGTTTCCCAGAGGCGAGCTTTTTGACATAAGCCTCGCAACCCCAGATCTTGATAAATGTCAAGCTAGGCTGTTTCCCATACCATAATTCATATGGGGTCTTTGAAACTGCCTTGGATGGCACTCGGTTTAGTATCTTTGCAGCTGTCTCCAGTGCAAATCCCCAAAAGGAGTAAGGTAGAGTAGCCTGACTCATCATCGAACGAACCATATCAAGTAACGTTCTATTTCTCCTCTCGGACACACCATTCCATTACGGTGTTCCTGGCGGAGTGAGCTGTGAGATAATCCCACACTCCTTCAGATAGTTAGTAAACGCATGACTTAGGTATTCTCCACCTCGATCAGAATGAAGTGTCTTGATATTTCGGCCTAGCTGATTTTGTACTTCATTCTTGAACTCTTTGAACTTGTCAAAAGATTCACTTTTATGTCTCATTAAATAGACATACCCATACCTACTGAAATCATCAGTAAAGGTAATGAAGTACTGATAGCCACCTCTGGCATGTTTACTAAATGGCCCACACACATCACTGTGTATAAGGTCAAGTAAACCTGAAGCCCTTTGACCTTTATTAGGAAAAGGTGACTTCGTCATTTTGCCCATTAAACAAGCTTTACATGTATCAATCTCCTCATAGGAGAATGATCCCAGCAGTCCATGATCATGCAACCGCTTAATGCGTTTCTTGTTAATATGGCCTAAACGACTATGCCATAGCAAGGTGCTGTCATCAGCATACTTGGCTTTCTTAATATCAATCTGCTGTATAGAACATTCCATGTCCAACATGAATAACCCATTGCTAATTGATCCAGTGGCATAAACAATATTATCAAAAGATAAAACACACTTTGAAATATTGCATTCAAAGGAAAACCCTTTCCTGACAAGAGCAGGAATAGAGATAATATTTTTAGTAATGCTAGGAACAAAGTAACAATTGTCTAGTTCCAATACAAGCCAAGATGGTAGAGAAATGAAATAAGTGCCTACAGCAACAGCAGCAACCCGTGCCCCGTTTCCAACTCGTAGGTCCACCTCATGCTGTCCCACCTGTCTTCTTCTCTTGAGTTCCTGTACATTTGAACAAATGTGAACTCCACATGCAGTGTCCAACACCCATGATATAGAAGAAGAGAACATGACCTCAGTCACATAAATACCTGAGCCAGAAGCGATGCTTCCCTTCTTGTCTCCTTGGAGCGCTTTACAGTCCTTTTTCCAGTGACCCAGCTGGCCACAGTGGAAACATCTGTATTCCTTCGACCGCTTAACCTTTTGTTTCAGCGCCTTGTTGTAGTTCTTGACTGGGGTTTTTCCCTTCTTCCCCTTCTTCTTGTTCCTAGAAGGAACCATTAAGACAGAGGATGAAGGCTTTCCCTTCAGAGTTTCCTCTGTAGTCAAGAGCATATTCAGCAACTCTGCCGGGGTACAGTCGATTTTGTTCATATTAAAGTTAATAATGAACGCATCGAAAGAAGGCGGTAGAGACTGCAGAATAATGTCTACAGCAAGCTCCTGATTGATGGTGTGTCCCAGTTTCTCTAGAGCCTCCTTGTGCCCAATCATCTTGAGCACATGAGCTCCCACTGGACTCCCTTCAGCCAGTTTGCTCTGAAAGAACAGCTTGGTCAAGTTATAGCGCTCAGTCCTCGCCTGTGCAGCATACAGCATCTTGAGGTTTGCTATAATTTCTATAGCAGACATATCCTCATGCTGACGCTGCAGCGGTGGCGTCATAGACGCTAACATCAGGCAAGCGACATCAATGCTATCATTGACATGCTTTTCATAGGCTTCCCGAACCGCCCTTGCGGCGTTCGGAGCGGGTTGAGGCGGTATCGCCGTCTCGAGGACATACAGTTTCCTCTCTGCCTTAAGAACAATCTTAAGGTGTCCGTACCAGTCTGAGAAGTTTGGCCCAGCAAACTTCTCCCTTTCCAATAGGGATCGCACATTGAAGTTCATGGTGTTCGTTGCTGCAGGAATCTACAACAATGCAAGAACAGCAAGGTCAGTATCAATGTTAAGAATCAATCAGGACTTAAGAATGATTCTTTTTTTCACTATTTTATCTGACTGAAAAATCCATTAAACAGTCCGAAAGACTAAACACTCTTTTAGTGAGATGGGATCCAGATTTCATACTTGGTCTCCGCGTCCCGCTCAGGCGAGATAAGATGCACAGAGAGTACAAGCACTAATTTCTGGTAGGCAATTCCTGCCAATCGCCAACCCGTGTGATTCCCCTTCATCTGGGCAATCCAGCAGACTGTGCCAACTGAGTTGGTACAACACAGTCTCTGATCCCTCAGATGGCTGCCTCCATATAGCTCACATATGCTCAGTATGTAGCCTACATGGTCAAGCTGACCTGACCTACTCCCTGGACCACCACGTGCTATGCTGAGCAACGAGAAGCGATAAATCCCTTCTCTGTAACACGCAGGTGTAATCCCACACCGTCTGAAGATAGATGGACGTGCCCACTGAGTGGGTACAACACGGCTCCAACGATAGTCAGAACAGTGAGGTTTCGCGTCAGAAGGCTTTACGTGCTTGATATTTAGCGTTGGATTTTAACGGTCTTTTATCTTCTTACCTATCATGAAATTCCTATGGTGATAGCAGAAGATAAACTCATGCATTTCTAATTATATAAGCAATAAATAGAAAGCATGCTGATCTTATGTGGTAAAAGCCCATTAAGCCTAAGTAAGACCTTAACCTAACTTAAGTCTTCACTTGCTTTTCCTCATGGGGCTTTTGCTTCTCATCTGGCCCAACCTAGGGCCCAAGCGCCAATTGCAGCTGAGGTGCGCCCACCAGGGAAAATGCGCCTGTCCCAGAGTCGAACCCTGGACCTCCCACCTGGTTAAGCCTCAAGCTGCATGCGCCTCTGCCATGTGTGCTCTGTGCTCTTGTCTGATAAATTTAAAAATTAATCTATCTAGACAAAATTGACACGCAGGTCAATTACACTTTATAAATTAAATAAAATGTGATGCGCAGATCACGATAAATATTAATTTACAACAATTCACCAGGCTCGCAGGCCCCAGCACAGCACACATTAAGGGAAACCCACATAAGATAAAATAAACAAGCACATGGCATCATCCAAAAATCATGTGATCCAACATAAGAAATTAAAATTTCGAAAACCCCATTGGCATCAATTTTAATTTTCCTTATGTGCCCTACTACCTTACAACAGTCCATTGATAGGGATCCACTCATCATGTCTAGTCAGATCCACTGCCCTTGCATGCACCAAGTCCTAACTGACTTGAGTCGACCAAAAGGTCAACCATGCATGCGCCAAGTGCTGAACAGCCACAATGAGGTCTGGCAAGCGGGCGTGACCCCGGGCCTAACTCATGTGCGTTCATTAGTTGTCTCACAATCAGACATCGCTACACGCCTGTGATGCAGTCGACCTATAGCCACCACGTGCTCGCGCATGGGTGCCATCTGGTCGACCCATCTAGGCTGTCAGATGGTCTGATCAGACTATTGGATCTAACCTAGAGGATGACTTTAGCCCCATCAACCCATCTAAGGGTTTATAGCAGGCGCCTCTTAGATCTAGTGAAGGTCGCGCAAGTGATATAGTTTTGAGAAAAACAAACTATGCGCCACACAAACATGCGCCATCAAAACATATTCAAGTTTCGCATATGCAACAACTAAAGATGAAAGTTCGCATGTATAGATCTAAGCATACAAGGATCACAAAAAAAGGCTAAAGCAATCATAAAATCATGCATCAACCAGCGCTCTGATACCAATTGAAAGTCCCCACAAGGGGGGGGGGGGGGCGAAACCCTAAGACATGCGCAGATATGAATTTGCATGGGCGGAATCTAGGGTTTCCTAGGATCGCATAGCATGTATTATATGATCAACTTAGAACAACAATGATCATACCATGGCCATTGTTTGTATGATGTCGAGGAAGAAGAGATCGACAGGGGTCTCCTCCAGAGGATGCGCACACAAGATGAAGAAGCCGCCTACTCCCTTGGTGCTCCTTGTGCTAGCAAGGTTCCAAGAGGTTCTTGTCGTATGAAAAAGGAAGATGATCTCCTTGCTTGGCGAAAAACTTTCTCCTCTTGTCGCCCACTCTTTTTACACGAGAATGCAAAAACTCTCTAAATCACAAGAGGCGACAAAGGCGTGAAGAGGCGAGCAACATGAGGCGTGGTCACGTAAGTGATCATGCTTTCTAAAAATAGAAATCCACTCCCTCACATGCGATCATGGGTTTACCCCAATCGCAAACTCCTCTCCATTTGAACCACACGCTCACTTGATGAGCTGGTTCATTTCGGTTTGGTCCAAGACCAATTAACCCAAGCAATCCAGTCTAGATCTCAATTAAACCCTAAGGCTCCAAATCTAACCGTTGATCTCTTGATGCTTCTGATCTCACTGATCTAGCATCCAATCTCTCGATCGAAGCTTACCGATCTCAAGCTCTAATCAATCAAACATGATCAGACCAGATCTCACTCACAATCAGAGATTAATTCCCTTTAAACTGAACCCAAAACAATTCAGTCCACATGATCTGACTTAAGTAAGCCATATCATCAAATTGTGCGACCCTGAGGGTTTCCTTTAAATGTCGGTAACGATAACTTACGTTATCACGATCAGAGACGGGTATCTAGCAACACATCACTGTCTCCCGATATAAAGGAAAGAGTCTTCCAAGACTACACCCAAACAACAGCACAATTGTGAATCAACTCACTAGGCATACATGATTCCTTTGCCACTGGATGTTCTTTATTGGACAAGCCTGCCAAGCTTGTAACTCCAATATGATGAGCATGATTAGATCAGATGAACATAGTCATCTGGGTATGGCCATACACTTTCTCAATCATCTCATCCAGGGGGCCCCTTTAGAACATCACACTCCAATGAAGGAGACGGCAATCCTATATCTATCACTAGTGACCTAACATGACTCAAGCTCACCATCCAAGATAGTCTTTAACCATTATGTTTCAAATGATATTGAACTACCTCAAAACAATGACAATCATCATTTAGAAACACAAGTGATCTCAAGTCAGAGGACATGTGCCACTTGTTGCAATCAAGGATTATTCACATTGTGACAAGCAATTGAATAACCTAGTAGGGTCTGTCCAGTACATCCAATGTACCCATGAGTCTACATCTTATTCCATGCTCGAAGCATCCTATAAGATTAGAATACATATTAGTCTCAATCATATCAGGGCTGTCTCATGTTCACCAAGATATCTCGACTAAGGACTTTACTGCATGTCAGCCTAGCTGAACATCATAGAGACATTATTCAGAAGTACGCTCATTGCAGCAGACAATGTAACAACCTGAATAACAACCATTGCCTTTATAAATATAAGAGTTTATACATGATACTGTTACAATCCCAAGGCCTCAAACATTAGCCTTAAGGGCATACCCTAACAACTTCGGCAAACATTGCAAGCGGACGTTTGCGGGGTGAACGTTGTAGTTTCCTTGTGGGCTGAGCGAGGGAGACGTTGATGTTTCCTTTGCTGGCTGCATGTGAACGTTGTAGCGTTTCCTTGTTTGTAGCATGCGTGCGCCAGATGAAGTGCTGAGATGAGCGTTGGCTGCAAAGAACTCCGAGATTTGTGTGATGAGAATAGTTGCATCTTGATTTTATTGCTGGTTGATCGCATGGAATAGTCTTGGGCCTCTTTTGTGGCAAATTATTCCTGATAAGTGGGCTTCGCATGGGCCCTTTTGAAGTGGTTATTTATTGAGCTAGCTTTGTTGATTGAGCTTGCTAGCTTATTAGAGGAACCTCCAGGCCTTTGACTAGGGTACTCTTAAACTCCACTTGTGCCTTCTTGGCCTGTGGTTCCTGCCCCCATCAGCGGGTGTGACCCCTGGCTTTAATCATGAGCTTTCATCGGTTGTCTCAATCAGACATCGCTACACGCCTTTCAGCAGTCGACCTATAGCCACCTCATGCTTGCGCATAGGTGCCATCTGGTCGACCCATCTAGGCTGTCAGATAGTCTGATCAGACTGTTGGGTCTTGACAGGATGATGACTTCAACCCTAATAACCCGTCTAAGTGTTAAAGTAGGCGCTTAGATCTAATGGATGCGCGCAAGTAAAAGAGTTTGCTCGAAAACTTCAACATGCGCCAACAATATACATGCGCCAATGTAAAGCATACATCATATTTTCGCATGATCATCTAGATCTATTCATATGCGCAAACTAGGATCACAAAAACAAGCAATCATATGATTCATACAAGGAACTATCCCTCTGATACCAATTGTAAGTCCCTAGCAAGGGGGGCGAAACCCTAAAGCATGCGCAAACAAAAATTTGCGTGGGCGGAATCTAGGGTTTCCTAGGATCGCATGTATGACATATAATCAACTTGAAGATTGTATAGATCAACACAAGGATCATACCATTGCCATTGCTTGGATGGCGACTTGGAAGAAGAGGGCGAGCGGCTCTCCTCCAAAGGTGACGCACACAAGGTGAAGATGACTACTCCCTTGGCGTCTTTGTGCTAGCAAAGCTTCAAGGTTTCCCTTCGTGAAGGAGATGAGAGATGTCTCTTGGCTTTGTTCTCTTCTTCTTTGCGTGAAGTCTCACCACACGAGAGAGAGAGGCGTCGAGAGGAAGAGGCGAGCGAGAATAGAGCAATGCTCTCAAACGTGAGGCGTGCTCCCTATTTTGGAAAGCATGACTTCCAAAAATAGTAAACCCTCACACGTTCAAGTGTTCACGCTTAGTGAACAAATCGCAATGTTCTCCCCTTTGAACCATGCGCTCACTTGATGAGCCGGTTCAATTACATTTGGTTCAAAGACCAAATCAAACCAAGCATTGGTCTAGATCAAATTAAACCATAAGGCTCAAGATCTAACCATTCATCTCTTGATGCTCTTGATCTCACCGATCTAGCATCAATTCTCTCGATCGAAGCTTACCGATCTCAAGCCCTAATCAATCAAACATGATCAGACCAGATCTCACTTACAATCAGAGTTTAAACTCCTTTAAACTGAACCAAAACAATTCAGTCCACACGATCTGACATAAGTAAGCCATATCATCAAATTGTGCGACCCTAAGGGTTTCCTTTAAATGTCGGTAACGATAACTTACGTTTTCACGATCAGTGAGGGGTATCTAGCAACACATCACTGTCTCCCGATATAAAGGAAAGAGTCTTCCAAGACTACACCCAAACCACAGCACAAGTGTGAACCCAAGTCACTTGACATATGTGTTTCCTTTGCCACTGGATGTTCTTATTGGACAAGCGTGTCAAGCCTATAATTCCAATATGATGAGAATGATTAGATCAAATGAACATAGTCATCTGGGTATGGCCATACACTTTCTCAATCATCTCATCCAGGGGGCCTCTATAGAACATCACACTCCAAACAAGGAGACGGCAATCCTATATCTATCACTAGTGCCCTAACATGACTCATGCTCATTATCCAAGATAGTCTATAACCATTATGTTTCAAATGATATTGAACTACCTCAAAACAATGCCAATCATCATTTAGAAACAGAAGTGATCTCAAGTCAGAGGAAATATGCCACTTGTTTGCATATAAGGATTATTCACATTGTGACAAGCAATCGAATATCCTAAGTAGGGTCTGTCCAGTACATCCAATGTACCCATGAGTCTACATCTTATTCCATGCTCGAAGCATCCTATAAGATTAGAACACATATTAGTCTCAATCATATCAAGGCTGTCTCATGTTCACCAAGATATCTCGACTAAGGAAAATACTACATGTCAGCCAAGCTGAACAACATTGAGACATTATTCAGAAGTATACATATTGCAGCAGATGATGTAACAACCTGAATAACAACCATTGCCTTTATAAACATAGAGTTTATACATGATACTGATATAATCCCAAGGCCTCAAACATTAGCCTTAAGGGCATACCCCAACAGAATGATCCCAGCAGTCCATGATCATGCAACCGCTTAATGCGCTTCTTGTTAATATGGCCTAAACGACTATGCCATAACAAGGTGCTGTCATCAGCATACTTGGCTTTCTTGTTATCAATTTGTTGTACAGAACATTCCATGTCCAACATGTATAACCCATTGTTAATCGACCCAGTTGCATAAACAATATTATCATATGAAATACAACACTGTGAAGTTTTGCATTCAAAAGAAAAACCTTTCCTGACAAGAGAAGGAATAGAGATAATATTCTTAGTTATGCTTGGTACGAAATAACAATTGTCAAGTTCTAATACAAAACCAGATGGTAAAGAGATGTTATATTCTCCTACAGCAACAGCAGCAACCCATGCCCCGTTTCCAACTCGTAGGTCCACCTCATGCTGTCCCACCTGTCTTCTTCTCTTGAGTTCCTGCACATTTGAACAAATGTGAACTCCACATGCAGTGTCCAACACCCATGAAATAGAAGAAGCTAGCATGACTTTAGTCACGTAAATACCTGAGCCAGAAGTGAAAGGCTTGCTTCCCTTCTTCTCTCCTTGGAGCGCTCTACAGTCCTTCTTCCAATGACCCAGCTGGCCACAATGGAAGCATCTGTTGTCCTTTGACCGCTTCATCTTTTGTTTCAAAGCCTTGTTGTAGCTCTTGATAGGGGTTTTGCCCTTCTTCCCCTTCTTCTTATTCCTAGAAGGAACCATTAAGACATAGGATGAAGGCTTTCCCTTCTCAAGAGTCTGCTCTGTGGTGCAGAGCATGTTCAGTAACTCTGCCGGAGTACAGTCGATTTTGTTCATATTAAAATTAATAATGAACGAATCGAAAGAAGCCGGGAGAGACTGCAAGATAATGTCAACAACAAGTTCTGAATTGATGGTATGTCCCAGTTTCTCTAGGGCCTCTTTGTACCCAATCATCTTGAGCACATGAGCTCTCATTGGACTCCCTTCAGTTAGTTTGCTATGAAAGAAAAGTTTTGTCAAGTTATAGCGTTCTGTCCTTGCCTGTTCAGCATACAGCATTTTGAGATTTGCTATAATATCAATAGCAGACAAATCCTCATGCTAACGCTGGAGCTCGGGCGTCATTGACGCAAGCATAAGGCAAGCGACATCAGTACTATCACTGACGTGCTTCTCATAAGCATCCCGAACCGCCCTTGCGGCGTTCGCAGCGGGTTGAGCCGGTATTGCCGACTCAAGGACATACAGCTTCCTCTCAGCTTTAAGCACAATCTTAAGCTGTCTGTACCAGTCTGAGAAGTTTGGCCCAGCAAACTTCTCCTTTTCCAATATGGATCGCAAATTGAGCCCTGTGGTGTTCGTTGCTGCAGGAATCTACAACATGGTAAGAACAACAAGGTCAGTATCCATGTTAGAATCATTCTAGAACTTAAGAGTGATTCTTTTCTCACTATTTTGTCTGACTGAAAAATCCAATAAAACAGCCCGAAAGAGTGAAACTCTTTTAGTGAGATGGGATCCAGATTTCACACTTGATCTCCGCGTCCCGCTCAGGCGAGATAAGATGGACAGAGAGTTCAAGCACTAGTCACTGGTAGGCTATCCATGCCAATCGCCAACCCGTGCGATTCCCCTTCATCTAGGCAATCCAGAAGACCGTGCCAACTGAGTTGGTACAACACAGTTTCTGATTCCTTAGATGGCTGCCTCCATATAGCTATCATATGCTCAATATGTAGCCTATATGGTTAAGCTGACCTGACCTACTTCCTGGACCACCACGTGCTATGCTGAGCAACGAGAAGCGATAAATCCCTTCTCTGTAGCATGTAGGTGTAATCCTGCACCGTCTGAAGATAGCTGGGCGTGCCCACTGAGTGGGTACAACACGGCCCCAACGATAGTCAGAACAGTGAGGTTTCGCGTCAGAAGGCAATCGAGCTTGATATTTATGTTGGATTTTATCGGTCTTTTATCTTCTTACTATCATGCAAAATCTATGGTGATAGCAGAAGAATAAATATGCTTGTGCTAATATTACTTAAAATAGTAAGTAGAAAGCACAATTATCTTATGTGGTAAACGCCCATAAAAGCCTAAGTAAAACCCTAGTTTTACAAAAGTCTTCACTTGAGCTCTTTATGGGACTCTTGTACTTCATCTGGCCCAACCCGGGCCCAAATGCCCTCCAAGCAGTATGCACTTGCTCTAGAGTCAAACTCTAGACCTCCCACCTAGTGAAGCCACTGACTGCGCGCCTCTGCCATGTGTGCTCATGTGCTCATGTCTGATCAAATTACATTTTAATCTATCTAGACATGGTTTGACTCGCAGGTCAAATATACATTTTTCATAAATTAAAGTGTGATTCGCAGATCACAGCAAAATTTATATTAAATTCCAGGCACGCAGGCCCCAGCACAGCACACCAAAAATAAGGGCAGCCCACATAGGATTAAATAAACACCCAATGAACATGTCAAACATGCATACATGTGATCCAAACAGAAAATAAAAATTTTGAAATACCCATGGCATCAATTTTATTTCCTTATGTGCCCTACTACCTTACAACGGTCCATTAACAGGTATCCACTCATCAGACCAAGTCAGACCCACTGCCCTTGCATGCACCCAGTCATAACTGACTTGCGTCGACCTGATGGTCAACTATGCATGCCTTAAGTGCTGAACGTCCCACATGATTTCTGGCAAGCGGGTGTGACCCCGGGCCTAAATCATGATCATTCACAAGGCGCCTCAATCAGACATCGCTACACGCCCTTCTGCAGTCGACCTATAGCCACCTGTATAGCTTGCGCACAGGTGCTATCCGGCCGACCCATCTAGGCTGTCAGATGGTCTGATTAGGCTATTGGGTCCAGACTTGACTAACGACTTCAACCCTATTAACCTGTCTAAGTATTTGAAGCAGGCGCTTAGATAGATCTAGTGAGGGTCGCGCATGATAATAAGTTTTGATTGAAAACTTTTATTATAAGCGCAAACAAACATCACACATGCGCAAGCTTAGTTGAAAACAAAACACATGTAGATCTAACACATGAAATGAATTTGCGCATGATAACTAAAGCATGCGCATCTAGTAGATCTACCAAATCATAAAACAAAACATGGATCACAAGAAAGCAATCATATGTATGAAGCCAAAACCATGCTCTGATACCAATTGAAAGTAACCCTAGGTCACATACGCATATAAATTTTTTCTCATGACTAGGTCCAAAATCGAATGACTTAAACATATGATCAACATATGAAGGCTTGTATAGAACAAGTGAGGATGTTACCATGGCCATGAGAGGCGGCTTGGAAGAAAAAGGGCGAGCGGCTCTTCTCCAAAGGAATCACACACAAGATGGATTTTCGCTTCTTCCTTGTAATCCTTGTGCTAGCAAAGATCCAAAGAGTCTTTGATCGTGTGAGGAGATGTCCTCTTCTTGCTGGCCGCACTACTCCCTCTCTTGGCGTGAAGACGAACCAAAAAAAACCCGAGAGGAGCAAGGGGCGAGAGGGGCGTTCATATGTTCGAAAACGTGGGACGTTTCTCAAGAGAAAAATCGGCTTCCAAATATAGTAAGTGTTTAACTCCCCATGAAGCCATCGAAACTCCTCTCCCCTTTGAACCATGCATTCACTTAAGTGAACCAGTTCAATTCCATTTGGTTCAAGGACCAAATCGAACCAGCCATGGTCTTGATCTCTTTGAACCTCATGATTCAAGATCTAACCACACATCTCAATGAACCTCTTGATCTCTACGATCAAGCATCAATTTTCCCGATCGAAGCTTACTGATCATATGTCCTAATCAATCAAACATGATCAGACTAGATCTTACTTCCGATCAGAGTTTAAATTGCTTTAAATTGAACTAGAATAATTCCAGTCCACACGATCTGACATAAGTAAGCAATATCATCAAATTGTGCGACCCTGAGGGTTTCCTTCAATGTCGGTAACGACAACTTATGTTATCACGATCAGAGAGGGGTATCTAGCAACACATCACTGTCTCCCGATATGAAGGAAAGAGTCTTCCAAGACTACTCCCAAACCACAGCACAAGTGTGAATCCAATTCACTCAGTGTACATGCTCCCTTTGCCACTGGATGTTCTCGTTGGACAAGCATGTCAAGCCTGTAATTCCAACACGATGAGAATGGTTAGATCACATGAACATAGTCATCTGGGTATGGCCATACTCTTTCTCAACCATCTCATCCAGGGGGCCCCTTTAGAACATCACACTCCAACTAGGAGAGGCAATCCTATATCTATCACTAGTGTCCTAACATGATTCATGCCCACTATCCAAGATAATCCTTAACCATTATCTTTCAAATGATATTGAACTACCTCAAGACACTGTCAATCATCACTTAGAAACACAAGTGATCTCAAGTCAAAGGGAATATACCACTTGCTTGCTTATAAGGATTTATTCACACTGTGACAAACAATTGAATATCCTAAGTAGGGTCAGTCCAGTACATCCAATGCACCTATGTGTCTAAATCTTATTCCATGCTCGAAGCATCCTATAAAATCAGAACACATATTAGTCTCAATCATATCAAGGATGTCTCATGTTCACCAAGATATCTCGACTAAGGACAACTCTGAATGTCAGCAAAGCTGAACATCATTGAGACATTAGTCAGAGGTATACATACAGCAGCAGATAATGCAACAATCTGAATAACAACAATTGCCTTTATAAACATATACATAGTTTATACATGATACTGATAATAGCCCAAGGCCTCAAACATTAGCCTTAAGGGCATACCCCAACAACGGTGTTCGTTGGCCTTCAGAGCATTCTGAGTATTGCCCAAAAAGATCCAATGCCGAACATTCTCATTCAAACTCACGATATGACTAGCAAGGGAAAATGCATGCTCAGAAAGATGGGACTCCATGGGAAGGTCATGCAAGTCAATAGGTTTTCGTGGTTGCTGTCCAATGACCACTTGGAAGGGACTTAGACTAGTAGACCGATTGACTGCACTATTATATGTGAATTCGGAAACAGGGAGCATAGTGTCCGAACTCTTATGGTGATCACTAATGAGACAGCGGAGCAAGTTACCCAAACTGTTGGTGTATATGCCATTGGATCCATTATTATGCTATGTTTACATGTGCGACTATCTACATGGATAATAATGTCCCTAGAGACAGATTGTACCTATGCTCAAATGGTGTATCCCCAGTCAAGTTCCTAAGTGGATAAGGGATAGCTCTGGTATATGTGAGACTAGTATATAAGCTGGTTAAGCACGAGGTGCTAATGATGACACCAAAATTTATAGTAAATTTTGTGCTATTTGATGGGTATTATTGTGTCATATTCATGCTCTTTTGCTCATTTTTATGCCTTATTTATTAAATATTGTGGAATCTACACCTTTTTTGGTTTTTGATCATTTTCAAGTAAAAAGGCATGATTTTTAGGCATTTTCAAGCAAATTCAGATGTATAGATGAATTCCCACCAACAAGAGAAGATCACAAGTCAAATTTCACGCAAATTGGAGCTTTAGACCAAAATACGGTAGGGCCATAATCCAAATTACGGTACCGTGTTTTCACTACACCTACAGAACAAACCACGGCACTACTGTAATTTTTGAGCACTGCTGTATTTTGGGATGATTTTTTATAGAAAGTTTCGCATAAATTATGGCCCTACCGTAATGAAAATCATAGGCTGTAATTTGGGTTTAAATTCGTATAGAAAGTTTGGTGGATTTTACGGTGCTGCCGTAATCAAAATTACGGGCCGTATTTCAAATTAATTTTTTACCCGAAAGATTTGAAGAAAATATGGTACTGCCATAATGAATATTATGGTACGATAATTCTGGGTAATCTCTGCACCGAGAATTTCTGCTGAAATTATAGCACTGCCGTCGGCCATAATTGCAACCCAGACCCGCGATTTTCACGGACTGTTTGAAGCCTGATTCTTGCACGGATGATTACGGATGATCCTAGCCATCAATTGTAGATCCGTAAAAAGGAAAATACTCGATGGATCGAGAAGAGGAGACACACATGAAAAGCCCTAATTTTCATGCACGATCGGGAGAGAAATTGATATTTTTGCCGTCGCCCTAGGTTTCACTGCCGCGAAGTGTACATTGCATCTCCGGTCATGATACTTGAGGGGAAGTTTCGCCTAGAAGAAGAGAACATACCCCAGATGTTTTAGAGTGAAAGGAGATCGATCAGAGGAGAAATTAACAAAGAAATCATCGTCTGCACTATTCATCGAACAAATTACGGCTGTAATTTTCATTACAGCTCTGGTGTGTTTAGTAATTTCTTCTTTCTCTTTGATTTTTGATCATCTGAACCATATATTATTGTAATTCTTTGACCATACTAGCTTAAACACTTTTTGGGACATGGGGAAGTAATCCCCTAAATTTCTAAATGACTAGATTATTTTTACTTTCGTCAAGATGATTTTACTATGATAATTCTACTTATGTGATGATTGCTTTTAATTCTCCCTATATTCATATTAATCAGCATGATTTAGAGTTTTTGTGATATGGACTGAAAAGTGATTTGAGAAAAAATTGGAACCCTAAAATTGAATGTTAGGAACTCATTGTAAGAAATTAGGTTTGTTCTTATTTTTTGATTTTAGAAGTATACTGTCATGTTGATAATCTGAATCTAGGATTGAGTTATTGAAATAAACATGATGATACTGTGAGAAATCAAGTATCGAATCGTTGGAGAACCTTAAGTAGAACCTGTGAAAATTATAGTATGAAAGTATATATTTTTCACTTGAGATAATTGACTTAGGATTTGGATGCAGGAAAGTAATCTTTGAGTTCTTTGACAATGATTTACTTATATTTAACATTGAATAAATCCTGCATAAGAGTGAGGATTGTGTTAGGGAATGCCGGGTGTAATTTAAAATTTTGCAGTCCCAGGACGCAGCGGAAGAAGCATTACACCCGAAACACATTCCGGTCCCAAGGATCCATGCGAGTGAGTACACACAAGGATGTGATAGAGTTATACCTCTTTCGCTTGTCTAGATGTCGAAGCCATGTTGAAGGCGCCCAAGTGTTCGCCCTCTACAAGTGTCCACGCGTCGACTCCTTGATCGTTGCTCCCTTCCACGCTTGGTGCTAGCCTCGGGAAGAGAATCAATCCTTCACTCCACTTCTATTGTGCCACCTCCAAGATGAAAACGCCAAGAAGAAGGGATGAAGAGGAAGATGATGCCGCCAAGATGTATCCCTTTTCTCCTTGCTTGCGCTACCTTCAAGCAAGATGCGCCAATGGCTATGAGAGGAAGAGAGCTTGCGGCAATAGAAGGAGAAGCCACAAAGCCCAATCACTCTTTGCGCCAACAAGAGGAGAAGAAGAAAAGATGTTTTCGGCCACTTGGAAGAAGGGTTGCGCCAGGCCTTAGTTGTTGTCACCCTTTGCCTTTGCTCACGCCTCCTACAAGTCCTTCACCCGAATCAACCCTTGAGATGGACGACTAGAGTCCTATTAATAGAACAAGGGGCGGCTAGAGCAATGGATGGGATCATGCCAAGTGGGCGGCTAGGATAAAGGAGTCTTGAGGTAAGGAAAGTCTCCAAGACTTTACCATAAATCTCATTCAACCTTTCCTAATTTTCCCAATGGCCATATCAGCCCAAAGCATACCTTGTATGCACTAATTCCATCCAAGGAAGTAGGGCTAGGCGCAACTTCCATGAAGAATTCGGCTAGGGCGGTTTCTTGGGAGAAATTAGGGTTTGGGGTAAGGTAAGTCTCCAAGACATTACCATATTCCTCACCCTACTACCCATATGCGCCCAAGAACTTCCCATAAAAGTTCTCAAGCCATATCAGCCCCAAGACTTGCCTTAAAGGCAAGTATTCCATCCAAGGAGCAAAGGGGGAGGCGCCTAATGCTTCCTTATGAAGCAACATGCGCCCACTTCACCCCATTATGCCCTTGGCGCCAATGGGGTATAATTCTTCCCCATTATACCCTTATTTGCTTATACTTCTTCATGACAACTAATTATTGGGCCTCATTGGATAATGAGCTAGCCCAAACTTCATGGCATGGGTTGATTAAGCCATTGGATCCAATCCAATGCAACCCTAATGTGAATGTGACCAATCTGGGTCAATTTCGGGTCAACCTGCCAAAAATGAAGTTTGGCTCCAATAACTTTCTTCCAACTCATCAGGCCCATTGGCGCTGATGAAATCTTCCAAATGGATCCAAGTTATCCAATAACTTGATCCAAAGGTTTCTTGATAAAAGCAACGTCAAAAGTCTTATTGCGTGTGACCCCGTAGGATCCATATGACGATGGCAATGATGTAAACATCATAAGTAGTGAGGGGTATCTAGCAACACATCACTACTACCCATGTCATAGGACTAAAGTCATTGTGGCAACAACTCCTAATAAGCAACGAGGATTCCCATTGCATTATAGATCCCTTTGCCTGAACTGATATCCTGTCATTGGATTAGTCTCAAGTTTATTATCCAACGCACTGGTCATGACTCAACAAGTGTGGCCTACACTTTCCTGTCATGCACCAATAAGGTGGGGCGCCCCGAGGTGGATATCATGCTTCCAATATGGAAGGGGCAAATCCTACTATTAGTCATCCATGCCTCTACATGATTTATGATATACCCAATGACAGTCGTTTTGATCTCCCAATTACGGAGAGACGTAAGACTGTATTAAAGCATACCCATCATCAAATCTAGACATGAATACCTCAAGTCTAAGGATCAATGCAAAACCTCTTGCATGTGAGATTGACTTGTTGACTAGACAAATCAATCCTCACGGTGGATCACTCCAGTGCATCCAATGCACCTGTATGTCTGCGTTATTGTGCCCCGCACTTAACCAGCCCATACACCAGTCTCACATGTACCAAAGCTGTCCCATATCTGCTAAGGTACCTTGACTGGGGATAGCTTGTGAGAATGGATCCAATCCAAACTCCTGGGACATTATATATGCAACTCAATACATCATCGCAGATAGAGAAGTCTGCATAATAACGACTATGCCTTTAATAATTCTATCAAAGTACTTTCAAACAATGCCTGACCATGTCCATTTATTGGTCTGCAGGGCATATACACCAACAATCTCCCACTTGCACTAAGACCAAGGGCAACTGATGTTTAATCAGTCCCAATGTCTCTAGTATGACTTATTTAGCTTCCGCTGCGCCAGAGGCTACGTCAGTGGGTTTTTCCAGATTGCTTTCTATGTTTATTTTAACTAATTTGAATCATCATCTTTATCCATGATCTCCAAGATCAGATGATATTGCTGCAGTACATACTTGAGTGCTAAGTTCCTTTACACATGCTTACGGCCCCAGTAAGAACTATACTGGACCATCAAGCACTAGGGACTAAGTCAAGTTCAAATGAGTGAAGTTGCTTCCTTTGCTGCCACAAGAAGCTGCAATGTACTCAGCCTTAATTGTAGAATTTGCCACTATGGTTTGAATAAAGCTCTTTCAGCCTTCAACACCACATCGAGGCAAAGCGCAAATCCTGGCTGTGATCAATAGTCATTAGACTGGAACGAAATATCAGTGTACCCCTGTACACAAAATTCTTCCTGTCTATGATGGACTAGACCTTAATCCTTTATACTTCCCAAGTATAAGTAAGGATTCTTTTCACAGCCATCCAGTGTCAAACACTAGGATCTTATTGAAACTTGCTGGCCATGCTCCAAGCATTTGCCATAAATGGTCTTGTGCACAAAACATGATCTATCCTGTACCCAATGTAACAGGATTTTAGACCAATGTTATTACTCTCTAGCTATGTCAAAGGACACAACATCCTTGAGAGAGTCAGACCATATCTTCTTGGAAGGTATCATTATTTGGAATCACCCAGTATGAACCTCTCCAGAAACTTCTGGATGAACATAGATTGACTAAAGGGCAATGACTTTCTTGGATCTCCACCTCCAGATCCACGTGCCTAGGATATAGGCATCATTCCCTAGATCATACTTCTCAAACCTCTTCTTCAACATGTGAAGGGCTGAGATGTCATTCCATGTGAGGAGAATATCATCAATCTTTTAGAACAAGAACTATTATGGTGCTCCCACTAATCTTCTTGTAAACACAGGTTCTTTTAACATGCTTGCATAAGACCATGCATATCTTTATGGCTACTATATGAAAACACTGACTATTTCCATATGGATATCCTTACCCAGACATCCACGCCATAACAGAAAATGCAACAAGCATATACCTAATGGACTCAAACACAGCTTCTGGTGAAAAATTTCATCATTATCCACCCAGCGGATTTGCCTGAAATTTCTGTTCGCTAGCTTGCCTTTCAAGGCAACACTGTTACCTTCCATGTCTATCTTCCTAGAAGATTTATTTATAGCCTGTGGGAATTACCCTTTTGGCAGCTCATCCAAGTCCCAGACTTGATCAGCAGACATGGAGTCCATCACGGTTCTCATGGCGTTTAGCCATTTCTTGGAATCTGGTTCACCGACCGCTTCCATAAGTCTTAAGTTTTATCCCAGATGATAAATTCGTCATGCCCAGCATTTTGAATCCATCCAGACTTATATGGTTCCTGCGTTACTTGAACTACAGGTTGACTTTCAACCTATACGTGAGATTCTACTCTCCATTTGTGTCTAAATGTATTGTGGTTGATTCTGGACCTTGTCCTAATCAAATCTACTCCCACTAGCTTCTTTCAAAAGAAATATCCTTTCAAGAAAGACAGCACTATGGAGCAACAAATATTTTGTTCTCCTTGGGATAGAAACAGCACCCTTCAGTGCCCCACAAACATATGCTTTTGAGATCACTGCATATTACATTCCCGATTCTATTTAAGGAATGGGATATTTTCCAGTTTCTATCTCAAAAGCTATCTGAGACACACTTCCAATGGAGTGACAATTCATCTGTTTGCATGGCATCATAGTAGTATATTTGCATGACTATTCAAAGATGGAACCACATCCAATGTGTTCCTCTTTCTTTCTTTGAAATTCACCATACAGTGGTGTTCTAAGTAAGCTGTGAGATAACCCCACACTCCTTAGGATAGTCATCAAATTCTCCACTAATCACCTTGATCCAATCAAGGTGCTTAATAGATCCTCCAATTTGACTCAATACTTCATTTGTGAACTTCTTGGATTTCTCCAAAGTTCTTAGGATGGATAAGGCATACCCACACCTTATGAAGCGTATAACACCTCTCAGTGCTTGTTTTACATGGGTCCACATACATTGCTGTGTGATAGATCCAACAAGTCACTTACCCTTCAACCCTTTATGGTGAAGGTAGAATCTGTCACTTTGTTCCTTTGAACAAGGCTCACACTTATCATAATCCTAAAAGGATAATGATCCCAATAGTCCATGGACCTTTGGATGTGACCATTGTTCTATGGTTCAATAGACAATGCTATAAGAGAGTGTTTATTGAATCATTGGATCTAATCTTGTGTTACATATAAGACCATAAACTATTATCAACTGTATCACTTCAATAGAACATCTCAGTTATAACGAAAAATACCATATATTATTTCAAACTGAAATCCTTTTCAAAAGGGATGATGTTCTAATACATAAGCTGATACATAATAGCAAAGTCCTATATAAAGTTTCCAAGGTAGTGAGATGATATCAACAGCAGCATCCAATGCTCCGTCTCTGACCCGAGAGTCGATCCCACCAAGCCTAGTCGTCCTACTTCTTTTGAGCTCCTGTATATGAAAAACATATGTAAGCTCACATGCGGTACCCAGTACCTATAAGAAGTAGACATAAAGACCATGGTAACACAATACCTGAAGCGGATGGATTACATCCCTTCTTCTTTGCCATGCTCTTCTTGGCCATTAATCCTCTTCGAAATACCCATGCATTCCCAGTCTTCCGAAGTATGAGCTTCGAAGATACAGAACCATGGTCATTCTTAGATATAGGCACATACTCTGAAGATCCAACAGAACTTCATGATCATTGTCCCTAGAGCATGGTGTGAAGAGACCTTTGAGATGTATGATAATATCATAGATCCCCATCTCATCACACTCAACCTTGACCTCTGGGGTCATGCACTCTAAGACAAGAACAGTGTACTGTTCGTTATCTTCACAGTGTTCAAGATAGACATTCCTCTCCCACTCAGTGGTGAAATATACACTGGGCTGGGATGGAGGTCTTTCAAGAAGATGCACCTTATTCTCTTGTTCTAGTATCTTGGACAAAATCTTGAACCATTTTGTCCAATTTGTCCCATCCAATTTGTTTTTATAAAGTTTCATTCTTAGATCAAGAGATGCCTTCTACAATAAGCAAATAAGTAAAATAAGTACTATGATAAAGCATTTAACAAGGACTTTAAATTAAATGCTATGCTCCCACTATTTCCAAAACAAGTTGAGGACTCTCAAACTCAACATAGAAATGAGTGAGTAGGATCCTAATTTCACATGAGGTCTCCGCGACTCACGAGGGTGAGTTGAGATGCACAGAGAGTCTCATGCTTCCTTAGGTAGGCATGCCAGCCAATTGTGCCGCGCACAATTCCTCTTAGTTAAGACAGACTAGGCGCTCTGTGTCCAGCGAGGGCTGGATACAACACAGAACCCTATCCTCTCAACAGCTGCCTCTAGTGATTCATCATGTCAGTGACATATGAAAAACTAGTCAAGTCTGGTCCTAACCGTTATGCCCAGGGCCAACAAATTTCCTTGCGAAGGCACGCCCAGGTTAAAACTGGACTGGGGAAATCATTGTCACCGCACACCTTCTAAAGATAAGTGGGTGTGTCCCACGAGGGTGGGAAACAGTTCACAACACCACCGATCGATAGTTTGATGAGGGCTACGCGTTAGAAGGCTATCGACTTGATATTGTATTGAGAGTTTTTGCATGTTTTTATTCTTTTCTAGCATGCAGTTTTCCTATGGTTATGGCAGCAAAGGAAAAACATCACAGGCATGCTATGGACAAAATAATAAACCATCACAGGCATGCTATTTTTGGTCGATATGGTCATAGCCCTTTTCATACACATAACTTGTCACGAGCCATGTGACATGTTATTGTGCATCCAAGGGTTGCGAGTCCCTGAAGCAAATCAGCCCATGCCAGAAGCCGAAAGCATGTGTCCTTCCTTCAATCGCAAGTCCATCACCACGCTTCCAAAGCTGGCGCCACTTCTGACTCCAATTGATGAAGGCTCCTTGTTGTCTTTGATGAACCTTAACCTATCTCATGTAAACAATTCTACATCTATTCTAAGGAAAGATGAAAATTTTACATCAAGAAGGGGGGAGAACCACACGCAGGTGGTAGAATGATTTTACAAGCATTCATCACAGGTGGAAACATGCTTCCACATCACAACACAGGAGGGCACTCACTATGACCATATCAACCCAATCAAGTGGCGCATGTAAAATTTGAAAATCCGAAAAAATCAAATTTTAGCACCTTATGCGCCAATATCATCCAAGGCATTCTCTTAACCAATTCCATGCCAAAATTTAGATCAAGTTCCATGATGATTTCATAGACCCTATCGGCTGGCAGTTTTGTCAGATCAAGAGACCCGGCCAGTCCGAAGACACAATGCCGGTCCTACTTGACAAAACTTACGTGCGCCTTTGGTCTTAAATCAAGCATAAACACAATCCAAGTTTCGGCCATAGAGTTGATAAGAGAAGATTGGATGAAAACGCTTTCTACGTGAAACGCGCATGGATAGAAGAAAAATTTCAAAAATTTTTCACACAAGCAAACGTACACCTTGTGTTTCTCGCAAGTAGCTCTGATACCACTGTTAGAGAATGCCGGGTGTAATTTAAAATTTTGCAGTCCCAGGACGCAGCGGAAGAAGCATTACACCCGAAACACATTCCGGTCCCAAGGATCCATGCGAGTGAGTACACACAAGGATGTGATAGAGTTATACCTCTTTCGCTTGTCTAGATGTCGAAGCCATGTTGAAGGCGCCCAAGTGTTCGCCCTCTACAAGTGTCCACGCGTCGACTCCTTGATCGTTGCTCCCTTCCACGCTTGGTGCTAGCCTCGGGAAGAGAATCAATCCTTCACTCCACTTCTATTGCGCCACCTCCAAGATGAAAACGCCAAGAAGAAGGGATGAAGAGGAAGATGATGCTGCCAAGATGTATCCCTTTTCTCCTTGCTTGCGCTACCTTCAAGCAAGATGCGCCAATGGCTATGAGAGGAAGAGAGCTTGCGGCAATAGAAGGAGAAGCCACAAAGCCCAATCACTCTTTGCGCCAACAAGAGGAGAAGAAGAAAAGATGTTTTCGGCCACTTGGAAGAAGGGTTGCGCCAGGCCTTAGTTGTTGTCACCCTTTGCCTTTGCTCACGCCTCCTACAAGTCCTTCACCCGAATCAACCCTTGAGATGGACGACTAGAGTCCTATTAATAGAACAAGGGGCGGCTAGAGCAATGGATGGGATCATGCCAAGTGGGCGGCTAGGATAAAGGAGTCTTGAGGTAAGGAAAGTCTCCAAGACTTTACCATAAATCTCATTCAACCTTTCCTAATTTTCCCAATGGCCATATCAGCCCAAAGCATACCTTGTATGCACTAATTCCATCCAAGGAAGTAGGGCTAGGCGCAACTTCCATGAAGAATTCGGCTAGGGCGGTTTCTTGGGAGAAATTAGGGTTTGGGGTAAGGTAAGTCTCCAAGACATTACCATATTCCTCACCCTACTACCCATATGCGCCCAAGAACTTCCCATAAAAGTTCTCAAGCCATATCAGCCCCAAGACTTGCCTTAGAGGCAAGTATTCCATCCAAGGAGCAAAGGGGGAGGCGCCTAATGCTTCCTTATGAAGCAACATGCGCCCACTTCACCCCATTATGCCCTTGGCGCCAATGGGGTATAATTCTTCCCCATTATACCCTTATTTGCTTATACTTCTTCATGACAACTAATTATTGGGCCTCATTGGATAATGAGCTAGCCCAAACTTCATGGCATGGGTTGATTAAGCCATTGGATCCAATCCAATGCAACCCTAATGTGAATGTGACCAATCTGGGTCAATTTCGGGTCAACCTGCCAAAAATGAAGTTTGGCTCCAATAACTTTCTTCCAACTCATCAGCCCCATTGGCGCTGATGAAATCTTCCAAATGGATCCAAGTTATCCAATAACTTGATCCAAAGGTTTCTTGATAAAAGCAACGTCAAAAGTCTTATTGCGTGTGACCCCGTAGGATCCATATGACGATGGCAATGATGTAAACATCATAAGTAGTGAGGGGTATCTAGCAACACATCACTACTACCCATGTCATAGGACTAAAGTCATTGTGGCAACAACTCCTAACAAGCAACGAGGATTCCCATTGCATTATAGATCCCTTTGCCTGAACTGATATCCTGTCATTGGATTAGTCTCAAGTTTATTATCCAACGCACTGGTCATGACTCAACAAGTGTGGCCTACACTTTCCTGTCATGCACCAATAAGGTGGGGCGCCCCGAGGTGGATATCATGCTTCCAATATGGAAGGGGAAATTCCTACTATTAGTCATCCATGCCTCTACATGATTTATGATATACCCAATGACAGTCGTTTTGATCTCCCAATTACGGAGAGACGTAAGACTGTATTAAAGCATACCCATCATCAAATCTAGACATGAATACCTCAAGTCTAAGGATCAATGCAAAACCTCTTGCATGTGAGATTGACTTGTTGACTAGACAAATCAATCCTCACGGTGGATCACTCCAGTGCATCCAATGCACCTGTATGTCTGCGTTATTGTGCCCCGCACTTAACCAGCCCATACACCAGTCTCACATGTACCAAAGCTGTCCCATATCTGCTAAGGTACCTTGACTGGGGATAGCTTGTGAGAATGGATCCAATCCAAACTCCTGGGACATTATATATGCAACTCAATACATCATCGCAGATAGAGAAGTCTGCATAATAACGACTATGCCTTTAATAATTCTATCAAAGTACTTTCAAACAATGCCTGACCATGTCCATTTATTGGTCTGCAGGGCATATACACCAACAGATTGGTTCTTTATAAATTGTCTACGCGAAAGCGAAATGATTTCTTTTTGAAGTAAATTATATCTTTATCATAATAAAATTAGACAGACGAATATCTATTCATATCTAGTCATGGAAATTAAGGTGGATGAAACCCTAGTCCCAGTTTCTCTCTCTGATATTTTCGTGTAGCTTTCGATAGTTTGCTTGATATTTTCGACTGCTGACGGAGTCATGGACACACAAGAGGGTGGCCCAACACCGCTGGGAGACACTTGGGGAGACTCCCCAGGACCTGAGGAGGGTACCCCACAAATTTTAGATCAAGAAGCACTTTGTCGCCCTGAACACGGCCTGGCCGTGTTGGCAGACACGGCCGTGACAAGAAGAACGGCCATTCCTTGGACGTCGCCCATGTCCTTCTTGGCCGGCCTTGGCTCTATGACCGCGACGTCATCCACTATGGCCAGTCTAACACCTATGTATTCCAGCACGGAGGACGTAAGATTTGCCTGACCCTGTGTTGGGGGTATGCCCTTAAGGCTAATGTTTGAGGCCTTGGGATTGTAACAGTATCATGTATAAACTTTTATGTTTATAAAGGCATGGTTGTTATTCAGTTTGTTACCTTGTCTGCTGTAATAAGTGTACTTCTGAATAATGTCTCAAAGCTGTTCAGCTAGGCTGACATGAAGTAAAGTCCTTAGTCGAGATATCTTGGTGAACATGAGACAACCTTGATATGATTGAGACTAATATGTGTTCTAATCTTATAGGATGCTTCGAGCATGGAATAAGATGTAGACTCATGGGTACATTGGATGTACTGGACAGACCCTACTAGGATATTCAATTGCTTGTCACAATGTGAATATTCCTTGATTGCGACAAGTGGCACATTTCCTCTGACTTGAGATCACTTGTGTTTTCTAAATGATGATTGTCATTGTTTTGAGGTAGTTCAATATCATTTGAAACATAATGGTTATAGACTATCTTGGATGGTGAGCTTGAGTCAGGTTAGGGCACTAGTGATAGACATAGGATTGCCGTCTCCTTGTTTAAGGAGTGTGATGTTCTAAAGGGGCCCCCTGGATGAGATGATTGAGAATAGTGTATGGCCATACCCAGATGACTATGTTCATCTGATCTATTCATGCTCATCATATTGGAGTTACAAGCTTGACACGCTTGTCCAATAAGAACATCCAGTGGCAAAGGAAATATGCATGCCTTGTGAGTTGATTCACACTTGTGCTGTGGTTTGGGTGTAGTCTTGGAAGACTCTTTTCTTTATATCGGGAGACAGTGATGTGTTGCTAGATACCCCTCACTGATCGTGATAACGTGAGTTATCGTTACCGACATTTAAAGGAAACCCTCAGGGTCGCACAATTTGATGATATGGCTTACTTAAGTCAGATCGTGTGGACTGAATTGTTCAGGTTCAGTTTAAAGGGATTTAATCTCTGATTGTAAGTGAGATCTGGTCTGATCATGTTTGATTGATTAGGGCTTAAGATCGGTAAGCTTCGATTGAGAGAATGGATGCTGGATCGGTGAGATCAAGAGCATCAGGAGATCAACGGTTAGATCTGGAGCCTTAGGGTTTAATTTGGTCTAGACCATGTCGCTTGGCTTATTTGGTCTTTGAACCAGACCAACATGAACCGGCTCATAAATGAGCGCATGGTTCAAAAGTGAAGTGGTTTTGCGAATGGGTAAACCCATGATCGCATGAAGAGAAGTGGCATGCTATTTTTAGATAGCACTTCTCTTACGTGACCACATCTCACGTTCACGCCTCTCATCTCTTCGTTCGTCGCCTTGTCTCTTGCTCTTGACGAGAGAACATTCGGGTGGTGAAGAGTTTGACGAGAAGAGGAGAAAAAAAAATCGCCAAGCCAAGACATCTCTTCCCTTCCACTCGACAAGGACATCTTTGGGCCTTGCTAGCACAAGGATCGCAAGGAGGAGTAGGCGACATCAATTGTGTGCGTCACCTCTGGAGAAGATCTAGTTCGGTCTTTGCTTCCAAGGCGCCATCTAGAAATGGCTATGGTATGATCCTTCTCTATAGCAATTGGGTCATTTTTGTTAATCATACAGCATGCAAGATCTAGAAACCCCCTTTCCGCTGCCTTCATTCCCATATGCGCCTATGAGATAGGGTTTCGCCCCCTTGTGGGGACCTTCAATTGGTATCAGAGCCATGGTTAACGCATGTTTTATGATTGCTTAAGCCATTTTGTGATCCTTGTTTGCGAACTCATGATTAGATCTAAGGTTACATGCGATACATCTTGTATATGTTAGTTGGCGAAAATGCATTGCATAGTTTCTCCTTTGCGCATGTATGTGGCGCATCTAATGTTTTTCTCAAAACTATATTACATGCGCGATTCACACTAGATCTAAGCTGTCCCTGCTATAAACCCTTAGACGGGTTGATGGGGTTGAAGTCATCCTCTAGGATAGATCCAATAGTCTGATCAGACCCTCTGACAGCCTAGATGGGTCGACCAGATGGCACCCATGCGCAAGCATGAGGTGGCTATAGGTCGACTGCATCACAGGCGTGTAGCGAGGTCTGGTTGAGACAACTGGTGAACGCATATGAGTTAGGCCCGGGTTCACACCCGCTTGCCAGAACTCATGATGGTTGTTCAGCCCTTGGCGCATGCATAGTTGACCACTGGGTCGACTCAAGTCAGTTAGGACTTGGTGCATGCAAGGGCAGTGGATCTGACTAGACATGATGAGTGGATCCCTATCAATGGACCGTTGTAAGGTTGTAGGGCACATAAGGAAAAATAAAATTGATCTCAATGGGGTTTTTCAAAAATTTTATTTTTCATGATTGGATCAAATGATGTATGATGCCATATGCATGTTTATTTATTCTTATGTGGGCTGCCCAAGTTAAATGTGTGCTGTGCTGGGGCCTGCGTGCCTGGAAATTATTTTGTAAATTAATTTTTAATTGTGATCTGCGCATCACCTTGTACTTAATTTATAAAATGTAATTGACCTGCGTGTCAATCTTGTCTAGATAGATTAATTTGTAAGTTAATCAAACAAGAGCACTGAGCACACTTGGCAGAGGCGCATGCAGCAGTGGCTTGACCAGGTGGGAGGTCCAGGGTTCGACTCTGGGACCAGGCGCATTTTCCCTGGTGGGCGCACCTCAGCTGCAAATGGCGCTTAGGCCCTGGGTTGGGCCAGATAAGCAGCAAAAGTCCCATGAAGAAAAGCAAGTGAAGACTTAAGTTCTTAAGGTCTTACTAGGGCTATGGGCTTTTACCACATAAGATCCATGCTTTCTTTTATTGTTTAAATAAGTAGAACAGCATGATTTATTTATCTTCAGTTATCACCATAGGAATTGCATAATAGTGATGAAGATAAAAGACCGTTAAAATCCAACGCTAAAATATCAAGCTCGTAAGCCTTCTAACGCGAAACCTCACTGTTCTGATTATCGTTGGAGCCGTGTTGTACCCACTCAGTGGGCACGTCCATCTATCTTCAGACGGTGCGGGATTACACCTGCGTGTTACAGAGAAGGGATTTATCGCTTCTCGTTGCTCAGCATAGCACGTGGTGGTCCAGGGAGTAGGTCGGGTCAGCTTGACCATGCAGGCTACATATGTGGTGCATATGGTAGCACATGGAGGCAGCCATCTGTGGGGTCAGAGACTGTGTTGTACCAACTCAGTTGGCACAGTCTGCTGGATTGCCCAGATGAAGGGGAATCGCACGGGTTGGCGATTGGCTAGGGCAGCCTACCAGAGATTAGTGCTTGTACTCTCTGTGCATCTTATCTCGCCTGAGCGGGACGCGGAGACCAAGTATGAAATCTGGATCCCATCTCACTAAAAGAGTTCTACTCTTTCGGGCTGTTTTGCTGGATTTTTCAGCCAGATAAAATAGTGAGAAAAAGAATCATTCTTAAGTCCTGATTGATTCTTAACATTGATACTGACCTTGCTGTTCTTGCATTGTTGTAGATTCCTGCAGCAACGAACACCATGAACTTCAATGTGCAATCCCTACTGGAAAGGGAGAAGTTTGCTGGGCCAAACTTCTCAGACTGGTTCGGACAGCTTAAGATCGTTCTTAAGGCAGAGAGGAAACTGTATGTCCTCGAGACGGCGATACCGCCTCAGCCCGCTCCGAACGCCGCAAGGGCGGTTCGGGAAGCTTATGAAAAGCACGTCAATGATAGCATTGATGTCGCTTGCCTGATGCTAGCGTCTATGACGCCACCACTGCAGCGTCAGCATGAGGATATGTCTGCAATAGACATGATAGCAAACCTCAAAATGCTGTATGTTGCACAGGCGAGGACAGAACGCTATAATCTGACAAAGATGTTCTTTCAGAGCAAACTGGCTGAAGGGAGCCTAGTAGGAGCTCACGTGCTCAAGATAATTGGGCACAAGGAGGCTCTAGAGAAACTGGGGCATACCATCAATCAGGAGCTTGCTGTAGACATTATTCTGCAGTCTCTCCCACCCTCTTTCGATGCGTTCATTATTAACTTTAATATGAACAAAATCGATTGTACTCCGGCAGAGCTGCTGAATATGCTCTTGACTACTGAGGAGACTCTGAAGGGAAAGCCTTCAACCTCTGTCTTGATGGTTCCTTCGAGGAACAAGAAGAAGGGGAAGAAGGGCAAAGCCCCTGTCAAGAGTTACAGCAAGGCTCTGAAACAAAAAGTTAAGCGGTCAAAGGAATACAGATGTTTCCACTGTGGCCAGCTGGGTCACTGGAAAAAGGACTGTAAAGCGCTCCAAGGAGATAAGAGGGGAAGCTTCGCTTCTGGCTCAGGTATATACGTGACGGAAGTCATGGTTTCATCTTCTTCTATATCATGGGTGTTGGACACTGCATGTGGAGTTCACATTTGTTCAAATGTACAGGAACTCAAGAGAAGAAGACAGGTGGGACAGCATGAGGTGGACCTACGCGTTGGAAACGGGGCACGGGTTGCTGCTGTTGCTGTAGGAAACTATTTCATTTCTTTACCATCTGGACTTGTATTGGAACTAGACAATTGTTACTTTGTTCCCAGTATTACTAAAAATATTATCTCTATTCCTGCTCTTGTCAGGAAGGGGTTTTCCTTTGAATGCAATATTTCAAAGTGTGTTTTGTCTTTAGATAATATTGTTTATGCAACTGGTTCAATTAACAATGGGTTATTCATGTTGGACATGGAATGTTCTATACAAAATATTGAAATTAAGAAAGCCAAGTATGCTGATGACAGCACCTTGCTATGGCATAGTCGTTTAGGCCATATTAACAAGAAGTGCATTAAGCGGTTGCATGATAATGGACTGCTGGGATCATTCTCCTATGAGGAGATTGATACATGCAAGGCTTGTTTAATGGGTAAAATGATGAAGTCACCTTTTCCTAACAAAGGTCAAAGGGCTTCAGGTTTACTTGACCTTATACACAGTGATGTGTGTGGGCCATTTAGTAAACATGCCAGAGGTGGCTATCAGTACTTCATAACCTTTACTGATGATTTCAGTAGATATGGGTATGTCTATCTGATGAGACATAAAAGTGAATCTTTTGACAAGTTCAAAGAGTTCAAGAATGAAGTACAGAATCAGCTAGGCCGAAATATCAAGGCACTTCGTTCTGATCGAGGTGGAGAATACCTAAGTCGAGAATTTACTGACTATCTGAAGGAGTGTGGGATTATCTCACAGCTCACTCCACCAGGAACACCCCAATGGAATGGTGTATCCGAGAGGAGAAATAGAACGTTACTTGATATGGTTCGTTCTATGATGAGTCAGGCTACTCTTCCATATTCCTTTTGGGGATTTGCACTGGAAACAGTTGCAAAGGTACTAAACCGAGTGCCATCCAAGGCAGTTTCTAAGACTCCATATGAGTTATGGTATGGGAAACAGCCGAGCTTGACATTTATCAGGATCTGGGGCTGCGAGGCTTATGTCAAAAAGCTCGCCTCTGGGAAACTAGAGAGCAGATCTGACAAATGTATCTTTGTCGGTTACCCTAAGGAAACTAAGGGTTATTATTTCTTCGATCCCAAAGAGAACAAGGTATTTGTTGCTCGGACGGCCATATTTCTTGAGAAGGAGTTTCTTCTGCAAGAGGCCAGTGGGAGAGAAATAAAGCTGGATGAGAATCCAGAGGAAGGACAAAGTAGTCAAGCACAGTTGGATGAGCCTGAGCCGGTGGATCAGGTTATTGAACAACCTGAGGCTCAGATATCAAGGGAATCGCGAAGATCGGAAGGATCCGTCGACAGCCTGAGCGCTATGATGGAGTCTACATCATTGATAATGATGAATCCCTCACTTATGCGGATGCGGTCAGTGGACCGGAGTCAGCTAGATGGCTTGAAGCTATGCGAGCCGAGATGGACTCCATGTCAGATAACCAAGTCTGGGATTTGGTTGATCCGCCTCCGGGAGTAATCCCTATAGGCTGTAAATGGATCTTCAAGAAGAAGATTGACATGGATGGTAACGTAGTTACCTATAAAGGCAGGCTAGTTGCGAAAGGTTTCAAACAAATCTACGGGATAGATTATGATGAAACTTTCTCACCTGTAGCCATGTTTAAGTCTATTCGGATTCTTTTCGCGATAGCAGCATATTACGATTATGAGATTTGGCAAATGGATGTGAAAACAGCTTTCCTGAATGGAAATCTGGATGAGGATGTGTATATGACACAACCAGAAGGTTTCACTAATCCATCAGATCGTCATAAAATATGCAAGTTAAAGAAGTCCATTTATGGACTTAAACAAGCATCAAGAAGCTGGAATATTCGTTTTGATGAATCAGTCACTGAATTTGGTTTCATCAAGAACGAGGATGACCCGTGTGTATATAAGAGGTTTAGTGGGAGCGTGATTACTTTCCTAGTCCTCTACGTCGATGATATCTTGATCATTGGAAATGATATTCCTGAAATGCATGCCGCAAAGGCATGGTTAAGGAAATGTTTCCAGATGAAAGATCTAGGAGAAGCAGCCTATGTGTTAGGTGTGAAGATCTACAGAGATAGATCTAAGAGGCTTCTCGGGCTGTGCCAGAGTACTTACATCGATAAGGTCCTGGAGAGATTTCATTTAGAGAATTCTAAAAGAGGATATCTTCCAGTCAGACATGGTCTGAATCTTTCGAAGAGTCAGTGTCCACAAACACAGACTGAGAAAGATGAAATGGACAATACGCCTTATGCTTCGGCTATTGGGTCCATTATGTATGCGATGTTGTGTACTCGCCCAGACGTCGCTTACGGGTTAAGCGTGACCAGTCGGTTCCAAAGTAATCCAGGTCAGGCACACTGGATTGCGGTCAAGAACATTTTAAAATATCTGCGGAGGACCAAAGATATGTTCTTGATATATGGTGGTCAGGAAGAACTCAGTATTGAAGGATATACTGACGCTTCGTTCCAGTCGGACCAGGATGATTTCCGATCGCAATCAGGCTATGTTTTTAGCTTGAATGGAGGAGCAGTGGTGTGGAAGAGTTTCAAATAGTCAATCGTTGCTGATTCCACAACAGAAGCCGAGTATGTTGCAGCCTCGGAAGCATCCAAGGAGGCAGTGTGGATTCGTAAGTTCGTGAGAGAACTTGGTGTCGTTCCTTCGAGTGCAGATCCTTTGGTTATCTTCTGTGATAACACTGGAGCAATCGCACAAGCAAAGGAACCACGGTCGCACCAGAAGTCCAAGCACATACAGAGACGGTTTCATTTGATCAGGGAGATCATTGATCGTGGCGAGATCAAAGTCTGTAAGGTACATACAGATGACAATCTGGCAGACCCGCTTACTAAGCCTCTGGCGCAGCAGAAGCATGAGAAGCACTGTAATAATATGGGTTTGAGATTCCTCAACCATTAGATTAAGTGCAAGTGGGAGATTGTTGGGGGTATGCCCTTAAGGCTAATGTTTGAGGCCTTGGGATTGTAACAGTATCATGTATAAACTTTTATGTTTATAAAGGCATGGTTGTTATTCAGTTTGTTACCTTGTCTGCTGTAATAAGTGTACTTCTGAATAATGTCTCAAAGCTGTTCAGCTAGGCTGACATGAAGTAAAGTCCTTAGTCGAGATATCTTGGTGAACATGAGACAACCTTGATATGATTGAGACTAATATGTGTTCTAATCTTATAGGATGCTTCGAGCATGGAATAAGATGTAGACTCATGGGTACATTGGATGTACTGGACATACCCTACTAGGATATTCAATTGCTTGTCACAATGTGAATATTCTTTGATTGCGACAAGTGGCACATTTCCTCTGACTTGAGATCACTTGTGTTTTCTAAATGATGATTGTCATTGTTTTGAGGTAGTTCAATATCATTTGAAACATAATGGTTATAGACTATCTTGGATGGTGAGCTTGAGTCAGGTTAGGGCACTAGTGATAGACATAGGATTGCCGTCTCCTTGTTAAGGAGTGTGATGTTCTAAAGGGGCCCCCTGGATGAGATGATTAAGAATAGTGTATGGCCATACCCAGATGACTATGTTCATCTGATCTAATCATGCTCATCATATTGGAGTTACAAGCTTGACACGCTTGTCCAATAAGAACATCCAGTGGCAAAGGAAATATGCATGCCTTGTGAGTTGATTCACACTTGTGCTGTGGTTTGGGTGTAGTCTTGGAAGACTCTTTTCTTTATATCGGGAGACAGTGATGTGTTGCTAGATACCCCTCACTGATCGTGATAACGTGAGTTATCGTTACCGACATTTAAAGGAAACCCTCAGGGTCGCACAATTTGATGATATGGCTTACTTAAGTCAGATCGTGTGGACTGAATTGTTCAGGTTCAGTTTAAAGGGATTTAATCTCTGATTGTAAGTGAGATCTGGTCTGATCATGTTTGATTGATTAGGGCTTAAGATCGGTAAGCTTCGATTGAGAGAATGGATGCTGGATCGGTGAGATCAAGAGCATCAGGAGATCAACGGTTAGATCTGGAGCCTTAGGGTTTAATTTGGTCTAGACCATGTCGCTTGGCTTATTTGGTCTTTGAACCAGACCAACATGAACCGGCTCATAAATGAGCGCATGGTTCAAAAGTGAAGTGGTTTTGCGAATGGGTAAACCCATGATCGCATGAAGAGAAGTGGCATGCTATTTTTAGATAGCACTTCTCTTACGTGACCACATCTCACGTTCACGCCTCTCATCTCTTCGTTCGTCGCCTTGTCTCTTGCTCTTGACGAGAGAACATTCGGGTGGTGAAGAGTTTGACGAGAAGAGGAGAAAAAAAAATCGCCAAGCCAAGACATCTCTTCCCTTCCACTCGACAAGGACATCTTTGGGCCTTGCTAGCACAAGGATCGCAAGGAGGAGTAGGCGACATCAATTGTGTGCGTCACCTCTGGAGAAGATCCAGTTCGGTCTTTGCTTCCAAGGCGCCATCTAGAAATGGCTATGGTATGATCCTTCTCTATATGCAATTGGGTCATTTTTGTTAATCATACAGCATGCAAGATCTAGAAACCCCCTTTCCGCTGCCTTCATTCCCATATGCGCCTATGAGATAGGGTTTCGCCCGCGGGCCTCCACTTCGAAGGGCTTAGTCTCACCTTCCCTCCCCGGACCATCGGCACCTAAATCGGTCACATTTGTCCACCCTAGCTCCATCATGTCGGAGGCCCATTGTAACATCCCACATTCTTAACCCCAAACAAATGGCACAATTCACAAATGATACAGGATGTTTCATATAAGATCGATCATATGCTAGGTAAAACCGAGTTCAAGAAAACACGATCTGAAAAATTTCATAAATCCATACACACAAATTCACAAAACTCAAATCTCATAAGGGTACCTGCCACCACGCAATCCTTGCACTAGACATATGCAAGGCAACAGTTATATCAAAACCGATTCAAATTCATAAAATCCATAAAGGTACCTGCCACCAGGCAATACTTGCACTAGACATATGCAAGTTACAGGGTATATCAAAACCGATTGCACGGAATATACAACAAGCCGAAATTCAAAACAAAATCACAAAATCGATTTTATAAACCCATACCAAACACCGAAACCAGGCTGAAGCCCGCGGTGACACAAAAATCAAACTCAGTTAACTGCCACAATCTGGCAACACAAATTCACATAGTTCACATGGTTCACATCACATAGTTCACATAGTTCATATAAATCATATGGTTTAGCCACAACCGGCTCCAGAAAATTTTAGCATAAAAGTTCTTAAGCAGCAAACATAATATCCACGCCAATGTTACTCATGAAATGCGCCCCTGCTCTATGCCTGAAAATAGTGAGGGGTGAGCTACACAGCCCAGTGAGTGGATAGTCTAAATCGACCATCCATAACATACACTCAAAAATATAGGCAGATTATTTTAAAAATCTTTAACAAGAACATTATGTCAACATATAACAAAATAAAGAAACAGAAATCATATAGACAGTCAGATGTACACACTAGCATATAACAAACTCATGTTCACAAACTCAGGTTTTAGAGTTTTACTCTAACCCAATTAAACATATATGTTTTAAACCAACTAAACACATAACAACTTAGGTTCACAAACTCAGGTTCTAGAGTTATACTCTAAACCACTAAACACACCAACACATAAGCAACCTAGTTGTCCAGCATATTCAGTAGTGACCAATATGGTCTAACCCGGCTTGGCCAAAGCACTGGGAGCTGCAAAATCTCGTGCAACACATAAACATGGATAGTGAGTAGAATCAAGAGGTGGCCCCCGCCAGGTCACGACGTGGCACTTTGCTCTATCACCCCATAACACATCGATGGATTGTGTGTAGATTCAAGAGGTGGCCCCCGCCAGGTCATGACGTGGCACTTTGCTCTACGACACCCCATATCACAAAATGAGAGTGATGACATCAAGAGGTGGCCCCTGTCTGATCAAGACATGGCACTTTGCGTCTTATATCACCCCATAACATAAAAGAGTAATGACATCAAGAGGTGGCCCCTGTCCGACCAAGACATGGCACTTTGCGTCAAAACCCGTTCTCCCAAAAGGTTCCTACTGGACAACAGACATATCTTAATTCATATTTCACAAAGGTGGACTCCTAAGTGTCAACTAGACTCTAGGATAGTCATCACAAAAATCATATCGGGCAGGCTGAACATCAACCCCCATCACAATAATCATAATAGGCAGGCTGAACATCAACCTCCTCACATATCAAATACAGGGCTGGAATTCAAACCCTTAACATATCACATAAAGACTATCCAATGAGTACCCGGTTACACTTAGCCATAGTCCTAACCAACACATAACACATAATATTCAAAATTCCCATAACCACATAATTTTCAAAAGTCACATAACCACATAATGTTCACAAATCACATAACAACATAATATTCCAAAAATCACATAAACACCTAATATTAAAATCACATAATTACATAATATTAACAATCATATAAAGTAGTGTGGTCCTTAGGTTTCATGCTAATTAGTTCAGTCAAACCTCACTAGGTTATCACCCAAATTTCTCAAACAATTTCTCAACATTGCAGTTAACAAGTATCCATAAAATCAACATAAAATGTAAAACATGTATTCTTACTAACGGGATAAAATCACTGATTTAATACTCAAAATTCATACTAAAAATATCTAGATAACAAGGACTTCATACTCAAAATTCAATGATTTAATGCTACCAAAATTCCCTATAAAAACACCTTAAATTTCATACAAATTCTCGGTTAAATAATCATCAAGATTTCGGTTTTCATAATTAAATCAAAATTTCAGTTTTCATAACAATTATCAAGATTATTTCGGTTTTCATAATTAACATCAAAATTCGGTTTTCATACCAATTATCAAGATCAATTCGGTTTTCATAATTAACATCTAAATTCGGTTTTCATACCAATTATCAAGATCAATTCGGTTTTCATAATTAACATCTAAATTCGGTTTTCATAACAATTATCAAGATCAATTCGGTTTACATGGAAAATTAGGTTTTCATGGAGAAATACAATTCGGTTCTCATGAATAACAATGCCCTAAATTCGGTTTTCATACCTTACATACACTTTGCATAATTACGGTTTTAACATGGTAAAATTTCCAAAATTTCCAATCCATTCAATATATCAATTAACACAACTAAGTTCATAGGTCAAACAAGACATTCCACTCACCTCTTAACCGAGAACACAAGGTGAAAATTCTCAAAAAACAATTCGTCTAAGGCTTGAAGTTCTACCAAGAATCGCCACCAAACACCAAGGAAAATTCGCCAAAGGGGAAGAGATGGAGAAATCGCCAAAATCGCTTCAAGAACTCTTCAATAACACCAAAATCGCCTTCTTCCTCCTAGCCGTCGCCCAAGGTTTTTCTTCAAGCCAAAAATCGCCAAAACCTCTACCCTAGCCGAAATCACTACTTAAACTTTGGGTTTTTAAATTTTAAACCCATTAACCAATTAATTCCAAAAGGGTTTAACCCATTTAACTAATAATTTTGAATTTTAAATCTAATATCCAATAACCCAATAACCCATGGTTTAAGTGAAAATCCAATATGAATTTAAATTAACATCCAATTAATTAATTCACTTAAGCGCAAATCCAATAAGGATTTAATTAATATCCAATAAGGTCTAATTAATTAACTAACAACTTACAACCCAGAATTCCTAATTAATTTATCATGAACAACTAATAATAATTTATCATAAATTAACAGCCAATAATCAAACAAATAATCTCTAATTAAATAACTATTAACAACCAATACATAAAAATATCACAGTCAATAATTTTAGACTAAATCAAAATAATGCTTACCAGGACTCAAGATCCTTGGATCTTACATCCCTCCCTCCTTATAAAGCTTTAGTTCTCTAAAGCTCAGCATCCATATCTTCAAAGAGGTAAGCATAAAATTTCCTCATATCAGCTTCAGTCTCCCATGTCGCCTCCTCAACTGACTGATTTCCCAGATAACCTTTACCAAAGGTATAGTCTTGTTCCTCAAAACTTTATCCTTTCTATCCACAATCCGAAGAGGTCTTTCCTCAAATGTCAAGTCACTCTGAATCTGAAGAGGTTCCAACTCCAACACATGAGATGGATCAGGATGATATTTCCTCAAAGCAGAGACATGGAATACATTATGCACATGATCCAAAGCAGGAGGTAAAGCTAACCGGTAAGCCACTGGACCAATTCTCTCAATAATGTCAAAAGGGCCTACAAACCTAGGGCTCAACTTGCCCTTTTTGCCAAACCTCATAACACTCTTAGTAGGTGACACCTTTAAGAAAACATGATCCCCTACCATAAACTCCAAGGAACGACGACGGTCATCAGCATAACTCTTCTGTCTGTCCCGAGCAATTTTCAGTTTATCCCGGATCTCTCTGACCTTATCAGTAGTCTCCTGTACTGCATCAGATCTCAAAATCATTCTGTCACCAGTTTCCTCCCAACACAAGGGAGTCCTACACCTTCTCCCATACAAAGCCTCATAAGGAGCCATCTGAATACTGGAGTGGAAGCTATTATTATAAGTAAACTCTATCAAAGATAGATCCCGGTTCCACTCAGAACTCCAATCTACCACATAGGCTCTCAACAGATCTTCTAGAGTCTGTATAGTACGCTCCGTCTGGCCATCAGACTGAGGATGGTATGCTGTACTAAAACTCAACTTAGTACCCAAACCCTCCTGTAAACTCTTCCAAAATCTGGACAAAAACCGAGAGTCCCTATCAGACACAATATCAACAGGAACTCCATACAATCTGACTATCTCATCAATGTACAATCTAGCCAGCCTCTCTAACGAATAAGTCATCTTAATCGGGAGAAAATGGGCTGATTTAGTGAGTCTATCAACAATCACCCAAATAGCATCATGACCCAATCTGGTTCTGGGCAAACCACATACAAAATCCATACTGATGCATTCCCACTTCCACTCAGGAATAGGAAGAGACTGCAACAAACCACCAGGCTTCTGATGTTCAGCCTTTACAGTCTGACAGGTTAAACACCTAGAGACAAAATCATATACCTCTTTCTTCATACCCGGCCACCAAAAACTTTTCTTGAGGTCCTGATACATCTTTGTCACACCAGGATGTAGAGAATATTTGGAGTTATGGCTGTCCTCCAATATTTCTTTCCTCAAGCTTGGTTCCTCAGGGACACATACCCTTCCACGAAACCGAAGAATACCATCATCAGACAGGCTAAAATCCTGAACCGCGCCGTCAACCAGACTAACCCTGATCTGAACTAATCTCGGATCCACAGACTGCTGATCTCTGATCTTCTGCAACAAAGCAGACTATACTCTGAGAAAAGCCACATAACCCGACTGAACTCTAGGAGTAACACTGATCCTGAGATCGCTGAACTCCTGCAGTAACCGCCACTCACTGACTCGTAAAGCAGCTACTGAAGTAACTGGATGTCTGCTCAGTGCATCCGCCACTACATTGGCCTTTCCAGCCTGATACTGAATAGAGAAGTCATAGTCTTTGATCAACTCCATCCATCTTCTCTGTCTCATGTTCAACTCCTTCTGAGTGAAGATATACTTGAGACTCTGGTGATCAGTGAACAGATCGAACTCCTGACCCAGTAAATAGTGACGCCATATCTTCAAAGCAAAGACTACGGCCGCCAACTCTAAATCATGAGTAGGGTAGTTCAATTCATACTCCTTCAGTTGTCTCGAAGCATAGGCTACTACAGAACCCTTCTGCATCAAGACACAACCCAACCCTTTGCCTGAAGCATCCGTATATACAGTAAACCTTTCCCCATCACTAGGAATAATGAGGATCGGTGTACTAGTCAACCTTCTCTTCAGCTCTTGGAAGCTCTCCTCACACTTGTCATCCCAAATAAACTTAGCCTCCTTTCTGGTTAATTTAGTTAAAGGACCCGCCAGCTTGGAGAATCCCTCAACAAATCTCCGGTAGTAACCTGCTAAACCCAGGAAACTCCTGATCTCAGTAGCATTAGTCGGTCTTCCCCAATTAAGGATGGCTTGCACCTTAACTGGATCCACAGACACCCCTTGACCAGAAATCACATGTCCAAGGAAACTGATCTTCTCTAGCCAGAACTCACACTTACTAGCCATGGCATATAATCGGTTCTTCCTCAGAACCTCCAGCACTCTGCGCAAGTCACTGACATGATCTAAAGTAGTCCGTGAGTATACCAAAATATCGTCTATAAAGACTACCACACAAGAGTCAAGCAATTCATGGAATACCTTGTTCATCAAATCCATGAAGACAGCAGGTGCATTCGTCAGTCCAAAAGGCATAACTAAAAATTCGAAATGCCCATACCTGGTCCTGAAAGCAGTCTTAAATATATCCTCATCCTTGACCCTCAGCTGGTAATACCCTGATCTCAGATCAATCTTAGAGAACACTGTCGCTCCCTGTAATTGATCAAATAGATCATCAATTCTGGGAAGAGGATACTTATTCTTGATAGTCACTTGGTTAAGCTGCCTGTAGTCTATACACATCCTCAGGGTTCCATCTTTTTTCTTCACAAATAACACTGGCGCTCCCCAGGGAGAAGCACTAGGCCGAATATATCCTTTCTTTAACAATTCCTTCAGTTGTTTCTTAAGCTCGGCCAACTCTGAAGTAGCCATACGATAAGGAGCTCTGGAGATAGGTGCCGTACCTGGCACCAACTCAATGCCAAACTCCACTTCTCTAATTGGTGGCAAGCCTGAAAATTCTTCAGAGAACACATCAGGAAATTCTTTCACCACCGCCATCTGAGTCAAATCAGAAGTAGACTCATCCTGCACCTTAACATGCGCAAGATAACCCTTGCACCCATTAGCAAGTAATTTCCTGGCCTGCAGGAAAGATATCACATGCGGTCCTTGGTCTGACACTAGACCTCTCACAAAAAGTCGATTCCCATCTAACAAATTCAAAGTGATTACTTTCTCAAAGCAATCCACAGAGGCATGATGGGAAGACAACCAATCCATTCCTAAGATGATATCATAATCTTGCATGTCTAAGAGGATTAGATCTACCAGAAACTCATAACCCTCTACATGTACTACACAGTCAGCACAAACAGTATCTGTAGATAACGATTTTCCTAAGGGAGTACTGACAGACACAACATAATCTAGCATCTTAGGTACAACAGGTAAACATGCAGCAAATCTAACAGATACAAAAGACAGATTTGCACCAGGATCAAATAGAATGCGAGCTAACTGATCAAATACAAATAAAGTACCTTCCACAACGGATCGGGAAGCTCGTGTATCCTTCTCAGCCACAGCATAAACTCATGTCTGGACTGTAGGCTTATCTGCGCCTCTAGGCTGTATCTCAGGCTCTTTGCAGTCCCTGACCATGTGCCCTGGTTTCTTACACCTGAAGCACATGCCATTCTTCTTATAACAGTCTTTCACTAAATGTCCCTTGAGCCCACAATAATTGCAAGTCCAGTTCTCATTGTTACTGATCTTTGCCTCCCTGGCATCCCTGAACTGCTACGGTGCATCCCTGGATTGCTGCGGTGCCTTGTAAGAGTAAGGCTTATACCTGCTCTTCTTGTAGTCCTTATGTTTAGGGTACTTCTTACCCTTGCCGCCACTGCCATACTGAGGAGCCGCCGCCTCAGCTGCAGGAACCACTGTCACGGCAACATGAGAACTCCTCTCAGCTATGTATCTCTCAATGGTGCGTGCTCGCCCAACAGTCTCAACATAGGTCTCCAAATGCTGAGCACCAACCTGCTCTCTAATGTCCCATCTGAGACCTCTGAGAAACTTAGTAGCTCTCCTCTTTTCAGTGTTTATCAGGTGAGGAGCATACTTTCCCAATTTCGTGAACTGTAATTCATACTGGTCCACAGTCATATCACCCTGCTCCAGGTGAATAAATTCCACCTCTCGGTCCTCAACCAAGCTATCTGGGAAATACTTCTCGTTAAATCGAGACAAGAAGTAAGGCCAGTCTACAGTCTCATGTCTTTCTTCGGCAAGTCTCACTACGCCCTTCCACCACTCATCTGCGTCAGCACGCATCATATAGGTGGCCAGACATAACTTATCCTCATCTGAGCAGCGCATGACTTGGAAAATCTTTTCCAAGCACAACTGCCAGTTCTCGGCATTACTGGATTCTGAGCCTCCATAAAATGAGCTAGGACCCAGTTTCTGGAATTCACTCACAAGTGAAGCATAGCGCCTGTGAGCGCCCTCCTGAGAGTCATCCCCCACTGCCCGAGTAGTAGTCTGGGGTCCCTCTCGAGTCAGCTGCTGCAAAAGCTGCTGTTGTGCTTCTTGGTGCTGAGTCTGCTGCTGCTGCAGCATCTGAGCTTGCCTCTCTATCATAGCACCTTGTTGCTGAACCATGCCAGTCAGAGCCTCAATAGTTCTCGTGAGGTTCGGGGTCTGCTCGCCCTCATCACTAGCATTTCCTCTGGTTCGCACCATCTTAAATTCAAATTCCTACACGCACATATCATAGTCACACACATATCATAGTCAGGAAAACAATTATAAACCTATTAGGTGTCTAGCAATACACAAACATGTTTTCCCCCAAACTAAGTTTTAGCTAGCCAACTCCTCTGATACCATTCTGTAACATCCCACATTCTTAACCCCAAACAAATGGCACAATTCACAAATGATACAGGATGTTTCATATAAGATCGATCATATGCTAGGTAAAACCGAGTTCAAGAAAACACGATCTGAAAAATTTCATAAATCCATACACACAAATTCACAAAACTCAAATCTCATAAGGGTACCTGCCACCACGCAATCCTTGCACTAGACATATGCAAGGCAACAGTTATATCAAAACCGATTCAAATTCATAAAATCCATAAAGGTACCTGCCACCAGGCAATACTTGCACTAGACATATGCAAGTTACAGGGTATATCAAAACCGATTGCACGGAATATACAACAAGCCGAAATTCAAAACAAAATCACAAAATCGATTTTATAAACCCATACCAAACACCGAAACCAGGCTGAAGCCCGCGGTGACACAAAAATCAAACTCAGTTAACTGCCACAATCTGGCAACACAAATTCACATAGTTCACATGGTTCACATCACATAGTTCACATAGTTCATATAAATCATATGGTTTAGCCACAACCGGCTCCAGAAAATTTTAGCATAAAAGTTCTTAAGCAGCAAACATAATATCCATGCCAATGTTACTCATGAAATGCGCCCCTGCTCTATGCCTGAAAATAGTGAGGGGTGAGCTACACAGCCCAGTGAGTGGATAGTCTAAATCGACCATCCATAACATACACTCAAAAATATAGGCAGATTATTTTAAAAATCTTTAACAAGAACATTATGTCAACATATAACAAAATAAAGAAACAGAAATCATATAGACAGTCAGATGTACACACTAGCATATAACAAACTCATGTTCACAAACTCAGGTTTTAGAGTTTTACTCTAACCCAATTAAACATATATGTTTTAAACCAACTAAACACATAACAACTTAGGTTCACAAACTCAGGTTCTAGAGTTATACTCTAAACCACTAAACACACCAACACATAAGCAACCTAGTTGTCCAGCATATTCAGTAGTGACCAATATGGTCTAACCCGGCTTGGCCAAAGCACTGGGAGCTGCAAAATCTCGTGCAACACATAAACATGGATAGTGAGTAGAATCAAGAGGTGGCCCCCGCCAGGTCACGACGTGGCACTTTGCTCTATCACCCCATAACACATCGATGGATTGTGTGTAGATTCAAGAGGTGGCCCCCGCCAGGTCATGACGTGGCACTTTGCTCTACGACACCCCATATCACAAAATGAGAGTGATGACATCAAGAGGTGGCCCCTGTCTGATCAAGACATGGCACTTTGCGTCTTATATCACCCCATTGTTGGGGTATGCCCTTAAGGCTAATGTTTGAGGCCTGTGGGAATGTATCTGTATCATGTAATAAACTCTTAAGTTTATAAAGGCATGGTTGTTATTCAGTTAGCTACATTGTCTGCTGCAATATATGTTCCTCTGAATAATGTCTCAAAGCTGTTCAGCTGGGCTGACATGCTATTATGTCCTTAGTCGATATATCTTGGTGAACATGAGACAGCCTTGATATGGTTAAGACTAATATGTGTTCTAATCTTATAGGATGCTTCGAGCATGGAATAAGATGTAGACTCATGGGTACATGGGATGTACTGGACAGACCCTACTAGGATGTTCAATTGTTTGTCACAATGTGAATATTCCTTGATTGCGACAAGTGGCACATTTCCTCTGACTTGAGATCACTTGTGTTTTCTAAATGATGATTGTCATTGTTTTGAGGTAGTTCAATATCATTTGAAACATAATGATTATAGACTATCTTGGATGGTGAGCTTGAGTCAGGTTAGGACACTAGTGATAGACATAGGATTGCCGTCTCCTTGTTTAAGGAGTGTGATGTTCTATAAGGGCCCCCTGGATGAGATGATTGAGAGAGTGTATGGCCATACCCAGGTGACAGTGTTCATCTGATCTAATCATGCTCATCATATTGGAGTTACAAGCTTGACAGGCTTGTCCAATAAGAACATCAAGTGGCAAAGGAAGTATGCATGCCTAGTGAATTGGATTCACACTTGTGCTGTGGTTTGGGTGAAGTCTTGGAAGACTCTTTCCTTTATATCGGGAGACAGTGATGTGTTGCTAGATACCCCTCACTGGTCGTGATAACGTGAGTTATCGTTACCGACATTTAAAGGAAACCCTTAGGGTCGCACAATTTGATGATATGGCTTCTTTAAGTCAGATCGTGTGGACTGAATTGTTTAGTTCAGTTTAAAGGGGTGTTAAGCTCTGATTGCGAGTGAGATCTGGTCTGATCATGTTTGATTGATTAGGGCTTTAGATCGGTAAGCTTCGATCGAGAGTTATGATGCTAGATCAGTGAGATCTAGAGCATCAAGAGATCAACGGTGATCTTGAACCTTGTGGTTCAATAAGATCGACCATTGCTTGGGCCGATTTGGTCTTAGACCAAAGTCACTTGAACCAGCTCATGTAATGAGCGCTTGGTTCAAATAATCGAAGAGAAGGAATTGCGGTTCACTTCATGTGAACGCATAACCGAAGTGAGTAATGGGTTACTATTTTTGGATAGCAACGCCCACGTTCATTACAACGTGTTTACTCTATTGGCGATCATCACTCTTGAACGAAGTCTCCTTCCTTCTCGTGTGAAAAACTCTCTCGACGAGGGTAGAGGAACTTCTTCTTCGACAAGCCCAAGGATCTTATCCCCTCCATGCGCAAAGGACCCTTGAAGCTTTGCTAGCACAAAGACGACAAGGAGAGGCCATTCTTCATCGTGTGTGCGTCGACTAGGGAGAGGATCCCTTTCGCTCCTTGCTTCCAATACTTCATCCATAGATGGCGATGGTATGAATCTTATTGGCACTCGTAATCGTTTTTCATAGTTGAATATATATCATGCATAATGATCCCTAAAACCCCTATTTCCGCTGCGATGTAACACATGCGCCATTAGGGTTTTCTCGCTCCCCCTCGAAGGGGACTCCTGCAATTGGTATCAGAGCCAGGTTAAAATGCATGATAATATGTTTGCTGTGATTTGTGATCCTTGTATGCGCCATATTGCTAGATCTAGGCTACATGCGAACCTTTACTTGTTGTGTATTGTAGTTGACGCATGTAGTAAGGTAGCGCTTCTATATGTTCTTGTTGATGTTTTCTTAAAAACTCAAACGACTTGCGCGCACACCATTAGATCTAAGTGCCGCCTGCATTAAACCCTTAGACGGGTTATTAGGGTTGAAATCATCCCCTGTGTTAGATCCAAACAGTCTGATCAGACCATCTGACAGCCTAAATGGGTCGACCAGTTAGCACTTTGGCGCAAGCCTATGGTGGCTATAGGTCGACTGCAGACAGGTGTGTAGCGATGTCTGATTGAGACACCCAATGAACGCACCTGAGTTAGGCCCGGGGTCACGCCCGCTTGCCAGACCTCAGTGTGGTCGTTCAGCCCTGGCGCATGCATGGTTGACCTTATGGTCAACACAAGTCAGTTAGGACTTGGTGCATGCAAGGGCAGTGGATTTGACTAGGTTGGTTGAGTGGATCCCTAGTAATGGACCGTTGTAAGGTTGTAGGGGAAATAAGGAAAAAATTAAAATTGATCCCAAGGGGTTTTCGAAAATTTTAATTTTTATGATGGATCACATGATGCTGATTGGATGCATATGTTTGTCTATTTAGTCTTATGTGGGCTGCTCATATTAATTGTGTGCTGTGCTGGGGCCTGCGTGCCTGTATTAAATTGTAAATTAATTATTGTGATCTGCGCATCACTGTGTTTTAATTTATAAATGTTAGTGACCTGCGTGTCACTCTTGTCTAGATAGTTAAATTTGTAATTTAATTAGACAAGAGCACAAAGCACACTTGGCAGAGGCGCATGCAGCAGTGGCTGGACCAGGTGGGAGGTCCAGGGTTCGACTCTGGGACCAGGCGCAAATTCCTGGTGGGCGCACCTGTGCTGCAGATGGCGCTTGGGCCCAGGTTTGGGCCAGATGAGCAGCAAAAGACCCATGAAGAGCAAATGAAGACTTAAGTTAGGTTAAGGTCTTCTAGGGCTATGGGCTTTTACCACATAAGATACATGCTTTCTTTTATTGCTTAAATATTGGAATTGCATGATCAAATTATCTTCTGCTATCACCATAGGAATTGCATGATAGGCAAGAAGATAAAAGACCGTTAAAATCCAACGCTAAAATATCAAGCTCGTAAGCCTTCTGACGCGAAACCTCACTGTTCTGATTATCGTTGGAGCCGTGTTGTACCCACTCAGTGGGCACGTCCATCTATCTTCAGAGGGTGTGGGATTACACCTGTGTGTTACAGAGTAGGGATTTATCCCTTCTCGTTGCTCAGCATAGCACATGGTGGTCCAGGGAGTAGGTCGGGTCAGCTTGACCGTGTAGGCTACATATGTGGCGCATATGGTAGCACATGGAGGCAGCCATCTGTGGGATCAGAGACTGTGTTGTACCAACTCAGTTGGCACAGTCTGCTGGATTGCCCAGATGAAGGGGAATCGCACGGGTTGGCGATTGGCTGGGACGCCTACCAGAAACTAGTGCTTGTACTCTCTGTGCATCTTATCTCGCCTGAGCGGGACGCGGAGACCAAGTATGAAATCTGGATCCCATCTCACTAAAAGAGTTCTACTCTTTCGGGCTGTTTTGCTGGATTTTTCACGCCTGATAAAATAGTGAGAAAAAGAATCTTTCTTAAGTCCTGATCGATTCTTATACATTGATACTGACCTTGCTGTTCTTGCATTGTTGTAGATACCTGCAGCAACGAACACCATGAACTTCAATGTGCGATCCCTACTGGAAAGGGAGAAGTTTGCTGGGCCGAACTTCTCTGACTGGTTTGGACACCTTAAGATCGTTCTTAAGGCAGAGAGGAAACTGTATGTCCTCGAGACGGCGATACCGCCGCAGCCCGCTCCGAACGCCGCAAGGGCGGTTCGGGAAGCCTATGAAAAGCACGTCAATGATAGCATTGATGTCGCTTGCCTGATGCTAGCGTCTATGACGCCACCGCTGCAGCGTCAGCATGAGGATATGTCAGCTATACAGATTATAGCAAACCTCAAGATGCTGTATGCTGCACAGGCGAGGACTGAACGCTATAATTTGACTAACCTCTTCTTTCAGAGCAAACTGGCTGAAGGGAGCCCAGTGGGAGCTCACGTGCTCAAGATGATTGGGCACAAGGAGGCTCTGGAGAAACTGGGGCACACCATCAACCAGGAGCTTGCTGTGGACATTATTCTGCAGTCTCTCCCGCCATCATTCGACGCGTTCATTATTAACTTTAATATGAACAAAATCGATTGTACGCCGGCAGAGCTGTTGAATATGCTCTTGACTACTGAGGAAACTCTGAAGGGTAAGCCTTCAACCTCTGTCTTGATGGTTCCTTCTAGGAACAAGAAGAAGGGGAAGAAGGGCAAGGCCCCGGTCAAGAATTACAGCAAGGCTCTGAAGCAGAAGGTGAAGCGGTCCAAGGAATACAGGTGTTTCCACTGTGGCCAGCTGGGTCACTGGAAAAAGGACTGTAAAGCGCTCCAAGGAGACAAGAGGGGAAGCTTTGCTTCTGGCTCAGGTATATTCGTGACTGAGGTCATGTTTTCTTCTTCTATATCATGGGTGTTGGACACTGCATGTGGAGTTCACATTTGTTCAAATGTGCAGGAACTCAAGAGAAGAAGGCAGGTGGGACAGCATGAGGTGGACCTACGCGTTGGAAACGGGGCACGGGTTGCTGCTGTTGCTGTAGGAGACTACTTCATTTCTTTACCATCTGGAATTGTATTGGAACTAAACAGTTGTTACTTTGTTCCCAGTATAACTAAAAATATTATCTCCATTCCTGCTCTTGTCAGGAAGGGATTTTCCTTTGAATGCAATATTTCAAAGTGTATTTTGTCTTTAGATAATATTGTTTATGCAACTGGTTCAATTAACAATGGGTTATACATGTTGGACATGGAATGTTCGATACAGCAAATTGATATTAAGAAAGCCAAGTATGCTGATGACAGCACCTTGCTATGGCATAGTCGTTTAGGCCATATTAACGAGAAACGCATTAAGCGGTTGCATCATCATGGACTGCTGGGATCATTCTCCTACAAGGAAATTGATACATGCAAGGCTTGTTTAATGGGTAAAATGACGAAGTCACCTTTTCCTCACAAAGGTCAAAGGGCTTCAGGTTTACTTGACCTTATACACAGTGATGTGTGTGGGCCATTTAGTAAACATGCCAGAGGTGGCTATCAGTACTTCATTACCTTTACTGATGATTTCAGTAGATATGGGTATGTCTATCTGATGAGACATAAGAGTGAATCTTTTGACAAGTTCAAAGAGTTCAAGAATGAAGTACAAAATCAGCTAGGCCGTAATATCAAAACACTTCGCTCAGATCGAGGTGGTGAATACCTAAGTCATGCGTTTACTGACTATCTAAAAGAGTGTGGGATTATCTCACAGCTCACTCCACCAGGAACACCGCAATGGAATGGTGTGTCCGAAAGGAGAAATAGAACATTACTAGATATGGTTCGTTCTATGATGAGTCAGGCTACTCTTCCATACTCCTTTTGGGGTTTTGCACTGGAAACAGCTGCAAAGGTACTAAACCGAGTGCCATCCAAGGCAGTTTCTAAGACGCCATATGAGTTATGGTATGGGAAACAGCCGAGCTTGACATTTATCAGGATCTGGGGCTGCGAGGCTTATGTCAAAAAGCTCGCCTCTGGGAAACTAGAGAGCAGATCTGACAAATGTATCTTTGTCGGTTACCCTAAGGAAACTAAGGGTTATTATTTCTTCGATCCCAAGGAGAACAAGGTTTTTGTTGCTCGGACGGCCATATTTCTTGAGAAGGAGTTTCTTCTGCAAGAGGCCAGTGGGAGAGAAATAAAGCTGGATGAGAGTCCAGAAGAAGGACAAAGTGACCAAGCACAGTTGGATGAGCCTGAGCCGGTAGAACAGGTTATTGAACAACCTGAGGCTCAGATATCACGGGAACCGCGAAGATCGGGTAGGATCCGTCGACAGCCTGAGCGCTATGACGGAGTCTACATCATTGATAATGATGAACCCCTTACTTATGCGGATGCGGTCAGTGGACCGGAGTCAGCGAGATGGCTTGAGGCTATGCGCGCCGAGATGGACTCCATGTCAGATAACCAAGTCTGGGATTTGGTTGATCCGCCTCCGGGAATAATCCCTATAGGCTGTAAATGGATCTTCAAGAAGAAGATTGACATGGATGGTAACGTGGTTACCTATAAAGGCAGGCTAGTTGCGAAAGGTTTCAAACAAATCTACGGGATAGATTATGATGAAACTTTCTCACCTGTTGCCATGTTTAAGTCTATTCGGATTCTTTTTGCGATAGCTGCATATTACGATTATGAGATCTGGCAAATGGATGTGAAAACAGCTTTCCTTAATGGAAATCTGGATGAGGATGTGTATATGACACAACCTGAGGGTTTCACTAATCCAGCGGATCGTCATAAGATATGCAAGTTAAAGAAGTCCATTTATGGACTTAAACAAGCATCAAGGAGCTGGAATATTCGTTTTGATGAATCAGTCACTGATTTTGGTTTCATCAAGAACGAGGATGACCCGTGTGTTTATAAGAGGTTTAGTGGGAGCGTGATTACTTTCCTAGTCCTCTACGTCGATGACATCTTGATCATTGGAAATGACATTCCTGAAATGCATGCTGTTAAGGCATGGCTGAGGAAATGTTTCCAGATGAAAGATTTAGGAGAAGCAGCCTATGTGTTAGGTGTGAAGATCTACAGGGATAGATCTAAGAGGCTTCTCGGGCTGTGCCAGAGTACTTACATCGATAAGGTCCTGGAGAGATTTCATTTAGAGAATTCTAAACGAGGATATCTTCCAGTCAGACATGGTCTGAGTCTTTCGAAGAGTCAGTGTCCACAAACACAGACTGAGAAAGATGAAATGGACAATACGCCTTATGCTTCGGCTATTGGTTCCATTATGTATGCGATGTTGTGTACTCGCCCAGACGTCGCTTACGGGTTAAGCGTGACCAGTCGTTACCAGAGTAATCCAGGTATGGCGCACTGGATTGCAGTCAAGAACGTTTTAAAATATCTGCGGAGGACCAAAGATATGTTCTTGATATATGGTGGTCAGGAAGAACTCAGTATTGAAGGATATACTGACGCTTCGTTCCAGTCTGACCAGGATGATTTCCGATCGCAATCAGGCTATGTTTTTAGCTTGAATGGAGGAGCAGTGGTGTGGAAAAGTTTCAAACAGTCAACTGTTGCTGATTCCACAACAGAAGCCGAGTATGTTGCAGCCTCGGAAGCATCCAAGGAGGCAGTGTGGATTCGTAAGTTCGTGAGAGAACTTGGTGTCGTTCCTTCGAGTGCAGATCCTTTGGTTATCTTTTGTGATAACACTGGAGCAATCGCACAAGCAAAGGAACCACGGTCGCACCAGAAGTCCAAGCACATACAGAGACGGTTTCATTTGATCAGGGAGATCATTGATCGTGGCGAGATCAAAGTATGCAAGGTTCATACAGATGACAATCTGGCAGACCCGCTTACCAAGCCTCTGGCGCAGCAGAAGCATGAGAAGCACTGTAATAATATGGGTTTGAGATTTCTCAACCATTAGATTAAGTGCAAGTGGGAGATTGTTGGGGTATGCCCTTAAGGCTAATGTTTGAGGCCTGTGGGAATGTATCTGTATCATGTAATAAACTCTTAAGTTTATAAAGGCATGGTTGTTATTCAGTTAGCTACATTGTCTGCTGCAATATATGTTCCTCTGAATAATGTCTCAAAGCTGTTCAGCTGGGCTGACATGCTATTATGTCCTTAGTCGATATATCTTGGTGAACATGAGACAGCCTTGATATGGTTAAGACTAATATGTGTTCTAATCTTATAGGATGCTTCGAGCATGGAATAAGATGTAGACTCATGGGTACATGGGATGTACTGGACAGACCCTACTAGGATGTTCAATTGTTTGTCACAATGTGAATATTCCTTGATTGCGACAAGTGGCACATTTCCTCTGACTTGAGATCACTTGTGTTTTCTAAATGATGATTGTCATTGTTTTGAGGTAGTTCAATATCATTTGAAACATAATGATTATAGACTATCTTGGATGGTGAGCTTGAGTCAGGTTAGGACACTAGTGATAGACATAGGATTGCCGTCTCCTTGTTTAAGGAGTGTGATGTTCTATAAGGGCCCCCTGGATGAGATGATTGAGAGAGTGTATGGCCATACCCAGGTGACAGTGTTCATCTGATCTAATCATGCTCATCATATTGGAGTTACAAGCTTGACAGGCTTGTCCAATAAGAACATCAAGTGGCAAAGGAAGTATGCATGCCTAGTGAATTGGATTCACACTTGTGCTGTGGTTTGGGTGAAGTCTTGGAAGACTCTTTCCTTTATATCGGGAGACAGTGATGTGTTGCTAGATACCCCTCACTGGTCGTGATAACGTGAGTTATCGTTACCGACATTTAAAGGAAACCCTTAGGGTCGCACAATTTGATGATATGGCTTCTTTAAGTCAGATCGTGTGGACTGAATTGTTTAGTTCAGTTTAAAGGGGTGTTAAGCTCTGATTGCGAGTGAGATCTGGTCTGATCATGTTTGATTGATTAGGGCTTTAGATCGGTAAGCTTCGATCGAGAGTTATGATGCTAGATCAGTGAGATCTAGAGCATCAAGAGATCAACGGTGATCTTGAACCTTGTGGTTCAATAAGATCGACCATTGCTTGGGCCGATTTGGTCTTAGACCAAAGTCACTTGAACCAGCTCATGTAATGAGCGCTTGGTTCAAATAATCGAAGAGAAGGAATTGCGGTTCACTTCATGTGAACGCATAACCGAAGTGAGTAATGGGTTACTATTTTTGGATAGCAACGCCCACGTTCATTACAACGTGTTTACTCTATTGGCGATCATCACTCTTGAACGAAGTCTCCTTCCTTCTCGTGTGAAAAACTCTCTCGACGAGGGTAGAGGAACTTCTTCTTCGACAAGCCCAAGGATCTTATCCCCTCCATGCGCAAAGGACCCTTGAAGCTTTGCTAGCACAAAGACGACAAGGAGAGGCCATTCTTCATCGTGTGTGCGTCGACTAGGGAGAGGATCCCTTTCGCTCCTTGCTTCCAATACTTCATCCATAGATGGCGATGGTATGAATCTTATTGGCACTCATAATCGTTTTTCATAGTTGAATATATATCATGCATAATGATCCCTAAAACCCCTATTTCCGCTGCGATGTAACACATGCGCCATTAGGGTTTTCTCGCTCCCCCTCGAAGGGGACTCCTGCACCCATAACATAAAAGAGTAATGACATCAAGAGGTGGCCCCTGTCCGACCAAGACATGGCACTTTGCGTCAAAACCCGTTCTCCCAAAAGGTTCCTACTGGACAACAGACATATCTTAATTCATATTTCACAAAGGTGGACTCCTAAGTGTCAACTAGACTCTAGGATAGTCATCACAAAAATCATATCGGGCAGGCTGAACATCAACCCCCATCACAATAATCATAATAGGCAGGCTGAACATCAACCTCCTCACATATCAAATACAGGGCTGGAATTCAAACCCTTAACATATCACATAAAGACTATCCAATGAGTACCCGGTTACACTTAGCCATAGTCCTAACCAACACATAACACATAATATTCAAAATTCCCATAACCACATAATTTTCAAAAGTCACATAACCACATAATGTTCACAAATCACATAACAACATAATATTCCAAAAATCACATAAACACCTAATATTAAAATCACATAATTACATAATATTAACAATCATATAAAGTAGTGTGGTCCTTAGGTTTCATGCTAATTAGTTCAGTCAAACCTCACTAGGTTATCACCCAAATTTCTCAAACAATTTCTCAACATTGCAGTTAACAAGTATCCATAAAATCAACATAAAATGTAAAACATGTATTCTTACTAACGGGATAAAATCACTGATTTAATACTCAAAATTCATACTAAAAATATCTAGATAACAAGGACTTCATACTCAAAATTCAATGATTTAATGCTACCAAAATTCCCTATAAAAACACCTTAAATTTCATACAAATTCTCGGTTAAATAATCATCAAGATTTCGGTTTTCATAATTAAATCAAAATTTCAGTTTTCATAACAATTATCAAGATTATTTCGGTTTTCATAATTAACATCAAAATTCGGTTTTCATACCAATTATCAAGATCAATTCGGTTTTCATAATTAACATCTAAATTCGGTTTTCATACCAATTATCAAGATCAATTCGGTTTTCATAATTAACATCTAAATTCGGTTTTCATAACAATTATCAAGATCAATTCGGTTTACATGGAAAATTAGGTTTTCATGGAGAAATACAATTCGGTTCTCATGAATAACAATGCCCTAAATTCGGTTTTCATACCTTACATACACTTTGCATAATTACGGTTTTAACATGGTAAAATTTCCAAAATTTCCAATCCATTCAATATATCAATTAACACAACTAAGTTCATAGGTCAAACAAGACATTCCACTCACCTCTTAACCGAGAACACAAGGTGAAAATTCTCCAAAAACAATTCGTCTAAGGCTTGAAGTTCTACCAAGAATCGCCACCAAACACCAAGGAAAATTCGCCAAAGGGGAAGAGATGGAGAAATCGCCAAAATCGCTTCAAGAACTCTTCAATAACACCAAAATCGCCTTCTTCCTCCTAGCCGTCGCCCAAGGTTTTTCTTCAAGCCAAAAATCGCCAAAACCTCTACCCTAGCCGAAATCACTACTTAAACTTTGGGTTTTTAAATTTTAAACCCATTAACCAATTAATTCCAAAAGGGTTTAACCCATTTAACTAATAATTTTGAATTTTAAATCTAATATCCAATAACCCAATAACCCATGGTTTAAGTGAAAATCCAATATGAATTTAAATTAACATCCAATTAATTAATTCACTTAAGCGCAAATCCAATAAGGATTTAATTAATATCCAATAAGGTCTAATTAATTAACTAACAACTTACAACCCATAATTCCTAATTAATTTATCATGAACAACTAATAATAATTTATCATAAATTAACAGCCAATAATCAAACAAATAATCTCTAATTAAATAACTATTAACAACCAATACATAAAAATATCACAGTCAATAATTTTAGACTAAATCAAAATAATGCTTACCAGGACTCAAGATCCTTGGATCTTACACCCATGAGTCCGCGGTCGTCTACGCGCTCATTGTGCGTGACATTCCCCACGAGCCTACGTCCCCTCTAGCTCCTTTGCCGGCGAGATCACTGCCCTTTTCGATGAGTTTTCTGACATTTCCCCGGTATACCTCCCCGTTGGCCTCCCTCCTGAACGTGACATCCAGCATGTCATCGATCTCATCCCCGGGGCATCTCTGCCCAACCTATCCCACCATCGCCTCAACCCAACTGGGCACATCGCGCTCAAGAGGTAGGTCGATGACCTCCTGGCCAAAGGGCTCATCCGTGAAAGCCTAAGCCCTTGCGCCATCTCGGCCTTTCTCACCCCGAAGAAGGACAGATCCTGGCGGATGTGAATTGATTGTGGTGTAATCAATCGCATCACGGTGAAGTACTGGTTCCCCATTCCCTGCTTAGACGACATGCTTGACCTCATTTCCGGTGCATATTGGTTCACCAAGCTTGACCTCCGGAGCGGTTACCACCAAGTCCGCGTCCGTGAAGGCAACGAGTGGAAGATGGCCTTCAAGATGATGGATGGCCTCTACGAGTGGCTAGTCATGCCCTTCGGTCTTACCAACGTGCCCTCCACCTTTATGCATCTTATGAGTTAGGTACTTCGCCGCAATATTGGCAAGTTCCTCGTCGTCTACTTTGACGACATTCTTATCTAAAGCCGAACCCGCGACGATCACTAAGCCCACCTGCGTTCGACCTTTGATCTTTTGCGTAAGGAGTGCTTGTTCCTTAACGCAAAGAAATGCTCCTTTCTCGAAAACCATGTCCAATTCCTTGGGTTCATCATGTCGGACCAAAGACTGATGGTCGACCCCGCTAAGGTTGTGGCCATTCGCCAATGGCCAGAGCCCTTCTTCAGCAACAACTAGCCATGTCCGCTCCATCAACGAGGCTTCACCTGCGTCTTCAGAGTCGCTCCAACCCATCCCTATGGCTACTCTTCCGCGAGGACCCCCACTGGAAGCTACCGCAGATTGCTACAACAACCGGGTCCTCAACTCAGCCCAAGAGACTGCCACCAACGTCCATAACCAGCCCACGATCAGCAAGTTTCGATGCTTCATAGTAGCCTGCTCTGAGATGGTGCAGCCGTCGACAATGGCCCAATCGACGGCCCAGCAAGAAGGCCCATGCGCCAGCCACCCCGCGTGTTGTTTGCTGTACTTTTATTCCCTAGTTAGTTATTGCTTTTCAGGTTGTTAGAGGGCAACGTAGACCCTCTTTAGTTGTTAGGGGTTGTTGGTGTCTCCAACAAACCCCTTGTGAGTAGCTTGTGTTGGAGTATGCCCTTAAGGCTAATGTTTGAGGCCTTTGGGATTGTAATAGTATCATGTAATAAACTCTTATGTTTATAAAAGGCATGGTTATTATTCAGCTTGTTACCTTGTCTGCTGTAATAAGTGTACTTCTGAATAATGTCTCAAAGCTGTTCAGCTAGGCTGACAGGCTATAAGTCCTTAGTCGAGATATCTTGGAGAACATGAGACAGCCTTGATATGATAGAGACTAATATGAGTGCTAATCTTATAGGATGCTTCGAGCATGGAATAAGATGTAGACTCATGGGTACATTGGATGTACTGGACAGACCCTACTGGGATATTCCATTGCTTGTCACAATGTGAATGATCCTTGTAAGCAACAAGTGGCACATGTCCTCTGACTTGAGATCACTTGTGTTTCTAAATGAGGATTGTCATTGTCTTGAGCTAGTTCAATATCATTTGAGATATAATGATTATAGACTATCTTGGATGGTGAGCTTGAATCAGGTTAGGGCACTTGTGATAGATAAAGGATTGCCGTCTCCTTGTTTAAGGAGTGTGATGTTCTATAGGGCCACACTATATGAGATGATTGAGGAAGTGTATGGCCATACCCAGATGACTATGTTCATCTGATCTAATCATGCTCATCGTATTGGAGTTACAAGCTTGACATGCTTGTCCAATAAGAACATCCAGTGGCAAAGGACACATGTATGCCTTGTGAATTGAGTCACACTTGTGCTGTGTTTTGGGTGCAGTCTTGGAAGACTCTTTCCTTTATATCGGGAGACAGTGATGTGTTGCTAGATACCCCTCACTGATCGTGATAACGTAAGTTATCGTTACCGACATTTAAAGGAAACCCTCAGGGTCGCACAATTTGGTGATATGGCTTCCTTAAGTCAGATCGTGTGGACTGAATTGTTTTGGTTCAGTTTAAAGAGATTTAATCTCTGATTGTAAGTGAGATCTGGTCTGATCATGTTTGATTGATTAGAGCTTTAGATCGGTAAGCTTCGATCGAGAGAGATGATGCTAGATCGGTGCGATCAGAAGCGTCAGATGATGAAGGGTCAGATCTAGGACCTTGTGGTCTAATTTGGTCTAGACTTAATTCTGGGCTGATTTGGTTTCGAAATTGAACCAATGAAATTGAACCGGCTCATGGGTTGAGCGCTTGGTTCAAGAGGGAGAAGAGGTTGCGTTTGGTTCATGGAAACATGAACCATGAACGCCAACTCTTAATCGTTGCCATTTATGGAAAGTTCCATAAGCTAAACGCATATGCGTTCATGGCTTGATTACTCTCTAATGCTTTCGGTTTTGCTCTTTGGGCGTGGAGAAAACGGCTTGCTCTTGGAGAAGGCGTTGTTCTTGCGAAAAGAAGGAAGAGCTCTCGAAAAGAAGGCAGCCCTTTTCATCTAATCTCCTACACACGGTTGAAAGAGCTTGCCAATCTTGCTAGCACAAGACTTGCGCAAGGAGGAAGCTTTCATCCCTTGTGTGTGATTTCTTTGGAGAAGATCCCTTCGGTCTTTCTTCTTCCAAGCCGCACCATCTACATGGCTATGGTATGATCTTGTTCTTATCAATCTTTGATAGTTGAACAATTGGCATGCAAACGATTTTAAAACCCTTGCTTCCGCTTGCATCATTTTTCATTAGCGCCATGCTTAGGGTTTTTGCCCCCTTTATCTTTGGGGATCCTTCAATTGGTATCAAAGCTTGGCTCTTTGCATGCTATTTTGTTTGCTAATGTGATCCATACTTGTTGCGCCTACTTTGTTTACATGTTGGATGCGCTTACCTTGGTTTGGTTTCATGAAAGTTGCGCTTGTATCATGGCTTCATGAAGGTTGCGCATGTATCATTTGATGACATGTAGTTTGCGCTCCCCCTTGAAGGGGACTCCCTGAAGTTTGCGCTCCCCCTTGAAGGGGACCCCCTTAGATCTAAGGGTTATCAAGCATGTTGTTTGATTGTTTGCGCATGTACTAGATGTTTTTAAAAACAAACTTACATCTTGCGCGCATGATTAGATCTAAGGTGTCCCTACAATAAACCCTTAGATGGGTTGATGGGGTTGAAGTCACCACTAGGTTAGATCCAAGTCTGATCAGACCATCTGACAGCTCAGATGGGTTGACCCAATAGCACCTATGCGCAAGCACAAGGTGGCTATAGGTTGACTGCATCTAGGGCGTGTAGCGAGGTCTGGTTGAGACAACTACTGAACGCACTTGAGTTAGGCCCGGGGTCACACCCGCTTGCCAAAACTCATGGGGTGGTTCAGCCCTTGGGGCATGCATGGTTGACCATTAGGTCAACTCGGGTCAGTTAGGACTCGGTGCATGCAAGGGCAAAGGATCTAGCTAGATGGATGAGTGGATCCCCATCAATGGACCATTGTAAGGTTATAGGGATCATAAGGAAATTAAAATTGATGCCATGGGGTTTTTCAAAACTTTAATTTCAAAATGATTGGATCACATGTTGATTGAACCATTTGCTTGTTTATTTAGTCTTATGTGGGTTGCCCTATTGTGTGCTGTGCTGGGGCCTGCGTGCCTGGATTTAAAATTGTAAATTAATTTGTGATCTGCGAATCACATTGTACTTAATTTATAATATGTAGTTGACCTGCGAGTCAACCTTGTCTAGATAGATCAAATGTATTTGATTAGACAAGAGCAAAGGCACACATCCCAAAGGGGCATTCAGCTGGTAACGCACCTGAGGTGCTCTTGGCGCTAGGGCCCTAGGTTGGACCAGATGAGATGCCAAGGAGCTCAAGTGAAGACTTAAGTAAATTAAGGTCTTACTAGGGTTCATGGGCTTTTACCACATAAGATCATGCTTTCTTCTTATTGCTTATAATTAGAATTGCATGTTTAAGTTTATCTTCTGCTATCACCATAGGACTTGCATGATAGTTAAGAAGATAAAAGACCGATAAAATCCAACGCTAATATATCAAGCTCGTAAGCCTTCTGACGCGAAACCTCACCTTTCTGATTATCGTTGGAGCCGTGTTGAACCCACTCAGTGGGCACGTCCATCTATCTTCAGACGGTGCTGGATTTCACCTGCGTGTTACAGAGTTGGGATTTATCCCCTCTCGTTGCTCAGCATAGCACGTGGTGGTCCAGGGAGTAGGTCAGGTCAGCTTGACCATGTTGGCTACATATGTGGCGCATATGGTAGCACATGGAGGCAGCCATCTCTGGGATCAGAGACTGTGTTGTACCAACTCAGTTGGCACAGTCTGCTGGATCGCCAAGATGAAGGGGAATCGCACGGGTTGGCGATTGGCTGGGACAGCTTACCAGAAATTAGTGCTTGTTATCTCTGTGCATCTTATCTCGCCTGAGCGGGACGCGGAGACCAAGTATGAAATCTGGATCCCATCTCACTAAAAGAGTATTACTCTTTCGGACTGTTTACTGGATTTTTCAGTCAGACAAAATAGTGAGAAAAGAATCTTTCTTAAGTCCTGGATTGATTCTAAACATTGATACTGACCTTGCTGTTCTTGCTTGTTGTAGATTCCTGCAGCAACGAACACCATGAGCTTCAATGTGCGATCCCTACTGGAAAGGGAGAAGTTTGCTGGGCCGAACTTCTCTGACTGGTTCGGACACCTTAAGATTGTTCTTAAGGCAGAGAGGAAACTGTATGTCCTCGAGACGGCGATACCGCCGCAGCCCGCTCCGAACGCCGCAAGGGCGGTTCGGGAAGCCTACGAAAAGCACGTCAATGATAGCATTGATGTCGCTTGCCTGATGCTAGCGTCTATGACGCCACCGCTGCAGCGTCAGCATGAGGATATGTCAGCTATAGAGATTATAGCGAACCTCAAAATGCTGTATGCTGCACAGGCGAGGACTGAGCGCTATAATCTGACGAAGCTCTTCTTTCAGAGCAAACTGGCTGAGGGGAGCCCAGTGGGAGCTCACGTGCTCAAGATGATTGGGCACAAGGAGGCTCTAGATAAACTGGGGCATACCATCAACCAGGAGCTTGCTGTGGACATTATTCTACAGTCTCTTCCGCCTTCTTTCGATGCGTTCATCATTAACTATAATATGAACAAAATCGATTGTACGCCGGCAGAGCTGTTGAATATGCTCTTGACAACTGAGGAAACTCTGAAGGGTAAGCCTTCAACCTCTGTCTTAATAGTTCCTTCTAGGAACAAGAAGAAGGGGAAGAAGGGCAAGGCCCCTGTCAAGAATTACAGCAAGGCCCTGAAACAGAAGGTGAAGCGGTCGAAGGACAACAGGTGTTTCCACTGTGGCCAGCTGGGTCACTGGAAAAAGGACTGTAAAGCGCTCCAAGGAGATAAGAGGGGAAGCATCGCTTCTGGCTCAGGTATATATGTGACTGAGGTCATGTTATCTTCTTCTACTATATCATGGGTGTTGGACACCGCATGTGGAGTTCACATTTGTTCAAATGTGCAGGAACTCAAGAGAAGAAGGCAGGTGGGACAGCATGAGGTAGACCTACGAGTTGGAAACGGGGCACGGGTTGCTGCTGTTGCTGTAGGAGACTATTTCATTACTTTACCATCTGGCATTGTATTAGAATTAAACAATTGTTACTTTGTACCCAGTATTACCAAGAATATTATCTCTATTCCTGCTCTTGTCAGGAAAGGATTTGCCTTTGAATGCAAGATTTCAAAGTGTGTTTTGACTTATGATAATATTGTGTATGCGACTGGTTCAATTAACAATGGGTTATACATGTTGGACATGGAAAATTCTATACAAAACATTGATAATAAGAAAGCCAAGTATGCTGATGACAGCACCTTGTTATGGCATAGTCGTTTAGGCCATATAAACGAGAAGCGCATTAAGCGGTTGCATAATCATGGACTGCTGGGATCTTTCTCCTATGAGGAGATTGATACATGCAAAGCTTGTTTGATGGGTAAAATGACGAAGTCACCTTTTCTTCACAAAGGTCAAAGGGCTTCACGTTTACTGGACCTTATACACAGTGATGTGTGTGGGCCTTTTAGTAAACAAGCCAGAGGTGGCTATCAGTACTTCATTACCTTTACTGATGATTTCAGTAGGTATGGGTATGTCTATTTAATGAGACATAAAAATGAATCTTTTGACAAGTTCAAAGAGTTCAAAAATGAAGTACAAAATCAGTTAGGCCGAAATATCAAGACACTTCGTTCTGATCGAGGTGGTGAATACCTGAGTCATGCGTTTACTGACTATCTGAAAGAGTGTGGGATTATCTCACAGCTCACTCCGCCAGGAACACCGCAGTGGAATGGTGTGTCCGAGAGGAGAAATAGAACGTTACTTGATATGGTTCGTTCTATGATGAGTCAGGCTACTCTTCCATACTCCTTTTGGGGTTTTGCACTGGAAACAGCTGCAAAGGTACTAAACCGAGTGCCATCCAAGGCAGTTTCAAAGACGCCATATGAGTTATGGTATGGGAAACAGCCTAGCTTGACATTTATCAAGATCTGGGGTTGCGAGGCTTATGTCAAAAAGCTCGCCTCTGGGAAACTAGAGAGCAGATCTGACAAATGCATCTTTGTCGGTTACCCTAAGGAAACTAAGGGTTATTATTTCTTCGATCCCAAGGAGAACAAGGTTTTTGTTGCTCGGACGGCCATATTTCTTGAGAAGGAATTTCTTCTGCAAGAGGCCAGTGGGAGAGAAATAAAGCTGGATGAGAATCCAGAAGAAGGACAAAGTAGTCAAGCACAGTTGGATGAGCCTGAGCCGGTAGATCAGGTTATTGAACAACCTGAGGCTCAAATATCACGGGAACCGCGAAGATCGGGTAGGATCCGTCGACAGCCTGAGCGCTATGACGGAGTCTACATCATTGATAATGATGAACCCCTAACTTATGCGGATGCGGTCAGTGGACCGGAGTCAGCTAGATGGCTTGAAGCTATGCGAGCCGAGATGGACTCCATGTCAGATAACCAAGTCTGGGATTTGGTTGATCCGCCTCCGGGAGTAATCCCTATAGGCTGTAAATGGATCTTCAAGAAGAAGATTGACATGGATGGTAACGTGGTTACCTATAAAGGCAGGCTAGTTGCGAAAGGTTTCAAACAAATCTACGGGTTAGATTATGATGAAACTTTCTCACCAGTAGCCATGTTTAAGTCTATTCGGATTCTTTTCGCGATAGCTGCATATTACGATTATGAGATCTGGCAGATGGATGTGAAGACAGCTTTCCTCAATGGAAATCTGGATGAGGATGTGTATATGACACAACCGGAAGGTTTCACTAGTCCATCAGATCGTCATAAAATATGCAAGTTAAAGAAGTCCATTTATGGACTGAAACAAGCATCAAGAAGCTGGAACATTCGTTTTGATGAATCAATCTCTGAGTTTGGTTTCATCAAGAACGAAGATGACCCGTGTGTATATAAGAGGTTTAGTGGGAGCGTGATTACATTCCTAATCCTCTACGTCGATGATATCTTGATCATTGGAAACGATATTCCTGAACTGCATGCTGTTAAGGCATGGTTAGGAAAATGTTTCCAGATGAAAGATCTAGGAGAAGCAGCCTATGTATTAGGTGTGAAGATCTACCGGGATAGATCTAAGAGGCTTCTCGGGCTGTGCCAGAGTACTTACATCGATAAGGTCCTGGAGAGATTCCATTTAGAGAATTCTAAACGTGGATATCTTCCAGTCAGACATGGTCTGAATCTTTCGAAGAGTCAGTGTCCACAAACACAGACTGAGAAAGATGAAATGGACAATACGCCTTATGCTTCGGCTATTGGGTCCATAATGTATGCGATGTTGTGTACTCGCCCAGACGTCGCTTACGGGTTAAGCGTGACCAGTCGATTCCAAAGTAATCCAGGTTTGGCGCACTGGATTGCGGTCAAGAACATTTTAAAATATCTGCGGAGGACCAAAGATATGTTCTTGATATATGGTGGTCAGGAAGAACTCAGTATAGAGGGATATACTGACGCTTCGTTCCAGTCAGACCAGGATGATTTCCGATCGCAATCAGGCTATGTTTTTAGCTTGAATGGTGGAGCAGTGGTGTGGAAAAGCTTCAAACAGTCTACTGTTGCTGATTCCACAACAGAAGCCGAGTATGTTGCAGCCTCGGAAGCATCCAAGGAGGCAGTGTGGATTCGTAAGTTCGTGAGAGAACTTGGTGTCGTTCCTTCGAGTGCAGATCCTTTGGTTATCTTCTGTGATAACACTGGAGCTATAGCACAAGCAAAGGAACCTCGGTCGCACCAGAAGTCCAAGCACATACAGAGACGGTTTCACTTGATCCGGGAGATCATTGATCGTGGCGAGATCAAGATTTGCAAGGTTCATACAGATGACAATCTGGCAGACCCGCTTACCAAGCCTCTGGCGCAGCAGAAGCATGAGAAGCACTGTAATAATATGGGTTTGAGATTTCTCAACCATTAGATTAAGTGCAAGTGGGAGATTGTTGGAGTATGCCCTTAAGGCTAATGTTTGAGGCCTTTGGGATTGTAATAGTATCATGTAATAAACTCTTATGTTTATAAAAGGCATGGTTATTATTCAGCTTGTTACCTTGTCTGCTGTAATAAGTGTACTTCTGAATAATGTCTCAAAGCTGTTCAGCTAGGCTGACAGGCTATAAGTCCTTAGTCGAGATATCTTGGAGAACATGAGACAGCCTTGATATGATAGAGACTAATATGAGTGCTAATCTTATAGGATGCTTCGAGCATGGAATAAGATGTAGACTCATGGGTACATTGGATGTACTGGACAGACCCTACTGGGATATTCCATTGCTTGTCACAATGTGAATGATCCTTGTAAGCAACAAGTGGCACATGTCCTCTGACTTGAGATCACTTGTGTTTCTAAATGAGGATTGTCATTGTCTTGAGCTAGTTCAATATCATTTGAGATATAATGATTATAGACTATCTTGGATGGTGAGCTTGAATCAGGTTAGGGCACTTGTGATAGATAAAGGATTGCCGTCTCCTTGTTTAAGGAGTGTGATGTTCTATAGGGCCACACTATATGAGATGATTGAGGAAGTGTATGGCCATACCCAGATGACTATGTTCATCTGATCTAATCATGCTCATCGTATTGGAGTTACAAGCTTGACATGCTTGTCCAATAAGAACATCCAGTGGCAAAGGACACATGTATGCCTTGTGAATTGAGTCACACTTGTGCTGTGTTTTGGGTGCAGTCTTGGAAGACTCTTTCCTTTATATCGGGAGACAGTGATGTGTTGCTAGATACCCCTCACTGATCGTGATAACGTAAGTTATCGTTACCGACATTTAAAGGAAACCCTCAGGGTCGCACAATTTGGTGATATGGCTTCCTTAAGTCAGATCGTGTGGACTGAATTGTTTTGGTTCAGTTTAAAGAGATTTAATCTCTGATTGTAAGTGAGATCTGGTCTGATCATGTTTGATTGATTAGAGCTTTAGATCGGTAAGCTTCGATCGAGAGAGATGATGCTAGATCGGTGCGATCAGAAGCGTCAGATGATGAAGGGTCAGATCTAGGACCTTGTGGTCTAATTTGGTCTAGACTTAATTCTGGGCTGATTTGGTTTCGAAATTGAACCAATGAAATTGAACCGGCTCATGGGTTGAGCGCTTGGTTCAAGAGGGAGAAGAGGTTGCGTTTGGTTCATGGAAACATGAACCATGAACGCCAACTCTTAATCGTTGCCATTTATGGAAAGTTCCATAAGCTAAACGCATATGCGTTCATGGCTTGATTACTCTCTAATGCTTTCGGTTTTGCTCTTTGGGCGTGGAGAAAACGGCTTGCTCTTGGAGAAGGCGTTGTTCTTGCGAAAAGAAGGAAGAGCTCTCGAAAAGAAGGCAGCCCTTTTCATCTAATCTCCTACACACGGTTGAAAGAGCTTGCCAATCTTGCTAGCACAAGACTTGCGCAAGGAGGAAGCTTTCATCCCTTGTGTGTGATTTCTTTGGAGAAGATCCCTTCGGTCTTTCTTCTTCCAAGCCGCACCATCTACATGGCTATGGTATGATCTTGTTCTTATCAATCTTTGATAGTTGAACAATTGGCATGCAAACGATTTTAAAACCCTTGCTTCCGCTTGCATCATTTTTCATTAGCGCCATGCTTAGGGTTTTTGCCCCCTTTATCTTTGGGGATCCTTCAGCTTGTGCCTCACCCCTCCCTCTTGTTCTATAAAAGAGGGCTGAGGGACTACTAGTTTCTTAGCTTTGTTGTAGTAGCACCTTCCCTGATAGGGGGTGCTAAGCATGCACACATTCAAACAACGCGTTTTGAAAACATTTGATAGTTACGTATAGAATAATGAAACCCCTTATACTAACGTAGTTGAAAATAGCTTGTTTTGAGTAGTTGTAGGTGAAAACCGAAATTAGGCAAGTAGCAAACTGAACTTAGAACCTATCATGCAAGTCTAGGGGCTAGGATAGCCATACCTAGAGGGCTTCTTTCGAACCCGGGCGGACCTCCGAAGATCCTGCCTCGGTCCCACATCAGCTCTCCCGGGGTGAGAAGAATTCTCCTCTGGAGAATTGTCTTTGTACCCTTGGAGAAGCTCAGGTGCAGACCTAGCAAGTTCTTCCTCGGGAAGCCATGCCTCCTCACCATCAGTAAATTTGACGCGGTAATAAAGCTGTACCTCGTCAGGGGTGAGTCGGGTCTGGTCCTCGTGTATGGCCTCAATTTCTGGCTCGCGGCAGATGTCGGGTTCTTGTATGGAGAGAGGTGGATGATAAAGCGTCAGATCCTCCACATTGATGGTGGAGGATATCCCCAATTCTGGGGGTAGATCCAATAGGTAGGCGTTGTTGTTGACCCTCTTCAAAATAGAGAAGGGCCCGATCCCCTTCGCGTCCAACTTGCGACCGTGTCCTTGGATACGCTCCTCCCGGACCCGCAACATTACCTGGTCCCCTACAGAAAATACCTTCTCTCGGCGTCGTTTATTAGTATCATCACGGTATTGATTAACAGAATCCTGAATCTTGCTAAATAACTCATGATGTAACTGTGAAATATGGAAAGCATAATCTCGGGCCGAAATAGAAGTCTTGCAATGCTTAGGGGCAGTAAATAGATCAATGGGCTTATTAGGTTGGTACCCTAAGTTTGCCTGGAAGGGAGACAGGCCAGTAGTCCTATTTGGAACACTATTGTAGGAGAATTCAGCTGTGGGCAACAGCTTGTCCCAATCACTGGGGTGTTCTCCTACGAGACTCCTAAGGATGCTCCCAAGTGATCTGTTGACCACTTCGGTCTGCCCATCCGTCTGGGGATGGTAGGCCGTTGAGAACTTCAGCTTTGTGCCTAGCAGAGCCCATAGTGTCCTCCAAAAATGGCTAACGAACCTGGTGTCTCTATCCGAAACTATAGTGAGAGGGGTACCATGCAGCCTAACAATGTCTCTAAAGAAGATCCTGGCCATATGGGAGGCATCGGTAGTCTTAGTGCAAGGTATAAAATGTGCCATTTTGGTAAACCTATCTACCACGACATAAATAGAGTCATGCCTAGCTGCAGTCCTAGGCAATCCTAGAACAAAGTCCATACTGATATCCTGCCATGGTGCCTGGGGAATGGGCAGAGGGGTGTACAGTCCAAAATTGTGCTTCTGGACCTTGGTGGATTGACAGGTCCCACAATGCCTAACTATCTTGGCCACATCTCGGTAGAGTCTAGGCCAAAAGAACCGCTCCTCTACCAAAGCGCGGGTCTTTTCTCGACCGTGGTGCCCAGCAGACCCTCCCCCATGGAGTTCCCAAATGAGGAAATCCCGGATTGAGGTCTTAGGCACGCAAAGTGTCGGCCCAAGAAAAAGATACCCATCCTTAAGGGTGTATAGAGGGTGACTCATGGCATCCCTAGTTAGGTCAGCATATATAGTAGAAAAATCAGGGCAATCTAAATAAGCAGCTTTCATATGATCAAATCCTACAAGCTCAGCATGCATAGTTTGCAAAATGAAGACTACCCTACTTAAAGCATCAGCAACTTTGTTGTTAACTCCAGACTTGTGTTTTAGGACAAAAGTGTACTGCTGTAGATACTCTACCCATTTAGCATGTCTCGCATTGAGTTTTCTTTGGGCACTAAGGTAAGATAGGGCTTGGTGATCACTATTTAATGTAAACTCATGGTGGAGAAGGTAGTGCCGCCAATGCCTCAAAGATTGAACCACGGCATAGAACTCTTTGTCGTAGGTTGAGTACTTCTGCTTGGCCTCATTCAGCTTTTCACTGAAGAAGGCAATAGGGTGACCTTCTTGGCTGAGGGTCCCACCTATGCCAATGCCAGAAGCATCGCAATCAACCTCAAAGACCTTGCCAAAGTCAGGCAATCTTAAAACAGGGGCAGAGGTCATCCTACTTTTAAGTTCAGTGAAGGCTCTATTGGCAGACTTAGTCCAACTAAAGTCCCCTTGTTTCATGCAATTGGTGATAGGAGCTACTATGGTGCTAAAATTCCGTATAAACCTACGGTAGAAGGTAGCAAGGCCATGGAAACTCCTAACTTCAGTGAGGGTTTTGGGTTCTGGCCAGTCTAGTATGGCTTGGACCTTAGATGGATCAGCTTGAAGCCCTAAATCCGAAACAATGAACCCTAGAAAGACAACTTTGGGAGATAGGAAAGAACACTTCTTCAAGTTAACATAAAGCTTTTCATCTCTAAGGAGGGTTAGGGTTTGCCTTAAGTGCTCTAAGTGCTCCTCCTGTGACTTACTATAGATAAGTATGTCATCAAAGTACACAACTAGGAATTTCCCTATGTAGGGTCTAAGCACTTGGGTCATAAGCCTCATGAATGTGGAAGGGGCATTGGTTAGCCCAAAAGGCATGACTAACCACTCATATAGACCATCCTTGGTTTTGAATGCGGTCTTCCACTCATCCCCTTCCCTTATCCTGACTTGATGGTACCCACTCCTAAGGTCGAGCTTGGAGAACCACTTGGATCCTACTAACATATCTAGCATATCATCAAGTCTAGGTATGGGAAACCTATACTTGATAGTAATCTTGTTGATGGCTCTACAATCTATGCACATGCGCCAGCTGCCATCCTTCTTTGGGGTAAGAAGGGCTGGGACGGCGCAGGGACTTAGGCTTTCCCTTATGTAACCCTTACACATCAAGTCATCTACTTGTCTTTTAAGCTCCGCATGTTCGGTAGGGTTCATCCTATAGTGAGGTAGGTTGGGAAGAGAGGATCCAGGTACTAGGTCTATGGCATGTTGTATATCCCTAAGGGGTGGCAGTCCTTCAGGGAGGTCCTCGGGAGTGAGCTCACTAAATTCCTGGAGCAAGGCTTCTACTTCGGGAGAAGGTTTCTCTTCTACTTCGGGGTTGATTTCTTTGATGACTAAGGTATACAGGGGTTGATCTTCTATGATCTCCTTAGTGAAGGTCTGGGGCCTTATAAGTTGAACGGTGGGCTGACTACTCTTGGGTTCCTCTACCTTACCCTTACTAGTTGTAGCTCTAAGCTCTTTGGGAAGAGAAGGTTTTAACCTAATCTTTTGCTCCTTATGGTTAAAGACATATGTGTTTGTCCTGCCGTAGTGGACAACGTCCATGTCATAGAGCCAAGGGCGGCCTAACAGGATTTGGGCTACATCCATGGTGAGGACGTCACACCAAACCTTATCCTCATATGTGCCAAATTGGATAGGCACAAGGCATCTATGGGTCACTGGAACACTAGTTTGGTTGACCCAGGAAATGTTGTAAGGGCTAGGTCGGGGTTCCATTTTGAGATTCAGTTTAGTAGCAGCTATGTGGGAGACAGCATTGAGACTGCTTCCTCCATCAATGACCACCTTGCACATGTGACCATGGCATTTGGTGTAGGTGTGGAAGATACTAGTCCGGCGCCAGTCTTCAGTGGGGGTAGGTTTGACAAGGGTACACCTAACTACCCCTAAGGTGTTGAAGATATCATCACTACTGTCATAGTCATTGACTTCAATCTCTTGATCAGGGTCCCCCTCTAAGGTGGGTTCAGGGTCTATGTTTTCCTCAGTTAGGACCATGACTTTCTTAGGGCAGTCCTTCGCAAGATGTCCCCTTTGCCTACAGTTAAAACAAGCGGGGGGGTTTTCTATATTTTGAGCAGGCCTAGGCTTGGGGGCTGAGCTAGAAGGTTGGTGTATAGGAGCGGGCCTATAGATAGGCCGGGAAGGGAGAGTCTCCTTCCTATTCTTAAGTTCCTGTTCAACCTCTATGGCCCTTTGATAAGCTATCTCGGGGGTGTCTAATTGGAAATAGGTTAACGCTCTTTTAATGTCAGATCTAAGGCCATTCTTGAATCTACTTAGGATCATACCTGGGTCTTCATTGACCTCACACCTAATGAGAAGCTCTTCTAACTTGGTTTGGTAGGCTTCTACCGTAGAGGAACCTTGAGTGTGACTACCGAGTTCGTCTTTAAGCTTTTGCATGAAGCCGGGGGGAACATACTTTTGCCTAAGTAGGAATTTCATCTCATCCCACGACTCGACGGGTGGCTTACCATCCCTTTCTATGGTTCTCTCAACATGGGTCCAATAGAGTCTAGCGGGTCCTTCTAGTAAGCACTTTGTGAACCTAACCTTACTTTCGTTGTGCACAAGGCTATAGTCAAAGTATTGATCTAGCTTTGTGGTCCAATCTAGGAATTCCTTAGGGTTAAGGGATCCACTAAAAGTAGGGGGGTTGATCTTGATGGCACGTTGCACATCATGATCCCTAGGTCTATGATAGGGTGGTTGTTGAGCATAAGGCCCTCCCCATTCGGTTTGAGCATAATTGACTCTAGGGGTGTGTGAGGGAGGTCCTAGGTCATTTGGTTCCCTCGTGTGGGATCCACTATTAGGTCGGCTAGTATTTTGGGGATCCATTTTTGAGTTAGACTCTAGGGTGTTAAGCCTATTGTCTATGACACCTATGGAGTGTTGAAGGGATGCTAGGGTTTCTTTAATGGAGGCCATATCAATTGAGAGGGCACTCACCTCATGGTCAATAGCTTGATTGAGACCATAGGGAGCACCGGATCTAGTAGCCATTGTTTTTGAAAACAAATAGAGTTTTGAAAATAGATCCTAAGGTGGTAAATATATCTACTCAAGTTCTTTCAAGCACCTAGGTCCAAAATCGTCCTAGTAGTAGGAAAATAAAGTTTTGGTCTTATAAAATCCTACTCTAAGAGCCTAAGCTCTGATACCAAGATGATAGGGGGTGCTAAGCATGCACACATTCAAACAACGCGTTTTGAAAACATTTGATAGTTACGTATAGAATAATGAAACCCCTTATACTAACGTAGTTGAAAATAGCTTGTTTTGAGTAGTTGTAGGTGAAAACCGAAATTAGGCAAGTAGCAAACTGAACTTAGAACCTATCATGCAAGTCTAGGGCAAGTGTAAAACTGAATTGAAACCTATCATGCAATCTAGAGCTTGAAAAACAACACTATTCTAAGGGAGAGGCTCACCTTGCGCCCTTTGAGAATAGAAAGGGCGAACTTCCCGTTCTTCACCGGTCCAATGGTTGAACTCACGAAGTAGGGCCCTATGAGCTTACAACCATGGCATTACAGCATTCCCACACATGCGTGGGTGAGTATTTGACAAATATTAAGAGGCCTTTTACATTCACAACCAAGGGGGAGACTAGTTCTCCAAGTTCCCTTGCTAACAATCTAGAGACTAGCTATTAGAGGGGGGAGAGAGGGGAATGACGCCTTGCATAGCTTCTGATCCTTGTGCAACCTTCAAGAACAGGAATGTGAGTGTAGATGGGTGCTCAAAAACATCAAGGAAACATCAATCAAGGGAGAGAAGAAACTTAGCTAACTTAAGGTGGTGCTTGGTCTCGGCATGGTGTAGATGACACCCCTTGGAGTCTCGGTTGGACTCAGCTCCTCCTCTTGGACTGAAGACTCTTCAAGGCTGATGAAAGGAGATGGTGAGGGCTTCCAACTCAGGACCTTGAGCAAGTGGTGAAGAGGACTGAAGAGGGGAAGTGGAAGGGAGTTCTCGGTTAGGGTTGGAAGAGAGGGGGGGGAAGAGTTGAGGTGACACACACCACTAGAAGACACACTTCTGGATTTTCTCTAAAACTATTCAACTGAACTCAAGCTTACAAAAGGGTACAGCAATATAGAAGACTCCCAACGGATATCTCCTGCTCTAGGCGCTCAAGACAAACAAACAACAAACAAAAAAACAAAACAGAATTCTGCACTTGCGCAGGGAGCATTGATGGGCTGCAACTTTCCTTGTTTGTGGGCTGCCCTCTTTGAACTTTCTTTGGAGCTTTCCCCTAAGTGGTAAGGGGGGGATTAGCTGGCTAGGGGCACATTGAATAAGCTGATTCCCTTCTTTAAAGCTGGCGATCCTCTTGGAAGAAGTGGGCTGCAGATTTCTGGAATTGGGTAGGCAACTTCCTGCACTTGGGGGTGGTGTTGTGGCTGACCCCTTTCCTTGCTTGTAGGCTGTCCTTTACCCTCAAGGGCTGCTGAATACCTGGCGCAAACATCTTGACTTGAGCCCCTTCCTCAAGTAGAAAGGGCTGTTGGAGATGAAGACAAAATGGATCCACATGGATGACAACATGGAGGGTGAAACTTGGGTGGATTTGTTGAGAGTATACTTCATGATGGGTTGGGTTTGAGCTTGGCGCCTCCTTGATGTATCTTGACCTGATTTTGACTTGAGTCCCCAAATGTAGTGCCCTAATCTATTACATTAATTGCATGAACTAACCTACCATACATAAGTGGCGAAACCTAGAAATGTAGCTACTTGGTGTAATTTGAGGGTGGATCTAACCTACCTCATGATGCACCCTAATCTAAGACAAAATAAGCAAAATGGGGTCCTAAGGAAGCCAAGTCTAGGGGCTAGGATAGCCATACCTAGAGGGCTTCTTTCGAACCCGGGCGGACCTCCGAAGATCCTGCCTCGGTCCCACATCATTCCCCCACGCAAAGGTTTAGGCCACTTCAAACTCCAAAGAGCTCACCTTGGGTTTCTTCGCCCCTCTCTTGTAATCGCTTTTCAGCTTTCAATCAAAACACCCAAAGAACCTCCCAAGGCCCCGGGTCCTCTTCAAAGCAATCATTGTTCGGTTTGTGTCTTGGACTTGCAGCGTTCCGCCTCCGCAGCCCCGTTTAGGTCCTGCGTGCGCGTGCTTGCTTCATGAAATTGGCTCTACTAATCAGGTGAGTAGTTTCATTTGTAGAATCGGGCTCATTGTCTCCTCGGCTCGCTAGTATTGCTCAAGTCGCGTCTCCGCGGCACGGGTTTTCATTGGTTTTGTCAAGTTTTCATCGCTTCACACGTTTTACTTCCCTCGCCTCCAGCCCCTCTCACGTATTCGGCATCATGGTTTCCCCCACCGTAGAGTACTGAATTAAGGATCAACTCACCCATAACATCCACTGCGTCAATTTTGGTACAAGAGGGAGGCTGGAGCTAACTCTTGTCTAGCTCCGTCGATCTCTCGCATCATATCATACGGTTTCTTCGGTTTTCTCTTCCGCATTGCATACTCATACATTTTCAGTCACCATGACTACTAGATCAGGAACCTCTTACCAAAACCCCCCTACACAAGTGCCCACTACGACTGATGAAGGTACTCCACCTAGGGTAGAGTTGGTTGAGTCGTTGTCCACACACTTGGAAGCGATGGAGGTTAAGTTTCAGCGCTTGATGTCGTCGGTCCAACACCTCATGGACCAAGTTGTGGAACTCAAGTCTAAGCCCGCTATGGGACAGCCCCCGCTTACTGTTCCCCCTTTGTTGGCCCCGTTGCACATGCACGCCAATGAATCCCCGCGTTACGACCCGTTTGGTGATGAGTCCGCGTGGGCGGATGAGGCCCCTCCCCTGCAGCGTCCGATCCAGCGAATTCGTGAGGACGATGAGGTCCGTTGTCTCACACACATCGACCCCCCTATCTTTAAAGGTAGCCTAGATCCCAACGATTTCTTCGACTGGGTTTCAGCCATGGAAAACTATTTCGAGTGGAGCGCTATTTCCGCTCACCTTAAGGTCAGTTATGTTCGCCTACTGCTCACCGGCCCTGCCCGGTTGTACTGGACAAACGTTGAGCGCCAACTAGTTGACCAGCGTCATCCCCCCACCACTCAGTGGGAAGAGATGTGCTATTGCCTTAGGGAGAAATACGTACCGCGCACTTACTGTCAGCGCCTCCTTGACACCTATTGCGCTATCTCGCAGGGGTCTGACTCCGTCGATGCATACCACTCTCGCTTCAGTGAACTCGGAATCCGTTGCAATCTTAGGGAGGACCCCGTGTTCACGCTCTCTAGGTTTAAGCGCGAACTCCACGAGGATATCCGACGCGCCCTCCCGTCCTTTGGGTTAGACTCGATCATCCTCGTCCTACACCTTGCTCGTGAGATCGAGCAGGATTTGCGTTCGTAGAACTGTCACGGCGAACCCATTCCGTACTGTCGTCTGGTTCATGCGCCCCCCGCACATGCCTTGGCCCCCTACCACGAGGCTCCTCTGCGTCCCCAGCACGCGGATCCCTAACTAGCTCCACGTGATGCTCCGTACGAGGCACCTGCGCCCCGTCTCACCTGCGATGAAAAGGGTAAGGCGCCCCTTGTTGCGGTGCCCCCCAGACCTTGTCGTCATTGTAGTTAGACCGGTCACTTCAACCGGTACTACCCCACACTTCGCAGCCATTCCTTGCACATCGCGGCCGCTCTGCGCGACCCCCACGTCGTCACTGCTCCCGGGCCACCCTCGGCCCAAGAGGTTGGACCCCAGTGTTACTCCGATGAGGAGTCGAGCCCGCGTTCTACCTTGGCCGTAGTCCGCTGCACCCTTGTGCACTCTCCCCCTCCGTCCGAGGATTTGAAGCGCACGAGCATCTTTTACACTTATATTAAGTATAATGGACACTCGTGCAAGATCGTGATCGATGGGGGTAGCAGCCTCAACATCGTCTCCCGGACGGCGGTCACCCTTTCGGTCTCCCTTTGGAGCCCCGCCCTTGACCCTACTCGATCGCGTGGGTCCACGCGTCCAGCCTGCCCATCACCCACCGCTACCAGGTCCCCATTTACTTTGGTGACTACGCCAAGAAGGTGTGGTGCGACGTTACCTCCATGGACGTCGCCCATGTCCTTCTTGGCTGTCCTTGGCTCTATGACCGCGATGTCATCCACTATGGCCGGTCTAACACCTATCTTTTCCAGCATAGAAGACGTAAGATCTGCTTGACCCTGGCTTCGCCCAAGGAGTTGCGTGCCTCCACTTCGAAGGGCTTAGTCTCACCGTCCCTCCCCGGACCATCGGCGCCTAAGCCGATCACACTTGTTAGCCCTGGCTCCATCACGTCAGAGGCCCATGAGTCCGCGGTCGTCTACGCGCTCATGGTGCATGAGATTCCCCGCGAGCCTACGTCCCCTCCGGCTCCTTTGCCAGCCGAGATCACTGCCCTTCTCAATGAGTTTTCTGACATTTCCCCGATAGACCTCCCCGTTGGCCTCCCTCTAGAACATGACATCGATCTCATCCCCGGGGCATCTCCGCCCAACCTGCCCCCCCCCCCATCGCCTCAACCCAACTGAGCACACGGAGCTCAAGAGGTAGGTCAACGACCTCCTGGCCAAAGGTTTCATCCGTGAAAGCCTTAGCCCTCACACCGTCCCGGCCATAGTCACCCCGAAGAAGGATGGATCCTAGCGGATGTGCATTGATTGCCGTGCAATCAATCACATCACGGTGAAGTACCGGTTCCCCATTCCCTGCTTAGACGACATGCTTGACCTCATTTCCGGTGCATGTTGGTTCACCAAGCTTGACCTCCGGAGCGGTTACCACCAGGTTCATGTCCGTGAAGGCGACGAGTGGAAGACGACCTTCAAGATGAAGGACAACCTCTACGAGTGGCTGGTCATTTTTTTGGCCTTACCAACGCGCCTTCCACCTTTATGTGTCTTATGAGTCAGGTACTTCGCCCCTACATGGGCAAGTTCCTCGTCGTCTACTTTGACGACATTCTTATCTACAGCTGGACCCGCAATGATCACTTAGCCCACCTGCGTTTGACCTTTGACCTTTTGCGTAAGGAGCGCTTGTTCCTTAATGCAAAGAAATGCTCCTTTCTCAAAAACCAGGTCCAGTTCCTCGGGTTCATCGTGTCGGACCAAGGACTTATGGTCGACCCCGCTATGGTCGAGGCCATTCGCCAATGGCCTGAGCCCGAGTCCGTCACCGAGGTCCGCAGTTTCCTCGGCCTCGCAACCTTCTATCGCCGCTTCATTAAAGGCTTCAGCACCATCGCTGCCCCTATGACGGCTTGCACTAGGCACGAGGCCTTCTCGTGGACACCCGCCGCTAGCCGAGCATTCCTCGCGCTTAAGGACATCATGACCTCAGTGTTGGTGTATATGCCCTAGGACCTAGTTTTGGTCAACTTATGTACTACTTGACTCTGATATTTATATATCATTCTGGCATTGTCGTTATCATTGTTTGACTACACCTGCGATTGTGTACTTACATGATAATGTCCCTAGAGACAGATTGGATCTGTGCTCGAATTATAATCCCCAGTCGATGTACCTTAGTGGATATGGGACAGCTATGGTACTTGTGAGACTGGTATGTGGGTTGGTTAGGCACGTGGTGCTAACGCAGACACATGGGTATATCATTGGGGATATACTGGATAGACCCGCTATGAGGCTATGACTTGGTGTCATGAGTTATCCTCATAAGTGACCGGAGATGCATTGATCCCTTGACTTGAGGTCATTAATCATTCTATATGGTTAGGGACTTGCTTTGATATAACCCAACACCTTGCCGTAGCTGGGAGGTCATAACGGTTGTTATTGAGCATGTCACGACCCATATGAGAAGATCAATGGACAGACATAGGATTTGCCCCTTCCCTAAGGAAGTATGATATCCATGGAGCTCCTTTATGGTTCTATGACTGAGAGTGTATGGCCATACCCAGGTAAGAACCTGTTTTAGTCATAGCCATGTGATTGGATGAAAACAAGTGGTGACACACTTGTCCAATCGGATATCAGTACGGCAAAGAGACTGTAATGCATCTGTACCTAGTTGCGATGATGGGGATGTCGATGTCGATATCCATTCCAACGACCTGGGTAGCAGCGATGCACTGCTAGGTGCCACTCACTGCTTGTGATGACCTTTGGTCAGCACTGCCAGCGTCAGAGGAACCTACAGGGTCGCACACCTTGATAGTTGAGTTCTCGTATTGATCGAGAAGCCTTATGATCGAGTTATTGGATAACTCAGATCTAATTGGGAGATTTCATCAGCGCCAATGGGCCTGATGAGATGGAAGAATGTTATTGGAGCCAAACTTCATTTTTGGCAGGTTGACCCGTATTTGACCATGGTTGGTCACATTTGGATTAGGGTTGCATTGGATTGGATCCAAGTGCTTAATCAACCTATGCAATGATGTTTGGGCTAGCTCATTATCCAATGAGGCCCAATAACAAGTTCTCATGAAGAGATGAGAGGCTAAAAGGGTATAATGGGGAGAAACATGAACCATTAGGCGCCTAGGGGCATAATGGGGTCATGTTGGCACCTTTGCTTCATTATGGAAGTAAAGGGCGCCTCCCCCTCTCTTCCTAGGATGGAATGCATGCCTCTATGGCATTGCTTGAGGCGCAAGGCAAGGCCTTGGTGTAGGGTCCCCTTCAAGGGGGAGCGCAAGCATGTGAAACCCCTTTCAAGAGGGGGGCGAAAACACTAAAGGGGGTGGCGCATAACTTTGATAGCGGAAGCATGTGTTTTCAATGATTTTAGCATGAGCATATGATCAACTTGAATGAGTTAGATCTATACCATAGCCATAGAGTTGGAGGTCGGCTTGGAAGAAGAGATCGAATAGGGGTCTCCTCCACAAGATGCGCACACAAGATGAGGATGCGCTCACTTCCTTGGTGCTCCTTGTGCTAGCAAGGTTCCAAGAGTTGTCCTTGATCGAGTAAAGAGAAGAGATGATCACTTCCTTTGGTTGGCCGGTCCTTCTCTTGTCGTCCACACCCAAATTCTCTCAAGTCTCATCGAGCAAGAGCAAGGAGACAATGTAGGGATCCCTTCAAGGGGGAGCGCAAGCATGTGAAACCCCTTTCAAGAGGGGGGCGAAAACACTAAAGGGGGTGGCGCATAACTTTGATAGCGGAAGCATGTGTTTTCAACGATTTTAGCATGAGCATATGATCAACTTGAATGAGTTAGATCTATACCATAGCCATAGAGTTGGAGGTCGGCTTGGAAGAAGAGATCGAATAGGGGTCTCCTCCACAAGATGCGCACACAAGATGAGGATGCGCTCACTTCCTTGGTGCTCCTTGTGCTAGCAAGGTTCCAAGAGTTGTCCTTGATCGAGTAAAGAGAAGAGATGATCACTTCCTTTGGTTGGCCGGTCCTTCTCTTGTCGTCCACACCCAAATTCTCTCAAGTCTCGTCGAGCAAGAGCAAGGAGACAAGAGTTCAATGAGCCTTCAAGCCGTTTTGGCGTTTCAAGGAGACATGCGCTCAATGACTTTCCAAAAATGGAAAATCCATTAAGCCATGCGTTCTCACTTCTAGCAAACCGCCCAAAACGCTTTATGGATCGAACCATGGGTTCACCCATGTGAACCGGTTCAATCCAAATTGGTCCAAACCAATTTGGTTCAAAGACCAAACCAAGCCAATCGGTCTAGATCAACCAAACCCTAAGGTTTCCAATCTAACCGTTCATCTCATGATGCTGTTGATCTCACCGATCTTGCATCAATACTCTCGATCGAAGCTTACCGATCTCAAGCCCTAATCAATCAAACATGATCAGACTGGATCTCACTTACAATCAGAGTTTAAACTCCTTTAAACTGAACCGAAACAATTCAGTCCACACGATCTGACTCAAGTAAGCCATATCATCAAATTGTGCGACCCTGAGGGTTTCCTTTAAATGTCGGTAACGATAACTTACGTTATCACGATCAGTGAGGGGTATCTAGCAACACATCACTGTCTCCCGATATAAAGGAAAGAGTCTTCCAAGACTACACCCAAACCACAGCATAAGTGTGAATCAAACTCACGAGGCATGCATGTTTCCTTTGCCACTGGATGTTCTTATTGGACAAGCATGTCAAGCCTGTAACTCCAATATGATGAGCATGATTAGATCAGATGATCATAGTCATCTGGGTATGGCCATACACTATCTCAATCATCTCATACAGGGGGGCCCTTTAGAACATCACACTCCTTGAACAAGGAGACGGCAATCCTTTATCTATCACTAGTGTCCTAACCTGACTCAAGCTCATCATCCAAGATAGTCTATAATCATTATGTTTCAAATGATATTGAACTACCTCAAAACAATGACAATCATCATTTAGAAACACAAGTGATCTCAAGTCGAAGGACATGTGCCACTTGCTGCTATCAAGGATTATTCACATTGTGACAAACAATTGAATATCCTAGAAGGGTCTGTCCAGTACATCCAATGTACCCATGATTCTACATCTTATTCCATGCTCGAAGCATCCTATAAGATTAGCACACATATTAGTCTCAATCATATCAAGGCTGTCTAATGTTCACCAAAATATCTCGACTAAGGACATAGAGCCTGTCAGCCTAGCTGAACAGCTTTGAGACATTATTCAGTAGTACACTTATTATTGCAGACAAGGTAACAACCTGAATAATAACCATGCCTTTATAAACATAAGAGTTTATTACATGATACTTATACAATCCCAAGGCCTCAAACATTAGCCTTAAGGGCATACTCCAACAGACAAGAGTTCAATGAGCCTTCAAGCCATTTTTGCGTTTCAAGGAGACATGCGCTCAATGACTTTCCAAAAATGGAAAATCCATTAAGCCATGCGTTCTCACTTCTAGCAAACCGCCCAAAACGCTTTATGGATCGAACCATGGGTTCACCCATGTGAACCGGTTCAATCCAAATTGGTCCAAACCAATTTGGTTCAAAGACCAAACCAAGCCAATCGGTCTAGATCAACCAAACCCTAAGGTTTCCAATCTAACCGTTCATCTCATGATGCTGTTGATCTCACCGATCTTGCATCAATACTCTCGATCGAAGCTTACCGATCTCAAGCCCTAATCATTCAAACATGATCAGACTGGATCTCACTTACAATCAGAGTTTAAACTCCTTTAAACTGAACCGAAACAATTCAGTCCACACGATCTGACTCAAGTAAGCCATATCATCAAATTGTGCGACCCTGAGGGTTTCCTTTAAATGTCGGTAACGATAACTTACGTTATCACGATCAGTGAGGGGTATCTAGCAACACATCACTATCTCCCGATATAAAGGAAAGAGTCTTCCAAGACTACACCCAAACCACAGCATAAGTGTGAATCAAACTCACGAGGCATGCATGTTTCCTTTGCCACTGGATGTTCTTATTGGACAAGCATGTCAACCCTGTAACTCCAATATGATGAGCATGATTAGATCAGATGATCATAGTCATCTGGGTATGGCCATACACTATCTCAATCATCTCATACAGGGGGGCCCTTTAGAACATCACACTCCTTGAACAAGGAGACGGCAATCCTTTATCTATCACTAGTGTCCTAACCTGACTCAAGTTCATCATCCAAGATAGTCTATAATCATTATGTTTCAAATGATATTGAACTACCTCAAAACAATGACAATCATCATTTAGAAACACAAGTGATCTCAAGTCGAAGGACATGTGCCACTTGCTGCTATCAAGGATTATTCACATTGTGACAAACAATTGAATATCCTAGAAGGGTCTGTCCAGTACATCCAATGTACCCATGATTCTACATCTTATTCCATGCTCGAAGCATCCTATAAGATTAGCACACATATTAGTCTCAATCATATCAAGGCTGTCTCATGTTCACCAAGATATCTCGACTAAGGACATAGAGCCTGTCAGCCTAGCTGAACAGCTTTGAGACATTATTCAGTAGTACACTTATTATTGCAGACAAGGTAACAACCTGAATAATAACCATGCCTTTATAAACATAAGAGTTTATTACATGATACTTATACAATCCCAAGGCCTCAAACATTAGCCTTAAGGGCATACTCCAACAATCTCCCACTTGCACTTAATCTAATGGTTGAGAAACCTCAAACCCATATTATTACAGTGCTTCTCATGCTTCTGCTGCGCCAGAGGCTTGGTAAGCGGGTCAGCCAGATTGTCGTCTGTATGAACCTTGCATATTTTGATCTCGCCTCGATCAATGATCTCCCGGATCAAGTGAAACCATCTCTGTATGTGCTTGGACTTCTGGTGCGACCGTGGTTCCTTTGCTTGTGCGATTGCTCCAGTGTTATCACAGAAGATAACCAAAGGATCTGCACTCGAAGGAACAACACCAAGTTCTCTCACGAACTTACGAATCCACACTGCCTCCTTGGATGCTTCCGAGGCTGCAACATACTCGGCTTCTGTTGTGGAATCAGCAACAGTTGACTGTTTGAAACTCTTCCACACCACTGCTCCACCATTCAAGCTAAAGACATAGCCTGATTGCGATCGGAAATCATCCTGGTCTGACTGGAACGAAGCGTCAGTATATCCCTCTATACTGAGTTCTTCCTGACCACCATATATCAAGAACATATCTTTGGTCCTCCGCAGATATTTTATAATGTTCTTGACTGCAATCCAGTGCGCCTGTCCTGGATTACTTTGGAATCGACTGGTCACGCTTAACCCGTAAGCGACGTCTGGGCGAGTACATAACATCGCATACATAATGGACCCAATAGCCGAAGCATAAGGCGTATTGTCCATTTCATCTTTCTCAGTCTGTGTTTGTGGACACTGACTCTTCGAAAGATTCAGACCATGTCTGACTGGAAGATATCCACGTTTAGACTTCTCTAAATGGAATCTCTCCAGGACTTTATCGATGTAAGTACTTTGGCACAGCCCGAGAAGCCTCTTAGATCTATCCCGGTAGATCTTCACACCTAACACATAGGCTGCTTCTCCTAGATCTTTCATCTGGAAACATTTTCCTAACCATGCTTTAACCGCATGCAGTTCAGGAATATCGTTTCCAATGATTAAGATATCATCGACGTAGAGGATTAGGAATGTAATTACGCTCCCACTAAACCTCTTATATACACACGGGTCATCCTCGTTCTTGATGAAACCAAACTCAGAGATTGATTCATCAAAACGAATGTTCCAGCTTCTAGATGCTTGTTTAAGTCCATAAATGGATTTCTTTAACTTGCATATTTTATGACGATCTGCTGGATTAGTGAAACCCTCAGGTTGTGTCATATACACATCCTCATCCAGATTTCCATTAAGGAAAGCTGTCTTCACATCCATCTGCCAGATCTCATAATCATAATATGCAGCTATAGCGAAAAGAATCCGAATAGACTTAAACATGGCTACAGGAGAGAAAGTTTCATCATAATCTATCCCGTAGATTTGTTTGAAACCTTTCGCAACTAGCCTGCCTTTATAGGTAACCACGTTACCATCCATGTCAATCTTCTTCTTGAAGATCCATTTACAGCCTATAGGGATTACTCCCGGAGGCGGATCAACCAAATCCCAGACTTGGTTATCTGACATGGAGTCCATCTCGGCTCGCATAGCATCAAGCCATCTAGCTGACTCCGGTCCACTGACCGCATCCGCATAAGTGAGGGGTTCATCATTATCAATGATGTAGACTCCGTCATAGCGCTCAGGCTGTCGACGGATCCTACCCGATCTTCGCGGTTCCCGTGTTATCTGAGCCTCAGGTTGTTCAATAACCTGATCCACTGGCTCTGGCTCATCCAACTGCACTTGACTACTTTGTCCTCCCTCTGGATTCTCATCCAGCTTTATTTCTCTCCCACTGGCCTCTTGCAGAAGAAATTCCTTCTCAAGAAATATGGCCGTCCGAGCAACAAAAACCTTGTTCTCTTTGGGATCGTAGAAATAATAACCCTTAGTTTCCTTAGGGTAACTGACAAAGATGCATTTCTCAGATCTGCTCTCCAGTTTCCCAGAGGCGAGCTTTTTGACATAAGCCTCGCAACCCCAGATCCTGATAAATGTCAAGCTAGGCTGTTTCCCATACCATAACTCATATGGCGTCTTTGAAACTGCCTTGGATGGCACTCGGTTTAGTACCTTTGCAGCTGTTTCCAGTGCAAAACCCCAAAAGGAGTATGGAAGAGTAGCCTGACTCATCATAGAACGAACCATGTCAAGTAACGTTCTATTTCTCCTCTCGGACACACCATTCCATTGCGGGGTTCCTGGCGGAGTGAGCTGTGAGATAATCCCACACTCTTTCAGATAGTCAGTAAATTCTCGACTTAGGTATTCTCCACCTCGATCAGAACGAAGTGCCTTGATATTTCGGCCTAACTGATTTTGTACTTCATTTTTGAACTCTTTGAACTTGTCAAAAGATTCACTTTTATGTCTCATTAGATAGACATATCCATACCTACTGAAATCATCAGTAAAGGTAATGAAGTACTGATAGCCACCTCTGGCATGTTTACTAAATGGCCCACACACATCACTGTGTATGAGGTCAAGTAAACCTGAAGCCCTTTGACCTTTGTTAGGAAAAGGAGACTTCGTCATTTTACCCATCAAACAAGCTTTGCATGTATCAAACTCCTCATAGGAGAAAGATCCCAGCAGTCCATGATCATGCAACCGCTTAATGCGTTTCTCGTTTATATGGCCTAAACGACTATGCCATAGCAAGGTGCTGTCATCAGCATACTTGGCTTTCTTATTATCAATGTTTTGTATAGAATTTTCCATGTCCAACATGTATAACCCATTGTTAATTGAACCAGTCGCATACACAATATTATCTACAGATAAAACACACTTTGAAATATTGCATTCAAAGGCAAATCCTTTCCTGACAAGAGCAGGAATAGAGATAATATTCTTGGTGATACTCGGTACAAAATAACAATTGTTTAATTCCAATACAATGCCAGATGGTAAAGAAATGAAATAGTCTCCTACAGCAACAGCAGCAACCCGTGCCCCGTTTCCAACGCGTAGGTCTACCTCATGCTGTCCCACCTGCCTTCTTCTCTTGAGTTCCTGTACATTTGAACAAATGTGAACTCCACATGCAGTGTCCAACACCCATGAAATAGAAGAAGATGAAACCATGACTTCCGTCACGTATATACCTGAGCCAGAAGCGATGCTTCCCCTCTTATCTCCTTAGAGCGCTTTACAGTCCTTTTTCCAGTGACCCAGCTGGCCACAGTGGAAACACCTGTTGTCCTTGGACCGCTTGACCTTCTGTTTCAGAGCCTTACTGTAGTTCTTGACAGGGGCCTTGCCCTTCTTCCCCTTCTTCTTGTTCCTATAAGGAACCATTAAGACAGAGGTTGAAGGCTTGCCCTTCAGAGTTTCCTCAGTAGTCAAGAGCATATTCAGCAGCTCTGCCGGCGTACAATCGATTTTGTTCATATTAAAGTTAATGATGAACGCATCGAAAGAAGGCGGAAGAGACTGCAGAATAATATCTACAGCAAGCTCCTGGTTGACGGTATGCCCCAGTTTCTCCAGAGCCTCCTTGTGCCCAATCATCTTGAGCACGTGAGCTCCCACTGGGCTCCCTTCAGCCAGTTTGCTCTGAAAGAAGAGCTTCGTCAGATTATAGCGTTCTGTCCTCGCCTGTGCAGCATACAGCATCTTGAGGTTCGCTATAATCTCTATAGCCGACATATCCTCATGCTGACGCTGCAGCGGTGGCGTCATAGACGCTAGCATCAGGCAAGCGACATCAATGCTATCATTGACGTGCTTTTCATAGGCATCACGAACCGCCCTTGCGGCGTTCGCAGCGGGCTGCGGCGGTATCGCCGTCTCGAGGACATACAGTTTCCTCTCTGCCTTAAGAACGATCTTAAGGTGTCCGAACCAGTCAGAGAAGTTCGGCCCAGCAAACTTCTCCCTTTCCAGTAGGGATCGCACATTGAAGCTCATGGTGTTCGTTGCTGCAGGAATCTACAACAAGCAAGAACAGCAAGGTCAGTATCAATGTTCAGAATCAATCCAGGACTTTAAGAAAGATTCTTTTTCTCACTATTTTGTCTGACTGAAAAATCCAAAAAATAGTCCGAAAGAGTAACACTCTTTTAGTGAGATGGGATCCAGATTTCATACTTGGTCTCCGCGTCCCGCTCAGGCGAGATAAGATGCACAGAGATGACAAGCATTAATTTCTGGTAGGCTGTCCCAGCCAATCGCCAACCCGTGTGATTCCCCTTCATCTGGGCAATCCAGCAGACTGTGCCAACTGAGTTGGTACAACACAGTCTCTGACCCCACAGATGGCTGCCTCCATGCACTACCATATGCGCCACATATGTAGTCTACATGGTCAAGCTGACCTGACCTACTCCCTGGACCACCACGTGCTATGCTGAGCAACGAGAAGGGATAAATCCCTACTCTGTAACACGCAGGTGTAATCCCGCACTGTCTGAAGATAGATGGACGTGCCCACTGAGTGGGTTCAACACGGCTCCAACGATAGTCAGAACAGTGAGGTTTCGCGCCAGAAGGCATTACGTGCTTGATATATTAGCGTTGGATTTTAACGGTCTTTTATCTTCTTAACTATCATACAAGTCCTATGGTGATAGCAGAAGATAAACACATGCAATTCTAATTATATAAGCAATAAATAGAAAGCATGATCTTATGTGGTAAAAGCCCATGAACCCTAGTAAGACCTTAATTTTACTTAAGTCTTCACTTGAGCTCTTTCGCATCTCATCTGGTCCAACCCAGGGCCCTAGCGCCAAGAGCACCTCAGGTGCGCCACCAGCTGAATGCCCCTCTTGGATGTGTGCTTTTATGCCCTTGTCTAATCAAAAACATTTTGATCTATCTAGACAAGCTTTGACTCGCAGGTCAATTATACAATAGATTAATAAAAAATGTGATTCGCAGATCACAATAATATTAACTTATAATTAACCAGGCACGCAGGCCCCAGCACAGCACACAATAGGGCAACCCACATAAGAATAAATAAACAAGCACATGGTCTCAATCATCATGTGATCCAATCAAGAAATTAAATTTTGAAAACCCCATAGGCATCAATTTTAACTTCCTTATGTGCCCTACAACCTTACAATGGTACATTGATAGGGATCCACTCATCCAACTAGTTAGATCCTGTGCCCTTGCATGCACCGAGTCCTAACTGACCCGAGTTGACCTAATGGTCAACCATGCATGCGCTAAGGGCTGAACAACCAACAAGAGTTCTGGCAAGCGGGTGTGACCCCGGGCCTAACTCAAGAGTGTTCATTGGTTGTCTCAACCAGACCTCGCTACACGCCTTTGATGCAGTCAACCTATAGCCACCTCATGCTTGCGCACAGGTGCTATCTGGTCAACCCATCTAGGCTGTCAGATGGTCTGATCAGACTAGTTTGATCTAACCTAGAGGTGACTTCAGCCCCATCAACCCATCTAAGGGTTTATAGTAGGTGGCACTTTAGATCTAGTCATAGGCGCGCAAGTTAGGGTTTTGTTTGATAAAACAACATAAACTAAGCGCCAACTCAAGACATGCGACATCATGAACAAACAACATGCGCCTAGATAAGTAAACATCTTACTTTCGCATGGAGAAATAGCATGTCAATTTTCGCATGTGAACAAGATCTAAGCATACATGAAGATGCGCAAACATGGATCACGGAAATATCAAGCAATCATATTAACATGCTTCAACATGCTCTGATACCAATTGCATGGTCCCCTTCAAGGGGGAGCGCAAGCATGTGAAACCCCTTTCAAGAGGGGGGCGAAAACACTAAAGGGGGTGGCGCATAACTTTGATAGCGGAAGCATGTGTTTTCAACGATTTTAGCATGAGCATATGATCAACTTGAATGAGTTAGATCTATACCATAGCCATAGAGTTGGAGGTCGGCTTGGAAGAAGAGATCGAATAGGGGTCTCCTCCACAAGATGCGCACACAAGATGAGGATGCGCTCACTTCCTTGGTGCTCCTTGTGCTAGCAAGGTTCCAAGAGTTGTCCTTGATCGAGTAAAGAGAAGAGATGATCACTTCCTTTGGTTGGCCGGTCCTTCTCTTGTCGTCCACACCCAAATTCTCTCAAGTCTCATCGAGCAAGAGCAAGGAGACAAGAGTTCAATGAGCCTTCAAGCCGTTTTTGCGTTTCAAGGAGACATGCGCTCAATGACTTTCCAAAAATGGAAAATCCATTAAGCCATGCGTTCTCACTTCTAGCAAACCGCCCAAAACGCTTTATGGATCGAACCATGGGTTCACCCATGTGAACCGGTTCAATCCAAATTGGTCCAAACCAATTTGGTTCAAAGACCAAACCAAGCCAATCGGTCTAGATCAACCAAACCCTAAGGTTTCCAATCTAACCGTTCATCTCATGATGCTGTTGATCTCACCGATCTTGCATCAATACTCTCGATCGAAGCTTACCGATCTCAAGCCCTAATCAATCAAACATGATCAGACTGGATCTCACTTACAATCAGAGTTTAAACTCCTTTAAACTGAACCGAAACAATTCAGTCCACACGATCTGACTCAAGTAAGCCATATCATCAAATTGTGCGACCCTGAGGGTTTCCTTTAAATGTCGGTAACGATAACTTACGTTATCACGATCAGTGAGGGGTATCTAGCAACACATCACTGTCTCCCGATATAAAGGAAAGAGTCTTCCAAGACTACACCCAAACCACAGCATAAGTGTGAATCAAACTCACGAGGCATGCATGTTTCCTTTGCCACTGGATGTTCTTATTGGACAAGCATGTCAACCCTGTAACTCCAATATGATGAGCATGATTAGATCAGATGATCATAGTCATCTGGGTATGGCCATACACTATCTCAATCATCTCATACAGGGGGGCCCTTTAGAACATCACACTCCTTGAACAAGGAGACGGCAATCCTTTATCTATCACTAGTGTCCTAACCTGACTCAAGTTCATCATCCAAGATAGTCTATAATCATTATGTTTCAAATGATATTGAACTACCTCAAAACAATGACAATCATCATTTAGAAACACAAGTGATCTCAAGTCGAAGGACATGTGCCACTTGCTGCTATCAAGGATTATTCACATTGTGACAAACAATTGAATATCCTAGAAGGGTCTGTCCAGTACATCCAATGTACCCATGATTCTACATCTTATTCCATGCTCGAAGCATCCTATAAGATTAGCACACATATTAGTCTCAATCATATCAAGGCTGTCTCATGTTCACCAAGATATCTCGACTAAGGACATAGAGCCTGTCAGCCTAGCTGAACAGCTTTGAGACATTATTCAGTAGTACACTTATTATTGCAGACAAGGTAACAACCTGAATAATAACCATGCCTTTATAAACATAAGAGTTTATTACATGATACTTATACAATCCCAAGGCCTCAAACATTAGCCTTAAGGGCATACTCCAACACTTGGCGCACAAGGAAAGGCATGGGAACAAAAGGTAAGGTTGAATGAGAATTATGGAAATGTCTTGGAGACTTTCCTTATCTCAAACCTCCTCATCCTAGCCCTACACTTGTCATGATCCTAGCCATTACCCTAACCGCCTCTTGCCCTATAAATATGACCCTAGTCGCCCCCTCTTGTGTGCAATTAATTCCTTGAAGGCGTGAACACAAGGAGAGGGGTGAGTGCTTGGAGCAAGGGCGCATCTTCCTTCTTCCATAACCGCGAGCACTTCTTCCTTTCCTCTTGGCGCAAGGAACATTAGTGCTTGGCGTTTTTGGATAGTCTTCCTTCTTCTCTTGGCGCATCATCTCTCTTGGTGGCGCAAGTGAAGTAGAGTATCTCCATAAGGCTTGGATCTTCTTCCCGAGGCTAGCACCGGGCATGGAAGAAGAGAACTCAAGAGATCCGTGTGTGCGAGACTGCAGAGGGCGAACACTTGGGCGCCTTCATCGACATCGCTCTACATTGCTCTTAAGGTATTTCCTAACTCATCGTGTCAACTCCCTTGCATGCGATCTTCACTGGGTTTTTGGGACTGGCCTGTTTCGGGGACATTCTTCCGCTGCGAAAAATGTATGTCCATAACTCTGAAAATTGTAAAATGTCCCCGGGGTTTCCCAACAGTGGTATCAGAGCGACTTGCAGGACTCGAACGATGTTTTATGCTTTTCTTCCATGCTCACATGCCATATCTCTATTTTCATAAATAGCATGATGCATGGCAATCGATTTTTCTAAAGGTAGAAAAATTAGGGTTTCTTGTTTCTATCATCCTCTCAATCTCTTTTGAATATTTGGACTATTTTTCTTGTTTGATTTAAAGATCAAAGGCGCACGTAATTTTGTCAAGTAGGACGGGCATTGTGTCTTCGGACTGGCCAAGTCTCTTGATCTGACAAAATTGCCAGCCGAATGGATCTCTGAAATCATCATGAAAAATAAATCGCAATAAACCAAAAGACTTGTGAGAAGAAGATGAGAAAAGGAAACTGGTTTTGTGAAAAAGTAAAATTTCAGATTTTATGTTTTTCATGAGCATGTAGAATTGCATGAGTAAATACCTTGATTGTGCATGGTGTTGTGATCATTAGTCAAGCCCCCCTCTTGCATGCCTGCGATGTATCCTTGTGCGGCCTGCGTGCCATCTTTTTCAATATTTTTGTAAAAATTAAGAGGAAGATTAAGGGCTAAGGCGCATCCTTCTTGGACCTTGATGCTCGCATCTTGCTTGATGGTGTTAGGGAATGCCGGGTGTAATTTAAAATTTTGCAGTCCCAGGACGCAGCGGAAGTAGCATTACACCCGAAACACATTCCGGTCCCAAGGATCCATGCGAGGTAGATAACACAAGGATGTGTTAGAGATGTACCTCTTTTGCTTGTTTATTCGTCGAAGCCATGTTGAAGGCGCCCACGTGTTCGCCCTCTACAAGTATCCATGCGTCGACTCCTTGATCCTTGCTCCCTTCCACGCTTGGTGCTAGCCTCGGGAAGAGAATCAGGCCTTAGGGTTCTTCTTCACTCTTCTTGCGCCACCTCCAAGGTTCATGCGCCAAGAGGAAAGGAAGATGCCGCCAACTTCTTATTCTCTTTACTCCAAGTGAAGAGGAAGAAGAAGAGCTTTGGCTTTGAGGAAGATGAAGTGGAGCTCACGCCACCAAGTCCTTCTCCAAGTCACGCCAAGAGGAGAGGAAGGAGAAGACTTGCGGCCACTAGAAGAAGAGTTGCACCACTTTGATGTTGTCGCCCTTTGCTTTGCTCTTGCGCCTCTATTTGTGCTCACGTCTCCAAGTATTCATCATCATGAGAGGGCGACAATGAGTCCTATAAATAGGACTAGAGGCGGCAATAGCAATGGCTAGGATCATGCCAAGTGGGCGGCTAGGATAAAGAAGTCTTGAGATAAGGAAAGTCTCAAAGACTTTACCATAAATCTCATTCAACCTATCCTAATTTGCCCAATGGCCATATCAGCCCAAGGCATACCTTATAGGCACGCATTCCATCCAAGGAAGACGGGCTAGGCGCAACATCCATGAAGAATTCGGCTAGGGTGGTTTCTTGGGAGAAATTAGGGTTTGAGGTAAGGTAAGTCTCCAAGACATTACCTTATTCCTCACTCTACTATCCATATGCGCCCAAGAACTTCCCATAAAAGTTCTCAAGCCATATCAGCCCCAAGACTTGCCTTAGAGGCAAGTATTCCATCCAAGGAGCAAAGGGGGAGGCGCCTAATGCTTCCTTATGAAGCAACATGCGCCCACTTCACCCCATTATGCCCTTGGCGCCAATGGGGTATAATTCTTCCCCATTATACCCTTATTTGCTTATACTTCTTCATGATAACTAATTATTGGGCCTCATTGGATAATGAGCTAGCCCAAACTTCATGGCATGAGTTGATTAAGCCATTGGATCCAATCCAATGCAACCCTAATCCAAATGTGACCAATCTAGGTCAATTTCGGGTCAACCTACCAAAAATGAAGTTTGGCTCCAATAACTTTCTTCCAACTCATCAGGCCCATTGGCGCTGATGAAATCTTCCAAATTGATCCAAGTTATCCAATAACTTGATCATAAGGCTTCTGATTAAAGCAACGTCAAGAGTCTATTGCGTGTGACCCCGTAGGATCCATATGACGATGGCAATGATGTAAACATCATAAGTAGTGAGGGGTATCTAGCAACACATCACTACTACCCATGTCATAGGACTTAAGTTATTATGGCAACAACTCCTAACAAGCAACGAGGATTCCCATTGCATTATAGATCCCTTTGCCTAAACTGATATCCTGCCATTGGATTAGTCTCAAGTTTATTATCCAATGCACTGGTCATGACTCAACAAGTGTGGCCACACTTTCCCGTCATGCACCAATAAGGTGGGGCGCCCCGAGGTGGATATCATGCTTCCAATATGGAAGGGGCAAATCCTACTATTGGTCATCCATGTCTCTATATGACTTATGACATGCCCAATGACAGCCGTTTTGATCTCCCAATTACGGAGAGACATAAGACTGTATTAAAGCATACCCATCATCAAATCTAGACATGAACACCTCAAGTCTAAGGATCAATGCAAAACCTCTTGCATGTGAGATTGACTTGTTGACTAGACAAGTCAATCCTCACGGTGGATCACTCCAGTGCATCCAATGCACCTGTATGTCTGTGTTACTGTGCCCCGCACCTAACCAGCCCATACACCAGTCTCACATGTACCGAAGCTGTCCCATATCTGCTAAGGTACCTTGTCTGGGGATAGCTTATGAGAATGGATCCAATCCAAACTCCTGGGACATTATTTATGCAACTCAATACATCAACGCAGGTAGAGAAGTCTGCATAATAACGACCATGCCTATATAAAGAGTAATAGTTCTATCAAAGTACATTCAAACAATGCCTGACCATGTCCATACATTGGTCTTTAGGGCATATACACCAACAATCTCCCACTTGCACTTAGTGTTGGTGTATATGCCCCACAGACCAATAAATGGACATGGTCAGGCATTGTTTGAAAGTACTTTGATAGAATTATTAAAGGCATAGTCGTTATTATGCAGACTTCTCTATCTGCGATGATGTATTGAGTTGCATATATAATGTCCCAGGAGTTTGGATTGGATCCATTCTCACAAGCCATCCCCAGTCAAGGTACCTTAGCAGATATGGGACAGCTTTGGTACATGTGAGACTGGTGTATGGGCTGGTTAAGTGCGGGGCACAATAACGCAGACATACAGGTGCATTGGATGCACTGGAGTGATCCACCGTGAGGATTGATTTGTTTAGTCAACAAGTCAATCTCACATGCAAGAGGTTTTGCATTGATCCTTAGACTTGAGGTATTCATGTCTAGATTTGATGATGGGTATGCTTTAATACAGTCTTACGTCTCTCCGTAATTGGGAGATCAAAACGACTGTCATTGGGTATATCATAAATCATGTAGAGGCATGGATGACTAATAGTAGGATTTGCCCCTTCCATATTGGAAGCATGATATCCACCTAGGGGCGCCCCACCTTATTGGTGCATGACGGGAAAGTGTGGCCACACTTGTTGAGTCATGACCAGTGCGTTGGATAATAAACTTGAGACTAATCCAATGTCAGGATATCAGTTCAGGCAAAGGGATCTATAATGCAATGGGAATCCTCGTTGCTTGTTAGGAGTTGTTGCCACAATGACTTTAGTCCTATGACATGGGTAGTAGTGATGTGTTGCTAGATACCCCTCACTACTTATGATGTTTACATCATTGCCATCGTCATATGGATCCTACGGGGTCACACGCAATAAGACTTTTGACGTTGCTTTTATCAAGAAACCTTTGGATCAAGTTATTGGATAACTTGGATCCATTTGGAAGATTTCATCAGCGCCAATGGGCCTGATGAGTTGGAAGAAAGTTATTGGAGCAAAACTTCATTTTTGGCAGGTTGACCCGAAATTGACCCAGATTGGTCACATTCACATTAGGGTTGCATTGGATTGGATCCAATGGCTTAATCAACCCATGCCATGAAGTTTGGGCTAGCTCATTATCCAATGAGGCCCAATAATTAGTTGTCATGAAGAAGTATAAGCAAATAAGGGTATAATGGGGAAGAATTATACCCCATTGGCGCCAAGGGCATAATGGGGTGAAGTGGGCGCATGTTGCTTCATAAGGAAGCATTAGGCGCCTCCACCTTTGCTCCTTGGATGGAATACTTGCCTCTAAGGCAAGTCTTGGGGCTAATATGGCTTGAGAACCTTTATGGGAAGTTCTTGAGCGCATATGGGTAGTAGGGTGAGGAATATGGTAATGTCTTGGAGACTTACCTTACCCCAAACCCTAATTCCTCCCAAGAAACCGCCCTAGCCGAATTCTTCATGGAAGTTGCGCCTAGCCCTACTTCCTTGGATGGAATTAGTGCATACAAGGTATGCTTTGGGCTGATATGGCCATTGGGAAAATTAGGAAAGGTTGAATGAGATTTATGGTAAAGTCTCGGAGACTTTCCTTACCTCAAGACTCCTTTATCCTAGCCGCCCACTTGGCATGATCCCATCCATTGCTCTAGCCGCCCCTTGTTCTATTAATAGGACTCTAGTCGTCCATCTCAAGAGGAGGATTCGTGAGAAGGACTTGTAGGAGGCGTGAGCAAAGGCAAAGGGTGACAACAACTAAGGCTTGGCGCAACCCTTCTTCCAAGTGGCCGAAAACATCTTTTCTTCTTCTCCTCTTGTTGGCGCAAAGAGTGATTGGGCTTTGTGACTTCTCCTTCTATTGCCGCAAGCTCTCTTCCTCTCATAGCCATTGGCGCATCTTGCTTGAAGGTGGCGCAAGCAAGGAGAAAAGGGATACATCTTGGCGGCATCATCTTCCTCTTCATCCCTTCTTGGCGTTTTCATCTTGGAGGTGGCGCAATAGAAGTGGAGTGAATGATTGATTCTCTTCCCGAGGCTAGCACCAAGCGTGGAAGGGAGCAACGATCAAGGAGTCGACGCGTGGACACTTGTAGAGGGCGAACACTTGGGCGCCTTCAACATGGCTTCGACATCTAGACAAGCGAAAGAGGTATAACTCTATCACATCCTTGTGTGTACTCACTCGCATGGATCCTTGGGACTGGAATGTGTTTCGGGTGTAATGCTTCTTCCGCTGCGTCCTGGGATTGCAAAATTTTAAATTACACCCGGCATTCCCTAACAGTGGTATCAGAGCTACTTGCGAGAAACACAAGGTGTACGTTTGCTTGTGTGAAAGATTTTTGGAAAATTTTTCTTTCTATCCATGCGCGTTTCACGTAGAAAGCGTTTTCATCCAAACCTCTCTTCTCAACTTTGTGGCCGAAAACTTGGATCTTGCTTATGGTTGATTTAAGACCAGAGGCGCACGTGGTTTTGTCAAGTAGGACGGGCATTGTGTCTTCGGACTGGCCGGGTCTCTTGATCTGACAAAACTGCCAGCCGATAGGGTCTATGAAATCATCCTAAAACTTGATCTAAATTTTAGCACAAAATTGGTTAAGAAAGTGTTTAGATGGAGTTGGCGCATAAGGGACTAAAAATTTGATCTTCTCGGATTTTCAAATTTAACATGCGCCACTTGATTGGGTTAAGGCTTCATCTTGACAACAAGGAGTCTTCTTCAATCGGAGTCAGAAGTGGCGCCAGCTTTGGAAGCATGGTGATGGACTTGCGGCTGAAGGAAGGACACATGCTTTCGGCTTCTGGCATGGGCCGATCTGCTTTAGGGACTCGCAACCCTTGGATGCACAATAACATGTCACATGGCTCGTGACAAGTTATGTGTATGAAAAGGGCTATGACCATAACGACCAAAATAGCATGCCTGTGATGGTTTATTATTTTGTCCATAGCATGCCTGTGATGTTTTTCCTTGCTGCCATAACCATAGGAAAGATGCATGCTAGAAAAGAATAAAACGAACATGCAAAACTCTCATTAAAATATCAAGTCAATAGCCTTCTAACACGTAGCCCTCATCAAACTATCGATCGGTGATGTTGTGAACTGTTTCCCACCCTCGTGGGACACACTCACTTATCTTTAGGAGGTGTGTGGTAACAATGATTTCCCCAGTCCAGTTTTAACCTGGGCGTGCCTTCACAAGGAAATTCATTGGCCCTGGGCATAACGGTTAGGACCAGACTTGACTAGTTTTTCATATGTCACTAACATGATGAATCACTAGAGGCAGCTGTTAAGAGGATAGGGTTCTGTGTTGTATCCAGCCCTCGCTGGACACAGGGCGCCTAGTCTGTCTTAACTAAGAGGAATTGTGCGTGGCACAATTGGCTGGCATGCCTACCTAAGGAAGCATGGGACTCTCTGTGCATCTCAACTCACCCTCGTGAGTCGCGGAGACCTCATGTGAAATTAGGATCCTACTCACTCATTTCTATGTTGAGTTTGAGAGTCCTCAACTTATTTTGGAAATAGTGGGAGCATAGCATTTAATTTAAAGTCCTTGTTAAATGCTTTATCATTGTACTTATTTTACTTATTTGCTTATTGTAGATTGCATCTCCTGATCTAAGAATGAAACTTTATAAAAACAAATTGGATGGGACAAATTGGACAAAATGGTTCAAGATTTTGTCCAAGATACTAGAACAAGAGAATAAGGTGCATCTTCTTGAAAGACCTCCATCCCAGCCCAGTGTATATTTCACCACTGAGTGGGAGTGGAATGTCTATCTTGAACACTGTGAAGATAACGAATAGTACACTGTTCTTGTCTTAGAGTGCATGACCCCAGAGGTCAAGGTTGAATGTGATGAGATGGGGATCTATGATCTAATCATACATCTCAAAGGTCTCTTCACACCATGCTCTATATGTTGGGGTATGCCCTTAAGGCTAATGTTTGAGGCCTTGGGATTGTATCAGTATCATGTAATAAACTCTTATGTTTATAAAGGCATGGTTGTTATTCAGTTTGTTACCTTGTCTGCTGTAATAAGTGTACTTCTGAATAATGTCTCAAAGCTGTTCAGCTGGGCTGACATGCTGTAAAGTCCTTAGTCGAAATATCTTGGTGAACATGAGACAGCCTTGATATGATTGAGACTAATATGTGTTCTAATCTTATAGGATGCTTCGAGCATGGAATAAGATGTAGACTCATGGGTACATTGGATGTACTGGACAGACCCTACTAGGATATTCAATTGTTTGTCACAATGTGAATAATCCTTGTTTGCATCAAGTGGCACATGTCCTCTGACTTGAGATCACTTGTGTTTCTAAATGATGATTGTCATTGTTTTGAGGTTGTTCAATATCATTTGAAATATAATGGTTATAGACTATCTTGGATAATGATCATGAGTCAGGTTAGGGCACTAGTGATAGATACAGGATTGCCGTCTCCTTGTTTAAGGAGTGTGATGTTCTGAAGGGACCCCCCTTGAATGAGATGATTGAGAAAGTGTATGGCCATACCCAGGTGACAGTGTTCATCTGATCTAATCATGCTCGTAATATTGGAGTTACAAGCTTGACTTGCTTGTCCAATAAGAACATCCAGTGGCAAAGGATATATGCATGCCTTGTGAAGTTGATTCACACTTATGCTATGGTTTGGGTGTAGTCTTGGAAGACTCTTTCCTTTATATCGGGAGACAGTGATGTGTTGCTAGATACCCCTCACTGATCGTGATAATGAAAGTTATCGTTACCGACATTTAAAGGAAACCCTCAGGGTCGCACAATTTGATGATATGGCTTACTTGAGTCAGATCGTGTGGACTGAATTATTTGGGTTCAGTTTAAAGGGATTATAAGCTCTGATTATAAGTGAGATCTGGTCTAATCATGTTTGATTGATTAGGGCTTGAGATCGGTAAGCTTTGATCGAGAGAGTTGATGCTAGATCGGTGAGATCAGAAGCATCAGGAGATGAACGGTTGGATCTGGAGCCTTAGGGTTTAACGGTGATCTAAACCAATGCTTGGGTTAATTGATCTTTGAACCAAAATTGAAATGCATTCGATTTGCTTGAACCGGTTCACATGTGTGAACGCTTGGTTCATTGGTTGAAAGCGTTTTCTTTGATCGGTTATGAGATCATGGCGCATGATTTCCATTTATGGAAAGTCATGAAGGCCTCAACGCCTTAACGCCCAAAACGCCTCTACACCTCAACGTCAAGGCGTTCGCTTGGTGGTGAACGCACATACTCTCGTGGATTGAGGTAGTTGACGAAGAGGAGGTCTCGGTGAAGGCACCAAGCGATCTCATCCCTTCCATACGTCAAGGACACCTTCGGCACTTGCTAGCACAAGGAACGCCAAAGGAAGTAGGCGGCATCTTCTTGTGTGCGTCAACTTTGGAGAAGGTTCATTTGCGCCTTTGCTTCCAAGGCTCCATCAAACCGATGGCTATGGTATGAGATCTTCTTTCGATCTTTACAACGTCTTAAGGTTGATCATATGAACATATATTCATGCGATCTTGATAAAACCCTAATTCCGCTGCCAAAAGAATTTACATGCGCCCCCTTTAGGGTTTGATCTGCTTGCGCTCCCCCTCGAAGGGGACCCTACAATTGGTATCAGAGCCACGGTTCTGTATATGCTCATTTGATTGCCTTTATGTGATCCTTGTTTGCGTTTGCTATGCTTAGATCTAATCACATGCCGCAAAACTACATGCTAGTTTTATTTAGATGTATGCGCATGTTTGTTGGCGCTTGTTTTGACAAATCAAAATATCATGTGCGCGCCTCATCTAGACCTAAGGCCCTACATTAAACCCTTAGATGGGTTGATGGGGTTGAAAGCATCTTCTAGGTTGGATCAAAATAGTCTGATCAGACCATCTGACAGCCTAGATGGGTTGACCAGATAGCACCTGTGCGCAAGCATGAGGTGGCTATAGGTCGACTGCATCAAGGGCGTGTAGCGAGGTCTGGTTGAGACGGCTACTGAACACACATGAGTTAGGCCCGGGGTCACACCTGCTTGCCGACACTCATGAGGGTTGTTCAGCCCTTTGCGCATGCATGGTTGACCATTAGGTCAACTCAAGTCAGTTAGGACTTGGTGCATGCAAGGGCAGTCGATCTGACTAGATGGATGAGTGGATCCCTATCAATGAACCATTGTAAGGTTGTAAGGGCACATAAGAAAATTAAAATTGATGCCAATGGGGTTTTCGAAAATTTTATTTTCTTTTGGATCACATGTTGATTGTAGGCATATGTTTGTTTATTTAATCTTATGTGGGCTGCCCGTGTTAATGTGTGCTATGCTGGGGCCTGCGTGCCTGGTTAATTGTAAATTTAATATTATTGTGATCTGCGCATCACTGTTATTTAATTTATAATGTGTAATTGACCTGCGAGTCAATCATGTCTAGATAGATTAAATTGTAAGTTTAATCAGACATGAGCACAAAGCACAGTTGGCAAAGGCGCATGCAGCAGTGGCTTGACCAGGTGGGAGGTCCAGGGTTCGACTCTGGGACCAGGCGCATTTTCCCTGGTGGGCGCACCTCAGCTGCAAATGGCGCTTAGGCCCTGGTTTGGGCCAGATGAGCAGCAAAAGCCCCATGAAGAAAAGCAAGTGAAGACTTAAGTTAATTAAGGTCTTACTTAGGCTATGGGCTTTTACCACATAAGATCCATGCTTTCTTTTATTGTTTAAATAAGTAGAACAACATGATTTATTTATCTTCTGCTATCACCATAGGAATTGCATGATAGTGAAGAAGATAAAAGACCGTTAAAATCCAACGCTAAAATATCAAGCTCGTATGCCTTCTGACGCGAAACCTCACTGTTCTGATTATCGTTGGAGCCGTGTTGTACCCACTCAGTGGGCACGTCCATCTATCTTCAGACGGTGTGTGATTTCACCTGCGTGTTACAGAGAAGGGATTTATCGCTTCTCGTTGCTCAGCATAGCACGTGGTGGTCCAGGGAGTAGGTCGGGTCAGCTTGACCATGTAGGCTACATATGTGGCGCATATGGTAGCACATGGAGGCAGCCATCTGTGGGATCAGAGACTGTGTTGTACCAACTCAGTTGGCACAGTCTGCTGGATTGCCCAGATGAAGGGGAATCGCACGGGTTGGCGATTGGCTGGGATAGCCTACCAGAGATTAGTGCTTGTACTCTCTGTGCAACTTATCTCGCCTGAGCGGGACGCGGAGACCAAGTATGAAATCTGGATCCCATCTCACTAAAAGAGTTCTACTCTTTCGGGCTGTTTTGCTGGATTTTTCAGCCAGATAAAATAGTGAGAAAAAGAATCATTCTTAAGTCCTAATTGATTCTTAACATTGATACTGACCTTGCTGTTCTTGCATTGTTGTAGATACCTGCAGCAACGAACACCATGAGCTTCAATGTGCGATCCCTACTGGAAAGGGAGAAGTTTGCTGGGCCAAACTTCTCAGACTGGTTCGGACACCTTAAGATCGTTCTTAAGGCTGAGAGGAAACTGTATGTCCTCGAGACGGCTGTGCCGCCTCAACCCGCTGCGAACGCCGCAAGGGCGGTTCGCGATGCCTATGAAAAGCACGTCAATGATAGCATTGATGTCGCTTGCCTGATGCTAGCGTCTATGACGCCACCGCTGCAGCGTCGGCATGAGGATATGTCAGCTATAGAAATTATAGCGAACCTCAAGATGCTGTATGCTGCACAGGCGAGGACAGAACGCTATAATCTTACAAAGCTTTTCTTTCAGAGCAAACTGGCTGAAGGGAGCCCAGTGGGAGCTCACGTGCTCAAGATGATTGGGCACAAGGAGGCTCTAGAGAAACTGGGGCATACCATCAACCAAGAGCTTGCTGTAGATATTATTCTGCAGTCTCTCCCGCCCTCTTTCGATGCGTTCATTATTAACTTTAATATGAACAAAATCGATTGTACTCCGGCAGAGCTGCTGAATATGCTCTTGACTACTGAGGAGACTCTGAAGGGAAAGCCTTCAACCTCTGTCTTAATGGTTCCTTCTAGGAACAACAAGAAGGGGAAGAAGGGCAAAGCCCCTGTCAAGAATTACAGCAAGGCTCTGAAACAGAAGGTAAAGCGGTCGAAGGACAACAGATGTTTCCACTGTGGCCAGCTGGGTCACTGGAAAAAGGACTGTAAAGCGCTCCAAGGAGACAAGAGGGGAAGCATCGCTTCTGGCTCAGGTATATACGTGACGGAAGTCATGGTTTCATCTTCTTCTATTTCATGGGTGTTGGACACTGCATGTGGAGTTCACATTTGTTCAAATGTACAGGAACTCAAGAGAAGAAGACAGGTGGGACAGCATGAGGTGGACCTACGAGTTGGAAACGGGGCACGGGTTGCTGCTGTTGCTATAGGGGATTATTACATCTCATTACCATCTGGCATTGTATTAGAATTAAACAATTGTTACTTTGTACCCAGTATTACCAAAAATATTATCTCTATTCCTGCTCTTGTCAGGAAAGGGTTTTCCTTTGAATGCAAGATTTCAAAGTGTTATCTTACTCTTGATAATATTGTTTATGCTACTGGTTCAATTAACAATGGGTTATTCATGTTGGACATGGAATTTTCTATACAAAACATTGATAATAAGAAAGCCAAGTATGCCGATGACAGCACCTTGCTATGGCATAGTCGTTTAGGCCATATTAACAAGAAGCGCATTAAGCGGTTGCATGATCATGGACTGCTGGGATCATTCTCCTGTGAGGAGATTGATACATGCAAAGCTTGTTTAATGGGTAAAATGACGAAGGCTCCTTTTCCCAACAAAGGTCAAAGGGCTTCGGGTTTACTTGACCTTATACATAGTGATGTGTGTGGGCCATTTAGTAAACATGCTAGAGGTGGCTATCAGTACTTCATTACCTTTACTGATGATTTCAGTAGATATGGGTATGTCTATCTTATGAGACATAAAAGTGAATCTTTTGACAAGTTCAAAGAGTTCAAGAATGAAGTACAGAATCAGCTAGGCCGAAATATCAAGGCACTTCGTTCTGATCGAGGTGGAGAATACCTAAGTCAAGAATTTACTGACTATCTGAAGGAGTGTGGGATTATCTCACAGCTCACTCCGCCAGGAACACCGCAATGGAATGGTGTATCCGAGAGGAGAAATAGAACGTTACTTGATATGGTTCGTTCTATGATGAGTCAGGCTACTCTTCCATATTCCTTTTGGGGATTTGCACTGGAAACAGCTGCAAAGGTACTAAACCGAGTGCCATCCAAGGCCGTTTCAAAGACGCCATATGAGTTATGGTATGGGAAACAGCCAAGCTTGACATTTATTAAGATCTGGGGTTGCGAGGCTTATGTCAAAATGCTCGCCTCTGGGAAACTAGAGAGCAGATCTGACAAATGTATCTTTGTCGGTTACCCTAAGGAAACTAAGGGTTATTATTTCTTCGATCCCAAAGAGAACAAGGTATTTGTTGCTCGGACGGCCATATTTCTTGAGAAGGAGTTTCTTCTGCAAGAGGCCAGTGGGAGAGAAATAAAGCTGGATGAGAATCCAGAGGAAGGACAAAGTAGTCAAGCACAGTTGGATGAGCCTGAGCCGGTAGAACAGGTTACTGAACAACCTGAGGCTCAGATATCACGGGAACCGCGTAGATCGGGAAGGATCCGTCGACAGCCTGAGCGCTATGACGGAGTCTACATCATTGATAATGATGAACCCCTCACTTATGCGGATGCGGTCAGTGGACCGGAGTCAGCTAGATGGCTTGAAGCTATGCGAGCCGAGATGGACTCCATGTCAGATAACCAAGTCTGGGATTTGGTTGATCCGCCTCCGGGAGTAATCCCTATAGGCTGTAAATGGATCTTCAAGAAGAAGATTGACATGGATGGTAACGTGGTTACCTATAAAGGCAGACTAGTTGCGAAAGGTTTCAAACAAATCTACGGGATAGATTATGATGAAACTTTCTCACCTGTAGCCATGTTTAAGTCTATTCGGATTCTTTTCGTGATAGCAGCATATTACGATTATGAGATCTGGCAGATGGATGTGAAGACGGCTTTCCTGAATGTAAATCTGGATGAGGATGTGTATATGACACAACCTGAAGGTTTCACTAATCCATCAGATCGTCATAAAATATGCAAGTTAAAGAAGTCCATTTATGGACTTAAACAAGCATCGAGAAGCTGGAATATTCGTTTTGATGAATCAATCTCTGAGTTTGGTTTCATCAAGAACGAAGATGACCCGTGTGTATATAAGAGGTTTAGTGGGAGCGTGATTACTTTCCTAGTCCTCTACGTCGATGATATCTTAATCATTGGAAACGATATTCCTGAAATGCATGCTGTTAAAGCATGGCTAAGGAAATGTTTCCAGATGAAAGATCTAGGAGAAGCAGCCTATGTATTAGGTGTGAAGATCTACAGGGATAGATCTAAGAGGCTTCTCGGGCTGTGCCAGAATACTTACATCGATAAAGTCCTGGAAAGATTCCATTTAGAGAATTCTAAAAGGGGGTATCTTCCAGTCAGACATGGTCTGAATCTTTCGAAGAGTCAGTGTCCACAAACACAGACTGAGAAAGATGAAATGGACAATACGCCTTATGCTTCGGCTATTGGGTCCATTATGTATGCGATGTTGTGTACTCGCCCAGACGTCGCTTACGGGTTAAGCGTAACCAGTCGGTTCCAAAGTAATCCAGGTATGGCGCACTGGATTGCGGTCAAGAACATTTTAAAATATCTGCGGAGGACCAAAGATATGTTCTTGATATATGGTGGTCAGGAAGAACTCAGTATTGAAGGATATACTGACGCTTCGTTCCAGTCGGACCAGGATGATTTCCGATCGCAATCAGGCTATGTTTTTAGCTTGAATGGTGGAGCAGTGGTGTGGAAAAGTTTCAAACAGTCTACTGTTGCTGATTCCACAACAGAAGCCGAGTATGTTGCAGCCTCGGAAGCATCCAAGGAGGCAGTGTGGATTCGTAAGTTCGTTCAGGAACTTGGTGTCGTTCCTTCGAGTGCAGATCCTTTGGTTATCTTCTGTGATAACACTGGAGCAATCGCACAAGCAAAGGAACCACGGTCGCACCAGAAGTCCAAGCACATACAAAGACGGTTTCACTTGATCCGGGAGATCATTGATCGTGGCGAGATCAAAATCTGCAAGGTACATACAGATGACAATCTGGCTGACCCGCTTACCAAGCCTCTGGCGCAGCAGAAGCATGAGAAGCACTGTAATAATATGGGTTTGAGATTTCTCAACCATTAGATTAAGTGCAAGTGGGAGATTGTTGGGGTATGCCCTTAAGGCTAATGTTTGAGGCCTTGGGATTGTATCAGTATCATGTAATAAACTCTTATGTTTATAAAGGCATGGTTGTTATTCAGTTTGTTACCTTGTCTGCTGTAATAAGTGTACTTCTGAATAATGTCTCAAAGCTGTTCAGCTGGGCTGACATGCTGTAAAGTCCTTAGTCGAAATATCTTGGTGAACATGAGACAGCCTTGATATGATTGAGACTAATATGTGTTCTAATCTTATAGGATGCTTCGAGCATGGAATAAGATGTAGACTCATGGGTACATTGGATGTACTGGACAGACCCTACTAGGATATTCAATTGTTTGTCACAATGTGAATAATCCTTATTTGCATCAAGTGGCACATGTCCTCTGACTTGAGATCACTTGTGTTTCTAAATGATGATTGTCATTGTTTTGAGGTTGTTCAATATCATTTGAAATATAATGGTTATAGACTATCTTGGATAATGATCATGAGTCAGGTTAGGGCACTAGTGATAGATACAGGATTGCCGTCTCCTTGTTTAAGGAGTGTGATGTTCTAAAGGGGCCCCCCTTGAATGAGATGATTGAGAAAGTGTATGGCCATACCCAGGTGACAGTGTTCATCTGATCTAATCATGCTCGTAATATTGGAGTTACAAGCTTGACTTGCTTGTCCAATAAGAACATCCAGTGGCAAAGGATATATGCATGCCTTGTGAAGTTGATTCACACTTATGCTATGGTTTGGGTGTAGTCTTGGAAGACTCTTTCCTTTATATCGGGAGACAGTGATGTGTTGCTAGATACCCCTCACTGATCGTGATAATGAAAGTTATCGTTACCGACATTTAAAGGAAACCCTCAGGGTCGCACAATTTGATGATATGGCTTACTTGAGTCAGATCGTGTGGACTGAATTATTTGGGTTCAGTTTAAAGGGATTATAAGCTCTGATTATAAGTGAGATCTGGTCTAATCATGTTTGATTGATTAGGGCTTGAGATCGGTAAGCTTTGATCGAGAGAGTTGATGCTAGATCGGTGAGATCAGAAGCATCAGGAGATGAACGGTTGGATCTGGAGCCTTAGGGTTTAACGGTGATCTAAACCAATGCTTGGGTTAATTGATCTTTGAACCAAAATTGAAATGCATTCGATTTGCTTGAACCGGTTCACATGTGTGAACGCTTGGTTCATTGGTTGAAAGCATTTTCTTTGATCGGTTATGAGATCATGGCGCATGATTTCCATTTATGGAAAGTCATGAAGGCCTCAACGCCTTAACGCCCAAAACGCCTCTACACCTCAACGTCAAGGCGTTCGCTTGGTGGTGAACGCACATACTCTCGTGGATTGAGGTAGTTGACGAAGAGGAGGTCTCGGTGAAGGCACCAAGCGATCTCATCCCTTCCATACGTCAAGGACACCTTGGGCACTTGCTAGCACAAGGAACGCCAAAGGAAGTAGGCGGCATCTTCTTGTGTGCGTCAACTTTGGAGAAGGTTCATTTGCGCCTTTGCTTCCAAGGCTCCATCAAACCGATGGCTATGGTATGAGATCTTCTTTCGATCTTTACAACGTCTTAAGGTTGATCATATGAACATATATTCATGCGATCTTGATAAAACCCTAATTCCGCTGCCAAAAGAATTTACATGCGCCCCCTTTAGGGTTTGATCTGCTTGCGCTCCCCCTCGAAGGGGACCCTACACTATAGACAATGATCAGGAGAGTTCTGTTGGATCTTCAGAATGTGTGCCTGAATCTGAGAAAGACCATGGTTCTGTATCTTCGAAGCTTATACTTCGGAAGACTGGGAATGCATGGGTATTTCGAAGAGGATTAATGGTCAAGAAGAGCATGGCAAAGAAGAAGGGATGTAATCCATCCGCTTCAGGTATTGTGTTACCATGGTCTTTATGTCTACTTCTTATAGGTACTGGGTACCGCATGTGAGCTTACATATGTTTTTCATATACAGGAGCTCAAAAGAAGTAGGACGACTAGGCTTGGTGGGATCGACTCTCGGGTCAGAGACGGAGCATTGGATGCTGCTGTTGATATCATCTCACTACCTTGGAAACTTTATATAGGACTTTGCTATTATGTATCAGCTTATGTATTAGAACATCATCCCTTTTGAAAAGGATTTCAGTTTGAAATAATATATGGTATTTTTCTTTATAACTGAGATGTTCTATTGAAGTGATACAGTTGATAATAGTTTATGGTCTTATATGTAACACAAGATTAGATCCAATGATTCAATAAACACTCTCTTATAGCATTGTCTATTGAACCATAGAACAATGGTCACATCCAAAGGTCCATGGACTATTGGGATCATTATCCTTTTAGGATTATGATAAGTGTGAGCCTTGTTCAAAGGAACAAAGTGACAGATTCTACCTTCACCATAAAGGGTTGAAGGGTAAGTGGCTTGTTGGATCTATCACACAGCAATGTATGTGGACCCATGTAAAACAAGCACTGAGAGGTGTTATACGCTTCATAAGGTGTGGGTATGCCTTATCCATCCTAAAAACTTTGGAGAAATCCAAGAAGTTCACAAATGAAGTATTGAGTCAAATTGGAGGATCTATTAAAGCACCTTGATTGGATCAAGATGATTAGTGGAGAATTTGATGACCTCACAACTTTCTTAGTACACCACTGTGTGGTAAATTTCAAAGAAAGAAAAGGAACACATTGGATGTGGTTCCAACTTTGAATAAGTCATGCAAATATACTACTATGTTGCCATGCAAACAGATGTACTGCTACTCCATAAGAAAATGTCTAAGTTAGCTTTTGAGTTAAGAACTGCAAATATCCCATTTCTTCAATGGAATTGGAAATGTAATGTGCAGTGATTCAAAAAGTATGTGTTTGTGGTGCACTATAGAGTGCTAATTCTATCCCAAGGAGAACAAAATATTTGTTGCTCAAACTGCTGTCTCTCTTGAGAAAGTATTTCTCTTGAAAGAAGCCAGTGGGAGTAGATCTGATTTGGACAAGGTCCAGAATCAACCACAATATAATTAGACACAGATGGAGAGCAAAATCTCACATACAGGTTGAAAGTCAACCTGAGGTTCAAGTAACACAGGAATAACATAAGTCTGGATCGATTCGATATGCTGGGCATGACGAATTTCTCATCAAGAATGAACCTAAGACTTATGAGGAAATGGAAGCGGTCGGTGGACCAGATTCCAAGAAATGGCTAAGGGCCATGAGAACCATAATGGACTCCATGTCTGCTAATCAAGTCTGGGACTTGGATAAGCTGCCATAAGGGGTAATTCCCACAGGCTATAATAAATCTTCTAGGAAGATAGACATGGAAGGTAACAATGTTACCTTAAAAGACAAGCTAGTGAACAATAATTTCAGGCAAATCCACTGGGTGGATAATAATGAAATTTTCACCAATAGCTGAGCTTTAAGTCCATTAGGGATCTGCTTGTTGTAATTGCATGATCAATTATGGCATCTTGTTATGATAACTGCTTTTCTTGCAAGGACATTTGAAAAGATATCTATAAGGAAATAGCCAGAAGGTTTTCATATCAAGGCCATATAGATATGCATGATGTTATGCAAGCATGGTTGAAAAAGCCTGTGTTTACAAGAAGATAAGTGGGAGCACCTTATTAATAATATTTCTTGTCTAGATGATTGATGATATTCTCCTCACGAGGAATAACATCTCAGCTCTTCACATGGTGAAGAAAAGGTTTGATATGTATTTCGAGAAGAATGATCTAGGGAATGATGCCTACATCCTAGGCATGAGGATCTATGGAGATCCAAGGAAGTCATTGCCCTTTAGTCAATCTATGTTCATCCAGAAGTTTCTGGAGAGGTTCATACTGGGTGATTCCAAATAATGATACCTTCCAAGAAGATATGGTCTGACTCTCTCAAGGATGTTGTGTCGTTTGACATAGCTAGAGAGTAATAACATTGGTCTAAAATCCTGTTACATTGGGTACAGGATAGATCATGTTTTGTGTATTGTGCACAAGACCATTTATGGCAAATGCTTGGAGCATGGCCAGCAAGTTTCAATAAGATCCTAGTGTTTGACACTGGATGGCTGTGAAAAGAATCGTTACTTATACTTGGGAAGTATAAAGGATTAAGGTCTAGTCCATCATAGACAGGAAGAATTTTGTGTACAGGGGTACACTGATATTTCGTTCCAGTCTAATGACTATTGATCACAGCCAGGATTTGCGCTTTGCCTTGATGTGGTGTTGAAGGCTGAAAGAGCTTTATTCAAACCATAGTGGAAAATTCTACAATTAAGGCTGAGTATATTGCAGCTTCTTGTGGCAGCAAAGGAAGCAACTTCACTCATTTGAACTTGACTTAGTCCCTAGTGCTTGATGGTCCAGTATAGTTCTTACTGGGGCCGTAAGCATGTGTAAAGGAACTTAGCACTCAAGTATGTACTGCAGCAATATCATCTGATCTTGGAGATCATGGATAAAGATGATGATTCAAATTAGTTAAAATAAACATAGAAAGCAATCTGGAAAAACCCACTGACGTAGCCTCTGGCGCAGCGGAAGCTAAATAAGTCATACTAGAGACATTGGGACTGATTAAACATCAGTTGCCCTTGGTCTTAGTGCAAGTGGGAGATTGTTGGTGTATATGCCCCACAGACCAATAAATGGACATGGTCAGGCATTGTTTGAAAGTACTTTGATAGAATTATTAAAGGCATAGTCGTTATTATGCAGACTTCTCTATCTGCGATGATGTATTGAGTTGCATATATAATGTCCCAGGAGTTTGGATTGGATCCATTCTCACAAGCCATCCCCAGTCAAGGTACCTTAGCAGATATGGGACAGCTTTGGTACATGTGAGACTGGTGTATGGGCTGGTTAAGTGCGGGGCACAATAACGCAGACATACAGGTGCATTGGATGCACTGGAGTGATCCACCGTGAGGATTGATTTGTTTAGTCAACAAGTCAATCTCACATGCAAGAGGTTTTGCATTGATCCTTAGACTTGAGGTATTCATGTCTAGATTTGATGATGGGTATGCTTTAATACAGTCTTACGTCTCTCCGTAATTGGGAGATCAAAACGACTGTCATTGGGTATATCATAAATCATGTAGAGGCATGGATGACTAATAGTAGGATTTGCCCCTTCCATATTGGAAGCATGATATCCACCTAAGGGCGCCCCACCTTATTGGTGCATGACGGGAAAGTGTGGCCACACTTGTTGAGTCATGACTAGTGCGTTGGATAATAAACTTGAGACTAATCCAATGTCAGGATATCAGTTCAGGCAAAGGGATCTATAATGCAATGGGAATCCTCGTTGCTTGTTAGGAGTTGTTGCCACAATGACTTTAGTCCTATGACATGGGTAGTAGTGATGTGTTGCTAGATACCCCTCACTACTTATGATGTTTACATCATTGCCATCGTCATATGGATCCTACGGGGTCACACGCAATAAGACTTTTGACGTTGCTTTTATCAAGAAACCTTTGGATCAAGTTATTGGATAACTTGGATCCATTTGGAAGATTTCATCAGCGCCAATGGGCCTGATGAGTTGGAAGAAAGTTATTGGAGCCAAACTTCATTTTTGGCAGGTTGACCCGAAATTGACCCAGATTGGTCACATTCACATTAGGGTTGCATTGGATTGGATCCAATGGCTTAATCAACCCATGCCATGAAGTTTGGGCTAGCTCATTATCCAATGAGGCCCAATAATTAGTTGTCATGAAGAAGTATAAGCAAATAAGGGTATAATGGGGAAGAATTATACCCCATTGGCGCCAAGGGCATAATGGGGTGAAGTGGGCGCATGTTGCTTCATAAGGAAGCATTAGGCGCCTCCACCTTTGCTCCTTGGATGGAATACTTGCCTCTAAGGCAAGTCTTGGGGCTAATATGGCTTGAGAACCTTTATGGGAAGTTCTTGAGCGCATATGGGTAGTAGGGTGAGGAATATGGTAATGTCTTGGAGACTTACCTTACCCCAAACCCTAATTCCTCCCAAGAAACCGCCCTAGCCGAATTCTTCATGGAAGTTGCGCCTAGCCCTACTTCCTTGGATGGAATTAGTGCATACAAGGTATGCTTTGGGCTGATATGGCCATTGGGAAAATTAGGAAAGGTTGAATGAGATTTATGGTAAAGTCTCGGAGACTTTCCTTACCTCAAGACTCCTTTATCCTAGCCGCCCACTTGGCATGATCCCATCCATTGCTCTAGCCGCCCCTTGTTCTATTAATAGGACTCTAGTCATCCATCTCAAGAGGAGGATTCGTGAGAAGGACATGTAGGAGGCGTGAGCAAAGGCAAAGGGTGACAACAACTAAGGCTTGGCGCAACCCTTCTTCCAAGTGGCCGAAAACATCTTTTCTTCTTCTCCTCTTGTTGGCGCAAAGAGTGATTGGGCTTTGTGGCTTCTCCTTCTATTGCCGCAAGCTCTCTTCCTCTCATAGCCATTGGCGCATCTTGCTTGAAGGTGGCGCAAGCAAGGAGAAAAGGGATACATCTTGGCGGCATCATCTTCCTCTTCATCCCTTCTTGGCGTTTTCATCTTGGAGGTGGCGCAATAGAAGTGGAGTGAAGGATTGATTCTCTTCCCGAGGCTAGCACCAAGCGTGGAAGGGAGCAACGATCAAGGAGTCGACGCGTGGACACTTGTAGAGGGCGAACACTTGGGCGCCTTCAACATGGCTTCGACATCTAGACAAGCGAAAGAGGTATAACTCTATCACATCCTTGTGTGTACTCACTCGCATGGATCCTTGGGACTGGAATGTGTTTCGGGTGTAATGCTTCTTCCGCTGCGTCCTGGGACTGCAAAATTTTAAATTACACCCAGCATTCCCTAACACTTAGACCAAGGACAACTGATGTTTAGTCAGTTCCAATGTCTCTAGTATGACCCATTTAGCTTCCGCTGCGCCAGAGGCTGGATCAGTGGGTTTTTCCAGATTGCTATCTGTGTTTATTTTAACAAATTTGATCATCATCCTTATCCATGATCTCTAAGATCAGATGATATGCTGCAGTACATACTTGAGCATTAAGTTCCTTCTCTCATGCTATGGTCCCAATAAGAACTATACTGGACCATCAAGCACTATGAACTAGATCAAGTTCAAATGAATGAAGCTGCCTCCTTGGCTGCCACAAAGAGCTGCAATGTACTCAGCCTTATTTGTAGAATTTTGCCACTTTGGTTTGCATAATGCTCTTTCAGCATACAATCACCATAACAAGGCAAAGCGCAAATCCTGGCTGTGATCAATAGTCACTAGACTGGAACGAAGTGTCAGTGTACCCCAGTACACAAAATTCTTTCCTGTCTATCATAGACTAGACTCCAATCCTTTATACTTCCCAAGTATATGTATAAGGATTGCTTTCACAGCTATCTAGTGTTAAACACTAAGATATGATTGAAACTTGCTGGCTATGCTCCAAGCATTTGCCAGAAATGGTCTTCAAAACATGATCCATCCTACATACAATGTATCGGGACTTTGGACCCATGTTAATACTCTCCAGCTGTGCCATAGGCTACAACATCTTTGAGAGACTTAGACCATATCTTCCTGGAAGGTATCAGTATTTGGAATCATCCAATATAATCCTCTCCAGAAACTCTTGGATGAACATAGATTGACTAAAGGGCAATGACTTTCTTGGATCTCTATAGATCCTCATGCCTAGGTGAAGGAAACCCTAAACATTAGGGGTTGAAACCCTAAACATGCGCATCTAGCATGCATAGCGGAAAAAGGGCTTCAAGTAGATCGCATATGAACTATATAATCAACATGAAGCTATGAGTTGAGATCTATACCATAGCCATAAGGTTGGAGGTCGGCTTGGAAGAAGAGAGCAAACTTGATCTCCTCCGAAAGTTCACACACAAAGGTGATGAAGACTCCTCACTTGCGCACCTCTTGTGCTAGCAAGAATGCCAAGATGTCTTTGATCGAGTATAGGAAAGAGATGAAGACTTCTTTGCTTGGCCGATCCTTTCTCCAAGATGTCGTCTCCTTCACCAATGTCTCGTCACGAGAGCAAGCGAAGGCCGAGAGTGAATGGAGCGTTCACTTGTCATTTGCGTTCAAGGAGACATGCGCTTATGACTTTCCAAATTAGGAAAAACATTAAGCCATGCGTTCAAGATCTCTAAACCGATCTTAAACTCCACAAAACGCCTTAAACAATGAACCATGCGTTCAAGCCCTTGAACCGGTTCAAAGCAAATGTGTTTGGACCAAAAGCCAAACCAAACCGGCCCAAGCCAAATCGGTCTAGATCAACCAAACCCTAAGGTTTCCAATCTAACCGTTCATCTCATGATGCTCTTGATCTCACCGATCTAGCATCATCTCTCTCGATCGAAGCTTACCGATCTCAAGCCCTAATCAATCAAACATGATCAGACCAGATCTCACTTACAATCAGAGATTAAATCCCTTTAAACTGAACCGAAACAATTCAGTCCACACGATCTGACTTAAGCAAGCCATATCACCAAATTGTGCGACCCTAAGGGTTTCCTTTAAATGTCGGTAACGATAACTTTCGTTATCACGACCAGTGAGGGGTATCTAGCAACACATCACTGTCTCCCGATATAAAGGAAAAAGTCTTCCAAGACTACACCCAAACCATGGCACAAGTGTGACTCAATTCACAAGGCATACATGTGTCCTTTGCCACTGGATGTTCTTATTGGACAAGCGGGTCAAGCTTGTAACTCCAATACGATGAGCATGATTAGATCAGATGCACATAGTCATCTGGGTATGGCCATACACTTCCTCAATCATCTCATATAAGGGGGGCCCTTTAGAACATCACACTCCTTGAACAAGGAGACGGCAATCCTTTATCTATCACTAGTGCCCTAACCTGATTCAAGCTCACCATCCAAGATAGTCTATAATCATTATGTTTCAAATGATATTGAACTACCTCAAGACAATGACAATCATCATTCAGAAACACAAGTGATCTCAAGTCAGAGGACATGTGCCACTTGCTGCATACAAGGATCATTCACATTGTGACAAGCAATGGAATATCCCAGTAGGGTCTGTCCAGTACATCCAATGTACCCATGAGTCTACATCTTATTCCATGCTCGAAGCATCCTATAAGATTAGCACTCATATCAGTCTCAATCATATCAAGGCTGTCTCATGTTCACCAAGATATCTCGACTAAGGACTTATAGCCTGTCAGCCTAGCTGAACAGCTTTGAGACATTATTCAGAAGTACACTTATTACAGCAGACAAGGTAACAACCTGAATAATAACCATGCCTTTTATAAACATAAGAGTTTATTACATGATACTTTTACAATCCCAAAGGCCTCAAACATTAGCCTTAAGGGCATACCCCAACAATCTCCCACTTGCACTTAATCTAATGGTTGAGAAATCTCAAACCCATATTATTACAGTGCTTCTCATGCTTCTGCTGCGCCAGAGGCTTGGTAAGTGGGTCTGCCAGATTGTCATCTGTATGAACCTTGCATATTTTGATCTCGCCACGATCAATGATCTCCCGGATCAAGTGAAACCGTCTCTGTATGTGCTTGGACTTCTGGTGCGACCGCGATTCCTTTGCTTGTGCGATGGCTCCAGTGTTATCACAGAAGATAACCAAAGGATCTGCACTCGAAGGAACGACACCAAGTTCTCTCACGAACTTACGAATCCACACTGCCTCCTTAGATGCTTCCGAGGCTGCAACATACTCGGCTTCTGTTGTGGAATCAGCAACAGTTGACTGTTTGAAACTCTTCCACACCACTGCTCCACCATTCAAGCTAAAAATATAGCCTGACTGCGATCGGAAATCATCCTGGTCCGACTGGAACGAAGCGCCAGTATATCCCTCTATACTGAGTTCTTCCTGACCACCATATATCAAGAACATATCTTTGGTCCTCCGCAGATATTTTAAAATGTTCTTGACCGCAATCCAGTGCGCCAAACCTGGATTACTTTGGAATCGACTGGTTACGCTTAACCCGTAAGCGACGTCTGGGCGAGTACACAACATCGCATACATAATGGATCCAATAGCCGAAGCATAAGGCGTATTGTCCATTTCATCTTTCTCAGTCTGTGTTTGTGGACACTGACTCTTTGAAAGATTCAGACCATGTCTGACTGGAAGATATCCACGTTTAGAATTCTCTAAATGGAATCTCTCCAGGACTTTATCGATGTAAGTACTCTGGCACAGCCCGAGAAGCCTCTTAGATCTATCCCGGTAGATCTTCACACCTAGTACATAGGCTGCTTCTCCTAAATCTTTCATCTGGAAACATTTTCCTAACCATGCCTTAACAGCATGCAGTTCAGGAATATCATTTCCAATGATTAAGATATCATCGACGTAGAGGATTAGGAATGTAATCACGCTCCCACTAAACCTCTTATATACACACGGGTCATCCTCGTTCTTGATGAAACCAAACTCAGAGATTGATTCATCAAAACGAATGTTCCAGCTTCTTGATGCTTGTTTAAGTCCATAAATGGACTTCTTTAACTTGCATATTTTATGACGATCTGCTGGATTAGTGAAACCTTCCGGTTGTGTCATATACACATCCTCATCCAGATTTCCATTAAGGAAAGCTGTTTTCACATCCATCTGCCAGATCTCATAATCGTAATATGCTGCTATCGCGAAAAGAATCCGAATAGACTTAAACATGGCTACAGGAGAGAAAGTTTCATCATAATCTATCCCGTAGATTTGTTTGAAACCTTTCGCTACTAGCCTGCCTTTATAGGTAACTACGTTACCATCCATGTCAATCTTCTTCTTGAAGATCCATTTACAGCCTATAGGGATTACTCCCGGAGGCGGATCAACCAAATCCCAGACCTGGTTATCTGACATGGAGTCCATTTCGGCTCGCATAGCTTCAAGCCATCTAGCTGATTCCGGTCCACTGACCGCATCCGCATAAGTGAGGGGTTCATCATTATCAATGATGTAGACTCCGTCATAGCGCTCAGGCTGACGACGGATCCTACCCGATCTTCGCGGTTCCCGTGATATTTGAGCCTCAGGTTGCTCAATAACCTGATCTACCGGCTCAGGCTCATCCAACTGTGCTTGACTACTTTGTCCTTCCTCTGGATTCTCATCCAGCTTTATTTCTCTCCCACTGGCCTCTTGCAGAAGAAACTCCTTCTCAAGAAATATGGCCGTCCGAGCAACAAAAACCTTGTTCTCTTTGGGATCGTAGAAATAATAACCCTTAGTTTCCTTAGGGTAACCGACAAAGATACATTTCTCAGATCTGCTCTCTAGTTTCCCAGAGGCGAGCTTTTTGACATAAGCCTCGCAACCCCAGATCCTGATAAATGTCAAGCTAGGCTGTTTCCCATACCATAACTCATATGGCGTCTTTAAAACTGCCTTGGATGGCACTCGGTTTAGTACCTTTGCAGCTGTTTCCAGTGCAAAACCCCAAAAGGAGTATGGAAGAGTAGCCTGACTCATCATAGAACGAACCATATCAAGTAACGTTCTATTTCTCCTCTCGGACACACCATTCCACTGCGGTGTTCCTGGCGGAGTGAGCTGTGAGATAATCCCACACTCCTTCAGATAGTCAGTAAACGCATGACTCAGGTATTCACCACCTCGATCAGAACGAAGTGCCTTGATATTTCAGCCTAGCTGATTCTGTACTTCATTTTTGAACTCTTTGAACTTGTCAAAAGATTCACTTTTATGTCTTATTAAATAGACATATCCATACCTACTGAAATCATCAGTAAAGGTAATGAAGTACTGATAGCCACCTCTGGCATGTTTACTAAAAGGCCCACACACATCACTGTGTATAAGGTCAAGTAAACCTGAAGTCCTTTGACCTTTGTTAAGAAAAGGAGACTTCGTCATTTTACCCATCAAACAAGCTTTGCATGTATCAATCTCCTCATAGGAGAATGATCCCAGCAGTCCATGTTCATGCAACCGCTTAATGCGCTTCTCGTTTATATGGCCTAAACGACTATGCCATAGCAAGGTGCTGTCATCAGCATACTTGGCTTTCTTATTATCAATGTTTTGTATAGAATTTTCCATGTCCAACATGTATAACCCATTGTTAATTGAACCAGTTGCATACACAATATTATCATGAGATAAAACACACTTTGAAATCTTGCATTCAAAGGCAAATCCTTTCCTGACAAGAGCAGGAATAGAGATAATATTCTTTGTGATACTCGGTACAAAATAACAATTGTTCAATTCTAATACAATGCCAGATGGTAAAGAAATGAAATAGTCTCCTACAGCAACAACAGCAACCCGTGCCCCGTTTCCAACTCGTAGGTCTACCTCATGCTGTCCCACCTGCCTTCTTCTCTTGAGTTCCTGTACATTTGAACAAATGTGAACTCCACATGCAGTGTCCAACACCCATGAAATAGTAGAAGAAGATAACATGACCTCAGTCACATATATACCTGAGCCAGAAGCGATGCTTCCCCTCTTATCTCCTTGGAGCGCTTTACAGTCCTTTTTCCAGTGACCCAGCTGGCCACAGTGGAAACACCTGTTATCCTTCGACCGCTTCACCTTCTGTTTCAGGGCCTTGCTGTAATTCTTGACAGGGGCCTTGCCCTTCTTCCCCTTCTTCTTGTTCCTAAAAGGAACCATTAAGACAGAGGTTGAAGGCTTACCCTTCAGAGTTTCCTCAGTTGTCAAGAGCATATTCAGCAACTCTGCCGGCGTACAATCGATTTTGTTCATATTAAAGTTAATGATGAACGCATCGAAAGAAGGCGGAAGAGACTGCAGAATAATATCTACAGCAAGCTCCTGGTTGATGGTATGCCCCAGTTTCTCCAGAGCCTCCTTGTGCCCAATCATCTTGAGCACGTGAGCTCCCACTGGGCTCCCCTCAGCCAGTTTGCTCTGAAAGAAGAGCTTTGTCAGATTATAGCGTTCTGTCCTCGCCTGTGCAGCATACAGCATCTTGAGGTTCGCTATAATTTCTATAGCCGACATATCCTCATGCTGACGCTGCAGCGGTGGCGTCATAGACGCTAGCATCAGGCAAGCGACATCAATGCTATCATTGACGTGCTTTTCGTAGGCATCCCGAACCGCCCTTGCGGCGTTCGGAGCGGGCTGCGGCGGTATCGCCGTCTCGAGGACATACAGTTTCCTCTCTGCCTTAAGAACGATCTTAAGGTGTCCAAACCAGTCAGAGAAGTTCGGCCCAGCAAACTTCTCCCTTTCCAGTAGGGATCGCACATTGAAGCTCATGGTGTTCGTTGCTGCAGGAATCTACAACAAGCAAGAACATCAAGGTCAGTATCAATGTTTCAGAATCAATCCAGGACTTAAGAAAGATTCTTTTCCCACTATTTTGTCTGACTGAAAAATCCAGTAAACAGTCCGAAAGAGTAACACTCTTTTAGTGAGATGGGATCCAGATTTCATACTTGGTCTCCGCGTCCCGCTCAGGCGAGATAAGATGCACAGAGATGACAAGCACTAGTTTCTGGTAGGCTGTCCCAGCCAATCGCCAACCCGTGCGATTCCCCTTCATCTTGGCAATCCAGCAGACTGTGCCAACTGAGTTGGTACAACACAGTCTCTGATCCCAGAGATGGCTGCCTCCATGTGCTACCATATGCGCCACATATGTAGCCTACATGGTCAAGCTTACCCGACCTACTCCCTGGACCACCACGTGCTATGCTGAGCAACGAGAGGGGATAAATCCCAACTCTGTAACACGCAGGTGAAATCCAGCACCGTCTGAAGATAGATGGACGTGCCCACTGAGTGGGTTCAACACGGCTCCAACGATAGTCAGAAAGGTGAGGTTTCGCGTCAGAAGGCTTACGAGCTTGATATTTCAGCGTTGGATTTTAACGGTCTTTTATCTTCTTACTATCAGGCATGTCCTATGGCTATAGCAGAAGATAAATATAAATATGCAATTCTAATTATTAGCAATAAGTAGAAAGCATGATCTTATGTGGTAAAAGCCCATGAACCCTAGTAAGACCTTAAGATTACTTAAGTCTTCACTTGAGCTTCATTGCATCTCATCTGGTCCAACCCAGTGCCCTAGCGCCAAGAGCACCTCAGGTGCACCACCAGGTGAATGCCCCTCTTGGATGTGTGCCTTTGTTCTTGTCTAATCAAAGTACATTTGATCTATCTAGACAAGGTTGACTCGCAGGTCAACAACATATTATAAATTAAGTACAATGTGATTCGCAGATCACAAATTAATTTACAATTTTTAAGTCCAGGCACGCAGGCCCCAGCACAGCACACAATTGGGCAACCCACACAAGACTAAATAAACAAGCGTATGGTTCAATCAACATGTGATCCAATCATCTTGAAATTAAAAGTTTTGAAAACCCCATGGCATCAATTTTAATTTCCTTATGAGCCCTACAACCTTACAATGGTCCATTGATGGGGATCCACTCATCCATCTAGTTAGATCCTTTGCCCTTGCATGCACCGAGTCCTAACTGACCCGAGTTGACCTAATGGTCAACCATGCATGCACCAAGGGCTGAACTACCCCCATGAGTTTTGGCAAGCGGGTGTGACCCCGGGCCTAACTCAAGTGTGTTCAGTAGTGTCTCAACCAGACCTCGCTACACGCCCTAGATGCAGTCAACCTATAGCCACCTTGTGCTTGCGCATAGGTGCTATCAGGTTAACCCATCTGAGCTGTCAGATGGTCTGATCAGACTTGGATCTAACCTAGTGGTGACTTCAACCCCATCAACCCATCTAAGGGTTTAATGTAGTGGCACCTTAGATCTAATCAAGCGCACAAGATGTAAGTTTTAGAAAAACCTTAGAACATGCGCTAACATCAAACAAAGTTGATAACCCTTAGATCTAAGGGGGTCCCCTTCTAGGGGGAGCGCAAACTTGAGGGGGTCCCCTTCAAGGGGGAGCGCATACATAGCCCATGATACAAGCGCAAGCTGCATGTTAGCATGATACAAGCGCAATCTACAAGTACATGTAACCATGCATCATGAAAGCAAAGCATCAAGTAAGCGCAACAAGCATGGATCACATAACACTTCTAGCAATCATATAGATCATATGGAGAGCCTCGCTCTGATACCAATTGAAGGAAACCCTAAACATTAGGGGTTGAAACCCTAAACATGCGCATCTAGCATGCATAGCGGAAAAAGGGCTTCAAGTAGATCGCATATGAACTATATAATCAACATGAAGCTATGAGTTGAGATCTATACCATAGCCATAAGGTTGGAGGTCGGCTTGGAAGAAGAGAGCAAACTTGATCTCCTCCGAAAGTTCACACACAAAGGTGATGAAGACTCCTCACTTGCGCACCTCTTGTGCTAGCAAGAATGCCAAGATGTCTTTGATCGAGTATAGGAAAGAGATGAAGACTTCTTTGCTTGGCCGATCCTTTCTCCAAGATGTCGTCTCCTTCACCAATGTCTCGTCACGAGAGCAAGCGAAGGCCGAGAGTGAATGGAGCGTTCACTTGTCATTTGCGTTCAAGGAGACATGCGCTTATGACTTTCCAAATTAGGAAAAACATTAAGCCATGCGTTCAAGATCTCTAAACCGATCTTAAACTCCACAAAACGCCTTAAACAATGAACCATGCGTTCAAGCCCTTGAACCGGTTCAAAGCAAATGTGTTTGGACCAAAAGCCAAACCAAACCGGCCCAAGCCAAATCGGTCTAGATCAACCAAACCCTAAGGTTTCCAATCTAACCGTTCATCTCATGATGCTCTTGATCTCACCGATCTAGCATCATCTCTCTCGATCGAAGCTTACCGATCTCAAGCCCTAATCAATCAAACATGATCAGACCAGATCTCACTTACAATCAGAGATTAAATCCCTTTAAACTGAACCGAAACAATTCAGTCCACACGATCTGACTTAAGCAAGCCATATCACCAAATTGTGCGACCCTAAGGGTTTCCTTTAAATGTCGGTAACGATAACTTTCGTTATCACGACCAGTGAGGGGTATCTAGCAACACATCACTGTCTCCCGATATAAAGGAAAAAGTCTTCCAAGACTACACCCAAACCATGGCACAAGTGTGACTCAATTCACAAGGCATACATGTGTCCTTTGCCACTGGATGTTCTTATTGGACAAGCGGGTCAAGCTTGTAACTCCAATACGATGAGCATGATTAGATCAGATGCACATAGTCATCTGGGTATGGCCATACACTTCCTCAATCATCTCATATAAGGGGGGCCCTTTAGAACATCACACTCCTTGAACAAGGAGACGGCAATCCTTTATCTATCACTAGTGCCCTAACCTGATTCAAGCTCACCATCCAAGATAGTCTATAATCATTATGTTTCAAATGATATTGAACTACCTCAAGACAATGACAATCATCATTCAGAAACACAAGTGATCTCAAGTCAGAGGACATGTGCCACTTGCTGCATACAAGGATCATTCACATTGTGACAAGCAATGGAATATCCCAGTAGGGTCTGTCCAGTACATCCAATGTACCCATGAGTCTACATCTTATTCCATGCTCGAAGCATCCTATAAGATTAGCACTCATATCAGTCTCAATCATATCAAGGCTGTCTCATGTTCACCAAGATATCTCGACTAAGGACTTATAGCCTGTCAGCCTAGCTGAACAGCTTTGAGACATTATTCAGAAGTACACTTATTACAGCAGACAAGGTAACAACCTGAATAATAACCATGCCTTTTATAAACATAAGAGTTTATTACATGATACTTTTACAATCCCAAAGGCCTCAAACATTAGCCTTAAGGGCATACCCCAACACTAGGATGTAGGCATCATTCCCTAGATCATTCTTCTCGAAATACATATCAAACCTTTTCTTCACCATGTGAAGAGCTGAGATGTTATTCCTCGTGAGGAGAATATCATCAATCATCTAGACAAGAAATATTATTAATAAGGTGCTCCCACTGATCTTCTTGTAAACACAGGCTTTTTTCAACCATGCTTGCATAACATCATGCATATCTATATGGCCTTGATATGAAAACCTTCTGGCTATTTCCTTATAGATATCTTTTCAGATGTCCTTGCAAGAAAAGCAGTTATCATAACAAGATGCCATAATTGATCATGCAATTACAACAAGCAGATCCCTAATGGACTTAAAGCTCAGCTATTGGTGAAAATTTCATTATTATCCACCCAGTGGATTTGCCTGAAATTATTGTTCACTAGCTTATCTTTTAAGGTAACATTGTTACCTTCCATGTCTATCTTCCTAGAAGATTTATTATAGCCTGTGGGAATTACCCCTTATGGCAGCTTATCCAAGTCCCAGACTTGATTAGCAGACATGGAGTCCATTATGGTTCTCATGGCCCTTAGCCATTTCTTGGAATCTGGTCCACCGACCGCTTCCATTTCCTCATAAGTCTTAGGTTCATGCTTGATGAGAAATTCGTCATGCCCAGCATATCGAATCGATCCAGACTTATGTTATTCCTGTGTTACTTGAACCTCAGGTTGACTTTCAACCTGTATGTGAGATTTTGCTCTCCATCTGTGTCTAATTATATTGTGGTTGATTCTGGACCTTGTCCAAATCAGATCTACTCCCACTGGCTTCTTTCAAGAGAAATACTTTCTCAAGAGAGACAGCAGTTTGAGCAACAAATATTTTTGTTCTCCTTGGGATAGAATTAGCACTCTATAGTGCACCACAAACACATACTTTTTGAATCACTGCACATTACATTTCCAATTCCATTGAAGAAATGGGATATTTGCAGTTCTTAACTCAAAAGCTAACTTAGACATTTTCTTATGGAGTAGCAGTACATCTGTTTGCATGGCAACATAGTAGTATATTTGCATGACTTACTCAAAGTTGGAACCACATCCAATGTGTTCCTTTTCTTTCTTTGAAATTTACCACACAGTGGTGTACTAAGAAAGCTGTGAGATCACTTCACACTTCTTAGGAAGGTCATCAAATTCTCCACTAATCATCTTGATCCAATCAAGGTGCTTTAATAGATCCTTCAATTTGACTCAATACTTCATTTGTGAACTTCTTGGAATTTCCCAAAGTTCTTGGGTTGCGTAAGGCATACCCACACTCAATGAAGTATATATAACTCCTCTTAGTGCTTGCTTGCATGGGTCCACTTACATCGCTGTGTAATAGATCCAACAAGTCACTATTCCTTTCCACCCTTTTGGTGAAAGCAGCATCTGTCATATTGTTCCTTTGAACTAGGCTCACATGTATCATAATCCTGAAAGGACAATGATCCCAATAGTCTATGGACTTTCGGATGTGACCATTGTTCTATGGTTCAAGAGACAATGCTATAAGAGGAAGTTTATTGAATCATTAGATCTGATCTTGTGTCACATATAGAACCACAAACTATTGTCAATTGTATCACTTCAATAGAACATCTCAGATTAAAGAAAAATATTATTTATTATTTCAAACTGAAGTCCTTTCCAAAAGGAATGATGTTCTAATACATAAGCTGATACAATAATAGTAAAGTTCTATATAAAGTCTTCAAGGCAATGAGATGATATCAACAGCAGCATCCAATGCTCCGTCCCTGACCCGAGAGTCGATCCCATCAAGCCTCTTCGTCCTACTTCTTTTGAGCTCCTGCACATGTAAAACATATGTGAGCCTCACATATGGTACCCAGTACCCATGAATAAGAAGTAGACAAAAGACCTCGGTAACACAATACCTGAAGCGGATGGATTACATCCCTTCTTCTTTGCCATGCTCTTCTTGGCCATCAATCCTCTTCGAAATACCCATGCATTCCCAGTCTTCCGAAGTATAAGCTTCGAAGATACAGAACCATGGTCTTTCTCAGATTCAGGCACACATTCTGAAGATCCAACAGAACTCTCCTGATCATTGTCTATAGAGCATGGTGTGAAGAGACCTTTGAGATGTATGATTAGATCATAGATCCCCATCTCATCACATTCAACCTTGACCTCCGGGGTCATGCACTCTAAGACAAGAGCAGTGTACTGTTCGTTATCTTCACAATGTTCAAGATAGACATTCCACTCCCAGTCATTAGTGAAATACACACTGGGCTGGGATGGAGGTCTTTCAAGAAGATGCACCTTATGTTCTTGTTCCAGTATCTTGGACAAAGTCTTGAACCATTTTGTCCAATTTGTCCCATCCAGTTTATGTTTATAAAGTTTCAATCTTAGATCAGGAGATGCCTTCTACAATAAGCAAATAAGTAAAATAAGTATTATGATAAAGCATTTAACAAGGACTTTAAATTAAATGCTATGCTCCCACTATTTCCAAAACAAGTTGAGGACTCTCAAACTCAACATAGAAATGAGTGAGTAGGATCCTAATTTCACATGAGGTCTCCGCGACTCACGAGGGTGAGTTGAGATGCACAGAGAGTCCCACGCTTCCTTAGGTAGGCATGCCAGCCAATTGTGCCACGCACAATTCCTCTTAGTTAAGACAGACTAGGCGCCCTGTGTCCAGCGAGGGCTGGATACAACACAGAACCCTATCCTCTTAACAGCTGCCTCTAGTGATTCATCATGTCAGTGACATATGAAAAACTAGTCAAGTCTGGTCCTAACCGTTATGCCCAGGGCCAATGAATTTCCTTGCGAAGGCACGCCCAGGTTAAAACTGGACTGGGGAAATCATTGTCACCACACACCTCCTAAAGATAAGTGAGTGTGTCCCACGAGGGTGGGAAACAGTTCACAACATCACCGATCGATAGTTTGATGAGGGCTACGCATTAGAAGGCTATTGACTTGATATTTTAATGAGAGTTTTGCATGTTTGTTTTATTCTTTTCTAGCATGCATCTTTCCTATGGTTATGGCAGCAAGGAAAAACATCACAGGCATGCTATGGACAAAATAATAAACCATCACAGGCATGCTATTTTGGTCGATATGGTCATAGACCTTTTCATACACATAACTTGTCACGAGCCATGTGACATGTTATTGTGCATCCAAGGGTTGCGAGTCCCTAAAGCAGATCGGCCCATGCCAGAAGCCGAAAGCATGTGTCCTTCCTTCAGCCGCAAGTCCATCACCATGCTTCCAAAGCTGGCGCCACTTCTGACTCCGATTGAAGAAGACTCCTTGTTGTCAAGATGAAGCCTTAACCTATCATACTCTACATCTATTCTAAACAAGATGAAAAATTCTTTTACAACAAGATAGGGAGAGAACCACACGCAGGTGGAAAAAGATTTTTACAAGCATTCATCACAAGTGGAAACATGCTTCCACATCACAACACAGGAGGGCACTCGCTATGACCATATCAACCCAATCAAGTGGCGCATGTTAAATTTGAAAATCCGAGAAGATCAAATTTTAGTCCCTTATGCGCCAACTCCATCTAAACACTTTCTTAACCAATTTTGTGCTAAAATTTAGATCAAGTTTTAGGATGATTTCATAGACCCTATCGGCTGGCAGTTTTATCAGATCAAGAGACCCGGCCAGTCCGAAGACACAATGCCCGTCCTACTTGACAAAACCACGTGCGCCTTTGGTCTTAAATCAACCATAAGCAAGATCCAAGTTTTCGGCCACAAAGTTGAGAAGAGAGGTTTGGATGAAAACGCTTTCTACGTGAAACGCGCATGGATAGAAAGAAAAATTTTCAAAAAATTTTTCACACAAGCAAACGTACACCTTGTGTTTCTCGCAAGTAGCTCTGATACCACTGTTAGGGAATGCCGGGTGTAATTTAAAATTTTGCAGTCCCAGGACGCAGCGGAAGTAGCATTACACCCGAAACACATTCCGGTCCCAAGGATCCATGCGAGGGAGATAACACAAGGATGTGTTAGAGATGTACCTCTTTTGCTTGTTTATTCGTCGAAGCCATGTTGAAGTCGCCCACGTGTTTGCCCTCTACAAGTATCCACGCGTCGACTCCTTGATCGTTGCTCCCTTCCACGCTTGGTGCTAGCCTCGGGAAGAGAATCAGGCCTTAGGGTTCTTCTTCACTCTTCTTGCGCCACCTCCAAGGTTCATGCGCCAAGAGGAAAGGAAGATGCCGCCAACTTCTTATTCTCTTTACTCCAAGTGAAGAGGAAGAAGAAGAGCTTCGGCTTTGAGGAAGATGAAGTGGAGCTCACGCCACCAAGTCCTTCTCCAAGTCACGCCAAGAGGAGAGGAAGGAGAAGACTTGCGGCCACTAGAAGAAGAGTTGCACCACTTTGATGTTGTCGCCCTTTGCTTTGCTCTTGCCCCTCTATTTGTGCTCACGTCTCCAAGCATTCATCATCATGAGAGGGCGACAATGAGTCCTATAAATAGGACTAGAGGCGGCAATAGCAATGGATAGGATCATGCCAAGTGGGCGGCTAGGATAAAGAAGTCTTGAGATAAGGAAAGTCTCAAAGACTTTACCATAAATCTCATTCAACCTATCCTAATTTGCCCAATGGCCATATCAGCCCAAGGCATACCTTATAGGCACGCATTCCATCCAAGGAAGACGGGCTAGGCGCAACATCCATGAAGAATTCGGCTAGGGTGGTTTCTTGGGAGAAATTAGGGTTTGAGGTAAGGTAAGTCTCCAAGACATTACCTTATTCCTCACTCTACTATCCATATGCGCCCAAGAACTTCCCATAAAAGTTCTCAAGCCATATCAGCCCCAAGACTTGCCTTAGAGGCAAGTATTCCATCCAAGGAGCAAAGGGGGAGGCGCCTAATGCTTCCTTATGAAGCAACATGCGCCCACTTCACCCCATTATGCCCTTGGCGCCAATGGGGTATAATTCTTCCCCATTATACCCTTATTTGCTTATACTTCTTCATGATAACTAATTATTGGGCCTCATTGGATAATGAGCTAGCCCAAACTTCATGGCATGAGTTGATTAAGCCATTGGATCCAATCCAATGCAACCCTAATCCAAATGTGACCAATCTAGGTCAATTTCGGGTCAACCTACCAAAAATGAAGTTTGGCTCCAATAACTTTCTTCCAACTCATCAGGCCCATTGGCGCTGATGAAATCTTCCAAATTGATCCAAGTTATCCAATAACTTGATCATAAGGCTTCTGATTAAAGCAACGTCAAGAGTCTATTGCGTGTGACCCCGTAGGATCCATATGACGATGGCAATGATGTAAACATCATAAGTAGTGAGGGGTATCTAGCAACACATCACTACTACCCATGTCATAGGACTTAAGTTATTATGGCAACAACTCCTAACAAGCAACGAGGATTCCCATTGCATTATAGATCCCTTTGCCTAAACTGATATCCTGCCATTGGATTAGTCTCAAGTTTATTATCCAATGCACTGGTCATGACTCAACAAGTGTGGCCACACTTTCCCGTCATGCACCAATAAGGTGGGGCGCCCCGAGGTGGATATCATGCTTCCAATATGGAAGGGGCAAATCCTACTATTGGTCATCCATGTCTCTATATGACTTATGACATGCCCAATGACAGCCGTTTTGATCTCCCAATTACGGAGAGACGTAAGACTGTATTAAAGCATACCCATCATCAAATCTAGACTTGAACACCTCAAGTCTAAGGATCAATGCAAAACCTCTTGCATGTGAGATTGACTTGTTGACTAGACAAGTCAATCCTCACGGTGGATCACTCCAGTGCATCCAATGCACCTGTATGTCTGCGTTACTGTGCCCCGCACCTAACCAGCCCATACACCAGTCTCACATGTACCGAAGCTGTCCCATATCTGCTAAGGTACCTTGTCTGGGGATAGCTTATGAGAATGGATCCAATCCAAACTCCTGGGACATTATTTATGCAACTCAATACATCAACGCAGGTAGAGAAGTCTGCATAATAACGACCATGCCTATATAAAGAGTAATAGTTCTATCAAAGTACATTCAAACAATGCCTGACCATGTCCATACATTGGTCTTTAGGGCATATACACCAACAGATGGCGCAAGCATGCAAGGTGGCGCATGCAAGCTGGTGCTTGGTTGCTTGGTGGCGAAAAAGGTTTTGTTCCCTTGCATGGTGGCGCACCTTCCTTGGAGGAAGACCATGGCATTGGCCGAACCTATGGGGAACTTTTAAAGTGTACCTCCAGGGTTTGAGAGCTAAACCATGAGAGAAGGACCTTGGAGCCAACCTTGAAGTTCAAGCTAGAGGTTGGCTAGGCTAGGTCTAGTTTTGGGGCTTGAGTTCTAGGACAAGAGTTGAACCTATTTCATGGCATGGATTGGTTCAATGTCTTGTATAGGATATGATCACATCATCCTTTACTGCTTTTATTATTATCTGCAGAAGCATGCCTGAAATGTTTTACCGTTATGTTATCACTATAGGATTGCATGCCTGTAATGATAGACATAAGATAAAACTGAGATGATGAGACCTTAAACAAAAACCCTCAATTAAAATATCAAGTCTGTGTTGGGGTATGCCCTTAAGGCTAATGTTTGAGGCCTTGGGATTATATCAGTATCATGTATAAACTCAATGTTTATAAAGGCAATGGTTGTTATTCAGGTTGTTACATTATCTGCTGCAATATGTATACTTCTGAATAATGTCTCAATGCTGTTCAGCTTGGCTGACATGCAGTTTTGTCCTTAGTCGAGATATCTTGGTGAACATGAGACAGCCTTGATATGATTGAGACTAATATGTGTTCTAATCTTATAGGATGCTTCGAGCATGGAATAAGATGTAGACTCATGGGTACATTGGATGTACTGGACAGACCCTACTTAGGATATTCAATTGCTTGTCACAATGTGAATAATCCTTATATGCAAACAAGTGGCATACTTCCTCTGACTTGAGATCACTTGTGTTTCTAAATGATGATTGGCATTGTTTTGAGGTAGTTCAATATCATTTGAAACATAATGGTTATAGACTATCTTGGATAATGAGCATGAGTCATGTTAGGGCGCTAGTGATAGATATAGGATTGCCGTCTCCTTGGAAGGAGTGTGATGTTCTATAGGGGCCCCCTGGATGAGATGATTGAGAAAGTGTATGGCCATACCCAGATGACTATGTTTCATCTGATCTAATCATTCTCATCATATTGGAATTACAGGCTTGACACGCTTGTCCAATAAGAACATCCAGTGGCAAAGGAAACATGTATGCCTAGTGAAGTGGATTCACACTTGTGCTGTGGTTTGGGTGTAGTCTTGGAAGACTCTTTCCTTTATATCGGGAGATAGTGATGTGTTGCTAGATACCCCTCACTGATCGTGATAACGTAAGTTATCGTTACCGACATTTAAAGGAAACCCTTAGGGTTGCACAATTTGATGATATGGCTTACTTGAGTCAGATCGTGTGGACTGAATTGTTTTGATTCAGTTTAAAGGGATTTAATCTCTGATTGTAAGTGAGATCTGGTCTGATCATGTTTGATTGATTAGGGCTTGAGATCGGTAAGCTTCGATCGAGAGAATTGATGCTAGATCGGTGAGATCAAGAGCATCAAGAGATGAACGGTTAGATCTTGAACCATTTGGTTCAGTAAGATCTAGACCATAGCTTGGGCTGATTTGATTTGGTCTTTGAACCAAATTGAAATGGATCGAATTGGCTTGAACCGGTTCACATGTGTGAACACTTGGTTCGAAGCTTGAAGGCGTTTTGGTCGGTTTTGAGATCATGGGCGCATGGCTTCATGACTTTCTATTTTTGGAAAGTCATTAACGCCACTTCCTCTCAACACCTAAACGCTTCCCTCTTCTCGACGCCCCCTCTCTCGTGTGTGATTCTTCACGCCTTGGAGAGCATTCGGACAAGCCAAGGAACAAGGAGATCTCATCCCTTCAAGCGATTAGGACACTTAGAGATCCTTGCTAGCACAAGGAGCGACAAGAAGAAAGCTTCTCTCATCTTGTGTGCGGTGCCTTTGGAGAAGAAGCACTCGCATCTTTGCTTCCAAGTCGCCATCCTTGCAATGGCAATGGTATGAATCCCTTTCGCTCTATACAAGCCTTAAGAGTTGATTATATGACATGCATATCGATTTTCTATGAAACCCTAGCTTCCGCATGTATGATCCTTGTTATGCGCCTATTAGGGTTTCTTCCCCCTGTTTTTGGGGACCTTTCAATTGGTATCAGAGCATAGGTTCATTGTTGTTGGGGGTATGCCCTTAAGGCTAATGTTTGAGGCCTTGGGATTGTAACAGTATCATGTATAAACTTTTATGTTTATAAAGGCATGGTTGTTATTCAGTTTGTTACCTTGTCTGCTGTAATAAGTGTACTTCTGAATAATGTCTCAAAGCTATTCAGCTAGGCTGACATGAACTAAAGTCCTTAGTCGAGATATCTTGGTGAACATGAGACAACCTTGATATGATTGAGACTAATATGTGTTCTAATCTTATAGGATGCTTCGAGCATGGAATAAGATGTAGACTCATGGGTACATTGGATGTACTGGACAGACCCTACTAGGATATTCAATAGCTTGTCACAATGTGAATATTCCTTGATTGCGACAAGTGGCACATTTCCTCTGACTTGAGATCACTTGTGTTTTCTAAATGATGATTGTCATTGTTTTGAGGTAGTTCAATATCATTTGAAACATAATGGTTATAGACTATCTTGGATGGTGAGCTTGAGTCAGGTTAGGGCACTAGTGATAGACATAGGATTGCCGTCTCCTTGTTTAAGGAGTGTGATGTTCTAAAGGGGCCCCCTGGATGAGATGATTGAGAATAGTGTATGGCCATACCCAGATGACTATGTTCATCTGATCTAATCATGCTCATCATATTGGAGTTACAAGCTTGACACGCTTGTCTAATAAGAACATCCAGTGGCAAAGGAAATATGCATGCCTTGTGAGTTGATTCACACTTGTGCTGTGGTTTGGGTGTAGTCTTGGAAGACTCTTTTCTTTATATCAGGAGACAGTGATGTGTTGCTAGATACCCCTCACTGATCGTGATAACGTGAGTTATCGTTACCGACATTTAAAGGAAACCCTCAGGGTCGCACAATTTGATGATATGGCTTACTTAAGTCAGATCGTGTGGACTGAATTGTTCAGGTTCAGTTTAAAGGGATTTAATCTCTGATTGTAAGTGAGATCTGGTCTGATCATGTTTGATTGATTGGGGCTTAAGATCGGTAAGCTTCGATTGAGAGAATGGATGCTGGATCGGTGAGATCAAGAGCATCAGGAGATCAACGGTTAGATCTGGAGCCTTAGGGTTTAATTTGGTCTAGACCATGTCGCTTGGCTTATTTGGTCTTTGAACCAGACCAACATGAACCGGCTCATAAATGAGCGCATGGTTCAAAAGTGAAGTGGTTTTGCGAATGGGTAAACCCATGATCGCATGAAGAGAAGTGGCATGCTATTTTTAGATAGCACTTCTCTTACGTGACTACATCTCACGTTCACGCCTCTCCTCTCTTCGTTCGTCGCCTTGTCTCTTGCTCTTGACGAGAGAACATTCGGGTGGTGAAGAGTTTGACGAGAAGAGGAGAAAAAAATCGCCAAGCCAAGACATCTCTTCCCTTCCACTCGACAAGGACATCTTTGGGCCTTGCTAGCACAAGGATCGCAAGGAGGAGTAGGCGACATCAATTGTGTGCGTCACCTCTGGAGAAGATCCAGTTCGGTCTTTTCTTCCAAGGTGCCATCTAGAAATGGCTATGGTATGATCCTTCTCTATATGCAATTGGGTCATTTTTGTTAATCATACAGCATGCAAGATCTAGAAACCCCCTTTCCGCTGCCTTCATTCCCATATGCGCCTATGAGATAGGGTTTCGCCCCCTTGTGGGGACCTTCAATTGTATGTTCATATGATTGCTTTTGTGATCCTTGTTTGCGCTTATGATAAGATCTAAGGTTATCATCATGCGAAAATACTAGATGTATGTTCATTACTTGTGGCGCATGTATGATGTTTATTGTTGGCGCAAGTAGATGTTTTTGTCAAAACTTAACTTCTTGCGCGCTCCATCTAGATCTATAAGCGCCTGCTTTAAAAACTTAGACGGGTTATTAGGGTTGAAGTCATCAATCGAGTCTAGACCCAACAGTCTGATCAGACTATCTGACAGCCTAGATGGGTCGACCAGATGGCACCTATGCGCGAGCATGAGGTGGCTATAGGTCGACTGCAGACAGGCGTGTAGCGATGTCTGGTTGAGACAACCAGTGAACGCTCATGAGTTAGGCCCGGGGTCACACCCGCTTGCCAGAACTCATGAGGGTCGTTCAGCCCAGCGCATGCATGGTTGACCATTAGGTCGACTCAAGTCAGTTAGGACTTGGTGCATGCAAGGGCAGTGGGTCTGACTAGGTCTGATGAGTGGATCCCTATTAATGGACCGTTGTAAGGTAGTAGGGCACATAAGGAAATAAAATTGATGCCATGGGGTTTTTCAAAATTTTATTTTCTTGTTTTTGGATCACATGTTGCTTGTATACCATGTTTGGTGTTTATTTAATCTTATGTGGGCTGCCCGATTAATGTGTGCTGTGCTGGGGCCTGCGTGCCTGGATGTATATTGTAAATTATTTATTGTGATCTGCGCATCACATTTTAATTAATTTATAAAGTGTAATTGACCTGCGTGTCAATCATGTCTAGATAGATTAAAATGTATTTTGATCAGACATGAGCACAGAGCACACATGGCAGAGGCGCATGCAGCAGCTGGCTCCACCAGTCGGAGGTCTAGGGTTCGACTCTAGGACAGGCGCATATTACCTGGTGGGTGCCTTTGAGCTGCAGTGGGCGCTTGGGCCCTGGGTTGGGCCAGAAGAAATGCAAAAGACCCAAGAAGAGCTCAAGTGAAGACTTAAGTTAATTAAGGTCTTACTTAGGCTTAATGGGCTTTTACCACATAAGATCATCATGCTTTTAATTTACTGTTTCAGTAATTTAGGAACTGCATGATTTAATCTTCTGCTATCACCATAGGATTTGAATGATAGTAAGAAGATAAAAGGACCGTTAAAATCCAACGTTAAATATCAAGCACGATAGCCTTCTGACGCGAAACCTCACTGTTCTGACTATCGTTGGGGCCGTGTTGTACCCACTCAGTGGGCACGCCCATCTATCTTCAGACGGTGTGTGATTACACCTGCGTGTTACAGAGAAGGGATTTATCGCTTCTCGTTGCTCAGCATAGCATATGGTGGTCCAGGGAGTAGGTCGGGTCAGCTTGACCATGTAGGCTACATATTGAGCATATGGTAGCTATATGGAGGCAGCCATCTGTGGGATCAGAGACTGTGTTGTACCAACTCAGTTGGCACAGTCTGCTGGATTGCCCAGATGAAGGGGAATCGCACGGGTTGGCGATTGGCAGGGATTGCCTACGAGAGATTAGTGCTTGTACTCTCTGTGCATCTTATCTCGCCTGAGCGGGACACGGAGACCAAGTATGAAATCTGGATCCCATCTCACTAAAAGAGTTTCACTCTTTCGGACTATTTTACTGGATTTTTCAGTCAGATAAAATAGTGAGAAAAGAATCTTTCTTAAGTCCTGGATTGATTCTAACATTGATACTGACCTTGCTGTTCTTGCATTGTTGTAGATTACTGCAGCAACGAACACCACAGCCTTCAATGTGCGATCCCTACTGGAAAGGGAGAAGTTTGCTGGGCCAAACTTCTCAGACTGGTACGGACACCTTAAGATTGTTCTTAAGGCTGAGAGGAAACTGTATGTCCTCGAGACGGCTATACCGCCTCAACCCGCTGCGAACGCCGCAAGGGTGGTTCGGGAAGCTTATGAAAAGCATGTCAATGATAGCATTGACGTCGCTTGCCTTATGCTAGCGTCTATGACGCCACAGCTGCAACGTCAGCATGAGGATTTATCTGCTATAGAAATTATACAAACCTCAAGATGCTGTATGCAGCACAGGCAAGGACTGAACGCTATAATTTGACTAAACTTTTCTTTCAGAGCAAACTGACTGAAGGGAGTCCAGTTGGAGCTCATGTGCTCAAGATGATTGGGTACAAGGAGGCTCTAGAGAAACTGGGACACACCATCAATCAGGAGCTTGTTGTAGATATCATCCTGCAGTCTCTCCCGGCCTCTTTCGATCCTTTCATTATTAATTTTAATATGAACAAGATCGACTGTACGCCAGCAGAGTTACTGAATATGCTCTTGACAACTGAGCAGACTCAGTCTCGTGAGAAGGGAACGCCTTCATCCTCTGTCCTCATGGTTCCTTCTAGGAACAAGAAGAAGGGGAAGAAGGGCAAAGCCCCTGTCAAGAGCTACAACAAGGCTCTGAAGCAAAAAGTAAAGCGGTCGAAGGAATACAGATGTTTCCATTGTGGCCAGCTGGGTCACTGGAAAAAGGACTGTAAAGCGCTCCAAGGAGATAAGAAGGGAAGCAACTCTTTCGCTTCTGGCTCAGGTATTTTCGTGACTGAAGTCATGGTTTCTTCTTCTATTTCATGGGTGTTAGACACTGCATGTGGAGTTCACATTTGTTCAAATGTACAGGAACTCAAGAGAAGAAGACAGGTGGGACAGCATGAGGTGGACCTACTAGTAGGAAACGGGGCACGGGTTGCTGCTGTTGCTGTAGGAGTTTATCACATCTCTTTACCATCTGGTCTTGTATTAGAACTGGACAATTGTTATTTTGTACCAAGCATAACTAAGAATATTATCTCTATTCCTGCTCTTGTCAGGAAAGGGTTTTCCTTTGAATGCAAGATTTCAAAGTGTTACATTTCTTTTGATAATATTGTTTATGCTACTGGGTCAATTAACAATGGGTTATTCATGTTGGACATGGAATGTTCTATACAACAGATTGATATTAAGAAAGCCAAGTATGCTGATGACAGCACCTTGCTATGGCATAGTCGTTTAGGCCATATTAACAAGAAGCGCATTAAGCGGTTGCATGACTATGGACTGCTGGGATCATTCTCCTATGAGGAGCTTGATACATGCAAAGCTTGTTTAATGGGTAAAATGACGAAAGCTCCTTTTCCTAATAAAGGTCAAAGGGCTTCAAGTTTACTTGACCTCATTCACAGTGATGTGTGTGGGCCATTTAGTAAACATGCCAGAGATGGCTATTCATACTTCATTACCTTTACTGATGATTTCAGTAGGTATGGTTATGTCTATCTTATGAGACATAAGAGTGAATCTTTTGACAAGTTCAAAGAGTTCAAGAATGAAGTACAAAATCAGCTAGGCCGAAATATCAAGGCACTTCGTTCAGATCGAGGTGGAGAATACTTGAGTCATGAGTTTACTGACTATCTGAAGGAGTGTGGGATTATCTCACAGCTCACTCCGCCAGGAACACCGCAATGGAATGGTGTGTCCGAGAGGAGAAATAGAACATTACTGGATATGGTTCGTTCTATGATGAGTCAGGCTACTCTACCTTACTCCTTTTGGGGATTTGCACTGGAAACAGCTGCAAAGGTACTAAACCGAGTGCCATCCAAGGCCGTTTCAAAGACTCCATATGAGTTATGGTATGGGAAACAACCGAGCTTGACATTTATTAAGATCTGGGGTTGCAAGGCTTATGTCAAAAAGCTCGCCTCTGGGAAACTAGAGAGCAGATCTGAGAAATGTATCTTTGTCGGTTACCCTAAGGAAACAAAGGGTTATTATTTCTACGATCCCAAGGAGAACAAAGTATTTGTTGCTCGTACGGCTATTTTTCTTGAGAAGGAATTTCTTCTGCAAGAAGCCAGTGGGAGAGAAATAAAGCTGGATGAGAATCCAGAAGAAGGACAAAGTAGTCAAGCACAGTTGGATGAGCCTGAGCCAGTAGATCAGGTTACTGAACAACCTGAGGCTCAGATAACACGGGAACCGCGAAGATCGGGAAGGATCCGTCGACAGCCTGAGCGCTATGACGGAGTCTACATCATTGATGATGAACCCCTCACTTATGCGGATGCGGTCAGTGGACCGGAATCAGCGAGATGGCTTGAAGCGATGCGAGCCGAGATGGACTCCATGTCAGATAACCAAGTATGGGATTTGGTTGATCCGCCTCCGGGAGTAATCCCTATAGGCTGTAAATGGATCTTCAAGAAGAAGATAGACATGGATGGTAACGTGGTTACCTATAAAGGCAGGCTAGTTGCGAAAGGTTTCAAACAAATCTACGGGATAGATTATGATGAAACTTTCTCTCCTGTAGCTATGTTCAAGTCTATTCGGATTATTCTCGCGATAGCAGCATATTATGATTATGAGATCTGGCAGATGGATGTGAAAACCGCTTTCCTTAATGGAAAACTGGAAGAGGATGTGTATATGACACAACCTGAAGGTTTCACTAATCCATCAGATCGTCATAAAATATGCAAATTAAAGAAGTCCATTTATGGACTTACACAAGCATCAAGAAGCTGGAATATTCGTTTTGATGAATCAATCTGTGAATTTGGTTTCATCAAGAATGAAGATGACCCGTGTGTATATATGAGGTTTAGTGGGAGCGTGATTACTTTCCTAGTCCTCTACGTCGATGATATCTTAATCATTGGAAACGATATTCCTGAACTACATGCTGTCAAAGCATGGTTAAGAAAATGTTTCCAGATGAAAGATTTAGGAGAAGCAGCCTATGTATTAGGTGTGAAAATCTACAGAGATAGATCTAAGAGGCTTCTCGGGCTGTGCCAGAGTACTTACATCGATAAAGTCCTGGAGAGATTTCATTTAGAAAATTCTAAAAGAGGATATCTTCCAGTCAGACATGGTCTGAATCTTTCAAAGAGTCAGTGTCCACAAACACGGACTGAGAAAGATGAAATGGACAATACGCCTTATGCTTCGGCTATTGGATCCATTATATATGCGATGTTGTGTACTCGCCCAGACGTTGCTTATGGGTTAAGCGTGACCAGTCGATTCCAAAGTAATCCAGGGAAGGCACACTGGATTGCGGTCAAGAACATTTTAAAATATCTTCGGAGAACCAAAGATATGTTCTTGATATATGGAGGTCAGGAAGAACTCAGTATTGAAGGATATACTGACGCTTCGTTCCAATCTGACCAGGATGATTTCCGATCGCAATCAGGCTATGTTTTTAGCTTGAATGGAGGAGCAGTGGTGTGGAAAAGTTTCAAACAGTCAACTGTTGCTGATTCCACAACAGAAGCCGAGTATGTTGCAGCCTCAGAAGCATCTAAGGAGGCAGTGTGGATTCGTAAGTTCGTTCAGGAACTTTGTGTTGTTCCTTCGAGTGCAGATCCTTTGGTTATCTTCTGTGATAACACTGGAGCAATAGCACAAGCAAAGGAACCACGGTCGCACCAGAAGTCCAAGCACATACAGAGAAGGTTTCACTTGATCCGGGAGATCATTGATCGTGGCGAGATCAAAGTCTGCAAGGTTCATACAGATGACAATCTGGCTGACCCGCTTACAAAGCCTCTGGCACAGCAGAAGCATGAGAAGCACTGTAATAATATGAGTTTGAGATTTCTCAACCATTAGATTAAGTGCAAGTGGGAGATTGTTGGGGTATGCCCTTAAGGCTAATGTTTGAGGCCTTGGGATTATATCAGTATCATGTATAAACTCAATGTTTATAAAGGCAATGGTTGTTATTCAGGTTGTTACATTATCTGCTGCAATATGTATACTTCTGAATAATGTCTCAATGCTGTTCAGCTTGGCTGACATGCAGTTTTGTCCTTAGTCGAGATATCTTGGTGAACATGAGACAGCCTTGATATGATTGAGACTAATATGTGTTCTAATCTTATAGGATGCTTCGAGCATGGAATAAGATGTAGACTCATGGGTACATTGGATGTACTGGACAGACCCTACTTAGGATATTCAATTGCTTGTCACAATGTGAATAATCCTTATATGCAAACAAGTGGCATACTTCCTCTGACTTGAGATCACTTGTGTTTCTAAATGATGATTGGCATTGTTTTGAGGTAGTTCAATATCATTTGAAACATAATGGTTATAGACTATCTTGGATAATGAGCATGAGTGATGTTAGGGCGCTAGTGATAGATATAGGATTGGCGTCTCCTTGGAAGGAGTGTGATGTTCTATAGGGGCCCCCTGGATGAGATGATTGAGAAAGTGTATGGCCATACCCAGATGACTATGTTTCATCTGATCTAATCATTCTCATCATATTGGAATTACAGGCTTGACACGCTTGTCCAATAAGAACATCCAGTGGCAAAGGAAACATGTATGCCTAGTGAAGTGGATTCACACTTGTGCTGTGGTTTGGGTGTAGTCTTGGAAGACTCTTTCCTTTATATCGGGAGACAGTGATGTGTTGCTAGATACCCCTCACTGATCGTGATAACGTAAGTTATCGTTACCGACATTTAAAGGAAACCCTTAGGGTCGCACAATTTGATGATATGGCTTACTTGAGTCAGATCGTGTGGACTGAATTGTTTTGATTCAGTTTAAAGGGATTTAATCTCTGATTGTAAGTGAGATCTGGTCTGATCATGTTTGATTGATTAGGGCTTGAGATCGGTAAGCTTCGATCGAGAGAATTGATGCTAGATCGGTGAGATCAAGAGCATCAAGAGATGAACGGTTATATCTTGAACCATTTGGTTCAGTAAGATCTAGACCATGGCTTGGGCTGATTTGATTTGGTCTTTGAACCAAATTGAAATGGATCGAATTGGCTTGAACCGGTTCACATGTGTGAACGCTTGGTTCGAAGCTTGAAGGCGTTTTGGTCGGTTTTGAGATCATGGGCGCATGGCTTCATGACTTTCTATTTTTGGAAAGTCATTAACGCCACTTCCTCTCAACGCCTAAACGCTTGCCTCTTCTCGACGCCCCCTCTCTCGTGTGTGATTCTTCACGCCTTGGAGAGCATTCGGACAAGCCAAGGAACAAGGAGATCTCATCCCTTCAAGCGATTAGGACACTTAGAGATCCTTGCTAGCACAAGGAGCGACAAGAAGAAAGCTTCTCTCATCTTGTGTGCGGTGCCTTTGGAGAAGAAGCACTCGCATCTTTGCTTCCAAGTCGCCATCCTTGCAATGGCAATGGTATGAATCCCTTTCGCTCTATACAAGCCTTAAGAGTTGATTATATGACATGCATATCGATTTTCTATGAAACCCTAGCTTTCGCATGTATGATCCTTGTTATGCGCCTATTAGGGTTTCTTCCCCCTGTTTTTGGGGACCTTTCAGTCTGGTAGCCTTCTAACGCGTAGCCCTCACTAAGCTATCGATCAGTGGAGTTGTGAATTGTTTCCCACCCTCGTGGGACACACCCACTTATCTTTAGAAAGTGCGTGGTGGCAATGGTTTCCCCAGTCCAGTTTTAACCTGGCGTGCCTTCGCAAGGAAACTCGTTGGCCCTGGGCATAACGGTTAGGAATGGACTTGACTAGAAGTTCACATGTGCTGGGCACATGGTGAAAATCTAGAGGCATCGTTGAGAGGTAAAGGTTTCATGTTGTATCCGGCCCTCGCTGGACATGAAATGCCCAGACTGTCTCAACAAGGGGAGTTGCTTGGAGCAACCGGCCGGCGTGCCCACCTTAGGAAGCATGGGTTACTTTGTGCATCTCATCCCACCCTCGTGGGACGCAAAGCCTCATGTGAAATAAGGATCCCATCTCACTAGGAAGTTTTAAACTTCCCGATTGACTTTGTGGGTTGTCAATTCGAATATAAAATAGTGAGAGCCATGGTCATTTAAAACAAGTCCAGTTTAAATGATTCGAAGTAGTACTAATCTGTTCTTCTTGGGTGTTGTAGAACAATGGCTACGAACACTGGCGGATTATCACTGCGATCACTCCTTGATAAGGATAAGTTAGTTGGAACTAACTTTATGGACTGGCATCAGAATTTGAGGATAGTCCTCAAGCTCGAGAAGAAGCTGTATGTCCTTGAACAGCCTCTTCCTGCGGCTCCTCCGCCTAATGCCCGAACGGCAGACAGAGATGCTTTTAGAAAGCATCAGGATGACTCTTTGGAGGTTGCATGTCTTATGCTAGCCAGTATGACACCTGAACTGCAGGTGCAATATGAGGAGCAGAACGCTTTTCAGATGATTACTCGTCTGAAACAAATGTTCGAGGCTCAGGCTAGAACTGAGAGATTTGACACCGCCAAAGCAGTCTTTCGGTGCAAGTTGTCTAAAGGTGCACCAGTGAGACCCCATGTTCTCAAACTCATTGGGAATGTGGATCATCTCAGGAGACTGGGACACACCATAGACAATGAGCTGGTTGTGGATCTTATTCTTCATTCCCTGCCCCCTAGCTTCAGTCCGTTTATCATTAACTTCAACATGAACCGGATTGAGTGCACACGGGAGGAATTGATGAATATGCTCCAAACAGCCGAGCGAGAGATGGGTAAGACCAAACCCAATTCTGTTCTTTTGGTCCCTGTGACCAAGAAGATAAAGAAGAAGGGTAAGGCACGTGCTAAGAGCAGTGCCAGAGGTCCTACCAAAGCACTGAAGAAAAGGGCGAGGAAGTCAAAGGAACAAAGGTGTTTTCACTGTGGCGAGCAGGGCCACTGGAGAAGGGACTGCAGGCAGCTTCAGAATGAGGAGAAGAAAGGCTTGGCCTTAACTTCTAGCTCAGGTATTTATGTTACAGAAGTCCCAATCAGAATGAGGAGAAGAAAGGCTTGGCCCTAATCAATCAAACATGATTAGACTAGATCTCACTCCCAATCAGAGTTCAAATTGCTTTAAACTGAACTAGAATAATTCCAGTCCACACGATCTGACATAAGTAAGCCATATCATCAAATTGTGCGACCCAAAGGGTTTCCTTCATTGTTGGTAACGATAACTTACGTTATCACGATTAGAGAGGGGTATCTAGCAACACATCACTGTCTCCCGATATGAAGGAAAGAGTCTTCCAAGACTACTCCCAAACCATAGCACAAGTGTGAATTTAATTCACTTGGCATACATATTTCCCTTTGCCACTGGATGTTCTCGTTGGACAAGCGTGTCAAGCCTGTGATTCCAACACGATGAAAATGGTTAGATCAGATGATCATAGTCATCTGTGAAAAGGGGGGTGAAACCCTAAACGCATGCACTTCTAAAATTTTGCATGGGCGGAAATAAGGATTTCATGAAGATCGCATGTGGCATGAACATATGATCAACTTAATGTCTGCAAAGATCAAGTTGTGATCTTACCATTGCCATTGGTCGGAAGGCGACTTGGAAGCAAAAGGGCGATGCGGCTCTCCTCCAAAGTGGACGCACACAAGATGGCGATGGCTTCCTCCCTTGGCGTGAACCTTGTGCTAGCAAAGCTCTTCAAGGTGTCCTTGATGCGTGAAGGAGATGAGATGATTTCTTTCCTTGGCTGGCCGAATCCCTCCTTCAACACTCGTGGAGGCGAGTCACACGAGAGGAAGAGCAAGAGAGAGGCGAGAGTCTTCGAACGTGGAGGCGTCTTCAATTTGGAAAACCGATTTCCAAATATAGTAAGCGCTCATGCGTTCAAGCGTTCACTCCAAGTGAACCGTTCGCAACTCCTTCTCCCTTTGAACCATGCGCTCATATGATGAACCGGTTCAATTGAATTTGGTTCAAAGACCAAATCAAACCAAGCCTTGGTCTAGACCTTATTAAACCGAAAGGCTCAAGATCTAACCACACATCTCTTGATGCTCTTGATCTCATCGATCTAGCATCAATTCTCTCGATCGAAGCTTACCGATCTCAAGCCCTAATCAATCAAACATGATCAGACCAGATCTCACTTCCAATCAGAGTTTAAATTCCTTTAAACTGAACCAAAACAATTCAGTCCACACGATCTGACATAAGTAAGCCATATCATCAAATTGTGCGACCCTAAGGGTTTCCTTTAATGTCGGTAACGATAACTTACGTTATCACGAACAGAGAGGGGTATCTAGCAACACATCACTGTCTCCCGATATAAAGGAAAGAGTCTTCCAAGACTACTCCCAAACCATAGCACAAGTGTGAACCCAAGTCACTTGACATATGTGTTTCCTTTGCCACTGGATGTTCTCGTTGGACAAGCGTGTCAAGCCTGTAACTCCAACATGATGAGAGTGGTTAGATCAAATGAACATAGTCATCTGGGTATGGCCATACACTTTCTCAACCATCTCATACAGGGGGCCCCTTTAGAACATCACACTCCAACTAGGAGAGGCAATCCTATATCTATCACTAATGCCCTAACATGACTCATGCCCATTATCCAAGATAATCTATAACCATTATATTTCAAATGATATTGAACTACCTTAAGACAATGCCAATCATCATTTAGAAACACAAGTGATCTCAAGTCAGAGGAAATATGCCACTTGTTTGCATATAAGGATTATTCACATTGCGACAAACAATCGAACATCCTTAGTAGGGTCTGTCCAGTACATCCAATGCACCTATGAGTCTACATCTTATTCCATGCTCGAAGCATCCTATAAGATTAGAACACATATTAGTCTCAATCATATCAAGGCTGTCTCATGTTCACCAAGATATCTCGACTAAGGACTATACTGAATGTCAGCCAAGCTGAACACCATTGAGACATTATTCAGAAGTATACATGTAGCAGCAGATAATGCAACAACCTGAATAACAACCATTGCCTTTATAAACATAGTTTATACATGATACTGATAATAACCCAAGGCCTCAAACATTAGCCTTAAGGGCATACTCCAACAATCTCCCACTTGCACTTAATCTAATGGTTGAGAAATCTCAAACCCATATTATTACAGTGCTTCTCATGCTTCTGCTGCGCCAGAGGCTTTGTAAGCGGGTCAGCTAGATTGTCATCTGTATGAACCTTGCAGATCTTGATCTCTCCTCGATCTATGATCTCACGGATCAAATGAAACCTTCTCTGTATGTGCTTGGACTTCTGGTGCGACCGTGGTTCCTTTGCTTGTGCTATTGCTCCAGTGTTATCACAGAAGATAACCAAAGGATCTGCACTCGAAGGAACAACACCAAGTTCTTGAACGAACTTACAAATCCACACTGCCTCCTTTGATGCTTCTGAGGCTGCAACATACTCGGCTTCTGTTGTGGAATCAGCAACAATTGATTGTTTGAAACTTTTCCACACCACTGCTCCTCCATTCAAGCTAAAAACATAGCCTGATTGCGATCGGAAATCATCCTGGTCAGATTGGAACGAAGCGTCAGTATATCCTTTGTAACGCCCTCGATTTTTCTGAATTATGATTTCAGGTTAGAAATTCTGTTTCTGTATTTTTATCTGTTAAAATTTTGGGATTTTTGCCTAAGTGTAGGAATTTTTCCTACAGGGCAAAAATAATTATTTTGGTTGGGGATTGAACCCTCAACCTTGACTCTTCGCTCCTGGAATTCTTTCCACCATGGTGGCGCATATTTCTGATATTATTGGAGTGGCGCAGGGTGGTTAAGCCCAGGTAAGCCCATAAAACCGATTTTTCACTTAAGTTAACTGGGTTATTGGATCTTGGATCCGTTTGGGGTGGGAGAAAAAGAGGAATTGCGTGAGGGCTCCTATCCCTCACGACTTTTGTGTTTTCTTGCCCTAGCCGCCTTTGGTTGTCGCCCCTTACTGTGCTTGGCGCCTCCTGAGATTTCTGACGCTGGTGGTGGCAGACTGGTGGTGGACGAATTTCCTGGTGATCCTCTGTCTTGGCGTTTTTCTCTGTGGACGATTTTTCTGTGAGTAATTCGATCCTAAGGAGTCTAATCCGCTAAATTGTAGATTATTTCAATTAAAATTCGTTATTTGCAATGATTATCCGTATGGGGTCGAATTCAAATATTTATAGGGTTTTAAAATCCTGTTCTGCTGAAATCTGCATTCTCTAATCTGACCTTTGTGTACTATAACCCCAATATCTCATGGCCTATAGATCCAAATCACACGAAATAAATTTTGTATGAAACTAGATACATTCGGCTTTAATTTGAATATGATATGGACCATATCTGAGCTGTATTCGTATTTCAATCTGTATTGCAATCTAGCTGTACAAAATCAGTTTTCTGGAAATCTGGGTTTCGACCTTTATGTGTTCGAACCATCATATCTCCCTAGGTATAGCTCGAAATCTCGTCAAATCAGTTTTATTAGAAAGTAGACTCGAAGGGTTCAATTTGACTACCATGTCGCCTATTTTCTATTAGTTATTGGATCTGAAATTTGTGTCGCAATTCTGATATACGAATCTGTTTTCTGGAATTCTGAAATCCCGACCTTTCTATGTTCGAACACCCATATCTCCCCGGTTATAACTCCAAATCCGACGGATTCAGTTCTATTGGAAAGTAGATTCAAATAGCTTTATTGTGAATATCATATTGCCTATTTTAGGTTACTTACTCGGTCTGAAACATCTGTTGCAAGTATGATATATTAATCTATTTTTTTCTGAAACACCTGTTTAATTGTTTGTTATGTGAAAAATTTCTATTCTGTATATATATGTTGTGAATTTTCTGAAACTTTGAATGTGTTATAACCTTTGTGAGAACATAGAATGGTTTGACATGAATTAAGGATAGTTGCATGAAATCTAAGGAATTCAAGGAATTCACTCATATATTACTTCTGGTTGATGGCAAAAATTATGAAATGTGTTCAGCCTTGATTTTCTGCAAATTGTAATTTTGTTAAGGACTGGATATTAGGGTGTGTCATTTTCTGGTTTGTGAGACACTTTGGGCATGATGTGAGAATTGAGTGGTGGTTAGTCCTACTCCTCCGTTTCAGCATGATCTGTTCTGTAAAAATTATGCCCTAGTGTAGCACTCTTCCGTGTCCTTACCCTCCCTCTGTGGCGCTGTAATGGTGCTGATAGTCTACTACGACCCATGAGACACTAGTGAAGGGTAGATGTGAGCTGGTCTCACCTTCCGTTCTCCCTCCACTATTTCTATTCTGTTCTGGGTATTGGAGGCCAGAGTGCCACGTCCTGACGAGACGGGGGCCACCCACTGATACCTCCTCTACCAGTATTGGAGGCCAGAGTGCCACGTCCTGACAAGACGGGGGCCACCCACTGATACCTCCTCTACTATTCTGTTTCTGATATGCATGCATGTTTCGTCCTCGGTAGAGGTGGGGTCAGACCTTCTGTGGTCATCAGACCTTCTGTGGTCTTCAGGCCTTCTGTGGCCTTTCTGTTTCCGATGTAGACTATCCGTTTGGATTCTGAAAATTCTGATTTTCTGTCTGTCAGCTCTGATTTCTGTAGTTCTGTTTCGATCTGTTCTGTCTGTCAGCTCTGATTTTCTGTAGTTCTGTTTCGATCTGTATTATAGATGTGTTGGGCGGTGTGATTAGTTGGAATGGGTTGGTAGACTTATATCCTACTTCATGCTTGATGCCTATTGTTATAAGTGTCTGTATTTGATTATGTTTTGTTTCTGATATGAGTGTTCATGTTAATTATCTTATCTGTTAAGCATGATATTTTTGATGTGTACTATGGATGGCTTTTAGTGTCTTTTACTCACTGAGCTTTTTAGCTCACCCCCGTTGTTTAAATATTTTCAGGTGAGACATCAGGACAGTGATCGCTACAGCTACTAAATTTGTTATAATGCTTGCTAATGTGTTATATAGTTTCTAATGTGTTATAGGTGAACTCTATTGTTGTTTTCAGGACTATACCCCGAGTATAGTCCCATATTGCAAGTGGGAGAAACTATTATGTGGTTTATAAGGCTTAGTGGGCTTGCTATTGTTAACTTGGGCTTAAGCATTTTAATAGATTGGGCCACGTTACAAATCGGCTCACCAAGTTAATAAATAGTTTGCTTACTAAGCGGGTCGTAACAAATGGTATTAGAGCAAAACTTAGTCCTAAGCATGGTGAGAGGCCAATAGGAAAGGGCTACCGAGGATGGTGGAGCCACCTTTGGGCTGACCTCACATGCTGCCGACTAAGGGATGATTCTTGGGCATGTGTTAAGGTTTGGGCTTGACGAGGACGTCAAGTCTTAAGTGGGGGAGATTGTAATACCCCGAGTATAGTCCCATATTGCAAGTGGGAGAAACTATTATGTGGTTTATAAGGCTTAGTGGGCTTGCTATTGTTAACTTGGGCTTAAGCATTTTAATAGATTGGGCCACGTTACAAATCGGCTCACCAAGTTAATAAATAGTTTGCTTACTAAGCGGGTCGTAACATCCTTCAATACTGAGTTCTTCCTAACCTCCATATATCAAGAACATATCTTTGGTCCTCCGAAGATATTTCAAAATGTTCTTGACTGCAATCCAGTGTGCCTTACCTGGATTACTTTGGAATCGACTGGTGACGCTTAACCCGTAAGCGACGTCTGGGCGAGTACACAACATCGCATACATAATGGATCCAATAGCCGAAGCATAAGGCGTATTGTCCATTTCATCTTTCTCAGACTGTGTTTGAGGACACTGGCTCTTAGAAAGATTCAGACCATGTCTGACTGGAAGATATTGTAACATCCCCTCAGAATATACCCCAAGCACAGACAGAAACCGCGGAAGATAGGGAACGTCACACACAAAACAACAAGACAGATGCTAGGGAATGATAGCTTACGGAAAATGATTCGGAAAATTTCGGCAGCATGTTCCCAGAAAAACTAAGGAAATTCCTGTACATGCTCCATAAACACAAAACTGAAACATACCATTTCGAAATCAAAATTCTTAATCCTTATCATAACATCAAACTAATAAATCACTATAATCAAATAACACTGAACAAAACAGAATTCACCGAAAACAAGCTTAAGCCCTCGGTTTAACAGTCATATCAAAACCAAATGCCAACCCGGCAACAATATCACAATAGTCGAAAACTAACAGCCACATCCGGCTAACATGTCAATGAACAAAATCATAAAAACCTCGGCCACATCCGGCCCTCAAAATAGCACAGGCTCGCAGGCCCCAAAATATCAAGTCAGAAAACTAAACATCCTCTCACGCTGTAGGCTCCTGTCCTGCATCTGGAAATATCGTGGAATGAGCTACACGGCTCAGTGAGTAGATAGTCTTGTTTGACCATCCACTAATATACAATCAAAAATAGATGCAGATATCTTTTCAAAACTTTTAACGGAATATATCAAAGTATGATACATAAGAAAACCGATAACCATAAATCACAATTATGATCAGAAAACAATACACCCACAACCTCGGGCAACCAGACACAAAATAGCCTATCCGGCTAACAGACTAAGGATCACACAACTAATGTCCAGTGATTCAGAATTGACCCCAAGGGTCCAACCTGGCCCTCGTCAAGGCACTGAGAGTAACTTGCAACAAACAATGGTGAGGCGTAGATTCAAGAGGTGGCCCCCCGTCAGGTCACGACGTGGCACTTTGCTCTACGACACTCAACCGCACCCCCCTTACCGGGAACACAAACAGAACAGAACGGAAGGTGAATGAATTCAAGAGGTGGCCCCCGTCTGACCAAGACGTGGCACTTTGTTTCAAACACCCAACTCTCAAAAGGTTTATCACTTGGACAAAAATACCCTTAACACAAACCGGAAACCTGAACCTCTAACCTGGTCACTAGACTCTAGAACAGTCCCTCCATTACCGGAAACAAATTGGAATAGGTTGGGTGGAATCTCCAATCCCAAATCAGAATGACTGTTCACTGAGTGCTCTAGTTGACCCTTAGGTTCAGTCCACTCAAGTCTAGGACCCTTATCGAGTGCATACAACACAAACATTGTCTCGAACATCGCATCAATCAAGTTCAGGAAAGGTCCTTAAATTTCATGCAAACATGGTTTAACCTTTTCTAAGTTATCATCCAAGGTTATCAATCAATATTTCACATCAATACTTCCTACATACACCATTCAACTAAAAATACATATTAATACCGAAAATTCACCAAATTTCATCCGCAGATAACATAAATACAGGAAATCACAAAATCATAGTTTTCTCCTAGTTCTTATAAAAAAAGACAGAAATGCCCCTAGTTCAAAATTTAAGTCATGCAGGAAAACTTATCCAAAAATTTCGTAAAAATAGTCATTACATCCCTCATGATCCTTAGATTCGTAATTTCAAGTTTTCCCCCAATTTAACTAGAAAATTTACCGAATTACCCCTAGGTCAATTTCAGTCAACAGAAATTTTTATTTCCAAAAATTCCCCAAAAATAACGGTAGAGTCCTCATATACCTAATTTCATAAAAATCAGTTTTGCCCCAATTTTTACCCATACATTTGGGAGCAATTTCATGAAGAAGGGGCGAAATTCTCAATTAAGCCCTAATCTTCATGTAATTGAATGTTTAAAGCCACATACATGTTTAATCAAGGTCTAATTGATGATTAGAAGTCTTAGAGATGAAAAGCCCTAATTTTTATGCAAACTAGGGTTTCAAAATTTAGGGAAAAACAAAGAAACGTGTACAACTTGAAATCAAGAGTTCATGTCATCTTTCTAGCATTAATCTTCTCTAAATCAAGCAACACTTCCAATATGCGTGAACTAGGTGAAAGAGAAGATCCACTCACCTTGATTTCGGTTCTTCCAAACCACACTTCCCCACGCCTTCCCTCACGCCACACACGTCGCCGGAAGCGCTCAAGGAGTCGCCGGAAGTCACCTCCACCACCACTCGCCGCCGGCCACAAGAAGAGGAGAAGGGAGAAGAAGGCAAGCCGCCACCTTCACCCAAGGGAGAAAAAAATTCGTGAGCAATGAGGGAAACGTGGGTGAACATGGATCCCTCTAGCTTTACGATTTTTGCCCACTAAGCCTCCAAAGATCCAAACCCAATAGCAACATAAGTGGAAGATCCAATAACCCTTTAGTATAAGCTATCCTCCACCTCACCCTTATCAAGGGCTCTTACCCTTTTCTAATAGATAGACACCACTAGCCTAGTGGCGTGCAGCACACATTCTACGCCTTAAGTCGCAGGTTCGAATCCTCTCCGCGACACATATTTTACATCGCAGGAAAAATACATAAGTCAATACATTACCTCATTGAAAACTTCCACAACAAAGCTAGATAAACAAAATTTTATTTTCTTACCTGCTATTAAATTTTCGGATCTTACAGATATCCTCTTTTAGAATTTTCTAAATGGAATCTCTCCAGGACTTTATCGATGTAAGTACTCTAGCACAGCCCGAGAAGCCTCTTAGATCTATCTCTGTAGATCTTCACACCTAATACATAGGCTGCTTCTCCTAAATCTTTCATCTGGAAACATTTTCTTAACCATGCTTTAACAGCATGCAGTTCAGGAATATCGTTTCCAATGATCAAGATATCATCGACGTAGAGGACTAGGAAAATAATCACGCTCCCACTAAACCTCTTATATACACACAGGTCATCTTCATTTTTGATGAAACCAAATTCACAGATTGATTCATCAAAACGAATATTCCAGCTTCTCGATGCTTGCTTAAGTCCATAAATGGACTTCTTTAATTTGCATATTTTATGACGATCTGATGGATTGATGAAACCTTCAGGTTGTGTCATATACACATCCTCTTCTAGTTTTCCATTAAGGAAAGCGGTCTTCACATCCATTTGCCAGATCTCATAATCATAATATGCTGCTATCGCGAGAATAATCCGAATAGACTTGAACATGGCTACAGGAGAGAAAGTTTCATCATAATCTATTCCGTAGATTTGTTTGAAACCTTTCGCAACTAGCCTACCTTTATAGGTAACCACGTTACCATCCATGTTAATCTTCTTTTTGAAGATCCATTTACAGCCTATAGGGATTACTCCCTGAGGCGGATCAACCAAACCCTAGACTTGGTTATCTGATATGGAGTCCATCTCGGCTCGCATAGCTCTAAGCCATCTCGCTGATTCCGGTCCACTGACCGCATCCGCATAAGTGAGGGGTTCATCATTAATGATGTAGACTCCGTCATAGCGCTCAGGCTGTCGATGGATCCTTCCCGATCTTCGCGGTTCCCGTGATATCTGAGCCTCAGGTTGTTCAGTAACCTGTTTTATTGGCTCAGGCACATCCAACTGAGTTTGACTACTTTGTCCTTCTTCTGGATTCTCATCCAGCTTTATTTCTCTCCCACTGGCCTCTTGCAGAAGAAATTCCTTCTCAAGAAAAATAGCCGTTCGAGCAACAAATATTTTGTTCTCCTTGGGATCAAAGAAATAATAACCCTTAGTTTCCTTAGGGTAACCGACAAAGATACATTTATCAGATCTGCTCTCCAGTTTCCCAGAGGCGAGCTTTTTGACATAAGCCTCGCAACCCCAGATTTTAATAAATGTCAAGCTCGGCTGTTTCCCATACCATAACTCATATGGAGTCTTAGAAACGGCCTTGGATGGCACTCGGTTTAGTACCTTTGCAGCTGTTTCCAGTGCAAATCCCCAAAAGCAGTAAGGTAGAGTAGCCTGACTCATCATTGAACGAACCATATCCAATAAGGTTCTATTTCTCCTCTCGAACACACCATTCCATTGCGGTGTTCCTGGCGGAGTGAGCTGTGAGATAATCCCACACTCCTTCAGATAGTCAGTAAACTCTCGACTCAAGTATTCTCCACCTCGATCTGAACGAAGTGCCTTGATATTTCGGCCTAACTGATTCTGTACTTCATTTTTGAACTCTTTGAACTTGTCAAAAGATTCACTCTTATGTCTCATAAGATAGACATAACCGTATCTACTGAAATCATCAGTAAAAGTAATGAAGTATAAATAGCCACCTCTGGCATGTTTACTAAACGGCCCACACACATCACTGTGAATGAGGTCAAGTAAACCTGAAGCCCTTTGACCTTTATTAGAAAAAGGAGACTTCGTCATTTTACCCATTAAACAAGCTTTGCATGTATCAAGCTCCTCATAGGAGAATGATCCCAGCAGTCCTTGGTCATGCAACCGCTTAATGCACTTCTTGTTAATATGGCCTAAACGACTATGCCATAGCAAGGTGCTGTCATCAGCATACTTGGCTTTCTTATTATCAATTTGTTGTACAGAACATTCCATGTCCAACATGAATAACCCATTGTTAATCGACCCAGTAGCATAAACAATATTATAAAATGAAATACAACACTTTAAAGTTTTGCATTCAAAGGAAAACCCTTTCCTGACAAGAGCAGGAATAGAGATAATATTTTTAGTTATGCTCGCTACAAAATAACAATTGTCCAGTTCTAATACAAGACCAGATGGTAAAGAGATGTTATATTGTCCTACAGCAACAGCAGCAACCCGTGCCCCGTTTCCAACTCGTAGGTCCACCTCATGCTGTCCCACTTGTCTTCTTCTCTTGAGTTCCTGTACATTTGAACAAATGTGAACTCCACATGCAGTGTCCAACACCCATGAAATAGAAGAAGATACCATGACTTCAGTCACAAAAATACCTGAGCCAGAAGTGAAAGCCTTGCTTCCCTTCTTGTCTCCTTGGAGCGCTTTACAGTCCTTCTTCCAGTGACCCAGCTGGCCACAATGGAAGCATCTGTTGTCCTTCGACCGCTTCACCTTTTGTTTCAGAGCCTTGTTATAGCTCTTGATAGGGGCTTTGCCCTTCTTCCCCTTCTTCTTGTTCCTTGAAGGAACCATCAAGACAGAGGATAAAGGCTTTCCCTTCTCAAGAGTCTGCTCTGTAGTATAGAGCATGTTCAGTAACTCTGCCGGTGTACAGTCGATCTTGTTCATATTAAAATTAATGATGAACGGATCGAAAGAGGCCGGGAGAGACTGCAAGATGATGTCTACAACAAGCTCCTGATTGACGGTGTGTCCCAGTTTCTCTAGGGCCTCTTTGTACCCAATCATCTTGAGTACGTGAGCTCCCACTGGACTTCCTTCAGTCAGTTTGCTCTGAAAGAAAAGTTTTGTCAAGTTATAGCGTTCTGTCCTTGCCTGTGCAGCATACAGCATCTTGAGATTTGCTATAATTTCAATAGCAGATAAATCCTCATGCTGACGCTGTAGCTCTGGCGTCATAGACGCAAGCATAAGGCAAGCGACATCAATGCTATCATTGACATGCTTCTCATAAGCATCCCGAACCGCCCTTGCGGCGTTCGCAGCGGGTTGAGGCGGTATTGCCGTCTCAAGGACATACAGCTTCCTCTTAGCCTTAAGAACAATCTTAAGGTGTCCGTACCAGTCTGAGAAGTTTGGCCCAGCAAACTTCTCCCTTTCCAGTAAGGATCGCACATTGAACCCTGTGGTGTTCGTTGCTGCAGGAATCTACAACAAAGCAAGAACAACAAGGTCAGTATCCATGCTAGAATCAATCCAGGACTTAAGAATGATTCCTTTCTCACTATTTTATCTGACTGAAAAATCCAATAAAACAGTCCGAAAGAGTAAAACTCTTTTAGTGAGATGGGATCCAGATTTCATACTTGGTCTCCGCGTCCCGCTCAGGCGAGATAAGATGCACAGAGAGTTCAAGCACTAATCACTGGTAGGCTATCCATGCCAATCGCCAACCCATGCGATTCCCCTTCATCTAGGCAATCCAGAAGACTGTGCCAACTGAGTTGGTACAACACAGTTTCTGATTCCACAGATGGCTGCCTCCATATAGCTAACATATGCTCAATATGTAGCCTACATGGTCAAGCTGACCCGACCTACTCCCTGGACCACCACGTGCTATGCTGAGCAACGAGAAGCGATAAATCCCTTCTCTGTAACACGTAGGTGTAATCACACACCGTCTGAAGAGAGCTGGGCGTGCCCACTGAGTGGGTACAACACGGCCCCAACGATAGTCAGAACAGTGAGGTTTCACGTCAGAAGGCTTTCGTGCTTGATATTTAACGTTGGATTTTAACGGTCCTTTTATCTTCTTACTACCATGCATATCCTATGGTGATAGCAGAAGATTAACTCATGCAGGTGCTAATATTACTTAAACAGTAAATAGAAAGCACAATGATCTTATGTGGTAAACGCCCATTAAGCCTAAGTAAAACCCTAGTTTTACACAAGTCTTCACTTGAGCTCTTCATGGGTCTTTTGCACTTCATCTGGCCCAGCCCGGGCCCAAGCGCCCTCTGCAGCTCAGATGCGCCCACCAGGTAGCATGCGCCTGTACTAGAGTCGAACTCTAGGCCTCCCACTGGTGAAGCTACTTGCTGCATGCGCCTCTGCCATGTATGCTCTGTGCTCATGTCTGATTAATCTACATTTAATCTATCTAGACATGATTTGACTCGCAGGTCAATTACACATTAACATAAATTGAACTGTGATTCGCAGATCACAAAAATAATTTACAATTAATTAATCCAGGCATGCAGGCCCCAGCACAGCATACAAATAGGGCAGCCCACATAAGATGAAATAGACATGCAATCAGGTTAAACAAACAACATGTGATCCAAACAGGAAAGTAAAATTTTTGAAAAACCCCATGGTATCAATTTTATTTCCTTATGTGCCCTACTACCTTACAACGGTCCATTAATAGGGATCCACTCATTAGACCAAGTCAGACCCACTGCCCTTGCATGCACCAAGTCATAACTGACTTGCGTCGACCTCATGGTCAACAATGCATGCCTTAAGGGCTGAACGTCCCACATGATTTCTGGCAAGTGGGTGTGACCCCGGGCCTTAATCATGATCGTTCACTGGTTGCCTCAATCAGACATCGCTACACGCCCTTCTGCAGTCGACGTATAGCCACCTCATGCTTGCGTATAGGTGCTCTCTGGTCGACCCATCTAGGTTGTCAGATGGTCTGATCAGGCTGTTGGGTCCAGACTAGACTGACGACTTCAACCCTAGTAACCCGTCTAAGTATTTCAAGTAGGCGTTTATAGATCTAAGTGGATGGCGTGCAAGTTGTTAAGTTTTTGGTAAAAACAACTTTCAACATGCGCCAACATACATCATGCGCAACAATAAGTAAAACCCAAAATACATCTAAAGTCTAGCATGTATTTTCGCATGATGATTTGGCTTAGATCTACTTATAAACCAAGCATGGATCACACAAAGAAGCAATCATATAGATCATACCAGAACACATGCTCTGATACCAATTGAAAAGGGGGGTGAAACCCTAAACGCATGCACTTCTAAAATTTTGCATGGGCGGAAATAAGGATTTCATGAAGATCGCATGTGGCATGAACATATGATCAACTTAATGTCTGCAAAGATCAAGTTGTGATCTTACCATTGCCATTGGTCGGAAGGCGACTTGGAAGCAAGAGGGCGATGCGGCTCTCCTCCAAAGTGGACGCACACAAGATGGCGATGGCTTCCTCCCTTGGCGTGAACCTTGTGCTAGCAAAGCTCTTCAAGGTGTCCTTGATGCGTGAAGGAGATGAGATGATTTCTTTCCTTGGCTGGCCGAATCCCTCCTTCAACACTCGTGGAGGCGAGTCACACGAGAGGAAGAGCAAGAGAGAGGCGAGAGTCTTCGAACGTGGAGGCGTCTTCAATTTGGAAAACCGATTTCCAAATATAGTAAGTGCTCATGCGTTCAAGCGTTCACTCCAAGTGAACCGTTCGCAACTCCTTCTCCCTTTGAACCATGAGCTCATATGATGAACCGGTTCAATTGAATTTGGTTCAAAGACCAAATCAAACCAAGCCTTGGTCTAGACCTTATTAAACCGAAAGGCTCAAGATCTAACCACACATCTCTTGATGCTCTTGATCTCATCGATCTAGCATCAATTCTCTCGATCGAAGATTACCGATCTCAAGCCCTAATCAATCAAACATGATCAGACCAGATCTCACTTCCAATCAGAGTTTAAATTCCTTTAAACTGAACCAAAACAATTCAGTCCACATGATCTGACATAAGTAAGCCATATCATCAAATTGTGCGACCCTAAGGGTTTCCTTTAATGTCGGTAACGATAACTTACGTTATCACGAACAGAGAGGGGTATCTAGCAACACATCACTGTCTCCCGATATAAAGGAAAGAGTCTTCCAAGACTACTCCCAAACCATAGCACAAGTGTGAACCCAAGTCACTTGACATATGTGTTTCCTTTGCCACTGGATGTTCTCGTTGGACAAGCGTGTCAAGCCTGTAACTCCAACATGATGAGAGTGGTTAGATCAGATGAACATAGTCATCTGGGTATGGCCATACACTTTCTCAACCATCTCATACAGGGGGCCCCTTTAGAACATCACACTCCAACTAGGAGAGGCAATCCTATATCTATCACTAATGCCCTAACATGACTCATGCCCATTATCCAAGATAATCTATAACCATTATATTTCAAATGATATTGAACTACCTCAAGACAATGCCAATCATCATTTAGAAACACAAGTGATCTCAAGTCAGAGGAAATATGCCACTTGTTTGCATATAAGGATTATTCACATTGCGACAAACAATCGAACATCCTTAGTAGGGTCTGTCCAGTACATCCAATGCACCTATGAGTCTACATCTTATTCCATGCTCGAAGCATCCTATAAGATTAGAACACATATTAGTCTCAATCATATCAAGGCTGTCTCATGTTCACCAAGATATCTCGACTAAGGACTATACTGCATGTCAGCCAAGCTGAACACCATTGAGACATTATTCAGAAGTATACATGTAGCAGCAGATAATGCAACAACCTGAATAACAACCATTGCCTTTATAAACATAGTTTATACATGATACTGATAATAACCCAAGGCCTCAAACATTAGCCTTAAGGGCATACTCCAACAATCTCCCACATGCACTTAATCTAATGGTTGAGAAATCTCAAACCCATATTATTACAGTGCTTCTCATGCTTCTGCTGCGCCAGAGGCTTTGTAAGCGGGTCAGCTAGATTGTCATCTGTATGAACCTTGCAGATCTTGATCTCTCCTCGATCTATGATCTCACGGATCAAATGAAACCTTCTCTGTATGTGCTTGGACTTCTGGTGCGACCGTGGTTCCTTTGCTTGTGCTATTGCTCCAGTGTTATCACAGAAGATAACCAAAGGATCTGCACTCGAAGGAACAACACCAAGTTCTTGAACGAACTTACAAATCCACACTGCCTCCTTTGATGCTTCTGAGGCTGCAACATACTCGGCTTCTGTTGTGGAATTAGCAACAATTGATTGTTTGAAACTTTTCCATACCACTGCTCCTCCATTCAAGCTAAAAACATAGCCTGATTGCGATCGGAAATCATCCTGGTCAGATTGGAATGAAGCGTCAGTATATCCTTCAATACTGAGTTCTTCCTGACCTCCATATATCAAGAACATATCTTTGGTCCTCCGAAGATATTTCAAAATGTTCTTGACTGCAATCCAGTGTGCCTTACCTGGATTACTTTGGAATCGACTGGTGATGCTTAACCCGTAAGCGACGTCTGGGCGAGTACACAATATTGCATACATAATGGATCCAATAGCCGAAGCATAAGGCGTATTGTCCATTTCATCTTTCTCAGACTGTGTTTGAGGACACTGGCTCTTAGAAAGATTCAGACCATGTCTGACTGTAAGATATTGTAACATCCCCTCAGAATAAACCCCAAGCACAGACAGAAACCGCGGAAGATAGGGAACGTCACACACAAAACAACAAGACAGATGCTAGGGAATGATAGCTTACGGAAAATGATTCGGAAAATTTCGGCAGCATGTTCCCAGAAAAACTAAGGAAATTCCTGTACATGCTCCATAAACACAAAACTGAAACATACCATTTCGAAATCAAAATTCTTAATCCTTATCACAACATCAAACTAATAAATCACAATAATCAAATAACACTGAACAAAACAGAATTCACCGAAAACAGGCTTAAGCCCTCGGTTTAACAGTCGTATCAAAACCAAATGCCAACCCGGCAACAATATCACAATAGTCGAAAACTAACAGCCACATCCGGCTAACATGTCAATGAACAAAATCATAAAAACCTCGGCCACATCCGGCCCTCAAAATAGCACAGGCTCGCAGGCCCCAAAATATCAAGTCAGAAAACTAAACATCCGCTCACGCTGTAGGCTCCTGTCCTGCATCTGGAAATATCATGGAATGAGCTACACGGCTCAGTGAGTAGATAGTCTTGTTTGACCATCCACTAATATACAATCAAAAATAGATGCAGATATCTTTTCAAAACTTTTAACGGAATATATCAAAGTATGATACATAAGAAAACCGATAACCATAAATCACAATTATGATCAGAAAACAATACACCCACAACCTCGGGCAACCAGACACAAAACAGCCTATCCGGCTAACAGACTAAGGATCACACAACTAATGTCCAGTGATTCAGAATTGACCCCAAGGGTCCAACCTGGCCCTCGTCAAGGCACTGAGAGTAACTTGCAACAAACAATGGTGAGGCGTAGATTCAAGAGGTGGCCCCCCGTCAGGTCACGACGTGGCACTTTGCTCTACGACACTCAACCGCACTCCCCTTACCGGGAACACAAACAGAACAGAACGGAAGGTGAATGAATTCAAGAGGTGGCCCCCGTCTGACCAAGACGTGGCACTTTGTTTCAAACACCCAACTCTCAAAAGGTTTATCACTTGGACAAAAATACCCTTAACACAAACCGGAAACTTGAACCTCTAACCTGGTCACTAGACTCTAGAACAGTCCCTCCATTACCGGAAACAAATCGGAATAGGTTGGGTGGAATCTCCAACCCCAAATCAGAATGACTGTTCACTGAGTGCTCTAGTTGACCCTTAGGTTCAGTCCACTCAAGTCTAGGACCCTTATCGAGTGCATACAACACAAACATTGTCTCGAACATCGCATCAATCAAGTTCAGGAAAGGTCCTTAAATTTCATGCAAACATGGTTTAACCTTTTCTAAGTTATCATCCAAGGTTATCAATCAATATTTCACATCAATACTTCCTACATACACCATTCAACTAAAAATACATATTAATACCGAAAATTCACCAAATTTCATCCGCAGATAACATAAATACAGGAAATCACAAAATCATAGTTTTCTCCTAGTTCTTATAAAAAAAGACAGAAATGCCCCTAGTTCAAAATTTAAGTCATGCAGGAAAACTTATCCAAAAATTTCGTAAAAATAGTCATTACATCCCTCATGATCCTTAGATTCGTAATTTCAAGTTTTCCCCCAATTTAACTAGAAAATTTACCGAATTACCCCTAGGTCAATTTCAGTCAACAGAAATTTTTATTTCCAAAAATTCCCCAAAAATAACGGTAGAGTCCTCATATACCTAATTTCATAAAAATCAGTTTTGCCCCAATTTTTACCCATACATTTGGGAGCAATTTCATGAAGAAGGGGCGAAATTCTCAATTAAGCCCTAATCTTCATGTAATTGAATGTTTAAAGCCACATACATGTTTAATCAAGGTCTAATTGATGATTAGAAGTCTTAGAGATGAAAAGCCCTAATTTTTATGCAAACTAGGGTTTCAAAATTTAGGGAAAAACAAAGAAACGTGTACAACTTGAAATCAAGAGTTCATGTCATCTTTCTAGCATTAATCTTCTCTAAATCAAGCAACACTTCCAATATGCGTGAACTAGGTGAAAGAGAAGATCCACTCACCTTGATTTCGGTTCTTCCAAACCACACTTCCCCACGCCTTCCCTCACGCCACACACGTCGCCGGAAGCGCTCAAGGAGTCGCCGGAAGTCACCTCCACCACCACTCGCCGCCGGCCACAAGAAGAGGAGAAGGGAGAAGAAGGCAAGCCGCCACCTTCACCCAAGGGAGAAAAAAATTCGTGAGCAATGAGGGAAACGTGGGTGAACATGGATCCCTCTAGCTTTACGATTTTTGCCCACTAAGCCTCCAAAGATCCAAACCCAATAGCAACATAAGTGGAAGATCCAATAACCCTTTAGTATAAGCTATCCTCCACCTCACCCTTATCAAGGGCTCTTACCCTTTTCTAATAGATAGACACCACTAGCCTAGTGGCGTGCAGCACACATTCTACGCCTTAAGTCGCAGGTTCGAATCCTCTCCGCGACACATATTTTTACATCGCAGGAAAAATACATAAGTCAATACATTACCTCATTGAAAACTTCCACAACAAAGCTAGATAAACAAAATTTTATTTTCTTACCTGCTATTAAATTTTCGGATCTTACAGATATCCTCTTTTAGAATTTTCTAAATGGAATCTCTCCAGGACTTAATCGATGTAAGTACTCTGGCACAGCCCGAGAAGCCTCTTAGATCTATCTCTGTAGATCTTCACACCTAATACATAGGCTGCTTCTCCTAAATCTTTCATCTGGAAACATTTTCTTAACCATGCTTTAACAGCATGCAGTTCAGGAATATCGTTTCCAATGATCAAGATATCATCGACGTAGAGGACTAGGAAAATAATCACGCTCCCACTAAACCTCTTATATACACACGGGTCATCTTCATTTTTGATGAAACCAAATTCACAGATTGATTCATCAAAACGAATATTCCAGCTTCTCGATGCTTGCTTAAGTCCATAAATGGACTTCTTTAATTTGCATAGTTTATGACGATCTGATGGATTGATGAAACCTTCAGGTTGTGTCATATACACATCCTCTTCTAGTTTTCCATTAAGGAAAGCGGTCTTCACATCCATTTGCCAGATCTCATAATCATAATATGCTGCTATCGCGAGAATAATCCGAATAGACTTGAACATGGCTACAGGAGAGAAAGTTTCATCATAATCTATCCAGTAGATTTGTTTGAAACCTTTCGCAACTAGCCTACCTTTATAGGTAACCACGTTACCATCCATGTTAATCTTCTTTTTGAAGATCCATTTACAGCCTATAGGGATTACTCCCTGAGGCGGATCAACCAAACCCTAGACTTGGTTATCTGATATGGAGTCCATCTCGGCTCGCATAGCTCTAAGCCATCTCGCTGATTCCGGTCCACTGACCGCATCCGCATAAGTGAGGGGTTCATCATTAATGATGTAGACTCCGTCATAGCGCTCAGGCTGTCGACGGATCCTTCCCGATCTTCACGGTTCCCGTGATATCTGAGCCTCAGGTTGTTCAGTAACCTGTTTTATTGGCTCAGGCACATCCAACTGAGTTTGACTACTTTGTCCTTCTTCTGGATTCTCATCCAGCTTTATTTCTCTCCCACTGGCCTCTTGCAGAAGAAATTCCTTCTCAAGAAAAATAGCCGTTCGAGCAACAAATATTTTGTTCTCCTTGGGATCAAAGAAATAATAACCCTTAGTTTCCTTAGGGTAACCGACAAAGATACATTTATCAGATCTGCTCTCCAGTTTCCCAGAGGCGAGCTTTTTGACATAAGCCTCGCAACCCCAGATTTTAATAAATGTCAAGCTCGGCTGTTTCCCATACCATAACTCATATGGAGTCTTAGAAACGGCCTTGGATGGCACTCGGTTTAGTACCTTTGCAGCTGTTTCCAGTGCAAATCCCCAAAAGGAGTAAGGTAGAGTAGCCTGACTCATCATTGAACGAACCATATCCAATAAGGTTCTATTTCTCCTCTCGGACACACCATTCCATTGCGGTGTTCCTGGCGGAGTGAGCTGTGAGATAATCCCACACTCCTTCAGATAGTCAGTAAACTCTCGACTCAAGTATTCTCCACCTCGATCTGAACGAAGTGCCTTGATATTTTGGCCTAACTGATTCTGTACTTCATTTTTGAACTCTTTGAACTTGTCAAAAGATTCACTCTTATGTCTCATAAGATAGACATAACCGTATCTACTGAAATCATCAGTAAAAGTAATGAAGTATAAATAGCCACCTCTGGCATGTTTACTAAACGGCCCACACACATCACTGTGAATGAGGTCAAGTAAACCTGAAGCCCTTTGACCTTTATTAGAAAAAGGAGACTTCGTCATTTTACCCATTAAACAAGCTTTGCATGTATCAAGCTCCTCATAGGAGAATGATCCCAACAGTCCATGGTCATGCAACCGCTTAATGCGCTTCTTGTTAATATGGCCTAAACGACTATGCCATAGCAAGGTGCTGTCATCAGCATACTTGGCTTTCTTATTATCAATTTGTTGTACAGAACATTCCATGTCCAACATGAATAACCCATTGTTAATCGACCCAGTAGCATAAACAATATTATCAAATGAAATACAACACTTTAAAGTTTTGCATTCAAAGGAAAACCCTTTCCTGACAAGAGCAGGAATAGAGATAATATTTTTAGTTATGCTCGGTACAAAATAACAATTGTCCAGTTCTAATACAAGACCAGATGGTAAAGAGATGTTATATTGTCCTACAGCAACAGCAGCAACCCGTGCCCCGTTTCCAACTCGTAGGTCCACCTCATGCTGTCCCACCTGTCTTCTTCTCTTGAGTTCCTGTATATTTGAACAAATGTGAACTCCACATGCAGTGTCCAACACCCATGAAATAGAAGAAGATACCATGACTTCAGTCACAAAAATACCTGAGCCAGAAGTGAAAGCCTTGCTTCCCTTCTTGTCTCCTTGGAGCGCTTTATAGTCCTTCTTCCAGTGACCCAGCTGGCCACAATGGAAGCATCTGTTGTCCTTCGACCGCTTCACCTTTTGTTTCAGAGCCTTGTTATAGCTCTTGATAGGGGCTTTGCCCTTCTTCCCCTTCTTCTTGTTCCTTGAAGGAACCATCAAGACAGAGGATGAAGGCTTTCCCTTCTCAAGAGTCTGCTCTGTAGTACAGAGCATGTTCAGTAACTCTGCCGGTGTACAGTCGATCTTGTTCATATTAAAATTAATGATGAACGGATCGAAAGAGGCCGGGAGAGACTGCAAGATGATGTCTACAACAAGCTCCTGATTGACGGTGTGTCCCAGTTTCTCTAGAGCCTCTTTGTACCCAATCATCTTGAGTACGTGAGCTCCCACTGGACTTCCTTCAGTCAGTTTGCTCTGAAAGAAAAGTTTTGTCAAGTTATACCGTTCTGTCCTTGCCTGTGCAGCATACAGCATCTTGAGATTTGCTATAATTTCAATAGCAGATAAATCCTCATGCTGACGCTGTAGCTCTGGCGTCATAGACGCAAGCATAAGGCAAGCGACATCAATGCTATCATTGACATGCTTCTCATAAGCATCCCGAACCACCCTTGCGGCGTTCGCAGCAGGTTGAGGTGGTATTGCCGTCTCAAGGACATACAGCTTCCTCTCAGCCTTAAGAACAATCTTAAGGTGTCCGTACCAGTCTGAGAAGTTTGGCCCAGCAAACTTCTCCCTTTCCAGTAACGATCGCACATTGAACCCTGTGGTGTTCATTGCTGCAGGAATCTGCAACAAAGCAAGAACAACAAGGTCAGTATCCATGTTAGAATCAATCCAGGACTTAAGAATGATTCCTTTCTCACTATTTTATCTGACTGAAAAATCCAATAAAACAGTCCGAAAGAGTAAAACTCTTTTAGTGAGATGGGATCCAGATTTCATACTTGGTCTCCGCGTCCTGCTCAGGCGAGATAAGATGCACAGAGAGTTCAAGCACTAATCACTGGTAGGCTATCCATGCCAATCGCCAACCCATGCGATTCCCCTTCATCTAGGCAATCCAGAAGACTGTGCCAACTGAGTTGGTACAACACAGTTTCTGATTCCACAGATGGCTGCCTCCATATAGCTAACATATGCTCAATATGTAGCCTACATGGTCAAGCTGACCCGACCTACTCCCTGGACCACCACGTTCTATGCTGAGCAACGAGAAGCGATAAATCCCTTCTCTGTAACACGTAGGTGTAATCACACACCGTCTGAAGATAGCTGGGCGTGCCCACTGAGTGGGTACAACACGGCCCCAACGATAGTCAGAACAGTGAGGTTTCGCGTCAGAAGGCTTTCGTGCTTGATATTTAACGTTGGATTTTAACGGTCCTTTTATCTTCTTACTACCATGCATATCCTATGGTGATAGCAGAAGATTAACTCATGCAGGTGCTAATAGCAGAAGATTAACTCATGCAGGTGCTAATATTACTTAAATAGTAGATGTAACGCCCTCGAGTTTCTGAATTACGATTTAAGGTTAGAAATTCTGTTTCTGTATTTTTATCTGTTAAAGTTTTGGGATTTTTGCCTAATTGTAGGACTTTTTCCTACAGGGCAAAAATAATTATTTTGGTTGGGGCTTCGAACCCTCAACCTTGACTCTTTGCTCCTGGAATTCTTCCACCATGGTGGCGCATATTTCTGTGTTATTGGAGTGGCGCATGGTGGTTAAGCCCAGGTGAGCCCTTAAAACCGATTTTCACTTAAGTTAACTGGGTTATTGGATCTTGGATCCGTTTGGAGTGGGAGAAAAAGAGAAATATCGTGAGAGCTCCTCTCCCTCACGATTTTTGTTGTTTTCTTGCCCTAGCCGCCTGTGGTTGTCGCCCCTTACTGTGTTTGGCGCCTCCTGCAAATTTCTGACACTGGTGGTGGCAGACTGGTGGTGGACGAAGTTCCTGGAGATCCCTGACCCTCTGTTGTGGCGTTTTTTTTTCTGTGGGCGATTTTCGGTGAGTAATTCGATCCTAAGGAGTCTAATCCTATTTGCAATAATTATCTGTATGAACCAAAAATCTGCAAGTAGATCCTGTGTTTTTCTATTCTATAGGTCGGATCTGAATATGCATGATGATTCAGAAATTTTGTCTTGCTGAAAATTGTAGTCGCCAATCTGACCTTACTGTGCTTTAACCTTAATATCTCATGATCTATAGATCCAAATCACACGAAACAAATTTTGTATGAAACTAGATTCGCTCAGCTTTGATTCTTATGTAATATCGACCACATCTGAACTATATTCGTGTTGCAATCGGCATTGTTATATAACTTACGAAATCTGTTTTTCTGAAAATCTAGAATCTTGACCCTTTTGTGTTCGAACTCTCGTATCTCCCTAGGTATAGCTCGAAATCCTGTGAAACCAGTTTTATTAGACCGTAGGCTTGAAGAGCTTCATTTTGACTCCCATAACGCCTATTTTCGATAAGTTATTGGATCTGAAATATATGTCGTAATTCTGATATATGAATCTGTTTTCTTGAAATCTGAAATTCTGACCCTCCTATGTTCGAACCCTTATATCTTCCTGCCTACAATTCGAAATTTTGCGAAACCAGTTTTATTGGAAACTAGATTCAGAGAGCTTCATTTTGAATATAATATTGACTAGCTTTGGTTCGAAATTGGACCAAAAATATATGTTGCAATCTGACAATATAAATCTGCTATGTTTTGGTTAGACGAATATTCCATTGTGAGAAAACTTTAGCCTGTATGGTTTAATCTCTTAAATTGTGGTCTGTAGTTCTTCTAAAATTTATTTGCTTGATGAGAAATTTTAGAGAAAACAAAATTGGGGATTTAACTAAGAACTTAGGAATTTTCGAAAATCATGGTTCGAGCCAATTTTGGGGCTTTTGTCAATTTTCTTCACGAACGTGTAATTAAAATTATCTGTAGTGGTGGAGTGAAATTATTTACATGAAATTTGTACGTTCTGTTAAGGTTCTGTAACTGGCGCCCCTTACAGTAATTTAATAGCTCACGGTTTTAGGAATTTTGAGGAAATTATTTCATGAATAGTTTCTGTTCTATGTTTAATTGTTTGTTATGTGAATATTTTCTGTTCTGTTTATATGTTGTGAATTTTCTGAAAACTTTGAATGTGTTATAACCTTTGTGAGAACATAGACTGGTCTGACATGAATTAAGGATAGTTGCATGAAATCTAAGGAATTCACTCATATATTACTTCTGGTTGATGGTAAAAATTATGAAGTGTGTTCAGCTTTGATTTTCTGCAAATTGTAATTTGTTAAGGACTGGATATTGGGGTGTGTCATTTTCTGGTTTGTCAGACTTTGGGCATGATGTAAGAATTAAGTAGTGGTTGGTCCTACTCCTCCGTTTCAGTATAATCTGTTCTGTAAAATTATGCCCTAGTGTAGCACTCTTCTGTGTTCTTACCCTCCTTCTGTGGCGCTGTAATGGTGCTGATAGTCTACTACGACCCTTGAGACACTATTTCTGTTCCGTTATAGGTATTGGAGGCCAGAGTGCCACGTCCTGACAAGACGGGGGCCACCCACTGATACCTCCTCTACCATTCTGTTCTGGGTATTGGAGACCAGAGTACCACGTCCTGACAAGACGGGGGCCACCCACTGATACCTCCTCTACCATTCTGTTCTGGGTTTTGGAGGCCAGAGTGCCACGTCCTGACAAGACGGGGGCCACCCACTGATACCTCCTCTACCATTCTGTTTCTGATATGCATGCATGTCTCGTCCTCGGCAGAGGTGGGGTCAGACCTTCTGTGGTCATCAGGCCTTCTGTGGCCTTTCTGTTTCCGATGTAGACTATCCGTTTGGATTCTGAAAATTCTGATTTTCTGTCTGTCAGTTCTGATTTCTACAGTTCTGTTTCGATCTGTATTATAGATGTGTTAGGCAGTGTGTTTAGTAGGGAGGGGTTGGTATACTTATATCCTACTTCATGCTTGTTGCCTAATGTTATAAGTATCTGTATTTGATTATGTTTTGTTTCTGATATGAGTGTGCATGTTAAGTTGATTTATCTTATCTGTTACAAAAATGTATTTCAACTTATGCATGATATTTTTGATGTGTACTATGGATGGCTTTTAGTGTCTTTTACTCACTGAGCTTTTTAGCTCACCCCCGTTGTTTAAATATTTTCAGGTGAGACATTGGGACAGTAATCGCTACAGCTAATTCACGAATTTACTATGATGCTAATGTTTTATTTAATTTCTAAGAGTTGTCTTCTAAAAAAATCTGTCAGGCCTGCGTGCCTAACTTAATTATATGATACGTTTTATCTCCTGAGGGCTTATGCCTGTTTTTAGGATATTATATTATAGTTGTCTCGTTTTAATTGTTAGATACGAGTTTTGGATTCGTGAGATTTGAAATTATTCTTATTCTGAAATGTCCGATTTGAGAGTTATTGTTCTTATTCCGCAATATATCTGAATTTGTGTTTTCCACATATGTGTAGTGTGGACATCTGTTTTATTTCAGGATATGCGTGTCTGTGCAGCAGTAAATTATTATACTTGCTGTCGGATTTTCTGGATTTCTGGATTTCTATTTCCTAGTAAATCGATCCTATTCAGTTCTGTGCGGTTTTCAGTTCCGTAGTAATGTCCTTCGATGCCGCTTTCTTCTTGTGTTTTAATGGAAGAGTAAAAATTTTTGAAACCCCGTATTTTACTTGTATGCGTGTGGGGTGTGATTCTGAGGGATGTTACAGATGGTATCAGAGGAATATTACTAGCAATTAGAAACTCCGGGAAAGGAAAACTCTGTTTGTGTATTGCTAGAAACCAAGATAGGATCTGATCCGTGATTGAATATTGGTTGTTATTCTACCGTGTTATGTGATGCAGGTACAAAAAAAAGATGGTGCGACCAAGATCTAGCAGTAGCAACGGTGATCAACAGTCTGATCTGAGGCAGGCCATGGAGGCTATGACTGCTATGATGCAACAACAGAACGCATTCATCCAGCAGCAAACTCAGATGATGCAGCAGCAGCAGGCGCAGCACATGGAGGTTCAGCAACAGTTATTGCAGCGGCTGTCGCAGACACAGTCTCAGTCACAGGCACAACCGGCTGGTTCTCCTCTGGGTGATGGCGCGCATCAACGATATGCTCGGTTGGTTCGAGAGTTTCAGCACCTGAACCCAACTGCATTTTATGGTAGTCCGGGGCCCAGAGCGGCCGAGGATTTGCTTTTGACACTGGAAAAGATTTTCCAGGTTTTGCGCTGTGATGATGCAGACAAGCTATGTTTGTCTGTCTTCATGTTGCGTGGAGATGCCGAAGACTGGTGGAAGGGAGTCGTCCGACTGGCGGCAACTGAATCCAAAGATGTTGATTGGCAGTACTTCATGATGAAGTTCAATGCTAAGTTTTTCCCCTCTAGCTTATCTGAGGAGCGCGAGGTGGAGTTTATTCGTCTTGAGCAGGGCGACCTGACGGTGGATCGGTATGAGGATACATTCGCTCGGTTGTCGGGGTATGCTCCTCACTTAGTTAACACCGAGGAAAGAAGAGCCAAGAAGTTTCAGCGGGGTTTGAGGAAAGACATCAGGACAAGGGTAGCTATGCTACACTTGGAGACTTATGCTGAAGTGGTAGACAGGGCTCGCACTGCTGAGAGGTGCATTACTGAGATGGCTGCAGATACTATTCTAGTCACTGCATCCGCCCCTACTTCTGTGACTTACGCACCCACTCTGGGTGGTAAGGATAAGAAGAATTTCAAGAATAAGAAGAAAGACCATAAGGGCAGATACCAACCTTATCAGAAGCCAGTCAGCACAGTTTCTTAGAATGGCAGGAAGTGTCTCCACTGCGGGAGCACTAAACATCAGGATAATGAGTGCTACAGGAAGACTGGCGCTTGCTTCAGATGTGGTAAGGTGGGACATATGATTAAGGACTGTCCAATGCCGGATGCTAAAGGACAGGGTGAGAAGCCTACTGTGCAGACTCGCATGTATGCCATCGCGGAGAGGGATACTTCGGCTTCGAAGTCCGTGGTGGAAGGTACACTTTATGTGTTTAGTTATTTGGCACGCATTCTTTTTGATCCTGGTGCCAATTTATCTTTTGTGTCTGCATGTTTTGCACCATGTCTGCCTGTGTTGCCTAGGATACTTGATTTCTGTATTTCTGTTCATACACCTATGGGTGAGGCTGTATCTACAGATATAGCATATCCTGACTATTTGATTAAGGTTGAAGGATATGATTTACCTATTGATTTGATTAGTCTTCCTATGAAAGACTATGACATCATTCTGGGCATGGATTGGCTGTCTGCCTATCATGCTACTTTAGATTGTTTTGAAAAGTTAATTACTCTGCATCTAAGCGATGGACAGCAATTGGTTATCCAAGGCCGGATTTCAGAACAGGAGCCTTTGGTGATATCTCATCTGCAGGCCAGGAAGCTTTTAGCCCAGGGCTGCAAGGGGTATCTGGCGCATGTCAAGGTGCAGACTGAGCCTGATTTGGATCTGGCTAAAATTCCTGTGGTAAGAGAGTTTACTGACGTCTTCTCTGATGATTTATCTGGGTTACCACCCAGCAGAGAAGTTGAGTTTGGTATCGAGTTGTTGCCAGGCACGGCACCGATATCTAAAGCTCCTTACAGGATGGCAACTTCAGAACTGACAGAGCTGAAAAAGCAACTGGAAGAATTATTAGAGAAGGGGTATATTCGACCCAGTGTTTCTCCATGGGGAGCACCTGTGTTATTTGTGAAGAAGAAGGATGGTACGTTGCGCATGTGCATCGATTACCGTCAACTCAACCAAGTGACTGTTAGGAATAAGTACCCATTACCCCGTATTGATGATCTCCTTGATCAGTTGCAGGGTGCTACTGTATTCTCTAAAATTGACCTGAGGTCTGGCTATCATCAGCTGAGAGTTCAGGAGGTGGATGTACCTAAAACTGCATTCAGGACTAGGTATGGGCACTATGAGTTTCTTGTTATGCCCTTTGGATTGACAAATGCCCCTGCGGTGTTTATGGATCTGATGAACAGGATATTTCATGAGCTTCTGGACAAATGTGTGGTCGTCTTCATTGATGATATTCTGATCTACTCCAAGAATGCGCAAGATCACTCTCAGGATTTGCGCAAGGTGCTGGAGATTTTGCGGCTGAAGCAGCTGTATGCTAAGGCCAGCAAATGTGAGTTCTGGCTATATCAGATTGGCTTTCTGGGGCACATTATTTCTGGCCAGGGTATGTCTGTGGATCCAGTGAAGGTGGAGGCCATTCTTCACTGGGGAAGACCAACTACAGCGACTGAGGTCAGAAGTTTTCTGGGCTTAGCTGGATACTACCGCCGCTTTGTGGAGGGTTTTTCCAAGCTAGCTGGTCCTCTGACTAAGCTAACTAGAAAGAATTTGAAGTTTGAGTGGTCTGATGATTGTGAGTTTAGTTTTCAAGAACTGAAAAGGAGACTGACCAGTGCTCCTATCCTCATCATTCCCTGTGATGGAGAAAAGTTCACTGTGTACACTGATGCCTCTGGTAAGGGTCTGGGTGCTGTACTGATGCAGCAAGGAAAGGTAGTTGCTTATGCTTCAAGGCAACTCAAAGACTATGAGGTAAACTACCCCACTCATGATCTGGAGTTGGCAGCTGTAGTTTTTGCCTTGAAGATCTGGAGGCACTATCTGTTTGGACAGACATTTGAATTGTTTACAGATCACCAGAGCTTGAAGTATATCTTCACTTAGAAAGAGCTGAATATGAGACAGAGGCGATGGCTTGAATTGATAAAGGATTATGACTTCACCATCCAATATCAGTCTGGTAAAGCCAATGTGGTGGCTGATGCTCTTAGTCGGTATCCTGTGACTCAGATAGCTGCACTGCGAGTACAGGAGTGGCGACTATTGCAGGAGTTCAGTGACATGCATCTGAGTGTGACTTCGGGTGAGAGAGGCGGTCTTCTAGCTTCTCTCAGGGTTCAGTCAGACTTACTGCAGAGACTGAGATCAGGGCAGCAGTCAGATCCGGATATTTTACGGTGGAAAGAGAGGTCTGAGCAAGGCTGGGTTGAGAATTTCAGTATGTCGGATGATGGTCTCCTCAGATTCCGTGGAAGGGTCTATGTCCCTGAGGACCCTGAGTTGAGAAATGAAATTCTTAAGGAAAGCCATTGCACTAAGTATACCGTTCATCCTGGTAGTACCAAGATGTATCAGGATCTGAAAAAGACTTTCTGGTGGCATGGTATGAAGAAGGATGTGCATTTGTTTGTGTCCAGATGTTTGACTTGCCAAACCGTGAAGGCTGAGCATCAGAGGCCGGGCGGTTTGATGCAGTCTCTCCCTATTCCTCAGTGGAAGTGGGAGCATATCAGTATGGACTTTGTGTGTGGACTGCCCAATACCAGAAGGAATCATGATGCCGTATGGGTGATTGTGGACAGACTCACGAAGTCAGCTCACTTCTTACCGATCAAAATGACTTACAGTTTGGATCGGTTAGCAAAACTGTACATCGATGAGATTGTCAGATTGCATGGAGTTCCCTTGGACATTGTCTCTGACCGTGATCCTCGATTTCTGTCCAGGTTTTGGAAGAAATTACAGGAAGATTTGGGAACTAATCTGAGTTTCAGCACTGCATATCATCCTCAATCTGATGGTCAGACAGAGAGGACTATTCAGACACTTGAGGATCTTCTGAGATCTTATGTGGTTGACTGGTCTGTTGAGTGGGATCTGGACTTATCACTGATAGAGTTCACCTACAACAATAGCTTTCACTCTAGCATACAGATGGCTCCGTATGAGGCCCTATATGGGAGGAAATGCAGAACACCAATATGCTGGGAGGAAACTGGGGACAGAACAGTGCTAAGGTCTGATGCTGTTCAGGAAGCCACTGAGAAGATTAGAGAAATTTAGAGAAAGATGAAGATTGCTCAGGATAGACAGAAGAGTTATGCTGATGTGAGGCGGCGTCCTCTTGAGTTTTTGGTGGGAGAGCATGTTTTCCTAAAGGTCTCACCTATGAAAGGGGTGATGAGATTTGGGAAGAGGGGAAAATTGAGTCCCCGGTACATTGGTCCCTTTGATATCATTGAGAGGGTTGGACCTGTGGCATACCGACTTGCTCTGCCCCCATCACTGGAACACCTCCATAATGTGTTCCATGTATCTGCACTCAGAAAATATTGTTCTGATCCTTCTCATGTTCTAGAGTTGGAACCTCTTCAGCTTGAAGAGAACATGACTTTTGTGGTGAAACCTCTCAGAATTGAAGATAGAAAAGAGAAGGTGCTGAGAAATAAGGTTATTCCACTTGTGAAAGTCATCTGGGGAAATCAGTTTGTTGAAGAAGCCTCTTGGGAGGTTGAAGCAGATATGAGAAAGGAGCATCCTCACCTGTTCAGTGACGGGCTTGGTCAGCTTTAGAGGACTAAAGCTCTATAAGGGGGGGAGGATGTAATGCCCTCGAGTTTCTGAATTACGATTTAAGGTTAGAAATTCTGTTTCTGTATTTTTATCTGTTAAAGTTTTGGGATTTTTGCCTAATTGTAGGACTTTTTCCTACAGGGCAAAAATAATTATTTTGGTTGGGGCTTCGAACCCTCAACCTTGACTCTTTGCTCCTGGAATTCTTCCACCATGGTGGCGCATATTTCTGTGTTATTGGAGTGGCGCATGGTGGTTAAGCCCAGGTGAGCCCTTAAAACCGATTTTCACTTAAGTTAACTGGGTTATTGGATCTTGGATCCGTTTGGAGTGGGAGAAAAAGAGAAATATCGTGAGAGCTCCTCTCCCTCACGATTTTTGTTGTTTTCTTGCCCTAGCCGCCTGTGGTTGTCGCCCCTTACTGTGTTTGGCGCCTCCTGCAAATTTCTGACGCTGGTGGTGGCAGACTGGTGGTGGACGAAGTTCCTGGAGATCCCTGACCCTCTGTTGTGGCGTTTTTTTTTCTGTGGGCGATTTTCGGTGAGTAATTCGATCCTAAGGAGTCTAATCCTATTTGCAATAATTATCTGTATGAACCAAAAATCTGCAAGTAGATCCTGTGTTTTTCTATTCTATAGGTCGGATCTGAATATGCATGATGATTCAGAAATTTTGTCTTGCTGAAAATTGTAGTCGCCAATCTGACCTTACTGTGCTTTAACCTTAATATCTCATGATCTATAGATCCAAATCACACGAAACAAATTTTGTATGAAACTAGATTCGCTCAGCTTTGATTCTTATGTAATATCGACCACATCTGAACTATATTCGTGTTGCAATCGGCATTGTTATATAACTTACGAAATCTGTTTTTCTGAAAATCTAGAATCTTGACCCTTTTGTGTTCGAACTCTCGTATCTCCCTAGGTATAGCTCGAAATCCTGTGAAACCAGTTTTATTAGACCGTAGGCTTGAAGAGATTCATTTTGACTCCCATAACGCCTATTTTCGATTAGTTATTGGATCTGAAATATATGTCGTAATTCTGATATATGAATCTGTTTTCTTGAAATCTGAAATTCTGACCCACCTATGTTCGAACCCTTATATCTTCCTGCCTACAATTCGAAATTTTGCGAAACCAGTTTTATTGGAAACTAGATTCAGAGAGCTTCATTTTGAATATAATATTGACTAGCTTTGGTTCGAAATTGGACCAAAAATATATGTTGCAATCTGACAATATAAATCTGCTATGTTTTGGTTAGACGAATATTCCATTGTGAGAAAACTTTAGCCTGTATGGTTTAATCTCTTAAATTGTGGTCTGTAGTTCTTCTAAAATTTATTTGCTTGATGAGAAATTTTAGAGAAAACAAAATTGGGGATTTAACTAAGAACTTAGGAATTTTCGAAAATCATGGTTCGAGCCAATTTTGGGGCTTTTGTCAATTTTCTTCACGAACGTGTAATTAAAATTATCTGTAGTGGTGGACTGAAATTATTTACATGAAATTTGTACGTTCTGTTAAGGTTCTGTAACTGGCGCCCCTTACAGTAATTTTATAGCTCACGGTTTTAGGAATTTTGAGGAAATTATTTCATGAATAGTTTCTGTTCTATGTTTAATTGTTTGTTATGTGAATATTTTCTGTTCTGTTTATATGTTGTGAATTTTCTGAAAACTTTGAATGTGTTATAACCTTTGTGAGAACATAGACTGGTCTGACATGAATTAAGGATAGTTGCATGAAATCTAAGGAATTCACTCATATATTACTTCTGGTTGATGGTAAAAATTATGAAGTGTGTTCAGCTTTGATTTTCTGCAAATTGTAATTTGTTAAGGACTGGATATTGGGGTGTGTCATTTTCTGGTTTGTCAGACTTTGGGCATGATGTAAGAATTAAGTAGTGGTTGGTCCTACTCCTCCGTTTCAGTATAATCTGTTCTGTAAAATTATGCCCTAGTGTAGCACTCTTCTGTGTTCTTACCCTCCTTCTGTGGCGCTGTAATGGTGCTGATAGTCTACTACGACCCTTGAGACACTATTTCTGTTCCGTTATAGGTATTGGAGGCCAGAGTGCCACGTCCTGACAAGACGGGGGCCACCCACTGATACCTCCTCTACCATTCTGTTCTGGGTATTGGAGACCAGAGTACCACGTCCTGACAAGACGGGGGCCACCCACTGATACCTCCTCTACCATTCTGTTCTGGGTTTTGGAGGCCAGAGTGCCACGTCCTGACAAGACGGGGGCCACCCACTGATACCTCCTCTACCATTCTGTTCTGGGTATTGGAGACCAGAGTGCCACGTCCTGACAAGACGGGGGCCACCCACTGATACCTCCTCTACCATTCTGTTCTGGGTTTTGGAGGCCAGAGTGCCACGTCCTGACAAGACGGGGGCCACCCACTGATACCTCCTCTACCATTCTGTTTCTGATATGCATGCATGTCTCGTCCTCGGCAGAGGTGGGGTCAGACCTTCTGTGGTCATCAGGCCTTCTGTGGCCTTTCTGTTTCCGATGTTGACTATCCGTTTGGATTCTGAAAATTCTGATTTTTTGTCTGTCAGTTCTGATTTCTGCAGTTCTGTTTCGATCTGTATTATAGATACGTTAGGCAGTGTGTTTAGTAGGGAGGGGTTGGTATACTTATATCCTACTTCATGCTTGATGCCTAATGTTATAAGTATCTGTATTTGATTATGTTTTGTTTCTGATATGAGTGTGCATGTTAAGTTGATTTATCTTATCTGTTACAAAAATGTATTTCAACTTATGCATGATATTTTTGATGTGTACTATGGATGGCTTTTAGTGTCTTTTACTCACTGAGCTTTTTAGCTCACCCCCGTTGTTTAAATATTTTCAGGTGAGACATTGGGACAGTAATCGCTACAGCTAATTCACGAATTTACTATGATGCTAATGTTTTATTTAATTTCTAAGAGTTGTCTTCTAAAAAAATCTGTCAGGCCTGCGTGCCTAACTTAATTATATGATACGTTTTATTTCCTGAGGGCTTATGCCTGTTTTTAGGATATTATATTATAGTTGTCTCGTTTTAATTGTTAGATACGAGTTTTGGATTCGTGAGATTTGAAATTATTCTTATTCTGAAATGTCCGATTTGAGAGTTATTGTTCTTATTCCGCAATATATCTGAATTTGTGTTTTCCACATATGTGTAGTGTGGACATCTGTTTTATTTCAGGATATGCGTGTCTGTGCAGCAGTAAATTATTATACTTGCTGTCGGATTTTCTGGATTTCTGGATTTCTATTTCCTAGTAAATCGATCCTATTCAGTTCTGTGCGGTTTTCAGTTCCGTAGTAATGTCCTTCGATGCCGCTTTCTTCTTGTGTTTTAATGGAAGAGTAAAAATTTTTGAAACCCCGTATTTTACTTGTATGCGTGTGGGGTGTGATTCTGAGGGATGTTACAGTAAATAGAAAGCACAATGATCTTATGTGGTAAACGCCCATTAAGCCTAAGTAAAACCCTAGTTTTACACAAGTCTTCACTTGAGCTCTTCATGGGTCTTTTGCACTTCATCTGGCCCAGCCCGGGCCCAAGCGCCCTCTGCAGCTCAGATGCGCCCACCAGGTAGCATGCGCCTGTACTAGAGTCGAACTCTAGGCCTCCCACTGGTGAAGCTACTTGCTGCATGCGCCTCTGCCATGTATGCTCTGTGCTCATGTCTGATTAATTTACATTTAATCTATCTAGACATGATTTGACTCGCAGGTCAATTACACATTAACATAAATTGAAATGTGATTCGCAGATCACAAAAATAATTTACAATTAATTAATCCAGGCACGCAGGCCCCAGCACAGCATACAAATAGGGCAGCCCACATAAGATGAAATAGACATGCAATCAGGTTAAACAAACAACATGTGATCCAAACAGGAAAGTAAAATTTTTGAAAAACCCCATGGTATCAATTTTATTTCCTTATGTGCCCTACTACCTTACAACGGTCCATTAATAGGGATCCACTCATCAGACCAAGTCAGACCCACTGCCCTTGCATGCACCAAGTCATAACTGACTTGCGTCGACCTCATGGTCAACAATGCATGCCTTAAGGGCTGAACGTCCCACATGATTTCTGGCACGCGGGTGTGACCCCGGGCCTTAATCATGATCGTTCACTGGTTGCCTCAATCAGACATCGCTACACGCCCTTCTGCAGTCGACCTATAGCCACCTCATGCTTGCGTATAGGTGCTATCTGGTCGACCCATCTAGGCTGTCAGATGGTCTGATCAGGCTGTTGGGTCCAGACTAGACTGACGACTTCAACCCTAGTAACTCGTCTAAGTATTTCAAGTAGGCGTTTATAGATCTAAGTGGATGGCGCGCAAGATGTTAAGTTTTTGGTAAAAACAACTTTCAACATGCGCCAACATACATCATGCGCAACAATAAGTAAAACCCAAAATATATCTAAAGTCTAGCATGTATTTTCACATGATGATTTGGCTTAGATCTACTTATAAACCAAGCATGGATCACACAAAGAAGCAATCATATAGATCATACCAGAACACATGCTCTGATACCAATTGAAAAGGGGGGTGAAACCCTAAACGCATGCACTTCTAAAATTTTGCATGGGCGGAAATAAGGATTTCATGAAGATCGCATGTGGCATGAACATATGATCAACTTAATGTCTGCAAAGATCAAGTTGTGATCTTACCATTGCCATTGGTCGGAAGGCGACTTGGAAGCAAGAGGGCGATGCGGCTCTCCTCCAAAGTGGACGCACACAAGATGGCGATGGCTTCCTCCCTTGGCGTGAACCTTGTGCTAGCAAAGCTCTTCAAGGTGTCCTTGATGCGTGAAGGAGATGAGATGATTTCTTTCCTTGGCTGGCCGAATCCCTCCTTCAACACTCGTGGAGGCGAGTCACACGAGAGGAAGAGCAAGAGAGAGGCGAGAGTCTTCGAACGTGGAGGCGTCTTCAATTTGGAAAACCGATTTCCAAATATATTAAGCGCTCATGCGTTCAAGCGTTCACTCCAAGTGAACCGTTCGCAACTCCTTCTCCCTTTGAACCATGAGCTCATATGTCACATCCCGTTATCTTAACCCCAAACAAGCAACACAAGTCATAGAGAAACAGGATGTTATCATACAAGATCGATTCACATGCTAGGTAAAACCAAGTTCAAGAAAACACGATCTGAAAATTTTCGAGAAATCCATACAAAAATCTCCACGAATCATAATTTCACAAATGTACCTGCCACCACGCAATACTTGCACTAGACATATGCAAGTCAACAGTTATATCAAAACCACATAAAATCCGTAAAATCCATAAATCACATAAAGGTACCTGCCACCAGGCAATACTTGCACTAGACATATGCAAGTTCACATTTATATCAAATCCGATTGCAAAAATACCAATCGACTCAAAATGAGAACCAAAGTCACAATATCGATTTTATAAGTTCATAACTAACATCAATGATACCAAACACCGAAACCAGGCCAAAGCCTGCGGTGACACAAAAATCAAAATCTTAAAACTGCCACAACCGGCAACACAAGTTCACATAGTTCACATAGTTCGCATAGTTCGGCCACAACCGGCCCCAGATAATTAAGCACAAAAGTCTTATCACAACATCCATATAAAATGCTAACTGGTACTGCGCCCCTGCTCTACACCTGAAAATATTGAGGGGTGAGCTACACAGCCCAGTGAGTGTATAGTCTCAATCGACCATCCATAGCATACAATCAAAGATACATGCAGATTATTTTAAAAACATTTAGCAGAACATCATGTTAACATATAACAAAAACAAAGAACAGAACTCAAAAAAAAAAAAATAGATGTACAGACATCACACACTTGTCACCACAGAGTAACCAAGGTTCTAGAGTCATACTCTAAACCAACTAAACACACCAACCACTTAATTGACCTAGTTGTCCAGCATAATCAATAGTGACCATTATGGTCCAACCCGGCTTTGGCCTAAGCACTGGGAGAAGCCTGCAAATCACATGCAACATAAACATGGACAGTGTGTAGACTCAAGAGGTAATCCCCACCCGGTCAAGATGTGATACCTTGATCTACACCACCCCATAACACAAAAATCTAAGCGTCTAAGAGTGATGATATCAAGAGGTGGCCCCTGTCCGACCAAGACATGGCACTTTGCATCACACTCGTTCTCCCAAAGGGTTCCTTAACTGGACAACCACTAGACACATCTTATATCTTATTTCATAAAAGTGGACTCCTAAGCGTAGACCAGACTCTAGGATAGTCATTTTCATCACAAGAATCACAACAGGCAGGCTGAACATCAACCCCCTCACATATCACAATATACAGGGCTGAAATCTCAAACCCTTAACATATCACATATAGACTATCCCCTTGAGTACACGGTTACACTTAGCCTTAGTCCTATCCATAATGGGTACACAGACCACAACACATAACATTCGAAACCACATATAACCACATAATGTAGTGTAGTGTCCTTAGGTTTCATGCTGATCAGTTTAGTATAACCTTGCTAAGTTATCACCCAAGTTTCTCAAACAAGGATACATGGTCATAGATATATATAAACGTGCTGCACATAGAGAAGTTTCCAAGCAATCAAATTTATCATCTAGCACAACCAAGTGGATAGAATTCGATTAAGACACCCCACCCACCTCTTATCTTGAACCGTGAACACCAAGGTGAAGAAAACGCCACCAAGCACCAAAGGATGCCGGCCAAGGGAAAAGGAAGAAGAAGAAGAATTTCGTCCAAGACCCCAAAGAATCGCCCAAGCCTTCAAGCCACCGCCCCTAGTTCAAAGTTTAAGTCATGCAAGAAAACTTATCCAAAAATTTCGTAAAAATAGTCATTACATCCCTCATGATCCCTAGATTCGTAATTTCAAGTTTTCCCCAATTTTAACTAGAAAATTTACCGAATTACCCCTTGGTCAATTTCAGTCAACAGAAACTTTTATTTCTAAAAATTCCCAAAAAAATACAGTAGAGCCCTCATATACCTAATTTCATGAATATCAGGTTTTCCCCAATTTTTACCCATGCATTTGGGCGAAACTTCATGAAGAAGGGTCGAAATTCTCATTCAAACCCTAACCTTCATGCAATTGAAAAACTAAAGCTACATACATGCTTAAACAAGGTCTAATTGATGATTAGAAGCCTTAAAAAATGAAAAGCCCTAATTGTCATGCAACCTAGGGTTTCGAATTTTAGGGAAAAGCAAAGAAAACGTATGCAACTTGCAATCAAGGTTCATGTCATGTTTCTAGGCATCAAACTTCTCTAAAACAAACAATACTTCCAATAGGCGTGAACAAGGTGAAGGAGAAAAATCCACTCACCTCAAACTAGGGTTCTTCCTCCAAGCCACTCACTCTCACGCTTCCCCTCACGCCACCACGTCGCCGGAACACACCCAAAAGCCGCCGGAAAAGTTGCCTCCACCTCTACTTGCCGCCGGCCACCAGAAGAGGAGAAGGAAGAAGGAAGAAGCCGCCACCCTCTCCTTAAGAACAATCGTGAGCAAGAGGGAAACGTGTGAACATGGATCCCTCAACGATTTCTTTCGTTTTGCCCACTAAGCCTCCCAAGAATCCAACCCAATAGCAACATAAGTGGAAGATCCAATAACCCTTTTAGCATAAGTTATTTTCCACCTCACCTTTAACAAGAGCTCTTACCCTTTTCTAATAGAAAGACACCACTAGCCTAGTGGTGTGCAGCACACACTCTACGCCTTAAGTCGCGGGTTCGAACCCTCTCCGCTGAAGGTTCCCTTAGACAAGGGGGGGGGGGGCGAAACCCTAATAGGCGCATCTTGGAGGATTTAAAGCAGCGGAGAGGGTTTCTAGATCTATTGCATGCTATATGATCAACAAAAACATTCTATAGAAAGAATGAGATTCATACCGATGCCATTTCTAGATGGCGACTTGGAAGCAGAAAGCGATGTGGCTTTCCTCCAGAGGTGACGCACACAAGATGAGTCTTGGCTCCTCCTTGTCGCCCCTTGTGCTAGCAAGGATCATCCAAGTATCCTGATCGAATGAAAGGGATGAGATCTTCTTGGCGATTTCTTCCTTCTCCTTTGCGTTCACCTTCTTCACCACACGAGAGAGAGCTTGTGTCGACTCGTGGAGAGGCGAAGAGAGAAGAGGCGTGAAGAGAAAAACGTGAGGCGTGGTCACGTTTAGAGAAGTGCTCGCTAAAAATAGCATGCCACTTCTCAATATGCGATCATGGGTCTACCCCAATCGCAAACCTCTTATCTCATGAACCATCCGCTCACTTAATGAGCTGGTTCAATTCGGTTCGGTTCAAGAACCAATCAAGCCAAGCGATCCAGTCTAGATCATGATTAAACCCTAAGGCTCCAGATCTAACCGTTGATCTCTTGATGCTTCTGATCTCACCGATCTAGCATCCATTCTCTCGATCGAAGCTTACCGATCTCAAGCCCTAATCAATCAAACATGATCAGACCAGATCTCACTTACAATCAGAGATTAAATCCCTTTAAACTGAACCTGAATAATTCAGTCTACACGATCTGACTTAAGTAAGCCATATCATCAAATTGTGCGACCCTGAGGGTTTCCTTTAAATGTCGGTAACGATAACTTACGTTATCACGATCAGTGAGGGGTATCTAGCAACACATCACTGTCTCCCGATATAAAGGAAAGAGTCTTCCAAGACTACACCCAAACCACGGCACAAGTGTGAATCAACTTCACCAGGCATGCAAATATCCTTTGCCACTGGACGTTCTTATTGGACAAGCATGTCAAGCTTGTAGCTCCAATATGATGAGCATGATTAGATCAGATGAACATAGTTACCTGGGTATGGCCATACACTATTCTCAATCATCTCATTCAGGGGGGCCCCTTTAGAACATCTCACTCCTTAAACAAGGAGACGGCAATCCTTTATCTATCACTAGTGCCCTAACCTGATTCAAGCTCACCATCCAAGATAGTCTATAATCATTATGTTTCAAATGATATTGAACTAACTCAAAACAATGACAATCATCATTTAGAAACACAAGTGATCTCAAGTCAGAGGACATGTGCCACTTGTTGCAATCAAGGATTATTCACATTGTGACAACCAATTGAATATCCTAGTAGGGTCTGTCCAGTACATCCAATGTACCCATGAGTCTACCTCTTATTCCATGCTCGAAGCATCCTATAAGATTAGAGCACATATTAGTCTCAATCATATCAAGGCTGTCTCATGTTCACCAAGATATATCGACTAAGGACTTTATAGCATGTCAGCCCAGCTGAACAGCTTTGAGACATTATTCAGAAGTACAATTATTGCAGCAGATAACGTAACAAACTGAATAACAACCATGCCTTTATAAACATAAGAGTTTATTACATGATACTGTTACAATCCCAAGGCCTCAAACATTAGCCTTAAGGGCATACCCCAACAATCTCCCACTTGCACTTAATCTAATGGTTGAGAAATCTCAAACCCATATTATTACAGTGCTTCTCATGCTTCTGCTGCGCCAGAGGCTTAGTAAGCGGGTCTGCCAGATTGTCATCTGTATGAACCTTGCAGACTTTGATCTCGCCACGATCTATGATCTCCCTGATCAAGTGAAACCGTCTCTGTATGTGCTTGGACTTCTGGTGCGACCGTGGTTCCTTTACTTGTGCGATTGCTCCAGTGTTATCACAGAAGATAACCAAAGGATCTACACTCGAAGGAACAACACCAAGTTCTCTCACGAACTTAAGAATCCACACTGCCTCCTTGGATGCTTCCGAGGCTGCAACATACTCGGCTTCTGTTGTGGAATCAGCAACAGTTGACTGTTTGAAACTCTTCCACACCACTGCTCCTCCATTCAAGCTAAATACATAGCCTGATTGCGATCGGAAATCATCCTGGTCAGACTGGAATGAAGCGTCAGTATATCCTTCAATACTGAGTTCTTCCTAACCACCATATATCAAGAACATATCTTTGGTCCTCCGCAGATATTTTAAGATGTTCTTGACTGCAATCCAGTGCGCCATACCTGGATTACTTTGGAACCGACTGGTCACGCTTAACCCGTAAGCGACGTCTGGGCGAGTACACAACATCGCATACATAATGGATCCAATAGCCGAAGCATAAGGCGTGTTGTCCATTTCATCTTTCTCAGTCTGTGTTTGTGGACACTGACTCTTCGAAAGATTCAGACCATGTCTGACTGGAAGATATCCTCTTTTAGAATTCTCTAAATGAAATCTCTCCAGGACTTTATCGATGTAAGTACTCTGGCACAGCCCGAGAAGCCTCTTAGATCTATCCCTGTAGATCTTCACACCTAATACATAGGCTGCTTCTCCTAGATCTTTCATCTGGAAACATTTCCTTAGCCATGCCTTAACCGCATGCATTTCAGGAATGTCATTTCCAATGATCAAGATATCATCGACGTAGAGGACTAGGAAAGTAATCACGCTCCCACTAAACCTCTTATATACACACGGGTCATCCTCGTTCTTGATGAAACCAAATTCACTGATTGATTCATCAAAACGAATATTCCAGCTTCTAGATGCTTGTTTAAGTCCATAAATAGACTTCTTTAACTTGCATATCTTATGACGATCTGATGGATTAGTGAAACCTTCTGGTTGTGTCATATACACATCCTCATCCAGATTTCCATTAAGGAAAGCTGTCTTCACATCCATTTGCCAAATCTCATAATCATAATATGCTGCTATCGCGAAAAGAATCCGAATAGACTTAAACATAGCTACAGGTGAGAAAGTTTCATCATAATCTATCCCGTAGATTTGTTTGAAACCTTTCGCAACTAGCCTGCCTTTATAGGTAACCATGTTACCATCCATGTCAATCTTCTTCTTGAAGATCCATTTACAGCCTATAGGGATAACTCCCGGAGGCGGATCAACCAAATCCCAGACTTGGTTATCTGACATGGAGTCCATCTCGGCGCGCATAGCTTCAAGCCATCTCGCTGACTCCGGTCCACTGACCGCATCCGCATAAGTGAGGGGTTCATCATTATCAATGATGTAGACTCCGTCATAGCTCTCAGGCTGTCGACGGATCCTTCCCGATTTTCGCGGTTCCCGTGATATCTGAGCCTCAGGTTGTTCAATAACCTGCTCTACCGGCTCAGGCTCATCCAACTGTGCTTGAGCACTTTGTCCTTCCTCTAGATTCTCATCCAGCTTTATTTCTCTCCCACTGGCCTCTTGCAGAAGAAACTCCTTCTCAAGAAATATGACCGTTCGAGCAACAAACACCTTGTTCTCTTTGGGATCGTAGAAATAATAACCCTTAGTTTCCTTAGGGTAACCGACAAAGATACATTTGTCAGATCTGCTCTCTAGTTTCCCAGAGGCGAGCTTTTTGACATAAGCCTCGCAGCCCCAGATCCTGATAAATGTCAAGCTCGGCTGTTTCCCATACCATAACTCATATGGCGTCTTAGAAACTGCCTTGGATGGCACTCGGTTTAGTACCTTTGCAGCTGTTTCCAGTGCAAAACCCCAAAAGGAATATGGAAGAGTAGCCTGACTCATCATAGAACGAACCATATCAAGTAACGTTCTATTTCTCCTCTCGGACACACCATTCCATTGCGGTGTTCCTGGCGGAGTGAGCTGTGAGATAATCCCACACTCCTTCAGATAGTCAGTAAACTCTCGACTTAGTGTTGGGGTATGCCCTTAAGGCTAATGTTTGAGGCCTGTGGGAATGTATCTGTATCATGTAATAAACTGTTATGTTTATAAAGGCATGGTTGTTATTCAGTTAGCTACATTGTCTGCTGCAATATATGTTCTTCTGAATAATGTCTCAAAGCTGTTCAGCTAGGCTGACATGCAGTTAAGTCCTTAGTCGATGTATCTTGGTGAACATGAGACAGCCTTGATATGGTTAAGACTAATATGTGTTCTAATCTTATAGGATGCTTCGAGCATGGAATAAGATGTAGACTCATGGGTACATTGGATGTACTGGACAGACCCTACTAGGATGTTCAATTGTTTGTCACAATGTGAATATTCCTTGTATATGACAAGTGGCACATTTCCTCTGACTTGAGATCACTTGTGTTTTCTAAATGATGATTGTCATTATTTTGAGGTAGTTCAATATCATTTGAAACATAATGATTATAGACTATCTTGGATGATGAGCTTGAGTCAGGTTAGGGCACTAGTGATAGACATAGGATTGCCGTCTCCTTGTTTAAGGAGTGTGATGTTCTAAAGGGGCCCCCTGGATGAGATGATTGAGAAAAGAGTATGGCCATACCCAGGTGACAGTGTTCATCTGATCTAATCATGCTCATCATATTGGAGCTACAAGCTTGACACGCTTGTCCAATAAGAACATCCAGTGGCAAAGGAAATATGCATGCCTTGTGAATTGATTCACACTTGTGCTATGGTTTGGGTGTAGTCTTGGAAGACTCTTTCCTTTATATCGGGAGACAGTGATGTGTTGCTAGATACCCCTCACTGATCGTGATGACGTCAGTTATCGTTACCGACATTTAAAGGAAACCCTTAGGGTCGCACAATTTGATGATATGGCTTACTTAAGTCAGATCGTGTGGACTGAATTGTTTGGGTTCAGTTTAATGGGATTTAATCTCTGATTGTGAGTGAGATCTAGTCTGATCATGTTTGATTGATTAGGGCTTGAGATCGGTAAGCTTCGATCGAGAGAATGGTTGCTAGATCGGACAGATCAGAAGCACCAAGAGATCGACGGTTAGATCGGGAACCTTAGGGTTTATTTAAGATCTAGACTAGATCATTGGCTTGATTGGTTCTTAAACCGAACCAATGTGAACCGGCTCATGAAATGAGCGCATGGTTCAAGGCTTGGTGAATTGTTCACTTGACGTGAACATTGAAGCGAGAGTGGTGACTATTTTTAGTAACCATGATCTCCACTTGGAGACCACTCTCACGTTCGAATAGGGCTTTCTATTCTCGCCTATCCATCTCTTCCTCTCTAGTCTCTTGTGGTGTGTGGCGACGCTTGGAGTTTAGAGGAGGATTCGGCCAAGAGAGATCAAGGTCTTCATCCCTCACAATTCGATAAAAGACACTTTGGACCCTTGCTAGCACAAGGAGCGACAAAGAGTTTGCCATCATCCTCTTGTGTGCGATTCCCTTTGGAGAAGAGGCAATCGACTCTTTGCTTCCAAGGCAACATCTAGGCTATTGCGATGGTATGAATGTTTTTCATTAATCTTTACTAGCCCCTTTTCGAGTTGATCATTTAACATGCGAGTTGATCCTATAACCCTAGCTTCCGCAAGATGAATATAGTATGCGCTAATCACTTTAGGGTTTTGCTCCCCCTTGAAGGGGACTCTTCAATTGGTATCAGAGGCAGTTGAACGCATGTTTAAATGATTGCTTTGATTTGTGATCCATGAATGCCGATGTATGCTTAGATCTATAACATGCGTAAATTCACATGTTAAATTATATCATGCCGAAACTTGTTTTTGTTTCATTTGCGCATGTATGTTGTATGTTGGCGCATCTTAGTTTTTATAAAAACTTGAATACTTGCGCGACTAACTATAGATCTAAAGCCTTGCATTAAACCCTTAGACGGGTTATTAGGGTTGAAGTCACCCCTAAGTTAGATCCAAAAGGTTTGATCAGATCATCTGACAGCCTGGATGGGTCGACCACATAGCACCTTGGCGCAAGCCAGAGGTGGCTAAAGGTCGACTGCAGACAGGCGTGTAGCGATGTCTGATTGAGACGACTAATGAACGCACCTGAGTTAGGCCCGGGGTCACACCCGCTTGCCAGACCTCAGTGTGGTAGTTCAGCCCTGGCGCATGCATGGTTGACCTTTTAGGTCGACGCAAGTCAGTTATGACTTGGTGCATGCAAGGGCAGTGGATCTGACTAGGTTGGATGAGTGGATCCCTAGTAATGGACCGTTGTAAGGTTGTAGGGCAAATAAGGAAAAATTAAAATTGATCCCATGGGGTTTTTCGAAAATTTTAATTTTTATGATGGATCACATGATTGCTGATTGGATGCATATGTTTGTCTATTTAGTCTTATGTGGGCTGCCCATATTAATTGTGTGCTGTGCTGGGGCCTGCGTGCCTGGGATTTAAAATTGTTGTAAATTAATTATTGTGATCTGCGCATCACATTGCTTTAATTTATAAAATGTAATTGACCTGCGTGTCAATCTTGTCTAGATAGTTAAATTTGTAATTTAATTAGACAAGAGCACAGAGCACACTTGGCAGAGGCGCATGCAGCAGTGGCTTGACCAGGTGGGAGGTCTAGGGTTCGACCCTAGGACCTGGCGCATTTTCTTGGTGGGCGCACCAGAGCTGCAATTGGCGCTTGGGCCCTGGTATGGGCCAGATGAGCAGCAAAAGACCCATGAAGAGCAAGTGAAGACTTAAACTAGGTTAAGGTCTTCTAGGGCTATGGGCTTTTACCACATAAGAACCATGCTTTCTTTTATTGCTTATATAAATAGAACAGCATGTTTTAATTTATCTTCTGCTATCACCATAGGAATTGTATGATAGTGAAGAAGATAAAAGACCGTTAAAATCCAACGCTAAAATATCAAGCTCGTAAGCCTTCTGACGCGAAACCTCACTGTTCTGATAATCGTTGGAGCCGTGTTGTACCCACTCAGTGGGCACGTCCATCTATCTTCAGACGGTGTGGGATTACACCTGTGTGTTACAGAGTAGGGATTTATCCCTTCTCGTTGCTCAGCATAGCACATGGTGGTCCAGGGAGTAGGTCGGGTCAGCTTGACCGTGTAGGCTACATATGTGGCGCATATGGTAGCACATGGAAGCAGCCATCTGTGGGGTCAGAGACTGTGTTGTACCAACTCAGTTGGCACAGTCTGCTGGACTGCCCAGATGAAGGGGAATCGCACGGGTTGGCGATCGGCAGGGACTGCCTACCGGAGATTAGTGCTTGTACTCTCTGTGCATCTTATCTCGCCTGAGCGGGACGCGGAGACCAAGTACGAAATCTGGATCCCATCTCACTAAAAGAGTTCTACTCTTTCGGGCTGTTTTGTTGGATTTTTCAAGCCAGATAAAATAGTGAGAAAAAGAATCTTTCTTAAGTCCTGATTGATTCTTAACATTGATACTGACCTTGCTGTTCTTGCATTGTTGTAGATACCTGCAGCAACGAACACCATGAACTTCAATGTGCGATCCCTACTGGAAAGGGAGAAGTTTGGTGGGCCGAACTTCTCTGACTGGTTTGGACACCTTAAGATCGTTCTTAAGGCAGAGAGGAAACTGTATGTCCTCGAGACGGCGATACCGCCGCAGCCCGCTCCGAACGCCGCAAGGGCGGTTCGGGAAGCCTATGAAAAGCACGTCAATGATAGCATTGATGTCGCTTGCCTGATGCTAGCGTCTATGACGCCACCGCTGCAGCGTCAGCATGAGGATATGTCTGCTATAGACATGATAGCAAACCTCAAGATGTTGTATGCTGCACAGGCGAGGACAGAGCGCTACAATTTGACGAAGCTCTTCTTTCAGAGCAAACTGGCTGAAGGGAGCCCAGTGGGAGCTCACGTGCTCAAGATGATTGGGCACAAGGAGGCTCTAGAGAAACTGGGGCATACCATCAACCAGGAGCTTGCTGTGGATATTATTCTACAGTCTCTCCCGCCTTCATTCGACGCGTTCATTATTAACTTTAATATGAACAAAATCGATTGTACTCCGGCAGAGCTGCTGAATATGCTCCTCACTACTGAGGAGACTCTGAAGGGAAAGCCTTCGACCTCTGTCTTAATGCTTCCTTCTAGGAACAAGAAGAAGGGGAAGAAGGGCAAGGCCCCTGTCAAGAATTACAGCAAGGCTCTGAAGCAGAAGGTGAAGCGGTCTAAGGAATACAGGTGTTTCCACTGTGGCCAGCTGGGTCACTGGAAAAAGGACTGTAAAGCGCTCCAAGGAGATAAGAGGGGAAGCTTCGCTTCTGGCTCAGGTATATTCGTGACTGAGGTCATGTTTTCTTCTTCTATATCATGGGTGTTGGACACTGCATGTGGAGTTCACATTTGTTCAAATGTACAGGAACTCAAGAGAAGAAGGCAGGTGGGACAGCATGAGGTGGACCTACGCGTTGGAAACGGGGCACGGGTTGCTGCTGTTGCTGTAGGAGACTACTTCATTTCTTTACCATCTGGAATTGTATTGGAACTAAACAATTGTTATTTTGTTCCCAGTATTACTAAAAATATTATCTCCATTCCTGCTCTTGTCAGGAAGGGATTTTCCTTTGAATGCAATATTTCAAAGTGTATTTTGTCTTTTGATAATATTGTTTATGCAACTGGTTCAATTAGCAATGGGTTATACATGTTGGACATGGAATGTTCGATACAGCAAATTGATATTAAGAAAGCCAAGAATGCTGATGACAGCACCTTGCTATGGCATAGTCGTTTAGGCCATATTAACAAGAAGCGTATTAAGCGGTTGCATGATCATGGACTGCTGGGATCATTCTCCTATGAGGAGATTGATACATGCAAAGCTTGTTTGATGGGTAAAATGACGAAGTCACCTTTTCCTCACAAAGGTCAAAGGGCTTCAGGTTTACTTGACCTTATACACAGTGATGTGTGTGGGCCATTTAGTAAACATGCCAGAGGTGGCTATCAGTACTTCATTACCTTTACTGATGATTTCAGTAGGTATGGCTATGTCTATCTGATGAGACATAAGAGTGAATCTTTTGACAAGTTCAAAGAGTTCAAGAATGAAGTACAGAATCAGCTAGGCCAAAATATCAAGGCACTTCGCTCAGATCGAGGTGGAGAATACTTGAGTCATACGTTTACTGACTATCTGAAGGAGTGTGGGATTATCTCACAGCTCACTCCGCCAGGAACACCGTAAATGGAATGGTGTGTCCGAGAGGAGAAATAGAACGTTACTTGATATGGTTCGTTCTATGATGAGTCAGGCTTCTTTACCCAACTCCTTTTGGGGTTTTGCACTGGAAACAGCTGCAAAAGTACTAAACCGAGTGCCATCCAAGGCCGTTTCAAAGACGCCATATGAGTTATGGTATGGGAAACAGCCGAGCTTAACATTTATCAGGATCTGGGGCTGCGAGGCTTATGTCAAAAAGCTCGCCTCTGGGAAACTAGAGAGCAGATCTGACAAATGTATCTTTGTCGGTTACCCTAAGGAAACTAAGGGTTATTATTTCTACGATCCCAAAGAGAACAAGGTTTTTGTTGCTCGGACGGCCATATTTCTTGAGAAGGAGTTTCTTCTGCAAGAGGCCAGTGGGAGAGAAATAAAGCTGGATGAGAATCCAGAGGAAGGACAAAGTAGTCAAGCACAGTTGGATGAGCCTGAGCCGGTAGAACAGGTTATTGAACAACCTGAGGCTCAGATATCACGGGAACCGCGAAGATCGGGAAGGATTCGTCGACAGCCTGAGCGCTATGACGGAATCTACATCATTGATCATGATGAACCCCTCACTTATGCGGATGCGGTCAGTGGACCGGAGTCAGCGAGATGGCTTGAAGCTATGCGCGCCGAGATGGACTCCATGTCAGATAACCAAGTTTGGGATTTGGTTGATCCGCCTCCGGGAGTTATCCCTATAGGCTGTAAATGGATCTTCAAGAAGAAGATTGACATGGATGGTAACGTGGTTACCTATAAAGGCAGGCTAGTTGCGAAAGGTTTCAAACAAATCTACGGGATAGATTATGATGAAACTTTCTCACCTGTAGCTATGTTTAAGTCTATTCGGATTCTTTTCGCGATAGCTGCATATTATGATTATGAGATCTGGCAGATGGATGTGAAAACAGCTTTCCTAAATGGAAATCTGGATGAGGATGTGTACATGACACAACCTGAGGGTTTCACTAATCCAGCAGATCGTCATAAGATATGCAAGTTAAAGAAGTCTATTTATGGACTTAAGCAAGCATCAAGAAGCTGGAATATTCGTTTTGATGAATCAGTCACTGATTTTGGTTTCATCAAGAACGAGGATGACCCGTGTGTATATAAGAGGTTTAGTGGGAGCGTGATAACTTTCCTAGTCCTCTACGTCGATGACATCTTGATCATTGGAAATGACATTCCTGAAATGCATGCTGTTAAGGCATGGTTAAGGAAATATTTCCAGATGAAAGATCTAGGAGAAGCAGCCTATGTATTAGGTGTGAAGATCTACAGGGATAGATCTAAGAGGCTTCTCGGGCTGTGCCAGAGTACTTACATCGAAAAGGTCCTGGAGAGATTTCATTTAGAGAATTCTAAACGAGGATATCTTCCAGTCAGACATGGTCTGAGTCTTTCGAAGAGTCAGTGTCCACAAACACAGACTGAGAAAGATGAAATGGACAATACGCCTTATGCTTCGGCTATTGGATCCATTATGTATGCGATGTTGTGTACTCGCCCAGACGTCGCTTACGGGTTAAGCGTGACCAGTCGTTTCCAAAGTAATCCAGGTGTGGCGCACTGGATTGCAGTCAAGAACATTTTAAAATATCTGCGGAGAACCAAAGATATGTTCTTGATATATGGTGGTCAGGAAGAACTCAGTATAGAGGGATATACTGACGCTTCGTTCCAGTCAGACCAGGATGATTTCCGATCGCAATCAGGCTATGTTTTTAGCTTGAATGGAGGTGCAGTGGTGTGGAAGAGTTTCAAACAGTCAACTGTTGCTGATTCCACAACAGAAGCCGAGTATGTTGCAGCCTCGGAAGCATCCAAGGAGGCAGTGTGGATTCGTAAGTTCGTGAGAGAACTTGGTGTCGTTCCTTCGAGTGCAGATCCTTTGGTTATCTTCTGTGATAACACTGGAGCAATCGCACAAGCAAAGGAACCACGGTCGCACCAGAAGTCCAAGCACATACAGAGACGGTTTCATTTGATCAGGGAGATCATAGATCGTGGCGAGATCAAAATCTGCAAGGTTCATACAGATGACAATCTGGCAGACCCGCTTACCAAGCCTCTGGCGCAGCAGAAGCATGAGAAGCACTGTAATAATATGGGTTTGAGATTTCTCAACCATTAGATTAAGTGCAAGTGGGAGATTGTTGGGGTATGCCCTTAAGGCTAATGTTTGAGGCCTGTGGGAATGTATCTGTATCATGTAATAAACTGTTATGTTTATAAAGGCATGGTTGTTATTCAGTTAGCTACATTGTCTGCTGCAATATATGTTCTTCTGAATAATGTCTCAAAGCTGTTCAGCTAGGCTGACATGCAGTTAAGTCCTTAGTCGATGTATCTTGGTGTACATGAGACAGCCTTGATATGGTTAAGACTAATATGTGTTCTAATCTTATAGGATGCTTCGAGCATGGAATAAGATGTAGACTCATGGGTACATTGGATGTACTAGACAGACCCTACTAGGATGTTCAATTGTTTGTCACAATGTGAATATTCCTTGTATATGACAAGTGGCACATTTCCTCTGACTTGAGATCACTTGTGTTTTCTAAATGATGATTGTCATTATTTTGAGGTAGTTCAATATCATTTGAAACATAATGATTATAGACTATCTTGGATGATGAGCTTGAGTCAGGTTAGGGCACTAGTGATAGACATAGGATTGCCGTCTCCTTGTTTAAGGAGTGTGATGTTCTAAAGGGGCCCCCTGGATGAGATGATTGAGAAAAGAGTATGGCCATACCCAGGTGACAGTGTTCATCTGATCTAATCATGCTCATCATATTGGAGCTACAAGCTTGACACGCTTGTCCAATAAGAACATCCAGTGGCAAAGGAAATATGCATGCCTTGTGAATTGATTCACACTTGTGCTATGGTTTGGGTGTAGTCTTGGAAGACTCTTTCCTTTATATCGGGAGACAGTGATGTGTTGCTAGATACCCCTCACTGATCGTGATGACGTCAGTTATCGTTACCGACATTTAAAGGAAACCCTTAGGGTCGCACAATTTGATGATATGGCTTACTTAAGTCAGATCGTGTGGACTGAATTGTTTGGGTTCAGTTTAATGGGATTTAATCTCTGATTGTGAGTGAGATCTAGTCTGATCATGTTTGATTGATTAGGGCTTGAGATCGGTAAGCTTCGATCGAGAGAATGGTTGCTAGATCGGACAGATTAGAAGCACCAAGAGATCGACGGTTAGATCGGGAACCTTAGGGTTTATTTAAGATCTAGACTAGATCATTGGCTTGATTGGTTCTTAAACCGAACCAATGTGAACCGGCTCATGAAATGAGCGCATGGTTCAAGGCTTGGCGAATTGTTCACTTGACGTGAACATTGAAGCGAGAGTGGTGACTATTTTTAGTAACCATGATCTCCACTTGGAGACCACTCTCACGTTCGAATAGGGCTTTCTATTCTCGCCTATCCATCTCTTCCTCTCTAGTCTCTTGTGGTGTGTGGCGACGCTTGGAGTTTAGAGGAGGATTCGGCCAAGAGAGATCAAGGTCTTCATCCCTCACAATTCGATAAAAGACACTTTGGACCCTTGCTAGCACAAGGAGCGACAAAGAGTTTGCCATCATCCTCTTGTGTGCGATTCCCTTTGGAGAAGAGGCAATCCACTCTTTGCTTCCAAGGCAACATCTAGGCTATTGCGATGGTATGAATGTTTTTCATTAATCTTTACTAGCCCCTTTTCGAGTTGATCATTTAACATGCGAGTTGATCCTATAACCCTAGCTTCCGCAAGATGAATATAGTATGCGCTAATCACTTTAGGGTTTTGCTCCCCCTTGAAGGGGACTCTTCACTTAGGTATTCTCCATCTCGATCAGAACGAAGTGCCTTGATATTTCGTCCAAGCTGATTCTGTACTTCATTCTTGAACTCTTTGAACTTGTCAAAAGATTCACTTTTATATCTCATCAGATAGACATACCCATACCTACTGAAATCATCAGTAAAGGTAATGAAGTACTGATAGCCACCTCTGGCATGTTTACTAAATGGCCCACACACATCACTGTGTATAAGGTCAAGTAAACCTGAAGCCCTTTGACCTTTGTTAAGAAAAGGTGACTTCGTCATTTTACCCATTAAACAAGCCTTGCATGTATCAATCTCCTCATAGGAGAATGATCCCAGCAGTCCATGATCATGCAACCGCTTAATGCGTTTCTTGTTAATATGGCCTAAACGACTATGCCATAGCAAGGTGCTATCATCAGCATACTTGGCTTTCTTAATATCAATCGCGTGTATAGAACATTCCATGTCCAACATGAATAACCCATTATTAATTGAACCAGTAGCATAAACTATATTATCAAGAGATAAAACACACTTTGAAATATTGCATTCAAAGGAAAAACCCTTCCTGACAAGAGCAGGAATGGAGATAATATTTTTAGTAATGCTGGGAACAAAGTAACAATTGTTCAGTTCTAATACAAGCCCAGATGGCAAAGAGATGAAATAGTCTCCTACAGCAACAGCAGCAACCCGTGCCCCGTTTCCAACTCGTAGGTCCACCTCATGCTGTCCCACCTGTCTTCTTCTCTTGAGTTCCTGTACATTTGAACAAATGTGAACTCCACATGCAGTGTCCAACACCCATGATATAGAAGAAGATGAAACCATGACTTCCGTCACGTAAATACCTGAGCCAGAAGCGATGCTTCCCCTCTTATCTCCTTGGAGCGCTTTACAGTCCTTTTTCCAGTGACCCAGTTGGCCACAGTGGAAACATCTGTATTCCTTTGACCGCTTAATTTTTTGCTTCAGAGCCTTGCTGTAACTCTTGACAGGGGCCTTGCCCTTCTTCCCCTTCTTCTTGTTCCTCGAAGGAACCATCAAGACAGAGGTTGAAGGCTTACCCTTCAGAGTTTCCTCAGTAGTCAAGAGCATATTCAGCAGCTCTGCCGGAGTACAATCGATTTTGTTCATATTAAAGTTAATAATGAACGCATCGAAAGAGGGCGGGAGAGACTGCAGAATAATGTCTACAGCAAGCTCTTGGTTGATGGTATGCCCCAGTTTCTCTAGAGCCTCCTTGTGCCCAATCATCTTGAGCACGTGAGCTCCTACTGGGCTCCCTTCAGCTAGTTTGCTCTGAAAGAACAGCTTTGTCAAATTATAGCGTTCTGTCCTCGCCTGTGCAGCATACAGCATCTTGAGGTTTGCTATCATGTCTATAGCAGACATATCCTCATGCTGACGCTGCAGCGGTGGCGTCATAGACGCTAGCATCAGGCAAGCGACATCAATGCTATCATTGACGTGCTTTTCATAAGCTTCCCGAACCGCCCTTGCGGCGTTCGGAGCGGGCTGAGGCGGTATCGCCGTCTCGAGGACATACAGTTTCCTCTCTGCCTTAAGAACAATCTTAAGGTGTCCGAACCAGTCTGAGAAGTTCGGCCCAGCAAACTTCTCCCTTTCCAGTAGGGATCGCACATTGAAGCTCATGGTGTTCGTTGCTGCAGGTATCTACAACAATGCAAGAACAGCAAGGTCAGTATCAATGTAAAGAATCAATTCAGGACTTAAGAATGATTCTTTTTCTCACTATTTTATCTGACTGAAAAATCCATTAAAACAGTCCGAAAGAGTAGAACTCTTTTAGTGAGATGGGATCCAGATTTCATACTTGGTCTCCGCGTCCCGCTCAGGCGAGATAAGATGCACAGAGAGTACAAGCACTAATCTCTGGTAGGCAGTCCCTGCCAATCGCCAACCCGTGCGATTCCCCTTCATCTGGGCAATCCAGCAGACTGTGCCAACTGAGTTGGTACAACACAGTCTCTGACCCCACAGATGGCTGCCTCCATGTGCTACCATATGCGCCACACATGTAGCCTACATGGTCAAGCTGACCCGACCTACTCCCTGGACCACCACGTGCTATGCTGAGCAACGAGAAGCGATAAATCCCTTCTCTGTAACACGCAGGTGTAATCCCGCACCGTCTGAAGATAGATGGACGTGCCCACTGAGTGGGTACAACACGGCTCCAACGATAATCAGAACAGTGAGGTTTCGCGTCAGAAGGCTTACGAGCTTGATATTTAGCGTTGGATTTTAACGGTCTTTTATCTTCTTCACTATCATGCAATTCCTATGGTGATAGCAGAAGATAAATAAATCATGCTGTTCTACTTATTTAAACAAGAAAAGAAAGCATGGATCTTATGTGGTAAAAGCCCATAGCCTAAGTAAGACCTTAAGTTAAGTCTTCACTTGCTTTACTTCATGGGACTTTTGCTGCTCATCTGGCCCAACCCAGGGCCCAAGCGCCATCTGCAGCTCAGGTGCGCCCACCAGGGAAATTGCGCCTGGTCCCAGAGTCGAACCCTGGACCTCCCACCTGGTCAAGCCACTGCTGCATGCGCCTCTACCAAGTGTGCTCAGTGCTCTTGTCTGATTAATTTACAAATTAATCTATCTAGACAAGATTGACTCGCAGGTCAATTACATTTTATAAATTAAATGCAATGTGATGCGCAGATCACAATAAAAAGATAATTTACAAAATTAACTAGGCACGCAGGCCCCAGCACAGCACACATTAAAAACGGGCAGCCCACATAAGATTAAATAAACAAGCAAATGGCATCAATGAGCATGTGATCCAAACAAGAAATTAAAACTTTTTGAAAACCCCATGGGATCATTTTAATTTCCTTATATGCCCTACTACCTTACAACGGTCCATCATCAGGGATCCACTCATCCAACCTAGTCAGATCCACTGCCCTTGCATGCACCAAGTTCTAACTGACTTGAGTCGACCAAAGGTCAACCATGCATGCGCCAGGGCCGAACAACCCTCATGAGTTCTGGCAAGCGGGTGTGACCCCGGGCCTAACTCATGTGTGTTCGTTAGTAGTCTCAATCAGACATCGCTACACGCCTGTCTGCAGTCGACCTATAGCCATCTCGTGCTTGCGCACAGATGCTATCTGGTCGACCCATCAAGGCTGTCAGATGGTCTGATCAGACTGTCTGGATCTAACCTAGGGGATGACTTCAACCCTAATAACCCGTCTAAGGGTTTAAAGCAGGCGCCTCTTAGATCTAATGAGAGTCGCGCAAGTTTTGTTTTGTTTTGAAAACATAATGAAACAAGCGCCAAGAACATGCGCCAACATAAACATGTAACATGAAATATTTTTTTTTCGCATGAAACATCTACTATGCGCATGTTATAGATCTAAGCCTACTGATACTTTCGCATATATGGATCACACAGTCTTAAGCAATCATAGAAACATGCAAACACTTGGCTCTGATACCAATTGAAGGTTCCCTTAGACAAGGGGGGGGGGGGGGCGAAACCCTAATAGGCGCATCTTGGAGGATTTAAAGTAGCGGAGAGGGTTTCTAGATCTATTGCATGCTATATGATCAACAAAAACATTCTATAGAAAGAATGAGATTCATACCGATGCCATTTCTAGATGGCGACTTGGAAGCAGAAAGCGATGTGGCTTTCCTCCAGAGGTGACGCACACAAGATGAGTCTTGGCTCCTCCTTGTCGCCCCTTGTGCTAGCAAGGATCGTCCAAGTATCCTGATCGAATGAAAGGGATGAGATCTTCTTGGCGATTTCTTCCTTCTCCTTTGCGTTCACCTTCTTCACCACACGAGAGAGAGCTTGTGTCGACTCGTGGAGAGGCGAAGAGAGAAGAGGCATGAAGAGAAAAACGTGAGGCGTGGTCACGTTTAGAGAAGTGCTCTCTAAAAATAGCATGCCACTTCTCAATATGCGATCATGGGTCTACCCCAATCGCAAACCTCTTATCTCATGAACCATCCGCTCACTTAATGAGCTGGTTCAATTCGGTTTGGTTCAAGAACCAATCAAGCCAAGCGATCCAGTTTAGATCATGATTAAACCCTAAGGCTCCAGATCTAACCGTTGATCTCTTGATGCTTCTGATCTCACCGATCTAGCATCCATTCTCTCGATCGAAGCTTACCGATCTCAAGCCCTAATCAATCAAACATGATCAGACCAGATCTCACTTACAATCAGAGATTAAATCCCTTTAAACTGAACCTGAATAATTCAGTCCACACGATCTGACTTAAGTAAGCCATATCATCAAATTGTGCGACCCTGAGGGTTTCCTTTAAATGTCGGTAACGATAACTTACGTTATCACGATCAGTGAGGGGTATCTAGCAACACATCACTGTCTCCCGATATAAAGGAAAGAGTCTTCCAAGACTACACCCAAACCACGGCACAAGTGTGAATCAACTTCACCAGGCATGCAAATATCCTTTGCCACTGGACGTTCTTATTGGACAAGCATGTCAAGCTTGTAGCTCCAATATGATGAGCATGATTAGATCAGATGAACATAGTCACCTGGGTATGGCCATACACTATTCTCAATCATCTCATTCAGGGGGGCCCCTTTAGAACATCTCACTCCTTAAACAAGGAGACGGCAATCCTTTATCTATCACTAGTGCCCTAACCTGATTCAAGCTCACCATCCAAGATAGTCTATAATCATTATGTTTCAAATGATATTGAACTAACTCAAAACAATGACAATCATCATTTAGAAACACAAGTGATCTCAAGTCAGAGGACATGTGCCACTTGTTGCAATCAAGGATTATTCACATTGTGACAACCAATTGAATATCCTAGTAGGGTCTGTCCAGTACATCCAATGTACCCATGAGTCTACCTCTTATTCCATGCTCGAAGCATCCTATAAGATTAGAGCACATATTAGTCTCAATCATATCAAGGCTGTCTCATGTTCACCAAGATATATCGACTAAGGACTTTATAGCATGTCAGCCCAGCTGAACAGCTTTGGGACATTATTCAGAAGTACAATTATTGCAGCAGATAACGTAACAAACTGAATAACAACCATGCCTTTATAAACATAAGAGTTTATTACATGATACTGTTACAATCCCAAGGCCTCAAACATTAGCCTTAAGGGCATACCCCAACATCCGCGACACATTTTTACATAGCAGGAAAAAAATGCACAAATCGATACATTATCTCAATGAAAACGTCCACATAAATATCAGATAATCAAAACTTTATTTTTCTTACCTGCTAATAAATTTCTGGATCTTACATCATATGATGAACCGGTTCAATTGAATTTGGTTCAAAGACCAAATCAATGTTGGGGTATGCCCTTAAGGCTAATGTTTGAGGCCTTGGGATTCTTTCAGTATCATGTATAAACTCTTATGTTTATAAAGGCAATGGTTGTTATTCAGTTTGTTACATTGTCTGCTGCAATAAGTGTGCTTCTGAATAATGTCTCAATGCTGTTCAGCTTGGCTGACATGCTATAATGTCCTTAGTCGAAATATCTTGGTGAACATGAGACAGCCTTGATATGATTGAGACTAATATGTGTTCTAATCTTATAGGATGCTTCGAGCATGGAATAAGATGTAGACTCATGGGTACATTGGATGTACTGGACAGACCCTACTAGGATATTCAATTGCTTGTCACAATGTGAATAATCCTTGTTTGCAACAAGTGGCACATGTCCTCTGACTTGAGATCACTTGTGTTTCTAAATGATGATTGTCATTGTTTTGAGGTAGTTCAATATCATTTGAAACATAATGGTTATAGACTATCTTGGATAATGATCATGAGTCAGGTTAGGACACTAGTGATAGATATAGGATTGCCGTCTCCTTGTTTGGAGTGTGATGTTCTAAAGGGGCCCCCCTGGATGAGATGATTGAGAAAGTGTATGGCCATACCCAGGTGACTATGTTCATCTGATCTAATCATGCTCATCATATTGGAGCTACAGGCTTGACACGCTTGTCCAATAAGAACATCCAGTGGCAAAGGAAACATGTATGCCTAGTGAAGTGGATTCACACTTGTGCTGTGGTTTGGGTGTAGTCTTGGAAGACTCCTTCCTTTATATCGGGAGATAGTGATGTGTTGCTAGATACCCCTCACTGATCGTGATATCGTAAGTTATCGTTATCGACATTTAAAGGAAACCCTTAGGGTCGCACAATTTGATGATATGGCTTACTTAAGTCAGATCGTGTGGATTGAATTGTTTTGGTTCAGTTTAAAGGAGTTTAAACTCTGATTGTAAGTGAGATCTAGTCTGATCATGTTTGATTGATTAGGGCTTGAGATCGGTAAGCTTCGATCGAGAGTATTGATGCTAGATCGGTGAGATCAAGAGCATCAAGAGATGAACGGTTAGATCTTGAACCATTTGGTTCAGAGAGATCTAGACTATGGCTTGGGCTGATTTGGTTTGGTCTTTGAACCAAATGCATTGGACCGAATTGGCTTGAACCGGTTCACACATGGTGAACGCTTGGTTCAATGCTTGTAGGCGTTTTGGTCGGTTTGTGGGCGCATGGCTTCATGTCTTCTATTTTTGGAATGTCATAACTTGCCAGTTCCCTCAACGCCTAAACGTTTTCAACGCTCGCCTCTTCTCTTCTCACGGATCCTCTTTCGGTGTAGAGAGACTTGACGAAAAGAGAAGAAAGTTGATCCTCGCCAAGATCCATCTCTCATCTTCTTCACACGACAAGGACATTTGGAGATCCTTGCTAGCACAAGGAACGACCAAGGAGGTAGCCATCTCTCCTCTTGTGTGCGATTCCCTTTGGAGAAGAAGCATTTGACTCTTTGCTTCCAAGGCTCTGCAAGTCCTTACAAGGTGGCGAAACCCTAGATAGGCGCATGAAAAATTTCTTCTAAAGCAGCGGAGTGGGTTTCTTAGTATCATCGCATGCAATATGATCAACTTAACAACATGAAAAGAATTCATACCGAAGCCATGTGTTGGATGGCGTCTTGGAAAGAGAGAGCAAGAGAGATCTCCTCCTAATGATGCGCACACAAGAATGAGGATGCGCTCACTTCCTTGGTGCTCCTTGTGCTAGCAAGGTTCCAAGAGGTGTCTTTGATCGAATGGAAGGGATGGATGAAGCTTTGCTCGCTTTGCCAAATGACTCTCCAAGGCGTCTAAGACTCGTCACACACGAATGCCCTCTCGAGAGTAAGTGGGGAAAGGCGAGAGAGAAGTTCTCTTGGCGTGAACGTGAGATGTGGTCACGTTAGAGAACATGCTATCTAAAAATAGCAATGTCTCAACGTTCATGCGACCATGCATTACCCCAATCGCCAATGCCTCTTTACTTGAACCATGCGCTCACCCAATGAGCTGGTTCAAATTGATTTGGTTCAATAACCAAATAAACCAAGCAACTAGTCCAGATCATAACAAAAACCCCTAAGGCTTAAGATCTGACCGTTCATCTCTTGATGCTCCTGATCTCACCGATCTAGCATCCATTCTCTCAATCGAAGCTTACCGATCTCAAGCCCTTATCAATCAAACATGATCAGACTGGATCTCACTTACAATCAGAGATTAAATCCCTTTAAACTGAACCCAAACAATTCAGTCCACACGATCTGACTTAAGTAAGCCATATCATCAAATTGTGCGACCCTAAGGGTTTCCTTTAAATGTCGGTAACGATAACTTACGTTATCATGATCAGTGAGGGGTATCTAGCAACACATCACTGTCTCCCGATATAAAGGAAAGAGTCTTCCAAGACTACACCCAAACCACAGCACAAGTGTGAATCCAATTCACAAGGCATGCAAATTTCCTTTGCCACTGGATGTTCTTATTGGACAAGCGTGTCAAGCCTGTAGCTCTAATATGATGAGCATGATTAGATCAGATGAACACTGTCATCTGGGTATGGCCATACACTTTCTCAATCATCTCATACAGAGGGGGCCCCTTTAGAACAACATACTCCAATTAAGGAGACGGCAATCCTTTATCTATCACTAGTGCCCTAACCTGACTCAAGCTCACCATCCAAGATAGTCTATAATCATTATGTTTCAAATGATATTGAACTACCTCAAAACAATGACAATCATCATTTAGAAACACAAGTGATCTTAAGTCAGAGGAAATGTGCCACTTGTTGCAATCAAGGATTATTCACATTGTGACAAGCAATTGAATATCCTAGTAGGGTCTGTCCAGTACATCCAATGTACCCATGAGTCTACATCTTATTCCATGCTCGAAGCATCCTATAAGATTAGAACACATATTAGTCTCAATCATATCAAGGCTGTCTCATGTTCACCAAGATATCTTGACTAAGGACATAACTGCATGTCAGCCTAGCTGAACAGCTTTGAGACATTATTCAGAAGTACACTTATTGCAGCAGACAATGTAACAAACTGAATAACAACCATGCCTTTATAAACATAAGAGTTTATTACATGATACTGATACAATCCCAAGGCCTCAAACATTAGCCTTAAGGGCATACCCCAATAATCTCCCACTTGCACTTATTCTAATGGTTGAGAAATTTCAAACCCATATTATTACAGTGCTTCTCATGCTTCTGCTGCGCCAGAGGCTTGGTAAGCGGGTCAGCCAGATTGTCATCTGTATGAACCTTGCAGACTTTGATCTCGCCACGATCAATGATCTCCCGGATCAAATGAAACCGTCTCTGTATGTGCGTGGACTTCTGGTGCGACCGTGGTTCCTTTGCTTGTGCAATTGCTCCAGTGTTATCACAAAAGATAACCAAAGGATCAGCACTGGAAGGAACAACACCAAGTTCCTGAACGAACTTACGAATCCACACTGCCTCCTTGGATGCTTCCGAGGCTGCAACATACTCGGCTTCTGTTGTGGAATCAGCAACAATAGACTGTTTGAAACTCTTCCACACCACCGCTCCTCCATTCAAGCTAAAAACATAGCCTGATTGCGATCGGAAATCATCCTGGTCAGACTGGAATGAAGCGTCAGTATATCCTTCAATACTGAGTTCTTCCTGACCACCATATATCAAGAACATATCTTTGGTCCTCCGCAGATATTTTAAGATGTTCTTGACTGCAATCCAGTGTGCCTGACCTGGATTACTTTGGAACCGACTGGTCACGCTTAATCCATAAGCGACGTCTGGGCGAGTACACAACATCGCATACATAATGGACCCAATAGCCGAAGCATAAGGCGTATTGTCCATCTCATCTTTCTCAGTCTGTGTTTGTGGACACTGACTCTTCGAAAGATTCAGACCATGTCTGACTGGAAGATATCCTCTTTTAGAATTCTCTAAATGAAATCTCTCCAGGACTTTATCGATGTAAGTACTCTGGCACAGCCCGAGAAGCCTCTTAGATCTATCCCTGTAGATCTTCACACCTAATACATAGGCTGCTTCTCCTAAATCTTTCATCTGAAAACATTTCCTTAACCATGCTTTAACCGCATGCATTTCAGGAATATCATTTCCAATGATTAAGATATCATCGACGTAGAGGACTAGGAAAGTAATTACGCTCCCACTAAACCTCTTATATACACACGGGTCATCCTCGTTCTTGATGAAACCAAATTCAGAGATTGATTCATCAAAACGAATATTCCAGCTTCTCGATGCTTGTTTAAGTCCATAAATAGACTTCTTTAACTTGCATATTTTATGACGATCTGATGGATTAGTGAAACCTTCAGGTTGTGTCATATAGACATCCTCGTTCAGATTTCCATTAAGGAAAGCGGTCTTCACATCCATCTGCCAGATCTCATAATCATAATATGCAGCTATCGCGAAAAGAATCCGAATAGACTTAAACATAGCTACAGGTGAGAAAGTTTCATCATAATCTATCCCGTAGATTTATTTGAAACCTTTCGCAACTAGCCTGCCTTTATAGGTAACCACGTTACCATCCATGTCAATCTTCTTCTTAAAGATCCATTTACAGCCTATAGGGATAACTCCCGGAGGCGGATCAACCAAATCCCAGACTTGGTTATCTGACATGGAGTCCATCTCGGCGCGCATAGCTTCAAGCCATCTCGCTGAGTCCGGTCCACTGACCGCATCCGCATAAGTTAGGGGTTCATCATTATCAATGATGTAGACTCCGTCATAGCGCTCAGGCTGTCGACGGATCCTTCCCGATCTTCGCGGTTCCCGTGATATCTGAGCCTCAGGTTGTTCAGTAACCTGTTCTACCGGCTCAGGCTCATCCAACTGTACTTGAGCACTTTGTCCTTCCTCTGGATTCTCATCCAGCTTTATTTCTCTCCCAATGGCCTCTTGCAGAAGAAACTTGATGGGGGGTCACCAAGCATGCAACATTCAAACAACGCGCTTCGAAAACATTTTGGCTAATTAAGTATAGGTTAACAAACCCCTTGAACTAACGTAGTTTGAAAGTAGTTTGTTTCTTTGGTATATAGTAGTGAAAACCGAAACTACTTATCAAGAGAATCCTAACATGCGCTTCTAGATAAGATGAAACTTTGAATAAAGCTTGAGCATGCGGTTCTACAACTTCAAATAGATCTAGGCATGCGATTCTATCATAAGCATTAGAGCTACTCTAAGGGAGGAACTCACCTTGCACCCTTTGAGCATAGAAAGGGTGACCTTCCCGTTCTTCACCAGTCCAATGGTTGAATCTCATGAAGTAGGGCCCTATGAGCTTACACACATAGCATTGCAGCATCCCACACATGCGTGGGTGAGTTTGACAAAAAATATTAAGAGGCCATTCACATAAGAACATTCAAGGGGGAGGATAGCCTCCAAATTCCCTTGCTAACACTTTTGAGACTAACTAGTTAAGGGGGAAAGGGGGGGATGAACTTGTATGCCCTCCTTGGCCTTGCGCAACCTGAGAAGAAACCTTAGTGAGTGCAGATGAATGTTCAGAAACGTCAAGAAAACATCAGCCAAGGGAGAAGAGAGACTTAGCTAACTTAGGGTGGTGGCTTGATCTTGGCATGGGGTTGTTAACACCTTCTTGAGTCTCGGATGTGTCCAGCTTCTCATCATGGCTGAGGACTCTTCAAGGCTATAGGGAGGAAGTGGCGTGAGCTCCCATCTTCATGACAAGCGCAAGTGGAGGTGGAAGGTTGAAGAGCAAGAGGGGGGGGGGGGTGGAATGGAACTCTCGGCAATGGTTGGAAGAAAGGGAGGGGTTAGGTGACACACACCATTAGAAGACACACTTCTGAAATTTGAAAATTCATTCAACTCTAGCTGGTGGCTTTACAAGAAGATACATCATATAGGAGAGTCTCCAACGGTTATCTCCCTTCCTAAGCACAAAAACAAGTCATACAAGCAAACATGATGTAGACAACTCAATGGCTGATTTCTTGTCAAATGGGCGGTTGCTTGGAGGTTGAGCTTTGGAGTCTTCAGCAGGTTGGTAAGTTCGGAAACTGAGTTGAGGATGGACTGAAGAGGCTGCTGATGGCTGACATTGTGCAGGCTGCAGATTGGCATGGGTGGCTGACGCTTGAAGGGACTGAAGTTGTTGCAAAGGCTGACATTGGCAAGCTGCTCCTTGACTTCAATGGCTGGCGCATGATGGACTGAAGTGGACATTGCTCAAGCTGCTCCTTGACTTTAATGGCTGGCGCATGATGGGCTGAAGTAGGACTTTGTGCAGGCTGCTTCTTGACTTGGTTGGAGATGAAGGCAAACTCCACATGGCTGCCAACTAGGATGGTGGAATTTGAGGTACTTGTGGTGTTGCTTCATTAGGTTGGGGTGGGCTGATTCTCTCTTGAGTGGGCTGATGGCCCATGGCATCTCTTGGAGTTGTCTTGACCTGATTTTGACTTGCATCCCAAGAATGGAGTTGACCTATACTATTACATCAATTTCATGCACTAACCTACTATACATAAGTGGCGGATCCTAGGCATGTAACTACATGGTGTAATTGGAGGGTGGATCTAACCTACCATATGATGCACCCTAATCTAAGACAAAATAAGCAACAAAAGGGGTCCTAAGGAAGCCATATCTAATGGCTAGGATAGCCATACCGAGAGGGCTTTTTTCGGACCCGGGTGGACCTCCGAAGGTCCTGCTTTGGTCCCACATCAGCTCTCCCGGGGTGGGAGAAATTCTCCTCTGGAGAATTATCTTTGTACCCTTGGAGAAGCTCGGGTGCGGACCTAGCAAGCTCAGCCTCGGGGAGCCAGGCTTCCTCACCATCAGTAAATTTGATGCGGTAATAAAGCTGTACCTCATCAGGGGTGAGTCGGGTCTGGTCCTCGAGTATGGCCTCAATCTCTGAGTCGTGGCAAGTGTCTGGTTCTTGTATAGGGAGAGGCGGATGATACAGTGTCAGATCCTCCACATTGATGGTGGAGGATATCCCCAGTTCTGGCGGTAGGTCCAGGAGATAGGCGTTATTGTTGACCTTCTTCAGAATAGTGAAGGGCCCGATGCCCTTGGCGTCCAACTTGCGGCCTGGTCCTTGGATGCGTTCCTCGCGGACCCGCAACATAACCTGATCCCCTACAGAAAATACCTTCTCTCGGCGATGTTTATTAGTATCGTCACGATATTGATTAACAGAGTCTTGAATCTTACTGAATAGCTCATGATGTAATTGCGAAATGTGGAAAGCATAATCTCGGGCCGAAATAGAAGTCTTGCAATGTTTAGGGGCTGAAAATAGATCAATGGGCTTGTTAGGCTGGTATCCTAAGTTTGCCTGGAAAGGAGACAGACCAGTAGTCCTGTTAGGAACACTATTGTAGGAAAACTCAGCTGTAGGTAACAGCTTGTCCCAATCACTGGGGTGCTCTCCTACAAGACTCCTAAGGATGCTCCCAAGTGATCTGTTGACCACTTCGGTCTGCCCATTCGTTTGGGGATGGTAGGCCGTCGAGAACTTCAGTTTTGTGCCCAATAGAGCCCATAGCGTCCTCCAGAAATGACTAATAAATCTAGTGTCTCTATCCGAAACTATAGTGAGAGGGGTACCATGCAACCTAACAATGTCTCTAAAGAAGATCCTAGCCATGTGGGAGGCATCGGTAGTTTTAGTGCAAGGTATGAAATGAGCCATTTTTGTGAACCGGTCTACCACAACATAAATAGAGTCATGCCTAGCAGCAGTCCTAGGCAATCCTAGAACAAAGTCCATACTAATGTCCTGCCACGGTGCCTGGGGAATAGGCAGAGGGGTGTACAGTCCAAAATTATGCTTCTGGACTTTAGTGGCTTGACAGGTTCCACAATGCCTAACTACCTTGGCCACATCTCGGTAGAGTTGAGGCCAAAAGAATCGTTCCTCGACCAAGGCACGGGTCTTCTCTCGACCATGGTGCCCAGCAGACCCTCCTCCATGGAGTTCCCAAACTAGGAAATCCCGGATTGAGGACTTAGGCACACAGAGTGTTGGCCCAAGGAAGAGATACCCATCCCGAAGGGTGTACAAGGGGTGACTCATAACATCTCTAGTCATATCAGCATAAGTAGCAGAAAAGTCAGGGCAATCTAGGTAAGCAGTTTTCATATGTTCAAATCCTACAAGTTCAGCATGCATAGTTTGCAAAATGAAGACTACCCTACTTAGAGCATCAGCAACTTTGTTGTTAACTCCAGACTTGTGCTTTAAGACAAAAGTGTACTGTTGTAAATACTCTACCCACTTGGCATGTCTAGCATTGAGTTTTCTTTGGGCACTAAGGAAAGACAGGGCTTGGTGATCACTATTTAAGGTAAACTCATGGTGGAGAAGGTAGTGCCGCCAATGCCTCAAAGATTGAACCACGGCATAGAACTCTTTGTCGTAGGTTGAGTATTTCTGCTTGGCCTCATTCAGCTTTTCACTGAAGAAGGCAATAGGGTGACCTTCTTGACTGAGGGTCCCACCTATGCCAATGCCCGAAGCATCACAATCAACCTCAAAGACCTTGCCAAAGTCAGGCAACCTTAAAACAGGGGCGGAGGTCATCCTACTCTTTAGCTCAGTGAAAGCCCTATTGGCAGACTTAGTCCAAGTAAAGTCCCCTTGTTTCATGCAGTTGGTGATAGGAGCTACTATGGTGCTAAAATTCCGTATGAACCTACGGTAGAAGGTAGCAAGGCCATGAAAACTCCTAACTTCAGTAAGGGTCTTGGGCTCTGGCCAGTCTAAGATGGCTTGGACTTTAGATGGATCAGCTTGAAGCCCTAGGTCAGAAACAATAAACCCTAGAAAGACAACTTTGGGAGATAGAAAAGAACATTTCTTCAGGTTGACATACAGCTTTTCATCTCTAAGAAGGGTTAGAGTCTGCCTTAAGTGCCCTAGGTGCTCCTTTTGTCACTTACTATAGATAAGTATGTCATCAAAGTATACAACTAGGAACTTCCCTATGTAGGGTCTAAGCACTTGGGTCATAAGCCTCATAAATGTGGAAGGGGCATTGGTTAGCCCGAAAGGCATGACTAACCATTCATATAAGCCGTCTTTGGTTTTGAAGGCGGTCTTCCATTCATCCCCTTCTCTAATCCTAACCTGATGATATCCACTCCTGAGGTCAAGCTTGGAAAACCATTTGGATCCTACTAACATATCTAGCAAGTCATCAAGTCTAGGTATGGGAAACCTATATTTGATAGTAATCTTGTTGATAGCTCTGCAATCTATACACATGCGCCAACTGCCATCCTTCTTTGGGGTAAGAAGGGCTGGGACGGCGCAGGGACTTAGGCTTTCCCTGATGTAACCCTTACACAATAAATCATCTACTTGTCTTTTGAGCTCCTCATGCTCGGTAGGGTTCATCCTATAGTGGGGTAGGTTGGGAAGAGAGGATCCAGGGACAAGGTCTATGGCATGTTGTATATCCCTAAGAGGTGGCAGTCCTTCAGGGAGGTCCTCTGGAGTGAGCTCACTAAATTCTTGGAGTATGGATTCTACTTCTGGGGAAGGCTTCTCTTCTACTTCAGGGTTGACTTCTTTGATGACTAAGGTATAAAGGGTTTGATCTGCTATAATTTCCTTAGTGAAAGTTTGAGGCCTTATAAGTTGAATGGTAGGTTGGCCTTTCTTGGGTTCCTCTATCTTACCCTTACTGGTTGTGGCTCTAAGTTCTTTGGGAAGAGAGGGTTTCAACCTAATCTTTTGATCCTTATGGGTAAAAACATAGGTATTGGTCCGACCGTAGTGGACAACATCCATGTCATATAACCAAGGGCGTCCTAAGAGGATTTGGGCTACATCCATAGTAAGGACGTCACACCAAATCTTGTCCTCATATGTACCAAACTGGATAGGTACGAGGCACCTATGGGTCACAGGGACACTGGTTTGGTTAACCCAAGAAATATTGTAAGGGCTAGGTCGGGGTTCCATCTTGAGGTTCAGTTTTGTAGCAGCTATGTGGGAGACAGCATTGAGGCTGCTTCCACCATCAATGACCACCTTGCACATGTGACCATGGCATTTGGTGTAGGTGTGGAAGATACTGGTCCGGCGCCAGTCCTCAGTGGGGGTAGGTTTGACAAGGGTACACCTAACTACCCCTAAGGTGTTGAAGATATCATCACTACTGTCATAGTCGTTGACCTCAATCTCTTGATCAGGGTCTTCCTCAAAGGTGGGCTCAGGGACTATGTTTTCCTCAGATAAAACCATGACCTTCTTAGGGCATTCTTTTGCAAAGTGTCCCTTCTGCCTACAGTTATAACAAATGGGGATGGAGTTGTCAGTAGTTTGAGCAGTTTTTGGTTTTGGGTTTGAGCTAGAAGGCAAGTGCATAGGAGCTGGCCTATAGATGGGTCGGGGAGGGAGAGTCTCCTTCCTATTCTTAAGTTCTTGTTCAACTTCCATGGCTCTTTGATAGGCTATCTCCGGGGTATCTAATTGGAAGTAGGTCAAGGCCCTCTTAATGTCAGGTCTAAGTCCATTCTTGAACCGACTTAGGATCATACCTTGGTCTTCCTTGACTTCACACCTAATGAGGAGTTCTTCTAGCTTGGTTTGATAGGCTTCTACAGTAGAGGAGCCTTGAGTGAGACTACCAAGTTCATCCTTAAGCTTTTGCATGAAACCAGGTGGGACATACTTTTGCCTAAGTAGGAATTTCATTTCATCCCAAGACTCAACGGGTGGCTTACCATCCCTTTCTATGGTTCTCTCGATATGGGTCCAATAGAGTCTAGCGGGTCCTTCTAGTAAGCACTTGGTGAACCTAACTTTACTTTCATGGTGCATAAGGCTATAGTCAAAGTATTGATCTAGCTTTGTGGCCCAATCTAGGAATTCCTTGGGGTTAAGAGACCCACCAAAAGTAGGGGGATTGATCTTGATGGCACGTTGCACATCATACTCTCTAGGTCTATGATAGGGGGGTTGAGGGGCATGAGGCCCTTCCCATTCGGTTTGAGCATGATTGACTCTAGGGGTGTGTGAAGGAGATCCTTGAACATTTGGTTCCCTTGTGTGGGATCCACTATTAGGTCGGCTAGTAGTTTGGGGATCCATCTTAGAGTTAGACTCTAGGGTGTTAAGCCTATTGTCTATAACACCTATGGAGTGTTGAAGGGTTGCTAGGGTTTCTTTAAGGGAAGCCATCTCTATTGAAAGGGCACTCACCTCATGGTCAATAGCTTGATTAAGACCATAGGGGGCACCGGATCTAGTAGCCATTTTCAAAATGAGTAAGGTTTTGAAAATAGACCCTAAGGTGATACAATATAGTTAATCAAATTCTTTCAAGCACCTAGGTCCAAAAATCGTCTTAGTAGTAGGAAAATAAAGTTTTGGTCTTATAAAATCCTACTCTAAGAGCCTAAGCTCTGATACCAAGATGATGGGGGGTCACCAAGCATGCAACATTCAAACAACGCGCTTCGAAAACATTTTGGCTAATTAAGTATAGGTTAACAAACCCCTTGAACTAACGTAGTTTGAAAGTAGTTTGTTTCTTTGGTATATAGTAGTGAAAACCGAAACTACTTATCAAGAGAATCCTAACATGCGCTTCTAGATAAGATGAAACTTTGAATAAAGCTTGAGCATGCGGTTCTACAACTTCAAATAGATCTAGGCATGCGATTCTATCATAAGCATTAGAGCTACTCTAAGGGAGGAACTCACCTTGCACCCTTTGAGCATAGAAAGGGTGACCTTCCCGTTCTTCACCGGTCCAATGGTTGAATCTCACGAAGTAGGGCCCTATGAGCTTACACACATAGCATTACAGCATCCCACACATGCGTGGGTGAGTTTGACAAAAAATATTAAGAGGCCATTCACATAAGAACATTCAAGGGGGAGGATAGCCTCCAAATTCCCTTGCTAACACTTTTGAGACTAACTAGTTAAGGGGGAAAGGGGGGGATGAACTTGTATGCCCTCCTTGGCCTTGCGCAACCTGAGAAGAAACCTTAGTGAGTGCAGATGAATGTTCAGAAACGTCAAGAAAACATCAGCCAAGGGAGAAGAGAGACTTAGCTAACTTAGGGTGGTGGCTTGATCTTGGCATGGGGTTGTTAACACCTTCTTGAGTCTCGGATGTGTCCAGCTTCTCATCATGGCTGAGGACTCTTCAAGGCTATAGGGAGGAAGTGGCGTGAGCTCCCATCTTCATGACAAGCGCAAGTGGAGGTGGAAGGTTGAAGAGCAAGAGGGGGGGGGGTGGAATGGAACTCTCGGCAATGGTTGGAAGAAAGGGAGGGGTTAGGTGACACACACCCTTAGAAGACACACTTCTGAAATTTGAAAATTCATTCAACTCTAGCTGGTGGCTTTACAAGAAGATACATCATATAGGAGAGTCTCCAACGGTTATCTCCCTTCCTAAGCACAAAAACAAGTCATACAAGCAAACATGATGTAGACAACTCAATGGCTGATTTCTTGTCAAATGGGCGGTTGCTTGGAGGTTGAGCTTTGGAGTCTTCAGCAGGTTGGTAAGTTCGGAAACTGAGTTGAGGATGGACTGAAGAGGCTGCTGATGGCTGACATTGTGCAGGCTGCAGATTGGCATGGGTGGCTGACGCTTGAAGGGACTGAAGTTGTTGCAAAGGCTGACATTGGCAAGCTGCTCCTTGACTTCAATGGCTGGCGCATGATGGACTGAAGTGGACATTGCTCAAGCTGCTCCTTGACTTTAATGGCTGGCGCATGATGGGCTGAAGTAGGACTTTGTGCAGGCTGCTTCTTGACTTGGTTGGAGATGAAGGCAAACTCCACATGGCTGCCAACTAGGATGGTGGAATTTGAGGTACTTGTGGTGTTGCTTCATTAGGTTGGGGTGGGCTGATTCTCTCTTGAGTGGGCTGATGGCCCATGGCATCTCTTGGAGTTGTCTTGACCTGATTTTGACTTGCATCCCAAGAATGGAGTTGACCTATACTATTACATCAATTTCATGCACTAACCTACTATACATAAGTGGCGGATCCTAGGCATGTAACTACATGGTGTAATTGGAGGGTGGATCTAACCTACCATATGATGCACCCTAATCTAAGACAAAATAAGCAACAAAAGGGGTCCTAAGGAAGCCATATCTAATGGCTAGGATAGCCATACCGAGAGGGCTTTTTTCGGACCCGGGTGGACCTCCGAAGGTCCTGCTTTGGTCCCACATCAAAACTCCTTCTCAAGAAATATGGCCGTCCGAGCAACAAACACCTTGTTCTCTTTGGGATCGTAGAAATAATTGTTGGGAAACCCCGGGGACATTTTACAATTTTTCAGAGACACATACATACATTGCACAGCGGAAGAATGTCCCCGAAACAGGTCCGTCCCAAAAACCCAGTGAAGATCGCATGCAAGGGGGTCGACACGATGAGTTAGAAAATACCTCAGAGCAAGATGAGGTCGATGTCGTGATAGGCGCCCAAGCGTGCGCCCTCTGCAGTCTCACACACACGGATGCCTCGAGTCCTCTTCTTCCACGCCCGGTGCTAGCCTCGGGAAGAAGATCCAAGCCTTCGTGCACTTTCTTCAACCCTTGCGCCACTTCTAAAGTAGAAGCGCCAATGAAGAAGAAAGATGGAGACGTTGCCGCCATGTCTTCAATTCCTCATCCTTACTTGCGCCAACTCCTAGAGAAGGTGCGCCAAGATAAGAGGCAAGAGGGTGAAGACACCAAGTCCTATCCGTCCTTGCTCCAAGAGAAGAAGGATAGATGAGACTTGTGACTAGGATGAAGATGGAAGAGAAGACTTTCGCCAAAGCCTCCCTCTTTACCCTTCTAATTCTTGCTCACACCAAAAAATCAATCCCTTGCTCACGCATATACCCATGTATATATAGAGAGGCAAGAGGGGGCAGCAATAATAGGGTGTGGGCGCAATTCTCAAAGGAGGAGGCGGCTAGGGTAAAGGGGAGAGAGTAATTAGGGTTTGAGGTAAGGAAAGTCTCCAAGCCTTTACCATAAACCTCTCCTAATTATCCATATGCGCATGAGACCTTCCAAAGAAGTCTATCAAGCCATATCAGCCCCAAGACTTGCCATAGAAGCAAGCATACCATCCAAGGTAGAGGGGCAAGGCGCCTAAAGCTTCCTAATGAAGCAAATTGCGCCACTTCTCCCCATTATGCCCATAGGCGCCTAGGGGAGAAGTTTTGTCCCCATTATACCCTTTTAACCTTTTCTCACTTCATGAGAACTTGTTATCGGGCCTCATTGGATAACGAGCTAGCCCAAACTTCATTACATGGGTTGATTAAGCACTTGGATCCAATCTAATGCAACCCTAATTCAAATGTGGCCAACCATGGTCAAATACGGGTCAACCTGCCAAAAATGAAGTTTGGCTCCAATAACATTCTTCCATCTCATTAGGCCCATTGGCGCTGATGAAATCTCCCAAATAGATCCGAGTTATCCAATAACTCGATCATAAGGCTTCCCGATCAATACGAGAACTCGAGTATCAAGGTGTGCGACCCTGTAGGTCCCTCTGACGTTGGCAGTGCTGACCAAATGTCACCACAAGCAGTGAGTGGCACCTAGCAGTGCATCACTACTACCCAAGTCATCGGAATGCGACATCGACATCCCCATCATCGCAACTAGGTACAGATGCATTACAGTCTCTTTGCCGTACTGATATCCGATTGGACAAGTGTGTCACCACTTGTTTTCATCCAATCACATGGCTATGACTAAATCAGGTTCGCACCTGGGTATGGCCATACACTTTCAGTCATAGAACCATAGAGGAGCTCCATGGATATCAAGCTTCCTTCATGAAGGGGCAAATCCTTTGTCTGTCCATTGACCTTCTCATATGGGTCGTGACATGCTCAATGACAACCGTTATTACCCCCCAACTACGGCGAGGTGTTAGGTTGTATCAAACATATCCCTAACCATATAGAATGGCCAATGACCTCAAGTCAAGGGATCAATGCATCTCCTGTCACTTGTGAGGACAACTCATGACACCAAGTCATAGCCTCACAGCGGGTCTATCCAGTATATCTTCCAATGATATACCCATGTGTCTGCGTTAGCACCACGTGCCTAACCAGCCCACATATCAGTCTCACAAGTACCATAGCTGTCCCATATCCACTAAGGTACATCGACTGGGGACTATAGTTCGAGCACAGATCCAATCTGTCTCCAGGGACATTATCATTTAAGTACACAATCGCAGGTGTAGACAAACAATGATAACGACAATGCCAGAAAGATATATATTAATATCAGAGTCAAGTAGTACAAAGATGGACCAAAAGTAGGTCCTAGGGCATATACACCAACAATCTCCCACTTGCACTAAGACCTAGAGGTTGAGCAACCTCAACCCCATATCTCTAGTACGACCATCATGCTTCTGCTGCGCCAAAGCCTTGGTCAGTGGGTCTGCTAGATTGCTCTCTGTGTCAATTCTGCTAATCTTGACATCACCTCGATCAATGATCTCTTTGATCAGGCGAAATCTCTTGAGTATGCGTTTGGACCTTTGATGAGACCGTGGTTCCTTATTATGTGCAGTTCCCATTGTTGTCATAGTAGAGCTCAATGGGGTCCACTGCACTTGGAACCACCTAAAGTTCAGAAAAGAACTTCCTGATCCAAACGGCTTCATTGGCTGCCTCAGAAGCAACCACATACTCAGCTTCGGTTGTAGAATTAGCTATGGTGGATTGCTTGAAGCTCTTCCAGCATACAGCACCTCCAACCATCTTAAACTAATAGCTGGTCTGCGATCTGAAGTCGTCAGGATCAGACTGGAACGACTCATCAGTGAAGCCCTGCACACTGAGTTCTTCCTATCCCCCGTAGACTTTATAGAATAAATCCTTATTCCCTTTCAGGATACTCAAGGATATTCTTTACAGCCACCTAGTGCTGTAAACTAGGATTGGATTGGTATCGGCTGGTTATGCTCACAGCATAAGCCACAACTGGTCTAGTACACAACATTGCATACATGATCGATCCCACCTCCAAAGCATAGGACACTCGACTCATGTCATCTCTCTCAGGCTCTGTGTTGGTACACTGGTTCTTTGAGAGAGTAAGGCCATGTCTCACTGGAAGGTATCCCTTCTTGGATTGCTCCAAGTTGAACCTCTCCAGGACCTTATCAATGTGGGTACTCTGACTAAGGGCCAAGAGCCTCTTGGATCTATCCCGGTAGATCCTCACGCCTATAATATAGGCGGCCTCCCCTAAGTCCTTCATCTCGAAACACTCCCCTAACCATGTCTTCACAGCTTGAAGACTAGGGATGTCGTTTCGGATGAGCAGTATGTCATCGACATACATGACCAGAAAAGTCACCAAGCTCCCACTGAATTTTCTGTATACACAGGCGTCATCTTCGCTTTTGATAAAGCTATAATATCTCACAGCTTCATCAAACTGAAGATTCTAACTTCGAGATGCTTGCTTTAATCCGTAAATGGATTTCTTTAGCCTGCAGACTTTACTAGTATCTGCAGGTGGGTGAAGTCATTAGGTTGTGTCATATACACATCCTTAGTTAGCTTCCTGTTAAGGAACGCTGTCTTCACATCCATCTGCCATATCTCATGACATGCAGCTATAGCAAGCAGAATCCGAATGGATTTGATCATGGCAACTGGCGAGAAGGTTTCATCATAGTCCACCCCGTGGACTTGTTTAAATCCTTTAGCCACTAGTCTACCCTTATAGGTAACTATTTTGCCATCCATGTTTGTCTTCCTCTTGAAGACCCATTTACACCCTATGGGTTTTACCCCATCAGGCAGCTCAACCAAATCCCAGACTTGGTTAGCCGACATGGAATCCATCTTGGATCGCATGGCCTCAAGCCATCTCTCGGAGTCCGGTCCACTGACCGCCTCATCATAAGTCCTGGGTTCATCCTCCATGATGAAGATCCCGTCGTGTTGGGTCGGCAGCGACCCATACCTCTCAGGTGTACGACGAAACCTCCCAGACCTACATGGGGCCTGTGTCTGAGCCTCAGGCTGCCTAGCAACCGGTGCAGGTGGCTCAGGTTCCCATCTCTATGTCTTGTGGTTGCACTTGGACCTTGTCCAAGTCAAACTTCCTCCCACTTACTTCTTTCATGAGAAATTCTTTCTCTAGAAAGACCGCACCCCGAGCAACAAAAACTTTGTTCTCGGTGGGAATATAGAAGTAGTAACCCTTAGTCTCCTTAGGGTACCCCACAAACATACACTTATCAGATCAAGGTTCTAGCTTGCTAGAATCCTGACGTTTGACATAAGCCTCACATCCCTAGATCCTGATAAAAGTGAGATTAGGGCGTCTCCCATTCCATACCTCGTATGGAATCTTTGAGACACTCTTAGATGGAACATTATTCAGTATTAGAGAAGCTTTTTCAAGTGCATGTCCCCAGAATGAGGGAGGTAGAGTTGCATGACTCATCATAGACCGAACTATGTCCAACAAGGTTTGATTTCTCCTTTCAGATACACCATTCTACCGAGGTGCTCTAGGAGGAGTGAGTTGGGATAGGATCCCACACTTACTCAGATAGTCAAAGAATACACTGCTCAGGTGCTCTCCATCACGATCTGATCGAAGATTCTTAAAGGATCTACCAAGCTGGTTCTCTACTTCATGTCTCATCATGTAGACATAACCATATCTACTGAAGTCATCAGTAAATGTGATGAAGTAGTTATACCCTCCTTTGGCTTGTTTATTGAATAGCCCACACACATCACTATGTATGAGATCCAACAAACCTCCTGCCCTCTCACCAATCTTGGTGAAGGGCGTCTTTGTCATTTTCCCTAATAAACAAGTCTCACATGTATCAAGTTCCTCCAAGGAACTCGAATCTAGCAACCCATTTGCTTGGAGTTGTCGAATGCGATTCTTGTTTATATGGGCTAATCGACAATGCCGTAGGAAAGCACCAACTGAACCACTCAGTTTGGTCCTTTTAATATTTATGTTACAAATAGAGCTAACCATGTCCAAGACATGCGGACTATTGCACAAAGTACCCTTCCCATAAAACATGTTTGCAAAAGAAAAAGAACATAAGTTCTCTTTTATTTCAAACCTAAATCCTTTCTTTGCCAAGCAAGGAGTGGATACAATGTTTTGGTAAGGGAAGGTACATAATAGCAATTGTCTAGCTTTAACTGAAGTCCAGAAGGCAGGGAGAAAAACTCCTACAGCAACAGCAGCAACTTGTGCCCACCTATCCGTAGGTTAATCTCTCTAGGCCTTACCGATCTATCCTTTCTGAGCCTTTGCATATTTGTCCTCCACATGCGGTATCCAATACCCATGTCATAGGAGTAGAAAGGTTGACTTCGGTAACATAAATACCTGAGCATGAAGACAAGGCCTTGCCTTTCTTCTCCTCATTCTGAAGTTGCAACATGTCCTTCAACATGTGAGGTGGCCCTCCACATGAATAGCACCTATTATTCCTGATCATATCCATCTTTAATTTCAGTTCCTTGGTCAAGCCTTTCGGCTCAACACACTGAATATCAACTTTAGCAGGATTGAGCTCAACCAATTCATCGAAGAGCTGCCTTAGATTAAAATAATTTCAGAGGCACTCTTCGATTCATATCACCCTTTAAATTCAAGTGACATGTTGGTTAGCAACCTCCAAAGTATCAACCTGATGCTTATCATAAGCATCCCTCTCAGCCGCTGAGGCCGAGCATGGAAGTGGCTCAGGATTAAGACGCTCAAGAACATAAAGCTTCCTCTCGAGCTTGAGCACTATTCTCAAGTTCATATACCAATCCAGTAAGTTGGATCCAACCAACTTATCCAGGGTAGATCGCAGTGACCAACTGCTATTGTTCATAGCCATTGTTCTACAACAACCAAGAAACAGCAGATTAGTACTACTTCGAGTCATTTAAACTGGACTTGCCTTTTAAATGACCATGGCTCCCACTATTTTTAATCGAATTGACAACCCACAAAGTCAATCGAGAAATCCAAGATTTCCTAGTGAGATGAGATCCTCATTCCACACAGGGCTTCGCGTCCCACGAGGGTGGGATGAGATGCACAAAGTGACCCATGTTTCCTAAGGTGGGCACGCCGGCCGATTGCTCCAAGCAATTCCCCTTATTGAGACAGTCCAGGCATTGTTGGGGTATGCCCTTAAGGCTAATGTTTGAGGCCTTGGGATTGTATCAGTCTCATGTAATAAACTCTTGTGTTTATAAAGGCATGGTTGTTATTCAGGTTGTTACCTTGTCTGCTGCAATTAGCGTACTTCTGAATAATGTCTCAAAGCTGTTCAGCTAGGCTGACATGCTATAAAGTCCTTAGTCGAGATATCTTGGTGAACATGAGACAGCCTTGATATGCTTGAGACTAATATGTGTTCTAATCTTATAGGATGCTTCGAGCATGGAATAAGATGTAGACTCATGGGTACATTGGATGTACTGGACAGACCCTACTAGGATATTCAATTGCTTGTCACAATGTGAATGATCCTTGATTGCAACAAGTGGCACATGTCCTCTGACTTGAGATCACTTGTGTTTCTAAATGATGATTGTCATTGTTTTGAGGAAGTTCAATATCATTTGAAACATGATGGTTATAGACTATCTTGGATAATGAGCTTGAGTCAGGTTAGGGCACTAGTGATAGATAAAGGATTGCCGTCTCCTTGTTTAAGGAGTGTGATGTTCTAGAGGGGCCCCCCTGAATGAGATGATTGAGAAAGTGTATGGCCATACCCAGGTGACTATGTTCATCTGGTCTAATCATACTCATCATATTGGAGCTACAGGCTTGACACGCTTGTCCAATAAGAACATCTAGTGGCAAAGGATACATGTACGCCTTGTGAATAGATTCACACTTGTGCTGTGGTTTGGGTGTAGTCTTGGAAGACTCTTTCCTTTATATCGGGAGACAGTGATGTGTTGCTAGATACCCCTCACTGATCGTGATAACGTGAGTTATCGTTACCGACATTTAAAGGAAACCCTCAGGGTCGCACAATTTGATGATATGGCTTACTTGAGTCAGATCGTGTGGACTGAATTGTTTGGGTTCAGTTTAAAGGGATTTAATCTCTGATTGTAAGTGAGATCTGGTCTGATCATGTTTGATTGATTAGGGCTTGAGATCGGTAAGCTTCGATCGAGAGAGATGATGCTAGATCGGTGAGATCAGGAGCATCAGGAGATGAACGGTTAGATCTTGAGCCTTAGGGTTCAATTTGGTCTAGACCAAGTGGCTTGAGCTATTTTGGTTTGGTTTATGAACCAAATTCGATTGGACGTTTTGGCTTGAACCGGTTCACAAAGGTGAACGCTTGGTTCAATGCCAATATGCGTTTTTTGGTTGGCATGAGCGCATGGCTTGATTATCTTCCATTTATGGAAAGTCATCAAGGCCGATTTCACTTTCAACGCCAAAACGCATATGCGTTGTGCACTTCACTTCAACGCCTTGAACTTTCGTTTGAAGGAGGTTGACGAAGTGGAGAGGTTTTGCAAGAGGAGCTCTCGGCCAAAAGGGAATCATCTCATCATCCCCTTCCATTCGACAAGAAAGATTGGGTGCCTTGCTAGCACAAGGGACGCCAAGGAAGTAAGCGTTCTTCATCTTGTGTGTGAACTTTTGGAGGAGATCTAAGTTGCTCTCTTCTTCCAAGCCGACCTCCAAGCCAGTGGCGTTGGTATGAATCTCCCTCTTGATCTAATCCATCTATCAAAGTTGATTATATGAGCATATAAGCGATTGTATTGATGAAATCCTAGCAAACTTGCATGCGCCCCCTAAATTAGGGTTTCATCTGCTTGCGCTCCCCCTCGAAGGGGACTCTTCAATTGGTATCAGAGGTAGGATCTTATATGGTTCATATGATTGCTTAAGGTGATCCTTGTTTGCGCTTATGATCTAAGTTTTCTCATCATGCGATAATACTAGTTGAAAGTATTTTGATGGCGCATATATGAGATTGTTTTTGATGGCGCATGTGTAAGGTTGATTTTGTTGATGCATGTATATTGCTTACATTATTGCGCATGTTACATGTTGTTGTTTTGACAAAACTTTACTTGCGCGCCTTTGACTAGATCTAAGTTGCGCCTACTGTAAACCCTTAGACGGGTTGATGGGGTTGAAAGCATCATCTAGTTTAGATCAACCTAGTCTGATCAGACCATCTGACAGCCTAGATGGATCGACCAGATGGCACCTGTGCGCAAGCACAAGGTGGCTATAGGTCGATTGCATCACAGGCGTGTAGCGAGGTCTGGTTGAGACAACCTGTGAACACACATAAGTTAGGCCCGGGGTCACACCCGCTTGCCAGAACTCATGTTGGTTGTTCAACCCTTGGCGCATGCATGGTTGACCATTAGGTCAACTCGAGTCAGTTAGGACTTGGTGCATGCAAGGGTATGGATCTAACTAGATTGTTGAGTGGATCCCTATCAATGGACCGTTGTAAGGTTGTAGGGCACATAAGGAAATTAAAATTTGATGCCAATGGGGTTTTCAAAAATTTATTTTCTTTGTAAGGGATCACATGATGATTGATTGATGCCATATGCTTGTTTATTTATTCTTATGTGGGTTGCCCATGTTAAATGTGTGCTGTGCTGGGGCCTGCGTGCCTGGAATTAAACCTGTAAATTAATATTATTGTGATCTGCGAATCACTTTTTAATTAATTTATTGTATAATTGACCTGCGAGTCAATCTTGTCTAGATAGATCAAAATGTATTTTGATTAGACAAGAGCACAAAGGCACACATCCCAGAGGGGCATTCAGCTGGTGGTGCACCTGAGGTGCTCTTGGCGCAAGGGCCCTGGGTTGGACCAGATGATGCTAAAGACCCAAGAAGAGCAAGTGAAGACTTAAGTATCTTAAGGTCTTACTTAGGCTATGGGCTTTTACCACATAAGATCCATGCTTTCTGTTATTGTTTATATAAGTAGAACAGCAAGATTTATTTATCTTCTGCTATAGCCATAGGATTTGCCTGATAGTAAGAAGATAAAAGACCGTTAAAATCCAAACGCTAAAATATCAAGCACGTAATGCCTTCTGACGCGAAACCTCACCTTTCTGATTATCGTTGGAGCCGTGTTGTACCCACTCAGTGGGCACATCCATCTATCTTCAGACGGTGCGTGATTTCACCTGCGTGTTACAGAGAAGCGATTTATCACTTCTCGTTGCTCAGCATAGCACGTGGTGGTCCAGGGAGTAGGTCGGGTCAGCTTGACCATGTAGGCTACATATGTGGCGCATATGGTAGCGCATGGAGGCAGCCATCTGTGGGATCAGAGACTGTGTTGTACCAACTCAGTTGGCACAGTCTGCTGGATTGCCCAGGTGAAGGGGAATCGCACGGGTTGGCGATTGGTTGGGACAGCCTACCAGAAATTAGTGCTTGTCATCTCTGTGCATCTTATCTCGCCTGAGCGGGACGCGGAGACCAAGTATGAAATCTGGATCCCATCTCACTAAAAGAGTATTACTCTTTCGGACTGTTTAATGGATTTTTCAGTCAGATAAAATAGTGAGAAAAAGAATCTTTCTTAAGTCCTGGATTGATTCTAAACATTGATACTGACCTTGCTGTTCTTGCATTGTTGTAGATTCCTGCAGCAACGAACACCATGAGCTTCAATGTGTGATCCCTACTGGAAAGGGAGAAGTTTGCTAGGCCAAACTTCTCAGACTGGTTCGGACACCTTAAGATCGTTCTTAAGGCAGAGAGGAAACTGTATGTCCTCGAGACGGCTGTGCCGCCTCAACCCGCTGCGAACGCCGCAAGGGCGGTTCGTGATGCTTATGAAAAGCACGTCAATGATAGCATTGATGTCGCTTGCCTGATGCTAGCGTCTATGACGCCACCGCTGCAGCGTCAGCATGAGGATATGTCGGCTATAGAAATTATAGCGAACCTCAAGATGCTGTATGCTGCACAGGCGAGGACAGAACGCTATAATCTGACAAAGCTTTTCTTTCAGAGCAAACTAGCTGAAGGGAGCCCAGTGGGAGCTCACGTGCTCAAGATGATTGGGCACAAGGAGGCTCTGGAGAAACTGGGGCATACCATCAACCAGGAGCTTGCTGTAGACATTATTCTGCAGTCTCTCCCGCCCTCTTTCGATGCGTTCATTATTAATTTTAATATGAACAAGATCGATTGTACTCCGGCAGAGCTGCTGAATATGCTCTTGACAACTGAGGAGACTCTGAAGGGAAAGCCTTCAACCTCTGTCTTAATGGTTCCTTCTAGGAACAAGAAGAAGGGGAAGAAGGGCAAAGCCCCTGTCAAGAACTACAGTAAGGCTCTGAAACAAAAGGTTAAGCGGTCGAAGGACAACAGGTGTTTCCACTGTGGCCAGCTGGGTCACTGGAAAAAGGACTGTAAAGCGCTCCAAGGAGATAAGAGGGGAAGCATCGCTTCTGGCTCAGGTATATATGTGACTGAGGTCATGTTATCTTCTTCTTCTATTTCATGGGTGTTGGACACTGCATGTGGAGTTCACATTTGTTCAAATGTGCAGGAACTCAAGAGAAGAAGGCAGGTGGGACAGCATGAGGTAGACCTACGCGTTGGAAACGGGGCACGGGTTGCTGCTGTTGTTGTAGGAGACTATTTCATTTCTTTACCATCTGGCATTGTATTGGAATTAAACAATTGTTATTTTGTACCCAGTATAACCAAGAATATTATCTCTATTCCTGCTCTTGTCAGGAAAGGATTTGCCTTTGAATGCAATATTTCAAAGTGTGTACTTTCTCTTGATAATATTGTTTATGCTACTGGTTCAATTAACAATGGGTTATTCATGTTGGACATGGAATATTCTATACAAAACATTGATAATAAGAAAGCCAAGTATGCTGAAGACAGCACCTTGTTATGGCATAGTCGTTTAGGCCATATTAACAAGAAGCGCATTAAGCGGTTGCATGATCATGGACTGCTGGGATCATTCTCCTATGAGGAGATTGATACATGCAAAGCTTGTTTGATGGGTAAAATGACGAAGTCACCTTTTCCTAACAAAGGTCAAAGGGCTTCAGGTTTACTTGACCTTATACACAGTGATGTGTGTAGGCCGTTTAGTAAACATGCCAGAGGTGGCTATCAGTACTTCATTACATTTACTGATGATTTCAGTAGATATGGTTATGTCTATCTAATGAGACATAAGAGTGAATCCTTTGACAAGTTCAAAGAGTTCAAGAATGAAGTACAGAATCAGCTAGGCCGAAATATCAAGGCACTTCGTTCTGATCGAGGTGGAGAATACCTGAGTCATGCGTTTACTGACTATCTGAAGGAGTGTGGGATTATCTCACAGCTCACTCCGCCAGGAACACCGCAATGGAATGGTGTGTCCGAGAGGAGAAATAGAACGTTACTTGATATGGTTCGTTCTATGATGAGTCAGGCTACTCTTCCATATTCCTTTTGGGGATTTGCACTGGAGACAGCTGCAAAGGTACTAAACCGAGTGCCATCCAAGGCAGTTTCAAAGACGCCATATGAATTATGGTATGGGAAACAGCCGAGCTTGACATTTATCAGGATCTGGGGTTGCGAGGCTTATGTCAAAAAGCTCGTCTCTGGGAAACTGGAGAGCAGATCTGAGAAATGCATCTTTGTCGGTTACCCTAAGGAAACTAAGGGTTATTATTTCTACGATCCCAAAGAGAACAAAGTATTTGTTGCTCGGACGGCCATATTTCTTGAGAAGGAGTTTCTTCTGCAAGAAGCCAGTGGGAGAGAAATAAAGCTGGATGAGAATCCAGAGGATGGACAAAGTAGTCAAGCACAGATGGATGTGCCTGAGCCGGTAGAACAGGTTATTGAACAACCTGAGGCTCAAATATCACGGGAACCGCGTAGATCGGGAAGGATCCGTCGTCAGCCTGAGCGCTATGACGGAGTCTACATCATTGATAATGATGAACCCCTTACTTATGCGGATGCGGTCAGTGGACCGGAGTCAGCTAGATGGCTTGAAGCTATGCGAGCCGAGATGGACTCCATGTCAGATAACCAAGTCTGGGATTTGGTTGATCCGCCTCCGGGAGTAATCCCTATAGGCTGTAAATGGATCTTCAAGAAGAAGATTGACATGGATGGTAACGTGGTTACCTATAAAGGCAGGCTAGTAGCGAAAGGTTTCAAACAAATCTACGGGATAGATTATGATGAAACTTTCTCTCCTGTAGCCATGTTTAAGTCTATTCGGATTCTTTTCGCGATAGCAGCATATTACGATTATGAGATCTGGCAGATGGATGTGAAAACTGCTTTCCTTAATGGAAAACTGGATGAGGATGTGTACATGACACAACCTGAAGGTTTCACTCATCCAGCAGATCGTCATAAAATATGCAAGTTAAAGAAGTCCATTTATGGACTTAAACAAGCATCTAGAAGCTGGAATATTCGTTTTGATGAATCAATCTCTGAGTTTGGTTTCATCAAGAACGAGGACGACCCGTGTGTATATAAGAGGTTTAGTGGGAGCGTGATTACATTCCTAGTCCTCTACGTCGATGACATCTTGATCATTGGAAATGATGTTCCTGAAATGCATGCGGTTAAGGCATGGTTAAGGAAATGTTTCCAGATGAAAGATCTAGGAGAAGCAGCCTATGTGTTAGGTGTAAAGATCTACAGGGATAGATCTAAGAGGCTTCTCGGGCTGTGCCAAAGTACTTACATCGATAAAGTCCTGGAGAGATTTCATTTAGAGAATTCTAAACGAGGATATCTTCCAGTCAGACATGGTCTGAATCTTTCGAAGAGTCAGTGTCCACAAACACAGACTGAGAAAGATGAAATGGACAATACGCCTTATGCTTCGGCTATTGGGTCCATAATGTATGCGATGTTGTGTACTCGCCCTGACGTCGCTTACGGGTTAAGTGTGACCAGTCGGTTCCAAAGTAATCCAGGTATGGCGCACTGGATTGCAGTCAAGAACATTTTAAAATATCTGCGGAGGACCAAAGATATGTTCTTGATATATGGTGGTCAGGAAGAACTCAGTATAGAAGGATATACTGACGCTTCATTCCAGTCGGACCAGGATGATTTCCGATCGCAATCAGGCTATGTTTTTAGCTTGAATGGTGGAGCAGTGGTGTGGAAGAGTTTCAAACAGTCAACTGTTGCTGATTCCATAACAGAAGCCGAGTATGTTGCAGCCTCGGAAGCATCCAAGGAGGCAGTGTGGATTCGTAAGTTCGTGAGAGAACTTGGTGTCGTTCCTTCGAGTGCAGATCCTTTGGTTATCTTTTGTGATAACACTGGAGCAATTGCACAAGCAAAGGAACCACGGTCGCACCAGAAGTCCAAGCACATACAGAGACGGTTTCACTTGATCCGGGAGATCATTGATCGGGGCGAGATCAAAATATGCAAGGTTCATACAGATGACAATCTGGCTGACCCGCTTACCAAGCCTCTGGCGCAGCAGAAGCATGAGAAGCACTGTAATAATATGGGTTTGAGATTTCTCAACCATTAGATTAAGTGCAAGTGGGAGATTGTTGGGGTATGCCCTTAAGGCTAATGTTTGAGGCCTTGGGATTGTATCAGTCTCATGTAATAAACTCTTGTGTTTATAAAGGCATGGTTGTTATTCAGGTTGTTACCTTGTCTGCTGCAATTAGCGTACTTCTGAATAATGTCTCAAAGCTGTTCAGCTAGGCTGACATGCTATAAAGTCCTTAGTCGAGATATCTTGGTGAACATGAGACAGCCTTGATATGCTTGAGACTAATATGTGTTCTAATCTTATAGGATGCTCCGAGCATGGAATAAGATGTAGACTCATGGGTACATTGGATGTACTGGACAGACCCTACTAGGATATTCAATTGCTTGTCACAATGTGAATGATCCTTGATTGCAACAAGTGGCACATGTCCTCTGACTTGAGATCACTTGTGTTTCTAAATGATGATTGTCATTGTTTTGAGGTAGTTCAATATCATTTGAAACATGATGGTTATAGACTATCTTGGATAATGAGCTTGAGTCAGGTTAGGGCACTAGTGATAGATAAAGGATTGCCGTCTCCTTGTTTAAGGAGTGTGATGTTCTAGAGGGGCCCCCTTGAATGAGATGATTGAGAAAGTGTATGGCCATACCCAGGTGACTATGTTCATCTGGTCTAATCATACTCATCATATTGGAGCTACAGGCTTGACACGCTTGTCCAATAAGAACATCCAGTGGCAAAGGATACATGTACGCCTTGTGAATAGATTCACACTTATGCTGTGGTTTGGGTGTAGTCTTGGAAGACTCTTTCCTTTATATCGGGAGACAGTGATGTGTTGCTAGATACCCCTCACTGATCGTGATAACGTGAGTTATCGTTACCGACATTTAAAGGAAACCCTCAGGGTCGCACAATTTGATGATATGGCTTACTTGAGTCAGATCGTGTGGACTGAATTGTTTGGGTTCAGTTTAAAGGGATTTAATCTCTGATTGTAAGTGAGATCTGGTCTGATCATGTTTGATTGATTAGGGCTTGAGATCGGTAAGCTTCGATCGAGAGAGATGATGCTAGATCGGTGAGATCAGGAGCATCAGGAGATGAACGGTTAGATCTTGAGCCTTAGGGTTCAATTTGGTCTAGACCAAGTGGCTTGAGCTATTTTGGTTTGGTTTATGAACCAAATTCGATTGGACGTTTTGGCTTGAACCGGTTCACAAAGGTGAACGCTTGGTTCAATGCCAATATGCGTTTTTGGGTTGGCATGAGCGCATGGCTTGATTATCTTCCATTTATGGAAAGGCATCAAGGCCGATTTCACTTTCAACGCCAAAACGCATATGCGTTGTGCACTTCACTTCAACGCCTTGAACTTTCGTTTGAAGGAGGTTGACGAAGTGGAGAGGTTTTGCAAGAGGAGCTCTCGGCCAAAAGGGAATCATCTCATCATCCCCTTCCATTCGACAAGAAAGATTGGGTGCCTTGCTAGCACAAGGGACGCCAAGGAAGTAAGCGTTCTTCATCTTGTGTGTGAACTTTTGGAGGAGATCTAAGTTGCTCTCTTCTTCCAAGCCGACCTCCAAGCCAATGGCGTTGGTATGAATCTCCCTCTTGATCTAATCCATCTATCAAAGTTGATTATATGAGCATATAAGCGATTGTATTGATGAAATCCTAGCAAACTTGCATGCGCCCCCTAAATTAGGGTTTCATCTGCTTGCGCTCCCCCTCGAAGGGGACTCTTCAGGCATTTCATGTCCAGCGAGGGCTGGATACAACATGAAACCCTTACCTCTCAACGATGCCTCTAGACTTTCACCATGTGCCCAGCACATGTGAGCTTCTAGTCAAGTCCATCCCTAACCGTTATGCCCAGGGCCAACGAGTTTCCTTGCGAAGGCACGCCCAGGTTAAAACTGGACTGGGGAAACCATTGCCACCACGCACTTTCTAAAGATAAGTGGGTGTGTCCCACGTGGGTGGGAAACAGTTCACAACTCCACTAATCGATAGCTTAGTGAGGGCTATGCGTTAGAAGGCTACTAGACTTGATATTTTAATTGAGGGTTTTTGTTTAAGGTCTCATCATCTCAGTTTTATCTTATGTCTATCATTACAGGCATGCAATCCTATGGTGATAACATAATGATAAAACATCATGATAACATAATGATAAAACATCACAGGCATGCTTTAGCTTTTGTAAAGAAAGCAATAAAAGGATGATGTGATCATAGCCCATTCAAGACATTGAACCAATCCATGCCAAAAAGGGGTTCAACTCTTGACCTAGGATTTAAGCCCCAAAATTAGACCTAGCCTAGCCGACCTCTAGCTATATCTTCAAGGTTGGCTCCAAGGTCATTCTCCCATGGTTTAGCTCTCAAACCCTAGGGGTACACCCACAAGGTTCGGCCAATGCCATGGTCTTCCTCCAAAGAAGGTGCACCATCTAGCAAGCCACAAGAGGGATAGCACACAAGCACAAGGCTCGGCCAAACGCTAACTTGCGCCCCCATGCAAGGATGTGCCACCTTTGAAGCTTGTTGCGCCATCAGGCAAGGATGCGCAACCAAGCAAGCATGCACCTTGCTCCAAGTAGATGCGCCACCCTAATCTTCTTCTTAGTTAAAAGCAAAAAGAAAAGCGGCACGCAGGCCTCACAAGGATACATCACAGGCATGCTAGGGGGCTTGACATACGACCACAACATCATGCACAATCAAGGTATTTACTCATGCAATTCTACATGCTCATGAAAAACATAAAATCTGAAATTTTACTTTTTCATTAAAACCAGTCTCTTTTTCTCATCTTCTTCTCACAAATCTTTTGGTTAATTGCGATCTATTTTTCAAGATGATTTCAGAGATCCTTTCGGCTGGCAATTTTGTCAGATCAAGAGACTTGGCCAGTCCGAAGACACAATGCTCGTCCTACTTGACAAAACTACGTGCGCCTTTGATCTTTAAATCAGACAAGAAAAATAATCCAAAAATCCAAAAGAGATTGAGAGGATGATAGAAACAAGAAACCCTAATTTTTCCTACTTAGAAAAATCGTTTGCCATGCATTATGCTATTTTTCAAAAATAGAGATATGGCATGTGAGCATGAAAGAAAAGCATAAAACATCGTTCGAGTCTTGCAAGTCGCTCTGATACCACTGTTGGGAAACCCCGGGGACATTTTACAATTTTTCAGAGACACATACATACATTGCACAGCGGAAGAATGTCCCCGAAACAGGTCCGTCCCAAAAACCCAGTGAAGATCGCATGCAAGGGGGTCGACACGATGAGTTAGAAAATACCTCAGAGCAAGATGAGGTCGATGTCGTGATAGGCGCCCAAGCGTGCGCCCTCTGCAGTCTCACACACACGGATGCCTCGAGTCCTCTTCTTCCACGCCCGGTGCTAGCCTCGGGAAGAAGATCCAAGCCTTCGTGCACTTTCTTCAACCCTTGCGCCACTTCTAAAGTAGAAGCGCCAATGAAGAAGAAAGATGGAGATGTTGCCGCCATGTCTTCAATTCCTCATCCTTACTTGCGCCAACTCCTAGAGAAGGTGCGCCAAGATAAGAGGCAAGAGGGTGAAGACACCAAGTCCTATCCGTCCTTGCTCCAAGAGAAGAAGGATAGATGAGACTTGTGACTAGGATGAAGATGGAAGAGAAGACTTTCGCCAAAGCCTCATTCTTTACCCTTCTAATTCTTGCTCATGCCAAAAAATCAATCCCTTGCTCACGCATATACCCATGTATATATAGAGAGGCAAGAGGGGGCAGAAATAATAGGGTGTGGGCGCAATTCTCAAAGGAGGAGGCGGCTAGGGTAAAGGGGAGAGAGTAATTAGGGTTTGAGGTAAGGAAAGTCTCCAAGACTTTACCATAAACCTCTCCTAATTATCCATATGCGCATGAGACCTTCCAAAGAAGTCTATCAAGCCATATCAGCCCCAAGACTTGCCATAGAAGCAAGCATGCCATCCAAGGTAGAGGGGCAAGGCGCCTAAAGCTTCCTAATGAAGCAAATTGCGCCACTTCTCCCCATTATGCCCATAGGCGCCTAGGGGAGAAGTTTTGTCCCCATTATACCCTTTTAACCTTTTCTCACTTCATGAGAACTTGTTATCGGGCCTCATTGGATAACGAGCTAGCCCAAACTTCATTACATGGGTTGATTAAGCACTTGGATCCAATCCAATGCAACCCAAATTCAAATGTGGCCAACCATGGTCAAATACGGGTCAACCTGCCAAAAATGAAGTTTGGCTCCAATAACATTCTTCCATCTCATTAGGCCCATTGGCGCTGATGAAATCTCCCAAATAGATCCGAGTTATCCAATAACTCGATCATAAGGCTTCCCGATCAATACGAGAACTCGAGTATCAAGGTGTGCGACCCTGTAGGTCCCTCTGACGTTGGCAGTGCTGACCAAATGTCACCACAAGCAGTGAGTGGCACCTAGCAGTGCATCACTACTACCCAAGTCATCGGAATGGATATCGACATCGACATCCCCATCATCGCAACTAGGTACAGATGCATTACAGTCTCTTTGCCGTACTGATATCCGATTGGACAAGTGTGTCACCACTTGTTTTCATCCAATCACATGGCTATGACTAAATCAGGTTCGCACCTGGGTATGGCCATACACTTTCAGTCATAGAACCATAGAGGAGCTCCATGGATATCAAGCTTCCTTCATGAAGGGGCAAATCCTTTGTCTGTCCATTGACCTTCTCATATGGGTCGTGACATGCTCAATGACAACCGTTATTACCCCCCAACTACGGCGAGGTGTTAGGTTGTATCAAAGCATATCCCTAACCATATAGAATGGCCAATGACCTCAAGTCAAGGGATCAATGCATCTCCTGTCACTTGTGAGGACAACTCATGACACCAAGTCATAGCCTCACAGCGGGTCTATCCAGTATATCTTCCAATGATATACCCATGTGTCTGCGTTAGCACCACGTGCCTAACCAGCCCACATATCAGTCTCACAAGTACCATAGCTGTCCCATATCCACTAAGGTACATCAACTGGGGACTATAGTTCGAGCACAGATCCAATCTGTCTCCAGGGACATTATCATGTAAGTACACAATCGCAGGTGTAGACAAACAATGATAACGACAATGCCAGAAAGATATATATTAATATCAGAGTCAAGTAGTACAAAGATGGACCAAAAGTAGGTCCTAGGGCATATACACCAACAATAATAACCCTTAGTTTCCTTAGGGTAACCGACAAAGATACATTTCTCAGATCTGCTCTCTAGTTTCCCAGAGGCGAGCTTTTTGACATAAGCCTCGCAGCCCCAGATCCTGATAAATGTCAAGCTCGGCTGTTTCCCATACCATAACTCATATGGAGTCTTTGAAACTGCCTTGGATGGCACTCGGTTTAGTACCTTTGCAGCTGTTTCCAGTGCAAATCCCCAAAAGGAGTAAGGTAGAGTAACCTGACACATCATAGAACGAACCATATCAAGTAACGTTCTATTTCTCCTCTCGGACACACCATTCCATTGTGGTGTTCCTGGCGGAGTGAGCTGTGAGATAATCCCACACTCCTTCAGATAGTCAGTAAACTCTCGACTTAGGTATTCTCCACCTCGATCAGAACGAAGTGCCTTGATATTTCGGCCTAACTGATTCTGTACTTCATTCTTGAACTCTTTGAACTTGTCAAAAGATTCACTTTTATGTCTCATAAGATAGACATACCCATATCTACTGAAATCATCAGTGAAGGTAATGAAGTACTGATAGCCACCTCTGGCATGTTTACTAAAAGGCCCACACACATCACTGTGTATAAGGTCAAGTAAACCTGAAGTCCTTTGACCTTTATGAGGAAAAGGTGACTTCGTCATTTTGCCCATCAAACAAGCTTTGCATGTATCAATCTCCTCATAGGAGAATAATCCCAGCAGTCCATGATCATGCAACCGCTTAATGTGTTTCTTGTTAATATGGCCTAAACGACTATGCCATAGCAAGGTGCTGTCATCAGCATATTTGGCTTTCTTATTATCAATATTGTGTATAGAACATTCCATGTCCAACATGAATAACCCATTGTTAATTGAACCAGTAGCATAAACAATATTATCTAAAGAAAGAACACACTTTGAAATATTGCATTCAAAGGAAAACCCTTTCCTGACAAGAGCAGGAATTGAGATAATATTTTTAGTAATGCTTGGAACAAAGTAACAACTGTTTAATTCTAACACAAGTCCAGATGGTAAAGAGATGAAATAGTCTCCTACAGCAACAGCAGCAACCCGTGCCCCGTTTCCAACTCGTAGGTCCACCTCATGCTGTCCCACCTGTCTTCTTCTCTTGAGTTCCTGTACATTTGAACAAATGTGAACTCCACATGCAGTGTCCAACACCCATGAAATAGAAGAAGAAGATATCATGACTTCCGTCACATAAATACCTAAGCCAGAAGCGATGCTTCCCCTCTTGTCTCCCTGGAGCGCTTTACAGTCCTTTTTCCAGTGACCCAACTGGCCACAGTGGAAACATCTGTATTCCTTCGACCGCTTGACCTTTTGCTTCAGAGCCTTGCTGTAGCTCTTGACAGGGGTCTTGCCCTTCTTCCCCTTCTTCTTGTTCCTTGAAGGAAACATCAAGACAGAGGTTGAAGGCTTTCCCTTCAGAGTCTCCTCAGTAGTCAAGAGCATATTGAGCAACTCTGCCGGAGTACAATCGATTTTGTTCATATTAAAGTTAATAATGAACGCATCGAAAGAGGGCGGGAGAGACTGCAGAATAATGTCTACAGCAAGCTCCTGATTGATGGTATGCCCCAGTTTCTCTAGAGCCTCCTTGTGCCCAATCATCTTGAGCACGTGAGCTCCCACTGGACTCCCTTCAGCCAGTTTGCTCTGAAAGAAAAGCTTAGTCAGATTATAGCGTTCTGTCCTCGCCTGTGCAGCATACAGCATTTTGAGGTTCGCTATAATCTCTATAGCCGACATATCCTCATGCTGACGCTGCAGCGGTGGCGTCATAGACGCTAGCATCAGGCAAGCGACATCAATGCTATCATTGACGTGCTTTTCATAAGCTTCCTGAACCGCCCTTGCGGCGTTCGGAGCGGGCTGAGGCGGTATAGCCGTCTCGAGGACATACAGTTTCCTCTCTTCGTTAAGAACAATCTTAAGGTGTCCATACCAGTCTGAGAAGTTCGGCCCAGCAAACTTCTCCCTTTCCAGTAGGGATCGCACATTGAAGTTCATGGTGTTCGTTGCTGCAGGTATCTACAACAATGCAAGAACAGCAAGGTCAGTATCAATGTTAAGAATCGATCAGGACTTAAGAAAGATTCCTTTTCTCACTATTTTATCTGGCTGAAAAATCTAGCAAAAACAGCCCGAAAGAATAGAACTCTTTTAGTGAGATGGGATCCAGATTTCATACTTGGTCTCCGTGTCCCGCTCAGGCGAGATAAGATGCACAGAGGGTACAAGTACTAATCTCTGGTAGGCTGTCCCAGCCAATCGCCAACCCGTGCGATTCCCCTTCATCTGGGCAATCCAGCAGACTGTGCCAACTGAGTTGGTACAACACTGTCTCTGACCCCACAGATGGCTGCCTCCATGTGCTACCATATGCGCCACATATGTAGCCTACATGGTCAAGCTGACCCGACCTACACCCTGGACCACCACGTGCTATGCTGAGCAACGAGAAGCGATAAATCCCTTCCCTGTAACACGCAGGTGTAATCCCGCACCGTCTGAAGATAGATGGACGTGCCCACTGAGTGGGTACAACACGGCTCCAACGATAATCAGAACAGTGAGGTTTCGCGTCAGAAGGCTTACGAGCTTGATATTTTAGCGTTGGATTTTAACGGTCTTTTATCTTCTTATCTATCATGCAATTCCTATGGTGATAGCAGAAGATTTAAATCATGCTATTCTAATTGTAATTAAACAATAAAAGAAAGCAAGCTGATCTTATGTGGTAAAATCCCATAAGCCTAAGTAAGACCTTAATTTCACTTAAGTCTTCACTTGCTTTTCTTCATGGGTCTTTTGCTGCTCATCTGGCCCAAACCAGGGCCCAAGCGCCTACTGCAGCTCAGGTGCGCCTACCAGGGAAAGTGCGCCTGGTCCCAGAGTCGAACCCTGGACCTCCCACCTGGTCAAGCCACTGCTGCATGCGCCTCTGCCAAGTGTGCTCTGTGCTCTTGTCTAATTAAATTACAATTTAACTATCTAGACAAGATTGACACGCAGGTCAATAACACTTTATAAATTAATGGAAATGTGATGCGCAGATCACAATAAAATAATTTACATTTAATTTCCAGGCACGCAGGCCCCAGCATAGCACACATTAAACGGGCAGCCCACATAAGATAAAATAAACACACATATGGCATCCAAACAGCATGTGATCCAATTAAGAAATTAAAGTTTTGAAAACCCCTTTGGCATCAATTTTAATATTCTTGTATGCCCTACAACCTTACAACGGTCCATTAATAGGGATCCACTCATCCAATCTAATCAGATCCAGTGCCCTTGCATGCACCAAGTCCTAACTGACTTGAGTCGACCCAGTGGTCAACTATGCATGCGCCAAGGGCTGAACCACCCCATGAGTTCTGGCAAGCGGGTGTGACCCCGGGCCTAACTCATGTGCGTTCATGGGTTGTCTCAACCAGACATCGCTACACGCCTGTGATGCAGTCGACCTACAGCCACCTCTTGCTTGCGCAAAGGTGCTATCTGGTCGACCCATCTAGGCTGTCAGATGATCTGATCAGACTGGTTGGATCTAACCTAGAGGATGACATCAACCCTACTAACCCGTCTAAGGATTTATAGTAAGACCTTAGATCTAGTGAGGTCGCGCAAGTAATATACGTTTGATAAAACATCAACAATAAAGATGCGCCGACTTTCATACATGCTCAAACATGAAAAACATATGTAACCATTTTCGCATGTAACCTAACCTATAGATCTAAGCATGTTGCGCAAACATGGATCACAAAACATGGTATAGCAATCATAAAACATGCATCAACCTGGCTCTGATACCAATTGCAAGTCCTTACAAGGTGGCGAAACCCTAGATAGGCGCATGAAAAATTTCTTCTAAAGCAGCGGAGTGGGTTTCTTAGTATCATCGCATGCAATATGATCAACTTAACAACATGAAAAGAATTCATACCGAAGCCATGTGTTGGATGGCGTCTTGGAAAGAGAGAGCAAGAGAGATCTCCTCCTAATGATGCGCACACAAGAATGAGGATGCGCTCACTTCCTTGGTGCTCCTTGTGCTAGCAAGGTTCCAAGAGGTGTCTTTGATCGAATGGAAGGGATGGATGAAGCTTTGCTCGCTTTGCCAAATGACTCTCCAAGGCGTCCAAGACTCGTCACACACGAATGCCCTCTCGAGAGTAAGTGGGGAAAGGCGAGAGAGAAGTTCTCTTGGCGTGAACGTGAGATGTGGTCACGTTAGAGAACATGCTATCTAAAAATAGCAATGTCTCAACGTTCATGCGACCATGCATTACCCCAATCGCCAATGCCTCTTTACTTGAACCATGCACTCACCCAATGAGCTGGTTCAAATCGATTTGGTTCAATAACCAAATAAACCAAGCAACTAGTCCAGATCATAACAAAAACCCCTAAGGCTTAAGATCTGACCGTTCATCTCTTGATGCTCCTGATCTCACCGATCTAGCATCCATTCTCTCAATCGAAGCTTACCGATCTCAAGCCCTTATCAATCAAACATGATCAGACTGGATCTCACTTACAATCAGAGATTAAATCCCTTTAAACTGAACCCAAACAATTCAGTCCACACGATCTGACTTAAGTAAGCCATATCATCAAATTGTGCGACCCTAAGGGTTTCCTTTAAATGTCGGTAACGATAACTTACGTTATCACGATCAGTGAGGGGTATCTAGCAACACATCACTGTCTCCCGATATAAAGGAAAGAGTCTTCCAAGACTACACCCAAACCACAGCACAAGTGTGAATCCAATTCACAAGGCATGCAAATTTCCTTTGCCACTGGATGTTCTTATTGGACAAGCGTGTCAAGCCTGTAGCTCCAATATGATGAGCATGATTAGATCAGATGAACACTATCATCTGGGTATGGCCATACACTTTCTCAATCATCTCATACAGAGGGGGGCCCCTTTAGAACATCATACTCCAATTAAGGAGACGGCAATCCTTTATCTATAACTAGTGCCCTAACCTGACTCAAGCTCACCATCAAGATAGTCTATAATCATTATGTTTCAAATGATATTGAACTACCTCAAAACAATGACAATCATCATTTAGAAACACAAGTGATCTCAAGTCAGAGGAAATGTGCCACTTGTTGCAATCAAGGATTATTCACATTGTGACAAGCAATTGAATATCCTAGTTGGGTCTGTCCAGTACATCCAATGTACCCATGAGTCTACATCTTATTCCATGCTCGAAGCATCCTATAAGATTAGAACACATATTAGTCTCAATCATATCAAGGCTGTCTCATGTTCACCAAGATATCTTGACTAAGGACATAACTGCATGTCAGCCTAGCTGAACAGCTTTGAGACATTATTCAGAAGTACACTTATTGCAGCAGACAATGTAACAAACTGAATAACAACCATGCCTTTATAAACATAAGAGTTTATTACATGATACTGATACAATCCCAAGGCCTCAAACATTAGCCTTAAGGGCATACCCCAATAGGCTCCATCCAAGTGATGGCTACGATATGATCCTTTCGATCTTTGCAATCTTTTAGCAAGTTGATCATATGTTCATTCAAATGATCCTATGGAAACCTTAGCTTCCGCTATGAAATTCTTGATGTGCGCCACTTTAGGGTTTCGCTCCCCCTTGAAGGGGACCTTTCAATTGGTATCAGAGGATGGTTGTTATGAATGATTCATATGATTGCTTCATGTCTTTGTGATCCATGTTTGTGTAGATCTAAATTACATGCGATATTACATAATAGATCATCATGCGAAACTACATGCTAGTATGTTTATTATTGGCGCATGTATGATGTATATTTTTTGGTTTGCGCATGTATGTTGAATGTTGGCGCTTGAATGTAGTTTTGATCAAAACTTATCATATCTTGCGCGCATCCTGATAGATCTAAGGTGCGCCTACTATAAGTCCTTAGACGGGTTAGTAGGGTTGAAATCATCATCTAGTTAAGATCCAACTAGTCTGATCAGACGATCTGACAGCCTAGATGGGTCGACCAGATGGCACCTGTGCGCAAGCACGAGGTGGCTATAGGTCGACTGCAGACAGGCGTGTAGCGATGTCTGGTTGAGACAACCAGTGAACACACATGAGTTAGGCCCGGGGTCACACCCGCTTGCCAGAACTCATGAGGGTTGTTCAGCCCAGTGCATGCATGGTTGACCATTGGGTCGACTCAAGTCAGTTAGGACTTGGTGCATGCAAGGGCAGTGGATCTGACTAGGTCTGATGAGTGGATCCCTATTAATGGACCGTTGTAAGGTAGTAGGGCACATAAGAAAAATAAAATTGATGCCAAGGGGTTTTCAAAATTTTATTTTGTTATTGGATCACATGATGAATGAATACCATGATGTATGTCTATTTCATCTTATGTGGGTTGCCCTTTTAATGTGTGCTGTGCTAGGGCCTGCGTGCCTGGATTAAAACAAAAATGTAAATTATTATATTTGTGATCTGCGCATCACATTTTAATTAATTTATTGTGTAATTGACCTGCGTGTCAATCTTGTCTAGATAGATTAAATTGTAATCAGACAAGAGCACATAGCACACATGGCAGAGGCGCATGCAGCTTGAGGCTTGACCAGGTGGGAGGTCTAGGGTTCGACCCTAGGACAGGTGCATTTACCTGGTGGGCGCACCTGAGCTGCAGAGGGCGCTAGGGCCCTGGGTTGGGCCAGATAACATGCAAAAGACCCATGAAGAGCTCAAGTGAAGACTTAAGTTAACTTAAGGTCTTACCTAGGCTTAATGGGCGTTTACCACATAAGATCAGCATGCTTTCTTTTATTGTTTAAATAATTAGAATTGCATGATTTATTTATCTTCTGCTATCACCATAGGGTTTGCATGATAGTTAAGAAGATAAAAGGACCGTTAAAATCCAACGCTAAATAACAAGCACGTAAGCCTTCTGACGCGAAACCTCACTGTTCTGACTATCGTTGGGGCCGTGTTGTACCCACTCAGTGGGCACGCCCATCTATCTTCAGACGGTGTGTGATTACACCTGCGTGTTACAGAGAAGGGATTTATCGCTTCTCATTGCTCAGCATAGCACGTGGTGGTCCAGGGAGTAGGTCAGGTTAGCTTGACCATGTGGGCTACATATGGGGCATATGTTAGCTATATGGAGGCAGCCATCTGTGGGATCAGAGACTGTGTTGTACCAACTCAGTTGGCACAGTCTGCTGGATTGCCCAGATGAAGGGGAATCGCATGGGTTGGCGATTGGCAGGGACTGCCTACCAGAAATTAGTGCTTGTACTCTCTGTGCATCTTATCTCGCCTGAGCGGGACGCGGAGACCAAGTATGAAATCTGGATCCCATCTCACTGAAAGAGTGTTACTCTTTCGGACTGTTTTTATGGATTTTTTAGTCAGATAAAATAGTGAGAAAAGAATCTTTCTTAAGTCCTGGATTGATTCTAAACATTGATACTGACCTTGCTGTTCTTGCATTGTTGTAGATTCCTGCAGCAACGAACACCATGAGCTTCAATGTGCGATTCCTACTGGAAAGGGAGAAGTTTGCTGGGCCAAACTTCTCAGACTGGTACGGACACCTTAAGATTGTTCTTAAGGCCGAGAGGAAACAGTATGTCCTCGAGACGGCTATACCGCCTCAACCCGCTGCGAACGCCGCAAGGGCGGTTCGCGATGCCTATGAAAAGCATGTCAATGATAGCATTGATGTCGCTTGCCTGATGCTAGCGTCTATGACGCCACAGCTGCAGTGTCAGCATGAGGATATGTCTGCTATAGAAATTATAGCAAACCTCAAGATGCTATATGCTGCACAGGCGAGGACTGAGCGCTATAATTTGACTAAGCTTTTCTTTCAGAGCAAACTGACTGAAGGGAGTCCAGTGGGAGCTCACGTGCTCAAGATGATTGGGCACAAAGAGGCTCTAGAAAAACTGGGGCATACCATCAATCTGGAGCTTGCTATAGACATTATTCTGCAGTCCCTCCCGGCCTCCTTCGATCCGTTCATTATTAATTTTAATATGAACAAGATTGACTGTACTCCGGCAGAGTTGCTGAATATGCTCTTGACTACAAAGGAGACTCTAAAGGGAAAGCCTTCAACCTCTGTCTTGATGTTTCCTTACAGGAACAAGAAGAAGGGGAAGAAGGGCAAAGCCCCTGTCAAGAACTACAACAAGGCTCTGAAACAAAAGGTCAAGCGGTCGAAGGAATACAGATGTTTCCATTGTGGCCAGCTGGGTCACTGGAAAAAGGACTGTAAAGCACTCCAAGGAGACAAGAAGGGAAGCATCGCTTCTGGCTCAGGTATATTTGTGACTGAAGTCATGATATCTTCTTCTTCTATTTCATGGGTGTTGGACACTGCATGTGGAGTTCACATTTATTCAAATGTACAGGAACTCAAGAGAAGAAGACAGGTGGGACAGCATGAGGTGGACCTACGAGTTGGAAACGGGGCACGGGTTGCTGCTGTTGCTGTAGGAGTTTATTACATCTCATTACCATCTGGACTTGTATTGGAACTAGACAATTGTTACTTTGTACCAAGCATTACGAAAAATATTATCTCTATTCCTGCTCTTGTCAGGAAAGGATTTTCCTTTGAATGTAATATTTCAAAGTGTGTTATTTCTTATGATAATATTGTTTATGCTACTGGATCAATTAACAATGGGTTATTCATGTTGGACATGGAATGTTCTATACAAAATATTGATAATAAGAAAGCCAAGTATGCTGATGACAGCACCTTGCTATGGCATAGTCATTTAGGCCATATTAACAAGAAGCGCATTAAGCGGTTGCATGACCATGGACTGCTGGGATCATTCTCCTATGAGGAGATTGATACATGCAAAGCTTGTTTATTGGGCAAAATGACGAAGTCTCCTTTTCCTCACAAAGGTCAAAGAGCTTCAGGTTTACTTGACCTTATACACAGTGATGTGTGTGGGCCATTTAGTAAACATGCCAGAGGTGGCTATTCATACTTCATTACCTTTACTGATGATTTCAATAGGTATGGATATGTCTATCTAATGAGACATAAAAGTGAATCTTTTGACAAGTTCAAGGAGTTCAAAAATGAAGTGCAAAATCAGCTAGGCCGAAATATCAAGGCACTTCGCTCAGATCGAGGTGGAGAATACCTAAGTCGAGAGTTTACTGATTATCTGAAGGAGTGTGGGATTATCTCACAGCTCACTCCGCCAGGAACACCGCAATGGAATGGTGTGTCCGAGAGGAGGAACAGAACCTTACTGGATATGGTTCGTTCTATGATGAGTCAGGCTACTCTACCTTACTCCTTTTGGGGATTTGCACTGGAAACAGCTGCAAAGGTACTAAACCGAGTGCCATCCAAGGCAGTTTCAAAGACTCCATATGAGTTATGGTATGGGAAACAGCCGAGCTTGAGATTTATTAAGATCTGGGGTTGCGAGGCTTATGTCAAAAAGCTCGCTTCTGGGAAACTAGAAAACAGATCTGAGAAATGCATCTTTGTTGGTTACCCTAAGGAAACTAAGGGTTATTATTTCTACGATCCCAAAGAGAACAAGGTATTTGTTGCTCGGACGGCCATTTTTCTTGAGAAGGAATTTCTTCTGCAAGAGGCCAGTGGGAGAGAAATAAAACTGGATGAGAATCCAGAAGAAGGACAAAGTAGTCAAGCACAGTTGGATGAGCCTGAGCCAGTAGAACAGGTTATTGAACAACCTGAGGCTCAGATATCACGGGAACCGCGTAGATCGGGAAGGATCCATCGACAGCCTGAGCGCTATGACGGAGTCTACATCATTGATCATGATGAACCCCTCACTTATGCGGATGCGGTCAGTGGACCGGAGTCAGCTAGATGGCTTGAAGCTATGCGAGCCGAGATGGACTCCATGTCAGATAATCAAGTCTAGGATTTGGTTGATCCGCCTCTGGGAGTTATCCCTATAGGCTCTAAATGGATCTTCAAGAAGAAGATTGACATGGATGGTAACGTAGTTACCTATAAAGGCAGGCTAGTTGCGAAAGGTTTCAAACAAATCTACGGGATAGATTATGATGAAACTTTCTCTCCTGTAGTCATGTTCAAGTCTATTCGGATCATTCTCGCAATAGCAGCATATTACGATTATGAGATCTGGCAAATGGATGTGAAAACCGCTTTCCTTAATGGAAATCTGGATCAGGATGTGTATATGACACAACCTGAAGGTTTCACTAATCCATCAGATCGTCATAAAATATGCAAGTTAAAGAAGTCCATTTATGGACTTAAGCAAGCATCTAGAAGCTGGAATATTCGTTTTGATGAATCAATATGTGAATTTGGTTTCATCAAGAATGAAGATGACCCGTGTGTATATAAGAGGTTTAGTGGGAGCGTGATTACTTTCCTAGTCCTCTACGTCGATGATATCTTAATCATTGGAAACGATATTCCTGAACTGCATGCTGTTAAAGCATGGTTAAGAAAATGTTTCCAGATGAAAGATCTAGGAGAAGCAGCCTATGTATTAGGTGTGAAGATCTACAGGGATAGATCTAAGAGGCTTCTCGGGCTGTGCCAGAGTACTTACATCGATAAAGTCCTGGAGAGATTTCATTTAGAGAATTCTAAAAGAGGATATCTTCCAGTCAGACATGGTCTGAATCTTTCAAAGAGTCAGTGTCCACAAACACAGACTGAGAAAGATGAAATGGACAATACGCCTTATGCTTCGGCTATTGGGTCCATTATGTATGCGATGTTATGTACTCGCCCAGACGTCGCTTACGGGTTAAGCGTGACCAGTCGATTCCAAAGTAATCCAGGTCAGGCGCACTGGATTGCAGTCAAGAACATTTTGAAATATCTTCGGAGGACCAAAGATATGTTCTTGATATATGGAGGTCAGGAAGAACTCAGTATTGAAGGATATACTGATGCTTCGTTCCAATCTGACCAGGATGATTTCCGATCGCAATCAGGCTATGTTTTTAGCTTGAATGGGGGAGCAGTGGTGTGGAAAAGTTTCAAACAATCTATTGTTGCTGATTCCACAACAAAAGCCGAGTATGTTGCAGCCTCGGAAGCATCCAAGGAGGCAGTGTCGATTCGTAAGTTCGTTCAAGAACTTGGTGTTGTTCCTTCGAGTGCAGATCCTTTGGTTATCTTCTGCGATAACACTGGAGCAATCGCACAAGCAAAGGAACCACGGTCGCACCAGAAGTCCAAGCACATATAGAGACGGTTTCACTTGATCCGGGAGATCATTGATCGTGGTGAGATCAAAATCTGCAAGGTTCATACAGATGACAATCTGGCTGACCCGCTTACCAAGCCTCTAGCGCAGCAGAAGCATGAGAAGCACTGTAATAATATGGGTTTGAGATTTCTCAACCATTAGATTAAGTGCAAGTGGGAGATTGTTGGGGTATGCCCTTAAGGCTAATGTTTGAGGCCTTGGGATTCTTTCAGTATCATGTATAAACTCTTATGTTTATAAAGGCAATGATTGTTATTCAGTTTATTACATTGTCTGCTGCAATAAGTGTGCTTCTGAATAATGTCTCAATGCTGTTTAGCTTGGCTGACATGCTGTAATGTCCTTAGTCAAAATATCTTGGTGAACATGAGACAGCCTTGATATGATTGAGACTAATATATGTTCTAATCTTATAGGATGCTTCGAGCATGGAATAAGATGTAGACTCATGGGTACATTGGATGTACTGGACAGACCCTACTAGGATATTCAATTGCTTGTCACAATGTGAATAATCCTTGTTTGCAACAAGTGGCACATGTCCTCTGACTTGAGATCACTTGTGTTTCTAAATGATGATTGTCATTGTTTTGAGGTAGTTCAATATCATTTGAAACATAATGGTTATAGACTATCTTGGATAATGATCATGAGTCAGGTTAGGACACTAGTGATAGATATAGGATTGCCGTCTCCTTGTTTGGAGTGTGATGTTCCAAAGGGGCCCCCCTGGATGAGATGATTGAGAAAGTGTATGGCCATACCCAGGTGACTATGTTCATCTGATCTAATCATGCTCATCATATTGGACCTACAGGCTTGACACGCTTGTCCAATAAGAACATCCAGTGGCAAAGGAAACATGTATGCCTAGTGAAGTGGATTCACACTTGTGCTGTGGTTTGGGTGTAGTCTTGGAAGACTCCTTCCTTTATATCGGGAGACAGTGATGTGTTGCTAGATACCCCTCACTGATCGTGATATCGTAAGTTATCGTTACCGACATTTAAAGGAAACCCTTAGGGACGCACAATTTGATGATATGGCTTACTTAAGTCATATCGTGTGGACTGAATTGTTTTGGTTCAGTTTAAAGGAGTTTAAACTCTGATTGTAAGTGAGATCTAGTCTGATCATGTTTGATTGATTAGGGCTTGAGATCGGTAAGCTTCGATCGAGAGTATTGATGCTAGATCGGTGAGATCAAGAGCATCAAGAGATGAACGGTTAGATCTTGAACCATTTGGTTCAGAGAGATCTAGACTATGGCTTGGGCTGATTTGGTTTGGTCTTTGAACCAAATGCATTGGACCGAATTGGCTTGAACCGGTTCACACATGGTGAACGCTTGGTTCAATGCTTGTAGGCATTTTGGTCGGTTTGTGGGCGCATGGCTTCATGTCTTCTATTTTTGGAATGTCATAACTTGCCACTTCCCTCAACGCCTAAACGTTTTCAACACTCGCCTCTTCTCTTCTCACGGATCCTCTTTCGGTGTAGAGAGACTTGACGAAAAGAGAAGAAAGTTGATCCTCGCCAAGATCCATCTCTCATCTTCTTCACACGACAAGGACATTTGGAGATCCTTGCTAGCACAAGGAACGACCAAGGAGGTAGCCATCTCTCCTCTTGTGTGCGATTCCCTTTGGAGAAGAAGCATTTGACTCTTTGCTTCCAAGGCTCCATCCAAGTGATGGCTACGGTATGATCCTTTCGATCTTTGCAATCTTTTAGCAAGTTGATCATATGTTCATTCAAATGATCCTATGGAAACCTTAGCTTCCGCTATGAAATTCTTGATGTGCGCCACTTTAGGGTTTCGCTCCCCCTTGAAGGGGACCTTTCAATCAAACCAAGCCTTGGTCTAGACCTTATTAAACCGAAAGGCTCAAGATCTAACCACACATCTCTTGATGCTCTTGATCTCATCGATCTAGCATCAATTCTCTCGATCGAAGATTACCAATCTCAAGCCCTAATCAATCAAACATGATCAGACCAGATCTCACTTCCAATCAGAGTTTAAATTCCTTTAAACTGAACCAAAACAATTCAGTCCACACGATCTGACATAAGTAAGCCATATCATCAAATTGTGCGACCCTAAGGGTTTCCTTTAATGTCGGTAACGATAACTTACGTTATCACGAACAGAGAGGGGTATCTAGCAACACATCACTGTCTCCCGATATAAAGGAAAGAGTCTTCCAAGACTACTCCCAAACCATAGCACAAGTGTGAACCCAAGTCACTTGACATATGTGTTTCCTTTGCCACTGGATGTTCTCGTTGGACAAGCGTGTCAAGCCTGTAACTCCAACATGATGAGAGTGGTTAGATCAGATGAACATAGTCATCTGGGTATGGCCATACACTTTCTCAACCATCTCATACAGGGGGCCCCTTTAGAACATCACACTCCAACTAGGAGAGGCAATCCTATATCTATCACTAATGCCCTAACATGACTCATGCCCATTATCCAAGATAATCTATAACCATTATATTTCAAATGATATTGAACTACCTCAAGACAATGCCAATCATCATTTAGAAACACAAGTGATCTCAAGTTAGAGGAAATATGCCACTTGTTTGCATATAAGGATTATTCACATTGCGACAAACAATCGAACATCCTTAGTAGGGTCTGTCCAGTACATCCAATGCACCTATGAGTCTACATCTTATTCCATGCTCGAAGAATCCTATAAGATTAGAACACATATTAGTCTCAATCATATCAAGGCTGTCTCATGTTCACCAAGATATCTCGACTAAGGACTATACTGCATGTCAGCCAAGCTGAACACCATTGAGACATTATTCAGAAGTATACATGTAGCAGCAGATAATGCAACAACCTGAATAACAACCATTGCCTTTATAAACATAGTTTATACATGATACTGATAATAACCCAAGGCCTCAAACATTAGCCTTAAGGGCATACTCCAACAATCTGGGTATGGCCATACACATTCTCAACCATCCCATCCTGGGGGCCCATTAGAACATCACACTCCAACTAGGAGAAGCAATCCTATATCTATCACTAGTGCCCTAACATGACTCATGCCCACTATCCAAGATAATCCTTAACCATTATCTTTCAAATGATATTGAACTACCTCAAGACAATGCCAATCATCACTTAGAAACACAAGTGATCTCAAGTCAGAGGGAATATGCCACTTGCTTGCTCACAAGGATTTATTCACATTGTGACAAACAATTGAATATCCTAAGTAGGGTCAGTCCAGTACATCCAATGCACCTATGTGTCTAAATCTTATTCCATGCTCGAAGCATCCTATAAGATTAGAACACATATTAGTCTCAATCATATCAAGGCTGTCTCATGTTCACCAAGGTATCTCGACTAAGGACAAAACAGCAAATCAGCTGAGCTGAACATTACTGAGACATTATTCAGAAGTATACATACAGCAGCAGATAATGTAACAATCTGAATAACAACAATTGCCTTTATAAAAACATATAGTTTATACATGATACTGTAATTAATCCAAGGCCTCAAACATTAGCCTTAAGGGCATACCCCAACATATTGGATACCCCATGCGGAGCTTATATTTATACAAATATGCAGGGGCTCAAGAAAAGTAGATCAGTGCGGCCTGGAGAGATAGACCTATATGTTGGAAACGGAGCATAGGTTGCTGCTGTTGACGTAGGACTTTTGACGCTCTCCCTACCTTTTGGACTTCAATTAGAATTAAATAATTGCTATTATGTACCTTCCCTTGCCAAAAACATTGTATCTACTCCTTGCTTGGCAAGGAAACGATTTAAATTTGAAATAAAAGAGGACTCTTGTTCTTTTTCATTTGCAAATATGTTTTATAGGAAGGGTACCTTGTGCAATGGATTATATGTCTTGGACATGGATAACTCTATATGTAACATAAATCATAAAAGGATCAAATTGAGTGGTTCAGTTGGTGCGTACCTTTGGCATTGTTGATTAGCCCATATAAGCAAGAATTGCATTCAACAACTCCATGCAAATGGATTGTTAGATTGAACCTCCTTGGAGGAGTTTGAAACTTGTGAGCCTTTTTTATTAGAGAAGATGACAAAAGCGCCCTTCACTAAGATTGGTGAGAGGGCAGGAGGTTTGTTGGATCTCATACATAGTGATGTGTGTGGGCCATTCAGTAAATAAGCCAGATGAGTGTACAACTACTTCATCACATTTATGGATGACTGCAGTAGATATGGTTATGTCTATTTGATGAGACATAAGTTCGAATCCTTTGAGAAATTTAAGGAGTTCAGACATGAAGTAGAGAACCAGCTTGGTAGATCTATTAAGACTCTTCGATCAGATCGTGGTGGAGAGTACCTAAGCAGTGAGTTCTTTGACTATCTTAGAGAGTGTGGGATTCTATCCAAACTCACTCCTCCTACATCATCTCAATGGAATGGTGTGTCTGAGAGGATAAATCAAACCTTGTCGGACATGGTTCGATCTATGATGAGTCCTGCAACTCTACCACCCTCATTTTGGGGCTATGCACATGAGACAGCTTCTCTCTTACTGAATAATGTTCCATCTAAGAGTGTCTCCAGGATTTCGTACGAGGTATGGAGTGGGAGACGCCTGAATCTCTCTTTTATCAGAGTCTGGGGATGTGAGGCTCATGTCAAACATCAGGATTCTAGCAAGCTAGAACCCAGATCTGATAAATGTGTTTTTGTGGGGTATCCTAAGGAAACTAAAGGATATTACTTCTATACTCCCAGCGAGAACAAAATTTTTGTTGCTCGGGGTGCTGTATTTCTAGAGAATGAATCTCTCATGAAAGAAGTCAGTGGGAGGAAGTTTGACTTGGATGAGGTCTAAGTGCAACCACAAGACACTGAGATGGAACCTGAGCCACCTGCATCGGTTGCTAGGCAACCAGAGGCTCAAACACAGGCCACACGTAGGTATGGGAGGATTCGTTGTGCACCTGAGAGGAATGGGTCACTATCGACCCAACACGACGGGATCTTCATCGTTGAGGATGAACCCAAGACCTATGATGAGGTGGTCGCTGGACCGGACTCCGTGAAATGGTTTGAGGCCATGAGATTCGAGATGGATTCCATGTCGGCTAACCAAGTCTGGGATTTGGTTAAGCTACCTGATGGGGTAAAGCACATAGGGTGTAAATGAGTCTTCAAGAGGAAGACTGACATAGATGGAAACATAGTTACCTATAAGGGTAGACTTGTGGCAAAAGTATTCAGACAAGTCCACAAGGTGGACTATGATGAAACCTTCTCTCCAGTTGCCATGTTCAAATCCATTCGATTCTTGTTTGCTATAGCTGCATATCACGATTATGAGTTATGACAGATGGATGTAAATACAACATTCCTTAATAGAAAGCTGATAGAGGATGTGTCTATGACACAACCTAATGGTTTCATCCATCCTGCAGAGGCCACTAAGGTTTGCAGGCTAAAGAGATCCATTTATGGATTAAAGCAAGCTTCTCAAAGTAGGAATCTTCGATTTGATGAGGCAGTAAGAGATTACAGCTTTATCAAGAGCGAAGATGACGCTTGTGTATACAGAAAATTCAGTGGAAGCTTGGTGACATTTCTGGTCTTATATGTCGACGACATACTACTCATTAGAAACGACATCCCTAGTCTTCAAGCTGTGAAGAAATGGTTGGGGAAGTGTTTCAGGATGAAAGACTTAGGGGAGGCCACCTATATCCTAGGCGTGAGGATCTACTGGGATAGATCCAAGAAGCTCCTGGCCCTAAGTCAGAGTACTTACATTGATAAGGTTATGGAGAGGTTCAACTTGGAGCAATCCAATAAAGCATACCTTCTAATGAGACACGGCCTTATTCTCTCCAAGCGCAAGTGTCCCACCACACAGGCTACGAGGGACGACATGAGTCAGGTACCCTATGCTTCGGCAGTAAGTTCGATCATGTATGCGATGTTATGCACTAGACCAGATATGGCTTATGCTATGAGCATAACCAACAGATACCAATGTAATCCAGGTCTATAGCATTGGGTGGCTATAAAGAACATTCTGAAGTATCTATGAAGAACTAAGGATTTCTTCTTGGTCTATGGCGGATAGGAAGAGCTTAGTGTTCAGGGCTACACTGACGCATCGTTCTAGTCTAACCTTGAAGAATTCAGATCGTAGGCAAACTATGTGTTTAGATTGTGTGGATGTGCGATGAGCTGAGAGAACTCTAGGCAATCCACAGTAGTTGATTCTACAACCGAGGCTGAGTATGTTGCTTCTGAGGCAGCCAAAGAAGCTGTTTGGATAAGGAAGTTCATTTCTGAACTTCAGGTGATTTCAACTTCTGTTGATCCATTTGATGTCAATTGTGACAACAATAGAGCAATCGTACAGGCAAAGGAACCACGGTCTCATCAAAAATCCAAACACATTCTTAGTAGATTTCACCTGATCTAGGAGATCATTGACTGAGGTGATGTCAAGATAAGCAGAGTTGACACAGATAGCAATCTAGTAGACCCACTAACCATGGCTTTGGCGCAGCAGAAGCGTATTGGTCATATGAGGGACATGGGGTTGAGATTTCTCAATAACTAAGTCTAAGTGCAAGTGGGAGATTGTTGGTGTTTATGCCCTTGGACCCGTTGTTGGTCTAGTTTGTACTACTTGACATTGATATTTAATATATCATTCTGGCATTGTCGTTATTATACTATGTTTACATCTGTGATTATGTACATGGATAATAATGTCCCTAGAGACAGATAGTATCTGTGCTTAAATGATGTGTCCCCAGTCAAGTACATAAGTGGATAAGGGACAGCTCTAGTACATGTGTGTTGGTGTGTATGCCCTAGGACCTAGTTTTGGTCCATCTTTGTACAACTTAACTCTGATATTTATATATATCTCTGGCATTGTCATTATCTATGTTTGTTTACATCTGCAATTATGTACTCACATGATAATGTCCCTGGAGACAGATTGGATCTGTGCTCAAATGATTGTCCCCAGTCGATATACCTGAGTGGATATGGGATAGCTCTAGTACTTGTGAGACTAGTATATGGGCTAGTTAGGCACAAGGTTTTATCACAGACATATGGATATATCAGTGGTGGATATATTGGATAGACCCGCTGTGAGGCAATGACTTGGTGTCATGAGTTATCCTCACAAGTGATAGGAGATGCATTGATCCCTTGACTAGAGGTCATTGGGCATTCTATATGGTTAGGGTTATGCTTCGATACAACCTAACACCTTGTTGGTGTATATGCCCTAGGACCTAGTTTTGGTCAACTTATGTACTACTTGACACTGATATTTATATATCATTCTGGCATTGTCATTATCATTGTTTGACTACACCTGTGATTGTGTACTTACATGATAATGTCCCTGGAGACAGATTGGATCTGTGCTCGAATTATAATCCCCAGTCGATGTACCTTAGTGGATATGGGACAGCTATGGTACTTGAGAGACTAGTATGTGGGCTGGTTAGGCACGTGGTGCTAACGCAGACACATGGGTATATCATTGGGGATATACTGGATAGACCCGCTATGAGGCTATGACTTGGTGTCATGAGTTATCCTCATAAGTGACAGGAGATGCATTGATCCCTTGACTTGAGGTCATTGATCATTCTATATGGTTAGGGACTTGCTTTGATACAACCTAACACCTTGCCATAGCTGGGAGGTCATAACGGTTGTTATTGAGCATGTCACGACCCATATGAGAAGATCAATGGACAGACATAGGATTTGCCCCTTCCCTAAGGAAGTATGATATCCATGGAGCTCCTTTATGGTTCTATGACTGAGAGTGTATGGCCATACCCAGGTGAGAACCTGTTTTAGTCATAGCCATGTGATTGGATGAAAACAAGTGGTGACACACTTGTCCAATCGTATATCAGTACGGCAAAGAGACTGTAATGCATCTGTACCTAGTTGCGATGATGGGGATGTCGATGTCGATATCCATTCCAATGACCTGGGTAGCAGCGATGCACTGTTAGGTGCCACTCACTACTTGTGATGACCTTTGGTCAGCACTGCCAGCGTCAGAGGAACCTACAGGGTCGCACACCTTGATACTTGAGTTCTCGTATTGATCGGGAAGCCTTATGATCGAGTTATTGGATAACTCGGATCTAATTGGGAGATTTCATCAGCGCCAATGGGCCTGATGAGATGGAAGAATGTTATTGGAGCCAAACTTCATTTTTGGCAGGTTGACCCGTATTTGACCATGGTTGGTCACATTTGGATTAGGGTTGCATTGGATTGGATCCAAGTGCTTAATCAACCTATGCAATGATGTTTGGGCTAGCTCATTATCCAATGAGGCCCAATAACAAGTTCTCATGAAGAGATGAGAGGCTAAAAGGGTATAATGGGGAGAAACATGAACAATTAGGCGCCTAGGGGTATAATGGGGTCATGTTGGCGCCTTTGCTTCATTATGGAAGTAAAGGGCGCCTCCCCCTCTCTTCCTAGGATGGAATACATGCCTCTATGGCATTGCTTGAGGCGCAAGGCAAGGCCTTGGCGCACAAGGAAAGGCGTGGGAACAAAAGGTAAGGTTGAATGAGAATTATGGAAATGTCTTGGAGACTTTCCTTATCTCAAACCTCCTCAACCTAGCCCTACACTTGTCATGATCCTAGCCATTACCCTAACCGCCTCTTGCCCTATAAATATGACCCTAGTCGCCCCCTCTTGTAAGTAATTAATCCTTGAAGGCGTGAACACAAGGAGAGGGGCGAGTGCTTGGAGCAAGGGCGCATCTTCCATAACCGCAACCTTCTTCCTCCTTTCCTCTTGGCGCAAGGAGATCTAGGGCTTGGCGGCTTGGGCGGTTTTCCCTCTTTACTTGGCGCATCTTTTCTCTGAGTGGTGCAAGAGAAGTAAAACATCTCCCTAAGGCTTGGATCTTCTTTCCGAGGCTAGCACCGGGCGTGGAAGAAGAGAACTCAAGAGATCCGTGTGTGCGAGACTGCAGAGGGCGCACACTTGGACGCCTACATCGGCATCGCTCCATATTGCTCTTAAGGTATTTCCTAACTCATCGTGTTGACTCCCTTGCTTGCGATTTTCACTGGGTTTTTGGGACTGGCCTGTTTCGGGGACATTCTTCCGCTGCGAAAAATGTATGTCCATAACTCTGAAAATTGTAAAATGTCCCCGAGGTTTCCCAACAGTGGTATCAGAGCGACTTGCAAGACTCGAACGATGTTTTATGCTTTTCTTCCATGCTCACATGCCATATCTCTATTTTCGTAAATAGCATGATGCATGGCAATCGATTTTTCTAAAAGTAGAAAAATTAGGGTTTCTTGTTTCTATCATCCTCTCAATCTCTTTTGGAATTTTTGGACTATTTTTCTTGTTTGATTTAAAGATCAAAGGCGCAAGTAATTTTGTCAAGTAGGACGGGCATTGTGTCTTCGGACTGGCCAAGTCTCTTGATCTGACAAAATTGCCAGCCGAAAGGATCTCTGAAATCATCATGAAAAATAAATCGCAATAAACCAAAAGACTTGTGAGAAGAAGATGAGAAAAAGAAACTGGTTTTATGAAAAAGTAAAATTTCAGATTTTATGTTTTTCATGAGCATGTAGAATTGCATGAGTAAATACCTTGATTGTGCATAATGTTGTGATCATGAGTCAATCCCCTCTTGCATGCCTGTGATGTATCCTTGTGCGGCCTGCGTGCCATCTTTTTATTATTAAGAGGAAGATTAAGGGCTAGGCGCATCCTTCTTGGACCTTGATGCTCGCATCTTGCTTGATGGCGCAAGCATGCAAGGTGATGCATGCAAGCTGGTGCTTGGTTGCTTGGTGGCGCAAGAAATCTTGGCCCCTTGTATGGTGGCGCACCTTCCTTGGAGGAAGACCATGGCATTGGCCGAACCTATGGGGAACTTTTAAAGTGTACCTCTAGGGTTTGAGAGCTAAACCATGAGAGAAGGACCTTGGAGCCAACCTTGAAGTTCAAGCTAGAGGTCGGCTAGGTTAGGTCTAGTTTTTGGGGCTTGAGTTCTAGAACAAGAGTTGAACCTATTTCATGGCATGGATTGGTTCAATGTCTTGTATAGGATATGATCACATCATCCTTTACTGCTTTTATTATTATCTGCAGAAGCATGCCAGAAATGTTTTACCGTTATGTTATCACTATAGGATTGCATGCCTGTAATGATAGACATAAGGTAAAACTGAGATGATGAGACCTTAAACAAAAACCCTCAATTAAAATATCAAGTCTGGTAGCCTTCTAACGCGTAGCCCTCACTAAGCTATCGATCAGTGGAGTTGTGAATTGTTTCCCACCCTCGTGGGACACACCCACTTATCTTTAGAAAGTGCGTGGTGGCAATGGTTTCCCCAGTCCAGTTTTAACTTGGGCGTGCCTTCGCAAGGAAACTCGTTGGCCCTGGGCATAACGGTTAGGAATGGACTTGACTAGAAGTTCACATGTGCTGGGCACATGGTGAAAGTCTAGAGGCATCGTTGAGAGGTAAAGGTTTCATGTTGTATCCAGCCCTCGTTGGACATGAAATGCCCAGACTGTCTCAACAAGGGGAGTTGCTTGGAGCAACTGGCCGGCGCGCCCACCTTAGGAAACATGGGTTACTTTGTGCATCTCATCCCTGTTGGGTCCCTTTCAAGAGGGAGAGAAACCCTAATAGGTCCCCTTCAAGGGGGAGCGAAAACCCTAAATGGTGGCGCAAAAATCTTTGCAAGCGGAAGCAGGGGTTTTCATAGATCTTTCGCAAGAACATATGATCAACTTGATGAAGTTTAGATCCATACCATAGCCATGAAGAAGATGGCGACTTGGAAGCGAGAGAACAAGAGAGGTCTCCTCCAAATTGTCGCACACAAAAGGATTGATGACTTGCTCCTTGGATGCTCCTTGTGCTAGCAAGGATCTCCAAGATGTCCTTGATCGAATGAAGGAAAAAGATGGTGTCTTGCATGGCCGAACTTCTCGTCGTCAACCCCTTCAACCCCTTGCGTCTCGTCGAGAGAGAGGAGCCGAATGTTGAATGAGGCGTTAAACCACACATTGAACGTGGAGACGTTTTTCATTTTTGGACTTTCCAAAAATAGCAACCGAAACCGTTGAAGCGTTTTGCGTTCACATCAAGTGAACCAAACGATCATCCCACTCCATGTGGACCATGCGCTCACACTTGAGCCGGTTCACATGTCAATGGTTCATTGGTCAAACCAAATCAGCCCAAGCAATAGTTTAGACATTATCAAACCCAATGGTTCAATGATCTAACCGTCCATCCCTCGATGCTCTTGATCTCACCGATCTAGCATCAATACTCTCGATCGAAGCTTACCGATCTCAAGCCCTAATCAATCAAACATGATCAGACTAGATCTCACTTACAATCAGAGTTTAAACTCCTTTAAACTGAACCAAAACAAATCAGTCCACACAATCTGACTTAAGTAAGTCATATCATCAAATTGTGCGACCCTGAGGGTTTCCTTTAAATGTCGGTAACGATGACTTGCGTCATCACGATCAGTGAGGGGTATCTAGCAACACATCACTGTCTCCCGATATAAAGAAAAGAGTCTTCCAAGACTACACCCAAACCACAGCACAAGTGTGAATCAAACTCACAAGGCATACATGTTTCCTTTGCCACTGGATGTCCTTATTGGACAAGCGTGTCAAGCCTGTATCTCCAATATGATGAGCATGATTAGATCAGATGAACATAGTCACCTGGGTATGGCCATACACTTTCTCAATCATCTCATAGGGGGGGGGGCCATTAGAACATCACACTCCTTAAACAAGGAGACGGCAATCCTTTATCTATCACTAGTGCCCTAACCTGACTCAAGCTCACCATCCAAGATAGTCTATAATCATTTTATTTCAAATGATATTGAACTACCTCAAAACAATGACAATCATCATTTAGAAACACAAGTGATCTCAAGTCAAAGGACATGTGCCACTTGCAGCATTCAAGGATTATTCACATTGTGACAAACAATTGAATATCCTAGTAGGGTCTGTCCAGTACATCCAATGTACCCATGAGTCTACATCTTATTCCATGCTCGAAGCATCCTATAAGATTAGAACACATATTAGTCTTAACCATATCAAGGCTGTCTCATGTTCACCAAGATATCTCGACTAAGGACATATAGCATGTCAGCCTAGCTGAACAGCTTTGAGACATTATTCAGAAGTACACTTATTACAGCAGACAAGGTAACAAACTGAATAACAACCATTGCCTTTATAAACAAAAGAGTTTATATACATGATACTCATGGAATCCCAAGGCCTCAAACATTAGCCTTAAGGGCATACCCCAACAATCTCCTACTTGCACTTAATCTAATGGTTGAGAAATCTCAAACCCATATTATTACAGTGCTTCTCATGCTTCTACTGCGCCAGAGGCTTGGTGAGCGGGTCAGCCAGATTGTCGTCTGTATGAACCTTGCAGATTTTGATCTCGCCACGATCAATGATCTCCCTGATCAAATGAAATCGTCTCTGTATGTGCTTGGACTGCTGGTGCGACCGTGGTTCCTTTGCTTGTGCGATTGCTCCAGTGTTATCACAGAAGATAACCAAAGGATCTGCACTCGAAGGAACAACACCAAGTTCTCTCACGAACTTACGAATCCACACTGCCTCCTTGGATGCTTCCGAGGCTGCAACATACTCGGCTTCTGTTGTGGAATCAGCAACAGTTGACTGTTTGAAACTCTTCCACACCACTGCTCCACCATTCAAGCTAAAAACATAGCCTGATTGCGATCGGAAATCATCCTGGTCAGACTGGAACGAAGCGTCAGTATATCCTTCAATACTGAGTTCTTCCTGACCACCATACATCAAGAACATATCTTTGGTCCTCCGCAGATATTTTAAGATGTTCTTGACTGCAATCCAGTGCGCCATACCTGGATTACTTTGGAACCGACTGGTCACGCTTAACCCATAAGCGACGTCTGGGCGAGTACACAACATCGCATACATAATGGATCCAATAGCCGAAGCATAAGGCGTATTGTCCATTTCATCTTTCTCAGTCTGTGTTTGTGGACACTGACTCTTTGAAAGATTCAGACCATGTCTGACTGGAAGATATCCTCTTTTAGAATTCTCTAAATGGAATCTCTCCAGGACTTTATCGATGTAAGTACTCTGGCACAGCCCGAGAAGCCTCTTAGATCTATCCCTGTAGATCTTCACACCTAATACATAGGCTGCTTCTCCCAAATCTTTCATCTGGAAACATTTCCTTAGCCATGCTTTAACAGCATGCATCTCAGGAATATCGTTTCCAATGATTAAGATATCATCGACGTAGAGGACTAGGAAAGTAATCACGCTCCCACTAAACCTCTTATATACACACGGGTCATCCTCGTTCTTGATGAAGCCAAACTCAGAGATTGATTCATCAAAACGAATATTCCAGCTTCTAGATGCTTGTTTAAGTCCATAAATGGACTTCTTTAACTTGCATATCTTATGACGATCTGATGGATTAGTGAAACCTTCAGGTTGTGTCATATATACATCCTCATCCAGTTTTCCATTAAGGAAAGCAGTTTTCACATCCATCTGCCAGATCTCATAATCGTAATATGCTGCTATCGCGAAAAGAATCCGAATAGACTTTAACATGGCTACAGGAGAGAAAGTTTCATCATAATCTATCCCGTAGAATTGTTTGAAACCTTTCGCAACTAGCCTGCCTTTATAGGTAACTATGTTACCATCCATGTCAATCTTCTTCTTGAAGATCCATTTACAGCCTATAGGGATTACTCCCGAAGGCGGATCAACCAAATCCCAGACTTGGTTATCTGACATGGAGTCCATCTCGGCTCGCATAGCTTCAAGCCATCTAGCTGACTCCGGTCCACTGACCGCATCCGCATAAGTGAGGGGTTCATCATGATCAATGATGTAGACTCCGTCATAGCGCTCAGGCTGTCGACGGATCCTTCCCGATCTTCGCGGTTCCCGTGATGTCTGAGCCTCAGGTTGTTCAATAACCTGCTCTACCGGCTCAGGCTCATCCAACTGTGCTTGACTACTTTGTCCTTCCTCTGGATTCTCATCCAGCTTTATTTCTCTCCCACTGGCCTCTTGCAGAAGAAACTCCTTCTCAAGAAATATGGCCGTCCGAGCAACAAATACCTTGTTCTCTTTGGGATCGTAGAAATAATAACCCTTAGTTTCCTTAGGGTAACCGACAAAAATACATTTCTCAGATCTGCTCTCCAGTTTCCCAGAGGCGAGCTTTTTGACATAAGCCTCGCAACCCCAGATCCTGATAAACGTCAAGCTCGGCTGTTTCCCATACCATAACTCATATGGAGTCTTTGAAACTACCTTGGATGGCACTCGGTTTAGTACCTTTGCAGCTGTTTCCAGTGCAAATCCCCAAAAGGAGTATGGAAGAGTAGCCTGACTCATCATCGAACGAACCATATCAAGTAACGTTCTATTTCTCCTCTCGGACACACCATTCCATTGCGGTGTTCCTGGCGGAGTGAGCTGTGAGATAATCCCACACTCCTTTAGATAGTCAGTAAACGCATGACTCAAGTATTCTCCACCTCGATCCGAACGAAGTGCCTTGATATTTCGGCCTAGCTGATTCTGTACTTCATTCTTGAACTCTTTGAACTTGTCAAAAGATTCACTCTTATGTCTCATAAGATAGACATACCCATATCTACTGAAATCATCAGTAAAGGTAATGAAGTACTGATAGCCACCTCTGGCATGTTTACTAAATGGCCCACACACATCACTGTGTATAAGGTCAAGTAAACCTGAAGCCCTTTGACCTTTGTTAGGAAAAGAAGCCTTCGTCATTTTACCCATTAAACAAGCTTTGCATGTATCAATCTCCTCATAGGAGAATGATCCCAGCAGTCCATGATCATGCAACCGCTTAATGCGCTTCTTGTTAATATGGCCTAAACGACTATGCCATAGCAAGGTGTTGTCATCAGCATACTTGGCTTTCTTATTATCAATGTTTTGTATAGAATATTCCATGTCCAACATGAATAACCCATTGTTAATTGAACCAGTAGCATAAACAATATTATCATAAGATAAAATACACTTTGAAATATTGCATTCAAAGGAAAATCCTTTCCTGACAAGAGCAGGAATAGAGATAATATTTTTAGTAATACTGGGAACAAAATAACAACTGTTTAATTCTAATACAACGCCAGATGGTAATGAGATGTAATAATCCCCTACAGCAACAGCAGAAACCCGTGCCCCGTTTCCAACGCGTAGGTCCACCTCATGCTGTCCCACCTGCCTTCTTCTCTTGAGTTCCTGTACATTTGAACAAATGTGAACTCCACATGCAGTGTCCAACACCCATGAAATAGAAGAAGAGGATATCATGACCTCAGTCACAAATATACCTGAGCCAGAAGCGATGCTTCCCCTCTTATCTCCTTGGAGCGCTTTACAGTCCTTTTTCCAGTGACCCAGCTGGCCACAGTGGAAACACCTGTATTCCTTTGACCGCTTAACCTTCTGTTTCAGAGCCTTGTTGTAGTTCTTGACTGGGGCTTTGCCCTTCTTCCCCTTCTTCTTGTTCCTGGAAGGAACCATTAAGACAGAGGTTGAAGGCTTTCCCTTCAGAGTCTCCTCCGTAGTCAAGAGCATATTCAGCAGCTCTGCCGGAGTACAATCGATTTTGTTCATATTAAAGTTAATTATGAACTCATCGAAAGAGGGCGGGAGAGACTGGAGAATAATGTCTACAGCAAGCTCCTGATTGATGGTATGCCCCAGTTTCTCTAGAGCCTCCTTGTGCCCAATCATCTTGAGCACGTGAGCTCCCACTGGGCTCCCCTCAGCCAGTTTGCTCTGAAAGAAAAGCTTTGTCAGATTATAGCGTTCTGTCCTCGCCTGTGCAGCATACAGCATCTTGAGGTTCGCTATAATCTCTATAGCCGACATATCCTCATGCTGACGCTGCAGCGGTGGCGTCATAGACGCTAGCATCAGGCAAGCGACATCAATGCTATCATTGACGTGCTTTTCATAGGCATCACGAACCGCCCTTGCGGCGTTCGTAGCGGGTTGAGGCGGCACTGCCGTCTCGAGGACATACAGTTTCCTCTCTGCCTTAAGAACGATCTTAAGGTGTCCGTACCAGTCTGAGAAGTTTGGCCCAGCAAACTTCTCCCTTTCCAGTAGGGATCGCACATTGAAGCTCATGGTGTTCGTTGCTGCAGGAATCTACAACAATGCAAGAACAGCAAGGTCAGTATCAATGTTTAGAATCAATCCAGGACTTAAGAAATGATTCTTTTCTCACTATTTTATCTGACTGAAAAATCCATTAAAACAGTCCGAAAGAGTAGCACTCTTTTAGTGAGATGGGATCCAGATTTCATACTTGGTCTCCGCGTCCCGCTCAGGCGAGATAAGATGCACAGAGAATACAAGCACTAATTTCTGGTAGGCAGTCCCTGCCAATCGCCAACCCGTGCGATTCCCCTTCATCTGGGCAATCCAGCCGACTGTGCCAACTGAGTTGGTACAACACAATCTCTGACCCCACAGATGGCTGCCTCCATGTGCTACCATATGCGCCACATATGTAGCCTACATGGTCAAGCTGACCCGACCTACTCCCTGGACCACCACGTGCTATGCTGTGCAACGAGAAGCGATAAATCCCTTCTCTGTAACACGCAGGTGAAATCCCGCACCGTCTGAAGATAGATGGACGTGCCCACTGAGTGGGTACAACACGGCTCCAACGATAGTCAGAACAGTGAGGTTTCGCGTCAGAAGGCTTACGAGCTTGATATTTATGCGTTGGATTTTAACGGTCTTTTATCTTCTTACTATCAGGCAAATCCTATGGCTATAGCAGAAGATAAACTCATGCAATTCTAATTATATAAGCAATAAAAAGAAAGCATGGATCTTATGTGGTAAAAGCCCATAGCCTAAGTAAGACCTTAACCTAACTTAAGTCTTCACTTGCTTTTCTTGGGTCTTTTGCCTCTCATCTGGTCCAACCCAGGGCCCTAGCGCCAAGAGTAGCTCAGGTGCGCCACCAGCTGAATGCGCTTCATTGCCATGTGTGCATTGAATACTTGTCTGATTAAATTACAATTCAATCTATCTAGACAAGATTGACTCGCAGGTCAATTACATTTTATAAATTAAATACAATGTGATTCGCAGATCACAAATAAATATTAATTTATAACTAACCAGGCTCGCAGGCCCCAGCACAGCACACATTAAAGGGCAACCCACATAAGATGAAATAAACAGGCATATGGCATCAATCAACATGTGATCCATTACAAAGAAAATAAACTTTTGAAAACCCATTGGCATCAATTTTACTTTTCTTATCTGCCCTACAACCTTACAACGGTCCATTGATGGGGATCCACTCATCTTATCTAGTTAGATCCTTGCCCTTGCATGCACCAAGTCCTAACTGACTCGAGTTGACCTAATGGTCAACCATGCATGCGCCAAGGGCTGAACAACCTTCAAGAGTTCTGGCAAGCGGGTGTGACCCCGGGCCTAACTCAAGAGTGTTCACTGGTTGTCTCAACCAGACCTCGCTACACGCCTTTGATGCAGTCGACCTATAGCCACCTCGTGCTTGCGCACAGGTGCCATCTGGTCGACCCATCTAGGCTGTCAGATGGTCTAATCAGACTAGTTTGATCTATACTAGTTGATGCTTTCAACCCCATCAACCCGTCTAAGGGTTTACAATGGGTGCATCTTAGATCTAATGGGGCGCGCAAGTGATATTTGTTTTGACAAACACAAACACAATAACAAGCGCCAACTTACATGCGCCAACATAACAAAATATTCTCCTGTGAAGTTTCGGCATGCAACTTAGATCTAAGCATACATTTACATGCGCAAACATGGATCACAAAAATATATCAAGCAATCATATTAACATGCTGTAACCGCATGGCTCTGATACCAATTGTTGGGTCCCTTTCGAGAGGGAGCGAAACCCTAATAGGTCCCCTTCAAGGGGGAGCGAAAACCCTAAATGGTGGCCCATAAATCTTTGCAAGCGGAAGCAGGGGTTTTCATAGATCTTTCGCAAGAACATATGATCAACTTGATGAAGTTTAGATCCATACCATAGCCATGAAGAAGATGGCGACTTGGAAGCGAGAGAACAAGAGAGGTCTCCTCCAAATTGTCGCACACAAAAGGATTGATGACTTGCTCCTTGGATGCTCCTTGTGCTAGCAAGGATCTCCAAGATGTCCTTGATCGAATGAAGGAAAAAGATGGTGTCTTGCATGGCCGAACTTCTCGTCGTCAACCCCTTCAACCCCTTGCGTCTCGTCGAGAGAGAGGAGCCGAATGTTGAATGAGGCGTTAAACCACACATTGAACGTGGAGATGTTTTTCATTTTTGGACTTTCCAAAAATAGCAACCGAAACCGTTGAAGCGTTTTGCGTTCACATCAAGTGAACCAAACGATCATCCCACTCCATGTGGACCATGCGCTCACACTTGAGCCGGTTCACATGTCAATGGTTCATTGGTCAAACCAAATCAGCCCAAGCAATAGTTTAGACATTATCAAACCCAATGGTTCAATGATCTAACCGTCCATCCCTCGATGCTCTTGATCTCACCGATCTAGCATCAATACTCTCGATCGAAGCTTACCGATCTCAAGCCCTAATCAATCAAACATGATCAGACTAGATCTCACTTACAATCAGAGTTTAAACTCCTTTAAACTGAACCAAAACAAATCAGTCCACACGATCTGACTTAAGTAAGTCATATCATCAAATTGTGCGACCCTGAGGGTTTCCTTTAAATGTCGGTAACGATGACTTGCGTCATCACGATCAGTGAGGGGTATCTAGCAACACATCACTGTCTCCCGATATAAAGAAAAGAGTCTTCCAAGACTACACCCAAACCACAGCACAAGTGTGAATCAAACTCACAAGGCATACATGTTTCCTTTGCCACTGGATGTCCTTATTGGACAAGCGTGTCAAGCCTGTATCTCCAATATGATGAGCATGATTAGATCAGATGAACAAAGTCACCTGGGTATGGCCATACACTTTCTCAATCATCTCATAGGGGGGGCCCCATTAGAACATCACACTCCTTAAACAAGGAGACGGCAATCCTTTATCTATCCATAGTGCCCTAACCTGACTCAAGCTCACCATCCAAGATAGTCTATAATCATTTTATTTCAAATGATATTGAACTACCTCAAAACAATGACAATCATCATTTAGAAACACAAGTGATCTCAAGTCAAAGGACATGTGCCACTTGCAGCATTCAAGGATTATTCACATTGTGACAAACAATTGAATATCCTAGTAGGGTCTGTCCAGTACATCCAATGTACCCATGAGTCTACATCTTATTCCATGCTTGAAGCATCCTATAAGATTAAAACACATATTAGTCTTAACCATATCAAGGCTGTCTCATGTTCACCAAGATATCTCGACTAAGGACATATAGCATGTCAGCCTAGCTGAACAGCTTTGAGACATTATTCAGAAGTACACTTATTACAGCAGACAAGGTAACAAACGGAATAACAACCATTGCCTTTATAAACAAAAGAGTTTATATACATGATACTCATGGAATCCCAAGGCCTCAAACATTAGCCTTAAGGGCATACCCCAACAATCCCACCCTCGTGGGACGCAAAGCCTCATGTGAAATAAGGATCCCATCTCACTAGGAAGTTTTAAACTTCCCGATTGACTTTGTGGGTTGTCAATTCGAATATAAAATAGTGGGAGCCATGGTCATTTAAAACAAGTCCAGTTTAAATGATTCGAAGTAGTACTAATCTGTTCTTCTTGGGTGTTGTAGAACAATGGCTACGAACACTGGCGGATTATCACTGCGATCACTCCTTGATAAGGATAAGTTAGTTGGAACTAACTTTATGGACTGGCATCGGAATTTGAGGATAGTCCTCAAGCTCGAGAAGAAGCTGTATGTCCTTGAACAGCCTCTTCCTGCGGCTCCTCCGCCTAATGCCCGAACGGCAGACAGAGATGCTTATAGAAAGCATCAGGATGACTCTTTGGAGGTTGCATGTCTTATGCTAGCCAGTATGGCACCTGAACTGCAGGTGCAATATGAGGAGCAGAACGCTTTTCAGATGATTACTCATCTGAAATAGATGTTCGAGGCTCAGGCTAGAACTGAGAGATTTGACACCGCCAAAGCAGTCTTTCGGTGCAAGTTGTCTGAAGGTGCACCAGTGAGACCCCATGTTCTCAAACTCATTGGGAATGTGGATCATCTCTGGAGACTGGGACACACCATAGACAACGAGCTGGTTGTGGATCTTATTCTTCATTCCCTGCCCCCTAGCTTCAGTCCGTTTATCATCAACTTCAACATGAACCGGATTGAGTGCACACGGGAGGAATTGATGAATATGCTCCAAACAGCTGAGCGAGAGATGGGTAAGACCAAACCCAATTCTGTTCTTTTGGTCCCTGCGACCAAGAAGATAAAGAAGAAGGGTAAGGCACGTGCTAAGAGCAGTGCCAGAGGTCCTACCAAAGCACTGAAGAAAAGGGCGAAGAAGTCAAAGGAACAAAGGTGTTTCCACTGTGGCGAGCAGGGCCACTGGAGAAGGGACTGCAGGCAACTTCAGAATGAGGAGAAGAAAGGCTTGGCCTTAACTTCTAGCTCAGGTATTTATGTTACAGAAGTCAACCTTTCTACTTCTATGTCATGGGTATTGGATACCGCATGTGGAGCTCATATTTGTACAAATATGTAGGGGCTCAAGAAAAGTAGATCGGTGCAGCTTGGAGAGATTGACGTACGCGTTGGAAACGGGGCACAGGTTGCTGCTGTTGCTGTAGGCGTTTTGACTCTCTCCTTGCCTTCTGGACTTCAATTAGAACTAGACAATTGCTTTTGTGTACCTTCGCTAACAAAGAACATTGTATCCATTCCTTGCTTGGCGAGGAAAGGATTTAAATTTGAAATAAATAAGAACTCCTGTTCTTTTTCATTTGCAAATATGTTCTATGGGAAGGGTACTTTATGCAATGGTCTGTATATCTTGGATATGGAAAGTTCTGTTTGTAACATAAGCAATAAAAGGACCAAACTGAGTGGTTCAGTTAGTGCTTTCCTTTGGCACTGTCGATTAGCCCATATAAACAAGAATCGCATCCAACAACTCCATGCAAATGGATTGTTAGATTCAAGTTCCTTGGAGGAATTTGATACTTGTGAACCTTGTTTATTAGGGAAGATGACAAAGGCGCCCTTCACCAAGATTGGTGAGAGGGCAGAAGGTTTATTGGATCTCATACATACTGATGCGTGTGGGCCCTTCAATAAACAAGCCAGAGGAGGGTACAACTACTTCATTACCTTCACTGATGACTTCAGTAGGTATGGTTATGTCTACTTAATGAGACATAAATCTGAATCCTTTGAGAAATTCAAGGAGTTCAAGAATGAAGTAGAGAACCAGCTTGGAAGATCCATTAAAGCTCTTCGATCAGATCGACGTGGAGAATACCTGAGTGGTGAGTTCTTTGACTATCTGAGAGAGTGTGGGATCATATCCCAACTCACTCCTCCTGGAACACCTCAATGGAATGGTGTGTCTAAAAGGAGAAATCGAACTTTATTGGATATGGTTCGATCCATGATGAGTCATGCAACTCTACCTTCATCATTCTGGGGGCATGCACTAGAAACAGCTTCTCTAATACTGAATAATGTTCCATCTAAGAGTGTCTCCAAAATGCCATATGAGGTATAGAGTGGAAGACGCCCTAATCTCATGTTTATCAGGATCTGGGGATGTGAGGCTTATGTCAAACGTCAGGATTCTAGCAAGCTAGAACCTAGATCTGATAAGTGTGTATTTGTGGGGTATCCTAAGGAAACTAAAAGATACTACTTCTATGTCCCAACCGAGAACAAAGTTTTTGTTGCTCGGGGTGCTGTCTTTCTAGAGAAAGAATTTCTTATGAAAGAAGTTAGTAGGAGGAAGTTTGACTTGGATGAGGTCCAAGTGCAAGCACAAGACAAAGAGATGGAATCTGAGCCACCTGCACCAGTTGCTAGGCAACCTGAGGCTCAGACACAGGTCCCGCGTAGGTCTGGGAGAATTCGTCATGCACCTGAAAGGTATGGGTCGCTACCGACCCAACACGATGGGATCTTCATCATTGAGGATGAACCTATAACCTATGATGAGGCGGTCAGTGGACCGGACTCCGAGAAATGGCTTGACGCCATGAGATCTGAGATGGATTCCATGTCGGCTAACCAAGTCTGGGATTTGGTTGAGCTGCCTGATGGGGTAAAACCCATAGGGTGTAAATGGGTCTTCAAGAAGAAGACAGACATGGATGGCAAAATAGTTACCTATAAGGGTAGACTAGTGGCTAAAGGATTTAAACAAGTCCACGGGGTGGACTATGATGAAACCTTCTCGCCAGTTGCCATGATTAAATCCATTCGGATTCTGCTTGCTATAGCTGCATATCATGACTATGAGATATGGCAGATGGATGTGAAAACAGCGTTCCTTAACGGGAAGCTGACTGAGGATGTGTATATGACACAACCTGATGGCTTCATCTATCCTGCAGAGGCTAATAAGGTCTGTAGGCTAAATAGGTCCATTTATGGATTAAAGCAAGCATCTCGAAGTTGGAATCTTCGATTTGATGAGGCCATGAGAGATTATGGCTTTATCAAAAGCGAAGATGACGCCTGTGTATATAGAAAATTCAGTGGGAGCTTGGTGATTTTTCTGGTCTTGCATGTTGATGACATACTGCTCATCGGAAACGACATCCCTAGTCTTCAAGCTGTGAAGACATGGTTGGGGAAGTGTTTCGAGATGAAAGACTTAGGGGAGGCCGCCTATATTCTAGGCGTGAGGATCTACCGGGATAGATCCAAGAGGCTCTTGGCCCTTAGTCAAAGTACTTACATTGATAAGGTACTGGAGAGGTTCTACATGGAGCAATCCAAGAAAGGATACCTTCCAGTGAGACATGACCTTACTCTCTCAAAGAGCCAGTGTCCTACAACACAGGCTGAGAGGGATGACATGAGTCGAATTCCTTATGCTTCAGCAGTAGGATCGATCATGTATGCAATGTTATGTACTAGACCAGATGTGGCATATGCTGTGAGCATTACTAGCCGATACCAATCCAATCCAGGTCTACAGCTCTGGGTGGCTGTAAAGAACATCCTAAAGTATCTGAGAAGAACTAAGGATTTGTTCTTGGTCTATGGGGGACAGGAAGAGCTCAGTATGCAGGGCTATACTGACGCATCGTTCCAGTCTGACCCTGACGACTTTAGATCGCAGGCCGGCTATGTGTTCAAGATAAATGTTGGCGCTGTATGTTGGAAGAGCTTCAAGCAATCCACCATAGCAGATTCTACAACCGAAGCTGAGTATGTGGCTACTTCTGAGGCAGCCAAGGAAGCTGTTTGGATAAGGAAGTTCTTATGTGATCTTCAAGTGGTACCTAGTGTAATGAATCCCATTGAACTCTACTGTGACAACAATGGAGCAATTGCACAAGACAAGGAACCACGGTCTCATCAAAGATCCAAACACATACTCAGAAGATTTCACCTGATCAGAGAGATCATTGACAGAGGTGATGTCAAGATTAGCAGAGTAGACACAGAGAACAATCTGGCAGACCCATTGACCAAGGCTTTGGCGCAGCAGAAGCATGATGGTCACTCTAGAGATATGGGGTTGAGATTCCTCAACTTCTAGGTCTTAGTGCAAGTGGGAGATTGTTGGTGTATATGCCCTAGGACCTAGTTTTGGTCAACTTATGTACTACTTGACACTGGTATTTATATATCATTCTGGCATTGTCATTATCATTGTTTGACTACACCTGCGATTGTGTACTTACATGATAATGTCCCTGGAGACAGATTGGATCTGTGCTCGAATTATAATCCCCAGTCGATGTACCTTAGTGGATATGGGACAGCTATGGTACTTGAGAGACTGGTATGTGGGCTGGTTAGGTACGTGGTGCTAACGCAGACACATGGGTATATCATTGGGGATATACTGGATAGACCCGCTATGAGGCTATGACTTGGTGTCATGAGTTATCCTCATAAGTGACAGGAGATGCATTGATCCCTTGACTTGAGGTCATTGATCATTCTATATGGTTAGGGACTTGCTTTGATACAACCTAACACCTTGCCATAGCTGGGAGGTCATAACGGTTGTTATTGAGCATGTCACGACCCATATGAGAAGATCAATGGACAGACATAGGATTTGCCCCTTCCCTAAGGAAGTATGATATCCATGGAGCTCCTTTATGGTTCTATGACTGAGAGTGTATGGCCATACCTGTAACGCCCTCGAGTTTCTGAATTACGATTTAAGGTTAGAAATTCTGTTTCTGTATTTTTATCTGTTAAAGTTTTGGGATTTTTGCCTAATTGTAGGACTTTTTCCTACAGGGCAAAAATAATTATTTTGGTTGGGGCTTCGAACCCTCAACCTTGACTCTTTGCTCCTGGAATTCTTCCACCATGGTGGCGCATATTTCTATGTTATTGGAGTGGCGCATGGTGGTTAAGCCCAGGTGAGCCCTTAAAACCGATTTTCACTTAAGTTAACTGGGTTATTGGATCTTGGATCCGTTTGGAGTGGGAGAAAAAGAGAAATATCGTGAGAGCTCCTCTCCCTCACGATTTTTGTTGTTTTCTTGCCCTAGCCGCCTGTGGTTGTCGCCCCTTACTGTGTTTGGCGCCTCCTGCAAATTTCTGACGCTGGTGGTGGCAGACTGGTGGTGGACGAAGTTCCTGGAGATCCCTGACCCTCTGTTGTGGCATTTTTTTTTTCTGTGGGCGATTTTCGGTGAGTAATTCGATCCTAAGGAGTCTAATCCTATTTGCAATAATTATCTGTATGAACCAAAAATCTGCAAGTAGATCCTGTGTTTTTCTATTCTATAGGTCGGATCTGAATATGCATGATGATTCAGAAATTTTGTCTTGCTGAAAATTGTAGTCGCCAATCTGACCTTACTGTGCTTTAACCTCAATATCTCATGATCTATAGATCCAAATCACACGAAACAAATTTTGTATGAAACTAGATTCGCTCAGCTTTGATTCTTATGTAATATCGACCACATCTGAACTATATTCGTGTTGCAATCGGCATTGTTATATAACTTACGAAATCTGTTTTCTGAAAATCTAGAATCTTGACCCTTTTGTGTTCAAACTCTCGTATCTCCCTAGGTATAGCTCGAAATCCTGTGAAACCAGTTTTATTAGACCGTAGGCTTGAAGAGCTTCATTTTGACTCCCATAACGCCTATTTTCGATTAGTTATTGGATCTAAAATATATGTCGTAATTCTGATATATGAATCTGTTTTCTTGAAATCTGAAATTCTGACCCACCTATGTTCGAACCCTTATATCTTCCTGCCTACAATTCGAAATTTTGTGAAACCAGTTTTGTTGGAAACTAGATTCAGAGAGCTTCATTTTGAATATAATATTGACTAGCTTTGGTTCGGAATTGGACCAAAAATATATGTTGCAATCTGACAATATAAATCTGCTATGTTTTGGTTAGACGAATATTCCATTGTGAGAAAAATTTAGCCTGTATGGTTTAATCTCTTAAATTGTGGTCTGTAGTTCTTCTAAAATTTATTTGCTTGATGAGAAATTTTAGAGAAAACAAAATTGGGGATTTAACTAAGAACTTAGGAATTTTCGAAAATCATGGTTCGAGCCAATTTTGGGGCTTTTGTCAATTTTCTTCACGAACGTGTAATTAAAATTATCTGTAGTGGGGGACTGAAATTATTTACATGAAATTTGTACGTTCTGTTAAGGTTCTGAAACTGGCGCCCCTTACAGTAATTTTATAGCTCACGGTTTTAGGAATTTTGAGGAAATTATTTCATGAATAGTTTCTGTTCTATGTTTAATTGTTTGTTATGTGAATATTTTCTGTTCTGTTTATATGTTGTGAATTTTCTGAAAACTTTGAATGTGTTATAACCTTTGTGAGAACATAGACTGGTCTGACATGAATTAAGGATAGTTGCATGAAATCTAAGGAATTCACTCATATATTACTTCTGGTTGATGGTAAAAATTATGAAGTGTGTTCAGCTTTGATTTTCTGCAAATTGTAAATTGTTAAGGACTGGATATTGGGGTGTGTCATTTTCTGGTTTGTCAGACTTTGGGCATGATGTAAGAATTAAGTAGTGGTTGGTCCTACTCCTCCGTTTCAGTATAATCTGTTCTGTAAAATTATGCCCTAGTGTAGCACTCTTCTGTGTTCTTACCCTCCTTCTGTGGCGCTGTAATGGTGCTGATAGTCTACTATGACCCTTGAGACACTATTTCTGTTCCGTTATACGTATTGGAGGCCAGAGTGCCACGTCCTGACAAGACGGGGGCCACCCACTGATACCTCCTCTACCATTCTGTTCTGGGTATTGGAGACCAGAGTGCCACGTCCTGACAAGACGGGGGCCACCCATTGATACCTCCTCTACCATTCTGTTCTGGGTATTGGAGACCAGAGTGCCACGTCCTGACAAGACGGGGGCCACCCACTGATACCTCCTCTACCATTCTGTTCTGGGTATTGGAGACCAGAGTGCCACGTCCTGACAAGACGGGGGCCACCCACTGATACCTCCTCTACCATTCTGTTCTGGGTATTGGAGACCAGAGTGCCACGTCCTGACAAGACGGGGGCCACCCACTGATACCTCCTCTACCATTCTGTTCTGGGTTTTGGAGGCCAGAGTGCCACGTCCTGACAAGACGGGGGCCACCCACTGATACCTCCTCTACCATTCTGTTTCTGATATGCATGCATGTCTCGTCCTCGGCAGAGGTGGGGTCAGACCTTCTGTGGTCATCAGGCCTTCTGTGGCCTTTCTGTTTCCGATGTAGACTATCCGTTTGGATTCTGAAAATTCTGATTTTCTGTCTGTCAGTTCTGATTTCTGTAGTTCTGTTTCGATCTGTATTATAGATGTGTTAGGCAGTGTGTTTAGTAGGGAGGGGTTGGTATACTTATATCCTACTTCATGCTTGATGCCTAATGTTATAAGTATCTGTATTTGATTATGTTTTGTTTCTGATATGAGTGTGCATGTTAAGTTGATTTATCTTATCTGTTACAAAAATGTATTTCAACTTATGCATGATATTTTTGATGTGTACTATGGATGGCTTTTAGTGTCTTTTACTCACTGAGCTTTTTAGCTCACCCCCATTGTTTAAATATTTTCAGGTGAGACATTGGGACAGTGATCGCTACAGCTAATTCACGAATTTACTATGATGCTAATGTTTTATTTAATTTCTAAGAGTTGTCTTCTAAAAAATCTGTCAGGCCTGCGTGCCTAACTTAATTATATGATACGTTTTATCTCCTGATGGCTTATGCCTGTTTTCAGGATATTATAGTATAGTTGTCTCATTTTAATTGTTAGATACGAGTTTTGGATTCGTGAGATTTGAAATTATTCTTATTCTGAAATGTCCGATTTGAGAGTTATTGTTCTTATTCCGCAATATATCTGAACTTGTGTTTTCCACATATGTGTAGTGTGGACATCTGTTTTATTCCAGGATATGCGTCTCTGTGCAGCAGTAAATTATTATACTTGCTGTCGGATTTTCTGGATTTCCGGATTTCTATTTCCTAGTAAATCGATCATATTCAGTTCTGTGCGGTTTTCAGTTCCGTAGTAATGTCCTTCGATGCCGCTTTCTTCTTGTGTTTTAATGGAAGAGTAAAAATTTTTGAAACCCCGTATTTTACTTGTATGCGTGTGGGGTGTGATTCTGAGGGATGTTGCAGATGGTATCAGAGGCAAATTACTAGCAATTAGAAACTCCGGGAAAGGAAAACTCTGTTTGTGTATTGCTAGAAACCAAGATAGGATCTGATACGTGATTGAATATTGGAAACCTCTGTTTGTGTATTGTTAGAAACCAAGATAGGATCTGATCCGTGATTGAATATTGGTTGTTATTCTACTGTGTTATGTGATGCAGGTACAAAAAAAAAAAACAAAATGGTGCGACCAAGATCTAGCAGTAGCAACGGTGATCAACAGTCTGATCTGAGGCAGGCCATGGAGGCTATGACTGCTATGATGCAACAACAGAACGCGTTCATCCAGCAGCAAACTCAGATGATGCAGCTGTAACGCCCCCTCAGAATAAACCCCAAACACAGACATAAGCCGCGGAAGATAGGGAGCGTCACACACAATTAACAGTGCAGATGCTAGGGAATAATAGCTGTGAGAAAACCGGTTCAAAAAAATTTCGGCAGCATGTCCCCAGTAAAACTAAAGAAATTCCTGTACATGATCACCAATAACACAATACGGGTCGACATGCCGACCACAAACTGAAACATAACATTTCAAAGTCAAAAGCTCACATTACTTATCACAACGTCGAACTAATAAACCACGATAATCAAAAGAAAACACAAGATAACACAGAATTCACCGAAAAACAGGCTTAAGCCCTCGGTTTAACAGTCGAATCAAAACTAAATGCCAACCCGGCAACTATATCACATAAATCCAAAATCAGTATACCAGCCACATCCGGCTAACGTGTCCATGAACACAAAATCACACAAAAACTTGGCCACATCCGGCCCACAAATAGCACAGGCACGCAGGCCCCAAAATATGATATCAGAAAACTAAGTCCGCTCATGCTGTAGGCTCCTGCCCTGCATCTGGAAATATTGTGGAATGAGCTACACGGCTCAGTGAGTAGATAGTCTCGTTCGACCATCCACGAATATACAGTCAGAAATATATGCAGATATCTTTCAAGACTTTTAACGGAAGAATGCCAATACAACATAAACAACATAATAAAACCGTTAATCACAAATCACAATCATAATCAGAAACTAATACACCCACTACCCCTGGGCAACCAGATCACCAACAGCCTAGCCGGCTAACAGACTAGAAATTACACAACTATTGTCCAGTGAATTCAGAATTGACCCCGAGGGTCCAACCCGGCCTTCGTCAAGGCACTGAGAGTAACATGTAACGAACCATGGTGAGGCGTAGATTCAAGAGGTGGCCCCCGCCAGGTCACGACGTGGCACTTTGCTCTACGACACCCAACCATACCCCATTTACCGGGAACACAACACCCCCTTTACCGGGAACAGAAGGTGAATGAATTCAAGAGGTGGCCCCCGTCTGACCAAGACGTGGCACCTTGCTTCAAACACCCAACTCTCAAATGGTTTATCACTTGGACAAAAATACCTTTAACACAACCGGAACCCTGAACCTCTAACCTGGTCACTAGACTCTAGAACAGCCCCTCCATTACCGGAAACAAAGCAGACTAGGATGGGTAGATTCCCCGACCCCCAAATCAGAATGGCTGTTTACAGAGTGCTCTAGTTAACCCTTAGGTTCAGTCCACCCAAGTCTAGGACCCTTATCGAACGCATACAACACAAATATTGTCACAGACATCACCTCAATCAAGTTCAGGGAAGGTCCTTAGATTTCATGCAAGTATGGTTTAACCTTTCCTAAGTTATCATCCAAAGTTATCAATCAATATTCCATGTCATTACTTTCTACATACACCATTCAATTAAAAATACATAATAATACAGAAAATTCACCAAATTTCGTTCACAATTAACATAAATGCAGAATATCACATATTCATAGTTTTCTACTAGTTCTGATAACAAAAGACAGAAATACCCCTAGTTCAAAGTTTAAGTCATGCAGGAAAATTTATCCAAAAATTTCGTAAAAATATTCATTACGTCCCTCATGATCCCTAGATTCGTAATTTCAAGTTTTCCCCAATTTTAACTAGGAAATTTACCGAATTACCCCTAGGTCAATTTCAGTCAACAGAAATTTTTATTTCTAAAAATTCCCAAAAAAATACAGTAGAATCCTCATATACCTAATTTCATGAATATCAAGTTTTCCCCAATTTTTACCCATGCATTTGGGCGTAATTTCAAGAAGAAGGGTCGAAATTCTCATTCAAACCCTAATCTTCATGCAAATGACAAATCTAAGGTATCATACATGACGAATCAAGTCTAATTGGGGATTAGAAGCCTTAGGGAAGAAAAGCCCTAATTTTCCATGCAACTAGGGTTTCGAAATTTGGGGAAAAACACTAAGACACAAACAAATTTGCAATCAAGGGTTCATAGCATGTTCTTAAGCTTTAAACTTCTTTGAATCAAACCATAATCCAAAAATGCGTGGACAAGATAGAGGAGAAGATCCACTCACTTAGTTTCGGTTCTTCCCAAGCCAACACCCTCACGCCACTCACGCCACACACCGCCGGAAGCACACGATGATCGCCGGCAAGGGTCGCCGGAAGTTGCCTCCACCACCTCTCACCGCCGGCCACAAGAAGAGGAGAAGAGGGAGGAGGGCAAACCGCCACCTTCTTCTTCAAGGAAGCAAAAATCGTGAGCAAGAGGGAGAAGAGGAAATCGTGAGTGAGAAGTGAGAAATGGATCCCCTAGTTTTAACTTTCTACCCATTAAGCCTCCAAGATCCAATAACCCTTTACCATAAGTTATTTCCCCACTTCACCCTTATCAAGGGTTCTTACCCTTTTTCTAAAGGAAAGACACCACTAGCCTAGTGGTGTGCAGCACACACTCCACGCCTTAAGTCGCAGGTTCGAATCCTCTCCGCGACATAAATTTTTACATTGCAGGAAAATACACAAATCAACACATTTTCTCATAAAAACTTCCACAAATAAATGCCAAATAAACAAAATTTCATTTTTCTTACCTGCTAATGAATTTCCGGATCTTACATTCCTTCCCCCTTAAAAAGCTTTAGTCCTCTAAAGCTCACTACCCAAATCATCGAACAGCTGAGGGAACTCTCTTCTCATATCTGACTCTGTCTCCCAAGTAGCTTCTTCAACTGACTGGCTCCCCCAGATAACTTTTACCAGCGGTATTGCCTTGTTCCTTAGGACTTTGACTTTCCTATCCACAATCCTCAGTGGTCTCTCTACAAAGGTCAGATCACTCTGGATCTGCAGGGGAGCAGAATCAAGCACATGTGATGGATCTGCACAGTATTTCCTCAGAACTGACACATGAAATACGTTGTGGAGATGCTCCAGAGATGGTGGCAGAGCTAGTCTGTAAGCTACAGGACCAACCCTCTCTATAATATCGAAAGGTCCAACAAACCTCGGGCTCAGCTTTCCCTTCTTGCCAAACCGCATGACACCCTTGGTTGGTGAGACCTTCAGAAACACATGATCCCCCACCATAAACTCTAAGGGACGACGGCGATTATCTGCATAACTCTTCTGCCTGTCCCGAGCAACCTTCAGCTTTTCCTGGATAACTCTGACTCTATCTGTAGCCTCCTGCACAGCCTCTGATCTCAGAATCATCCGGTCTCCCGATTCCTCCCAACTCAGAGGAGACCTGCACTTCCTGCCATACAGAGCCTCGTACGGAGCCATCTGAATACTGGAGTGAAAGCTGTTATTGTAGGTGAACTCTATCAGGGATAAATCACTGTCCCACTCCAAGCTCCAATCTACAACATAAGCCCTCAGCAAATCCTCCAAGGTCTGAATAGTACGCTCTGACTGCCCATCTGACTGTGGATGGTAGGCGGTACTAAAACTCAACTTAGTGCCAAGACCCTCATGCAAGCTCTTCCAGAATCTGGATAGGAATCTGGAATCGCGATCTGATACAATATCCACAGGCACTCCGTGCAATCTGACAATCTCATCAATATACAGCTTAGCCAGCCGATCGAGTGGATAAGTCATCCGAATAGGCAAAAAGTGTGCAGCCTTCGTGAGCCTGTCCACGATGACCCAAACCGCATCATGCCCTCTCCTAGTCCGTGGCAGCCCACAGACAAAATCCATACAAATGCACTCCCACTTCCACTGCGGGATAGGGAGCTGCTGCAATAAACCCCCAGGCCTCTGGTGTTCGGCCTTCACAGTCTGACAGGTCAAACACCGAGATACAAACACTGCGACCTCCTTCTTCATGCCCGGCCACCAGAAATCTCTCTTCAAATCTTGATACATTTTTGTGACTCCGGGATGCAAGGAATACTTGGAGTTATGACCCTCCTCCAAGATCTCTCTCTTCAGACTAGGTTCCTCAGGGACACACACCCTTCCACGGAACCGCAGAATACCCTCACTAGATAAACTGAAATCTTCCATTGGCCCGGCAGCCAATCTCTCTCTAATCTGAACCAGACTCGGATCTACCAGCTGCTGGTCCCTGATCCTCTGTAGTAAAGCAGACTGAACCCGGAGAAAGGCCACATATCCAGACTGGACTTTGGGAGACACCTTAACTCTGAGCTCTCGAAATTCCTGTAGTAACTGCCACTCACTGACTCTCAGTGCTGCTACAGAAGCAACTGGGTGTCTGCTCAGTGCATCAGCCACCACATTGGCTTTCCCGGCCTGATACTGAATAGAGAAATCATAATCTTTTATCAGCTCCATCCACCTTCTCTGCCTCATATTCAACTCCTTCTGAGTGAAAATATACTTGAGACTCTGATGATCAGTAAACAAGTCAAACTCCTGTCCCAAAAGATAGTGGCGCCATATCTTCAGTGCAAAAACCACTGCCGCCAACTCCAAATCGTGTGTGGGATAGTTTAATTCATGCTCTTTCAGTTGCCGCGAAGCATAAGCTACCACGGCCCCTTTCTGCATCAGGACGCAGCCTAGTCCTTTGCCTGAGGCATCAGTATAAACAGTAAATAATGAAATTTCCGGATCTTACATTCCTTCCCCCTTAAAAAGCTTTAGTCCTCTAAAGCTCACTACCCAAATCATCGAACAGCTGAGGGAACTCTCTTCTCATATCTGACTCTGTCTCCCAAGTAGCTTCTTCAACTGACTGGCTCCCCCAGATAACTTTTACCAGCGGTATTGCCTTGTTCCTTAGGACTTTGACTTTCCTATCCACAATCCTCAGTGGTCTCTCTACAAAGGTCAGATCACTCTGGATCTGCAGGGGAGCAGAATCAAGCACATGTGATGGATCTGCACAGTATTTCCTCAGAACTGACACATGAAATACGTTGTGGAGATGCTCCAGAGATGGTGGCAGAGCTAGTCTGTAAGCTACAGGACCAACCCTCTCTATAATATCGAAAGGTCCAACAAACCTCGGGCTCAGCTTTCCCTTCTTGCCAAACCGCATGACACCCTTGGTTGGTGAGACCTTCAGAAACACATGATCCCCCACCATAAACTCTAAGGGACGACGGCGATTATCTGCATAACTCTTCTGCCTGTCCCGAGCAACCTTCAGCTTTTCCTGGATAACTCTGACTCTATCTGTAGCCTCCTGCACAGCCTCTGATCTCAGAATCATCCGGTCTCCCGATTCCTCCCAACTCAGAGGAGACCTGCACTTCCTGCCATACAGAGCCTCGTACGGAGCCATCTGAATACTGGAGTGAAAGCTGTTATTGTAGGTGAACTCTATCAGGGATAAATCACTGTCCCACTCCAAGCTCCAATCTACAACATAAGCCCTCAGCAAATCCTCCAAGGTCTGAATAGTACGCTCTGACTGCCCATCTGACTGTGGATGGTAGGCGGTACTAAAACTCAACTTAGTGCCAAGACCCTCATGCAAGCTCTTCCAGAATCTGGATAGGAATCTGGAATCGCGATCTGATACAATATCCACAGGCACTCCGTGCAATCTGACAATCTCATCAATATACAGCTTAGCCAGCCGATCGAGTGGATAAGTCATCCGAATAGGCAAAAAGTGTGCAGCCTTCGTGAGCCTGTCCACGATGACCCAAACCGCATCATGCCCTCTCCTAGTCCGTGGCAGCCCACAGACAAAATCCATACAAATGCACTCCCACTTCCACTGCGGGATAGGGAGCTGCTGCAATAAACCCCCAGGCCTCTGGTGTTCGGCCTTCACAGTCTGACAGGTCAAACACCGAGATACAAACACTGCGACCTCCTTCTTCATGCCCGGCCACCAGAAATCTCTCTTCAAATCTTGATACATTTTTGTGACTCCGGGATGCAAGGAATACTTGGAGTTATGACCCTCCTCCAAGATCTCTCTCTTCAGACTAGGTTCCTCAGGGACACACACCCTTCCACGGAACCGCAGAATACCCTCACTAGATAAACTGAAATCTTCCATTGGCCCGGCAGCCAATCTCTCTCTAATCTGAACCAGACTCGGATCTACCAGCTGCTGGTCCCTGATCCTCTGTAGTAAAGCAGACTGAACCCGGAGAAAGGCCACATATCCAGACTGGACTTTGGGAGACACCTTAACTCTGAGCTCTCGAAATTCCTGTAGTAACTGCCACTCACTGACTCTCAGTGCTGCTACAGAAGCAACTGGGTGTCTGCTCAGTGCATCAGCCACCACATTGGCTTTCCCGGCCTGATACTGAATAGAGAAATCATAATCTTTTATCAGCTCCATCCACCTTCTCTGCCTCATATTCAACTCCTTCTGAGTGAAAATATACTTGAGACTCTGATGATCAGTAAACAAGTCAAACTCCTGTCCCAAAAGATAGTGGCGCCATATCTTCAGTGCAAAAACCACTGCCGCCAACTCCAAATCGTGTGTGGGATAGTTTAATTCATGCTCTTTCAGTTGCCGCGAAGCATAAGCTACCACGGCCCCTTTCTGCATCAGGACGCAGCCTAGTCCTTTGCCTGAGGCATCAGTATAAACAGTAAACCTCTCCCCATCAGTAGGAATGATAAGGATGGGTGTACTGGTCAACCTCCTTTTTAGCTCCAGGAAGCTTTCCTCACACTTCTCGCCCCAAACAAACTTAGCCTCTTTCCTGGTCAGCTTGGTTAAGGGACCCGCCAACTTGGAGAACCCCTCCACGAACTTCCTGTAATATCCTGCTAATCCCAGAAAGCTCCGGACCTCTGTGGCACTAGTTGGTCTTCCCCAGTTCAGAATAGCCTGTACCTTCACTGGATCCACAGACACGCCCCGACCCGATATCACATGCCCCAGAAAGCTGATCTGATCCAACCAAAACTCGCACTTGCTGGCCTTAGCATACAACTGGTGCTTCCTCAGAATTGCTAGTACCCTGTGCAAGTCCCTAGCGTGATCCTGGTAGGTACGGGAGTAAACCAGTATATCATCTATAAACACCACCACACAAGTGTCTAACAGCTCGTGAAACACCCTGTTCATCAGATCCATAAACACAGCAGGTGCATTGGTCAGTCCAAAAGGCATAACTACAAACTCGTAGTGGCCATACCTAGTCCTGAAAGCAGTCTTCAGGATATCCTCAACCCTGACCCTGAGCTGATGGTATCCTGACCTCAGATCGATCTTGGAGAACACCGTGGCACCCTGCAACTGATCGAACAGGTCATCTATCCTCGGAAGAGGATACTTGTTCTTTACCGTCACCTGATTCAACTGGCGGTAATCTATGCACATCCTCAGTGTTCCGTCCTTCTTCTTTACAAACAAGACTGGCGCTCCCCAGGGTGAAGCACTCGGTCTGATATACCCCTTTTCAAGCAGTTCCTCTAACTGCTTCTTCAACTCAGCTAACTCTGAGGTGGCCATACGATAAGGAGCCTTTGATATTGGAGCTGTACCAGGTACCAGCTCAATACCAAACTCCACATCCCTGTGGGGAGGCAAACCTGAAAACTCATCAGAGAATACGTCAGGAAATTCACAGACTACCTCCACCTGAGCTAAGTCTGGATCAGAGTCTTCTTGCACCTTAACATGTGCAAGGTATCCTTTGCACCCACTGGCTAGTAACTTACTGGCATGCACAAATGATATCATAAGTGGCCCTTGATCAGACACCAGGCCCCTTACCAGCAGATGACTCCCATCAAGCAGGTGCAGAGTAACGATCTTCTCAAAGCAATCCACTGTAGCGTGGTGAGAAGATAGCCAATCCATGCCTAGGATCAAATCATAATCCTGCATGTCTAGCAGTATCAAATCAACTATAAACTGGTACTGCTCTACGTGAACAACACAGTCAGGGTAGACTATGTCAGTGGATAAACTATCCCCCAGGGGTGTACATACTGAAACTGTGTAATCTAGCACTCTAGGTGAGACAGGTAGTTTAGAAGCAAAGCTAGCAGACACAAAGGACAAATTGGACCCCGGATCAAACAAAATACGAGCTAACTGATCAAATACAAATAAGGTACCTTCCACGACGGATCGGGAAGCTCGAGTGTCCTTCTCTGCTATAGCATAGACTCTGGTCTGGACAGTGGGTCTATCGGTACCCCGGATCTGCGGCTCAGGCGCCGTGCAATCTCTGGCCCTGTGTCCCACCTTTCCGCACTTGAAGCACGCCCCGGACTTCTTGTAGCAGTCCGCCTTCAGGTGACCCTTGGCCCCACAATGGTAGCAGACTCTGTCCTCTACCCGGCCATCTGTACCCCGCTGCTGTGGCTGTGGCTGTGGCTGAGATGCCTGCTGCGGTCTCTGAACCCCTTTCCCCTGGTGAGGTCTGTAACGGCCTTTCTTCTGGTCCCTCCCCTTATGATATTTCCCACTGCCTCCAGTCTGCAGGGGAACTGGTGCCTCAGCTGTAGGGGCTACAACTCGGGCCGTCTCGGCCTGTTCCTCCAGAATGTACCTCTCTGCGGTGCGGGCACGATCCAGCATCTCAGCATAAGTCTCCAAGTGCTGCAAACCTACCTTCTGCCTGATATCCCTTCTGAGGCCCCTGAGAAACTTCTTAGCTCGCCTCTCCTCAGTATTTATCAGGTGTGGAGCATACTTCCCAAGCTTTGAGAACTTCAAGTCATATTGATCCACTGTCAAGTCCCCCTGCTCCAAGTGGATAAACTCCACCTCTCTGTCCTCAACCATACTGGCGGGAAAGAACTTCTCATTGAACCGGGACAAGAAGTATTGCCACGTCACCGGTTCAGATTTGTCCCCCGCGAGTCTCTGCTCACTCCTCCACCACACATCTGCGTCTCCACGCATCATATAAGTGGCCAAACACAATCTGTCCTCATCAGAACATCGCATCACCTGAAAGATCTTCTCCAGGCCCAAAAGCCAGTCCTCAGCCGTCCTGTAATCTGGACTCCCATAAAAAGAGCTAGGGCCCAACCGCTGGAATTCACCCACAAGCAAGGCATAACGCCTATGGGTGTCCTCCGGCAAGCTAAGCCCCGAGCCCGAGCCAGACTCAGACCCCCGTCCCTGCGTCGGCATCTGTGTCGGAGATAGAAACTGCAACTGCTCTCTGAACTCGCGTTGCTGATCGCGGTTCTGCTGTAACAGCTGCCGCTGCACCTCCTGGTGCTGGGTCTGCTGCTGCTGCAGCATCTGAGCCTGTTGCTGGATCAGTGCATTCTGCTGCTGCACCATACCAGTCAAAGACTCCATAGCCCTCAGGAAATCAGCAGTCTGATCACTGCTGCCGGCACCAGCACTCGACCTGGGGCGCACCATACTGGCTCCTTCAATACACACAAATCAAATTCACAATCAAGTCAGTTCTCAAACAAAGTTCCTAGCTGTCTAGCAATACACAAGCAAGGTTTTCCACCCCCAATACAGCGATTATTAGCTAGCCCTTGCTCTGATACCATTCTGTAACGCCCCCTCAGAATAAACCCCAAACACAGACATAAGCCGCGGAAGATAGGGAGCGTCACACACAATTAACAGTGCAGATGCTAGGGAATAATAGCTGTGAGAAAACCGGTTCAAAAAAATTTCGGCAGCATGTCCCCAGTAAAACTAAAGAAATTCCTGTACATGATCACCAATAACACAATACGGGTCGACATGCCGACCACAAACTGAAACATAACATTTCAAAGTCAAAAGCTCACATTACTTATCACAACGTCGAACTAATAAACCACGATAATCAAAAGAAAACACAAGATAACACAGAATTCACCGAAAAACAGGCTTAAGCCCTCGGTTTAACAGTCGAATCAAAACTAAATGCCAACCCGGCAACTATATCACATAAATCCAAAATCAGTATACCAGCCACATCCGGCTAACGTGTCCATGAACACAAAATCACACAAAAACTTGGCCACATCCGGCCCACAAATAGCACAGGCACGCAGGCCCCAAAATATGATATCAGAAAACTAAGTCCGCTCATGCTGTAGGCTCCTGCCCTGCATCTGGAAATATTGTGGAATGAGCTACACGGCTCAGTGAGTAGATAGTCTCGTTCGACCATCCACGAATATACAGTCAGAAATATATGCAGATATCTTTCAAGACTTTTAACGGAAGAATGCCAATACAACATAAACAACATAATAAAACCGTTAATCACAAATCACAATCATAATCAGAAACTAATACACCCACTACCCCTGGGCAACCAGATCACCAACAGCCTAGCCGGCTAACAGACTAGAAATTACACAACTATTGTCCAGTGAATTCAGAATTGACCCCGAGGGTCCAACCCGGCCTTCGTCAAGGCACTGAGAGTAACATGTAACGAACCATGGTGAGGCGTAGATTCAAGAGGTGGCCCCCGCCAGGTCACGACGTGGCACTTTGCTCTACGACACCCAACCATACCCCATTTACCGGGAACACAACACCCCCTTTACCGGGAACAGAAGGTGAATGAATTCAAGAGGTGGCCCCCGTCTGACCAAGACGTGGCACCTTGCTTCAAACACCCAACTCTCAAATGGTTTATCACTTGGACAAAAATACCTTTAACACAACCGGAACCCTGAACCTCTAACCTGGTCACTAGACTCTAGAACAGCCCCTCCATTACCGGAAACAAAGCAGACTAGGATGGGTAGATTCCCCGACCCCCAAATCAGAATGGCTGTTTACAGAGTGCTCTAGTTAACCCTTAGGTTCAGTCCACCCAAGTCTAGGACCCTTATCGAACGCATACAACACAAATATTGTCACAGACATCACCTCAATCAAGTTCAGGGAAGGTCCTTAGATTTCATGCAAGTATGGTTTAACCTTTCCTAAGTTATCATCCAAAGTTATCAATCAATATTCCATGTCATTACTTTCTACATACACCATTCAATTAAAAATACATAATAATACAGAAAATTCACCAAATTTCGTTCACAATTAACATAAATGCAGAATATCACATATTCATAGTTTTCTACTAGTTCTGATAACAAAAGACAGAAATACCCCTAGTTCAAAGTTTAAGTCATGCAGGAAAATTTATCCAAAAATTTCGTAAAAATATTCATTACGTCCCTCATGATCCCTAGATTCGTAATTTCAAGTTTTCCCCAATTTTAACTAGGAAATTTACCGAATTACCCCTAGGTCAATTTCAGTCAACAGAAATTTTTATTTCTAAAAATTCCCAAAAAAATACAGTAGAATCCTCATATACCTAATTTCATGAATATCAAGTTTTCCCCAATTTTTACCCATGCATTTGGGCGTAATTTCAAGAAGAAGGGTCGAAATTCTCATTCAAACCCTAATCTTCATGCAAATGACAAATCTAAGGTATCATACATGACGAATCAAGTCTAATTGGGGATTAGAAGCCTTAGGGAAGAAAAGCCCTAATTTTCCATGCAACTAGGGTTTCGAAATTTGGGGAAAAACACTAAGACACAAACAAATTTGCAATCAAGGGTTCATAGCATGTTCTTAAGCTTTAAACTTCTTTGAATCAAACCATAATCCAAAAATGCGTGGACAAGATAGAGGAGAAGATCCACTCACTTAGTTTCGGTTCTTCCCAAGCCAACACCCTCACGCCACTCACGCCACACACCGCCGGAAGCACACGATGATCGCCGGCAAGGGTCGCCGGAAGTTGCCTCCACCACCTCTCACCGCCGGCCACAAGAAGAGGAGAAGAGGGAGGAGGGCAAACCGCCACCTTCTTCTTCAAGGAAGCAAAAATCGTGAGCAAGAGGGAGAAGAGGAAATCGTGAGTGAGAAGTGAGAAATGGATCCCCTAGTTTTAACTTTCTACCCATTAAGCCTCCAAGATCCAATAACCCTTTACCATAAGTTATTTCCCCACTTCACCCTTATCAAGGGTTCTTACCCTTTTTCTAAAGGAAAGACACCACTAGCCTAGTGGTGTGCAGCACACACTCCACGCCTTAAGTCGCAGGTTCGAATCCTCTCCGCGACATAAATTTTTACATTGCAGGAAAATACACAAATCAACACATTTTCTCATAAAAACTTCCACAAATAAATGCCAAATAAACAAAATTTCATTTTTCTTACCTGCTAATGAATTTCCGGATCTTACAGCAGCAGCAGCAGGCGCAGCACATGGAGGTTCAGCAACAGTTATTGCAGCGGCTGTCGCAGACACAGCCTCAGTCACAGTCACAACCGGCTGGACACGGTGTGGGTGGCGCTGGTTCTCCTCTGGGTGATGGCGCACATCAACGATATGCTCGGTTGGTTCGAGAGTTTCAGCATCTGAACCCGACTACATTTTATGGTAGTCCGGGGCCCAGAGCGGCTGAGGATTGGCTTTTGGCACTGGAAAAGATTTTCCAGGTTTTGCGCTGTGATGATGCAGACAAGCTATGTTTATCTGTCTTCATGTTGCGTGGAGATGCCGAAGACTGGTGGAAGGGAGTCGTCAGACTGGCGGCAACTGAATCCAGAGTTGTTGATTGGCAGTACTTCATGATGAAGTTCAATGCCAAGTTTTTCCCCTCTAGCTTATCTGAGGAGCGCGAGGTGGAGTTTATTCATCTTGAGCAGGGTGACCTGACGGTGGATCAGTATGAGGCCACATTCGCTCGGTTGTCGGGGTATGCTCCTCACTTAGTCAACACCGAGGAAAGAAGAGCCAAGAAGTTTCAGCGGGGTTTGAGGAAAGACATCAGGACAAGGGTAGCTATGCTACACTTGGAGTTTTATGCTGAAGAAGCAACTGGAAGAACTATTAGAGAAGGGGTATATTCGACCCAGTGTTTCTCCATGGGGAGCACCTGTGTTATTTGTGAAGAAGAAGGATGGTACTTTGCGCATGTGCATCGATTACCGTCAACTCAATCAAGTGACTGTTAGGAATAAGTACCCATTACCCCGTATTGATGATCTCTTTGATTAGTTGCAGGGTGCTACTGTATTCTCAAAAATTGACCTGAGGTCTGGCTATCATCAGTTGAGAGTTCAGGAGGAGGATGTACCTAAAACTGCATTCAGGACTAGGTATGGGCACTATGAGTTTCTTGTTATGCCTTTTGGACTGACAAATGCCCCTGCAGTGTTTATGGATCTGATGAACAGAGTATTTCATGAACTTCTGGACAAATGTGTGGTCGTCTTCATAGATGATATTCTGATCTACTCCAAGAATGCGCAAGACACACTCAGGATTTGCGCAAGGTGCTGGAGATTCTGCGGCTGAAGCAGCTGTATGCTAAGGCCAGCAAATGTGAGTTCTGGTTACATCAGATTGGCTTTCTGGGACACATTATTTCTGACCAGGGTGTGTCTGTGGATCCAGTGAAGGTGGAGGCCATTCTTCACTGGGGAAGACCAACTATAGCGACTGAGGTCAGAAGTTTTCTGGGCTTAGCTGGATACTACCGCCGTTTTGTGGAGGGTTTTTCCAAGCTGGCTTGTCCTCTAACTAAGCTAACTAGAAAGAATTTGAAGTTTGAGTGGTCTGATGATTGTGAGTCTTGTTTTCAGGAACTGAAAAAGAGACTGACCAGTGCTCCTATCCTCATCATTCCCTGTGATGGAGAGAAGTTCACTGTTTACAATGATGCCTCTGGTAAGGGTCTGGGTGCTGTACTGATGCAGCAAGGAAAAGTAGTTGCTTATGCTTCAAGGCAACTCAAAGACTACGAGGTAAACTACCCCACTCATGATCTGGAGTTGGCAGCTGTAGTTTTTGCCTTGAAAATCTGGAGGCACTATCTGTTTGGACAGACATTTGAATTGTTTACAGATCACCAGAGCTTGAAGTATATCTTCACTCAGAAAGAGCTGAATATGAGACAGAGGCGATGGCTTGAATTGATAAAGGATTATGACTTCACCATCCAATATCAGTCTGGTAAAGCCAATGTGGTGGCTGATGCTCTTAGTCGGTATCTTGTGACTCAGATAGCTGCACTGCGAGTCCAGGAGTGGCGACTATTGCAGGAGTTCAGTGACATGCATCTGAGTGTGACTCCGGGGGAGAGAGGCGGTCTTCTAGCTTCTCTCAGGGTTCAGTCAGAGTTACTGCAGAGATTGAGATCAGGGCAGCAATCAGATCCGGATATTTTACGGTGGAAAGAGAGGTCTGAGCAAGGCTAGGTGGATAATTTCAGTATGTCGGATGATGGTCTCCTCAGATTCCGTGGAAGGGTCTGTGTTCCTGAGGACCCTGAGTTGAGAAATGAAATTCTTAAGGAAAGTCATTGCACTAAGTATACCGTTCATCCTGGTAGTACCAAGATGTATTTTGATCTGAAAAAGACTTTCTGGTGGCATGGTATGAAGAAGGATGTGCATTTGTTTGTGTCCAGATGTTTGACTTGCCAAACCGTGAAGGCTGAGCATCAGAGGCCGGGCGGTTTGATGCAGTCTCTCCCTATTCCTCAGTGGAAGTGGGAGCATATCAGTATGGACTTTGTGTGTGGACTGCCCAATACCAGAAGGAATCATAATGCCGTATGGGTGATTGTGGACAGACTCACGAAGTCAGCTCACTTCTTACCGATCAAAATGACTTACAGTTTGGATCGGTTAGCAAAAATGTACATCGATGAGATTGTCAGATTGCATGGAGTTCCCTTGGACATTGTCTCTGACCGTGATCCTCGATTTCTGTCCAGGTTTTGGAAGAAATTACAGGAAGATTTGGGAACTAATCTGAGTTTCAGCACTGCATATCATCCTCAATCTGATGGTCAGACAGAGAGGACTATTCAGACACTTGAGGATCTTCTGAGATCTTATGTGGTTGACTGGTCTGTTGAGTGGGATCTGGACTTATCACTGATAGAGTTCACCTACAACAATAGCTTTCACTCTAGCATACAGATGGCTCCGTATGAGGCCCTATATGGGAGGAAATGCAGAACACCAATATGCTGGGAGGAAACTGGGGACAGAACAGTGCTAAGGTCTGATGCTGTTCAGGAAGCCACTGAGAAGATTAGAGAAATTCAGAGAAAGATGAAGATTGCTCAGGATAGACAGAAGAGTTATGCTGATGTGAGGCGGCATCCTCTTGAGTTTTTGGTGGGAGAGCATGTTTTCCTAAAGGTCTCACCTATGAAAGGGGTGATGAGATTTGGGAAGAGGGGAAAATTGAGTCCCAGGTACATTGGTCCCTTTGATATCATTGAGAGGGTTGGACCTGTGGCATACCGACTTGCTCTGCCCCCATCACTGGAACACCTCCATAATGTGTTCCATGTATCTGCACTCAGAAAATATTGTTCTGATCCTTCTCATGTTCTAGAGTTGGAACCTCTTCAGCTTGAAGAGAACATGACTTTTGTGGTGAAACCTCTCAGAATTGAAGATAGAAAAGAGAAGGTGCGGAGAAATAAGGTTATTCCACTTGTGAAAGTCATCTGGGGAAATCAGTCTGTTGAAGAAGCCTCTTGGGAGGTTGAAGCAGATATGAGAAAGGAGCATCCTCACCTGTTCAGTGACGGGCTTGGTAAGCTTTAGAGGACTAAAGCTCTATAAGGGGGGGAGGATGTAACACCCTCGAGTTTCTGAATTACGATTTAAGGTTAGAAATTCTGTTTCTGTATTTTTATCTGTTAAAGTTTTGGGATTTTTGCCTAATTGTAGGACTTTTTCCTATAGGGCAAAAATAATTATTTTGGTTGGGGCTTCGAACCCTCAACCTTGACTCTTTGCTCCTGGAATTCTTCCACCATGGTGGCGCATATTTCTATGTTATTGGAGTGGCGCATGGTGGTTAAGCCCAGGTGAGCCCTTAAAACCGATTTTCACTTAAGTTAACTGGGTTATTGGATCTTGGATCCGTTTGGAGTGGGAGAAAAAGAGAAATATCGTGAGAGCTCCTCTCCCTCACGATTTTTGTTGTTTTCTTGCCCTAGCTGCCTGTGGTTGTCGCCCCTTACTGTGTTTGGCGCCTCCTGCAAATTTCTGACGCTGGTGGTGGCAGACTGGTGGTGGACGAAGTTCCTGGAGATCCCTGACCCTCTGTTGTGGCGTTTTTTTTTTCTGTGGGCGATTTTCGGTGAGTAATTCGATCCTAAGGAGTCTAATCCTATTTGCAATAATTATCTGTATGAACCAAAAATCTGCAAGTAGATCCTGTGTTTTTCTATTCTATAGGTCGGATCTGAATATGCATGATGATTCAGAAATTTTGTCTTGCTGAAAATTGTAGTTGCCAATCTGACCTTACTGTGCTTTAACCTCAATATCTCATGATCTATAGATCCAAATCACACGAAACAAATTTTGTATGAAACTAGATTCGCTCAGCTTTGATTCTTATGTAATATCGACCACATCTGAACTATATTCGTGTTGCAATCGGCATTGTTATATAACTTACGAAATCTGTTTTCTGAAAATCTAGAATCTTGACCCTTTTGTGTTCAAACTCTCGTATCTCCCTAGGTATAGCTCTAAATCCTGTGAAACCAGTTTTATTAGACCGTAGGCTTGAAGAGCTTCATTTTGACTCCCATAACGCCTATTTTCGATTAGTTATTGGATCTGAAATATATGTCGTAATTCTGATATATGAATCTGTTTTCTTGAAATCTGAAATTCTGACCCACCTATGTTCGAACCCTTATATCTTCCTGCCTACAATTCGAAATTTTGTGAAACCAGTTTTGTTGGAAACTAGATTCAGAGAGCTTCATTTTGAATATAATATTGACTAGCTTTGGTACGGAATTGGACCAAAAATATATGTTGCAATCTGACAATATAAATCTGCTATGTTTTGGTTAGACGAATATTCCATTGTGAGAAAAATTTAGCCTGTATGGTTTAATCTCTTAAATTGTGGTCTGTAGTTCTTCTAAAATTTATTTGCTTGATGAGAAATTTTAGAGAAAACAAAATTGGGGATTTAACTAAGAACTTAGGAATTTTCGAAAATCATGGTTCGAGCCAATTTTGGGGCTTTTGTTAATTTTCTTCACGAACGTGTAATTAAAATTATCTGTAGTGGGGGACTGAAATTATTTACATGAAATTTGTACGTTCTGTTAAGGTTCTGAAACTGGCGCCCCTTACAGTAATTTTAAAGCTCACGGTTTTAGGAATTTTGAGGAAATTATTTCATGAATAGTTTCTGTTCTATGTTTAATTGTTTGTTATGTGAATATTTTCTGTTCTGTTTATATGTTGTGAATTTTCTGAAAACTTTGAATGTGTTATAACCTTTGTGAGAACATAGACTGGTCTGACATGAATTAAGGATAGTTGCATGAAATCTAAGGAATTCACTCATATATTACTTCTGGTTGATGGTAAAAATTATGAAGTGTGTTCAGCTTTGATTTTCTGCAAATTGTAAATTGTTAAGGACTGGATATTGGGGTGTGTCATTTTCTGGTTTGTCAGACTTTGGGCATGATGTAAGAATTAAGTAGTGGTTGGTCCTACTCCTCCGTTTCAGTATAATCTGTTCTGTAAAATTATGCCCTAGTGTAGCACTCTTCTGTGTTCTTACCCTCCTTCTGTGGCGCTGTAATGGTGCTGATAGTCTACTATGACCCTTGAGACACTATTTCTGTTCCGTTATAGGTATTGGAGGCCAGAGTGCCACGTCCTGACAAGACGGGGGCCACCCACTGATACCTCCTCTACCATTCTGTTCTGGGTATTGGAGACCAGAGTGCCACGTCCTGACAAGACGGGGGCCACCCATTGATACCTCCTCTACAATTCTGTTCTGGGTATTGGAGACCAGAGTGCCACGTCCTGACAAGACGGGGGCCACCCACTGATACCTCCTCTACCATTCTGTTCTGGGTATTGGAGACCAGAGTGCCACGTCCTGACAAGACGGGGGCCACCCACTGATACCTCCTCTACCATTCTGTTCTGGGTATTGGAGACCAGAGTGCCACGTCCTGACAAGACGGGGGCCACCCACTGATACCTCCTCTACCATTCTGTTCTGGGTTTTGGAGGCCAGAGTGCCACGTCCTGACAAGACGGGGGCCACCCACTGATACCTCCTCTACCATTCTGTTTCTGATATGCATGCATGTCTCGTCCTCGGCAGAGGTGGGGTCAGACCTTCTGTGGTCATCAGGCCTTCTGTGGCCTTTCTGTTTCCGATGTAGACTATCCGTTTGGATTCTGAAAATTCTGATTTTCTGTCTATCAGTTCTGATTTCTGTAGTTCTGTTTCGATCTGTATTATAGATGTGTTAGGCAGTGTGTTTAGTAGGGAGGGGTTGGTATACTTATATCCTACTTCATGCTTGATGCCTAATGTTATAAGTATCTATATTTGATTATGTTTTGTTTCTGATATGAGTGTGCATGTTAAGTTGATTTATCTTATCTGTTACAAAAATGTATTTCAACTTATGCATGATATTTTTGATGTGTACTATGGATGGCTTTTAGTGTCTTTTACTCACTGAGCTTTTTAGCTCACCCCCATTGTTTAAATATTTTCAGGTGAGACATTGGGACAGTGATCGCTACAGCTAATTCACGAATTTACTATGATGCTAATGTTTTATTTAATTTCTAAGAGTTGTCTTCTAAAAAATCTGTCAGGCCTGCGTGCCTAACTTAATTATATGATACGTTTTATCTCCTGATGGCTTATGCCTGTTTTCAGGATATTATAGTATAGTTGTCTCGTTTTAATTGTTAGATACGAGTTTTGGATTCGTGAGATTTGAAATTATTCTTATTCTGAAATGTCCGATTTGAGAGTTATTGTTCTTATTCCGCAATATATCTGAACTTGTGTTTTCCACATATGTGTAGTGTGGACATCTGTTTTATTCCAGGATATGCGTGTCTGTGCAGCAGTAAATTATTATACTTGCTGTCGGATTTTCTGGATTTCCGGATTTCTATTTCCTAGTAAATCGATCATATTCAGTTCTGTGCGGTTTTCAGTTCCGTAGTAATGTCCTTCGATGCCGCTTTCTTCTTGTGTTTTAATGGAAGAGTAAAAATCTTTGAAACCCCGTATTTTACTTGTATGCGTGTGGGGTGTGATTCTGAGGGATGTTGCAATACCCAGGTGAGAACCTGTTTTAGTCATAGCCATGTGATTGGATGAAAACAAGTGGTGACACACTTGTCCAATCGTATATCAGTACGGCAAAGAGACTGTAATGCATCTGTACCTAGTTGCGATGATGGGGATGTCGATGTCGATATCCATTCCAACGACCTGTGTAGCAGCGATGCACTGCTAGGTGCCACTCACTGCTTGTGATGACCTTTGGTCAGCACTGCCAGCGTCAGAGGAACCTACAGGGTCGCACACCTTGATACTTGAGTTCTCGTATTGATCGGGAAGCCTTATGATCGAGTTATTGGATAACTCGGATCTAATTGGGAGATTTTGTTGGGGTATGCCCTTAAGGCTAATGTTTAAGGCCTTGGGATTATTTCAGTATCATGTATAAACTCTATGTTTATAAAGGCAATGGTTGTTATTCAGGTTGTTACATTATCTGCTGCCATATGTATACTTCTGAATAATGTCTCAATGCTGTTCAGCTTGGCTGACATGCAGTATTGTCCTTAGTCGAGATATCTTGGTGAACATGAGACAGCCTTGATATGATTGAGACTAATATGTGTTCTAATCTTATAGGATGCTTCGAGCATGGAATAAGATGTAAACTCATGGGTACATTGGATGTACTTGACAGACCCTACTTAGGATATTCAATTGCTTGTCACAATGTGAATAATCCTTGTATACGAGCAAGTGGCATATTTCCTCTGACTTGAGATCACTTCTGTTTCTAAATGATGATTGGCATTGTTTTGAGGTAGTTCAATATCATTTGAAACATAATGGTTATAGACTATCTTGTATAATGAGCATGAGTCATGTTAGGGCACTAGTGATAGATATAGGATTGCCGTCTCCTTGTTTGGAGTGTGATGTTCTGTTGGGGCCCCCTGGATGAGATGGTTGAGAAAGTGTATGGCCATACCCAGATGACTATGTTCATCTGATCTAACCACTCTCATCATATTGGAATTACAGGCTTGACACGCTTGTCCAATAAGAACATCCAGTGGCAAAGGAAACACATATGTCAAGTGACTTGGGTTCACACTTGTGCTGTGGTTTGGGTGTAGTCTTGGAAGACTCTTTCCTTTATATCGGGAGACAGTGATGTGTTGCTAGATACCCCTCACTGATCGTGATAACGTAAGTTATCGTTACCGACATTTAAAGGAAACCCTTAGGGTCGCACAATTTGATGATATGGCTTACTTAAGTCAGATCGTGTGGACTGAATTGTTTTGGTTCAGTTTAAAGGGATTTAAACTCTGATTGTAAGTGAGATCTGGTCTGATCATGTTTGATTGATTAGGGCTTGAGATCGGTAAGCTTCGATCGAGAGAATTGATGCTAGATCGATGAGATCAAGAGCATCAAGAGATGAATGGTTAGATCTTGAGCCTTATGGTTTAATTTGATCTAGACCAAGGCTTGGTTTGATTTGGTCCTTGAACCAAATTCAATTGAACTAGGTTCATCAAATGAGCACTTGGTTCAAGGGGAGAAGAAAAATGCGATCTTTCACTTGGAGTGAACGCATGAACGCATGATGTAAAGGGCTTGCTATTTTTGGAAGTCATGTTTTCCAAAATAGATAACGCCTCCACATTCATTCGTGAGCGCATCTCTTTTCTCCTCTCGCCTCTTCCTCTTGACCTCTCTCTCGAGTAGTGTGGGTTTTACGCCAAGGAGAGGACTTGACAAAGCCTAGAGATCATCTCAATCTCCTTCACGCGATTAGGAGACCTTGGAGCTTTGCTAGCACAAGGAACGCCAAGGAGTAGCCATCTCTCGTCTTGTGTGAGATTGCCTTTGGAGAAGAAGCACACGCCTCTTTCCTTCCAAGTCGTCATCCAAAGCAATGGCATTGGTATGATCTCTCACTAGATCTATACAAAATGTTAAGTTGATCATATGTTCATACATGCGATCCTAGGAAACCCTAGATTCCGCCTTGAGAAAATTTTATATATCTGCATGATTAGGGTTCCCCCCCCCTTAATGGAACTTTTAGATTTCATCAGCGCCAATGGGCCTAATGAGATGGAAGAATGTTATTGGAGCCAAACTTCATTTTTGGCAGGTTGACCCGTATTTGACCATGGTTGGTCACATTTGGATTAGGGTTGCATTGGATTGGATCCAAGTGCTTAATCAACCTATGCAATGATGTTTGGGCTAGCTCATTATCCAATGAGGCCCAATAATAAGTTCTCATGAAGAGATGAGAGGCTAAAAGGGTATAATGGGGAGAAACATGAACCATTAGGCGCCTAGGGGTATAATGGGGTCATGTTGGCGCCTTTGCTTCATTATGGAAGTAAAGGGTGCCTCCCCCTCTCTTCCTAGGATGGAATGCATGCCTCTATGGCATTGCTTGAGGCGCAAGGCAAGGCCTTGGAGCACAAGGAAAGGCGTGGGAACAAAAGGTAAGGTTGAATGAGAATTATGGAAATGTCTTGGAGACTTTCCTTATCTCAAACCTCCTCATCCTAGCCCTACACTTGTCATGATCCTAGCCATTACCCTAACTGCCTCTTGCCCTATAAATATGACCCTAGTTGCCCCCTCTTGTAAGTAATTAATCCTTGAAGGCGTGAACACAAGGAGAGGGGCGAGTGCTTGGAGCAAGGGCGCATCTTCCATAACCGCAACCCTCTTCCTCCTTTCCTCTTGGCGCAAGGAGATCTAGGGCTTGGCGGCTTGGGCGGTTTTCCCTCTTCACTTGGCGCATCTTTTCTCTGAGTGGCGCAAGAGAAGTAAAACATCTCCCTAAGGCTTGGATCTTCTTTCCGAGGCTAGCACCGGGCGTGGAAGAAGAGAACTCAAGAGATCCGTGTGTGCGAGACTGCAGAGGGGGCACACTTGGACGCCTACATCGGCATCGCTCTATATTGCTCTTAAGGTATTTCCTAACTCATCGTGTCGACTCCCTTCCTTGCGATCTTCACTGGGTTTTTGGGACTAGCCTGTTTCGGGGACATTCTTCCGCTGCGAAAAATATATGTCCATAACTCTGAAAATTGTAAAATGTCCCCGGGGTTTCCCAACACACCTCACTGTAGTCTAGATGACATAACGGTTGTTATTGAGCATGTCACGACCCATATGAGAAGGTCAATGGATAGACAGATGATTTGCCCCATCCTATGGGAAGCTTGATATCCATAGAGCTCCTATATGGTTCTATGACTGAAAGTGTATGGCCATACCCAGGTGAGAACCTGATTTAGTCATAACCATGTAATTGGGTGAAAACAAGTGGTGACACACTTATCCAATTGGATATCAGTTCGGCAAAGAGATTGTAATGCATCTGTACCTAGTCGCAATGATGGGGATGTCGATGTCGATATCCATTCGAATGACCTGGGTGGCAGCGATGCACAGCTAGGTGCCACTCACTGCTTGTGGTGACCTTTGGTCAGCACTAGCAGTGTCAGAGGAACCTACAGGGTCGCACACCTTGATACTCGAGTTATCGTATTGATCGAGATGCCTTATGATCAAGTTATTGGATAGCTCAGATCGATTTGGGAGATTTCATCGGCGCCAATGGGCCTAATGAGGTGGAAGAGAGAGAGTTATTGGAGCCAAATATCATTTTTGGCAGGTTGACCCATATTTGATCATGGTTGGTCAAATTTAGATTAGGGTTGCATTGGATTGGATCTAATTACTTAATCAACCCATGTAATGAAGTTTGGGCTAGCTCATTACCCAATGAGGCCCAATAACAAGTTATCATGAAGAGAACATTGGCTAAAAGGGCATAATGGGGAGAAATCTCCACCCCATTGGCGCCTAGGGGCATAATGGGGTGGAGTGGGCGATTTTGCTTCATAATGAAGCTTTATGCGCCTCCCCCTTCTACCTAGTATGGTATGGTTGCCTCTAAGGCAAGTCTTGGGGCTGATATGGGTTGGAGAACTTCTTAGGAAGGTCTTGGGCGCATATGGTTAATTAGGAAGGGATTTATGGAAAAGTCTTGGAGACTTACTATAATCCAAACCCTAATTGCTCCCCACTTGTTATACCCTAGCCGCCCCCTTTCTCATGACTTGCACCCACCCCTTTGCTTGGCCGCCTATTGCTTCTATAAAATAGAAGCATGTGTGAGCCCTTGAGATAACAATCCATTTGGGGTGAGCACACCACGTGGCGAGAGCAATAAGCAAGGGGCGCAACATCTTCCATAGCCGCAAGTCTTTCACCTCTTCTCCTTCTTCTCTTGGCACAAGAAGGGCTTGAGGTTGGCGGCGTCTTCTCCTTCCCTTCTTCTTAATTGGCGCATGAACCTTGGAGGTGGCGCAAGTCCTGAAGAAGGTGAACAAAGGCTTGGATCTTCTTCCCGAGGCTAGCACCGAGCGAGGAAGAAGAGAACTCGAGGCATCCATGTGTGTGAGACTACAGAGGGCGCATGCTTGGGCGCCTACCTCGACATCAGCCTCGTCTTGCTCCTAAGGTATTTTCTATCTCATCGTGTGGACTCTCTCGCTTGACGATCTTCACTGGGTTTTTGGGACTGGCCTGTTTCGGGGATATTCTTCCACTGTGCAATGTATTTATATTGATATGACTCTGAAAAATTATAAAATATCCCCGGGGTTTCCCAACAATGGTATCAGAGGGACTTGTGAGACTCGAACGATGTAATTTCATGCTTTTCCATGCTCAAATGCTATATCTTAATTTTTGCAAATTGCATGATCACATGGCACATGAATTTTTCTAAGTAGGAAAAATTAGGATTTCTTGTTCCTATCATCTTGTCTATCTCTTTTGGATTTTGGGTTATTTTTCTTACTTGATATAAAGATCAAAGACGCACATATTTTTGTCAAGTAGAATGGGCATTGTGTCTTCGGACTGGCCAGGTCTCTTGATATGACAAAATTGCCAGCCGAAAGGATCTATGAAATCATCATGAAAATTAATCGCGAATAACCAAAAGATTTGTGATTAGAAGATGAGGAAAAAAATTTTGTTTTATGAAGAAGTAAAATTTCAGATTTTATGTTTTTCATGAGCTTGTAGAATTGGATGAGTAAATACCTTAGTTGCGCATAATGTTGTGGTCATGAGTCAAGCCCCTTTGCATGTTGTGATGTATCCTTGTGAGGCCTGCGTGCCGCTTTTCTTTTTACTTTTAACTAAGATGAAGATTAGGGGCGCATCTACTTGGAGCATGGCGCATGCTTGCTTGGCTTAGTGGCGCATCAAACTCCTTGCATGGGGCGCAACATGGATTGGCCGAGCTCTTGAGCTTGTGAGCTATACATCTTGTGCTTGCAAGGTGGCACACCTTGCTTGGATGAAGTCCCATGGCATTGGCCGAACCATGGAGTGTGCTTCTAGGGTTTTCCTAAAAGTACCTCTAGGGTTTGTGAGCTAAACCATGGTGAGAAAGACCTTGGAGCCAACCTTGAAGACCAAGCTAGAGGTCGGCTAGGGTAGGTCTAGTTCTATGGGCTTGAGTGCTAGGTCAAGAGTTGAACCTCCTTGTGGCATGGGCTAGTTCAATGTCCTGAATTGGCTATGATCACATCATTCATTTACTCTTTCAATATCTGCTAAAGCATGCCTGTGATGTTTTATCACTATGTTATCATTATAGGATTGCATGCCTGCAATGTTAGACATAAGATAAAACTCAGATGAAGAGACCTTAAAAACCCTCAATCAAATATCAAGTTTAGTAGCCTTCTAATGCGTAACACTCATTAAGCTATCGATCAGTGGAGTTGTGAACTATTTCCCACATTCGCAAGGAAACTCATTGGCCCTGGGCATAACGGTTAAGAATGGACTTAACTAGATTTTCATGTGTGCTGGGCACATGAGGAAAACTTGTAATACCCTAAAATTTATGAAACCCCCCTTATGATGTTATGCAAATAATAAGTTTGGTAAATAATATTACTTGGTCAATTCTGCATGCTTGAAACCTTGTTATTTTCTAGGGTGATGATGGTATCTTGGTACTATGGGCTTAAATGTCCTTATTGGAGTCTTAAAAGGGGCATTTTTTAAAAAGCTTGCCACATAAGCCTTGAGGGTTAGTAATGTGAGAGGAAAAATCGTGATAGGAAGGGGAGAAGGCTGGTCACGTTGGTTTGGAAAGAACCCTAGGAGAGAGCCGCAACCAAGAGGAAGGATTGGGAGAAGAACTACATCATCTTAAGGCAAGTAAATCTTATTCTTGTTTTCGTTAATCTGGTTCCTCCTCCATGCCTCACCTAATTTCGATGTCTCTTGTGTCTTCTATGCTTGATTTGGGTTTTGAATCTCATGATATTCGTTTCTATGGGGTCGGATTTAAATATTTACACGGTTTTAAAATCCTGTTCTGCTGAAATCTGCATTCTCTAATCTGACCTTAGTGTGCTTTAACCCCAATATCTCATGACCTATAGATCCGAATCGCACGAAGTAAATTTTGTATGAAACTAGATTCTTTCAGAGTTAACCTTATGAGTTTTATCATAAATTTCATCAATATCACTAAAATCACAGTGGGGCTCATCAATGTTTATAATTTTTGAACCTTCATCATGCTCATCAGATTTAACCATAAACAAGATATTATCAAAATCAGAATTATTTGTTGGTGTATATGCCCTAGGACCTAGTTTTGGTCCATTATTTGTACTACTTAACATTGACATATATATATCATTCTGGCATTGTCGTTATCATTATTTGTTTACATCTGCGAACATGTACTTATATGATAATGTCCCTAGAGACAGATTTGATCTGTGCTCAAATGATTGTCCGCAGTCGATGTACCTGAGTGGATATGGGACAACTCTGGTACTTGTGAGACTGGCATATGGGCTGGTTAGGCACGAGGTGCTAATGCAGACATATAGGTATATTAGTGGTGGATATACTGAACTGACCCGCTGTGAGGCAATGACTTGGTGTCACAAGTTATCCTCACAAGTGATAGGTGATGCATTGATCCCTTGACTTGAGGTCATTGGCCATTCTATGTGGTTAGGGACATGCTTTGATACAACCTAACACCTCACCGTAGTTGGGGGGTAATAACGGGTGTCATTGAGCATGTCACGACCCATATGAGAAGGTCAATAAACAGACATAGGATTTGCCCCTTCCTAGGGGAAGCTTGATATCCATGGAGCTCCTCTATGGATCTATGATTGAAAGTGTATGGCCATACCCAGGTTAGACCTGATTTAGTCATGGCCATGAGATTGGATGAAAAACAAGTGGTGACACACTTGTCTAATCGGATATTAGTACGGCAAAGAGACTGTAATGCATCGGTACCTACTTGCGATAATGGGGATCTCGATGTCGATATCCATTCCGATGACTTGGGTAGCAGCGATGCACTGCTAGGTGCCACTCACTGCTTGTGATGACCTTAGGTTGGCACTGCCAACGTCAGAGGAACCTACAGGGTCACACACCTTGATACTCGAGTTCTTGTATTGATCGAGAAGCCTTATGATCGAGTTATTGGATAACTCGGATCTATTTTGGAGATTCCATCAGCGCCAATGGGCCTGATGAGATGGAAGAGATTTATTGGAGCCAACTTCCATTTACGGCATATTAACCATGGTTAGCCCAGTTTGACCTCGGGTTAAATTGGATTGGATCCAAGGGCTTGGTTAATATGCATAATGGACATTGGGCTGGGCCCATTAAAAAGTTGAGGTTAATGGGCTTAAGGAGGAGAAGGATGTGTAGGTGCATGGTTAACCCTAGTTAGACTAGGGTTGGCGCCTACGACACATATGGTTAATATAAGTTGATATTAATTATTTGTGGGTTATTTAATTAATTAATTTAAATAATTGTAAGGAGTCCTATTTAATAGGGCTGATTATTTAAATTATTAATTCGAGTCCTAATTGGATTAGGATTTGATTATTTAAATGATTAATTAGAATCCTAATTGGATTAGGACTTAATTAAATCATTAAAATAATCCTATTCCTACTTCTTCTCCTAGCCACTACTGTAACCGCCCCTTGCTCTATATAATGAGCCCTAGCCACCCCCTCTCATGAGACACAATTTATTGAAGGCGTGAGAACAAGAGGAGGGGCGAGACCAAGAGGATTAAGAGGAGTTGGCGCATCTCTTCATCAACCAAGCCGCAAGCACTTTTTCTTCTTCATCCTTGGCGCTTCTTCTATTGAAGGTGGTGCAAGTGTGACTTGTGCTTGGCGGCATCTCCCTCTTCCTTCTTCATCCTTGGCGCATATACCTTGGAGGTGGCGCAAGTTGAGAAGAAGGTGACCTAAGGCTTGGATCTTCTTCTTGAGGCTAGCACCGGGCGTGGAAGAGGAGGACTCGAGGTGATCCATGTGTGTGAGACTGCAGAGGGCGCACGCTTGGGCGCCTACTACGACATCAGCCTCGCATCACTCATAAGGTATTTTCTATCTCATCGTGTCGATTCCCTCGCATGTGATCTTCACCGGGTTTTTGGGACTAGCCTGTTTCGGGGTATTCTTTCGCTGCGCAATGTATTTGCATCTCTAGAATTTTGTAAAATATCCCCCGGGTTTCCCAACAGTGGTATTAGAGGGACTTGCGACACTCGAACGATGTATTTTCATGCTTTTCCATGCTCACATGCCATATCTCAATTTTCGCAAATTGCATGATCACATGGCAAACGATTTTTCTAAGTAGTAAAAATTAGGGTTTCTTGTTTCTATCATCTTTTCAATCTCTTTTGAATTTTTGGGTTATTTTTCTTGCATGATTTAAGGATCAAAAGCGCACGTGGTTTTGTCAAGTAGGACGGGCATTATGTCTTCGGACTGGCTGGGTCTCTTGATCTGACAAAATTACCAGCCGAGAGGAACTTTGAGATCATCATGAAAAATAGATTGCAAATAACTAAAAGATTTGTGAGAAGAAGATGAGAAAAAGAGACTAGTTTTATGAAAAAGTAAAATTTCAAATTTTATGTTTTTCATGAGCATGTAGAACTGCATGTGTAGATACCTTGCTTGTGCATAATGTTGTGATCATGAGTCAAGCCCCTTTGTATGCCTGTGATGTATCTTTGTGAGGCCTGCATGCCGCTTTTCTTTTCTTTTATTTTTATAATAAGAAGAAGAAGATTAGGGGGGCAATCACATGGAACCCTAGCGCATGCATGCTTGATGGCGCATGGAGGAGAGGCGCAAGATGGCATGGCCGAACCCTAGGGTTTGAGAGCTAGCCATCTTGGCTCCTTGCATAGTGGCACATCATCTATGGAGAAAGACCCATGGCATTGGCCGAACCCATGAGGGACACCTCTAGGGTTTGAGAGCTAAACCATGGTAAGAAGGACCTTGGAGCCAACCTTGAAGATCAAATTAGTGGTCAGCTAGGTTAGGTCTTGCCTTTGGGGCTTGAGTCCTAGGTCAAGAGTTGAACCTCCTTGTGGCATGGGTTGGTTCAATGTCTTGAATAGGCTATGATCACATCATTCTTTTACTGCTTTCACATATCTGCTAAAGCATTCCTGTTTTATCGTTATGTTATCACTATAGGAATGCATGCCTGTATTGCAAGACATAAGATAAAACTAATGAGACCTCAAAAACCCTCATAAATAAATATCAAGTCTAGTAGCCTTCTAACGCGTAGCCCTCACTAAGCTATCGATCAGTGGTGTTGTGAACTATTTCCCACCCTTGTGGGACACACCCACTTATCTTTAGAAAGTGCGTGATGGCAATCGTTTCCCCAGTCCGTTGTAAATCGGGCGCGCCTTCGCAAGGAAACTCATTGGCCCTAGGCATAACGGTTAGGAATGGACTCAACTAGATTTTCACATATGTTGGGCATATGGTGGAGCTTTAGAGGCATCGTTGAGAGGTTAGGGTTTTATGCTGTATCCAGCCCTCGCTGGACATGAAATGCCTAGACTATCTCAATAAGGGGAATTGCTTGGAGCAATTGGCCGGCGTGCCCACCTTAGGAAGCATGGGTTACTTTGTGCATCTCATCCCACCCTAATGGGACGCGAAGCCTCATGTGGAATAAGGATCCCATCTCACTAGGAAGTCTTAAACTTCCCGATTGACTTTGTGGATTGTCAATTCGATTAAAATAGTGGGAGATATAATCATTTAAAACAAGTCCAGTGTAAATGATTTAAAGTAGTACTAATCTGCTGTTTCTTGATTGTTGTAGAACAATGGCAATGAACAATAGCGGATTGTCACTACGATCACTCCTTGATAAGGATAAGTTGGTTGGAACCAACTTTATGGACTGACATCGGAACTTGAGGATAGTCCTCAAGCTCGAAAAGAAGCTGTATGTCCATGAGCAACCTTTTCCTGTGGCTCCTGCGCCTAATGCCCGAGCGGCAGACAGAGATGCTTTTAGAAAGCATCAGGATGACTCTATGGAGGTAGCATGTCTCATGCTGGCCACTATGGCACCTGAACATCAGGTGCAATATGAGGAGCAGAACGCTTTTTAGATGATAACTCATTTGAAACAGATGTTCGAAGCTCAGGCCAGAACTGAGAGAATTGACACCGCCAAAGCAGTCTTTCGGTGTAAGTTATCTAAGGGTGCACCAGTGAGACCCCATGTTCTCAAGCTGATTGGGAACGTGGATCATCTCAGGAGACTGGGACACGCCATAGATAACGAGCTGGTTGTGGATCTTATTCTGCATTCCCTGCCCCCTAGCTTCAGTCCATTTATCATAAATTTCAACATGAACCGGATTGAGTGCACACGGGAGGAACTGTTGAATATGCTCCAGACAGCCGAGCGTGAGATGGTAAAGACCAAACCTAATTTTGTTCTTTTGGTCCTTTCGGCCAAGAAGATGAAGAAAAAGGGAAAGGCACAAGCCAAGGGTCCTACCAAAACACTGAAGAAAAAGGCAAAGAAGTCAAAGGACCAGAGGTGCTTCCACTGTGACCAGCAGGGTCACTGGAGGAGGGACTACAAGCAACTTCAGAATGAGGAGAAGAAAGGCTTGGCCTTAGCTTCAAACTCAGGTATTTATGTTACAGAAGTCAACCTTTCTACTTCTATGTCATGGGTATTGGATACCGCATGTGGAGCTCATATTTGTACAAATATGCAGGGGCTCAAGAAAAGTAGAACGGTGCGGGCTGGAGAGATTGACCTACGAGTTGGAAACGAGGCACAAGTTGCTGCTGTTGCTGTAGGAGTTTTGACTCTCTCCCTGCCTTCTGGACTTCTATTAGAGTTAGATAATTGCTATTATGTACCTTCGCTTACTAAGAACATTATATCCATTCATTGCTTGGCAAAGAAGGGATTTAAGTTTGAAATAAATGAGAACTCTTGTTCTTTTTCATTTGCGAATATGTTCTATGGGAAGGGTACTTTGTGCAATGGTCTATATGTGTTAGACATGGATAACTCTATCTGTAACATAAATAATCAAAGGACCAAACTGAGTGGTTCAGTTGGTGCTTTCCTATGGCATTGTCGATTAGCCCATATAAACAAGAATCGCATTCAACAACTCCATGCAAATGGGTTGTTAGATTCAAGTTCCTTTGAGGAATTTGATACATGTGAGCCTTGTTTATTATGGAAAATGACAAAGGCACCCTTCACCAAAATTGGTGAGAGGGTAGGAGGTTTGTCGGATCTCATACATAGTGATGTGTGTGGGCCATTCAATAAACAAGCCAGAGGAGGGCACAACTACTTCATTACCTTTACTGATGATTTCAGTAGGTATGGTTATGTCTACTTAATGAGACATAAATCTGAATCCTTTGAGAAATTAAAGGAGTTCAAGAATGAAGTAGAAAACCAGCTTAGTAGATCCATTAAGGCTCTTCGATCAGATTGTGGTGGAGAATACCTAAGTGGTTAGTTTCTTGACTGTCTGAGAGAGTGTGGGATTTTATCCCAACTCACTCCTCCTGGAACACCCCAATGGAATGGTGTGTATGAAAGGAGAAATCAAACTTTGTTGGACATGGTTCGATGTATGATGAGTCATGCAACTCTACCTCCCTCATTATGGGGACATGCACTATAAACAGCTTTTCTAATACTGAATAACGTTCCATCTAAGAGTATCTCAAAGATTCCGTACGAGGTATGGAGTGAGAGACGCCCTAATCTCACCTTTATCAGGATCTGGGGAAGTGAGGCTTATGTCAAACGTCAGGATTCTAGCAAGCTAGAACCTAGATCTAATAAGTGTGTGTTTGTGGGGTACCCTAAGGAAACTAAGGGTTACTACTTCTATGTTCCCACCGAGAACAAAGTTTTTGTTGCTTGGGGTGCTGTCTTTCTAGAGAAAGAATTTCTCATGAAAGAAGTTAGTGGGAGGAAGTTTGACTTGGACGATGTTCAAGTGCAACCACAAGACATAGAGATGGAACTTGAGCCACCTGTACCGGTTGCTAGGCAACCTGAGGCTCAGACACAGGCCCCACGTTGGTTTGGGAGGACTCGTCATGCACCTGAGAGGTATGGGTCATTGCCGACCCAACACGATGGGATATTCATCATTGAGGATGAACCCATGACTTACCATGAGGCGGTCAGTGGACCAGACTCTTAGTGATGGCTTGATGCCATGCGATCCGAGATGGATTCCATGTCAGCTAACCAAGTCTGGGATTTGGTTAAGCTACCTGATGGGGTAAAACCCATACGGTGTAAATGGGTCTTCAAAAGGAAGACAGACATGGATGGCAACGTAGTTACCTATAAAGGTAGACTAGTGGCTAAGGGATTCAAACAAGTCCACGGGGTGGACTATGATGAATCCTTTTCGCTAGTTGCCATGTTCAAATCCATTCGGATTCTGCTTGCTATAGCTGCATATCATGATTACGAGATATGATAGATGGATGTAAAGACAGCTTTCCTTAATGGGAAGCTGGCTGAGGATGTGTATATGACACAACCTGATGGCTTCATCCATCCTGCAGAGGCCAATAAGGTCTGCAGGCTAAAAAGATCCATCTATGGATTAAAGCAAGCATCTCGAAGTTAGAATCTTCGATTTGATGAAGCTGTGAGAGATTATGGCTTTATCAAAAGCAAAGATGACGCCTGTGTTTACAGAAAATTCAGTGGGAGCTTGGTGATTTTTCTGGTCTTGTATGTCGATGATATACTGCTCATCGAAAACGACATCCCTAGTCTTCAAGCTGTGAAGACATGGTTAGGGGAGGCCGGCTATATCCTAGGCGTGTGGATCTACCGGGATAGATCCAAGAGGCTCCTAGCCCTTAGTCAGAGTACCTACATTGATAAGGTCCTAGAGAGGTTCAACTTAGAGCAATCGAAGAAAGGGTACCTTCTAGTGAGACATGGCCTTACTCTCTCAAAGAGCCAGTGTCCCACTACACAGGCTAAGAGGGATGACATGAGTCGAGTGCCCTATGCTTCAGCAGTAGGATCGATCATGTATGCAATGTTGTGTACTAGACCAGATGTGGCTTATGCTGTGAGTATAACCAGCCGATACCAATCCAATCCTGGTTTGCAGCACTAGGTGGCTGTAAAGAACATCCTAAAGTATCTGAGAAGAACTAAGGATCTGTTCCTGGTCTATGGGGGACAAGAAGAGCTCAGTATGCAGGGCTACACTGATGCGTCATTCCAGTCTGACCCTGATGACTTTAGATCGCAGGCCGGCAGTGGATCCCATTGAAATCTACTGTGATAATAATGGAGCAATTGCACAAGCCAAAGAACCACGGTCTCATCAAAGATCCAAACACATACTCAGGAGATTTCACCTGATCAGAGAGATCATAGATAGAGGTGATGTCAAGATTAGCAGAGTTGACACAGAGAACAATCTGGCAGACCCATTGACCAAGGCTTAGGCGCAGCAGAAGCATGATGGTCACACTAGAGATATGGGGTTGAGGTTCCTCAACCTCTAGGTCTTAGTGCAAGTGAGAGATTGTTGGTGTATATGCCTTAGGACCTAGTTTTGGTCCATTATTTGTACTACTTAACATTGATATATATATCATTCTGGCATTTTCGTTATCATTATTTGTTTACATCTGTGAACATGTACTTATATGATATAGTCCCTGGAGACAGATTTGATCTGTGCTCAAATGATTGTCCCCAATCGATGTACCTGAGTGGATATGGGACAACTCTGGTACTTGTGAGACTGGCATATGGGCTGGTTAGGCACGAGGTGCTAACGCAGACATATAGGTATATTAGTGGTGGATATACTGGACCGACCCGCTGTGAGACAATGACTTAGTGTCACAAGTTATCCTCACAAGTGATAGGAGATGCATTGATCCCTTCACTTGAGGTCATTGGCCATTCTATATGGTTAGGGACATGCTTTGATACAACCTAACACCTCATCGTAGTTGGGGGGTAATAACGGTTGTCATTGAGCATGTCACGACCCATATGAGAAGGTCAATAGACAGACATAGGATTTGCCCCTTCCTAAGGGAAGCTTTATATCCATGGAGCTCCTCTATGGATCTTTGACTGAAAGTGTATGGCCATACCCAGGTTAGACCTGATTTAGTCATAGCCATGAGATTGGATGAAAAACAAGTGGTGACACACTTGTCCAATCGGATATCAGTACGACAAAGAGACTGTAATGCATCGGTACCTACTTGCGATAATGGGGATCTCGATGTCGATATCCATTCCGATGACTTGGGTAGCAGTGATGCACTGCTAGGTGCCACTCACTGCTTGTGATGACCTTACATTGTAAATCCAACTATGTTAATTATATGTAATGATGCGTGATTTATATTTATCATTTTTTTTATGATTCATGTAGGATTACAATGCATAGATCTCCCAAATTCAGCTCTCATGGATGCATGTTTTGCTTTGGGGTGGAACTAACATATTTTTGCATACTAAGCAAAATGAACTCCAGAAAGGAAAACCATATCTAGAGGGTTTCTTCGAGCCCTACTAGACCTCCTTGGAGCATGTAATGGCCCTCCATTAGAAGGTCACCCTTTTTGTCTCATCCAAAATCTAATGTCATTTCAGTTTAGGAAACCTCTCTACTTTGATCCATGCAATTCCTTTTTGGAAATTCCAAAAATAGCATGGAGATGTGTTGGAAATAGGCTTGTTGTATGTTGTCACCGCCTGTGAAAACCTGGTCATGAATGTGACTTGTTCTTGTGTCAAACATATTCATTATTAATGATAAAAATTAGAATTCGTGATGCAAATCACAAAGGCTCTGATTTGTCTGAAGTTTTACATGTAGCTTCATTTCATAATGTAGAATCATTCTATGGCGTAAAATCTCTCAAAATTCATTAATTTTTGGGACTTTTTCCTAACATTGCACAAAAGCACAAAAAATATAAATTCCTAACATAAAAAAATAATTAATCCAAAATAATAAAAATGAAAAATTAGGGCTTGATTAACTATTAAATAATATAAAAATCACTACATAATTTGAAGTAATTAAAATACCTATGGCATAAATTTTTTCTTGGCCTCAAGTAAAAATAAGGATATGGTTATAAACATGAGCAATGGGTGCAACAATTTCAATGACATATATCATATCAATTTGGAATATTTTTGTTTGTAATGCACATTCTAATCCTCAAACTCAAAGCAAGGAGAAAAATCTTTAGGTATCAAATCTTAAGATTACACAATCCAAGACAAGTAATATCCAACAATCATATAGTGGAATCAATTTCAATTCATCAAATAGCATCATGCTTTTGTTTTATCTATTTATACTCAACTTTCAAGTGTGAGCTCTAATTCTACTTACAAAGATTTTTTTTATTCTTTTTTTCTTGATTATTTTGGATTTAGTCAAAGTAATTATCTTTAAATTATTATTGATCTTTAATGTGTGTGCAAATTACTTTTGCTAAATGCTCCTAGTTACTCAACCAATAACAAATTTAAAGTGTACTAAACAAAAACTTAGCCTTTTGACGTGAATACAAACTACTTTTAGTAAATGCCCCCAGTTACTCAGCCAAAGTTAGACTTAGCATAATAGAATTCATAACTTTCACTTAGCGGAGTTGCTTGCAGTTGATGTGAATGATTTTCTTTAAACTGTTTATTAACCTTTTTACATGAAGGTTAAACATTTGTGATGAATGTTTTCATTTACTCAATTGGTAACAAGTTTAAAGACTACTAAGCACACTTCAATGTTGTGATGCAATAGTCAAACATTTATGATAAAATCCCCAGTTTTGCAATTGAAGATGATTTAGTACAATATAACTCATAACTACTAGTTAGTAGAGTTGCCTACAATTGATCACCTCTTTGATATATATATATATATATATATATATATATATATACACACATCACCTAGCTACTTCCTTGAAGTTCCCACCATCAAGTAAATATAGAAAAATTAAGCTCTTATATAACATTTATTCAGCAAATATCTACTTAAATACATCATACTTGTGTATGTACTCTATTTATACCAAGATGAGTGTTCTTTTTTGTTTTCTTCCTATAGATAATATACTGGCTCCAAGTTATCAAACTAAAGCATACATCAACTCATAAAAAAAAATATTATCAAGTAGACAGATACATAGCAAAAGAAATATTACAACCAAACCACAAGTTTTACCATTACAACCATGTAGAAATTATGACTCGTAGAATTTTATTACATTTGAATTAAGTCCAATATCACAGTAAAATAGACCGTGGAACTAAAGCATAAATCAAACTAAAGCATAAATCAAACTAAAGGTTTTATTTGATTGATTGGTGTTGGATTATCTTTCTGTTCTTTATAGATTTGAAGATATATCTTATAACTCCTAGGCAACTGAAAGAGGTGAAGTATACATGTCATATAAAGATGATTCATCATACACTCTTCAAGATAAGTTAGATTTTATTTCTCATCAAATAGACAATTTAAATATGCATCCTGTTAAGACATCTTATTCTTCTATTAGTTGTGATATTTGTGAATGTTTTGATCATTATACTTCTGATTGCCAATTTTTAAAGTCTCCAAATTCAAATTCACATGTTATCAAGATAATAAACATTACTCTAGATGGGCAAATCAAACTTCTTTTTATGAGGATTGCTCAAGTCATGTTTCTGAACCATATTTTGAGAATACTGAAGAATCTAAGTTACAATCCATGCTTGAAAATTTTTTGACAAATCAAAGCCAGATCATGACAAATAAAAGTAGGGAAATTGAGGACCTTAAGGGAATAATTAGTCAGCTTACTTCTCAAGTAGAATCTTTGACTGCTAATTCTGAAATTTTAGTAACACAGATAGCACAACAAGCTTGTTTATTTGAGTTTGAAACTGAAGAACTTGATTTAGAAAATTCCCCCTCATATTATGATTGTTTTGAGATTGAGCCTTATGTGAACATTAATGAATCTCACTATGATTTTGATAATTGTGAAATTGATTACTTTGATAATTTATTTGTGAAAAAATTTGAGGAAATTAAAATTGACAAACCCTCTTTTGATGAAATTGATTCTTTTAATGATATGTTATTTGTGGTTAATCCTGATGAATGATATGAGGGGACTAATTTAGAAAAATCTTACTCTAATTTTGTTAGTAATTTTGAAATTGATGAAGTACATGAAGAACTTGAAAAGGATTTGAATATTACAAAAATTGATGAATCCCACTCTGATGTTTTGCCCATGTCTTCTGATTTATTCAAAAAATTATGCTTTGTTAAAGAATCTAATGTGAGACATAAAGATTATTTTGATGATCCAATGCTTATATCTTTTAATCAAAGTCCTATTGCAATTGAAAATATAAATATGAAGAAAGGACTTGTGATTTTGCTTTCTGATAAATTTGGGAAGATTATTGAATATCCATTTAGTGGAGTTGAAAGTATTGATTTTGATTTCTACATATTTGAGAAAGCCATGTCAATCTTGATTTTTATGAAATTCTGGATATTTGGATTAGTGGCTAAGCTTTAAGGACAAAGAAAATGCAGAAAATTACATGCTATTTACTTTGGTACTAATTCACCTGCTTCACCATGAGATTTGATTTTTGGTCAAGCTAATGGCCTAAAAATTAGCGCTTCTTGGGAGGCAACCCAAACATTATCACTTTAGCTTAGTTTCTTTTATTTTAGTTTATTTTTAGAATTAATTTTTTCTTCTCTTTTTGCAGGAAAATAAAATTTTGCGCAAAATACGGCACTGCCGTAATCTGTGTTACGGCGCTGAAATTTCGGTCTGATTTCATCCCGAGAGATTTTAGTCTTTTACGGCACTACCGTAAGATATTTTACGATGCCATAATTTGGGGTAATTTTTTTACAGAAATTTTTTTGTCTTTTACGGCAGTACCATATGGTATTTTAAAGTTGCATTCTTCTAATCTAACTAGGTGTTTTCTCGCTGGGAAAAATTTTGATCTTTGGCACCATCATGAAGTACTCATCTTTGTCTATCATTTTGATATTTTTGCAGAATTTTAAAGTCTATGGATCATTCTAAAACACCTAGCATCTTTTCGATTCTGATTAATTTCTGCAGCAATTTTCTTTTGACTATTCTATTAGCGTTTTTGCTGCAAGTATTTAGGATGCTTTAACAACTTGAAACCCCGATTTTTCACTTGGAATATGAAGAACATGTGTCGTTCTATCTTGTGGATTTGTTGTTTTCATGAAAATATTTTCTCATAATTCTAGGACACATAGCAACATTTTGATTCTGATTAACTTTTGTGCAGTTTGACTTTGTAATATGAGTAGCCTTCTTTTTGTTGACACCCTAAATTCCTGATGGATTTTGATCATTTGATTCTCATACATCTGAAAAGTATGAGTTTTATTCTATTACATGGTTTTGTCGATTTTATTTTTGGATCATTAAATCTTATTGTGGGGTATTGCTACTTTTCATAAAAAATTTAGTTGCTGCTCTACTTGCTTTCTACATGTTATAGCTTCTTTTGGCTCCAGATCCAGAAATCAGTCTTCCACCTCTAGCTACCACTGCATCTGCCTCTGACATCACTGTTTCCAGCCGTCGGCACTAGATTATACAATCAGTAGACTCTTACTTCTTCTACTGCCTTTATTTTCATTTATTTAATTTATTTATGCAGCAGACTCTTCATTAGTGACTGATTTTTTTTTCTATGCAGCACTATTTCTGGCACCCACCTGCCGACGATCTCACATCCAGGACTATATTCTCTAGCAAGCCACTAGAGATTACTCACTCTACTATCGGCACCATCATCATTTTTATGAGCTTTTCGGCTAGCCTCTGTTCTGCCTCTGCTCCTCCACTGGCATCTACTTTGCATCAGTAAAATTTTTTAGAAGGTGCATCTTTGAGGAAGATCCAGCTGCACCTACCCTGACGCTATAGATTGAGCTTGCTACATAGCTTTGTGAGTATTGTTTGCACTTTCTTGCGATTTGATTACTTGATTATCTACACTTTTCTTCTCCTAAAAATTTCTATCGCTTTACATCCTTTGCATTGTTTGAGGCTTATGTGGTTTCTTGAGTATAACATGTTATACTTTTGACCATGATTGTACGAGCATGACGCTTCACACCTTTTGCATTGGCATTGACATTCTTGATACTTAAAGGAAATTTTTATGACTTGAATCCATGTGATAAGAGATGTGTGGATTTTTCTATGATGATGCATATCAATACCTGTGAATTGAAATATACCTCTTATGCTGAATTTATTTCTTTAATATATATCTACTTGTTGAAATGCTTCATTGATTGATGCATAAGGTTTTGGTAGATGTACTGTTTGATGAATGCAATATAAGAGTGAAGCATCTTTCTTGAATAAAATGAGCATATGAGTGTAATTTTTAAATTGATGTCAATTGAATAACCTAGTTGATGTTTAGTTTATCTTACTATTTGTTGGGAAGAAAGAATCCGAGATCCACAAAAATAGTGAGAGACTCCCCTATGTCGCACTGTGCAGAATTGACAGTGGTACCTAAGAGATCGGTTGAAGTCTATAAAAAAAAGAGAGAGGAAAAATAATAATGACTCCTCTACTTGGCACTGTGTAAAATTGACAGTGGTACCGAAGACAAGAGTTGTATCTATGTGAGTATATGCTATTTGTAGAAAAAAAAAAGAGGGGTAAGAAAAGAGAGATTCTGTGTGGAAAAAGATATAGGAAACTTATTCCTGTAAACAATGGTATGATAGATTTAAACTAAAACTTAGGTGAATTCATGAGATTGAGATTCTGTTTATTATGCGAGTTGCGAAGTTTTATTTGATCAAAGTTGTGAAACTTAAGGATTAATTTCAGAGAACGATGTATTTATTTAAAATTTTATGTTGCTTTTGGTGGAATATTTCATGAGCGATTATATTTTAGAAATTTATTTTTCATAAAGGAGCATATTTTCCATACTTAGCATTATTCTTTATTTATTTGCTTGAGGACAAGCAAAGTTTGAGCCTTATGTGTTTGATGACACCAGAATTTATAGTAAATTTCGTGTCATTTCATTGGTATTTTTGTGTCAAATTTATGCTCCTTTGCTCATTTATATGCCTTTTTAATCAAATATTACAAAATTTACTTCTATTTTGGTTTTTGATGATTTTGAGGCAAAAAGGCATGTTTTTAGACGTTTTCAAGCAAATCCAAATACATAAAAGAATTCCCATCATCAAGAGAGATCACTTGACAAATTTCACGCAAATCGAAGCAACCAACCAAAATACGGTAGTGCCATATCCTATATTACGGTACCATATTTCCGTACGATACCGTAATATCAGAGCACTGCAGTAAATTGGTGGAATTTCCGGCCAGAAGGTTTAATGAAAAATATGGCACTACTATAACTTAACACTGCCGTATTTTGAAGCGCATTCAAAATAGAGATAATTCCTGATTTTACGGTAGTGCCATGAACCATTATACGGTGCCGTATTTTCCAGACAATTCAGATCAGAGGACGCGAGCGATTTTATGGCACTGCCGTATTTTCATTTTTAAACGCGACTTCCACGGTCAACTTTGAAGCCCGATTTTTGTGGAGATGATTGCGGGAGATCTAGACATCCAAATTGTGATCTGAAAGAAGTGGTGGACTGGTCTCAACAAGGAGAAGATAAAGACATCGAAAGCCCCAATTTTGATGATGAATCGAAGGAGCAATCGACAGAGAGGCGTTTAGGGTTCGGCCTCACGCCGAGAGGCGTGGAGGCCACCTCCGGTTGTGAAATTCACATTGAAGCATCGCCTGGAGGAGAAGACAACACCCTAGAAGTTTCAGAATGAAAGGAGATCAATTAAAGGAGAAAGAGAGGAAAAAGGTGGCGCTGCTACTATTCATCGCCATCCTTTGCAAATTACGGCTGTGTTTAATTTCACAGCCGTGGTGTATTTTCCAAAAACATCTTTTCCTTTGATTTTTGATCTTCTAAAACAATGGAATATTGTATTTTCTTCACCATGCTAGCTGAAACACTCTTTTGGACATGGGGGAGTAATTGCCTTTGATTTTCTTAATGACTAGATAATTTTTGCTTTCATCATGATTATTCTACTTTGATAATTTTACCTATGCGATTATTGCTCTAAGATTCTCCTTAGTTTACTTTTTGTCATCATAATTTAGAGTTTTCACAATAAGGACGGAAAGGTGATTTGCTTGAGAACTTAGCACCCCAAAATTGATTAATGGGAACTCACCGTAAGAAATTAGGTTAAGTTCTTATTTCTTTATTTTAGTAGTTTAAATTGCCATGATGATAATTATGAACCTAGGATTGAGTTATTGTGTCAAACGTGGAGATCTTGCACGAAAGTGAGAATCGGAACGTTGGAGAACCATAGGTAGAACTTGTGTTGAAACTCGGATGCGCGAAAGTGATCCTTGAGTTCACACTCGAGGCGATCAACTTAGAACTCGGATGCACGAAAGTGATCCTTGAGTTCTTTGTTTGATGATTTACTTATCATTAGCTTGGGATAAATCTTGCGTGAAAGCGAGGATTGGTCTCTGCATGGTTGTCTACATGAAAGTGAGTTAATCTCTTTACAAAGTAAATTATGCCTTTATCATAATAGAATTTGATTGATGAATATATATATATATATATATATATATATATATCTAGTCATGAAAATTAAAGTGAATGAAACCCTAGTTCCAGTTTCTCTCTCATAGTATTTTCCCGTGTGTTTTCAATCTTTACTTTGCTTTTATTCGATTGCCTAGATAGGAAGAAATCAATTATTTGGTACTTGACAACATAGGTCCCTGTGGATTCGATACTTTCTTTATTACTTCGAGTATCCGTGTACTTGCAGACACTACAAGTTTAGGGACAACAAGTTTTTGGAGCCGTGTTAGGGAGTGACAAAAGTCCCTATATGCCAACACTTAGGTTTTGGTCGCGACACCTGAAATAAGTCTACCTACTTGTATTCATAAGTGTGTCCTTTCGGATCACAACAGTAGTTTGCTTTATTTGTCAACATTTTGTACACTATTTTACTTTTTAATTTTTAAGTTGTTAAGGTAGTTACAATATTCTAACTATCCCATCATAGGTTTATTGTGACTTTCACCTCTTAGCTTATAAAAGGAAGGCTAGGAAGAGGTAGTAATCTACTTAGTGGGAGTGAAGCTCTTCATTAGAGAGTTACGAGAGTCTTGTAGCTTAGAGGTTGAGATTACCTCATGAGTCCAGATCTTATAACTTTTTATTTGCTTTGAAGGAATTAAATCACACTTCAGAATGTCAGTGTAACTCCTGTTTTTTAGTAGTTCACATTCATGTATCTTTCCTATCGGAGTGACCTTTCACATTTCATCCAAAACCTGGAAAGGGTAGAAGAGTGTGTTGTTTTCTTGTGTTCAGGGGTATATGCACCAAGTTGTTCGCTGGACCATGTAGTCGCCTTGAAGCACACACTTAAGAGATTGGCTCACCTGAGGCTAGAATGTGTTAATTTTGATAGATTGGGTGTTATGGTTTTGTTGTTTATCCTGTGTTGCAATCTATCGAATACCAAATAGTTGATTTCTTACTATCTTGGCTAATCGAAATGATGAAAATAGCAATCAGAAACTAAAACGGAATTATCAGAAAGAGAAGCTGGGACTAGGGTTTCGTTCACTTTAACTTTTATGACTAGATATGAATAAGGGTTTCGTTAGTTCAATTTTATCATGATGAAGACGAATTTACTTAATAACAGGATTGTTTCACTTTCGTGCAAACAACCGCACAGGGAATCATCCTCGCTTTCACGCAAGATTCTTCCCAACACTGAAGATAAGTAAATCATCGAATAATGAACTCAAGGATCACTTTCATGCATCCGAATTCTATGTTGATAATCTCTAGTGGAGTCTCAAGGATCACTTTCGTGCATCCGAGTCTCAACACTAGTTTTACTCACGGATATCCAATGTTCCGATCCTTGCTTTCACACAAGATCTCTACGTTTGACAAATATACTTGATCTATAGATTCATGTTATAATCATACAATTATTCTACTAGAACAGATCAAATTAGATCTAACCTAAGGAAGGGATCCTAACATGCAATTCTAGGGCTCTAAATTCTCAAGCAATTACCTTTCGGTCTCAAGCGAAAATTCTAAGAACATAGTTAGTAACATGAACTAATAGAGAGTCTAAGCACAATTATCACATGAGCAAAATCATCATGCTAATATTAAAGTCAACGAAATAGTAACAATAGTCATCTAGTCATTGGAAATCAAGTGAATTACTCCCCCATGTCCCAAAAGTAGTTTAAGCTATCATCATGAAGGAATTACAATAGATCATGGTTTCAGAGGATCAAAAATCGAAGTAAAAGAGAAGTTTAGAAAATACAACACGGCTGTGAAGTATTTCACAGTCGTAATTTGCAAAGAACCGTCGATTAATAGTGTCGGTGACTCCTTTCTCTTCGATTTCTCTTCCAATCGATCTCTTTTCAGTCTAAAACTTCTGGCACGTTGTCTCCTCCTTTAAACGAAGCTTCAGTATGAAAATCACAGCAGGAGATTATCTGGATCGAGTGCGGCAGCGGAACCCTAGGAGGCGGCGTGGATCCAAATTTCTCCCTCGACAGTGCACGAAATTTGGGGCTTTCAATCTCTCTCTAATCCTCTCATCCCAAGCTTCCTTTTTGCTTCTTACGGTATCCAATTTAGAGTTCTAGAGCGCCCTCAATCCTCTCTGCAAGAATCGGGCGTCGATATTGACCTAGGCGTCGCGTTCAGAACAGGAATTACGGTAGTGGAATAGTTTACGGCACTACCATAAAATCGCTCGAGTCTTCTGTTCTGGTTTCGTCTGGGAATTACGGCACCGTAATATGGTTTATGGTAGTGCCGTGAAATCGGCTGAACTCTCTGTTCGCGAACGTCTAGAAATTACGGCCCGTGTAGTTTCTTATGGTAGTGCCGTAAAATCGGGCAAAGTTTCTGTTCTGAAGCGCTCCGAAATACGGTACAGTAATATTATTTACGGCAGTACCGAGAAATCCAAAAATCTTTCTGTTTGCAAACTCCTCAAAATACGGCAGGGCTCGGATTTTACGGTACTGTCTGAAATTACGGTACCGTAAAATGGATTACGGCACTGCCGTAATTTGCAGACTTGCTCCGTTTTGCATGAAATTTCTTGGTTGATCTCCTCTTGATGATGGTAATCCTTCTATGTATTTGATTTCGCTTGAAAACTCCTTGAAATAGTGCCTTTTTACCTGAAAAGCATGAAAAACCAAAATAGAAGTAGACTTTGCAATATTCAATGAATTTATCATGAAAACAAGTAAAAGATCTTCAATTTAGCATGAAAAGATATCAAAAATGATACAAAATATACTATATATTTTGGTGTCATCAAAATAGATAAGGCTCAAACTTTGCTTGTCCTCAAGCAAAAATCAAAATTTGAAATCAAAGTTTGATTAAAAGAGTAACCTTTTCATGCTCAATAAATTTATAAAATACGACTCATCAATGAAAAATTCTATCAATTGAGTTATAAAATTTCAAATAAATATATCATTCTTAGAACTCGACCCTCTAGATCCATAATTCAATCAAATAAAACTTCGCAACATGTACAATAAATAGAATTTTCAATCTCATGATTTCACCCAATTTTCAGTTCAAATCTACCATGCTTTTGTTTACAGGAATTAGGTCTCCAAGATCTTTTTCCACTCATATCATTTTTTTTCTTTTTTGGCGTGTACCCATATAGATACATACTTTTTCATTCTTTTTTGCATCATTCACATTCTCTAACTCGATTACCACCTTTTTTTTGTGACGAGATTAGAGTGCACGGATCACATAATCAATGCAATGGAACTTATATCCTCTAATTTGGAAAGAATTTACTAAGGACAACGGAGTTTATGTGAAATGATTTCTCTCATGGCATGTACCCACATAGATACATACTTTTTCTATTTATTACTTCAACCCATGACATTCGGTACCACTGTGCTTCCCCACAGTGCCAAGTAGGGGAGTCCTCGTTATTTTTGTGGATCTTGGATTCTTATTTCCCAACAAATAACAAGAATAGACTAAACATCTACTAGGTTGATCAATCGATCTCAATTCATAAATCATACTCATATACTTATTTTATTCAAAAGAAAATTTTCACCTTTAGATTTCATTCTTTAAATAATACGTCTATCTAAAATTTCATACATCAACTAATTTCATATTTCAATAGACAAATATGTATTGAAGAAATAAATCTAACATGATAGGGTTTGTCTCTAATCATGAATTTGATTTTCATTCATCATCAAAAATCATCAACACATTTCAAAGCATATATCACATTTTCATCATCACATCGTGTCAAAAGAAGTAATATCATCATCATCATGTAATACAACCAAATCGAAAGGTAAATCAGAATATCAACATTTGTCATACAACCATATTGAAAAATCATTGTAAAAAATTATTTCAAAAATCAATGGCAGCGATCATGAAGCATCATCCATCCCTTCATCATATGAAAAATCAATGAGATATATATGAAAAAAAACTCAACATGGTAAAGAAGTAAAGGAAAACAATACTCACAAAGTATCTACTCGTCGCCATTTGATCGTGTAGCCTCTGAATCTCTTGCAGCAGCGTCCATGGGATCATAATATGGTGTTCCTCCTTGATCACCCTGGTATCCATAATCTTAAAGATCTGCATAACCAAAACGGTCAAAAAGGAAGTTACCCTTGTCTTCCATATTATTACATAACCTCTCCATATCCCTCTAGATGTGCCCCAGAGTCTCTTCCATCCTCTCCTGGCAGCGTTCTTGATTATACATCTGTGCTGTCAACGCCTGAAAACCAGGATCATGGTGGCTAGCAAAACCAGCCCTAGGTCTCTATGAAGATGCACCGGCAGCCTATGGAGAATCACAAGGAGGTGACTCCATCCCAAACGGATCACTCCTTCCACCCCAGGTGGGTGGCGGTGGAGCTGTGTCGAGTGGTGGAGTAAAGGCTGCCTCAGCTGTACTAGGAGATAACTTCCAGTTGGCTCTGTCCCTAACTGTAGTCTTCTCAATGTGCGGTAAAGGTAGAGGGCGGATATTTCGTCCAAGGACCAAACAAAAGGTATCTCCCTCCCTAACAATCATCTTCATCGCAATGCAAGACTCCATGTCAAGTCTTGGATTCCCTCGTGCCATCTCTGCGTCAAAGGGCTCAATCCCAAAATATCTGGCTATAGGAGTAATCAAACCTCCTATCACCATAGCTCCTCTGGTTGCTCTGGCCACCTTGTCCATATGCTTAACCATGAAGTAAGCGACATCCACAGCAAACCCACTGAGCATCCCCCAAAGGAAATAGAGCTCATGCTGACGGACCATGCCGTCACTATCTCCTCTACCAAACACTGTATGTGCTAGAACCCGATGAGCATACTTTATACAAGGGTTCATGATCTTGCTAGCTCTGGCAGAAACAACATAGAAACAGTTCTCATCAGTGATTTGGTTCCAAGAGATGTTCTCCATGAATCCTAAGGGTATCTCAGTGTACCCTCCTGTGCTCAGTCCAAAGATGTCTCTTACTTCCTGTAGTGTAAGCTCTCTCTCTTCATTTGCCAATCTGAAAGTAATTTTTCCATCAGCAGGGCCATGGGAATACTCCTTCAGTTCTACAATCAGACTGCTCAAAAACTCTAAAACAAGTGGCAAGAATGTGGGCGGATGCATCTGGAAAAATTGCTTGGCTTGGATCCTATCAAACATCCAAAGCACGTCCTCATAAAGCCCTAAAGCTTCCAATGTTCTTTGGTCCGCATACTTTGTGTTGATAATCCTTCTTTCAATCAATTTGTTGTATCTGGCTTCCTGCATCTCATTCCTAAAAATGATTCCATGGGGGTTCTGAGGTTGAGATGGTTTTGCAGGAGCTTTCCTCTTCTCTCTTGGAAAAATTACCTTCCTCCTTGGCATATTTGTTAACAAGCTGCAAACTCACAATTTAATGGTAGCAAAACAATAATGCAGTTGAATTCAAGTCAAATGGCATCCTATCAACATGTTCTATTATCATAAAAACAGGGCATAAACAGAGCATGTAATCTCAATCTCATCTCAATATGGCAGGCATGAATCATTGTTTCAGCATCATTAATCACACTAATCAAGTAAATAGGAAGCGAAAAGCAACTCATAACTCAAGCTCAAAATCAAAAATCAACAAACCGTGAGTGAATAGTAACTTCAAACGCATTTATTGTATTTCAGCACAAATCGGTCATGAAATCGGTTCAAATTCTTTTCAAACAGCAAGGAATCGAAAGCTCATCTCCTAACGAGTGAATAGAAATAAAAATCATTCAAAACGGTTAAGAATCGAGCGAGAACGAGTGAAAGGGGCGAAAATGGCATGAAAACTCGTTAAAGCGATGAAATCGGAAAAATGAGTACCTAATCGACGGTGAAATCTGGACAGGAAGGATCACCGGCATCCACAGATGGTCGGAGACGGTCGGAGAAACAAGATCGGCGCAAGCTCAAGCGAAAACGAGGGTGAAACCCTAAAAATAGCCCGGTCGAAACTCTAAATACGGCATAGACTCGCGTGTCCGAAACCAAATTACAGCCGTGTAATGTCTTATGGCACTGCCGTAAAATTGCGACAACTCTCGGGTCAAAAATGGTTCCGGAATACGGTACCATAAAACACCTTACAGTACCTGCCGTAAAATCTCAGAACTCTTCTGATCAAAAACGTCGCGAAATTACAGTACCGTAAAGCAGTTTATGGTACCGCCGTAAAAATCAAACAGCAATTTTTCAAATTTTTATTTTTTTTTCTGACAAATGAAAATTCAAAAAAATAAAATGGCACGTAAAATAACTTATGGCACTGCCATAAAAATGACAGAAGTCTCGGGCTGATTTTGACGACAAAATACGGTACCGTGTAAAAGTATACAGTAGTGCCGTAATTTCGACGAAGCTTTCTGTTTAAGAGCCAACTGAAAATACGGTACCATAATATACTTTACGGTAGTGCCGTATTTTTCATCAAATCACGATTTACCTACAAAAATAAAGAAAAATTAGTGTTAAGCTAAAATTAAGTTAAAGAAAATAAAATAGAGGTTAGAAAGCTTGGGTTGCCTCCCAAGAAGCGCTAATTTAAAGGTCATTAGCTTGACCCTTTAACACTCGGGTGTGATCGTGAATTCCTCTGTTGCCCTCCTGATTTTTCAACATAAGGCTCAATCTTGAAACAGTATCCAAATTTACTCAGAATCCCTTCTATCTTGTCAATCAATCTAGAGCTTCCTCTTCTTTTCTTCCTCGTCTTTTTCTTCTGCAATTTCTTATCAATACCCTCAAAAAGATTGTTAGATTCATTATTTGAGGTTTCATCAAACAAACTTGAAACATCATAAATTTCATCATTAAATATTTCAACACTATAACAAGATCCTGAGTATGAAAGTTTATTCAATGAATCATTAAGATTAAATTCAATATTGTTGTCGCATATATCAAAAGTAATCTTTCCCTCTTTCACATCAATATTTGCCTTTGTAGTGGACAACAGTGGTCTACCGAGAATTATAGGATTTCTAGAATTTTCCTCCATGTCTAACACTACAAAATCTGCAGGAATGAAAAACTTACCAATGTGTACAGGAACATTCTCTAGAATACCTACAGGATACTTTACCGATGAATCTGCGAGCTGTAAGGATATGGATGTATGCTTTAGCTCTCCAAGATTTAGTTTCCTGTAAGTAGAAAGAGGCATTAGACTCACACTTGCACCGAGGTCACATAAGGCTCGGTCAAAAGCCATAGTGCTTATCGAACAAGGTATAGAAAAACTACCTGGATCCTTCAGTTTAGGTGGCAGTTTGTTCTATATGATAGCACTACAATCTTCAGTTAAAGTAACAGTGCATGTGCAATAATCATCTAATTTCCTTTTACTAGATAAAATTTCCTTTAAAAACTTGGCATAAGATGACATTTCAGTAATAGCTTCAGTAAAAGGAATGTTAACATAAAGCTTTTTCAGGATTTCAAGAAATTTGCCAAAGTTTTTGTCTAGTTTATGTTGAACTAACCTTTGAGGAAAAGGTATTGGTGGCTGGTAAGGAGTAGGCAAATTGGGTTTAGGATTGTCTTTTGAAAGGTTCCCCTGTAACTAGGGGGCGAAACCCAGATAGGTGGCGCATAAAATTTTGCAAGCGGAAGCATGGGTTTCAATAGATCTTTCGCAAATATATGATCAACTTGTTCGAGTATGGATTCATACCATTGCCATTGGTTCGATTGGCGTCTAGGAAGAAGATGGCGACAGGGCTCTCCTCCAAAGCGCCGCACACAAGATGATCAACGGCTTGCTCCTTGGACGCTCCTTGTGCTAGCAAGGATCTCTAAGTGACCTTGTCGTGTAAGGGATGAGGTGCTTGGCCGAATTTCCTCCAAGTCGTGAGTCTCCTTCACCACGAGAGAAATCTCATCCAGAGAGATAGGCGAGCGGCGAGAATAGGGCTTCTATCTTCGAAGAAGAAGCGTGGTCTCTTTTGAGATCATGGTTTCTAAAATTAGAAACCACACCCCACGTTCTCTCATTCACGCCAAGTGAATGAATCGCAACATGCCCCCTTTGAACCATGCGCTCAATTAATGAGCGGTTCAAGTTGATTTGGTTTAAAAACCAAATCAAACCAAGCCTCGATCCAGATCACCTTAAACCCTAAGGTTCAAGATCTGACCGTTCATCTCCTGATATAAAAGAAAGAGTCTTCCAAGACTACACCCAAACCACAACACAAGTGTGAATCCACTTCACCAGGCATACATGTTTCCTTTGCCACTGGATGTTCTTATTGGACAAGCGTGTCAAGCCTGTAGCTCCAATATGATGAGCATGATTAGATCAGATGAACACTGTCACCTGGGTATGGCCATACACTTTCTCAATCATCTCATACAGAGGGGGGCCCCTTTAGAACATCACACTCCAATTAAGGAGACGGCAATCCTTTATCTATCACTAGTGCCCTAACCTGACTCAAGCTCACCATCCAAGATAGTCTATAACCATTATGTTTCAAATGATATTGAACTATCTCAAAACAATGACAATCATCATTTAGAAACACAAGTGATCTCAAGTCAGAGGACATGTGCCACTTGTTGCAATCAAGGATTATTCACATTGTGACAAGCAATTGAATATCCTAGTAGGGTCTGTCCAGTACATCCAATGTACCCATGAGGCTACATCTTATTCCACGCTCAAAGCATCCTATAAGATTAGCACACATATTAGTCTCAATCATATCAAGGCTGTCTCATGTTCACCAAGATATCTCGACTAAGGACATAAGGCATGTCAGCCAAGCTGAATAGCTTTGAGACATTATTCAGAAGCATACTTATTGCAGCAGACAATGTAACAAACTGAATAACAACTATTGCCTTTATAAACATAAAAGTTTATACATGATACTGTTACAATCCCAAGGCCTCAAACATTAGCCTTAAGGGCATACCCCAACAATCTCCCACTTGCACTTAATCTAATGGTTGAGAAATCTCAAACCCATATTATTACAGTGCTTCTCATGCTTCTGCTGCGCCAGAGGCTTTGTAAGCGGGTCAGCCAGATTGTCATCTGTATGAACCTTGCAGACTTTGATCTCGCCACGATCAATGATCTCCCTGATCAAGTGAAACCGTCTCTGTATGTGCTTGGACTTCTGGTGCGACCGTGGTTCCTTTGCTAGTGCAATTGCTCCAGTGTTATCACAGAAGATAACCAAAGGATCTGCACTCGAAGGAACAACACCAAGTTCTTGAACGAACTTACGAATCCACACTGCCTCCTTGGATGCTTCCGAGGCTGCAACATACTCGGCTTCTGTTGTGGAATCAGCAACGATTGACTGTTTGAAACTTTTCCACACCACTGCTCCTCCATTCAAGCTAAAAACATAGCCTGATTGCAATCGAAAATCATCCTGGTCAGACTGGAACGAAGCGTCAGTATATCCTTCTATACTGAGTTCTTCCTGACCACCATACACCAAGAACATATCTTTAGTCCTCCGAAGATATTTTAAAATGTTCTTGACTGCAATCCAGTGCGCCATACCTGGATTACTTTGGAACTGACTAGTCATGCTTAACCCGTAAGCGACGTCTGGGCGAGTACACAACATCGCATACATAATGGATCCAATAGCTGAAGCATAAGGCGTATTATCCATTTCATCTTTCTCAGTCTGTGTTTGTGGACACTGACTCTTCGAAAGATTCAGACCATGTCTGACTGGAAGATATCCTCTTTTAGAATTCTCTAAATGAAATCTCTCCAGGACTTTATCGATGTAAGTACTCTGGCACAGCCCGAGAAGCCTCTTAGATCTATCCCTGTAGATCTTCACACCTAATACATAGGCTGCTTCTCCTAAATCTTTCATCTGGAAACATTTTCTTAACCATGCTTTAACCGCATGCATTTCAGGAATATCGTTTCCAATGATCAAGATATCATCGACGTAGAGGACTAGGAAAGTAATCACGCTCCCACTAAACCTCTTATATACACACGGGTCATCCTCGTTCTTGATGAAACCAAATTTAGAGATTGATTCATCAAAACGAATATTCCAGCTTCTTGATGCTTGTTTAAGTCCATAAATAGACTTCTTTAACTTGCATATTTTATGACGATCTGATGGATTAGTGAAACCTTCAGGTTGTGTCATATACACATCCTCCTGCAAATTTCCATTAAGGAAAGCAGTCTTCACATCCATTTGCCAGATCTCATAATCATAATATGCAGCTATCACGAAAAGAATCCGAATAGACTTAAACATAACTACAGGTGAGAAAGTTTCATCATAATCTATCCCGTAGATTTGTTTGAAACCTTTCGCAACTAGCCTGCCTTTATAGGTAACCACGTTACCATCCATGTCAATCTTCTTCTTGAAGATCCATTTACAGCCTATAGGGATTACTCCCGGAGGCGGATCAACCAAATCCCAGACTTGGTTATCTGACATGGAGTCCATCTCGGCTCGCATAGCTTCAAGCCATCTAGCTGAGTCCGGTCCACTGACCGCATCCGCATAAGTAAGGGGTTCATCATTATCAATGATGTAGACTCCGTCATAGCGCTCAGGCTGTCGACGGATCCTTCCCGATCTTCGCGGTTCCCATGATATCTGAGCCTCAGGTTGTTCAATAACCTGATCTACCGGCTCAGGCTCATCCAATTGTGCTTGACTACTTTGTCCTTCCTCTGGATTCTCATCCAGCTTTATTTCTCTCCCACTGGCCTCTTGCAGAAGAAACTCCTTCTCAAGAAAAATGGCCGTCCGAGCAACAAATACCTTGTTCTCTTTGGGATCGTAGAAATAATAACCCTTAGTTTCCTTAGGGTAACCGACAAAGATACATTTGTCAGATCTGCTCTCTAGTTTCCCAGAGGCGAGCTTTTTGACATAAGCCTCGCAGCCCCAGATCCTGATAAATGTCAAGCTAGGCTGTTTCCCATACCATAATTCATATGGGGTCTTTGAAACTGCCTTGGATGGCACTCGGTTTAGTACCTTTGCAGCTGTCTCCAGTGCAAATCCCCAAAAGGAGTAAGGTAGAGTAGCCTGACTCATCATAGAATGAACCATATCCAGTAAGGTTCTGTTCCTCCTTTCGGACACACCATTCCATTGCGGTGTTCCTGGCGGAGTGAGCTGTGAGATAATCCCACACTCCTTCAGATAGTTAGTAAACTCTCGACTTAGGTATTCTCCACCTCGATCAGAACGAAGTGCCTTGATATTTCGGCCAAGCTGATTCTGTACTTCATTCTTGAACTCTTTGAACTTGTCAAAAGATTCACTTTTATGTCTCATAAGATAGACATACCCATATCTACTGAAATCATCAGTGAAGGTAATGAAGTACTGATAGCCACCTCTGGCATGTTTACAAAAAGGCCCACACACATCACTGTGTATAAGGTCAAGTAAACCTGAAGTCCTTTGACCTTTATGAGAAAAAGGCGACTTCGTCATTTTGCCCATTAAATAAGCTTTGCATGTATCAATCTCCTCATAGGAGAATGATCCCAGCAGTCCATAATCATGCAACCGCTTAATGCGTTTCTTGTTAATATGACCTAAACGATTATGCCATAGCAAGGTGCTGTCATCAGCATATTTGGCTTTCTTATTATCAATATTGTGTATAGAACATTCCATGTCCAACATGAATGATGGAGGGGCCAACCCTGCCCCAAGGAGGTCTGGAAGGGCTAGGAGGAAGCCCATCAGATATGGCTTTTCCTCCTAGGTCATCTTTCTTTCCTTATTTGCACTTTCCTTATTTGCATTGAATAAAGCTCTAGTGCATTGTGTAGTTTCCTTATTTGCCCCTAGAATAGTCTACTGGCCTTTGTGTTAATAATTGGGCAGGTTATAGCCCAGCTCAAGGAAGCTAGGAAGCTCAAGCTAAGCCACTCAAGTAGAGCTCCAATTATGGAAGGAGGCACTTCAACTACTTCAACTAAAGACTTCAAGTTGAAGGGGCTTACAATGAATGCAACTCCACCTTCCTAATCAACCAAGGCGCCACTCATTATGATGATTGATTCGAATGCAAGACATCAGCCCACAATTCAATGCGCCTAGCCATCAAGATTCAATCTAGATCCACAAATCAAGGGATCACCATCTAGATCCACAATTTGAGGAGCCACCTTTGGAAGCCTTTAACCGCCCTTGCTCTTGAAGGAATGCATTTCGAAATTCAAAGTTGAGGCGCCATCTCATCCAAGCAAACAAGGAAGGAGCTCAAGAGAAATCGATCACAAGGAGCTCCATCCAAAGCAAGATTTCGAAATTCAAAAATTATCAAGGAAATGTATTAATTAAGCATTAACTTCTTTCCCTACCTTTGTAATTGCGCCTAGGGTGAATTGTCACCCTTGCCCATGGCTTGTTGAGCCTATAAATTGTAATCCTCCCCTCTTTGTCTATTAGTTGCCTAGTGAAAAAAAGAAACCTTGTGTTAGCATTGGTGTTTGTCGCCTAAAGAAGTTTTCTACCTCCCCCCTTCTCCAAAGGGCCGAGCCCTTTCCCTTCTCCCCTTTCTTCTCAAGTCTTCAACGCAACTCAACCACTTGAAGGATCTTGCGCAACTTTGGAGGGACTCTAAGGAAGCTTCATCACCCTTTTGTTCTCGGCAATCAACAAAGACCCTTAGGGGTTCTTTCACTTTCGGCTAGTAAGAGAGCAACATCAATCAAGCTTCAAATCGGCTAAGTTCCTTCCCCTCTCCCTTCCTTGATTTCTAGAACTTGATTTCTACACTAATCTGAACTTTATTTGAAGGTGGCGCAAGGACTTGGAGGACTCTTTCTCTAAGCGCAAAGCTTTCTCCCTCCCTCTCCTCTTTAGTTAAGTGTTAAGGGAACTTGTGAGGCTTAACCTCCCCCTTAGATTTGTTCTGTAATATGAATCCGTGACTTGTGCGGATCTCGTTTGTCTGTGTTTGATTGTAATGATGCAATACCTTCCATCAGAGTAGGACCGTTGAAGATCGGGACGATACGACCCTTCTATGCTCAAGGGTCGCACTGTAAGTACTCCTACTAGTCATTTCATTTCGTAGTTTAAAGTGTTATTTCTTCTAGTAGTAAAGTAGTGTCGCTTTCTTTACTTATAAAAATACAAAAACCTATTTTTCAACTCCGTTAGAGTAATTTCGGTTTTTTCTAAAATACAAAAATATTTTCTTAAAAGCGTTGTTTGAATGCACCCTTATTTGTGAGTGAACCCACCTCCATCAATGAATAACCCATTGTTAATTGAACCAGTAGCATAAACAATATTATCTAAAGAAAGAACACACTTTGAAATATTGCATTCAAAGGAAAACCCCTTCCTGACAAGAGCAGGAATGGAGATAATATTTTTAGTAATGCTGGGAACAAAGTAACAATTGTCTAGTTCCAATACAAGTCCAGATGGTAAAGAGATGAAATAGTCTCCTACAGCAACAGCAGCAACCCGTGCCCCGTTTCCAACTCGTAGGTCCACCTCATGCTGTCCCACCTATCTTCTTCTCTTGAGTTCCTGTACATTTGAACAAATGTGAACTCCACATGCAGTGTCCAACACCCATGAAATAGAAGAAGATGAAACCATGACTTCCGTCACGTATATACCTGAGCCAGAAGCGATGCTTCCCCTCTTGTCTCCTTGGAGCGCTTTACAGTCCTTTTTCCAGTGACCCAACTGGCCACAATGGAAACATCTGTATTCCTTCGACCGCTTAACCTTTTGTTTCAGAGCCTTATTGTAGTTCTTGACTGGGGCTTTGCCCTTCTTCCCCTTCTTCTTGTTCCTGGAAGGAACCATTAAGACAGAGGTTGAAGGCTTTCCCTTCAGAGTCTCCTCCGTAGTCAAGAGCATATTCAGCAACTCTGCCGGAGTACAATCGATTTTGTTCATATTAAAGTTAATAATGAACGCATCGAAAGAGGGCGGGAGAGACTGCAGAATAATGTCTACAGCAAGCTCCTGATTGATGGTATGTCCCAGTTTCTCTAGAGCCTCCTTGTGCCCAATCATCTTGAGCATGTGAGCTCCCACTGGACTCCCTTCAGCCAGTTTGCTCTGAAAGAACAGCTTAGACAAATTGTAGCGCTCAGTCCTCGCCTGTGCAGCATACAGCATCTTGAGGTTTGCTATAATTTGTATAGCAGACATATCCTCATGCTGACGCTGTAGCGGTGGCGTCATAGACGCTAGCATCAGGCAAGCGACATCAATGCTATCATTGACATGCTTTTCATAGGCTTCCCGAACCACCCTTGCGGCGTTCGGAGCGGGCTGAGGCGGTATAGCCGTCTCGAGGACATACAGTTTCCTCTCTGCCTTAAGAATAATCTTAAGGTGTCCGTACCAGTCTGAGAAGTTTGGCCCAGCAAACTTCTCCCTTTCCAGTAGGGATCGCACATTGAAGCTCATGGTGTTCGTTGCTGCAGGAATCTACAACAATGCAAGAACAGCAAGGTCAGTATCAATGTATAGAATCAATCCAGGACTTAAGAAAGATTCTTCTCTCACTATTTTATCTGACTGAAAAATCCATGAAAACAGTCCGAAAGAGTAACACTCTTTTAGTGAGATGGGATCCAGATTTCATACTTGGTCTCCGCGTCCCGCTCAGGCGAGATAAGATGCACAGAGAGTTCAAGCACTAATTTCTGGTAGGCAGTCCCTGCCAATCGCCAACCCGTGCGATTCCCCTTCATCTGGGCAATCCAGCAGACTGTGCCAACTGAGTTGGTACAACACAGTCTCTGATCCCACAGATGGCTGCCTCCATATAGCTAACATATGCCCCATATGTAGCCTACATGGTCAAGCGGACCTGACCTACTCCCTAGACCACCACGTGCTATGCTGAGCAACGAGAAGCGATAAATCCCTTCCCTGTAACACGCAGGTGTAATCCCGCACCGTCTGAAGATAGATGGACGTGCCCACTGAGTGGGTACAACACGGCTCCAACGATAGTCAGAACAGTGAGGTTTCGCGTCAGAAGGCTTACGAGCTTGATATTTAACGTTGGATTTTAACGGTCTTTTATCTTCTCAACTATCATGCAATTCCTATGGTGATAGCAGAAGATAAATAAATCATGCAATTCTAAATATATAAACAATAAATAGAAAGCATGCTGATCTTATGTGGTAAAAGCCCATTAAGCCTAAGTAAGACCTTAACCTAACTTAAGTCTTCACTTGCTTTTCTTCATGGGTCTTTTGCTGCTCATCTGGCCCAAACCAGGGCCCAAGCGCCCACTGCAGCTCAGGTGCTCCCACCAGGTAAATGCGCCTGTCCCAGAGTCGAACCCTGGACCTCCCACCTGGTCAAGCCACTGCTGCAAGCGCCTCTGCCAAGTGTGCTCTGTGCTCTTGTCTGATTAAATTACAATTTAATCTATCTAGACAAGATTGACTCGCAGGTCAATTACACTTTATAAATTAAATAACATGTGATTCGCAGATCACAATAAAAAATAAATTTACAACTTAATTCCAGGCACGCAGGCCCCAGCACAGCACACATTAATCGGGCAGCCCACATAAGAGTAAATAAACAGGCATATGGTATTCAATCAACATGTGATCCATTTAAGAAAATAAAATTTTGAAAACCCTTTGTTATCAATTTTATTTTTCTTATGTGCCCTACAAACTTACAACGGTCCATTGATAGGGATCCACTCATCATGTCTAGTCAGATCCACTGCCCTTGCATGCACCAAGTCCTAACTGACTTGAGTCGACCCAGTGGTCAACTATGCATGCGCCAAGGGCTGAACAACCATCATGGGTTCTGGCAAGCGGGTGTGAACCCGGGCCTAACTCATGTGCGTTCACCAGTTGTCTCAACCAGACCTCGCTACACGCCTGTGATGCAGTCGACCTATAGCCACCTCATGCTTGCGCATGGGTGCCATCTGGTCGACCCATCTAGGCTGTCAGATGGTCTGATCAGACTATTGGATCTAACCTAGAGGATGACTTCAACCCCATCAACCCGTCTAAGGGTTTATAGCAGGCGCTTAGTCTAATGATAGGCGCGCAAGTTAAATTTTTCTTTGACAAAAGAACAACATGCGCCAATACATGCGCCAAGAAGTAACAAACATCATACATGTATATTCGCATGATGAACTAGCATAAACTTTCGCATGTAATAAAACTTAGATCTAAGCATAAGCATAAACATGGATCACACATTATCTTCAAGCAATCATATGATTTAAACGATAACCTTTCGCTCTGATACCAATTGAAAGGTTCCCCTGTAACTAGGGGGCGAAACCTAGATAGGTGGCGCATAAAATTTTGCAAGCGGAAGCATGGGTTTCAATAGATCTTTCGCAAATATATGATCAACTTGTTCGAGTATGGATTCATACCATTGCCATTGGTTCGATTGGCGTCTAGGAAGAAGATGGCGATAGGGCTCTCCTCCAAAGCGCCGCACACAAGATGATCAACGGCTTGCTCCTTGGACGCTCCTTGTGCTAGCAAGGATCTCCAAGTGACCTTGTCGTGTAAGGGATGAGGTGCTTGGCCGAATTTCCTCCAAGTCGTGAGTCTCCTTCACCACGAGAGAAATCTCGTCTAGAGAGATAGGCGAGCGGCGAGAATAGGGCTTCTATCTTCGAACAAGAAGCGTGGTCTCTTTTGAGATCATGGTTTCTAAAATTAGAAACCACACCCCACGTTCTCTCATTCACGCCAAGTGAATGAATCGCAACATGCCCCCTTTGAACCATGCGCTCAATTAATGAGCAGTTCAAGTTGATTTGGTTTAAAAACCAAATCAAACCAAGCCTCGATCCAGATCACCTTAAACCCTAAGGTTCAAGATCTGACCGTTCATCTCCTGATATAAAAGAAAGAGTCTTCCAAGACTACACCCAAACCACAGCACAAGTGTGAATCCACTTCACCAGGCATACATGTTTCCTTTGCCACTGGATGTTCTTATTGGACAAGCGTGTCAAGCCTGTAGCTCCAATATGATGAGCATGATTAGATTAGATGAACACTGTCACCTGGGTATGGCCATACACTTTCTCAATCATCTCATACAGAGGGGGGCCCCTTTAGAACATCACACTCCAATTAAGGAGACGGCAATCCTTTATCTATCACTAGTGCCCTAACCTGACTCAAGCTCACCATCCAAGATAGTCTATAACCATTATGTTTCAAATGATATTGAACTATCTCAAACAAATGACAATCATCATTTAGAAACACAAGTGATCTCAAGTCAGAGGACATGTGCCACTTGTTGCAATCAAGGATTATTCACATTGTGACAAGCAATTGAATATCCTAGTAGGGTCTGTCCAGTACATCCAATGTACCCATGAGTCTACATCTTATTCCACGCTCAAAGCATCCTATAAGATTAGCACACATATTAGTCTCAATCATATCAAGGCTGTCTCATGTTCACCAAGATATCTCGACTAAGGACATAAGGCATGTCAGCCAAGCTGAACAGCTTTGAGACATTATTCAGAAGCATACTTATTGCAGCAGACAATGTAACAAACTGAATAACAACTATTGCCTTTAAAAACATAAAAGTTTATACATGATACTGTTACAATCCCAAGGCCTCAAACATTAGCCTTAAGGGCATACCCCAACATCTTTCTCACATGATTCCTCCCCTTTTAGTTCATCACCCTTTTCAGGTGGTAAACAAGTTTGGGGTTTCTCATGTGAAGAAGATTCTCCTAACTCTAATTCCCTTTCATTCTCATCAAGCCTTTTTTCAGTGTTTTCAAACCTATCTCTAGGTTCTCCTAGTTGTTTCCCACTTCTAGTCACGATGGCATTACAGTGCTCCCCAGGGTTTATCTCAGGTTTTGCAGGCAATTTCCCGGGGGGTCTATAAGGTACACTAGCATGTTGTGCAATTTGGTTTTCATGAATTTTGTTGTGGGCTTCTACTCTATCCAGTCTAGAGTTAATTTGATGAAAACTTTCCTTAAACTCTTCAGTTTGTCTATTTTGATTTGACAGGATTTGGTCTTGCCTAGACATAAACTCTTCAATTTTTCTATCCTATTTTAGCTCATGCTAATTTTGACTGGCCATTATTTTTTCAAACATGGATTTTAACTCAGAGAATTGATCATTGTTTTGATTTAGATTTTAGTTAGGATTTTGACTTTGTAATCCTTTGTTCTCAGTGTTCCCCCCTACATTGTTATTGTTTTTCCATGAAAGGTTGGGGTGATTTCTCCATCCAGGGTTATATGTATTACAATAGGGATCATTAGGTCTACCATGATTATAATTCCCTATGGCATTCACATGCTCATTACCCTGATCAACAATTATTCTACAATATTCAACAGTATGACCATCATTGCCACAAATTTCAAAGTGATAGCAGAAACAGAAGCAGGTTGCATAGAATTAAACTTACTACACAAAAAGTCTACCTTCTCTGCTAAGGATCGCCATTCATCACCATCACCCTTACCTTGAGAAAGCTTGTGAAGTACTCCTCTCTCAGCAGTCCATTGATTGTGATTCAATGCCATCTCCTCTAGTAGTCTGAAGGCAGCATCTGGTGTTTTACTATTGGGAAACCCCGGGGATATTTTACAATTTTCAGACATAGAGATTACAAAATACATTGCACAGCGGAAGAAATATCCCCGAAACAGGCCGGTCCCAAAAACCTAGTGAAGATCACAAGCAAGAGAGTCAACACGATGAGTTAGAAAATACCTTAGAGCAAGATGAGGTCGATGTCGTGATAGGCGCCCAAGCGTGCGCCCTCTGCAGTCTCACACACACGGACGCCTCGAGTCCTCTTCTTCCATGCCCGGTGCTAGCCTCGGGAAGAAGATCTAAGCCTTGTGCTCCTTCTTCAAAATATGCGCCACCTCCAAGGTAGATGCACCAAAGATGAAGAAGGATGAGGGAAAGGGAAACCGCTAAGCACCAAGTTCCTTGCGTCAAGAGAGAAGGAAGAGGCTTGCGGCTAGGGTTTGGAAGGAATAAGAAGATGCGCCACTTCTTGGTGTTGTCGCCCTTCAAGCCCTTGCTTTTGCCCTTCCTCTTGTTGTCACGCCTCTAAGGATTGTGCATCATCACATGAGGGGGAGGCTAGGTTCACTTATAAAGAGCTAGAGGCGGTTAGGGCAAGGGTTGAGATCATGACAAGTGTATGGCTTGGATGAGAAGGTTTGAGGTAAGGAAAGTCTCCAAGACTTTACCATAAACCTCATTCAACCTTTCCATAAGCTACCAAGCCTTGCCTTGTGCGCCAAGGCCTAGCCTTGCACCCCAAGCAATGCCTTAATGCATTCACACTATCAATGGGAGAGGGCTAGGCGCATAAAGCTTCCTTAATGAAGCAAATTTGCCATCCAAACCCCATTATGCCCCTTAGGCGCCAATGGGCTTGGCTTCCTCCCCATTATACCCTTTTAGCCTATTGCCTCTTCATGACAAGTTATTATTGTAATACCCCGAGTATAGTCCCACATTGCAAGTGGGAGAAACTATTATGTGGTTTATAAAGCTTAGTGAGCTTGCTATTGTTAACTTGGGCTTAAGCATTTTAATAGATTGAGCCACGTTGCAAATCGGCTCACCAAGTTAATAAATAGTTTGCTTACTAAGCAGGTCATTTAAATGGTATCAGAGCAAAACTTAGTCCTAAGCATGGTGAGAGGCCAATAGGAAAGGGCTACCGAAGATGGTGGAGCCACCTTTGGGCTGACCTCACATGCTGCCGACTAAGGGATGATTCTTGGGCATGTGTTAAGGTTTGGGCTTGACGAGGACGTCAAGTCTTAAGTGGGGGAGATTGTAATACCCCGAGTATAGTCCCACATTGCAAGTGGGAGAAACTATTATGTGGTTTATAAAGCTTAGTGAGCTTGCTATTGTTAACTTGGGCTTAAGCATTTTAATAGATTGAGCCACGTTGCAAATCGGCTCACCAAGTTAATAAATAGTTTGCTTACTAAGCGGGTCATTTAAATGGTATCATACAAGATCGTGAAAGATACAGGATGTTATCATACAAGATCGATGCATATGCTAGGTAAAACCAAGTTCAGGAAATCACGATCTGCAAATTTTCAAAATTCATACATACAATCTCCAAGAAACACAAATTTCATAAATGTACCTGCCACCACGCAATCCTTGCACTAGACATATGCAAGGCAACAGTTATATCAAATCCGATGGCATAAATACAATTCGATTCGAAATTCAAAGCAACGCCACAAAACCGATTTTATAAACCCATACCAAACACCGAAACCAGGCCAAAGCCCGCGGTGACACAAAAATCAAACTCTTAAAACTGCCACAACCGGCAACATAATATCACATAGTTTAGCCACACTGGCAACACAAGTTCTCATAATTCACATAGTTCACATAGTTCATATAGTTCATATAATTCGTATGGTTCGGCCACAACCGGCCCCAGAAACTTAAGCACAAAAATTCTGTAACAGCAAACTAGCATAATATCCACGCCAATACTAACTCAAGAATTGCGCCCCTGCTCTATGCCTGAAAATAGTGAGGGGTGAGCTACACAGCCCAGTGAGTGGATAGTCTAAATCGACCATCCATAACATACACTCAAAAATATATGCAGATTATTTTAAAAATATATAACTGCATATCATGTCAACATATAACAATAATTAAAGCACAGAACTCAACAAAGTTAAAGAACAGACCTCATATAAAACAGTCAGGTGTACACTGCTAAGACATCATTGTCACCATAGGGTAACCAGGGTTCTAGAGCTATACTCTAACCAACTAAACATACCAACCACTTAATTAACCTAGTTGTCCAGCATATTCAGTAGTGACCATTATGGTCTAACCCGGCTTTGGCCTAAGCACTAGGAGAAGCCTGCATGCAACATATAGATGGACAGTGTATAGAATCAAGAGGTGGCCCCCGCCAGGTCACGACGTGGCACTTTGCTCTACTACACCCCATAACACAAAAAGATGTGTAGATTCAAGAGGTGGCCCCCGCCAGGTCATGACGTGGCACTTTGCTCTACGACACCCCATAACACAAAAGAGTGATGACATCAAGAGGTGGCCCCCTGTCCGACCAAGACATGGCACTTTGCGTCAAAACTCATTCTCCCAAAGGGTTCCTACTGGACAACAGACACATCTTATATCTTATATCACAAAGGTGGACTCCTAAGTGTCAACTAGACTCTAGGATAGTCATCACAATAATCATATCGGGCAAGCTGAACATCAACCCCCATCACAATAATCATAACAGGCAGGCTGAACATCAACCCCCATCACAATAATCATAACAGGCAGGCTGAACATCAACCCCCATCACAATAATCATAACAGGCAGGCTGAACATCAACCCCCTTCACATATCACAATACAGGGCTGAAATATCCAACCCTTAACATATCACATATCAACTATCACATTGAGCACACAGTTACACTTAGCCTTAGTCCTAACCATTCCATGATCACAACATATAATACTTGAATCACATAGTCACATAATAAAAAAAATCATATAATCACATCACATAATAAAAATCACATAATCACATCACATAATAAAAATTACATAATCACATCACATAATAAAAATCACATAATCACATAGTAGTGTAGTCCTTAGATTTCATGCTGATTAGTTCAGTCTAACTTTGCTATGTTATCACCCAAATTTCTCCAATAAAAATACATGACCATAAATTATTAGCATTACTGGCAATTATCAGGGCATTCAATCATTTAACATAAGATTAAAATTCAACAGATATATATATAGCCCACGGTTTCAAACATAATATCTACTTAAAATATTAACCTTAGTTAACAAGATTTTCATGCTACCAAAAATCAATGATTGAATGTTACCAAATTTCCCTATAAAATACCTAGTTAACAGGAATTTCATACTCAAAAATCAATGATTTAATGCTACCAAAATTCCCTATAAAATACCTTAAATTTCATGCTACAAGTTTTCGGTTAAACAATCATCAAGATTATTTCGGTTTTCATAATTAATATCAAAATTTCGGTTTTAAACTTGGTAATTTTCCAAGAATTCTATTGCATCATGTAATACAATCACAACCAAATTAATAGGTCAAATAAGACACCCCACTCACCTTGAACCGTGAACACTTATGTTAAAATCTCCCCAACAAAAATCGTCTAAAGCTTTTGAAGCTCCACCAACGTCGCCACCAATGGAAGGAAGAAACGCCACCCAAACCAAAGATGCCGGCCAAGGGAAAAGGAAGAGGAAGAAAGGAAAATTCCTCCAAGCCTTCAAGAATCGTCCAAGCTCCTCAAGAAATCGCCAAGTTCTTCAAAAATCGCCCACTTCTTTGCCCTAGCCGCCCCAAGATTTTCTCAAGCCAAAATCGCCAATTTCCCTTCCCTAACCGAATTACTAATTTGAATTTTTGGTTTTTAATTCTTTAACCCGCTAACCAACTAATTCAAATAGGGTTTAACCCATTTAACTAATAATTTCGAATTTTAAAACCCAATTAGTGCAAACCCAATAACCCATGGTTTAAGTGAACATCCAATAAGAATTTAAATTAACATCCATTTAATGAATTCACTTAAACGCAAATCCAATAAGGATTTAATTAATATCCAATAAGCTAGTTAATTAACCAATAAGGTCTAATTAATTAACCAATAAGCTCTAATTAATTAACTGAAAATTAACATCCAATAAGTTAGTTAATTAATTAACATTAACATCCAAAAATCTCTAGTTAATTAACTATTAACAACCAATACATAGAAAAATATCACAGTCAATAATTTTATTTAAATCAAAAATAATGCTTACCAGGACTTAAGATCCTTGGATCTTACATCCCTCCCTCCTTATAAAGCTTTAGTCCTCTAAAGCTCAGCATCCATATCATCAAAGAGATAAGCATAAAAATTCCTCATATCAGCTTCAGTCTCCCAAGTCACCTCCTCAACCGACTGATTTCCCCAGATAACCTTTACCAAAGGTATAGTCTTGTTCCTCAGAACTTTATCCTTTCTATCCACAACCCGGAGAGGTTTTTCCTCAAATGTCAAGTCACTCTGAATCTGAAGAGGTTCCAATTCCAATACATGAGATGGATCAGGATGATATTTCCTCAAAACAGAAACATGGAACACATTATGCACATGATCCATAGCAGGAGGTAAAGCTAACCGGTAAGCCACTGGACCAATTCTCTCAATAATGTCAAAAGGGCCTACAAACCTAGGGCTCAATTTGCCCTTTTTGCCAAACCTCATAACACCCTTTGTAGGTGATACCTTTAAGAAAACATGATCCCCTACCATAAACTCCAAGGGACGACGACGGTCATCAGCATAACTCTTCTGTCTGTCCCGAGAAATCTTCAGTTTATTCTGTATCTCTCTGACCTTATCAGTAGTCTCCTGAACTGCATCAGATCTCAAAATCATTCTGTCACCAGTCTCCTCCCAACACAAGGGAGTCCTGCACCTTCTTCCATACAAAGCCCCATAGGGAGCCATCTGAATACTGGAGTGGAAACTATTATTATAAGTGAACTCTATCAAAGATAGATCCCGGTTGCACTCAGAACTCCAATGAACCACATAGGCTCTCAACAGGTCTTCTAGAGTCTGTATAGTACGCTCCGTCTGGCCATCAGACTGAGGATGGTATGCTGTACTAAAACTCAACTTAGTACCCAAACCTTCCTGTAAGCTCTTCCAAAATCTGGACAAAAATCGAGAGTCCCTATCAGACACAATATCAACAGGCACTCCATGCAGTCTGACTATCTCATCAATATACAATCTAGCCAGTCTCTCTAAAGGATAAGTCATCTTGATCGGAAGAAAATGGGCTGATTTAGTGAGTCTATCAACAATCACCCAAATAGCATCATGACCCAATCTGGTTCTGGGCAAACCACACACAAAATCCATACTGATGCATTCCCACTTCCACTCAGGAATAGGAAGAGGCTGCAACAAACCACCAGGTTTCTGATGTTCAGCCTTTACAGTCTGACAGGTTAAACACCTAGAGACAAAATCAAGCACTTCTTTCTTCATACCCGGCCACCAAAAGCTCTTCTTGAGATCCTGATACATCTTAGTCACGCCAGGATGTAGAGAATATTTGGAGTTATGGCTGTCCTCCAATATTTCTTTCCTCAAGCTCGGTTCCTCAGGGACACACACCCTTCCATGAAACCGAAGAACACCATCATCAGACAAGCTAAAATCCTGAACTATACCCGCAACCAAACTATCCCTGATCTGAACTAATTTCGGATCCACTGACTGCTGATCTCTGATCTTCTGCAACAAAGCAGACTGTACTCTGAGGAAAGCCACATAACCTGACTGAACTTTAGGAGAAACACTGATCCTGAGATCTCTGAACTCCTGCAGTAACTGCCACTCACTGACCCGTAAAGCAGCTACTGAAGTAACTGGATGTCTGCTCAGTGCATCCGCCACTACATTGGCCTTTCCAGCCTGATACTGAATAGAGAAGTCATAGTCTTTGATCAACTCCATCCATCTTCTTTGTCTCATGTTCAACTCCTTCTGAGTGAAGATGTACTTGAGACTCTGGTGATCAGTGAACAGATCAAACTCCTGACCCAACAAATAGTGACGCCATATCTTCAGGGCAAAGACTACGGCCGCCAACTCTAAGTCATGAGTAGGGTAGTTCAACTCATACTCCTTCAGTTGTCTCGAAGCATAGGCTACTACAGAACCCTTCTGCATCAAGACACAGCCCAACCCTTTGCCTGAAGCATCCGTATAAACAGTAAACCTTTCCCCATCACTAGGAATCTTACCCTACTCCTTTCTTACAGTGTCAATAATAGGAATTGCTACTTAATCCTTTGACTTGATATTTGATGCATATGATAGAATTAATTGACACTGATATCTGATTGCTTCGTCTGCTTGGTTTGTTTCTGAAATTCCTGTTGAACTCAATTATCTTGATTATTTGGTCATATTCTGTTTCTATATGAATGGTTAACAAACCTTTTTTGAGATATCTGATATATTGGCTTATGAGCATGGTTGAACAATTGTATATCTGTGATATTGACATATGAGTATGTGAAACCGTTGTAAATCTGTGATGATAAAGTCGTGATATATATTGACCTCTGATACCATTTAAATGACCCGCTTAGTAAGCAAACTATTTATTAACTTGGTGAGCCGATTTGCAACGTGGCTCAATCTATTAAAATGCTTAAGCCCAAGTTAACAATAGCAAGCTCACTAAGCTTTATAAACCACATAATAGTTTCTCCCACTTGCAATGTGGGACTATACTCGGGGTATTACAATTATTGGGCCTCATTGGATAATTAGCTAGCCCAAACTTCATTACATGGCTTGATTAAGCACTTGGATCCAATCCAATGCAACCCTAATCCAAATGTGGCACTTGGATCCAATCCAATGCAACCCTAATCCAAATGTGGCCAATCATGGTCAATTTCAGGTCAACCTGCCATAAATGGAGTTTGGCTCCAATAACATCCTTCCATCTCAACAGGCCCATTGGCGCTGATGAAATCTCCAAAATAGATCCGAGTTATCCAATAACTCGATCATAAGGCTTCCCGATCAATACGAGAACTCGAGTATCAAGGTGTGCGACCCTGTAGGTCCCTCTGACGTTGGCAGTGCTGACCAAATGTCACCATAAGTAGTGAGTGGCACCTAGCAGTGCATCGCTGCTACCCAAGTCATCGGAATGGATATCGACATCGACATCCCCATCATTGCAACTAGGTATAGATGCATTACAGTCTCTTTGCCGAACTGATATCCGATTGGACAAGTGTGTCACCACTTGTTTTCACCCAATCACATGGCTATGACTAAAACATGTTCTCACCTGGGTATGGCCATACACTCTCAGTCATAGAACCATAGAGGAGCTCCATGGATATCATACTTCCCTAAGGAAGGGGCAAATCCTATGTCTGTCCATTGACCTTCTCATATGGGTCGTGACATGCTCAATGACAACCGTTATGACCTCCCAACTACGGCGAGGTGTTAGGTTGTATCAAAGCAAATCCCTTACCATATAGAATGGCCAATGACATCAAGTCAAGGGATCAATGCATCTCCTATTACTTGTGAGGATAACTAATGACACCAAGTCATAGCCTCACAGCGGGTCTTTCCAGTATATCCTCCAATGATATACCCATGTGTCTGCGTTAGCACCATGTGCCTAACCAGCCCACATACCAGTCTCACAAGTACTATAGCTGTCCCATATCCACTATGGTACATCGACTGGGGACTATAGTTTGAGCACAGATCCAATCTGTCTCTAGGGACATTATCATGTTAGTACATATGCGCAGATGTAAACAAACATAGATAACGACAATGCCAGAATGATATAATATCAAGGTTAAGTAGTACATAAGTGGACCAAAACTAGGTCCTAGGGCATATACACCAACAATCTCCCACTTGCACTAAGACCTAGAAGTTGAGGAATCTCAACCCCATATCTCTAGCGTGACGATCATGCTTCTGCTGCGCCAAAGCCTTGGTCAATGGGTCTGCCAGATTGTTCTCTGTGTCAACTCTGCTAATCTTGACATCACCTCTGTCAATGATCTCTCTGATCAGGTGAAATCTTCTGAGTATGTGTTTGGATCTTTGATGAGACCGTGGTTCCTTGGCTTGTGCAATTGCTCCATTGTTGTCACAGTATAGTTCAATGGGATCCATTGCACTAGGGACCACCTGAAGATCACATAAGAACTTCCTTATCCAAACGGCTTCCTTGGCTGCCTCAGAAGTGGCCACATACTCAGCCTCGGTTGTAGAATCTGCTATGGTGGATTGCTTGAAGCTCTTCCAGCATACAGCGCCTCCATTTATCTTGAACACATAGCCGGCTTGCGATCTAAAGTCGTCAGGGTCAGACTAGAATGATGCATCAGTATAGCCCTGCATACTGAGCTCTTCCTGTCCTCCATAGACCAAGAACAAATCCTTAGTTCTTCTCAGATACTTTAGGATTGGTATCGGCTGGTTATGCTTACAGCATATGCCACATCTGGTCTAGTACACAACATTGCATACATGATCGATCCTACTGCCGAAGCATAAGGAATTCGACTCATGTCATCCCTCTCAGCCTGTGTTGTAGGACACTGGCTTTTTGAGAGAGTAAGGCCATGTCTTACTGGAAGGTATCCTTTCTTGGATTGCTCCAAGTTGAACCTCTCCAGGACCTGATCAATGTAGGTACTCTGACTAAGGGCCAGGAGCCTCTTGGATCTATCCTGGTAGATCCTTACGCCTAGAATGTAGGCGGCCTCCCCTAAGTCCTTCATCTCGAAACACTTCCCTAACTATGTCTTCACAGCTTGAAGACTAGGGATGTCGTTTCCGATGAGCAGTATGTTATCGACATACATGACCAGAAAAGTCACCAAGCTCCCACTGAATTTTCTGTATACACAGGCGTGATCTTCGCTTTTGATAAAGCCATAATCTCTCATGGCTTCATCAAATCGAAGATTCCAACTTCGAGATGCTTGCTTTGGATGCTTTAATCCATAAATGTATTTCTTTAGCCTGCAGACCTTACTAGCATCTGCAGGATGGATGAAGCCATCAGGTTGTGTCATATACACATCCTTAGTCAGCTTCCCATTAAGGAACGTTGTCTCCATGTCCATCTGTCATATCATGATATGCAGCTATAGCAAGCAGAATCCGAATGGATTTGATCATGGCAACTAGCGAGAAGGTTTCATCATAGTCCACCCTGTGGACTTGTTTGAATCCTTTAGCCACTAGTCCACCTTTATAGGTAACTATGTTGCCATCCATGTCTGTCTTCCTCTTAAAGACCTATTTACACCCTATGGGTTTTACCCCATCAGGTAGCTCAAACAAATACCAGACTTGGTTAGCCGACATGGAATCCATCTCGGATCTCATGGCCTCAAGCCATCTCTCGGAGTCCGGTTCACTGACTGCCTCATCATAAGTCCTGGGTTCATCCTCAATGATGAAGATCCCGTCGTGTTGGGTCGTCAGCGACCCATACCTCTCAGGTGCACGACGAATCCTCATAGACCTACATTGGGCCTGTGTCTGAGCCTCAGGTTGCCTAGCAACCGGTGCAGGTGGCTCAAGTTCCATCTCTATGTCTTGTGGTTGCACTTGGACCTCGTCCAAGTCAAACTTCCTCCACTAACTTCTTTCATGAGAAATTCTTTCTCTAGAAAGACAGCACCCCGAGCAACAAAAACTTTATTCTCGGTGGGAACATAGAAGTAGTAACCCTTAGTCTCCTTAGGGTACCCCACAAACATACACTTATCAGATCTAGGTTCTAGCTTGCTAGAATCCTGACGTTTGACATAAGCCTTACATCCCCAAATCCTGATAAAAGTGAGATTAGGGCGTCTCCCACTCCATACCTCGTATGGAATCTTTTAGACACTCTTAGATGGAACATTATTCAGTATTAGAGAAGCTATCTCAAGTGCATGTCCCCAGAATGAGGGAGGTAGAGTTGCATGACTCATCATAGATCGAACCATGTCCAACAAAGTTCGATTTCTCCTTTCAGACACACCATTGCATTGAGGTGTTCCAGCAGGAGTGAGTTGGGATATGATCCCACACTCTCTCAGATAGTCAAAGAACTCACCGCTCAGGTACTCTCCACCACGATCTGATCGAAGAGCCTTAATGGATCTACCAAGTTGGTTCTCTACTTCATGTCTAAACTCCTTAAATTTCTCAAAGGATTCAGACTTATGTCTCATCAGATAGACATAACCATATCTACTGAAGTCATCAGTAAACGCGATGAAGTAGTTGTACCCTCCTCTGGCTTGTTATTGAAAGGCCCACACACATCAGTATGTATGAGATCTTATAAACCTCCTGCCCTCTCACCAGTCTTGGTGAAGGGCGTCTTTGTTATTTTTACTAATAAACAAGTCTCACATGTATCAAGTTCCTCCAAGGAACTCGAATCTAACAACCCATTTGCATGGAGTTGTCGACTGCGATTCTTGTTTATATGGGCTAATCGACAATGCCGTAGGAAAGCACCAACTGAACCACTCAGTTTGGTCCTTTTATTATTTATGTTACAAATAGAGCTATCCATGTCCAAGACATGTGGACCATTGCACAAAGTACCCTTCCCATAAAACATGTTTGCAAAAGAAAAAGAACATAAGTTCTCTTTTATTTCAAACTTAAATCCTTTCTTTGCCAAGCAAGGAGTGGATACAATGTTTTGGTAAGGGAAGGAACATAATAGCAATTGTCTAGCTTTAACTAAAGTCCATAAGGTAGGGAGAGAAACTCCTACAGCAATAGCAGCAACTTGTGCCCTGTTACCTATTCGTAGGTTAATCTCTCTAGGCCTTACCGATCTACCCTTTCTGAGCCTTTGCATATTTGTACAAATATGAGCTCCACATGTGGTATCCAATACCCATGTTATAGGAGTAGAAAGGTTGACTTCGGTAACATAAATACCTGAGCATGAAGACAAGGCCTTGCCTTTCTTCTCCTCATTCTGAAGTTGCAACATGTCCTTCAACATGTGAGGTGGCCCTCCACATGAATAACGCATATTATTCCTGATCATATCCATCTTTAATTTCAGTTCCTTGGTCAAGCCTTTCGGCTCAACACACTGAATATCAACTTTAGGAGGATTGAGCTCAATCAATTCATCAAAGAGCTGCCTTAGATTAAAAAGAATCTCAGAGGCACTCTTTGATTCATATCACCCTCTAAATTCAGGTGACATGTTGGTTAGCAACCTCCAAAGTATCAACCTGATGCTTATCATAAGCATCCCTCTCAGCCGCTGAGGCCGAGCATGGATGTGGCTCAGGAAAAGGACGCTCAAGGACATAAAGCATCCTTTCGAGCTTGAGCATGATTCTCAAGTTCATATACCAATCCAGCAAGTTGGATCCAACCAACTTATCCCTTTCCAGGGTAGATCGCAGTGACCAACTGCTATTGTTCATAGCCATTGTTCTACAACAACCAAGAAACAGCAGATTAGTACTACTTCGAGTTATTTAAACTGGACTTGTTTTAAATGACCATGGCTCCCACTATTTTTAATCGAATTGACAACCCACAAAGTCAATCGAGAAATCCAAGATTTCCTAGTGAGATGAGATCCTCATTCCACACAGGGCTTCGCGTCCCACGAGGGTGGGATGAGATGCACAAAGTGACCCATGTTTCCTAAGGTGGGCGCGCCGGCCGATTGCTCCAAGCAATTCCCCTTATTGAGACAGTCCAGGCATTTCATGTCTAGCGAGGGCTGGATAGCATGAAACCCTAACCTCTCAACAATGCCTCTAGAGTTTCATCATGTGCCTAGCATACATGAAAATCTAGTCAAGTCCATTCCTAACCGTTATGCCTAGGGCCAACGAGTTTCCTTGCGAAGGCACGCCCAGGTTAAAACTGGACTGGGGAAACCATTGTCACCACGCACTTTCTAAAGATAAGTGGGTGTGTCCCACGAGGGTGGGAAACAATTCACAACTCCACTGATCGATAGCTTAGTGAGGGCTACGCGTTAGAAGGCTACTAGACTTGATATTTTAATTGAGGGTTTTTGTTTAAGGTCTCATCATCTCAGTTTTATCTTATGTCTATCATTACAGGCATGCAATCCTATGGTGATAACATAATGATAAAACATTACAGGCATGCTTCTGCAGATAATAATAAAAGCAGTAAAGAATGATGTGATCATATCCTATTCAAGACATTGAACCAACCCATGCCATGAAAGAGGTTCAACTCTTGTCTTAGAACTCAAGCCCCAAAAACTAGACCTAGCCTAGCCGACCTCTAGCTTGAACTTCAAGGTTGGGTCCAAGGTCCTTCTCTCATGGTTTAGCTGTCAAACCCTAGAGGTACACTTTAAAAGTTCCCCATAGGTTCGGCCAATGCCATGGTCTTCCTCCAAGGAAGGTGCACCACTATGCAAGGGGCCAAGATAGCTAGCTCTCAAACCAAAAGAGGTTCGGCCATGCTTTCTTGTGCCACCAAGCAACCAAGCACCAGCTTGCATGCGCCACCTTGCATGCTTGCGCCATCAAGCAAGATGCGAGCATCAAGGTCCAAGAAGGATGCGCCTAGCCCTTAATCTTCATCTTAATTTTTACAAAAATAATGAAAAAGATGGCACGCAGGCTGCACAAGGATACATCACAGGCATGCAAAAGGGGCTTGACTCATGATCACAACATTATGCACAATCAAGGTATTTACTCATGCAATTCTACATGCTCATGAAAAACATAAAATCTGAAATTTTACTTTTTCATAAAACTAGTCTCTTTTTCTCATCTTCTTCTCACAAATCTTTTGGTTAATTGCGATTTATTTTTCATGATGATTTCAAAGATCCTTTCGGCTGGCAATTTTGTCAGATCAAGAGACTTGGCCAGTCCAAAGACACAATGCCCGTCCTACTTGACAAAATTACGTGCGCCTTTGATCTTTAAATCAGACAAGAAAAATAGTCCAAAAATCAAAAAGAGATTGAGAGGATGATAGAAATAAGAAACCCTAATTTTTCCTACTTACAAAAAATTGTTTGCCATGCATCATGCTATTGACGAAAATAGAGATATGGCATGTGAGCATAAAAGAAAAGCGTAAAACATCGTTCGAGTCTTGCAACCTCGCTCTGATACCATTGTTGGGAAACCCCGAGGATATTTTACAATTTTCAGAGATAGAGATTACAAAATACATTGCACAGCGGAAGCAATATCCCCGAAACAGGCCGGTCCCAAAAACCCAGTGAAGATCGCAAGCAAGAGAGTCGACACGATTTGTTAGAGAATACCTTAGAGCAAGATGAGGTCGATGTTGTGATAGGCGCCCAAGCATGCGCCCTCTGCAGTCTCACACACACGGACGCCTCGAGTCCTCTTCTTCCACGCCCGGTGCTAGCCTCGGGAAGAAGATCTAAGCCTTGTGCTCCTTCTTCAAAATATGCGCCACCTCCAAGGTAGATGCGCCAAAGATGAAGAAGGATGAGGGAAAGGGAAACCGCCAAGCACCAAGTTCCTTGCGTCAAGACAGAAGGAAGAGGCTTGCGGCTAGGGTTTGGAAGGAAGAAGAAGATGCGCCACTTCTTGGTGTTGTCGCCCTTCAAGCCCTTGCTTTTGCCCTTCCTCTTGTTGTCACACCTCTAAGGATTGTGCATCATCACATGAGGGGGCGGCTAGGGTCACTTATAAAGAGCTAGAGGCGGTTAGGGCAAGGGTTGAGATCATGACAACTGTATGGCTTGGATGGGAATGTTTGTGGTAAGGAAAGTCTCCAAGACTTTACCATAAAACTCATTCAACCTTTCCATAAGCTACCAAGCCTTGCCTTGTGCGCCAAGGCCTAGCCTTGCGCCCCAAGCAATGCCTTAATGCATTCACACTATCAATGGGAGAGGGCTAGGCACATAAAGCTTCCTTAATGAAGCAAATTTGCCATCCAAACCCCATTATGCCCCTTAGGCGCCAATGGGCTTGGCTTCCTCCCCATTATACCCTTTTATCCTATTGCCTCTTCATGACAACTTATTATTGGGCCTCATTGGATAATGAGCTAGCCCAAACTTCATTACATGGCTTGATTAAGCACTTGGATCCAATCCAATGCAACCCTAATCCAAATGTGGCCAACCATGGTCAATTTTGGGTCAACCTGCCATAAATGGAGTTTGGCTCCAATAACATCCTTCCATCTCATCAGGCCCATTGGCGCTGATGAAATCTCCAAAATAGATTCGAGTTATCCAATAACTCGATCATAAGGCATCCGGATCAATACGAGAACTCGAGTATCAAGGTGTGCGACCCTGTAGGTCCCTCTGACGTTGGCAGTGCTGACCAAATGTCACCATAAGCAGTGAGTGGCACCTAGCAGTGCATCGCTACTACCCAAGTCATCGGAATGGATATCGACATCGACATCCCCATCATTGCAAATAGGTACAGATGCATTACAGTCTCTTTGCCGAACTGATATCCGATTGGACAAGTGTGTTACCACTTGTTTTCACCCAATCACATGGCTATGACTAAAACAGGTTCTCACCTGGGTATGGCCATACACTCTCAGTCATAGAACCATAGAGGAGCTCCATGGATATCATACTTCCCTAAGGAAGGGGCAAATCCTATGTCTGTTCATTGACCTTCTCATATGGGTCGTGACATGCTCAATGACAACCGTTATGACCTCCCAACTATGGCGAGGTGTTAGGTTGTATCAAAGCAAATCCCTAACCATATAGAACGGCCAATGACATCAAGTCAAGGGATCAATGCATCTCCTATTACTTGTGAGGATAACTCATGACACCAAGTCATAGCCTCACAGCGGGTCTTTCCAGTATATCCTCCAATGATATACCCATGTGTCTGCGTTAGCACCACGTGCCTAACCATCCCACATACCAGTCTCACAAGTACTATAGCTATCCCATATCCACTAAGGTACATCGACTAGGGACTATAGTTCGAGCACAGATCCAATCTGTCTCCAGGGGCATTATCATGTTAGTACATATGCGCAGATGTAAACAAACATAGATAACGACAATGCCAGAATGATATAATATCAAGGTCAAGTAGTACATAAGTGGACCAAAACTAGGTCCTAGGGCATATACACCAACATTTACTCATAAGAGCTCCACCTGCAGCAGCATCCACAATCATTTTAGTATGATCAGATAATATATAATAAAAAATTTCTAGAAAACTCCAATCTTCAATGCCGTGGTGAGGACACTTCCACTGTAATTCGTTGAATCTCTCCCATGCCTCACTGAACGACTCCCCACTTCTTTGTTGAAAGTTTGTAATTTGATTCCTCAACTACAATGTCTTGCTTAGGGGAAAGTATTTGTTCAAGAAAGAATTTGACAATTGATTCCAAGTGGTGAAGGTACCGACTGGTTGTGAATTAAGCCATGTCTTTGCCCGGTCCCTAAGAGAGAAAGGAAAAAGTCTTAGTCTCAATGCATCGCTAGAAACACCATTAAATTTAATAGTATCGCATAATTCAATAAATAAGGCTAAGTGTTGGTTGGGATCCTCTAGTGGAGATCCTCCAAATTGATCCTGTTGAAACATTGCAATAAAAGCAGGCTTGATCTCGAAGTTGTTAGCCTCTACTGCTGGCCTAGCAATACTAGAATGAGTTTCATGTTGATTAGGGGCTGCATAGTCCCTAAGTGTTCTCTGATTGTTCTGATTGTCTCCCATCTCTAATATTTCTTCTTGTAACTCCGGTTGGGATGTCTCTTGCAGTTCTTCTTCTAATCTCAACTTCCTGCACACTCTCAGTGTTCTATTGATTCAGGATCCAAAGGTACGAGTGGTCCTGATCTAAGACTCCTGTGCATGCAAAGTAGATAGATCAAGTGATTTAAAGAAACATAAAATAAGCAGTAAATAAAAAAACAGTAAATAGAAACCTAGTCTAGCAATAATCTCAACGTCTCTAATATCGACAAAAACTAAGGTCCCCGGCAACGGCGCCAAAAACTTGTTGTAGTCCGCAAGTGCATGGATACTCGAAGTAATAATTAAGATATCGAACCCACAGAGACCTATCTTGTCGAATACCAAATAGTTGATTTCTTACTATCTTGGCTAATCGAAATGATGAAAATAACAATCGGAAACTAAAACGGAATTATCAGAAAGTGAAGCTGGGACTAGGGTTTCGTTCACATTAACTTTTATGACAAGATATGAATAAGGGTTTCGTTAGTTCAATTTTATCATGATGAAGACGAATTTACTTAATAACAGGATTGTTTCACTTTCGTGCAAACAACCGCACAAGGAATTATCCTCACTTTGACGCAAGATTCTTCCCAACGCTGAAGATAAGTAAATCATCGAACAATGAACTCAAGGATCACTTTCGTGCATCCGAATTCTATGTTAATAATCTCTAGTGGAGTCTCAAGGATCACTTTCGTGCATCCGAGTCTCAACACTAGTTTTACTCACGGATCTCCAACGTTCCGATCCTTGCTTTCGCACAAGATCTCCACTTTTGACAAATACACTCAATCTATAGATTCATATTATAATCATGCAATTATTCTATTAGAACATATCAACTTAGATCTAACCTAAGGAAGGGATCCTAATATGCAATTCTAGGGCTCCAAATTCTCAAGCAATTACCTTTCGGTCTCAAGCGAAAATTCTAAGAACATAATTAGTAACATGAACTTATAGAGAGTCTAAGCACAATTATCACATGAGCAAAATCATCATGCTAATATTAAACTCAACGAAATAGTAAAAATAGTCATCTAGTCATTGGAAATTAAGTGAATTACTCCCCCTTGTCCCAAAAGTAGTTTAAGCTATCATCATGAAGGAATTACAATAGATCATGGTTTTAGAGGATCGAAAATTGAAGTAAAAGAGAAGTTTAGAAAATACAGCACGGTGTCGGCGATTAACAGTGTCGGCGACTCCTTTTTCTTCGATTTCTCTTCCAATCGATCTCCTTTCGGTCTGAAACTTTTGGCACGGTGTCTCCTCCTTCAGACGAAGCTTTTAGTATGAAAATCACGGCCAGAGATCGTCTGGATCGAGTGCGGCGATGAAACCCTAGGCGGCGGCGTGGATCCAAATTTCTCCCTCGACAGTGCATGAAATTTGGGGCTTTCGGTCTCTCTCTAATCCTCTCATCCAAAGCTTCCTTTTTGCTTCTTACGGTATCCAATTTAGAGTTCTGGAGCACCCGCAATCCTCTCCATAAGAATCGGGCATTGATATTGACTTAGGCGTCGCGTTCAGGACAGGAATTACGGCAGTGGAATAGTTTATGGCTGATAGGTTTCCGCAAGTGCACGGAACTATCGAAGTAATAGATAAAAGTATCGAATCCGCAGGGACCTTATTGTTACGTACCAAATAATTGATTTCTCACTAGCTAAGCAAATCGAATATAAAGGAAGTAAACTATGCAAGAAAAGTACGCTAAAAGATAATCAGAGAGAGAACTGGGACTAGGGTTTCATCCACCTTGATTCTAATGATTAGACATAAATAAAGGGTCGTCAGTCTAATTCTACCGTGACAAAGACATAATTTACTTGATATAGGTATTGTCTAACTTTCGTGCAGACAATCATGCAGATAACCGATCCTCACTTTCATGCAAGATCTATTCTCAATGCTGTAGATAAGTAAATCATCAATCAAAGAACTCAAGATCACTTTTGTGCATCCGAATTCTAGGTTGATAATCTCTAACGGAAGCTCAAGGATCACTTTCGTGCATCCGAGCCTCAACACTAGTTTTACTCATGGATCTCCAACGTTCCGATCATCACTTTTGTGCAAGATCTCCACGTTTGACAAATAGACTCGATCTATAGGTTCATGTTATAATTATGGCAATTAATCTACTAGAACAGATCAAATTAGATCTAACCTAAGGGAGGGATCCTAACATGCAATTCTAGGGTTCCAAATTCTCAAGCAATTACCTTTCAGTCTCAAGCGAAAATTCTAAGAACATAATTAGTAACATGAACTTATAGAGAGTCTAAGCACAAATATCACATGAGCAAAATTATCATGGAAAAATTATCATCACGAGAAAGAAGATTTATCTAATCATTAAAAATCAAGGGGATTACACCCCATGTCCCAAAACAGTATTAAGCTTGCATGAAGGAGAAGATACAATAAATCATAGTCTTAGAGTGATCAGAAAACAAAAAGAAAGGAGAAACAACGTTACAACACAGCTGTAAAATCCTTTACAGCCGTAATTTGCTTTGATGAACAACGCTATCACCGCTGTTTCATTGATTCCTCCTCCGATCGGACTCCAAATGCTCTGAAACTTCTGTGGTGTCTTTCTCTCCTCTAGGCAAAGATTTTTCGTGAAAATCAAGGCTTGAGGCGCCCTCTATGCCTCTCGGAGTGAGGACAAACCGTAGCTGCCTCTCTGTTTATTGCTCTCTCGATACTGGATAAACATTCCTCCTTCTACTTCGAGCATCTTTTTCTCTTAAAGATGAGTCTGGAACATCTTTCGGATTTTGATTTGGAGTTCTGGACCAAAAGTTATAGCCCTCGCAAGTTTCGGGCCCGTAAGAGTCGCGCGACCAGGTGCAAATTACGGCCGTAAAATAAATTACGGCAGTGCCGTAAAATAAATTACGGCAGTGCCGTAAAATCAACTGAACTTTCAGGTCAGAAATTGCTCTAAATTACGGCCCATGTTATTGTTTATGGCACTGCCATATTTTTGGGCAGAAATTACATCCGTAATATTCATTACACCCGGGGTGTATTTTTCAAACTCACTCAGATTTGCATGAAAATTAGTGAGCAGCTTCGTTTCGACATCCTGAATCCATTCGTGCGCTCAAATCCTTCAAAATCCATCAAAATATGGCACTTTTATCTGAAATTCATGAAAAACATGAAATTCTATAGATTGCGTAATATTTTGCCGCATTACTATAAATTTCGGTGTCATCAATGGCACTACCGTAAAATCGCTCGAGTCTTCTGTTCTGATTTCGTCTGGGAATTACGGCACTGTAATATGGCTTAAGGTAGTGCCGTGAAATCGGCTGAACTCTCTGTTCGTGAACGTTTGGAAATTACGGCCTGTGTAGTTTCTTACGGTAGTGCCGTAAAATCGGGTGAAGTTTCTGTTCTGAAATGCTCCAAAATACGGTACCGTAATATTGTTTACGTTAGTATCATGAAATCTGAAAATCTTTCTGTTTGCAAACTCCTCAAAATACAGCAGAGCTCGGATTTTATGGTACTATCTGAAATTACGGTACCGTAAAATGGATTACGGCACTGCCATAATTTGCAGACTTGCTCCATTTTGTGTAAAATTTCTTAGTTGATCTCCTCTTGATGATGGTAATCCTTCTATGTATTTGATTTCGCTTGAAAACTCCTTGAAATAGTGCCTTTTTACCTTAAAACCATGAAAGACCAAAATAGAAGTAGACTTTGCAATATTCAATGAATTTATCATGAAAACAAGTAAAATATCTTCAATCTAGCATGAAAAGATATCAAAAATGATACAAAATATACTATATATTTTGGTGTCATCAATATCAAATCACAATAAAAATCATCAATACCAAATCAAAAATGCTAAACATTCTAGTGCATCAATCTCAAATATCAAATACAACCATATCGAAATAATATCAACTCAAGTATCAAGTACCACCCGAATATCAATACAACCATATGGAACTATCATCAAACAAGTATCAATAAAATCTCAATGAAACCATATCGAAAGCATGTAGTAATGAAAACAACTAGAGGATCAGAAGCAGTAGGACACAAGAAGTTTGAAGGATTTATCTTCTATTTGAACACATGGATTATCAGAAAAATATAGAAGATGAAATGCAAATGAGTAGGAAAAATATACTCACAGAGTTTTATTAATCCGTGTCAGACCCAATCATCCTATGTGCCCTCAGGTTCGAACCATCACCATTCTCTTTTTTTTTTATAGAATTATGGTACCGTAAAAGGAATTATAGTACTACCGTAACTTGCAACAAAACTTGTTTTCACCGACACGAAGAAAAGAAAAATTAGTTCTAAGTAAAAATAAAAACAAAAATAAAGTAAAAGAAAATAAGCTAAAGTAAAAGTGCTTGGGTTGCCTCCCAAGAAGCGCTAATTTAAAGGTCATTAGCTTGACCGTTCTGCACTTGGATTTGATCGTGATTTCTTTAGTTGCCATGTTGATCTCTCAATGTTTTGTTCATGGCTTCTAGGAACATAAGGCTCATTCAAGAAACAGTGTCCAATCTTACTCAAGAACCTTTTTCCTTTCTCAAGTAGTTTTGATATTCCTTTTCTCCTTCGTCTCTTCTTCGTCTTTGCTGCTTTCTCCTGAAATTCTTTATTCACACACTCAAATGATATGTCAGTTTCAAAATTAGAAGGATCATCAAATAAATTATGCACATCACTTACATAATCATCAATTCTATCAATGCTACAACATGATCCTGAGTGTGATGCTTTTTGCAAGGAATCAGTTAAATCAAATTCAATTGTATTATCACAAATGTCAAAAGTGAGTTTTCTTTTTCTAACACCGATGACTGCACCAACTGTGGCTAAAAACACTCTACCAAGAATAATAGGATTTTTGGAACTTTCTATTGGGGTATGCCCTTAAGGCTAATGATTGAGGCCTTAGGTTATTTTCAGTATCATGTATGAACTATGTTTATAAAGGCAATTTTTGTTATTTAGATTGTTACATTATCTGCTGTATGTATACTTCTGAGTAATGTCTCAATGGTGTTCAGCGTAGCTGACATTTAGTGTTGTCCTTAGTCGAGATATCTCGGTGAACATGAGACAGCCTTGATATGATTGAGACTAATATGTGATCTAATCTTATAGGATGCTTCGAGCATGGAATAAGATTTAGACACATAGGTGCATTGGATGTACTGGACTGACCCTATTTAGGATATTCAATTGTTTGTCATAATGTGAATAATCCTTATATGCAAGCAAGTGGCATATTTCCTCTGACTTGAGATCACTTGTGTTTCTAAGTGATGATTGGCATTATCTTGAGGTAGTTCAATATCATTTGAAAGATAATGGTTAAAGACTATCTTGGATAGTGAGCATGAGTCATGTTAGGGCACTAGTGATAGATATAGGATTGCCTCTCCTAGTAGGAGTGTGATGTTCTAAGGGGCCCCCTGGATGAGATGGTTGAGAATGTGTATGGCCATACCCAAACGACTATGTTCGTCTGATCTAATCATTTTCATCATGTTGGAATCACAGGCTTGACACCCTTGTCCAACGAGAACATCCAGTGGCAAAGGGAAACATGTATGCCAAGTGAATTAGATTCACACTTGTGCTGTGGTTTGGGAGTAGTCTTGGAAGACTCTTTCCTTCATATCGGGAGACAGCGATGTGTTGCTAGATACCCCTCTCTGATCGTGATAACGTAAGTTATCGTTACCGACATTGAAGGAAACCCTTAGGGTCACACAATTTGATGATATGGCTTACTTATGTCAGATCGTGTGGACTGGAATTATTCTAGTTCAGTTTAAAGGAGTTAAACTATGATTGGAATTGAGATATAGTCTAATCATGTTTGATTGATTAGGGCATATGATCGGTAAGCTTCGATCGGGAGAATTGATACTTGATCGTACAGATCAAGAGGTTCAATGGGATGTGTGGTTAGATCTTGAGCCACTTGGTTCGATGAGGTCATAACCAGGACTGGTTCGATTTGGTACTTGAACCAAATGAATTGGACCGGTTCACTTAGTGTGAACGCATGGTTCAATTAAGAGGAGAGTTTCGAATGCTTTATGAGGAGTTAAGAAGAGGAAGTTACTTTTCGGTTTAGCCATATGAGATGGTAACCGAACTTTCCTTTTTTGGACCCTCTCCCTCACGGTTTCGAATGTAACTCTCCCTTCCTCTTGGTTTTTTGCTCTCTGGGCGTAGATTGGCATCACGCAAGGCGAGAGGAAGATCGGCCAAGGGGTGCACATCTCCTCTCCAAGTCACGATCAAAGAATCCTTGGTGACTTGCTAGCACAAGGAGCGCAAGGAAGGAAGCCTATCTCATCCTGTGTGTGATACCTTTGGAGAAGTGGCACTCGCCCCTTTCTTCTTCCAAGCCACCACTCACTTCATGGCAATGGTAACACTCTAACTTGTTTTTACAAGTCTTCAAGGTTGATCATAGTTCCAAGTCATGTGATTTAATGGACTCCTAGTATTTCCGCCACACAAGTTTTCGCATGTGACCTAGGTTTCCATAACAATTGGTATCAGAGCAGGTGTTTGGCTTGATACATATGATTGCCAACTTGTGATCCATGTTTGTTTTTGTTTTGAGTAGATCTTCATGATGCGCATACTTTTGTTCTCATGCGAAAATACATGCCATATTGTTCATACCATATGTTAGATGTATTTTCATTCTAGCTTGCGCATGTGATGTTAGTTTGCGCATTTCATAGATGTTTTCAGTCAAAAACTATCTACATGCGCGACCCTCACTAGATCTATCTATGCTCCTACTTCAAATACTTAAACGGGTTAACAGTGTTGAAGTCGTTAGTCAAATCTGGACCCAAGAGCCTAATCAGACCATCTGACAGCCTGGATGGGGCGGCCAGATAGCACCTGTGCGTAAGCTATACAGGTGGCTATAAGCCGACTGCAGAAGGGCGTGTAGCGATGTCTGTTTGAGGCGCTTAGTGAATGATCATGATTATGGCCCGGGGTCACACCCGCTTGCCAGAAATCATGTGGGACGTTCAGCCCTTAAGGCATGCATAGTTGACCATGAGGTCGACGCAAGTCAGTTATGACTGGGTGTATGCAAGGGCAGTGGGTCTGACTTGTACTAACGAGTGGATACCTGTTAATAGACCGTTGTAAGGTAGTAGGGCACATAAGGAAATAAAATTGATGCCATGGGTTTTTCAAAAATTTTCATTTCTGTTTGGATCACATATATGCATGTTTAACATGTTGATTGGGTGTTTATTTAATCTTATGTGGGTTGCCCTTATTTTGTGTGCTGTGCTGGGGCCTGCGTGCCTGGAATTAATTATTTTGGTGTGATCTGCGAATCACATTTTGATTTATGAAAATGTATAATTGACCTGCGTGTCAAATCATGTCTAGATAGTTTTTGTGAGAACCCCTTTCAAGAGGGGGGCGCAAACCTATTGTGAGTACCCCTTTCAAGAGGGGGGCGCAAACCTTAATAGGCGCATGTAAAACCTTTTCTTGCGGAATCTAGGTTTTCTATGATCGCATGTATGTTTCAATGATCAACTTGCAAAGATTGGATAAGATCCATACCATGGCCATCGCTTGGATGGTGCGTTGGAAGAAGAGAGCAACTTTGATCTCCTCCAAAAGTTCACACGCAAGATGAAGATCGCTTACTTCCTTGGCGTCCCTTATGCTAGCAAGGCACCCAAGCTTCCTTGTCGAATGGAAGGGGATGATGAAGTCAATCTTGGCTGATCCTTCTTCTCGTCAACTTACACCACGCAAGAGTGTGTGTTTCATCAAGAGCGAAAGGGAGACGAGCGTTAGAGAAGTCTTGTGATCGAACGTTGAGACGTTCATCACATTGGAAAAACCGAAATGCCAAAATTAGCAAGACTTCAATACATGCGTTATGCGTTCACATGAAGTGAACCAACCGCATATCTCTTCTCTCATATGAACCAAGCGCTCACATATGAGCCGGTTCAATTTAGTTGGTCCAACGACCAAACCAAATCAGCCCAAGAATTGGTCCAGATCAAATTAAACCCTAAGGTTCAAGATCTGACCGTTCATCTTTTGATGCTACTGATCTCACCGATCTAGCATCAACTCTCTCGATCGAAGCTTACCGATCTTGAGCCCTAACCAATCAAACATGATCAGACCAGATCTCACTTACAATCAGAGATTAAATCCCTTTAATCTGAACCGAAACAATTCAGTCCACACGATCTGACTTAAGTAAGCCATATCATCAAATTGTGCGACCCTGAGGGTTTCCTTTAAATGTCGGTAACGATAACTCACGTTATCACGATCAGTGAGGGGTATCTAGCAACACATCACTGTCTCCCGATATAAAGGAAAGAGTCTTCCAAGACCACACCCAAACCACGGCACAAGTGTGAATCCACTTCACTAGGCATGCATGTGTCCTTTGCCACTGGATGTTCTTATTGGACAAGCGTGTCAAGCTTGTAACTCCAATATGATGAGCATGATTAGACCAGATGAACATAGTCACCTGGGTATGGCCATACACTTTCTCAATCATCTCATTTAAGGGGGGCCCCTTCAGAACATCACACTCCTTAAACAAGGAGACGGCAATCCTTTATCTATCACTAGTGCCCTAACCTGACTCAAGATCATTATCCAAGATAGTCTATAATCATTATATTTCAAATGATATTAAACCACCTCAAAACAATGACAATCATCATTTAGAAACACAAGTGATCTCAAGTCAGAGGACATGTGCCACTTGTAGCAAAAGGATTATTCACATTGTGACAAGCAATTGAATATCCTAATAGGGTCTGTCCAGTACATCCAATGTACCTATGAGTCTACATCTTATTCCATGCTCGAAGTATCCTATAAGATTAGAACACACATTAGTCTCAATCATATCAAGGCTGTCTCATGTTCACCAAGATATCTCGACTAAGGACTTAACTGCATGTCAGCCTAGCTGAACAGCTTTGAGACATTATTCAGAAGTACACTTATTGCAGCAGACAATGTAACAACCTGAATAACAACCATTGCCTTTATAAACAAAAGAGTTTATATACATGATACTCATGGAATCCCAAGGCCTCAAACATTAGCCTTAAGGGCATACCCCAACAATCTCCCACTTGCACTTAATCTAATGGTTGAGAAATCTCAAACCCATATTATTACAGTGCTTCTCATGCTTCTACTGCGCCAGAGGCTTGGTAAGCGGGTCAGCCAGATTGTCGTCTGTATGAACCTTGCAGATTTTGATCTCGCCACGATCAATGATCTCCCGGATCAAGTGAAACCGTCTCTGTATGTGCTTGGACTTCTGGTGTGACCGTGGTTCCTTTGCTTGTGCGATTGCTCCAGTGTTATCACAGAAGATAACCAAAGGATCAGCACTCGAAGGAACGACACCAAGTTCTCTCACGAACTTACGAATCCACACTGCCTCCTTGGATGCTTCCGAGGCTGCAACATACTCGGCTTCTGTTGTGGAATCAGCAACAGTTGACTGTTTGAAACTTTTCCACACCACCGCTCCTCCATTCAAGCTAAAGACATAGCCTGATTGCGATCGGAAATCATCCTGGTCCGACTGGAACGAAGCGTCAGTATATCCTTCAATACTGAGTTCTTCCTGACCACCATATATCAAGAACATATCTTTGGTCCTCCGCAGATATTTTAAAATGTTCTTGACCGCAATCCAGTGTGCCTGACCTGGATTACTTTGGAATCGACTGGTCACGCTTAACCCGTAAGCGACGTCTGGGCGAGTGCACAACATCGCATACATAATGGACCCAATAGCCGAAGCATAAGGCGTATTGTCCATTTCATCTTTCTCAGTCTGTGTTTGTGGACACTGACCCTTCGAAAGATTCAGACCATGTCTGACTGGAAGATACCCTCTTTTAGAATTCTCTAAATGGAATCTCTCCAGGACTTTATCAATGTAAGTACTCTGGCACAGCCCGAGAAGCCTCTTAGATCTATCCCTGTAGATCTTCACACCTAACACATAGGCTGCTTCTCCTAGATCTTTCATCTGGAAACATTTCCTTAGCCATGCCTTAACCGCATGCATTTCAGGAATATCGTTTCCAATGATTAAGATATCATCGACGTAGAGGACTAGGAAAGTAATCACGCTCCCACTAAACCTCTTATATACACACGGGTCATCCTCGTTCTTGATGAAGCCAAACTCAGAGATTGATTCATCAAAACGAATATTCCAGCTTCTAGATGCTTGTTTAAGTCCATAAATGGACTTCTTTAACTTGCATATTTTATGACGATCTGCTAGATTAGTGAAACCTTCAGGTTGTGTCATGTACACATCCTCATCCAGTTTTCCATTAAGGAAAGCGGTCTTCACATCCATCTGCCAGATCTCATAATCGTAATATGCTGCTATCGCGAAAAGAATCCGAATAGACTTGAACATGGCTACAGGAGAGAAAGTTTCATCATAATCTATCCCGTAGATTTGTTTGAAACCTTTTGCAACTAGCCTGCCTTTATAGGTAACCACGTTACCATCCATGTCAATCTTCTTCTTGAAGATCCATTTACAGCCTATAGGGATTACTCCCGGAGGCGGATCAACCAAATCCCAGACTTGGTTATCTAACATGGAGTCCATCTCGGCTCGCATAGCTTCAAGCCATCTAGCTGACTCCGGTCCACTGACCGCATCCGCATAAGTAAGGGGTTCATCATTATCAATGATGTAGACTCCGTCATAGCGCTCAGGCTGTCGACGGATCCTTCCCGATCTACGCGGTTCCCGTGATATCTGAGCCTCAGGTTGTTCAATAACCTGATCCACTGGCTCTGGCTCATCCAACTGTGCTTGACTGCTTTGTCCTTCCTCTGGATTCTCATCCAGCTTTATTTCTCTCCCACTGGCTTCTTGCAGAAGAAACTCCTTCTCAAGAAATATTGCCGTCCGAGCAACAAATACTTTGTTCTCTTTGGGATCGTAGAAATAATAACCCTTAGTTTCCTTAGGGTAACCGACAAAGATGCATTTCTCAGATCTGCTCTCCAGTTTCCCAGAGGCGAGCTTTTTGACATAAGCCTCGTAACCCCAGATCCTGATAAATGTCAAGCTAGGCTGTTTCCCATACCACAACTCATATGGTGTCTTTGAAACTGCCTTGGATGGCACTCGGTTTAGTACCTTTGCAGCTGTTTCCAGTGCAAATCCCCAAAAGGAGTAAGGTAGAGTAGCCTGACTCATCATAGAACGAACCATATCAAGTAACGTTCTATTTCTCCTCTCAGACACACCATTCCATTGCGGTGTTCCTGGCGGAGTGAGCTGTGAGATAATCCCACACTCTTTTAGATAGTCAGTAAATGCATGACTCAAGTATTCTCCACCTCGATCAGAATGAAGTGCCTTGATATTTCGGCCTAGATGATTTTGTACTTCATTCTTGAACTCTTTGAACTTGTCAAAAGATTCACTCTTATGTCTCATAAGATAGACATAACCATATATACTGAAATCATCAGTAAAGGTAATGAAGTACTGATAGCCACCTCTGGCATGTTTACTAAATGGCCCACACACATCACTGTGTATAAGGTCAAGTAAACCTGAAGCCCTTTGACCTTTGTTAGGAAAAGGAGACTTCGTCATTTTACCCAATAAACAAGCTTTGCATGTATCAATCTCCTCATAGGAGAATGATCCCAGCAGTCCATGATCATGCAACTGCTTAATGCGCTTCTTGTTAATATGGCCTAAACGACTATGCCATAACAAGGTGCTGTCATCAGCATACTTGGCTTTCTTATTATCAATATTTTGTATAGAATATTCCATGTCCAACATGAATAACCCATTGTTAATTGAACCAGTAGCATAAACAATATTATCAAGAGTAAGATAACACTTTGAAATCTTGCATTCAAAGGAAAACCCTTTCCTGACAAGAGCAGGAATAGAGATAATATTTTTGGTAATACTGGGTACAAAATAACAATTGTTTAATTCTAATACAATGCCAGATGGTAATGAGATGTAATAATCCCCTACAGCAACAGCAGCAACCCGTGCCCCGTTTCCAACTCGTAGGTCCACCTCATGCTGTCCCACCTGTCTTCTTCTCTTGAGTTCCTGTACATTTGAACAAATGTGAACTCCACATGCAGTGTCCAACACCCATGAAATAGAAGAAGATGAAACCATGACTTCCGTCACGTATATACCTGAGCCAGAAGGGATGCTTCCCCTCTTATCTCCTTGGAGCGCATTACAGTCCTTTTTCCAGTGACCCAGCTGGCCACAGTGGAAACACCTGTTGTCCTTTGACCGCTTAACCTTCTGTTTCAGAGCCTTGCTGTAACTCTTGACAGGGGCTTTGCCCTTCTTCCCCTTCTTCTTGTTCCTGGAAGGAACCATTAAGACAGAGGTTGAAGGCTTTCCCTTCAGAGTTTCCTCAGTAGTCAAGAGCATATTCAGCAGCTCTGCCGGAGTACAATCGATTTTGTTCATATTAAAGTTAATAATGAACGCATCGAAAGAGGGCGGGAGAGACTGCAGAATAATGTCTACAGCAAGCTCCTGGTTGATGGTATGCCCCAGTTTCTCCAGAGCCTCCTTGTGCCCAATCATCTTGAGCACGTGAGCTCCCACTGGGCTCCCTTCAGCCAGTTTGCTCTGAAAGAAAAGCTTGGTCAGATTATAGCGTTCAGTCCTCGCCTGTGGAGCATACAGCATCTTGAGGTTCGCTATAATCTCTATAGCCGACATATCCTCATGCTGACGCTGCAGCGGTGGCGTCATAGACGCTAGCATCAGGCAAGCGACATCAATGCTATCATTGACATGCTTTTCATAGGCATCACGAACCGCCCTTGCGGCGTTCGCAGCGGGTTGAGGCGGCACAGCCGTCTCGAGGACATACAGTTTCCTCTCTGCCTTAAGAACGATCTTAAGGTGTCCGAACCAGTCTGAGAAGTTTGGCCCAGCAAACTTCTCCCTTTCCAGTAGGGATCGCACATTGAAGCTCATGGTGTTCGTTGCTGCAGGAATCTACAACAATGCAAGAACAGCAAGGTCAGTATCAATGTTTAGAATCAATCCAGGACTTAAGAAAGATTCTTTTTCTCACTATTTTATCTGACTGAAAAATCCAGTAAAACAGTCCGAAAGAGTAATACTCTTTTAGTGAGATGGGATCCAGATTTCATACTTGGTCTCCGCGTCCCGCTCAGGCGAGATAAGATGCACAGAGAGTACGAGTACTAATTTCTGGTAGGCAGTCCCTGCCAATCGCCAACCCGTGCGATTCCCCTTCATCTGGGCAATCCAGCAGACTGTGCCAACTGAGTTGGTACAACACAGTCTCTGATCCCACAGATGGCTGCCTCCATGTGCTACCATATGCGCCACATATGTAGCCTACATGGTCAAGCTGACCTGACCTACTCCCTGGACCACCACGTGCTATGCTGAGCAACGAGAAGCGATAAATCCCTTCTCTGTAACACGCAGGTGAAATCCCGCACCGTCTGAAGATAGATGGACGTGCCCACTGAGTGGGTACAACACGGCTCCAACGATAGTCAGAACAGTGAGGTTTCGCGTCAGAAGGCATTACGTGCTTGATATGTTAGCGTTGGATTTTAACGGTCTTTTATCTTCTTACTATCAGGCAAATTCTATGGCTATAGCAGAAGATAAATAACTCATGCAATTCTACTTATTTAGCAAATGAAAGAAAGCATGGATCTTATGTGGTAAAAGCCCATAGAGCCTAAGTAAGACCTTAAATCAACCTAAGTCTTCACTTGCTTTTCTTGGGTCTTTTGCATCTCATCTGGCCCAGACCAGGGCCCAAGCGCACTCTGCAGCTCAGGTGCGCCCACCAGATGAATGCGCCTCTGCAATGTGTGCTTTTGAGCTCTTGTCTAATCAAAATACATTTTGATCTATCTAGACAAGCTTGACTCGCAGGTCAATTATACAATAAATTAATTAAAAATGTGATTCAGAGATCACAAAACAAATTAATTTACAAGTTTAATTCCAGGCTCGCAGGCCCCAGCACAGCACACATTAAATTGGGCATCCCACATAAGATAAAATAAACAAGCATATGGCATCAATCATCATGTGATCCCTTACAAAGAAAATAAAATTTTGAAAACCCCATAGGCATCAATTTTAATTTCCTTATGTGCCCTACAACCTTACAACGGTCCGTTGATAGGGATCCACTCAACAATCTAGTTAGATCCATGCCCTTGCATGCACCAAGTCCTAACTGACTCGAGTTGACCTAATGGTCAACCATGCATGCGCCAAGGGCTGAACAACCAACATGAGTTCTGGCAAGCGGGTGTGACCCCGGGCCTAACTCATGTGTGTTCACTGGTTGTCTCAACCAGACCTCGCTACACGCCTATGATGCAATCGACCTATAGCCACCTTGTGTTTGCGCACAGGTGCCATCTGGTCGATCCATCTAGGCTGTCAGATGGTCTGATCAGACTATTGGATCTAACCTAGAGGGTGACTTCAACCCCATCAACCCGTCTAAGGGTTTATAGTAAGCGCATATAGATCTAATTGTTTGCGCGCAAGTAAACAAGTTTTATAAGAAAAACAACAACAGCCAACATGCGCCATCATCCACAACATATGCGCAAAGGAGTAAAACATACATCATGTATATTCACTACTAAACATGTAGATGCGCAAGATTAGATCTACTTATCAAACAAGGATCACAAAGCAGCAATCAAAGGAACATACATAGAACCGCTCTGATACCAATTGTGAGAACCCCTTTCAAGAGGGGGGCGCAAACCTATTGTGAGTACCCCTTTCAAGAGGGGGGCGCAAACCTTAATAGGCGCATGTAAAACCTTTTCTTGCGGAATCTAGGTTTTCTATGATCGCATGTATGTTTCAATGATCAACTTGCAAAGATTGGATAAGATCCATACCATGGCCATCGCTTGGATGGTGCGTTGGAAGAAGAGAGCAACTTTGATCTCCTCCAAAAGTTCACACGCAAGATGAAGATCGCTTACTTCCTTGGCGTCCCTTGTGCTAGCAAGGCACCCAAGCTTCCTTGTCGAATGGAAGGGGATGATGAAGTCTATCTTGGCTGATCCTTCTTCTCGTCAACTTACACCACGCAAGAGTGTGTGTTTCGTCAAGAGCGAAAGGGAGACGAGCGTTAGAGAAGTCTTGTGATCGAACGTTGAGACGTTCATCACATTGGAAAAACCGAAATGCCAAAATTAGCAAGACTTCAATACATGCGTTATGCGTTCACATAAAGTGAACCAACAGCATATCTCTTCTCTCATATGAACCAAGCGCTCACATATGAGCCGGTTCAATTTAGTTGGTCCAACGACCAAACCAAATCAGCCCAAGAATTGGTCCAGATCAAATTAAACCCTAAGGTTCAAGATCTGACCATTCATCTTTTGATGCTACTGATCTCACCGATCTAGCATCAACTCTCTCGATCGAAGCTTACCGATCTTGAGCCCTAACCAATCAAACATGATCAGACCAGATCTCACTTACAATCAGAGATTAAATCCCTTTAAACTGAACCGAAACAATTCAGTCCACACGATCTGACTTAAGTAAGCCATATCATCAAATTGTGCGACCCTGAGGGTTTCCTTTAAATGTCGGTAACGATAACTCACGTTATCACGATCAGTGAGGGGTATCTAGCAACACATCACTGTCTCCCGATATAAAGGAAAGAGTCTTCCAAGACCACACCCAAACCACGGCACAAGTGTGAAGCCACTTCACTAGGCATGCATGTGTCCTTTGCCACTGGATGTTCTTATTGGACAAGCGTGTCAAGCCTGTAACTCCAATATGATGAGCATGATTAGACCAGATGAACATAGTCACCTGGGTATGGCCATACACTTTCTCAATCATCTCATTTAAGGGGGGCCCCTTCAGAACATCACACTCCTTAAACAAGGAGACGGCAATCCTTTATCTATCACTAGTGCCCTAACCTGACTCAAGATCATTATCCAAGATAGTCTATAATCATTATATTTCAAATGATATTAAACCACCTCAAAACAATGACAATCATCATTTAGAAACACAAGTGATCTCAAGTCAGAGGACATGTGCCACTTGTAGCAAAAGGATTATTCACATTGTGACAAGCAATTGAATATCCTAATAGGGTCTGTCCAGTACATCCAATGTACCTATGAGTCTACATCTTATTCCATGCTCGAAGTATCCTATAAGATTAGAACACACATTAGTCTCAATCATATCAAGGCTGTCTCATGTTCACCAAGATATCTCGACTAAGGACTTAACTGCATGTCAGCCTAGCTGAACAGCTTTGAGACATTATTCAGAAGTACACTTATTGCAGCAGACAATGTAACAACCTGAATAACAACCATTGCCTTTATAAACAAAAGAGTTTATATACATGATACTCATGGAATCCCAAGGCCTCAAACATTAGCCTTAAGGGCATACCCCAACAGTTTTAAATGTAATTTGATCAGACATGAGCACACAGCACACATGGCAGAAGCGCATGCAGCAATTGGCTTCACCAGGTGGGAGGTCTAGAGTTCGACTCTAGAACTGGCCCATTCTATCCAGTGGGCGCTTTTGGGCTGCAGATGGCGTTTGGGCCCGAGCTGGGCCAGATGAAGTACTAGAGTCCCATAAAGAGCTCAAGTGAAGACTTTTGTCAAACTAGGGTTTTACTTAAGTTTTTATGGGCGTTTACCACATAAGATAATGGTGCATTCATTTACTGTTTTAAGTAATATTTGCACATGTATGTTTTATTCTTCTGCTATCACTATAGAATTTGCATGATAGTAAGAAGATAAAAGACCGTTAAAATCCAACGTCAATATCAAGCTATCGATTGCCTTCTGACGCGAAACCTCAATGTTCTGACTATCGTTGGGGCCGTGTTGTACCCACTCAGTGGGCACGCCCAGCTATCTTTAGACGGTGCGTGATTACACCTACATGCTACAGAGAAGGGATTTATCGCTTCTCGTTGCTCAGCATAGCACGTGGTGGTCTAGGAAGTAGATCAGGTCAGCTTGACCATATAGGCTACATGTTGAGCATAGGATAGCTATATGGAGGCAGCCATATGAGGAATCAGAGACTGTGTTGTACCAACTCAGTTGGCACAGTCTTCTGGATTGCCTAGATGAAGGGGAATCGCACGGGTTGGCGATTGGCATGGATTGCCTACCAGTGATTAGTGCTTGAACTCTCTGTGCATCTTATCTCGCCTGAGCGGGACGCGGAGATCAAGTGTGAAATCTGGATCCCATCTCACTAAAGGGTTTTCACTCTTTCGGGCTATTTTATTGGATTTTCAGTCAGATAAAATAGTGAGAAAAGAATCACTCTTAAGTCCTGGAATGATTCTAACATGGATACTGACCTTGTTGTTCTTGCTATGTTGTAGATTCCTACAGCAACGAACACCACAGGGCTCAATTTGCGATCCATATTGGAAAAGGAGAAGTTTGCTGGGCCAAACTTCTCAGACTGGTACAGACAGCTGAAAATTGTCCTCAAAGCTGAGAGGAAGCTGTATGTCCTTGAGTCGGCAATACCGGCTCAACCCGCTGCGAACGCCGCAAGGGCGGTTCGAGATGCTTATGAGAAGCACGTCAGTGATAGTACTGATGTCGCTTGCCTTATGCTTGCGTCAATGACGCCCGAGCTCCAGCGTCAGCATGAGGATTTGTCTGCTATTGATATTATAGCAAATCTCAAAATGCTGTATGCTGCACAGGCAAGGACAGAACGCTATAACTTGACGAAACTTTTCTTTCATAGCAAATTGACTGAAGGGAGTCCAGTGGGAGCTCACGTACTCAAGATGATTGGGTACAAAGAAGCTCTAGAGAAACTGGGACATACCATCAATCAAGAACTTGTTGTAGACATCATCTTGCAGTCTCTTCCGGCTTCTTTCGATGCGTTCATTATTAATTTTAATATGAACAAAATCGACTGCACTCTGGCAGAATTACTGAACATGCTCTGTACTACAGAGCAAACTCTTGAGAAGGGAAAGCCTTCATCCTCTGTCTTAATGGTTCCTTCACGGAATAAGAAGAAGGGAAAGAAGGGCAAAACCCCTATCAAGAGCTATAACAAGGCTTTGAAACAAAAGGTGAAGCGGTCAAAGGATAACAGATGCTTCCATTGTGGCCAGCTGGGTCACTGGAAGAAGGACTGTAGAGCGCTCCAAGGAGAGAAGAAGGGAAGCAAGTCTTTCACTTATGGCTCAGGTATTTTTGTGACTGAAGTCATGGTTGCTTCTTCTATTTCATGGGTGTTGGACACTGCATGTGGAGTTCACATTTGTTCAAATGTGCAGGAACTCAAGAGAAGAAGACAGGTGGGACAGCATGAGGTGGACCTACGAGTTGGAAACGGGGCACGGGTTGCTGCTGTTGCTGTAGGGGAATATAACATCTCTTTACCATCTGGTTTTGTATTAGAATTTGACAATTGTTATTTTGTACCAAGCATAACGAAGAATATTATCTCTATTCCTGCTCTTGTCAGGAAAGGTTTTTCTTTTGAATGCAAAACTTCACAGTGTTGTATTTCATATGATAATATTGTTTATGCAACTGGGTCGATTAACAATGGGTTATACATGTTGGACATGGAATGTTCTGTACAACAAATTGATAATAAGAAAGCCAAGTATGCTGATGATAACACCTTGTTATGGCATAGTCGTCTAGGCCATATTAACAAGAAGCGCATTAAGCGGTTGCATGACCATGGACTGCTAGGATCATTCTCCTATGAGGAGTTTGATACATGCAAAGCTTGTTTAATGGGTAAGATGACGAAAATTCCTTTTACTAATAAAGGTGAAAGGGCTTCAAGTTTACTTGACCTTATTCACAGTGATGTGTGTGGGCCATTTAGTAAACATGCTAGAGGTGGCTATTCATACTTCATTACTTTTACTGATGATTTCAGTAGGTATGGTTATGTCTATTTAATGAGACATAAGAGTGAATCTTTTGACAAGTTCAAAGAATTCAAAAATGAAGTACAGAATCAGTTAGGCCAAAATATCAAGGCACTTCGATCAGATCGAGGTGGAGAATACTTGAGTCGTGAGTTCACTGACTATCTAAAGGAGTGTGGGATCATCTCACAGCTCACTCCGCCAGGAACACCGCAATGGAGTGGTGTATCCGAGAGGAGGAATAGAACCTTATTGGATATGGTTCGCTCTATGATGATTTAGGCTACTCTACCTTACTCCTTTTGGGGATTTGCACTGGAAACAGCTGCAAAGGTGCTAAACCGAGTGCCATCCAAGGCTGTTTCAAAGACACCATATGAGTTATGGTATGGAAAACAGCCGAGCTTGACATTTATCAAAATCTGGGGTTGCGAGGCTTATGTCAAAAAGCTCGCCTCTGGGAAACTGGAGAGAAGATCAGATAAATGTATATTTGTCGGATACCCTAAAGAAACTAAGGGTTATTATTTCTACGATTCCAAAGAGAATAAAGTATTTGTTGCTCGAACGACTATTTTTCTTGAGAAGGAATTTCTTCTGCAAGAGGCCAGTGGGAGAGAAATAAAGCTGGATGAAATTCCAGAAGAGGGACAAAGTAGTCAAGCTCAGTTGCATGAGCCTAAGCCAATAGATCAGGTTAATGTTCAACCTGAGGCTCAGACGTCACGGGAACCGCGTAGATCGGGAAGGATTCGTCGTCAGCCTGAGCGCTATGACGGAGTCTACATCATTAATGATGAACCCCTCACTTATGCGGATGCGGTCAGTGGACCGGAGTCAGCAAGATGGCTTGAAGCTATGCGAGCCGAGATGGACTCCATGTCAGATAACCAAGTCTGGGATTTGGTTGATCCGCCTCCGGGAGTAATCCCTATAGGCTGTAAGTGGATCTTCAAAAAGAAGAAAGACATGGATGGTAACGTGGTTACCTATAAGGGCAGGCTAGTTGCGAAAGGTTTCAAACAAATCTACGGGATAGATTATGATGAAACTTTCTCTCCTGTAGCCATGTTCAAGTCCATTCGAATTATTCTCGCGATAGCAGCATATTATGATTATGAGATCTGGCAAATGGATGTGAAGACCGCTTTCCTTAATGGAAAACTGGAAGAGGATGTGTATATGACACAACCTGAAGGTTTCATTAATCCATCAGAACGTCATAAAATATGCAAATTAAGGAAGTCCATTTATGGACTTAAACAAGCATCAAGAAGCTGGAATATTCGTTTTGATGAATCAGTTTCTGAATTTGGTTTCATCAAAAATGAAGATGACCCGTGTGTATACAAAAGGTTTAGTGGGTGCGTGATTACTTTCCTAGTCCTCTACGTCGATGATATTTTAATCATTGGAAACGATATTCCTGAACTACATGCGGTCAAGGCATGGTTAAGAAAATGTTTCCAGATGAAGGATTTGGGAGAAGCGGCCTATGTATTAGGTGTGGAGATCTATAGAGATAGATCTAATAGGCTTCTCAGGCTATGCCAGAGTACTTACATCGGTAAGGTCCTGGAGAGATTCCATTTAGAAAACTCTAAAAGAGGATATCTTCCAGTCAGACATGGTCTGAATCTTTCAAAGAGCCAGTGTCCTCAAACACAGTCTGAGAAAGATGAGATGGACAATACGCCTTATGCTTCGGCTATTGGGTCCATTATGTATGCGATGTTATGTACTCGCCCAGACGTCGCTTACGAGTTAAGCGTGACCAGTCGGTTCCAAGGTTATCCAGGGAAGGCACACTGGATTGCAGTCAAGAACATTTTGAAATATCTTCGGAGAACCAAAGATATGTTCTTGATTTATGGAGGTCAGGAAGAACTCAGTATTGAAGGATATACTGACGCTTCGTTCCAATCTGACCATGACGATTTCCGATCGCAATCAGGCTATATTTTTAGCTTGAATGGAGGAGCAGTGGTGTGGAAGAGTTTCAAACAATCAATTGTTGCTGATTCCACAACAGAAGCCGAGTATGTTGCAGTCTCAGAAGCATCAAAGGAGGCAGTCTGGATTCGTAAGTTCGTTCAGGAACTTGGTGTTGTTCCTTCGAGTGCAGATCCATTGGTTATCCTCTATGATAACACTGGAGCGATTGCACAAGCGAAGGAACCACGGTCACACCAGAAGTCCAAGCACATACAGAGAAGGTTTCACCTGATCCGTGAGATCATTGATCGAGGAGAGATCAAGCTCTGCAAGGTTCATACAGATGACAATCTAGCTGACCCGCTTACAAAGCCTCTGGCGCAGCAGAAGCATGAAAAGCACTGTAATAATATGGGTTTGAGATTTCTCAACCATTAGTTTAAGTGCAAGTGGGAGATTGTTGGGGTATGCCCTTAAGGCTAATGTTTGAGGCCTTAGGTTATTTTCAGTATTATGTATGAACTATGTTTATAAAGGCAATTGTTGTTATTCAGATTGTTACATTATCTGCTGTATGTATACTTCTGAGTAATGTCACAATGGTGTTCAGCGTAGCTGACATTTAGTGTTGTCCTTAGTCTAGATATCTCGGTGAACATGAGACAGCCTTGATATGATTGAGACTAATATGTGATCTAATCTTATAGGATGCTTCGAGCATGGAATAAGATTTAGACACATAGGTGCATTGGATGTACTGGACTGACCCTATTTAGGATATTCAATTGTTTGTCACAATGTGAATAATCCTTATATGCAAGCAAGTGGCATATTTCCTCTGACTTGAGATCACTTGTGTTTCTAAGTGATGATTGGCATTATCTTGAGGTAGTTCAATATCATTTGAAAGATAATGGTTAAAGACTATCTTGGATAGTGAGCATGAGTCATGTTAGGGCACTAGTGATAGATATAGGATTGCCTCTCCTAGTAGGAGTGTGATGTTCTAAGGGGCCCCCTGGATGAGATGGTTGAGAATGTGTATGGCCATACCCAGACGACTATGTTCGTCTGATCTAATCATTTTCATCATGTTGGAATCACAGGCTTGACACCCTTGTCCAACGAGAACATCCAGTGGCAAAGGGAAACATGTATGCCAAGTGAATTAGATTCACAATTGTGCTGTGGTTTGGGAGTAGTCTTGGAAGACTCTTTCCTTCATATTGGGAGACAGTGATGTGTTGCTAGATACCCCTCTCTGATCGTGATAACGTAAGTTATCGTTACCGACATTGAAGGAAACCCTTAGGGTCGCACAATTTGATGATATGGCTTACTTATGTCAGATCGTGTGGACTGGAATTATTCTAGTTCAGTTTAAAGGAGTTAAACTCTGATTGGAAGTGAGATCTAGTCTAATCATGTTTGATTGATTAGGGCATATGATCGGTAAGCTTCGATCGGGAGAGTTGATACTTGATCGTACAAATCAAGAGGTTCAATGGGATGTGTGGTTAGATCTTGAGCCACTTGGTTCGATGAGGTCATAACCAGGACTGGTTCGATTTGGTACTTGAACCAAATGAATTGGACCGGTTCACTTTGTGTGAACGCATGGTTCAATTAAGAGGATAGTTTCGAATGCTTTATGGGGAGTTAAGAAGAGGAAGTTACTTTTCGGTTTTGCCATATGAGATGGTAACCGAACTTTCCTTTTTTGGACCCTCTCCCTCACGGTTTCGAATGTAACTCTCCCTTCCTCTTGGTTTTTTGCTCTCTGGGCGTAGATTGGCATCACGCAAGGCGAGAGGAAGATCGGCCAAGGGGTGCACATCTCCTCTCCAAGTCACGATCAAAGAATCCTTGGTGACTTGCTAGCACAAGGAGCGCAAGGAAGGAAGCCTATCTCATCCTGTGTGTGATACCTTTGGAGAAGTGGCACTCGCCCCTTTCTTCTTCCAAGCCGCCACTCACTTCATGGCAATGGTAACACTCTAACTTGTTTTTACAAGTCTTCAAGGTTGATCATAGTTCCAAGTCATGTGATTTAATGGACTCCTAGTATTTCCGCCACACAAGTTTTCGCATGTGACCTAGGTTTCCATAACACTTTCCTCCATCTCAAGAACCACAAAATCAGTAGGTACAAAATGCTTACCGACTTGGATAGGAACATCCTCAAGAATACCTACAGGATACCTCACTGAGCAATCGGCGAGCTGCAAAGATATTAAAGTCGGCTTAGGAGCTCCCATATCCAGTTTCCTGCACACAGATAAGGGCATCAGACTCACACTAGCTCCCAAATCACATAAGGCTCGATTGAAATCAACACTCCCAATTAAACAAGGGATAGAGAAACTACCTGGATCCTTAAATTTCAGTGGCAACTTGTTTTGAATAAGAGCACTGCATTCTTCAGTTAGTGCCACAGTACTGTGTCCTTTATTTTTCTTTTGTTGGATAAAATTTCTTTTTTTGCAAATATAGGCATTTGAGATATGGCATCAGTAAATGTGAAAGTCCCCTAAAACAAGGGGGCGAAACCCTAATAGTAGGCGCATAGAAAAATTTTCGAGCGGAAGCAAGGGTTTCCTAGATCGATTTATATGTCATATGATCAACTTTCAATACCTTGCAATGTAGATAGTGAAGCTACCCCTTTCATGGGGGGGGGGGGGGCGAAAACCCTAATAGGAGGCGCATATAAACTATGATAGCGGAAGCAAGGATTTTTAGGGTTTCATAAGATCGCATGTGGTATAGGCATATGATCAACTTAAAAACGATTGCAAATAAGAATCAAGGAATCGATTCTCACCAAAGCCATTGCTTGGATGGCATCTAGGAAGAAGAGACTCAAGCGCTTCTCCTCCAAAAGGTGCGCACACAAGGTGATGCCGCCTACTCTTTGTTGATCCTTGTGCTAGCAAGGTTCTTCAAAGGTCCTTGTCGTATGAAAGGGAAGAGAAGATTTTCTTGCTTGGCGAGATCTCTCCCTTGTCGTCAAAGAAGAACTTCCACGAGAGAAGAGGCGACGAGAGGTGAAGAGACGAGAGAGGGCGTTATTCTCTCGAACGTGTAGTGCGTTGCCTTATTTTGGAAAACCAAAAATAGTAACCGCCTAACGTTCATGCGCTCATGCGTTCATGGGTTTATCCCAACGCATTTTGCTCTCTCCCTTGAACCATGCGCTCACTCAATGAGCTGGTTCAATGTCGGTTTGGTTCAAAGACCAATTAACCCAAGCCATATGGTCTAGATCACAATAAACCCTAAAGGTTCAAGATCTAACCGTTCATCTCTTGATGCTCCAGATCTCACCGATCTAGCATCCAATCTCTCGATCGAAGCTTACCGATCTCAAGCCCTAATCAATCAAACATGATCAGACCAGATCTCACTTACAATCAGAGTTTAAATCCCTTTAAACTGAACCCAAACAATTCAGTCCACACGATCTGACTTAAGTAAGCCATATCATCAAATTGTGCGACCCTAAGGGTTTCCTTTAAATGTCGGTAACGATAACTTACGTTATCATGATCAGTGAGGGGTATCTAGCAACACATCACTGTCTCCCGATATAAAGGAAAGAGTCTTCCAAGACTACACCCAAACCACAGCACAAGTGTGAATCCACTTCACAAGGCATACATGTTTCCTTTGCCACTGGATGTTCTTATTGGACAAGCGTGTCAAGCCTGTAGCTCCAATATGATGAGCATGATTAGATCAGATGAACATAGTCACCTGGGTATGGCCATACACTTTCTCAATCATCTCATCCAGGGGGCCCCTTTAGAACATCACACTCCTTAAACAAGGAGACGGCAATCCTATATCTATCACTAGTGCCCTAACCTGACTCATGATCATTATCCAAGACAGTCTATAACCATTATGTTTCAAATGATATTGAACTACCTCAAAACAATGACAATCATCATTTAGAGACACAAGTGATCTCAAGTCAGAGGACATGTGCCACTTGTTGCAAACAAGGATTATTCACATTGTGACAAGCAATTGAATATCCTAGTAGGGTCTGTCCAGTACATCCAATGTACCCATGAGTCTACATCTTATTCCATGCTCGAAGCATCCTATAAGATTAGAACACATATTAGTCTCAATCATATCAAGGCTGTCTCATGTTCACTAAGATATCTCGACTAAGGACATAGAGCATGTCAGCCTAGCTGAACAGCATTGAGACATTATTCAGAAGCACACTTATTGCAGCAGACAATGTAACAAACTGAATAACAACCATTGCCTTTATAAACTTAAGAGTTTATACATGATACTGAAAGAATCCCAAGGCCTCAAACATTAGCCTTAAGGGCATACCCCAACAATCTCCCACTTGCAACTTGCACTTAATCTAATGGTTGAGAAATCTCAAACCCATGTTATTACAATGCTTCTCATGCTTCTGCTGCACCAGAGGCTTGGTAAGCGGGTCAGCTAGATTGTCATCTATATGAACCTTGCAGACTTTGATCTCGCCACGATCAATGATCTCCCGGATCAAGTGAAACCGTCTCTGTATGTGCTTGGACTTCTGGTGCGACCGTGGTTCCTTTGCTTGTGCGATTGCTCCAGTGTTATCACAGAAGATAACCAAAGGATCTGCACTCGAAGGAACAACACCAAGTTCTTGAACGAACTTACGAATCCACACTGCCTCCTTAGATGCTTCTGAGGCTGCAACATACTCGGCTTCTGTTGTGGAATCAGCAACAATAGACTGTTTGAAACTTTTCCACACCACTGCTCCTCCATTCAAGCTAAAAACATAGCCTGATTGCGATCGGAAATCATCCTGGTCCGATTGGAACGAAGCGTCAGTATATCCTTCTATACTGAGTTCTTCCTGACCACCATATATCAAGAACATATCTTTGGTCCACCGCAGATATTTTAAAATGTTCTTGACCGCAATCCAGTGTGCCTGACCTGGATTACTTTGGAATCGACTGGTCACGCTTAACCCATAAGCGACGTCTGGGCGAGTACACAACATCGCATACATAATGGACCCAATAGCCGAAGCATAAGGCGTATTGTCCATTTCATCTTTCTCAGTCTGTGTTTGTGGACACTGACTCTTTGAAAGATTCAGACCATATCTGACTGGAAGATATCCTCTTTTAGAATTCTCTAAATGAAATCTCTCCAGGACCTTATCGATGTAAGTACTCTGGCACAGCCCGAGAAGCCTCTTAGATCTATCCCTGTAGATCTTCACACCTAACACATAGGCTGCTTCTCCTAGATCTTTCATCTGGAAACTTTTTCTTAACCATGCTTTAACAGCATGCAGTTCAGGAATATCGTTTCCAATGATTAAGATATCATCGACGTAGAGGACTAGGAAAGTAATCACGCTCCCACTAAACCTCTTATATACACACGGGTCATCTTCATTCTTGATGAAACCAAACTCAGAGATTGATTCATCAAAATGAATATTCCAGCTCCTAGATGCTTGTTTAAGTCCATAAATGGACTTCTTTAACTTGCATATTTTATGACGATCTGATGGATTAGTGAAACCTTCAGGTTGTGTCATATACACATCCTCATCTAGTTTTCCATTAAGGAAAGCGGTCTTCACATCCATCTGCCAGATCTCATAATCGTAATATGCTGCTATCGCGAGAATAATCCGAATAGACTTGAACATAGCTACAGGAGAGAAAGTTTCATCATAATCTATCCCGTAGATTTGTTTGAAACCTTTCGCAACTAGCCTGCCCTTATAGGTAACCACGTTACCATCCATGTCAATCTTCTTCTTGAAGATCCATTTACAGCCTATAGGGATTACTCCCGGAGGCGGATCAACCAAATCCCAGACTTGGTTATCTGACATGGAGTCCATCTCGGCTCGCATAGCTTCAAGCCATCTAGCTGATTCCGGTCCACTGACCGCATCCGCATAAGTAAGGGGTTCATCATTATCAATGATGTAGACTCCGTCATAGCGCTCAGGCTGTCGACGGATCCTTCCCGATCTTCGCGGTTCCCGTGATATCTGAGCCTCAGGTTGTTCAATAACCTGTTCTACCGGCTCATGCTCATCCAGTTGTGCTTGACTACTTTGTCCTTCCTCTGGATTCTCATCCAGCTTTATTTCTCTCCCACTGGCCTCTTGCAGAAGAAACTCCTTCTCAAGAAAAATGGCCGTCCGAGCAACAAATACCTTGTTCTCTTTGGGATCGTAGAAATAATAACCCTTAGTTTCCTTAGGGTAACCGACAAAGATGCATTTGTCAGATCTGCTTTCCAGTTTCCCAGAGGCGAGCTTTTTGACATAAGCCTCGCAACCCCAGATCTTAATAAATGTCAAGCTAGGCTGTTTCCCATACCATAACTCATATGGAGTCTTTGAAACTGCCTTGGATGGCACTCGGTTTAGTACCTTTGCAGCTGTTTCCAGCGCAAATCCCCAAAAGGAGTAAGGTAGAGTAGCCTGACTCATCATAGACCGAACCTTATCAAGTAAGGTTCTGTTCCTCCTCTCGGACACACCATTCCATTGCGGTGTTCCTGGCGGAGTGAGCTGTGAGATAATCCCACACTCCTTCAGATAGTCAATAAACTCTCGACTTAGGTATTCTCCACCTCGATCTGAGCGAAGTGCCTTGATATTTCGGCCTAGCTGATTCTGTACTTCATTTTTGAACTCTTTGAACTTGTCAAAAGATTCACTTTTATGTCTCATCAGATAGACATACCCATATCTACTGAAATCATCAGTAAAGGTAATGAAGTACGAATAGCCACCTCTGGCATGTTTACTAAATGGCCCACACACATCACTGTGTATAAGGTCAAGTAAACCTGAAGCCCTTTGACCTTTGTTAGGAAAAGGAGACTTCGTCATTTTACCCAGTAAACAAGCTTTGCATGTATCAATCTCCTCATAGGAGAATGATCCCAGCAGTCCATGATCATGCAACCGCTTAATGCGCTTCTTGTTAATATGGCCTAAACGACTATGCCATAGCAAGGTGCTGTCATCAGCATACTTGGCTTTTTTATTATCAATGTTTTGTATAGAACATTCCATGTCCAACATGAATAACCCATTGTTAATTGACCCAGTTGATGGAACCCTTTCAGGAGGGGAGCGCAAAACCTATTGTGAGAAGAACCCCTTTCATGAGGGGGGCGCAAGTCATATGTTTCTTTCTCATAGCAGCGGAATTAGGGTTTCCACATAAGATCGCATTCTATACTTTCATATAATCAACTTGAATAACAAGTGAGAGATTCATTACCATGGCCATGGGAAGGTGCGGCTTGGAAGAAGAAAGATCGAAGGGATCTTCTCCAAAGAAATCACACACAAGGGATGAAAGCTTCCTCCTTGCGCAACTCTTGTGCTAGCAAGATTGCCAAGCTTTTCCAACCGTGTGTAGGAGATTAGATGAAAAAGGGCTTCCTTCTTTTCGAGAGCTCTTCTTCCTTGGCGCAAGAACGATGCCTTCCACACGAGCAAGCCGTTCCCAAAACCACGTCCAAGAAGCAAAACCGAAAAACATTAGAGAGACATCAAGCCATGAACGCATATGCGTTATGCTTTTGGAACTTTCCAAAATTGGCAACGATTAAGAGTTGGCGTTCACGTTTCCATGAACCAAACGCAACCTCTTCTCCCTCTTGAACCAAGCGCTCAACCCATGAGCCGGTTCAATATCCTTGGTTCAATAGCGAAACCAAATCAGCCCATAAATTAAGTCTAGATCAAATTAGACCCCAAGGTCCTAGATCTGACCATTCATCATCTGACGCTTCTGATCGCATCGATCTAGCATCATCTCTCTCGATCGAAGCTTACCGATCTAAAGCTCTAATCAATCAAACATGATCAGACCAGATCTCACTTACAATCAGAGATTAAATCTCTTTAAACTGAACCAAAACAATTCAGTCCACACGATCTGACTTAAGGAAGCCATATCACCAAATTGTGCGACCCTGAGGGTTTCCTTTAAATGTCGGTAACGATAACTTACGTTATCACGATCAGTGAGGGGTATCTAGCAACACATCACTGTCTCCCGATATAAAGGAAAGAGTCTTCCAAGACTACTCCCAAACCATAGCACAAGTGTGACTCAATTCACAGGGCATACATGTGTCCTTTGCCACTGGATGTTCTTATTGGACAAGCGGGTCAAGCTTGTAACTCCAATACGATGAGCATGATTAGATCAGATGCACATAGTCATCTGGGTATGGCCATACACTATCTCAATCATCTCATATAGGGGGGCCCTTAGAACACTACACTCCTTAAACAAGGAGACGGCAATCCTATGTCTATCACTAGTGCCCTAACCTGATTCAAGCTCACCATCCAAGATAGTCTATAATCATTATGTTTCAAATGATATTGAACTACCTCAAGACAATGACAATCATCATTCAGAAACACAAGTGATCTCAAGTCAGAGGACATGTGCCACTTGCTGCTTACAAGGATCATTCACATTGTGACAAGCAATGGAATATCCCAGTAGGGTCTGTCCAGTACATCCAATGTACCCATGAGTCTACGTCTTATTCCATGCTCGAAGCATCCTATAAGATTAGCACTCATATTAGTCTCAATCATATCAAGGCTGTCTCATGTTCACCAAGATATCTCGACTAAGGACATATAGCCTGTCAGCCTAGCTGAACAGCTTTGAGACAGTATTCAGAAGTACACTTATTACAGCAGACAAGGTAACAACCTGAATAATAACCATGCCTTTATAAACTTAAGAGTTTATTACATGATACTAATACAATCCCAAGGCCTCAAACATTAGCCTTAAGGGCATACCCCAACAATCTCCCACTTGCACTTAATCTAATGGTTGAGAAATCTCAAACCCATATTATTACAGTGCTTCACATGCTTCTGCTGCGCCAGAGGCTTGGTAAGTGGGTCTGCCAGATTGTCATCTGTATGAACCTTGCATATTTTGATCTCGCCTCGATCAATGATCTCCCGGATCAAGTGAAACCGTCTCTGTATGTGCTTGGACTTCTGGTGCGACCGCGGTTCCTTTGCTTGTGCGATGGCTCCAGTGTTATCACAGAAGATAACCAAAGGATCTGCACTCGAAGGAACGACACCAAGTTCTCTCACGAACTTACGAATCCACACTGCCTCCTTAGATGCTTCCGAGGCTGCAACATACTCGGCTTCTGTTGTGGAATCAGCAACAGTTGACTGTTTGAAACTCTTCCACACCACTGCTCCACCATTCAAGCTAAAAACATAGCCTGATTGCGATCGGAAATCATCCTGGTCCGACTGGAACGAAGCGTCAGTATATCCCTCTATACTGAGTTCTTCCTGACCACCATATATCAAGAACATATCTTTGGTCCTCCGCAGATATTTTAAAATGTTCTTGACCGCAATCCAGTGCGCCAAACCTGGATTACTTTGGAATCGACTGGTCACGCTTAACCCGTAAGCGACGTCTGGGCGAGTACACAACATCGCATACATAATGGACCCAATAGCCGAAGCATAAGGCGTATTGTCCATTTCATCTTTCTCAGTCTGTGTTTGTGGACACTGACTCTTCGAAAGATTCAGACCATGTCTGACTGGAAGATATCCACGTTTAGAATTCTCTAAATGGAATCTCTCCAGGACCTTATCGATGTAAGTACTCTGGCACAGCCCGAGAAGCCTTTTAGATCTATCCCTGTAGATCTTCACACCTAGTACATAGGCTGCTTCTCCTAAATCTTTCATCTGGAAACATTTTCCTAACCATGCCTTAACAGCATGCAATTCAGGAATATCATTTCCAATGATTAAGATATCATCGACGTAGAGGATTAGGAATGTAATTACGCTCCCACTAAACCTCTTATATACACACGGGTCATCTTCGTTCTTGATGAAACCAAACTCAGAGATTGATTCATCAAAACGAATATTCCAGCTTCTTGATGCTTGTTTAAGTCCATATATGGACTTCTTTAACTTGCATATTTTATGACGATCTGCTGGATTGTTGAAACCTTCCGGTTGTGTCATATACACATCCTCATCCAGATTTCCATTAAGGAAAGCTGTTTTCACATCCATCTGCCAGATCTCATAATCGTAATATGCAGCTATCGCGAAAAGAATCCGAATAGACTTAAACATGGCTACAGGAGAGAAAGTTTCATCATAATCTATCCCGTAGATTTGTTTGAAACCTTTCGCAACTAGCCTGCCTTTATAGGTAACCACGTTACCATCCATGTCAATCTTCTTCTTGAAGATCCATTTACAGCCTATAGGGATTACTCCCGGAGGCGGATCAACCAAATCCCAGACTTGGTTATCTGACATGGAGTCCATCTCGGCTCGCATAGCATCAAGCCATCTAGCTGACTCCGGTCCACTGACCGCATCCGCATAAGTTAGGGGTTCATCATTATCAATGATGTAGACTCCGTCATAGCGCTCAGGCTGTCGACGGATCCTACCCGATCTTCGCGGTTCCCGTGATATCTGAGCCTCAGGTTGTTCAGTAACCTGATCTACTGGCTCAGGCACATCCAACTCTGCCTGACTACTTTGTCCTTCCTCTGGAATCTCATCCAGCTTTATTTCTCTCCCACTGGCCTCTTGCAGAAGAAACTCCTTCTCAAGAAATATGGCCGTCCGAGCAACAAATATCTTGTTCTCTTTGGGATCGTAGAAATAATAACCCTTAGTTTCCTTAGGGTAACCGACAAAGATACATTTATCAGATCTGCTCTCTAGTTTCCCAGAGGCGAGCTTTTTGACATAAGCCTCGCAACCCCAGATCCTGATAAACGTCAAGCTAGGCTGTTTCCCGTACCATAACTCATATGGCGTCTTTGAAACTGCCTTGGATGGCACTCGGTTTAGTACCTTTGCAGCTGTTTCCAGTGCAAAACCCCAAAAGGAGTATGGAAGAGTAGCCTGACTCATCATAGAACGAACCATATCAAGTAACGTTCTATTTCTCCTCTCGGACACACCATTCCATTGCGGTGTTCCTGGCGGAGTGAGCTGTGAGATAATCCCACACTCTTTCAGATAGTCAGTAAATGCATGACTTAGGTATTCACCACCTCGATTAGAACGAAGTGCCTTGATATTTCTGCCTAACTGATTTTGTACTTCATTTTTGAACTCTTTGAACTTGTCAAAAGATTCACTTTTATGTCTCATCAAATAGACATACCCATACCTACTGAAATCATCAGTAAAGGTAATGAAGTACTGATAGCCACCTCTGGCATGTTTACTAAATGGCCCACACACATCACTGTGTATAAGGTCAAGTAAACCTGAAGTCCTCTGACCTTTGTGAGGAAAAGGAGACTTCGTCATTTTACCCATCAAACAAGCTTTGCATGTATCAATCTCCTCATAGGAGAATGATCCCAGCAGTCCATGTTCATGCAACCGCTTAATGCGCTTCTCGTTTATATGGCCTAAACGACTATGCCATAGCAAGGTGCTGTCATCAGCATACTTGGCTTTCTTATTATCAATGTTTTGTATAGAATATTCCATGTCCAACATGAATAACCCATTGTTAATTGAACCAGTGGCATACACAATATTATCATAAGTCAAAATACACTTTGAAATCTTGCATTCAAAGGCAAATCCTTTCCTGACAAGAGCAGGAATAGAGATAATATTCTTGGTAATACTGGGTACAAAATAACAATTGTTTAATTCTAATACAATGCCAGATGGTAAAGTAATGAAATAGTCTCCTACAGCAACCGCAGCAACCCGTGCCCCGTTTCCAACGCGTAGGTCTACCTCATGCTGTCCCACCTGCCTTCTTCTCTTGAGTTCCTGCACATTTGAACAAATGTGAACTCCACATGCAGTGTCCAACACCCATGATATAGAAGAAGATGAAACCATGACTTCCGTCACGTATATACCTGAGCCAGAAGCGATGCTTCCCCTCTTATCTCCTTGGAGCGCTTTACAGTCCTTTTTCCAGTGACCCAGCTGGCCACAGTGGAAACACCTGTTGTCCTTCGACCGCTTCACCTTCTGTTTCAGGGCCTTGCTGTAATTCTTGACAGGGGCCTTGCCCTTCTTCCCCTTCTTCTTGTTCCTAAAAGGAACCATTAAGACAGAGGTTGAAGGCTTGCCCTTCAGAGTTTCCTCAGTAGTCAAGAGCATATTCAGCAGCTCTGCCGGCGTACAATCGATTTTGTTCATATTAAAGTTAATGATGAACGCATCGAAAGAAGGCGGAAGAGACTGCAGAATAATATCTACAGCAAGCTCCTGGTTGACGGTATGCCCCAGTTTCTCCAGAGCCTCCTTGTGCCCAATCATCTTGAGCACGTGAGCTCCCACTGGGCTCCCCTCAGCCAGTTTGCTCTGAAAGAAGAGCTTTGTCAGATTATAGCGTTCTGTCCTCGCCTGTGCAGCATACAGCATCTTGAGGTTCGCTATAATTTCTATAGCCGACATATCCTCATGCTGACGCTGCAGCGGTGGCGTCATAGACGCTAGCATCAGGCAAGCGACATCAATGCTATCATTGACGTGCTTTTCATAGGCATCCCGAACCGCCCTTGCGGCGTTCGGAGCGGGCTGCGGCGGTATCGCCGTCTCGAGGACATACAGTTTCCTCTCTGCCTTAAGAACGATCTTAAGGTGTCCGAACCAGTCAGAGAAGTTCGGCCCAGCAAACTTCTCCCTTTCCAGTAGGGATCGCACATTGAAGCTCATGGTGTTCGTTGCTGCAGGAATCTACAACAAGCAAGAACAGCAAGGTTAGTATCAATGTTTCAGAATCAATCCAGGACTTAAGAAAGATTCTTTTCTCACTATTTTGTCTGACTGAAAAATCCAGTAAACAGTCCGAAAGAGTAACACTCTTTTAGTGAGATGGGATCCAGATTTCATACTTGGTCTCCGCGTCCCGCTCAGGCGAGATAAGATGCACAGAGATGACAAGCACTAGTTTCTGGTAGGCTCTCCCAGCCAATCGCCAACCCGTGCGATTCCCCTTCATCTTGGCAATCCAGCAGACTGTGCCAACTGAGTTGGTACAACACAGTCTCTGATCCCAGAGATGGCTGCCTCCATGTGCTACCATATGCGCCACATATGTAGTCTACATGGTCAAGCTGACCTGACCTACTCCCTGGACCACCACGTGCTATGCTGAGCAACGAGAGGGGATAAATCCCAACTCTGTAACACGCAGGTGAAATCCAGCACCGTCTGAAGATAGATGGACGTGCCCACTGAGTGGGTTCAACACGGCTCCAACGATAGTCAGAAAGGTGAGGTTTCGCGTCAGAAGGCTTACGAGCTTGATATGTTAGCGTTGGATTTTAACGGTCTTTTATCTTCTTACTATCAGGCATGTCCTATGGCTATAGCAGAAGATAAACATAAATATGCAATTCTAATTATTAGCAATAAGTAGAAAGCATGATCTTATGTGGTAAAAGCCCATGAACCCTAGTAAGACCTTAATATTACTTAAGTCTTCACTTGAGCTTCATTGCATCTCATCTGGTCCAACCCAGTGCCCTAGCGCCAAGAGCACCACAGGTGCACCACCAGGTGAATGCCCCTCTTGGATGTGTGCCTTTGTTCTTGTCTAATCAAAGTACATTTGATCTATCTAGACAAGATTGACTCGCAGGTCAACAACATATTATAAATTAAGTACAATGTGATTCGCAGATCACAAATTAATTTACAATTTTTTTTAAGTCCAGGCACGCAGGCCCCAGCACAGCACACAATTGGGCAACCCACATAAGACTAAATAGACAAGCATATGGTTCAATCAACATGTGATCCAATCATCTTGAAATTAAAAGTTTTGAAAACCCCATGGCATCAATTTTAATTTCCTTATGAGCCCTACAACCTTACAATGGTGCATTGATGGGGATCCACTCATCCATCTAGTTAGATCCTTTGCCCTTGCATGCACCGAGTCCTAACTGACCCGAGTTGACCTAATGGTCAACCATGCATGCGCCAAGGGCTGAACTACCCCCATGAGTTTTGGCAAGCGGGTGTGACCCCGGGCCTAACTCAAGTGTGTTCAGTAGTGTCTCAACCAGACCTCGCTACACGCCCTAGATGCAGTCAACCTATAGCCACCTTGTGCTTGCGCATAGGTGCTATCAGGTTAACCCATCTGAGCTGTCAGATGGTCTGATCAGACTAATGGATCTAACCTAGAGGTGACTTCAGCCCCATCAACCCATCTAAGGGTTTATAGTAGATGCATATAGATCTAAATGTTTGCGCGCAAGTAGGTATAAGATTTGATGAAATATCATTCAACCATTCAACATACTTATCATGCGCCAACACAACAACATGCGCAACTCATGAAGAAACATACATCTAAGTTCTAAACTAGCATGTAGGTTTCGGCATGTGAGCAATCACCTTTAGATCTATTCACCAACATATTCATGGATCAAACATGATGATCTACTCATTAGAACCGCAAGCAATCATATGAAAAAGTATAGATTGGCTCTGATACCAATTGATGGAACCCTTTCAGGAGGGGAGCGCAAAACCTATTGTGAGAAGAACCCCTTTCATGAGGGGGGCGCAAGTCATATGTTTCTTTCTCATAGCAGCGGAATTAGGGTTTCCACATAAGATCGCATTCTATACTTTCATATAATCAACTTGAATAACAAGTGAGAGATTCATTACCATGGCCATGGGAAGGTGCGGCTTGGAAGAAGAAAGATCGAAGGGATCTTCTCCAAAGAAATCACACACAAGGGATGAAAGCTTCCTCCTTGCGCAACTCTTGTGCTAGCAAGATTGCCAAGCTTTTCCAACCGTGTGTAGGAGATTAGATGAAAAAGGGCTTCCTTCTTTTCGAGAGCTCTTCTTCCTTGGCGCAAGAACGATGCCTTCCACACGAGCAAGCCGTTCCCAAAACCACGTCCAAGAAGCAAAACCGAAAAACATTAGAGAGACATCAAGCCATGAACGCATATGCGTTATGCTTTTGGAACTTTCCAAAATTGGCAACGATTAAGAGTTGGCGTTCACGTTTCCATGAACCAAACGCAACCTCTTCTCCCTCTTGAACCAAGCGCTCAACCCATGAGCCGGTTCAATATCCTTGGTTCAATAGCGAAACCAAATCAGCCCATAAATTAAGTCTAGATCAAATTAGACCCCAAGGTCCTAGATCTGACCATTCATCATCTGACGCTTCTGATCGCATCGATCTAGCATCATCTCTCTCGATCGAAGCTTACCGATCTAAAGCTCTAATCAATCAAACATGATCAGACCAGATCTCACTTACAATCAGAGATTAAATCTCTTTAAACTGAACCAAAACAATTCAGTCCACACGATCTGACTTAAGGAAGCCATATCACCAAATTGTGCGACCCTGAGGGTTTCCTTTAAATGTCGGTAACGATAACTTACGTTATCACGATCAGTGAGGGGTATCTAGCAACACATCACTGTCTCCCGATATAAAGGAAAGAGTCTTCCAAGACTACTCCCAAACCATAGCACAAGTGTGACTCAATTCACAAGGCATACATGTGTCCTTTGCCACTGGATGTTCTTATTGGACAAGCGGGTCAAGCTTGTAACTCCAATACGATGAGCATGATTAGATCAGATGCACATAGTCATCTGGGTATGGCCATACACTATCTCAATCATCTCATATAGGGGGGCCCTTAGAACACTACACTCCTTAAACAAGGAGACGGCAATCCTATGTCTATCACTAGTGCCCTAACCTGATTCAAGCTCACCATCCAAGATAGTCTATAATCATTATGTTTCAAATGATATTGAACTACCTCAAGACAATGACAATCATCATTCAGAAACACAAGTGATCTCAAGTCAGAGGACATGTGCCACTTGCTGCTTACAAGGATCATTCACATTGTGACAAGCAATGGAATATCCCAGTAGGGTCTGTCCAGTACATCCAATGTACCCATGAGTCTACGTCTTATTCCATGCTCGAAGCATCCTATAAGATTAGCACTCATATTAGTCTCAATCATATCAAGGCTGTCTCATGTTCACCAAGATATCTCGACTAAGGACATATGGCCTGTCAGCCTAGCTGAACAGCTTTGAGACAGTATTCAGAAGTACACTTATTACAGCAGACAAGGTAACAACCTGAATAATAACCATGCCTTTATAAACTTAAGAGTTTATTACATGATACTAATACAATCCCAAGGCCTCAAACATTAGCCTTAAGGGCATACCCCAACACCAGTAGCATAAACAATATTATCAAGAGAAAGATAACACTTTGAAGTCTTGCATTCAAAGGAAAACCCCTTCCTGACAAGAGCAGGAATGGAGATAATATTTTTAGTAATGCTTGGTACAAAATAACAATTGTTTAGTTCTAATACAAGTCCAGATGGTAATGAGATGTAATATTCTCCTACAGCAACAGCAGCAACCCGTGCCCCGTTTCCAACTCGTAGGTCCACCTCATGCTGTCCCACCTGTCTTCTTCTCTTGAGTTCCTGTACATTTGAACAAATGTGAACTCCACATGCAGTGTCCAACACCCATGAAATAGAAGAAGAAGATATCATGACTTCAGTCACAAAAATACCTGAGCCAGAAGCGAAACTTCCCTTCTTGTCTCCTTGGAGTGCCTTACAGTCCTTTTTCCAGTGACCCAGCTGGCCACAATGGAAACACCTGTATTCCTTCGACTGCTTAACCTTTTGTTTCAGAGCCTTGTTGTAATTCTTGACAGGGGCTTTGCCCTTCTTCCCCTTCTTCTTGTTCCTGGAAGGAAACATCAAGACAGAGGTTGAAGGCTTTCCCTTTAGAGTCTCCTCTGTAGTCAAGAGCATATTCAGCAACTCTGCCGGAGTACAATCAATCTTGTTCATATTAAAATTAATAATGAACGGATCGAAAGAGGCCGGGAGAGACTGCAGAATAATGTCTACAGCAAGCTCCTAATTGATGGTATGCCCCAGTTTCTCTAGAGCCTCTTTGTGCCCAATCATCTTGAGCACATGAGCTCCCACTGGACTCCCTTCAGCCAGTTTGCTCTGAAAGAAAAGCTTGGTCAAATTATAGTGCTCAGTCCTCGCCTGTGCAGCATATAGCATCTTGAGGTTTGCTATCATTTCTATAGCAGACATATCCTCATGCTGACGCTGCAGCTATGGCGTCATAGATGCTAGCATCAGGCAAGCGACATCAATGCTATCATTGACATGCTTTTCATAGGCTTCCCGAACCGCCCTTGCGGCGTTCAGAGCGGGTTGAGGCGGTATAGCCGTCTCGAGGACATACAGTTTCCTCTCTACCTTAAGAACAATCTTAAGGTGTCCGTACCAGTCTGAGAAGTTTGGCCCAGCAAACTTCTCCCTTTCCAGTAGGGATCGCACATTGAAGCTCATGGTGTTCGTTGCTGCAGGAATCTACAACAATGCAAGAACAGCAAGGTCAGTATCAATGTTTAGAATCAATCCAGCACTTAAGAAAGATTCTTTTCTCACTATTTTATCTGACTGAAAAATCCATTAAAACAGTCCGAAAGAGTAAGACTCTTTTAGTGAGATGGGATCCAGATTTCATACTTGGTCTCCGCGTCCCGCTCAGGCGAGATAAGTTGCATAGAGAGTACAAGCACTAATTTCTGGTAGGCAGTCCCTGCCAATCGCCAACCCGTGCGATTCCCCTTCATCTGGGCAATCCAGCAGACTATGCCAACTGAGTTGGTACAACACAGTCTCTGATCCCACAGATGGCTGCCTCCATATAGCTAACATATGCCCCATATGTAGCCTACATGGTCAAGCTGACCTGACCTACTCCCTGGACCACCACGTGCTATGCTGAGCAACGAGAAGCGATAAATCCCTTCCCTGTAACACACAGGTGAAATCACACACCGTCTGAAGATAGATGGGCGTGCCCACTAAGTGGGTACAACACGGCCCCAACGATAGTCAGAACAGTGAGGTTTCGCGTCAGAAGGCTTACGTGCTTGATATTTTAGCGTTGGATTTTAACGGTCTTTTTATCTTCTTAACTATCATGCATAACCTATGGCGATAGCAGAAGATTAAAATCATGCAATTCTAATTATAAAAACAATAAGTAGAAAGCATGCTGATCTTATGTGGTAAAAGCCCATTAACCCTAAGTAAGACCTTAATTTTAACTTAAGTCTTCACTTGAGCTCTCCATGGGTCTTTTGCAGCTCATCTGGCCCAACCCAGGGCCCAAGCGCCCACTGCAGCTCAGGTGCGCCCACCAGGTGAATGCGCCTGTCCTAGGGTCGAACCCTAGACCTCCCACCTGGTCAAGCTACTGCTGCATGCGCCTCTGCCAAGTGTGCTCTGTGCTCATGTCTGATTAAAATTACAATTTAATCTATCTAGACATGATTGACTCGCAGGTCAATTACACTTTATAAATTAAATGACATGTGATGCGCAGATCACAAAAATAATAATTTATAATTAATCCAGGCTCGCAGGCCCCAGCACAGCACACATTAAAAGGGCAACCCACATAAGATTAAATAAACAAGCAGATGGCATCCAATCAACATGTGATCCAAACCAGGAAATAAAATTGGTTTTGAAAACCCATTGGCATCAATTTTTATTTTCCTTATGTGCCCTACTACCTTACAACGGTCCATTAATAGGGATCCACTCATCCGACCTAGTCAGATCCACTGCCCTTGCATGCACCAAGTCCTAACTGACTTGAGTTGTGTTGGGGTATGCCCTTAAGGCTAATGTTTGAGGCCTTGGGATTGTATCAGTATCATGTATAAACTCTTAAGTTTATAAAGGCAATGGTTGTTATTCAGTTTGTTACATCATCTGCTGCAATATGTATACTTCTGAATAATGTCTCAATGCTGTTCAGCTAGGCTGACATGCTATATGTCCTTAGTCGAGATATCTTGGTGAACATGAGACAGCCTTGATATGATTGAGACTAATATGTGTTCTAATCTTATAGGATGCTTCGAGCTTGGAATAAGATGTAGACTCATGGGTACATTGGTTGTACTGGACAGACCCTACTAGGATATTCAATTGCTTGTCATAATGTGAATAATCCTTGTATGCAACAAGTGGCACATTTCCTCTGACTTGAGATCACTTGTGTTTCTAAATGATGGTTGTCATTGTTTTGAGGTAGTTCAATATCATTTGAAACATAATGGTTATAGACTATCTTGGATAATGATCATGAGTCAGGTTAGGGCACTAGTGATAGATATAGGATTGCCGTCTCCTTGATTGGAGTGTGATGTTCTAAAGGGGCCCCCCTGGATGAGATGATTGAGAAAGTGTATGGCCATACCCAGATGACTGTGATCATCTGATCTAATCATGTTCATCATATTGGAGTTACAGGCTTGACTAGCTTGTCCAATAAGAACATCCAGTGGCAAAGGAAACTTGTATGCCTTGTGAGTAGATTCACACTTGTGCTGTGGTTTGGGTGTAGTCTTGGAAGACTCTTTCCTTTATATCGGGAGACAGTGATGTGTTGCTAGATACGCCTCACTGATCATGATAACGTAAGTTATCGTTACCGACATTTAAAGGAAACCCTCAGGGTCGTACAATTTGATGATATGGCTTACTTAAGTCAGATCGTGTGGACTGAATTGTTTGGGTTCAGTTTAAAAGGGATTTAATCTCTGATTGTAAGTGAGATCTGGTCTGATCATGTTTGATTGATTAGGGCTTGAGATCGGTAAGCTTTGATCGAGAGAATGGATGTTAGATCGGTGAGATCAGCAGCATCAGAGATGAGCGGTTAGATTTGGAACCATTGGGTCCAATTAGATCTAGACCATGACTTGGGCTATTTTGGTTTGGTCTTTGAACCAACCTTATTAGAACCGGTTCACTTAGGTGAACGCTTGGTTCAAAGAGAGTGGCGTATGCGATCGGTTCACTTGATGTAAACGCTTGATCGCATGAGAGTTGAAGGCGAGTTTATGGCTTGCTATTTTTAGAAACCACGCCCCACGTTCAATGTGAACGTTACTCTCGTCGCTCCTCTACGCTCTTGTTCTCGTGTGGCTTGTGTCAACGAGAGATAGAGAAGCATTCGGCCAAGGAGAATTCGCCAAGCAACTCATCTCATCTTCCCTCACGGATCGAGACCTCTTGGAACCTTGCTAGCACAAGGAGTACCAAGGGAGTAGGCGACTTCTTCATCTAGTGTGCACATCCTTTGGAGGAGATCCTCTCGCTCTCTCTTCTTCCAAATCGCCATCCAAGCGAAATGGCTATGGTATGAATCCAATCTTTATGAAGTTGATCATGTGTTCTTGCTAATGATCTTATGAAACCCTTGATTCCGCATGAAATTTTATTTGCGCCACTTATTGGGTTTCGCCCCCCCTCTAGAAAGGGGTCTTACAATTGGTATCAGAGCGCATGTTATTGCTTGATCATATGATTGCTTCATGTTAATATGTGATCCATGTTTGAGGTGAATAGATCTAGGGTTATCATCATGCGAAAAATTTTACATGCATGCATTGTCGCATGTTTATTCTTTGTGGCGCATGTATGATGCTTATGTTGTTGCGCATGTTGAATGTATAGTTATTTTTAAAAACTTCATCCCTTGCGCGCCTCACTTAGATCTAAGTGCCTACTATAAACCCTTAGACGGGTTGATGGGGTTGAAGTCATCCTCTAGGTTAGATCCAAAGAGTCTGATCAGACCATCTGACAGCCTAGATGGATCGACCAGATGGCACCTGTGCGCAAGCACGAGGTGGCTATTGGTCGATTGCATCACAGGCGTGTAGCGAGGTCTGGTTGAGACAACCATTGAACGCACATGAGTTAGGCCCGGGGTCACACCCGCTTGCCAGAACTCATGATGGTTGTTCAGCCCTTGGCGCATGCATGGTTGACCATTAGGTCAACTCAAGTCAGTTAGGACTTGGTGCATGCAAGGGCAGTGGATCAAACTAGACATGATGAGTGGATCCCTATCAATGGACCGTTGTAAGGTTGTAGGGCAGATAAGAAAATTAAAATGGATGACAATGGGTTTTTCAAAAAAAATTTATTTTCTTAGTAATGGATCACATGTTTGATTGGATGCCATGTGCTTGTTTATTTCATCTTATGTGGGTTGCCCTTTAATGTGTGCTGTGCTGGGGCCTGCGAGCCTGGTTAATTGTAAATTAATATTTATTTGTGATCTGCGAATCACATTGTGTTTAATTTATAAGTGTAATTGACCTGCGTGTCAATCTTGTCTAGATATATTAATTTGTAATTTTAATCAGACATGAGCACAGAGCACACTTGGCAGAGGCGCATGCAGCAGTAGCTTGACCAGGTGGGAGGTCTAGGGTTCGACCCTAGGACAGGCGCATTCACCTGGTGGGCGCACCTGAGCTGCAGTGGGCGCTTGGGCCCTGGGTTGGGCCAGATGAGAAGAAAAAGCCCCATGAAGAAAGCAAGTGAAGACTTAATTTAGGTTAAGGTCTTACTTAGGCTTAATGGGCTTTTACCACATAAGATCCATGCTTTCTTTTATTGTTTAATAATTAGAATTGCATGAGTTATTTATCTTCTGCTATAGCCATAGGATTTGCCTGATAGTAAGAAGATAAAAGACCGTTAAAATCCAACGCTAAATATCAAGCACGTAATGCCTTCTGGCGCGAAACCTCACTGTTCTGACTATCGTTGGGGCCATGTTGTACCCACTCAGTGGGCATGCCCATCTATCTTCAGACGGTGTGTGATTTCACCTGCGTGTTACAGAGAAGGGATTTATCGCTTCTCGTTGCTCAACATAGCACGTGGTGGTCTAGGGAGTAGGTCAGGTCAGCTTGACCATGTAGGCTACATATGGGGCATATGTTAGCTATATGGAGGCAGCCATCTGTGGGATCAGAGACTGTGTTGTACCAACTCAGTTGGCACAGTCTGCTGGATTGCCCAGATGAAGGGGAATCGCACGGGTTGGCGATTGGCAGGGACTGCCTACCAGAGATTAGTGCTTGTACTCTCTGTGCATCTTATCTCGCCTGAGCGGGACGCGGAGACCAAGTATAAAATCTAGATCCCATCTCACTAAAAGAGTGTTACTCTTTCGGACTGTTTTAATGGATTTTTCAGTCAGATAAAATAGTGAGAAAAGAATCTTTCTTAAGTCCTGGATTGATTCTAAACATTGATACTGACCTTGCTGTTCTTGCATTGTTGTAGATTCCTGCAGCAACGAACACCATGAGCTTCAATGTGCGATCCCTACTGGAAAGGGAGAAGTTTGCTGGGCCAAACTTCTCAGACTGGTACGGACACCTTAAGATTGTTCTTAAGGCAGAGAGGAAACTGTATGTCCTCGAGACGGCAATACCGTCTCAACCCGCAGCGAACGCCGCAAGGGCGGTTCGTGAAGCCTATGAAAAGCATGTCAATGATAGCATTGATGTCGCTTGCCTGATGCTAGCGTCTATGACGCCACCGCTGCAGCGACAACATGAGGATATGTCTGGTATAGAAATTATAGCAAACCTCAAAATGTTGTATGCTGCACAGGCGAGGACTGAGCGCTATAATTTGACCAAGCTTTTCTTTCAGAGCAAACTGGCTGAAACAGAAGGTTAAGCGGTCGAAGGAATACAGATGTTTCCACTGTGGCCAGCTAGGTCACTAGAAAAAGGACTGTAAAGCGCTCCAAGGAGACAAGAAGGGAAGCATCGCTTCTGGCTCAGGTATATTTGTGACTGAAGTCATGATATCATCTTCTTCTATATCATGGGTGTTGGACACTGCATGTGGAGTTCACATTTGTTCAAATGTACAGGAACTCAAGAGAAGAAGACAGGTGGGGCAGCATGAGGTGGACCTACGAGTTGGAAATGGGGCACGGGTTGCTGTGGTTGCTGTAGGGGAATATTACATCTCATTACCATCTGGACTTGTATTAGAATTAAACAATTGTTATTTTGTTCCTAGCATTACCAAGAATATTATCTCTATTCCTGCTCTTGTCAGGAAAGGGTTTTCCTTTGAATGCAATATTTCAAAGTGTATTATTTCTTTGGATAATATTGTTTATGCTACTGGTTCAATTAACAATGGGTTATTCATGTTGGACATGGAATGTTCTATACAAACTATTGATAATAAGAAAGCCAAGTATGCTGATCATAGCACCTTGCTATGGCAAAGTCGTTTAGGCCATATTAACAAGAAACGCATTAAGCGGTTGCATGACAATGGACTGCTGGGATCATTCTCCTATGAGGAGATTGATACATGCAAAGCTTGTTTAATGGGTAAAATGACGAAGTCTCCTTTTCCTAACAAAGGTCAAAGGGCTTCAGGTTTACTTGACCTCATACACAGTGATGTGTGTGGGCCATTTAGTAAACATGCCAGAGGTGGCTATTCGTACTTCATTACCTTTACTGATGATTTCAGTAGATATGGTTATGTCTATCTGATGAGGTATAAGAGTGAATCTTTTGACAAGTTCAAAGAATTCAAAAATGAAGTACAGAATCAGCTAGGCCGAAATATCAAGGCACTTCGTTCTGATCGAGGTGGAGAATACTTGAGTCATGCATTTACTGACTATCTGAAGGAGTGTGGGATTATCTCACAGCTCACTCCGCCAGGAACACCGCAATGGAATGGTGTGTCCGAGAGGAGAAATAGAACGTTACTTGATATGGTTCGTTCTATGATGAGTCAGGCTACTCTACCTTACTCCTTTTGGGGATTTGCACTGGAAACTGCTACAAAGGTACTAAACCGAGTGCCATCCAAGGCAGTTTCAAAGACTCCATATGAATTATGGTATGGGAAACAGCCAAGCTTGACATTTATCAGGATCTGGGGTTGCGAGGCTTATGTCAAAAAGCTTGCCTCTGGGAAACTGGAGAGCAGATCTGAGAAATGTATCTTTGTCGGTTACCCTAAAGAAACTAAGGGTTATTATTTCTACGATCCCAAAGAGAACAAGGTATTTGTTGCTCGGACGGCAATATTTCTTGAGAAGGAGTTTCTTCTGCAAGAAGCCAGTGGGAGAGAAATAAAGCTGGATGAGATTCCAGAGGAAGGACAAAGTAGTCAAGCACAGTTGGATGAGCCTGAGCCAGTAGAACAGGTTATTGAACAACCTGAGGCTCAGATATCACGGGAACCGCGAAGATCGGGAAGGATCCGTCGACAGCCTGAGCGCTATGACGGAGTCTACATCATTGACAATGATGAACCCCTCACTTATGCGGATGCGGTCAGTGGACCGGAGTCATCTAGATGGCTTGAAGCTATGCGAGCCGAAATGGACTCCATGTCAGATAACCAAGTCTGGGATTTGGTTGATCCGCCTCCGGGAGTAATCCCTATAGGCTGTAAATGGATCTTCAAGAAGAAGATTGACATGGATGGTAACGTGGTTACCTATAAAGGCAGGCTAGTAGCGAAAGGTTTCAAACAAATCTACGGGATAGATTATGATGAAACTTTCTCTCCTGTAGCCATGTTCAAGTCGATTCGGATTCTTTTCGCGATAGCTGCATATTATGATTATGAGATCTGGCAGATGGATGTGAAAACGGCTTTCCTTAATGGAAAACTGGATGAGGATGTGTATATGACACAACCTGAAGGTTTCACTAATCCATCAGATCGTCATAAAATATGCAAGTTAAAGAAGTCCATTTATAGACTTAAGCAAGCATCTAGAAGCTGGAATATTCGTTTTGATGAATCAATCTCTGAGTTTGGTTTCATCAAGAATGAAGATGACCCGTGTGTATATAAGAGGTTTAGTGGGAGCGTGATTACTTTCCTGGTCCTCTACGTCGATGATATCTTAATCATTGGAAATGATATTCCTGAACTGCATGCTGTTAAGGCATGGTTAAGGAAATGTTTCCAGATGAAAGATTTAGGAGAAGCAGCCTATGTATTAGGTGTGAAGATCTACAGAGATAGATCTAAAAGGCTTCTCGGGCTGTGCCAGAGTACTTACATCGATAAAGTCCTGGAGAGATTCCATTTAGAGAATTCTAAAAGAGGATATCTTCCAGTCAGACATGGTCTGAATCTTTCGAAGAGTCAGTGTCCACAAACACAGACTGAGAAAGATGAAATGGACAATACGCCTTATGCTTCGGCTATTGGGTCCATTATGTATGCGATGTTGTGTACTCGCCCAGACGTCGCTTACGGGTTAAGCGTGACCAGTCGGTTCCAAAGTAATCCAGGTCAGGCGCACTGGATTGCAGTCAAGAACATTTTAAAATATCTTCGGAGGACCAAAGATATGTTCTTGGTGTATGGTGGTCAGGAAGAACTCAGTATTGAAGGATATACTGACGCTTCGTTCCAATCTGACCAGGATGATTTCCGATCGCAATCAGGCTATGTGTTTAGCTTGAATGGAGGTGCTGTGGTGTGGAAAAGTTTCAAACAGTCCATCGTTGCTGATTCCACAACAGAAGCCGAGTATGTTGCAGCCTCAGAAGCATCTAAGGAGGCAGTGTGGATTCGTAAGTTCATTCAGGAACTTGGTGTTGTTCCTTCGAGTGCAGATCCTTTGGTTATCTTCTGTGATAACACTGGAGCAATCGCACAAGCAAAGGAACCACGGTCGCACCAGAAGTCCAAGCACATACAGAGACGGTTTCACTTGATCCGGGAGATCATTGATCGTGGCGAGATCAAAGTCTGCAAGGTTCATACAGATGACAATCTGGCTGACCCGCTTACCAAGCCTCTGGCGCAGCAGAAGCATGAGAAGCACTGTAATAATATGGGTTTGAGGTTACTCAACCATTAGATTAAGTGCAAGTGGGAGATTTTTGGGGTATGCCCTTAAGGCTAATGTTTGAGGCCTTGGGATTGTATCAGTATCATGTATAAACTCTTAAGTTTATAAAGGCAATGGTTGTTATTCAGTTTGTTACATCATCTGCTGCAATATGTATACTTCTGAATAATGTCTCAATGCTGTTCAGCTAGGCTGACATGCTATATGTCCTTGGTCGAGATATCTTGGTGAACATGAGACAGCCTTGATATGATTGAGACTAATATGTGTTCTAATCTTATAGGATGCTTCGAGCATGGAATAAGATGTAGACTCTTGGGTACATTGGTTGTACTGGACAGACCCTACTAGGATATTCAATTGCTTGTCACAATGTGAATAATCCTTGTATGCAACAAGTGGCACATTTCCTCTGACTTGAGATCACTTGTGTTTCTAAATGATGGTTGTCATTGTTTTGAGGTAGTTCAATATCATTTGAAATATAATGGTTATAGACTATCTTGGATAATGATCATGAGTCAGGTTAGGGCACTAGTGATAGATATAGGATTGCCGTCTCCTTGATTGGAGTGTGATGTTCTAAAGGGGCCCCCCTGGATGAGATGATTGAGAAAGTGTATGGCCATACCCAGATGACTGTGATCATCTGATCTAATCATGTTCATCATATTGGAGTTACAGGCTTGACTAGCTTGTCCAATAAGAACATCCAGTGGCAAAGGAAACTTGTATGCCTTGTGAGTAGATTCACACTTGTGCTGTGGTTTGGGTGTAGTCTTGGAAGACTATTTCCTTTATATCGGGAGACAGTGATGTGTTGCTAGATACCCCTCACTGATCATGATAACGTAAGTTATCGTTACCGACATTTAAAGGAAACCCTCAGGGTCGCACAATTTGATGATATGGCTTACTTAAGTCAGATCGTGTGGACTGAATTGTTTGGGTTCAGTTTAAAAGGGATTTAATCTCTGATTGTAAGTGAGATCTGGTCTGATCATGTTTGATTGATTAGGGCTTGAGATCGGTAAGCTTTGATCGAGAGAATGGATGTTAGATCGGTGAGATCAGCAGCATCAGAGATGAGCGGTTAGATCTGGAACCATTGGGTCCAATTAGATCTAGACCATGACTTGGGCTATTTTGGTTTGGTCTTTGAACCAACCTTATTAGAACCGGTTCACTTAGGTGAACGCTTGGTTCAAAGAGAGTGGCGTATGCGATCGGTTCACTTGATGTAAACGCTTGATCGCATGAGAGTTGAAGGCGAGTTTATGGCTTGCTATTTTTAGAAACCACGCCCCACGTTCAATGTGAACGTTACTCTCGTCGCTCCTCTACGCTCTTGTTCTCGTGTGGCTTGTGTCAACGAGAGATAGAGAAGCATTCGGCCAAGGAGAATTCGCCAAGCAACTCATCTCATCTTCCCTCACGGATCGAGACCTCTTGGAACCTTGCTAGCACAAGGAGTACCAAGGGAGTAGGCGACTTCTTCATCTAGTGTGCACATCCTTTGGAGGAGATCCTCTCGCTCTCTCTTCTTCCAAATCGCCATCCAAGCGAAATGGCTATGGTATGAATCCAATCTTTATTAAGTTGATCATGTGTTCTTGCTAATGATCTTATGAAACCCTTGATTCCGCATGAAATTTTATTTGCGCCACTTATTGGGTTTCGCCCCCCCCCCCCCTCTAGAAAGGGGTCTTACAAGTTGACCTAGTGGCCAACAATGCATGCAGATGGGCTGAACGACCCTCATGAGTCCAGGCAAGCGGGTGTGACCCCGGGCCTAACTCAAGAGCATTCACTGGTTGTCTCAACCAGACATCGCTACACGCCTGTCTGCAGTCGACCTATAGCCACCTCGTGCTTGCGCACAGGTGCCATCTGGTCGACCCATCTAGGCTGTCAGATGATCTGATCAGACTGTTTGGATCTTAACTAGGTGATGACTTCAACCCTACTAACCCGTCTAAGGGTTTATCGTAAGCGCTTAGATCTAAGTGAGGCGCGCAAGTGATTAAGTTTTTAAGAAAAACTACAACATTTAACATGCGCCTACATGTAAGCATCAAAGATGCGCCAACATAAGTTAACCTCATACATGCGCCAACATGTAAGCATCAAAGATGCGCCAACATAAGTTAACCTCATACATGCGCCAAAATAAACTATATTCAACTAGCATTTTCGCATGAAGAGAAAACTTAGATCAAACATGGATCACAACACATTAAGCAATCATATGCATCATACCGAAACCATTTGCTCTGATACCAATTGAAGGTACCCCTTTCATGGGGGGGCGAAAACCCTAATAGGAGGCGCATATAAACTATGATAGCGGAAGCAAGGATTTTTAGGGTTTCATAAGATCGCATGTGGTATAGGCATATGATCAACTTAAAAACGATTGCAAATAAGAATCAAGGAATCGATTCTCACCAAAGCCATTGCTTGGATGGCGTCTAGGAAGAAGAGACTCAAGCGCTTCTCCTCCAAAAGGTGCGCACACAAGGTGATGCCGCCTACTCTTTGTTGATCCTTGTGCTAGCAAGGTTCTTCAAAGGTCCTTGTCGTATGAAAGGGAAGAGAAGATTTTCTTGCTTGGCGAGATCTCTCCCTTGTCGTCAAAGAAGAACTTCCACGAGAGAAGAGGCGACGAGAGGTGAAGAGACGAGAGAGGGCGTTACTCTCTCGAACGTGTAGTGCGTTGCCTTATTTTGGAAAACCAAAAATAGTAACCGCCTAACGTTCATGCGCTCATGCGTTCATGGGTTTATCCCAACGCATTTTGCTCTCTCCCTTGAACCATGCGCTCACTCAATGAGCTGGTTCAATGTTGGTTTGGTTCAAAGACCAATTAACCCAAGCCATATGGTCTAGATCACAATAAACCCTAAAGGTTCAAGATCTAACCGTTCATCTCTTGATGCTCCAAATCTCACCGATCTAGCATCCAATCTCTTGATCGAAGCTTACCGATCTCAAGCCCTAATCAATCAAACATGATCAGACCAGATCTCACTTACAATCAGAGTTTAAATCCCTTTAAACTGAACCCAAACAATTCAGTCCACACGATCTGACTTAAGTAAGCCATATCATCAAATTGTGCGACCCTAAGGGTTTCCTTTAAATGTCGGTAACGATAACTTACGTTATCACGATCAGTGAGGGGTATCTAGCAACACATCACTGTCTCCCGATATAAAGGAAAGAGTCTTCCAAGACTACACCCAAACCACAGCACAAGTGTGAATCCACTTCACAAGGCATACATGTTTCCTTTGCCACTGGATGTTCTTATTGGACAAGCGTGTCAAGCCTGTAGCTCCAATATGATGAGCATGATTAGATCAAATGAACATAGTCACCTGGGTATGGCCATACACTTTCTCAATCATCTCATCTAGGGGGCCCCTTTAGAACATCACACTCCTTAAACAAGGAGACGGCAATCCTATATCTATCACTAGTGCCCTAACTTGACTCATGATCATTATCCAAGACAGTCTATAACCATTATGTTTCAAATGATATTGAACTACCTCAAAACAATGACAATCATCATTTAGAAACACAAGTGATCTCAAGTCAGAGGACATGTGCCACTTGTTGCAAACAAGGATTATTCACATTGTGACAAGCAATTGAATATCCTAGTAGGGTCTGTCCAGTACATCCAATGTACCCATGAGTCTACATCTTATTCCATGCTCGAAGCATCCTATAAGATTAGAACACATATTAGTCTCAATCATATCAAGGCTGTCTCATGTTCACCAAGATATCTCGACTAAGGACATAGAGCATGTCAGCCTAGCTGAACAGCATTGAGACATTATTCAGAAGCACACTTATTGCAGCAGACAATGTAACAAACTGAATAACAACCATTGCCTTTATAAACTTAAGAGTTTATACATGATACTGAAAGAATCCCAAGGCCTCAAACATTAGCCTTAAGGGCATACCCCAACAGATAGATCTAGAAGAAAGATCATGCCATTGCCATCGCTTGGATGGTGCCTTGGAAGCAAAGATCGAAAGGGGTCTTCTCCAAAGGTAGCGCACACAAGGTGAAGATGACTTGCTCCATTGAGTCCTTTGTGCTAGCAAAGTTCTTCAAAGTATCCTTGATCGTTTGAAGGGAATTGAGATGAGACTCTGCTTGTCAAAATTTCTCCAAGGCGTGAAGTCTCCACACGAGAGAGAGGGCGTCAAGAGAGAAGAACTTCGGCTTAAGGCGTTGAGGCGTTCAACAAGAAGTGGCGTTACATGCTTTCTAAAAATAGAAATACATGAAGCCATGCGCCCACTCAATGAAACCGCCAAAACGCCTACATGCTTTGAACCAAGCGTTCACTCATGTGAACCGGTTCAAGCCAATTCAATCCAATTGCATTTGGTTCAAAGTCCAAACCAAATCAGCCCAAGCCATGATCTAGATCACATTGAACCAAATGGTTCAAGATCTAACCGTTCATCTCTTGATGCTCCTGATCTCACCGATCTAGCAACAATTCTCTCGATCGAAGCTTACCGATCTCAAGCCCAAATCAATCAAACATGATCAGACCAGATCTCACTTACAATCAGAGATTAAATCCCTTTAAACTGAACCAAAACAATTCAGTCCACACGATCTGACTTAAGTAAGCCATATCATCAAATTGTGCGACCCTAAGGGTTTCCTTTAAATGTCGGTAACGATAACTTACGTTATCACGATCAGTGAGGGGTATCTAGCAACACATCACTGTCTCCCGATATAAAGGAAAGAGTCTTCCAAGACTACACCCAAACCACAGCACAAGTGTGAATCCACTTCACTAGGCATACTTGATTCCTTTGCCACTGGATGTTCTTATTGGACAAGCGTGTCAAGCCTGTAACTCCAATATGATGAGAATGATTAGATCAGATGAACATAGTCATCTGGGTATGGCCATACACTTTCTCAATCATCTCATCCAGGGGGGCCCCTTTAGAACATCACACTCCTATTAAGGAGACGGCAATCCTATATCTATCACTAGTGTCCTAACCTGACTCATGATCATTATCCAAGATAGTCTATAACCATTATGTTTCAAATGATATTGAACTACCTCAAAACAATGACAATCATCATTTAGAAACACAAGTGATCTCAAGTCAGAGGAAATATGCCACTTGTTGCATACAAGGATTATTCACATTGTGACAAGCAATTGAATATCCTAGTAGGGTCTGTCCAGTACATCCAATGTACCTATGAGTCTACATCTTATTCCATGCTCGAAGCATCCTATAAGATTAGAACACATATTAGTCTCAATCATATCTAGGCTGTCTCATGTTCACCAAGATATCTCGACTAAGGACTTAACTGCATGTCAGCCTAGCTGAACAGCATTGAGACATTATTCAGAAGTATACATATGCAGCAGATGATGTAACAACCTGAATAACAACCATTGCCTTTACAAACATTAGAGTTTATACATGATACTGATACAATCCCAAGGCCTCAAACATTAGCCTTAAGGGCATACACCAACAAAATGGAATATTAATATATAACTTTTTCAACACTTCCAAAAATTTCCCAAACTGCCTATCCAACTTAGCTTGCGCAATCCTCTAGGGAAAGGGTATAGGTGGCCTATAAGGTAAAGGAGAATTAAGTTTTGAAATATTATTCTGACATGGTTCATCACCTTTTGGTTTATCACCCTGATGAGGTGTTAAACTAGTTTGGGATTGCTCATGCTCAGAAGATTTTTCCGAGTCTAATTAACTATCAAGATCAATATTAGGCTCTTTTTCATTATTTTCAGATTTCCCTTTAGGTTCATCTAATTGCCTTCCACTCCTAGTGAAGATAACATTACAGTACTCCCTAGGGTATGGTTCAGGTTTAGCAGGTAATTTTCCTAGGGGTCTGTAAGAAGTGCTTGCTTGTTGTGCTATGTGTGTCTCTAAAATCTTATTGTGAGCAACAACACCATCTAACATAGAGTTAATTTCCTTAAAATTCTCTTTGAACTCTTCATTTTGTTTCATCTGGACACCCATGAATTTTTTAAACATGTCCTCTAAACTAGATTTTTAGGGTTGACTCTGATTTTGTTGACTCTACTAGTACCCTCTATTTTCATTTTGCACACTAACATGATTGTTACTTCTCCAAGAAAAGTTAGGGTGGTTTCTCCAACCAGGGTTGTAGGTATTAGAGTAAGGGTCATTATTTCTACCTTGATTGTACCCCCTTACTACATTGACTCGCTCACTACCCTGATCAACAATAACCTTACACTCTTCAGCATAGTGCCCATGATTTCCCATCACAAGAAACAGAAGAAACAGCAGCAGTTTGCATCTGAAAAGGGTCATTATTTTTACCATCACCATCATTCTTACCATGAGGAGGACGATACAACACTCCTCTCTCAGTAGTCCATTGGTTGTGATTTAGTGTCATCTCTTCAATCAAAGCATAGGCATCTTCAATAGCCTTCTTCATCAGTGCTCCTCCTGCAGCAGCATCAATAGTTAAGTGAGTGTTGTAAAACAAACCATTATAGAAAGTTTGAATTAAAACCCAATCTTCTAATCCATGATGAGGGCACTTCCGTTGTAACTCATTGAAGCGCTTCCATGCTTCACTAAGTGATTCACCATCTCTTTATGCAAAGCCCGTGATTTGGTTCCTCAACTGGATCATCTTACTGGGAGGAAAGTACTTAAGTAGGAAGGCATTTGACAACCGCTCCCAAGTAGTGAATGTCCCAGTTGGATGTGAATGCAGCCAAGCTTTTGCTCTATCCCTGAAAGAAAAAGTAAATAGTCTCAGTCTAAGAGCATCATCAGATACACCATTAATTTTTATGGTATCACAAATTTCAAGGAAAAGAGATAAGTGTTGATTAGGATCTTCCAGAGGAGATCCTCCAAATTGGTTCTGTTGGATCATCGATAAAAACTCTAGTTTAATCTCAAAGTTGTTTGCATCAATTGCAGATCTAGTGCTGGAACGAATTCCCTATGTATTCAGAGTTGCATAATCTCTAAGTATTATTCTTTCAGCCATGATGGACTCTTCTTCTCTCTCCTATGCAAACCTCAATTTCCTGCGCAATCTAAGAGTTTTATTAATTTCAGGATCAAAAGGAACTAATGGTCCTGACCTAAGATTCCTGCACATACAAAGTAGAGAGTCAAAAAAGTTCAGATTTTTCAGAAAATAAAAGAAAACTATAATCTATCAAAGCAAATACTAAAAACAAAAACAAAAGGCTTAGTCTAGCAATACAATCAATTATATCAATATTAACAAAACTAAGGTCTCCGGCAACGGCGCCAAAAACTTGTTGTATGTCCGCAAGTGCGCGGATACTTGAAGTAATATTTAAGATATCGAACCATAGAGACCTTGTTGTTGAGTACCAACGAATTGAGTTTTCATTGGCTAAACAAATCGAATAATGATGCAAACGATCGGAAAGTGCATGGAAAAATATCAGAGAAGAAAACTGGGACTAGGGGTTCATCCACCTTAATTCTAATGACTAGAAGGAAATAAAGATTGTAAGTCAAATTTTATCATGATAAAGATTTAATTTACTTCATAAAAGAATCATCTCGCTCTCGCGCGGATAATCATACAAAGGACCAATCCTCACTCTCGTGCAAGATCTATCCAATGTTGAAAATAAGTAAACCATTGAACAAAGAACTCAAGGAACACACTCTTGCATCCGAATTCTAAGTCAAACATCTCATGTGGAAACTCAAGCATCACTGTCATGCATCTTGAAACTCATCACACGTTCTACTTAAGGTTCTCCAGCGATAAAAAATTTAATCTCTTACAATTTCAAATCAAGCCTAACACATTAACTCAATCCAAAGAATCAGAAAATCAACATGGCAATAAATCACTAAAAATCAGAATTCAAAGAACAAACCTAATCTCTTACGATAAGTTTCAAACTCAATGATTTTTAGGGTTCCAAATTTCACAATCAACCTCTCAGTCTATTTTGCAAAACTCCAAAACATGCTGATATTTATAAAACTAAGGAGAACTAAAGGAAAGTCATCACATAAGCAGAATTATCATAACAAAATTATAATGACAAAAATAATCAATGTCTAGCATGATGGAAGAATTACAGCAAAACATGGTTTTAGAATGATTAGAAATCGAAAGAGAAGAGTAAAGGTTACAAAACAGGGCTGTAATCTAAATTACACCCCATAATTTGCCTTCAAGTCTTGATGAACAGTGCCGCGACTACGTTTTTGAAGATTTCTCCCTCGATCGATCTCCTATCGCTCTGAAACTTTTATGGTGTGTTCTTCCTCAGGCGAAGCTTCCTTTCAAAAATCATGGTCGGAGATGGTTTGTGCGACGAATGATGATGAACCCTACCGCGGCGGCGATTCTCTCAAATTCTCTGTGAATTGGGAATAAAAATTGTTCATTTTGCTTAACAAATCTTCGCCTACTTATCTTGAGTCTTCCCCTTTTTTTTGGATCTTCAATTGGTGCCCTAAATCTCGAGAAATCGTGTTTTTAAGGTTTCGACGAAAAAATCAGAAATCTGGGGGCAAAATTATGGTACCATGAAAAACTGTATTGCCGTAATTGCCTCGGAAGTTCTGTAAGGAATTCGTATGAAATTATGGCACCGTAATAATTTGGCCCAAAATTATGGTAGTGCCATATTTCTCTTGGTTGACTTTGAAAGTTTCTGTGCGAAATTGTTTGGAATTACGGCACCATGAAAATATTTACGGTAGTGCTGTATTTTGACTGAAGCCTCTGGTTGGATTCGCTGAAATTACGGCACCGTAATGAATTTGACCAAAATTACGGTAGTGCCGTAATTTGTCTGGGAAGCTCATTTTTACTTGAAATTTGATGTGTAAACTTCTCTTGATGATTAGAACTCATTCATGCATTGAAACTGCTTGAAAACCTGTGATAATGATACCTTTTTGCCTGAAATTGATAAAAAAACAAAGAAATGTGTATATTCCAAAGTATTTGGCAAATAAGGTATAAAAATAAAGCAAAGAACAAGATTATGACTCAAAAGACTAGCAAATGAGTATGAAAAATACTATAAAATTTAGAGTCATCAGATCACTACCACAATAATGTCGGAGGAAGATACATCTAGAGGGCCTAGCAAATTAAATGGTTCTAAGTATGCAAACTAGCATGGATGATTAAAATTAACATGTTTTAAAAAAAATAAGTTTTGGTATTTTTAGAAGAAAGCCGAATATAATATGCAACTAGACTAAAATACAAACTAAACATGCAACAAAAATTAAACTATATGACTAATCATGCTATTAGGAAAATAAACTATGGCTATACATGAAGGAGCTAGGATGAAACATGAAAATTATAACTAAGAAAAAGCAATGCATAAAAATAAATACAAAAAACATAAAGAAGACTCACCTTGTGGTCCTTGAGAATTGAAAGACCGTGTACCCCGATCTTCATCGGTCATACTCTAATGGAAGCTGACAATTATGAGCACTCAAACACAACAATCTTACACATGCCTGAGCATTAAGTTTAAGGTTAAGAGTCCAAAGTCCTTTTACAATAAAGAAGTCAAGAGAGGAGGTTAACTGATGACTTAAAATTTCATAGTATATTTTATATTAATTGTTTAGTCTTTTTGAGTGATATTTATGCTCTTTTTCTTGTTTTTAAGCTTTATTTGTCAAATAGTTTGGATTCTACACCTTTTTCTAGTTTTTGATCAATTTCAGGTAAAAAAGCCTTTATTTTGATGGATTCTGAATGATTTGAATGCATGGACAACATCTGATCATCAAGAGGAAATTACCTGCCAATTTTCAAGAAATTCTGAGCTTAAAGTCAAATTACTGTAGTGCCGTAATTATTATTATGGCCGTGGTTTTACTGGGACCTACAAAATAAACCACGGCACTACTATGATTTATTTTCTCTACCGTGATTTCTGAAGATTTTTGTAAGAGAAGATTACGGCACCGCCATAAATATGTTTATGGTCGTAATTTTATTCTAAGATAAATTGAAGGCACTACCGTGGTTATTATACGGCCCATGATTGTTCCAAGATTTGAATGCATGGACAACATCTGATCATCAAGAGGAAATTACCTACCAATTTTCAAGAAATTCCGAGCTTAAAGTCAAATTACGGTTGTGTCGTAATTATTATTATGGCCGTGGTTTTATTGGGACCTACAAAATAAACCACGGCACTACTATGATTTATTTTCTCTACCGTGATTTCTGAAGATTTTTGTACATAGAAGATTACGGCACTGCCATAAATATGTTTATGGTCGTAATTTTATTCGGAGATAAATTGAAGGCACTACCATGGTTATTATACGGCCCGCGATTGTTCCAAGATTTTATACATAAGAGATTACGGCACTGCCGTAATGTATTCCACAGCTGTAATTCTAACCCAATAAGACGTGTTTGCCTGAGTCTTCGCATTTACTGTAGCTGGATTTTGCAAAGCCGATTCAGGAGATTTAGGGAACGATTTCGGAACCTGAAAGAAGGGGAGTGATCTATATAAGAAGGAGAAGATTTCAAGATAGGGGGCCCGAATTTTGATCCATTCCTGAAGGAGAAATCAGAGAGGCGCCGCTCGCGTTAGTGTTGGTCACCGTGAATCGTACAGACCACATCCGACGACATAATTTTCAGCGAAGTTACGCTTGAAGGAGGAGAAGACATACAGAAAGTTTTAGCTTGAAAGAAGTTCGATCAGAGGAGGAATCAACAAGATCGTGGTCGTGAGTACTATTCACCACGTTCCACATAGTAAATTACGGGCTGTGAAATTTTTCACTGCCTTGTATATAGTAATACTATTCCCTTTTCTTTTCAAATTCTTTATTTTTCTGAAATGACATATTATTGTAAAACTCTCACCATGATAGTGTAAAAACTTTTTTTTTGGGACAGGGGGTGTAATATCCTTAATTTCTTAATAACTAGATAATTTTTATTTCGTCATATTGTTCTTCGATATGATAATTTTTCTTTTTTGACAATTGGCTTTAATCTTTTATAGGTCTAGAATATCAGCATGTTTTAGAGTTTGTAACTTGTACTGGAAGTGACTTACAAAAATCGGAACCCTTAAATTATATTTTAGGAACTTATGCTATGAGAATATGTTTGTTCTTAATTGATGATCTTTGAAGCATATCTTATTGTTGATAATCTAACCTAAGAATTTCATTGAGTTAGACATGAAAATATGTACCGAAAGGTGTTTTGGAGTGTTGGAAACCCTTAAGTAAAACTTGTAAAATTAAGATATGAGAATATTTAATTTTGCTTGAGATGTTGATGCTGAGAGTTAAGCCACGAGAGTGATTTTAACTTTCCATGTCAGTTTACTTACTTTTAACACTAAATAGCAAGTCACGAGAGTAAAGGTTGTTCGGTGTAAATTGCTCATCTGAGAGGGAGCAATTTCTTTATAAATAAAAATTCATCTTTGAGACAAGCATATGACTACTGGCAGGATCAACCAGGTAACACATGCATGGCTCAATACTAGAAGCGTGTGTCTGGCGATAATCTGGCGATTCTAGGGCGTGGCCCCTAGGATCCGGCGCCGGCCTGTTGCCAGCGGGATTGCAGCCGTGGTTCGCGTTGGGGGAGTCTAGAACGGGTGGAGGGTTGGGGCTGGCTTATCTCTTATCTTGTTTCCTCCTTCAGCGGGTTCGGCGGTGTATAGTTACTTGCGGATTTCCAGAAATAAACCAACGAGTATAGTTTCAGATCAACACGGATTTGTTCTAGGATTTATAGTTTCAAGTGATTATTCTCAACATGCGTCTCCACACAATTTTAGCCGTATGAAAAGAAACCAGAAATTATGCAGCAAAATTTTTAGAACCCGATAGAGGAATACCAGTGAACAGTGACCGTGCAGATTTACCAATATTGTTTTTTTTTTTTTGTAGAAAATTTCTCAACACAAATCCACACAAACAGCAGATGAATGAGAGCGAATCAAAACTCAGCATGAAAACCAGAGCAAAGCGTGCATGAATTTGTCAACACAGCGAACTCAAAACTTCAGCACGAAAATCAACAGCAGAAATTGCAAACAGTCATGCGAGTATAGAATCATAAAATCTCAGAGAATACTAATCGAGCACCTAAGGTATGCTCTGATACCACTGATGAATGATGTAATCCTAATGCCCTAGATCACCTTAGGTATGTGGCTCTATCAATGTAACAGTGAGAATAGACCTAGTGTGAAGATGTTTAGCATGCGGTTCATAGGATTGGGAGGGAGAGAAGGCACCTGAGGCCCCCTTGAAGGAAGGGGGCCAAACCCCTTCTGCTGCTTGTAGCAGGCCCTTAACCGAATGACCTCCAAGTATTGTATTGTGGCACCTTCAAGTTCCCAGTTTCTCCAATGCAGATGGCTATCGTGAGCTTCAGCAAATCAATAGAACAGTGTTATGGGGTTTGTAGAGGGGTGCAGTTGGTTGGCAGCGGGTGACGTTGGAACCACAGAAGAGAAGGGTGAAGTCTTAACGAGAAGAGGCGAGATTGATAAACTCAGCCGATAAGGAGAACTCGACAGGGAAGAGGAGAGAATAGAGGATAGAAGAGAAGAGAAGTAGAAGAGAAACCCTTAACTTAGCAAGCAAGGGGAAGAGAAGGATAAGAGAGGAGCAAGCTCAACTCTCGGTACACAAGAGGAGCAAGCTCCACTCTCAGCACAAACAAACCATGCAAACACAAGTTTTTTCTCAAATGATTTCAACCTAGTGTGCAAGTGAAAAATTACAAGACTTATAACCTAATCCTTCAACGTTCATATTGCTGGCAACGATTGGCATTCTATGGTTGATGTTTGATGCTGAAATGTGATTGGATAATGGCTGGAGTTGGCGTGGATAACACTCCTTTGCGCATGCTAAAAGGGTTTTGTGACCGTTGGTGAGGGGGCTGCTGGTAAGTGGGCTGAATAGCTAGGATAGATTTGAGATTGCGGCCTAGCTTTATCATGGTTGACTTGAATGTGGTTGGATTTCCTAATGTAGATCTTGACTTTGACTTTATCTTGAAGATGCCTTTGCTAAGTTGGAGTTGAAAGTTGCCTTTGTTGTGTTGACTAAAAGCTGAGTTGCCATGCCGTTGCCGAAGGTTGAAGGGTGTAGGTGCTTGTAAGTGCAATTATAGGTGAATATCCCTAGGCTAGAACAACCTAATACATTCACTAAAAACAAAAACAAAGACTTTAAATAAAACCTAGGCTACACCCTAGCTACAACATTAAACATCAAATGCAGAAACTTAAAAATAATGTTGCAACATACAATCCCAAAAATCAAAATGCAACAAGTTTTCAAAATAACATCAAACATAATTAAATCCTTGGAGACGTCCCTACATTAGCTATCTCCTCCTTTGAGAATTCTCCTCCGGAGAATTAAAAGTGAAGCACGTGGAGATTCCAGTGGTAAGCAAAGGGTGTGGAGATCATCTCGGTTCCCGGTCCTTGCATCAGTTTTCAGGGGGGTTGTAGAATTCTCTTTCGGAGAATTAAAGTTGAAGCTCCATTGTGGTTCTGGTGGCCATCCCAATGTGTGCAAGTTGTCATCAGCTTTCGTGGCATCCTCGTTCCTGCCAATAGAATGCAAATATTTGAAAGTACATGTATCCTTATGTGTCCTATCAAAATACGACTTGAAAACATGATAAACAAATGTGAAACTAGAGAGATAGGCATTGCATGCATGAGATGAGCCCATGTTTATGATAAAATCAATATAAGGATTCTTGTGTAGCAATGTTGTAGTTTGTTGCAATATTCTAAAATAAACAATTCTAGTATCATGAGAGTTCCCAAGAGAATATGTAGTCACAAGTCTATCAAGAGGTGGTGACAATATGCAGCCATAGTCTCTAGGGATAACTAAATCAATTTCAGCCTCATGCAAAACCTTACCATGCAACTTTACATTTAACGCACAAGATGATTTCATTTGCAGCATGTGTAGAGTCATGGTATTGTCAAAGCAAGGTTCAAACTTTAAATCATCTTGGTAGCGGGTTAAGCTTTGAGAGGTGTTTTGTAATGGATTCTTAGTTTCATTCTCTAAAAGAGCCGCAAGCATAGGATATGGTGAAACCCAATCTATGATGGTGATTCTCAAGGGGTTTATTCAATCAAGGGCTAACACATGCGGGCAAGTAGGGTGGATGAACCGGGGACGTTCTAAGGGTGAACATGAAGTTAAAAGTCCAACTTGGCTAAGGGGTATGATTTCTAGTGGGTAGTCTCTAGCTCTAGTAAGAAAGCCATCTATGAATGGACTTATGGCAAGAGGTGGCATGTGTAAAAATGGATCAAGATATGATGCTATGACTAATAATGGATCATACACTTCGTCATGAATTTCTATGCTTGCCCTTTGGTTCAGATTGTGAGTATCCTTATCAATAACCACTAATGTTGTTAGTGTGATGTTCTTTACCTCCTTAGGGATAGATTCTAGAGATTCCAAGGGTGAAATTTGCTCAGGTTTTGGTTCCAAGGGTGTAGGCAGCATAGTAGGTTCGAGAGGTGGTTCAAATTCAGCTAGATCTAACTCATCCTCTACAATGTTCCCAAGAGTTTTAATTGTGTCAGGTTCAGTAGGTGGCTGAGAATTTTCTAAAGATGGGGAGAGTGGGTACTCAGGTCCAGGCCCTAAAAGAGATGGCATTAAAGATGATCTTAGTGGATACCGATGACATGTTATAGGTCCTAAAGGAGACAACCTATGATTCAGCCCACTAATCTTAGTTGGTTGGGAAAATTTGACATGATCAATGACAAGGGTGTCCACTTCAAACTCAGGGGTAGAAGGTTCTTGAAGTTGTGTCCCACTAATGTTCTCATGATTGGACTCAATACTATACTCAGGTTTTGGCTGGGGAGGTTTAGAGAGTGGGATTTGTTCACTTTCTAGTTCATGTTCGGGTCTAGGTTCAGATTTGTCTCTTAATATTGATGGTAGCCTACTGGATCCTAGAGGGGGCTGTTGGTCTTCAATTATATGTTCATTAGGCTCAACTATGGGTGTGTTAACAGGGGATGGTTTAGGTAGACTAGACTCTATGGTTTTCTTAGGTATGGTGTCTACCTTGGGGGTTCTAGGCTTGGGTCTCATAATGTGTCGCTGTGGCTTGAAGACCCGCAAGACATAGCTATCTTTTCCTCTATGGTAGTATCCGTCCATGTTATCTACCCAAGGCTGACCTAGGTGGACATGATAAGTACCCTTTAAAGGCAGGACATCACACCAAATCTCTTGTTCATATGAGGCAAGCTTGATGGGAACAAGGCAGCTAAGGCGCACTAAGGTTCGGGTTCCATCTTCCCAAGTAATGGTATAAGGGTCTGGGTTAAGTTCGGTGGTCAACTGGAACTTATCAATTGCTAGGGGGGATATGAAGTTAAACCTTATGTGTTCATCAATGGCAATCTTACACACCCTATCATCAATTTTCGTGTAAGTGTGGAAGTAATCAGACCCAAGAGTGATTCTATAGGTGGGAAGCCCATCCATGTAGTGATTATTGCACTCATCTATCTTTTGATACATGGACTTAATTAGATCATTGAGTTCTTGACCTCCAAGTATTGTATTGTGGCACCTTCAAGTTACCAGTTTCTCCAATGCAGATGGCTATCGTGAGCTTCAGCAAATCAATAGAATAGTGTTATGGGGTTTGTAGAGGGGTGCAGTTGGTTGGCAGCGGGTGATGTTGGAACCATAGAGGAGAAGGGTGAAGTCTTAACGAGAAGAGGAGAGATTGATAAACTCAGTCGATAAGGAGAACTCAACAGGGAAGAGGAGAGAATATAGGATAGAAGAGAAGAGAAGTAGAAGAGAAACCCTTAACTTAGCAAGCAAGGGGGAAGAGAAGGATAAGAGAGGAGCAAGCTCAACTCTCGGTACAAAAGAGGAGCAAGCTCCACTCTCGGCACAAACAAATCACGCAAACACAAGTTTTTTCTCAAATGATTTCAACCTAGTGTGCAAGTGAAAAATTACAAGACTTATAACCTAATCCTTCAACGTTCATATTGCTAGCAACGATTGGCATTCTATGGTTGATGTTTGATGCTGAAATGTGATTGGATAATGGCTGGAGTTGGCGTGGATAACACTCCTTTGCGGATGCTGAAAGGGTTTTGTGACCGTTGGTGAGGGGGCTGCTGGTAAGTGGGCTGATGTGTCTTTTGCTTCTTGGTTGATCTCCATGGTAAGTGCTTGAGCTACTGGTAAGTGGGCTGAATAGCTGGGGTAGATTTGAGCTTGCGGCCCAGCTTTATCATGGTTGACTTGAATGTGGTTGGATTTCCAAATGTAGATCTTGACTTTGACTTTATCTTGAAGATGCCTTTGCTAAGTTGGAGTTGAATGTTGCCTTTGTTGTGTTGACTATAAGCTGAGTTGCCATGCCGTTGCCAAAGGTTGAAGGGTGTAGGTGCTTGTAAGTGCAATTACAGGTGAATATTCCTAGGCTAGAACAACCTTATACATTCACTAAAAACAAAAACAAAGACTTTAAATAAAACCTAGGCTACACCCTAGCTACAACATAAAACATCTAGTGCAAAAACTTAAAAATAATGTTGCAACATACAATCCCAAAATATCAAAATGCAACAAGTTTCAAAATAACATCAAACATAATTAAATCCTTGGAGATGCTTGGAGATGTCCCTACATCAGTACCTTATCAAGCAACTTTTAGGGGTGGCCGATGATGAAGACGCACAAGGGCCCGTCCTCTGCAATCACGCGCACATGGACTCCTCGAGTCCTCTCCAATCTCCGTGCTGGGTGCTAGCCTCAGAAGATGAGATCCATGCCTCTAGGTGCTGCAATCACGCCAAGGCGAAGAAGGGGTGTTGGCGACAAGGAGTGGGTAGCACTGCCACTTTCCCAACCTTTGATGCCGAAAAGCTTTTATTTGTTGTCACCTCCTAGACCCTCACACCAAGGAGCAGAGGGGAGGCGATAACTAGAGACAAGAGAAGAGCCTAGTACAAAACATCTCCCAGGTGGGCCTTTCTATTTATAATAGCAGAGCCAAACACACACTAGAGATCTTTCCCATATTTGATAATGAGCATAGGCGCCTATTCACAATTAAGTGTCATGGGTTTGAATCCCCGCAGACGCAATTAATTATAAATTGCGCCCAAGCTTATTAATTATCTAAGAGAAAAATTCTCTTGCCAATTAATAATTTTATTTTATTCGTGTGACTAAAGTACCAAGCCCAAACTTGCACCTAGACCCTTGTTTGACTCATTTTGACAACACAGGTCAACAGAGGTCAAATGTGGTACACTAGAGTCAACTAGTGGTCAACAATGAACTAAAATAAAATATCATCTCCTCTATAAAAGTCTCAAAGCATCAATTCCCCAAAAAGATCCGAATCTCACAATGATTCGATCAGAGGCTATACGATCAGTATGAGAACTCAAGTGTCAAGGTGTGCGACCTAGTTGGTTCTTCAGACATTGGCAGTGATGACTAAATCATCACAAGCAATGAGTGGCACCTAGTAGTACATCATTGCTACCCAAGTCATCAGAATGGTGTCATCATCGACATCCCCTAAAACTGCGACAAAGTACAAGTGCAGCTTTGTCCTTTTGCCAACTGATGTCCAGATTGGGTAAGTGTGTCACACTTGTTAATCCCAATAATATGGCATGACTAAATCAGGTTCTCACCTGGGTATGGTGATGACTCTAAATTTCATAGTGTTTTTTCATACTTATTTAGTAGTCTTTTGAACCATAATCCCACTCTCTTGCATTGTTTTTACACCCTTTTACCAAATACTTCAGAATCTACACAATCTTTGGTTTTTGATCAATTTCAGGCAAAAAAGGCAACAATATACTGGTTTTCGAGCACTCCCAATGCATGAACGAGTTATAGGCATCAAGAGGAGTTTACACAATAAATTTCAAGCCAAAAAGGATCTTCTAGCAAAAATACGGCACTAGCGTATTTTTGAGAGAAATTGTCACGGCACCGTATTTCTCATCAAACTACGGTCAGAAATTTGAAGTGAAATACGGCACTACCATATGAAATTACACGCTGTCGTATTTTCCAGTGATTTAAACCAGAGAGTTTCGGCAAGAATACGGCACTGCCGTATGAAACTACATAGTGCCGTATTTTCCATCGATTTCAACCAGAGAGTTTCGGCACGAATACGACACTGCCATATGGAGGTACAAGGTACCGTATTCTATGACAAAGTTAAACAGAAAGTCTTAGCAAGAATACGACACTGCCATATATTTGAGAGAAATTATCACGGCACTGTATTTCCGCCCAGATCTTACAGAAGCATAATACGGCACTACCGTAATCCCGATGCGGTACCGTATTTTGTAACCCAGATTTTTGAATTTTCTGCCGCAGAATTAAGAACATGATTTCTCGGAACTTAGGGCACCAATTGCAGATCTGAAAAAATGGGAAGACTCAGGATAAGGAAGCGGAAGTTTACGAAGCGGAAGGAACAATTTTGATCAAGGATAGAGAGAGAATTTGAAGAAATTGCCGCCGCGTTAGGGTTCGTCGCCGTTCGCTGCACAGACCATCTCCAGCCATGATTTTTGAAAGGAAGCTTTGCCTGAGGAAGAAGAACATGCCACAGAAGTTTCAGAGTGAGAAGAGATAGATCGAAGGAGAAACAAAGCAAAAACACGCTCGCGACACTGTTCATCACGACTGTAAAGGCAAATTTCCGGTTGCAATTCTGTTGCAACCTTGTTTGGTAATTCTTACTCCTTCTTTACTATCTCTAATCATTCAAAAACTATGTTTCGCTACGAATCTTCCGTCATGCTAGCTTAATTTCCTCTTGGGAGATGGGGGTGTAATTCTCTTGATATTGCAATGACTAGATAACTTTTCTACATCAATATATCTTTGCTATGGTTATTTTGCTTAAGTGATTAGTGCCTTTAATCATTTTTAAGTATCATGCATTAACATGTTTTGGAGTTTTATTGTTACGACTCGCTTAGTAAGCAAACTATTTATTAACTTGGTGAGCTGATTTGCAACGTGACTCAATTTATTAAAATGCTTAAGCCGAAGTTAACAATAGTAAGCCCACTAACCCTTATATACCATATAATCTCTTCTCTCACTCTCAATGTGGGACTAAACTGAACTGCAATTTATTAAAATGCTTAAGCCCAAGTTAACAATAGTAAGCCCACTAAGCCTTATATACTATATAATCTCTTCTCTCACTCTCAATGTGGGACTAAACTAGGGTATTATATTTATGCTATGGACTAAGTAGATGATATCATAGAACTTGGAACCCTAGAATTTATAATAAGAACTCATCGCAAGAGATTGGTTGTGTTCTTGTCTTTAGGTTTTAGAAGTTAATTTCTTGTTATTGTTATGACTTGGAAATTATTATTGTTTCAGACATGAAAGCATGCTAGAGATAGATGTTAGATTGTTAGAAAACCTTAAGCAAAACCTGTGAAACTAAGGTGCGAGAGTGCTTAGTTTCACTTAAGATCATGGTATTGAGATGGAATGCACGAGAGTTATTCTTAATCTCTTTAACCAAAATTCACTTATACTTAGCATCGAATTAATCTTGCACGAGAGTGAGGATTGTTCTTTGTAAATTAATTGCACGATAGTGAGTTAGTTTGATTTTCAAGTGAATTATATCTTAACCATGACAAAAATAAATTGATGAATCTTCAATCATGACTAGTCATAAATACCAAGATGAAAGAACCCCTAGTCTCGATTCTCTCTTTCTGATTTTCTCCAATACTCATTCGATTGCTATTTTCACGATTCTTGATTTGATTAGCTAGTGAAAACTCAATTAATTAGTACTTAACAACAAGGTCTCTGTGGTTCGATATCATAATTATTACTTCGAGTATCCGTGCACTTGTGGAGAACAAAACGTTTTTGGCGCCGTTGGCGGGGACCTTGGTTTTGTTGATATTGATATAAGTGTTAGTATTGCTAAACTAAGTTTTTGTTTTTTTTACTATTTTCTGTGATAGATTCTGATTTTATTTTAAGCTCTACAATCTCTGAACTTTTCTGACTTTCTACTTGTTTATGTGTAGAAATCTTAGGTCAGGACCATTAGTTCCTTTTGATCCTGAAATTAATAGAACTCTTAGATTGCGCAGGAAGTTGAGATTTGCAGAAGGGAGAAAAGAAGAATCCATCATGGCAGAGAGGAGAACACTTAGAGACTATGCAGCCCCTAGTACACAGGGAATTCGTTCCAGCATTACCAGGCCTACTATAGATGCAAACAACTTTGAGATTAAACCAGCATTCTTGTCAATGATCCAACAGAATCAGTTTGGAGGATCTCCTTTGGAAGATCCAAACCAACATTTATCCCTTTTCCTTGAATTTTGTGACACCATAAAAATCAATGGTGTATCTGATGATGCTCTTAGACTAAGACTGTTTCCTTTTTCTCTCAGGGACAGAGCAAAGGCTTGGCTTCATTCACATCCAACTAGAACATTCACTACTTGGGAGCGGCTGTCAAATGCCTTCTTACAGAAGTATTTTCCTTCTAGTAAGATGGTTTAGTTGAGGAACCAAATTTTAAGCTTTGCTTAGAGAGATGGTGAATCATTTAGTGAAGAATGGTAGCGCTTTAATGAGTTACAATGGAAGTGCCCTCATCATGGATTATAAGATTGGGTGTTAATTCAAACTTTTTATAATGGTTTGCTCTACAACACACACTTAATTGTTGATGCTGCTGCAGCGGGTGCACTGATGAACAAGACTGTTGATGCTGCATATGCCTTGATTGAGGAGATGGCGCTAAATCACAACCAGTGGGCTTTAGAGAGAGGAGTGCTTTATTGGCCTTCTCATGGTAAGAACGATGGTGATGGTTAGCGTTCTCTTGCAGAAAAGGTAGATTCATTATGCAACCGTTTTGATTCTTTTCAATTGCAAACCGCTTCTGTTTCATCTGTCATTTGTGAAGTTTGTGGGAACCATGGGCACTATGCAGAGGAGTGAATGGTTATAGTGGATCAGGAGAGTGAGCAAGTCAATGCAGTAGGGGGTTACAATCAATCCAAAAATAATGACCCTTACTCTAATACCTACAATCCTGGTTGGAGGAACCATCCTAACCTATCTTGGAAGAGTAACAATCAAACTAGCAGGCAAAATGAGAATAGGGGGTATCATCAGAGACAGTCAAACTAGAGTCAACCCCAAAAATCTTGTTTAGAAAAGATGTTTGAGAAATTCATGGGTAAGCAAATGAGCAAAAATGATGAGATTTCAGAAACCCTTAAATAGATAAACTCTATGTTAGATGGTGTTGTTGCTCATAATAAGATGTTAGAAACTCAGATAGCACAACAGGCTAGCGCACCTTATAGACCCCCAGGGAAGTTACCTAGAAAACCTGAACCTAACCCTAGGGAACATTGTAATGCCATCATAATCAGGAGTAGAAAACAGTTGGAAGATCCAAGGGGACCATTAGAAGATGAAGATGTTGAGCCTGATGTTATACCTAGTGATGAACCAATTTTGTAACCACAACCCACACAAGTGTAGTCCCTTCCTAATTCTTCTCCTTCTAAAGCGGATGAGTCTTCACAGAAAGGTGACTTACCTTGTGAAGTTGAGGTACCTAGACCTAGTTCACCACTACCATATAGGACACCCATCCCTTTTCCCCAAAGGATTGTGCAAGCCAAGTTAGATAGGCAGTTTGGGAAGTTTTTGGAAGTGTTAAAAAAGTTATACATTAATATTCCATTTACTGATGCACTATCTCAAATGCCTACATATGCAAAGTTTTTAAAAGAGATTTTGTCCAATAAAAGAAAAATAGAGGACTATGGTACTGTGGCACTAACTGAGGAATGTAGTGCTCTTATTCAAAACAAGTTGCCACCGAAATTAAAGGATCCAGGTAGTTTCTCTATCCCTTGTTGAATTGGGAATGTTGCTTTCGATCGAGCCTTATGTGTCTTGGGAGCTAGTGTGAGTCTGATGCCTTTGTCTGTGTGTAGGAAACTGGATATGGGAGCTCCCAAGCCAACTTCAATTTCTTTGCAGCTCGCCGATCGATCAGTAAAATATCTAGTAGGTATTCTAGAGGATGTTCCTATCCAAGTTGGTAAGTATTTCATATATGCTGATTTTGTGGTGCTTGAAATGGAAGAGGATGCCAAAATTCCTATTATTCTAGGTAGACCGTTCTTAGCCACTGCTGGGGCCCTTATCGATGTATGGAATGGTAAACTTACTTTAAGGATTGGCAATGATAAGATTGGATTTGATTTAAATGATTAAGTGAAAAAACGTGCATATGCTAGTTCTTGCTGCACTATCCATGCTATTGATGACACAGTTTATGACATTAGTTGTTTATTTGATGATTCTTCTGTTGATGTTTCTATCACTGATTCTGGTTTTAATTCCCTGGAAAATTCTTGTGAAAAATTTGATAATTCTGATTTTAAGAAAAATTTTGATGATGAAAAACATGATATTTTAGATTGTGCTACTTTTGATGATGAAAGTGAAAAGATTCCTAAAGTTGAATTGAAAACTTTACCCGATAACCTTAGATATGAATTTCTTGGTCCTAACTCTACTTACCCTGTGATTGTGTATGCTCAATTAGATGCCAGGGAAACTGATCTGCTTTTGAAGGAGTTAAGAATTCATAGAAAGGTAATTGGGTATACCATTGAGGACTTGAGAGGAATTAATCCATCTTTTTGTATGCACAGGATTCACATGGAGGATGAGCACAAGCCACATGTAGATTTTCAGAGGAGACTCAATCCATCTATGAAGAAAGTGGTGAAGAATGGTGTATTGAAATTGCTTGATGCAGGTATTATCTACCCTATCTCAGATAGTAAGTGGGTAGGTCCTATACACTGTGTTCCTAAAAAGGGTGGTGTCACTGTAATGAAAAATATGGATAATGAGTTGATACCTGTTAGAACAGTCACTAGTTGGCGTATGTGTATTGATTATAGAAAATTAAATACTGCCACTATGAAAGATCATTTTCCCTTGCCTTTTATTGATCAAATGGTTGAGAGACTTGCTGAACACTCTTTCTTTTGTTTTCTTGATGGATATTCCAGATTTTTTCAGATCCCCATTCATCCTGATGATCAGGATAAGACCACCTTTACATGTCCATATGGTACTTTTGCTTATAGAAGAGTGCCCTTTGGTTTGTGCAATGCACCTGCTGCTTTTCAGAGGTGTATGATGGCGACTTTTTCTGAATTTATTGAAGATTTCATGGATGTTTTTATGGATGATTTTTCTGTCTATGGTTTCACTTTTGATGATTGCTTGGCTAATCTATCTCGAGTTTTATAGAGATGCGAAGAGACTAACCTTGTCTTGAATTGGGAAAAAGTGTCACTTTATGGTTAGACAGGGAATAGTTTTGGGTCGTCTTATTTCACAGAGAGGGATTGAACTGGACAAAGCCAAGATAGAAGTGATTGAAAAGTTGGCGCCACCCACCACTGTCAAAGAGATCAGGAGTTTTTTGGGACATGCAGGGTTTAACAGGAGATTCATCAGGGACTTCTCTAAACTTGCTAAACCCCTGACTGATTTACTTTGTAAAGATGCCAAATTCTGCTTTGATGAGAAATGTCTGTTTGCTTTTTAGGAACTCAAAAAGGCTTTGACATCAGCACCCATCATGCAACCACCTGACTGGGAGTTACCTTTTGAGCTTATGTGTGATGCCAGTGACTTTGCAGTGGGAGCAGTTCTAGGGCAAAGGAAGGAGTAGAAGCCTTATGTGATCTACTACGCTAGCAAAGCCTTTGATGAGACACAGAGGAACTACACTATCACCGAAAAAGAGTTGTTGGCTATAGTTTTTGCACTTGACAAATTCAGATCTTACTTGATAAATTCGAAAGTTGTAGTGTATACTGATCATGCTGCAGTTAAATATTTGATGCAGAAGAAGGACAATAAACCATGGTTATTGAGATGGATTTTGCTTCTGCAAGAATTTGACCTGGAAATCAAAGATAAGAAAGGAACTGAGAATTTAGTTGCAGACCACCTTTCAAGGATGATTGTAGAAGATGAAAAAGGTGATATTAATGATTCCTTTCCTGAGGAATAATTGATGAGAGTTGAACAAATTAAAGCTCCTTGGTATGCAGATATTATGAACTATCTTGTTGCTAATATATTTCCTATTGATTTAAGTTACCAAGGCAAGAAAAGATTTTTAGCATATGTTAAACACCATTTTTGGGATGAGCCTTATGTATTCAAAAGATGTGCAGATGGAATATTTAGGAGATGTATCCCCGAAGAAGAAATGAAAAACATATTATCACAGTGTCATGGATCATCATATGGAGAGCATGCTAGTACTGAGAAGACAGTTTTCAAAGTATAATAATCTGGATTTTATTGGCCCACATTATTTAAGGATGCAAAGAATTTTATAATGTCTTGTGATAATTGTCAAAGGATAGGGAACATCAATAGAAGGAATGAGAAGCCATTGTCCACAATACTTGAAGTTGAAATATTCGATGTTTGGGGTATTGACTTCATGGGACCTTTCCCATCATCTGGAGGTAATAAGTATATACTTGTGGCAGTAGATTATGTGTCCAAGTGGGTAGAAGTCATTGCTTCTCCTACTAATGATTCTAGGGTTGTGGTGAAATTGTTAAAAAGAGTTATCTTTCCACGCTTTGGAGTACCACGAGTTATAATTAGTGATGGAGGATCCCATTTTATTGAACACAAATTCTCAGCTTTACTTAGAAAATATGGGGTGAACCATAGAGTTTCAACACCTTACCATCCCCAAACAAGTGGACAAGTGGAGATATCTAACAGACAGATTAAAGGGATATTGGAAAAGACAGTGTCGAGAATAAAGAAGGACTAGGCTTTAAGCTTGATGATGCACTTTGGGCATACAGGACTACTTTTAAAACACCAATAGGTATGTCACCATTTCAATTAATTTATGGTAAATCATGTCACCTTCCTGTAGAACTTGAGCATAAAGGGTTTTGGGCAATTAGAGCATTGAACTTTGACTTAAAAAGTGCAAGTGAAAAGAGAAAATTACAGCTGAGTGAGCTTGAAGAGATTAGGCTTTCCGCTTATGAGAATGCAATGATTTATAAGGAAAGAACCAAGAGATGGCATGATCAACACATACTCTGAAAGGAATTTCAACTAGGTGACTTCGTTCTTTTGTTTAATTCTAGATTGAGACTTTTTCCTAGTAAACTTAAGTCTCGGTGGTTTGGGCCTTTTCAGGTGAAGAAGACTTATCCATACGGCGCCGTCGATATATGGAGTGAAGAGAAAGGAGAATTCAAAGTTAATGGATAGAGATTGAAACACTACTATCATGGAGAACAGATTGAAGAAGGGGAGAACTATCTACTTGATGAAATACAAGCAAATCCAAGTGTGAAAAGGTCAAGCTAATGACCATTAAATTAGCGCTTCTTGGGAGGCAACCCAAGCGATTTTTCTTCTTTTCTTTCTTCTTTTTCTTCTCTTTTGATTTTTATTCCCTTTGATTTTGGTTTGTTTTTGCTTCAATTTGCTTTATTTGGGGTTAATTATTCTTTTTCTCGTTTTTAGAAATTTTTATAAAATTTTAGCAAATTTTTGCATCTTCATTTACAAAATACGGCAGTACCGTATTTCTGATACAAATTCTCACGGTACCATATTTTTCACCGTTTCAGAATAGAAACTTTTTGTGATTTCACGGTAGTACCGTGGACGTTTGCATGGCACCGTATTTTTTGTTGTTTCTTTACAGAAGGTTTTTACCAGAATACGGCACCACCGGAGTTTTGAGCGATATTCTCACGGTACCATTTTTTTGGCCGTTTTTTAACAGAGAGTGTTTGTGATTTCACGGCGGTACCGTGAGCATTTGCACGGTGCCGTGTGTTTGGAAATATTTGAACAGAGAGTTTTTGCGTTATACGGCACCACCGTGAGAGAATACATAGTGCCATATTTATCGCATTTTCCTTCACAGAACCTGTAGCCATTATACGGCACTGCCGTATTCCTACGCGGTACCGTATTTGCATCCGACCCCACGTATTCACGTGCCGTATTTAGGGTTTGGCGCACTGTTCTTAGAACTTCTTCGCCCGATTTCGCACCGACCTTGCATTTTTCTTCAAGCTTTCACTTCCCTAACCTTCGTACGACTTCTCTCTACAACTTTCATCCGATTCCAAGCGAAGATCTTGACGATTTCAAGCTCGATCGAGCTCGTTTTCAAACGCGCTGAAGATTTTTTGCCGCGATTTCCCCCTCCCTCGATTCTCCCAGTCCGAGCGACGATTGGCTTGCTTCCAGGCTCAGAGATCTTCAAGGGAGGAAGGAGATCATACCCCAAGAGAATTTGAAGCTCGATCTTCTACCAGAAATCCAGATTCGAAGCGTGAAAACCAGCCCTGCTTCTAGCCGCGCACGACCTTTGGTAACATTTTTAGCTCTCGATTTTTCCTCAGTTGTGATTTATTTCTCTTGCACGATATCATGGCACCTCCCAAGAAAATGTTATCAAAGAAAAAAGGGAAAGCCCTCGCTGAATCTCCAATGCCACCACCGAATCTGTTCGGTATCATGTTTCAAGATGAGGAGCAAGAGCTAAGATACAACATGCTACTTGCTTGACGCATTGTAAAAACAAAATACAATGGTGTTAGTACTTTAGAGACCCTTGGATTGAAAGATGATGTGTTTTGGATGTATAACAGAATGGGTTTGAGAGAATTTTTTGAAATGAAGCCTGAAACATACTTACCTATTGTTCTAGAATTTCTTAGTAGCTTAGAGGTAAGTTGGGAGGAATACATGGATCACACAGCTAAAGGAGAGATCAGATTTAGGATGATGAATGAAGAGAGTGTTGGGGTATGCCCTTAAGGCTAATGTTTGAGGCCTCGGGATTGTATCAGTATCATGTATAAACTTCATGTTTATAAAGGCAATGGTTGTTATTCATGTTGTTGCATTATCTGCTGTCATATGTATACTTCTGAATAATGTCTCAATGCTGTTCAGCTTGGCTGACATGCAGTTAAGTCCTTAGTCGAGATATCTTGGTGAACATGAGACAGCCTTGATATGATTGAGACTAATATGTGTTCTAATCTTATAGGATGCTTCGAGCATGGAATAAGATGTAGACTCATAGGTACATTGGATGTACTGGACAGACCCTACTAGGATGTTCAATTGCTTGTCACAATGTGAATAATCCTTGTATGCAAACAAGTGGCATACTTCCTCTGACTTGAGATCACTTGTGTTTCTAAATGATGATTGTCATTGTTTTGAGGTAGTTCAATATCATTTGAAACATAATGGTTATAGACTATCTTGGATAATGATCATGAGTCAGGTTAGGATACTAGTGATAGATAAAGGATTGCCGTCTCCTAGTTTGGAGTGTGATGTTCTAAAGGGGCCCCCTGGATGAGATGATTGAGAAAGTGTATGGCCATACCCAGATGACTATGTTCATCTGATCTAATCATTCTCATCATATTGGAGTTACAAGCTTGACACGCTTGTCCAATAGGAACATCCAGTGGCAAAGGAAACATGTATGTCTAGTGAAGTGGATTCACACTTGTGCTATGGTTTGGGTGTAGTCTTGGAAGACTCTTTCCTTTATATCGGGAGACAGTGATGTGTTGCTAGATACCCCTCACTGATCGTGATAACGTAAGTTATCGTTACCGACATTTAAAGGAAACCCTTAGGGTCGCACAATTTGATGATATGGCTTACTTAAGTCAGATCGTGTGGACTGAATTGTTTTGGTTCAGTTTAAGGGATTTAAACTCTGATTGTAAGTGAGATCTGGTCTGATCATGTTTGATTGATTAGGGTTTGAGATCGGTAAGCTTCGATCGAGAGAATTGATGCTAGATTGGTCAGATCAGGAGCATCAAGAGATGAACGGTCAGATCTTGAATCTTAGGGTTTAAGGTGATCTGGACCAAGACTTGGCTTGATTTGGTCCTTGAACCAAATCCAACTTGAACCGGCTCATGTATGAGCGCATGGTTCAATTTAGAGGGATGAGCGTTCGGTTCACTTGGAGTGAACGCATAACGCATGTATTGAAGCATTTGCTATTTTTTGGAAATTCGGTTTTCCAAAGTGGAAAACGCCTCCACGTTCGAGTGCAACGCTTCTCTATTCTCGTCTCTCGCCCCTTGCTCTCAAAAAGACTCACTCTTGCGTGGTGAAGGTTGACGACAAGAGAGGATTCGGCCAAGAAAAGTATAGATCTCATCCCTTCCATACGATAAGGGCACTTGGAGAACCTTGCTAGCACAAGGAACACAAGGAGTAGTCATCATCCTCTTGTGTGCGTCACCTTTGGAGGAGAGCCCTTTCGCCATCTTCTTCCAGGACGCCATTCGAATCAATGGCTATGGTATGATCTTCTTCTTGATCTATTCAATCATTTGACAGTTGATCATATGGCATGTAAAAGATCTTTAAGAAACCCTTGCTTCCTTGCGAATTTTATATGTGCCTCCTATTAGGGTTTCGCCCCCCCTTAGATTTGGGGGGCTTTCAATTGGTATCAGAGCATTGGTTTATATATGTTCATATGATTGCTGAAGGTGATCCATGTATGCGTTTATGCATAGATCTAAGTTTTCTCATCATGCGAAACTACTAGTTGAATATATTTTATTGTGGCGCATGTGTGAGGTTAACTTATGTTGGCGCATGTTTGATGCTTACATAGTTGCGCATGTTGAATGTTGTAGTTTTTTCTTAAAAACTTAATCACTTGCGCGCCTCACTTAGATCTAAGCGCTTGTTATAAACCCTTAGACGGGTTAGTAGGGTTGAAGTCATCACCTAGTTAAGATCCAAACAGTCTGATCAGACCATCTGACAGCCTAGATGGGTCGACCAGATGGCATCTGTGCGCAAGCACAAGGTGGCTATAGGTCGACTGCAGACAGGCGTGTAGCGATGTCTGGTTGAGACAACCAGTGAACGCGTATGAGTTAGGCCCGGGGTCACACCCGCTTGCCAGAACTCATGAGGGTTGTTCAGCCCAGCGCATGCATGGTTGACCATTAGGTCGACTCAAGTCAGTTAGGACTTGGTGCATGCAAGGGCAGTGGATAAGACTAGGTCTGATGAGTGGATCCCTAGTAATGGACCGTTGTAAGGTAGTAAGGCACATAAGAAAATTAAAACTGATGCCAATGGGTTTTCGAAAATTTTATTTTCTTATTTGGATCACATGTTGGTTGGATGTCATGATGCTTGTTTATTTAATCTTATGTGGGCTGCCTATTTAATGTGTGTTGTGCTGGGGCCTGCGTGCCTGGAATTAAAATTGTAAATTAATTTTTTATTGTGATCTGCGCATCACATGTTATTTAATTTATAAAGTGTAATTGACCTGCGAGTCAATCTTGTCTAGATAGATTAAATTGTAATTTAATCAAACAAGAGCACAGAGCACACTTGGCAGAGGCGCATGCAGCAGAGGCTTCACTAGTGGGAGGTCCAGGGTTCGACTCTGGGACAGGCGCATTTACCTGGTGGGCGCATCTGAGCTGCTGAGGGCACTTGGGCCCTGGGTTGGGCCAGATGAGAAGACAAAAGACCCATGAAGAGCTCAAGTGAAGACTTAAGTTAAATTAAGGTCTTACTTAGGTTTAATGGGCTTTTACCACATAAGATCAGCATGCTTTCTACTTATTGTTTATATAATTAGAACTGCATGATTTAATCTTCTGCTATCGCCATAGGTTATGCATGATAGTTAAGAAGATAAAAGACCGTTAAAATCCAACGCTAAAATATCAAGCACGTAAGCCTTCTGACGCGAAACCTCACTGTTCTGACTATCATTGGGGCCGTGTTGTACCCACTCAGTGGGCACGCCCATCTATCTTCAGACGGTGTGTGATTACACCTGCGTGTTACAGAGAAGGGATTTATCGCTTCTCGTTGCTCAGCATAGCACGTGGTGGTCCAGGGAGTAGGTCAGGTCAGCTTGACCATGTAGGCTACATACTGAGCATATGTGAGCTATATGGAGGCAGCCATCTGTGGGATCAGAGACTGTGTTGTACCAACTCAGTTGGCACAATCTGCTGGATTGCCCAGATGAAGGGCAATCGCACGGGTTGGCGATTGGCAGGCATTGCCTACCAGAAATTAGTGCTTGTACTCTCTGTGCATCTTATCTCGCCTGAGCGGGACGCGGAGACCAAGTATGAAATCTGGATCCCATCTCACTAAAAGAGCATTACTCTTTCGGACTGTTTAATGGATTTTTCAGTCAGATAAAATAGTGAGAAAAGAATCTTTCTTAAGTCCTGGATTGATTCTAAACATTGATACTGACCTTGCTGTTCTTGCAATGTTGTAGATTACTGCAGCAACGAACACCACGAATTTCAATGTGCGATCCCTACTGGAAAGGGAGAAGTTTGCTGGGCCAAACTTCTCAGACTGGTACGGACACCTTAAGATTGTTCTTAAGGCAGAGAGGAAACTGTATGTCCTCGAGACGGCTATACCGCCTCAACCCGCTGCGAACGCCGCAAGGGCGGTTCGGGAAGCCTTTGAAAAGCATGTCAATGATAGCATTGATGTCGCTTGCCTGATGCTTGCGTCTATGACGCCAGAGCTGCAGCGTCAGCATGAGGATCTTTCTGCTATACAGATTATGGCAAACCTCAAAATGCTGTATGCTGCACAGGCTAGGACTGAACGCTACAATTTGACTAAGCTTTTCTTTTAGAGCAAACTGACTGAAGGGAGTCCAGTGGGAGCTCACGTACTCAAGATGATTGGGTACAAAGAGGCTCTAGAGAAACTGGGACATACCATCAATCAGGAGCTTGCTGTAGACATCATTCTTCAGTCTCTCCCGGCCTCTTTCGATCCGTTCATTATTAATTTTAATATGAACAAGATCGACTGTACCCCGGCAGAGTTACTGAACATGCTCTTGACTACAGAGTTGACTCTAAAGGGAAAGCCTTCAACCTCTGTCTTGATGGTTCCTTCCAGGAACAAGAAGAAGGGGAAGAAGGGCAAAGCCCCTACCAAGAGTTACAACAAGGCTCTGAAACAAAAGGTTAAGCGGTCGAAGGAATACAGATGTTTCCATTGTGGCCAGCTAGGTCAGTGGAAAAAGGACTGTAAAGCGCTCCAAGGAGACAAGAAGGGAAGCATCGCTTCTGGCTCAGGTATTTTTGTGACTGAGGTCATGTTTTCTTCTTCTATTTCATGGGTGTTGGACACTGCATGTGGAGTTCACATTTGTTCAAATGTACAGGAACTCAAGAGAAGAAGACAGGTGGGACAGCATGAGGTGGACCTACGAGTTGGAAACGGGGCACGGGTTGTTGCTGTTGCTGTAGGAGAATATCACATCTCATTACCATCTGGACTTGTATTAGAACTGAACAATTGTTACTTTGTACCTAGCATAACGAAAAATATTATCTCTATTCCTGCTCTTGTCAGGAAAGGGTTTTCCTTTGAATGCAATATTTCAAAGTGTGTTATTTCTTTAGATAATATTGTTTATGCTACTGGATCAATTAACAATGGATTATTCATGTTGGACATGGAATGTTCTATACAAAATATTGATAATAAGAAAGCCAAGTATGCTGATAATAGCACCTTGCTATGGCATAGTCATTTAGGCCATATTAACAAGAAACTCATTAAGCGGTTGCATGACCATGGACTGCTGGGATCATTCTCCTATGAGGAGATTGATACATGCAAAGCTTGTTTAATGGGTAAAATGACGAAGGCTCCTTTTCCTAAAAAAAAAGGTCAAAGGGCTTCAGGTTTACTTGACCTTATACACAGTGATGTGTGTGGGCCATTTAGTAAACATGCCAGAGGTGGCTATTCATACTTCATTACCTTTACTGATGATTTCAGTAGATACGGGTATGTCTATCTAATGAGACATAAGAGTGAATCTTTTGACAAGTTCAAATAGTTCAAAAATGAAGTGCAAAATCAGCTAGGCCGAAATATCAAGGCACTTCGCTCAGATCGAGGTGGAGAATACCTAAGTTGAGAGTTTACTGACTATCTGAAGGAGTATGGGATTGTCTCACAGCTTACTCCGCCAGGAACACCGCAATGGAATGGTGTGTCCGAGAGGAGGAACAGAACCTTATTGGATATGGTTCGTTCAATGATGAGTTAGGCTACTCTACCTTACTCCTTTTGGGGATTTGCACTAGAAACAGCTGCAAAGGTACTAAACCGAGTGCCATCCAAGGCAGTTTCAAAGACTCCATATGAGTTATGGTATGGGAAACAGCCGAGCTTGACATTTATTAAGATCTGGGGTTGCGAGGCTTATGTCAAAAAGCTCGCCTCTGGGAAACTAGAGAGCAGATCTGAGAAATGTATCTTTGTCGGTTACCCTAAGGAAACTAAGGGTTATTATTTCTACGATCCCAAAGAGAACAAGGTATTTGTTGCTCGGACGGCTATTTTTCTTGAGAAGGAATTTCTTCTGCAAGAGGCCAGTGGGAGAGAAATAAAGCTGGATGAGAATCTAGAGGAAGGACAAAGTAGTCAAGCACAGTTGGATGAGCATGAGCCAGTAGAACAGGTTATTGAACAACCTGAGGCTCAGATATCACGGGAACCACGAAGATCGGGAAGGATCTGTCGACAGCCTGAGCGCTATGACGGAGTCTACATCATTGATCATGATGAACCCCTCACTTATGCGGATGCGGTCAGTGGACCGGAATCAGCGAGATGGCTTGAAGCTATGCGAGCCGAGATGGACTCCATGTCAGATAACCAAGTCTGGGATTTGGTTGATCCGCCTCCGGGAGTAATCCCTATAGGCTGTAAATGGATCTTCAAGAAGAAGATAGACATGGATGGTAACGTGGTTACCTATAATGGCAGGCTAGTTGCGAAAGGTTTCAAACAAATCTACGGGATAGATTATGATGAAACTTTCTCTCCTGTAGCCATGTTCAAGTCTATTCGGATTATTCTTGCGATAGCAGCATATTACGATTATGAGATCTGGCAGATGGATGTGAAGACCGCTTTCCTTAATGGAAATCTGGATGAGGATGTGTATATGACACAACCTGAAGGTTTCACTAATCCATCAGATCGTCATAAAATATGCAAGTTAAAGAAGTCCATTTATGGACTTAAGCAAGCATCTAGAAGCTGGAATATTCGTTTTGATGAATCAATCTATGAATTTGGTTTCATCAAGAATGAAGATGACCCGTGTGTATATAAGAGGTTTAGTGGGAGCGTAATTACATTCCTAGTCCTCTACGTCGATGATATCTTAATCATTGGAAACGATATTCCTGAACTACATGCGGTTAAGGCATGGTTAAGAAAATGTTTCCAGATGAAAGATCTAGGAGAAGCAGCCTATGTATTAGGTGTGAAGATCTACAGAGATAGATCTAAGAGGCTTCTCGGGCTGTGCCAGAGTACTTACATCGATAAAGTCCTGGAGAGATTCCATTTAGAGAATTCTAAAAGAGGATATCTTCTAGTCAGACATGGTCTGAATCTTTCGAAGAGTCAGTGTCCACAAACACAGACTGAGAAAGATGAAATGGACAATACGCCTTATGCTTCAGCTATTGGGTCCATTATGTATGCGATGTTGTGTACTCGCCCAGACGTCGCTTACAGGTTAAGCGTGACCAGTCGATTCCAAAGTAATCCAGGTCAGGCGCACTGGATTGCAGTCAAGAACATTTTGAAATATCTTCGGAGGACCAAAGATATGTTCTTGGTGTATGGTGGTCAGGAAGAACTCAGTATTGAAGGATATACTGACGCTTCGTTCCAATCTGACTAGGATGATTTTCGATCGCAATCAGGCTATGTTTTTAGCTTGAATGGAGGAGCAGTGGTGTGGAAAAGTTTCAAACAATCTATTGTTGCTGATTCTACAACAGAAGCCGAGTATGTTGCAGCCTCAGAAGCATCTAAGGAGGCAGTGTGGATTCGTAAGTTCGTTCAGGAACTTGGTGTTGTTCCTTCGAGTGCAGATCCTTTGGTTATCTTTTGTGATAACACTGGAGCAATCGCACAAGCAAAGGAACCACGGTCGCACCAGAAGTCCAAGCACATACAGAGACAGTTTCACTCGATCCGGGAGATCATTGATCGAGGCGAGATCAAAATCTGCAAGGTTCATACAGATGACAATCTAGCTGACCCGCTTACAAAGCCTCTGGCGTAGCAGAAGCATGAGAAGCACTGTAATAATATGGGTTTGAGATATCTCAACCATTAGATTAAGTGCAAGTGGGAGATTGTTGGGGTATGCCCTTAAGGCTAATGTTTGAGGCCTCGGGATTGTATCAGTATCATGTATAAACTTCATGTTTATAAAGGCAATGGTTGTTATTCATGTTGTTGCATTATCTGCTGTCATATGTATACTTCTGAATAATGTCTCAATGCTGTTCAGCTTGGCTGACATGCAGTTAAGTCCTTAGTCGAGATATCTTGGTGAACATGAGACAGCCTTGATATGATTGAGACTAATATGTGTTCTAATCTTATAGGATGCTTCGAGCATGGAATAAGATGTAGACTCATAGGTACATTGGATGTACTGGACAGACCCTACTAGGATGTTCAATTGCTTGTCACAATGTGAATAATCCTTGTATGCAAACAAGTGGCATACTTCCTCTGACTTGAGATCACTTGTGTTTCTAAATGATGATTGTCATTGTTTTGAGGTAGTTCAATATCATTTGAAACATAATGGTTATAGACTATCTTGGATAATGATCATGAGTCAGGTTAGGACACTAGTGATAGGTAAAGGATTGCCGTCTCCTAGTTTGGAGTGTGATGTTCTAAAGGGGCCCCCTGGATGAGATGATTGAGAAAGTGTATGGCCATACCCAGATGACTATGTTCATCTGATCTAATCATTCTCATCATATTGGAGTTACAAGCTTGACACGCTTGTCCAATAAGAACATCCAGTGGCAAAGGAAACATGTATGTCTAGTGAAGTGGATTCACACTTGTGCTATGGTTTGGGTGTAGTCTTGGAAGACACTTTCCTTTATATCGGGAGACAGTGATGTGTTGCTAGATACCCCTCACTGATCATGATAATGTAAGTTATCGTTACCGACATTTAAAGGAAACCCTTAGGGTCGCACAATTTGATGATATGGCTTACTTAAGTCAGATCGTGTGGACTGAATTGTTTTGGTTCAGTTTAAGGGATTTAAACTCTGATTGTAAGTGAGATCTGGTCTGATCATGTTTGATTGATTAGGGCTTGAGATCGGTAAGCTTCGATCGAGAGAATTGATGCTAGATTGGTCAGATCAGGAGCATCAAGAGATGAACGGTCAGATCTTGAATCTTAGGGTTTAAGGTGATCTGGACCAAGACTTGGCTTGATTTGGTCCTTGAACCAAATCCAACTTGAACCGGCTCATGTATGAGCGCATGGTTCAATTTAGAGGGATGAGCGTTCGGTTCACTTGGAGTGAACGCATAACGCATGTATTGAAGCATTTGCTATTTTTTGGAAATTCGGTTTTCCAAAGTGGAAAATGCCTCCACATTCGAGTGCAACGCTTCTCTATTCTCGTCTCTCGCCCCTTGCTCTCAAAAAGACTCACTCTTGCGTGGTGAAGGTTGACGACAAGAGAGGATTCGGCCAAGAAAAGTATAGATCTCATCCCTTCCATACGATAAGGGCACTTGGAGAACCTTGCTAGCACAAGGAACACAAGGAGTAGTCATCATCCTCTTGTGTGCGTCACCTTTGGAGGAGAGCCCTTTCGCCATCTTCTTCCAAGACGCCATTCGAATCAATGGCTATGGTATGATCTTCTTCTTGATCTATTCAATCATTTGACAGTTGATCATATGGCATGTAAAAGATCTTTAAGAAACCCTTGCTTCCTTGCGAATTTTATATGCGCCTCCTATTAGGGTTTCACCCCCCCTTAGATTTGGGGGGCTTTCAGAGAGGAGACTCTCTTTCAAGGAAATTCGGCGTGTATTTCACTTCCCATGGAAGGGACGCACAGAGCCACCCATTGGATTCATGGAGCATATTTTTTGGAACCAAATATCATCAGACAGCAGATTTTCAGCATCAACAGCAAGAGCCTCAAGAATATCAAACCTCTGCATCAGATATGCCCACCGCGTTCTCGCACACACTATATTCAAGCGAGAGAACATCGATGGTATTGTCACTCATGCTGAGTTATTCCTGCTTTGGAGTATGATTCATAGTTACACAGTAGATATAGCTTTCTTTTTCATGAGACACCTGGGTAAAGTGTCAAGGGCCAAGAAGGGAGCTATAGTGATAGGAGGTTTTCTTACTCCTATAGCACTACAACTAGGGATTGCGGCCTATGGGATCGAGGTTGCTAGAGGAAATTCAAGGATAGATATTGAGTCATGCATGGCAATGAAGATGATTCAGCGTGATGGAGATACATATTGTTTGATCCTACAGCCTGGGCTTCCCATGTTGCCATTGCCTAACCCCGAACGGACCTCAGTGCAGAACCTTGAAAATTGAAAGTTGTCGCCAAGCTGTATACCTTATGCTACTCCTGCACCGGAGACATCATTGCCACCACCACCTCCTACTTGGGGTGATGACCGACTTGGTATAAGTATTCACTCCTCTCCACCTAGAGTCACTGAGCCATCGCCACAGGGAGCCACCGGATTGTCCTCACATCACACAGCCCTAGATCAGAGAGATTGGCAGAGTTACCGAGACCCAGGGTTTCAGACTATCACTGCACAGTTGTATAGGCAAGAGCAGCGTATGGAGAGGGTGATGGGAGGCATAAGAGGAATACATGAGCAGATAAGTCACATTCACATGGATATCGAGGCGTTGGGAAACTATATAGAGGACATGGGGAATTTCCTCTATGATTGTTTTAACTACGAAGATCCCAGGAGAGGTGGTATCTATGGTGATGCAGGTGAGGGAGCTTCTCATGATCCCATGGCTGCTACCCCAGCTGAAGAAGATGAGGAAGAGACGCATTCAGATGAGTAGGATTTTGTGAGTATCTCATTCCTATTCTCGTGCTTATTTGAGCTCACTAATTCATGTTGATCTTAAACTCGTGTAGGGAAGGATGACTTTACAAAACTTCTTGCCTCCTACTGCTACGGATTCTTGCTTCTTAATCGCTGTTGTTATTTGATTTCGATTTGGTTGTACCGACATTTTTGGATGATCTGCTATACTCTCTATTCGATATGGTTGTAGTTGATATTTGATATCTGATATTCTGGATTGATGCTATGGGTTGGATGTGTCATGAGATTTGTTGATGATTTTTATTGATACACCTATGTGATTTGCTTATATAAGAAAATACTACCGTTATCATGCCAAAGTTTTTCTTTATGGTTTACATATTCAAAACAAAGATTAGGATTAGACCTATTATGATGAATTTATTTCTCTAATACATATCCACCTATTGAAATTCTTAATTGATTGATAAAGGGTGTTTTGGATGAACATCTTATCTGATAAGTTTGATCTTAGAGGGAAGTTATTTCTTTGAATAAAATCAACATATGAGTGTAATTTTTGAATTGATATTATTAGATTAATTCAGTTGATATTTATGCTATTTACTATTTGTTGAGAAGAAAGGTTCCTTGATCCAAATAAAGTGAGAACTCCCCTACTTGGCACTGTGGGAAAGCACAGTGGTACCGAAGGACATGGGTTGAAGTAATAAATAGAAAAAGTATGTATCTATGTGGGTACATACCATGAGAGACATCGGTTCACATAAACTCCGCTATCCTTGGTAAATTATTTCCAATTAGAGGATAAGAGTTCTATTACATTGATTATGTGATCAATGCACTCTAACTTCGTCACCAGAAAAAAGGTGATAATCGAATTAGAGAATGTGAAAAAAAAAGAGAGAGAATTCATGATTATGAGGGGAAAAAGATCTTGGAAACCCAATCTTTACAAAAGTTGATAGTTATGAATTTTAAACTCGATGAAATCTTGAGATTGATATTCTGCTTATTATGCAAGTTGTGAAGTTTTATTTAACTAAGTAATGAAACTTGAAGATAAAAAATCAAAGGGTGATATGTCTATTCGAAATTCCATAAAGCTATTGATGAAAGTTTTCATTGGTGATTGTGTTTTAGAAATTTATTCGTCATGAGAAAGTTTTCTCCTTTGATCAATTTCTTGATTTTTGCTTGAGGACAATCAAGGTTTGAGCCTTATGTGTTTGATGACTCTAAATTTCATAGTGTTTTTTCATACTTATTTAGTAGTCTTTTGAACCATAATCTCACTCTCTTTCATTGTTTTTACACCTTCTTACCAAATACTTCAGAATTTACACAATCTTTGGTTTTTAATCAATTTCAGGCAAAAAGGCATCTATATCACTGGGTTTCGAGCAATCCCAATGCATGAACGAGTTCTAGACATCAAGAGGAGTTTACACAACAAATTTCAAGCCAAAAAGGATCTTCCAGTGCCGTATTTTTGAGAGAAATTGTCACGGTACCATATTTCTCATCAGACTACGGTCATAAATTTGAGGTGAAATACGGCACTGCCGTATGAAATTACACGCTGCCATATTTTTCAGTGATTTAAACCAGAGAGTTTCAGCAAGAATACAGCACTGCCGTATGAAACTACACAGTGCCATATTTTCCAGCGATTTCAACCAGAGAGTTTCGGCACGAATACGGCACTGCCATATGAAGGTACATGGTACCATATTCTGTGATAAAGTTAAATAGAAAGTCTTAGCAAGAATACGACACTGCCGTATATTTGAGAGAAATTGTCACGGCACCATATTTCCTGCCCAGATCTTATAGATGCATAATACGGCACTACCGTAATTCCGATACGGTACCATATTTTGAAACCCAGATTTCTGAATTTTCTGCTGCAGAATTAAAAACACAATTTCTCAGAACTTAGGGCACCAATTGCATATCCAGAAAAAAGGGAACAATCAGGATAAGGAAGCGAAAGTTTACGAAGCGGAAGGAACAATTTTGATCAGGGATAGAGAGAGAATTTGAAGAAATCGCCACCGCATTAGGGTTCATCGCCGTTCGCTACACAAACCATCTCCGGCCACAATTTTTGAAAGGAAGCTTCACCTGAGGAAGAAGAACACGCCACAGAAGTTTCAGAGTGATAAGAGACCGATCAAAGGAGAAACAAAGCAAAAACACGCTCACGACATTGTTCATCGCGACTGTAAAGGCAAATTTTGGGTTGCAATTCTGTTGCAACCTTGTTTTGTAATTCTTACTCCTTCTTTACTGTCTCTAATCATTCAAAAACTATGTTTCACTGTGAATCTTCCGTCATGCTAGCTTAATTTCCTCTTGGGACTTGGGGGTGTAATTCTCTTGATATTGCAATGATTAGATAACTTTTCTACATCAATATATCTTTGCTATAGTTATTTTGCTTAAGTGATTAGTGCCTTTAATCGTTTTTAAGTATCATGCTTTAACATGTTTTGGAGTTTTATGCTATGGACTGAGAAGATGATATCATACAACTTGAAACCCTAGAATTTATAATAAGAACTCATCGCAAGAGATTGGTTGTGTTCTTGTCTTTAGGATTTAGAAGTTAATTTGTTGTTAATGTTATGACTTGGAAAGTATTATTGTTTCAGACATGAAACCATGCTACAGATAGATGTTAGATTGTTAGAAAACCTTGAGCAAAACCTGTGAAACTAAGGTGCGAGAGTGCTTAGTTTCATTTTAGTTCATGGTATTGAGATGGATTGCACAAGAGTGATTCTTAATCTCTTTAACCAAAATTCACTTATACTTAGCAGACAAGGTACCTTAGCAGATATGGGACAGCTTTGGTACATGTAAGACTGGTGTATGGGCTGGTTAGGTGCGGGGCATAGTAACGCAGACATACAGGTGCATTGGATGCACTGGAGTGATCCACCGTGAGGATTGACTTGTCTAGTCAACAAGTCAATCTCACATGCAAGAGGTTTGCATTGAGTCTTAGACTTGAGGTATTCATGTCTAGATTTGATGATGGGTGTGCTTTAATACAGTCTTACGTCTCTCCGTAATTGGGAGATCAAAACGACTGTCATTGGGCATGCAAGAGGTTTGCATTGATCCTTAGACATGGATGACCAATAGTAGGATTTGCCCCTTCCTTATTGGAAGCATGATATCCACTCGGGGCGCCCCACCTTATTGGTGCATGACAGGAGAGTGTGGCCACAATTGTTGAGTCATGACCAATGCATTGGATAATAAACTTGAGACTAATCCAATGGCAGGATATCAGCTTAGGCAAAGGGATCTATAATGCAATGGGAATCCTCGTTGCTTGTTAGGAGTTGTTGCCATAATGACTTAAGTCCTATGACATGGGTAGTAGTGATGTGTTGCTAGATACCCTCACTACTTATGATGTTTACATCATTGCCATCGTCATATGGATCCTATGGGGTCACACGCAATAGACTCTTGACGTTGCTTTAATCAAAAGCCTTAGGATCAAGTTATTGGATAACTTGGATCAATTTGGAAGATTTCATCAGCGCCAATGGGCCTGATGAGTTGGAAGAAAGTTATTGGAGCCAAACTTCATTTTTGGTAGGTTGACCCGAAATTGACCTAGATTGGTCACATTTGGATTAGGGTTGCATTGGATTAGATCCAATGGCTTAATCAACCCACGCCATAAAGTTTGGGCTAGCTCATTATCCAATGAGGCCCAATAATTAGTTGTCATGAAGAGGAATTGGCTTAAAAGGGTATAATGGGGAGAAATCTCACCCCATTGGCGCCTAGGGGCATAATGGGGTGAGGGAGGCGCCTTTGCTTCATTATGGAAGTAAAGGGCGCCTAGCCCTTCTTCCTTGGATGGAATACTTGCTTCTAAGGCAAGTCTTGGGGCTGATATGGCTTGAGAACTTTTATGGGAAGTTCCTAGGCGCATATGGACATAGGGAAGAGGTATATGGTAATGTCTTGGAGACTTACCTTACTTCAAACCCTAGTTTCTCCCAAGACACCACTCTAGCCAAAATTCCTCATGCATGTTGCGCCTAGCCACTTATCCTTTGATGGTAAGAATGCATTTAAGGCATGTCTTGGGCTGATATAGTGCTTGGACAAATATGGATAGGTTGAATGAGGTTTATGGCAAAGTCTTGGAGACTTTCCTTACCTCAAGACTCCTTCATCCTAGCCATACACTTGGCATAATCCTAGCCCTTGCCCAAACCGCCTCTAGTCCTATTTAATAGGACCCATTCTCGCCCTCTCTAGTTGATGAACACATGGAGACGTGAACACAAATAGAGGGGTGAAAGCAAGGGCAAAGGGTGACAACATCAAAGTGGGGCAACCCTTCTTCCAACAAGTGACCGCAAGTCTTCTCCTTCCTCTCCTCTTGGCGTGATTTGGAGAAGGACTTAGTGGCACAATTTCCCTTTAATCTTCCTCAAGACCGAAACTCATCTTCTCCCTCTTGTCTTGGAGTAAAGAGGATAAGGAGTTGGCGCATGAACCTTGGAGGTGGCGCAAGAAGAGTGAAGGAACCCTAAGGATCGATTCTCTTCCCAAGGCTAGCACCGAGCGTGGAGGGGAGCAACGATCAAGGAGTCGACGTGTGGATACTTGTAGAGGGCGAACACTTGGGCGCCTTCAACATGGCTTCGACATCTAGACAAGCAAAAGAGGTACATCTCTAACACATCCTTGTGTCTTCTCTCTCGCATGGATCCTTGGGAAAGGAATGTGTTTCGGGTGTAATGCTTCTTCCGCTGCGTCCTGGGACTGCAAAATTTTAAATTACACCCGGCATTCCCTAACAGTGGTATCAGAGCTACTTGCGAGAAACACAAGGTGTACGTTTGCTTGTGTGAAAAATTTTTGGAAAATTTTTCGTTCATCCATGCGCGTTTATACTAGAAGGCGCTTTCATCCAAACTTCTTTCGTCAATTTTTATGGCCAAAAATTGGATTGTGTTTATGATGGATTTAAGACCAAAGGCGCATGTAGTTTTGTCAAGTAGGACGGGCGTTGTGTCTTCGGACTGGCCAGGTCTCTTGATCTGACAAAATTGCCAACCGATAGGGTCCATGAAATCATCATGAAACTTGATCCCAATTTTAGCATAAATTTGATTAAGAGAGTGCTTTGGATGGAGTTGGCGCATAAGGGGATAAAATTTGATTATTACGGTTTTTTCAAATTTTATATATGCGCCACTTGTCTCTTCCATGGGTTGATATGGTCATAGCGAGTGCCCTCCTGTGTTGTGATGTGGAAGCATGTTTCCAGCTGTGATGAATGCTTGTAAAATCTTTCTACCACCTGCGTGTGGTTCTCCCCCTTCTTGATGTAAAATTTTCATCTTTCCTTCGAATAGATGTAGAATTGTTTACATGAGATAGGTTAAGGTTCATCAAAGACAACAAGGTGTCTTCTTCAACCGATATCAGAGTGGCGCCAGCTTTGGAAGCTTGGTGATGGACTTGCGGCTGAGGGAAGGACACTTGCTTTCGGCTTCTGGCATGGGCTGATTTGCTTCAGGGACTCGCAACCCTTGGATGCACAATAACATGTCACATGGCTCGTGACAAGTTATGTGTATGAAAAGGGCTATGACCATATCGACCAAAATAGCATGCCTGCGATGGTTTATTATTTTGTCCATAGCATGCCTGTGATGTTTTTCCTTTGCTGCCATAACCATAGGAAAACTGCATGCTAGAAAAGAATAAAACAAACATGCAAAAACTCTCAATACAATATCAAGTCGATAGCCTTCTAATGCATAGCCCTCATCAAACTATCGATCGGTGGTGTTGTGAACTGTTTTCCACCCTCGTGGGACACACCCACTTATCTTTAGAAGGTGTGTGGTGACAATGATTTCCCCAGTCCAGTTTTAACCTGGGCGTGCCTTCGCAAGGAAATTTGTTGGCCCTGGGCATAACGGTTAGGACCAGATTTGACTAGTTTTTCATATGTCATTGACATGATGAATTACTAGAGACAGCTGTTGAGAGGATAGGGTTTTGTGTTGTATCCAGCCCTCGCTGGACACAAGGCGCCTAGTCTGTCTCAACTAAGAGGAATTGTGCATGGCACAATTGGCTGGCATGCCTACCTAAGGAAGCATGAGACTCTCTGTGCATCTCAACTGTTGGTGTATATGCCCTGCAGACCAATAAATGGACATGGTCAGGCATTGTTTGAAAGTACTTTGATAGAATTATTAAAGGCATAGTCGTTATTATGCAGACTTCTCTATCTGCGATGATGTATTGAGTTGCATATATAATGTCCCAGGAGTTTGGATTGGATCCATTCTCACAAGCTATCCCCAATCAAGGTACCTTAGCAGATATGGGACAGCTTTGGTACATGTGAGACTGGTGTATGGGCTGGTTAAGTGCGGGGCACAATAACGCAGACATACAGGTGCATTGGATGCACTGGAGTGATCCACCGTGAGGATTAATTTGTCTAGTCAACAAGTCAATCTCACATGCAAGAGGTTTTGCATTGATCCTTAGACTTGAGGTATTCATGTCTAGATTTGATGATGGGTATGCTTTTATACAGTCTTACGTCTCTCCGTAATTGGGAGATCAAAACGACTGTCATTGGGTATATCATAAATCATGAAGAGGCATGGATGACTAATAGTAGGATTTGCCCCTTCCATATTGGAAGCATGATATCCACCTCGGGGCGCCCCACCTTATTGGTGCATGACAGGAAAGTGTAGGCCACACTTGTTGAGTCATGACCAGTGCGTTGGATAATAAACTTAAGACTAATCCAATGACAGGATATCAGTTCAGGCAAAGGGATCTATAATGCAATGGGAATCCTCGTTGCTTGTTAGGAGTTGTTGCCACAATGACTTTAGTCCTATGACATGGGTAGTAGTGATGTGTTGCTAGATACCCCTCACTACTTATGATGTTTACATCATTGCCATCGTCATATGGATCCTACGGGGTCACACGCAATAAGACTTTTGACGTTGCTTTTATCAAGAAACCTTTGGATCAAGTTATTGGATAACTTGGATCCATTTGGAAGATTTCATCAGCGCCAATGGGCCTGATGAGTTGGAAGAAAGTTATTGGAGCCAAACTTCATTTTTGGCAGGTTGACCCGAAATTGACCCAGATTGGTCACATTCACATTAGGGTTGCATTGGATTGGATCCAATGGCTTAATCAACCCATGCCATGAAGTTTGGGCTAGCTCATTATCCAATGAGGCCCAATAATTAGTTGTCATGAAGAAGTATAAGCAAATAAGGGTATAATGGGGAAGAATTATACCCCATTGGCGCCAAGGGCATAATGGGGTGAAGTGGGCGCATGTTGCTTCATAAGGAAGCATTAGGCGCCTCCCCCTTTGCTCCTTGGATGGAATACTTGCCTCTAAGGCAAGTCTTGGGGCTGATATGGCTTGAGAACTTTTATGGGAAGTTCTTGGGCGCATATGGGTAGTAGGGTGAGGAATATGGTAATGTCTTGGAAACTTACCTTACCCCAAACCCTAATTTCTCCCAAGAAACCGCCCTAGCCGAATTCTTCATGGAAGTTGCGCCTAGCCCTACTTCCTTGGATGGAATTAGTGCATACAAGGTATGCTTTGGGCTGATATGGCCATTGGGAAAATTAGGAAAGGCTGAATGAGATTTATGGTAAAGTCTTGGAGACTTTCCTTACCTCAAGACTCCTTTATCCTAGCCACCCACTTGGCATGATCCCATCCATTGCTCTAGCCGCCCCTTGTTCTATTAATAGGACTCTAGTCGTCCATCTCAAGGATTGATTTCGGGTGAAGGACTTGTAGGAGGCGTGAGCAAAGGCAAAGGGTGACAACAACTAAGGCTTGGCGCAACCCTTCTTCCAAGTGGCCGAAAACATCTTTTCTTCTTCTCCTCTTGTTGGCGCAAAGAGTGATTGGGCTTTGTGGCTTCTCCTTCTATTGCCGCAAGCTTTCTTCCTCTCATAGCCATTGGCGCATCTTGCTTGAAGGTGGCGCAAGCAAGGAGAAAAGGGATACATCTTGGCGGCATCATCTTCCTCTTCATCCCTTCTTGGCGTTTTCATCTTGGAGGTGGCGCAATAGAAGTGGAGTGAAGGATTGATTCTCTTCCCGAGGCTAGCACCAAGCGTGGAAGGGAGCAACGATCAAGGAGTCGACGCGTGGACACTTGTAGAGGGCGAACACTTGGGCGCCTTCAACATGGCTTCGACATCTAGACAAGCGAAAGAGGTATAACTCTATCACATCCTTGTGTGTACTCACTCGCATGGATCCTTGGGACCGGAATGTGTTTCGGGTGTAATGCTTCTTTCGCTGCGTCCTGGGACTGCAAAATTTTAAATTACACCTGGCATTCCCTAACATCAACACACCCTCGTGAGTCGCGGAGAGCTTATGTGAAATTAGGATCCTACTCACCTTTTTCCATGTTGAGTTAGAGAGTTCTCAACTTGTTTTGGAAGTAGTGGGAGCATAGCATTTAATTTAAAGTCCTTATTAAATGCTTTATCATTGTACTTACTTTACTTATTTGCTTATTGTAGAAGGCATCTCCTAATCTAAGATTGAAACTTTATAAACATAAACTGGATGGGACAAATTGGACAAAATGGTTCAAGATTTTGTCCGAGATACTGAAACAAGAAAATAAGGTGCATCTTCTTGAAAGACCTCCATCCCAGCCCAGTGTGTATTTCACTAATGACTGGGAGTGGAATGTCTATCTTGAACATTGTGAAGATAACCAACAGTACACTGCTCTTGTCTTAGAGTGCATGACCCCAGAGGTCAAGGTTGAATGTGATGAGATGGGGATCTATGATCTAATCATTCATCTCAAAGGTCTCTTCACACCATGCTCTATAGACAATGATCAGGAGAGTTCTGTTGGATCTTCAGAATGTGTGCCTGAATCTGAGAAAGACCATGGTTCTGTATCTTCGAAGCTAATACTTCAGAAGACTGGGAATGCATGGGTATTTCGAAGAGGATTGATGGCCAAGAAGAGCATGGCAAAGAGGAAGGGATGTAATCCATCCGCTTCAGGTATTGTGTTACCGAGGTCTTTTGTTTACTTCTTATTCATGGGTACTGGGCACCGTATGTGAGGCTCACATATGTTTTACATGTGCAGGAGCTCAAAAGAAGTAGGACAAAGAGGCTTGATGGGATCGACCCTCGGGTCAGGCACGGAGCATTGGATGCTGCTGTTGATATCATCTCACTGCCTTGAAGACTTTATATAGAACTTTGCTATTATGTATCAGCTTATGTATTAGAACATCATTCCTTTTGGAAAGGACTTCAGTTTGAAATAATAAATAATACTTTTCTTTAATCTGAGATGTTCTATTGAAGTGATACAATTGACAATAGTCTATGGTTCTATATGTGACACAAGATCAGGTCTAATGATTCAATCCTCATATAGCATTGTCTCTTGAACCATAGAACAATGGTCACATCCAAAGGTCCATAGGACTATTGGGATCATTGTCCTTTCAGGATTATGATACATGTGAGCCTAGTTCAAAGGAACAATGTGACAGATGCTGCCTTCACCGAAAAGGGTGGAAAGAGTAGTGACTTGTTGGATCTATTACATAGCAATGTAAGTGGACCCATGTAAACAAGCACTAAGAGGAGTTATATACTTCATTAGGTGTGGGTATGCCTTACGCAACCCAAGAACTTTGGAAAAATCCAAGAAGTTCACAAATGAAGTATTGAGTCGAATTGAAGGATCTATTAAAGCACCTTGATTGGATCAAGATGATTAGTGGAGAATTTGATGACTGTCCTAAGAAGTGTGGAGTTATCTCACAGCTTACTTAGTACACCACTGTGTGGTGAATTTCAAAGAAAGATAAAGGAACACATTGGATGTGGTTCCATCTTCGAATGGTCATGCAAATATACTACTTGTTGGGGTATGCCCTTAAGGCTAATGTTTGAGGCCTTGGGATTGTATCAGTCTCATGTAATAAACTCTTGTGTTTATAAAGGCATGGTTGTTATTCAGGTTGTTACCTTGTCTGCTGCAATTAGCGTACTTCTGAATAATGTCTCAAAGCTGTTCAGCTAGGCTGACATGCTATAAAGTCCTTAGTCGAGATATCTTGGTGAACATGAGACAGCCTTGATATGCTTGAGACTAATATGTGTTCTAATCTTATAGGATGCTTCGAGCATGGAATAAGATGTAGACTCATGGGTACATTGGATGTACTGGACAGACCCTACTAGGATATTCAATTGCTTGTCACAATGTGAATGATCCTTGATTGCAACAAGTGGCACATGTCCTCTGACTTGAGATCACTTGTGTTTCTAAATGATGATTGTCATTGTTTTGAGGTAGTTCAATATCATTTGAAACATGATGGTTATAGACTATCTTGGATAATGAGCTTGAGTCAGGTTAGGGCACTAGTGATAGATAAAGGATTGCCGTCTCCTTGTTTAAGGAGTGTGATGTTCTAGAGGGGCCCCCCTGAATGAGATGATTGAGAAAGTGTATGGCCATACCCAGGTGACTATGTTCATCTGGTCTAATCATACTCATCATATTGGAGCTACAGGCTTGACACGCTTGTCCAATAAGAACATCCAGTGGCAAAGGATACATGTACGCCTTGTGAATAGATTCACACTTGTGCTGTGGTTTGGGTGTAGTCTTGGAAGACTCTTTCCTTTATATCAGGAGACAGTGATGTGTTGCTAGATACCCCTCACTGATCGTGATAACGTGAGTTATCGTTACCGACATTTAAAGGAAACCCTCAGGGTCGCACAATTTGATGATATGGCTTACTTGAGTCAGATCGTGTGGACTGAATTGTTTGGGTTCAGTTTAAAGGGATTTAATCTCTGATTGTAAGTGAGATCTGGTCTGATTAGGGCTTGAGATCGGTAAGCTTCAATCGAGAGAGATGATGCTAGATCGGTGAGATCAGGAGCATCAGGAGATGAACGGTTAGATCTTGAGCCTTAGGGTTCAATTTGGTCTAGACCAAGTGGCTTGAGCTATTTTGGTTTGGTTTATGAACCAAATTCGATTGGACGTTTTGGCTTGAACCGGTTCACAAAGGTGAACGCTTGGTTCAATGCCAATATGCGTTTTTGGGTTGGCATGAGCGCATGGCTTGATTATCTTCCATTTATGGAAAGTCATCAAGGCCGATTTCACTTTCAACGCCAAAATGCATATGCGTTGTGCACTTCACTTCAACGCCTTGAACTTTCGTTTGAAGGAGGTTGACGAAGTGGAGAGGTTTTGCAAGAGGAGCTCTCGGCCAAAAGGGAATCATCTCATCATCCCCTTCCATTCGACAAGAAAGATTGGGTGCCTTGCTAGCACAAGGGACGCCAAGGAAGTAAGCGTTCTTCATCTTGTGTGTGAACTTTTGGAGGAGATCTAAGTTGCTCTCTTCTTCCAAGCCGACCTCCAAGCCAATGGCGTTGGTATGAATCTCCCTCTTGATCTAATCCATCTATCAAAGTTGATTATATGAGCATATAAGCGATTGTATTGATGAAATCCTAGCAAACTTGCATGTGCCCCCTAAATTAGGGTTTCATCTGCTTGCGCTCCCCCTCGAAGGGGACTCTTCAATTGGTATCAGAGCTAGGATCTTATATGGTTCATATGATTGCTTAAGGTGATCCTTGTTTGCGCTTATGATCTAAGTTTTCTCATCATGCGATAATACTAGTTGAAAGTATTTTGATGGCGCATATATGAGATTGTTTTTGATGGCGCATGTGTAAGGTTGATTTTGTTGATGCATGTATATTGCTTACATTATTGCGCATGTTACATGTTGTTGTTTTGACAAAACTTTACTTGCGCGCCTTTGACTAGATCTAAGTTGCGCCTACTGTAAACCCTTAGACGGGTTGATGGGGTTGAAAGCATCATCTAGTTTAGATCAACCTAGTCTGATCAGACCATCTGACAGCCTAGATGGATCGACCAGATGGCACCTGTGCGCAAGCACAAGGTGGCTATAGGTCGATTGCATCACAGGCGTGTAGCGAGGTCTGGTTGAGACAACCTGTGAACACACATAAGTTAGGCCCGCGGTCACACCCGCTTGCCAGAACTCATGTTGGTTGTTCAACCCTTGGCGCATGCATGGTTGACCATTAGGTCAACTCGAGTCAGTTAGGACTTGGTGCATGCAAGGGTATGGATCTAACTAGATTGTTGAGTGGATCCCTATCAATGGACCGTTGTAAGGTTGTAGGGCACATAAGGAAATTAAAATTTGATACCAATGGGGTTTTCAAAATTTTATTTTCTTTGTAAGGGATCACATGATGATTGATTGATGCCATATGCTTGTTTATTTATTCTTATGTGGGTTGCCCATGTTAAATGTGTGCTGTGCTGGGGCCTGCGTGCCTGGAATTAAACCTGTAAATTAATATTATTGTGATCTGCGAATCACTTTTTAATTAATTTATTGTATAATTGACCTGCGAGTCATTATTGTCTAGATAGATCAAAATGTATTTTGATTAGACAAGAGCACAAAGGCACACATCCCAGAGGGGCATTCAGCTGGTGGTGCACCTGAGGTGCTCTTGGCGCAAGGGCCCTGGGTTGGACCAGATGATGCTAAAGACCCAAGAAGAGCAAGTGAAGACTTAAGTATCTTAAGGTCTTACTTAGGCTATGGGCTTTTACCACATAAGATCCATGCTTTCTGTTATTGTTTATATAAGTAGAACAGCATGATTTATTTATCTTCTGCTATAGCCATAGGATTTGCCTGATAGTAAGAAGATAAAAGACCGTTAAAATCCAAACGCTAAAATATCAAGCACGTAATGCCTTCTGACGCGAAACCTCACCTTTCTGATTATCGTTGGAGCCGTGTTGTACCCACTCAGTGGGCACGTCCATCTATCTTCAGACGGTGCGTGATTTCACCTGCGTGTTACAGAGAAGCGATTTATCACTTCTCGTTGCTCAGCATAGCACGTGGTGGTCCAGGGAGTAGGTCGGGTCAGCTTGACCATGTAGGCTACATATGTGGCGCATATGGTAGCGCATGGAGGCAGCCATCTGTGGGATCAGAGACTGTGTTGTACCAACTCAGTTGGCACAGTCTGCTGGATTGCCCAGGTGAAGGGGAATCGCACGGGTTGGCGATTGGCTGGGACAGCCTACCAGAAATTAGTGCTTGTCATCTCTGTGCATCTTATCTCGCCTGAGCGGGACGCGGAGACCAAGTATGAAATCTGGATCCCATCTCACTAAAAGAGTATTACTCTTTCGGACTGTTTAATGGATTTTTCAGTCAGATAAAATAGTGAGAAAAAGAATCTTTCTTAAGTCCTGGATTGATTCTAAACATTGATACTGACCTTGCTGTTCTTGCATTGTTGTAGATACCTGCAGCAACGAACACCATGAGCTTCAATGTGCGATCCCTACTGGAAAGGGAGAAGTTTGCTGGGCCAAACTTCTCAGACTGGTTCGGACACCTTAAGATCGTTCTTAAGGCAGAGAGGAAACTGTATGTCCTCGAGACGGCTGTGCCGCCTCAACCCGCTGCGAACGCCGCAAGGGCGGTTCGTGATGCTTATGAAAAGCACGTCAATGATAGCATTGATGTCGCTTGCCTGATGCTAGCGTCTATGACGCCACCGCTGCAGCGTCAGCATGAGGATATGTCGGCTATAGAAATTATAGCGAACCTCAAGATGCTGTATGCTGCACAGGCGAGGACAGAACGCTATAATCTGACAAAGCTTTTCTTTCAGAGCAAACTGGCTGAATATGCTGCTTGACAGCTGAGGAGACTCTGAAGGGAAAGCCTTCAACCTCTGTCTTAATGGTTCCTTCTAGGAACAAGAAGAAGGGGAAGAAGGGCAAAGCCCCTGTCAAGAACTACAATAAGGCTCTGAAACAAAAGGTTAAGCGGTCGAAGGACAACAGGTGTTTCCACTGTGGCCAGCTGGGTCACAGGAAAAAGGACTGTAAAGCGCTCCAAGGAGATAAGAGGGGAAGCATCGCTTCTGGCTTAGGTATATATGTGACTGAGGTCATGTTATCTTCTTCTTCTATTTCATGGGTGTTGGACACTGCATGTGGAGTTCACATTTGTTCAAATGTGCAGGAACTCAAGAGAAGAAGGCAGGTGGGACAGCATGAGGTAGACCTACGCATTGGAAACGGGGCACGGGTTGCTGCTGTTGCTGTAGGAGACTATTTCATTTCTTTACCATCTGGCATTGTATTGGAATTAAACAATTGTTATTTTGTACCCAGTATAACCAAGAATATTATCTCTATTCCTGCTCTTGTCAGGAAAGGATTTGCCTTTGAATGCAATATTTCAAAGTGTGTACTTTCTTGATAATATTGTTTATGCTACTGGTTCAATTAACAATGGGTTATTCATGTTGGACATGGAATATTCTATACAAAACATTGTTAATAAGAAAGCCAAGTATGCTGAAGACAGCACCTTGTTATGGCATAGTCGTTTAGGCCATATTAACAAGAAGCGCATTAAGCGGTTGCATGATCATGGACTGCTGGGATCATTCTCCTATGAGGAGATTGATACATGCAAAGCTTGTTTGATGGGTAAAATGATGAAGTCACCTTTTCCTAACAAAGGTCAAAGGGCTTCAAGTTTACTTGACCTTATACACAGTGATGTGTGTGGGCCGTTTAGTAAACATGCCAGAGGTGGCTATCAGTACTTCATTACATTTACTGATGATTTCAGTAGATATGGTTATGTCTATCTAATGAGACATAAGAGTGAATCCTTTGACAAGTTCAAAGAGTTCAAGAATGAAGTACAGAATCAGCTAGGCCGAAATATCAAGGCACTTCATTCTGATCGAGGTGGAGAATACCTGAGTCATGCGTTTACTGACTATCTGAAGGAGTGTGGGATTATCTCACAGCTCACTCCGCCAGGAACACCGCAATGGAATGGTGTGTCCGAGAGGAGAAATAGAACGTTACTTGATATGGTTCGTTCTATGATGAGTCAGGCTACTCTTCCATATTCCTTTTGGGGATTTGCACTGGAGACAGCTGCAAAGGTACTAAACCGAGTGCCATCCAAGGCAGTTTCAAAGACGCCATATGAATTATGGTATGGGAAACAGCCGAGCTTGACATTTATCAGGATCTGGGGTTGCGAGGCTTATGTCAAAAAGCTCGCCTCTGGGAAACTGGAGAGCAGATCTGAGAAATGCATCTTTGTCGGTTACCCTAAGGAAACTAAGGGTTATTATTTCTACGATCCCAAAGAGAACAAAGTATTTGTTGCTCGGACGGCCATATTTCTTGAGAAGGAGTTTCTTCTGCAAGAAGCCAGTGGGAGAGAAATAAAGCTGGATGAGAATCCAGAGGATGGACAAAGTAGTCAAGCACAGATGGATGTGCCTGAGCCGGTAGAACAGGTTATTGAACAACCTGAGGCTCAAATATCACGGGAACCGCGTAGATCGGGAAGGATCCGTCGTCAGCCTGAGCGCTATGACGGAGTCTACATCATTGATAATGATGAACCCCTTACTTATGCGGATGCGGTCAGTGGACCGGAGTCAGCTAGATGGCTTGAAGCTATGAGAGCCGAGATGGACTCCATGTCAGATAACCAAGTATGGGATTTGGTTGATCCGCCTCCGGGAGTAATCCCTATAGGCTGTAAATGGATCTTCAAGAAGAAGATTGACATGGATGGTAACGTGGTTACCTATAAAGGCAGGCTAGTAGCGAAAGGTTTCAAACAAATCTACGGGATAGATTATGATGAAACTTTCTCTCCTGTAGCCATGTTCAAGTCTATTCGGATTCTTTTCGCGATAGCAGCATATTACGATTATGAGATCTGGCAGATGGATGTGAAAACAGCTTTCCTTAATGGAAATCTGGATGAGGATGTGTACATGACACAACCTGAAGGTTTCACTCATCCAGCAGATCATCATAAAATATGCAAGTTAAAGAAGTCCATTTATGGACTTAAACAAGCATCTAGAAGCTGGAATATTCGTTTTGATGAATCAATCTCTGAGTTTGGTTTCATCAAGAACGAGGACGACCCGTGTGTATATAAGAGGTTTAGTGGGAGCGTGATTACATTCCTAGTCCTCTACGTCGATGACATCTTGATCATTGGAAATGATGTTCCTGAAATGCATGCGGTTAAGGCATTGTTAAGGAAATGTTTCCAGATGAAAGATCTAGGAGAAGCAGCCTATGTGTTAGGTGTAAAGATCTACAGGGATAGATCTAAGAGGCTTCTCGGGCTGTGCCAAAGTACTTACATCGATAAAGTCCTGGAGAGATTTCATTTAGAGAATTCTAAACGAGGATATCTTCCAGTCAGACATGGTCTGAATCTTTCGAAGAGTCAGTGTCCACAAACACAGACTGAGAAAGATGAAATGGACAATACGCCTTATGCTTCGGCTATTGGGTCCATAATGTATGCGATGTTGTGTACTCGCCCTGACGTCGCTTACGGGTTAAGCGTAACCAGTCGGTTCCAAAGTAATCCAGGTATGGCGCACTGGATTGCAGTCAAGAACATTTTAAAATATCTGCGGAGGACCAAAGATATGTTCTTGATATATGGTGGTCAGGAAGAACTCAGTATAGAAGGATATACTGACGCTTCATTCCAGTCGGACCAGGATGATTTCCGATCGCAATCAGGCTATGTTTTTAGCTTGAATGGTGGAGCAGTGGTGTGGAAGAGTTTCAAACAGTCAACTGTTGCTGATTCCACAATAGAAGCCGAGTATGTTGCAGCCTCGGAAGCATCCAAGGAGGCAGTGTGGATTCGTAAGTTCGTGAGAGAACTTGGTGTCGTTCCTTCGAGTGCAGATCCTTTGGTTATCTTTTGTGATAACACTGGAGCAATCGCACAAGCAAAGGAACCACGGTCGCACCAGAAGTCCAAGCACATACAGAGACGGTTTCACTTGATCCGGGAGATCATTGATCGGGGCGAGATCAAAATATGCAAGGTTCATACAGACGACAATCTGGCTGACCCGCTTACCAAGCCTCTGGTGCAGCAGAAGCATGAGAAGCACTGTAATAATATGGGTTTGAGATTTCTCAACCATTAGATTAAGTGCAAGTGGGAGATTGTTGAGGTATGCCCTTAAGGCTAATGTTTGAGGCCTTGGGATTGTATCAGTCTCATGTAATAAACTCTTGTGTTTATAAAGGCATGGTTGTTATTCAGGTTGTTACCTTGTCTGCTGCAATTAGCGTACTTCTGAATAATGTCTCAAAGCTGTTCAGCTAGGCTGACATGCTATAAAGTCCTTAGTCGAGATATCTTGGTGAACATGAGACAGCCTTGATATGCTTGAGACTAATATGTGTTCTAATCTTATAGGATGCTTCGAGCATGGAATAAGATGTAGACTCATGGGTACATTGGATGTACTGGATAGACCCTACTAGGATATTCAATTGCTTGTCACAATGTGAATGATCCTTGATTGCAACAAGTGGCACATGTCCTCTGACTTGAGATCACTTGTGTTTCTAAATGATGATTGTCATTGTTTTGAGGTAGTTCAATATCATTTGAAACATGATGGTTATAGACTATCTTGGATAATGAGCTTGAGTCAGGTTAGGGCACTAGTGATAGATAAAGGATTGCCGTCTCCTTGTTTAAGGAGTGTGATGTTCTAGAGGGGCCCCCCTGAATGAGATGATTGAGAAAGTGTATGGCCATACCCAGGTGACTATGTTCATCTGGTCTAATCATACTCATCATATTGGAGCTACAGGCTTGACACGCTTGTCCAATAAGAACATCCAGTGGCAAAGGATACATGTACGCCTTGTGAATAGATTCACACTTGTGCTGTGGTTTGGGTATAGTCTTGGAAGACTCTTTCCTTTATATCGGGAGACAGTGATGTGTTGCTAGATACCCCTCACTGATCGTGATAACGTGAGTTATCGTTACCGACATTTAAAGGAAACCCTCAGGGTCGCACAATTTGATGATATGGCTTACTTGAGTCAGATCGTGTGGACTGAATTGTTTGGGTTCAGTTTAAAGGGATTTAATCTCTGATTGTAAGTGAGATCTGGTCTGATCATGTTTGATTGATTAGGGCTTGAGATCGGTAAGCTTCGATCGAGAGAGATGATGCTAGATCGGTGAGATCAGGAGCATCAGGAGATGAACGGTTAGATCTTGAGCCTTAGGGTTCAATTTGGTCTAGACCAAGTGGCTTGAGCTATTTTGGTTTGGTTTATGAACCAAATTCGATTGGACGTTTTGGCTTGAACCGGTTCACAAAGGTGAACGCTTGGTTCAATGCCAATATGCGTTTTTGGGTTGGCATGAGCGCATGGCTTGATTATCTTCCATTTATGGAAAGTCATCAAGGCCGATTTCACTTTCAATGCCAAAACGCATATGCGTTGTGCACTTCACTTCAACGCCTTGAACTTTCGTTTGAAGGAGGTTGACGAAGTGGAGAGGTTTTGCAAGAGGAGCTCTCGGCCAAAAGGGAATCATCTCATCATCCCCTTCCATTCGACAAGAAAGATTGGGTGCCTTGCTAGCACAAGGGACGCCAAGGAAGTAAGCGTTCTTCATCTTGTGTGTGAACTTTTGGAGGAGATCTAAGTTGCTCTCTTCTTCCAAGCCGACCTCCAAGCCAATGGCGTTGGTATGAATCTCCCTCTTGATCTAATCCATCTATCAAAGTTGATTTTATGAGCATATAAGCGATTGTATTGATGAAATCCTAGCAAACTTGCATGCGCCCCCTAAATTAGGGTTTCATCTGCTTGCGCTCCCCCTCGAAGGGGACTCTTCACTACTATGATGCTATGCAAACAGATGTACTGCCACTCCATAAGAAAATGTCTAAGTTAACTTTTGAGTTGCGAACTGCAAATATCTCATTTCTTTAATGGAATTGGGAATGTAATGTGCAGTGATTCAAAAGTATGTGTTTGTGGTGCACTATAGAGTGCTAATTCTATCCCAAGGAGAACAAATTGTTTGTTGCTTAAAGAACTGTCTTTCTTGAGAAAGTATTTCTTTTGAAAGAAGCTAGTGGGAGTAGATTTGATTTGGACAAGGTCCAGAATCAACCACAATATAACTAGACACACATGGAGAGCAAAATCTCACATATAGGTTGAAAGTCAACCTGAGGTTGAAGTAACACAGGAATAACATAAGTCTAGATCGATTCGATATGCTGGGCATGACGAATTTTTCATGAACCTAAGACTTATGAGGAAATGGAAGCGGTCAGTAGACCAGATTCCAAGGAATGGCTAAGGGCCATAAGAACCATAATGGACTTCATGTCTGCTAATCAAGTCTGGGACTTGGATGAGCTGCCAAAGGGGTAATTCCCACAGGCTGTAAAATAAATCTTCTAGGAAGATAGACATGGAAGGTAACATTGTTACCTTGAAAGGCAAGCTCGTGAACAGAAATTTCAGGCAAATCCACTGGGTGGATAATGATGAAATTTTTCACCAATAGCTGAGTTTTAAGTCCATTAGGGATCTGCTTGTTATAATTGCATGATCAATTATGGCATGTTGTTATGATAACTGCTTTTCTTGCATGGACATCTGAAAAGATTTCTATAAGGAAATAGCCAAAAAGTTCTCTTATCAAGGCCATATAGATATGCATGATATTACGCTAGCATGGTTGAAAAAGCCTGTGTTTACAAGAAGATCAGTGGGAGCATCTTAATAGTATTTCTTGTTTTATATGATTGATGATATTCTCCTCACATGAAATGACATCTCAGCTCTTCACATGGTGAAGAAAAGGAAGATATGTATTCCGAGAATAATGATCTAGGGAATGATGCCTACATCCTAGGCATGAGGATCTATAGATAGAGATCCAAGAAAGTCATTGCCCTTTTAGTCAATCTATGTTCATCCAAGAGTCTCTGGAGAGGTTTATATTGGATGATTCCAAATATTAATACCTTCCAGGAAGATATGGTCTGACTCTCTCAAACATGTTGTGTCCTGTGACACAGCTGGAGAGTATTAACATGGGTCCAAAGTCCTGATCCATGGTATGTAGGATGGATCATGTTTTGAATAATATACTCAAGACCATTTGTGGCAAATGCTTGGAGCATAGCCAGCAAGTTTCAATCAGATCTTAGTGTTTAAACACTAGATAGCTGTGAAAGCAATCCTTATATATATACTTGAGAAGTATAAAGGATTAGAGTCTAGTCTATGATAGACAGGAAAGAATTTTGTGTACAAGGGTACACTGACACTCGTTCCAGTCTAGTGACTATTGATCACAGCCAGGATTTGCGCTTTGCCTTGTTATGGTGTTGTATGCTGAAAGAGCATTAAGCAAACCAAAGTGGCAAGATTCTACAAATAAGGCTGAGTACATTGCTGTTAGGGAATGCCGGGTGTAATTTTAAAATTTTGCAGTCCTAGGACGCAGCGGAAGAAGTATTACACCCGAAACACATTCCTTTCCCAAGGATCCTTGCGAGTGAGAGAACACAAGGATGTGTTAGGGTTAGTACCTTTATTGCTTGTTTAGATGTCGAAGCCATGTTGAAGGCGCCCAAGTGTTCACCCTCTACAAGTATCCACGCGTCGACTCCTTGATCGTTGCTCCCTTCCACGCTCGGTGCTAGCCTCGGGAGGAGAATCAAGCCTTCACTTCCACTTGCGCCACCTTCAAGAGAAGTTGCGCCAAGGAGGGGATAGGGAAGATGATGCCGCCAAGGACTTCCCTCTTCTTCTTTGCTTGCGCCACCTCCAAGGTGCGCCTATGGCCAAGGGACGATGAGGGCTTGTGACAAGAAGATGCCACCAAGCACAAAGAATCCTTGCGCCAAGAAGAAAGGAAGAGGAAGAACTTGCGGCTCCAAGGAAGAAGTTTGCACCACCTTGTTGTCGCCCTTTGCTTTGCTCTCTCTCCCCTCTATGTGTGTTCACGCCTCCTTAAAGTCCAACCATGGAAGGGGCGGTAAGGGGTCCTATAAATAGGACAAGAGGCGGTAAGGCAATGGCTAAGATCATGCCAAGTGGGCGGCTAGGATAAAGGGGTCTTGAGGTAAGGAAAGTCTCCAAGACTTTACCATAAACCTCATTCAAACTATCCTAATTTGCCCAATGGCCATATCAGCCCAAGACATGCCTTAGATGCATGCATTCCATCCAAGGGAAGGGCAAGGCGCAACAAGCATGAGGAGTTTCGGCTAGGGTAAGAATTTTGGGAGAAACTAGGGTTTTAGGTAAGGTAAGTCTCCAAGACATTACCATATACCTTACCCTACTATCCATATGCGCCGAAGCTCTTTCCAAAAGAGCCATCAAGCCATATCAGCCCCAAGACTTACCTTAGAGGCAAGTATTCCTTCCAAGGAAGAAGGGCTAGGCGCCCTTTACTTCCATAATGAAGCAAAGGCGCCTCCCTCACCCCATTATGCCCCTAGGCGCCAATGGGGTGAGATTTCTCCCCATTATACCCTTTTAAGCTAATTCCTCTTCATGACAACTAATTATTGGGCCTCATTGTATAATGAGCTAGCCCAAACTTCATGGCATGGGTTGATTAAGCCATTGGATCTAATCCAATGCAACCCTAATCCAAATGTGACCAATCTAGGTCAATTTTGGGTCAACCTGCCAAAAATGAAGTTTGGCTCCAATAACTTTCTTCCAACTCATCAGGCCCATTGGCGCTGATGAAATCTTCCAAATGGATCCAAGTTATCCAATAACTTGATCCAATGCTTCTGATTAAAGCAACGTCAAGAGTCTATTGCGTGTGACCCCGTAGGATCCATATGACGATGGCAATGATGTAAACATCATAAGTAGTGAGGGGTATCTAGCAACACATCACTACTACCCATGTCATAGGACTTAAGTCATTATGGCAACAACTCCTAACAAGCAACAAGGATTCCCATTGCATTACAGATCCCTTTGCCTAAGCTGATATCCTGCCATTGGATTAGTCTCAAGTTTATTATCCAATGCATTGGTCATGACTCAACAAGTGTGGCCACACTCTCCTGTCATGCACCAATAAGGTGGGGCGCCCCAAGGTGGATATCATGCTTCCTCGGAAGGAAGGGGCAAATCCTACTATTGGTCATCCATGTCTCTACGTGACTTATGACATGCCCAATGACAGTCGTTTTGGCCTCCCAATTACGGAGAGACGTAAGACTGTATTAAAGCCTACCCTTCATCAAGTCTAGACATGAATACCTCAAGTCTAAGGATCAATGCAAACCTCTTGCATGTGAGATTGACTTGTTGACTAGACAAGTCAATCCTCACGGTGGATCACTCCAGTGCATCCAATGCACCTGTATGTCTGCGTTACTGTGCCCCGCACCTAACCAGCCCATACACCAGTCTCACATGTACCGAAGCTGTCCCATATCTTCTAAGGTACCTTGTTTGGGGATAGCTTATGAGAATGGATCCAATCCAAACTCCTGGGACATTATTTATGCAACTCAATACATCAACGCAGGTAGAGAAGTCTGCATAATAACGACCATGCCTATATAAAGTGTAATAGTTCTATCAAAGTACATTCAAACAATGCCTGACCATGTCCATACATTGGTCTTTAGGGCATATACACCAACAATCTCCCACTTGCACTTAGACCAAGGACAACTGATGTTTAGTCAGTTCCAATGTCTCTAGTATGACCCATTTAGCTTCCGCTACGCCAGAGGCTGGATCAGTGGGTTTTTCCAGATTGCTATCTGTGTTAATTTTAACAAATTTGATCATCATCCTTATCCATGATCTCTAAGATCAGATGATATGCTGCAGTACATACTTGAGCATTAAGTTCCTTCTCTCATGCTATGGTCCCAGTAAGAACTATACTGGACCATCAAGCACTATGAACTAGATCAAGTTCAAATGAATGAAGCTGCCTCCTTGGCTGCCACAAAGAGCTGCAATGTACTCAGCCTTATTTGTAGAATTTTGCCACTTTGGTTTGCATAATGCTCTTTCAGCATACAATCACCATAACAAGGCAAAGCGCAAATCCTGGCTGTGATCAATAGTCACTAGACTGGAACGAAGTGTCAGTGTACCCCAGTACACAAAATTCTTTCCTGTCTATCATAGACTAGACTCCAATCCTTTATACTTCCCAAGTATATGTATAAGGATTGCTTTCACAGCTATCTAGTGTTAAACACTAAGATATGATTGAAACTTGCTGGCTATGCTCCAAGCATTTGCCAGAAATGGTCTTCAAAACATGATCCATCCTACATACAATGTATCGGGACTTTGGACCCATGTTAATACTCTCCAGCTGTGCCATAGGCTACAACATCTTTGAGAGACTTAGACCATATCTTCCTGGAAGGTATCAGTATTTGGAATCATCCAATATAATCCTCTCCAGAAACTCTTGGATGAACATAGATTGACTAAAGGGCAATGACTTTCTTGGATCTCTATAGATCCTCATGCCTAGGATGTAGGCATCATTCCCTAGATCATTCTTCTCGAAATACATATCAAACCTTTTCTTCACCATGTGAAGAGCTGAGATGTTATTCCTCGTGAGGAGAATATCATCAATCATCTAGACAAGAAATATTATTAATAAGGTGCTCCCACTGATCTTCTTGTAAACACAGGCCTTTTACAACCATGCTTGCATAACATCATGCATATCTATATGGCCTTGATATGAAAACCTTCTGGCTATTTCCTTATAGATATCTTTTCAGATGTCCTTGCAAGAAAAGCAGTTATCATAACAAGATGCCATAATTGATCATGCAATTACAACAAGCAGATCCCTAATGGACTTAAAGCTCAGCTATTGGTGAAAATTTCATTATTATCCACCCAGTGGATTTGCCTGAAATTATTGTTCACTAGCTTGTCTTTTAAGGTAACAATGTTACCTTCCAAGTCTATCTTCCTAGAAGATTTATTATAGCCTGTGGGAATTACCCCTTATGGCAGCTTATCCAAGTCCCAGACTTGATTAGCAGACATGGAGTCCATTATGGTTCTCATGGCCCTTAGCCATTTCTTGGAATCTGGTCCACCGACCGCTTCCATTTCCTCATAAGTCTTAGGTTCATGCTTGATGAGAAATTCGTCATGCCCAGCATATCGAATCGATCCAGACTTATGTTATTCCTGTGTTACTTGAACCTCAGGTTGACTTTCAACCTGTATGTGAGATTTTGCTCTCCATCTGTGTCTAATTATATTGTGGTTGATTCTGGACCTTGTCCAAATCAGATCTACTCCCACTGGCTTCTTTCAAGAGAAATACTTTCTCAAGAGAGACAGCAGTTTGAGCAACAAATATTTTGTTCTCCTTGGGATAGAATTAGCACTCTATAGTGCACCACATACTTTTTGAATCACTGCACATTACATTTCCAATTCCATTGAAGAAATGGGATATTTGCAGTTCTTAACTCAAAAGCTAACTTAGACATTTTCTTATGGAGTAGCAGTACATCTGTTTGCATGGCAACATAGTAGTATATTTGCATGACTTACTCAAAGTTGGAACCACATCCAATGTGTTCCTTTTCTTTCTTTGAAATTTACCACACAGTGGTGTACTAAGAAAGCTGTGAGATCACTCCACACTTCTTAGGAAGGTCATCAAATTCTCCACTAATCATCTTGATCCAATCAAGGTGCTTTAATAGATCCTTCAATTTGACTCAATACTTCATTTGTGAACTTCTTGGAATTTTCCAAAGTTCTTGGGTTGCGTAAGGCATACCCACACTCAATGAAGTATATATAATTACTCTTAGTGCTTGCTTGCATGGGTCCACTTACATCGCTGTGTAATAGATCCAACAAGTCACTACTCCTTTCCACCCTTTTGGTGAAAGCAGCATCTGTCATATTGTTCCTTTGAACTAGGCTCACATGTATCATAATCCTGAAAGGACAATGATCCCAATAGTCTATTGACTTTCGGATGTAACCATTGTTCTATGGTTCAAGAGACAATGCTATAAGAGGAAGTTTATTGAACAGCATCCAATGCTTCGTCCCTGACCCGAGAGTCGATCCCATCAAGCCTCTTCGTCCTACTTCTTTTGAGCTCCTGCACATGTAAAACATATGTGAGCCTCACATATGGTACCCAGTACCCATGAATAAGAAGTAGACAAAAGACCTCGGTAACACAATACCTGAAGCGGATGGATTACATCCCTTCTTCTTTGCCATGCTCTTCTTGGCCATCAATCCTCTTCGAAATACCCATGCATTCCCAGTCTTCCGAAGTATAAGCTTCGAAGATACAGAACCATGGTCTTTCTCAGATTCAGGCACACATTCTGAAGATCCAACAGAACTCTCCTGATCATTGTCTATAGAGCATGGTGTGAAGAGACCTTTGAGATGTATGATTAGATCATAGATCCCCATCTCATCACATTCAACCTTGACCTCCGGGGTCATGCACTCTAAGACAAGAGCAGTGTACTGTTCGTTATCTTCACAATGTTCAAGATAGACATTCCACTCCCAGTCATTAGTGAAATACACACTGGGCTGGGATGGAGGTCTTTCAAGAAGATGCACCTTATGTTCTTGTTCCAGTATCTTGGACAAAGTCTTGAACCATTTTGTCCAATTTGTCCCATCCAGTTTATGTTTATAAAGTTTCAATCTTAGATCAGGAGATGCCTTCTACAATAAGCAAATAAGTAAAATAAGTACTATGATAAAGCATTTAACAAGGACTTTAAATTAAATGCTATGCTCCCACTATTTCCAAAACAAGTTGAGGACTCTCAAACTCAACATAGAAATGAGTGAGTAGGATCCTAATTTCACATGAGGTCTCCGCGACTCACGAGGGTGAGTTGAGATGCACAGAGAGTCCCACGCTTCCTTAGGTAGGCATGCCAGCCAATTGTGCCACACACAATTCCTCTTAGTTAAGACAGACTAGGCGCCCTGTGTCCAGCGAGGGCTGGATACAACACAGAACCCTATCCTCTTAACAACTGCCTCTAGTGATTCATCATGTCAGTGACATATGAAAAACTAGTCAAGTCTGGTCCTAACCGTTATGCCCAGGGCCAATGAATTTCCTTGCGAAGGCACGCCCAGGTTAAAACTGGACTGGGGAAATCATTGTCACCACACACCTCCTAAAGATAAGTGAGTGTGTCCCACGAGGGTGGGAAACAGTTCACAACATCACCGATCGATAGTTTGATGAGGGCTACGCGTTAGAAGGCTATTGACTTGATATTTTAATGAGAGTTTTGCATGTTCGTTTTATTCTTTTCTAGCATGCATCTTTCCTATGGTTATGGCAGCAAGGAAAAACATCACAGGCATGCTATGGACAAAATAATAAACCATCACAGGCATGCTATTTTGGTCGATATGGTCATAGCCCTTTTCATACACATAACTTGTCACGAGCCATGTGACATGTTATTGTGCATCCAAGGGTTGCGAGTCCCTAAAGCAGATCGGCCCATGCCAGAAGCCGAAAGTATGTGTCCTTCCTTCAGCCGCAAGTCCATCACCATGCTTCCAAAGCTGGCACCACTTCTGACTCTGATTGAAGAAGACTCCTTGTTGTCAAGATGAAGCCTTAACCTATCATATAACTCTACATCTATTCTAAACAAGATGAAAAATTCTTTTACAACAAGATAGGGAGAGAACCACACGCAGGTGGAAAAAGATTTTTACAAGCATTCATCACAAGTGGAAACATGCTTCCACATCACAACACAGGAGGGCACTCGCTATGACCATATCAACCCAATCAAGTGGCGCATGTAAAATTTGAAAATCCGGAAAAGTCAAATTTTAGCACCTTATGCGCCAACATCATCCAAAGCACTCTCTTAACCAATTTTATGCCAAAATTTAGATCAAGTTCCATGATGATTTCATAGACCCTATCGGCTGGCAGTTTTGTCAGATCAAGAGACCCGGCCAGTCCGAAGACACAATGCCCGTCCTACTTGACAAAACCTACGTGCGCCTTTGGTCTTAAATCAAGCATAAACAAGATTCAAGTTTCGGCCATAAAGTTGAGAAGAGAAGATTGGATGAAAAACTCTTTCTAAGTGAAACGCGCATGGATAGAAGAAAAATTTTCCAAAAATTTTTCACACAAGCAAACGTACACCTTGTGTTTCTCGCAAGTACCTCTGATACCACTGTTAGGGAATGCCGGGTGTAATTTTAAAATTTTGCAGTCCTAGGACGCAGCGGAAGAAGTATTACACCCGAAACACATTCCTTTCCCAAGGATCCTTGCGAGTGAGAGAACACAAGGATGTGTTAGGGTTAGTACCTTTATTGCTTGTTTAGATGTCGAAGCCATGTTGAAGGCGCCCAAGTGTTCACCCTCTACAAGTATCCACGCGTCGACTCCTTGATCGTTGCTCCCTTCCACGCTCGGTGCTAGCCTCGGGAGGAGAATCAAGCCTTCACTTCCACTTGCGCCACCTTCAAGAGAAGTTGCGCCAAGGAGGGGATAGGGAAGATGATGCCGCCAAGGACTTCCCTCTTCTTCTTTGCTTGCGCCACCTCCAAGGTGCGCCTATGGCCAAGGGACGATGAGGGCTTGTGACAAGAAGATGCCACCAAGCACAAAGAATCCTTGCGCCAAGAAGAAAGGAAGAGGAAGAACTTGCGGCTCCAAGGAAGAAGTTTGCACCACCTTGTTGTCGCCCTTTGCTTTGCTCTCTCTCCCTTCTATGTGTGTTCACGCCTCCTTAAAGTCCAACCATGGAAGGGGCGGTAAGGGGTCCTATAAATAGGACAAGAGGCAGTAAGGCAATGGCTAAGATCATGCCAAGTGGGCGGCTAGGATAAAGGGGTCTTGAGGTAAGGAAAGTCTCTAAGAATTTACCATAAACCTCATTCAAACTATCCTAATTTGCCCAATGGCCATATCAGCCCAAGACATGCCTTAGATGCATGCATTCCATCCAAGGGAAGGGCAAGGCGCAACAAGCATGAGGAGTTTCGGCTAGGGTAAGAATTTTTGGAGAAACTAGGGTTTTAGGTAAGGTAAGTCTCCAAGACATTACCATATACCTTACCCTACTATCCATATGCGCCCAAGCTCTTTCCAAAAGAGCCATCAAGCCATATCAGCCCCAAGACTTACCTTAGAGGCAAGTATTCCTTCCAAGGAAGAAGGGCTAGGCGCCCTTTACTTCCATAATGAAGCAAAGGCGCCTCCCTCACCCCATTATGCCCCTAGGCGCCAATGGGGTGAGATTTCTCCCCATTATACCCTTTTAAGCTAATTCCTCTTCATGACAACTAATTATTGGGCCTCATTGTATAATGAGCTAGCCCAAACTTCATGGCATGGGTTGATTAAGCCATTGGATCTAATCCAATGCAACCCTAATCCAAATGTGACTAATCTAGGTCAATTTTGGGTCAACCTGCCAAAAATGAAGTTTGGCTCCAATAACTTTCTTCCAACTCATCAGGCCCATTGGCGCTGATGAAATCTTCCAAATGGATCCAAGTTATCCAATAACTTGATCCAAGGCTTCTGATTAAAGCAACGTCAAGAGTCTATTGCGTGTGACCCCGTAGGATCCATTTGACGATGGCAATGATGTAAACATCATAAGTAGTGAGGGGTATCTAGCAACACATCACTACTACCCATGTCATAGGACTTAAGTCATTATGGCAACAACTCCTAACAAGCAACAAGGATTCCCATTGCATTACAGATCCCTTTGCCTAAGCTGATATCCTGCCATTGGATTAGTCTCAAGTTTATTATCCAATGCATTGGTCATGACTCAACAAGTGTGGCCACACTCTCCTGTTATGCACCAATAAGGTGGGGCGCCCCAAGGTGGATATCATGCTTCCTCGGAAGGAAGGGGCAAATCCTACTATTGGTCATCCATGTCTCTACGTGACTTATGACATGCCCAATGACAGTCGTTTTGGCCTCCCAATTACGGAGAGACGTAAGACTGTATTAAAGCATACCCTTCATCAAGTCTAGACATGAATACCTCAAGTCTAAGGATCAATGCAAACCTCTTGCATGTGAGATTGACTTGTTGACTAGACAAGTCAATCCTCACGGTGGATCACTCTAGTGCATCCAATGCACCTGTATGTCTGCGTTACTGTGCCCCGCACCTAACCAGCCCATACACCAGTCTCACATGTACCGAAGCTGTCCCATATCTGCTAAGGTACCTTGTTTGGGGATAGCTTATGAGAATGGATCCAATCCAAACTCCTGGGGCATTATTTATGCAACTCAATACATCAACGCAGGTAGAGAAGTCTGCATAATAACGACCATGCCTATATAAAGAGTAATAGTTCTATCAAAGTACATTCAAACAATGCCTGACCATGTCCATACATTGGTCTTTAGGGCATATACACCAACAATTGCAGCTCCTTGTGGCAGCCAAGGATGCAGCTTCATTCATTTGAACTTGATCTAGTTCATAGTGCTTGATGGTCCAGTATAGTTATTGCTGGGACCATAGCATAGGAGAAGGAACTTAATGCTCAAGTATGTACTGCAGCATATCATCTGATCTTAGAGATCATGGATAATGATGATGATCAAATTTGTTAAAATAAACACAGATAGCAATCTGGAAAAACCCACTGACCTAGCCTCTGGCACAGCGGAAGCTAAATGGGTCATACTAGAGACATTGGAACTGACTAAACACCAGTTTGTTGGGGTATGCCCTTAAGGCTAATGTTTGAGGCCTTGGGATTATATCAGTATCATGTAGTAAACTCTTGTGTTTATAAAGGCATGGTTATTATTCAGGTTGTTACCTTGTCTGCTGTAATAAGTGTACTTCGGAATAATGTCTCAAAGCTGTTCAGCTGGGCTGACATGCTATAAAGTCCTTTGTCGAGATATCTTGGTGAACATGAGACAGCCTTGATATGCTTGAGACTAATATGTGTTCTGATCTTATAGGATTCTTCGAGCATGGAATAAGATATAGACTCATGGGTACATTGGATGTACTGGACAGACCCTACTAGGATATTCAATTGCTTGTCACAATGTGAATAATCCTTGTTTGCATAAAGTGGCACATGTCCTTTGACTTGAGATCACTTGTGTTTCTAAATGATGATTGTCATTGTTTTGAGGTAGTTCAATATCATTTGAAACATAATGATTATAGACTATCTTGGACAATGATCTTGAGTCAGGTTAGGGCACTTGTGATAGATAAAGGATTGCCGTCTCCTTGTTTAAGGAGTGTGATGTTCTAAAGGGGCCCCCTGGATGAGATGATTGAGAAAAGAGTATGGCCATACCCAGATGACTATGTTCATCTGATCTAATCATGCTCATCATATTGGAGCTACAGGCTTGACACGCTTGTCCAATAAGAACATCCAGTGGCAAAGGAAATATGTATGCCTTGTGAATTGGATTCACACTTGTGCTGTGTTTTGGGTGTAGTCGTGGAAGACTCTTTCCTTTATATCGGGAGACAGTGATGTGTTGCTAGATACCCCTCACTGATCGTGATAACGTAAGTTATCCTTACCGACGTTCAAAGGAAACCCTTAGGGTCGCACAATTTGATGATATGGCTTACTTAAGTCAGATCGTGTGGACTGAATTGTTTGAGTTCAGTTTAAAGGGGTTTAAACTCTGATTGTAAGTGAGATCTGGTCTGATCATGTTTGATTGATTAGGGCTTGAGATCGGTAAGCTTCGATCGAGAGTATTGATGCTAGATCGGTGAGATCGGAAGCATCCAGAGATGAACGGTTAGATCTTGAACCATTTGGTTCAGAGGAATCTAGACCATGGCTTGGGCTGTTTTAATTTGGTATTTGAACCAAATTGGGTTGGGTCAATTAGATTGAACCGGTTCAAGGCAATGAACGCATGGTTCAATGCTAAGAAACGTTTTGGTCGGTTTTTGAAGAAGTGGGCGCGTGGCTTCATGGCTTGCTATTTTTGGAAAGCCATAATGCGCCACCTCTTCTAAACGCCTCAACGCTTCATCCATTCCTCTCGACGCCCTTCTCTCGTGTGGAAATTTTTTCTTCACGACTTGGAGAGCTCTCGACCAAGTGGAGAAAACATCTCATCCTCTTGAATCGATCAAAGACCCTTGAAGCACCTTGCTAGCACAAGGATCTCAAGGAGTAGGCGGCATCACCTTGTGTGCGCACCTTTTGGAGGAGTTTCATTCGAGTCTCTTCTTCCTTGACGCCATCCAACACATGGCTTCGGTATGATTATCTTTCGATCTTCATGCTTCTTGAAAGTTGATCATATGAATGTATAGCATCAGATCTTCATGAAACCCTACTTCCGCTGCAAAAGAATGACATGCGCCACCTTTAGGGTTTCACCCCCTTGCGCTCCCCCTTGAAGGGGACCCAACAATTGGTATCAGAGCGGTTCTATGCATTGTTATTATGATTGCTTTGCTTTGTGATCCATGATCCATGCTTACGCATATCTCTAGATCTAGGGTTACATGCGAAAATTTCATTTGAGTTGTTGTACATGCAAACTTGATGTATATTTTCTTGGCGCATGTTGTTGGCGCATGCTTCATGTTTTTCTCAAAAACCTACTTGACATGCGCGACTCAATCTAGATCTAAAGCTCTACTTTAAACCCTTAGACGGGTTATTAGGGTTGGAATCATCCCCTAGGTTAGATCCAGACAGTCTGATCAGACCATCTGACAGCCTTGATGGGTTGACTAGATAGCACCTGTGCGCAAGCACTTGGTGGCTATAGGTCGACTGCAGACAGGCGTGTAGCGATGTCTGGTTGAGACGACTAGTGAACACACTGAAGAGTCCCCTTCAAGGGGGAGCAAAACCCTAAAGTGATTAGCGCATACTATATTCATCTTGCGGAAGCTAGGGTTATAGGATCAACTCGCATGTTAAATGATCAACTCGAAAAGGGGCTAGTAAAGATTAATGAAAAACATTCATACCATCGCAATAGCCTAGATGTTGCCTTGGAAGCAAAGAGTCGATTGCCTCTTCTCCAAAGGGAATCGCACACAAGAGGATGATGGCAAACTCTTTGTCGCTCCTTGTGCTAGCAAGGGTCCAAAGTGTCTTTGATCGAATTGTGAGGGATGAAGACCTTGATCTCTCTTGGCCGAATCCTCCTCTAAACTCCAAGCGTCGCCACACACCACAAGAGACTAGAGAGGAAGAGATGGATAGGCGAGAATAGAAAGCCCTATTCGAACGTGAGAGTGGTCTCCAAGTGGAGATCATGGTTACTAAAAATAGTCACCACTCTCGCTTCAATGTTCACGTCAAGTGAACAATTCGCCAAGCCTTGAACCATGCGCTCATTTCATGAGCCGGTTCACATTGGTTCGGTTTAAGAACCAATCAAGCCAATGATCTAGTCTAGATCTTAAATAAACCCTAAGGTTCCCGATCTAACCGTCGATCTCTTGGTGCTTCTGATCTGTCCGATCTAGCAACCATTCTCTCGATCGAAGCTTACCGATCTCAAGCCCTAATCAATCAAACATGATCAGACTAGATCTCACTCACAATCAGAGATTAAATCCCATTAAACTGAACGCAAACAATTCAGTCCACACGATCTGACTTAAGTAAGCCATATCATCAAATTGTGCGACCCTAAGGGTTTCCTTTAAATGTCGGTAACGATAACTGACGTCATCACGATCAGTGAGGGGTATCTAGCAACACATCACTGTCTCCCGATATAAAGGAAAGAGTCTTCCAAGACTACACCCAAACCATAGCACAAGTGTGAATCAATTCACAAGGCATGCATATTTCCTTTGCCACTGGATGTTCTTATTAGACAAGCGTGTCAAGCTTGTAGCTCCAATATGATGAGCATGATTAGATCAGATGAACACTGTCACCTGGGTATGGCCATACTCTTTTCTCAATCATCTCATCCAGGGGGCCCCTTTAGAACATCACACTCCTTGAACAAGGAGACGGCAATCCTATGTCTATCACTAGTGCCCTAACCTGATTCAAGTTCACCATCCAAGATAGTCTATAATCATTGTGTTTCAAATGATATTGAACTATCTCAAAACAATGACAATCATCATTTAGAAAACACAAGTGATCTCAAGTCAGAGGAAATGTGCCACTTGTCTCACTCAAGGAATATTCACATTGTGACAAACAATTGAACATCCTAGTAGGGTCTGTCCAGTACATCCAATGTACCCATGAGTCTACATCTTATTCCATGCTCGAAGCATCCTATAAGATTAGAACACATATTAGTCTTAACCATATCAAGGCTGTCTCATGTTCACCAAGATACATCGACTAAGGACTTAACTGCATGTCAGCCTAGCTGAACAGCTTTGAGACATTATTCAGAAGAACATATATTGCAGCAGACAATGTAGCTAACTGAATAACAACCATGCCTTTATAAACATAACAGTTTATTACATGATACAGATACATTCCCACAGGCCTCAAACATTAGCCTTAAGGGCATACCCCAACACACACATGAGTTAGGCCCGGGGTCACGCCCGCTTGCCAGACCTCATTGTGGTTGTTCAGCCCTAGCGCATGCATAGTTGACCATTGGGTCGACTCGAGTCAGTTAGGACTTGGTGCATGCGTGGGCAGTGGATCTGACTGGGTTGGATGAGTGGATCCCTGGTAATGGACCGTTGTAAGGTAGTAGGGCACATAAGGAAAATTAAAATTGATACCTATGGGGTTTTCGAAATTTAATTTTCTTGAATGGATCACATGTTTGATTGTGGCATATGTTTGTTTATTTATTCTTATGTGGGCTGCCCATGTTAAATGTGTGCTGTGCTGGGGCCTGCGTGCCTGTATTTAAATGTAAATTAATTATTGTGATCTGCGCATCACATTGTTTTTAATTTATCAAATGTAATTGACCTGTGAGTCAATCTTGTCTAGATAGATTAATTTGTAAATTAATCAGACAAGAGCAGTGAGCACACTTGGCAGAGGCGCATGCAGCAGTGGCTTAACCAGGTGGGAGGTCCAGGGTTCGACTCTGGGACAGGCGCATTTCCCTGGTAGGCGCACTTGAGCTGCAGATGGCGCTTGGGCCCTGGGTTGGGCCAGATGAGCAGCAAAAGTCCCATGAAGAAAAGCAAGTGAAGACTTAAGTGATATTAAGGTCTTACTTAGGCTATGGGCTTTTACCACATAAGAACCATGCTTTCTTTTTATTGATCATATAATTAGAATTGCATGAATTTATCTTCTGCTATCACCATAGGGTTTGTATGATAGATAAGAAGATAAAAGACCGTTAAAATCCAACGCTGAAATATCAAGCTCGTAAGCCTTCTGACGCGAAACCTCATTGTTCTGATTATTGTTGGAGCCGTGTTGTACCCACTCAGTGGGCACGTCCATCTATCTTCAGACGGTGTGCGATTACACCTGCGTGTTACAGAGTAGGGATTTATCCCTTCTCGTTGCTCAGCATAGCACGTGGTGGTCCAGGGAGTAGGTCGGGTCAGCTTGACCATGTAGACTACATATGTGGCGCATATGGTAGCACATGGAGGCAGCCATCTGTGGGGTCAGAGACTGTGTTGTACCAACTCAGTTGGCACAGTCTGCTGGATTGCCCAGATGAAGGGGAATCGCACGGGTTGGCGATTGGCTGGGATAGCCTACCAGAGATTAGTGCTTGTACTCTCTGTGTATCTTATCTCGCCTGAGCGGGACGCGGAGACCAAGTATGAAATCTGGATCCCATCTCACTAAAAGAGTTCTACTCTTTCGGGCTGTTTTGCTGGATTTTTCAGCCAGATAAAATAGTGAGAAAAGAATCTTTCTTAAGTCCTGGATTGATTCTAAACATTGATACTGACCTTGCTGTTCTTGCATTGTTGTAGATACCTGCAGCAACGAACACCATGAGCTTCAATGTGCGATCCCTACTGGAAAGGGAGAAGTTTGCTGGGCCAAACTTCTCAGACTGGTTCGGACACCTTAAGATCGTTCTTAAGGCAGAGAGGAAACTGTATGTCCTTGAGACGGCAGTGCCGCCTCAACCCGCTGCGAACGCCGCAAGGGCGGTTCGTGATGCCTATGAAAAGCACGTCAATGATAGCATTGATGTCGCTTGCCTGATGCTAGCGTCTATGACGCCACCGCTGCAGCGTCAGCATGAGGATATGTCGGCTATAGAGATTATAGCGAACCTCAAGATGCTGTATGCTGCACAGGCGAGGACAGAACGCTATAATCTGACAAAGCTTTTCTTTCAGAGCAAACTGGCTGAAGGGAGCCCAGTGGGAGCTCACGTGCTCAAGATGATTGGGCATAAGGAGGCTCTGGAGAAACTGGGGCATACCATCAACCAGGAGCTTGCTGTAGATATTATTCTGCAGTCTCTCCCGCCTTCTTTCGATGCGTTCATTATTAATTTTAATATGAACAAAATCGATTGTACTCCGGCAGAGCTGCTGAATATGCTCTTGACTACAGAGGAAACTCTGAAGGGAAAGCCTTCAACCTCTGTCTTAATGGTTCCTTCAAGGAACAAGAAGAAGGGGAAGAAGGGCAAAGCCCCTGTCAAGAATTACAGCAAGGCTCTGAAGCAGAAGGTTAAGCTGTCCAAGGAATACAGGTGTTTCCATTGTGGCCAGCTAGGTCACTGGAAAAAGGACTGTAAAGCGCTCCAAGGAGATAAGAGGGGAAGCATCGCTTCTGGCTCAGGTATATTCGTGACTGAAGTCATGTTTTCATCTTCTTCTATATCATGGGTGTTGGACACTGCATGTGGAGTTCACATTTGTTCAAATGTACAGGAACTCAAGAGAAGAAGACAGGTGGGACAGCATGAGGTGGACCTACGCGTTGGAAACGGGGCACGGGTTGCTGCTGTTGCTGTAGGAGACTATTTCATCTCTTTACCATCTGGACTTGTATTGGAACTAAACAGTTGTTATTTTGTTCCCAGTATTACTAAAAATATTATCTCCATTCCTGCTCTTGTCAGGAAGGGATTTTCCTTTGAATGCAATATTTCAAAGTGTGTTTTATCTTATGATAATATTGTTTATGCAACTGGTTCAATTAACAATGGGTTATTCATGTTGGACATGGAATGTTCGAAACAAAATATTGATAATAAGAAAGCCAAGTATGCTGATGACAGCACCTTGCTATGGCATAGTCGTTTAGGCCATATAAACGAGAAACGCATTAAGCGGTTGCATGATCATGGACTGCTGGGATCATTCTCCTATGAGGAGATTGATACATGCAAAGCTTGTTTAATGGGTAAAATGACGAAGTCACCTTTTCCTAACAAAGGTCAAAGGGCTTCAGGTTTACTTGACCTTATACACAGTGATGTGTGTGGGCCATTTAGTAAACATGCCAGAGGTGGCTATCAGTACTTCATTACCTTTACTGATGATTTCAGTAGATATGGGTATGTCTATCTAATGAGACATAAAAGTGAATCTTTTGACAAGTTCAAAGAGTTCAAAAATGAAGTACAAAATCAGCTAGGCCGAAATGTCAAGGCACTTCGTTCTGATCGAGGTGGAGAATACCTAAGTCATGCGTTTACTGACTATCTGAAGGAGTGTGAGATTATCTCACAGCTCACTCCGCCAGGAACACCGCAATGGAATGTTGTGTCCGAGAGGAGAAATAGAACATTACTTGATATGGTTCGTTCTATGATGAGTCAGTGATGTAGGAGCATATCACATGATATTTGATCTAATTTTGACTTAGTCAATTTTTGCATAATTATTGTAAATCTTGATTATTCATAGACTTAGTCAACAATTATGTTTATAGAGGCACTAATCCATCTTATTTTGCCATGACAATATGAGGTCCCATGACTACGATCAAATCTCCTAAGCTCAAGCTAGTTCAAGCTTATTCAAGTCCAAAGATGATGTGCTGTCAACTCAAATAGAGAAATAAGGGAGATTGAGAAGACTTGGCTGCAACGCTTACGTGAAGGACAAGCCAAACAAGCTGAAGCAGCTCTCAATGATGTAAAGGATGGCTGTGACTTACGAAAATGAGAAGGAGACGTTGGAGACTTCCTTGAGCATTACAACCAACGGTCACAAAAACTTTCCAGCTAACCCTTTTCCTCCTGCTCTATAAAATGTAATCTCTCACATGTAAGCGAATAGAAGATTTGAAATTGAAATGGAAATGGTTTTCGTTTGGTTCCATCGGATGTTTCTTCCCTACCTCTTCTTCTAATCTCCTCTCCTCCCTCAAACTCTCTACTTCGCTGCTATCACCCGCACGCTTCAGCCATCTTCAGATTTTGCCAGAATTTCGAGTGTCGCCGTCGACGATCCAGCCAGCCGATCTCCGCAAACTTCAGCCACTACGCATCCTTCGCCTGAAGAACCCCCAGCCACCGGCATCCGTCCATTGGCCGCTGGGATTGCTGGAATCGAACGTCCGTTCGAATCCCCTGTTTCCGCCTGCCTTCCGCCCTAGATCCGCCTTTCATCGTTGATCTCCCCCGTCCGGCCATCTTTCATCTCCAAGCTCCGGCCACGTCCTCTCGTCAGCGACACCATCCTCCAGCAGCAGCAGGTTCCGAGTTCGTGCACCACCGGTTGCCCGGCGACGACCTATGTTCCACCTGCGCACCTCCCCTGTTCCGACCGAACAGGCGCTTTTCCGCTTCTGCCAGTGCTCCGTTGCTCGGCCATCCCTCGTCGGAGCTCCGACGTCGCCAAAGCCATCTCGTCCTTCCTTCATCTCCAATGACTCTGACGAGCAATCCCTGCACCGGCGCCGTTGATCGGCGCAAGCCCTGCTTCCAGATTTCCCTCTTCCCTGCTTTGTTTTCGGATTATGCTCCCTAAACTAATTTGATTAGTCTTCTCTTTGCAGGAAATTTACGGGGTTGCGAACACAGAACTCTTCATATTTGTCACGAATAGGACGCACTGATCTTGTCCTAACACAGTGAATTCTGGTAAAAATACTCTTTGTTCTGGTTTGCACAACACGTGTCTACACCCCACATCAGTTTGGTATCAGAGGAAGTTAGTGGCCAACTCTTGTCTGGCCACACCGATCCCTGGTTTGCTCTTTGTTTTAATTAAAAAAAAAAAAAAAAAAAAAAAGAACTATTACTGCATGCTTTCATGTTATTTAGTTGCAAATTCTAAGTTATTTGCTACTGTAGTTTATTTGAAAGAAAAAAATGCTTACCTTGAATTCAATCCTGCACAAAACTGCATCTGGTTAAAACTGCATATGATCTATAGAATTTCTCAAAGTTGTATCTCAATATTACTCATCACCGAAACTCAAATCTGCACTGCTTTCAGATTTGCAAATTCTGATTTCTGAGATTTATGATTCCGTATTCTTGGGCTACTTACAACTCCTGATTTCTACCCTTGCTCTATCGCTGATTTGTTCTTGAACAAGCTTGCTATAGTATGGGCTTTCTTTGCTAAGTTTAAGTTCTGAGATTTGTTTCTGTTTTGCGCGTTCCAACTGATTCCATAAGCTTCCAAGTAGCAGTGCTTGATTTCTAAAATCTGTTGTCTATTCTTGTGTTTTGTGTTGAAACCTTGATGTTTTCTCATCTGCTGATTCTGGAATTTGCATTGAGGTTTCTGATTTTTGCCTGGATACCGTAACTAACCGGGTTCGTTGCACCATGCTCAGTTGTGGGCTGTGTTGGGCTATGTCTCATTGAATTTTCGGATTCCTCATCTGATAGAACATTCGGATTTTGAAAGGCAAAGTGGGTGTGGATTTCACCTCAGCATTGGGTGAAACAACTCACTTAGTTGCTAAAGGTTACACACTAAAGCTGGAATTTTGATTTTCAGCTGGAAAAGTACTGTTACTTACCAGCTTGTGTTGTGTTATATGCTTACATTGAGAACAATTATGCATAGAACTGCATAATACTTCTGGATTTTTGCTATGCACCTCAAATTCTGCATGTGTTTTCCTGATTCTCCACTTAGTTTTATAAATCCTGCAAACTGTGAACTGCTGCTGAACTTATCATTGCATTAATATCTGATCTCGTAGTATACCTTCACTACTGTACTACCATTGCTAATACCTGCTGAATTTGTAAACTCTGCTCACTGCCGAAACCTTCCTCACTGCATTTACTGTAGCTTATTGCTCCAAATACTGGTATTACAAGTTTGTGTGCACTGCTTGCTGAAATCTGTATTCTTCTACCATAGCTGAATTCCTATATACTGCAGATTCAACCTGATTTTGCATGATTAATACTTGTCCTGCTAATATTACTTGCTGTGTTTGATCTGTGCTTGTTGAAAACCTCTGCTGAACATGTATACCTCCCTGTTACACTTTATACCATCAACGTATTTCAGTTTAAAATACCTATAACTGCAGCCATGGATGTATTGGTTTTTAGCTGAAATTACAGCATTTGGTTGTAAGTGAACCTAAATTAGGTTCGGTCTGAATTTTGATTGACTGCTAGTTTTGAAACCTGAAAGTCCTGCAACAGAAAATTATCTTGCGTCTCACATTCACATTTAGGGTATCTGGAAACCTGCATCAAATCTTGCTGAAAATTCATCTCCTGTTAATTACCATCAGCATATTTCAGTCTGAAGCACCCATAAGGCAGCTACTTATTCATCTATTATGACTCTAAATTCTGCACTTGAATGCTGAAATTTTCCAATCTACTGGCATTATTTTCTGAACATATATATGCTGCAATTATTTTTTGGATTGGCCTTGATACATGGATCTTCTACATGCTGAGATAGTATTCCTGCACTGCACTTAAACAATAGTCATTTCTAGCATTAATTTTTCTTGTTTATCATCATGCGTTATTTTACTCAACAGGAAGTTATAGCTAGAACAGAACTAATAACTGTTAGGGAACAAAAGGCTCTTACACTTAGTTTTACAACATTTAAATATAGGGTTCTTACTCATAAGCCTAGTTGTTTCACAACATACACTTTGTGCAATGGTTATAATAGTAAAACTGTTATTGATCATCAAGTCAAGTTTAATGTTATATCTCCCAAAGTCATTGAGCAATTTGGCCTCACCATACAAAAACATGATTATCCATATGTCATAACTTGGGAAGACTATACTAAAACTTTAGTTGACTTTCAATGCTTAGTTCCTATCCAATTAGGCAATATGAAAACTGAAATTTGGTGTGATGTAATGAGTTTAGAAGGATTTGACATCTTATTAGGGAATGAATTCATGCATGATTATCAAGGACATTATTTTCACAACCCTTGGAGTTATAGTTTTATTCATAAAGGGATGCCACACATAATTCACCCTTATGATGAGTTAAGGGAGAAAACTAAAAAGTTGCAACATGAGTTCAAGGAGCTTATGAAAAAGTTGCAACAATCAATGGAGAAATTAAGAAAGCCCCATTTACAAGTTGAACAAGAGAGTCCTAATCCTCTAGAGTTCAACCAAACATTAGAGCCTACTTTAGAACCTAAACCATGTCTTGATGAAACCACTAAATTTGAAGAAATAAATCATGAAGTACCATTACCTTCAATTTTAGGGCCCATACCCATAGGTCCTTTAGAAAACATGCCTCAACTTGACTCTAGCACATCTATTCCAACTAAGGAACCCATTATTAACACATGTGAGAATCAATTGCCCATAGAGACTCCATTAGGCATAAAACAACTTAAGTTTGGAACATTTATCATTGATGACTTAGATAGCCAAGTTGAATCCACATCCATAGATCATGATGAACCACACTTTGAACCAATGTTAGATCCTTTTGCCATTGACCTAGACCCCAAGTCTCAATCATTAAGAGAACCACATCTTGAAGGCTTAGAAGACTTGACCCATGATCCCATGATCCTTGAGTCATGCCTCTTAGATCCAACTACCCACGCTCCTAAGCCACCTGTAAGGTCAATCAAACAAAGTGAAAACATGAGTGCTTTACCTCTTTTGCAAGTTGAATATATTGATTTTATCTTTCCTTCTCTTAGATCCTATAATGGACTACTTGAGCTTGCTAATATGTCTTGTTTAAATCTGAATTTTCTTTCACCTAGCTTCTTGATTGTGAGAAGTACATTAGGGGTTAAAACAAGACAACCCACTCAACTTATGCATGATCAACTCCTCTTCCTACCTATCCTCAAAGATGAATACACCTATAGGCCTCCACCTAAGCGTGATAAATTGTTAATTTCCATGCTAGTAGTTTAATTGTTGCTAGTCATTTTAATTAACCTAAGTTTCTCCAGGAGTAGAAACACTTGAACCAGGGGTGTATGATGTAGGAGCATATCACATGATATTTGATCTAATTTTGACTTAGTCAATTTTTGCATAATTATTGTAAATCTTGATTATTCATAGACTTAGTCAACAATTATGTTTATAGAGGCACTAATCCATCTTATTTTGCCATGACAATATGAGGTCCCATGACTACGATCAAATCTCCTAAGCTCAAGCTAGTTCAAGCTTATTCAAGTCCAAAGATGATGTGCTGTCAACTCAAATAGAGAAATAAGGGAGATTGAGAAGACTTGGCTGCAACGCTTACGTGAAGGACAAGCCAAACAAGCTGAAGCAGCTCTCAATGATGTAAAGGATGGCTGTGACTTACGAAAATGAGAAGGAGACGTTGGAGACTTCCTTGAGCATTACAACCAACGGTCACAAAAACTTTCCAGCTAACCCTTTTCCTCCTGCTCTATAAAATGTAATCTCTCACATGTAAGCGAATAGAAGATTTGAAATTGAAATGGAAATGGTTTTCGTTTGGTTCCATCGGATGTTTCTTCCCTACCTCTTCTTCTAATCTCCTCTCCTCCCTCAAACTCTCTACTTCGCTGCTATCACCCGCACGCTTCAGCCATCTTCAGATTTTGCCAGAATTTCGAGTGTCGCCGTCGACGATCCAGCCAGCCGATCTCCGCAAACTTCAGCCACTACGCATCCTTCGCCTGAAGAACCCCCAGCCACCGGCATCCGTCCATTGGCCGCTGGGATTGCTGGAATCGAACGTCCGTTCGAATCCCCTGTTTCCGCCTGCCTTCCGCCCTAGATCCGCCTTTCATCGTTGATCTCCCCCGTCCGGCCATCTTTCATCTCCAAGCTCCGGCCACGTCCTCTCGTCAGCGACACCATCCTCCAGCAGCAGCAGGTTCCGAGTTCGTGCACCACCGGTTGCCCGGCGACGACCTATGTTCCACCTGCGCACCTCCCCTGTTCCGACCGAACAGGCGCTTTTCCGCTTCTGCCAGTGCTCCGTTGCTCGGCCATCCCTCGTCGGAGCTCCGACGTCGCCAAAGCCATCTCGTCCTTCCTTCATCTCCAATGACTCTGACGAGCAATCCCTGCACCGGCGCCGTTGATCGGCGCAAGCCCTGCTTCCAGATTTCCCTCTTCCCTGCTTTGTTTTCGGATTATGCTCCCTAAACTAATTTGATTAGTCTTCTCTTTGCAGGAAATTTACGGGGTTGCGAACACAGAACTCTTCATATTTGTCACGAATAGGACGCACTGATCTTGTCCTAACACAGTGAATTCTGGTAAAAATACTCTTTGTTCTGGTTTGCACAACACGTGTCTACACCCCACATCAGTCAGGCTACTCTTCCTTACTCCTTTTGGGGATTTGCACTGGAAACAGCTGCAAAGGTACTAAACCGAGTGCCATCCAAGGCCGTTTCTAAGACTCCATACGAGTTATGGTATGGAAAATAGCCGAGCTTGACATTTATCAGGATCTGGGGTTGCGAGGCTTATGTCAAAAAGCTCGCCTCTGGGAAACTGGAGAGCAGATCTGACAAATGTATCTTTGTCGGTTACCCTAAGGAAACTAAGGGTTATTATTTCTACGATCCCAAAGAGAACAAGGTTTTTGTTGCTCGGACGGCCATATTTCTTAAGAAGGAGTTTCTTCTGCAAGAGGCCAGTGGGAGAGAAATAAAGCTGGATGAGAATCCAGAGGAAGGACAAAGTAGTCAAGCACAGTTGGATGAGCCTGAGCTGGTAGAACAGGTTACTGAACAACCTGAGGCTCAGATTGTTGGGGTATGCCCTTAAGGCTAATGTTTGAGGCCTTGGGATTGTATCAGTCTCATGTAATAAACTCTTGTGTTTATAAAGGCATGGTTGTTATTCAGGTTGTTACCTTGTCTGCTGCAATTAGCGTACTTCTGAATAATGTCTCAAAGCTGTTCAGCTAGGCTGACATGCTATAAAGTCCTTAGTCAAGATATCTTGGTGAACATGAGACAGCCTTGATATGCTTGAGACTAATATGTGTTCTAATCTTATAGGATGCTTCGAGCATGGAATAAGATGTAGACTCATGGGTACATTGGATGTACTGGACAGACCCTATTAGGATATTCAATTGCTTGTCACAATGTGAATGATCCTTGATTGCAACAAGTGGCACATGTCCTCTGACTTGAGATCACTTGTGTTTCTAAATGATGATTGTCATTGTTTTGAGGTAGTTCAATATCATTTGAAACATGATGGTTATAGACTATCTTGGATAATGAGCTTGAGTCAGGTTAGGGCACTAGTGATAGATAAAGGATTGCCGTCTCCTTGTTTAAGGAGTGTGATGTTCTAGAGGGGCCCCCCTGAATGAGATGATTGAGAAAGTGTATGGCCATACCCAGGTGACTATGTTCATCTGGTCTAATCATACTCATCATATTGGAGCTACAGGCTTGACACGCTTGTCCAATAAGAACATCCAGTGGCAAAGGATACATGTACGCCTTGTGAATAGATTCACACTTGTGCTGTGGTTTGGGTGTAGTCTTGGAAGACTCTTTCCTTTATATCGGGAGATAGTGATGTGTTGCTAGATACCCCTCACTGATCGTGATAACGTGAGTTATCGTTACCGACATTTAAAGGAAACCCTCAGGGTCGCACAATTTGATGATATGGCTTACTTGAGTCAGATCGTGTGGACTGAATTGTTTGGGTTCAGTTTAAAGGGATTTAATCTCTGATTGTAAGTGAGATCTGGTCTGATCATGTTTGATTGATTAGGGCTTGAGATCGGTAAGCTTCGATCGAGAGAGATGATGCTAGATCGGTGAGATCAGGAGCATCAGGAGATGAACGGTTAGATCTTGAGCCTTAGGGTTCAATTTGGTCTAGACCAAGTGGCTTGAGCTATTTTGGTTTGGTTTATGAACCAAATTCGATTGGACGTTTTGGCTTGAACCAGTTCACAAAGGTGAACGTTTGGTTCAATGCCAATATGCGTTTTTGGGTTGGCATGAGCGCATGGCTTGATTATCTTCCATTTATGGAAAGTCATCAAGGCCGATTTCACTTTCAACGCCAAAACTCATATGCGTTGTGCACTTCACTTCAACGCCTTGAACTTTCGTTTGAAGGAGGTTGACGAAGTGGAGAGGTTTTGCAAGAGGAGCTCTCGGCCAAAAGGGAATCATCTCATCATCCCCTTCCATTCGACAAGAAACATTGGGTGCCTTGCTAGCACAAGGGACGCCAAGGAAGTAAGCGTTCTTCATCTTGTGTGTGAACTTTTGGAGGAGATCTAAGTTGCTCTCTTCTTCCAAGCCAACCTCCAAGCCAATGGCGTTGGTATGAATCTCCCTCTTGATCTAATCCATCTATCAAAGTTGATTATATGAGCATATAAGCGATTGTATTGATGAAATCCTAGCAAACTTGCATGCGCCCCCCTAAATTAGGGTTTCATCTGCTTGCGCTCCCCCTCGAAGGGGACTCTTCAAATTGGTATCAGAGCTAGGATCTTATATGGTTCATATGATTGCTTAAGGTGATCCTTGTTTGCGCTTATGATCTAAGTTTTCTCATCATGCGATAATACTAGTTGAAAGTATTTTGATGGCGCATATATGAGATTGTTTTTGATGGCGCATGTGTAAGGTTGATTTTGTTGATGCATGTATATTGCTTACATTATTGCGTATGTTACATGTTGTTGTTTTGACAAAACTTTACTTGCGCGCCTTTGACTAGATCTAAGTTGCGCCTACTGTAAACCCTTAGACGGGTTGATGGGGTTGAAAGCATCATCTAGTTTAGATCAACCTAGTCTGATCAGACCATCTGACAGCCTAGATGGATCGACCAGATGGCACCTGTGCGCAAGCACAAGGTGGCTATAGGTCGATTGCATCACAGGCGTGTAGCGAGGTCTGGTTGAGACAACCTGTGAACACACATAAGTTAGGCCCGGGGTCACACCCGCTTGCCAGAACTCATGTTGGTTGTTCAACCCTTGGCGCATGCATGGTTGACCATTAGGTCAACTCGAGTCAGTTAGGACTTGGTGCATGCAAGGGTATGGATCTAACTAGATTGTTGAGTGGATCCCTATCAATGGACCGTTGTAAGGTTGTAGGGCACATAAGGAAATTAAAATTTGATGCCAATGGGGTTTTCAAAATTTTATTTTCTTTGTAAGGGATCACATGATGATTGATTGATGCCATATGCTTGTTTATTTATTCTTATGTGGGTTGCCCATGTTAAATGTGTGCTGTGCTGGGGCCTGCGTGCCTGGAATTAAACCTGTAAATTAATATTATTGTGATCTGCGAATCACTTTTTAATTAATTTATTGTATAATTGACCTGCGAGTCAATCTTGTCTAGATAGATCAAAATGTATTTTGATTAGACAAGAGCACAAAGGCACACATCCCAGAGGGGCATTCAGCTGGTGGTGCACCTGAGGTGCTCTTGGCGCAAGGGCCCTGGGTTGGACCAGATGATGCTAAAGACCCAAGAAGAGCAAGTGAAGACTTAAGTATCTTAAGGTCTTACTTAGGCTATGGGATTTTACCACATAAGATCCATGCTTTCTGTTATTGTTTATATAAGTAGAACAGCATGATTTATTTATCTTCTGCTATAGCCATAGGATTTGCCTGATAGTAAGAAGATAAAACACCGTTAAAATCCAAACGCTAAAATATCAAGCACGTAATGCCTTCTGACGCGAAACCTCACCTTTCTGATTATCGTTGGAGCCGTGTTGTACCCACTCAGTGGGCACGTCCATCTATCTTCAGACGGTGCGTGATTTCACCTGCGTGTTACAGAGAAGCGATTTATCACTTCTCGTTGCTCAGCATAGCACGTGGTGGTCCAGGGAGTAGGTCGGGTCAGCTTGACCATGTAGGCTACATATGTGGCGCATATGGTAGCGCATGGAGGTAGCCATCTGTGGGATCAGAGACTGTGTTGTACCAACTCAGTTGGCGCAGTCTGCTGGATTGCCCAGGTGAAGGGGAATCGTACGGGTTGGCGATTGGCTGGGACAGCCTACCAGAAATTAGTGCTTATCATCTCTGTGCATCTTATCTCGCCTGAGCGGGACGCGGAGACCAAGTATGAAATCTGGATCCCATCTCACTAAAAGAGTATTACTCTTTCGGACTGTTTAATGGATTTTTCAGTCAGATAAAATAGTGAGAAAAAGAATCTTTCTTAAGTCCTGGATTGATTCTAAACATTGATACTGACCTTGCTGTTCTTGCATTGTTGTAGATTCCTGCAGCAACGAACACCATGAGCTTCAATGTGCGATCCCTACTGGAAAGGGAGAAGTTTGCTGGGCCAAACTTCTCAGACTGGTTCGGACACCTTAAGATCGTTCTTAAGGCAGAGAGGAAACTGTATGTCCTCGAGACGGCTGTGCCGCCTCAACCCGCTGCGAACGCCGCAAGGGCGGTTCGTGATGCTTATGAAAAGCACGTCAATGATAGCATTGATGTCGCTTGCCTGATGCAAGCGTCTATGACGCCACCGCTGCAGCGTCAGCATGAGGATATGTCGGCTATAGAAATTATAGCGAACCTCAAGATGCTGTATGCTGCACAGGCGAGGACAGAACGCTATAATCTGACAAAGCTTTTCTTTCAGAGCAAACTGGCTGAAGGGAGCCCAGTGGGAGCTCACGTGCTCAAGATGATTGGGCACAAGGAGGCTCTGGAGAAACTGGGCATACCATCAACTAGGAGCTTGCTGTAGACATTATTCTGCAGTCTCTCCCGCCCTCTTTCGATGCGTTCATTATTAATTTTAATATGAACAAGATCGATTGTACTCCGGCAGAGCTACTGAATATGCTCTTGACTACTGAATATGCCTTCAACCTCTGTCTTAATGGTTCCTTCTAGGAACAAGAAGAAGGGGAAGAAGGGCAAAGCCCCTGTCAAGAACTACAGTAAGGCTCTGAAACAAAAGGTTAAGCGGTCGAAGGACAACAGGTGTTTCCACTGTGGCCAGCTGGGTCACTGGAAAAAGGACTGTAAAGCGCTCCAAGGAGATAAGAGGGGAAGCATCGCTTCTGGCTCAGGTATATATGTGACTGAGGTCATGTTATCTTCTTCTTCTATTTCATGGGTGTTGGACACTGCATGTGGAGTTCACATTTGTTCAAATGTGCAGGAACTCAAGAGAAGAAGGCAGGTGGGACAGCATGAGGTAGACCTACGCGTTGGAAACGGGGCACGGGTTGCTGCTGTTGCTGTAGGAGACTATTTCATTTCTTTACCATCTGGCATTGTATTGGAATTAAACAATTGTTATTTTGTACCCAGTATAACCAAGAATATTATCTCTATTCCTGCTCTTGTCAGGAAAGGATTTGCCTTTGAATGCAATATTTCAAAGTGTGTACTTTCTCTTGATAATATTGTTTATGCTACTGGTTCAATTAACAATGGGTTATTCATGTTGGACATGGAATATTCTATACAAAACATTGATAATAAGAAAGCCAAGTATGCTGAAGACAGCACCTTGTTATGGCATAGTCGTTTAGGCCATATTAACAAGAAGCGCATTAAGCGGTTGCATGATCATGGACTGCTGGGATCATTCTCCTATGAGGAGATTGATACATGCAAAGCTTGTTTGATGGGTAAAATGACGAAGTCACCTTTTCCTAACAAAGGTCAAAGGGCTTCAGGTTTACTTAACCTTATACACAGTGATGTGTGTGGGCCGTTTAGTAAACATGCCAGAGATGGCTATCAGTACTTCATTACATTTACTGATGATTTCAGTAGATATGGTTATGTCTATCTAATGAGACATAAGAGTGAATCCTTTGACAAGTTCAAAGAGTTCAAGAATGAAGTACAGAATCAGCTAGGCCGAAATATCAAGGCACTTCGTTCTGATCGAGGTGGAGAATACCTGAGTCATGCGTTTACTGACTATCTGAAGGAGTGTGGGATTATCTCACAGCTCACTCCGCTAGGAACACCGCAATGGAATGGTGTGTCCGAGAGGAGAAATAGAACGTTACTTGATATGGTTCGTTCTATGATGAGCCAGGCTACTCTTCCATATTCCTTTTGGGGATTTGCACTGGAGACAGCTACAAAGGTACTAAACCGAGTGCCATCCAAGGCAGTTTCAAAGACGCCATATGAATTATGGTATGGGAAACAGCCGAGCTTGACATTTATCAGGATCTGGGGTTGCGAGGCTTATGTCAAAAAGCTCGCCTTTGGGAAACTGGAGAGCAGATCTGAGAAATGCATCTTTGTCGGTTACCCTAAGGAAACTAAGGGTTATTATTTCTACGATCCCAAAGAGAACAAAGTATTTGTTGCTCGGACGGCCATATTTCTTGAGAAGGAGTTTCTTCTGCAAGAAGCCAGTGGGAGAGAAATAAAGCTGGATGAGAATCCAGAGGATGGACAAAGTAGTCAAGCACAGATGGATGTGCCTGAGCCGGTAGAACAGGTTATTGAACAACCTGAGGCTCAAATATCACGGGAACCGCGTAGATCGGGAAGGATCCGTCGTCAGCCTGAACGCTATGATGGAGTCTACATCATTGATAATGATGAACCCCTTACTTATGCGGATGCGGTCAGTGGACCGGAGTCAGCTAGATGGCTTGAAGCTATGCGAGCCGAGATGGACTCCATGTCAGATAACCAAGTCTGGGATTTGGTTGATCCGCCTCCGGGAGTAATCCCTATAGGCTGTAAATGGATCTTCAAGAAGAAGATTGACATGGATGGTAACGTGGTTACCTATAAAGGCAGGCTAGTAGCGAAAGGTTTCAAACAAATCTACGGGATAGATTATGATGAAACTTTCTCTCCTGTAGCCATGTTCAAGTCTATTCGGATTCTTTTCGCGATAGCAGCATATTACGATTATGAGATCTGGCAGATGGATGTGAAAACTGCTTTCCTTAATGGAAAACTGGATGAGGATGTGTACATGACACAACCTGAAGGTTTCACTCATCCAGCAGATCGTCATAAAATATGCAAGTTAAAGAAGTCCATTTATGGACTTAAACAAGCATCTAGAAGCTGGAATATTCGTTTTGATGAATCAATCTCTGAGTTTGGTTTCATCAAGAACGAGGACGACCCGTGTGTATATAAGAGGTTTAGTGGGAGCGTGATTACATTCCTAGTCCTCTACGTCGATGACATCTTGATCATTGGAAATGATGTTCCTGAAATGCATGCGGTTAAGGCATGGTTAAGGAAATGTTTCCAGATGAAAGATCTAGGAGAAGCAGCCTATGTGTTAGGTGTAAAGATCTACAGGGATAGATCTAAGAGGCTTCTCGGGCTGTGCCAAAGTACTTACATCGATAAAGTCCTGGAGAGATTTCATTTAGAGAATTCTAAACGAGGATATCTTCCAGTCAGACATGGTCTGAATCTTTCGAAGAGTCAGTGTCCACAAACACAGACTGAGAAAGATGAAATGGACAATACGCCTTATGCTTCGGCTATTGGGTCCATAATGTATGCGATGTTGTGTACTCGCCCTGACGTCGCTTACGGGTTAAGCGTGACCAGTCGGTTCCAAAGTAATCCAGGTATGGCGCACTGGATTGTAGTCAAGAACATTTTAAAATATCTGCGGAGGACCAAAGATATGTTCTTGATATATGGTGGTCAAGAAGAACTCAGTATAGAAGGATATACTGACGCTTCGTTCCAGTCGGACCAGGATGATTTTCGATCGCAATCAGGCTATGTTTTTAGCTTGAATGGTGGAGCAGTGGTGTGGAAGAGTTTCAAACAGTCAACTGTTGCTGATTCCACAACAGAAGCCGAGTATGTTGCAGCCTCGGAAGCATCCAAGGAGGCAGTGTGGATTCGTAAGTTCGTGAGAGAACTTGGTGTCGTTCCTTCGAGTGCAGATCCTTTGGTTATCTTTTGTGATAACACTGGAGCAATCGCACAAGCAAAGGAACCACGGTCGCACCAGAAGTCCAAGCACATACAGAGACGGTTTCACTTGGTCCGGGAGATCATTGATCGTGGCGAGATCAAAATATGCAAGGTTCATACAGACGACAATCTGGCTGACCCGCTTACCAAGCCTCTAGCGCAGCAGAAGCATGAGAAGCACTGTAATAATATGGGTTTGAGATTTCTCAACCATTAGATTAAGTGCAAGTGGGAGATTGTTGGGGTATGCCCTTAAGGCTAATGTTTGAGGCCTTGGGATTGTATCAGTCTCATGTAATAAACTCTTGTGTTTATAAAGGCATGGTTGTTATTCAGGTTGTTACCTTGTCTGCTGCAATTAGCGTACTTCTGAATAATGTTTCAAAGCTGTTCAGCTAGGCTGACATGCTATAAAGTCCTTAGTCGAGATATCTTGGTGAACATGAGACAGCCTTGATATGCTTGAGACTAATATGTGTTCTAATCTTATAGGATGCTTCGAGCATGGACTAAGATGTAGACTCATGGGTACATTGGATGTACTAGACAGACCCTATTAGGATATTCAATTGCTTGTCACAATGTGAATGATCCTTGATTGCAACAAGTGGCACATGTCCTCTGACTTGAGATCACTTGTGTTTCTAAATGATGATTGTCATTGTTTTGAGGTAGTTCAATATCATTTGAAACATGATGGTTATAGACTATCTTGGATAATGAGCTTGAGTCAAGTTAGGGCACTAGTGATAGATAAAGGATTGCCGTCTCCTTGTTTAAGGAGTGTGATGTTCTAGAGGGGCCCCCCTGAATGAGATGATTGAGAAAGTGTATGGCCATACCCAGGTGACTATGTTCATCTGGTCTAATCATACTCATCATATTGGAGCTACAGGCTTGACACGCTTGTCCAATAAGAACATCCAGTGGCAAAGGATACATGTACGCCTTGTGAATAGATTCACACTTGTGCTGTGGTTTGGGTGTAGTCTTGGAAGACACTTTCCTTTATATCGGGAGACAGTGATGTGTTGCTAGATACCCCTCACTGATCGTGATAACGTGAGTTATCGTTACCGACATTTAAAGGAAACCCTCAGGGTCGCACAATTTGATGATATGGCTTACTTGAGTCAGATCGTGTGGACTGAATTGTTTGGGTTCAGTTTAAAGGGATTTAATCTCTGATTGTAAGTGAGATCTGGTCTGATCATGTTTGATTGATTAGGGCTTGAGATCGGTAAGCTTCGATCGAGAGAGATGATGCTAGATCGGTGAGATCAGGAGCATCAGGAGATGAACGGTTAGATCTTGAGCCTTAGGGTTCAATTTGGTCTAGACCAAGTGGCTTGAGCTATTTTGGTTTGGTTTATGAACCAAATTCGATTGGACGTTTTGGCTTGAACCGGTTCACAAAGGTGAACGCTTGGTTCAATGCCAATATGCGTTTTTGGGTTGGCATGAGCGCATGGCTTGATTATCTTCCATTTATGGAAAGTCATCAAGGCCGATTTCACTTTCAACGCCAAAACGCATATGCGTTGTGCACTTCACTTCAACGCCTTGAACTTTCGTTTGAAGGAGGTTGACGAAGTGGAGAGGTTTTGCAAGAGGAGCTCTCGGCCAAAAGGGAATCATCTCATCATCCCCTTCCATTCGACAAGAAACATTGGGTGCCTTGCTAGCACAAGGGACGCCAAGGAAGTAAGCGTTCTTCATCTTGTGTGTGAACTTTTGGAGGAGATCTAAGTTGCTCTCTTCTTCCAAGCCGACCTCCAAGCCAATGGCGTTGGTATGAATCTCCCTCTTGATCTAATCCATCTATCAAAGTTGATTATATGAGCATATAAGCGATTGTATTGATGAAATCCTAGCAAACTTGCATGCGCCCCCCTAAATTAGGGTTTCATCTGCTTGCGCTCCCCCTCGAAGGGGACTCTTCACAGATATCACGGGAACCGCGATGATCGGGAAGGATCCGTCGACAGCCTGAGCGCTATGACGGAGTCTACATCATTGATAATGATGAACCCCTTACTTTTGCGGATGCGGTCAGTGGACCGGAGTCAGCTAGATGGCTTGAAGCTATGCGAGCCGAGATGGACTCCATGTCAGATAACCAAGTCTGGGATTTGGTTGATCCGCCTTCGGGAGTAATCCCTATAGGCTGTAAATGGATCTTCAAGAAGAAGATTGACATGGATGGTAACGTGGTTACCTATAAAGGCAGGCTAGTTGCGAAAGGTTTCAAACAAATCTACGGGATAGATTATGATGAAACTTTCTCACCTGTAGCTATGTTTAAGTCTATTCGGATTCTTTTTGCGATAGCAGCATATTATGATTATGAGATCTGGCAGATGGATGTGAAAACAGCTTTCCTTAATGGAAATCTGGATGAGGATGTGTACATGACACAACCTGAAGGTTTCACTCATCCATCAGATCGTCATAAGATATGCAAGTTAAAGAAGTCCATTTATGAACTGAAACAAGCATCTAGAAGCTGGAATATTCGTTTTGATGAATCAATCTCTGAGTTTGGTTTCATCAAGAACGAAGATGACCCGTGTGTATATAAGAGGTTTAGTGGGAGCGTGATTACATTCCTAGTCCTCTACGTCGATGACATCTTGATCATTGGAAATGACATTCCTAAAATGCATGCGGTTAAGGCATGGTTAAGGAAATGTTTCCAGATGAAAGATCTTGGAGAAGCAGCCTATGTGTTAGGTGTGAAGATCTACAGGGATAGATCTAAGAGGCTTCTCGGGTTGTGCCAGAGTACTTACATCGATAAAGTCCTGGAGAGATTCCATTTAGAGAATTCTAAAAGAGGGTATCTTCCAGTCAGACATGGTCTGAATCTTTCGAAGAGTCAGTGTCCACAAACACAGACTGAGAAAGATGAAATGGACAATACGCCTTATGCTTCGGCTATTGGATCCATTATGTATGCGATGTTGTGTACTCGCCCAGACGTCGCTTACGGGTTAAGCGTGACCAGTCGGTTCCAAAGTAATCCAGGTTTGGCGCACTGGATTGCAGTCAAGAACATCTTAAAATATCTGCGGAGGACCAAAGATATGTTCTTGATATATGGTGGTCAGTAAGAACTCAGTATTGAAGGATATACTGACGCTTCGTTCCAGTCTGACCAGGATGATTTCCGATCGCAATCAGGCTATGTTTTTAGCTTGAATGGTGGAGCAGTGGTGTGGAAAAGTTTCAAACAGTCAACTGTTACTGATTCCACAACAGAAGCCGAGTATGTTGCAGCCTCGGAAGCATCCAAGGAGGCAGTGTGGATTCATAAGTTCGTGAGAGAACTTGGTGTTGTTCCTTCGAGTGTCGATCCTTTGGTTATCTTCTGTGATAACACTGGAGCCATAGCACAAGCAAAGGAACCACGGTCACACCAGAAGTCCAAGCACATACAGAGACGGTTTCACTTGATCAGGGAGATCATAGATCGTGGCGAGATCAAAATCTGCAAGGTTCATACAGATGACAATCTGGCTGACCCGCTTACCAAGCCTCTGGCGCAGCAGAAGCATGAGAAGCACTGTAATAATATGGGTTTGAGATTTCTCAACCATTAGATTAAGTGCAAGTGGGAGATTGTTGGGGTATGCCCTTAAGGCTAATGTTTGAGGCCTTGGGATTATATCAGTATCATGTAGTAAACTCTTGTGTTTATAAAGGCATGGTTATTATTCAGGTTGTTACCTTGTCTGCTGTAATAAGTGTACTTCTGAATAATGTCTCAAAGCTGTTCAGCTGGGCTGACATGCTATAAAGTCCTTAGTCGAGATATCTTGGTGAACATGAGACAGCCTTGATATGCTTGAGACTAATATGTGTTCTGATCTTATAGGATGCTTCGAGCATGGAATAAGATGTAGACTCATGGGTACATTGGATGTACTGGACAGACCCTACTAGGATATTCATTTGCTTGTCACAATGTGAATAATCCTTGTTTGCATGAAGTGGCACATGTCCTTTGACTTGAGATCACTTGTGTTTCTAAATGATGATTGTCATTGTTTTGAGGTAGTTCAATATCATTTGAAACATAATGATTATAGACTATCTTGGACAATGATCTTGAGTCAGGTTAGGGCACTTGTGATAGATAAAGGATTGCCGTCTCCTTGTTTAAGGAGTGTGATGTTCTAAAGGGGCCCCCTGGATGAGATGATTGAGAAAAGAGTATGGCCATACCCAGATGACTATGTTCATCTGATCTAATCATGCTCATCATATTGGAGCTACAGGCTTGACACGCTTGTCCAATAAGAACATCCAGTGGCAAAGGAAATATGTATGCCTTGTGAATTGGATTCACACTTGTGCTGTGTTTTGGGTGTAGTCGTGGAAGACTCTTTCCTTTATATCGGGAGACAGTGATGTGTTGCTAGATACCCCTCACTGATCGTGATAACGTAAGTTATCCTTATCGACGTTCAAAGGAAACCCTTAGGGTCGCACAATTTGATGATATGGCTTACTTAAGTCAGATCGTGTGGACTGAATTGTTTGAGTTCAGTTTAAAGGGGTTTAAACTCTGATTGTAAGTGAGATCTGGTCTGATCATGTTTGATTGATTAGGGCTTGAGATCGGTAAGCTTCGATCGAGAGTATTGATGCTAGATCGGTGAGATCGGAAGCATCCAGAGATGAACGGTTAGATCTTGAACCATTTGGTTCAGAGGAATCTAGACCATGGCTTGGGCTGTTTTAATTTGGTATTTGAACCAAATTGGGTTGGGTCAATTAGATTGAACCGGTTCAAGGCAATGAACGCATGGTTCAATGCTAAGAAACGTTTTGGTCGGTTTTTGAAGAAGTGGGCGCGTGGCTTCATGGCTTGCTATTTTTGGAAAGCCATAATGCGCCACGTCTTCTAAACGCCTCAACGCTTCATCCATTCCTCTCGACGCCCTTCTCTCGTGTGGAAATTTTTTCTTCACGACTTGGAGAGCTCTCGGCCAAGTGGAGAAAACATCTCATCCTCTTGAATCGATCAAAGACCCTTGAAGCACCTTGCTAGCACAAGGATCTCAAGGAGTAGGCGGCATCACCTTGTGTGCGCACCTTTTGGAGGAGTTTCATTCGAGTCTCTTCTTCCTTGACGCCATCCAACACATGGCTTCGGTATGATTATCTTTCGATCTTCATGCTTCTTGAAAGTTGATCATATGAATGTATAGTATCAGATCTTCATGAAACCCTACTTCCGCTGCAAAAGAATGACATGCGCCACCTTTAGGGTTTCACCCCCTTGCGCTACCCCTTGAAGGGGACCCAACACAGTTGTCCTTGGTCTTAGTGCAAGTGGGAGATTGTTGGTGTATATGCCCTAAAGACGAATGTATGGACATGGTCAGGCATTGTTTGAATGTACTTTGATAGAACTATTACTCTTTATATAGGCATGGTCGTTATTATGCAGACTTCTCTACCTTTGTTGATGTATTGAGTTGCATAAATAATGTCCCAGGAGTTTGGATTGGATCCATTCTCATAAACTATCCCCAGACTAGGTACCTTAGCAGATATGGGACAGCTTTGGTACATGTAAGACTGGTGTATGGGCTGGTTAGGTGCGGGGCATAGTAACGCAGACATACAGGTGCATTGGATGCACTGGAGTGATCCACCGTGAGGATTGACTTGTCTAGTCAACAAGTCAATCTCACATGCAAGAGGTTTGCATTGATCCTTAGACTTGAGGTATTCATGTCTAGATTTGATGATGGGTGTGCTTTAATACAGTCTTACGTCTCTCCGTAATTGGGAGATCAAAACGACTGTCATTGGGCATGTCATAAGTCATGTAGAGACATGGATGACCAATAGTAGGATTTGCCCCTTCCTTATTGGAAGCATGATATCCACTCGGGGCGCCCCACCTTATTGGTGCATGACAGGAGAGTGTGGCCACACTTGTTGAGTCATGACCAATGCATTGGATAATAAACTTGAGACTAATGCAATGGCAGGATATCAGCTTAGGCAAAGGGATCTACAATGCAATGGGAATCCTCGTTGCTTATTAGGAGTTGTTGCCATAATGACTTAAGTCCTATGACATGGGTAGTAGTGATGTGTTGCTAGATACCCCTCACTACTTATGATGTTTACATCATTGCCATCGTCATATGGATCCTACGGGGTCACACGCAATAGACTCTTGACGTTGCTTTAATCAGAAGCCTTAGGATCAAGTTATTGGATAACTTGGATCAATTTGGAAGATTTCATCAGCGCCAATGGGCCTGATGAGTTGGAAGAAAGTTATTGGAGCCAAACTTCATTTTTGGCAGGTTGACACGAAATTGACCTAGATTGGTCACATTTGGATTAGGGTTGCATTGGATTAGATCCAATGGCTTAATCAACCCACGCCATAAAGTTTGGGCTAGGCCCAATAATTAGTTGTCATGAAGAGAAATTGGCTTAAAAGGGTATAATGGGGAGAAATCTCACCCCATTGGCGCCTAGGGGCATAATGGGGTGAGGGAGACGCCTTTGCTTCATTATGGAAGTAAAGGGCGCCTAGCCCTTCTTCCTTGGATGGAATACTTGCTTCTAAGGCAAGTCTTGGGGCTGATATGGCTTGAGAACTTTTATGGGAAGTTCCTAGGCGCATATGGACATAGGGAAGAGGTATATGGTAATGTCTTGGAGACTTACCTTACTTCAAACCCTAGTTTCTCCTAAGACACCACTCTAGCCGAAATTCCTCATGCATGTTGCGCCTAGCCACTTATCCTTTGATGGTAAGAATGCATTTAAGGCATGTCTTGGGCTGATATAGTGCTTGGACAAATATGGATAGGTTGAATGAGGTTTATGGCAAAGTCTTGGAGACTTTCCTTACCTCAAGACTCCTTCATCCTAGCCATACACTTGGCATAATCCTAGCCCTTGCCCAAACCGCCTCTAGTCCTATTTATAGGACCCATTGTCGCCCTCTCTAGTTGATGAACACTTGGAGACGTGAACACAAATAGAGGGGCGAAAGCAAGGGCAAAGGGTGACAACATCAAAGTGGCACAACCCTTTTTCCAACAAGTGACCGCAAGTCTTCTCCTTCCTCTCCTCTTGGCGTGATTTGGAGAAGGACTTAGTGGCGCAATTTCCCTTTAATCTTCCTCAAGACCGAAACTCATCTTCTCCCTCTTCTCTTGGAGTAAAGAGGATAAGGAGTTGGCGGCATCGTCCTTGCACTTGGCGCATGAACCTTGGAGGTGGCTCAAGAAGAGTGAAGGAACCCTAAGGCTCGATTCTCTTCCCGAGGCTAGCACCGAGCGTGGAAGGGAGCAACGATCAAGGAGTCGACGCGTGGATACTTATAGAGGGCGAACACTTGGGCGCCTTCAACATGGCTTCGACATCTAGACAAGCAAAAGAGGTACATCTCTAACACATCCTTGTGTCTTCTCTCTCGCATGGATCCTTGGGAAAGGAATGTGTTTCGGGTGTAATGCTTCTTCCGCTGCGTCCTGGGACTGCAAAATTTTAAATTACACCCGGCATTCCCTAATAGTGGTATCAGAGCTACTTGCGAGAAACACAAGGTGTACGTTTGCTTGTGTGAAAAATTTTTGGAAAATTTTTCGTTCATCCATGCGCGTTTATACTAGAAGGCGCTTTCATCCAAACTTCTTTCGTCAATTTTTATGGCCAAAAATTGGATTGTGTTTATGATGGATTTAAGACCAAAGGCGCACGTAGTTTTGTCAAGTAGGACGGGCATTTTGTCTTCGGACTGGCCAGGTCTCTTGATCTGACAAATTGCCAGCCGATAGGGTCCATATCCACCATGATTCTCGACCAGGGATAAACACAGAGACTAGATAAAATCTATCTCTTAGGGACATTGTATATGCAAATGCACATATGCGCAGATGTACAACTCTGCATAATAATGACAATGCCAGGATAACTCATCTATCAACTAGATGTGATGCACATATCCCATGGACCATCATGAAGTCCTAGGGCATAAACACTAACAATCTCCCACTTCCACTAGGACCCTGCAATGAACAATCTCAACACCATGTCCTAAGCACGACCTGCCATATGCTGCGCCAGAGCATCGGTCTGTGGGCCTACCATGATTGTATTAGTGTTGATATCTGCTATATCTTAAGTACCTCTGTTGACGCAGCGGACGTGAAGGAGGGTTTCTTAGATTAGTACTCTACGGTGGGGGAGACTATGATGTAGAAATCCGAAAGAGGGTCTAGAGACGAGGGAAGAGAAACACGCAGCGAACGATGGAAACCCGCGAAGAAAACCGAAGAAATAGCACTAGATATGACTTGAGCAACACTCAGAGCGAAAATCAAACCACGGATCGAATCACTAATGGAAAACACTCACCTCGATCGCATAGCCAATTTTCTTTTGCAAGCACGCACGCGCAGGTTCTTCACGTTGGTACGACAGCCAGGCACTCTTGCTCGCCCAAGACGCAAACGCAGCGGAATGAAATGCAAAGGACCCGACGCCCTAGTGGGGTTCGCTGGGTGTTTTGATTGAAAGCAGTAAAGAGGAGTACAAGGAGAACACAGGGCAAGGGGACTCTAGGCGAGCTCCTCGGAGTTTTGCTGGACCTAGGCTTCGCGTGGGCGAAGCACTACTACAACATCAACTAACTACAAAGCACAGTCTCAGCCCTCTTTCATAGAACAAGAGGGAAGAGGAGATCACATGACCCTCACATGAAGGTTGGTAGATAAGGCAACAAACATTTAGCTTCCTAAACAAGATCAAGATACCTTCTAACAACCTGAAAAGTAACCTAACTACCTAAAAGCAAACAACTAACTTCTGCAGGGAAAGATGCCAAGGTGCCGGGGCACGTGAACTGGGGCGTTGGGCCGTTGAATGGGCCGTCTCCGGTGGGCTACACAATCTCAGAGCAGGCGACCACAAAGTAGCAGAACTTGCTGATTGTCGGCTGGTTCTGGACGTTGGTGGCCGTGTCCTGGGCCGAGTTGAGGACCCGGTAGTTGTAACGGTCGGCGGTAAGACCATGGTCGGAGGCCGGGCCTCGGGGTGGCTCCCTAGCAATGTGCAGCGGATGAAGGGATGTCATTGACGCAGGAGAAGCCACGTTGTTGGAGCGGATGGGGCAGGTTGTGGCTGTAGAAGGGCTCATCACGCCCACAAAATGGTCTGAGGGGTGCGAGGACCGTTGTGAGCGACGAACGGGGTGGAAAACCACCTCTTTAGGCTTTCTGGGGCTGAACACGACCTGGCCGTGCCTATCGTCATGGCCGTCTTTAATATCTGGAATCTGCACAGAGGCGGGCACAGGCGGAAGCATGGGCGTGTCTGAGGCCGTGATGTTGTCGGCCAAGGAGAACATGGCTTGGCCATGTTGAAGAGCACGGCCGTGTTCGGCGCCTGGAATCTGCATAGAAGTGGACACGGGCGAGAGCATGGGTGTGTCTGAGGCCGTGATGTACTCGGCCTAGGAGAACACGGCTTGGCCGTGTTGAAGAGCACGGTCGTGTTTAGCGACAGAAGATTTCCCTGAGACTTTCACGGGCGAAGGCTGCAGCGTGTCACGGGCCGTGAAGTTCTCGGTCATGGGGAGCACGGGCTGGCCGTGTCGAGAGGCACGGCCATGTTCGGCTGTAGAAGTGTCGGCCGAGGGGAACACGGGTGATGGCACGACCGTGGCAGAGGCCGTGTCGGTGTTCGCGATTCTGCTTGACCGCGTCATGGCCGTGTCTGGTAGCACGGCCTGGCCGTGTTTGCTGCGGCGGATTATTGTTGGGATGAGCACGGGATGAGGAACGGGTGTGCGCTGGGCTGTGCTCATCTCGGCGTCCATGGACATGGCCGTGTATGGGAACACGGCCTGGCCGTGTCGGGGGGCAGAGAGCTCTGTTTCTTTTGAAAATTGGGGGGTGTCTTTTCCAAGCCCTGGGGAGTCAATCCATGCATCGTCCAGAGGGCTTTGGCTACCCCCATATGCGTCTATGACACCATCACGTATCCTGGGGTCGGGGGAATTCTCCTCCGGAGAATAAAGTGGAGCACTATCGGTGGATGGGGGCACCGGCGTCGAAGGGCGTATGGTATGGCATGAGGTCGGTGATGTTGAAGACAGGGCTGAGGTGGGAGTCCGCCGGGAGGTCAAGGACATAAGCGTTGGCACCCAGGCGCCGTAGGACCGTGTAGGGGCCGTCGCAACGTGCATGCAATTTCTAATTGGCTCGCGATTTCAAACGCTCAGGGTGCATGTGCACCAGAACGAGCTCGCCAATCTCAAAGTGTCGTGGCCTACGATGCCCGTGGCCTCAGCCACATACCGGGTGTTGCTCAAGACAATCCGACGGCGAATTTCATCGTGTAAACCCGCAAGATGCGATGCAAATGTGTAGGCGGACTCATGGATGGAGGGAGGAGGGGGAACGTTATGCATGTCAATGGGTTTCCTAGGTTGGTGCCCGAGGATGACCTGAAAAGGACTTAACCCAGTCGAGCGGTGAGACGCGCTGTTATACGCGAATTTCGCGATCGGAAGGTGATCAGCCCAATGGCGTGGGAAGTCGCCAGCTAAGCACCGCAGGTGGTTACCCAAACTCCTATTCACCACCTCGGTTTGACCATCCGCCTGTGGATGGTATGCCGATGAGAACTTGAGAGTGGTGCCAAGCAGGGCCCACAATGATTTCCAGAAGTGACCCACGAACCGAGTGTCACGGTCGGACATGATGGAAAGGGGGAGACCATGAACCCAGACGATCTCCTTGACGAACAGATGGGCAATGTGGGAAACGTCAGCAGTCCGAGAACAAGGCACAAAGTGTGCCATCTTAGAGAAGCGATCCACGACTACAAAGATGGAGTCATGTCGCGAGGCATTGCGGGGTAGACCCAGGACGAAGTCCATGCTATTGTGCAGCCAAGGACTCTTAGGAACGGGGAGAGGGGTATAGAGGCTGGTATTAGCAGGACGGAGCTTTGCACGTTGGCATGTGCCACAGTGGCGAACAACCATATCAACATCCTTATGAAGAGTGGGCCAAAAGAATTGTTCTTCGGCCAAGGCAAGGGTCTTATTGCGACCGTGGTGCCCGGTGGCACCGCCAGCGTGGAGTTCGAGCAACAGATGCTCACGAAGGGAGGACCAGGGAACGCACAACCGGTTACCATACACAAGGTAATCGTTGTGGAGGCGATAGGGAAGGTCCGGGGGGTCATCGGCAAGGAGCCGAGCGAAGGTGGGTCAAAATCTGGGCAGTCGGTATACTCGTCACGAACATGGACCAACGTGGGAATCGACGTGGACACCGAACATAGTAGGGAGCGGACACGACTGAGGGCGTCGGCCACAATGTTTTCCTTTCCAACTTTGTGAGTGATCACAAAGGTATATTGCTGAAGAAACTCTACCCACTTCGCATGGCGAGGAATGAGCTTCTACTGTGCGTTGAGTAAGGAAAGGGCCTAGTGGTCACTAAACAAGATGAACTCCCTATGGAGGAGATAGTGACGCCACTGTCGGAGTGACTAGACAATAGCGTAGAACTCCTTATCGTATGTGGAGTATCGTTGCCGAGCCTCGTTCAGCTTCTTGCTGAAGAAGGCGACGGGGTGTCCCTCCTAGCTAAGGGTACCGCCGATGCCTGTGCCAGAGGCATCGCACGCTACCTCAAAGACCTTTGAGAAGCCCTTGGCGAGGCATCGCCGATGCCTGTGCAAGGGCTGAGGCTTTCACGAATGAAGCCCTTGGCGAGGAGGTCATAGACCTGCCTCTTGAGCTCCGCATGCTCAGTGGGGTTGAGGCGGGTGATGGGGAAGGTTGGGCAAAGATGCCCCAGAGAATAGGTCGATCACATGCTGAATGTCACGGTCAGGGGGAAGGCCGATAGGGAGATCGACCGGGGAGATGTCAGAAAACTCGTATAAGAGGGCAGCGACCTCCGATGGCATAGGGGCCAGCGGAGGTAGAGGCGTGGGTGAGACCTCACTGATCATGAGGGCGTAGACCACCTTGGTCTCATGGGCCTCTTGGACGAGAGAGCCGGGTCAGACCAAGGCAACTGCCTTCGGTGCAGACGGGGCCGGAGGCAAGGGTGTGATGACACCTTTGGACGCGGAGGCGCGCAGCTCCTTGTGCAGAGCCAGGGTCAAACAGATCTTGCAGCCCCCATGATGGAAGACATAAGTGTTGGAACAGGTGTAATGGATCATGTCATGGTCGTACAGCCATGGGCGGCTGAGAAGGACGTGGGCGACGTCCATGGAGGCGACGTCACACCAAACCTTCTCCGAGTAGTCACCAAAGTAGATGGGAACCTGGCATTGGTGGGTAATGGGAAGACTAGACGTATCGACCCAGGCGATCGAATATGGCCGAGGATGGGGGCTCTAGTGCAAGGCCGAATCGGGTGACCGCCGTCCGAGAGACGACGTTGAGGCTGCTACCCCCGTCGAGCACAATTTTGCACGAGTGACCGTTACACTTGATGTAGGTGTAAAAAAAGCTCGTGCTCTTCCAATCCTCAGACGGAGGGGGGCTATGGACCAAGGTGTAGCGGACTACCATGGTACGGCGTGGGCTCAACTCCTCGTCGAAGTAACATTGCAGACCAACCTCCTGGGTCGAGGAAGGCGCAGAAGGGATGACGGGCTGTGGGCAGGGGTCGCGCGGAGCAGCTGCGCTGTGAAGCGAACGACGTGGGCACTCCCGGTTGAAGTGACCGGATTATCTACAATGACGACAAGGGCCAGGCGGGACAGCGGAGGTGGGTGCCTTACCCTTCTCCTCCCAGGCTAAACGAGGTGGGGGTGCATTAGGGAGAGCATCCCGTGGAGGTCGTCGGGGCCCGGTGTGGGCAAGACGTGGAGGTGCCTCATGGTGAGGGGGAGGGGTTGGCACCACATATGCGGGGGCAACACGACGCTGGGGAACCGAGTCCGCACGGCGGGATGCGGAGCATAATTCAAGCTCAATCGCGCGGGCGTGATGGAGGACCGAGATGATCGAGTCGAGGCCAAGAGTGGGCAACGCGCGGCGGACCTCATCATGGAGATCGCGCTTAAAACGGGACAAGGTGAATGTAGGGTCCGCCTTAAGGTTGCACCGAATTCGGAGCTCGTCGAAGCGAGTGTGGTATTCGTCGATGGAATCGGAGCCTTGGGTGATGGCGCAATAGGAGTCTAGGAGTTGCTGTCTATAGGTGGGAGGCACATACTTCTCCTTAAGGTGATAACACATCTCCTCCCATCGGGTGATGGGGGGAAGACGCTGGTCAACTAATTGGCGCTCGTCGTTCGTCCAATATAACCGAGCAGAGCTGGTTAATAGGAAACATATGTAACTAACCTTACGGTGGTCGGACATGGCGCTCCACTCAAAGTAGTGGTCGACAGCGGCCGCCCAATCGAGGAAGACACGGGGGTCTAGACTACCATTGAAAATGGGTGAGTCAATGCGCGTGAGCCAGTGGACCTCATCGTCCTCGCGGCTACGCGCGGCCAGGCGTCGCGGGGGAGGGGCGTCCTCCGCCCACGTAGACTCGTCAGCAAATGGGTCGAACCAGGGAGATTCAATGGCCTGCATGCGCAGCGGGGCGAACTGAGGGGGAACACTAGCAGAGGGCTGGCCCGTGGCGGGCTTAGCACGGAGTTCCACTACTTGGTCCGTGAGGTGTTGGACCGATGACATAAGGCGCTGAAACATAGCTTCCATCGCCTCTAGACGTGTGGACAGCACCTCAACCGACTCTACCCTAGGTGGAGTACTTTCTTCGGTCGTAACGGGCACTGGGGAAGGGGGTTGTTGGTAAGAGGTTCCTGATCTAGTGGTCATGATGCAGGAAATGTGAATGAATGCTAAAATAAAACCCGAAGAAGCCGAATGAAATGCAGCGCGAGACTGGCGAAGCTAGACAAGAGTTAGCTTCAACCTGCTCTGATACCAAAAATTGACACAGTGGATGTGTAGGAGGGTTTCTTAGATCAGTACTCTACGGTGGGGGAGACTATGATGCAGAAATCCGAAAGAGGGTCTAGAGATGAGGGAAGAGAAACGCGCAGTGGACGATGGAAACCCACGGAGAAAACCGAAGAAATAGCGCTAGATGTGACCTGAGCAACACTTGGAGCGAAATCAAACCACAGATTGAATCACTAATGGAAAACACTCACCTCGATCGCATAGCCAATTTTCTGTTGCAAGCACGCACGCGCGGGTTCTTCACGGTGCTACGACAGCCAAGCACTCTTGCTCGCCCAAGACGCAAACGCAGCGGAATGAAATGCAAAGGACCCGATGCCCTAGTGGGGTTCGCCGGGTATTTTGATTGAAAGCAATAAAGAGGAGTACAAGGAGAACACAGGGCGAGGGGACACTAGGCGAGCTCCTCGGAGTTTTGCTGGACCTAGGCTTCTCGTGGGGGAAGCGCTACTACAACATCAAATAACTACAAAGCACAGCCTCAGCCCTCTTTTATAGAACAAGAGGGAAGAGGAGATCACATGACCCTCACATGAAGGTTGGTAGATAAGACAACAAACATTTAGCTTCCTAAAGAAGGTCAAGATACCTTCTAACAACTTGAAAAGTAACCTAACTACCTAAAAGCAAACAACTAACTTCTACAGGGAAAGATGCCGAGGTGCCGGGGCGCGTGAACTGGGTTAGGCCATTGAATGGGTCGTCTCCGGTGGGCTACACCATCTCCGAGCAGGCGACCACAAAGCAGCAGAACTTGCTGATTGTGGGCTGGTTCTGGACGTTGGTGGCAGTGTCGTAGGCCGAGTTGAGGACCCGATTGTTGTAACGGTCAATGGTAAGACCGTGGTCGGAGGCCAGGTGTCGGGGCGGCTCCCTAGCATTGTGCAGCGGATGAAGGGATGTCGTTGACGCAGGAGAAGCCACGTTGTTGGAGCGGATGGGGGCAGGTTGTGGCTGTAGAAGGGCTCATCAGGCCCACGAAATGGTCCGGGGGGTGCGAGGAGCGTTGCGATTGACGAACAGGGTGGAAAACCACCTCTTTAGGCTTTCTAGGGCTGAACACGGCCTGGCCGTGCTTGTCATGACGGCCGTGTTCAGTATCTGGAATCTGCACAGAGGCCGGCACGGGCGGAAGCACGGGCATGTCTGAGGCCGTGATGTTCTCGGTCGAGGAGAACACGGCTTGGCCGTGTTGAAGAGCACAGCCGGTTTCAGTATCTAGAATCTGCACAGAAGTGGACGCGGGCGGGAGCACGAGTGTGTCTGAGGCTGTGATGTTCTCGGCCGAGGAGAACACGACTTGGCCGTGTTGAAGAGCACGGCCTTGTTCAGCGATAGAGGATTTCCCTGAGACTTTCACGGGCAAAGGCTGGAGCGTGTCATGGGCCGTGAAGTTCTCGGTCATGGGGAGCACGGGTTGGCCGTGTCAAGAGGCACGGCCGTGTTCGGCTGTAGAAGTGTTGGCCGAGGGGAACACGGGTGATGGCACAGCCATGGCAGAGGCCATGTGGGTGTTCACGTTTCTGCTTGACCGCGTCACGGCCGTGTCTGGTAGCACGGCCTGGCCATGTTTGCTGCGGCGGATTCTCGTTGGGTTGAGCATGGTAGGAGGAACGGTGTGCGCTAGGCTGTGCTCGTCTCGGCATCCACGGACACGGCCTGGCCGTGTCGGGGGGCAGAGAGCTCTGTTTCTTCTGAAAATTGGGGGGCGTCTTCTCCAAGCTCTAGGGGGTCAATCCATGCGTCGGCCATAGGGCTTTGGCTACCCTCATATGCATCTATGACTCCGTCATCTGTCCCCAAGACAAGGTATAAGCATCTGAGTACTCCTATGAAGTTCATCAAAGAACTCCCACTGCTTCCCAAAAGCATTTGCATACTCGGCTTTCAAGTAGTCTGCTCTGAAGCTTCCAAAGCTTATAGCACCACTACAGGAATAGCTAGACTGTCACTAGTTTGACTGGAACAAGCTGCCAAGTGAATCCACTGAGCTTTTCCTGTCATTACTAACCAAGAACCACCCCTTAGTTCTATATAGAACCTAAGTGTGTTCTTCATTCCTTATCCTGTGCCATGCAGCTGGATTCGACCTAGTATCAATTGGTTGTGCTCTCGGCACAAACCACATCTGGTTAATAACATACCATCATCGATGTATGTTATCTAACTTGGCACTTGGAGTTTCTTGGACTTATCCAAAAATTCACACATCCTATAAGATTAGAACACATATTAGTCTCAATCATATCAAGGCTGTCTCATGTTCACCAAGATATCTCGACTAAGGACATTATAGCATGTCAGCCAAGCTGAAACAGCTTTGAGACATTATTCAGAAGCACACTTATTGCAGCAGACAATGTAACAAACTGAATAACAACCATTGCCTTTATAAACATAAGAGTTTATACATGATACTGTAAGAATCCCAAGGCCTCAAACATTAGCCTTAAGGGCATACCCCAACACCACCATGATTCTCGACCAGGGATAAACATAGAGACAAGATAAAATGTATCTCTTAGGGACATTGTATTGTATATGAAAATGTACATATGCGCAGATGTACAACTCTGCATAACAACGACAATGCTAGGATAACTCATCTATCAACTAGATGTGATGCACATATCCCATGGACCATCCTGAGGTCCAAGGGCATAAACAGTAACAATGTGAGAGTTATGGAAGGAGGACCCTGGTTTTTCTTTGGGAAGATCATCTTTCTGAAACCATGGAATCCTTTGGATGATTTAGTCCGGGTGGATTTGTCGGCCATTCCAGTTTGGGTCCGCATTAAAACTTTGCCTTTAAGATGGTGGTCAGCAGGTATAATAGGGAAGGTGGCTAGTGCTCTCGGGAAGCCACTATTTATGGATAAGGCTACGGCCTCGAAGTCTCGTCTTGGCTTTGCGCGGGTGTGTGTTGAAATGGAAGCATGTGCAAGCTATCCAGAGTCTTTAACTGTGATGGTGAATGGGGAGACGGGAACTGACCTACAGTTCGAATATGAGTTGGTTCTGCATAGATGCAGTAAACGTAATCAATTTGGCCACAACTTAAAAAGCTGCCCACTCAAGGTGCAAGGAGGGGAGAAATAGGTGTGGGTGAAGAAAACTATTAGACCATTGAAGGCGGACGATGTGGCTAGTCTTTCTGTTGAGTCCCCTTCAAGGGGGAGCGCAAAGGGGGAAATCCCTAGAGGTGGCGCATGTGTGATTCTTTTGCAGCGGAAGATAGGGATTCAAGATCAAAATAGCATGTCGTATGATCAACTCTTATGAGATGTATAAATCGGATGAGATTCATACCATTGCCATGAAGATTGGACTCGACTTGGAAGCAAGAGAACGATAGGGTTCTCCTCCAAAGTGTGCCACACACAAGAGGATGTTGGCCTACTCCTTGTCGTCCTTGTGCTAGCAAGGCTTCAAGGTTCTTGTCGTATGAAGGAGAAGAAAAACCAACTTTCGGCAAGGGCGATGAAGCTTCTCTTGTTCGTTCTCGTCTCCGATGGATCGATCACCAAGCAAAGCCACAACATGCGTTTAAGCGTTTTCTTCAAGAGGCGTTACATGATTTCCCAAGATGGAAAGTCATGAAGCTTTCGCCCACTCAAAGCAAACCGCCCTTTAACGCTTCCATCTTGAACCAATCCGTTCACACATGTGTGAACCGGTTCAATGGAATTCGGTCCAATGCTTTTGGTTCAAAGACCAAACCAAAACAACCCAAGCCATGGTCTAGATCTCTCTCTGAACCAAACGGTTCAAGATCTAACCGTTGATCTCTTGATGCTTCTGATCTCACTGATCTAGCATCACTACTCTCGATCGAAGCTTACCGATCTCAAGCCCTAATCAATCAAACATGATCAGACCAGATCTCACTTACAATCAGAGTCCAAACTCCTTTAAACTGAATCAAAACAATTCAGTCCACACGATCTGACTTAAGCAAGCCATATCATCAAATTGTGCGACCCTAAGGGTTTCCTTTAAATGTCGGTAACGACAACTTACGTTATCACGATCAGTGAGGGGTATCTAGCAACACATCACTGTCTCCCGATATAAAGGAAAGAGTCTTCCAAGACTACTCCCAAATCACAGCACAAGTGTGAATCTTCTTCACAAGGCATACATGTTTCCTTTGCCACTGGATGTTCTTATTGGACAAGCATGTCAAGCCTGTAACTCCAATACGATGAGCATGATTAGATCAGATGATCACAGTCATCTGGGTATGGCCATACACTTTCTCAATCATCTCATATAGGGGGGCCCTAGAACATCACACTCCTTAAACAAGGAGATGGCAATCCTGTATCTATCACTAGTGTCCTAACCTGACTCTTGATCATCATCCAAGATAGTCTATAATCATTATATTTCAAATGATATTGAACTACCTCAAAACAATGACATTCATCATTTAGAAACACAAGTGATCTCAAGTCAAAGGACATGTGCCACTTGTAGCATACAAGGATTATTCACATTGTGACAAGCAACCGAATATCCTAGTAGGGTCTGTCCAGTACATCCAATGTACCCATGAGTCTATATCTTATTCCATGCTCGAAGCATCCTATAAGATTAGAACTCATATTAGTCTCAATCATATCAGGGCTGTCTCAAGTTCACCAAGATATCTCGACTAAGGACATTACTGCATGTCAGCCTAGCTGAACAGCTTTGAGACATTAATCAGAAGTACACTTATTACAGCAGACAAGGTAACAATCTGAATAACAACCATGCCTTTATAAACTTAAGAGTTTATTACATGATACTGTTACAATCCCAAGGCCTCAAACATTAGCCTTAAGGGCATACTCCAACACTTTCTGAGGCCGAGAATCTGAGAGGGGCTGTTTACAACAAAGAGGAAATTGTTTCTGCTTTAGGTGCTGATACTCGTAAAGCTGACACATCAAACAAATCCGAGGCTATCAGGAGTAATGGGAGCCCGGAAACAGGAGAAATGGAGATGGGACAAAGGGTGGATAGGGAGGCACCGGTGTTGGAGGAAGATGCTGAGATATGTTCCCAAGATGAAGTGGTAGGATGCAAGGGAGAGAATAGGCTCCAGCATGAATGTTGGAAGGATTGCATAATCTCACCGATTCTCAGGGGTTCATGACCGTTTCATCCAAAAGGCAAAGGAAGAAGAAAAAAAAGAATAAGAGGAGCATTACCCAAAAACCGGACCCTAAGAGATTGAGTCCATTGTTGGCGGAGGATTCATGTTAAGCACGCTGGGGAATATTGCGAGTTGGAACGTGAGGGGGTTCAACTCGATAGCGAAGAGAAGGGAGGTGGATTGGTTGATCAAAAAGTATAAGATTAAGATGATAGCTAATTTGGAAACTCAGGTGCGTGAAAGCAAGTGTGGCGATATCATTAATGCTTTGTGGCCAGGATGGAGTTATATTACAAATTATGCAAAAATTTCGGGTGGCAAGATATGGCTAGTTTGGGACCTGCAGGTATACAAAGTGGAGAACCATGAGGCATCTGACCAGTTGTTGATGGGGAACATTTATAATACATGGGGGGAGTTTCTATTTACCTTGGGAATTGATTATGGATTATATACATGTAGGGAGCGCATGCGTATCTGGGAGACTCTTGCTCCTTGGATGGCCCAGGGGTCGGTAATTATCATGGCTCCATTCATAATGAGCAAGAAATTTTGGAGAATTTGGGGAAAAGTGCGAATTGGGATATCCATGATGTAAAATTCTGGGGGGCCCTGTACACTTGGTCAAATTCGCAGGGAGGTGAAAGTAGGATATCTTGTAAGCTGGACCGGGTGATGGCTACTAGGGATTGGAGTGACAAGTTCAATTGCGCCGAGGCGGTGTTCCTAAATCCAGGGATTTCTGGTCATTCACCGGCCCTTCTTCTAATTGGAGAGGAGAACCAATGCAAAGGACCTTGGTTCAGGTTTTTCAATTATTGGCAAAGGTACCCACACATGTTCCAGGTGGTAAGAGAGAGTTGGGAGTCAAGCATTACACGGGGGACCCCCATGTTTATTGCTTATCACAAGTTGACCATGGTGAAAAACAAACTTAAGCAGTAGGCAAAGGATATGAGTGAAAGCCCCCTAAATCTAAAGGGGGGACGAAACCCTAATAGGAGGCGCATATAAAATTCGCAAGGAAGCAAGGGTTTCTTAAAGATCTTTTACATGCCATATGATCAACTGTCAAATGATTGAATAGATCAAGAAGAAGATCATACCATAGCCATTGATTCGAATGGCGTCTTGGAAGAAGATGGCGAAAGGGCTCTCCTCCAAAGGTGATGCACACAAGAGGATGATGACTACTCCTTGTGTTCCTTGTGCTAGCAAGGTTCTCCAAGTGCCCTTATCGTATGGAAGGGATGAGATCTACACTTCTTGGCCGAATCCTCTCTTGTCGTCAACCTTCACCACGCAAAAGTGAGACTTTGAGAGCAAGGGGCGAGAGACGAGAATAGAGAAGCGTTGCACTCGAACGTGGAGGCGTTTTCCACTTTGGAAAACCGAATTTCCAAAAATAGCAAATGCTTCAATACATGCGTTATGCGTTCACTCCAAGTGAACCGAACGCTCATCCCTCTAAATTGAACCATGCGCTCATACATGAGCCGGTTCAAGTTGGATTTGGTTCAAGGACCAAATCAAGCCAAGTCTTGGTCTAGATCACCTTAAACCCTAAGATTCAAGATCTGACCGTTCATCTCTTGATGCTCCTGATCTGACCAATCTAGCATCAATTCTCTCGATCGAAGCTTACCGATCTGAAGCCCTAATCAATCAAACATGATCAGACCAGATCTCACTTACAATCAGAGTTTAAATCCCTTAAACTGAACCAAAACAATTCAGTCCACACGATCTGACTTAAGTAAGCCATATCATCAAATTGTGCGACCCTAAGGGTTTCCTTTAAATGTCGGTAACGATAACTTACGTTATCACGATCAGTGAGGGGTATCTAGCAACACATCACTGTCTCCCGATATAAAGGAAAGAGTCTTCCAAGACTACACCCAAACCATAGCACAAGTGTGAATCCACTTCACTAGACATACATGTTTCCTTTGCCACTGGAGGTTCTTATTGGACATGCGTGTCAAGCTTGTAACTCCAATATGATGAGAATGATTAGATCAGATGAACATAGTCATCTGGGTATGGCCATACAATTTCTCAATCATCTCATCCAGGGGGCCCCTTTAGAACATCACACTCCAAACTAGGAGACGGCAATCCTTTATCTATCACTAGTGTCCTAACCTGACTCATGATCATTATCCAAGATAGTCTATAACCATTATGTTTCAAATGATATTGAACTACCTCAAAACAATGACAATCATCATTTAGAAACACAAGTGATCTCAAGTCAGAGGAAGTATGCCACTTGTTTGCATACAAGGATTATTCACATTGTGACAAGCAATTGAACATCCTAGTAGGGTCTGTCCAGTACATCCAATGTACCTATGAGTCTACATCTTATTTCGTGCTCGAAGCATCCTATAAGATTAGAACACATATTAGTCTCAATCATATCAAGGCTGTCTCATGTTCACCAAGATATCTCGACTAAGGACTTAACTGCATGTCAGCCAAGCTGAACAGCATTGAGACATTATTCAGAAGTATACATATGACAGCAGATAATGCAACAACATGAATAACAACCATTGCCTTTATAAACATGAAGTTTATACATGATACTGATACAATCCCGAGGCCTCAAACCTTAGCCTTAAGGGCATACCCCAACAATGAGGGCAGGAAAGGAGGCAAAGATAAGGGACATCCAATAGAGGCTTACGGGTATTCATCTGGAGATCCACGTTAACCAAGAGGGTGTAAATCTTAGAGCCTTGGAGAGAGAAGCTCAAAATGATATAAAGGCGTATTGGGAGGAAGAGGAATCCGCGTTTAAGCAAAAATCCAAAGAGCTCTATGTTTCTCTGGGGGCTCAAACACTGCCTATTTCTACAATCTAATGAAGGTGCGACGAGTAAAAAACACTAACTCAAATATTAAAGATTCCCAAGGGGTGTTTGTTTTTTGTGACAAGCTTGGCTTCGAAGTAGTGAAATATTTGAAAGGAAACCTAGGTAACATGCATTTTGAAAATTTTGCATAGGCGGAAAAACTAGGTTTCATGGATCGCTTGAGTTGAAATATAATCAACCATGAAAGGATAAGTTGAAGCATTACCATGGCCATAGTTTGTGTGGCGGCTTGGAAGAAGAAAGGGAAAGGCTCCTCTTCTCCAAAGGAATCACACACAAGATGTTGATGGCTTCTTCCTTGTGCTCTTTGTGCTAGCAAGGCACTAAGGAGTCCTTGATCGAAACTTGGAGAGGAGATGTGCTTTTTCTTTGTTGGCCGAACTCCTTTCCTTTTGTTGTTTTTTTGAAGATGATCAAGCAACCACACAAAAGAGGAGGCGAGAGAGCAAGCTTCGAAAACGTGAGAGACCAAGATGGAAAGATTCGGTTACCACTTATGGTAAGAACCAAAAAATGTAACTCCCTCTCTTGATTCCCCTCTTAACTCCCATGCGTTCACCCTAAGTGAACCAACCGAAACTTCCCTCTTTAATTGAACCATGCACTCACACTAAGTGAACCGGTTCAATTTTATTTGGTTCAAGGACCAAATCAAACCAACCCTGGTTTTGATCTTATTGAACCAAGTGGCTCAAGATCCAACCACACATCTCTTGACGCTCTTGATCTCTTCGATCAAGCATCAATTCTCCCGATCGAAGCTTACCGATCATATGTCCTAATCAATCAAACATGATCAGACCAGATCTCACTTCCAATCAGAGTTTAAATTGCTTTAAACTGAACTAGAATAATTCCAGTCCACACGATCTGACATAAGTAAGCCATATCATCAAATTGTGCGACCCTGAGGGTTTCCTTCAATGTCGGTAACGATAACTTATGTTATCACGATCAGAGAGGGGTATCTAGCAACACATCACTGTCTCCCAATATGAAGGAAAGAGTCTTCCAAGACCACTCCCAAACGACAGCACAAGTGTGAATCCAATTCACTCAGTATACATGTTCCCTTTGCCACTGGATGTTCTCGTTGGACAAGCGTGTCAAGCTTGTAATTCCAACACGATGAGAATGGTTAGATCAGATGAACATAGTCATCTGGGTATGGCCATACACTTTCTCAACCATCTCATCCAGGGGGCCCCTTTAGAACATCACACTCCAACTAGGAGAGGCAATCCTATATCTATCACTAGTGTCCTAACATGACTCATGCCCACTATCCAAGATAATCCTTAACCATTATCTTTCAAATGATATTGAAGTACCTCAAGACAATGCCAATCATCACTTAGTAACACAAGTGATCTCAAGTCAGAGGGAATATACCACTTGCTTGCTTATAAGGATTTATTCACATTGTGACAAACAATTGAATATCCTAAGTAGGGTCAGTCCAGTACATCCAATGCACCTATGTGTCTAAATCTTATTCCATGCTCGTAGCATCCTATAAGACCAGAACACATATTAGTCTCAATCATATCAAGGCTGTCTCATGTTCACCAAGATATCTCGACTAAGGACAACTCTGAATGTCAGCTAAGCTGAACATCATTGAGACATTACTCAGATGTATACATACAGCAGCAGATAATGTAACAATCTGAATAACAACAATTGCCTTTATAAAACATATACATAGTTTGCACATGATACTGATAATAACCCAAGGCCTCAAACATTAGCCTTAAGGGCATACCCCAACAATATTTCCAAGGTATTCTTGGCCCAGAGATTATTCCGAAGGAGATTGTATCGCCTGTTCAGAAAACTCTCTCATCCTCGGCTACTGTATTCTTGATGCATGTTATTCTAGGGAGGATGCTGAGAGGACAATCATGTCGACAAACATTTCTAGGGCTCCCGGGGTGGATGGCTTTAACGCTGCTTTCTTTAGGTCTTGCTGGGGAACTATCAAGGATAATATCACCCGAGCCATTATGGATTTCATGGAACAAGGCAAACTTTTGAAAAGAGTTAATATAATGTCTACCTCGCTTATTCCTAAGGTTCTTAACCCATCCTGTTTTGCAGATTTTAGGCCCATCTCTGTTTGCAAAATGATGTATAGGTTTATTGCGAAAATATTGGCAAACCGCTTAAGGGCTGCCCTTCCAGAGCTAATTGATGAAAACCAACATGCGTTCATCCAGGGGAGATCCATTCATGAGAACATTATGTTGTGCCAAGAAATTATGCATGACTTTCATAGGAAGGCAAGGGCGCCACAGTTAGTGATTAAAGTTGATCTCCATAAAGCATACGACTCTGTTAGATGGGATTTCATTGAAGGGCTTCTTAAGCTGTACAAGTTTCCACAATGGCTGGTGGAGAGGGTTATAGATTGCATCACATCCCCTACTTACAAAATAAATTTGAATGGACAAGATGTTGGGTTCTTTAAAGGAACCCGGGGGTTGCGCCAAGGGTGTCCAATGTCACCCTACCTGTTCCTCCTGGTGATGCAATATTTTACCGATTTAATGCAAGATAAATATTCGAGTGGGCTGTTGCATCCTCACAGGAAATGCAAGAAAATGGGCATAACAAACCTTCAATTCGCAGACGATATAATCATCTTTTGTGACCCTTATGAGGAATCAGCCAGGGCTGTGGTAGGAGTGTTGGAAACCTTTTATCATAATACTGGTTTGCAAATCAACAAAGACAAATCACGGGTGGTTTTTTCGGCTACATGTGGGCCTGATTTACAAGGACAGGTTACATCAATTATGGGAATTCCAGAGGGGACCATGTGATGTAAGAGCATACAACATGAAGGAAGGGGAAAAATCTTGCCCTGTTGGTGCCCCAAAAATTTTCCACAGACAATTCCCTGGGGTACCCAGTGACGGAAGCCATGCCCCATCAGTTCTGCGGACAACTACCCGATTCAGCGGCAGCTTCACATGCGCAAGTCCGATTTTCCACAGAAAGTTCCTCGGGCTACCCGGCGAAGAAGACCACACCCCGTGAGTCCTGTCGACAACTACCGGGAGCACAAGTCCGATTTTCCACAGAATGTTCCTCGGGGTACCCAGTGACGAAAACCTCACCGCAAGAGTCCTGTGGACAACTTCCTGAAGATTTACATGCACAAGTTGGAAATCCCACAGAATGTTCCTCGGGTCACCCAGCGAAAAAAGCCATGCCCTGTGACTCCTGCAGGCAACCGCCTGAAGATGGTGATTCCAGATGCGAACGCCGACACGGGCATGCTGATGAACATGGGCAGGCCGTGTTCGACTCGGCGAAGCCTGGAATACCCGAACACAGCCGTGTTCGCCAACACGGCCAGACCGTGTTCACCCCTGAAGACCCGGAGGAGCCCCGACGACCCCATTTTGATGTGCACAACCCACCCTACCATGTTGCTTCACCTCATGAAGACCCAAATGAGCCCAACAAGGTGGTTATTCGGCGATCCCAATGCCCATCTCACCCACTGAACCGCTTCGTGGGTGTTATCAAGCCACTTTCCATCCACACGGTGGTGACCCAGCCCAAGGACACCACGGGCCAACCCCTCAAGAGCCAAACTCCAGATGGGCCGCACAACCACATTAGCAACACGGCCCAAGAGAAGGCTGCGATGGTAGTTACGCAGCCCAGTACTTCGAAATTCTGTTGCTTTGTCGCAATGTGCTCCGAGCGCGTCTAACCATCGTCGCAACCACCTCGTAAGCTGAAGAACCATAGGACCTGCGCCCTTGCAGGAGTAGATGGTAGATGGTAGGATTTTATTCTGTTTTATCTTTTTGTGGCAGCTTGACCACTTTTTGGTTGTTAGTTGTTGAGATGCTGTCCTTTTCTCTTGTTTACCCCTCCTTATCTTATAAAAGAGAGTGGCTGGCCAGCATTCTCCTTTAGTTCTCTTAGTGGTACAGTTCTCCTGGTGAGCAAGAGTGCCACTAGCTTGTGTGGAAGACGAAGTAGCTTCATCTTCAAAGTTTGTAAGGGTCGGCGACCGATGTCTCAACTCGAAGTGTTTCCTGCTCTTTGAGAAGTAAATCCCACCGTTCCAGGTGGGTCAGGTTCGCCTGTTTCTAGATTCTCTTTCCGTATTTGTTGGAGACACCAACAACCCCTAACAACTAAGGAGGGTCTAAGATGCCCTCTAACAACCTGAAAAGTAGTAACTAACTAGGGAATAAAAGTACAGCAAACACACACGATGTGACTGGCGCATAGGCCTTCTTGCTGGGCCGTCGATTGGGCCGGGGTCGACGGCTACACCATCTCGGAGCAGGCCACCACGAAGCAGCAGAACTTGTTGATTGTGGGCTGGTTCTGGACATTAGTGGCGGTCTCTTGGGCCGAGTTGAGGACCCGGTTGTTGTAGCGATCCGTAGTGACGTCCGGTGGGGGTCCTCGAGGGAGAGTAGCCGGGGGCTGCAGAGGCTCCGAAGATGCAGGTGAGGCCTCGTGGATGGACTGGATGGGGCATGTTGTGGCGGATGAGGGGCTCACCAATCCTACGAAATGGTTCGGAGGGTGCGAGGACCGTTGCAAGCGTCGAACCAGATGGTGGATGGTGTCTTTGCATTTCTTAGGGCTGAACATGTCCTGACCGTGCTCGTCGTCACGGCCGTGTTCAGCGCCTGGATCTCGGGCCGCTGCGGACATGGGAAGGGGCACGGCCGTATCCTTGGGCGTGTCGGTGTTCGCGGTGTCAGTCGACCGTGTCATGGTCGTGTCTGGGAACACGGCCTGGCCGTGTTGGTGTTGAGCAGGTTTCACGGTAGTGCCGTGACGAACATCACGGCCCCGTATTTTGACGCCGAAATCCACAGAAGGTTTGGGCACGGCCATGTTCCTGGTCACGGCCGGCCCGTGTTCAGGGTCACTAAAGATGCCTGGCAGGGTGCTAATCATGGCTTGCCCATGTTGGGCGGCACGATCATGTTTGGCGGTGACAACTTTTCCCGAGACGTTCACGGGTGAAGGCACAGGCGAAGCTGGGGCTGTGAAATCCTCGGTCTCAGTAAACCCGGCTTGGCCGTGTCGGGGAGCACGGCCGTGATGGGCCATTGGAAATTCAGTCGAAGCGGGCATGTATTGTGGCACGGCCATGTTCTTGGGCGTGTCGGCATTCGCGCCTATGGTCGACCGTGTCACGGCCGTGTCTGGGAACACGGGCTAGTCGTGTCGAGGTCTACAGGGCTCCTTTTGCGTCGAGATTCGCGGGGTTTCTTCCTCCAGTTCTAGGGAGTCTATCCAAGTGTCTTCCAAAGGCGTTGGTCCACCCTCGTGTGTGTCCATGATTTCATCACCAACCCTCCTATAGTCTCTACATCAATTTGGTATCAGAGCAAGTTGTACGACCAATCCTCATTGTTCGCGCGATCCATACTTAGTCATATTTCTGCACGTTTTCAGCATTTTTCTGCATCCTGCGTTTCCCCTTGTTTGTGCATGGTGACCATAAGGTCGCAAGTTATGTCGTCCTAATTTCTGGAAACCATCCTTGAAACCCAAGTGTCAGTCCTACCCTCGGAAGGGAGTAGAACCCATTTAGAATCTTTGGCTGAACTTGAAGCGAGTGTAGACGCCAAGTTGGTTGCGCTGTCCGCGCGCTTGGAATCCCGCAGAGGGAATACAAGTGCGATGTTTCAGCAAGTTATGGCTGGGATCCATAGCCTCACAAGTCGCCCTGAGCCATCGGAGCATAAGCACTCCAACCCGGTTAATCCACCTCTGTCTGCAAACCCAGCCCCATCGACTAGAGAGTTGCCTCCGATGACCACTCATGGATGTGAGGGAGTACCGGGGTTATAGGCTATGGTGAAGATACTCTTGAAGAATATCTGTAGATGGTGCGCATGTAGGTGGGTAGGATGTAGGAGGCTGAGCTTGTATGATGATGACCTTCAGTTCCTACACGTTTCATCTTGTGTTTGGATTTTTGTCTTTGTTTTGCTGATGTATGAGTGTGGATGGCATGTCGAATAGGAATCATGCGCCTGAAATGTAGGGGAGACCCAGCCGAAATTTTTGGTTCCTGGGTAGGATAGGGTAGTAGTGGCTGTAAATAATCTGTATCTATACTTTTTGATTTTTGCTTAATACAATCAATTTCTTGCCCTTGGCAAAAAAAAAATCATCTTTATCTTGATAAGAATAATTTGACAAATATTTATTTCTGTCTAGTCATTGAAATTAAGGAGGATAAACCCTAGTCCCAATTCTCTCTCTCTATCTCTCTGATAATCCGTAACAATTTTTGATCGTTCAATTTCAACTTATTCGTTTTCTTAGCTAGTAAGAAGACAATTACTTGGTACTTAACACATAGGTCCCTGTGGATTTAATATCTTTTAGTACTTCGAGTATCCGTGCACTTGCGGACACATCAAGTTTAAGGTTAAGAGTCCAAAGTCCTTTTACAATAAAGAAGTCAATAGAGGAGGTTAAGCCTCCAAGTTCCTCTTGCTAACAAGGATAACTAAATTAATCTACTTAATCTAATCTAACTTAAAACAAATGATGATTTAATTAAAGGAGAGCTAATGAAGATTGTGTCATGGCCTTGATTGTAAGGCATTAGCAAGTTTTGACCATCTTGATCCTTCTTGTTTAGCCACTTGTTGTGAACACCATGTTAGTTTCAAATTTTCAAAGTAAAAAAAGTTTGTAAGTGGAAGGAAATCAGAAACATTTAGCATTTAGCATTTACAAACTAAAGGAGATGAGGAAGAGTCTCAGTTTGATGTCGCCATTGTAGATGACGGGGACTAAGTGTTTGGCTTCTCTTCCATGAATATGAGTTGACAACATGTTGCTGATCTTTAAGTCCTACATGAGAAAAGGAGAGCATGAGATAGATTCACAAATTAGAAGTCAAACTTATAACAAGAGATGAAGATTATGAGCTTCAGTTTGATTGTTTGAAGATGCACCATTAGCATGATGAAGATGGCAATCATTGCGCCACATGTGATAGGAGAGGAGTTGTTGGGCTTCTTTTTTGAGGCTGTGCATTTGGCATAGAACTTTAAAGAGGTGGTCATGATGATGGAGTTGAAAAATTCTTTGCACCGCAAATTGATGAAGAGGTGGAGAAGATGTGCCACCAATGGTTGAGGAAGATGTCCCTTGCGCCTTGAGAAATGATGAAGAGATTTCTCTTGCTTGCATCAAGGGGATGAGACATAAAGAAGGTTAGTGAAGGGAAGCTTGGCCCTTGAGAGGAGAAGAGGAAGAGATGGGTGACACAAGCACCCAAAACAAAAGAGGAAAGGGAGAGGGGTGACACAAGAACCCAAAAGTGGCTATAAACTATTAGACAATATTATTCATCATACAACATGCTATGACATTCTATGCATTACAAGGCTTTGAAGATAAGGTTGAGACATTCCTAAATGTTTACATATAGAAAAGGAAAATAATTTAATGCTTGATGTGGCTGAAAGTTCCCTTAAGGGGCGAAACCCTAAAGCATGCGCATATAAAAATTTGCATGGGCGGAATCTAGGGTTTCCTAGGATCGCATGCATGTCATATGATCAACTTAAGAGTTTGTATAGATCAACAGAGAGATCATACCAGTGCCACTTCTTGGATGGCGTCTTGGAAGAAGAGGGCGATGTGGCTCTCCTCCAAAGGTGGCGCACACAAGATGGGTGATCGCCTACTCCTTGTCGATCCTTGTGCTAGCAAGGCTCCAAGGTCTCCTGATCGCGTGAAGGGAGAAGAGATGATCTTTCTTGCTTGGTCGAACCCTTCTCTTGTCGTCAACACTCACACACGAGAGAGAGACGTCGTGAGCAAAGGGGGCGAGAGGCGAGAATAGGGAGACCTCTTCGAACGTGAGGCGTGGTCTCATTTTGAGATCATGGCTTCTAAAAATAGCAAGCCACCACATGCGATCATGTGTTCACACCAAGTGAACAATCGCAATTTCCTCTCCCCTTGAACCATGCGCTCACTATGATGAGCCGGTTCATTTCATTTGGTTCAAGGACCAAATTAAGCCAAGCCTTGATCCAGATCACATTAAACCAAAAGGCTTAAGATCTGACCATTCATCTCTTGATGCTCTTGATCTCACCGATCTAGCATCCAATCTCTCGATGGAAGCTTACCGATCTCAAGCCCTAATCAATCAAACATGATCAGACCAGATCTCACTTACAATCAGAGTTTAAACTCCTTTAAACTGAACCAAAACAATTCAGTCCACACGATCTGACTTAAGTAAGCTATATCATCAAATTGTGCGACCCTAAGGGTTTCCTTTAAATGTCGGTAACGATAACTCACGTTATCACGATCAGTGAGGGGTATCTAGCAACACATCACTGTCTCCCGATATAAAGGAAAGAGTCTTCCAAGACTACACCCAAACCACAGCACAAGTGTGAACCCAAGTCACTTGACATATGTGTTTCCTTTGCCACTGGATGTTCTTATTGGACAAGCGTGTCAAGCCTGTAATTCCAATACAATGAGAATGATTAGATCAGATGAAACATAATCATCTGGGTATGGCCATACACTTTCTCAATCATCTCATCCAGGGGGCCCCTATAGAACATCACACTCCAATCAAGGAGACGGCAATCCTATATCTATCACTAGTGCCCTAACATGACTCATGTTCATTATCCAAGATAGTCTATAACCATTATGTTTCAAATGATATTGAACTACCTCAAAACAATGCCAATCATCATTTAGAAACACAAGTGATCTCAAGTCAGAGGAAATATGCCACTTGTTTGCATATAAGGATTATTCACATTGTGACAAGCAATTGAATATCCTAAGTAGGGTCTGTCCAGTACATCCAATGTACCCATGAGTCTACATCTTATTCCATGCTCGAAGCATCCTATAAGACTAGAACACATATTAGTCTCAATCATATCAAGGCTGTCTCATGTTCACCAAGATATCTCGACTAAGGACAATACTGCTTGTCAGCCAAGCTGAACAGCATTGAGACATTATTCAGAAGTATACATATTGCAGCAAATGATGTAACAACCTGAATAACAACCATTGCCTTTATAAACATAAAGTTTATACATGATACTGAAATAATCCCAAGGCCTTTAAACATTAGCCTTAAGGGCATACCCCAACATGTACTGGACTGACCCTACTTAGGATATTCAATTGTTTGTCACAATGTGAATAAATCCTTATAAGCAAGCAAGTGGTATATTCCCTCTAACTTGAGATCACTTGTGTTTCTAAATGATGATTGGCATTGTCTTGAGGTAGTTCAATATCATTTGAAAAATAATGGTTAAGGATTATCTTGGATGGTGACCATGAGTCATGTTAGGACACTAGTGATAGATATAGGATTGCCTCTCCTAATTGGAGTGTGATGTTCTAAAGGGGCCCCCTGGATGTGATGGTTGTGAAAGTGTATGGCCATACCCAGATGACTATGATCATCTGATCTAACCATTCTCATCATGTTGGAATTATAGGCTTGACACGCTTATCCAACGAGAACATCCAGTGGCAAAGGGAACATGTATACTGAGTGAGTTGGATTCACACTTGTGCTGTGATTTGGGAGTAGTCTTGGAAGACTCTTTCCTTCATATCGGGAGACAGTGATGTGTTGCTAGATACCCCTCTCTGATCGTGATAACATAAGTTATCGTTACCGACAATGAAGGAAACCCTCAGGGTCGCACAATTTGATGATATCGCTTACTTATGTCAGATCGTGTGGACTGGAATTATTCTAGTTCAGTTTAAAGCAATTTAAACTCTGATTGGAAGTGAGATCTAGTCTGATCATGTTTGATTGATTAGGACATATGATCGATAAGCTTCGATCGGGAGAATTGATTCTTGATCATAAAGATCAAGAGGTTCAATAAGATGTGTGGTTGGATCTTGAACCATTTGGTTCAATTAGATCTGTTGGGGTATGCCCTTAAGGCTAATGTTTGAGGCCTATGGGAATGTAACAAGTATCATGTAATAAACTCTATGTGTTTATAAAGGCATGGTTGTTATTCAGTTAGCTACATTGTCTGCTGCAATATATGTTCTTCTGAATAATGTCTCAAAGCTGTTCAGCTGGGCTGACATGCTATTATGTCCTTAGTCGATATATCTTGGTAAACATGAGACAGCCTCGATATGGTTAAGACTAATATGTGTTCTAATCTTATAGGATGCTTCGAGCATGGAATAAGATGTAGACTCATGGGTACATGGGATGTACTGGACAGACCCTACTAGGATGTTCAATTGTTTGTCACAATGTGAATATTCCTTGATTAAGACAAGTGGCACATTTCCTCTGACTTGAGATCACTTGTGTTTTCTAAATGATGATTGTCATTGTTTTGAGGTAGTTCAATATCATTTGAAACATAATGATTATAGACTATCTTGGATGGTGAGCTTGAATCAGGTTAGAGCACTAGTGATAGATATAGGATTGTCGTCTCCTTGTTTAAGGAGTGTGATGTTCTAAAGGGGCCCCCTGGATGAGATGATTGAGAGAGTGTATGGCCATACCCAGGTGACAGTGCTCATCTGTTCTAATCATGCTCATCATATTGGAGTTACGAGCTTGACAGGCTTGTCCAATAAGAACATCCAGTGGCAAAGGAAATATGTATGCTTTGTGAATTGATTCACACTTGTGCTGTTTTTGGGTGAAGTCTTGGAAGACTCTTTCCTTGATATCGGGAGACAGTGATGTGTTGCTAGATACCCCTCACTGGTTGTGATAATGTAAATTATCGTTACCGATGTTTTAAGGAAACCCTCAGGGTCGCACAATTGATGATATGGCTTACTTAAGTCAGATCGTGTGGACTGAATTGTTTCGGGTTCAGTTTAAAGGGATTTAATCTCTGATTGTGAGTGAGATCTGGTCTGATCATGTTTGATTGATTAGGGCTTGAGATCGGTAAGCTTCGATCGAGAGAAGAGATGCTAGATCGGTCAGATCAGGAGCATCATAGAGATCAACGGCTAGATCTGGAACCTTAGGGTTTTAATATGATCTAGGCCATGTCGTTTGGTTTATTTGGTAATTGAACCAAAATTAAATTAAACCAAAATGGTTCAAGCATTGGCGACAAGTTCACTTGGCGTGAACATGTTGGGCGGTTAGTGGTGCTATTTTTAGCAACCATGATCTCCACTTGGAGAGACTCACGTTCGAAAGAGAGTGCTCTCTCTATTCTCGCCACTTGAACGCATTCCTCTAGTTTTTCCGTGGGTGACGACGCCTTGGATTTGGAGGAGAAATCGGCAAAGAAAAGATCTCTTCATCCCTTTCTCATTTTCGATCAAAGACTTCTTTGGATCTTGCTAGCACAAGGATCGCAAAGAGGAGTAGGCGACATCAACTGTGTGCGTCACCTCTGGAGAAGATCTGCTTTGATCTTTGCTTCCTAGGCGCCATTCGAAATGGCTATGGTATGAGTTTTATCTCTTACATGCAATCGTTTCCATTTGGTTGATCATATCACATGAACCGATTCTTGAAACCCTAATCCGCTGCCCAAAAATTTTATGCGCCACTGCCTAGGGTTTTCGCTCCCCCTAGAAGGGGACCCCCCTTAGTTTAAGGGGTACTTTCAATTGGTATCAGAGCCTGATGTTTCATGCTTGTTTATGATTGCCATGATATGTCATATGATCCATGTATGCGCATTATAATAGATCTATAGGTTACATGCGATTATCTAAGTTGGCGAAAATTCATGATTTGTATAGATGTTATTTTCTCCATTGCGCATGTTGTTGTTGGCGCATGTTTTTGTAAGTTTTTCTAAAACCTTGATCACATGCGCGTTTCACCTTAGATCTAATGCTCCTACATTAAACCCTTAGATGGGTTATTAGGGTTGAAGTCACCCCCTAGGTTAGATCCAAACATGTCTGATCAGACTATCTGACAGCCTGAATGGGTCGACCAGTTAGCACCTTGGCGCATGCCTGTGGTGGCTATAGGTCGACTGCAGACAGGTGTGTAGCGATGTCTGATTGAGACAACTGATGAACGCACCTGAGTTAGGCCCGGGGTCACGCCCGCTTGCCAGACCTCAGTGTGGTCGTTCAGCCTTGGTGCATGCATGGTTGACCTTTTGGTCGACTCAAGTCAGTTAGGACTTGGTGCATGCTAGGGCAGTGGATCTGACTAGGTTGGATGAGTGGATCCCTAGTAATGGACCATTGTAAGGTTGTGGGGCAAATAAGGAAAAATTAAAAAAAAAAAAAAAAAAAAATCGATCCCAAGGGATTTTTTTAAAAATTTATTTTTCCTGACTGGATCACATGATGGTTGTTGCATCTGCTTGTTTATTTAGTCTTATGTGGGCTGCCCGTTTTTAATGTGTGCTGTGCTGGGGCCTGCGTGCCTGGATTATATGTTGTAAATTAATTTTCTTTATGTGATCTGCGTATCACAATTTTAATTAATTTATAATGTGAAAGTGACCTGCGTGTCACTCTTGTCTAGATAGTTAAATTTGTAATTTAATTAGACAAGAGCACAGAGCACACTTGGCAGAGGCGCATGCAGCAGTGGCTAGACCAGGTGGGAGGTCCAGGGTTCGACTCTGGGACCGGGCGCAAATTCCTGGTGGGCGCACCTGAGCTGCATTTGGCGCTTGGGCCCTGGGTTGGGCCAGATGAGCAGCTAAAGACCCATAAAGAGCAAGTGTAGACTTAAGTTAGGTTAAGGTCTCACTAGGGCTATGGGCTTTTACCACAAAAGACACATGCTTTCTTTTATTGCTTTATATTAGAATTGCATGAGTAAATTTATCTTCTGCTATCACCATAGGAATTGCATGATAGGCAAGAAGATAAAAGACCGTTAAAATCCAACGATTAAATATCAAGCTCGTAAGCCTTCTGACGCGAAACCTCACTGTTCTGATTATCGTTGGAGCCGTGTTGTACCCACTCAGTGGGCACGTCCATCTATCTTCAGACGGTGCGGGATTACACCTGTGTGTTACAGAGCAGGGATTTATCCCTTCTCGTTGCTCAGCATAGCACATGGTGGTCCAGGGAGTAGGTCGGGTCAGCTTGACCGTGTAGGCTACATATGTGGCGCATATGGTAGCACATGGAGGCAGCCATCTGTGGGGTCAGAGATTGTGTTGTACCAACTCAGTTGGCACAGTCTGCTGGACTGCCCAGATGAAGGGGAATCGCACGGGTTGGCGATCGGCAGGGACTGCCTACCAGAAACTAGTGCTTGTACTCTCTGTGCATCTTATCTCGCCTGAGCGGGACGCGGAGACCAAGTATGAAATCTGGATCCCATCTCACTAAAAGAGTTCTACTCTTTCGGGCTGTTTTGCTGGATTTTTCACGCCTGATAAAATAGTGAGAAAAAGAATCTTTCTTAAGTCCTGATTGATTCTTATACATTGATACTGACCTTGCTGTTCTTGCATTGTTGTAGATACCTGCAGCAACGAACACCATGAACTTCAATGTGCGATCCCTACTGGAAAGAGAGAAGTTTGCTGGGCCGAACTTCTCTGACTGGTTTGGACACCTTAAGATCGTTCTTAAGGCAGAGAGGAAACTGTATGTCCTCGAGACGGCGATACCGCCGCAGCCCGCTCCGAACGCCGCAAGGGCGGTTCGGGAAGCCTATGAAAAGCACGTCAATGATAGCATTGATGTCGCTTGCCTGATGTTAGCGTCTATGACGCCACCGCTGCAGCGTCAGCATGAGGACATGTCGGCTAGAGACATGATTACAAACCTCAAGATGTTGTATGCTGCACAGGCGAGGACTGAACGCTATAATTTGACGAAGCTCTTCTTTCAGAGCAAACTGGCTGAAGGGAGCCCAGTGGGAGCTCACGTGCTCAAGATGATTGGGCACAAGGAGGCTCTAGAGAAACTGGGGCATACCATCAACCAGGAGCTTGCTGTGGACATTATTCTGCAGTCTCTCCCGCCATCATTCGACGCGTTCATTATTAATTTTAATATGAACAAAATCGATTGTACTCCGGCAGAGCTGCTGAATATGCTCTTGACCACTGAGGAAACTCTGAAGGGTAAGCCTTCAACCTCTGTCTTGATGGTTCCTTCCAGGAACAAGAAGAAGGGGAAGAAGGGCAAGGCCCCGGTCAAGAATTACAGCAAGGCTCTGAAGCAGAAGGTGAAGCGGTCTAAGGAATACAGGTGTTTCCACTGTGGCCAGCTGGGTCACTGGAAAAAGGACTGTAAAGCGCTCCAAGGAGATAAGAGGGGAAGCTTTGCTTCTGGCTCAGGTATATTCGTGACTGAGGTCATGTATTCTTCTTCTGTATCATGGGTGTTGGACACTGCATGTGGAGTTCACATTTGTTCAAATGTGCAGGAACTCAAGAGAAGAAGGCAGGTGGGACAGCATGAGGTGGACCTACGCGTTGGAAACGGGGCACGGGTTGCTGCTGTTGCTGTAGGAGACTACTTCATTACTTTACCATCTGGAATTGTATTGGAACTAAACAGTTGTTATTTTGTTCCCAGTATAACTAAAAATATTATCTCCATTCCTGCTCTTGTCAGGAAGGGATTTTCCTTTGAATGCAATATTTCAAAGTGTGTTTTGTCATATGATAATATTGTTTATGCAACTGGTTCAATTAATAATGGGTTATTCATGTTGGACATGGAAAGTTCTATACAGAATGTTGATATTAAGAAAGCCAAGTATGCTGATGACAGCACCTTGCTATGGCATAGTCGTTTAGGCCATATTAACGAGAAACGCATTAAGCGGTTGCATGATCATGGACTGCTGGGATCATTCTCCTATAAGGAGATTGATACATGCAAAGCTTGTTTGATGGGTAAAATGACGAAGTCACCTTTTCCTAATAAAGGTCAAAGGGCTTCAGGTTTACTTGACCTCATACACAGTGATGTGTGTGGGCCATTTAGTAAACATGCCAGAGGTGGCTATCAGTACTTCATTACATTTACTGATGATTTCAGTAGATATGGGTATGTCTATCTGATGAGACATAAGAGTGAATCTTTTGACAAGTTCAAAGAGTTCAAGAATGAAGTACAAAATCAGCTAGGCCGTAATATCAAGGCACTTCGCTCAGATCGAGGTGGTGAATACCTAAGTCATGCATTTACTGACTATCTAAAGGAGTGTGGGATTATCTCACAGCTCACTCCACCAGGAACACCGCAATGGAATGGTGTGTCCGAGAGGAGAAATAGAACGTTACTTGATATGGTTCGTTCTATGATGAGTCAGGCTACTCTTCCATACTCCTTTTGGGGTTTTGCGCTGGAAACAGCTGCAAAGGTACTAAACCGAGTGCCATCCAAGGCAGTTTCAAAGACGCCATATGAGTTATGGTATGGGAAACAGCCGAGCTTGACATTTATCAGGATCTGGGGTTGCGAGGCTTATGTTAAAAAGCTCGCCTCTGGGAAACTAGAGAGCAGATCTGACAAATGTATCTTTGTCGGTTACCCTAAGGAAACTAAGGGTTATTATTTCTTCGATCCCAATGAGAACAAGGTTTTTGTTGCTCGGACGGCCATATTTCTTGAGAAGGAGTTTCTTCTGCAAGAGGCCAGTGGGAGAGAAATAAAGCTGGATGAGAATCCAGAAGAAGGACAAAGTGATCAAGCACAGTTGGATGAGCCTGAGCCGGTAGAACAGGTTATTGAACAACCTGAGGCTCAGACATCACGGGAACCGCGAAGATCGGGTAGGATTCGTCGACAGCCTGAGCGCTATGACGGAGTCTACATCATTGACAATGATGAACCCCTTACTTATGCGGATGCGGTCAGTGGACCAGAGTCAGCGAGATGGCTTGAGGCTATGCGCGCCGAGATGGACTCCATGTCAGATAACCAAGTCTGGGATTTGGTTGATCCGCCTCCGGGAGTTATCCCTATAGGCTGTAAATGGATCTTCAAGAAGAAGATTGACATGGATGGTAACGTAGTTACCTATAAAGGCAGGCTAGTTGCGAAAGGTTTCAAACAAATCTACGGGATAGATTATGATGAAACTTTCTCACCTGTAGCCATGTTTAAGTCTATTCGGATTCTTTTCGCGATAGCTGCATATTATGATTATGAGATTTGGCAGATGGATGTGAAAACAGCTTTCCTTAATGGAAATCTGGATGAGGATGTGTATATGACACAACCAGAAGGTTTCACTAATCCAGCAGATCGTCATAAAATATGCAAGTTAAAGAAGTCCATTTATGGACTTAAACAAGCATCAAGAAGCTGGAATATTCGTTTTGATGAATCAGTTACTGAATTTGGTTTCATCAAGAACGAGGATGACCCGTGTGTATATAAGAGGTTTAGTGGGAGCGTGATTACTTTCCTAGTCCTCTACGTCGATGATATCTTGATCATTGGAAACGACATTCCTGAAATGCATGCTGTTAAGGCATGGCTGAGGAAATGTTTCCAGATGAAAGATCTAGGAGAAGCAGCCTATGTGTTAGGTGTGAAGATCTACAGGGATAGATCTAAGAGGCTTCTCGGGCTGTGCCAGAGTACTTACATCGATAAGGTCCTGGAGAGATTTCACTTAGAGAATTCTAAGCGAGGATATCTTCCAGTCAGACATGGTCTGAATCTTTCTAAGAGTCAGTGTCCACAAACACAGACTGAGAAAGATGAAATGAACAATACGCCTTATGCTTCGGCTATTGGTTCTATAATGTATGCGATGTTGTGTACTCGCCCAGACGTTGCTTACGGGTTAAGCGTAACCAGTCGTTACCAGAGTAATCCAGGTATGGCGCACTGGATTGCAGTCAAGAACATTTTAAAATATCTGCGGAGGACCAAAGATATGTTCTTGATATATGGTGGTCAGGAAGAACTCAGTATTGAAGGATATATTGACGCTTCGTTCCAGTCTGACCAGGATGATTTCCGATCGCAATCAGGCTATGTTTTTAGCTTGAATGGAGGTGCAGTGGTGTGGAAAAGTTTCAAACAGTCAACTGTTGCTGATTCCACAACAGAAGCCGAGTATGTTGCAGCCTCGGAAGCATCCAAGGAGGCAGTGTGGATTCGTAAGTTCGTGAGAGAACTTGGTGTCGTTCCTTCGTGTGCAGATCCTTTGGTTATCTTCTGTGATAACACTGGAGCAATCGCACAGGCAAAGGAACCACGGTCGCACCAGAAGTCCAAGCACATACAGAGACGGTTTCATTTGATCAGGGAGATCATAGATCGTGGCGAGATCAAAGTATGCAAGGTTCATACAGATGACAATCTGGCAGACCCGCTTACCAAGCCTCTGGCGCAGCAGAAGCATGAGAAGCACTGTAATAATATGGGTTTGAGATTTCTCAACCATTAGATTAAGTGCAAGTGGGAGATTGTTGGGGTATGCCCTTAAGGCTAATGTTTGAGGCCTATGGGAATGTAACAAGTATCATGTAATAAACTCTATGTGTTTATAAAGGCATGGTTGTTATTCAGTTAGCTACATTGTCTGCTGCAATATATGTTCTTCTGAATAATGTCTCAAAGCTGTTCAGCTGGGCTGACATGCTATTATGTCCTTAGTCGATATATCTTGGTAAACATGAGACAGCCTCGATATGGTTAAGACTAATATGTGTTCTAATCTTATAGGATGCTTCGAGCATGGAATAAGATGTAGACTCATGGGTACATGGGATGTACTGGACAGACCCTACTAGGATGTTCAATTGTTTGTCACAATGTGAATATTCCTTGATTAAGACAAGTGGCACATTTCCTCTGACTTGAGATCACTTGTGTTTTCTAAATGATGATTGTCATTGTTTTGAGGTAGTTCAATATCATTTGAAACATAATGATTATAGACTATCTTGGATGGTGAGCTTGAATCAGGTTAGAGCACTAGTGATAGATATAGGATTGCCGTCTCCTTGTTTAAGGAGTGTGATGTTCTAAAGGGGCCCCCTGGATGAGATGATTGAGAGAGTGTATGGCCATACCCAGGTGACAGTGCTCATCTGTTCTAATCATGCTCATCATATTGGAGTTACGAGCTTGACAGGCTTGTCCAATAAGAACATCCAGTGGCAAAGGAAATATGTATGCTTTGTGAATTGATTCACACTTGTGCTGTTTTTGGGTGAAGTCTTGGAAGACTCTTTCCTTGATATCGGGAGACAGTGATGTGTTGCTAGATACCCCTCACTGGTTGTGATAATGTAAATTATCGTTACCGATGTTTTAAGGAAACCCTCAGGGTCGCACAATTGATGATATGGCTTACTTAAGTCAGATCGTGTGGACTGAATTGTTTCGGGTTCAGTTTAAAGGGATTTAATCTCTGATTGTGAGTGAGATCTGGTCTGATCATGTTTGATTGATTAGGGCTTGAGATCGGTAAGCTTCGATCGAGAGAAGAGATGCTAGATCGGTCAGATCAGGAGCATCATAGAGATCAACGGCTAGATCTGGAACCTTAGGGTTTTAATATGATCTAGGCCATGTCGTTTGGTTTATTTGGTAATTGAACCAAAATTAAATTAAACCAAAATGGTTCAAGCATTGGCGACAAGTTCACTTGGCGTGAACATGTTGGGCGGTTAGTGGTGCTATTTTTAGCAACCATGATCTCCACTTGGAGAGACTCACGTTCGAAAGAGAGTGCTCTCTCTATTCTCGCCACTTGAACGCATTCCTCTAGTTTTTCCGTGGGTGACGACGCCTTGGATTTGGAGGAGAAATCGGCAAAGAAAAGATCTCTTCATCCCTTTCTCATTTTCGATCAAAGACTTCTTTGGATCTTGCTAGCACAAGGATCGCAAAGAGGAGTAGGCGACATCAACTGTGTGCGTCACCTCTGGAGAAGATCTGCTTTGATCTTTGCTTCCTAGGCGCCATTCGAAATGGCTATGGTATGAGTTTTATCTCTTACATGCAATCGTTTCCATTTGGTTGATCATATCACATGAACCGATTCTTGAAACCCTAATCCGCTGCCCAAAAATTTTATGCGCCACTGCCTAGGGTTTTCGCTCCCCCTAGAAGGGGACCCCCCTTAGTTTAAGGGGTACTTTCAAGATCAACACCAGGGCTTGTTTGATTTGGTCCTTGAACCAAATGACATTGAACCGGTTCACTTAGTGTGAATGCATGGTTCAATTTAAGAGGGAGGTTTCGGTTGGTTCACTTAAGGTGAACGCATGTGAGTAATGAAGGGAGTTTCAATTTTGATACTTACCATATTTGGAAGCCGCAACTTTCCTATGGTGAAAATCGGTTTTGAAACCTCTTCTACTCTCATCATCCTCTCGCATCTCTTCTTGATCTTCATGCAAGGAAGAAGCCAAGGGGGTGCACATCTTGTCTCCAAGTTTCGATCAAGGACTCCTTAGTGCCTTGCTAGCACAAAAGCACAAGAAAGAAGCCATCAACATCTTGTGTGTCATTCCTTTGGAGAAGAGGCGCCTTTCCCCTTTCTTCTTCCAAGCCGCTACTCAAATCTATGGCCATGGTAATGCTTCAACTTATCCTTGTATGGTTGATTATATCTCAAGTCAAACGATCCATGAAACCTAGATTATCCGCCCATGCAAAATTTTAGAAATGCATGTGACCTAGGTTTATTCTTTCAGTCATTGAGCATGTCACGACCCATATGAGAAGGTCAATGGACAGATAGAGGATTTGCCCCTTCCTAAGGGAAGCTTGATATCCATGGAGCTCCTCTATGGTTCTATGACTGAAAGTGTATCGCCATACCCAGGTGAGAACCTGATTTAGTCATGACCATATGATTGGGTGAAAACAAGTGGTGACACACTTGTCCAATCGGATATCAGTTCGGCAAAGAGACTGTAATGCATTTGTCCCTAGTTGTGATGATGGGGATGTCGATGTCGATATCCATTCCAATGACCTGGGTAGCAGCAATGCAGTGCTTGGTGCCATTAACTGCTTGTGGTGACCTTTGGTCAGTACTGCCAGCGTTAGATGAACCTACAGGGTCGCACACCTTGATACTCAAGTTCTCGTATTGATCGGAAAGCCTTATGATCGAGTTATTGGATCATTCGGATCTATTTGGGAGATTTCATCAGCGCCAATGGGCCTGATGAGATAGAAGAGAGTTATTGGAGCCAAACTTCATTTTTGGCAAGTTGACCCGTATTTGACCATTGTTGGTCACATTTGGATTAGGGTTGCATTGGATTGGAACCAATTGCTTAATCAACCGATGCAATGAGGTTTGGACTAGCTCATTACCCAATGAGGCCCATTAACAAGTTATCATTAAGAGAGAATGGGCTAGAGGGTATAATGGGGAGAAGTTTCCACCCCATTAGCGCCTAAGGGAATAATGGGGTGGAGTGGGCGATTTTACTTCTTATGGAAGCTAATGGCGCCTTGCCCCTTTGTGCTTAGATGATAAGCATGCCTCTATGGCAAGGCTTGAGGCATCTAAGGCATAATAAACTTATTAGGTAAGTCTTGGACGATTGCATAAGGTTTATGGAAATCTCTTGGAGAGTTTCTAAAAATCTAAACCCTAATTGCTCTCATACTGTAAGATCCAAGGATCTTAAGTCCTGGTAAGCATTATTTTTGATTTAAATAAAATTATTGACTGTGTTATTATTCCTGTGTATTGATTGTTAATTAGTTGGAGTTATTGGACGTTAATCCTTATTGGATGTCAATTAAATCCTTATTGGATTTTCATTAAGAGAATGGTTAGTTAATGGTTAAATTAATTAGTAATTATGGGTTATTGGGTTTGCGCTAATTGGGTTTAAAATTCAAATTATTGGTTAAATGGATTAAACCCGATTTGAATTAATGGGTTAATGGGTTAAGAATTAAAAACCGAAAATTCAAATTGGTATTTCGGTTAGGGTAGAGTTTTTGGGCGAGATTTTTGGCTTGAAAGAAATTTTGGGCGACGGCTAGGAAGAAGAAGGCGATTTTGGTGTTCTTGGAATTTTGAGGTGATTTTTCTTCATCTTCCTTCTCTCTTGGCCGGAGTCTTTAGTGTTGGAGGTGTTTCCTTCCATTGGCGGCGATTCTTGGTGGAACATCAAGCCTTAGACGAAATTTTTGGAGAGTTTTTCACCTTAGTGTTCACGGTTAAGAGGTGAGTGGTGTGTCTTTTCGATTTCTAGCAATTTGGTTGTATTAATTGATGCGTTAGATTGATTGGAAAGTTTTACCATGCTAAAAACCGAATTTAAGCTATTTATTTATGAAAACCGAAACTTGATATTAATATTGATATTTGTAGTTAACATATTTACATGTGAATTGAATCTTGATATTTCTCCATGAAAACATAGTTTAGGGTATTTTCATGAAAACCGAATTTAGGGTATGTCTCCATGAAAACCGAAATTAGGGTATTTCTTATATGGAGTTTAGGAAGCATTAAATCATTGATCTTGAGTATGAAATTCATGTTAACTAAGGTTTAAAATTTAGTAGATAATATGTTATGTTAACCGTGGGTTACATGTGTGAATTGTAAAGCAAATTGATGAATACATGCTTTAAGTTTATGTTTAAATTTTATATTGATCTTATGGATACTTGATAAATGCTTATAATATTATAAAACTCATGTTTATTTATCTAAGACCATGTATTCATGTTTGAGAACATTGGGTGATAACATAGCAAGGTTACACTGAACTGACCAGCCTGAAACTTAAGGACTACGCTATGTTATGTGATTTTTAAATATTATGTGATTTGTGATTTTTGGAATGTTAAGTGATCTTTGAATATGTGAATATTATGTGGTTATGTGAATTTCGAAAATTATGTTGATATGGGATTTTCGAATATTATCTGTTGTGATCATGTGTTGGTTAGGACTAAGGCTAAGTGTAGCTGTGTACTCAAGGGGATGGTCAATATGTGATGTGTTAAGGGTTTGAATTTTCAGCCCTGTATTGTGATATGTGAAGGGGGTTGATGTTCAGCCTACCTGCTATGATTATTGTGATGGGGGTTGATGTTCAGCCTGCCCGATATGATTATTGTGATGACTATCCTAGAGTCTAGTTGACACTTAGGAGTCCACCTTTGTGATATATGATATAAGATGTGTCTGTTGTCCAGTAGGAACCTTTTGGGAGAACGGGTTTTGACGCAAAGTGCCATGTCTTGGTCGGACAGGGGCCACCTCTTGATGTCATCACTCTCTTTTTGTGATATGGGGTGTCGTAGAGCAAAGTGCCACGTCGTGACCCGGCGGGGGCCACCTCTTGAATCTACACACAATCCATCGATGTGTTATGGGGTGTTTTAGAGCAAAGTGCCACGTCGTGACCTGGCGGGGGCCACCTCTTGATTCTACTCACTGTCCATGTTAATATGTTGCATGAAATTTTGCAGTCTCCCAGTGCTTAGGCCAAAGCCGGGTTAGACCATAATGGTCACTACTGAATATGCTGGACAACTAGGTTAATTAAGTGTTGGTGTGTACATCTGAGTTGGTTTAGAGTATAACTCTAGAACCTGAGTTTGTTATATGTTGGTGTGTACATCTGACTGTTTATATGACTTCTGTTTTCTTTATGTTGTTATACGTTGACATAATGTTCCTGTTAAAGATTTTTAAATTAATCTGTCTATATTTTTGAGTGTATGTTATGGATGGTTGATTTAGACTATCCACTCACTGGGCTGTGTAGCTCACCCCTCATTATTTTCAGGTCTAGAGCAGGGGCGCAGTTAGCATTATATGGATATCGTGATTTATGCTTAATGAACTTATGATGCCGGTTGTGGCCTTAATATCTGAATTATGTGAACATGTGCTGCCGACTATGGCTAAACTATATGAATTTGTGTTGCCGGATTGTGGCAGTTAAATGATTTTGATTTTTGTGTCACCGCGGGCTTTGGCCTGGTTTCGGTGTTTGGTATGAGTTTATAAAATCGATTTTGTGATTTTGTTTTGAATTTCGGTTTGTGGTGTATTCTTTGTAATCGGTTTTGATATACCTGTAACTTGCATATGTCTAGTGCAAGTATTGCCTGGTGGCAGGTACCTTTATGGATTTTATGGATTTGATACGGATTTGATATAACTGTTGCCTTGCATATGTCTAGTGCAAGGAATGCGTGGTGGCAGGTACCTTTATGAAATTGTGTTTTGTGGAGATTTATATGTATGGATTTTTGAAATTTTCAGATCGTGTTTCCTGAACGGGGTTTTACCTAGCATATGAATCGATCTTGTATGACACATCCTGTTTCTTTTATGAATTATGTTGTTTGTTTGGGGTTAAGATAACGGGATGTAACAGAATGGTATCAGAGCAGTTGGCTAGCTAAAACTTAGTTCGGGGGGAAAACATGTTTGTGTATTGCTAGACACCTGATAGGTTTATGTTTGTTTTCCTGACTATGGCATGTGTGTGTAGGAATTTAAGATGGTGCGAACCAGAGGAAATGCTAGTGGCGAGGATGAGCAGCCTTCGAACCTCACGAGAACTATTAAGGCTCTGACTGGCATGGTACAGCAACAAGGTGCCATGATAGAGAGGCAAGCTCAGATGCTACAGCAGCAACAGACTCAGCATCAAGAGGCACAACAGCAGCTTTTGCAGCAGCTGACTCAAGAGAGACCCCAGACTACTACTCGAGCGGTGGGGGATGACTCTCAGGAGGGCGCTCACAGGCGCTATGCTTCACTTGTGAGTGAATTCCAGAAACTGGGTCCTAGTTCTTTTTATGGGGGCTCAGAATCCAGTACTGCTGAGAACTGGCAGTTGTGCTTGGAAAAGATTTTCCAAGTCATGCGCTGCTCAGATGAGGATAAGTTATGTCTGACCACCTATATGATGCGTGGGGACGCAGATGAGTGGTGGAAGGGCGTGGTGAGACTTGCCGAAGAAAGACATGAGACTGTAGATTGGCCTTACTTCTTGTCTCGATTTAACGAGAAGTACTTCCCAGATAGTTTGGTGGAGGACCGAGAGGTGGCATTTATTCACCTGGAGCAGGGTGATATGACAGTGGACCAGTATGAATTGCAGTTCACTAAGTTGGGAAAGTATGCCCCTCACTTGATAAACACTGAAAAGAGGAGGGCTACCAAGTTTCTCAGAGGTCTCAGATGGGACATTAGAGAGCAGGTTGGTGCTCAGCACTTGGAGACCTATGTTGTGACTGTTGGGCGAGCACGCACCATTGAGAGATACATAGCTGAGAGGAGTTCTCATGTTGCCGTGACAGTGGTTCCTGCAGCTAAGGCGGCGGTTCCTCAGTATGGTAGTGGCGGCAAGGGTAAGAAGTACCCTAAACATAAGGATTACAAAAAGAGCAGGTATAAGCCTTACTCCTACAAGGCACCGCAGCAGTCCAGGGATGCACCGCAGCAGTTCAGGGATGTCAGAGATGCAAGGAACAGTATCACAGAGGATAGGACTTGTAATTATTGTGGGCTCAAGGGACATCTAGTGAAAGACTGTCATAAGAAGAATGGTGTATGCTTCAGATGTAAGAAACCAGGGCACATGGTCAAGGACTGCAAAGAGCCCGAGATGCAGAATAGAGGCGCAGAGAAGCCTACAGTCCAGACACGAGTTTATGCTGTGGCTGAGAAGGACACACGAGCTTCCCGATCCGTCGTGGAAGGTACCTTATTTGTATTTGATCAGTTAGCTCGTATCTTATTTGATCCTGGTGCAAATTTGTCTTTTGTATCTGTTAAGTTTGCTGCATGTTTACCTGTTGTACCTAAGATGCTAGATTATGTTGTGTCTGTCAGTACTCCCTTAGAAAAGTCATTATCTACAGATACTGTTTGTGCTGACTGTGTAGTGCATGTAGAGGGTTATGAGTTTCTGGTAGATCTAATCCTCTTAGACATGCAAGATTATGATGTCATCTTAGGAATGGATTGGTTGTCTTCACACCATGCCTCTGTGGATTGTTTTGAGAAAATAATCACCCTGAATTTACTTGATGGAAATCGGATTTTTGTGAGAGGTCTAGTGTCGGACCAAGGACCGCATGTAATATCTTTCCTGCAGGCCAGGAAGTTACTTGCTAGTGGATGCAAGGGTTATCTTGCGCATGTTAAGGTGCAGGATGATTCTACTTCTGATTTGACTCAGATGGCGGTGGTGAAAGAGTTTCCTGATGTGTTCTCTGAGGAATTTTCAGGCTTGCCACCGATTAGAGAAGTAGAGTTTGGCGTTGAGTTGGCGCCAGGTACGGCACCTATCTCCAGAGCTCCTTATCGCATGGCTACCTCAGAGCTGGCCGAGCTTAAGAAACAACTGGAGGATTTGCTAGAGAAAGGGTACATTCGGCCTAGTGCTTCTCCCTGGGGAGCGCCAGTGCTATTTGTAAAGAAGAAAGATGGAACCCTGAGGATGTGTATAGACTACAGGCAATTGAACCAAGTGACTATCAAGAATAAGTATCCTCTTCCCAGAATTGATGATCTATTTGATCAATTACAGGGAGCGACAATGTTCTCTAAGATTGACCTGAGATCAGGGTATTACCAGCTTAGGGTCAAGGATGAGGATATATTTAAGACTGCTTTCAGGACCAGGTATGGGCATTTTGAATTTCTAGTTATGCCTTTTGGACTGACGAATGCACCTACTGTCTTCATGGATTTGATGAACAGGGTATTCCATGAATTGCTTGACTCTTGTGTGGTAGTCTTTATAGACGATATTTTGGTATACTCACGGACTACTTCAGATCATGTCAGTGACTTGCGCAGAGTGCTGGAGGTTCTGAGGAAGAACCGATTATATGCCAAGGCTAGTAAGTGTGAGTTCTGGCTAGAGAAGATCAGTTTCCTTGGGCATGTGATTTCTGGTCAGGGAGTGTCTGTGGATCCAGTTAAAGTGCAAGCCATTCTCAATTGGGGAAGACCGACTAGTGCTACTGAGATCAGAAGTTTCTTGGGTTTAGCAGGTTACTACCGGAGATTTGTTGAGGGATTCTCCAAGCTGGCGGGTCCTTTAACTAAATTAACCAGAAAGGAGGCTAAGTTTATTTGGGATGACAAGTGTGAAGAGAGCTTTCAGGAGCTGAAGAGGAGGTTGACTAGTACACCGATCCTCATTATTCCTAGTGATGGGGAAAGGTTTACTGTCTATACAGATGCTTCAGGCAAAGGGTTGGGTTGTGTCTTGATGCAGAAGGGTTCTATAGTAGCCTATGCTTCGAGACAACTGAAGGAGTATGAATTGAACTATCCTACTCATGATTTAGAGTTGGCGGCCGTAGTCTTTGCTTTGAAGATATGGCGTCACTATTTGTTGGGTCAGGAGTTTGATCTGTTCACTGATCACCAGAGTCTCAAGTACATCTTCACTCAGAAGGAGTTGAACATGAGATAGAGAAGATGGATGGAGTTGATCAAAGACTATGACTTCTCTATTCAGTATCAGGCTGGAAAGGCTAATGTAGTGGCTGATGCACTGAGCAGACATCCAGTTACTTCAGTAGCTGCTTTACGAGTCAGTGAGTGGCGGTTACTGCAGGAGTTCAGCGATCTCAGGATCAGTGTTTCTCCTAGAGTCCAGTCGGGTTATGTGGCTTTTCTCAGAGTACAGTCTGCTTTGTTGCAGAAGATCAGAGATCAGCAGTCTGTGGATCCGAAATTAGTTCAGATCAGCGATAGTCTGGTTGATGGCGCAGTTCAGGATTTTAGCCTGTCTGATGATGGTATTCTTCGGTTTCGTGGAAGGGTATGTGTCCCTGAGGAACCGAGCTTGAGGAAAGAAATATTGGAGGACAGCCATAACTCCAAATATTCTCTACATCCTGGTGTGACTAAGATGTATCAGGACCTTAAGAAAAATTTTTGGTGGCCGGGTATGAAGAAAGAAGTATCTGATTTTGTCTCTAGGTGTTTAACCTGTCAGACTGTAAAGGCTGAACATCAGAAGCCTGGTGGTTTGTTGCAGCCTCTTCCTATTCCTGAGTGGAAGTGGGAATGCATCAGTATGGATTTTGTGTGTGGTTTGCCCAGAACCAGATTGGGTCATGATGCTATCTGGGTGATTGTTGATAGACTCACTAAATCAGCCCATTTCCTTCCGATTAAGATGACTTATTCTTTAGAGAGACTGGCCAGATTGTACATTGATGAGATAGTCAGACTGCATGGAGTGCCGGTTGATATTGTGTCTGATAGGGACTCTCGGTTTTTGTCCAGATTTTGGAAGAGTTTACAGGAGGGTTTGGGTACTAAGTTGAGTTTTAGTACAGCATACCATCCTCAGTCTGATGGCCAGACGGAGCGTACTATACAGACTCTAGAAGATTTGTTGAGAGCCTATGTGGTTGATTGGAGTTCTGAGTGGAACCGGGATCTATCTTTGATAGAGTTCACTTATAATAATAGTTTCCACTCAAGTATTCAGATGGCTCCATATGAGGCTTTGTATGGAAGAAGGTGCAGGACTTCCTTGTGTTGGGAGGAGACTGGTGATAGATTGATTTTGAGATCTGATGCAGTACAGGAGACTACTGATAAGGTCAGAGAGATACAGAATAAACTGAAGATTGCTCGGGACAGACAGAAGAGTTATGCTGACGACCGTCGTCGTTCCTTGGAGTTTATGGTAGGGGATCATGTTTTCTTAAAAGTGTCACCTACTAAGGGTGTTATGAGGTTTGGCAAAAAGGGCAAGTTGAGCCCTAGGTTTGTAGGCCCTTTTGACATTATTGAGAGAATTGGTCCAGTGGCTTACAGATTAGCTTTACCTCCTGCTATGGATCATGTGCATAATGTGTTCCATGTCTCTGCTTTGAGGAAATATCATCCTGATCCATCTCATGTGTTGGAGTTGGAACCTCTTCAGATTCAGAGTGATTTGACATTTGAGGAAAGACCTCTCCGGATTGTGGATAGAAAGGATAAAGTTCTGAGGAACAAGACTATACCTTTGGTAAAGGTGATCTGGGGAAATCAGTCGGTTGAGGAGGCGACTTGGGAGACTGAAGCTGATATGAGGAAATTTTATGCTTATCTCTTTGATGATATGGATGCTGAGCTTTAGAGGACTAAAGCTTTATAAGGAGGGAGGGATGTAAGATCCAAGGATCTTAAGTCCTGGTAAGCATTATTTTTGATTTAAATAAAATTATTGACTGTGTTATTATTCCTGTGTATTGATTGTTAATTAGTTGGAGTTATTGGACGTTAATCCTTATTGGATGTCAATTAAATCCTTATTGGATTTTCATTAAGAGAATGGTTAGTTAATGGTTAAATTAATTAGTAATTATGGGTTATTGGGTTTGCGCTAATTGGGTTTAAAATTCAAATTATTGGTTAAATGGATTAAACCCGATTTGAATTAATGGGTAAATGGGTTAAGAATTAAAAACCGAAAATTCAAATTGGTATTTCGGTTAGGGTAGAGTTTTTGGGCGAGATTTTTGGCTTGAAAGAAATTTTGGGCGACGGCTAGGAAGAAGAAGGCGATTTTGGTGTTCTTGGAATTTTGAGGTGATTTTTCTTCATCTTCCTTCTCTCTTGGCCGGAGTCTTTAGTGTTGGAGGTGTTTCCTTCCATTGGCGGCGATTCTTGGTGGAACTTCAAGCCTTAGATGAAATTTTTGGAGAGTTTTTCACCTTAGTGTTCACGGTTAAGAGGTGAGTGGTGTGTCTTTTCGATTTCTAGCAATTTGGTTGTATTAATTGATGCGTTAGATTGATTGGAAAGTTTTACCATGCTAAAAACTGAATTTAAGCTATTTATTTATGAAAACTGAAACTTGATATTAATATTGATATTTGTAGTTAACATGTTTACATGTGAATTGAATCTTGATATTTCTCCATGAAAACATAGTTTAGGGTATTTTCATGAAAACCGAATTTAGGGTATGTCTCCATGAAAACCGAAATTAGGGTATTTCTTATATGGAGTTTAGGAAGCATTAAATCATTGATCTTGAGTATGAAATTCATGTTAACTAAGGTTTAAAATTTAGTAGATAATATGTTATGTTAACCGTGGGTTACATGTGTGAATTGTAAAGCAAATTGATGAATACATGCTTTAAGTTTATGTTTAAATTTTATATTGATCTTATGGATACTTGATAAATGCTTATAATATTATAAAACTCATGTTTATTTATCTAAGACCATGTATTCATGTTTGAGAACATTGGGTGATAACATAGCAAGGTTACACTGAACTGACCAGCCTGAAACTTAAGGACTACGCTATGTTATGTGATTTTTAAATATTATGTGATTTGTGATTTTTGGAATGTTAAGTGATCTTTGAATATGTGAATATTATGTGGTTATGTGAATTTCAAAAATTATGTTGATATGGGATTTCCGAATATTATCTGTTGTGATCATGTGTTGGTTAGGACTAAGGCTAAGTGTAGCTGTGTACTCAAGGGGATGGTCAATATGTGATGTGTTAAGGGTTTGAATTTTCAGCCCTGTATTGTGATATGTGAAGGGGGTTGATGTTCAGCCTACCTGCTATGATTATTGTGATGGGGGTTGATGTTCAGCCTGCCCGATATGATTATTGTGATGACTATCCTAGAGTCTAGTTGACACTTAGGAGTCCACCTTTGTGATATATGATATAAGATGTGTCTGTTGTCCAGTAGGAACCTTTTGGGAGAACGGGTTTTGACGCAAAGTGCCATGTCTTGGTCGGACAGGGGCCACCTCTTGATGTCATCACTCTCTTTTTGTGATATGGGGTGTCGTAGAGCAAAGTGCCACGTCGTGACCCGGCGGGGGCCACCTCTTGAATCTACACACAATCCATCGATGTGTTATGGGGTGTTTTAGAGCAAAGTGCCACGTCGTGACCTGGCGGGGGCCACCTCTTGATTCTACTCACTGTCCATGTTAATATGTTGCATGAAATTTTGCAGTCTCCCAGTGTTTAGGCCAAAGCCGGGTTAGACCATAATGGTCACTACTGAATATGCTGGACAACTAGGTTAATTAAGTGTTGGTGTGTACATCTGAGTTGGTTTAGAGTATAACTCTAGAACCTGAGTGTGTTATATGTTGGTGTGTACATCTGACTGTTTATATGACTTCTGTTTTCTTTATGTTGTTATACATTGACATAATGTTCCTGTTAAAGATTTTTAAATTAATCTGTCTATATTTTTGAGTGTATGTTATGGATGGTCGATTTAGACTATCCACTCACTGGGCAGTGTAGCTCACCCCTCATTATTTTCAGGTCTAGAGCAGGGGCGCAGTTAGCATTATATGGATATCGTGATTTATGCTTAATGAACTTATGATGCCGGTTGTGGCCTTAATATCTGAATTATGTGAACATGTGCTGCCGACTATGGCTAAACTATATGAATTTGTGTTGCCGGATTGTGGCAGTTAAATGATTTTGATTTTTGTGTCACCGCGGGCTTTGGCCTGGTTTCGGTGTTTGGTATGAGTTTATAAAATCGATTTTGTGATTTTGTTTTGAATTTCGGTTTGTGGTGTATTCTTTGTAATCGGTTTTGATATACCTATAACTTGCATATGTCTAGTGCAAGTATTGCCTGGTGGCAGGTACCTTTATGGATTTTATGGATTTGATACGGATTTGATATAACTGTTGCCTTGCATATGTCTAGTGCAAGGAATGCGTGGTGGCAGGTACCTTTATGAAATTGTGTTTTGTGGAGATTTATATGTATGGATTTTTGAAATTTTCAGATCGTGTTTCCTGAACGGGGTTTTACCTAGCATATGAATCGATCTTGTATGACACATCCTGTTTCTTTTATGAATTATGTTGTTTGTTTGGGGTTAAGATAACGGGATGTAACACATACCCTAACCCAAGCCGCATTCTCCATGCTATTTGCACCCAACCCCTTTGTGTTGCCGCGCCCCTCCCTTGATCTATATATACACATCATATGCGAGTGTGTAATAAGGGCATTCAAGTTGGTGTGGGCAACATAGAGGCGAGAGCAAGAGACTTCTTCTTGGCAAATCCTCTTCCATTAAATACCGAGAGCACCTCTTCCTCCTTTCCTCTCGGCGCAAGGAGCATTGGTGTTTTGGTGGCTTGTCTTCATCCCTTCTCTTCTCCTTTCTTCATTGGCGCTAGAACCTTGGAGGTGGCGCAAGGCTTGAAGAAGGAACCCTAAGGCTTGGATCCTCTTCCCGACATTAGCACCGGGCGAGGAAGAAGAGAGCTCGAGGCATCCATGTGTGTGAGATTGCAGAGGGCACACGCTTGGGCACCTACCTTGACATCGATCCTCAAGCTTGCTAAAGGTACTTACTATCACATCGTGTCGACCCCCTCACAAGACGATCTTCACTGGGTTTTTGGACTGGCCTGATTCGGGGATATTCTTCCGTTGCATTTGTAATGTATTCTCTGTGAAAAATTGCAAAATATATCTGAGGTTTCCCAACAGTGGTATCAGAGTGACTTGCGAGCCTCGAACGATGTTCTTTCATGCTTTTCTATGCTCACATGCCATATCTCAATTTTTGCAAATTGCATATAAGTATGGCGCATGTTTTTCTTAAGAAGAAAATTTGTTGGTTTCTTGTTCCTAACCTCTACGTCAGTTTCTTTTGGAATTTTGGGTTATTTTTCTTGATTGATTTAACATCAAAGGTGCACGTGGTTTTGTCATGTAGGACGGGCATTGTGTCTTCGAACTGGCTGGTCTCTTGATCTGACAAAATTGCCAGCCGAAAGGGTCTATAAAATCATCATGAAAAATTAATCGCAAATCACCAAAAGATTTGTGATAAGAAGATGAGGAAAAGAAACTTGTTTTATGAAAAAGTAAAATTTCAGATTTTATGTTTTTCATGAGCATATAGAATTGCATGAGTAAGTGCCTTGATTGTGCATGATATTGTGGTCATTAGTCAAGCCCCTTTGCATGCATGTGATGTACTCTTGTGAGGCCTGCGTTGTAAGTACCTTTTCAAAGGGGGCGAAACCCAAAGGGGGGCGCATATCAAAATTTCCCAAAGGAAGCTAGGGTTTCATAGATCGTTTGTATGAACATAAGATCAACTTATTCAAAGATTGCATAGATGAAAAGGATTCATACCATAGCCATTGCAAGGATGGCGACTTGGAAGCAAAGATGCGAGTGCTTCTTCTCCAAAGGCACCGCACACAAGATGAGAGATAGCTCCTTCTTGTTTCTCCTTGTGCTAGCAAGGATCTCCAAGAGTCCTAGTCGCGTGAAGGGGATTGAGATGATCTCTCTTGGCTTGGTCGAACTCTTCTTGGCGTCTACCTTTTTTTTTACCCCACGAGAGAGCAAGCGGCGACTTGGAAGAGGCGAGCGAGAGTGGAGAATGAAGCCACGAACGTAGAGACGTTTTAATTTTGGAACTTCCTTCCAAAAATAGCAAGCTTCATGCGTTCATGCGTTATGCGTTCACTCCAAGTGAACCGAACGCTCATTCTTCTCTCTTTGAACCATGCGGTCACACATGTGAACCGGTTCAAGTTGGTTTGGTTCAAAGACCAATTAACCCATGCCTTTGGTATAACTCATTAAACCTAAAGGTTCAAGATCTAACCGTTCATCTCTTGATGCTCTTGATCTCACCGATCTAGCATCAACTCTCTCGATCGAAGCTTACCGATCTCAAGCCCTAATCAATCAAACATGATCAGACCAGATCTCACTTACAATCAGAGTTTAAATCCCTTTAAACTGAACCAAAACAATTCAGTCCACACGATCTGACATAAGTAAGCCATATCATCAAATTGTGCGACCCTAAGGGTTTCCTTTAAATGTCGGTAACGATAACTTATGTTATCACGATCAGTGAGGGGTATCTAGCAACACATCACTGTCTCCCGATATAAAGGAAAGAGTCTTCCAAGACTACACCCAAACCACAGCACAAGTGTGAACCCAAGTCACTTGACATATATGTTTCCTTTGCCACTGGATGTTCTTATTGGACAAGTGTGGCAAGCCTGTAAATCCAATATGATGAGAATGATTAGATCAGATGAACATAGTCATCTGGGTATGGCCATACACTTTCTCAATCATCTCATCCAGGGGGGCCCCATTAGAACATCACACTCCAAACTAGGAGACGGCAATCCTATATCTATCACTAGTGCCCTAACATGACTCATGCTCATTATCCAAGATAGACTATAACCATTATGTTGCAAATGATATTGAACTACCTCAAAACAATGCCAATCATCATTTAGAAACACAAGTGATCTCAAGTCAGAGGAAATATGCCACTTGTTTGCATATAAGGATTATTCACATTGTGACAAGCAATTGAACATCCTATGTAGGGTCTGTCTAGTACATCCAATGTACCCATGAGTCTACATCTTATTCCATGCTCAAAGCATCCTATAAGATTAGAACACATATTAGTCTCAATCATATCAAGGCTGTCTCATGTTCACCAAGATATCTCGACTAAGGACAATACTGCATGTCAGCCAAGCTGAACAGCATTGAGACATTATTCAGAAGTATACATATTGCAGCAGATAATGTAACAACCTGAATAACAACCATTGCCTTTATAAACATAAAGTTTATACATGATACTGATTCAATCCCAAGGCCTCAAACATTAGCCTTAAGGGCATACCCCAACATGCGTGTCACTTTTATTTTTGCTTTTAATTAAGAAGAAGATTAGGGTGGCGCATATCACTTGGTTCATTGGCGCATGCATGCTAAGTGGCGCAAGTTGGTATGGCTGAACCCATGATTTTGAGTGGGCTCATGCGGGTTTCTGTAGCCGATTCGTCTACGGGTTCAGCACAATTGCAATCCCTCTAACTCAGTGTCTTTCCAAGGATGATTTTGAGTTGACCCCTACCACTCAGCGTGCCTTTGACGCCCTTACGGACGCCTTGACCACAGCCCCTGACTTGCAATTCCCTAACTTTTCGAAAGTCTTCGAAGTCACGTGTAATGCCTCCGGCATCGGCAGTTCCCTTAGGCAGGAGAGCCATCCCATGGCCTTCTTTAGTGAGAAGCTGAATGCTATTCATCAGCGTTACTCAACCTATGACAAGGAATTCTATGCCATAGTCCAGTCGTTACAGCAGTGGAGACACAACCTTCTACACCGCGAGTTTGTCTTGTATAGCGACCACCAAGCCTTGTCCTTCCTGAATGCCAAGAAGAAATTGGGTGTCCACCATGCCAAATGGTTTAGTACTTGCAACAGTACTCATTCGTGATTAATCACAAAGTAGGTAAGGAAAATGTCATCACGGACGCCCTGAGTCGCGTCCGAACTCTCTTGTGTGTGATGCACACTCACGTTAACACGTTTGACCATGTGAAGGAGGTGTACCCTTTTTGTCCCGACTTTGGGGCCACCTACACTGCCCTCACTGAATCATCTGACCCCGAGTCCCCGTTCCAGCTCCGTGAGGGTTACCTCTTCTTGGGAAACTATTTATGTATCCCCCGATCGTCCCTTCGTGACCACCTACTCCTCGAGCTACATGCGGGTGGAGTCACTGGCCACCATGGTCATGACAAAACCCTTGAGATGGCAGAGGAACGCCTGTTTTGGCGGTGTCTTCGCAAGGATGTTGAGCGCATTGCGCGCCATTGTGGCTCGTGTCAGTTGGCCAACCCCCCCCCCCCCCCCCCCCCCCCGAACACGGGTCTCTATACCCCCATTGCTTGTGGCTGACGGCCCTTGGCATGACTTGAGCATGGACTTTGTCCTCGGGTTGCCCTGGACCACCTGCTGCTTCGATTCCATCTACGTGGTCGTAGATCGGTTTTCGAAGATGGCCCACATAATCCCTTGTTTGCGAACTGCGGATGCTTCCCATGTGGCACACCTTTTCGTCAGGGAGATCATACGTCTCCATGGTCTTCCCTCCACCATCGTGTCCGACCGCGACACATGCTTTGTGAGCCATTTATGGCGCTCACTTTGGGCCCTCTTGGGCACCACTATGAAATGCTCCACAGCCTCATCGGCGACCACTCGAGGTCTTGGGATACCATCCTTCCCAAGGTAGAATTCGTGTACAACAGTGCTTCTAATAGGTCTACGGGTCTTAGTCCCTTCCAGATTGTCACGGGCCATCAACCTTGTGAGCCCATTGACCTACATGACCTACCCATGGAGTCCCATCTCTCTACGCATGCATACTCTTTTGCACAGCATATAGCTAGATTGCATGAGGAAGTTCGGCATCGAATCTTCTTGGGTAATACTCATACTGCTATGAGGGCTAACGCGCACCGTAGGCCACAACATTTTTCTGTAAGAACACTAGAAAATGCCCCTACGAGCCAAACAGGGGTAGGCCGTGCATGCAAACACGGCTGTGTTCAGCTCGTCAAAATCCTACATCTCTGAACATGGCCATGCGTCTGAACATGGGCAGGCCGTGTTCACCTCGGGAAATCCTGGAGGCCCTGAACAGGGGCAGGCCGTGTTCATCTCGGCAGAGAAATGAGAAGAATGGTGATTTCAGACTCGAACGAGAACATGGCCATGCGTATGAACATGGGCTGGTTGTGTTCGCCTCGGCGAATCCTGGAGACCCTGAACATGGCCATGCATCTGAACATGGGCAAGCCATGTTCACCTCGTCGGAACTGGGAGCACCTGAACACGGCCGTGTTCACCAACATGGCCAGGCCGTGTTTGTCCCTAAAGCCCTGGAAAAGCCTCGATGACCTCGTTTCGACGTACGTCGCCCTCTCTACCATGTTGCTCCACCTCATGAAGACCAAAGGAGCCAAACAAGGTGACAATCCGGTGGTCCCAACGCCGAAGCAACCCTCTGGACCGCTTCATGGGCATCATCAGTTCACTCTCCATCCACACCGAGGTAGCTCAGCCCAAGGGTGCTTGATGTGGGGAGGCGACATGACCCACGGAAATACAAATGGAGTTTAAGGTTACCCTAGCTAGGGCACCTAAATTTCCATCTCTTGCATTGCATGCATCTTTAAGTTAGATTTCCATTCCTTGCATTGCATGCATCCTTTAAGTTAGATCTCCTAGCATAACTTAGCATAACTGGCATCATGTGGTAGGTTAGATCCACCCATAAATTACACCAAGTAGTTACATTCACTAGGCTCCGCCACTTATGTATGATATGTTAGTTCATGCAATTAATGTAATAGATTAGGTAACTCAATTTTGAGCTCAAGTCAAGCCAAATCAAGTGAAGGAGGCGCCTAGAACCAATCAGCCCATTTGGTGGTGTATTCTCAACAAAGCTACTCAAAGATCCACCCATCCTAGGTGGCAACCAAGTGGAGTTTGCCTTCACTCCCCAACCACCATTTCCCTTTTGAAGTAAGAAGATAAATGCAGCTCTCACCTACCCTATCAGCAGTCAATTGAGGAAAGAGGTCAGCCATCAATGCAAGGGACAACCCTCCAAGACACCCCACCAAATGCAGAATTCTGCCTTCCCATTTCCAGCAAATTCTAGCTTCGGTTTCCATGGAGTTCCATCAGCTTTAAGGCAGGATATCAGCCCATTAATGCTCCACAATCTTCAGATTTTGCCATTACTATTTGCAGGAAAACTCCAAGTGAAAGTTCAGAGCAAATCAGCCCCCAAATGGGAAAGATATCAGCTTCATTAAGGCGCCTGTACCCGGCTGTATTTCTTTACTTGTTGACTTGTTTTTGCGCCTAGGGAGCAGGAGAGACCCGTTGGCAGCACCTTACAACTTGTAATCTCCTGTGAACAAATGGTTAGAGTTGAATATCTTTCCAAAAAATTCTGAAGTGTGTCTTCAAGAGGCATGTGTTGCCGAGTGAACTAGTCCCTCCTCTATCTTGCCGAGAGTTCATCACCTCTTCCCTTCTTCAGTCTCCCTTCCACCTCTCACCCATTTCCTGAGGTTTGAAGCTCACGCCTTCTTCCACTTCTACCTGTGAAGAGCCCTCAACCCCAAGTGGAAGATGCTGATCCAATTCGTTCTCAAGATGGCGCCCTCCTCACCAAGCTGAGAACAAGAAACATCTCACAAGCTAGCTAAGTTATCACCCCTCCTTTGCTGATGTTTTCTAGCTGTTTATTGGGCATTCATCTACACTCACGTCTCTACTCCATGAAGGTTGCGCCAGGATTAGAAGGACATGCAAGGCATCACTCCTTCCCTTCCTCTCTAAACTAGCTAGTCCCTAAATTGTTAGCAAGGGAACTTGGAGAATTATTCTTCCCCTTGGTTGTGATTGTGTAAAGGCCTCTTAATATTCATTCTAATTCACCCACACATGTGTGGGAATGCTGTAATGCCATGGATGTAAGCTCATAGGGCCTTACTTCGTGTTGTTCCACCATTGGACCGATGAAGAACGGGAAGTACGCCCTTTTTATTCTCATAGGGCGCACGGTGAGCCTCTCCCCTAGTGTAATCTTTCTGGTTGTTTGTAGAAATGCATGCTTAGGTTTACTTGAGTTTTCATCATGCCTAGAACTGCATGTTAGGGTTTTTATTTCAGTTCATGCTTTGCTAGTTTCGGTTTTTACCTAAAAGTACAAAAAAAACTAGTTTTCAACTACATTACTGTAACCCGATTTTCATTAGCTATAAGTAACTACAAAATGTTTTCCAAAGGTGTTGTTTGCATGATCCATGACTCCCCACCCCATCAGTGCTGTAAGCCAACCTCCTGAAGGCCCAACTCCAAATGGGCCCCACAACCACATCAGCAACACAGCCCAACAGCAAGCCACAACGGTTGTGGCCTATCACAGGACTTCCAAGTTTTGCTGTTTTGTCGCAATGTGCTTGGAGTGTGTCTAACCGCCTCCGCCAACACCCGTACACTGAAGAATCAAAGGACCTGTGCCCCTGCAGGAGTAGTTACTAGTTGTTAGGATTATATTCCAGCTTGTTTTATGTGGCAACTTGACCATTTTTTGGTTGTTAGTTGTTAGGATGCTGTCCCATTTGTCTTGTTTCCCTCCTTATCTTATAAAAGAGACGGCTGGCCAGCATCAATCCTTAGTTCTCTAGAGTGGTAGAGTACTCTAGTATGTGGAGATCATGGAGAGTGCCTCGGTTTCTGAGTTGTAAGAGTCGAAGCCGGTGCTTCGACTGGGAGTTGTAGTGCGTGTTCCCTGCTTTCGAAGAAGTAAATCCCACCAGTGTTAGTAGGTCAGGTTTGCCTGTTTGTTCACATTTCGTTCGCTGTTCTATTCTGCTGTGTGCTTTCCTTTGTTCCCACACCCACGAGCATCTGAGCGTCGGAGGCGTGGTTGATTTCCTATTTGCAGTTTGGTCGCAAGTGCATAGGCGCGCGAGCTGAACCCCGTGAACCCACCGCCCCATAACGTGCTGCGCTTAAAGTTGCTTGAGAGGTTAATTAGTAAATTTTGCATTGTTGGGTGCCGTCAGTTTCTCTCTAGCATTTGTATTGCCGCGGAACGGATTTGCGCTGATTTCTCGTGTTTCTTACTATTTTTTGAATGCTTTTACTTCCCTGGCCTCAAGACCCTCTCATGATTTCCATGCATTGTGTAAACACCGTAGAGTGCGGCTTTAAGGACCTCCCACCTACAGTAGCTTCATTAGGGATACTTTTAGAAAGCATCAAAATGACTCTTTGGAAGTGGCATGTCTCATGCTTGGCACCATGGCACCTGAGCTTCAGGTGCAATATGAGGATCATAATGCTTTTCAAATGATAACTCATTTGAAATAGATGTTCGAAGCTCAAGCCAAAATTGAGAGATTTGACAATGCCAAAGCAGTCTTTCGGTGCAAGTTATCTGAGGGTGCATCAGTGGGACCCCATATACTCAAGATGATTGGATATGTGGATCATCTCAGGAGACTGGGACATGCTATAGATAATGAGCTGGTCATGTATCTTATTCTATAGTCCCTGCACTCTAGCTTCAGTCTGTTTATCATAAAATTTAACATGAACCAGATTGAGTGCACAAGGGAGAAACTATTGAATATGCTCAAGCGTGAGATGGGTAAGACCAAACCCAATTATGTTCTTTTGGTACCTGCGACCAATAAGATGAAGAAGAAGGGTAAGGCACGTGCTAAGGGTAGTGCAAAAGGTTCTACCAAAGCACTGAAGAAAATGGCCAAGAAGTCAAAGGAACAGAGCTGCTTCCACTGTGGCAAGTAGGGTCACTAGAGGAGGGACTACAAACAACTTCAGAATGAGGAGAAGAAAGGCAAGCCCTTGTCTTCTAGCTTAGGTATTTATGTTATCGAAGTCAACCTTTCTACTTCTATGTCATGGGTATTGGATACTGCATGCAGAGCTCATATTTGTACAAATATGTAGGGTGATGTAGGATAGGGGAGGACTAAAGCATTCAAACAACGAGTTTCGAAATCAGTTTTGATAATATGTAGATAGTAAGGAAAGCTGATGTTAACTAATGAGATTTGTAAACTAATTTTTTTGTATTTTCGATAGTAAAGGAAAAACCCGAGAGTTAAACTACAGAAAGCAGTAAATGTTGAAAGTAAAATTGTTGGATTTAAACTTACAGGGCAGTCCTTGAGAATAGAAGGACTGTAATTCCGATCTTCACCGGTCCTACTCTGATAGAAGGTGTAGGGTGGAGCTTATAATCAATCACAGAAAGATCCATACAAGCCACAGATTTTAATACAAAATAAAAGATCAAGGGGGAGGTTAAGCCTCACAAATTCACTTACTAATGGTTGATTTAACTAAAGAGAAGAGGGAGAAGGGAGAAGAAGGGGTGCACTGACCTTGGAGTGGGCTTTGAGCTGACCTTGGAGTGGATCTTGAGCTGACCTTTAGCTTCATTTACGAGCCAAAATAACCTATGCATGTATGCACTATACTACTATGATGCGAGAGTACATAAAGTTTCAGGACTTACAATTGGATAACCTACTATATGTAACATAAATAATAAAAGGATAAAACTAAGTGGTTCAGTTAGTGCATACCTTTGGCATTGTCGATTAGCCCATATAAACAAGAATCACATTCAACAACTCCATGCAAATGGGTTGTTAGATTCAAGCTCCTTGGAGGAGTTTGATAATTGTGAACCTTGTTTATTAGGGAAGATGACAAAAGCGCCCTTGACCAAGACTGGTGAGAGCGCAGGAGGTTTATTGGATCTTATATACAGTGATGTGTGTGAGCCATTCAGTAAACAAGCCAGAGGAGGGTACAACTACTTCATCACATTTATTGATGACTTTAGTAGATATGGTTATGTCTACGTGATGAGACATAAGTAAGACATGAAGTAGAGAACCAGCTTAGTAGATCTATTAAGATTCTTCGATCAGATCGTAGTGGAGAGTACCTGAGCAGTGAGATCTTTGACTATCTTAGAGAGTGTGGGATCATATCCCAACTCACTCATCCTGGAACACTGCAATGGAATGGTGTGTCTGATTATAGAAATAGAACTTTGTTGGACATGGTTCGATCTATGATGAGTCATGCAATTCTACCACCCTCATTCTGGGGTCATGCTCTTGAAACAGCTTCTCTCATACTAGATAATGTTTCATCTAAGAGTGTCTCAAATATTCCATATAAGGTATGGAGTGAAAGAGGCTCGAATCTCTCTCGAGGGATGTAAGGCTTATGTCAAATGTCAAGATTCTAGCATGCTAGAACCCAGATATGATAAATGTGTGTTTGTGGGGTTTCATAAGGAAACTAAAGGATACTACTTTCATGTTCCCACCAAGAATAAAGTCTTTGTTGCTCAAGGTTCTGTCTTTCTAGAGAAGGAATTTCTCGTGAAAGAAGTTAGTGTGAGGAAGTTTGACATGGATCAGGTCTAAGTGCAATGACAAGACATAGAGATTGAATCTGAGCCACCTACACCGGTTGTTGTACTGGAGGCTCAGACATAGGTCCCGTGTAAGTTTGGGATGATTCGTCGTGCACCTGAGAGGTATGGGTCACTATCTAGTAAACACGATGGGATCTTCATCATCGAGGATGAGCCCAAAACCTATGACGAGCCAGTCCCTGGACCGGACTCCAATAAATGGTTTAAGGCCATGAGTTCTAAGATGGATTCCATGCCGGCTAACCAAGTCTGGGATTTGGTTGCGCAGACTAATGGGGTAAAACCTATAGGGTGTACATGGTTCTTCAAAAGAAAGACCGACATGGATGACAACATAGTTACCTATAAGGGTAGACGTGTGGCTAAAGGATTCCGATCGGTCCACGGGGTGGACTATGATGAAACCTTCTCCCTAGTTGACATGATTAAATCCATTTGAATCTTGCTTGCAATAGCTGCATATCATGATTATGAGATATGGTAGATGGATGTTAAGACATCGTTCCTTAATGGGAAGCTAACAGAGGATGTGTATATGACACAACCTGATAGCTTCATCGATCCTATAGAGGCCAACAAGGTATTCAGGCAAAAGAGATCCATTTATGGATTAAAACAAGCTTCTTGAAGTTGGAATCTTTGGTTTGATGAGGCAGTAAGAGATTACGGCTTTATCAAAAGCGAAGATGACGCCTGTGTGTACAGAAAATTCAGTGGGAGCTTGGTGACTTTTCTGGTCTTGTATGTCGATGACATACTACTCATCGGGAACGACATCCCTAGTCTTCCTTCTATGAAGACATGGTTGGGGAAGTGTTTTGAGATGAAGGACTTAGGGGAAACCGCCTATATCCTATTCAACTTGGAGTAATCAAAGAAAGGGTACCTTTTAGTGAGACATGGCCTTATTCTCTCAAAGAGCCAGTGTCCCACCACACAGGCTGAGAGAGATGACATGACTCGAATACCCTATGCTTCGGTAGTAGGTTTGATCATGTATGCGATATTGTTTACTAGACTAGATGTGGCTTATGCTGTAAACATAACCAACTGATACCAATCCAATCCAGGTCTGCGGCACTGGGTGGCTATAAAGAACATCCTCAAGTATCGAATAAGAAATAAGGAATTGTTCTTGGTCTATGGGGGACAGGAAGAGCTCAGTGTTCAGGGCTACACTGATGCATCATTCTAGTCAAACCCTGATGACTTCAGATCGCAGGCAGGCTATGTGTTCAAGTTAAATGGAGCCACCATATGCTAAAAAAGCTTCAAGCAATCCACCATAGCTGATTCTACAATTGAGGTTGAATATGTTGTCGCTTCTAAGGTAGCCAAAGAAGTCGTTTGGATTAGGAAGTTCATTTCTGATCTTCAGGTAGTTCCAACTGCTGTGGATCCGATTGAGCTCTATTGTGACAACAATGGAGTGATTGCACACGCAAAGGAACTAAGGTCTCATCAAAAATCCAAACACATGCTCAGGAGATTTCACCTGATCAGAGAGATCATTAACCGAGGTGATGTCAAGATTAGTAGAGTTGACACCGACAACAATCTAGCAGACCCACTAACCAAGACTGTGGTGCAGCAGAAGCGTGATGGTCATGCCAGGGATATAGGGTTTAGATTTCTCAACAACTAGGACTAAGTGCAAGTGGGAGATTGTTAGGGTATATACCCTTAGGATCAGATGTTGGTCTTTCTCATGTACTATATGACATTGATATCTTATATGTTATTCTGGCATTGTTATTATTATGCTATGTTTACATCTGCGAATATGTACTTACATAATAATATCCCTGGAGACAGATTATGTCTGTGCTCAAACTCTATCCCTAGTCAAGTACCTGAGTGGATATGGGATAGCTCTGGTGCATGTGACACTGGTATATGAGCTAGTTAGGAACAAGGTGCTAATGCAGGCATACAAGTATATCAATGGTAGATATACTGGACCGACCCGCTATGAGGCTCTAACTTGGTGTCATGAGTTAACCTCACAAGTGACAGGAGATGCATTGATCCTTTGACTTGAGATCATTGACTCTTCTATATGGTAAACGACATACATTGATATAATGTAACACCTCACCATAGTTGGGAGGTCATAACAGTTGTCATCGAGTATGTCACATCCCATATGACAAGATCAATTGACAGATATAGGATTTGTCGCTTCCTGAGAGAAGCTTGATATCCATGGGGCCCCCTATGGTAGTATGACTGAAAGTGTATGGCCATACCCAGGTGAGAACCTAATTTAGTCATAACCATGAGATTAGATATAAACAAAGTGGTGACATACTTTGTCTAATCGGATATCTATTTGGCAAAGGGAATATAATGCATTGGTACCTTGTTGTGATGATGGGGATGTTAATGTTGATATCCATTCCGAACACTTGGGTAGCAATGATGCACTGCTAGGTGCCGCTCATTGCTTGTGATGACCTAAGTTCATCACTGCCAACATCAGAGGAAACTAAGGGTTGCACACCTTGATGCTTGAGTTTTTGTATTGATCGGATAGCCTTCGGATAGAGTTATTTCATAACTTGGATCTATTTTGGAGATTTCATCAGTGCCAATGGGCTTGATGAGATAGAAGAAACCTATTGGAGCCAAATTCTATTTTTGGCATATTGACCAAAATTATCCATGATTAGCCTCATTTGACCTTGGGTTACATTGGATTGGATCCAATGACCTAGTTAATATGTATAATGAGGTTTGGGCCAGGCCCATTACTTAATGGGGCTTTCTAATAAGTTTTCATAATGAGTTATATGGGCTTAAGGGTATAATGGGACTGAAATTATTACATAGGCGCATGGACTCCAAACTGGATTAGGAGTGTCGCCTATGGTAGGATTTGGGAATCCTATTGTGTTTGAAAATCAATCAAATCAGCTTTGATTTGATTTAATCACATAAGGCTTCTCTTGGAAAGATTTGGACGCAAATGGAAATGATTATTAACATAATTAGAGTCTTAATTGAATTAGGACTTGCGCCCAAGCCTCCTTAGGAAAACTTCCATGATGCCTTGGCTAGGTCTTGGCGCATGGATGGGAAGTTTGCTTCATTAAGAAAGTGTTGGGCACATATAGAATTGAGGAATCAATCATGATAATTGATTGATTAAACTACTTAATCAATGCCCTAATCGCCAACACTTACCATATACCTTTTACCGCCTATAACTCTTATAAAAGAGACCCTAGCCGATCCCTCCTCTTGCACAATCTCTTGGTGGCGTGGACAACTAGAGGGGCGAGGGCTAGGAGGCCTTTGGAGCTCTTCTTCCATCAAAGGCCACAAGCAACTTCTTCTTCCTTCCCTTGGTGCAAGTGAAGCAAAGCTATGCTGCATCTCTTCTCCTTATTCCTCTTGGCGCATCCTCTTCCTTGTGGGTGGCGCAAGTGATCAAGAGGCACTTCCTTGGCATGGATCTTCTTCCCGAGGCTAGCACCGCGTGTGGAAGAAGTGATCAAGTAGCATAATTTTGGTTTTGTATTTTAAAAATATAAAAAAATTATTTTCTAACTTCGTTAGCATAATTTTGAATTCTATTTATGATAATACAAATCTATTTTTGAAACATCATTGTTTGCATGCTTGAGATCCTCACCTACACCATAGTTTAGTGCATTGAAGACTTGGAGAAGAAAGGTGACCTACATCATTGGAGTTGGCAGCGCATACATGCAAGGTAGCGCACCCCTTCTTTGACTGAGCTATGGTGATACCTCTAGGGCTTCCTAGGTGGCACACATAGGATTTGGGCCAAAGGCCCTTAGCGCAATCAAGGCTTGGCTGACAGCTTCTTAGCATGTGCTAGCATCTTGGAGCTTTGGAGGGCATAATGACTAGTCATGGTCTAGGGGTGTAATATCCCAAAGTTTTGAAAAAAAAATTTTAGAAAAATCAGAATTTATGTTATGGATTTTTGGTTTTTTTTAGAATTTTTTAGGTTTTTTTGAATTTTAAAAGAGTTTATAAAATTAATTTTAATTTGAAAACATAAATCGCATGAACCCACGGTGTGTTCTCTGTATGAACTCAACCGAACCGCTGAGTAAAGTCACAGTTTAATTGTAATCCGTGCTCATTTGGTTTTATTTTTAAGTTTAACTTTTACTCGAGCGACGAGCTAACTCATTGTCTTCCCCGAGTTTTTCGGTGACTGAGTCGTGGCAGCCAACTTCCTATTCCGGGATGCATCTTGCATCCATTTTTTAGGGCTTTTGTATGCCCTGACCTCGAAATAATTCTAGAGTGTCTTCGAGCCACAAAACGCCGCTTGGAGGATGAAATTGGAGCAGGTACGAGTTTGCATTGTTTCAGCTTCTAGTGCACCTGGCTACGATGGTTTCTTCAACCAGGGCTACGATACAGCTTTGTAGCAAATTAAGCTTGCTTCGTAATTATTTTGGTGGAGGTTGCATTGGTTTAGGCTAGGTTTTGTGTGTTGACCGCGGTGGTGCCACCATCGATACGCATTGGCCACTGCGAGTGCTTCGACTGTGAATCAAAAGCTCAAAAGCTTGAAAGCTCGCCGCAGCTAGTTCTGGGGCCAACCATCATCGTCAAGAGTCTTTTGGCAAGGAATGGCAATGAACGGATGCTTGATGCAGCCCCGGGAGGTTGCATAGCAGCAATTGGGCAACGTGATAGCGATTGGCTTAGGTTAATTTTTCAAGTTCGGTTTGGTTTATTTGGAAATAAACCCAGCTCAATCTTGGACTAAGTTTGGAATTGATTTGAATCGGCTCAATAGATTAAGCGGTTCAATTTTAGTTTCTGCCCAACATTGGTTTTTGGACCGGTTCGAGACGATTAAGGTTGAATCTGGGCCGATCCAGGTACTCATTGGAAAGCATATAAAATTGTCTATCCAGTGGTACTAAGTGTGCCACTAGATGGTTTGTATATTTTGTTTAATTCAGGTTTAAAGTGTTAATCTAATTTGGTTCAAGGTGATTTTGGCTGGTTCAGTGCAATTCTGTCTAGTTCAGTGGTGTTTGGGTCCGGTTCATTAGATCCAAGGCTGGTTCACTAGGTTTTCGGATGTTTTCGATCTATTGGTGGTCTTTGTTTTCAAGTTAGAATCTTATTTGATAAAATTTATGTGCAAATCTATGTTATTGAGTGATTGATCTACTAATTGGTTTGCATCATTTGATAATCAGTTTTATTGGCTTCTCAAGGGTAAGACCTGAAACCAGATATTTGTATATAAGGTTTGTTATCCACATTTTCATTTACTCAAATAGTATAGTATCCTATGCATATTGAGATTTGCTAGTTGTATTATTGACATATCAGTTTTTAATTTTTTGTATACCAGTTAAGCATATTTCTAGCATGTTATTGTTATCAGTATCCACGATGTTGACAGTATATTTGCATAACCAATTTCCCATCAGGGCTAGTATCCATGTGTGTGGACAGTTGCATTCAACATAACCATTTTCTTAGTATCCATGTGTGAGGACAGTTACATTGAGCATAACTAGTTTCTTAGTATCCACATGTGTGGACAGTTGCATATTCACATTGAGCACATACCCAGTTCCCTACAGGGTCAGTATCAACTATGTGGACAGATCGGGGTCCCAAGTTAGCATGCATCAAGATTCATGATGAACAGTAGCGCGTGTGTTCACCATGTAAGGTGCGTGATTCACTACCTTATCATGCGTACTTAGGATGACGACCCCACAAGTCAATAGGTATTGCTCATAGTTGCTCTCTTGCATGGTATCATTTTGTCCATTTTGCATTAGTACATATTTGATCCACAGATAACCTAGTTGAATTAGTTTATAGTTTCTAGTTTCCAGTTTCAGTTTACAGTTCTAGGTTTCAGTTTACAGTTTTCAGTATTCAGTTTGCTACAGTTTTATTGTTTATGCTTCTTGCTAGTTTCCCCTCATTTGAATCTAAGGGACTACCAATTCTTATGGGGAGAGGCTTACTCAGCAATGTTTGCTAAGGTTTATTGATATTGTAGGTACTGGTCTGGACTAAGGATTCAAGGCATGGATAAAAAGTATTACTATTTGGATTATTCTTGAAGGATTGTGAATCATGAATCATGTATTAAAGGTTATTGTATTTCACTAAGGTTTGAGTTTATTGTAAAAGTTTAGTTACATACTCTAATGTCAAGTATTGTATTTGTAAAGGAAGTTTTTGTAGCAGTCAAACTTATATCGTTGTTCCTAGATTGTAAAGTTACAATAAATCATTTTATTCTAGTCTTTGTACTTGGGTGTAACAAGGTGCTTGTTACCTAATATCAATTATTGGTTCATCACATGGCGTGTGATGAATCAATGTGTCGATAAGGGCTATAATCATATTATCTTTTATTTTTTTCTCTCTATTAAAAGTATGCCTGTTGTTTTATCTTTATGTTAATCACTATAGGATTGCATGCCTTTATGTTATACATAAGATAAAACTAAGTGGTGGTGCAACTATAAAAACCTTCATCAAATCATATCAAGCCTATTGATAGCTTTATGATGTGTCGTCCTCGTCAAACTATCAATCAATCATGTCGTGCACTGTTTTCCACCCTCATGAGACACACCCATTTATCTTTAGGAGATCTATGGTGACAATGATTTTTCCTGTCCAATTAAAATTTGTGGCACACATTCGCAAGAAAACTTATTAGCCCAATGCATAACGATCAGGTAAGATAAACTAGTCTTTTCTATGTGGATAGACCACATGATGAGATTCCAGAGGCAGCCTCAAGAGTTTAGGGCTTTGTGTTGTATCCAGCCCTCGCTAAACAAAAAGTGCCTAAACTATCTTGAGAAGGGGAATTTCTAATATGCAATCGGTCAGAGTGTCCACATTAGGAAACATGGGTCACCTTGGGTAGCCTCAACAGCTATTTTGAGAAGTTGTATGTACTTGGGTAGCCACTTCTTAAACTCATTTCATCAATAGCCTCAACAGGTAAGAGAGATGCTTTTGATAAGCTTCAAAAAGATGCTTCAGAGGTAGCTTGTCTGATGCTAGCCAACATGTCACCTGAGTTAATAATTTGAAGCAGCGCTTCGAGGGACAAGCTAGAACAGAAAGTTGTGACACCTTTAATGTAGTCCCTCAATGCAAAGGTAAGCCTAAGGGTTTGGCCAATGCATTGAAAAGGAAGATGAAAAGGGTGAAGGAGGTTAGGTACTTAGGAAAGGACTACAAGCAATGTTAGAATGAGGTGAAGAGAAGTATCCCTTCATCCCTAGGCTTAGGTGTTTATGTTACCAAAATCAAGTTATCTATTTCTAACTCATGGATATTTAATACTGCATCATGAGACTCATATTTATACAAATATACTGGTTCTGAAACGTAATAGGATAAGTGATGCAGCAACTAATAGGTGAGGGGGTCCTTAAGCCGTACTATAGGGTTTTACACAATGCTCCACAAAATAGGAGAGGGTCGTGAGACCAGGGAAGAGAAAACACGCCGTAAAAGTGCATGGAATCCGGTAAAAAGCACGACGAAACAACGACGAGTTCGATTAGGGCAACACGAATGCGAATGAAGGAAACAGCACCCAACTAAATAATACCGCGCACTAACCTCGTAGCAATTTTAGTGAGTTCCTGCAGCTCTCTTAGTGCGTTTTAAGCTTAGCTCGTGTTGGGGGACTGCGGTTTGCAGGGTTCAGCTCGCACGCCTACGCAGCTGAAACAAACCAAGAACAAGTGATCCGACCACGCCTCCGATGGCGGATGGCCGGAGTGAAGGAGCGAAGTAAACCACAACAATAGAATACAATGAAAACGTAAAGAAATAGATGAACCTGACCCACCGGAGGGTGGGATTTACTTCTTATAAAGCGGGAAACCAAGCTGAGTCGAGACAATGGTCGCCGACTCTTACAACTCCGAAGCCGAAGCAACTTCACCTTCCACACAAGCTGGATGCTCACTCTAGCTCACCAGGAGATCCCTATCACTAAGAGAACTAAGCAACACACTAGCCCTACCTCCTCTTTTATAGAATAAGAGGGGAGGGAACAAACAAAATACACAAGAGACACTCTACTTTAACCACCTACCAACTCTTGCAGACCACAAAAGTGGTCAAGCTATAACTACAAGACGAAAATTAACAAACTACTACCTAATATTTTTTGAAGCTGGTAGCGTGATCCAGCATCTTCGTACGGGGGTGGTCTAGACGCGCTCGGAGCACATGGTAACAAAATAGCAGAACTTCGATGTTGTGGGCTGGGTCACCACCGTCGCGGCTCGGTCTTGGGCCGTGTTGCTAATCAGATTGACCGGCCCACTTGGAGTTGGGTCTTCAGGGGATTTGCCCATAGTGCCCTTGGGCTGCGCCACTTTGGTATGGATGGAAAGAGGGCTAATGACGCCCAAGAAACGGTCCGGGGGTTTACTTTGGCATTGGGATTGCCGGATTTCCACCTTGTTGGGCTCCTTTGGGTCACCATGGGGTGGAACAATATGATGGGGAGGGTGGTGCACGTCGAAGTGGGGTCGTCGGGGCTTGATTTGATCTTCAGGGGCGAACACGGCCAGGCCGTGAGGGTGAGAATGGCCGTGTTCGGAGTGGTCGCAGTCCACAGAATCGGGCACGGCTTGCCCGTGACTAGGAGCACGCCCGTGTTCAGTGTGACCGAAATCCACAGAACCGGGCACAGCTTGCCTGTGACTAGGGGCACGCCCTTGTTCGGTGTGGCCAAAATCCACTTTATCAGGCACGGCTTGCCCGTGACCAAGTGCACGGCTATGATGGGAGTTGCTGAAATCCACAGAACTGGGCATGGCTTGCCCGTGACCAGGAGCACGCCCATGTTCAGTGTGGCCGAAATCCACAGAACTAGGCACGGCTTGCCCGTGACCAGGAGCACGCCCGTGTTTGGTGTTCGCGTCTTCGGGCGACCGTGTCACGGCCCTGACGGGGCGCACGGCCTGGCCGTGTCGGGGTCTGGGGAACTCTGATTGAGGTGAAAATTATGGGAAAAATTTCTGGGGTCCTGGGGAGTCTCCCCAAGTGTCTTTTGGAGGGATTGGGCCGCCCTCAAGTGTGTTCATGGGCCCGTTTGCTCTTGCATCAGCTTCCGCTGCGTGATATGATGAGTTCTCCTCCGGAGAACTAGGGGGCAGTGGGTTGTCGGGGTCAGATGGGTCCTCCAAAGGGCCGTGGATGGGGAGGAGGTCCGCCACGTTGAAGACGGGGTGGATCCCCATGTCCTCGGGCAAGTCCAGAACATAGGCGTTGGAGCCGATCCGCCGCATCAGCATGTATGGAACCATGTAATACGGCTGAAGCTTAAAATGCGCCCTGTTGGATAGACGCTCGGGATGGATACGCACCCTCACCAGCTGACCTACAAAGAAATGGTGTGGCCTACGATGCTCGTTGGCCTTCATTGCATTATAAATGTTGCCCGAAAAGATACGACGCCGAACCTCATCACGCAGACTAGCAATATGCTGGGTAAAAGAATATGCATGCGGGGAGAGATGAGACTCCATGGGAAGGTCATGTAGGTCTATAGGTTTACGCAGTTGATGGCCCGTAACGATCTGGAAGGGACTAAGACCCGTAGACCTATTAGAAGCACTATTGTATGCGAACTCGACCACGGGCAGGATGGAATCCCAAGACCTCGGATGGTCCCCGATGAGACAAAGGAGAAGATTGCCCAAACTACGGTTAATGACCTCGGTTTGCCCATCGGTTTGGGGATGATAGGCCATGGAGAATTTCAGAGTGGTGCCCAAGAGGGCCCATAGTGAGCGCTAGAAGTGGCTCACAAAATGCATGTCACGGTCGGACACGATGGAGGAAGGAAGGCCATGGAGATGCACAATCTCTCGGACAGAAAGATGTGTGACGTGAGAAGCGTCCGCTGTGCACGAACGAGGGATAAAATGGGCCATCTTCGAAAATCAATCAACAACGACATAGATCAAATCAAAGCGGGAGGTGGCTCGAGGCAACCCAAGGACAAAGTCCATGCTCAGGTTGTGCCACAGGCTGCTAGCCACTGGCATAGGGGTGTAGAGACCCGTGTTGGAAGGGCGGGGCTTGGACAACTGACACATACCGCAATGGCGCACAATGCGCTCAACATCCTTACGGAGGGAAGGCCAAAAGAGGCATTCCTCCACCATCTCAAGGGTCTTGTCGTGGTCATGATGGCCGGCGATGCCACCCACATGAAGCTCGAGCCAAAGATGATCTCGAAGCGAAGAACGGGGAATGCACAAATGATTCCCCAAGAAGAGGTAACCCTCGCACAATTGGTAGGGGGAGTTGGGGGCAGTGGACTCGGTCAAAGCGGCGTAGATGGCACCAAAATCAGAGCAAGTTGCGTACTCCTCTTTGACATGGTGAAAGGTTTTGACGCGAGTGCGCATCACGCATAAGAGGGACCAGACGCGATTCAGGGCATCCGCGACGACGTTCTCCTTACCCGCCTTGTGATTAATAACGAAGGAATACTATTGTAGGTACTCGACCCACTTAGCATGGCAGGCGCCCAACTTCTTTTGGGCATTAAGGAAGGAGAGGGTCTGATGGTCACTATATAACACGAACTTGCGGTGGAGGAGGTAATGCCTCCACTGTCAGAGGGACTGAACGATCGCGTAGAACTCCTTGTCATACCTGGAGTAATGCTATCGAACCACATTCAGTTTTTCGCTAAAGAATGCCACCGGATGGCCTTCTTGACTAAGGGATCCGCCGATGCCGAATCCGGAGGCATCACACGCTACCTCGAAGACCTTCGAGAAGTCAGGGAGGCGCAAAATAGGAGCGGTCGTCAAGGCGTCCTTAAGCGCGTCAAAAGCCCGTTGAGTGGCAGGGGTCCTCTCAAAGTCGTCCTTAGAGAGACGCTGGGTTAAGGCAGTGGCAATTGTGCTGAACCCACGGATCAATAGGCGGTAAAATCCCACGAGACCTGAGAAACTACGGACCTCAGTGACGGTGTGAGGCTCGGGCCAATGCCGAATGGCCTCAACCTTCGTAGGGTGAACGAACAGACCTTGGTCAGACACAATGCATCCAAGGAAATACACATTGTTGGTCAGGAAGGCGTACTTCTTCGTGTTAAGGAAGAGGCGCTCCTTGTGCGGGAGGTCAAAAGTGGAGCTAAGATGCCCCAAGTGTTCATCGCAGGTCTGATTAAAGATCAGAATGTCGTCGAAGTAGACAACCAAAAACTTGCCCATGTATGGCCAGAGGACATGACTCATCAAGCGCATAAACGTAGACGAGGCATTGGGCAACCCGAATGGGATGACAAGCCATTCGTAAAGACCATCCTTGGTCTTGAACGCCATCTTCCACTCATCGCCCTCTCAAATCCGGACTTGGTGATATCCGCTCCGGAGGTCGAGCTTGGAAAACCACGACGCGCCAGATATCAAATCCAGCATGTCGTTAAGCTGAGGAATGGGAAACCGATACTTGACAGTGATCTAATTGATAGTGTGGCTATCGACACACATACGCCACGACCCATCCTTTTTGGGCGTGAGGAGCGCAAGAACAGCGCAAGGGCTGAGACTCTTGCGAATGTACCCCTTAATGAGGAGATCATCCACCCGACGTTGTAACTCAGCATCTTCCGCGGGGTTAAGGCGATGATGGGGCAAGTTAGGGAGGGGTGCTCCCAGGAGGAGGTCAATCGCGTGCTGAATTTCCCTTTCTGGGGGAAGGCCATGAGGCAAAGCCTCTGGGCTGATATCACTAAACTCGGGAAGGAGGGCGGACACCTCAACAAGAGGCGCCGGATCAGGGCAAGGGATAGGGTCCTGCACTTTGCGCACCATGAGTGCGTAGACGGTCTTGGCCGCATGAGCTTCGCGAACCAGTGCGGGGGTGCACATGAGGGTGACCATGGGGGAAGGCGGAGGGGCACATGCCTAGGGTGTAATCAGACCCTTGGAGGTGGACGCACGAAGCTCCTTAGGCGGAGCTGGGATTAGGCGGATCTTCTGCTCATCGTGGACTACGTCTCTATCGTACAACCATGGGTGACCAAGGAGGACGTGGGCGATGTCCATAGTCGCAACGTCGCATAATACCTTATCACGATAGTTCCCAAATGCGATGGGGACCTGACATTGGTGTGTAACCGGAAGGCTCGTGGTATCGACCGATGCGATAGAGTAAGGTCTCGGGTGGTATTCAAGGGGAACACCAAAACACGTGACCGCGGTTCGAGAGACCACGTTCAGGCTTCTACCATCGTCAATGACTCTCTTACACGAGTGCCCATTGCACTTAATGTAAGTTGTGAAAATGCCCGAGTGCCTCCAATCCTTGGTAGGCGCGGGCTCCACAAGGTTGCAATGGATGACAAGTGTGGACGAACACGACTCCTCGCCACTAGTGTAACACTCCACCTCAACATCGTGCTCAGTGGGGGTTATGGTGGCGATGCGAGCCAGACCCGTGTCGGCTCGAGCGGGTTTCTTGGGACATTGACGTGACATGTGACCCAGCTGCAAACTGTTGTAGCAGGTAATACGGCTAGAGGCTCCGATGTTGGAGTATGCCCTTAAGGCTAATGTTTGAGGCCTTTGGGATTGTAAAGTATTATGTAATAAACTCTTATGTTTATGAAAGGCATGGTTATTATTCAGGTTGTTACCTTGTCTGCTGCAATGAGTGTGCTTCTGAATAATGTCTCAAAGCTGTTCAGCTAGGCTGACAGGCTGTATGTCCTTAGTCGAGATATCTTGGTGAACATGAGACAGCCTTGATATGATGGAGACTAATATGAGTGCTAATCTTATAGGATGCTTCGAGCATGGAATAAGATGTAGACTCATGGGTACATTGGATGTACTGGACAGACCCTACTGGGATATTCCATTGCTTGTCACAATGTGAATGATCCTTGTAAGCAGCAAGTGGCTCATGTCCTCTGACTTGAGATCACTTGTGTTTCTAAATGATGATTGTCATTGTCTTGAGGTAGTTCAATATCATTTGAAACATAATGATTATAGACTATCTTGGATGGTGAGCTTGAGTCAGGTTAGGGCACTTGTGATAGATAAAGGATTGCCGTATCCTTGTTTAAGGAGTGTGATGTTCTAAAGGGCCCCCTTTATATGAGATGATTGAGGAAGTGTATGGCCATACCCAGATGACTATGTTCATCTGATCTAATCATGCTCATCGTGTTGGAGTTACAAGCTTGACATGCTTGTCCAATAAGAACATCCAGTGGCAAAGGATAAATGTATGCCTTGTGAATAGAGTCACACTTGTGCCTTGGTTTGGGAGTAGTCTTGGAAGACTCTTTCCTTTATATCGGGAGACAGTGATGTGTTGCTAGATACCCCTCACTGATCGTGATAACGTAAGTTATCGTTACCGACATTTAGAGGAAACCCTCAGGGTCGCACAATATGATGATATGGCTTACTTGAGTCAGATCGTGTGGACTGAATTCTTTGGGTTCAGTTTAAGGGGATTTAATCTCTGATTGTAAGTGAGATCTAGCCTGATCATGTTTAATTGATTAGGGCTTGAGATCGGTAAGCTTGGATCGAGAGAGATGATGCTAGATCGAAGAGATCAGGGGCATCAGGTGATGAACGGTTAGATCATGAGCCTTGGGGTTCAATATGGTCTAGACCACATGGCTTGAGCCATTTCGGTTTGGTTCATGAACCAAAGTCGATTGAAACGGTTTAGCTTGAACCGGTTCACAATTGTGAACGCATGGTTCAATGCTCAAATGCGTTTGAGGTTGGCTTGAGCGCATGGCATGATGAGCTTCCATTTATGGAAAGTCATCATGGCCGGTTTCACAAAAACGCCTAAACGCATAAGCGTTTGTGCTCTTCTCTTGAACGCCTTGGACAATTTCATTGAGGTGTGGTTGACGACGAGAAGGAGAGGCTAGGCAAGTGAAGCTCTCGGCAACAAGGAGATTCATCATCCCCTTCCATTCGACAAGAAGGCTTGAGGGTCTTGCTAGCACAAGAGATCTCAAGGAAGTGAGCATCTTCATCTTGTGTGTGGGCTTGTGGAGGAGACCTAGTTTGATCTCTTCTTCCAAACCGACTTCCAAATCCATGGCGTTGGTATGATTCCTTTTCATAACATAAGTTGATCTTATAGATTCATATGCGATCTTGAAACCCTTTTTTCCGCAAAGCTTGTTAGAATTGCAAGTTTAGGGTTTCTCCCCTATAATTAGGGGTTCCTACATCCGATCGCTGGGGCCTTACCTTTCTCCTCCCAAGTGGGCTGAGAAGGTGGGGCCTCAAGGGGCGGGCGTCTAGGGGACTGATGGGCTGGGGGCGTGGGTCGCGGGTCCGGATGAGGCTCTGGACACTCAGGTCGTGGGTGGGGCTGCAGACCGACCGCATGAGGACACCTATGGGGGCCAAGGTCGCTGTGTTGGGCAGCGATGTGAAGGTCTTGCTCGAGTCTCAAGCACGCTGAAAAGTTTGGTCAAAGGTCTCCGATCCATATGTGGGCAAGGCTCGGCGGATATCCGCACGGAGCCCATTCTTAAATTTAGACAATACTAACTCGGGGTCCTCCTGCAGGTTACAATGGAGTTGCAACGTCTTGAAGGTGAGATGGTACTCCTCGACGGTACCCGACCCTTGGTGTAGGCTACTATATTGATCAAGAAGGCACTGCCTATACGAAGGGGGTACGTATCGCTCGCGGAGGTGATACCGCATCTCCACCCACTCGGTGACCAGGGAAGAGCCTGCTGCGCATTTTGGCGCTCCACATTTTCCCAATGTAAACGTGCAGGCCCCTCAAGTAAGGTGTGCACATATCAGACTCATGAGTGCGGAGGCCAATCGCTAAGGTCAAAATACGCATCGTCCTCATCCAAGGGATCATCACCGTAACTCGGGTTCCTAGGACCTCATCAGGTCACGAGTGACCCCATTCATCCTCGCGGACACGCCGACGTGTGGGCGTGGCCATCGGGGGCAACTCTCTAGTGGGGGCTGGGTTTGCGGACACCGGAGGGTTAACCGATTTTGGGCGCCCATGCTCTACGGACCCGGATTGACCAATAAGGTGTTGGATCCCAGCCAAAATCTGCTGGACCATGGCATGTGTGCTAGCATGTTGAGCGTCCCCTCGCGCGGACAGCGCATCAAGCTTCGCATCGAACCGCTCCTCAAGCGCAACCATAGACTCTAACCGGGTGCTAGCCCCTTCCGAAGGCTGAACCGACTCTTGGGTTTCGGGGATGGTTTTCGGGTATTGGGACGACATAATTTGTGACTGCGTAGTCACCATGCACAAACAAGGGGGAGATGACTTAGGTAAATTGCTGATAACACCGAAACGATACAGAAATATGCAATGCGATGTTGAGGGATCGTGCGAACGATAAGAATCGAACGTGCAACGTCCTCAGATACCATATTTGATGCTGCAACTAATAGGTGAGGGGGTCCTTAAGCTGTACTCTAGGGTTTTACACAATGCACGACAAAACGGGAGAGCATCATGAGACGAGGGAAAGAGAAAACGTGCCGGAAAAGTGCAGGGAATCCGGTAAAAAGCACGACGAAACAGCGACGAGTTCGATTAGGGCAACACAAATGCGAATGAAGGAAATGACACCCAACTAAATAATACTGCGTACTAACCTCGTAGCAATTTTAGTAAGTTCCTGTAGCTCTCTTAGCGCGTTTTAAGCTTAGCTCATGTTGGGGGATTGCGGTTTGTAGGGTTCAGCTTGCGCGCCTACGTAGTTGAAACAAACCAAGAACAAGTGATCCGACCACGCCTTCGATGGTGGATGGCTGGAGTGAAGGAGCAAAGTAAACCACAGCGAAGGAATACAACGAAAACGTAAAGAAACAGGTGAACCTGACCCACTGGCGGGTGGGATTTACGTCTTATAAAGTGGGAAACCAAGCTGAGTCGAGACACCGGTCACCGACTCTTACAACTCCAAAGGCGAAGCAACTTCACCTTCCAGACAACCTGGAAGCTCACTCTAGCTCACCAGGAGATCCCTATCACTAAGAGAAAACGCGCCGGAAAAGTGCAGGGAATCCGGTAAGAAGCACGATGAAATAGCAACGAGTTCGATTAGGGCAACACGAATGAGAATGAAGGAAACGGGACCCAACTAAATAATACTGCGCGCTAACCTCATAGCAATTTTAGTGAGTTCCTGCAGCTCTCTTAGCGCGTTTTAAGCTTAGCTCGTGTTGGGGAACTGCGGTTTGCGGGGTTCAGCTCGCGCGCCTACGCAACTGAAACAAACCAAGAACAAGTGATCTGACCACGCCTCCGATGGCGGATGGCCGGGGTGAAGGAGCGAAGTAAACCGCAACGAAGGAATACAACAAAAACATAAAGAAACAGGCGAACGTGACCCACCGGAGGGTGGGATTTACACTTATAAAGCGGGAAACCAAGCTGAGTCAAGACACCGGTCGCCGACTCTTACCACAATGAAGGCGAAGCAATTTCAACCTTCCACACAAGCTGGAAGCTCACTCTAGCTCACCAGGAGATCCCTATCACTAAGAGAACTAAGCAACACACTAGCCCTACCTCTTCTTTTACAGAATAAGAGGGGAGGGAACAAACAAAATACACAAGAGACACTCTACTTTCACCACCTACCCACTCTTGCAGGCCACAAAAGTGGTCAAGCTGCAACTACAAGATGAAAATTAACAAGCTACTACCTAATATTCTTCGAAGCTGGTAGCACGATCCTGCATCTTCATACAGGGGCGGTCTAGACGCGCTCGGAGCACATGGCGACAAAATAGTAGAACTTCAATGTTGTGGGCTGGGTCACCACCATCGCGGCTCGGTCTTGGGCCATGTTACTAATCAGATTGAGCGGCCCACTTGGAGTTGGGTCTTCAGGGGATTGGCTCGTAGTGCCCTTGGGCTGCGCCACTTCGCTATGGATGGAAAGAGGGCTAATGACGCCCAAGAAACGGCCCGGGGGTTAACTTTGGCGTTGGGATCACCGGATTTCCACCTTATTGGGCTCCTTTGGGTCGCCATGGGGTGGAGCAATATGATAGGGAGGGTGGTGCACGTTGAAGTGGGGTCGTTGGGGCTCGATTTGATCTTCAGAGGCGACCACGGCCTGGCTGTGATGGTGAGCTCGGCCATGTTCGGAGTGGCCGCAGTCCACAGAATCGGGCACGGCTTGCCCGTGACTAGGAGCACGCCCGTGTTCGGTGTAGCCGAAATCCACAGAACTGGGCGGCTTGCCCATGACCAGGAGCACGCCCGTGTTCGGAATGGCCGAAATCCACAAAACCGGGCACAGCTTGCCCGTGACCAGGAGCACGGCTGTGATGGGAGTTGCTGAAATCCACATAAGTAGGCATGGCTTGCCCGTGACCAGGAGCACGCCCATGTTCAGTGTGGCCAAAATCCATAGAACCGGGCATGGCTTGCCCGTGACCAAGAGCACGCCCGTGTTTGGTGTTTGCGTCTTCGGGCGATCGTGTCATGACTGTGATGGGTGTTGTGTCCGCAAGTGCACGGATACTCGAAGTAATAAAGAAAGATATCGAACCACAGAGACCTTATTGTTAAGTACCAAATAATTATATTCTTACTAGCTAAGCAACCGAATAATAGCAAAGCAATGATGGAAAATAGACGAAATCAGATAATCAGAGAGAAACATTGGGACTAGGGTTTCATGACTAGATTTAAATAAAGGGTCGTCAGACTAATCTTATCATGGTAAAGACTTAATTTACTTTATAAAGGGATCATCTCACTTTCGTGTAGACAATCATGCAGGGACTAATCCTCGCTTTCGCGCAAGATCTATCCCAATGCTAAAGATAAGTAAATCATCAATCAAAGAACTCAAGATCACTTTCGTGCATCCGAATTCTAAGTTGATTGTCTCAAGTGGAATCTCAAGGATCACTTTCGTGCATCCGAGACTCAACACAAGTTCTACTTATGGTTCTCCAACGTTCTGATCCTCACTTTCGGGCAAGATCTCCACGTTTGACAACTCGACTCTACCCTAGATTCAAATTATCATCATGGCAATAGGATCACTAAAATCAAATAATTAAGAACTAACTTATGAGAGTTCCTAACATGCAATTCTAGGGTTCCAAGTTCTCAAGCAAGTCACCTTTCGGTCCTTATTGCGAGAACCCTAAAACATGAATAATAACATCAATCTATGGAGAATCAAAGACAAACAATCACATAAGTAGAATCATCATAATAAAACAATTCTGACGAAAATAAGAATTATCTAATCATTAAGAAATCAAAGTGAATTACACCCATGTCCCAAAATATGATTAAGATAGCATGGAAAGAGAAATACAATAAGCCATAGTTTCATAAGTTCAAAAATCAAAGGAAAAGAAGAGTTAAGAAAATACAGCACGGCTATGAAATATTTCACAGTCGTATTTTGCATGGAGGCGTCGATGAATAGTGGCTGCGCTTCTCTTTTCTTTGATTTCTTCTCCAATTGAAATCATTTTCCTCTAAAACTTCTGGGGTATCGTCTCCTCCTCTAGGCGAAGCTTCTGCATGAAAATCACGGCCTGAGGTACCCTCTACGCCTCTCGGCGTGAGGCCAAACCCTAACTGCCTCTATGTCTATTGCTCCCTCAATACTACATTAAAATTCTTGCTTTCACTTCGTGTCTCTTCTCCTCTTAAAGACGAGTCCGCATCATCTTTTGGATCTTAATTTGGAGGTCTGGATCAAACGATATGGTACGCGCAAGTTTCGGGCCCGTAAAAATTTGGAGGTCTGGATCAAACGAATGGAAATTACGACCGTAAAATATTTTACGGCAGTGCCGTATTTTGGTTCTGTGAACCCTCTGTCAAAATTATGGCCCGTAAAATTTATTGTGGCAGTGCCATAAAATCTGACAAGTTCTCTGTTCTGAAATATCTAATAAATACGACACCATGAAATGGTTTACGACCGTGTCGTAAAATCAGCAAAAGTCTCTGATTTGAAACGCTCCAAAATACGGCCCATGTAATTCTTTACGGTAGTGCCGTAAAATCAAGAAAATCTTCTGGTCTGAAAACTCCCCAAATTATGGCAGTGCTCTGATTTTACGGTACCGTACGGAAATACAATACCATAAAATAGAATACGGCACTGCCGTATTTTGATTCGTTAGTCCGTTTTGTGTGAAATTTATCATGTGATCTCCTCTTGATGATGGTAACTCCTCCATGTATTTGATTTTGTTTGAAAATGCCTTAAAATAGTGCCCTTTATCTGAAAATCATAAAAAACCAAAATAGAAGTAGATTTTGCAATATTTGATAATTTTGGCATAAAAATAAGCAAAAGATCTTCAATTGAGCATGAAAAGATATATAAAATGATACAAAATATACTATACATTGTTGGGAAACCCCAGAGATATTTTACAATTTTTAGAGATAGAGATTATAAAATACATTGCACAGCGGAAGCAATATCCCTGAAATAGGCCGGTCCCAAAAACCCAGTGAAGATTGCAAGCAAGAGAGTCGACACGATGAGTTAGGAAATACCTTAGATCAAGATGAGGTCGATGTCGTGATAGGCGCCCAAGCGTGCGCCCTCTGCAGTCTCACACACACGGACGCCTCGAGTCCTCTTCTTCCACGCCCGGTGCTAGCCTCGGGAAGAAGATCCAAGCCTTGTGCTCCTTCTTCAAAGTATGCGCCACCTCCAAGGTAGATGCGCCAAAGATGAAGAAGGATGAGGGAGAGGGAAACCGTCAAGCATCAAGTTCCTTGCGTCAAGAGAGAAGGAAGAGGCTTGCGGCTAGGGTTTGGAAGAAAGAAGAAGATGCGCCACTTCTTGGTGTTGTTGAAGAAACCCCTTTCATGAGGGGGGCGCAAACCCTAAGCATGGCGCAAATAAAATTTTGCAAGCGGTAGCAAGGGTTTGATGATCTTTTGCATGTCATATGATCAACTATCATAGATTGAATAGATCAAGAGTAGATCATACCATAGCCATCTTTCGGATGGTCCCTTGGAAGAAGAGATCGAAGAGGGTCTCCTCCACAAGATGCGCACACAAGATGAGAATTGACTTGCTTCTTGTTGCTCCTTGTGCTAGCAAGGATCTCCAAGATGTCCTTGATCGAATGAAGGAAAAAGGAGATGATCTTGGTGTGGATGAACTCCTCCTTGTTCTCGTCAAAACTCTCTACACCGAGAAAGAGGCGTTGAGTTGAGAGACCAACGTTCTCATCCAAAGTGAAGCGTTGAGAAAACCATTTCCGAAACCTCCACTTCCAAAAATGGTAAGTCATCACTACAAGCGTTCATGTCTTATGAACCAAACCAAAACGCCAATTCGATTTAACCATGCGTTCACACATATGTGAACCGGTTCAAATAGAATTCGGTCTAATTGATTTCGGTTCAAAGACCAAATTGAACCAAGCCAAGCCATGGTCTAAATCTCATCTGAACCATGAAGGTTCGAGATCTAACCGTACATCTCTTGATGCCTTTGATCTCACCGATCTAGCATCACTACTCTCGATCGAAGCTTACCGATCTCAAGCCCTAATCAATCAAACATGATCAGGCCAGATCTCACTTGCAATCAGAGTTTAAACTCCTTTAAACTGAACCAAAACAATTCAGTCCACACGATCTGACTCAAGTAAGCCATATCATCAAATTGTGCGACCCTGAGGGTTTCCTTTAAATGTCGGTAATGATAACTTACGTTATCACAATCAGTGAGAGGTATCTAGCAACACATCACTGTCTCCCGATATAAAGAAAAGAGTCTTCCAAGACTACACCCAAAATATAGCACAAGTGTGAATCCACTTCACAAGGCATGCATGTGTCCTTTGCCACTGGATGTTCTTATTGGACAAGCGTGTCAAGCCTGTAACTCCAATATGATGAGCATGATTAGATCAGATGAACATAGTCACCTGGGTATGGCCATACACATTCTCAATCATCTCATTCAGGGGGGGGCCTTTTGAAAGTCCCCTTCAAGGGGGAGCGCAAAGGGGATGAAACCCTAACGAAGGGGGCGCATGAAATTTTATAGGGTTTCATGTAGATCGTTTGCATGAATACATATATGATCAACTTTTAAGGATGAGAAGTATTTCATACCGAAGCCATGTGTTGGATGGCGACTTGGAAGAGAGAGAGCAAAAGAGATCTCCTCCAAAGAAGACACACACCAAATGATGAAGGCTTCCTTCTTGCGCACCTCTTGTGCTAGCAAAAGTGCCAAGATGTTCTTGTTCGAATGGTAGGGATGATGAGATGATGCTTGGCCGAGAGTTCTCCCCTTGTCGTCAACACCTTCACCACACGAAAATCGCAAGCCACGTCAAAGACAAGAGAGCAAAAACATTTAGGCGATATCAAGAGTGGCGTTACATGACTTCCCAAAATGGAAAGTCATGAAGCCATTCGTGAAGAGAGTCCCCTTCGAGGGGGAGCGCAAGCAGATGAAACCCTAATTTAGGGGGCGCATGCAAGTTTGCTAGGATTTCATCAATACAATCACTTATATGCTCATATAATCAACTTTGATAGATGGATTAGATCAAGAGGGAGATTCATACCAACGCCATTGGCTTGGAGGTCGGCTTGGAAGAAGAGAGCAACTTAGATCTCCTCCAAAAGTTCACACACAAGATGAAGAACGCTTACTTCCTTGGCGTCCCTTGTGCTAGCAAGGCACCCAATCTTTCTTGTCGAATGGAAGGGGATGATGAGATGATTCCCTTTTGGCCGAGAGCTCCTCTTGCAAAACCTCCCCACTTCGTCAACCTCCTTCAAACGAAAGTTCAATGCGTTGAAGTGAAGTGCACAACCCATATGCGTTTTGGCGTTGAAAGTGAAATCGGCCTTGATGACTTTCCATAAATGGAAGATAATCAAGCCATGCGCTCATGCCAACCCAAAAACGCATATTGGCATTGAACCAAGCGTTCACCTTTGTGAACCGGTTCAAGCCAAAACGTCCAATCGAATTTGGTTCATAAACCAAACCAAAATAGCTCAAGCCACTTGGTCTAGACCAAATTGAACCCTAAGGCTCAAGATCTGACCGTTCATCTCCTGATGCTCCTGATCTCACCGATCTAGCATCATCTCTCTCGATCGAAGCTTACCGATCTCAAGCCCTAATCAATCAAACATGATCAGACCAGATCTCACTTACAATCAGAGATTAAATCCCTTTAAACTGAACCCAAACAATTCAGTCCACACGATCTGACTCAAGTAAGCCATATCATCAAATTGTGCGACCCTGAGGGTTTCCTATAAATGTCAGTAACGATAACTCACGTTATCACGATCAGTGAGGGGTATCTAGCAACACATCACTGTCTCCCGATATAAAGGAAAGAGTCTTCCAAGACTACACCCAAACCACAGCACAAGTGTGAATCTATTCACAAGGCGTACATGTATCCTTTGCCACTGGATGTTCTTATTGGACAAGCGTGTCAAGCCTGTAGCTCCAATATGATGAGTATGATTAGACCAGATGAACATAGTCACCTGGGTATGGCCATACACTTTCTCAATCATCTCATTCAGGGGGCCCCTCTAGAACATCACACTCCTTAAACAAGGAGACGGCAATCCTTTATCTATCACTAGTGCCCTAACCTGACTCAAGCTCATTATCCAAGATAGTCTATAACCATCATGTTTCAAATGATATTGAACTACCTCAAAACAATGACAATCATCATTTAGAAACACAAGTGATCTCAAGTCAGAGGACATGTGCCACTTGTTGCAATCAAGGATCATTCACATTGTGACAAGCAATTGAATATCCTAATAGGGTCTGTCCAGTACATCCAATGTACCCATGAGTCTACATCTTATTCCATGCTCGAAGCATCCTATAAGATTAGAACACATATTAGTCTCAAGCATATCAAGGCTGTCTCATGTTCACCAAGATATCTTGACTAAGGACTTTATAGCATGTCAGCCTAGCTGAACAGCTTTGAGACATTATTCAGAAGTACGCTAATTGCAGCAGACAAGGTAACAACCTGAATAACAACCATGCCTTTATAAACACAAGAGTTTATTACATGAGACTGATACAATCCCAAGGCCTCAAACATTAGCCTTAAGGGCATACCCCAACAATCTCCCACTTGCACTTAATCTAATGGTTGAGAAATCTCAAACCCATATTATTACAGTGCTTCTCATGCTTCTGCTGCGCCAGAGGCTTGGTAAGCGGGTCAGCCAGATTGTCGTCTGTATGAACCTTGCATATTTTGATCTCGCCCCGATCAATGATCTCCCGGATCAAGTGAAACCGTCTCTGTATGTGCTTGGACTTCTGGTGCGACCGTGGTTCCTTTGCTTGTGCGATTGCTCCAGTGTTATCACAAAAGATAACCAAAGGATCTGCACTCGAAGGAACGACACCAAGTTCTCTCACGAACTTATGAATCCACACTGCCTCCTTGGATGCTTCCAAGGCTGCAACATACTCGGCTTCTGTTGTGGAATCAGCAACAGTTGACTATTTGAAACTCTTCCACACCACTGCTCCACCATTCAAGCTAAAAACATAGCCTGATTGCGATCGGAAATCATCCTGGTCCGACTGGAACGAAGCGTCAGTATATCCTTCTATACTGATTTCTTCTTGACCACCATATATCAAGAACATATCTTTGGTCCTCCGCAGAAATTTTAAAATGTTCTTGACTGCAATCCAGTGCGCCATACCTGGATTACTTTGGAACCGACTGGTCACGCTTAACCCGTAAGCGACGTCTGGGCGAGTACACAACATCGCATACATTATGGACCCAATAGCCGAAGCATAAGGCGTATTGTCCATTTCATCTTTCTCAGTCTGTGTTTGTTGACACTGACTCTTCGAAAGATTCAGACCATGTCTGACTGGAAGATATCCTCGTTTAGAATTCTCTAAATGAAATCTCTCCAGGACTTTATCGATGTAAGTACTTTGGCACAGCCCGAGAAGCCTCTTAGATCTATCCCTGTAGATCTTCACACCTAACACATAGGCTGATTCTCCTAGATCTTTCATCTGGAAACATTTCCTTAACCATGCCTTAACCGCATGCATTTCAGGAATATCATTTCCAATGATCAAGATGTCATCGACGTAGAGGACTAGGAATGTAATCACGCTCCCACTAAACCTCTTATATACACAAGGGTCGTCCTCGTTCTTGATGAAACCAAACTCAGAGATTGATTCATCAAAACGAATATTCCAGCTTCTAGATGCTTGTTTAAGTCCATAAATGGACTTCTTTAACTTGCATATTTTATGACGATCTGCTGGATGAGTGAAACCTTCAGGTTGTGTCATGTACACATCCTCATCCAGTTTTCCATTAAGGAAAGCAGTTTTCACATCCATCTGCCAGATCTCATAATCGTAATATGCTGCTATCGCGAAAAGAATCCGAATAGACTTAAACATGGCTACAGGAGAGAAAGTTTCATCATAATCTATCCCGTAGATTTGTTTGAAACCTTTCGCTACTAGCCTGCCTTTATAGGTAACCACGTTACCATCCATGTCAATCTTCTTCTTGAAGATCCATTTACAGCCTATAGGGATTACTCCCGGAGGCGGATCAACCAAATCCCAGACTTGGTTATCTGACATGGAGTCCATCTCGGCTCGCATAGCTTCAAGCCATCTAGCTGACTCCGGTCCACTGATCGCATCCGCATAAGTAAGGGGTTCATCATTATCAATGATGTAGACTCCGTCATAGCGCTCAGGCTGACGACGGATCCTTCCCGATCTACGCGGTTCCCGTGATATTTGAGCCTCAGGTTGTTCAATAACTTGTTCTACCGGCTCAGGCACATCCATCTGTGCTTGACTACTTTGTCCATCCTCTGGATACTCATCCAGCTTTATTTCTCTCCCACTGGCTTCTTGCAGAAGAAACTCCTTCTCAAGAAATATGGCCATCCGAGCAACAAATACTTTGTTCTCTTTGGGATCGTAGAAATAATAACCCTTAGTTTCCTTAGGGTAACCGACAAAGATGCATTTCTCAGATCTGCTCTCCAGTTTCCCAGAGGCGAGCTTTTTAACATAAGCCTCGCAACCCCAGATCCTGATAAATGTCAAGCTCGGCTGTTTCCCATACCATAATTCATATGGCGTCTTTGAAACTGCCTTGGATGGCACTCGGTTTAGTACCTTTGCAGCTGTCTCCAGTGCAAATCCCCAAAAGGAATATGGAAGAGTAGCCTGACTCATCATAGAACGAACCATATCAAGTAACGTTCTATTTCTCCTCTCGGACACACCATTCCATTGCAGTGTTCCTGGCGGAGTGAGCTGTGAGATAATCCCACACTCCTTCAGATAGTCAGTAAACGCATGACTCAGGTATTCTCCACCTCGATCAGAATGAAGTGCCTTGATATTTCGGCCTAGCTGATTCTGTACTTCATTCTTGAACTCTTTGAACTTGTCAAAGGATTTACTCTTATGTCTCATTAGATAGACATAACCATATCTACTGAAATCATCAGTAAATGTAATGAAGTACTGATAGCCACCTCTGGCATGTTTACTAAACGGCCCACACACATCACTGTGTATAAGGTCAAGTAAACCTGAAGCCCTTTGACCTTTGTTAGGAAAAGGTGACTTCGTCATTTTACCCATCAAACAAGCTTTGCATGTATCAATCTCCTCATAGGAGAATGATCCCAGCAGTCCATGATCATGCAACCGCTTAATGCGCTTCTTGTTAATATGGCCTAAACGACTATGCCATAACAAGGTGCTGTCTTCAGCATACTTGGCTTTCTTATTATCAATGTTTTGTATAGAATATTCCATGTCCAACATGAATAACCCATTGTTAATTGAACCAGTAGCATAAACAATATTATCAAGAGAAAGTACACACTTTGAAATATTGCATTCAAAGGCAAATCCTTTCCTGACAAGAGCAGGAATAGAGATAATATTCTTGGTTATACTGGGTACAAAATAACAATTGTTTAATTCCAATACAATGCCAGATGGTAAAGAAATGAAATAGTCTCCTACAACAACAGCAGCAACCCGTGCCCCGTTTCCAACGCGTAGGTCTACCTCATGCTGTCCCACCTGCCTTCTTCTCTTGAGTTCCTGCACATTTGAACAAATGTGAACTCCACATGCAGTGTCCAACACCCATGAAATAGAAGAATAAGATAACATGACCTCAGTCACATATATACCTGAGCCAGAAGCGATGCTTCCCCTCTTATCTCCTTGGAGCGCTTTACAGTCCTTTTTCCAGTGACCCAGCTGGCCACAGTGGAAACACCTGTTGTCCTTCGACCGCTTAACCTTTTGTTTCAGAGCCTTACTATAGTTCTTGACAGGGGCTTTGCCCTTCTTCCCCTTCTTCTTGTTCCTAGAAGGAACCATTAAGACAGAGGTTGAAGGCTTTCCCTTCAGAGTCTCCTCAGTTGTCAAGAGCATATTCAGCAGCTCTGCCAGGGTACAATCGATCTTGTTCATATTAAAATTAATAATGAACGCATCGAAAGAGGGCAGGAGAGACTGCAGAATAATGTCTACAGCAAGCTCCTGGTTGATGGTATGCCCCAGTTTCTCCAGAGCCTCCTTGTGCCCAATCATCTTGAGCACGTGAGCTCCCACTGGGCTCCCTTCAGCCAGTTTGCTCTGAAAGAAAAGCTTTGTCAGATTATAGCGTTCTGTCCTCGCCTGTGCAGCATACAGCATCTTGAGGTTCGCTATAATTTCTATAGCCGACATATCCTCATGCTGACGCTGCAGCGGTGGCGTCATAGACGCTAGCATCTGGCAAGCGACATCAATGCTATCATTGACGTGCTTTTCATAAGCATCACGAACCGCCCTTGCGGCGTTCGCAGCGGGTTGAGGCGGCACAGCCGTCTCGAGGACATACAGTTTCCTCTCTGCCTTAAGAACGATCTTAAGGTGTCCGAACCAGTCTGAGAAGTTTGGCCCAGCAAACTTCTCCCTTTCCAGTAGGGATCGCACATTGAAGCTCATGGTGTTCGTTGCTGCAGGAATCTACAACAATGCAAGAACAGCAAGGTCAGTATCAATGTTTAGAATCAATCCAGGACTTAAGAAAGATTCTTTTTCTCACTATTTTATCTGACTGAAAAATCCATTAAACAGTCCGAAAGAGTAATACTCTTTTAGTGAGATGGGATCCAGATTTCATACTTGGTCTCCGCGTCCCGCTCAGGCGAGATAAGATGCACAGAGATGAGAAGCACTAATTTCTGGTAGGCTGTCCCAGCCAATCGCCAACATGTGCGATTCCCCTTCACCTGGGCAATCCAGCAGACTGTGCCAACTGAGTTGGTACAACACAGTCTCTGATCCATAGATGGCTGCCTCCATGCGCTACCATATGCGCCACATATGTAGCCTACATGGTCAAGCTGACCCGACCTACTCCCTGGACCACCACGTGCTATGCTGAGCAACGAGAAGTGATAAATCGCTTCTCTGTAACACGCAGGTGAAATCACACACCGTCTGAAGATAGATGGACGTGCCCACTGAGTGGGTACAACACGGCTCCAACGATAATCAGAAAGGTGAGGTTTCGCGTCAGAAGGCATTACGTGCTTGATATTTTAGCGTTTGGATTTTAACGGTCTTTTATCTTCTTACTATCAGGCAAATCCTATGGCTATAGCAGAAGATAAATAAATCATGCTGTTCTACTTTTATAAACAATAACAGAAAGCATGGATCTTATGTGGTAAAAGCCCATAGCCTAAGTAAGACCTTAAGATACTTAAGTCTTCACTTGCTCTTCTTGGGTCTTTAGCATCATCTGGTCCAACCCAGGGCCCTTGCGCCAAGAGCACCTCAGGTGCACCACCAGCTGAATGCCCCTCTGGGATGTGTGCCTTTGTGCTCTTGTCTAATCAAAATACATTTTGATCTATCTAGACAAGATTGACTCGCAGGTCAATTATACAATAAATTAATTAAAAAGTGATTCGCAGATCACAATAATATTAATTTACAGGTTTAATTCCAGGCACGCAGGCCCCAGCACAGCACACATTTAACATGGGCAACCCACATAAGAATAAATAAACAAGCATATGGCATCAATCAATCATCATGTTATCCCTTACAAAGAAAATAAAATTTTGAAAACCCCATTGGCATCAAATTTTAATTTCCTTATGTGCCCAACAACCTTACAACGGTCCATTGATAGGGATCCACTCAACAATCTAGTTAGATCCATACCCTTGCATGCACCAAGTCCTAACTGACTCGAGTTGACCTAATGGTCAACCATTCATGCGCCAAGGGTTGAACAACCAACATGAGTTCTGGCAAGCGGGTGTGACCCCGGGCCTAACTTATGTGTGTTCACAGGTTGTCTCAACCAGACCTCGCTACACGCCTGTGATGCAATCGACCTATAGCCACCTTGTGCTTGCGCACAGGTGCCATCTGGTCGATCCATCTAGGCTGTCAGATGGTCTGATCAGACTAGGTTGATCTAAACTAGATGATGCTTTCAACCCCATCAACCTATCTAAGGGTTTACAGTAGGCGCAACTTAGATCTAGTCAAAGGCGCGCAAGTAAAGTTTTGTCAAAACAACAACATGTAACATGCGCAATAATGTAAGCAATATACATGCATCAACAAAATCAACCTTACACATGCGCCATCAAAAACAATCTCATATATGCGCCATCAAAATACTTTCAACTAGTATTATCGCATGATGAGAAAACTTAGATCATAAGCGCAAACAAGGATCACCTTAAGCAATCATATGAACCATATAAGATCCTAGCTCTGATACCAATTGAAGAGAGTCCCCTTCGAGGGGGAGCGCAAGCAGATGAAACCCTAATTTAGGGGGCGCATGCAAGTTTGCTAGGATTTCATCAATACAATCGCTTATATGCTCATATAATCAACTTTGATAGATGGATTAGATCAAGAGGGAGATTCATACCAACGCCATTGGCTTGGAGGTCGGCTTGGAAGAAGAGAGCAACTTAGATCTCCTCCAAAAGTTCACACACAAGATGAAGAACGCTTACTTCCTTGGCGTCCCTTGTGCTAGCAAGGCACCCAATCTTTCTTGTCGAATGGAAGGGGATGATGAGATGATTCCCTTTTGGCCGAGAGCTCCTCTTGCAAAACCTCTCCACTTCGTCAACCTCCTTCAAACGAAAGTTTAAGGCGTTGAAGTGAAGTGCACAACCCATATGCGTTTTGGCATTGAAAGTGAAATCGGCCATGATGACTTTCCATAAATGGAAGATAATCAAGCCATGCGGTCATGCCAACCCAAAAACGCATATTGGCATTGAACCAAGCATTCACCTTTGTGAACCGGTTCAAGCCAAAACGTCCAATCGAATTTGGTTCATAAACCAAACCAAAATAGCTCAAGCCACTTGGTCTAGACCAAATTGTACCCTAAGGCTCAAGATCTAACCGTTCATCTCCTGATGCTCCTGATCTCACCGATCTAGCATCATCTCTCTCGATCGAAGCTTACCGATCTCAAGCCCTAATCAATCAAACATGATCAGACCAGATCTCACTTACAATCAGAGATTAAATCCCTTTAAACTGAACCCAAACAATTCAGTCCACACGATCTGACTCAAGTAAGCCATATCATCAAATTGTGCGACCCTGAGGGTTTCCTTTAAATGTCGGTAACGATAACTCACGTTATCACGATCAGTGAGGGGTATCTAGCAACACATCACTGTCTCCCGATATAAAGGAAAGAGTCTTCCAAGACTACACCCAAACCACAGCACAAGTGTGAATCTATTCACAAGCGTACATGTATCCTTTGCCACTGGATGTTCTTATTGGACAAGCGTGTCAAGCCTGTAGCTCCAATATGATGAGTATGATTAGACCAGATGAACATAGTCACCTGGGTATGGCCATACACTTTCTCAATCATCTCATTCAGGGGGGCCCCTCTAGAACATCACACTCCTTAAACAAGGAGACGGCAATCCTTTATCTATCACTAGTGCCCTAACCTGACTCAAGCTCATTATCCAAGATAGTCTATAACCATCATGTTTCAAATGATATTGAACAACCTCAAAACAATGACAATCATCATTTAGAAACACAAGTGATCTCAAGTCAGAGGACATGTGCCACTTGTTGCAATCAAGGATCATTCACATTGTGACAAGCAATTGAATATCCTAGTAGGGTCTGTCCAGTACATCCAATGTACCCATGAGTCTACATCTTATTCCATGCTCGAAGCATCCTATAAGATTAGAACACATATTAGTCTCAAGCATATCAAGGCTGTCTCATGTTCACCAAGATATCTCGACTAAGGACTTTATAGCATGTCAGCCTAGCTGAACAGCTTTGAGACATTATTCAGAAGTACGCTAATTACAGCAGACAAGGTAACAACCTGAATAACAACCATGCCTTTATAAACACAAGAGTTTATTACATGAGACTGAAACAATCCCAAGGCCTCAAACATTAGCCTTAAGGGCATACCCCAACAATTCGCTGAAGGGAACCCCTAACTAAGGGGTAGAAACCCTAATGGTGGCGCAACAAAATTTTGCATGGGATATTAGGATTTCAAAGGATCTATATATGTCATATAACTAGCTTTCGAATATTTGAATAGATGAAGATAAACTCATACCAATGCCATCGGTTTGATGAAGCTTTGGAAGGAAAGACGCAAGCGAGCCTTCTCCTAAGTTTCACACACAAGATGATCAATGCGCCTACCCTTGGTGCTCCTTGTGCTAGCAAGGTTCCTTGGAGTCCTTGATCGAGTGAAAAGGGATGGAGATGTGTTTTTCTCTTTTGGCCAAAAACCTCCTCTATCTTCCAAGCATCGCCACACACAACGAGTGTCGAGAGAGAGGTCGCTTGAGAGGCGAGAATAGCAAGAGCTATTCGAACGTGAGCGTTATCTCCAAGTGGAGATCGTGGTTACTAAAAATAGCCACACCACTCGCTCCAATGTTCACGCCAAGTGAACAAGTCGCCAAGCCTTGAACCATGCGCTCATTTCATGAGCCGGTTCACATTGGTTCGGTTTAAGAACCAATCAAGCCAATGATCTAGTCTAGATCTCAAATAAACCCTAAGGCTCCAGATCTGACCGTTAATCTCTTGATGCTTCTGATCTGCCCGATCTAGCAATCATTCTCTCGATCGAAGCTTACCGATCTCAAGCCCTAATCAATCAAACATGATCAGACTAGATCTCACTTACAATCAGAGATTAAATCCCTTTAAACTGAACCCAAACAATTCAGTCCACACGATCTGACTGAAGTAAGCCATATCATCAAATTGTGCGACCCTAAGGGTTTCCTTTAAAAGTCGGTAACGATAATTCACATTATCACGATCAGCGAGGGGTATCTAGCAACACATCACTGTCTCCCGATATAAAGGAAAGAGTCTTCCAAGACTACACCCAAACCATAGCACAAGTGTGAATCAATTCACAAGGCATGCATATTTCCTTTGCCATTGGATGTTCTTATTGGACAAGCGTGTCAAGCTTGTAGCTCCAATATGATGAGCATGATTAGATCAGATGAACACTGTCACCTGGGTATGGCCATACTCTTTTCTCAATCATCTCATCCAGGGGGCCCCTTTAGAACATCACACTCCTTGAACAAGGAGACGGCAATCCTATGTCTATCACTAGTGCCCTAACCTGATTCAAGCTCACCATCCAAGATAGTCTATAATCATTATGTTTCAAATGATATTGAACTATCTCAAAACAATGACAATCATCATTTAGAAAACACAAGTGATCTCAAGTCAGAGGAAATGTGCTACTTGTCATATTCAAGGAATATTCACATTGTGACAAACAATTGAATAACCTAGTAGGGTCTGTCCAGCACATCCAATGTACCCATGAGTCTACATCTTATTCCATGCTCGAAGCATCCTATAAGATTAGAACACATATTAGTCTTAACCATATCAAGGCTGTCTCATGTTCACCAAGATATATCGACTAAGGACATAACAGCATGTCAGCCCAGCTGAACAGCTTTGAGACATTATTCAGAAGAACATATATTGCAGCAGACAATGTAAACAACTGAATAATAACCATGCCTTTATAAACATAACAGTTTATTACATGATACAGATACATTCCCACAGGCCTCAAACATTAGCCTTAAGGGCATACCCCAACAATCTCCCACTTGCACTTAATCTAATGGTTGAGAAATCTCAAACCCATATTATTACAGTGCTTCTCATGCTTCTGCTGCGCCAGAGGCTTGGTAAGCGGGTCTGCCAGATTGTCATCTGTATGAACCTTGCAGATTTTGATCTCGCCACGATCTATGATCTCCCTGATCAAATGAAACCGTCTCTGTATGTGCTTGGACTTCAGGTGCGACCGTGGTTCCTTTGCTTGTGCGATTGCTCCAGTGTTATCACAGAAGATAACCAAAGGATCTGCACTCGAAGGAACGACACCAAGTTCTCTCACGAACTTACGAATCCACACTGCCTCCTTGGATGCTTCCGAGGCTGCAACATACTCGGTTCTGTTGTGGAATCAGCAACAGTTGACTGTTTGAAACTCTTCCACACCACTGCACCTCCATTCAAGCTAAAAACATAGCCTGATTGCGATCGGAAATCATCCTGGTCTGACTGGAACGAAGCGTCAGTATATCCCTCTATACTGAGTTCTTCCTGACCACCATATATCAAGAACATATCTTTGGTTCTCCGCAGATATTTTAAAATGTTCTTGACTGCAATCCAGTGCGCCATACCTGGATTACTTTGGAAACGACTGGTTACGCTTAACCCGTAAGCGACGTCTGGGCGAGTACACAACATCGCATACATTATGGATCCAATAGCCGAAGCATAAGGCGTATTGTCCATTTCATCTTTCTCAGTCTGTGTTTGTGGACACTGACTCTTTGAAAGATTCAGACCATGTCTGACTAGAAGATATCCTCGTTTAGAATTCTCTAAATGAAATCTCTCCAGGACTTTATCGATGTAAGTACTCTGGCACAGCCCGAGAAGCCTCTTCGATCTATCCCTGTAGATCTTCACACCTAACACATAGGCTGCTTCTCCTAGATCTTTCATTTGGAAACATTTCCTCAGCCATGCCTTCACAGCATGCATTTCAGGAATGTCATTTCCAATGATCAAGATATCATCGACGTAGAGGACTAGGAAAGTTATTACGCTCCCACTAAACCTCTTATATACACACGGGTCATCCTCGTTCTTGATGAAACCAAATTCACTGATTGATTCATCAAAACGAATATTCCAGCTTCTAGATGCTTGCTTAAGTCCATAAATAGACTTCTTTAACTTGCATATCTTATGACGATCTGATGGATTAGTGAAACCTTCTGGTTGTGTCATATACACATCCTCATCCAGATTTCCATTAAGGAAAGCTGTTTTCACATCCATCTGCCAGATCTCATAATCATAATATGCAGCTATCGCGAAAAGAATCCGAATAGACTTAAACATAGCCACAGGTGAGAAAGTTTCATCATAATCTATCCCGTAGATTTGTTTGAAACCTTTCGCAACTAGCCTGCCTTTATAGGTAACCACGTTACCATCCATGTCAATCTTCTTCTTGAAGATCCACTTACAGCCTATAGGGATAACTCCCGGAGGCGGATCAACCAAATCCCAAACTTGGTTATCTGACATGGAGTCCATCTCGGTGCGCATAGCTTTAAGCCATCTCGCTGACTCCGGTCCACTGACCGCATCCGCATAAGTGAGGGGTTCATCATGATCAATGATGTAGACTCCGTCATAGCGCTCAGGCTGTCGACGAATCCTTCCCGATCTTCGCGGTTCCCGTGATATCTGAGCCTCAGGTTGTTCAATAACCTGTTCTACCGGCTCAGGCTCATCCAACTGTGCTTGACTACTTTGTCCTTCCTCTGGATTCTCATCCAGCTTTATTTCTCTCCCACTGGCCTCTTGCAGAAGAAACTCCTTCTCAAGAAATATGGCCGTCCGAGCAACAAAAACCTTGTTCTCTTTGGGATCGTAGAAATAATAACCCTTAGTTTCCTTAGGGTAACCGACAAAGATACATTTGTCAGATCTGCTCTCTAGTTTCCCAGAGGCGAGCTTTTTGACATAAGCCTCGCAGCCCCAGATCCTGATAAATGTCAAGCTTGGCTGTTTCCCATACCATAACTCATATGGCGTCTTTGAAACTGCCTTGGATGGCACTCGGTTTAGTATCTTTGCAGCTGTTTCCAGTGCAAAACCCCAAAAGGAGTATGGAAGAGTAGCCTGACTCATCATAGAACGAACCATATCAAGTAACGTTCTATTTCTCCTCTCGGACACACCATTCCATTGCGGTGTTCCTGGCGGAGTGAGCTGTGAGATAATCCCACACTCCTTTAGATAGTTAGTAAACGCATGACTTAGGTATTCACCACCTCGATCTGAGCGAAGTGCCTTGATATTTCGGCCTAGCTGATTCTGTACTTCATTTTTGAACTCTTTGAACTTGTCAAAAGATTCACTCTTATGTCTCATCAGATAGACATACCCATACCTACTGAAATCATCAGTAAAGGTAATGAAGTACTGATAGCCACCTCTGGCATGTTTACTAAATGGCCCACACACATCACTGTGTATAAGGTCAAGTAAACCTGAAGCCCTTTGACCTTTGTGAGGAAAAGGTGACTTCGTCATTTTACCCATCAAACAAGCTTTGCATGTATCAATCTCCTCATAGGAGAATGATCCCAGCAGTCCTTTATCATGCAACCGCTTAATGCGTTTCTCGTTTATATGGCCTAAACGACTATGCCATAGCAAGGTGCTGTCATCAGCATTCTTGGCTTTCTTAATATCAATTTGCTGTATCGAACATTCCATGTCCAACATGAATAACCCATTGCTAATTGAACCAGTTGCATAAACAATATTATCATAAGATAAAACACACTTTGAAATATTGCATTCAAAGGAAAATCCCTTCCTGACAAGAGCAGGAATGGAGATAATATTTTTAGTAATACTGGGAACAAAATAACAACTGTTTAGTTCCAATACAAGTCCAGATGGTAAAGAAATGAAGTAGTCTCCTACAGCAACAGCAGCAACCCGTGCCCCGTTTCCAACTCGTAGGTCCACCTCATGCTGTCCCACCTGCCTTCTTCTCTTGAGTTCCTGTACATTTGAACAAATGTGAACTCCACATGCAGTGTCCAACACCCATGATATAGAAGAAGAAAACATGACCTCAGTCACGAATATACCTGAGCCAGAAGCGAAGCTTCCCCTCTTATCTCCTTGGAGCGCTTTACAGTCCTTTTTCCAGTGACCCAGCTGGCCACAGTGGAAACACCTGTATTCCTTAGACCGCTTCACCTTCTGCTTCAAAGCCTTGCTGTAATTCTTGACAGGGGCCTTGCCCTTCTTCCCCTTCTTCTTGTTCCTGGAAGGAACCATTAAGACAGAGGTCGAAGGCTTTCCCTTCAGAGTCTCCTCAGTAGTGAGGAGCATATTCAGCAGCTCTGCCGGAGTACAATCGATTTTGTTCATATTAAAGTTAATAATGAACGCGTCGAATGAAGGCGGGAGAGACTGTAGAATAATATCCACAGCAAGCTCCTGGTTGATGGTATGCCCCAGTTTCTCTAGAGTCTCCTTGTGCCCAATCATCTTGAGCACGTGAGCTCCCACTGGGCTCCCTTCAGCCAGTTTGCTCTGAAAGAAGAGCTTCGTCAAATTGTAGCGCTCTATCCTCGCCTGTGCAGCATACAGCATCTTGAGGTTTGCTATCATGTCTATAGCAGACATATCCTCATGCTGACGCTGCAGCGGTGGCGTCATAGACGCTAGCATCAGGCAAGCGACATCAATGCTATCATTGACGTGCTTTTCATAGGCTTCCCGAACCGCCCTTGCGGCGTTCGGAGCGGGCTGCGGCGGTATCGCCGTCTCGAGGACATACAGTTTCCTCTCTGCCTTAAGAACGATCTTAAGGTGTCCAAACCAGTCAGAGAAGTTCGGCCCACCAAACTTCTCCCTTTCCAGTAGGGATCGCACATTGAAGTTCATGGTGTTCGTTGCTGCAGGTATCTACAACAATGCAAGAACAGCAAGGTCAGTATCAATGTATAAGAATCAATCAGGACTTAAGAAAGATTCCTTTTCTCACTATTTTATCTGACTGAAAAATCCATTAAACAGTCCGAAAGAGTAGACACTCTTTTAGTGAGATGGGATCCGGATTTCATACTTGGTCTCCGCGTCCCGCTCAGGCGAGATAAGATACACAGAGAGTACAAGCACTAATCTCCGGTAGGCAGTCCCTGCCGATCGCCAACCCGTGCGATTTCCCTTCATCTGGGCAGTCCAGCAGACTGTGCCAACTGAGTTGGTACAACACAGTCTCTGACCCCACAGATGGCTGCCTCCATGTGCTACCATATGCGCCACATATGTAGCCTACACGGTCAAGCTGACCCGACCTACTCCCTGGACCACCATGTGCTATGCTGAGCAACGAGAAGGGATAAATCCCTACTCTGTAACACACAGGTGTAATCCCACACCGTCTGAAGATAGATGGACGTGCCCACTGAGTGGGTACAACACGGCTCCAACGATAATCAGAACAGTGAGGTTTCGCGTCAGAAGGCTTACGAGCTTGATATTTTAGCGTTGGATTTTAACGGTCTTTTATCTTCTTCACTATCATACAATTCCTATGGTGATAGCAGAAGATAAATTAAAACATGCTGTTCTACTTATATAAGCAATAAAAGAAAGCATGGTTCTTATGTGGTAAAAGCCCATAGCCCTAGAAGACCTTAACCTAGTTTAAGTCTTCACTTGCTCTTCATGGGTCTTTTGCTGCTCATCTGGCCCATACCAGGGCCCAAGCGCCAATTGCAGCTCTGGTGCGCCCACCAGGAAAATGCGCCAGGTCCTAGGGTCGAACCCAAGACCTCCCACCTGGTCAAGCCACTGCTGCATGCGCCTCTGCCAAGTGTGCTTTGTGCTCTTGTCTAATTAAATTACAAATTTAACTATCTAGACAAGATTGACACGCAGGTCAATAACATTTTATAAATTAAAGCAATGTGATGCGCAGATCACAATAATTAATTTACAACAATTTTAAATCCCAGGCACGCAGGCCCCAGCACAGCACACAATTAATATGGGCAACCCACATAAGACTAAATAGACAAACATATGCATCCAATCAGCAATCATGTGATCCATCATAAAAAATTAAAATTTTTCGAAAAACCCCATGGGATCAATTTTAATTTTTTTCTTATTTGCCCTACAACCTTACAACGGTCCATTACTAGGGATCCACTCAACCAACCTAGTCAGATCCTCTGCCCTTGCATGCACCAAGTCCTAACTGACTTGAGTTGACCATAAGGTCAACCATGCATGCGCCAGGGCTGAACAACCACACTGAGGTCTGGCAAGCGGGTGTGACCCCGGGCCTAACTCAGGTGCGTTCATGGGTCGTCTCAATCAGACATCGCTACACGCCTGTCTGCAGTCGACCTGTAGCCACCTCAAGCTTGCGCCAAGGTGCTATCCAGTCGACCCATCAAGGCTGTCAGATTGTCTGATTAGACTGATTGGATCTGACCTAGGGGGTGATTTCAACCCTAATAACCCGTCTAAGGGTTTATAGCAGGGCCTTAGATCTAATGTTAAGCGCGCATGTGATATTTCCTTTTGAGAAAACTTAAGCTACAACATGCGCCAACATAGATGCGCAAAAAGAAAAGCATAAACTAGTTTCGCACATATAAGATCTAAGCATATATGGATTCACAATCAAAGCAATCATATGAACATATAACCCTAGCTCTGATACCAATTGAAGGGAACCCCTAACTAAGGGGTAGAAACCCTAATGGTGGCGCAACAAAATTTTGCATGGGATATTAGGATTTCAAAGGATCTATATATGTCATATAACTAGCTTTCGAATATTTGAATAGATGAAGATAAACTCATACCAATGCCATCGGTTTGATGAAGCTTTGGAAGGAAAGACGCAAGCGAGCCTTCTCCTAAGTTTCACACACAAGATGATCAATGCGCCTACCCTTGGTGCTCCTTGTGCTAGCAAGGTTCCTTGGAGTCCTTGATCGAGTGAAAAGGGATGGAGATGTGTTTTTCTCTTTTGGCCAAAAACCTCCTCTATCTTCCAAGCGTCGCCACACACAACGAGTGTCGAGAGAGAGGTCGCTTGAGAGGCGAGAATAGCAAGAGCTATTCGAACGTGAGCGTTATCTCCAAGTGGAGATCGTGGTTACTAAAAATAGCCACACCACTCGCTCCAATGTTCACGCCAAGTGAACAAGTCGCCAAGCCTTGAACCATGCGCTCATTTCATGAGCCGGTTCACATTGGTTCGGTTTAAGAACCAATCAAGCCAATGATCTAGTCTAGATCTCAAATAAACCCTAAGGCTCCAGATCTGACCGTTAATCTCTTGATGCTTCTGATCTGCCCGATCTAGCAATCATTCTCTCGATCGAAGCTTACCGATCTCAAGCCCTAATCAATCAAACATGATCAGACTAGATCTCACTTACAATCAGAGATTAAATCCCTTTAAACTGAACCCAAACAATTCAGTCCACACGATCTGACTGAAGTAAGCCATATCATCAAATTGTGCGACCCTAAGGGTTTCCTTTAAATGTCGGTAACGATAATTCACATTATCACGATCAGCGAGGGGTATCTAGCAACACATCACTGTCTCCCAATATAAAGGAAAGAGTCTTCCAAGACTACACCCAAACCATAGCACAAGTGTGAATCAATTCACAAGGCATGCATATTTCCTTTGCCATTGGATGTTCTTATTGGACAAGCGTGTCAAGCTTGTAGCTCCAATATGATGAGCATGATTAGATCAGATGAACACTGTCACCTGGGTATGGCCATACTCTTTTCTCAATCATCTCATCCAGGGGGCCCCTTTAGAACATCACACTCCTTGAACAAGGAGACGGCAATCCTATGTCTATCACTAGTGCCCTAACCTGATTCAAGCTCACCATCCAAGATAGTCTATAATCATTATGTTTCAAATGATATTGAACTATCTCAAAACAATGACAATCATCATTTAGAAAACACAAGTGATCTCAAGTCAGAGGAAATGTGCCACTTGTCATATTCAAGGAATATTCACATTGTGACAAACAATTGAATAACCTAGTAGGGTCTGTCCAGCACATCCAATGTACCCATGAGTCTACATCTTATTCCATGCTCGAAGCATCCTATAAGATTAGAACACATATTAGTCTTAACCATATCAAGGCTGTCTCATGTTCACCAAGATATATCGACTAAGGACATAACAGCATGTCAGCCCAGCTGAACAGCTTTGAGACATTATTCATAAGAACATATATTGCAGCAGACAATGTAAACAACTGAATAATAACCATGCCTTTATAAACATAACAGTTTATTACATGATACAGATACATTCCCACAGGCCTCAAACATTAGCCTTAAGGGCATACCCCAACATTCGCCAACGCCAAAACGCTTTCCTTCATGAACCATGCGTTCACATAGTGAACCGGTTCATTCTTTGGTTCAAAGACCAAAATCAAACCAAGCCAAGCCAAGACATGGTCTAGACCTTCTATGAACCAAATGGCTCATGATCTAACCGTTCATCTCCTGATGCTCTTGATCTCACCGATCTAGCATCCATTCTCTCGATCAAAGCATACCGATCTCAAGCCCTAATCAATCAAACATGATCAGACCAGATCTCACTTATAATCAGAGATTAAATCCCTTCAAACTGAATCCAAACAATTCAGTCCACACGATCTGACTTAAAGAAGCCATATCATCAAATTGTGCGACCCTAAGGGTTTCCTTTAAATGTCGGTAACGATAACTTGCGTTATCACGATCAGTGAGGGGTATCTAGCAACACATCACTGTCTCCCGATATAAAGGAAAGAGTCTTCCAAGACTACTCCCAAACCATAGCACAAGGGTGAATGCACTTCACTAGGCATACATATATCCTTTGCCACTGGATGTTCTTATTGGACAAGCGTGTCAAGCCTGTGACTCCAATATGATGAGCATGATTAGATCAGATGAACATAGTCATCTGGGTATGGCCATACACTTTCTCAATCATCTCATATATGAAGAGTCCCCTTCGAGGGGGAGCGCAAGCAGATGAAACCCTAATTTAGGGGGGCGCATGCAAGTTTGCTAGGATTTCATCAATACAATCGCTTATATGCGCATATAATCAACTTTGATAGATGGATTAGATCAAGAGGGAGATTCATACCAACGCCATTGGCTTGGAGGTCGGCTTGGAAGAAGAGAGCAACTTAGATCTCCTCCAAAAGTTCACACACAAGATGAAGAACGCTTACTTCCTTGGCGTCCCTTGTGCTAGCAAGGCACCCAATCTTTTTGTCGAATGGAAGGGGATGATGAGATGATTCCCTTTTGGCCGAGAGCTCCTCTTTGCAAAACCTCTCCACTTCGTCAAACTCCTTCAAACGAAAGTTCAAGGCGTTGAAGTGAAGTGCACAACGCATATGCGTTTTGGCGTTGAAAGTGAAATCGGCCTTGATGACTTTCCATAAATGGAAGATAATCAAGCCATGCGCTCATGCCAACCCAAAAACGCATATTGGCATTGAACCAAGCATTCACCTTTGTGAACCGGTTCAAGCCAAAACGTCCAATCGAATTTGGTTCATAAACCAAACCAAAATAGCTCAAGCCACTTGGTCTAGACCAAATTGAACCCTAAGGCTCAAGATCTAACCGTTCATCTCCTGATGCTCCTGATCTCACCGATCTAGCATCATCTCTCTCGATCGAAGCTTACCGATCTCAAGCCCTAATCAATCAAACATGATCAGACCAGATCTCACTTACAATCAGAGATTAAACCCCTTTAAACTGAACCCAAACAATTCAGTCCACACGATCTGACTCAAGTAAGCCATATCATCAAATTGTGCGACCCTGAGGGTTTCCTTTAAATGTCGGTAACGATAACTCACGTTATCACGATCAGTGAGGGGTATCAAGCAACACATCACTGTCTCCCGATATAAAGGAAAGAGTCTTCCAAGACTACACCCAAACCACAGCACAAGTGTGAATCTATTCACAAGGCGTACATGTATCCTTTGCCACTGGATGTTCTTATTGGACAAGCGTGTCAAGCCTGTAGCTCCAATATGATGAGTATGATTAGACCAGATGAACATAGTCACCTGGGTATGGCCATACACTTTCTCAATCATCTCATTCAGGGGGGCCCCTCTAGAACATCACACTCCTTAAACAAGGAGACGGCAATCCTTTATCTATCACTAGTGCCCTAACCTGACTCAAGCTCATTATCCAAGATAGTCTATAACCATCATGTTTCAAATGATATTGAACTACCTCAAAACAATGCCAATCATCATTTAGAAACACAAGTGATCTCAAGTCAGAGGACATGTGCCACTTGTTGCAATCAAGGATCATTCACATTGTGACAAGCAATTGAATATCCTAATAGGGTCTGTCCAGTACATCCAATGTACCCATGAGTCTACATCTTATTCCATGCTCGAAGCATCCTATAAGATTAGAACACATATTAGTCTCAAGCATATCAAGGCTGTCTCATGTTCACCAAGATATCTCGACTAAGGACTTTACAGCATGTCAGCCTAGCTGAACAGCTTTGAGACATTATTCAGAAGTACGCTAATTGCAGCAGACAAGGTAACAACCTAAATAACAACCATGCCTTTATAAACACAAGAGTTTATTACATGAGACTGATACAATCCCAAGGCCTCAAACATTAGCCTTAAGGGCATACCCCAACAATCTCCCACTTGCACTTAATCTAATGGTTGAGAAATCTCAAACCCATATTATTACAGTGCTTCTCATGCTTCTGCTGCGCCAGAGGCTTGGTAAGCGGGTCAGCCAGATTGTCGTCTGTATGAACCTTGCATATTTTGATCTTGCCCCGATCAATGATCTCCCGGATCAAGTGAAACCGTCTCTGTATGTGCTTGGACTTCTGGTGCGACCGTGGTTCCTTTGCTTGTGCGATTGCTCCAGTGTTATCACAAAAGATAACCAAAGGATCTGCACTTGAAGGAACGACACCAAGTTCTCTCACGAACTTACGAATCCACACTGCCTCCTTGGATGCTTCCGAGGCTGCAACATACTCGGCTTCTGTTGTGGAATCAGCAACAGTTGACTGTTTGAAACTCTTCCACACCACTGCTCCACCATTTAAGCTAAAAACATAGCCTGATTGCGATCGGAAATCATCCTGGTCCGACTGGAACGAAGCGTCAGTATATCCTTCTATACTGAGTTCTTCCTGACCACCATATATCAAGAACATATCTTTGGTCCTCCGCAGATATTTTAAAATGTTCTTGACTGCAATCCAGTGCGCCATACCTGGATTACTTTGGAACCGACTGGTCACGCTTAACCCGTAAGCGACGTCTGGGCGAGTACACAACATCGCATACATTATGGACCCAATAGCCGAAGCATAAGGCGTATTGTCCATTTCATCTTTCTCAGTCTGTGTTTGTTGACACTGACTCTTCGAAAGATTCAGACCATGTCTGACTGAAAGATATCCTCGTTTAGAATTCTCTAAATGAAATCTCTCCAGGACTTTATCGATGTAAGTACTTTGGCACAGCCCGAGAAGCCTCTTAGATCTATCCCTGTAGATCTTCACACCTAACACATAGGCTGCTTCTCCTAGATCTTTCATCTGGAAACATTTCCTTAACCATGCCTTAACCGCATGCATTTCAGGAATATCATTTCCAATGATCAAGATGCCATCGACGTAGAGGACTAGGAATGTAATCACGCTCCCACTAAACCTCTTATATACACACGGGTCGTCCTCGTTCTTGATGAAACCAAACTCAGAGATTGATTCATCAAAACGAATATTCCAGCTTCTAGATGCTTGTTTAAGTCCATAAATGGACTTCTTTAACTTGCATATTTTATGACGATCTGCTGGATGAGTGAAACCTTCAGGTTGTGTCATGTACACATCCTCATCCAGATTTCCATTAAGGAAAGCTGTTTTCACATCCATCTGCCAGATCTCATAATCGTAATATGCTGCTATCGCGAAAAGAATCCGAATAGACTTGAACATGGCTACAGGAGAGAAAGTTTCATCATAATCTATCCCGTAGATTTGTTTGAAACCTTTCGCTACTAGCTTGCCTTTATAGGTAACCACGTTACCATCCATGTCAATCTTCTTCTTGAAGATCCATTTACAGCCTATAGGGATTACTCCCGGAGGCGGATCAACCAAATCCCAGACTTGGTTATCTGACATGGAGTCCATCTCGGCTCGCATAGCTTCAAGCCATCTAGCTGACTCCGGTCCACTGACCGCATCCGCATAAGTAAGGGGTTCATCATTATCAATGATGTAGACTCCGTCATAGCGCTCAGGCTGACGACGGATCCTTCCCGATCTACGCGGTTCCCGTGATATTTGAGCCTCAGGTTGTTCAATAACCTGTTCTACCGGCTCAGGCACATCCATCTGTGCTTGACTACTTTGTCCATCCTCTGGATTCTCATCCAGCTTTATTTCTCTCCCACTGGCTTCTTGCAGAAGAAACTCCTTCTCAAGAAATATGGCCGTCCGAGCAACAAATACTTTGTTCTCTTTGGGATCGTAGAAATAATAACCCTTAGTTTCCTTAGGGTAACCGACAAAGATGCATTTCTCAGATCTGCTCTCCAGTTTCCCAGAGGCGAGCTTTTTGACATAAGCCTCGCAACCCCAGATCCTGATAAATGTCAAGCTCGGCTGTTTCCCATACCATAATTCATATGGCGTCTTTGAAACTGCCTTGGATGGCACTCGGTTTAGTACCTTTGCAGCTGTCTCCAGTGCAAATCCCCAAAAGGAATATGGAAGAGTAGCCTGACTCATCATAGAACGAACCATATCAAGTAACGTTCTATTTCTCCTCTCGGACACACCATTCCATTGCGGTGTTCCTGGCGGAGTGAGCTGTGAGATAATCCCACACACCTTCAGATAGTCAGTAAACGCATGACTCAGGTATTCTCCACCTCGATCAGAACGAAGTGCCTTGATATTTCGGCCTAGCTGATTCTGTACTTCATTCTTGAACTCTTTGAACTTGTCAAAGGATTCACTCTTATGTCTCATTAGATAGACATAACCATATCTACTGAAATCATCAGTAAATGTAATGAAGTACTGATAGCCACCTCTGGCATGTTTACTAAACGGCCCACACACATCACTGTGTATAAGGTTAAGTAAACCTGAAGCCCTTTGACCTTTGTTAGGAAAAGGTGACTTCGTCATTTTACCCATCAAACAAGCTTTGCATGTATCAATCTCCTCATAGGAGAATGATCCCAGCAGTCCATGATCATGCAACCGCTTAATGCGCCTCTTGTTAATATGGCCTAAACGACTATGCCATAACAAGGTGCTGTCTTCAGCATACTTGGCTTTCTTATTATCAATGTTTTGTATAGAATATTCCATGTCCAACATGAATAACCCATTGTTAATTGAACCAGTAGCATAAACAATATTATCAAGAGAAAGTACACACTTTGAAATATTGCATTCAAAGGCAAATCCTTTCCTGACAAGAGCAGGAATAGAGATAATATTCTTGGTTATACTGGGTACATAATAACAATTGTTTAATTCCAATACAATGCCAGATGGTAAAGAAATGAAATAGTCTCCTACAGCAACAGCAGCAACCCGTGCCCCGTTTCCAACGCGTAGGTCTACCTCATGCTGTCCCACCTGCCATCTTCTCTTGAGTTCCTGCACATTTGAACAAATGTGAACTCCACATGCAGTGTCCAACACCCATGAAATAGAAGAAGAAGATAACATGACCTCAGTCACATATATACCTGAGCCAGAAGCGATGCTTCCCCTCTTATCTCCTTGGAGCGCTTTACAGTCCTTTTTCTAGTGACCCAGCTGGCCACAGTGGAAACACCTGTTGTCCTTCGACCGCTTAACCTTTTGTTTCAGAGCCTTACTGTAGTTCTTGACAGGGGCTTTGCCCTTCTTCCCCTTCTTCTTGTTCCTAGAAGGAACCATTAAGACAGAGGTTGAAGGCTTTCCCTTCAGAGTCTCCTCAGTTGTCAAGAGCATATTCAGCAGCTCTACCGGGGTACAATCGATCTTGTTCATATTAAAATTAATAATGAACGCATCGAAAGAGGGCGGGAGAGACTGCAGAATAATGTCTACAGCAAGCTCCTGGTTGATGGTATGCCCCAGTTTCTCCAGAGCCTCCTTGTGCCCAATCATCTTGAGCACGTGAGCTCCCACTGGGCTCCCTTCAGCCAGTTTGCTCTGAAAGAAAAGCTTTGTCAGATTATAGCGTTCTGTCCTCGCCTGTGCAGCATACAGCATCTTGAGGTTCGCTATAATTTCTATAGCCGACATATCCTCATGCTGACGCTGCAGCGGTGGCGTCATAGACGCTAGCATCAGGCAAGCGACATCAATGCTATCATTGACGTGCTTTTCATAAGCATCACGAACCGCCCTTGCGGCGTTCGCAGCGGGTTGAGGCGGCATAGCCGTCTGGAGGACATACAGTTTCCTCTCTGCCTTAAGAACGATCTTAAGGTGTCCGAACCAGTCTGAGAAGTTTGGCCCAGCAAACTTCTCCCTTTCCAGTAGGGATCGCACATTGAAGCTCATGGTGTTCGTTGCTGCAGGAATCTACAACAATGCAAGAACAGCAAGGTCAGTTTCAATGTTTAGAATCAATCCAGGACTTAAGAAAGACTCTTTTTCTCACTATTTTACCTGACTGAAAAATCCATTAAACAGTCCGAAAGAGTAATACTCTTTTAGTGAGATGGGATCCAGATTTCATACTTGGTCTCCGCGTCCCGCTCAGGCGAGATAAGATGCACAGAGATGATAAGCACTAATTTCTGGTAGGCAGTCCCTGCCAATCGCCAACCCGTGCGATTCCCCTTCATCTGGGCAATCCAGCAGACTGTGCCAACTGAGTTGGTACAACACAATCTCTGACCCCACAGATGGCTGCCTCCATGCGCTACCATATGCGCCACATATGTAGCCTACATGGTCAAGCTGACCCGACCTACTCCCTGGACCACCACGTGCTATGCTGAGCAACGAGAAGCGATAAATCCCTTCTCTGTAACACGCAGGTGAAATCCCGCACCGTCTGAAGATAGATGGACGTCCCCACTGAGTGGGTACAACACGGCTCCAACGATAGTCAGAACAGTGAGGTTTCGCGTCAGAAGGCATTACGTGCTTGATATATTAGCGTTGGATTTTAACGGTCTTTTATCTTCTTACTATCAGGCAAATCCTATGGCTATAGCAGAAGATAAATAAATCATGCTGTTCTACTTATATAAACAATAACAGAAAGCATGGATCTTATGTGGTAAAAGCCCATAGCCTAAGTAAGACCTTAAGATACTTAAGTCTTCACTTGCTCTTCTTGGGTCTTTAGCATCATCTGGTCCAACCCAGGGCCCTTGCGCCAAGAGCAGCTCAGGTGCACCACCAGCTGAATGCCCCTCTGGGATGTGTGCCTTTGTGCTCTTGTCTAATCAAAATACATTTTGATCTATCTAGACAAGATTGACTCGCAGGTCAATTATACAATAAATTAATTAAAAAGTGATTCGCAGATCACAATAATATTAATTTACAGGTTTAATTCCAGGCACGCAGGCCCCAGCACAGCACACATTTAACATGGGCAACCCACATAAGAATAAATAAACAAGCATATGGCATCAATCAATCATCATGTGATCCCTTACAAAGAAAATAAAATTTTGAAAACCCCATTGGCATCAAATTTTAATTTCCTTATGTGCCCTACAACCTTACAACGGTCCATTGATAGGGATCCACTCAACAATCTAGTTAGATCCATACCCTTGCATGCACCAAGTCCTAACTGACTCGAGTTGACCTAATGGTCAACCATGCATGCGCCAAGGGTTGAACAACCAACATGAGTTCTGGCAAGCGGGTGTGACCCCGGGCCTAACTTATGTGTGTTCACAGGTTGTCTCAACCAGACCTCGCTACACGCCTGTGATGCAATCGACCTATAGCCACCTTGTGCTTGCGCATAGGTGCCATCTGGTCGATCCATCTAGGCTGTCAGTGAAAGAAACCCTTATTAAGGGGGTGAAACCCTAAACATGCGCATCTAGCATGCATGACGGAAAGAGGGTTTCTAAAAGATCGTATATGACAACCATATGATCAACTTGAAGCTATGAGTTTAGATCTATACCATAGCCATAGATTGGAGGTCGGCTTGGAAGAAGAGAGCAACTTTGATCTCCTCCAAAAGTTCACACACAAAGGCGATGAAGACTCCCAACTTGCGCACCTCTTGTGCTAGCAAAAGTGCCAAGATGTCAATGATCGAGTGTAGGGAAGAGATGAAGACTTCCTTTTGCTTGGCCGGTTCCTCCTCTTCTCGTCAACACCCTCACTTGCTCGAGAGCAAAAATCGTTTTCACCAAAACCACAAGAGAGAGGTGTAACCGAAAAACATTAGGGAGACTTCAAGCCATGAACGCATATGCGTTTTCATTTTGGAACTTTCCAAAAATGGCAACCATTAAGAGTATGCGTTCATGCGTTCATGTCTCCATGAACCAAACGCAACTCCTTCTCCCTCTTGAACCATGCGCTCAACCCATGAGCCGGTTCAATACCCTTGGTTCAATAGCGAAACCAAATCAGCCCAAGCATTAAGTCTAGATCAAATTAGACCCCAAAGTCCAAGATCTGACCATTCATCATCTGACGCTTCTGATCGCATCGATCTAGCATCATCTCTCTCGATCGAAGCTTACCGATCTAAAGCCCTAATCAATCAAACATGATCAGACCAGATCTCACTTACAATCAGAGATTAAATCCCTTTAAACTGAACCGAAACAATTCAGTCCACACGATCTGACTTAAGCAAGCCATATCACCAAATTGTGCGACCCTAAGGGTTTCCTTTAAATGTCGGTAACGATAACTTTCGTTATCACGATCAGTGAGGGGTATCTAGCAACACATCACTGTCTCCCGATATAAAGGAAAGAGTCTTCCAAGACTACACCCAAACCATGGCACAAGTGTGAATCAAACTCACGAGGCATGCATGTTTCCTTTGCCACTGGATGTTCTTATTGGACAAGCATGTCAAGCCTGTAACTCCAATACGATGAGCATGATTAGATCAGATGAACACAGTCATCTGGGTATGGCCATACACTATCTCAATCATCTCATATAGGGGGGGCCCTTTAGAACATCACACTCCTTAAACAAGGAGACGGCAATCCTTTATCTATCACAAGTGCCCTAACCTGACTCAAGCTCACCATCCAAGATAGTCTATAACCATTATGTTTCAAATGATATTGAACTGCCTCAAAACAATGACAATCATCATTTAGAAACACAAGTGATCTCAAGTCAAAGGACATGTGCCACTTGCTGCTTACGAGGATCATTCACATTGTGACAAGCAATGGAATATCCCAGTAGGGTCTGTCCAGTACATCCAATGTACCCATGAGTCTACATCTTATTCCATGCTCGAAGCATCCTATAAGATTAGCACACATATTAGTCTCAATCATATCAAGGCTGTCTCAGGTTCACCAAGATATCTCGACTAAGGACATATAGCCTGTCAGCCTAGCTGAACAGCTTTGAGACATTATTCAGAAGTACACTTATTACAGCAGACAAGGTAACAACCTGAATAATAACCATGCCTTTATAAACACAAGAGTTTATTACATGATACTTATTACAATCCCAAAGGCCTCAAACATTAGCCTTAAGGGCATACCCCAACAATCTCCCACTTGCACTTAATCTAATGGTTGAGAAATCTCAAACCCATATTATTACAGTGCTGCTCATGCTTCTGCTGCGCCAGAGGCTTGGTAAGCGGGTCTGCCAGATTGTCATCTGTATGAACCTTGCATATTTTGATCTCGCCTCGATCAATGATCTCCCGGATCAAGTGAAACCGTCTCTGTATGTGCTTGGACTTCTGGTGCGACCGTGGTTCCTTTGCTTGTGCGATTGCTCCAGTGTTATCACAGAAGATAACCAAAGGATCAGCACTCGAAGGAATGACACCAAGTTCTCTCACGAACTTACGAATCCACACTGCCTCCTTGGATGCTTCCGAGGCTGCAACATACTCGGCTTCTGTTGTGGAATCAGCAACAGTTGACTGTTTGAAACTCTTCCACACCACTGCTCCACCATTCAAGCTAAAAACATAGCCTGATTGCGATCGGAAATCATCCTGGTCCGACTGGAACGAAGCGTCAGTATATCCCTCTATACTGAGTTCTTCCTGACCACCATATATCAAGAACATATCTTTGGTCCTCCGCAGATATTTTATAATGTTCTTGACTGCAATCCAGTGCGCCAAACCTGGATTACTTTGGAATCGACTGGTCACGCTTAACCCGTAAGCGACGTCTGGGCGAGTACACAACATCGCATACATAATAGACCCAATAGCCGAAGCATAAGGCGTATTGTCCATTTCATCTTTCTCAGTCTGTGTTTGTGGACACTGACTCTTCGAAAGATTCAGACCATGTCTGACTGGAAGATATCCACGTTTAGAATTCTCTAAATGGAATCTCTCCAGGACCTTATCGATGTAAGTACTCTGGCACAGCCCGAGAAGCCTCTTAGATCTATCCCGGTAGATCTTCACACCTAACACATAGGCTGCTTCTCCTAGATCTTTCATATGGAAACATTTTCCTAACCATGCTTTAACAGCATGCAGTTCAGGAATATCATTTCCAATGATCAAGATATCATCGACGTAGAGGATTAGGAATGTAATTACGCTCCCACTAAACCTCTTATATACACACGGGTCATCCTCGTTCTTGATGAAACCAAACTCAGAGATTGATTCATCAAAACGAATATTCCAGCTCCTAGATGCTTGTTTCAGTCCATAAATGGATTTCTTTATCTTGCATATTTTATGACGATCTGATGGATTAGTGAAACCCTCAGGTTGTGTCATATACACATCCTCATCCAGATTTCCATTAAGGAAAGCTGTTTTCACATCCATCTGCCAGATCTCATAATCATAATATGCTGCTATCGCGAAAAGAATCCGAATAGACTTAAACATGGCTACAGGTGAGAAAGTTTCATCATAATCTATCCCGTAGATTTGTTTGAAACCTTTCGCAACTAGCCTGCCTTTATAGGTAACCACGTTACCATCCATGTCAATCTTCTTCTTGAAGATCCATTTACAGCCTATAGGGATTACTCCCGGAGGCGGATCAACCAAATCCCAGACTTGGTTATCTGACATGGAGTCCATCTCGGCTCGCATAGCATCAAGCCATCTAGCTGACTCCGGTCCACTGACCGCATCCGCATAAGTTAGGGGTTCATCATTATCAATGATGTAGACTCCGTCATAGCGCTCAGGCTGTCGACGGATCCTTCCCGATCTTCGCGGTTCCCGTGTTATCTGAGCCTCAGGTTGTTCAATAACCTGATCTACCGGCTCAGGCTCATCCAACTGTGCTTGACTACTTTGTCCTTCCTCTGGATTTTCATCCAGCTTTATTTCTCTCCCACTGGCCTCTTGCAGAAGAAACTCCTTCTCAAGAAATATGGCCGTCCGAGCAACAAAAACTTTGTTCTCCTTGGGATCGTAGAAATAATAACCCTTAGTTTCCTTAGGGTAACCGACAAAGATGCATTTGTCAGATCTGCTCTCTAGTTTCCCAGAGGCGAGCTTTTTGACATAAGCCTCGCAACCCCAGATCCTGATAAATGTCAAGCTTGGCTGTTTCCCATACCATAATTCATATGGCGTCATTGAAACTGCCTTAGATGGCACTCGGTTTAGTACCTTTGCAGCTGTTTCCAGTGCAAAACCCCAAAAGGAGTATGGAAGAGTGGCCTGACTCATCATAGAACGAACCATATCAAGTAACGTTCTATTTCTCCTCTCGGACACACCATTCCATTGCGGTGTTCCTGGCGGAGTGAGCTGTGAGATAATCCCACACTCTTTCAGATAGTCAGTAAATGCATGACTTAGGTATTCTCCACCTCGATCAGAATGAAGTGCCTTGATATTTCGGCCTAGCTGATTTTGTACTTCATTCTTGAACTCTTTGAACTTGTCAAAAGATTCACTTTTATGTCTCATCAGATAGACATACCCATACCTACTGAAATCATCAGTAAAGGTAATGAAGTACTGATAGCCACCTCTGGCATGTTTACTAAATGGCCCACACACATCACTGTGTATAAGGTCAAGTAAACCTGAAGCCCTTTGACCTTTCTTAGAAAAAGGTGACTTCGTCATTTTACCCATTAAACAAGCTTTGCATGTATCAATCTCCTTATAGGAGAATGATCCCAGCAGTCCATGATCATGCAACCGCTTAATGCGCTTCTCGTTTATATGGCCTAAACGACTGTGCCATAGCAAGGTGCTGTCATCAGCATACTTGGCTTTCTTATTATCAATGTTTTGTATAGAATTTTCCATGTCCAACATGAATAACCCATTGTTAATTGAACCAGTTCCATACACAATATTATCTAGAGATAAAACACACTTTGAAATATTGCATTCAAAGGCAAATCCTTTCCTGACAAGAGCAGGAATAGAGATAATATTATTCGTGATACTTGGTACAAAATAACAATTGTTTAATTCCAATACAATGCCAGATGGTAAAGAAATGAAATAGTCTCCTACAGCAACAGCAGCAACCCGTGCCCCGTTTCCAACTCGTAGGTCTACCTCATGCTGTCCCACCTGTCTTCTTCTCTTGAGTTCCTGTACATTTGAACAAATGTGAACTCCACATGCAGTGTCCAACACCCATGAAATAGAAGAAGAAGATAACATGACCTCAGTCACATATATACCTGAGCCAGAAGCGATGCTTCCCCTCTTATCTCCTTGGAGCGCTTTACAGTCCTTTTTCCAGTGACCCAGCTGGCCACAGTGGCAACACCTGTTATCCTTCGACCGCTTCACCTTCTGTTTCAGAGCCTTGCTGTAATTCTTGACAGGGGCCTTGCCCTTCTTCCCCTTCTTCTTGTTCCTAGAAGGAACCATCAAGACAGAGGTTGAAGGCTTACCCTTCAGAGTTTCCTCAGTTGTCAAGAGCATATTCAACAGCTCTGCCGGTGTACAATCGATTTTGTTCATATTAAAGTTAATAATGAACGCATCGAAAGAAGGCGGGAGAGACTGCAGAATAATATCAACAGCAAGCTCCTGGTTGACGGTATGCCCCAGTTTCTCCAGAGCCTCCTTGTGCCCAATCATCTTGAGCACGTGAGCTCCCACTGGGCTCCCCTCAGCCAGTTTGCTCTGAAAGAAGAGCTTTGTCAGATTATAGCGTTCTGTCCTCGCCTGTGCAGCATACAGCATCTTGAGGTTCGCTATAATCTCTATAGCCGACATATCCTCATGCTGACGCTGCAGCGGTGGCGTCATAGACGCAAGCATCAGGCAAGCGACATCAATGCTATCATTGACGTGCTTTTCATAGGCATCCCGAACCGCCCTTGCGGCGTTCGGAGCGGGCTGCGGCGGTATCGCCGTCTCGAGGACATACAGTTTCCTCTCTGCCTTAAGAACGATCTTAAGGTGTCCGAACCAGTCAGAGAAGTTCGGCCCAGCAAACTTCTCCCTTTCCAGTAGGGATCGCACATTGAAGCTCATGGTGTTCGTTGCTGCAGTTATCTACAACAATGCAAGAACAGCAAGGTTAGTATCAATGTTCAGAATCAATCCAGGACTTAAGAAAGATTCTTTTCTCACTATTTTATCTGACTGAAAAATCCAGTAAACAGTCCGAAAGAGTAACACTCTTTTAGTGAGATGGGATCCAGATTTCATACTTGGTCTCCGCGTCCCGCTCAGGCGAGATAAGATGCACAGAGATGACAAGCACTAATTTCTGGTAGGCTGTCCCAGCCAATCGCCAACCCGTGCGATTCCCCTTCATCTGGGCAATCCAGCAGACTGTGCCAACTGAGTTGGTACAACACAGTCTCTGATCCCACAGATGGCTGCCTCCATGTGCTACCATATGCGCCACATATGTAGCCTACATGGTCAAGCTGACCTGACCTACTCCCTGGACCACCACGTGCTATGCTGAGCAACGAGAAGGGATAAATCCCTACTCTGTAACACGCAGGTGTAATCCCGCACCGTCTGAAGATAGATGGACGTGCCCACTGAGTGGGTTCAACACGGCTCCAACGATAGTCAGAACAGTGAGGTTTCGCGTCAGAAGGCTTACGAGCTTGATATGTTAGCGTTGGATTTTAACGGTCTTTTATCTTCTTACTATCAGGCATATCCTATGGCTATAGCAGAAGATAAACACATGCAATTCTAATTATATAAGCAATAAATAGAAAGCATGATCTTATGTGGTAAAAGCCCATGAACCCTAGAAAGACCTTAATTTTACTTAAGTCTTCACTTGAGCTCTTTTGCATCTCATCTGGTCCAACCCAGGGCCCTAGCGCCAAGAGCACCTCAGGTGCGCCACCAGATGAATGCCCCTCTAGGATGTGTGCCTTTATGCTCTTGTCTAATCAAAAACATTTTGATCTATCTAGACAAGCTTTGACTCGCAGGTCAATTATACAATAAATTAATAAAAAATGTGATTCGCAGATCACAATAATATTAACTTGTAATTTACCAGGCACGCAGGCCCCAGCACAGCACACATTAGGGCAACCCACATAAGATTAAATAAACAAGCATATGGTATCAAAACAACATGTGATCCATTCATGAAATTAAATTTTGAAAAACCCCATGGTATCAATTTTAATTTCCTTATGTGCTCTACAACCTTACAATGGTCCATTGATAGGGATCCACTCATCCATCTAGTCAGATCCTCTGCCCTTGCATGCACCGAGTCCTAACTGACCCGTGTTGACCTAATGGTCAACCATGCATGCGCCAAGGGCTGAACCACCCTCATGAGTTTTGGCAAGCGGGTGTGACCCCGGGCCTAACTCATGTGTGTTCAGTAGTTGTCTCAACCAGACCTCGCTACACGCCCTGGATGCAGTCGACCTATAGCCACCTCGTGCTTGCGCACAGGTGCTATCTGGTCAACCCATCTAGGCTGTCAGATGGTCTGATCAGACTAGTTGGATCTAACCTAGAAGATGCTTTCAACCCCATCAACCCATCTAAGGATTTATAGTAGGGGCACCTTAGATCTAAGTAGGCGCGCAAGATGTAAGTTTTATAAAACATCTAGAACATGCGCAAACAAACAAAACAACATGCTTCACTTGAGAACATAAGATATATCTCATATCTAGCATATTGATAACCCTTAGATCTAAGGGGAGTCCCCTTCAAGGGGGAGCGCAAACTTTAGGGGGTCCCCTTCAAGGGGGAGCGCAAACTTCATGTAACCATGATACAAGCGCAAACATAGCCAATGTAAACCATGCATCATGAAAACAAAGCATCAAGTAAGCGCAACATGTATGGATCACAAACACTTCAAAGCAATCATATAGATCATATCGAAAGCCTAGCTCTAATACCAATTGAAAGAAACCCTTATTAAGGGGGTGAAACCCTAAACATGCGCATCTAGCATGCATGACGGAAAGAGGGTTTCTAAAAGATCGTATATGACAACCATATGATCAACTTGAAGCTATGAGTTTAGATCTATACCATAGCCATAGATTGGAGGTCGGCTTGGAAGAAGAGAGCAACTTTGATCTCCTCCAAAAGTTCACACACAAAGGCGATGAAGACTCCCAACTTGCGCACCTCTTGTGCTAGCAAAAGTGCCAAGATGTCAATGATTGAGTGTAGGGAAGAGATGAAGACTTCCTTTTGCTTGGCCGGTTCCTCCTCTTCTCGTCAACACCCTCACTTGCTCGAGAGCAAAAATCGTTTTCACCAAAACCACAAGAGAGAGGTGTAACCGAAAAACATTAGGGAGACTTCAAGCCATGAACGCATATGCGTTTTCATTTTGGAACTTTCCAAAAATGGCAACCATTAAGAGTATGCGTTCATGCGTTCATGTCTCCATGAACCAAACGCAACTCCTTCTCCCTCTTGAACCATGCGCTCAACCCATGAGCCGGTTCAATACCCTTGGTTCAATAGCGAAACCAAATCAGCCCAAGCATTAAGTCTAGATCAAATTAGACCCCAAAGTCCAAGATCTGACCATTCATCATCTGACGCTTCTGATCGCATCGATCTAGCATCATCTCTCTCGATCGAAGCTTACCGATCTAAAGCCCTAATCAATCAAACATGATCAGACCAGATCTCACTTACAATCAGAGATTAAATCCCTTTAAACTGAACCGAAACAATTCAGTCCACACGATCTGACTTAAGCAAGCCATATCACCAAATTGTGCGACCCTAAGGGTTTCCTTTAAATGTCAGTAACGATAACTTTCGTTATCACGATCAGTGAGGGGTATCTAGCAACACATCACTGTCTCCCGATATAAAGGAAAGAGTCTTCCAAGACTACACCCAAACCATGGCACAAGTGTGAATCAAACTCACGAGGCATGCATGTTTCCTTTGCCACTGGATGTTCTTATTGGACAAGCATGTCAAGCCTGTAACTCCAATACGATGAGCATGATTAGATCAGATGAACACAGTCATCTGGGTATGGCCATACACTATCTCAATCATCTCATATAGGGGGGGCCCTTTAGAACATCACACTCCTTAAACAAGGAGACGGCAATCCTTTATCTATCACAAGTGCCCTAACCTGACTCAAGCTCACCATCCAAGATAGTCTATAACCATTATGTTTCAAATGATATTGAACTACCTCAAAACAATGACAATCATCATTTAGAAACACAAGTGATCTCAAGTCAAAGGACATGTGCCACTTGCTGCATACGAGGATCATTCACATTGTGACAAGCAATGGAATATCCCAATAGGGTCTGTCCAGTACATCCAATGTACCCATGAGTCTACATCTTATTCCATGCTCGAAGCATCCTATAAGATTAGCACACATATTAGTCTCAATCATATCAAGGCTGTCTCAGGTTCACCAAGATATCTCGACTAAGGACATATAGCCTGTCAGCCTAGCTGAACAGCTTTGAGACATTATTCAGAAGTACACTTATTACAGCAGACAAGGTAACAACCTGAATAATAACCATGCCTTTATAAACACAAGAGTTTATTACATGATACTTATTACAATCCCAAAGGCCTCAAACATTAGCCTTAAGGGCATACCCCAACAGTCAGATGGTCTGATCAGACTAGGTTGATCTAAACTAGATGATGCTTTCAACCCCATCAACCCATCTAAGGGTTTACAGTAGGCGCAACTTAGATCTAGTCAAAGGCGCGCAAGTAAAGTTTTGTCAAAACAACAACATGTAACATGCGCAATAATGTAAGCAATATACATGCATCAACAAAATCAACCTTACACATGCGCCATCAAAAACAATCTCATATATGCGCCATCAAAATACTTTCAACTAGTATTATCGCATGATGAGAAAACTTAGATCATAAGCGCAAACAAGGATCACCTTAAGCAATCATATGAACCATATAAGATCCTAGCTCTGATACCAATTGAAGAGTCCCCTTCGAGGGGGAGCGCAAGCAGATGAAACCCTAATTTAGGGGGGCGCATGCAAGTTTGCTAGGATTTCATCAATACAATCGCTTATATGCTCATATAATCAACTTTGATAGATGGATTAGATCAAGAGGGAGATTCATACCAACGCCATTGGCTTGGAGGTCGGCTTGGAAGAAGAGAGCAACTTAGATCTCCTCAAAAAGTTCACACACAAGATGAAGAACGCTTACTTCCTTGGCGTCCCTTGTGCTAGCAAGGCACCCAATCTTTTTGTCGAATGGAAGGGGATGATGAGATGATTCCCTTTTGGCCGAGAGCTCCTCTTTGCAAAACCTCTCCACTTCGTCAACCTCCTTCAAACGAAAGTTCAAGGCGTTGAAGTGAAGTGCACAACGCATATGCGTTTTGGCGTTGAAAGTGAAATCGGCCTTGATGACTTTCCATAAATGGAAGATAATCAAGCCATGCGCTCATGCCAACCCAAAAACGCATATTGGCATTGAACCAAGCGTTCACCTTTGTGAACCGGTTCAAGCCAAAACGTCCAATCGAATTTGGTTCATAAACCAAACCAAAATAGCTCAAGCCACTTGGTCTAGACCAAATTGAACCCTAAGGCTCAAGATCTAACCGTTCATCTCCTGATGCTCCTGATCTCACCGATCTAGCATCATCTCTCTCGATCGAAGCTTACCGATCTCAAGCCCTAATCAATCAAACATGATCAGACCAGATCTCACTTACAATCAGAGATTAAATCCCTTTAAACTGAACCCAAACAATTCAGTCCACACGATCTGACTCAAGTAAGCCATATCATCAAATTGTGCGACCCTGAGGGTTTCCTTTAAATGTCGGTAACGATAACTCACGTTATCACGATCAGTGAGGGGTATCTAGCAACACATCACTGTCTCCCGATATAAAGGAAAGAGTCTTCCAAGACTACACCCAAACCACAGCACAAGTGTGAATCTATTCACAAGGCGTACATGTATCCTTTGCCACTGGATGTTCTTATTGGACAAGCGTGTCAAGCCCGTAGCTCCAATATGATGAGTATGATTAGACCAGATGAACATAGTCACCTGGGTATGGCCATACACTTTCTCAATCATCTCATTCAGGGGGGCCCCTCTAGAACATCACACTCCTTAAACAAGGAGACGGCAATCCTTTATCTATCACTAGTGCCCTAACCTGACTCAAGCTCATTATCCAAGATAGTCTATAACCATCATGTTTCAAATGATATTGAACTACCTCAAAACAATGACAATCATCATTTAGAAACACAAGTGATCTCAAGTCAGAGGACATGTGCCACTTGTTGCAATCAAGGATCATTCACATTGTGACAAGCAATTGAATATCCTAATAGGGTCTGTCCAGTACATCCAATGTACCCATGAGTCTACATCTTATTCCATGCTCGAAGCATCCTATAAGATTAGAACACATATTAGTCTCAAGCATATCAAGGCTGTCTCATGTTCACCAAGATATCTCGACTAAGGACTTTATAGCATGTCAGCCTAGCTGAACAGCTTTGAGACATTATTCAGAAGTACGCTAATTGCAGCAGACAAGGTAACAACCTGAATAACAACCATGCCTTTATAAACACAAGAGTTTATTACATGAGACTGATACAATCCCAAGGCCTCAAACATTAGCCTTAAGGGCATACCCCAACAATATAGGGGGAGCCCCTTTTAGAACATCACACTCCTTAAACAAGGAGACGGCAATCCTTTATCTATCACTAGTGCCCTAACCTGACTCATGATCATTATCCAAGATAGTCTATGATCATTATGTTTCAAATGATATTGAACTACCTCAAAACAATGACAATCATCATTTAGAAACACAAGTGATCTCAAGTCAGAGGACATGTGCCACTTGTAGCAAAAGGATTATTCACATTGTGACAAGCAATTGAATATCCTAATAGGGTCTGTCCAGTACATCTAATGTACCCATGAGTCTACATCTTATTCCATGCTCGAAGCATCCTATAAGATCAGAACACACATTAGTCTCAATCATATCAAGGCTGTCTCCTGTTCACCAAGATATCTCGACTAAGGACTTAACTGCATGTCAGCCTAGCTGAACAGCTTTGAGACATTATTCAGAAGTACACATATTGCAGCAGACAATGTAACAACCTGAATAACAACCATTGCCTTTATAAACAAAAGAGTTTATATACATGATACTCATGGAATCCCAAGGCCTCAAACATTAGCCTTAAGGGCATACCCCAACAATCTCCCACTTGCACTTAATCTAATGGTTGAGAAATCTCAAACCCATATTATTACAGTGCTTCTCATGCTTCTGCTGCGCCAGAGGCTTGGTAAGCGGGTCAGCCAGATTGTCGTCTGTATGAACCTTGCAGATTTTGATCTCGCCACGATCAATGATCTCCCGGATCAAGTGAAACCGTCTCTGTATGTGCTTGGACTTCTGGTGCGACCGTGGTTCCTTTGCTTGTGCGATTGCTCCAGTGTTATCACAGAAGATAACCAAAGGATCGACACTTGAAGGAACAACACCAAGTTCACTCACGAACTTACGAATCCACACTGCCTCCTTGGATGCTTCCGAGGCTGCAACATACTCGGCTTCTGTTGTGGAATCAGCAACAGTTGACTGTTTGAAACTCTTCCACACCACTGCTCCACCATTCAAGCTAAAAACATAGCCTGATTGCGATCGGAAATCATCCTGGTCCGACTGGAACGAAGTGTCAGTATATCCTTCTAAACTGAGTTCTTCCTGACCACCATATATCAAGAACATATCTTTGGTCCTCCGCAGATATTTTAAAATGTTCTTGACCGCAATCCAGTGTGCCTGACCTGGATTACTTTGGAATCGACTGGTCACGCTTAACCCGTAAGCGACGTCTGGGCGAGTACACAACATCGCATACATAATGGACCCAATAGCCGAAGCATAAGGCGTATTGTCCATTTCATCTTTCTCAGTCTGTGTTTGTGGACACTGACTCCTCGAAAGATTCAGACCATGTCTGACTGGAAGATATCCTCGTTTAGAATTCTCTAAATGGAATCTCTCCAGGACTTTATCGATGTAAGTACTCTGGCACAGCCCGAGAAGCCTCTTAGATCTATCCCTGTAGATCTTCACACCTAACACATAGGCTGCTTCTCCTAGATCTTTCATCTGGAAACATTTCCTTAGCCATGCCTTAACCGCATGCATTTCAGGAATATCGTTTCCAATGATTAAGATATCATCGACGTAGAGGACTAGGAAAGTAATCACGCTCCCACTAAACCTCTTATATACACACGGGTCATCCTCGTTCTTGATGAAACCAAACTCAGAGATTGATTCATCAAAACGAATATTCCAGCTTCTAGATGCTTGCTTAAGTCCATAAATGGACTTCTTTAACTTGCATATTTTATGACGATCTGATGGATTAGTGAAACCTTCAGGTTGTGTCATATACACATCCTCATCCAGATTTCCATTAAGGAAAGCTGTTTTCACATCCATCTGCCAGATCTCATAATCGTAATATGCTGCTATCGCGAAAAGAATCCGAATAGACTTAAACATGGCTACAGGAGAGAAAGTTTCATCATAATCTATCCCGTAGATTTGTTTGAAACCTTTCGCAACTAGCCTGCCTTTATAGGTAACAATGTTACCATCCATGTCAATCTTCTTCTTGAAGATCCATTTACAGCCTATAGGGATTACTCCCGGAGGCGGATCAACCAAATCCCAGACTTGGTTATCTGACATGGAGTCCATCTCGGCTCGCATAGCTTCAAGCCATCTAGCTGACTCTGGTCCACTGACCGCATCCGCATAAGTGAGGGGTTCATCATAATCAATGATGTAGACTCCGTCATAACGCTCAGGCTGACGACGGATCCTTCCCGATCTTCGCGGTTCCCGTGATATTTGAGCCTCAGGTTGTTCAATAACCTGTTCTACCGGCTCTGGCACATCCAACTGTGCTTGACTACTTTGTCCATTCTCTGGATTCTCATCCAGCTTTATTTTTCTCCCACTGGCTTCTTGCAGAAGAAACTCCTTCCCAAGAAATATTGCCGTCCGAGCAACAAATACTTTGTTCTCTTTGGGATCATAGAAATAATAACCCTTAGTTTCCTTAGGGTAACCGACAAAGATGCATTTCTCAAATCTGCTCTCCAGTTTCCCAGAGGCGAGCTTTTTGACATAAGCCTCGCAACCCCAGATCCTGATAAATGTCAAGCTCGGCTGTTTCCCATACCATAACTCGTATGGAGTCTTAGAAACTGCCTTGGATGGCACTCGGTTTAGTACCTTTGCAGCTGTTTCCAGTGCAAATCCCCAAAAGGAGTAAGGTAGAGTTGCCTGACTCATCATAGAACGAACCATATCAAGTAACGTTCTATTTCTCCTCTCGGACACACCATTCCATTGCGGTGTTCCTGGTGGAGTGAGCTGTGAGATAATCCCACACTCCTTTAGATAGACAGTAAACGCATGACTCAGGTATTCTCCACCTCGATCAGAACGAAGTGCCTTGATATTTCGGCCTAGCTGATTTTGTACTTCATTTTTGAACTCTTTGAACTTGTCAAAAGATTCACTTTTATGTCTCATTAAATAGACATACCCATATCTACTGAAATCATCAGTAAAGGTAATGAAGTACTAATAGCCACCTCTGGCATGTTTACTAAACGGCCCACACACATCACTATGTATAAGGTCAAGTAAACCTGAAGCCCTTTGACCTTTGTGAGAAAAAGGAGACTTCGTCATTTTACCCATTAAACAAGCTTTGCATGTATCAATCTCCTCATAGGAGAATGATCCCAGCAGTCCATGATCATGCAACCGCTTAATGCGCTTCTTGTTAATATGGCCTAAACGACTATGCCATAGCAAGGTGCTGTCATCAGCATACTTGGCTTTCTTATTATCAATATTTTGTATAGAATATTCCATGTCCAACATGAATAACCCATTGTTAATTGAACCAGTTGCATAAACAATATTATCATAAGATAAAACACACTTTGAAATATTGCATTCAAAGGAAAATCCCTTCCTGACAAGAGCAGGAATGGAGATAATATTTTTAGTGATACTGGGAACAAAGTAACAATTGTTTAATTCTAATACAATGCCAGATGGTAATGAGATGAAATAGTCTCCTACAGCAACAGCAGCAACCCGTGCCCCGTTTCCAACGCGTAGGTCCACCTCATGCTATCCCACCTATCTTCTTCTCTTGAGTTCCTGTACATTTGAACAAATGTGAACTCCACATGCAGTGTCCAACACCCATGAAACAGAAGAAGATGATATCATGACCTCAGTCACAAATATACCTGAGCCAGAAGCAATGCTTCCCCTCTTGTCTCCTTGGAGAGCTTTACAGTCCTTTTTCTAGTGACCCAGCTGGCCACAGTGGAAACACCTGTTGTCCTTTGACCGCTTTACCTTCTGTTTCAGCGCCTTACTGTAGTTCTTGACAGGGGCTTTGCCCTTCTTCCCCTTCTTCTTGTTCCTTGAAGGAACCATTAAGACAGAGGTTGAAGGCTTTCCCTTCAGAGTTTCCTCAGTAGTCAAGAGCATATTCAGCAGCTCTGCCGGAGTACAATCGATTTTGTTCATATTAAAGTTAATAATGAACGCATCGAAAGAAGGCGGGAGAGACTGCAGAATAATATCTACAGCAAGCTCCTGGTTGATGGTATGCCCCAGTTTCTCCAGAGCCTCCTTGTGCCCAATCATCTTGAGCACGTGAGCTCCCACTGGGCTCCCTTCAGCCAGTTTGCTCTGAAAGAAAAGCTTTGTCAGATTATAGCGTTCTGTCCTCGCTTGTGCAGCATACAGCATCTTGAGGTTCGCTATAATCTCTATAGCCGACATATCCTCATGCTGACGCTGCAGCGGTGGCGTCATAGACGCTAGCATCAGGCAAGCGACATCAATGCTATCATTGACGTGCTTTTCATAGGCATCACGAACCGCCCTTGCGGCGTTCGCAGAGGGTTGAGGCGGCACAGCCGTCTCGAGGACATACAGTTTCCTCTCTGCCTTAAGAACGATCTTAAGGTGTCCGAACCAGTCTGAGAAGTTTGGCCCATCAAACTTCTCCCTTTCCAGTAGGGATCGCACATTGAAGCTCATGGTGTTCGTTGCTGCAGGAATCTACAACAATGCAAGAACAGCAAGGTCAGTATCAATGTTCAGAATCAATCCAGGACTTAAGAAAGATTCTTTTCTCACTATTTTATCTGGCTGAAAAATCCAGCAAAACAGCCCGAAAGAGTAACACTCTTTTAGTGAGATGGGATCCAGATTTCATACTTGGTCTCCGCGTCCCGTTCTGACGAGATAAGATGCACAGAGAGTACAAGCACTAATCTCTAGTAGGCTATCCCAGCCAATCGCCAACCCGTGCGATTCCCCTTCACCTGGGCAATCCAGCAGACTGTGCCAACTGAGTTGGTACAACACAGTCTCTGATCCCACAGATGGCTGCCTCCATGTGCTTCCATATGCGCCACATATGTATCCTACATGGTCAAGCTGACCCGACCTACTCCCTGGACCACCACGTGCTATGCTGAGCAACGAGAAGCGATAAATCCCTTCTCTGTAACACGCAGGTGTAATCCAGCACCGTCTGAAGATAGATGGACGTGCCCACTGAGTGGGTACAACACGGCTCCAACGATAGTCAGAACAGTGAGGTTTCGCATCAGAAGGCTTACGAGCTTGATATTTTAGCGTTTGGATTTTAACGGTCTTTTATCTTCTTCACTATCATGCAATTCCTATGGTGATAGCAGAAGATAAATAAATCATGCTGTTCTACTTATTTAAACAATAAAAGAAAGCATGCATCTTATGTGGTAAAAGCCCATAGCCTAAGTAAGACCTTAATTTATCTTTAGTCTTCACTTGCTTTTCTTTATGGGTTTTTAGCTGCTCATCTGGCCCAACCCAGGGCCCCAGCGCTCAATGCAGCTCAGGTGCGCCCACCAGCTGTATGCGCCTCTGCGATGTGTGCTTTTTTGCTCTTGTCTAATCAAAATACATTTTGATCTATCTAGACAAGCTTGACTCGCAGGTCAAATATACAATAAATTAATGAACAATGTGATTCACAGATCACAATAAAATTAATTTACAAGTTAAATCCAGGCTCGCAGGCCCCAGCACAGCACACATTTAACATGGGCAGCCCACATAAGAATAAACAAACAAGCATAGGCATCAAACAACATGTGATCCAATTAAAAGAAAATAAATTTTGAAAACCCCATTGGCATCAATTTTAATTTTCTTATGAGTCCTACAACCTTACAATGGTCCATTGATAGGGATCCACTCATCCATCTAGTCAGATCCTCTGCCCCTTGCATGCACCAAGTCCTAACTGACTCGAGTTGACCTAATGGTCAACCATGCATGCGTCAAGGGCTGAACAACCATCATGAGTTCTGGCAAGCGGGTGTGACCCCGGGCCTAACTCATGTGTGTTCAATGGTCGTCTCAACCAGACCTCGCTACACGCCCTTGATGCAGTCAACCTATAGCCACCTCTTGCTTGCGCACAGGTGCTATCTGGTCAACCCATCTAGGCTGTCAGATGGTCTGATCAGACTTGGATCAATTCTAGATGATGCTTTCAACCCCATCAACCCATCTAAGGGATTATAGTAGGCGCATTAGATCTAATGGGCGCGCAAGGTAAGTTTTTCTTTTTGAAAACATTAACAAGCGCTAACCAAAAACATTATACATGCGCAAATCAAGATAAACATACATCTAAGAGCTTAAACTAGCATGTAGTTTATTTCGGCATGTACATAGATCTATACTTTGCAAGCGCAAACAAGGATCACTCAAAGCAACCATATGATTCATGCATAAACCATAAGCTTTGATACCATTTGAAAGTCCCCTTCAAGGGGGAGCGCAAAGGGGATGAAACCCTAACGAAGGGGGCGCATGAAATTTTATAGGGTTTCATGTAGATCGTTTGCATGAATACATATATGGTCAACTTTTAAGGATGAGAAGTATTTCATACCGAAGCCATGTGTTGGATGGTGACTTGGAAGAGAGAGAGCAAAAGAGATCTCCTCCAAAGAAGACACACACCAAATGATGAAGGCTTCCTTCTTGCGCACCTCTTGTGCTAGCAAAAGTGCCAAGATGTTCTTGTTCGAATGGTAGGGATGATGAGATGATGCTTGGCCGAGAGTTCTCCCCTTGTCGTCAACACCTTCACCACACGAAAATCGCAAGCCACGTCAAAGAAAAGAGAGCAAAAACATTTAGGCGATATCAAGAGTGGCGTTACATGACTTCCCAAAATGGAAAGTCATGAAGCCATTCGCCAATGCCAAAACGCTTTCCTTCATGAACCATGCGTTCACATAGAGAACCGGTTCATTCTTTGGTTCAATTCGATTTGGTTCAAAGACCAAAATCAAACCAAGCCAAGCCAAGACATGGTCTAGACCTTCTATGAACTAAATGGCTCATGATCTAACCGTTCATCTCCTGATGCTCTTGATCTCACCGATCTAGCATCCATTCTCTCGATCAAAGCTTACCGATCTCAAGCCCTAATCAATCAAACATGATCAGACCAGATCTCACTTATAATCAGAGATTAAATCCCTTCAAACTGAATCCAAACAATTCAGTCCACACGATCTGACTTAAAGAAGCCATATCATCAAATTGTGCGACCCTAAGGGTTTCCTTTAAATGTCGGTAACGATAACTTGCGTTATCACGATCAGTGAGGGGTATCTAGCAACACATCACTGTCTCCCGATATAAAGGAAAGAGTCTTCCAAGACTACTCCCAAACCATAGCACAAGGGTGAATGCACTTCACTAGGCATACATATATCCTTTGCCACTGGATGTTCTTATTGGACAAGCGTGTCAAGCCTGTGACTCCAATATGATGAGCATGATTAGATCAGATGAACATAGTCATCTGGGTATGGCCATACACTTTCTCAATCATCTCATATAGGGGGGGCCCCTTTTAGAACATCACACTCCTTAAACAAGGAGACGGCAATCCTTTATCTATCACTAGTGCCCTAACCTAACTCATGATCATTATCCAAGATAGTCTATGATCATTATGTTTCAAATGATATTGAACTACCTCAAAACAATAACAATCATCATTTAGAAACACAAGTGATCTCAAGTCAGAGGACATGTGCCACTTGTAGCAAAAGGATTATTCACATTGTGACAAGCAATTGAATATCCTAATAGGGTCTGTCCAGTACATCTAATGTACCCATGAGTCTACATCTTATTCCATGCTCGAAGCATCCTATAAGATCAGAACACACATTAGTCTCAATCATATCAAGGCTGTCTCATGTTCACCAAGATATCTCGACTAAGGACTTAACTGCATGTCAGCCTAGCTGAACAGCTTTGAGACATTATTCAGAAGTACACATATTGCAGCAGACAATGTAACAACCTGAATAACAACCATTGCCTTTATAAACAAAAGAGTTTATATACATGATACTCATGGAATCCCAAGGCCTCAAACATTAGCCTTAAGGGCATACCCCAACACCTTTAGAACATCACACTCCAATTAAGGAGATGGCAATCCTTTATCTATCACTAGTGCCCTAACCTGACTCAAGATCATTATCCAAGATAGTCTATAATCATTATATTTCAAATGATATTAAACCACCTCAAAACAATGACAATCATCATTTAGAAACACAAGTGATCTCAAGTCAGAGGACATGTGCCACTTGTAGCATAAGGATTATTCACATTGTGACAAGCAATTGAATATCCTAATAGGGTCTGTCCAGTACATCCAATGTACCTATGAGTCTACATCTTATTTCATGCTCGAAGCATCCTATAAGATTAGAACACACGTTAGTCTCAATCATATCAAGGCTGTCTTATGTTCACCAAGATATCTCGACTGAGGACTTAACTGCATGTTGTTGGGGTATGCCCTTAAGGCTAATGTTTGAGGCCTAGGGATTGTAATAGTATCATTGTATAAACTCTTAAGTTTATAAAGGCAATGGTTGTTATTCAGGTTGTTACCTTGTCTGCTGTAATAAGTGTACTACTGAATAATGTCTCAAAGCTGTTCAGCTAGGCTGACATGCAGTAATGTCCTTAGTCGATATATCTTGGTGAACATGAGACAGCCTTGATATGGTTAAGACTAATATGAGTTCTAATCTTATAGGATGCTTCGAGCATGGAATAAGATGTAGACTCATGGGTACATTGGATGTACTGGACAGACCCTACTAGGATATTCAATTGCTTGTCACAATGTGAATAATCCTTGTATGCTACAAGTGGCACATGTCCTTTGACTTGAGATCACTTGTGTTTCTAAATGATGAATGTCATTGTTTTGAGGTAGTTCAATATCATTTGAAATATAATGGTTATAGACTATCTTGGATAATGATCATGAGTCAGGTTAGGACACTAGTGATAGATAAAGGATTGCCGTCTCCTTGTTTAAGGAGTGTGATGTTCTAAGGCCCCCCTATACGAGATGATTGAGAAAGTGTATGGCCATACCCAGATGACTATGTTCATCTGATCTAATCATGCTCATCGTATTGGAGTTACAGGCTTGACATGCTTGTCCAATAAGAACATCCAGTGGCAAAGGAAACATGTATGCCTCGTGAAATGGATTCACACTTGTGCTGTGATTTGGGTGTAGTCTTGTAAGACTCTTTCCTTTATATCGGGAGACAGTGATGTGTTGCTAGATACCCCTCACTGATCGTGATAACGTAAGTTGTCGTTACCGACATTTAAAGGAAACCCTTAGGGTCGCACAATTTGATGACATGGCTTACTCAAGTCAGATCGTGTGGACTGAATTGTTTGGATTCAGTTTAAAGGAGTTTAGACTCTGATTGTAAGTGAGATCTGGTCTGATCATGTTTGATTGATTAGGGCTTGAGATCGGTAAGCTTCGATCGAGAGTGTGGATGCTAGATCGGAGAGATCAAGAGCATCCAGAGATGAACGGTTGGATCTTGAACCATTTGGTTCAAAGAGATCTAGACCATGGCTTGGGCTGGTTTGATTTGGTTTTTTGAACCGAATTGAGTTGAACCTAATTGGCTTGAACCGGTTCACATGGGTGAACGTATGGTTCAAGGATTGAAGGCATTTTGGGCGGTTTTTCTTCAAGTGGTCGCATGGCTTCATAACCTTCCATATTTGGAAGTGTAACGCCATCACTTGAATGAAAGCCTTAACGCCATTTGACCAATTACTCTCTTGTCATCTTCATTCGACAAGAAAGAAAAAAAGGGGGAACTCTTGCACAACGAAGCTCTCGGCCAAGCACCTCGCTTCATCTACACACGACAAGGAAGTTTTGGAGATCGCTTGCTAGCACAAGGAACATCCGAAAGGGTAGCCATCTCTCATCTAGTGTGCGTTATCTTTGGAGGAGTGCTTACTTGCCCTCTTGCTTCCAAGTCGCCACCCTTTATCATGGCTATGGTAAGAGATCTTCTCTTGATCTTTATAAGCAAACAAAGTTAATCTTATAGATATACTACATGCGATCTATGGAAACCCTAATTCCGCCCATGCAATTGAGATTTGTGCATGCTTAGGGTTTGCGCTCCCCCTTGAAGGGGACCTACAATTGGTATCAGAGGATAGGGTTTTTTTTTTTAGTATCATCTATATGATTGCTTTGCTGAGGTTGTGATCCATTCATGATGCCATATTGCGCTCACTTCATGCTTTGTTTTCTTGCGCTTACATGATGTTGTGTGCACATAAGTTTGTTTGCGCTTGTATCATTGCTTGGAGAAGTTTGCGCTTATGCCTAGATCTTTGGTTTATCAACATGCAAAGAATGACATGCTAGATATTTGATGTATCTTGTTTATCAAAGTGGCGCATGTTACTTGTTTGCGCTTGTTGTAGTTGTTTTTCAAAGAAAAACCTTACATCTTGCGCGCCTATCACCATAGATCTAAGTGGCGCCTGCTATAATCCCTTAGACGGGTTAGTAGGGTTGAAGGCACCCTCTAGGGAAGATCCAACTAGTCTGATCAGACCATCTGACAGCCTAGATGGGTTGACCTGATAGCACCTGTGCGGAAGCACGAGGTGGCTATAGATTGACTGCATCAAGGGCGTGTAGCGAGGTCTGGTTGAGACGACTAATGAACACACATGAGTTAGGCCCGGGGTCACACCCGCTTGCCAAAACTCATGAGGGTTGTTCAGCCCTTGTAGCATGCATGGTTGACCATTAGGTCAACTCGAGTCAGTTAGGACTTGGTGCATGCAAGGGCAAAGGATCTGACTAGCTGGATGAGTGGATCCCTATTAATGGACCGTTATAAGGTAGTAGGACTCATAAGAAAATTAAAATTGATGCCAATGGGGTTTTCAAAATTTTATTTTCTTTATAATGGATCACATCTTGATTGAATGATGCCATGATGCTTGTTTATTTATTCTTATGTGGGCTGCCCATGTTAAATGTGTGCTGTGCTGGGGCCTGCGTGCCTGGACTTAAACTTGTAAATTAATTTTTATTGTGATCTGCGAATCACTTTTTAATTAATTTATTGTATATTTGACCTGCGAGTCAACCTTGTCTAGATAGATCAAAATGTATTTGATTAGACAAGAGCACAAAAGCACACATTAAAGAGGCGCATTCAGCTGGTGGGCGCACCTGAGCTGAACTTGGCGCAAGGGCCCTGGGATGGACCTGATGAGATAAAAGACCCATGAAAAGAAAGTGAAGACTTAAGTAAAATTAAGGTCTTATTTAGGCTATGGGCTTTTACCACATAAGATCAGCATGCTTTCTATTTATTGCTTTTATAATTAGAATTGCATGAGTTTATCTTCTGCTATCACCATAGGACTTACATGATAGGTATGAAGATAAAAGACCGTTAAAATCCAAACGCTAACATATCAAGCTCGTAAGCCTTCTGACGCGAAACCTCACTGTTCTGACTATCGTTGGAGCCGTGTTGTACCCACTCAGTGGGCACGTCCATCTATCTTCAGACGGTGCGGGATTACACCTGCGTGTTACAGAGTAGGGATTTATCCCTTCTCGTTGCTCAGCATAGCACGTGGTGGTCCAGGGAGTAGGTCGGGTCAGCTTGACCATGTAGGCTACATATGTGGCGCATATGGTAGCACATGGAGGCAGCCATCTGTGGGGTCAGAGACTGTGTTGTACCAACTCAGTTGGCATAGTCTACTGGATTGCCCAGATGAAGGGGAATCGCACGGGTTGGCGATTGGCTGGGACAGCCTACCAGAGATTAGTGCTTGTACTCTCTGTGCATCTTATCTCGCCTGAGCGGGACGCGGAGACCAAGTATGAAATCTGGATCCCATCTCACTAAAAGAGTTCTACTCTTTCGGGCTGTTTTGCTGGATTTTTCAGCCAGATAAAATAGTGAGAAAAGAATCTTTCTTAAGTCCTGGATTGATTCTAAACATTGATACTAACCTTGCTGTTCTTGCATTGTTGTAGATTCCTGCAGCAACGAACACCATGAGCTTCAATGTGCGATCCCTACTGGAAAGGGAGAAGTTTGCTGGGCCAAACTTCTCAGACTGGTTCGGACACCTTAAGATCATTCTTAAGGCTGAGAGGAAACTGTATGTCCTCGAGACGGCTGTGCTGCCTCAACCCGCTGCGAACACCACAAGGGCGGTTCGCGAAGCCTATGAAAAGCATGTCAATGATAGCATTGATGTCGCTTGCCTGATGCTAGCGTCTATGACGCCACCGGTGCAGCGTCAGCATGAGGATATGTCGGCTATAGAGATTATAGCGAACCTCAAGATGCTGTATGCTGCACAGGCGAGGACAGAACGCTATAATCTGACCAAGCTTTTCTTTCAGAGCAAACTGGCTGAAGGGAGCCCAGTGGGAGCTCACGTGCTCAAGATGATTGGGCACAAGGAGGCTCTAGAGAAACTGGGGCATACCATCAACCAGGAGCTTGCTGTAGACATAATTCTGCAGTCTCTCCCGCCCTCTTTCGATGCGTTCATTATTAATTTTAATATGAACAAGATCGATTGTACTCCGGCAGAGCTGCTCAATATGCTCTTGACTACTGAGGAAACTCTGAAGGGAAAGCCTTCAACCTCTGTCTTGATGGTTCCTTCGAGGAACAAGAAGAAGGGGAAGAAGGGCAAGGCCCCTGTCAAGAACTACAGTAAGGCTCTGAAACAAAAGGTGAAGCGGGCGAAGGACAACAGGTGTTTCCACTGTGGCCAGCTGGGTCACTGGAAAAAGGACTGTAAAGCGCTCCAAGGAGATAAGAGGGGAAGCATCGCTTCTGGCTCAGGTATATTTGTGACTGAGGTCATGATATCATCTTCTTCTATTTCATGGGTGTTGGACACTGCATGTGGAGTTCACATTTGTTCAAATGTACAGGAACTCAAGAGAAGAAGGCAGGTGGGACAGCATGAGGTGGACCTACGCGTTGGAAACGGGGCACGGGTTGCTGCTGTTGCTGTAGGAGACTATTTCATCTCATTACCATCTGGCATTGTATTAGAACTAAACAGTTGTTACTTTGTTCCCAGTATTACTAAAAATATTGTCTCTATTCCTGCTCTTGTCAGGAAAGGATTTGCCTTTGAATGCAATATTTCAAAGTGTGTTTTATCTTTAGATAATATTGTTTATGCAACTGGTTCAATTAACAATGGGTTATACATGTTGGACATGGAAAGTTCTATACAAAGTGTTGATATTAAGAAAGCCAAGTATGCTGAAGACAGCACCTTGTTATGGCATAGTCGTTTAGGCCATATTAACAAGAAGCGCATTAAGCGGTTGCATGATCATGGACTGCTGGGATCATTCTCCTATGAGGAGATTGATACATGCAAAGCTTGTTTAATGGGTAAAATGACGAAGTCTCCTTTTCCTAACAAAGGTCAAAGGGCTTCAGGTTTACTTGACCTTATACACAGTGATGTGTGTGGGCCATTTAGTAAACATGCCAGAGGTGGCTATCAGTACTTCATTACCTTTACTGATGATTTCAGTAGGTATGGTTATGTCTATCTTATGAGACATAAGAGTGAATCTTTTGACAAGTTCAAAGAGTTCAAAAATGAAGTACAGAATCAGCTAGGCCGAAATATCAAGGCACTTCGTTCTGATCGAGGTGGAGAATACCTAAGTCGAGAGTTTACTGACTATCTAAAGGAGTGTGGGATTATCTCACAGCTGACTCCGCCAGGAACACCACAATGGAATGGTGTGTCCGAGAGGAGAAATAGAACATTACTTGATATGGTTCGTTCTATGATGAGTCAGGCTACTCTTCCATATTCCTTTTGGGGATTTGCACTGGAAACAGCTGCAAAGGTACTAAACCAAGTGCCATCCAAGGCCGTTTCAAAGACGCCATATGAATTATGGTATGGGAAACAGCCGAGCTTGACATTTATCAGGATCTGGGGTTGCGAGGCTTATGTCAAAAAGCTCGCCTCTGGGAAACTGGAGAGCAGATCTGAGAAATGTATCTTTGTCGGTTACCCTAAGGAAACTAAGGGTTATTATTTCTACGATCCCAAAGAGAACAAAGTATTTGTTGATCGGACGGCCATATTTCTTGAGAAGGAGTTTCTTCTGCAAGAGGCCAGTGGGAGAGAAATAAAGCTGGATGAGAATCCAGAGGAAGGACAAAGTAGTCAAGCACAGTTGGATGTGCATGAGCCAGTGGATCAGGTTATTGAACAACCTGAGGCTCAGATATCACGGGAACCGCGAAGATCGGGTAGGATCCGTAGATAGCCTGAGCGCTATGACGGAGTCTACATCATTGATAATGATGAACCCCTTACTTATGCGGATGCGGTCAGTGGACCGGAGTCAGCTAGATGGCTTAAAGCTATGCGAGCCGAGATAGACTCCATGTCAGATAACCAAGTCTGGGATTTGGTTGATCCGCCTCCGGGAGTAATCCCTATAGGCTGTAAATGGATCTTCAAAAAGAAGATTGACATGGATGGTAACGTGGTTACCTATAAAGGCAGGCTAGTTGCGAAAGGTTTCAAACAAATCTACGGGATAGATTATGATGAAACTTTCTCTCCTGTAGCTATGTTTAAGTCTATTCGGATTCTTTTCGCGATAGCAGCATATTACGATTATGAGATCTGGCAGATGGATGTGAAAACAGCTTTCCTTAATGGAAATCTGGATGAGGATGTGTATATGACACAACCTGAAGGTTTCACTAATCCATCAGATCGTCATAAAATATGCAAGTTAAAGAAGTCCATTTATGGACTGAAACAAGCATCAAGAAGCTGGAATATTCGTTTTGATGAATCAATCTCTGAGTTTGGTTTCATCAAGAACGAAGATGACCCGTGTGTGTATAAGAGGTTTAGTGGGAGCGTGATTACATTCCTAATCCTCTACGTCGATGATATCTTAATCATTGGAAACGATATTCCTAAAATGCATGCTGTTAAAGCATGGCTAAGGAAATGTTTCCAGATGAAAGATCTAGGAGAAGCAGCCTATGTATTAGGTGTGAAGATCTACAGGGATAGATCTAAGAGGCTTCTAGGGCTGTGCCAGAGTACTTACATCGATAAAGTTCTGGAGAGATTCCATTTAGAGAATTCTAAAAGAGGATATCTTCCAGTCAGACATGGTCTGAATCTTTCGAAGAGTCAGTGTCCACAAACACAGACTGAGAAAGATGAAATGGACAATACGCCTTATGCTTCGGTTATTGGGTCCATTATGTATGCGATGTTATGTACTCGCCCAGACGTTGCTTACGGGTTAAGCGTGACCAGTCGTTTCCAAAGTAATCCAGGTCAGGCACACTGGATTGCAGTCAAGAACATTTTAAAATATCTGCGGAGGACCAAAGATATGTTCTTGATATATGGTGGTCAGGAAGAACTCAGTATAGAAGGATATACTAACGCTTCGTTCCAGTCGGACCAGGATGATTTCCGATCGCAATCAGGCTATGTTTTTAGCTTGAATGGTGGAGCAGTGGTGTGGAAGAGTTTCAAACAGTCAACTGTTGCTGATTCCACAACAGAAGCCGAGTATGTTGCAGCCTCGGAAGCATCCAAGGAGGCAGTGTGGATTCGTAAGTTCGTGAGAGAACTTGGTGTTGTTCCTTCGAGTGTCGATCCTTTGGTTATCTTCTATGATAACACTGGAGCCATCGCACAAGCAAAGGAACCACGGTCGCACCAGAAGTCCAAGCACATACAGAGACGGTTTCACTTGATCCGGGAGATCATAGATCGTGGCGAGATCAAAATATGCAAGGTTCATACAGATGACAATCTGGCAGACCCGCTTACCAAGCCTCTGGCGCAGCAGAAGCATGAGAAGCACTGTAATAATATGGGTTTGAGGTTTCTCAACCATTAGATTAAGTGCAAGTGGGAGATTGTTGGGGTATGCCCTTAAGGCTAATGTTTGAGGCCTTGGGATTGTAATAGTATCATTGTATAAACTCTTAAGTTTATAAAGGCAATGGTTGTTATTCAGGTTGTTACCTTGTCTGCTGTAATAAGTGTACTACTGAATAATGTCTCAAAGCTGTTCAGCTAGGCTGACATGCAGTAATGTCCTTAGTCGATATATCTTGGTGAACATGAGACAGCCTTGATATGGTTAAGACTAATATGAGTTCTAATCTTATAGGATGCTTCGAGCATGGAATAAGATGTAGACTCATGGGTACATTGGATGTACTGGACAGACCCTACTAGGATATTCAATTGCTTGTCACAATGTGAATAATCCTTGTATGCTACAAGTGGCACATGTCCTTTGACTTGAGATCACTTGTGTTTCTAAATGATGAATGTCATTGTTTTGAGGTAGTTCAATATCATTTGAAATATAATGGTTATAGACTATCTTGGATAATGATCATGAGTCAGGTTAGGACACTAGTGATAGATAAAGGATTGCCGTCTCCTTGTTTAAGGAGTGTGATGTTCTAAGGCCCCCCTATATGAGATGATTGAGAAAGTGTATGGCCATACCCAGATGACTATGTTCATCTGATCTAATCATGCTCATCGTATTGGAGTTACAGGCTTGACATGCTTGTCCAATAAGAACATCCAGTGGCAAAGGAAACATGTATGCCTCGTGAAATGGATTCACACTTGTGCTGTGATTTGGGTGTAGTCTTGTAAGACTCTTTCCTTTATATCGGGAGACAGTGATGTGTTGCTAGATACCCCTCACTGATCGTGATAACGTAAGTTGTCGTTACCGACATTTAAAGGAAACCCTTAGGGTCGCACAATTTGATGACATGGCTTACTCAAGTCAGATCGTGTGGACTGAATTGTTTGGATTCAGTTTAAAGGAGTTTAGACTCTGATTGTAAGTGAGATCTGGTCTGATCATGTTTGATTGATTAGGGCTTGAGATCGGTAAGCTTCGATCGAGAGTGTGGATGCTAGATCGGTGAGATCAAGAGCATCCAGAGATGAACGGTTGGATCTTGAACCATTTGGTTCAAAGAGATCTAGACCATGGCTTGGGCTGGTTTGATTTGGTTTTTTGAACCGAATTGAGTTGAACCTAATTGGCTTGAACCGGTTCACATGGGTGAACGTATGGTTCAAGGATTGAAGGCATTTTGGGCGGTTTTTCTTCAAGTGGTCGCATGGCTTCATAACCTTCCATATTTGGAAGTGTAACGCCATCACTTGAATGAAAGCCTTAACGCCATTTGCCCAATTACTCTCTTGTCATCTTCATTCGACAAGAAAGAAAAAAAGGGGGAACTCTTGCACAACGAAGCTCTCGGCCAAGCACCTCGCTTCATCTACACACGACAAGGAAGTTTTGGAGATCGCTTGCTAGCACAAGGAACATCCGAAAGGGTAGCCATCTCTCATCTAGTGTGCGTTATCTTTGGAGGAGTGCTTACCTACCCTCTTGCTTCCAAGTCGCCACCCTTTATCATGGCTATGGTAAGAGATCTTCTCTTGATCTTTATAAGCAAACAAAGTTAATCTTATAGATATACTACATGCGATCTATGGAAACCCTAATTCCGCCCATGCAATTGAGATTTGTGCATGCTTAGGGTTTGCACTCCCCCTTGAAGGGGACCTACACATGTCAGCCTAGCTGAACAGCTTTGAGACATTATTCAGAAGTACACATATTGCAGCAAACAATGTAACAACCTGAATAACAACCATTGCCTTTATAAACAAACGAGTTTATATACATGATACTCATGGAATCCCAAGGCCTCAAACATTAGCCTTAAGGGCATACCCCAACAATCTCCCACTTGCACTTAATCTAATGGTTGAGAAATCTCAAACCCATATTATTACAGTGCTTCTCATGCTTCTGCTGCGCCAGAGGCTTGGTAAGCGGGTCAGCCAGATTGTCGTCTGTATGAACCTTGCAGATTTTGATCTCGCCACGATCAATGATCTCCCGGATCAAGTGAAACCGTCTCTGTATGTGCTTGGACTTCTGGTGCGACCGTGGTTCCTTTGCTTGTGCGATTGCTCCAGTGTTATCACAGAAGATAACCAAAGGATCAGCACTCGAAGGAACGACACCAAGTTCTCTCACGAACTTACGAATCCACACTGCCTCCTTGGATGCTTCCGAGGCTGCAACATACTCGGCTTCTATTGTGGAATCAGCAACAGTTGACTGTTTGAAACTTTTCCACACCACCGCTCCTCCATTCAAGCTAAAGACATAGCCTGATTGCGATCGGAAATCATCCTGGTCCGACTGGAACGAAGCGTCAGTATATCCTTCTATACTGAGTTCTTCCTGACCACCATATATCAAGAACATATCTTTGGTCCTCCGCAGATATTTTAAAATGTTCTTGACTGCAATCCAGTGCGCCAGACCTGGATTACTTTGGAATCGACTGGTCACGCTTAACCCGTAAGCGACGTCTAGGCGAGTGCACAACATCGCATACATAATGGACCCAATAGCCGAAGCATAAGGCGTATTGTCCATTTCATCTTTCTCAGTCTGTGTTTGTGGACACTGACCCTTCGAAAGATTCAGACCATGTCTGACTGGAAGATACCCTCTTTTAGAATTCTCTAAATGGAATCTCTCCAGGACTTTATCGATGTAAGTACTCTGGCACAGCCTGAGAAGCCTCTTAGATCTATCCCTGTAGATCTTCACACCTAATACATAGGCTGCTTCTCCTAAATCTTTCATCTGAAAACATTTTCCTAACCATGCTTTAACAGCATGCAGTTCAGGAATATCGTTTCCAATGATTAAGATATCATCGACGTAGAGGACTAGGAAAGTAATCACGCTCCCACTAAACCTCTTATATACACACGGGTCATCCTCGTTCTTGATGAAGCCAAACTCAGAGATTGATTCATCAAAACGAATATTCCAGCTTCTAGATGCTTGTTTAAATCCATAAATGGACTTCTTTAACTTGCATATTTTATGACGATCTGCTGGATTAGTGAAACCTTCAGGTTGTGTCATGTACACATCCTCATCCAGTTTTCCATTAAGGAAAGCAGTTTTCACATCCATCTGCCAGATCTCATAATCGTAATATGCTGCTATCGCGAAAAGAATCCGAATAGACTTGAACATGGCTACAGGAGAGAAAGTTTCATCATAATCTATCCCGTAGATTTGTTTGAAACCTTTCGCTACTAGCCTGCCTTTATAGGTAACCACGTTACCATCCATGTCAATCTTCTTCTTGAAGATCCATTTACAGCCTATAGGGATTACTCCCGGAGGCGGATCAACCAAATCCCAGACTCGGTTATCTGACATGGAGTCCATCTCGGCTCGCATAGCTTCAAGCCATCTAGCTGACTCCGGTCCACTGACCGCATCCGCATAAGTGAGGGGTTCATCATTGTCAATGATGTAGACTCCGTCATAGCGCTCAGGCTGTCGACGGATCCTTCCCGATCTTCGCGGTTCCCGTGATATCTGACCCTCAGGTAGTTCAATAACCTGTTCAACCGGCTCAGGCTCATCCAACTGTGCTTGACTACTTTGTCCTTCCTCTGGATTCTCATCCAGCTTTATTTCTCTCCCACTGGCCTCTTGCAGAAGAAACTCCTTCTCAAGAAAAATGGCCGTCCGAGCAACAAATACCTTGTTCTCTTTGGGATCGTAGAAATAATAACCCTTAGTTTCCTTAGGGTAACCGACAAAGATGCATTTCTCAGATCTGCTCTCCAGTTTCCCAGAGGCGAGCTTTTTGACATAAGCCTCGCAACCCCATATCTTAATAAATGTCAAGCTAGGCTGTTTCCCATACCACAACTCATATGGCGTCTTTGAAACTGCCTTGGATGGCACTCGGTTTAGTACCTTTGCAGCTGTTTCCAGTGCAAATCCCCAAAAGGAGTAAGGTAGAGTAGCCTGACTCATCATAGAACGAACCATATCAAGTAACGTTCTATTTCTCCTCTCGGACACACCATTCCATTGCGGTGTTCCTGACGGAGTGAGCTGTGAGATAATCCCACACTCCTTTAGATAGTCAGTAAACGCATGACTCAGGTATTCTCCACCTCGATCAGAACGAAGTGCCTTGATATTTCGGCCTAGCTGATTCTGTACTTCATTCTTGAACTCTTTGAACTTGTCAAAAGATTCACTCTTATGTCTCATAAGATAGACATACCCATATCTACTGAAATCATCAGTAAAGGTAATGAAGTACTGATAGCCACCTCTGGCATGTTTACTAAATGGCCCACACACATCACTGTGTATAAGGTCAAGTAAACCTGAAGCCCTTTGACCTTTGTTAGGAAAAGGAGCCTTCGTCATTTTACCCATTAAACAAGCTTTGCATGTATCAATCTCCTCATGGGAGAATGATCCCAGTAGTCCATGATCATGCAACCGCTTAATGCGCTTCTTGTTAATATGGCCTAAACGACTATGCCATAACAAGGTGCTGTCATCAGCATACTTGGCTTTCTTGTTATCAATATTTTGTATAGAATATTCCATGTCCAACATGAATAACCCATTGTTAATTAAACCAGTAGCATAAACAATATTATCAAGAGTAAGATAACACTTTGAAATCTTGCATTCAAAGGAAAACCCTTTCCTGACAAAAGCAGGAATAGAGATAATATTTTTGGTAATACTGGGTACAAAATAACAATTGTTTAATTCTAATACAATGCCAAATGGTAATGAGATGTAATAATCCCCTACAGCAACAGCAGCAACCCGTGCCCCGTTTCCAACTCGTAGGTCCACCTCATGCTGTCCCACCTGTCTTCTTCTCTTGAGTTTCTGTACATTTGAACAAATGTGAACTCCACATGCAGTGTCCAACACCCATGAAATAGAAGAAGAGGATATCATGACCTCAGTCACAAATATACCTGAGCCAGAAGCGATGCTTCCCCTCTTGTCTCCTTGGAGCGCTTTACAGTCCTTTTTCCAGTGACCCAGCTGGCCACAGTGGAAACACCTATTGTCCTTTGACCGCTTAACCTTCTGTTTCAGAGCCTTGCTGTAACTCTTGACAGGGGCTTTGCCCTTCTTCCCCTTCTTCTTGTTCCTGGAAGGAACCATTAAGACAGAGGTTGAAGGCTTTCCCTTCAGAGTTTCCTCAGTAGTCAAGAGCATATTGAGCAGCTCTGCCGGAGTACAATCGATTTTGTTCATATTAAAGTTAATAATGAACGCATCGAAAGAAGGCGGGAGAGACTGCAGAATAATGTCTACAGCAAGCTCCTGATTGATGGTATGCCCCAGTTTCTCCAGAGCCTCCTTGTGCCCAATCATCTTGAGCACGTGAGCTCCCACTGGGCTCCCGTCAGCCAGTTTGCTCTGAAAGAAAAGCTTTGTCAGATTATAGCGTTCTGTCCTCGCCTGTGCAGCATACAGCATCTTGAGGTTCGCTATAATCTCTATAGCCGACATATCCTCATGCTGACGCTGCAGCGGTGGCGTCATAGACGCTAGCATCAGGCAAGCGACATCAATGCTATCATTGACATGCTTTTCATAGGCATCACGAACCGCCCTTGCGGCGTTCGCAGCGGGTTGAGGCGGCACAGCCGTCTCGAGGACATACAGTTTCCTCTCTGCCTTAAGAACGATCTTAAGGTGTCCGAACCAGTCTGAGAAGTTTGGCCCAGCAAACTTCTCCCTTTCCAGTAGGGATCGCACATTGAAGCTCATGGTGTTCGTTGCTGCAGGAATCTACAACAATGCAAGAACAGCAAGGTCAGTATCAATGTTTAGAATCAATTCAGGACTTAAGAAATGATTCTTTTCTCACTATTTTATCTGACTAAAAAATCCATTAAAACAGTCTGAAAGAGTAACACTCTTTTAGTGAGATGGGATCCAGATTTCATACTTGGTCTCCGCGTCCCGCTCAGGCGAGAAAAGATGCACAGAGAATACAAGCACTAATTTCTGGTAGGCAGTCCCTGCCAATCGCCAACCCGTGCGATTCCCCTTCATCTGGGTAATCCAGCCGACTGTGCCAACTGAGTTGGTACAACACAATCTCTGACCCCACAGATGGCTGCCTCCATGTGCTACCATATGCGCCACATATGTAGCCTACATGGTCAAGCTGACCCGACCTACTCCCTGGACCACCACGTGCTATGCTGAGCAACGAGAAGCGATAAATCCCTTCTCTGTAACACGCAGGTGAAATCCCGCACCGTCTGAAGATAGATGGACGTGCCCACTGAGTGGGTACAACACGGCTCCAACGATAGTCAGAACAGTGAGGTTTCGCGTCAGAAGGCTTACGAGCTTGATATTTATGCGTTGGATTTTAACGGTCTTTTATCTTCTTACTATCAGGCAAATCCTATGGCTATAGCAGAAGATAAACTCATGCAATTCTAATTATAAAAGCAATAAATAGAAAGCATGCTGATCTTATGTGGTAAAAGCCCATGAACCCTAAGTAAGACCTTAAGTTATCTTAAGTCTTCACTTGCTTCTTGGGTCTTTTGCATCTCATCTGGTCCAACCCAGGGCCCTAGCGCTCAATGCAGCTCAGGTGCGCCCACCAGATGAATGCGCCTCTGCAATGTGTGCTTTTGAGCTCTTGTCTAATCAAAATACATTTTGATCTATCTAGACAAGCTTGACTCGCAGGTCAATTATACAATAAATTAATTAAAAAAGTGATTCACAGATCACAAAATAAATTAATTTACAAGTTTAATTCCAGGCTCGCAGGCCCCAGCACAGCACACATTAAATTGGGCATCCCACATAAGATAAAATAAACAAGCATATGGCATCAATCAATCATCATGTGATCCCTTACAAAGAAAATAAAATTTTGAAAACCCCATAGGCATCAATTTTAATTTCCTTATGTGCCCTACAACCTTACAACGGTCCATTGATAGGGATCCACTCAACAATCTAGTTAGATCCATGCCCTTGCATGCACCAAGTCGTAACTGACTCGAGTTGACCTAATGGTCAACCATGCATGCGCCAAGGGCTGAACAACCAACATGAGTTCTGGCAAGCGGGTGTGACCCCGGGCCTAACTCATGTGTGTTCACTGGTTGTCTCAACCAGACCTCGCTACACGCCTGTGATGCAATCGACCTATAGCCACCATGTGCTTGCGCACAGGTGCCATCTAGTCGATCCATCTAGGCTGTCAGATGGTCTGATCAGACTATTGGATCTAACCTAGAGGGTGACTTCAACCCCATCAACCCGTCTAAGGGTTTATAGTAAGCGCATATAGATCTAATTGTTTGCGCGCAAGTAAACAAGTTTTAATGAAATACCATTCAACAAACTAAACATGCGCCAACAAGATCATGCAAAAACATGAACAAAACACATGCGCCAACACCTAAAACTTAGCATGTAGTTTCGCATGTAAAAAGATCTATACTAGAGCGCAAACAAGGATCACAAAGCAATCATATAACCATACATACAACCTCGCTCTGATACCAATTGAAGAAACCCCTTTCATGAGGGGGGCGCAAACCCTAAGCATGGCGCAAATAAAATTTTGCAAGCGGTAGCAAGGGTTTGATGATCTTTTGCATGTCATATGATCAACTATCATAGATTGAATAGATCAAGAGTAGATCATACCATAGCCATCTTTCGGATGGTCCCTTGGAAGAAGAGATCGAAGAGGGTCTCCTCCACAAGATGCGCACACAAGATGAGAATTGACTTGCTTCTTGTTGCTCCTTATGCTAGCAAGGATCTCCAAGATGTCCTTGATCGAATGAAGGAAAAAGGAGATGATCTTGGCGTGGATGAACTCCTCCTTGTTCTCGTCAAAACTCTCCACACCGAGAAAGAGGCGTTGAGTTGAGAGACCAACGTTCTCATCCAAAGTGAAGCGTTGAGAAAACCATTTCCGAAACCTCCACTTCCAAAAATGGTAAGTCATCACTACAAGCGTTCATGTCTTATGAACCAAACCAAAACGCCAATTCGATTTAACCATGCGTTCACACATATGTGAACCGGTTCAAATAGAATTCGGTCTAATTGATTTCGGTTCAAAGACCAAATTGAACCAAGCCAAGCCATGGTCTAAATCTCATCTGAACCATGAAGGTTCGAGATCTAACCGTACATCTCTTGATGCCTTTGATCTCACCGATCTAGCATCACTACTCTCGATCGAAGCTTACCGATCTCAAGCCCTAATCAATCAAACATGATCAGGCCAGATCTCACTTGCAATCAGAGTTTAAACTCCTTTAAACTGAACCAAAACAATTCAGTCCACACGATCTGACTCAAGTAAGCCATATCATCAAATTGTGCGACCCTGAGGGTTTCCTTTAAATGTCGGTAACGATAACTTACGTTATCACGATCAGTGAGAGGTATCTAGCAACACATCACTGTCTCCCGATATAAAGAAAAGAGTCTTCCAAGACTACACCCAAAATATAGCACAAGTGTGAATCCACTTCACTAGGCATGCATGTGTCCTTTGCCACTGGATGTTCTTATTGGACAAGCGTGTCAAGCCTGTAACTCCAATATGATGAGCATGATTAGATCAGATGAACATAGTCACCTGGGTATGGCCATACACATTCTCAATCATCTCATTCAGGGGGGGCCTTTAGAACATCACACTCCAATTAAGGAGATGGCAATCCTTTATCTATCACTAGTGCCCTAACCTGACTCAAGATCATTATCCAAGATAGTCTATAATCATTATATTTCAAATGATATTAAACCACCTCAAAACAATGACAATCATCATTTAGAAACACAAGTGATCTCAAGTCAGAGGACATGTGCCACTTGTAGCATAAGGATTATTCACATTGTGACAAGCAATTGAATATCCTAATAGGGTCTGTCCAGTACATCCAATGTACCTATGAGTCTACATCTTATTTCATGCTCGAAGCATCCTATAAGATTAGAACACACATTAGTCTCAATCATATCAAGGCTGTCTCATGTTCACCAAGATATCTCGACTAAGGACTTAACTGCATGTCAGCCTAGCTGAACAGCTTTGAGACATTATTCAGAAGTACACATATTGCAGCAGACAATGTAACAACCTGAATAACAACCATTGCCTTTATAAACAAACGAGTTTATATACATGATACTCATGGAATCCCAAGGCCTCAAACATTAGCCTTAAGGGTGATGCAGGGTGAAGACACGAAATATGATACTAATTAAAGTCCGATTATTATTATTATTATTATTATTTTTGTATTTTTAAAATAGAGTGCAAAATTCAGAAAACAGTTAGGAAATAGCAAATAGATTTTAGTGCTACAAAATCTTATTTACGAGGAGTTGTCATGTCTTTCGGACTGATCCATTGTAGCTTCAGTTGGATCAACTCGTCCCTCTCATAGAGCAAAGTGAGTTCTTCCTGGTGACGCCAAAGATCAAGATTTTGGTGGCGTCGATTGCTAAAAATACCTGCGCAAACAAACATATTCAGATTAGGGAACAGAAAATTGAAGCAGGAAATTCATGGAGATCAGAAACAGGGAAAGCAAGGTTTGCGTCGTTCATCGACGCTCGAGCGTGGATTGTTCGTCGGAGGATTTGGAACCAAGGAGGAGACGAGGCGGCGTCGGTATCGTCGGAACACTGACGGCTGATGGTGGGGCGAGGCGAGGGTGGCAACGCAGGCGGAGGCGGGGACGCGGAGGTGGAGACGCGCTGTTCAGCAGAACAGGGGAGACGCGAGTGTGGAGTAGAGGTGGCCGCCGTTCGTCGGGTGGTGGTCGTTCGCCGGACCTGCTACAACTGGAGGTTGGTATGGTTGTGGGGACGAACTCGGAACCTGCTACTACTGGAGGATGCTGTGGTTGACGAGAGGATGTGGCCGGAGTTTGGAGATGAAAGATGGCCGGACGGAGGAGATCGACGATGAAAGGCGGATCTGAGGGCGGAATCAGGGCGAGAACAGGGGATCGAAAGGAAGTTTCGATTCCGGTGATCGGAGAGTCGGATGGATGGATGCCGGTGGCTGTGGCTTCGTCTTGGGGAGAGGGAGTGGTGGCCAAAGTCTCGTGGAGATCCGGCCGGTGGATCGTCGGCGGCGAAGTCGCAAATTTTCGAAATCTGGGCTGAAGTTGCGGATGATTACAGCGAACAGAGAAGGAGAATTAGAGGTAGAGGGGAAGAGAGGAGGAAGGGGCTCAGCCCTAGAAGGAGGTGAGGGGAAGGATAGGCGACACAAGCGCCTCAGAGGAGAAGAAGATCGGAGACATCCGATTGACGAAGCAAAACCATTTCCATTCAACAAATCTATCTGCGTTTACAAGGTTTAAGCATTGATACATATAGGAGAAGGAGCGATGTTGCTGAAATGTTGTAGGCGACAGAGACGTTGAAGCTTCCATCTTGGCTGAGCGAAGGAGACGTTCCTACTTCCATGTTTGGTAGCATAGAGACGTTGAGAAGTTTTCCATTGTTGGTTTGTGACGTTGCAAGCTTTCCATCACAGGGTTGCTTCCATTGCTTGGCGTGAGCATGAGCGTTGGATGAGATGGTGCTGATTTGGAGTTGGCGCATCTTGATTTGTTGCAGGCTGATCGAATGGAATAATCTTGGGCATCTTTGTGGCGAATTGTTGCTGATAAGTGGGCTTGTCTTGGGCCTCTTATGTATTATTGAGCTAGCTTTATTGATTGAGCTTGCTAGCTTATTCGCGAACCTCCTGACCTTTGACTAGGGTACTCGTAGACTCCACTTGTGCCTTCGTGGCCTGTGGTCTCTGTCCGCATCAAAGGGCATACCCCAACAGTTGTTGCCCTTCAAGCCCTTGCTTTCGCCCCTCCTCTTGTTGTCACACCTCTAAGGATTGTAACCTCACAAGAGGGGGCGGCTAGGGTCACTTATAAAGAGCTAGAGGCGGTTAGGGCAAGGGTTGAGATCATGACAAGTGTATGGCTTGGATGAGAAGGTTTGAGGTAAGGAAAGTGTCCAAGACTTTACCATAAATGTCATCCAACCATTCCATAAGCTACCAAGCCTTGCCTTGTGCGCCAAGGCCTAGCCTTGCGCCCCAAGCAATGCCTTAATGCATTCACACTATCAATGGGAGAGGGCTAGGCGCATAAAGCTTCCTTAATGAAGCAAATTTGTCATCCAAACCCCATTATGCCCCTTAGGCACCAATGGGCTTGGCTTCCTCCCCATTATACCCTTTTAGCCTATTGCCTCTTCATGACAACTTATTATTGGGCCTCATTGGATAATGAGCTAGCCCAAACTTCATTACGTGGCTTGATTAAGCACTTGGATCCAATCCAATGCAACCCTAATCTAAATGTGGCCAACCATGGTCAATTTCGGGTCAACCTGCCATAAATGGAGTTTGGCTCCAATAACATCCTTCCATCTCATCAGGCCCATTGGCACTGATGAAATCTCCAAAATAGATCCGAGTTTTCCAATAACTCGATCATAAGGCTTCCCGATCAATACGAGAACTCGAGTTTCAAGGTGTGCGACCCTGTAGGTCCCTCTGACGTTGGCAGTGCTGACCAAATGTCACCACAAGCAGTTAGTGGCACCTAGCAGTGCATCGCTGCTACCCAAGTCATCGGAATGGATATCGACATCGACATCCCCATCATTGCAATAAGGTACAGATGCATTACAGTCTCTTTGCCGAACTAATATCTGATTGGACAAGTGTGTCACCACTTGTTTTCACCCAATCACATGGTTATGACTAAATCAGGTTCTCGCCTAGGTATGGCCATACACTTTCAGTCATAGAACCATAGAGGAGCTCCATGGATATCATACTTCCCTTAGGAAGGGGCAAATCCTGTGTCTGTCCATTGACCTTCTCATATGGGTTGTGACATGCTCAATGACAACCGTTATTACCTCCCAACTACAGCGAGGTGTTAGGTTGTATCAAAGCAAGTCCCTAACCATATAGAATGGTCAATGACCTCAAGTCAAGGGATCAATGTATCTCCTGTCACTTGTGAAGATAACTCATGACACCAAGTCATAGCCTCACAGTGGGTCGGTCCAGTATATCCACCACTAATATACCCTTATGTCTGCGTTAGCACCTCGTGCCTAACCAGCCCATATACTAGTCTCACAAGTACCAGAGTTGTCCCATATCCACTCAGGTACATCGACTGGGGACAATCATTTGAGCACAGATCCAATCTGTCTCTAGGGACATTATCATGTAAGTATACAATCGCAGGTGTAGACAAACAATGATAACGGCAATGCCAGAAAGATATATATATATATATATGAATATCAGAGTCAAGTAGTATAAAGATGGACCAAAACTAGGTCCTAGGGCATATACACCAACAATCTCCCACTTGCACTAAGACCTAGAGGTTGAACAACCTTAACCTCATATCTCTTGTACGACCATCATGCTTCTACTGCGCCAAAGCCTTGGTCAGTGGGTCTACTAGATTGCTCTCTGTGTCAACTCTGCTAATCTTGACATCACCTCGATTAATGATCTCTCTGATCAGGCGAATGTTGGTGTATATGCCCTAAAGACCAATGTATGGACATGGTCAGGCATTGGTTGAATGTACTTTGATAGAACTATTACTCTTTTTATAGGCATGGTCTTTATTATGCAGACTTCTCTACCTGCGTTGATGTATTGAGTTGCATAAATAATGTCCCAGGAGTTTGGATTGGATCCATTCTCATAAGCTATCCCCAGACAAGGTACCTTAGCAGATATGGGACAGCTTTGGTATATGTGAGACTGGTGTATGGGCTGGTTAGGTGCGGGGCACAGTAACGCAGACATACAGGTGCATTGGATGCACTGGAGTGATCCACTGTGAGGATTGACTTGTCTAGTCAACAAGTCAATCTGACATGCAAGAGGTTTGCATTGATCCTTAGACTTGAGGTATTCATGTCTAGATTTGATGATGGGTATGCTTTAATACAGTCTTATGTCTCTCCGTAACTGGGAGATCAAAATGACTATCATTGGGCATGTCATAAGTCATGTAGAGACATGAATGACCAATAGTAGGATTTGCCCCTTCCTTATTGGAAGCATGATATCCACTCGGGGCGCCCCACCTTATTGGTGCATGACAGGAGAGTGTGGCCACACTTGTGGAGTCATGACCAATGCATTGGATAATAAACTTGAGACTAATCCAATGGCAGGATATCAGCTTAGGCAAAGGGATCTGTAATGCAATAGGAATCCTCATTGTTTGTTAGGAGTTGTTGCCATAATGACTTAAGTCCTATGACATGGGTAGTAGTGATGTGTTGCTAGATACACCTCACTACTTATGATGTTTACATCATTGCCATCGTCATATGGATCCTACGGGGTCACACGCAATAGACTCTTGACGTTGCTTTAATCAGAAGCCTTAGGATCAAGTTATTGGATAACTTGGATCAATTTGGAATATTTCATCAGCGCCAATGGGCCTGATGAGTCAGAAGAAAGTTATTGGAGCCAAACTTCATTTTTGGCAGGTTGACCCGAAATTGACCTAGATTGGTCACATTTGGATTAGGGTTGCATTGGATTAGATCCAATGGCTTAATCAACCCACGCCATGAAGTTTGGGCTAGCTCATTATCCAATGAGGCCCAATAATTAGTTGTCATGAAGAGGAATTGGCTTAAAAGGGTATAATGGGGAGAATTCTCACCCCATTGGCGCCTAGGGGCATAATGGGGTGAGGGAGGCTCCTTTGCTTCATTATGGAAGTAAAGGGCGCCTAGCCCTTCTTCCTTGGATGGAATACTTGCCTCTAAGGTAAGTCTTGGGGCTGATATGGCTTGAGAACTTTTATGGGAAGTTCCTAGGCACATATGGACATAGGGAAGAGGTATATGGTAATGTCTTGGAGACTTACCTTACCTCAAACCCTAGTTTCTCCCAAAACCCTTACCCTAGACGAAACTCCTCATGCATGATGCGCCTAGCCACTTAGCCTTTGATGGTAAGAATGCATTTGAGGCATGTCTTGGGCTGATATAGTGTTTAGACTTTTATGGAAAGGTTGAATGAGGTTTATGGTAAAGTCTTGGAGACTTTCCTTACTTCAAGACACCTCATCCTAGCCATACACTTGGCATGATCCTAGCCCTTGCTCAAACCGCCTTTAGTCCTATTTATAGGACCCATTGTCGCCCTCTCTAGATGATGAATTCTTGGAGACGTGAACACACATACAGGGGCGAAAGCAAGGGCAAAGGGCGACAACATCAAAGCTTGGCGCAAACTTCTTCCTTGGAGCCGCAATTTCTTCCTCTCCCTCTCTTCTTGGCACAAGGACTCTTAGTGCTTGGTGGCATCTCCTTGCCATAAGCTCTCTCCCTTCCTTGGCCATAGGCGCACCTTGCTTGAAGGTGGCGCAAGCAAAGAAGAAGAAAGGAAGCAACTTGGCGGCATCATCTTCCTCCTCATCTCCTCTTGGCGCTTTCACCTTGGAGGTGGCGCAAGAAAAGTAAAGATACCCTAAGGCTTGGTTCTCTTCCCGAGGCTATCACCAAGCGTGGAAGGGAGCAACGATTAAGGAGTCGACGCGTGGATACTTGTAGAGGGCGAACACTTGGGCGCCTTCAACATGGCTTCGACGTCTAGACAAGCAAAAGAGGTACATCTCTAACACATCCTTGTGTCTTCTCTCTCGCATGGTTCCTTGGGAAAGGAATGTGTTTCGGGTGTAATGTTTCTTCCGCTGCGTCCTGGGACTGCAAAATTTAAAATTACACCCGGCATTCCCTAACAGCGAAATCTCCTGAGTATGTGTTTGGACCTTTGATGAGATCGTGGTTCCTTAGTATGTGCAGTTCCCATTGTTGTCATAGTAGAGCTCAATGGGATCCATTGCACTTGGAACCACCTGAAGTTCAGAAAAGAACTTCCTGATCCAAACGGCTTCATTGGCTGCCTCAGAAGCAACCACATACTCAGCTTCAGTTGTAGAATTAGCTATGGTGGATTGCTTGAAGCTCTTCCAGCATACAGCACCTCCAACCATCTTAAACAAATAGCCGGTCTGCGATTTGAAGTCGTTAGGATCAGACTGGAACGACTCATCAGTGAAGCCCTGCATACTGAGCTCTTCCTGTCCCCTGTAGACCATATAGAATAAATCCTTAGTCCTTTTCAGGATACTCAAGGATATTCTTTACAGCCACCCAGTGCTGTAGACCTGGATTGGATTGGTATCGGCTGGTTATGCTTACAGCATAAGCCACATCTAGTCTAGTACACAGCATTGCATACATGATTGATCCCACTACCAAAGCATAGAGAATTCGACTCATGTTATCCCTCTCAGCCTGTGTTGTAGGACACTAGCTCTTTGAGAGAGTAAGGCCATGTCTCACTAGAAGGTATCCTTTCTTGGATTGCTCCAAGTTAAACCTCTCCAGGACCTTATCAATGTAGGTACTCTGACTAAGGGCCAGGAGCCTCTTGGATCTATCCCGGTAGATCCTTATGCCTAGAAAATAGGCGGCCTCCCCTAAGTCTTTCATCTCGAAACACTTCCCCAACCATGTCTTCACATCTTGAAGACTAGGGATGTCATTTCCGATGAGTAGTATGTCATCGACATATAAGACCAGAAAAATCACCAAGCTCCCACTGAATTTTCTGTATACACAGGCGTCATCTTCGCTTTTGATAAAGCCATAATCTCTCACGGCTTCATCAAATCGAAGATTCCAACTTCGAGATGCTTGCTTTAATCCATAAATGGATCTCTTTAGCCTGCAGACCTTATTAGCCTCTGCAGGATGGATGAAGCCATTAGGTTGTGACATATACACATCCTCAGTCAGCTTCTCGTTAAGGAACGCTGTCTTCACATCCATCTGTCATATCTCATAGTCATGATATGCAGCTATAACAAGCAGAATCCGAATGGATTTGATCATGGCAACTGGCGAGAAGGTTTCATCATAGTCCACCATGTGGACTTGTTTGAATCCTTTAGCCACTAGTCTACCTTTATAGGTAACTATGTTGCCACCCATGTCTGTCTTCCTCTTAAAGACCTATTTACACCCTATGGGCTTTACCCCATCAGGTAGCTCAACCAAATCCCAAACTTGGATAGCCGACATGGAATCCATCTCGGATCTCATGGCCTCAAGCCATCTCTCGGAGTTCGGTCCACTGACCGCCTCATCATAAGTCCTGGGTTCATCCTCAATGATGAAGATCCCATCGTGTTGGGTCGGTAGCGACCCATACCTCTTAGGTACACGACGAATCCTCCCAGACCTACATGGGGCCTGTGTCTGAGCCTCAGGTTGCCTAGCAACCGGTGCAGGTGGCTCAAGTTCCATCTCTATGTCTTGTGGTTGCATTTGGACCTCGTCCAAGTCAAACTTCCTCCACTAACTTCTTTCATGAGAAATTCTTTCTCTAGAAAGACAGCACCCCGAGCAACAAAAACTTTGTTCTCGGTGGGAACATAGAAGTAGTAACCCTTAGTCTCCTTAGGGTACCCCAGAAACATACACTTATCAGATCTAGGTTCTAGCTTGCAAGAATCCTGACGTTTGACATGAGCCTTACATCCCCAGATCCTGATAAGAGTGAGATTAGGGCGTCTCCCACTCCATACCTCATATGGAATCTTTGAGACACTCTTAGATGGAACATTATTCAGTATTAGAGAAGTTGTCTCAAGTGCATGTCCCCAGAATGAGGGAGGTAGAGTTGCATGACTCATCATAGATCGAACCATGTCCAACAAAGTTCGATTTCTCCTTTCAGACACACCATTCCATTGAGGTGTTCCAGCAGGAGTGAGTTGGGATATGATCCCACACTCTCTCAGATAGTCAAAGAACTCACCGCTCAGGTACTCTCCACCACGATCTGATCGAAGAGCCTTAATGGATCTACCAAGCTGGTTCTCTACTTCATGTCTAAACTCCTTAAATTTCTCAAAGGATTCAGACTTATGTCTCATCAGATAGACATAACCATATCTACTTAAGTTATCAGTAAACGTGATGAAGTAGTTGTACCCTCCTCTGGCTTGTTTATTGAAAGGCCCACACACATCAGTATGTATGAGATCTAATAAACCTCCTGTCCTCTCACCAGTCTTGGTGAAGGGCGCCTTTGTCATTTTCCCTAATAAACAAGTCTCACATGTATCAAGTTCCTCCAAGGAACTCGAATCTAACCACCCATTTGCATGGAGTTGTCGAATGTGATTCTTGTTTATATGGACTAATCAACAATGCCGTAAGAAAGCACCAACTGAACCACTTAGTTTGGTCCTTTTATTATTTATGTTACATACAGAATTTTCTATATCCAAGATATATAAACCATTGCACAAAGTAGCCTTCCCATAGAACATATTTGCAAATGAAAAAGAACAAGAGTTCTTATTTATTTCAAATTTAAATCCCTTCTTTGCTAAGCAAGGAATGGATACATTGTTCTTAGTAAGCGAAGGTACAAAATAGCAATTGAAGTCCAGAAGGTAGGGAGAGAGTCAAAGCTCCTACAGCAACAGCAGGAACCTGTGCCCCGTTTCCAACTCGTAGGTCAATCTGTCCAGGCCGTACCGATCTACTTTTCTTGAGCCCTTGCATATTTGTACAAATATGAGCTCCACATGCGGTATCCAATACCCATGTCATAGGAGTAGAAAGGTTGACTTCGGTAACATAAATATCTGAGCATGAAGACAAGGCCTTGCCTTTCTTCTCCTCATTCTGAAGTTGCAACATGTCCTTCAACATGTGAGGTGGCCCTCCACATGAGTAGCACCTATTATTCTTGATCATATCCATCTTTAATTTCAGTTCCTTGGTCAAGCCTTTCGGCTCAACACACTGAATATCAACTTTAGGATGATTGAGCTCAACCAATTCATCAAAGAGCTGTATTAGATTAAAAATAATCTCAGAGGCACTCTTCGATTCATATCACCCTCTAAATTCAGGTGACATGTTGGTTAGCAACCTCCAAAGTATCAACCTGATGCTTATCATAAGCATCCCTCTCAGCCGCTGAGGCCGAGCATGGAAGTGGCTCAGGAAAAGGACGCTCAAGGACATAAAGCTTCCTTTCGAGCTTGAGCACGATTCTCAAGTTCATATACCAATCCAGTAAGTTGGATCCAACCAACTTATCCCTTTCCAGGGTGGATCGCAGTGACCAATTGCTATTGTTCATAGCCATTGTTCTAGAACAACCAAGAAACAACAGATTAGTACTACTTCGAGTCATTTAAACTGGACTTGTTTTAAATGATCATGGCTCCCACTATTTTTAATCGAATTGACAACCCACAAAGTCAATCGAGAAATCCAAGATTTCCTAGTGAGATGAGATCCTCATTCCACACAGGGCTTCGTGTCCCACGAGGGTGGGATGAGATGCACAAAGTGACCCGTGTTTCCTAAGGTGGGCGCGCCGGCCGATTGCTCCAAGCAATTTCCCTTATTGAGACAGTCCAGGCATTTCATGTCCAGCGAGGGCTGGATACAACATGAAATCCTAACCTCTCAATGATGCCTCTAGAGTTTCATCATGTGCCTAGCACACATGAAAATCTAGTCAAGTCCATTCCTAACCGTTATGCCCAGGGCCAACGAGTTTCCTTGCGAAGGCACGCCCAGGTTAAAACTGGACTAGGGAAACCATAGCCACCACGCACTTTCTAAAGATAAGTGGGTGTGTCCCACGGGGGTGGGAAATAATTCACAACTCCACTGATCGATAGCTTAGTGAGGGCTACGCGTTAGAAGGCTACTAGACTTGATATTTTAATTGAGGGTTTTTGTTTAAGGTCTCATCATCTCAGTTTTATCTTATGTCTATCATTACAGGCATGCAATCCTATGGTGATAACATAACGATAAAACATTACAGGCATGCTTCTGCAGATAATAATAAAAGCAGTAAAGAATGATGTGATCATATCCTATTCAAGACATTGAACCAACCCATGCCATGAAAGAGGTTCAACTCTTGTCCTAGAACTCAAGCCCCAAAAACTAGACCTAGCCTAGCCGACCTCTAGCTTCAAGGTTGGCTCCAAGGTCCTTCTCTCATGATTTAGCTCTCAAAGCCTAGAGGTACATTTTAAAAGTTCCCCATAGGTTCGGCCAATGCCATGGTCTTCCTCCAAGGAAGGTGCACCACCATGCAAAGGGCCAAGATAGCTAGCTCTCAAACCAAAAGAGGTTTGGCCAAGCTTTCTTGCGCCACCAAGCAACCAAGCACCAGCTTGCATGTGCCACCTTGCATGCTTGCGCCATCAAGCAAGATGCGAGCATCAAGGTCCAAGAAGGATGCGCCTAGCCCTTAATCTTCATCTTAATTTTTACAAAAATAATGAAAAAGATGGCACGCAGGCCGCACAAGGATACATCACAGGCATGCAAAAGGGGCTTGACTCATGATCACAACATTATGCACAATCAAGGTATTTACTCATGCAATTCTACATGCTCATGAAAAATGTAAAATCTGAAATTTTATTTTTTCATAAAACTAGTCTCTTTTTCTCATCTTCTTCTCACAAATCTTTTGGTTAATTGCGATTTATTTTTCATGATGATTTCAGAGATCCTTTCGGCTGGCAATTTTGTCAGATCAAGAGACTTGGCCAGTCCGAAGACACAATGCCCGTCCTACTTGACAAAATTACGTGCGCCTTTGATCTTTAAATCAAACAAGAAAAATAGTCCAAAAATCCAAAAGAGATTGAGAGGATGATAGAAACAAGAAACCCTAATTTTTCCTACTTAGAAAAATCGTTTGCCATGCATCATGCTATTAACGAAAATAGAGATATGACATGTGAGCATGAAAGAAAAGGGTAAAACAGCATTCGAGTCTTGCAAGTCGCTCTGATACCACTGTTGGAAAACCCCGGGGATATTTTACAATTTTCAGAGATAGAGATTACAAAATACATTGCACAGCGGAAGCAATATCCCCGAAATAGGCCGGTCCCAAAAACCCAGTGAAGATCGCAAGCAAGAGAGTCGACACGATGAGTTAGGAAATACCTTAGAGCAAGATGAGGTCGATGTCGTGATAGGCGCCCAAGCGTGCGCCCTCTGCAGTCTCACACACACGGACGCCTCGAGTCCTCTTCTTCCACGCCCGGTGCTAGCCTCGGGAAGTAGATCCAAGCCTTGTGCTCCTTCTTCAAAGTATGCGCCACCTCCAAGGTAGATGCGCCAAAGATGAAGAAAGATGAGGGAGAGGGAAACTGTCAAGCATCAAGTTCCTTGCGTCAAGAGAGAAGGAAGAGTCTTGTGGCTAGGGTTTGGAAGAAAGAAGAAGATGCGCCACTTCTTGGTGTTGTCGCCCTTCAAGCCCTTGCTTTCGCCCCTCCTCTTGTTGTCACGCCTCTAAGGATTGTAACCTCACAAGAGGGGGCGGCTAGGGTCACTTATAAAGAGCTAGAGGCGGTTAGGGCAAGGGTTGAGATCATGACAAGTGTATGGCTTGGATGAGAAGGTTTGAGGTAAGGAAAGTCTCCAAGACTTACCATAAACCTCATCCAACCTTTCCATAAGCTACCAAGCCTTGCCTTGTGGGCCAAGGCCTAGCCTTGTGCCCCAAGCAATGCCTTAATGCATTCACACTATCAATGGGAGAGGGCTAGGCGCATAAAGATTCCTTAATGAAGCAAATTTGCCATCCAAACCCCATTATGCCCCTTAGGCGCCAATGGGCTTGGCTTCCTCCCCATTATACCCTTTTAGCCTATTGCCTCTTCATGACAACTTATTATTGGGCCTCATTGGATAATGAGCTAGCCCAAACTTCATTACATGGCTTGATTAAGCACTTGGATCCAATCCAATGCAACCCTAATCCAAATGTGGCCAACCATGGTCAATTTCGGGTCAACCTGCCATAAATGGAGTTTGGCTCCAATAACATCCTTCCATCTCATCAGGTCCATTGGCGCTGATGAAATCTCCAAAATAGATCCGAGTTATCCAATAACTCGATCATAAGGCTTCCCAATCAATACGAGAACTCGAGTATCAAAGTGTGCGACCCTGTAGGTCCTTCTGACGTTGGCAGTGCTGACCAAATGTCACCACAAGCAGTGAGTGGCACCTAGCAGTGCATCGCTGCTACCCAAGTCATCGGAATGGATATCGAAATTGACATCCCCATCATTGCAACAAGGTACAGATGCATTACAGTCTCTTTGCCGAACTGATATCCGATTGGACACGTGTGTCACCACTTGTTTTCACCCAATCACATGGTTATGACTATATCAGGTTCTCACCTGGGTATGGCCATACACTTTCAGTCATGGAACCATAGAGGAGCTCCATGGATATCATACTTCCCTTAGGAAGGTGCAAATCCTGTGTCTGTCCATTGACCTTCTCATATGGGTCATGACATGCTCAATGACAACCGTTATTACCTCCCAACTACGGCGAGGTGTTAGGTTGTATCAAAGCAAGTCCCTAACCATATTGAATGGTCAATGACCTCAAGTCAAGGGATCAATGCATCTCCTGTCACTTGTGAGGAAAACTCATGACACCAAGTCATAGCCTCACAGCGGGTCGGTCCAGTATATCCACCACTGATATACCCATATGTCTACGTTAGCACCTCGTGCCTAACCAGCCCATATACTAGTCTCACAAGTACCAGAGCTGTCCCATATCCACTTAGGTACATCGACTGGGGACAATCATTTGAGCACAGATCCAATCTGTCTCCAGGGACATTATCATGTAAGTACACAATCGCAGGTGTAGACAAACAATGATAACGACAATGCCAGAAAGATATATATATATATATGAATATCAGAGTCAAGTAGTATAAAGATGGACCAAAACTAGGTCCTAGGGCATATACACCAACATACATTTTGGTGTCATCAAAAACATAAGGCTCGAACTTTGCTTGTCCTCAAGCAAAAATCAAAAATTGATTAAAAGAATAACCTTTTCATGCTCAATAAATTTCTAAAATACAATCATGAATGAAAAATTCTATCAATTGCTTTATAAAACTTCAAGCAAACATATCATTCTTAGAATTCAATCCTCTAGATCCAGAACTCAATCAAATAAAACTTTGCAACTTGTATAATAAATTGAATTTTCAATCTCATGATTTCACCAAGTTTTCAGTTCAAATCTATCATGCTTTTGTTTATAGGAATTAGTTTTCCAAGATCTTTTTCCACACATAATTTTTTTCCTTTTTTTTATGCATTTTGTTTGTTTTTGTAAAGATGGCATGTACCCACTTAGATACACACTTTTTATTTTGACTTCAACTCTTATCTTTGGTACCACTATCAATTTTGCATAGTGCCAAGTAGAGGAGTCTTATTCTTTTTATCTCTCATTATTTTTCATGCATAGACTTCAACCCATGTCTTAGGGACCACTATCAATTTTACATAGTGCTAAGTAGGGGAGTCTCTCACTATTTTTATGGATCTTGGATTCTTATTTCCCAACAAATAGCATAAATAGACTAAACATCTACTAGGTTGATCAATTGACATCAATTCACAAACCATACTTATATGCTCATTTTATTTAAAGGAGTAGTTTCACCTTTAGATTTTATTCCTCAAATAACATATCTACACAAAATTTCATGCATCAACCAATGTTAAATTTCAAAGATAGATATGCATTGAAGAAATAAATCTAACATGATAGGGTTTTTCTCTAATCATGAATTTCAATCCATTCATTATCAATCAATCAAGTCATCAACAATATAAAACAAGAATATACTCATCATCATCATCAAATATCACAATATAAAAATATCATCGTAAACACTAAATATATCATCATGTATACTACAACCATATCGAAGATAGGTCATCAGAATATCGAAATATCATAATACAACCTCATCGAAAAAGCATGTGAAACAGAATAGCAGCGTCGGTGGTTATAGAGGTGTAGAAGCATCAAACTCAACAATCATGAGATGTAAAGTGATATATCCGTATAATCACATAAGGCTCAAACAATGCAAAGGGTGTAAAGTGATATAATTTTGAGGAGAAGAAAAGTGTAGATAATCATATCAAATCAAATAATCACAAGAAAGTGCAAACAATACTCACAAAACTATATAGCAAGCTCTGACTGAAAATACATAAGGCTGAGATCAAAAATAGTATCGGGGTAGATGCTGCTAGGTCCAAAGATGTGCCTTTTGAAAATTTTACCTGCACAATTTAAGATACATAAGGCTCAGTCTAAAAATAGTCTCTAAAAATAATAATGATAAAAATAATTTTATGAAGGGAGAATCAGAGATATCGCCGGAGGTCTGAAGAGTCCTGGTGGAAAGAGGTGATGCAGCTGAGAAGCAGAGGTGGAATAGAGGCTGGTTGAAAAGCTGCTAGCAATGATGGTGATGGTGCCGACAGTAGAGCGAGTAATCTCTAGTGGCCTGCTAGAGTCTACAGTCCTGGAGGTGAGATCGTCGGTCGGTGGGTGCAAGAGATAATGCTGTATAGATAAAAAAAATCAGTCACTAATAAAGAGTCTGCTGCATAAATAAATAAAATCAATAGAATAAGAGGCAGTTGAAGAAGCAAGAATCTGCATATGGTATAATCCAGTGACGACGGTTGGAAACAGTGATGTCAGAGGTAGATGCAGTGGTGGCTAGAGGTGGAAGACAGTTGCTCTTGAAGATTTCTGGATCTGGAGGCAAAAGAAGTAATAACAAGTAGAAAGCAAACCAAGCAGTTTTTGAATTTTTTATGAAAAATAGCTATACCCAAAAATAAGATTTAATGATCCAAAAGGAAAATAGACAGAACCATGTGGTAGAATAAAATGTGTTCTTTCCAAATGTATAAAAATCAAAGGATTAAAATCTGTCAGGAATTTAGGGCAATAGCAGAAAGAGGGCTACTCAGATTATAAAACTACAAAAACTGCACAAAAGTTAATCAGATTCAAAAAGTTGCTATGTATCATAGAATGATCAAAAAATATTTTCATGAAAATAACTAATCCATGAGATAGAACGACACACGAACTTCATATTCTAAGTGAAAAATCTAGGTTTCAAGCCATTGAAGCATCTTAAAAAGTTGCATCAAAAACGCTAATCAGAATAGTTAGAAAAAAAAAACTGCTGCATAAATTAATCAGAATAAAAAAGTTGCTATGTGTTTTAGAATGATCCGTGGACTTTAAAATTCAGAAAAAATATCCAGAATGATAGACAAAGATGAGTACTTCCACGTTGTGCCAAAGATCTAAATTTTTGCCATCCCAGTTTCTTAAAATCACAGCGAGAAATCACCTAGTCAAGTAAGCAAAATGCAGAAAGCAGGTTTCAAATTACGGCACCGTATTATCTTTTACGGTACTTCCATATTGTTCAAAAGACTCTCGGGGAAGAAATCACTCAAAATTATGGCACGTGAAAGATGTTACGGCCCTGCTGTAAAAATCATAAAACTTTCTGTCGAAAACGGACCGAAAATACGGTACCGAAAAACTAATTACGGCGGTGCCGTAATATGCGCCAAAACTTGTTTTCACCTAAAAAAAGGGAAGAAAAATTATTTCTAAAAATAAACTAAAATAATAGAAACAAATCTAAACAAGGGTGCTTGGGTTGCCTCCCAATAAGCGCTAATTTTTAGGTCCATAGCTTGACCAAAACTCAAAAATCATGGTCAAACAGGTGAATCAGTACCAAAGTAAAGAGCAAACAATTTTCTGCATTTCCTTTGTCCAAAAATTTTAGCCACTAATATAAAAATCCAGAATTGCATATAAATCATAATCAAAGTGGCTTCCTTAAATATGCAGAAATCAAAATCAAAATTTTTAATGATTTTCTTATGTTTGTCAGTAAGCAAAATTATAAGTCATTTCTTCAAATTCATGTGTTCAATTGCAATAGGAATTTGATCACAAGATATAAGCATTGGATCATCAAAATAATGTCTATGTCTCAAATTATATTCTTCATTAAAGCAAAGATTTTCAAATAAATCAAAAGATTCAACAAAAGATATGGGCAAAACATCAGAGAGAGATTCATCAGTGTTTGTAACATTCAAATTTTTTTCAATTTCCTCATGCACATCATCAAATAATTTGTCAATTTAAAAATTACCAACAAAACTAGAATAGGATTTTTCTAAATCAACCCCCGCATGTCCTTCATCAGAATTAACCACAAATGATATATTATGAAAAGAATCAATTTCATCAACAGAGGGTTTTTCAATTTTAATTTCCTCAAACTTTTCCACAATTAAATTATCAAAGGAATCAATTTCACGATTATCAAAATCAGAGTGAGATGCATTAATGTTCACATGAGGCTCAATCTCAAAACAATCATAATCAGAGGCAGATTTTTTCAAATCAAGTTCTTTAGTTTCAAACTCAAATAAACAAGCTTGTTGTGCTAACTGGGTTTCTAAAATTTCATTGTGTGCAACCATGTCATCCATTCTATGTTTATGGGTCTCATGTGCCTGCTCACTTTGTTTCATGAATTTTTCAAACATCAACTCTAAGCTAGATTTTTCAGTATCCTCAAAGTATGGTTCAGAAGTATAGTTTGAGCAATCATCATAAAAGAAGTTTGGAGATTTTCCCATCTAGAATACAATTGATAAGATTATTTCCATGATAAATTGGGATTTAAAAATTGGCAATCAGAGGTATAATGATCAAAATATCTACAAATATCACATCTAATAGAAGAAGAAGATTTCTTAACGGAGTGCATAAAAGAATTAAACGTATCCTCAAGTGTGCTCAATGAATTATTTTCATACTTACCTTGTGGCATGTATACCTCACCTCTTTGAGTTGCCCATGAGTTATAATTAAAAGACATATCTTCAAATCTATCAAGAACAGAAAGATTATCCAACACCAAAATTTTTTTTTTCAGAATTTAAAAAAATATAAAACACAAGTAAATTCATAAATTTTAGAAATCATAGCTCTGTCATAACTGTGAAAATCCAAAACCTGCAAAAACAAAAATAAAGTTAAATCTAAAGCACATAAAACCTAGTATAGCAATACTAACAACTATTTTGATATTAACAAAACTAAGGTCCCCGACAACGGTGCCAAAAACTTGTTGTGTCCGCAAGTGCATGGATACTCGAAGTAATAAAGAAAGATATCGAACCACATAGACCTAATTGTTAACTACCAAATAGTTATATTCTTACTAGCTAAGCAACCGAATGATAGCAAAGCAATGATGCAAAACAGACGAAATCAGATAATCAGAGAGAAACATTGGGACTAGGGTTTCATCCTCCTTAATTCTAATGACTAGATTTCAATAAAAGGTCGTCAAACTAATCTTATCATGATAAAGACTTAATTTACTTTATAAAGGGATCATTTCACTTTCATGCAGACAATCATGCAAGGACTAATCCTTTCATTCACGCAAGATCTATCCGAACGCTAAAGATAAGTAAATCATTAATCAAAGAACTCAAGATCACTTTCGTGCATCCGAATTCTAAGTTGATTGTCTCAAGTGGAATCTCAAGGATCACTTTCGGGCATCTGAGACTCAACACAAGTTCTACTTTTGGTTCTCCAACGTTCCGATCCTCACTTTCATGCAAGATCTCCACGTTTGACAACTCGACTCTACCCTAGATTCAAATTATCATCATGGCAATAAGATCACTAAAATCAAATAATTAAGAACTAACCTAAGAGAGTTCCTAACATGCAATTCTAGGGTTCTAAGTTCTCAAGCAAGTCACCTTTTGGTCCTTATTGCGAGAACTCTAAAACATGAATAATAACATCAATCTATGGAGAATCAAAGACAAACAATCACATAGGTAGAATCATCATAATAAAACTATTCTGACGAAAATAAGAGTTATCTGATCATTAAGAAATCAAAGTGAATTACACCCATGTCCCAAAATATGATTAAGCTAGCATGGAAGGAGAAATACAATAATCCATAGTTTTAGAAGATCAAAAATCAAAGGAAAAGAAGAGTTAAGAAAATATAGCACGGCTGTGAAATATTTCACGGCCGTATTTTGCAAGGAGGCGTCGATGAACAGTGGCAGCGCTTCTCTTTTCTTTGATTTCTTCTCCAATTGCACTCCTTTTCCTCTAAAAATTCTGGAGTATCGTCTCCTCCTCTAGACGAAGCTTCTACGTGAAAATCATGGCCTGAGGTGGCCTCTATGCCTCTCGGCGCGAGGCCAAACCCGAACTGCCTCTCTATCAATTGCTCCCTCAATACTAGATAAAAATTCTTCCTTTCACTTCGTGTATCTTTTCATCATAAAGACAAGTCCGCATCATCTTTCGGATCTCAATTTGGAGGTCTGGATCAAAAGATATGGTCCGTGCAAGTTTTGCACCCGTAAAAATTGCGTTTTTTAATGGAAATTACGGCCGTAAAATATGTTACGGCAGTGCCGTATTCTGGTTATGTGAACTCTGTGTCAAAATTACGGCCCGTAAAAGTTATTGTGGTTGTGCCATAAAATTTGATGAGTTCTCTGGTCTTAAATCTCTGATAAATACGGCACCGTGAAATGGTTTATGGCCGTGCCGTAAAATCAGCAAAAGTCTCTGGTTTGAAACGCTCCAAAATACAGCCCGTGTAATTATTTATGGTGATGCCGTCAAATTAGGAAAATCTTCTGGTCTGAAAACTCCCCAAATTATGGCAGTGCTCTGATTTTATGGTATCGTACGGAAATACGGTACCGTAAAATAGAATACGACACTGTTGTATTTTGGTTCGTTACTCCGTTTTGTGTGAAATTTATCATGTGATATCTTCTTGATGATGGTAACTCCTCCATGTATTTGATTTTGCTTGAAAATGGCTTAAAATAGTGCTTTTTTACATGAAAATCATGAAAAACTAAAATAGAAGTAGATTTTGCAATATTTGATAATTTTGCCATAAGAATAAGCAAAAGATCTTCAATTGAGCATGAAAAGATATATAAAATGATACAAAATATACTATACATTTTGGTGTCATCAACGGGGTGCACGGCCTGGCTGTGTCAGGGTTTGGGGAACTCTGATTGAGGTGAAAATTGTGTGGAAAATTTCTGGGGTCCTGGGGAGTCTCCCCAAGTGTCTTTTGGAGGGATTGGGCTGCCCTCAAGTGTGTTCATGGGCCCATTTGCTCCTGCATCAATAAGTATGACATGGAGATAGGTTTTTGCCATTGTTATAGGGGACTTCACTCTCTCTCGGTTCAAGACTTCTAATAGAACTAGATCATTGCTATGTTCTTTTGGTTTCTAAAACATTGTGTCTATTCTTGTCTTGGTGAGGAGAGATTTATAATAAAAAGGAACATTTGTTCATTTCATCTACAAACATGTTTTATGATTCTAGTACATTGTGGAATAGATTTATATGTATTGGACATAAATAGTTCAATATGGAACATAAAGACTAAATGGATCAAAATAAGTGGTTCGAGTGGCACTTATCTTTGGCACTCTTATTTAGGTCGCAAAGACATGAATTGCATCCAATAACAACATGTAAATTGAAAGGAAAACTAGGTAACATGCATTTCAAAAATTTTGCATAGGCAGAAAAACTAGGTTTCATGGATCGCTTGACTTGAAATATAATCAACCATGAAAGGATAAGTTGAAGCATTACCATGGCCATAGTTTGTGTGGCGGCTTGGAAGAAGAAAGGGAAAGGCTCCTCTTCTCCAAAGGAATCACACACAAGATGTTGATGGCTTCTTCCTTGTGCTCTTTGTGCTAGCAAGGCACTAAGGAGTCCTTGATCGAAACTTGGAGAGGAGATGTGCTTTTTGTTTGTTGGCCGAACTCCTTTCCTTTTGTTGTTTTTGAAGATGATCAAGCAACCACACAAAAGAGGAGGCGAGAGAGCAAGCTTCGAAAACGTGAGAGACCAAGATGGAAAGATTCGGTTACCACTTATGGTAAGAACCAAAAAATGTAACTCCCTCTCTTGATTCCCCTCTTAACTCCCATGCGTTCACCCTAAGTGAACCAACCGAAACTTCCCTCTTTAATTGAACCATGCGCTCACACTAAGTGAACCGGTTCAATTTTATTTGGTTCAAGGACCAAATCAAACCAACCCTAGTTTTGATCTTATTGAACCAAGTGGCTCAAGATCCAACCACACATCTCTTGACGCTCTTGATCTCTTCGATCAAGCATCAATTCTCCCGATCGAAGCTTACCGATCATATGTCCTAATCAATCAAACATGATCAGACCAGATCTCACTTCCAATCAGAGTTTAAATTGCTTTAAACTGAACTAGAATAATTCCAGTCCACACGATCTGACATAAGTAAGCCATATCATCAAATTGTGCGACCCTGAGGGTTTCCTTCAATGTCGGTAACGATAACTTACGTTATCACGATCAGAGAGGGGTATCTAGCAACACATCACTGTCTCCCGATATGAAGGAAAGAGTCTTCCAAGACCACTCCCAAACGACAGCACAAGTGTGAATCCAATACACTCAGTATACATGTTCCCTTTGCCACTGGATGTTCTCGTTGGACAAGCGTGTCAAGCTTGTAATTCCAACACGATGAGAATGGTTAGATCAGATGAACATAGTCATCTGGGTATGGCCATACACTTTCTCAACCATCTCATCCAGGGGGCCCCTTTAGAACATCACACTCCAACTTGGAGAGGCAATCCTATATCTATCACTAGTGTCCTAACATGACTCATGCCCACTATCCAAGATAATCCTTAACCATTATCTTTCAAATGATATTGAAGTACCTCAAGACAATGCCAATCATCACTTAGTAACACAAGTGATCTCAAGTCAGAGGGAATATACCACTTGCTTGCTTATAAGGATTTATTCACATTGTGACAAACAATTGAATATCCTAAGTAGGGTCAGTCTAGTACATCCAATGCACCTATGTGTCTAAATCTTATTCCATGCTCGTAGCATCCTATAAGACCAGAACACATATTAGTCTCAATCATATCAAGGCTGTCTCATGTTCACCAAGATATCTCGACTAAGGACAACTCTGAATGTCAGCTAAGCTGAACATCATTGAGACATTACTCAGATGTATACATACAGCAGCAGATAATGTAACAATCTGAATAACAACAATTGCCTTTATAAAACATATACATAGTTTGTACATGATACTGATAATAACCCAAGGCCTCAAACATTAGCCTTAAGGGCATACCCCAACAATCTCCCACTTGCACTTAAACTAATGGTTGAGAAATCTCAAACCCATATTATTACAGTGCTTCTCATGCTTCTGCTGCGCCAGAGGCTTTGTAAGTGGGTCAGCTAGATTGTCATCTGTATGTACCTTGCAGATCTTGATCTCTCCTCGATCTATGATCTCACGGATCAAATGAAACCTTCTCTGTATGTGCTTGGACTTCTGGTGTGACCATGGTTCCTTTGCTTGAGCAATCGCTCCAGTGTTATCACAGAAGATAATCAATGGGTCTGCACTTGAAGGAACAACACCAAGTTCTTGAATGAACTTACGAATCCATACTGCCTCCTTAGATGCTTCTGAGGCTGCAATATACTCGGCTTCTGTTGTGGAATCAGTAACAATTGATTGTTTGAAACTCTTCCACACCACTGCTCCTCCATTCAAGCTAAAAACATAGCCTGATTGCGATCGGAAATCGTCTTGGTCAGATTGGAACGAAGCATCAGTATATCCTTCAATACTGAGTTCTTCCTGACCTCCATAAATCAAGAACATACTTTGGTTCTCCGAAGATATTTCAAAATATTCTTGACTGCAATCCAGTGTGCCTTCCCTGGATTACTTTGGAACCGACTGGTCACGCTTAACCCGTAAGCGACGTCTGGGCGAGTACATAACATCGCATACATGATGGACCCAATAGCCGAAGCATAAGGCGTATTGTCCATCTCATCTTTCTCAGATTGTGTTTGAGGACACTGGCTCTTTGAAAGATTTAGACCATGTCTGACTGGAAGATATCCTCTTTTAGAATTTTCTAAATGGAATCTCTCCAGGACCTTATCGATGAAAGTACTCTGGCACAGTCCGAGAAGCCTATTAGATCTATCTCTATAGATCTCCACACCTAATACATAGGCTGCTTCTCCCAAATCTTTCATCTGGAAACATTTTCTTAACCATGCCTTGACTGCATGTAGTTCAGGAATATCGTTTCCAATGATTAAAATATCATCGACGTAGAGGACTAGGAAAGTAATCACGCTCCCACTAAACCTCTTATATACACACGGGTCATCTTCATTTTTTATGAAACCAAATTCACAGACTGATTCATCAAAACGAATATTCCAGCTTCTCGATGCTTGTTTTAGTCCATAAATGGACTTCTTTAATTTGCATATCTTATGACGTTCTGATGGATTGATGAAACCTTCAGGCTGTGTCATATACACATCCTCTTCCAGTTTTCCATTAAGGAAAGCGGTCTTCACATCCATTTGCCAGATCTCATAATCATAATATGCTGCTATCGCGAGAATAATTCGAATGGACTTGAACATGGCTACAGGAGAGAAAGTTTCATCATAATCTATCCCGTAGATTTGTTTAAAACCTTTCGCAACTAGCCTGCCCTTATAGGTAACCACGTTACCATCCATGTCTTTCTTCTTCTTGAAGATCCACTTACAGCCTATAGGGATTACTCCCGGAGGCGGATCAACCAAATCCCAGACTTGGTTGTCTGACATGGAGTCCATCTCGGCTCGCATAGCTTCAAGCCATCTTGCTGATTCCGGTCCACTGACCGCGTCCGCATAAGTGAGGGGTTCATCATTAATGATGTAGACTCCGTCATAGCGCTCAGGCTGACGACGGATCCTTCCCGATCTATGCGGTTCCCGTGATATCTGAGCCTCAGGTTGAACATTAACCTGATCTATTGGCTCAGGCTCATCCAACTGAGCTTGACTACTTTGTCCCTCTTCTGGAATTTCATCCAGCTTTATTTCTCTCCCACTGGCCTCTTGCAGAAGAAATTCCTTCTCAAGAAAAATAGCCGTTCGAGCAACAAATACTTTATTCTCTTTGGGATCGTAGAAATAATAACCCTTAGTTTCTTTAGGGTAACCGACAAATATACATTTATCAGATCTGCTTTCTAGTTTCCCAGAGGCGAGGTTTTTGACATAAGCCTCGCAACCCCAGATTTTGATAAATGTCAAGCTCGGCTGTTTCCCATACCATAACTCATATGGTGTCTTTGAAACGGCCTTGGATGGCACTCGGTTTAGCACCTTTGCAGCTGTTTCCAGTGCAAATCCCCAAAAGGAGTAAGGTAGAGTAGCCTGACTCATCATAGAACGAACCATATCTAATAAGGTTCTATTTCTCCTTTCGGACACACCATTCCATTGCGGTGTTCCTGGTGGAGTGAGCTGTGAGATAATCCCACACTCCTTCAGATAGTCAGTAAACTCACGACTCAAGTATTCTCCACCTCGATCTGAATGAAGTGCCTTGATATTTCGGCCTAACTGATTCTGTACTTCATTTTTGAATTCTTTGAACTTGTCAAAAGATTCACTCTTATGTCTCATTAGATAGACATAACCATACCTACTGAAATCATCAGTAAAAGTAATGAAGTATGAATTGCCACCTCTGGCATGTTTACTAAACGTGTTGGGGTATGCCCTTAAGGCTAATGTTTGAGGCCTTGGGATTATTTCAGTATCATGTATAAACTCTATGTTTATAAAGGCAATGGTTGTTATTCAGGTTGTTACATTATCTGCTGCAATATGTATACTTCTGGATAATGTCTCAATGCTGTTCAGCTTGGCTGACATGCAGTATTGTCCTTAGTCGAGATATCTTGGTGAACATGAGACAGCCTTGATATGATTGAGACTAATATGTGTTCTAATCTTATAGGATGCTTCGAGCATGGAATAAGATGTAGACTCATGGGTACATTGGATGTACTGGACAGACCCTACTTAGGATATTCAATTGCTTGTCACAATGTGAATAATCCTTGTATGCAAACAAGTGGCATATTTCCTCTGACTTGAGATCACTTGTGTTTCTAAATGATGATTGGCATTGTTTTGAGGTAGTTCAATATCATTTGAAACATAATGGTTATAGACTATCTTGGATAATGAGCATGAGTCATGTTAGGGCACTAGTGATAGATATAGGATTGCTGTCTCCTTGATTGGAGTGTGATGTTCTATAGGGGCCCCCTGGATGAGATGGTTGAGAAAGTGTATGGCCATACCCAGATGACTATGTTCATCTGATCTAATCATTCTCATCATATTGGAATTACAGGCTTGACACGCTTGTCCAATAAGAACATCCAGTGGCAAAGGAAACACATATGTCAAGTGACTTGGGTTCACACTTGTGCTATGGTTTGGGTGTAGTCTTGGAAGACTCTTTCCTTTATATCGGGAGACAGTGATGTGTTGCTAGATACCCCTCACTGATCGTGATAACGTAAGTTATCGTTACCGACATTTAAAGGAAACCCTTAGGGTCGCACAATTTGATGATATGGCTTACTTGAGTCAGATCGTGTGGACTGAATTGTTTTGGTTCAGTTTAATGGGATTTAAACTCTGATTGTAAGTGAGATCTGGTCTGATCATGTTTGATTGATTAGGGCTTGAGATCGGTAAGCTTCGATCGAGAGAATTGATGCTAGATCGGTGAGATCAAGAGCATCAAGAGATGAATGGTTAGATCTTGAACCTTATGGTTTAATATGATCTAGACCAAAGCTTGGTTTGATTTGGTCTTTAAACCAAATGAAATTGAACCGGCTCATCAAGTGAGCGCATGGTTCAAAGGGGAGAACATTGCGACTTGTTCACTTGGCGTGAACACTTGAACGTGTGAAGGTTTACTATTTTTGGAAGTCATGCTTTCCAAAATAGGGAGCACGCCTCACGTTCGAGAGTATTGCTCTATTCTCGCTCGCAACTTCCTCTTGTCGCCTCTCCCTCTCTCTCGTGTGGTGAGTCTTCACGCAAAGGAGAAGAGAACAAAACCAAGAGATCATCTCATCTTCCCTTCAAGCGATCAGGAGACTTGGACATCCTTGCTAGCACAAGGATCGACAAGGAGTAGGCGATCAATCATCTTGTGTGCGCACGCTTTGGAGGAGAGCTACTTCGTTCTCTGCTTCCAAGTCGCCATCCAAGCAATGGCTATGGTATGATCCCTTCTCGATCTTTACATGTCATTAAGTTGATCATATATTCATGCATGAGATTTTAGAAACCCTAGCTTCCGCTCAATGCAAAACCTCTGATATGCGCCTATTAGGGTTTCGCCCCCCCCCCTTTAGGGAACTTTCAATTGGTATCAGAGCCATGGTTCCTTGTATGATTCATATGATTGCTTATATGTGATCCTTGTTTGCGCTTATTAGTAGATCTAAAAGATCATGCGAAAATAGATGTAAGTTTATTACTTGTTGGCGCATGCATGATGATTGGCGCTTGTTGTAGTTTTTCCCAAAACATTCCTTGCACGCCCCTAATTAGATCTAAGCGCCTACTTCAAAATCTTAGACGGGTTATTAGGGTTGAAGTCATCGTCCAGTCTAGACCCAACAGTCTGATTAGACCATCTGACAGCCTAGATGGGTCGACCAGATGGCACCATGTGGTGGCTATTGGTCGACTGCTGAAAGGCGTGTAGCGATGTCTGATTGAGACAACTGATGAACGCTCATGATTAAGGCCCGGGGTCACACCCGCTTGCCAGAACTCATGAGGGACGTTCAGCCCTTAACGCATGCATTGTTGACCATAAGGTCGACTCAAGTCGGTTATGACTTGGTGCATGCAAGGGCAGTGGGTCTGACTAGGTCTGATGAGTGGATCCCTATTAATGGACCGTTGTAAGGTAGTAGGGCACATAAGGAAATAAAATGAAGCCAATGGGTTTTTCGAAAATTTTATTTTCTTGAATGGATCACATAATGTTTGTATAACATGAATGATTGTCTATTTAATCTTATGTGGGCTGCCTAAATTTAATGTGTGCTGTGCTGGGGCCTGTGTGCCTGGATTATTATTTGTAAATTATTATTGTGATCTGCGCATCACATTTTAATTAATTTATAAAGTGTAATTGACCTGCGAGTCAATCATGTCTAGATAGATTAAATTGTAATTTAATCAGACATGAGAACAGAGCACACTTGGCAGAGGCGCATGCAGCAAGTGGCTTCACCAGTGGGAGGTCTAGGGTTCGACTCTAGGACAGGCGCATTTTACCTGGTGGGCGCATCTGAGCTGTAGTGGGCGCTTGGGCCCGGGTTTGGCCAGAGGAACTGCTAAAGACCCATGAAGAGCTCAAGTGAAGACTTAAGTTAATTAAGGTCTTACTTAGGCTTAATGGGCTTTTACCACATAAGATCATCATGCTTTTAATTTACTGTTTAAGTAATTTAGTAACTGCATGATCTATTCTTCTGCTATCACCATAGGATTTGAATGATAGTAAGAAGATAAAAGGACCGTTAAAATCCAACGTTAAATATCAAGGACGATAGCCTTCTGACGCGAAACCTCACTGTTCTGACTATTGTTGGGGCCGTGTTGTACCCACTCAGTGGGCACGCCCATCTATCTTCAGACGGTGTGTGATTACACCTGCGTGCTACAGAGAAGGGATTTATCGCTTCTCGTTGCTCAGCATAGCACGTGGTGGTCCAGGGAGTAGGTCGGGTCAGCTTGACCATGTAGGCTGCATATTGAGCATATGGTAGCTATATGGAGGCAGCCATCTGTGGGATCAAAGACTGTGTTGTACCAACTCAGTTGGCACAGTCTGCTGGATTGCCCAGATGAAGGGGAATCGCATGGGTTGGCGATTGGCAGGGATTGCCTACCAGAGATTAGTGCTTGTACTCTCTATGCATCTTATCTCGCCTGAGCAGGACGCGGAGACCATGTATGAAATCTGGATCCCATCTCACTAAAAGAGTTTTACTCTTTCAGACTGTTTTACTGGATTTTTCAGTCAGATAAAATAGTGAGAAAAGAATCATTCTTAAGTCCTGAATTGATTCTAACATTGATACTGACCTTGCTGTTCTTGCATTGTTGTAGATTACTGCAGCAACGAACACCACAGCGTTCAATGTGCGATCCCTACTGGAAAGGGAGAAGTTTGCTGGGCCAAACTTCTCAGACTGGTACGGACACCTTAAGATTGTTCTTAAGGATGAGAGGAAACTGTATGTCCTCGAGACGGCTATACCGCCTCAACCCGCTGCGAATGCCGCAAGGGCGGTTCGGGAAGCTTATGAGAAGCATGTCAATGATAGCATTGATGTCGCTTGCCTTATGCTAGCGTCTATGACGCCACAGCTGCAGCGTCAGCATGAGGATTTATCTGCTATAGAAATTATAGCAAACCTCAAGATGCTGTATGCAGCACAGGCAAGGACTGAACGCTATAACTTGACGAAACTTTTCTTTCAGAGCAAACTGACTGAAGGGAGTCCAGTGGGAGCTCACGTACTCAAGATGATTAGGTACAAAGAGGCTCTAGAGAAACTGGGACACACCATCAATCAGGAGCTTGTCGTAGACATCATCCTGCAGTCTCTCCCGGCCTCTTTCGATCCATTCATTATTAATTTTAATATGAACAAGATCGACTGTACGCCGGCAGAGTTACTGAACATGCTCTTGACTACAGAGCAGACTCAGTCTCGTGAGAAGGGAACGCCTTCATCCTCTGTCCTAATGGTTCCTTTTAGGAACAAGAAGAAGGGGAAGAAGGGCAAAGCCCCTGTCAAGAGCTACAACAAGGCTCTGAAACAAAAGGTAAAGCGGTCAAAGGAATACAGATGTTTCCATTGTGGCCAGCTGGGTCACTGGAAAAAGGACTGTAAAGCACTCCAAGGAGATAAGAAGGGAAGCAACCCTTTCGCTTCTGGCTCAGGTATTTTCGTGACTGAAGTCATGGTTTCTTCTTCTATTTCATGGGTGTTGGACACTGCATGTGGAGTTCACATTTGTTCAAATGTACAGGAACTCAAGAGAAGAAGACAGGTGGGACAGCATGAGGTGGACCTACGAGTAGGAAACGGGGCACGGGTTGCTGCTGTTGCTGTAGGAGAATATCACATCTCTTTACCATCTGGTCTTGTATTAGAACTGGACAATTGTTATTTTGTACCGAGCATAACTAAGAATATTATCTCTATTCCTGCTCTTGTCAGGAAAGGGTTTTCCTTTGAATGCAAGATTTCAAAGTGTTATATTTCTTTTGATAATATTGTTTATGCTACTGGGTCGATTAACAATGGGTTATTCATGTTGGACATGGAATGTTCTATACAGCAGATTGATATTAAGAAAGCCAAGTATGCTGATGACAGCACCTTGCTATGGCATAGTCGTTTAGGCCATATTAACAAGAAGCGCATTAAGCGGTTGCATGACCATGGACTGCTGAGATCATTCTCCTATGAGGAGCTTGATACATGCAAAGCTTGTTTAATGGGTAAAATGACGAAGTCTCCTTTTTCCAATAAAGGTCAAAGGGCTTCAGGTTTACTTGACCTCATTCACAGTGATGTGTGTGGGCCATTTAGTAAACATGCCAGAGGTGGCTATTCATACTTCATTACCTTTACTGATGATTTCAGTAGGTATGGATATGTCTATCTAATGAGACATAAGAGTGAATCTTTTGACAAGTTCAAAGAGTTCAAAAATGAAGTACAAAATCAGCTAGGCCGAAATATCAAGGCACTTCACTCAGATCGAGGTGGAGAATACTTGAGTCATGAGTTTACTGACTATCTGAAGGAGTGTGGGATTATCTCACAGCTCACTCCGCTAGGAACACCGCAATGGAATGGTGTGTCCGAGAGGAGAAATAGAACCTTACTGGATATGGTTCGTTCTATGATGAGTCAGGCTACTCTACCTTACTCCTTTTGGGGATTTGCACTGGAAACAGCTGCAAAGGTACTAAACCGAGTGCCATCCAAGGCCGTTTCAAAGACTCCATATGAGTTATGGTATGGGATACAGCCGAGCTTGACATTTATTAAGATCTGGGGTTGCGAGGCTTATGTCAAAAAGCTCGCCTCTGGGAAACTGGAGAGCAGATCTGATAAATGTATCTTTGTCGGTTACCCTAAGGAAACTAAGGGTTATTATTTCTACGATCCCAAAGAGAACAAAGTATTTGTTGCTCGGACGGCTATTTTTCTTGAGAAGGAATTTCTTCTGCAAGAGGCCAGTGGGAGAGAAATAAAGCTGGATGAGAATCCAGAAGAAGGACAAAGTAGTCAAGCACAGTTGGATGAGCCTGAGCCAGTAGATCAGGTTACTGAGCAACCTGAGGCTCAGATATCACGGGAACCACGAAGATCGGGAAGGATCCGTCGACAGCCTGAGCGCTATGACGGAGTCTACATCATTAATGATGAACCCCTCACTTATGCGGATGCGGTCAGTGGACCGGAGTCAGCGAGATGGCTTGAAGCTATGCGAGCCGAGATGGACTCCATGTCAGATAACCAAGTTTGGGATTTGGTTGATCCGCCTCCGGGAGTAATCCCTATAGGCTGTAAATGGATCTTCAAGAAGAAGATAGACATGGATGGTAACGTGGTTACCTATAAAGGCAAGCTAGTTGCGAAAGGTTTCAAACAAATCTACGGGATAGATTATGATGAAACTTTCTTTCCTGTAGCTATGTTCAAGTCTATTCGGATTATTCTTGCGATAGCGGCATATTATGATTATGAGATCTGGCAAATGGATGTGAAGACCGCTTTCCTTAATGGAAAACTAGAAGAGGATGTGTATATGACACAACCTGAAGGTTTCACTAATCCATCAGATCGTCATAAAATATGCAAATTAAAGAAGTCCATTTATGGACTTAAACAAGCATCGAGAAGCTGGAATATTCGTTTTGATGAAGCAATCTGTAAGTTTGGTTTCATCAAGAATGAAGATGACCCGTGTGTATATAAGAGGTTTAGTGGGAGCGTGATTACTTTCCTAGTCCTCTACGTCGATGATATCTTGATCATTGGAAACGATATTCCTGAACTACATGCGGTTAAGGCATGGTTAAGAAAATGTTTCCAGATGAAAGATTTAGGAGAAGCAGCCTATGTATTAGGTGTGAAGATCTACAGAGATAGATCAAAGAGGCTTCTCGGGCTGTGCCAGAGTACTTACATCGATAAAGTCCTGGAGAGATTCCATTTGGAAAATTCTAAAAGAGGATATCTTCCAGTCAGACATGGTCTGAATCTTTCAAAGAGTCAGTGTCCACAAACACAGACTGAGAAAGATGAAATGGACAATACGCCTTATGCTTCGGCTATTGGGTCCATTATGTATGCGATGTTGTGTACTCGCCCAGACGTCGCTTACGGGTTAAGCGTGACCAGTCGATTCCAAAGTAATCCAGGTAAGGCACACTGGATTGCAGTCAAGAACATTTTGAAATATCTTCGGAGGACCAAAGATATGTTCTTGATATATGGAGGTCAGGAAGAACACAGTATTGAAGGATATACTGACGCTTCATTCCAATCTGACCAGGATGATTTCCGATCGCAATCAGGCTATGTTTTTAGCTTGAATGGAGGAGCAGTGGTGTGGAAAAGTTTCAAACAATCAATTGTTGCTGATTCCACAACAGAAGCCGAGTATGTTGCAGCCTCAGAAGCATCCAAGGAGGTAGTGTGGATTCGTAAGTTCGTTGAGGAACTTGGTGTTGTTCCTTCAAGTGCAGATCCTTTGGTTATCTTCTGTGATAACACTGGAGTAATAGCATAAGCAAAGGAACCACGGTCGCACCAGAAGTCCAAGCACATACAGAGAAGGTTTCACTTGATCCGGGAGATCATTGATCGTGGCGAGATCAAAGTCTGCAAGGTTCATACAGATGACAATCTAGCTGACCCGCTTACAAAGCCTCTGGCACAGCAGAAGCATGAGAAGCACTGTAATAATATGGGTTTGAGATTTCTCAACCATTAGATTAAGTGCAAGTGGGAGATTGTTGGGGTATGCCCTTAAGGCTAATGTTTGAGGCCTTGGGATTATTTCAGTATCATGTATAAACTCTATGTTTATAAAGGCAATAGTTGTTATTCAGGTTGTTACATTATCTACTGCAATATGTATACTTCTGGATAATGTCTCAATGCTGTTCAGCTTGGCTGACATGCAGTATTGTCCTTAGTCGAGATATCTTGGTGAACATGAGACAGCCTTGATATGATTGAGACTAATATGTGTTCTAATCTTATAGGATGCTTCGAGCATGGAATAAGATGTAGACTCATGGGTACATTGGATGTACTGGACAGACCCTACTTAGGATATTCAATTGCTTGTCACAATGTGAATAATCCTTGTATGCAAACAAGTGGCATATTTCCTCTGACTTGAGATCACTTGTGTTTCTAAATGATGATTGGCATTGTTTTGAGGTAGTTCAATATCATTTGAAACATAATGGTTATAGACTATCTTGGATAATGAGCATGAGTCATGTTAGGGCACTAGTGATAGATATAGGATTGCTGTCTCCTTGATTGGAGTGTGATGTTCTATAGGGGCCCCCTGGATGAGATGGTTGAGAAAGTGTATGGCCATACCCAGATGACTATGTTCATCTGATCTAATCTTTCTCATCATATTGGAATTACAGGCTTGACACGCTTGTCCAATAAGAACATCCAGTGGCAAAGGAAACACATATGTCAAGTGACTTGGGTTCACACTTGTGCTGTGGTTTGGGTGTAGTCTTGGAAGACTCTTTCCTTTATATCGGGAGACAGTGATGTGTTGCTAGATACCCCTCACTGATCGTGATAACGTAAGTTATCGTTACCGACATTTAAAGGAAACCCTTAGGGTCGCACAATTTGATGATATGGCTTACTTGAGTCAGATCGTGTGGACTGAATTGTTTTGGTTCAGTTTAAAGGGATTTAAACTCTGATTGTAAGTGAGATCTGGTCTGATCATGTTTGATTGATTAGGGCTTGAGATCGGTAAGCTTCGATCGAGAGAATTGATGCTAGATCGGTGAGATCAAGAGCATCAAGAGATGAATGGTTAGATCGGTGAGTCTTCACACAAGGAGAAGAGAACAAAACCAAGAGATCATCTCATCTTCCCTTCAAGCGATCAGGAGACTTGGACATCCTTGCTAGCACAAGGATCGACAAGGAGTAGGCGATCAATCATCTTGTGTGCGCACGCTTTGGAGGAGAGCTACTTCGTTCTCTGCTTCCAAGTCGCCATCCAAGCAATGGCTATGGTATGATCCCTTCTCGATCTATACATGTCATTAAGTTGATCATATATTCATGCATGCGATTTTAGAAACCCTAGCTTCCGCTCAATGCAAAACCTCTGATATGCGCCTATTAGGGTTTCGCCCCCCCCCCCCCTTTAGGGAACTTTCAAAACGGCCCACACACATCACTGTGAATAAGGTCAAGTAAACCTGAAGCCCTTTCACCTTTATTAGTAAAAGGATTCTTCGTCATTTTACCCATTAAACAAGCTTTGCATGTATCAAGCTCCTCATAGGAGAATGATCCCAGCAGTCCATGATCATGCAACCGCTTAATGCGCTTCTTGTTAATATGGCCTAAACAACTATGCCATAGCAAGGTGCTGTCATCAGCATACTTGGCCCTTTTGTTATCAATTTGTTGTACAAAACATTCCATGTCCAACATGTATAACCCATTGTTAATCGACCCAGTTGCATAAACAATATTATCATATGAAATACAACACTGTGAAGTTTTGCATTCAAAAGAAAAGCCTTTCCTGACATGAGCAGGAATAGAGATAATATTCTTAGTTATGCTTGGTACAAAATAACAATTGTCAAGTTCTAATACAAGTCCAGATGGTAAAGAGATGTTATATTCTCCTACAGCAACAGCAGCAACCCGTGCCCCGTTTCCAACTCGTAGGTCCACCTCATGCTGTCCCACCTGTCTTCTTCTCTTGAGTTCCTGCACATTTGAACAAATGTGAACTCCACATGCAGTGTCCAACACCCATGAAATAGAAGAAGCAACCATGACTTCAGTCACGTAAATACCTGAGCCAGAAGTGAAAGGCTTGCTTCCCTTCTTCTCTCCTTGGAGCGCTCTACAGTCCTTCTTCCTGTGACCCAGCTGGCCACAATGGAAACATCTGTTGTCCTTTGACCGCTTCACCTTTTGTTTCAAAGCCTTGTTATAGCTCTTGATAGGGGTTTTGCCCTTCTTCCCCTTCTTCTTATTCCTTGAAGGAACCATTAAGACAGAGGATGAAGGCTTTCCTTTCTCAAGAGTCTGCTCTGTGGTGCAGAGCATGTTCAGTAACTCTGCCGGAGTACAGTCGATTTTGTTCATATTAAAATTAATGATGAACGGATCGAAAGAGGCCGGGAGAGACTGCAGGATAATATCTACAACAAGTTCTTGATTGATGGTATGTCCCAGTTTCTCTAGAGCCTCCTTATACCCAATCATCTTGAGTACGTGAGCTCCTACTGGACTCCCTTCAATCAGTTTGCTATGAAAGAAAAGTTTTGTCAAGTTATAGCGTTCAGTCCTTGCCGATGCAGCATATAGCATTTTGAGATTTGCTATAATATCAATAGCAGACAAATCCTCATGCTGACGGTGGAGCTCGGGCGTCATTGACGCAAGCATAAGGCAAGCGACATCAGTACTATCACTGACGTGCTTCTCATAAGCATCCCGAACCGCCCTTGTGGCGTTCGCAGCGGGTTGAGCCGGTATAGCCGACTCAAGGACATACAGCTTCCTCTCAGCTTTAAGTACAATCTTAAGCTGTCTGTACCAGTATGAGAAGTTTGGCCCAGCAAACTTCTCCTTTTCCAATATGGATCGCAAATTGAGTCCTATGGTGTTCGTTGCTGCAGGAATCTACAACATAGCAAGAACAACAAGGTCAGTATCCATGTTAGAATCATTCCAGGACTTAAGAGTGATTCTTTTCTCACTATTTTATCTGACTGAAAAATCCAATAAAACAGCCCGAAAGAGTGAAACTCTTTTAGTGAGATGGGATCCAGATTTCATACTTGATCTCCGCGTCCCGCTCAGGCGAGATAAGATACACAGAGAGTTCAAGCACTAGTCACTGGTAGGCTACCCATGCCAATCGCCATCCCGTGCGATTCCCGTTCATCTAGGCAATCCAGAAGACTGTGCCAACTGAGTTGGTACAACACGGTCTTTGATTCCTCAGATGGCTGCCTCCATCTAGCTATCATATGCTCAATATGTAGCCTATATGGTCAAGCTAACCTGACCTACTTCCTGGACCACCACGTGCTATACTGAGCAACGAGAAGCGATAAATCCCTTCTCTGTAGCATGTAGGTGTAATCACGCACTGTCTGAAGATAGCTGGGCGTGCCCACTGAGTGGGTACAACACGGCCCCAACGATAGTCAGAACAGTGAGGTTTCGCGTCAGAAGGCAATCGAGCTTGATATTAACGTTGGATTTATTTTCGGTCGTTTATCTTCTTACTATCATGCAAATTCTATAGTGATAGCAGAAGAATAAAACATGCTTGTGCTAATATTACTTAAAATAGTAAATGAAAGCACCATTATCTTATGTGGTAAACGCCCATAAATGCCTAAGTAAAACCCTAGTATCACAAAAGTCTTCACTTGAGCTCTTTATGGGACTCTTGTACTTCATCTGGCCCAGCCCGGGTCCAAATGCCCTCCAGGCAGTATGCACCTGCTCTATAGTCGAACTCTAGACCTCCCACCTGGTGAAGCCACTGACTGCAAGCGCCTCTGCCATGTGTGCTCATGTGCTCATGTCTGATCAAATTACATTTTAATCTATCTAGACATGGTTTGACACGCAGGTCAATTATACATTTTCATAAATTAAAGTGTGATTCGCAGATCACAGCAAAATTTATATTTAATTCCAGGCACGCAGGCCCCAGCACAGCACACAAGATAAGGGCAGCCCACATAAGATTAAATAAACACCCATTCAACATGTTAAAGATGCACACATGTGATCCAAATAGAAATAAAAGTTTTGAAAAAACCCATGGCATCTGTTTTATATCCTTATGTGCCCTACTACCTTACGACGGTCCATTAACAGGTATCCACTCGTTAGACCAAGTCAGACCTACTGCCCTTGCATGCACCCAGTCATAACTGACTTGCGTCAACCACATGGTCAACTATGCATGCCTTAAGGGCTGAACGTCCCACATGATTTCTGGCAAGTGGGTGTGACCCCGTGCCTTAATCATGATCGTTCACTAGGCACCTCAATCAGACATCGCTACACGCCCTTCTGTAGTCGGTCTATAGCCACCTGTATTGCTTGCGCACAGATGCTATCCGGCCGACCCATCTAGGCTGTCAGATGGTCTGATTAGGCAATTGGGTCCAGACTTGACTGACGACTTCAACATTGTTAACCCGTCTAAGTATTTGAAGTAGGCTCTTAGATAGATCTATGTGAGGGTCGCGCTTGATGATAAATTTTGATTGAAAACTTCTATGACAAGCGCAAACAAACATCACATGCGCAAGCTTAAATGAAAAATTCATGTAGATCTAACATATGGTATGAACACATGGCATGTATTTTCGCATGATAACAAAAGCATGCGCATCTAGTAGATCTATCCAAAGCATAAAACCAAACATGGAACACAAGATGGCAATCATATATATCAAGCCAAAAACCAGCGCTCTGATACCACTGAAAGGAAACCTAGGTAACATGCATTTCAAAAATTTTGCATAGGCGGAAAAACTAGGTTTCATGGATCGCTTGACTTGAAATATAATCAACCATGAAAGGATAAGTTGAAGCATTACCATGGCCATAGTTTGTGTGGCGGCTTGGAAGAAGAAAGGGAAAGGCTCCTCTTCTCCAAAGGAATCACACACAAGATGTTGATGGCTTCTTCCTTGTGCTCTTTGTGCTAGCAAGGCACTAAGGAGTCCTTGATCGAAACTTGGAGAGGAGATGTGCTTTTTGTTTGTTGGCCGAACTCCTTTCCTTTTGTTGTTTTTGAAGATGATCAAGCAACCACACAAAAGAGGCGGCGAGAGAGCAAGCTTCAAAAATGTGAGAGACCAAGATGGAAAGATTCGGTTACCACTTATGGTAAGAACCAAAAAATGTAACTCCCTCTCTTGATTCCCCTCTTAACTCCCATGCGTTCACCCTAAGTGAACCAACCGAAATTTCCCTCTTTAATTGAACCATGCGCTCACACTAAGTGAACCGGTTCAATTTTATTTGGTTCAAGGACCAAATCAAACCAACCCTGGTTTTGATCTTATTGAACCAAGTGGCTCAAGATCCAACCACACATCTCTTGACGCTCTTGATCTCTTCGATCAAGCATCAATTCTCCCGATCGAAGCTTACCGATCATATGTCCTAATCAATCAAACATGATCAGACCAGATCTCACTTCCAATCAGAGTTTAAATTGCTTTAAACTGAACTAGAATAATTCCAGTCCACACGATCTGACATAAGTAAGCCATATCATCAAATTGTGCGACCCTGAGGGTTTCCTTCAATGTCGGTAACGATAACTTACGTTATCATGATCAGAGAGGGGTATCTAGCAACACATCACTGTCTCCCGATATGAAGGAAAGAGTCTTCCAAGACCACTCCCAAACGACAGCACAAGTGTGAATCCAATTCACTCAGTATACATGTTCCCTTTGCCACTGGATGTTCTCGTTGGACAAGCGTGTCAAGCTTGTAATTCCAACACGATGAGAATGGTTAGATCAGATGAACATAGTCATCTGGGTATGGCCATACACTTTCTCAACCATCTCATCCAGGGGGCCCCTTTAGAACATCACACTCCAACTAGGAGAGGCAATCCTATATCTATCACTAGTGTCCTAACATGACTCATGCCCACTATCCAAGATAATCCTTAACCATTATCTTTCAAATGATATTGAAGTACCTCAAGACAATGCCAATCATCACTTAGTAACACAAGTGATCTCAAGTCAGAGGGAATATACCACTTGCTTGCTTATAAGGATTTATTCACATTGTGACAAACAATTGAATATCCTAAGTAGGGTCAGTCCAGTACATCCAATGCACCTATGTGTCTAAATCTTATTCCATGCTCGTAGCATCCTATAAGACCAGAACACATATTAGTCTCAATCATATCAAGGCTGTCTCATGTTCACCAAGATATCTCGACTAAGGACAACTCTGAATGTCAGCTAAGCTGAACATCATTGAGACATTACTGAGATGTATACATACAACAGCAGATAATGTAACAATCTGAATAACAACAATTGCCTTTATAAAACATATACATAGTTTGTACATGATACTGATAATAACCCAAGGGCTCAAACATTAGCCTTAAGGGCATACCCCAACATAAATGGATTCCTAGATTCAAACTCCTTATAGTAATTGCAATTCTTGGCATGATTTGATGTATAATGAGTTACATAACTCTACCTCTTCTAGAGTTTTTGCCATGAAAATAGCTTCATTTACTCTGTATAATACTCCATCGAAGAGTGTCCACAAGACTCCATATTAGCTATGGAGTGGGAGATGACTTAACCTATCATTTATCTGGATTTTGGGATGCGTGGTATTTGCCAAAACGTGAGAATTCTAATAGCTAGAACCAAGATCTAATTAATATGTGAGGTATCCTAAGGAAACTTGAGGACATTGATTTCATAATCCCATAGAGAATAAAAGATTTGTTGCTCGTGGTGTTGTTTTTCTTGAGATAGAATTTATCTTCAAAGAATCCAGTGGGAGGAACTATGACGTGGATGAGGTCTAAGGTCAGCCACAAGACACAAAAGGATGAGATGGAATATAAGCAACCTATGCATGTTGTAGGACAACCTAAAGCTCAAAACACACAGGCAACATTTTGGACAAAATTGATTCATCATGGGTTTGTTATGGGTCACTCCTAATTCAACATGACAAAATCTTCATTGGAGGATATGATGTCTGAGTGTAATGAAATCAGTGGGAGCTTGGTGACATCTCTAGTCTTATATGTCGATGACATACTAATTATATGAAATGATATCCCAACTCTTCGCCTGGTAAAGACATAATTTGGGAAGTGTTTCAAAATAAAAATGACTTAGGGGAGACCACCTATCTATTGGGTGTGAGGAACTTTAGGGATAGATCCACGAAGCACCTTGCCCTAAGTTAGGACCAAATATGATGTATGTTGTGGGAGCTTGGTGACATCTCTAGTCTTATATGTCGATGACATACTAATTATATGAAATGATATCCCAACTCTTCGCCTGGTAAAGACATAATTTGGGAAGTGTTTCAAAATAAAAATGACTTAGGGGAGACCACCTATCTATTGGGTGTGAGGAACTTTAGGGATAGATCCACGAAGCACCTTGCCCTAAGTTAGGACCAAATATGATGTATGTTGTGAGTGATGTGTCCAAGTGCACGGATACGTCGAAGTAATAAAAATATCGATCCCACAGAGACCAATGGCCAAGTACCAACTTATCTTAGGGTCATTAGCAAGATGATTTGGAAAAGGGGTTTAAATTTTGTTTATGAGAAAATCAAACACAAATAGGTTGTAACCGATTTGATGGAAATTCAGGATTCTAGGTTCACCACACACTATATTTCATGACTTTTCTAATTAAAAATATCTTAAAAAGGATTTACTATGTCGAAGGGGATTTATTCGCATGTACAGATTGCCCCCTATCAGCAGAACAATCTGGCGTTTATCAGAATTAATCCCCTACTCTTGTGGTTATTAACTCGAAATTGACCCAATGAGTTCTTACCAAATCTATAAAAGCCCTCAAGCCGATTCAAAGTACTCTCGTGATTGAATCAACTTGTTCAAAAATTGTATATCTGACGTCGCAATTCACCTCTCAGTACTTCTTCTGACGTCTCTAATCGTGCAAATTATGGCCAGTAATCAACATGTAAATAAACACAACAATAATTGATTCTAACACAAGTAAATTACTTGACAAGAAGGAAATCAACAATAAGTCATGAAAACAGAGAGGGTTACTATTGTGATCCGAAAGGACACACTTATAAATACAAGTAGGTAGACTTATTTAAGGTGTCGCGGCCAAAACCTAAGTGTTGGCGCATAGGGCTATTGTCACTCCCTAACATGGCTCCCTAAACTTGTAGTGTCCGCAAGTGCATGGATACTCGAAGTAATAAAGAAAAATATTGATCCCACAGAGACCTTATTGTTAAGTACCAAATAGTTGTATTCTCACGCAATCAATTATAATGCAAGTGAACAATCAAAAGAGCGTAGAGATAATCAGAGAGATAAACTGGGACTAGGGTTTCATCCACTTTAATTTCAATGACTAGATATTAAGAAAAGGTCATCAGACTAATTTTATCTTAATAAAAACTTAATTTACTTCATAAAGGGATCATCTCACTTTCGTGCAGACAAACATGTAGGGACCAATCCTCGCTTTCGCGCAAGATCTATCCCAACGCTGAAAATAAGTAAATCATCAATCAAAGAATTTGAGATCACTTTCGTGCATCCGAATTCTAAGTTGATTCTCTCAAGTGGAATCTCGAGGATCACTTTCGTGCATCCGAGTCTCAACACAAGTTCTACTTATGGTTCTCTAATGTTCCGATCCTCACTTTCGTGCAAGATCTCCACGTTTGACAACTCGACTCTATCCTGGATTCAAATTATCATCATGGCAATAAGATCTCTAAAATCAAATAATTAAGAACTAACCTAAGAGAGTTCCTAACATGCAATTCCAGGGTTCCAAGTTCTCAAGCAAGTCACCTTTTGGTCTTTATTGCGGGAACTCTAAAACATGAATAATAACATCAATCTATGGAGAATCAAAGACAAACAATCACATAAGTAGAATCATCATAATAAAACTATTCTGACGAAAATAAGAGTTATCTAATCATTAAGAAATCAAAGTGAATTACACCCATGTCCCAAAATATGATTAAGCTAGCATGGAAAGAGAGATACAATAAGCCATAGTATCAAAGTGTTCAAAAATCAAAGAAGAAGAAGAAACAATGTTACAACACGGCTGTAATAGAAATTACAGCCGTAATTTGCCTCTAAAACACGGTGTGAACAGTGCCGCGCCCCTTCTTTTGTTGATTCCTCCTCCGATTGAACTCCTTTTCCTCTGAAACGTTTGGGATATCATTTCCTCCTCCAGGCAAAGCTTCTGTGTGAAAATCATGGCCTGAGGTGGCCTCCATGCCTCTCGGTGGAAAGCCAAACCCTAAGCACCTTTCTGTTGATTGTTCTCTTAATACTCAATGAAATTTCGTTCTTTCACTTCATCTATCTTATCCTCTTAAAGATGAGTCCGTAGCATCTTTCGGATATAAATTTGGAGTTCTGGATCAAAAGATATGGTCCACGCAAGATTCGGACTCGTAAAAATCGTGTTTTTGAATGTAATTACGGTACCATAATGAATATTACGGGAGGGCCGTAATTTTGACTCCGTGAAGAATTTGTCAATATTTACGGCCGTGCCGTATTTGCTTCTGTATGTTTCTAGACCAAAATACGACCAGTAAAGATCATTACGGCATTGCCATAATATCTGAAATCTCTCGGGTGGAAAATCATCTAGCATTACGGCACCGTAAAGATTGTTACGGCGGTGCCATAATCGCCATGAAAACTCTGGTCAAAATCTTCCCAAATTACTGCACCTCTCAGGGATTACGGTCGTACCGTAATTCTATGGTGGAATTACGGTACCGTAAAATCCATTATGGGGGTGCCGTAATTTGCTATGAAGCTCTGATTCTCCTGAAATTTGATGTGTGACATCGTTTTGATGTCTTGAATCCATTGTTGTCCTCGAATCCTTCAAAATCCATCAAAATATAGCACTTTTTACCTGAAATTTATGAAAAACAAGAAATTGTGTAGATTCTGTGATATTTAACAAATAATGCTTAAAAACAAGCAAAAGTTCATGAATATGACACGAAAAGATATATAAAATAGCATAAAATATACTATAAATTTCGGTGTCATCAGTTACACCCTTAATATTGAATAATAGGTTTACGCTGACATGTTCATCATGTTCATGTTACCAAAAACCATGATTTCGATTACAATTGGCAAAATAATGATAGAATCAACAAGGAAGATGAAATTTCAGACTGCCCGATGAAGATCAACTCTAGCCGAATGGAAAAAAGAAGCTTTTCCGATCAGAAAATGAAGATTGCCGGCAATTGCCCTAAATCTCGCCCCTTCATCGAATTCGGCTTGAATCCTTGCCAAAAACCCCCAATAATTACTCCTTTGCTAGCTTATATAGTTTCTCATCAATTAATTAGGTTTTCAATAAAATTTGTTCGAAAACGAGCCAAATCGGGCAAGAAATGAAGTCAAACTCGAGTTTGACGAACAAAATTATGGCCGTAAAAGTAATCACACCCCTGCCGTAATTCATTATGTGAATATTGTTGCAAGAATTTGGAAAAATTAAGGCCGTAATAAAAATCATGAGCAGAAATTATGACTGTGAAAACAATTACGGCCTGGCCATAATTCTGTTTGTGAATTTTAGAAAAAGACCCTCAAAGAATTACGGTCGTGAAAATAATCACGAGCGGGGTGTAATTTTCAAACTAGCTCTTATTCGCATGAAATTTGGTGGGTACCTTTGTCTTGATATCTGGAATCCATTCGTGCATTCGAATTTTTTGAATTCCATCAAAGTTTGGTCATGTTGCCTCAAAATATGACAAAAATGAGCAAGGGTAAAGATTCCGAACAAACAAAAGATTTTAAGCCAAAATGAGAAAAAACACGATAGAAAAGAGAGATATTTTGTAGTAAAAGCATACTAAAAATACTATATAAATGCATATCATCAGTGAGCATAATCAATCGATACCAATCTGATCCAACTGCTCAGCCCTAGATAACTATAAAGAATGTCTTTTAGTATTTGAGTAAAACTAAAGAGTTGTTCATAATATATATAGATAGGAAGAACTTAGTGTACAAGGCTACACTGATTGCTTGTTCCAGTCAGACCCAGATCACAGTTCAACAATGTGTTTTGGTGGTGCTATAAAATGAAAGAGCTTCAAACAGACTACCGTAGCCATTTCTACGATGGAAGGCCAAGTATGTTGTAGCTTACAAGAAGCAGTTTGGATGAATGGAGTTCTTCACTGAACTTCAAGTGGTTCCATGTACATATTGGGATCTATTGTGTATACTTTGGAGTGATAACACACGCCAAGGAACCAAGGTTTCACTAGAAATCAAAACACATACTCAGTTTGTTTCACCTAATATGGGAGATTATTAACAGAGGTGATGTCAAGATATTGTAGATATTGACGCCAATAACAATCGGGTAGGCCCATTGACCATGGCTTCGACGCAGCTGAAGCGTAATGGTTATACTAGAGACATGATGTCGGGGTGTTAGGGTATGCCCTTAACGCCAATGTTTGGGGCTTTGGGTTATTTTCAGTATCATGTATAAACAATATAAAGGCAATTGTTGTTATTCAGATTGTTACATTATCTGCTGTTGTATGTATACTTCTGAGTAATGTCTTAATGATGGTCAGCTTAGCTGACATTCAGTATTGTCCTTAGTCGAGATATCTTGGTGAACATGAGACAGCCTTGGTATGATTGAGACTAATATGTATTCTAATCTTATAGGATGCTTCGAGCATGGAATAAGATTTAGACACATAGGTGCATTGGATGTACTGGACTGACCCTTCTCAGGATATTCAATTGTTTGTCACAATGTGAATAATCCTTGTATGCAAGCAAGTGGCATATTCCCTCTGACTTGAGATCACTTGTGTTTCTAAGTGATGATTGGCATTATCTTGACATAGTTCAATATCATTTGAAAGATAATGATTAAGGATTATCTTGGATAGTGGGCATGAGTCATGTTAGGATACTTGTGATAGATATAGGATTGCCTCTCCTGGTTGGAGTGTGATGTTCTAATGGGGGCCCTATGGATGAAATGGTTGAGAATGTGTATGGCCATACCCAGACGACTATGTTCGTCTGACCTAACCATTTTCATCATGTTGGAATCACAGGCTTGACACACTTGTCCAACGAGAACATCCAGTGGCAAAGGGAAACATGTATGCCAAGTGAATTAGATTCACACTTGTGCTATGGTTTGGGAGTAGTCTTGGAAGACTTTTTTCTTCATATCGGGAGACAGTGATATGTTGCTAGATACCCCTCTCTGGTCGTGATAACGTAAGTTATCGTTACCGACATTGAAGGAAACCCTTAGGGTCGCACAATTTGGTGATATGGCTTACTTATGTCAGATCGTGTGGACTGGAATTATTCTAGTTCAGTTTAAAGGAATTAAAGCTCTGATTAAAAGTGAGATCTAGTCTAATCATGTTTGATTGATTAGGACATGTGATCGGTAAGCTTTGATCGGAGGATTGAAGCTTGATCGTAAAGATCAGGGGTTCAATATGATGTGTGGTTAGATCTTGAGCCATTTGGTTCAAAGGAGATTATAACCAGGGCTGGTTTGATTTGGTTCTTAAACCAAATTAAGATTGAACCGGTTCACTTGTGAACGCATGGTTCAATTAATGAGGAGTTTTCGATCGCTTAAAGGGAAGTTATGGAGGGAGTTACTAATTCGGTTCTTACCATAAGTGGTGGCCGAATTTTCCTTTAGTGCACCCCACGTTTTCGAAAGCCCTCTCTCCTCCTCCTCCTCTCGTCGCTCTCGTGCTCTCGTGTGGATCATCTTCACGCAAGGAAGAGAAGCTCGACCGGCGACAAGGGAACATGCATCATCCTTTCCTAGAGACGATCAAGACTCCTTGGCGTCTTTGCTAGCACAAGGAACACAAGGAAGAAAGCCTTTCTCATCTTGTGTGTGACATCTTTGGAGAAGAGGCACTCGCCCCTTTCATCTTCCAAGTCGCCTCTTACATCATGGCAATGGTAATACTCTAACTTGCTCTATACAAGTTATACAAGGTTGATCATGTGCTCATGTCATGCGATCCTAGAATTTCCGCTGCAACAAGTTTTGTATTTCTGAATAATGCTTGTGACCTAGGTTCGCTTTCAGTGGTATCAGAGCGCTAGGTTTTTATGACTTGATGCATAAGGTTGCCTTCTTGTGATCCATGTTTAAGTTATTGGGTAGATCTTGTTTATGTTCACATGCGACTATATGATGCAAAGTTTACATACATAGCTTGCGCATATGATGTTAGATGAATCATTACATACATTGTTTGCGCATGTATCATAGTTGTTTTTCAAACTAAATTATCTTCATGCGCGACTTCACTGGATCTATCTATGCGCCTACTTTGAACACTTGGACGGGTTAACAGTTCTGAAGTCGTTAGTCAAGAATGGACCCAACAGCCTAATCAGACTATCTGACAGCCTAGATGGGCGGCTGGATAGCACCTGTGCGCAAGCTGTACAGGTGGCTATAAGCCGACTGCAGAAGGGCGTGTAGCGATGTCTGTTTGAGGCGCCTAGTGAACGATCATGATTATGGCCCGGGGTCACACCCGCTTGCCGGAAATCATGTGGGACGTTCAGCCCTTAAGGCATGCATAGTCGACCATTGGGTCGACGCAAGTCGGTAATGACTGGGTGCATGCAAGGGCAGTGGGTCTGACTTGGTCTGACGAGTGGATATCTGTCAATGGACCGTTGTAATGTAGTAGGGCACATAAGGAAATAAAATTGATGCCATGGGTTTTTTCGAAAATTTTATTTCTGATTGGATCACATGTTGTACATGTTTAACATGTTGCATTGTGTACATTGGGTGTTTATTTAATCTTATGTGGGCTGCCCTATTTTGTATGCTGTGCTGGGGCCTGCGTGCCTGGAAATTAATATTTTTGATGTGATCTGCGAGTCACATTTGAAATTATTAAAATGTATAATTGACCTGCGTGTCAAACCATGTCTAGATAGTTTTTAAAATGTAATTTGATCAGACATGAGCACACAGCACAAATGGCAGAAGCGTTTGCAGCTATTGGCGTCACTAGGTGGGAGGTCTAGAGTTCGACTCTAGAACAGGCGCATTCTATTTGGTGGGCGCGTTAGGGCTGCAGATGGCATTTGGGCCCAGGCTGGGCCAGATGAGGTACAAGAGTCCCATAAAGAGCTCAAGTAAAGACTTTAGTTAAACTAGGGTTTTACTTAAATTTTATGGGCGTTTACCACATAAGATAATGGTGCTTTCATTTACTGTTTTAAGTAAGTAGCACATGCGTGTTTTATTCTTCAGCTATCACTATAGAATTTGTATGATAGTAAGAAGATAAAAAGACCGTTAAAATCCAAAGGAAATATCAAGCTATCGATTGCCTTCTGACGCGAAACCTCACTGTTCTGACTATCGTTGGGGCCGTGTTGTACCCACTCAGTGGGCACGCCCAGCTATCTTCAGACGGTGCGCGATTACACCAACATGCTACAGAGAAGGGATTTATCGCTTCTCGTTGCTCAGCATAGCACGTGGTGGTCCAGGAAGTAGGTCAGGTAAGCTTGACCATATAGGCTACAAGTTGAGCACATGATAGCTATATGGAGGCAGCCATCTGAGGAATCAGAAACTGTGTTGTACCAACTTAGTTGGCACAGTCTTCTGGATTGCCTAGATGAGGGGGAATCGCACGGGTTGGCGATTGGCATGGATTGCCTACCAGTGATTAGTGCTTGAACTCTCTGTGCATCTTATCTCGCCTGAGCGGGACGCGGAGATCAAGCATGAAATCTGGATCCCATCTCACTAAAAGAGTTTGACTCTTTCGGGCTGTTTTATTGGATTTTCAGTCAGATAAAATAGTGAGAAGAGAATCACTCTTAAGTCCTGGAATGATTCTAACATGGATATTGACCTTGTTGTTCTTGCTATGTTGTAGATTCCTGCAGCAACGAACACCACAGGGCTCAACTTGCAATCCATATTGGAAAAGGAGAAGTTTGCTGGGCCAAACTTCTCAGACTGGTACAGACAGCTGAAGATTGTCCTCAAAGCTGAGAGGAAGCTGTACGTCCTTGAGTCGGCAATGCCGGCTCAACCCGCTGCGAACGCTGCAAGGGCGGTTCGAGATGCTTATGAGAAGCACGTCAGTGATAGTACTGATGTCGCTTGCCTTATGCTTGCGTCAATGATGCCTAAGCTATAGCGTCAGCATGAGGATTTGTCTGCTATTGATATTATAGCAAATCTGAAATTGCTGTATGCTGCACAGGCAAGGACAGAACGCTATAACTTGACGAAACTTTTCTTTCATAGCAAACTGACTGAAGGGAGTCCAATGGGAGCTCACGTACTCAAGATGATTGGGTACAAAGAAGCTCTAGAGAAACTGGGTCATACCATCAATCAGGAACTTGTTGTAGACATTATCTTGCAGTCTCTTCCGGCTTCTTTCGATGCGTTCATTATTAATTTTAATATGAAAAAAATCGACTGTACTCCGGCAGAATTACTGAATATGCTCTGCACAACAGAGCAGACTCTTGAGAAGGGAAAGCCTTCATCCTCTGTCTTGATGGTTCCTTCAAGGAATAAGAAGAAGGGGAAGAAGGGCAAAGCCCCTATCAAGAGCTACAACAAGGCTTTGAAACAAAAGATAAAGCGATCAAAGGACAATAGATGTTTCCATTGTGGCCAACTAGGTCACTGGAAGAAGGACTGTAGAGCGCTCCTAGGAGAGAAGAAGGGAAGCAAGCCTTCCACTTCTGGCTCAGGTATTTTCGTGACTGAAGTCATGGTTGCTTCTTCTATTTCATGGGTGTTGGACACTGCATGTGGAGTTCACATTTGTTCGAATGTGCAGGAACTCAAGAGAAGAAGACAGGTGGGACAGCATGAGGTGGACCTACGAGTTGGAAATGGGGCACGAGTTGCTGCTGTTGCTGTAGGAGAATATCACATCTCTTTACCATCTGGACTTGTATTAGAACTTGACAATTGTTACTTTGTACCAAGCATAACAAAGAATATTATCTCTATTCCTGCTCTTGTCAGGAAAGGTTTTTCATTTGAATGCAAAACTTCATAGTGCTGTATTTCATTTGATGGTATTGTTTATGCAACTGAGTCGATTAACAATGGATTATACATGTTGGACATGGAATGTTCTGTACATCAAATTGATAATAAGAAAGCCAAGCATGCTGATGATAGCACCTTGTTATGGCATAGTCGTCTAGGCCATATTAACAAGAAGCGCATTAAGCGGTTGCATGACTATGGACTGCTGGGATCATTCTCCTATGAGGAGCTTGATACATGCAAAGCTTGTTTAATGGGTAAGATGACGAAGACTCCTTTTACTAATAAAGGTGAAAGAGCTTCAGGTTTACTTGACCTTATTCACAGTGATGTGTGTGGGCCATTTAGTAAACATGCCAGAGGTGGCTATTCATACTTCATTACATTTACTGATGATTTCAGTAGGTATGGATATGTCTACTTAATGAGACATAAGAGTGAATCTTTTGACAAGTTCAAAGAATTCAAAAATGAAGTACAGAATCAGTTAGGCCGAAATATCAAGGCACTTCGATCAGATCGAGGTGGAGAATACTTGAGTCATGAGTTTAATGACTATCTGAAGGAGTGTGGGATCATCTCACAGCTCACTCCGCCGGGGACACCGCAATGGAATGGTGTATCCGAGAGGAGGAATCGAACCTTATTGGATATGGTTCGGTCTATGATGAGTCAAGCTACTCTACCTTACTCCTTTTGGGGATTTGCACTGGAAACAGCTGCAAAGGTGCTAAACCGAGTGCCATCCAAGGCCGTTTCAAAGACGCCATATGAGTTATGGTATGGGAAACAGCTGAGCTTGACATTTATCAGGATCTGGGGTTGCGAGGCTTATGTCAAAAAGCTCGCCTCTGGGAAACTGGAAAGCAGATCTGATAAATGCATATTTGTCGGATACCCTAAAGAAACTAAGGGTTATTATTTCTACAATCCCAAGGAGAATAAAGTGTTTGTTGCTCGAACGGCTATTTTTCTTGAGAAGGAGTTTCTTCTACAAGAGGCCAGTGGGAGAGAAATAAAGCTAGATGAAATTCTAGAAAAGGGATAAAGTAGTCAAGCACAGTTGGATGAGCCTGAGCCAATAGATCAAGTTAATGTTCAACCTGAGGCTCAGACATCACGGGAACCGCGTAGATCGGGAAGGATTCATCGTCAGCCTGAGCGCTATGACAGAGTCTACATCATTAATGATGAACCCCTCACTTATGCGGATGCGGTCAGTGGACCGGAGTCAGCAAGATGGCTTGAAGCTATGCGAGCCGAGATGGACTCCATGTCAGATAACCAAGTCTGGGATTTGGTTGATCCGCCTCCAGGAGTAATCCCTATAGGTTGTAAGTGGATCTTCAAAAAGAAGACAGACATGGATGGTAACATGCTTACCTATAAGGGCAGGCTAGTTGCGAAAGGTTTCAAACTGAAAGTGGCGAAACCTAGGTCATAGGCGCATATAAAATTTTCATAGGCAGCGGAAATTTTAGGTTTCATGATCGTATGGCTTAATCATATGATCAACATTAAAACTTGCTTAAAACAAGTGAAGATGTTACCATGGCCATGAGTGGCGGCTTGGAAGAAGATAGAGGGCGAGTGGCTCTCCTCCAAAGAAGTCGCACACAAGGTGATGGAACTTGCTTCCTTGCGCGTCCCTTGTGCTAGCAAAAACGCCAAGGTATCTTGATCGTGTATGAGGAGATGTGTTCACCCCTTTGGCTGGCGAAAACTTCTTCCCTTTCGCGGAGGCAAGACACGCACAAGAGGAAGAGGGCGAGAGAGAGAGCGTCTCAACGTTCGAAACCGTGGGGGGTTTCCAAAAGGAATCATGCCTTCCAAATATAGTAAGTGTTTTACTCTTACTTTAACTCCCACGTAACCATCGAAACTCATCTCTCAATCGAACCATACATTCACCAAAGTGAACCGGTTCTATTCCATTTGGTTTAAAGACCAAATCGAACCAAGCCTTGGTCTAGATCTAATTGAACCAAATGGCTCAAGATCTAACCACACATCTCTTGATGCTCTTGATCTCATCTATCAAGCATCAATTCTCCCGATCGAAGCTTACCGATCTCAAGCCCTAATCAATCAAACATGATCAAACCAGATCTCACTTCCAATCAGAGTTTAAACTCCTTTAAACTGAACCAAAACCATTCAGTCCACACGATCTGACATAAGTAAGCCATATCATCAAATTGTGCGACCCTAAGGTTTCCTTCAATGTCGGTAACGATAACTTACGTTATCACGATCAGAGAGGGGTATCTAGCAACACATCACTGTCTCCCGATATGAAGGAAAGAGTCTTCCAAGACTACACCCAAACCATAGCACAAGTGTGAATCCAATTCACTTGACATACATGTTTCCTTTGCCACTGGACGTTCTCATTGGACAAGCGTGTCAAGCCTGTAATTCCAATATGATGAAAATGATTAGATCAGATGAACATAGTCATCTGGGTGTGGCCATACACTTTCTCAATCATCTCATCCAGGGGGCCCCTTTAGAACATCACACTCCAACAAGGAGAGGCAATCCTATATCTATCACTAGTGTCCTAACATGACTCATGCTCATTATCCAAGATAATCTATAACCATTATATTTCAAATGATATTGAATTACCTCAAGACAATGCCAATCATCATTTAGAAACACAAGCGATCTCAAGTCAGAGGAAATATGCCACTTGCTTGCATATAAGTTGTGACAAACAATTGAATATCCTAAGTAGGGTCTGTCCAGTACATTCAATGCACCTATGTGTCTACATCTTATTCCATGCTCGAAGCACCCTATAAGATTAGAACACATATTAGTCTCAATCATATCAAGGCTGCCTCATGTTCACCAAGATATCTCGACTAAGGACAATGCTAATGTCAGCCAAGCTGAACACCATTGAGACATTATTCAGAAGTATACATAACAGCAGCAGATAATGTAACAACCTGAATAACAACCATTGCCTTTATAAACTTATACATAGTTTATACATGATACTGAAATCATCCCAAAGGCCTCAAACATTAGCCTTAAGGGCATACCCCAACAATCTCCCACTTGCACTTAATCTAATGGTTGAGAAATCTCAAACCCATATTATTACAGTGCTTCTCATGCTTCTGCTGCGCCAGAGGCTTAGTAAGCGGGTCAGCTAGATTGTCATCTGTATGAACCTTGCAGATCTTGATCTCTCCATGATCTATGATCTCACGGATCAAATGAAACCTTCTCTGTATGTGCTTGGACTTCTGGTGTGACCGTGGTTCCTTTGCTTGTGCTATTGCTCCAGTGTTATCACAGAAGATAACCAATGGATCAGCACTCGAAGGAACAACACCAAGTTCCTGAACGAACTTACGAATCCACACTGCCTCCTTGGATGCTTCCGAGGCTGCAACATACTCGGCTTCTGTTGTGGAATCAGCAACAATTGATTGTTTGAAACTCTTCCACACCACTGCTCCTCCATTCAAGCTAAAAACATAGCCTGATTGCGATCGAAAATCATCTTGGTCAGATTGGAACGAAGCGTCAGTATATCCTTCAATACTGAGTTCTTCCTGACCTCCATAAATCAAGAACATATCTTTGGTCCTCCGAAGATATTTCAAAATGTTCTTGACTGCAATCCAGTGTGCCTTCCCTGGATTACTTTGGAATCGACTGGTCACGCTTAACCCGTAAGCGACGTCTGGGCGAGTACACAACATCGCATACATAATGGATCCAATAGCCGAAGCATAAGGCGTATTGTCCATTTCATCTTTCTCAGACTGTGTTTGAGGACACTGGCTCTTAGAAAGATTCAGACCATGTCTGACTGGAAGATATCCTCTTTTAGAATTTTCTAAATGGAATCTCTCCAGGACTTTATCGATCTAAGTACTCTGGCACAGCCCGAGAAGCCTATTAGATCTATCTCTATAGATCTGCACACCTAATACATAGGCTGCTTCTCCCAAATCTTTCATCTGGAAACATTTTCTTAACCATGCTTTGACTGCATGCAGTTCAGGAATATCGTTTCCAATGATCAAGATATCATCGACGTAGAGGACTAGGAAAGTAATCACGCTCCCACTAAACCTCTTATATACACACGGGTCATCTTCATTTTTGATGAAACCAAATTCACAAACTGATTCATCAAAACGAATATTCCAGCTTCTAGATGCTTGTTTTAGTCCATAAATAGACTTCTTTAATTTGCATATTTTATGACGATCTGATGGATTGATGAAACCTTCAGGTTGTGCCATATACACATCCTCTTCCAGTTTTCCATTAAGGAAAGCGGTCTTCACATCCATTTGTCAAATCTCATAATCATAATATGCAGCTATCGCGAGAATAATCCGAATGGACTTAAACATGGCTACAGGAGAGAATGTTTCATCATAATCTATCCCGTAGATTTGTTTGAAACCTTTCGCAACTAGCCTGCCCTTATAGGTAACTACGTTACCATCCATGTCATTCTTCTTTTTGAAGATCCACTTACAGCCTATAGGGATTACTCCCGGAGGCGGATCAACCAAATCCCAGACTTGGTTATCTGACATGGAGTCCATCTCGGCTCGCATAGCTTCAAGCCATCTTGCTGATTCCGGTCCACTGACCGCATCCGCATAAGTGAGGGGTTCATCATTTATGATGTAGACTCCGTCATAGCGCTCAGGCTGTCGACGGATCCTTCCCGATCTTCGCGGTTCCCGTGATATCTGAGCCTCAGGTTGTTCAGTAACCTGATCTACTGGCTCAGGCTCATCCAACTGTGCTTGACTACTTTGTCCTTCTTCTGGATTCTCATCCAGCTTTATTTCTCTCCCACTGGCTTCTTGCAGAAGAAATTCCCTCTCAAGAAAAATAGCCGTACGAGCAACAAATACTTTGTTCTCTTTGGGATCGAAGAAATAATAACCCTTAGTTTCTTTAGGGTAACCGACAAAGATACATTTATCAGATCTGCTTTCTAGTTTCCCAGAGGCGAGCTTTTTGACATAAGCCTCGCAACCCCAGATTTTGATAAATGTCAAGCTTGGCTGTTTCCCATACCATAACTCATATGGAGTCTTTGAAACGGCCTTGGATGGCACTCGGTTTAGTACCTTTGCAGCCGTTTCCAGTGCAAATCCCCAAAAGGAGTAAGGTAGAGTAGCCTGACTCATCATCGAACGAACCATATCCAATAAGGTTCTATTTCTCCTCTCGGACACACCATTCCATTGCGGTGTTCGTGGCGGAGTGAGCTGTGAGATAATCCCACACTCCTTCAGATAGTCAGTAAACTCTCGACTCAAGTATTCTCCACCTCGATCGGATCGAAGTGCCTTGATATTCTGGCCTAGCTGATTCTGTACTTCATTTTTGAACTCTTTGAACTTGTCAAAAGATTCACTCTTATGTCTCATTAGATAGACATAACCATATCTACTAAAATCATCAGTAAAAGTAATGAAGTATGAATAGCCACCTCTGGCATGTTTACTAAATGGCCCACACACATCACTGTGAATAAGGTCAAGTAAACCTGAAGCCCTTTGACCTTTATTAGAAAAAGGAGTCTTCGTCATTTTGCCCATTAAACAAGCTTTGCATGTATCAAGCTCCTCATAGGAGAATGATCCCAGCAGTCCATGGTCATGCAACCGCTTAATGCGCTTCTTGTTAATATGGCCTAAACGACTATGCCATAGCAAGGTGCTTTCATCAGCATACTTGGCTTTCTTATTATCAATTTGTTGTACAGAACATTCCATGTCCAACATGTATAACCCATTGTTAATTGAGCCAGTAGCATAAACAATATTATCAAATGAAATACAACACTTTAAAGTTTTGCATTCAAAAGAAAATCCTTTCCTGACAAGAGCAGGAATAGAGGTAATATTCTTAGTTATGCTCAGTACAAAATAACAATTGTCAAGTTCTAATACAAAACCAGATGGTAAAGAGATGTTATATTGTCCTACAGCAACAGCAGCAACCCGCGCCCCGTTTCCAACTCGTAGGTCCACCTCATGCTGTCCCACCTGTCTTCTTCTCTTGAGTTCCTGTACATTTGAACAAATGTGAACTCCACATGCAGTGTCCAACACCCATGAAATAGAAGAAGCTACCATGACTTCAGTCAAGTAAATACCTGAGCCAGAAGTGAAAGGCTTGCTTCCCTTCTTCTCTCCTTGGAGCGCTTTACAGTCCTTCTTCTAGTGACCGAGCTGGCCACAATGGAAACATCTGTTGTCCTTTGACCGCTTTATCTTTTGTTTCAGAGCCTTGTTGTAGCTCTTGATAGGGGCTTTGCCCTTCTTCCCCTTCTTCTTGTTCCTTGAAGGAACCAGCAAGACAGAGGAGGAAGGCTTTCCCTTCTCAAGAGTCTGCTCTGTGGTACAGAGCATGTTCAGTAACTCTGCCGGAGTACAATCGATCTTGTTCATATTAAAATTAATAATGAACGGATCAAAAGAGGCCGGGAGAGACTGCAGGATAATGTCTACAACAAGTTCCTGATTGATGGTGTGTCCCAGTTTCTCTAGAGCCTCCTTGTACCCAATCATCTTGAGTACGTGAGCTCCCACTGGACTCCCTTCAGTCAGTTTGCTCTGAAAGAAAAGTTTCGTCAAGTTATAGCGTTCAGTCCTTGCCTGTGCAGCATATAGCATCTTGAGATTTGCTATAATATCAATAGCAGATAAATCCTCATGCTGACGCTGGAGCTCTGGCGTCATTGACGCAAGCATAAGGCAAGCGACATCAGTACTATCACTGACGTGCTTCTCATAAGCATCCCGAACCGCCCTTGCGGCGTTCGCTGCGGGTTGAGCCGGTATTGCCGTCTCAAGGACATACAGTTTCCTCTCAGCCTTAAGAACAATCTTAAGCTGTCTGTACCAGTCTGAGAAGTTTGGCCCAGCAAACTTCTCCTTTTCCAGTATGGATCGCAGATTGAGCCCTGTGGTGTTCGTTGCTGCAGGAATCTACAACATTGCAAGAACAACAAGGTCAGTATCTATGTTAGAATCAATCCAGGACTTAAGAATGATTCTTTTCTCACTATTTTATCTGACTAAAAAATCCAATAAAACAGTCCGAAAGAGTAAAACTCTTTTTAGTGAGATGGGATCCAGATTTCATACTTGGTCTCCGCGTCCCGCTCAGGCGAGATAAGATGCACAGAGAGTTCAAGCACTAATCACTGGTAGGCTATCCATGCCAATCGCCAACCCGTGCGATTCCCCTTCATCTGGGCAATCCAGCAGACTGTGCCAACTGAGTTGGTACAACACAGTCTCTGATTCCACAAATGGCTGCCTCCATATAGCTAACATATGCTCAATATGTAGCCTACATGGTCAAGCTGACCTGACCTACTCCCTGGACCACCATGTGCTATGCTGAGCAACGAGAAGCGATAAATCCCTTCTCTGTAACACGCAGGTGTAATCACACACCGTCTGAAGATAGATGGGCGTGCCCACTGAGTGGGTACAACACGGCCCCAACGATAGTCAGAACAATGAGGTTTCGCGTCAGAAGGCTTTCGTGCTTGATATTTGACGTTGGATTTTAACGGTCCATTTAATCTTCTTACTATCATGCAATATCTATGGTGATAGCAAAAGAATAAATCATGCATGTGCTAATGTTACTTAAAACAGTAAATTGAAAGCACAATTATCTTATGTGGTAAATGCCCATTGAGCCTAAGTAAAAACCCTAGTTTTACACAAGTCTTCACTTGAGCTCTTTATGGGTCTCTTTCACTTCATCTGGCCCAGCCCGGGCCCAAGCGCCCTCTGCAGTCCAAATGCATGCGCCCACCAGACTGGTTGCGCCTATTCTAGAATCGAACTCTAGACCTCCCACCTGGTGAAGCCACTTGCTGCAAGCGCCTCTGCCATGTGTGCTCAGTGCTCATGTCTGATCAAATTACATTTTAATCTATCTAGACATGGTTTGACACGCAGGTCAATTATACATTTTTCATAAATTGAAATGTGATTCACAGATCACAACAAAATTTATAAAATTAATTCCAGGCACGCAGGCCCCAGCACAGCACACAAGTAGAAGGGCAGCCCACATAAGATCAAATAGACACTCATTCACCATGTTAAAAAGCATACATGTGATCCAAACAGAAAATAAAATTTTTGAAAAACCCCATGGCATCAATTTTATTTCCTTGTGTGCCCTATTAACTTACAACGGTCCATTAATAGGGATCCACTCATCAGACCAAGTCAGACCCACTGCCCTTGCATGCACCCAGTCATAACTGACTTGTGTTGACCTAGTGGTCAACTATGCATGCCTTAAGGGCTGAACGTCCCACATGATTTCTGGCAGGCGGGTGTGACCCCGGGCCTTAATCATGATCGTTCACTAGGCGCCTCAATCAGACATCGCTACACGCCCTTCTGCAGTCGGCCTATAGCCACCTGTATGCGTGCGCATAGGTGCTATCTGGCCGACCCATCTAGGCTGTCAGATGGTCTGATCAGGCTGTTGGGTCCAGACTAGACTGACGACTTCAACCCTAGTAACCCGTCTAAGTATTTCAAGTAGGCGCTTTAGAGAGATCTAGGTGAGGGGCACGCAGGACAATAAGTTTTTGATAAAAACTTCTCCCTATGCGCAAACAAGCATCATACATGCGCAAGCTTGGAAGAAAACAAGATACATGTAGTTCTAAACCATGAACTATATTTTCGCATGATGCCCAAAAGATGCGCATGTAGTAGATCTACCATAAGCTTATAACAAACATGGATCACAAAATAAGCAATCATATGGATCAAGCCAAAACACATGCTTTGATACCAATTGAAAGTGGCGAAACCTAGGTCATAGGCGCATATAAAATTTTCATAGGCAGCGGAAATTTTAGGTTTCATGATCGTATGGCTTAATCATATGATCAACATTAAAACTTGCTTAAAACAAGTGAAGATGTTACCATGGCCATGAGTGGCGGCTTGGAAGAAGATAGAGGGCGAGTGGCTCTCCTCCAAAGAAGTCGCACACAAGGTGATGGAACTTGCTTCCTTGCGCGTCCCTTGTGCTAGCAAAAACGCCAAGGTATCTTGATCGTTAAAGGGGTTGAAACCCTAAAGCATGCGCATATAAAACATTTGCATGGGCGGAATCTAGGGTTTCCTAGGATCGCATGCATGAATATATGATCAACTTGAAGATTGTATAGATCAAATTAAGATCATACCATAGCCATGATTGAATGGCGACTTGGAAGCAGAGAACGAAGTAGCTCTCCTCCAAAGCGTGCGCACACAAGATGATTGATCTCCTACTCCTTGTCGATCCTTGTGCTAGCAAGGCTCCAAGGTGTCCTTTTGTGTGGAGGAGAAGAGATGAATTCCTTTTTTCCTTTTTCTGGCCGAAAACTCTTCTTAGCGTGAAGACCACCCAAGACGAGAGCAAGATGAAGACCAGTCCGCGAGAGAGTTAGAAGCCCCTTCATGTTCGAAAACGTTTTGACGTTTTCAACAAGGGAAAACGCCTTTCTATTTTTAGAAAGCACTAACTCCATTTCAACTCCCACGTTACCATCTCTTAATCGAACCATTCGAACCACACGTTCACCAAAGTGAACCGGTTCCAATCGGTTTGGTTTAATTGAATTTGGTTTAAGGACCAAATCAAACCAAGCCTTGGTCTGGATCTTATAAAACCAAAAAGGTTCAAGATCTAGCCACGCATCTCTTGATGCTCTTGATCTCATCGATCTAGCATCAAATCTCTTGATTGAAGCTTACCGAACTCAAGCCCTAATCAATCAAACATGATCAGACCAGATCTCACTCACAATCAGAGCTTAAACTCCTTTAAACTGAACCAAAATAATTCAGTCCACACGATCTGACTTAAGTAAGCCATATCATCAAATTGTGCGACCCTAAGGGTTTCCTTTAAATGTCGGTAACGATAACTTACGTTATCACGAACAGAGAGGGGTATCTAGCAACACATCACTGTCTCCCGATATAAAGGAAAGAGTCTTCCAAGACTACACCCAAACCATAGCACAAGTGTGAACTCAATTCACTAGGCATACATGTTTCCTTTGCCACTAGATGTTCTCGTTGGACAAGCGTGTCAAGCCTGTAACTCCAACATGACGAGAATGATTAGATCAGATGAACATAGTCATCTGGGTATGGCCATACACTTTCTCAATCATCTCATCCAGGGGGCCCCTATAGAACATCACACTCCAATCAAGGAGAAGGCAATCCTATATCTATCACTAGCGCCCTAACATGACTCATGTTCATTATCCAAGATAGTCTATAACCATTATGTTTCAAATGATATTGAACTACCTCAAAACAATGCCAATCATCATTTAGAAACACAAGTGATCTCAAGTCAGAGGAAATATGCCACTTGTTTGCATATTAGGATGATTCACATTGTGACAAGCAATTGAACATCCTAAGTAGGGTCTGTCCAGTACATCCAATGTACCCATGAGTCTACATCTTATTCCATGCTCGAAGCATCCTATAAGATTAGAACACATATTAGTCTCAATCATATCAAGGCTGTCTCATGTTCACCAAGATATCTCGACTAAGGACAATACTGCATGTCAGCCAAGCTGAACAGCATTGAGACATTATTCAGAAGTATACATATGGCAGCAGATAATGCAACAACCTGAATAACAACCATTGCCTTTATAAACATTAAGTTTATACATGATACTGATATAATCCCAAGGCCTCAAACATTAGCCTTAAGGGCATACCCCAACAATCTCCCAATTGCACTTAATCTAATGGTTGAAAAATCTCAAACCCATATTATTACAGTGCTTCTCATGCTTCTGCTGCGCCAGAGGCTTTGTAAGCGGGTCAGCTAGATTGTCATCTATATGAACCTTACAGATCTTGATCTCTCCTCGATCAATGATCTCCCGGATCAAGTGAAACCTTCTCTGTATGTGCTTGGACTTCTGGTGCGACCGTGGTTCCTTTGCTTGTGCTATTGCTCCAGTGTTATCACAGAAGATAACCAATGGATCTGCACTCGAAGGAACAACACCAAGTTCCTGAACGAACTTACGAATCCACACTGCCTCCTTGGATGCTTCTGAGGCTGCAACATACTCGACTTCTGTTGTGGAATCAGCAACAATTGATTGTTTGAAACTTTTCCACACCACTGCTCCTCCATTCAAGCTAAAAACATAGCCTGATTGCGATCGGAAATCATCCTGGTCAGATTGGAACGAAGCGTCAGTATATCCTTCAATACTGAGTTCTTCCTGACCTCCATAAATCAAGAACATATCTTGGGTCCTCCGAAGATATTTCAAAATGTTCTTGACCGCAATCCAGTGTGCCTTCCCTGGATTACTTTGGAACCGACTGGTCACGCTTAACCCGTAAGCGACGTCTGGGCGAGTACACAACATCGCATACATAATGGACCCAATAGCCGAAGCATAAGGCGTATTGTCCATTTCATCTTTCTCAGTCTGTGTTTGTGGACACTGACTCTTTGAAAGATTCAAACCATGTCTGACTGGAAGATATCCTCTTTTAGAATTTTCTAAATGGAATCTCTCCAGGACTTTATCGATGTAAGTACTCTGGCACAGCCCGAGAAGCCTCTTAGATCTATCTCTGTAGATCTTCACACCTAATACATAGGCTGCTTCTCCTAAATCTTTCATCTGGAAACATTTTCTTAACCATGCTTTGACGGCATGCAGTTCAGGAACATCGTTTCCAATGATCAAGATATCATCGACGTAGAGGACTAGGAAAGTAATCACGCTCCCACTAAACCTCTTATATACACACGGGTCATCTTCATTCTTGATGAAACCAAACTTACAGATTGATTCATCAAAACGAATATTCCAACTTCTCGATGCTTGTTTAAGTCCATAAATGGACTTCTTCAATTTGCATATTTTATGACGATCTGATGGATTGATGAAACCTTCAGGTTGTGTCATATACACATCCTCTTCTAGTTTTCCATTAAGGAAAGCGGTTTTCACATCCATTTTCCAGATCTCATAATCATAATATGCCGCTATCGCAAGAATAATCCGAATAGACTTGAACATGGCTACAGGAGAGAAAGTTTCATCATAATCTATCCCGTAGATTTGTTTGAAACCTTTCGCAACTAGACTGCCTTTATAGGTAACCACGTTACCATCCATGTCAATCTTCTTCTTGAAGATCCACTTACAGCCTATAGGGATTACTCCCGGAGGCGGATCAACCAAATCCCAGACTTGGTTATCTGACATGGAGTCCATCTCGGCTCGCATAGCTTCAAACCATCTTGCTGATTCCGGTCCACTGACCGCATCCGCATAAGTGAGGGGTTCATCATCAATGATGTAGACTCCGTCATAGCGCTCAGGCTGTCGACGGATCCTTCCCGATCTTCGCGGTTCCCGTGATATCTGAGCCTCAGGTTGTTCAGTAACCTGATCTACTGGCTCAGGCTCATCCAACTGTGCTTGACTACTTTGTCCTTCTTCTGGATTCTCATCTAGCTTTATTTCTCTCCCACTGGCTTCTTGCATAAGAAATTCCTTCTCAAGAAAAATAGCCGTCCGAGCAACAAATACTTTGTTCTCTTTGGGATCGTAGAAATAATAACCCTTTGTTTCTTTAGGGTAACCGACAAAGATACATTTATCAGATCTGCTCTCCAGTTTCCCAGAGGCGAGCTTTTTGACATAAGCCTCGCAACCCCAGATTTTAATAAATGTCAAGCTCGGCTGTTTCCCATACCATAACTCATATGGCGTCTTTGAAACGGCCTTGGATGGCACTCGGTTTAGTACCTTTGCAGCTGTTTCCAGTGCAAATCCCCAAAAGGAGTAAGGTAGAGTAGCCTGACTCATCATAGAACGAACCATATCCAGTAAGGTTCTATTTCTCCTCTCGGACACACCATTCCATTGCGGTGTTCCTGGCGGAGTGAGCTGTGAGATAATCCCACACTCCTTCAGATAGTCAGTAAACTCATGACTCAAGTATTCACCACCTCGATCTGAACGAAGTGCCTTGATATTTCGGCCTAGCTGATTTTGTACTTCATTTTTGAACTCTTTGAACTTGTCAAAAGATTCACTTTTATGTCTCATTAGATAGACATACCCATACCTACTGAAATCATCAGTAAAGGTAATGAAGTATGAATAGCCACCTCTAGCATGTTTACTAAATGGCCCACACACATCACTGTGAATGAGGTCAAGTAAACCTGAAGCCCTTTGACCTTTGTTGGAAAAAGGAGTCTTCGTCATTTTGCCCATTAAACAAGCTTTGCATGTATCAAGCTCCTCATAGGAGAATGATCCCAGCAGTCCATGTTCATGCAACCGCTTAATGCGCTTCTTGTTAATGTGGCCTAAACGACTATGCCATAGCAAGGTGCTGTCATCAGCATACTTGGCTTTCTTATTATCAATCTGTTGTATAGAACATTCCATGTCCAACCTGAATAACCCATTGTTAATCGACCCAGTAGCATAAACAATATTATCAAAAGAAATATAACACTTTGAAGTTTTGCATTCAAAGGAAAACCCTTTCCTGACAAGAGCAGGAAGAGAGATAATATTCTTAGTTATGCTCGGTACAAAATAACAATTGTCCAGTTCTAATACAAGACCAGATGGTAAAGAGATGTGATATTCTCCTACAGCAACAGCAGCAACCCGTGCCCCGTTTCCTACTCGTAGGTCCACCTCATGCAGTCCCACCTGTCTTCTTCTCTTGAGTTCCTGTACATTTGAACAAATGTGAACTCCACATGCAGTGTCTAACACCCATGAAATAGAAGAAGAAAGCATGACTTCAGTCACAAAAATACCTGAGCCAGAAGCAAAAGGGTTGCTTCCCTTCTTATCTCCTTGGAGCGCTTTACAGTCCTTTTTCCAGTGACCCAGCTGGCCACAATGGAAACATCTGTATTCCTTTGACCGCTTTACCTTTTGTTTCAGAGCCTTGTTGTAGCTCTTGACAGGGGCTTTGCCCTTCTTCCCCTTCTTCTTGTTCCTTGAAGGAACCATTAGGACAGAGGATGAAGGCTTTCCCTTCTCACGAGACTGAGTCTGCTCTGTAGTCAAGAGCATGTTCAGTAACTCTGCCGGGGTACAGTCGATCCTGTTCATATTAAAATTAATGATGAACGGATCGAAAGAGGCCGGGAGAGACTGCAAGATGATATCCACAACAAGCTCCTGATTGATGGTGTGTCCCAGTTTCTCTAGAGCCTCCTTGTACCCAATCATCTTGAGTACGTGAGCTCCCACTGGACTCCCTTCAGTCAGTTTGCTCTGAAAGAAAAGTTTAGTCAAGTTATAGCGTTCAGTCCTTGCCTGTGCAGCATACAGCATCTTGAGATTTGCTATAATTTCAATAGCAGATAAATCTTCATGCTGACGCTGAAGCTCTGGCGTCATAGACGCAAGCATAAGGCAAGCGACATCAATGCTATCATTGACATGCTTCTCATAAGCTTCCCAAACCGCCCTTGCGGCGTTCGTAGCGGGTTGAGGCGGTATTGCCGTCTCGAGGACATACAGTTTCCTCTCAGCCTTAAGAACAATCTTAAGGTGTCCGTACCAGTCTGAGAAGTTTGGCCCAGCAAACTTCTCCCTTTCCAGTAAGGATCGCACATTGAACGCTGTGGTGTTCGTTGCTGCAGTAATCTACAACATTGCAAGAACAGCAAGGTCAGTATCAATGTTAGAATCAATCCAGGACTTAAGAATGATTCTTTTCTCACTATTTTATCTGACTGAAAAATCCAGTAAAATAGTCCGAAAGAGTAAAACTCTTTTAGTGAGATGGGATCCAGATTTCATACTTGGTCTCCGCGCCCCGCTCAGGCGAGATAAGATGCACAGAGAGTACAAGCACTAATCTCTGGTAAGCAATCCCTGCCAATCGCCAACCCGTGCGATTCCCCTTCATCTGGGCAATCCAACAGACTGTGCCAACTGAGTTGGTACAACACAGTCTCTAATCCCTCAGAATTTAACTTAAGTCTTCACTTGAGCTCTTCATGGGTCTTTTTGCAAATCCATCTGGCCCAGCCCAGGCCCAAGCGCCCTCTGCAGCTCAGATGCACCCACCAGGTAGTATGCGCCTGTCCTAGAGTCGAACTCTAGACCTCCCACTAGTGAAACCACTTGCTGCAAGCGCCTCTGCCATGTGTGCTCTGTGCTCATGTCTGATTAAATTACAATTTAATCTATCTAGACATGATTGACACGCAGGTCAATTACACTGTATAAATTAATTAAAATGTGATCTCAAGTGATCTCAAGTCAGAGGAAATATGCCACTTGTTTGCATATTAGGATGATTCACATTGTGACAAGCAATTGAACATCCTAAGTAGGGTCTGTCCAGTACATCCAATGTACCCATGAGTCTACATCTTATTCCATGCTCGAAGCATCCTATAAGATTAGAACACATATTAGTCTCAATCATATCAAGGCTGTCTCATGTTCACCAAGATATCTCGACTAAGGACAATACTGCATGTCAGCCAAGCTGAACAGCATTGAGACATTATTCAGAAGTATACATATGGTAGCAGATAATGCAACAACCTGAATAACAACCATTGCCTTTATAAACATTAAGTTTATACATGATACTGATATAATCCCAAGGCCTCAATGATTAGCCTTAAGGGCATACACCAACAGATCGTGTATGAGGAGATGTGTTCACCCCTTTGGCTGGCGAAAACTTCTTCCCTTTCGTGGAGGCAAGACACGCACGAGAGGAAGAGGGCGAGAGAGAGAGCGTCTCAACGTTCGAAACCGTGGGGGGTTTCCAAAAGGAATCATGCCTTCCAAATATAGTAAGTGTTTTACTCTTACTTTAACTCCCACGTAACCATCGAAACTCATCTCTCAATCAAACCATATGTTCACCAAAGTGAACCGGTTCTATTCCATTTGGTTCAAAGACCAAATCGAACCAAGCCTTGGTCTAGATCTAATTGAACCAAATGGCTCAAGATCTAACCACACATCTCTTGATGCTCTTGATCTCATCTATCAAGCATCAATTCTCCCGATCGAAGCTTACCGATCTCAAGCCCTAATCAATCAAACATGATCAGACTAGATCTCACTTCCAATCAGAGTTTAAACTCCTTTAAACTGAACCAAAACCATTCAGTCCACACGATCTGACATAAGTAAGCCATATCATCAAATTGTGCGACCCTAAGGGTTTCCTTCAATGTCGGTAACGATAACTTATGTTATCACGATCAGAGAGGGGTATCTAGCAACACATCACTGTCTCCCGATATGAAGGAAAGAGTCTTCCAAGACTACACCCAAACCATAGCACAAGTGTGAATCCAATTCACTTGACATACATGTTTCCTTTGCCACTGGACGTTCTCATTGGACAAGCGTGTCAAGCCTGTAATTCCAATATGATGAAAATGATTAGATCAGATGAACATAGTCATCTGGGTATGGCCATACACTTTCTCAATCATCTCATCCAGGGGGCCCCTTTAGAACATCACACTCCAACAAGGAGAGGCAATCCTATATCTATCACTAGTGTCCTAACATGACTCATGCTCATTATCCAAGATAATCTATAACCATTATATTTCAAATGATATTGAATTACCTCAAGACAATGCCAATCATCATTTAGAAACACAAGCGATCTCAAGTCAGAGGAAATATGCCACTTGCTTGCATATAAGGATTATTCACATTGTGACAAACAATTGAATATCCTAAGTAGGGTCTGTCCAGTACATCCAATGCACCTATGTGTCTACATCTTATTCCATGCTCAAAGCACCCTATAAGATTAGAACACATATTAGTCTCAATCATATCAAGGCTGCCTCATGTTCACCAAGATATCTCGACTAAGGACAATGCTAATGTAAGCCAAGCTGAACACCATTGAGACATTATTCAGAAGTATACATAACAGCAGCAGATAATGTAACAACCTGAATAACAACCATTGCCTTTATAAACTTATACATAGTTTATACATGATACTGAAATCATCCCAAAGGCCTCAAACATTAGCCTTAAGGGCATACCCCAAGACAAACAAATCTACGAGATAGATTATGATGAAACTTTCTCTCCTGTAGCCATGTTCAAGTCCATTCGAATTATTCTCGCGATAGCAGCATATTATGATTATGAGATCTGGCAAATGGATGTGAAAACCGCTTTCCTTAACGGAAAATTAGAAGAGGATGTGTACATGACACAACCTGAAGGTTTCATTAATCCGTCAGAACGTCATAAAATATGCAAATTAAAGAAGTCCATTTATGGACTAAAACAAGCATCGCGAAGCTGGAATATTCGTTTTGATGAATCAGTTTCTGAATTTGGTTTCATCAAAAATGAAGATGACCCGTGTGTATATAAAAGATTTAGTGGGAGCGTGATTACTTTCCTAGTCCTCTACGTCGATGATATTTTAATCATTGGAAACGATATTCCTGAACTGCATGCAGTCAAAGCATGGTTAAGAAAATGTTTCCAGATGAAAGATTTAGGAGAAGCGACCTATATACTAGGTGTGAAGATCTTTAGAGATAGATCTAATAGGCTTCTCGGGCTGTGCCAGAGTACTTACATCGATAAGGTCCTGACGAGATTCCATTTAGAAAATTCTAAAAGAGGATATCTTCCAGTCAGACATGGTCTGAATCTTTCAAAAGGCCAGTGTCCTCAAACACAGTCTGAGAAAGATGAGATGGACAATACGCCTTATGCTTCGGTTATTGGGTCCATTATGTATGCGATGTTGTGTACTCGCCCAGACGTCGCTTACGGGTTAAGCGTAACCAGTCGGTTCCAAGGTAATCCAGGGAAGGCACACTGGATTGCAGTCAAGAACGTGTTGAAATATCTTCGGAGAACCAAAGATATGTTCTTGATTTATGGAGGTCAGGGAGAACTCAGTATTGAAGGATATACTGATGCTTCGTTCCAATCTGACCAAGACGATTGTCGATCGCAATCAGGCTATGTTTTTAGCTTGAATGGAGGAGCAGTGGTGTGGAAAAGTTTCAAACAATCAAATGTTGCTGATTCCACAACAGAAGCCGAGTATGTTGCAGCCTCAGAAGCATCAAAGGAGGCAGTATGGATTCGTAAGTTCATTCAGGAACTTGGTGTCGTTCCTTCAAGTGCAGATCCATTGGTTATCTTCTGTGATAACACCGGAGCGATTGCACAAGCGAAGGAACCACGGTCACACCAGAAGTCCAAGCACATACAAAGAAGGTTTCACTTGATCCGTGAAATCATTGATCGAGGAGATATCAAGATCTGCAAGATTCATACAGATGACAATCTAGCTGACCCGCTTACAAAGCCTCTGGCGCAGCAGAAGCATGAGAAGCACTGTAACAATATGGGTTTGAGATACCTCAACCATTAGATTAAGTGCAAGTGGGAGATTGTTAGGGTATGCCCTTAACGCCAATGTTTGAGGCTTTGGGTTATTTTCAGTATCATATATAAACAATATAAAGGCAATTGTTGTTATTCAGATTGTTACATTATCTACTGTTGTATGTATACTTCTGAGTAATGTCTCAATGATGGTCAGCTTAGCTGACATTCAGTATTGTCCTTAGTCGAGATATCTTGGTGAACATGAGACAGCCTTGGTATGATTGAGACTAATATGTATTCTAATCTTATAGGATGCTTCGAGCATGGAATAAGATTTAGACACATAGGTGCATTGGATGTACTGGACTGACCCTTCTCAGGATATTCAATTGTTTGTCACAATGTGAATAATCCTTGTATGCAAGCAAGTGGCATATTCCCTCTGACTTGAGATCACTTGTGTTTCTAAGTGATGATTGGCATTATCTTGACATAGTTCAATATCATTTGAAAGATAATGATTAAGGATTATCTTGGATAGTGGGCATGAGTCATGTTAGGATACTTGTGATAGATATAGGATTGCCTCTCCTGGTTGGAGTGTGATGTTCTAATGGGGGCCCTATGGATGAAATGGTTGATAATGTGTATGGCCATACCCAAACGACTATGTTCGTCTGACCTAACCATTTTCATCATGTTGGAATCACAGGCTTGACACACTTGTCCAACGAGAACATCCAGTGGCAAAGAGAAACATGTATGCCAAGTGAATTAGATTCACACTTGTGCTATGGTTTGGGAGTAGTCTTGGAAGACTTTTTTCTTCATATCGGGAGACAGTGATGTGTTGCTAGATACCCCTCTCTGGTCGTGATAACATAAGTTATCGTTACCGACATTGAAGGAAACCCTTAGGGTCGCACAATTTGGTGATATGGCTTACTTATGTCAGATCGTGTGGACTGGAATTATTCTAGTTCAGTTTAAAGGAATTAAAGCTCTGATTAAAAGTGAGATCTAGTCTAATCATGTTTGATTGATTAGGACATGTGATCAGTAAGCTTTGATCGGAGGATTGAAGCTTGATCATAAAGATCAGGGGTTCAATATGATGTGTGGTTAGATCTTGAGCCATTTGGTTCAAAGGAGATTATAACCAGGGCTGGTTTGATTTGGTGCTTAAACCAAATTAAGATTGAACCGGTTCACTTGTGAACGCATGGTTCAATCAATGAGGAGTTTTCGATCGCTTAAAGGGAAGTTATGGAGGGAGTTACTAATTCGGTTCTTACCATAAGTGGTGGCCGAATTTTCCTTTAGTGCACCCCACGTTTTCGAAAACCCTCTCGCCTCCTCCTCCTCTCGTCGCTCTCGTGCTCTCGTGTGGATCATCTTCACGCAAGGAAGAGAAGCTCGACCGGCGACAAGGGAACACGCATCATCCTTTCCTAGAGACGATCAAGACTCCTTGGCGTCTTTGCTAGCACAAGGAACACAAGGAAGAAAGCCTTTTGTAAGACCCCTTTCTAGAGGAGGGGGGGGGGGGCGAAACCCAATAAGTGGCGCAAATAAAATTTCATGCGGAATCAAGGGTTTCATAAGATCATTAGCAAGAACACATGATCAACTTCATAAAGATTGGATTCATACCATAGCCATTTCGCTTGGATGGCGATTTGGAAGAAGAGAGAGCGAGAGGATCTCCTCCAAAGGATGTGCACACTAGATGAAGAAGTCGCCTACTCCCTTGGTACTCCTTGTGCTAGCAAGGTTCCAAGAGGTCTCGATCCGTGAGGGAAGATGAGATGAGTTGCTTGGCGAATTCTCCTTGGCCGAATGCTTCTCTATCTCTCGTTGACACAAGCCACACGAGAACAAGAGCGAAGAGGAGCGACGAGAGTAACGTTCACATTGAACGTGGGGCGTGGTTTCTAAAAATAGCAAGCCATAAACTCGCCTTCAACTCTCATGCGATCAAGCGTTTACATCAAGTGAACCGATCGCATACGCCACTCTCTTTGAACCAAGCGTTCACCTAAGTGAACCGGTTCTAATAAGGTTGGTTCAAAGACCAAACCAAAATAGCCCAAGTCATGGTCTAGATCTAATTGGACCCAATGGTTCCAGATCTAACCGCTCATCTCTGATGCTGCTGATCTCACCGATCTAACATCCATTCTCTCGATCAAAGCTTACCGATCTCAAGCCCTAATCAATCAAACATGATCAGACCATATCTCACTTACAATCAAAGATTAAATCCCTTTTAAACTGAACCCAAACAATTCAGTCCACACGATCTGACTTAAGTAAGCCATATCATCAAATTGTGTGACCCTGAGGGTTTCCTTTAAATGTCGGTAACGATAACTTACGTTATCATGATCAGTGAGGGGTATCTAGCAACACATCACTGTCTCCCGATATAAAGGAAAGAGTCTTCCAAGACTACACCCAAACCACAGCACAAGTCTGAATCTACTCACAAGGCATACAAGTTTCCTTTGCCACTGGATGTTCTTATTGGACAAGCTAGTCAAGCCTGTAACTCCAATATGATGAACATGATTAGATCAGATGATCACAGTCATCTGGGTATGGCCATACACTTTCTCAATCATCTCATCCAGGGGGGCCCCTTTAGAACATCACACTCCAATCAAGGAGACGACAATCCTATATCTATCACTAGTGCCCTAACCTGACTCATGATCATTATCCAAGATAGTCTATAACCATTATGTTTCAAATGATATTGAACTACCTCAAAACAATGACAACCATCATTTAGAAACACAAGTGATCTCAAGTCAGAGGAAATGTGCCACTTGTTGCATACAAGGATTATTCACATTGTGACAAGCAATTGAATATCCTAGTAGGGTCTGTCCAGTACAACCAATGTACCCATGAGTCTACATCTTATTCCATGCTCGAAGCATCCTATAAGATTAGAACACATATTAGTCTCAATCATATCAAGGCTGTCTCATGTTCACCAAGATATCTCGACTAAGGACATATAGCATGTCAGCCTAGCTGAACAGCATTGAGACATTATTCAGAAGTATACATATTGTAGTAGATGATGTAACAAACTGAATAACAACCATTGCCTTTATAAACTTAAGAGTTTATACATGATACTGATACAATCCCAAGGCCTCAAACATTAGCCTTAAGGGCATACCCCAACAATCTCCCACTTGCACTTAATCTAATGGTTGAGTAACCTCAAACCCATATTATTACAGTGCTTCTCATGCTTCTGCTGCGCCAGAGGCTTGGTAAGCGGGTCAGCCAGATTGTCATCTGTATGAACCTTGCAGACTTTGATCTCGCCACGATCAATGATCTCCCGGATCAAGTGAAACCGTCTCTGTATGTGCTTGGACTTCTGGTGCGACCGTGGTTCCTTTGCTTGTGCGATTGCTCCAGTGTTATCACAGAAGATAACCAAAGGATCTGCACTCGAAGGAACAACACCAAGTTCCTGAATGAACTTACGAATCCACACTGCCTCCTTAGATGCTTCTGAGGCTGCAACATACTCGGCTTCTGTTGTGGAATCAGCAACGATGGACTATTTGAAACTTTTCCACACCACAGCACCTCCATTCAAGCTAAACACATAGCCTGATTGCGATCGGAAATCATCCTGGTCAGATTGGAACGAAGCGTCAGTATATCCTACAATACTGAGTTCTTCCTGACCACCATACACCAAGAACATATCTTTGGTCCTCCGAAGATATTTTAAAATGTTCTTGACTGCAATCCAGTGCGCCTGACCTGGATTACTTTGGAACCGACTGGTCACGCTTAACCCGTAAGCGACGTCTGGGCGAGTACACAACATCGCATACATAATGGACCCAATAGCCGAAGCATAAGGCGTATTGTCCATTTCATCTTTCTCAGTCTTTGTTTGTGGACACTGACTCTTCGAAAGATTCAGACCATGTCTGACTGGAAGATATCCTCTTTTAGAATTCTCTAAATGGAATCTCTCCAGGACTTTATCGATGTAAGTACTCTAGCACAGCCCGAGAAGCCTTTTAGATCTATCTCTATAGATCTTCACACCTAATACATAGGCTGCTTCTCCTAAATCTTTCATCTAGAAACATTTCCTTAACCATGCCTTAACAGCATGCAGTTCAGGAATATCATTTCCAATGATTAAGATATCATCGACGTAGAGGAACAGGAAAGTAATCATGCTCCCACTAAACCTCTTATATACACACGGGTCATCTTCATTCTTGATGAAACCAAACTCAGAGATTGATTCATCAAAACGAATATTCCAGCTTCTAGATGCTTGCTTAAGTCCATAAATGGACTTCTTTAACTTGCATATTTTATGACGATCTGATGGATTAGTGAAACCTTCAGGTTGTGTCATATACACATCCTCATCCAGTTTTCCATTAAGGAAAGCCGTTTTCACATCCATCTGCCAGATCTCATAATCATAATATGCAGCTATCGCGAAAAGAATCCGAATCGACTTGAACATGGCTACAGGAGAGAAAGTTTCATCATAATCTATCCCGTAGATTTGTTTGAAACCTTTCGCTACTAGCCTGCCTTTATAGGTAACCACGTTACCATCCATGTCAATCTTCTTCTTGAAGATCCATTTACAGCCTATAGGGATTACTCCCGGAGGCGGATCAACCAAATCCCAGACTTGGTTATCTGACATGGAGTCCATTTCGCCTCGCATAGCTTCAAGCCATCTAGCTGACTCTGGTCCACTCACCGCATCCGCATAAGTGAGGGGTTCATCATTGTCAATGATGTAGACTCCGTCATAGCGCTCAGGCTGTCGACGGATCCTTCCCGATCTTCGCGGTTCCCGTGATATCTGAGCCTCAGGTTGTTCAATAACCTGTTCTACTGGCTCAGGCTCATCCAACTGTGCTTGACTACTTTGTCCTTCCTCTGGATTCTCATCCAGCTTTATTTCTCTCCCACTGGCTTCTTGCAGAAGAAACTCCTTCTCAAGAAATATTGTCGTCCGAGCAACAAATACCTTGTTCTCTTTGGGATCGTAGAAATAATAACCCTTAGTTTCTTTAGGGTAACTGACAAAGATACATTTCTCAGATCTGCTCTCCAGTTTCCCAGAGGCGAGCTTTTTGACATAAGCCTCGCAACCCCAGATCCTGATAAATGTCAAGCTCGGCTGTTTCCCATACCATAATTCATATGGAGTCTTTGAAACTGCCTTGGATGGCACTCGGTTTAGTACCTTTGCAGCTGTTTCCAGTGCAAATCCCCAAAAGGAGTAAGGTAGAGTAGCCTGACTCATCATAGAACGAACCATATCAAGTAACGTTCTATTTCTCCTCTCGGACACACCATTCCATTGCGGTGTTCCTGGCGGAGTGAGCTGTGAGATAATCCCACACTCCTTCAGATAGTCAGTAAATGCATGACTCAAGTATTCTCCACCTCGATCAGAACGAAGTGCCTTGATATTTCGGCCTAGCTGATTCTGTACTTCATTTTTGAATTCTTTGAACTTGTCAAAAGATTCACTCTTATACCTCATCAGATAGACATAACCATATCTACTGAAATCATCAGTAAAGGTAATGAAGTACGAATAGCCACCTCTGGCATGTTTACTAAATGGCCCACACACATCACTGTGTATGAGGTCAAGTAAACCTGAAGCCCTTTGACCTTTGTTAGGAAAAGGAGACTTCGTCATTTTACCCATTAAACAAGCTTTGCATGTATCAATCTCCTCATAGGAGAATGATCCCAGCAGTCCATTGTCATGCAACTGCTTAATGCGTTTCTTGTTAATATGGCCTAAACGACTATGCCATAGCAAGGTGCTATGATCAGCATACTTGGCTTTCTTATTATCAATAGTTTGTATAGAACATTCCATGTCCAACATGAATAACCCATTGTTAATTGAACCAGTAGCATAAACAATATTATCCAAAGAAATAATACACTTTGAAATATTGCATTCAAAGGAAAACCCTTTCCTGACAAGAGCAGGAATAGAGATAATATTCTTGGTAATGCTAGGAACAAAATAACAATTGTTTAATTCTAATACAAGTCCAGATGGTAATGAGATGTAATATTCCCCTACAGCAACAGCCGCAACCCGTGCCCCGTTTCCAACTCGTAGGTCCACCTCATGCTGCCCCACCTGTCTTCTTCTCTTGAGTTCCTGTACATTTGAACAAATGTGAACTCCACATGCAGTGTCCAACACCCATGATATAGAAGAAGATGATATCATGACTTCAGTCACAAATATACCTGAGCCAGAAGCGATGCTTCCCTTCTTGTCTCCTTGGAGCACTTTACGGTCCTTTTTCCAGTGACCTAGCTGGCCACAGTGGAAACATCTGTATTCCTTCGACCGCTTAACCTTCTGTTTCAGAGCCTTATTGTAGTTCTTGACTGGGGCTTTGCCCTTCTTCCCCTTCTTCTTGTTCCTAGAAGGAACCATTAAGACAGAGGTTGAAGGCTTTCCCTTCAGAGTCTCCTCAGTAGTCAAGAGCGTATTCAGCAACTCTGCCGGGGTACAATCGATTTTGTTCATATTAAAGTTAATAATGAACGCATCGAAAGAGGGCGGGAGAGACTGCAGAATAATGTCTACAGCAAGCTCCTGATTGATGGTATGCCCCAGTTTCTCTAGAGCCTCTTTGTGCCCAATCATCTTGAGCACGTGAGCTCCCACTGGGCTCCCTTCAGCCAGTTTGCTCTGAAAGAAAAGCTTGGTCAAATTATAGCGCTCAGTCCTCGCCTGTGCAGCATACAACATTTTGAGGTTTGCTATAATTTCTATAGCAGACATATCCTCATCCTGTCGCTGCAGCGGTGGCGTCATAGACGCTAGCATCAGGCAAGCGACATCAATGCTATCATTGACATGCTTTTCATAGGCTTCACGAACCGCCCATGCGGCGTTCGCTGCGGGTTGAGGCGGTATTGCTGTCTCGAGGACATACAGTTTCCTCTCTGCCTTAAGAACAATCTTAAGGTGTCCGTACCAGTCTGAGAAGTTTGGCCCAGCAAACTTCTCCCTTTCCAGTAGGGATCGCACATTGAAGCTCATGGTGTTCGTTGCTGCAGGAATCTACAACAATGCAAGAACAGCAAGGTCAGTATCAATGTTTAGAATCAATCCAGGACTTAAGAAAGATTCTTTTCTCACTATTTTATCTGACTGAAAAATCCATTAAAACAGTCCGAAAGAGTAACACTCTTTTAGTGAGATGGGATCCAGATTTTATACTTGGTCTCCGCGTCCCGCTCAGGCGAGATAAGATGCACAGAGAGTGCAAGCACTAATCTCTGGTAGGCAGTCCCTGCCAATCGCCAACCCGTGCGATTCCCCTTCATCTGGGCAATCCAGCAGACTGTGCCAACTGAGTTGGTACAACACAGTCTCTGATCCCACAGATGGCTGCCTCCATATAGCTAACATATGCCCCATATGTAGCCTACATGGTCAAGCTGACCTGACCTACTCCCTGGACCACCACGTGCTATGCTGAGCAACGAGAAGCGATAAATCCCTTCTTTGTAACACGCAGGTGAAATCACACACCGTCTGAAGATAGATTGGCGTGCCCACTGAGTGGGTACAACACGGCCCCAACGATAGTCAGAACAGTGAGGTTTCGCGCCAGAAGGCATTACGTGCTTGATATTTAGCGTTGGATTTTAACGGTCTTTTATCTTCTTACTATCAGGCAAATCCTATGGCTATAGCAGAAGATAAATAACTCATGCAATTCTAATTATTAAACAATAAATGAAAGCATGGATCTTATGTGGTAAAAGCCCATTAAGCCTAAGTAAGACCTTAACCTAAATTAAGTCTTCACTTGCTTTCTTCATGGGGCTTTTTCTTCTCATCTGGCCCAACCCATGTAAGATCCAAGGATCTTAAGTCTTGGTAAGTATTATTTTTTTTGATTTAAATAAAATCATTGGCAGTTATATATTATTCTTGATTTAAATAAAACCATTGACTATGAATATTACGTTAAGCAGTATTAATTAACTGGCTTATTGATTGTTAATTTATAATTATTTGATTAGAGTTAATTGATTGTTAATTTATAATTCATTGGTTGTTAATTTGTAATTAATTAAATCCTTATTGGATTTTCGTTAAGTGAATGGTTAAATGGTTAGTTAATGGTTAAATTAATTAGTTAATTATGAGTTATTGGGTTTGCGCTAATTGGGTTTAAAATTCAAATTTATTAGTTAAATGGGTTAAACCCTTTTGAATTAATTGGTTAGCGGGTTAAACATTAAAAATCGAAATTTAAATTTTTAAGGGGTTTAGCGACTAGGGTAAAGAGGTTGGCGTTTTTGTTGGCTTGGAAGAACCTTGGGCGACGGCTTGAAAGAACTTGGCGATTTCCTTGAAGGCTTGGACGATCTTCTTCTTCCTTCTTCCTTGGCCGGCTTTCTTGGGTGCTTGTTGGCGTCTATCTAGAAGCATTTCAAGCCCTTAGACGATTTGTTGTGGAAGATTGTTCACCTTAGTGTTCACGGTTAAGAGGTGAGTGGAGTGTCTATTCGATTCTATCTATTTGGTTGTGTTAGATAATACATGTAATTGTTTGGCATGTAATTGTTTGAAAACCTTACCATGTTGAAAACCGAATTTTGCAAAGGTGAATATACCATGTTGAAAACCGAATTTTGCAAAGGTGAATATATCTCATGAAAACCGAAACTTGTAGCATGAAATTTAAGATTTTTATAGGGAATTTTGGTAGCATTAAATCATTGATTTTTGAGTATGAAATTCTTGTTAACTAGGTATTTTATAGGGAATTTTGGTAACATTAAATCATTGATTTTTGGTAGCATGAAAATCTTGTTAACTAAGGTTAATATTTGAAGTAGATATTATGCTAGAAACCGTGGGCTATATGTGTTGTATTTTAGTCCTGTGATAATGTATTCTTAAATGGTTAATTAGGGTTTAAATTTAAGTAGTTAGTATGTTGGTCATTGTGGAACCGTGGGCTATATATATATGTTGTATTTTAATCCTATGTTAAATTTTTGAATGCCCTGATAATTGCTAGTAGTGTTAATAATTTTATGGTCATGTATCTATTTGAGAAATTTGGGTGATAACATAGCAAGGTTAGACTGAACTAATCAGCATGAAATCTAAGGACTACACTACCATGTGATTATGTGATTTTTATTATGTGATTATGTGATTTTTTTTAATATTATGTGGTTATGTGAATTATGAATATTATGTGTTGTGATCATGGAATGGTTAGGACTAAGGCTAAGTGTAACTGTGTACTCAAGGGGATAGTCTATATGTGATATGTTAAGGGTTTGAATTTCAGCCCTGTATTGTGATATGTGAGGGGGTTGTTGTTCAGCCTGCCTGATGTGATTATTGTGATAAAAGAGGGGGTTGTTGTTCAGCTTGCCTGTTGTGATTATTGTGATGACTATCCTAGAGTCTAGTTGACACTTAGGAGTCCACCGTTGTGAAATAAAATATAAGATGTGTCTATTGTTGTCCAGTAGGAACCCTTTGGGAGAACGAGTGATATAAGACGCAAAGTGCCATGTCTTGGTCGGACAGGGGCCACCTCTTGATGTCATCACTCTTAGACGCTTAGATTTTCGTGTTATGGGGTGATCGTATAGCAAAGTGCCACGTCGTGACCTGGCGGGGGCCACCTCTTGAATCTACACACCGTCCATCTATATGTTGCATGTGATTTGCAGGCTTCTCCCAGTGCTTAGGCCAAAGCCGGGTTAGACCATAATGGTCACTACTGAATATGCTGGACAACTAGGTTAATTAAGTGGTTGGTGTGTTTAGTTGGTTTAGAGTATAACTCTAGAACCTTGGTTACTCTGTAGTGATAATTATGTGATGTTTTAGCAGTGTACATCTGACTGTTTTATATGAATTCTGTTCTTTAAGCTTGTCATATGTTGGCATGATATTCTGTTAAATGTTTTTAAAATAATCTGCATGTATTTTTGAGTGTATGTTATGGATGGTCGTTTGAGACTATCCACTCACTGGGCTGTGTAGCTCACCCCTCATTATTTTCAGGTGTAGAGCAGGGGCGCATTTCCAGTTAGCATTTTATATGAATATCGTGATATGCCAGTTGAATGAATAAGACTTTTGTGCTTAATTACTGGGGCCGGTTGTGGCCGAATTATATGAACTTGTGTTGCCAGTTGTGGCCAAACTATGTGAACTTGTGTTGCCGGTTATGGCAGTTTGATATTCTAATTTTTGTGTCACCGCGGGCTTTGGCCTGGTTTCGGTGTGGTATCATTGAATGAATTTATAGAATCGACATTGTGGTTTTGTTTCTAAGTTCGAGTCGACTTATACTTTTGCGATCGGATTTGATATAAATGTGACTTGCATATGTCTAGTGCAAGTATTGCGTGGTGGAAGGTACCTTTATGAAATTGTGTTTTTGTGGAGATTTGTATGTATGGAATTTCGAAATTTTCAGATAGGATTTCCTGGACTTGGTTTTACTTAGCATGTGCATCGATCCTGTGTGATAACATCCTGTTTCTATGTGAATTGTGTTGCGTGTTTGGGGTTAAGATAATGGGATGTGACAACCCAGGGCCCAAGCGCCCACTGCAGCTCAAGGTGCGCCCACCAGGAAAATGCGCCTGTCCTAGGGTCGAACCCTAGACCTCCCACCTGGTCAAGCCACTGCTGCATGCGCCTCTGCCATGTGTGCTTTGTGCTCTTGTCTGATTAAATTACAAATTAATCTATCTAGACAAGATTGACACGCAGGTCAATTACACTTATAAATTAAACACAATGTGATTCGCAGATCACAAATAAATATTAATTTACAATTAACCAGGCTCGCAGGCCCCAGCACAGCACACATTAAAGGGCAACCCACATAAGATGAAATAAACAAGCACATGGCATCCAATCAAACATGTGATCCATTACTAAGAAAATAAAATTTTTTTTTTTGAAAAACCCATTGTCATCCATTTTAATTTTCTTATCTGCCCTACAACCTTACAACGGTCCATTGATAGGGATCCACTCATCATGTCTAGTTTGATCCACTGCCCTTGCATGCACCAAGTCCTAACTGACTTGAGTTGACCTAATGGTCAACCATGCATGCGCCAAGGGCTGAACAACCATCATGAGTTCTGGCAAGCGGGTGTGACCCCGGGCCTAACTCATGTGCGTTCAATGGTTATCTCAACCAGACCTCGCTACACGCCTGTGATGCAATCGACCAATAACCACCTCGTGCTTGCGCACAGGTGCCATCTGGTCGATCCATCTAGGCTGTCAGATGGTCTGATCAGACTCTTTGGATCTAACCTAGAGGATGACTTCAACCCCATCAACCCGTCTAAGGGTTTATAGTAGGCGCTTAGATCTAAGTGAGGCGCGCAAGGGATGAAGTTTTTAAGAAAAACTATACATTCAACATGCGCAACAACATAAGCATCATACATGCGCCACAAAGAATAAACATGCGACAATGCATGCATGTAAAATTTTTCGCATGATGATAACCCTAGATCTATTCACCTCAAACATGGATCACATATTAACATGAAGCAATCATATGATCAAGCAATAACATGCCCTCTGATACCAATTGTAAGACCCCTTTCTAGAGGGGGGGGGGGGCGAAACCCAATAAGTGGCGCAAATAAAATTTCATGCGGAATCAAGGGTTTCATAAGATCATTAGCAAGAACACATGATCAACTTCATAAAGATTGGATTCATACCATAGCCATTTCGCTTGGATGGCGATTTGGAAGAAGAGAGAGCGAGAGGATCTCCTCCAAAGGATGTGCACACTAGATGAAGAAGTCGCCTACTCCCTTGGTACTCCTTGTGCTAGCAAGGTTCCAATAGGTCTCGATCCGTGAGGGAAGATGAGATGAGTTGCTTGGCGAATTCTCCTTGGCCGAATGCTTCTCTATCTCTCGTTGACACAAGCCACACGAGAACAAGAGCGAAGAGGAGCGACGAGAGTAACGTTCACATTGAACGTGGGGCGTGGTTTCTAAAAATAGCAAGCCATAAACTCGCCTTCAACTCTCATGCGATCAAGCTTTTACATCAAGTGAACCGATCGCATACGCCACTCTCTTTGAACCAAGCGTTCACCTAAGTGAACCGGTTCTAATAAGGTTGGTTCAAAGACCAAACCAAAATAGCCCAAGTCATGGACTAGATCTAATTGGACCCAATGGTTCCAGATCTAACCGCTCATCTCTGATGCTGCTGATCTCACCGATCTAACATCCATTCTCTCGATCAAAGCTTACCGATCTCAAGCCCTAATCAATCAAACATGATCAGACCAGATCTCACTTACAATCAGAGATTAAATCCCTTTTAAACTGAACCCAAACAATTCAGTCCACACGATCTGACTTAAGTAAGCCATATCATCAAATTGTGCGACCCTGAGGGTTTCCTTTAAATGTCGGTAACGATAACTTACGTTATCATGATCAGTGAGGGGTATCTAGCAACACATCACTGTCTCCCGATATAAAGGAAAGAGTCTTCCAAGACTACACCCAAACCACAGCACAAGTGTGAATCTACTCACAAGGCATACAAGTTTCCTTTGCCACTGGATGTTCTTATTGGACAAGCTAGTCAAGCCTGTAACTCCAATATGATGAACATGATTAGATCAGATGATCACAGTCATCTGGGTATGGCCATACACTTTCTCAATCATCTCATCCAGGGGGGCCCCTTTAGAACATCACACTCCAATCAAGGAGACGGCAATCCTATATCTATCACTAGTGCCCTAACCTGACTCATGATCATTATCCAAGATAGTCTATAACCATTATGTTTCAAATGATATTGAACTACCTCAAAGCAATGACAACCATCATTTAGAAACACAAGTGATCTCAAGTCAGAGGAAATGTGCCACTTGTTGCATACAAGGATTATTCACATTGTGACAAGCAATTGAATATCCTAGTAGGGTCTGTCCAGTACAACCAATGTACCCATGAGTCTACATCTTATTCCATGCTCGAAGCATCCTATAAGATTAGAACACATATTAGTCTCAATCATATCAAGGCTGTCTCATGTTCACCAAGATATCTCGACTAAGGACATATAGCATGTCAACCTAGCTGAACAACATTGAGACATTATTCAGAAGTATACATATTGCAGCAGATGATGTAACAAACTAAATAACAACCATTGCCTTTATAAACTTAAGAGTTTATACATGATACTGATACAATCCCAAGGCCTCAAACATTAGCCTTAAGGGCATACCCCAACACCTTTCTCATCTTGTGTGTGACATCTTTGGAGAAGAGGCACTCGCCCCTTTCATCTTCCAAGTCGCCTCTTACATCATGGCAATGGTAATACTCTAACTTGCTCTATACAAGTTATACAAGGTTGATCATGTGCTCATGTCATGAGATCCTAGAATTTCCGCTGCAACAAGTTTTGTATTTCTGAATAATGCTTGTGACCTAGGTTCGCTTTCACGGGGTTTCTCAACAACTTGGTGATGTAGGGATACAACCGAGAAGGTCCAAGCAGAACAGGAAACCTCCAATCAAATATGGAATGTCGGCATGATGACTTACATTTGAAGAAACTTGTTTACTTTCTCGCATCTGAACTTATTTATGTTTCAGCATTGATACTTGCTAGATTTTGACATTGGGCTCCACTTGGTCTTGCATGTGGTAAGACTAGTTTGTGGAACAATTTTGTAAGACAATTTAATTTCATGTTTTGGATGTTTTTATGCGGTAGTTAGTAGTAGCCTAGGATTTACTTTCTAAGTCTTTGTTTTATTTTGTAGTTGATGTAATAGGTTGTTATTGGCCTAGGATGGATGCACCTATTGAAGAGTCCCCTTCTTGGGGGAGCGCAGGCAGATAAAACCCCTTTCTAGAGGGGGGCGAACCCTAGAGCATGCGGAAAATGTACTCTTCTAGGGATTCAATAAAATCGTTTGCATGAACACATATATATGATCAACTTTATATGTATTGCAAAGATCAAGTTTGAGATCTTTTACCATAGCCATGATAAAGGGTGTCGGCTTGGAAGCAAGAGGGCAAGTAAGCACTCCTCCAAAGAAAACACACACTAGATGAGAGATGGCTACCCTTTAGGATCTTCCTTGTGCTAGCAAGAGATCTCCCCAAAGTTCCTTGTCGTGTGTTGATGATGAGATGTGCTTGGCCGAGAGCTACCTTGTCCAAGTCCCTCTCTTCGTCGAATGAGGGAGACAAGAGAGTAATTGGCAAATTGCGTTGAGGTTTCTTTTTCATTCAAGTGATGGCGTTACACTTCCAAATATGGAAGGTTATCAAGCCATGCGACCACTTGAAGAAAAACCGCCCAAGATGCCTTTAAACCTTGAACCATACGTTCACCCATGTGAACCGGTTCAAGCCAATTAGGTTCAATTCAATTCGGTTCAAAAACCCAAATTAAACCAGCCCAAGCCATGGTCTAGATCTCTATGAACCAAACGGTTCAAGATCTAACCGTTCATCTCTTGATGCTCTTGATCTCTTCGATCTAGCATCCATACTCTCGATCGAAGCTTACCGATCTGAAGCCCTAATCAATCAAACATGATCAGACCAGATCTCACTTACAATCAGAGTCTAATCTCCTTTTAACTGAACTAAAACAATTCAGTCCACACGATCTGACTTAAGTAAGCCATATCATCAAATTGTGCGACCCTAAGGGTTTCCTTTAAATGTCGGTAATGATAACTCACGTTATCACAATCAGTGAGGGGTATCTAGCAACACATCACTGTCTCCCGATATAAAGGAAAGAGTCTTCCAAGACTACACCCAAACCACAACACAAGTGTGAATCATTTCACAAGGCATACATGTTTCCTTTGCCACTGGATGTTCTTATTGGACAAGTGTGTCAAACTTGTAGCTCCAATATGATGAGCATGATTAGATCAGATGAACATAGTCATCTGGGTATGGCCATACACTTTCTCAATCATCTCATATAAGGGGGGCCCCTTTAGAACACCACACTCCTTCCACAAGGAGACGGCAATCCTTTATCTATCACTAGTATCCGAACCTGACTCATGATCATTATCCAAGATAGTCTATAACCATTATCTTTCAAATGATATTGAACTACCTCAAAATAATGACATTCATCATTTAGAAACACAAGTGATCTCAAGTCAAAGGACATGTGCCACTTGATGCAAACAAGGATTATTCACATTGTGACAAGCAATGGAATATCCCAGTAGGGTCTGTCCAGTACATCCAATGTACCCATGAGTCTACATCTTATTCCATGCTCGAAGCATCCTATAAGATTAGAACACATATTAGTCTCAATCATATCAAGGCTGTCTCATGTTCACCAAGATATCTCGACTAAGGACATATAGCCTGTCAGCCTAGCTGAACAGCTTTGAGACATTATTCAGAAGTACACTTATTACAGCAGACAAGGTAACAACCTGAATAATAACCATGCCTTTATAAACACAAAAGTTTATTACATGATACTGCTACAATCCCAAAGGCCTCAAACATTAGCCTTAAGGGCATACCCCAACACCTGTATTATACTTACAAGGCACCCAGGCCCCTCAACCGTAATCAAGGAATGCCCAGGAAGTCAAAATCAACAAGTCAGTCAACACTTATTCCAACTTAGTCAAAGCTTACATCTCAAGACAGCAACCACTCTAGCTTAGCCGCAACATGCCAACAACATCATAATCAACATGCAAGTTCCAGTCAAGATCTCGGCAACAATTGGTTGTAGCTATTCAATTCAAGACACCTCCAAGAGGACCAATACACGAGCTGCATGCACCCCAGCAACCAGCATGAGTCTGCATCCAACTCCAACATTACCAACATTTGCAAGGTTTCCTTCACCAAGCAGCAAGAGATGCCTCTTCATCAGCCAATACATGCAGAATTCACCCTATACACGAAAGGGTGCTAACGACAGAACCATCCAGATCATGCATTCAAACCACATCCAAATCCAACCATCCATAGAAGTTGTACCATTGGGCCAATTAGTAATTTTATTCCATGTAAACGTTGAGGGTGTTAGGGTTTAAAGTCCTTGTAATTTCTCACACTGCACTTGGTCAAACTCTTTGAAAATAAACCCTGAAATTGTGTTAGCTGTGTGTGTTCTTGATTAAGGGTGTGCCGAGGGCCCCTTGTTCTTGTTCCTGCATGACTCGTTGAATCTTCATCACTCTCCCTTTATCTCAAGCCTCTTTGGTTGTTCTTGGCTGGTGGTTGGCGTGAGGATTCTTGGATTCTTGAAACTTGGAGAAACCCCGGAGCAATCGGCTGGTGAAATTAGAACTTGCGCACAACTTGAAACAAAGGCTTGTTTGAAGATTTATGAAGGGATTTCCGGGTCCCTTCCCACAAGGGGGCCTCAGGTGTGCCCTAACCGAAATGCATATTTCTTCATAGAGTTGCATGTTTAAAATTTTAATATCATCTGAGAATCTGCATCTGTGTTTAATCTATATTGAGAGAGCTACATACCCAAGGACGATCCATTTTAAAATCCTTAAAGTTTCATCCTACATTACTAGGTTTGAGTATAAGTGGAAGATTATTGGTGTGTATGCCCCTAGGACCGGTTGTTGGTCTTGTTGGTGTATATGCCCTTGGACCCGTTGTTAGTCGATCTTATGTACTACTTGACACTGATATTTTATATATATCAATCTAGCATTGTCGTTATTATGCTATGTTTACATCTGTGACTATATACTTGCATGATAATGTCCCTGGAGACAGATTGTATATGTGTTCAAACTCATGTCCCCATTCAACTACCTGAGTGGATAAGGGACAGCTCTGGTACATGTGAGACTAGTATATGGGCAGGTTAGACACGAGGTGCTAATGCAATCATATGGGTATATCAGTGGTGGATATACTGGACTGACCCGCTGTGAGGCTCTAACTTGGTGTCATGAATTAACCACACAAGTGATAGGAGATGCATTGATCCCTTAACTTGAGGTCATTGACTCTTTATATGGTTATGGACATGCTTTGATACAACCTAACACCTCATTGTAGTTGGGAAGTTATAATGGTTGTCATTGAGTATGTCATGACCCATATGAGAAGATCAATAGACAAACAGAGGATTTCCCTCTTCCTGAGGGAACCTTGATATCCACGGGGCCCCCCTATGGTTCCATAACTAAAAGTGTATGGCCATACCCAGGTGAAGGCCAATTTTAGTCATGAGCATAAGATTGGGAGAAAACTGTAGGTGTTTATGCCCTTCGACTAGTTATTGGTCTATCTTTCGTACTACTCAACATTGTGTTGGGGTATGCCCTTAAGGCTAATGTTTGAGGCCTTTGGGATTGTATAAGTATCATGTAATAAACTTTTTGAGTTTATAAAGGCATGGTTGTTATTCAGGTTGTTACCTTGTCTGCTGTAATAAGTGTACTTCTGAATAATGTCTCAAAGCTGTTCAGCTAGGCTGACAGGCTCTATGTCCTTAGTCGAGATATCTTGGTGATCATGAGACAGCCTTGATATGATTGAGACTAATAGGAGTGCTAATCTTATAGGATGCTTCGAGCATGGAATAAGATATAGACTCATGGGTACATTGGATGTACTGGACAGACCCTACTCGGATATTCCATTGCTTGTCACAATGTGAATGATCCTTGTAAGCACTAAGTGGCACATGTCCTTTGACTTGAGATCACTTGTGTTTCTAAATGATGATTGTCATTGTTTTGAGGTAGTTCAATATCATTTGAAACATAATGATTATAGACTATCTTGGATGGTGAGCTTGAGTCAGGTTAGGGCACTTGTGATAGATAAAGGATTGCCGTCTCCTTGTTTAAGGAGTGTGATGTTCTAAAGGGCCCCCCTATATGAGATGATTGAGGAAGTATATGGCCATACCCAGATGACTATGTTCATCTGATCTAATCATGCTCATCGTATTGGAGTTGCAGGCTTGACATGCTTGTCCAATAAGAACATCCAGTGGCAAAGGAATCATGTATGCCAAGTGAGTTGATTCACACTTATGCTATGGTTTGGGTGTAGTCTTGGAAGACTCTTTCCTTTATATCGGGAGACAGTGATGTGTTGCTAGATACCCCTCACTGATCGTGATAACGTAAGTTATCGTTACCGACGTTTGAAGGAAACCCTTAGGGTCGCACAATATGATGATATGGCTTACTTGAGTCAGATCGTGTGGACTGAATTCTTTGGGTTCAGTTTAAAGGGGTTTTAATCTCTGATTGTAAGTGAGATCTGGTCTGATCATGTTTGATTGATTAGGGCTTGAGATCGGTAAGCTTCGATCGAGAGAGATGATGCCAGATCGGAGAGATCAGGGGCATCAGGAGATGAATGGTTAGATCATGAGCCTTGGGGTTCAATTTGGTCTAGACCTATTGGCTTGAGCTTTTTCGGTTTGGTTTATTGAACCGAATTGATTGGAACGTTTTAGATTGAACCGGTTCACAATTGTGAACGCATGGTTCAATGCTAAAATGCGTTTGGGTTGAGTTGAGCGCATGGACTTGATGAGCTTCCATTTATGGAATGTCATCAAGGGCCGGTTTCATTTTTCAATGCCAAAACGCATATGCGTTTGCTCCTTTCTCCTCAACGCATTCTTGGACTTTCGTGGGAGTGTGGTGTGGACGACGAGAAGGAGTGTGGTGCAAGAGGAGCTCTCGGCCAAGCTTGATCTCTCTTCATCCCTTTCCATTCGAATAGATTCCTTGGGTGACTTGCTAGCACAAGCGACACCAAGGAGTGAGCCAACTTCTTCTTGTGTGTGGCACACTTTGGAGGAGACCTAACTTGATCTCTTCTTCCAAGCCGAATTCCAAGTCCATGGCATTGGTATGATTTCTAGCTTCAAGTTGATCATATGTTTTCATATCCGATCTTGATTTGAAACCCTTTTTCCGCAAAGCTTGTTAGAATTGCAAGTTTAGGGTTTCTCCCCTTTAAAGTTAGGGGTCTTTCAATTGGTATCAGAGCTAGGCTCTTGATATGATCGATATGATTGCTTTAAGTATTGGTGATCCATACATGTTGCGCTTACTTTTTCTTGAGGCATGCTTTGTTTTCATGAAGTTGCGCTTGTATCATATGTTCATGAAGTTGCGCTTGTATCATATGTTCATGAAGTTGCGCTTGTATCATATGTTCATGAAGTTGCGCTTGTATCATGATTAGATGAAGTATGCGCTCCCCCTTGAAGGGGACCCCCTAAAGTTTGCGCTCCCCCTTGAAGGGGACCCCCTTAGATCTAAGGGTTATCAACTTTGTTTGTATGTTTGCGCATGCTCTAAGTGTTTTACAAAACTTATATCTTGCGCGGTTGATTAGATCTAAGGTGCCACTACATTAAATCCTTAGATGGGTTGATGGGGTTGATGGCATCATCTAGTATAGATCAAGCTAGTCTGATCAGACCATCTGACAGCCCAGATGGGTCGACCAGATAGCACCTGTGCGCAAGCACGAGGTGGCTATAGGTTGACTGCATCAAAGGCGTGTAGCGAGGTCTGGTTGAGACAATTACTGAACACACTTGAGTTAGGCCCGGGGTCACACCCGCTTGCCAAAACTCATGAGGGTGGTTCAGCCCTTGGCGCATGCATGGTTGACCATTAGGTCAACTCGGGTCAGTTAGGACTCGGTGCATGCAAGGGGAAAAGATCTAACTAGATGGATGAGTGGATCCCTATCAATGGACCATTGTAAGGTTGTAGGGCTCATAAGGAAATTAAAATGGATGCCATGGGGTTTTTCAAAAACTTTTAATTTCAAGATGATTGGATCACATGTTGATTGAACCATATGCTTGTCTATTTAGTCTTATGTGGGTTGCCCTATTGTGTGCTGTGCTGGGGCCTGCGTGCCTGGGTTTAAATTGTAAATTAATTTGTGATCTGCGAATCACATTGTTTTAATTTATGAAATGTAGTTGACCTGCGTGTCAACCTTGTCTAGATAGATCAAATGTATTTGATTAGACAAGAGCAAAGGCACACATCCTAGAGGGGCAGTCTCCTGGTGGCGCACCTGAGGTGCTCTTGGCGCTAGGGCCCTAGGTTGGACCAGATGAGATGCCAAAGAGCTCAAGTGAAGACTTAAGTAAAATTAAGGTCTTACTAGGGTTCATGGGCTTTTACCACATAAGATCATGCTTTCTACTTATTGCTAATAATTAGAATTGCATGTTTAAGTTTATCTTCTGCTATAGCCATAGAACATGCCTGATAGTAAGAAGATAAAAGACCGTTAAAATCCAAACGCTAACATATCAAGCTCGATAAGCCTTCTGACGCGAAACCTCACCTTTCTGATTATCGTTGGAGCCGTGTTGAACCCACTCAGTGGGCACGTCCATCTATCTTCAGACGGTGCTGGATTTCACCTGCGTGTTACAGAGTTGGGATTTATCCCCTCTCGTTGCTCAGCATAGCACGTGGTGGTCCAGGGAGTAGGTCGGGTCAGCTTGACCATGTAGACTACATATGTGGCGCATATGGTAGCACATGGAGGCAGCCATCTCTAGGATCAGAGACTGTGTTGTACCAACTCAGTTGGCACAGTCTGCTGGATTGCCAAGATGAAGGGGAATCGCACGGGTTGGCGATTGGCTGGGACAGCCTACCAGAAATTAGTGCTTGTCATCTCTGTGCATCTTATCTCGCCTGAGCGGGACGCGGAGACCAAGTATGAAATCTGGATCCCATCTCACTAAAAGAGTGTTACTCTTTCGGACTGTTTACTGGATTTTTCAGTCAGACAAAATAGTGAGAAAAGAATCTTTCTTAAGTCCTAGATTGATTCTGAACATTGATACTGACCTTGCTGTTCTTGCTTGTTGTAGATTCCTGCAGCAACGAACACCATGAGCTTCAATGTGCGATCCCTACTGGAAAGGGAGAAGTTTGCTGGGCCGAACTTCTCTGACTGGTTTGGACACCTTAAGATCGTTCTTAAGGCAGAGAGGAAACTGTATGTCCTCGAGACGGCGATACCGCCGCAGCCCGCTGCGAACGCCGCAAGGGCGGTTCGTGAAGCCTTTGATAAGCATGTCAATGATAGCATTGATGTCGCTTGCCTGATGCTAGCGTCTATGACGCCACCGCTGCAGCGTCAGCATGAGGATATGTCCGCTATAGAAATTATAGCGAACCTCAAGATGCTGTATGCTGCACAGGCGAGGACTGAACGCTATAATCTGACGAAGCTCTTCTTTCAGAGCAAACTGGCTGAGGGGAGCCCAGTGGGAGCTCACGTGCTCAAGATGATTGGGCACAAGGAGGCTCTGGAGAAACTGGGGCATACCATCAACCAGGAGCTTGCTGTGGACATTATTCTGCAGTCTCTTCCGCCTTCTTTCGATGCGTTCATTATTAACTTTAATATGAACAAGATCGATTGTACGCCGGCAGAGCTGCTGAATATGCTCTTGACTACTGAGGATACTCTGAAGGGTAAGCCTTCAACCTCTGTCTTGATGTTTCCTTCTAGGAACAAGAAGAAGGGGAAGAAGGGCAAGGCCCCTGTCAAGAATTACAGCAAGGCCCTGAAACAGAAGGTGAAGCGGTCGAAGGATAACAGGTGTTTCCACTGTGGCCAGCTGGGTCACTGGAAAAAGGACTGTAAAGCGCTCCAAGGAGATAAGAGGGGAAGCATCGCTTCTGGCTCAGGTATATATGTGACTGAGGTCATGTTATCTTCTTCTTCTATATCATGGGTGTTGGACACTGCATGTGGAGTTCACATTTGTTCAAATGTGCAGGAACTCAAGAGAAGAAGGCAGGTGGGACAGCATGAAGTAGACCTACGCGTTGGAAACGGGGCACGGGTTGCTGCTGTTGCTGTAGGGGACTATTTCATTAATTTACCATCTGGCATTGTATTAGAATTAAACAATTGTTATTTTGTACCAAGTATTACCAAGAATATTATCTCTATTCCTGCTCTTGTCAGGAAAGGATTTGCCTTTGAATGCAAGATTTCAAAGTGTGTTTTATCTTATGATAATATTGTGTATGCAACTGGTTCGATTAACAATGGGTTATTCATGTTGGACATGGAATATTCTATACAAAACATTGATAATAAGAAAGCCAAGTATGCTGATGACAGCACCTTGCTATGGCATAGTCGTTTAGGCCATATAAACGAGAAGCGCATTAAGCGGTTGCATGATCATGGACTGCTGGGATCATTCTCCTATGGAGAGATTGATACATGCAAAGCTTGTCTGATGGGTAAAATGACGAAGTCACCTTTTTCAAACAAAGGTCAAAGGACTTCAGGTTTACTGGACCTTATACACAGTGATGTGTGTGGGCCTTTTAGTAAACATGCCAGAGGTGGCTATCAGTACTTCATTACCTTTACTGATGATTTCAGTAGGTATGGGTATGTCTATCTGATGAGACATAAAAGTGAATCTTTTGACAAGTTCAAAGAGTTCAAAAATGAAGTACAAAATCAGCTAGGCCGAAATATCAAAGCACTTCGTTCTGATCGAGGTGGTGAATACCTGAGTCATGCATTTACTGACTATCTGAAAGAGTGTGGGATTATCTCACAGCTCACTCCGCCAGGAACACCGCAATGGAATGGTGTGTCCGAGAGGAGAAATAGAACGTTACTTGATATGGTTCGTTCTATGATGAGTCAAGCTACTCTTCCATATTCCTTTTGGGGTTTTGCACTGGAAACAGCTGCAAAGGTACTAAACCGAGTGCCATCCAAGGCAGTTTCAAAGACGCCATATGAACTATGGTATGGGAAACAGCCTAGCTTGACATTTATCAGGATCTGGGGTTGCGAGGCTTATGTCAAAAAGCTCGCCTCTGGGAAACTAGAGAGCAGATCTGATAAATGCATCTTTGTCGGTTACCCTAAGGAGACTAAGGGTTATTATTTCTACGATCCCAAGGAGAACAAGGTATTTGTTGCTCGGACGGCCATATTTCTTGAGAAGGAATTTCTTCTGCAAGAGGCCAGTGGGAGAGAAATAAAGCTGGATGAGAATCCAGAGGAAGGACAAAGTAGTCAAGCACAGTTGGATGAGCCTGAGCCGGTAGATCAGGTTATTGAACAACCTGAGGCTCAGATATCACGGGAACCGCGAAGATCGGGAAGGATCCGTCAACAGCCTGAGCGCTATGACGGAGTCTACATCATTGATAATGATGAACCCCTCACTTATGCGGATGCGGTCAGTGGACCAGAGTCAGCTAGATGGCTTGAAGCTATGCGAGCCGAGATGGACTCCATGTCAGATAATCAAGTCTGGGATTTGATTGATCCGCCTCCGGGAGTAATCCCTATAGGCTGTAAATGGATCTTCAAGAAGAAGATTGACATGGATGGTAACGTGGTTACCTATAAAGGCAGGCTAGTTGCGAAAGGTTTCAAACAAATCTACGGGATAGATTATGATGAAACTTTCTCACCTGTAGCCATGTTTAAGTCTATTCGGATTCTTTTCGCGATAGCAGCATATTACGATTATGAGATCTGGCAGATGGATGTGAAAACAGCTTTCCTCAATGGAAATCTGGATGAGGATGTGTATATGACACAACCGGAAGGTTTCACTAATCCAGCAGATCGTCATAAGATATGCAAGTTAAAGAAGTCCATTTATGGACTTAAACAAGCATCTAGGAGCTGGAATATTCGTTTTGATGAATCAATCTCTGAGTTTGGTTTCATCAAGAACGAGGATGACCCGTGTGTATATAAGAGGTTTAGTGGGAGCGTGATTACATTCCTAATCCTCTACGTCGATGATATCTTGATCATTGGAAACGATATTCCTGAACTGCATGCTGTTAAAGCATGGTTAGGAAAATGTTTCCAGATGAAAGATTTAGGAGAAGCAGCCTATGTATTAGGTGTGAAGATCTACAGGGATAGATCTAAGAGGCTTCTCGGGCTGTGCCAGAGTACTTACATCGATAAGGTCCTGGAGAGATTCCATTTAGAGAATTCTAAACGTGGATATCTTCCAGTCAGACATGGTCTGAATCTTTCAAAGAGTCAGTGTCCACAAACACAGACTGAGAAAGATGAAATGGACAATACGCCTTATGCTTCGGCTATTGGGTCCATTATGTATGCGATGTTGTGTACTCGCCCAGACGTCGCTTACGGGTTAAGCGTGACCAGTCGATTCCAAAGTAATCCAGGTTTGGCGCACTGGATTGCGGTCAAGAACATTTTAAAATATCTGCGGAGGACCAAAGATATGTTCTTGATATATGGTGGTCAGGAAGAACTCAGTATAGAGGGATATACTGACGCTTCGTTCCAGTCGGACCAGGATGATTTCCGATCGCAATCAGGCTATATGTTTAGCTTGAATGGTGGAGCAGTGGTGTGGAAAAGCTTCAAACAGTCAACTGTTGCTGATTCCACAACAGAAGCCGAGTATGTTGCAGCCTCGGAAGCATCCAAGGAGGCAGTGTGGATTCGTAAGTTCGTGAGAGAACTTGGTGTCGTTCCTTCGAGTGCAGATCCTTTGGTTATCTTCTGTGATAACACTGGAGCCATCGCACAAGCAAAGGAACCGCGGTCGCACCAGAAGTCCAAGCACATACAGAGACGGTTTCACTTGATCCGGGAGATCATTGATCGTGGCGAGATCAAAATATGCAAGGTTCATACAGATGACAATCTGGCAGACCCGCTTACCAAGCCTCTGGCGCAGCAGAAGCATGAGAAGCACTGTAATAATATGGGTTTGAGATTTCTCAACCATTAGATTAAGTGCAAGTGGGAGATTGTTGGGGTATGCCCTTAAGGCTAATGTTTGAGGCCTTTGGGATTGTATAAGTATCATGTAATAAACTTTTTGAGTTTATAAAGGCATGGTTGTTATTCAGGTTGTTACCTTGTCTGCTGTAATAAGTGTACTTCTGAATAATGTCTCAAAGCTGTTCAGCTAGGCTGACAGGCTCTATGTCCTTAGTCGAGATATCTTGGTGATCATGAGACAGCCTTGATATGATTGAGACTAATAGGAGTGCTAATCTTATAGGATGCTTCGAGCATGGAATAAGATGTAGACTCATGGGTACATTGGATGTACTGGACAGACCCTACTCGGATATTCCATTGCTTGTCACAATGTGAATGATCCTTGTAAGCACTAAGTGGCACATGTCCTTTGACTTGAGATCACTTGTGTTTCTAAATGATGATTGTCATTGTTTTGAGGTAGTTCAATATCATTTGAAACATAATGATTATAGACTATCTTGGATGGTGAGCTTGAGTCAGGTTAGGGCACTTGTGATAGATAAAGGATTGCCGTCTCCTTGTTTAAGGAGTGTGATGTTCTAAAGGGCCCCCCTATATGAGATGATTGAGGAAGTGTATGGCCATACCCAGATGACTATGTTCATCTGATCTAATCATGCTCATCGTATTGGAGTTGCAGGCTTGACATGCTTGTCCAATAAGAACATCCAGTGGCAAAGGAATCATGTATGCCAAGTGAGTTGATTCACACTTATGCTATGGTTTGGGTGTAGTCTTGGAAGACTCTTTCCTTTATATCGGGAGACAGTGATGTGTTGCTAGATACCCCTCACTGATCGTGATAACGTAAGTTATCGTTACCGACGTTTGAAGGAAACCCTTAGGGTCGCACAATATGATGATATGGCTTACTTGAGTCAGATCGTGTGGACTGAATTCTTTGGGTTCAGTTTAAAGGGGTTTTAATCTCTGATTGTAAGTGAGATCTGGTCTGATCATGTTTGATTGATTAGGGCTTGAGATCGGTAAGCTTCGATCGAGAGAGATGATGCCAGATCGGAGAGATCAGGGGCATCAGGAGATGAATGGTTAGATCATGAGCCTTGGGGTTCAATTTGGTCTAGACCTATTGGCTTGAGCTTTTTCGGTTTGGTTTATTGAACCGAATTGATTGGAACGTTTTAGATTGAACCGGTTCACAATTGTGAACGCATGGTTCAATGCTAAAATGCGTTTGGGTTGAGTTGAGCGCATGGACTTGATGAGCTTCCATTTATGGAATGTCATCAAGGGCCGGTTTCATTTTTCAATGCCAAAACGCATATGCGTTTGCTCCTTTCTCCTCAACGCATTCTTGGACTTTCGTGGGAGTGTGGTGTGGACGACGAGAAGGAGTGTGGTGCAAGAGGAGCTCTCGGCCAAGCTTGATCTCTCTTCATCCCTTTCCATTCGAATAGATTCCTTGGGTGACTTGCTAGCACAAGCGACACCAAGGAGTGAGCCAACTTCTTCTTGTGTGTGGCACACTTTGGAGGAGACCTAACTTGATCTCTTCTTCCAAGCCGAATTCCAAGTCCATGGCATTGGTATGATTTCTAGCTTCAAGTTGATCATATGTTTTCATATCCGATCTTGATTTGAAACCCTTTTTCCGCAAAGCTTGTTAGAATTGCAAGTTTAGGGTTTCTCCCCTTTAAAGTTAGGGGTCTTTCACATTGATATTCTATATATGATTCTGGCATTGTCATTATTGTGCTATGTATACATCTACTATGATGCAGGAGCATACAACATGAAGGGGAAAATCTGGCCCCGTTGGTGCCCCAAAAATTTTCCACAGACAATTCCTCGGGGTACCCAGCGACGGAAGCCACGCCCCGTGAGTCCTGCGGACAACTACCCAATTCAGGGGCGGCTTCATATGCACAAGTCCGATTTTTCACATAAAGTTCCTCAAGCTACCCCGCGAAGAAGACCACACCCTTTTAGTCCTGCGGACAACTACCGGGTGCAGAAGTCTGATTTTCCATAGAAGGTTCCTCGGGGTACCCAGCGACGAAAACCTCGCCTCGTGGGTCCTGCGGATAGCTACCCGATTCAATGGCGGCTTCACATGCGCAAGTTAAGTTTTCCATAGAATGTTCCTTGGGGTACCCAGTGACGAAAACCCCGAGAGTCCTGCGGACAACTTTCTGAAGAATCACATGCAGAAGTCGGAAATCACATAGAATGTTTCTCGGGTCACCCAGCGATGAAAGCCACGCCCCATGACTCCAGCAGACAACTGCCAAAAGATGGTGGTTCCAGACGCGAACGCCAACACGGGCGTGCAGCCGAACATGGGCAGGCCATGTTCGACTCGGCGAAGCCTGGAATACTCGAACACTGCCGTGTTCTCCAACACGGCCAGGCTGTGTTCACCACAGTAGACCCAGAGGAGCCCCGATGACCCCATTTGGCCGTGCACAACCCACCCTACCATGTTGCTCCACCTCATGAAGACCCAAAGGAGCCCAACAAGGTGGTTATTCGGCAATCCCAATGCCCATCTCACCGACCGGACCGCTTCGTGGGTGCTATCAGTCCACTTTCAGTCCACACCGTGGTGACCCAGCCCAAGGACGCCACGGGCCAACCCCTCAAGGGCCCAACTCCAGATGGGCCACACAACCACATCAGCAACACGACCCAAGAGAAGGCTGCGATGATAGTTATACAGCCCAGTACTTCGAAATTCTGCTGCTTTGTCGCGATATGCTCTGAGCGCGTCTAACCATCATCGCAAGCACCTCGTACACTGAAGAATCAAAGGACCTGCGCCCTTGCAGGAGTAGATTGTAGTTGGTAAGATTTTATTCTGTTTTGTCTTTTTATGGCAGATTGACCACTTTTTGGTTGTTAGTTGTTGAGATGCTGTCCTTTTGTCTTATTTACCCCTCCTTATCTTATAAAAGAAAGGGGCTAGCCAGCATTCTCCCTTAGTTATCTTAGATGTAGAGTTCTCCTGGTGAGCAAGAGTGCCTCCAGCTTGTGTGGAAGATGAAGTAGCTTCGCCTTCAAAATTGTGAGAGACGGCGACCGGTGTCTCGACTCGAAGTGTTTCCTATTTGTGTTTCCAGCTTTTAGAGAAGTAAATCCCACCGTTCCGAGTGGGTCAGGTTCGCCTGTTTCTATACATTCTTTCCGGGTTTAGTTTCTTTCGCCTTCTCACCCATGAGCGTCCGAGCGTCGGAGTCGTGCACGGTTTCCCTGTTTGTTAGTTTGTTCACAGGTGCATAGGCGCGTGAGCTGACCTCGCGATCCGCAAACCCTGTTCATGCTGTGCTTAAATTTGCTCTAGAGGTTAGTGAGTGAATTTCAGTAATTTTGGGTGTCGTTGGATTTCTCTCGCATTAGTATTGCCTCGAAACGAATTCGCACCGATTTGCCGTGTTTCTTGCTATACTGTCCGAGTGATTTGACTTCCCTCGTCTAGTCAACAAGTTGGATTGACTTGTCTAGTCAACAAGTCAATCTCACATGCAAGAGGTTTGTGTTGGGGTATGCCCTTAAGGCTAATGTTTGAGGCCTTGGGATTGTATAAGTATCATGTAATAAACTCTTATGTTTATAAAGGCATGGTTATTATTCAGGTTGCTACCTTGTCTGCTGTAATAAGTGTACTTCTGAATAATGTCTCAAAGCTGTTCAGCTAGGCTGACATGCATATGTCCTTAGTCGAGATATCTTGGTGAACATGAGACAGCCTTGATATGATTGAGACTAATATGTGTTCTAATCTTATAGGATGCTTCGAGCATGGAATAAGATGTAGACTCATGGGTACATTGGATGTACTGGACAGACCCTACTAGGATATTCAATTACTTGTCACAATGTGAATGATCCTTGTAAGCACCAAGTGGCACATGTCCTCTGACTTGAGATCACTTGTGTTTCTAAATGATGATTGTCATTGTCTTGAGGTAGTTCAATATCATTTGAAACATAATGATTATAGACTATCTTGGATGGTGAGCTTGAATCAGGTTAGGGCACTAGTGATAGACATAGGATTGCCGTCTCCTTGTTTAAGGAGTGTGATGTTCTAAAGGGGCCCCCCTATATGAGATGATTGAGATAGTGTATGGCCATACCCAGATGACTATGTTCATCTGATCTAATCATGCTCATCGTATTGGAGTTACAAGCTTGACCCGCTTGTCCAATAAGAACATCCAGTGGCAAAGGACACATGTATGCCTAGTGAAGTTGATTCACACTTGTGCTGTGGTTTGGGTGAAGTCTTGGAAGACTCTTTCCTTTATATCGGGAGACAGTGATGTGTTGCTAGATACCCCTCACTGATCGTGATAACGAAAGTTATCGTTACCGACATTTAAAGGAAACCCTCAGGGTCGCACAATTTGATGATATGGCTTACTTAAGTCAGATCGTGTGGACTGAATTGTTTGGGTTCAGTTTAAAGGGATAGAGGCTCTGATTGTAAGTGAGATCTGGTCTGATCATGTTTGATTGATTGGGACTTGAGATCGGTAAGCTTCGATCGAGAGTATTGATGCTAGATCGGTGAGATCAAGAGTATCACGAGATCAACGGTTAGATATTGAACCATTGGTTCAATGAGATCTAGACCATGGCTTGGGCTGGTTTAATTTGGTTCTTGAACCAAATTGAAATGGATTGAAGTGGCTTGAACCGGTTCACAAGGGTGAAGGCTTGGTTCAAGGGGTTAGGCGTTTTGGTTCGGTAATGGGCGCATAGCTTCATCTCTTCCATTTATGGAAAGTATTGAAGGCGACTTCACCTTAACGCCAAAGCGTTTTGAACGCTCGACTTCACTCCTCTCTTCTCAACGTTCATCCTTGGAGGTGAGGGCATTCGGACGAGAAGAGGAGGAAGGTTGCTCTCGCCAAGCTTGATCTCCAAATCTCCTTCACGCGACAAGGGATACTTTGGAGCCTTGCTAGCACAAGGGACGTTCAAGGTGTAGGCCTTCTTCTTCTTGTGTGCGATTCCTTTGGAGAAGTTCTCTTTGAACTTTGCTTCCAAGCCGACATCCGATCTATGGCATTGGTATGATCACATTCTTGATCTAATGAAATATTATAGTTGATCATATGAGCACATAAGCGATTGAATTCTTGAAACCCTAGCAAAATGCATGCGCCCCCTTGTTTAGGGTTTTCGGCCCCCCCCCCCTCTTGAAAGGGGTTTTTAACCGCTTGCGCTCCCCCTTGAAGGGGACACTTCAATTGGTATCAGAGCTTAGGATCTTATATGATTCATATGATTGCTATGTATGTTTTGTGATCCATATATGTTTGATGCTTAGATCTATGTTTTCTCTTCATGCGATTATACAAGTGGATAGTATGTTCATGTTGCGCATGTATGAGAGTTATGTTGTGTTGGCGCTAGTTGAATGGCGCATGTATGATGATTGCGCTTCTTTCATGTTGTTGTAGTTGTTTTTCTTAAAAACCCTAAATGACATGCGCGCCTTGCATATTAGATCTAAGCCGCACCTACAATAAACCCTTAGATGGGTTGATGGGGTTGAAGTCACCTCTAGATTAGATCCAATAGTCTGATCAGACCATCTGACAGCCTAGATGGATCGACCAGATGGCACCTGTGCGCAAGCATGAGGTGGCCATAGGTCGATCGCACCTTAGGCGTGTAGCGAGGTCTGGTTGAGACAACCAGTGAACACACATGAGCTAGGCCCGGGGTCACACCCGCTTGCCAGAACTCATGAGGGTTGTTCAGCCCTTGGCGCATGCATGGTTGACCATTAGGTCAACACGGGTCAGTTAGGACTCGGTGCATGCAAGGGCAGAGGATCTGATTAGATGGATGAGTGGATCCCTATCAATGTACCATTGTAAGGTTGTAGGGGCACATAAGGAAATTAAAATTGATGCCATGGGGTTTTCAAAAATTTAATTTCATGATTGGATCACATGTTGATTGATGCCATGATGTTTGTTTATTTAATCTTATGTGGGTTGCCCTAATGTGTGCTGTGCTGGGGCCTGCGTGCCTGGAATTAAACTTGTAAATTAATTTGTGATCTGCGAATCACATTTGTACTTAATTTATAATGTATAATTGACCTGCGAGTCAAACTTGTCTAGATAGATCAAATTGTATTTGATTAGACAAGAGCACAAAGGCACACATCCAAGAGGGGCTTTCAGCTGGTGGCGCACCTGAGGTGCTCTTGGCGCTAGGGCCCTGGGTTGGACCAGATGAGATGCAAAAGTCCCAAGAAGAGCAAGTGAAGACTTAAGTTTCTTAAGGTCTTACTTAGGCTTTGGGCTTTTACCACATAAGATGCATGCTTTCTTTTTATTGCTTATATAATTAGAACTGCATGAGTTTATCTTCTGCTATCACCATAGGACTTGCATGATAGTGAAGAAGATAAAAGACCGTTAAAATCCAACGCTAACATATCAAGCTCGGAAAGCCTTCTGACGCGAAACCTCACCGTTCTGACTATCGTTGGAGCCGTGTTGTACCCACTCAGTGGGCACGTCCATCTATCTTCAGACGGTGCTGGATTTCACCTGCGTGTTACAGAGAAGGGATTTATCGCTTCTCGTTGCTCAGCATAGCACGTGGTGGTCCAGGGAGTAGGTCGGGTCAGCTTGACCATGTAGACTACATATGTGGCGCATATGGTAGCACATGGAGGTAGCCATCTGAGGGATCAGAGACTGTGTTGTACCAACTCAGTTGGCACAGTCTGCTGGATTGCCCAGGTGAAGGGGAATCGCACGGGTTGGCGATTGGCTGGGACAGCCTACCAGAAATTAGTGCTTGTCATCTCTGTGCATCTTATCTCGCCTGAGCGGGACGCGGAGACCAAGTATGAAATCTGGATCCCATCTCACTAAAAGAGTGTTACTCTTTCGGACTGTTTTACTGGATTTTACAGTCAGTTAAAATAGTGAGAAAAGGAATCATTCTTAAGTCCTGATTGATTCTTAACATTGATACTGACCTTGCTGTTCTTGCATTGTTGTAGATTCCTGCAGCAACGAACACCATGAGCTTCAATGTGCGATCCCTACTGGAAAGGGAGAAGTTTGCTGGGCCGAACTTCTCCGACTGGTTCGGACACCTTAAGATCGTTCTTAAGGCAGAGAGGAAACTGTATGTCCTCGAGACGGCGATACCGCCGCAGCCCGCTCCGAACGCCGCAAGGGCGGTTCGGGATGCCTATGAAAAGCACGTCAATGATAGCATTGATGTCGCTTGCCTGATGCTAGCGTCTATGACGCCACCGCTGCAGCGTCAGCATGAGGATATGTCGGCTATAGAAATTATAGCGAACCTCAAGATGCTATATGCTGCACAGGCGAGGACAGAACGCTATAATCTGACGAAGCTCTTCTTTCAGAGCAAACTGGCTGAAGGGAGCCCAGTGGGAGCTCACGTGCTCAAGTAGATTGGGCACAAGGAGGCTCTAGAGAAACTGGGGCATACCATCAACCAGGAGCTTGCTGTAGACATAATTCTACAGTCTCTTCCGCCTTCTTTCGATGCGTTCATCATTAACTTTAATATGAACAAAATCGATTGTACTCCGGCAGAGCTGTTGAATATGCTCTTGACTACTGAGGAAACTCTGAAGGGAAAGCCTTCAACCTCTGTCTTATTGGTTCCCTCAAGGAACAAGAAGAAGGGGAAGAAGGGCAAGGCCCTTGTCAAGAACTACAGTAAGGCTCTTAAACAGAAGGTAAAGCGGTCGAAGGACAACAGGTGTTTCCACTGTGGCCAGCTGGGTCACTGGAAAAGGGACTGTAAAGCGCTCCAAGGAGATAAGAGGGGAAGCATCGCTTCTGGCTCAGGTATTTACGTGACGGAAGTCATGGTTTCATCTTCTTCTATTTCATGGGTGTTGGACACTGCATGTGGAGTTCACATTTGTTCAAATGTACAGGAACTCAAGAGAAGAAGGCAGGTGGGACAGCATGAAGTAGACCTACGCGTTGGAAACGGGGCACGGGTTGCTGCTGTTGCTGTAGGAGACTATTTCATTTCTTTACCATCTGGCATTGTATTGGAATTAAACAATTGTTATTTTGTACCCAGTATTACCAAGAATATTATCTCTATTCCTGCTCTTGTCAGGAAAGGATTTGCCTTTGAATGCAATATTTCAAAGTGTGTTTTATCTTGTGATAATATTGTGTATGCAACTGGTTCAATTAACAATGGGTTGTTCATGTTGGACATGGAAAATTCTATACAAAACATTGATAATAAGAAAGCCAAGTATGCTGATGACAGCACCTTGCTATGGCATAGTCGTTTAGGCCATATTAACGAGAAGCGCATTAAGCGGTTGCATGATCATGGACTGCTGGGATCATTCTCCTATGAGGAGATTGATACATGCAAAGCTTGTTTAATGGGTAAAATGACGAAGTCACCTTTTTCTAATAAAGGTTAAAGGGCTTCAGGTTTACTTGACCTTATACACAGTGATGAGTGTGGGCCATTTAGTAAACATGCCAGAGGTGGCTATCAGTACTTCATTACCTTTACTGATGATTTCAGTAGGTATGGGTATGTCTATTTGATGAGACATAAGAGTGAATCTTTTGACAAGTTCAAAGAGTTCAAAAATGAAGTACAGAATCAGCTAGGCCGAAATATCAAGGCACTTCGCTCAGATCGAGGTGGAGAATACTTGAGTCATGCATTTACTGACTATCTAAAGGAGTGTGGGATTATCTCACAGCTCACTCCGCCAGGAACACCGCAATGGAATGGTGTGTCCGAGAGGAGAAATAGAACGTTACTTGATATGGTTCGTTCTATGATGAGTCAGGCTACTCTTCCATACTCCTTTTGGGGTTTTGCACTGGAAACAGCTGCAAAGGTACTAAACCGAGTGCCATCCAAGGCAGTTTCAAAGACGCCATATGAGTTATGGTATGGGAAACAGCCTAGCTTGACATTTATCAGGATCTGGGGTTGCGAGGCTTATGTCAAAAAGCTCGCCTCTGGGAAACTGGAGAGCAGATCTGAGAAATGTATCTTTGTCGGTTACCCTAAGGAAACTAAGGGTTATTATTTCTACGATCCCAAAGAGAACAAAGTTTTTGTTGCTCGGACGGCCATATTTCTTGAGAAGGAGTTTCTTCTGCAAGAGGCCAGTGGGAGAGAAATAAAGCTGGATGAGATTCCAGAAGAAGGACAAAGTAGTCAAGCACAGTTGGATGTGCCTGAGCCGGTAGATCAGGTTATTGAACAACCTGAGGCTCAAATAACACGGGAACCGCGAAGATCAGGAAGGATCCGTCGTCAGCCTGAGCGCTATGACGGAGTCTACATCATTGATAATGATGAACCCCTCACTTATGCGGATGCGGTCAGTGGACCGGAGTCAGCTAGATGGCTTGAAGCTATGCGAGCCGAGATGGACTCCATGTCAGATAACCAGGTCTGGGATTTGGTTGATCCGCCTCCGGGAGTAATCCCTATAGGCTGTAAATGGATCTTCAAGAAGAAGATTGACATGGATGGTAACGTTGTTACCTATAAAGGCAGGCTAGTTGCGAAAGGTTTCAAACAAATCTACGGGTTAGATTATGATGAAACTTTCTCTCCTGTAGCCATGTTTAAGTCTATTCGGATTCTTTTCGCGATAGCAGCATATTATGATTATGAGATCTGGCAGATGGATGTGAAGACAGCTTTCCTTAATGGAAATCTGGATGAGGATGTGTATATGACACAACCTGAAGGTTTCACTAATCCATCAGATCGTCATAAAATATGCAAGTTAAAAAAGTCCATTTATGGACTTAAGCAAGCATCAAGAAGCTGGAATATTCGTTTTGATGAATCAATCTCTGAGTTTGGCTTCATCAAGAACGAAGATGACCCGTGTGTATATAAGAGGTTTAGTGGGAGCGTAATTACATTCCTAATCCTCTACGTCGATGATATCTTAATCATTGGAAATGATATTCCTGAACTGCATGCTGTTAAAGCATGGTTAGGAAAATGTTTCCAGATGAAAGATTTAGGAGAAGCAGCCTATGTGTTAGGTGTGAAGATCTACCGGGATAGATCCAAGAGGCTTCTCGGGCTATGCCAGAGTACTTACATCGATAAAGTCCTGGAGAGATTTCATTTAGAGAATTCTAAACGAGGATATCTTCCAGTCAGACATGGTCTGAATCTTTCGAAGAGTCAGTGTCCACAAACACAGACTGAGAAAGATGAAATGGACAATACGCCTTATGCTTCGGCTATTGGGTCCATTATGTATGCGATGTTGTGTACTCGCCCAGACGTCGCTTACGGGTTAAGCGTGACCAGTCGATTCCAAAGTAATCCAGGTATGGCGCACTGGATTGCAGTCAAGAACATTTTAAAATATCTGCGGAGGACCAAAGATATGTTCTTGATATATGGTGGTCAGGAAGAACTCAGTATAGAAGGATATACTGACGCTTCGTTCCAGTCAGACCAGGATGATTTCCGATCGCAATCAGGCTATGTTTTTAGCTTGAATGGTGGAGCAGTGGTGTGGAATAGTTTCAAACAGTCAACTGTTGCTGATTCCACAACAGAAGTCGAGTATGTTGCAGCCTCGGAAGCATCCAAGGAGGCAGTGTGGATTCGTAAGTTCGTGAGAGAACTTGGTGTTGTTCCTTCGAGTGCAGATCCTTTGGTTATCTTCTGTGATAACACTGGAGCAATTGCACAAGCAAAGGAACCACGGTCGCACCAGAAGTCCAAGCACATACAGAGACGGTTTCACTTGATCCGGGAGATCATTGATCGTGGCGAGATCAAAATATGCAAGGTTCATACAGATGACAATCTGGCAGACCCGCTTACCAAGCCTCTGGCGCAGCAGAAGCATGAGAAGCACTGTAATAATATGGGTTTGAGATTTCTCAACCATTAGATTAAGTGCAAGTGGGAGATTGTTGGGGTATGCCCTTAAGGCTAATGTTTGAGGCCTTGGGATTGTATAAGTATCATGTAATAAACTCTTATGTTTATAAAGGCATGGTTATTATTCAGGTTGCTACCTTGTCTGCTGTAATAAGTGTACTTCTGAATAATGTCTCAAAGCTGTTCAGCTAGGCTGACATGCATATGTCCTTAGTCGAGATATCTTGGTGAACATGAGACAGCCTTGATATGATTGAGACTAATATGTGTTCTAATCTTATAGGATGCTTCGAGCATGGAATAAGATGTAGACTCATGGGTACATTGGATGTACTGGACAGACCCTACTAGGATATTCAATTACTTGTCACAATGTGAATGATCCTTGTAAGCACCAAGTGGCACATGTCCTCTGACTTGAGATCACTTGTGTTTCTAAATGATGATTGTCATTGTCTTGAGGTAGTTCAATATCATTTGAAACATAATGATTATAGACTATCTTGGATGGTGAGCTTGAATCAGGTTAGGGCACTAGTGATAGACATAGGATTGCCGTCTCCTTGTTTAAGGAGTGTGATGTTCTAAAGGGGCCCCCCTATATGAGATGATTGAGATAGTGTATGGCCATACCCAGATGACTATGTTCATCTGATCTAATCATGCTCATCGTATTGGAGTTACAAGCTTGACCCGCTTGTCCAATAAGAACATCCAGTGGCAAAGGACACATGTATGCCTAGTGACGTTGATTCACACTTGTGCTGTGGTTTGGGTGAAGTCTTGGAAGACTCTTTCCTTTATATCGGGAGACAGTGATGTGTTGCTAGATACCCCTCACTGATCGTGATAACGAAAGTTATCGTTACCGACATTTAAAGGAAACCCTCAGGGTCGCACAATTTGATGATATGGCTTACTTAAGTCAGATCGTGTGGACTGAATTGTTTGGGTTCAGTTTAAAGGGATAGAGGCTCTGATTGTAAGTGAGATCTGGTCTGATCATGTTTGATTGATTGGGACTTGAGATCGGTAAGCTTCGATCGAGAGTATTGATGCTAGATCGGTGAGATCAAGAGTATCACGAGATCAACGGTTAGATATTGAACCATTGGTTCAATGAGATCTAGACCATGGCTTGGGCTGGTTTAATTTGGTTCTTGAACCAAATTGAAATGGATTGAAGTGGCTTGAACCGGTTCACAAGGGTGAACGCTTGGTTCAAGGGGTTAGGCGTTTTGGTTCGGTAATGGGCGCATAGCTTCATCTCTTCCATTTATGGAAAGTATTGAAGGCGACTTCACCTTAACGCCAAAGCGTTTTGAACGCTCGACTTCACTCCTCTCTTCTCAACGTTCATCCTTGGAGGTGAGGGCATTCGGACGAGAAGAGGAGGAAGGTTGCTCTCGCCAAGCTTGATCTCCAAATCTCCTTCACGCGACAAGGGATACTTTGGAGCCTTGCTAGCACAAGGGACGTTCAAGGTGTAGGCCTTCTTCTTCTTGTGTGCGATTCCTTTGGAGAAGTTCTCTTTGAACTTTGCTTCCTAGCCGACATCCGATCTATGGCATTGGTATGATCACATTCTTGATCTAATGAAATATTATAGTTGATCATATGAGCACATAAGCGATTGAATTCTTGAAACCCTAGCAAAATGCATGCGCCCCCTTGTTTAGGGTTTTCGGCGCCCCCCTCTTGAAAGGGGTTTTTAACCGCTTGCGCTCCCCCTTGAAGGGGACACTTCAATCGGAGCATAGGCGCTCCAACCCGGTTAATCCACCTCCGTCTGCAAACCCAGCCCCACCGACAAGAGAGTTGCCTCTGATGACCGCGCCCCCACGGCCGCGAGTCTTCAAGGATGAGTATGGTCACCTGCGACCTCATGCGGTCCAGGGGGACCTAAGTTATGGGGATGAGCACCTAGATGAGGTTGATGTGTGGGCCGCACAAGGGCCCGAACCTAATGGTCGTTTTGGGCTTGCTTGGGCCGGGCAAAGGGGCCCAACTCGACACCACGTAGAACGCCCTCGCTTGGAGGACGATTTCCACCGCTACATTCGGAACACCCCCGCGCCCTTTGCTGGTGGTCTCGACCCGTCATGATTCCTCGACTAGGTCGTTTGGAGTATCGGCACAGGATTTTGGCCCAGTCCCAGACTCATTCACGACCGTGTGTGGATGCATGGGCATGCCCATGAAGAGCCTAGAAATGCAGCAATGCTTCATTTTTTGCACCGTTCGATATTCGCAACGTTCCTCACACCCTCCTGACCGTTATGTGGGGGGTTCTATGTCCATCAACCACCTCCATGGAGGTGATCCATCCGATGAAACTCACAACAAGGCCAACTGAAGGACCGACACAAGATCACTATCACAACCAGGTCATCAACACCGCCCATGACTTGGCCACAACCACACAAAACTAGCCCATGATCAGCTAGTTCTGTTGGCATCGTGGCCTGTTCAGAGATGGTGTAGCACGCAACGATGGCCCAACCAACAGCACAAGGGAATCCAGCCCATGCGCCCACCACCTACTCCACTTTTTTGTTTTTACTTTAGTTGGTAGCTGCTATCCTTTGGTAGTTAGGATTTGATTCTAGCACTTTTGGACTTGCTTTTAGGTTGTTACAAGTGAATTGTTATAGTATATTTTGATTCTAGCACTTTTTGATCATTTTCAGGTAAAAAGACACTATTTTAAGGTGTTTTCAAGCAAATTCAGATGCATATATGAATTCCCATCATCAAGAGAATATTGCATGTCAAATTTCACGCAATTCAAAGTTTTAGAGCAAATTACGGCATGGCCGTAATTAATATAATAGTACCGTGGTTTCACTGCACCTACAGAACAAACCATGGCACTACTGTAATTTCAGAGCACTGCCACAATTTGGGAGAAATTTCGTACAAAAAGTTTACAGACTTTACGACACTGCAGTAAATAATATTACGGGCCGTATTTTGAGGCGATTTCTGACTAAAAAGATTTAGAGAAAATATGGCACTACCGTAATGAATATTAGGGTACCGTAATTTTGGTCAAATTTTGTACAGAAGAACTCTGCAGTTATTATGGCACTGCCGTAAAAATTTTCACGGCCATAATTCTAACCCAAATGGTCGATTTTTCCGGACTTTTTGAAGCTCGATTCTTGTGCGGATGATTGTGGATGATCTGGACCATCTATTTGAGATCCGTAAAAAGGGAAATACTCGTCAGACTGAAGAGGAGGAGACACACATGAAAAGCCCCAATTTTGGTCCACGTTCGAGAGAGAAATCATGATCTTCACCGTCGCCCTAGGTTTCACCACCGGGAAGTGTACAGTGCATCTCCGACCGTGAAATTTGAAGGGAAGCTGCGCCTAGAGGAGGAGAACATACCCCAGAAGTTTTAGAGCGAAAAGGAGATCGATCAAAGGAGAAATCAACAAAAGAGGCATCGCTGCCACTGTTCATACTCGAAATTACGGCTGTAATTTTCATTACAGCCGTGCTATTAGTTGAATTTCTCCTTTCTCTTCAATTTCTGATCCATTGAAACCATGGCTTGTTGTAATTCTTCAATTATGCTAGCTTAAAAACCTTTTGGGACATGGGGGTGTAATCCCCTTAATTTCTTAATGACTACATGATTTTTATTTTGTTAGGATAATCTTACTATGATAATTCAACTTATGTATGATTGCTCTTAATTATCCATAGTTTCATATTATCAGCTTGATTTAGAGTTTTTGCGATATGGACTGAAAAGTGACTTGCGAAAACTTGGAACCCTATAATTGAGATTTAGGAACTCATCGTAAGAAATTAGGTTTGTTCTTATTTCTATATTTTATAACTTTATTGCCATGATTGATAATCTGATCTACGATTGAGTTATTGAAATAAACATGATGATACTGTATGAAATTAAGTACTAGATCATTGGAGAACCATAAGTAGAACCTGTGAAAACTAAAGTATGAAAGTATTTAGTTTTCACTTGAGATGATTGACTTAGAATTTGGATGCACGAAAGTGATATTTGAGTTCATTATCAATGATTTAGTTATCTTTAGCATTGAATAAATCCTGCGCCAAAGTGAGGATTGGTTCTTTGTACATTGTCTGTGCGAAAGCGAGATGGTTTCTTTATAAAGTAAATTATATCTTTATCATAATAAGAATAAACTAATGAACACTTATTTGGATCTAGTCATAGAAATTAAGGTGGATGAAACCCTAGTCCCAGTTTCTCTCTTTGACTTTTTCATGTAATTTCTGATTGTTTGCTTTCATCATTTTTGATTGCCTAGTTAGTGAGAAATCGATTATTTGGTACTTGACAAAGGAGGTATATGTGGTTTGATATCTTATTTATTACTTCGAGTATCCGTGCACTTGCGGACACAACAAGTTTTTGGCACCGTTGCTGGGGACCTTGGTTTTTGTCAATATTGAAGATATTAAAAGTATTGCTAGACTAGGTTTTGTTTATTTTTTATTTTTCTATTTTTTTGAGTTTTATTGACCCATCTGCTTTGCATGCACAGGAATCTTAGATTATGACCTCTAGTTGTTGTATCCCAACAAGTAGGTGCAACTTATCTCTGGCTAATCTATCTTCTATTGGCGCACCAAAGACTTATCGTCCTAAACTTGTTGTGTCCGCAAGTGCACAGATACTCGACGTAATATTTTTATGTATCGAACCCATAGAGACCTATGTGTTAAGTACCAAGTAGTTGTGTTTTTACTAGCAAAGCGATCGATTATGTGTTAAGTACCAAGTAGTTGTGTTAATTTTAATGATGAGATATGAAGAAAAGGTCGTCAGAATAATTTCATTACGATAAAGACATAATTTACTTCATAAAAGTTTCATCTCACTTTCATGCAGACAATCATGCAGGGACCAATCCTCGCTTTTGCACAAGATCTATCCCAATGCTATAGATAAGTAAATCATCAAACAAAGAATTCAAGGATCACTTTCGTGCATCCAAATTCTAAGTTGATCATCTCAAGTGGAATCTCAAGGATCACTTTCGTGCATCCGAGTCTCAACACAAGTTCTACTTATGGTTCTCCAACGACTCGATCTTCACTTTCGTGCAAGATCAAATCAAGTCTAACACAAAAATTCATCCTAGATTCAAATTATTAAACATGGCAATAAGATCACTAAAAATCAGAATTCAAAAAACAAACCTAATTTCTTACGATGAGTTCCAAACTCACTGATTTCTAGGGTTCCAAATTTCACAATCAACCTTTCAGTCTATTTTGCAAAATTCTAAAACATGCATGATAATATGAACTATAGAGAAACAAAGACAAGTCATCGCAAAAGCAGAATTATCATGATAAAACTATCTTGACAAAGTAAAAGTCATCTAGTCATTAAAAAACAAAGGGATTACACCCTATGTCCGAAAAGATGTTTAAGCAAGCATGGAAGAAGAAATACAATGAATGATAGTCTTGGAGTGATCAGAAAACCAAGAGAAAGGATAAATAACGTTACAACATGGCTGTAATAGAAATTACAGCCCTAATTTGCTTCGAAAACTCACTATGAATAGTGCCCGAGCCCTTATTTCATTGATTCCTCCTCCAATTGATCTCCTTTCACTATGAAACTTTTGGGGTATCCTCTCCTCCTCCAGGCGAAGCTTCTGTGTAAAAATCATGGCCTGAGATGGCCTCCATGCCTCTCTGCGTGAAGCTTCTATGTAAAAATCACGGCCTGAGATGGCCACTACGCCTCTCCTCCTCCAGGCGAAGCTTCTGTGTAAAAATCACGGCCTGAGATGGCCTCCACACCTCTCTGCGTGAAGCCAAACCCTCAGCACCTATCTATTGATTGCTCCCTCGGTAGATCCTAACAAATAGGGCTTTTGGTCCCTTTATCTTCTCCTCATCGAGACGCGTCAGCAGCATCTTTCGGATCTCGATTTGGATGTCTGAATCTCAAGATATGGTCCGCGCAAGAATCGGGCCCAAAAAACTCGTGTGTCCAGGTTAAAATTACGGCCATAATTTAAATTTTAGCAGTGCAGTGATTTGGTCAGCGAACTCTGTGTGAAAATCTTCCGGAATTACGGTACTATGAAATTCTTTACGGCAGTGCTATAATGTCAGTAATCTTTCAAGTGGAAAACCATCCCGAATTACGGTACCGTAAATTCCGTTACGGCAGTACCGTAAACTTCATCAAGTATCTGCCCAGAATTACGCCCATATTACGGCCCGTAAAGAATGTTACGACAGTCCCGTAATCATTAAGAAATCTTTGGTCTGAAAAACTTTGAATTACGGCACCTCTCGGGGATTACGGTAGTACCGTTATTTTGATCTGCGAGTGCAGTCAAATTATGGTACCATAATATCTATATTGGGGATGCCGTAATTTTCTCTGAAGCTCCAATTCTTCTGAAATTTGACGTGTGATCTCCTGTTGATGTTGTGAATTCAGTTATGCATCTGGATTGCTCGAAATCGACAAAAAAATTATGCCTTTTTGCCTGAAAATCATCAAAAACAGAAAAGAGTGCAGATTCCACAATTATTGATAAAAAAGACATAAAAATGAGCAAAGTCTATGAATATGACACAAAAAATACCAATGAAATGGCACAAAATTTACTATAAATTTCGGTGTCATCACTAGTTCCTTTAGACACTAAGATAAATAAAACTCTTAGACTACATAGGAAAGTCAGATTTGAAGAGAGACAAGAAGAAGATGTAACCATGGTAGAACAGAGATCACTTAGGGACTACGCAGCCGGTAATACACAAGAAATACACTCTAGCATTGCTAGACCAATTATAGAGGCTAAAAATTTTGAAATCAACCTGCTTTCTTATCTATGATTCAACAAAATCAGTTTGGAGGATCTCCACTTGAAGATCCTAATCAAGACCTTGCTTTGTTTCCTGAATTATGTGATACAATTAAGATTAATGGTATTTCTAACGATGCATTGAAACTGAGATTGTTTCCTTTTTCTCTTAGAGACCGAGCGCGTTCTTGGCTTCAAGCTCAACCTATCAGTACCTTCACCACATGAGAACAACTATCTAATGCTTTCTTGATGAAGTACTTTCCACCCAGCAAGACCATCCAGTTAAGGAACCAGATTACAAGCTTTGCACAACGAGATGGCGAGTCTTTCAGCGAGGCATGGGAGTGTTTTAATGATTTGCAATGGAAGTGTCCTCACCATAGCCTTGAAAATTGGTTTGACTATTGATGCTGCACCAGGAGGAGCTCTCATGAGCAAAACAATTGATGCTACTGCAGGAGGAGCCCTCATGAGCCTGTATTATACAAAGGTTTACTATATAATACCCGTTTGACTATTGATGTTACTGCAGGAGGAGCCCTCATGAGCAGAACAATTGAAGATGCTTTCAAGTTGCTGGAGGAGATGGCTTTAAATCACAACTAGTGGACTACAGAGAGGGGAGTGTTGTATCGACCTCCTCACGGTAAGAATGAAAGTGATAACTGACGCACTTTGGCTGAAAAGGTAGATTCTTTGTGCAACATATTTGACTCTTTTCAAATGCAAATGGTTGTAGTTTCATCTTCTGTTGTGTGTGATATTTGTGGTAGTAATGGTCATTATTCTGAAGAGTGTAAAGTCATTGCTAATTAGGGTACTGAACAAGTTAATGCTATGGGGGGGGGGGTTATAATGAAAGTAGAATCAATTATCCTTATTCTAGTACTTAGAACCCTAGATGGAGCAATCCCCCAATTTATCTTAGAAAAGTAATAACAATGTAGGGGGACAAACTGAAAATAGAGGAAATCCACAAAGGCAAAATCAAAATCAAAACCAACCCCAAAATTCTAGTGTAGAGTCCATGCTTAAAAAGTTTATGGCTAATCAAAATCAATTCATGACAAATCAAATTAAGGAAATGGAAGAATGTAAGGGAATGGTTAGCCAACTTGCTTCTCAAGTAGGATCATTAGCAGCCCACAATAAAATATTAGAAAATCAAATAGCACAACAAGAAAGTACTTCTTACAGGCCCCCAAGAAAATTACCTGCGAAACCTGAATTAAACCATAGGGAGCACTATAATGCTATAATTACTAGGAGTGGGAGGCAATTAGATGAACCTAAAGCGAAATCTGAGGATAATGAAAGAGAGCCTAATAATTAACTTAACAATGAACTAGACTTGGAAAAATCTTCTGTGCATGAGCAGTCCCATGCTAGTTTTCCACCTCATAAGGGTGATGAGCCACGTCAGGTTGATGTTTCTAAACCTAGTTCTCATGCACTATATAGGCCACCTATACCCTTTCCCCAGAGATAAGTTCAAGCAAAACTAGATAAGCAATTTGGGAAATTTCTTGATGTCTTGAAAAGGCTTTATATTAACATTCTATTCACTGAAGCTTTATCTCAAATACCCACATATGCTAAATTTTTGAAAGAAATTTTGCCTAATAAGAGAAAGATAGAGGACTATGGTACTGTGGCTTTAACTGAAGAATGTAGTGCTATTATCCAGAATAAACTACCACCACCTTAGAGTAGAAAATATAAGGACCACCCCTCCTACTTCCACTCCATCAATTTTTTGTATCAGAGGTCGGTAGTGCCAAACCCTTGTCTAGTCACGCCGGTCTTCTTGCATTGCATATAATTCGGCTTTGTTGGATTTCGTTTTCAGGATTTGCATCATTAGCACAATCACTACTAGAGCAAGAACCCCTTACCAACCCACAGTGTCTGTTTCGATGGAAGAAGGAACAACGACCCAAGTTGAGTCTAGGGATGAGTTGTCTATGCAGATGACCGCTTTGGAGTTGTTGGTCCAGCAATAACTCGCTGAGATTCAACAAGATCATGCCTAGCGAGTGGCGACCCACCATGAGCAACTTGAGATGAGGCCTTCGCCTCGAGCAGCCCAACCCCCATCAGGCCATGGGCTAGACCGTAATCTTGACCGTGAGATAGAGCGACATGAGTTTGAGGCCCCTTTCGATCCATTTGTGGATGAATCCAAATGGGCCATGGCTAGACCTCAACCCCGGTTTAGGGACACTAGAGACCACGATGGGGATGATATCTGACACATTGTCCACATGTCCCCCAAACATTTCGAGGGTAGTCTAGACCCCCAGGTTTTCCTTGAATGGGCTGCCGATATGGATCAGTATTTCGAGAGGGTTCGCATGGACAAGCAAACCCGAGTTGTGTTTTGAGCGCATGATGCTGCGGGGTACAGCCCGCTTGCATTGGGAAAATGTTGAGCGTCGCTCCCCTGCTACACCTGTGTTCTTTGCGAGTGAGTCCCCGACTACTCCCCACAGTGTGGAGTATTATACCAGTGAGGATGAGGCCACCCACCCGACCATAGCTGTTGTTCACTACACTTTCATTTAGCCACCCCCATGTTGAAGATTGGTGACGCACGAGTCTCTTCTACACTTACATCAAGTGTAATGGACATTCATGCAAGATAATGATCGACGAAGGTAGCAACCTCAATGTTGTTTCTAGGTTGGCCATCACTAGGTTCGGTATCTCCACGGAACCCCACCCCAAGCCATACTCCAATGCTTGCGTTGATGCCTCGAACCTCCCAGTTACCCATCGCTGCCAAGTTCCGATTGGGTTTGGTGAGTATCAGGAGATGGTATGGTGATGACTCTAGATTTCATAGTATTTTTCGTACTTATTTAGTAGTCTTTTGAACCATAATGTTACTCTTTTGCCTTGTTTTTACACCTTTTATACCAAATACTTCGGAATCTACACAATCTTTGGTTTTTAATCAATTTCAGGTAAAAGGCATTATTATCACTGGTTTTCGAGCAATATCAATGCATGAATGAGTTCTAATCATCATGAGGAGTCTACACAACAAATTTCAAGCCAAAATACACCTTCTAGCTAAAATACGGCAGTATCATATTTTGTAGACGCACTTCCACGGTACCGTATTTTTCAAGGTTTTTGACTAGAGAGTTTCAACAAAATTATGGCACCACCGTGGTCATTTACACGGTGCCGTATATTTGGACGATTTTGACTAGAGAATTTCAGCGGAAATACGGCACTGCCGTGGGCATTTACACGGTGCCGTATATGTTGACAAATTTAACCATAAGGTTTTGGCAGGAATACGGCAGTGCCGTATATTCATGCAACAATGTCATGGTACCATATTCGCTACTCATATCTCATAGAAGGAAAATACGGCATTGCCGTATTCCGATTACGGTACCGTATTACAAAACCCAGAATTCTGAGTTTTCCGCCGCAAATTTAAAAACGTGATTTCTCAGAACTTAGGGCACCAATTGAAGATCCATGAAAATAGGAAGTTTCAGAATAAGAAGGCGAAGAGTTGCAGAGCAAAAGGAACAATTTTTATCATGAATTCACAGCGAATTTTAGAGAAGGGCGGATTCGCTAGGGCTCGTCGGTTCTCAGCCCATAAACTATCTACGGCCATGATTTTTGATTGACAGCTTCGTCTGGTGAAGGAGAACACGCATCTCAAGTTCTAGAGCATTCGGAGTTGAATCGAATGAGAAATCGACACAACAGTGGTGACAGCACTATTCAAAGCATATTACGGGCTGTAATTACATTACAGCCCTGTTTTGTAATCTTTCTTCCCTCTTTTCGATTCCTTATCACTCTGAGAACATATTTTATTATAATCTTTTCATCATGGTAGCTTAATCTTTTTATGAGACATGAGGGTGTAATCTCTTTGTTTCTTAATGGTTAGAAAACCCTAATTTTGTCAACTGATTTTATTACGATAAATTTACTCTTGTGATTGATTGTTCTTTATTTCTCCCTTGTGTCTTAAATATCAGCATGTTTTAGAATTTTGTGAAATAGACCGAGAGGTTGATTGTTTGAAATTCGGAACCCTAGGAATTATTGAGTTTGGAACTACCGTAAGAGATTAGGTTGTTCTTCGAATTCTGATTTTTAGAAGAACTATAATGCCTTGTTGATTTTATGACTCTTGGGATTGAGCTAATGTGTAGACTTGATTTGATATTGCAAGAGATTGAGTGTCGAGTCGTTGGAAACCCTTGAGTAAAACTAGTGTTGAGACTCGGATGCACGAGAGTGATCTTTGAGTCTCCACTTGAGGCGATCAACCCAGAATTCGGATGCATGAGAGTGATCCTTGAGTTCTTGGTTGATTGTTTACTTATTCTCTGGATTGAATGGATCTTGCACGAGAGTGGGGATTGGTTCATTATAAGGTTATCTGCGCGAGAGCGAGATAATTTACTTATGAAGTAAATTATACCTTTATCATGATAGAATTAGATTGACAAACACTTATCTTAATCCACTCAATAGAAATCTAAAGTAGATGAACCCCTAGTCCCAGTTTCTTCTCTGATATTTTCTCCGTGTTCTTTTTGATAGCTTGATTCACTATTTTTCCGATTGCCTAGCTAGCGAGAAATCGATTATTCAGTACTTGGCAACAAGGTCTCTGTGGTTTGATATTTTTATATTACTTCGAGTATCCGTGCACTTGCGGACACAATAAGTTTTTGGCGTCGTTGCCGGGGACCTTAGTTTTGTTAATATCAAAATAGTTGTTAGTATTTCTAGACTAATAACTATGTAAGGGGACAAAATGAGAACAAAGGATATCAAAGGCCAAATCAAAATCAAAACCAAAACTCAAATCAAAATCCAAATCAGAATTCAAACATAGAATCCATGCTTGAGAAGATGATGATTAATCAAAATCAGTTCATGCAAAATAAAACTAAGGAAATTGAAGATCTTAAAGAAATGGTTAGTCTATTGGCTTCACAAGTAGGATCTCTAACAGCCCACAACAAAATTCTTGAAAATCAAATTGCACAACAAGCTAGTAGTTCTTACATAACCCCTGGAAAATTGCCTACAAAACCTGAGATAAACCCTAGGGAGCACTGTAATGCTATTATCACTAGAAGTGGGAAACAATTTGGAGAACCTAAAAGGAAAGTTGAAAACAATGAGGAAGAGCCTAATGATGATCAAGATGAATTAGAGTTGGAAAAATCCTCTGAACATGAACAAACCCAATCTAGTTTGCCACCACAAAAGGGTGATGAACCAAAAGGGAGTGTCTCATCTAAAGAAGATAATTCTAAATCTAGTTTACCTCCACCCTATAGGCCACCAATACCTTTTCCACAAAGGTTAGTTCAAAATAAGTTAGACAAACAATTTGGCAAATTTCTTGAAATTTTGAAAAAGCTTTACATTAACATTCCTTTTACTGAAGCTATTTCTCAAATGTCATCTTATGCAAAATTTTTGAAAGAAATATTATCTAACAAAAGAAAATTAGATGACTATGGCACTTGCACTATAACTTTAACTGAGGATTGTAGTGCAATTATACAGAACAAATTGCCACCAAAACTGAAGGATCCAGGTAGCTTCTCTATACCTTGTTTTATTGGCACTATGGCTTTTGACCGAGCCTTATGTGATTTAGGTGCCAGCATGAGTCTAATGCCTCTATCTATTTGCAGGAAACTGGACAATGGAGAGCTAAAACCTACATCTATATCTCTACAGCTTGTTGATTCATCGGTAAAGTATCCTGTAGGTATATTGGAGAATGTTCCAGTCAAGGTAGGAGAATTTTTTATTCCTACATATTTTGCAGTTTTAGACATGAAAGAAAACCATAAAAACCCTATAATTCTTGGTAGACCACTGTTAGCCACTGCTGGAGCACACATAGATGTGAAAAAGGGAAAAATTACTTTTGATATTTGTGCGAACACTATTGAGTTTGATCTTACTAATTCCATGAATAAACTTTCATACTCTGGATCATGTTGTAGCATTGAAGTAGTTGATAATGTTGTTATTGATGTTTGTAGTCTATTTGATGAGACCTCAAATTTTGATACTAATAATTTTTTTGAAGATGTTGACAAAGGATTACAGGAAAGGAGAGATGAAATTTTTGAGAAGAGGAAGAAGAGAAGGAGAAGAAGAAGAAGATCTAAGTTGATTGACAAGGGAAAAAGGATATTGAGAAAATTTTGACACTGTTTCAAGATTGAGCCTTATGTGATTCAAAGTGATGCCCAACCTAAAGAAGGATCAAAGAGGCAATTGGGGAATTCACGATCAAATCCGAGTGTAAAAGGGTCAAGCTGATGACCTTTAAATTAGCGCTTCTTGGGAGGCAACCCAAGCATTCTAACCTTTATTTATTTTCTTTTCTTTTAGTTTTTACTTAGAACTATTTTTTCTTTTATTTTTGTAGGTAAAACATTGGTGCGAATTATGGCACTGCCGTAATGTATATTACAGCACCGTAATTTTCATCCTTTTTCGACCAGAGAGTTGTGACGAAATTACGGTACTGCCGTAAATTTTAACACGGTACCGTATTTTGTATCAAAAATCTTCCTAAGAGCATTACTGATTTTACGACACTACCATAAAGTTTTACACGGGCCGTATTGTCGTGAGATTTTCTAATGAAAGTTTCTGAAGTTTACCACGAAATTACTATAGTACCGTAATATATTTTACGAACGTAATTTTTGAGTTTTTGATTTTTGAAAATAAATAAATAATAATAATAATCACTCTGGTAGATTTTACAGCGGTACCGGAATCTATTTCACGGTATCGTATTTTCGAGCAAATTTTCACCTAAGAGATTTTTTATTTTTACGGCACTACCGTAATATATTACACGGCCGTAATTATAATTCTGGCACGCAATTCCTGTGCCATTTTTAGGGTTTTCTGGGCCGTATTTCAGGGTTTCACGCTCGTTCTCACTCGTTTTTGCGCCGACTTCACACCTTCGACCTTCTCCGACCACCAGAGCACACCGGCGACTCTTCCTGTGATGTTCCGACCGTCGATTGGGTACTCTTTTCACCGATTTCTCCACTTTGGAGAGTTTTTATAGATTTTCTCCCCTTTCACTCGTTCTCACTCGGTCCTTTGTCGTTTTGAGAGATTTTTGTTTACAAATGCTTCTTAGAGGATAGGCTACAAATCCTAGTTCGATTATGGAATTTTTGGAACGATTTGTGGAATGTATTTAGCAAGAATGATCTTACGCGCTTGTTTTCCACTCTGTTTTCAACTATGTTTCGATTTTGAAACGAATTTTCCAGAGATGATAGCCATGATTTAACTGATATTATCTGTATATTTGCTTAGATTGAAAGATTATATCATTACATTGCTATATGGTGCATTGAACATGTAGTTTACAGCTTGTTAATTTGAGATGGCACCAAGAACAAAGTCCATATTTCCAAGAAGGAATGGGAAAGCCCCAGCTGAACCCTCCCATCCTAAAAATCCACATGGAATTATTTTTAGAAATGAGATGCAAGAGACAAGATACAATCAGATTCTTGAAAGGAAGGTTATTAATACCAAATATGCTGACAGAAGGACTTTGGAGGCTTTGGCATTGTATGAAGATGTGTTGTGGATGTTTGATAGAATCAAGGCTAAGAAATTTTTTCAGATGACTCCACCCACTTATTTGCCACTAGTCCTAGAGTTTATGAGCAGCCTGATCATAGATTTGAAGGAGAGTTCACATGGCCCTGCAGAAGGAGAGATTACATTCAGACTTTCTAATGAAGAAAGAAAAAGTACATTGCAGGAGATCAGGACTATCTTTGATTTGAGTACAGATGGATACACTCAGATGCCCTTGGGATTCATTGAGGGCAAAGTTTGGAATCAAATTACTGATGAGAGTCATTTCTATGCTGTTTCTGCCAGAGCTTCAAAGATTATGAACCATGCATTAAGTATACACATAGAGTGCTTGCGCATACTGTGTTTGGGAGAGGCGATAGTGATGGCATGGTCCGTCAAGCTGAGTTATATTTTCTCTGGGGTATGCTGAATGGATTTGCTATTGATGTGGCTTTCTTCATGATGAAACATATGGATAAAGTTGCTAGGGCAAAGAGGGGCGCGGTAGTGATAGGAGGACTGATCACTCCTATAGCCCAGTATTTAGGAGTTGAGCCCTATGGGATAGAACTTGCAAAGGCGAATGCAAGACTTGTTCTTGAGTCTTGCATGGCCATGAAGATGATTGTGAGAGAGGGGGGATGTATTTTGTCTATTCCTTGGACCAAACGTCCCCACTCTACCTTTTCCCAACACTGAGAAAACCACAGTGAAAGAGGGAGACAATTGGAAATTATCTCTGTGCATAGCCGAGGCAGCCTTTATACCACCACTTGACACTATTCCACCGCCACCCACATGGGGTGGAAGAGGTGATCCTTTTGGTATGGAGTCACCCTAGCATGCTACAGATTCTTCCCACCCTGCTGGTGACTCTTCACACGGACCTAGAGGAGGATTTCCTAGTGCCCACGATCCAGGATTCCAGGCTCTATCTACATAAATGTATAATCAAGAGCACCGCATAGATAGGATGATTGACTCCATGGGGAGGATGACTGAGTCTCTTGGACACATCCACCAGGATGTAGAGAGATTGAGCAATCATATGGAGGACATGGGAAACTTGCTCTATGATCGCTTTGGATATGATGACCACAGGAACTATGGCTATTATGGTGATCAAGGAGGGCAACCACACTATGATCCTATGGATGCAGCTGCAAGGGACGCTGAGGTTACACACCCTGTTGATGAGGAGTAGATGCTTTGTGAGTATCATCTTCCCTTACTTCTTGCTATTTTGTTCTCCCTATCTTATTGATATTGCATGTTTTTGAAGGGAAGGATGATTTCACCACACTTGTGTCCACCAGCGCTATTCTACTTTACACGCCTATATGCTTATATTTTCGATATGGTTGTATGATGATGTTGATTCTTATTTTTTCGATGTAGTTGTATAACGATGATCTATTTCGATATGGTTGTACCACACATGATTGTGTTTTGATATTTTGATATACCATGTTGATAATTGATGATGATGAGTATGTTTTTGATTGATGAAATTTATGGCTTTGATCTATTTTTGGAAATAATGTTGATGATTTGTTTGACTCTTATTGATAATGATGAATGAATCCAAAACTTGTGAATAAGTCTAGACCTATCATGCCGAATTTATTTCTCTTATACATATCCACTTTTGAAGTTTTTCATCGGTTGATGAGTGAAATTTTAGGGAGATATGTTATTTGGGAAATTTAATTTGAAAGTAAAGATACTTTTTGAATAAAATCAGCATATGAGTACGATTCTTGAATTGATATCAATTGATCAACCTAGTAGATATTTAGTCTATTTGGCTATTTGTTGGGAAGGAGGAATTCAAGATCCACAAAAATAGTGAGAGACACCTCTACTTGGCACTATGTAAAATTGATAGTGGTACATAAGACATGGGTTGAAGTCTATGTCTAAAAGATAATGAGAGAGAAAAAGAATAAGACTCCTCTACTTGGCACTATGCAAAATTGATAGTGGTACCGAAGAAAAGAGTTGAAGTCAAAAATAAAAAGTATGTATTTATGTGGGTACATGTCATCTATGCAAAAATATCAAAATACATGAAAAAAAATATATATATATATATGAGTGAAAAAAGATCTTGGAAACCTAATTACTGTAAACAAAAGCATGATAGATTTGAACTGAAAAATAGGTGAAGTCATGAGATTGAGATTCTATTTTTTTGTACAAGTTGCAAAGTTTTAGTTGATAAAGTTGTGGATCTTGAGAATTGAATTCAAAAGATGATATGTCTATTTAAAATTTTATGAGTCAATTGATGGAAAATTTTCATTAGTGATTGTATATTAGCAATTTATTTTTCATGAGAAAGTCTATGCATATGAACAAATTTTGAAAAAATTTGGTTTTTCCTTGAGGACAAGCAAAGTTTGAGCCTTATGTGTTTGATGACACCAAAATTTATAGTAAATTTAGTGCCATTTCATTGCTGTTCTTGTGTTATATTCATAGACTTTGCTTATTTTTAAGCCTTTTTCATCAATATTTGCGGAATCCACACTCTTTTTCGTTTTTAATGATTTTTAGACAAAAAGGCACGATTTTCAGTAGATTTCAAGCAACCCAAATGCATGGATGAATTCACAATAGGAGATCACACGTCAAATATCAAGAGAATTGGAGCCAATAACCAAAATACGACAGGGCCATAATCTATATTACGGAACCGTATTTTCATACACTGCCGTAATATCATAGCACTGCCGTAATTTGGGAAGCTTTACATCAGAAAGTTTCCAAAAAATTATGGCACTGCCGTAAGAAATTACACGGGCCGTCATTTCTAGACCCTTTTCGCCTAGAGAATTCAGCCAATTTTATGGCACCGCCATAACCTATATTATGGTGCCGTATTTGCTAGAGATTTTGGACTAGAGAACTTGACCGCTTTTATGGCAACACCATAAAATAAAACACGGCCGTAATTCCTATTTTGAACACAACTTACACGGTCGAATTTTTAGCTCGATTTTTGCGGAGAAGACTGCAGATGATCCAGACCTTTAAATCTAAAGCCGTAAGAAGAAGAAGGGGAGCTTTTGCAGAGACGAAGACGAAGACACCAAAGCCCGAATTTTCATCCACCATATAGAGAGAAATTGAGTTTTTCGTTGCCGCCTAGGGTTTCGCCACCGTGACAAACACAGTGCATCTCCGGCCGTGAAATTTTAGGAGAAGCTACGCTAGGAGGAGGAGAAGACGCCCCTGAAATTTTAGAGCGAAAGGAGATCAATTGGAGGAGAAATCAAAGAAAAGGGAGGCACCGACACTGTTCACAGCAGCTCCTACACAAATTACGGCTGTAATTTATATTACAGCCATAGTGTATTTTCTTAAACCCTCTTTTCTCTTTGATTTTCGATCTTTTGAAACCATGAATTATTGTAACTCCTGCACCATGCTAGCTTAAACTCTTATGGGACATGGGGTAGTAATTCCCTTTAATTCTTAATGACTAGATGATTCTTTTTCCACGATTTCGTCACACAAAATTTTAGGATGATAATTTTACTCATGTGATAATTGCACTTTTGATTCTCCATAGATTCATACTATTATTCATGTTTTGGAGTTCTTGCAATAAGGACCGAAAAGTGATTTGCTTGAGAACTTGGAACCCTAGAATTGCATGTTAGGACTTTCTTGGAGAAATTAGGTTAGTTCACATTGTTTGATTTTAGTAGACAAATTGCCATGATAATAACATGAATCTAGGATTAAGTTGAGTTGTCAAACGTGGAGATCTTGTGCGAAAGCAATGATCAAAACGTTGGAAAAGCATGAGTAAAACATGTGTTGAGACTCGGATGCATGAAAGTGATCCTTGAGTTTCCACTTGATACAATCAACTTAGAATTCGGATGCACAAAAGTGATCCTTTAGTTCTTTGTTTGGTGGTTTACTTATTTTCAGCGTTGGGATAGATCTTGCGCAAAAGCGAGGATTGATCCCTACATGATTGTCTGCACGAAAGTGAGATAATCTTTTTATGAAGTAAATTATGTCTTTACCATGATAAAATTAGACTAACAAATCTCTATTTACATCTAGTCATATAATTTAAAGTAAATGAAACCCTAGTCCCAGTCTTCTCTCTCTGGTATTTCCGTTTTACTCTTCTATTGCTCACTTGCATACTTTCAATTCACCTAGATAACAAGAAATCAATTATTCAGTACTCCACAAATAAGGTCTCTGTGGGTTCGATATCTATTTTATTACTTCGAGTATCCGTGCACTTACGGGCACAACAAGCTCAGTTACGTAGCAAGTTTTTGGAGCCGTGTCATGGAGTGAAAAAGTCCCTGTACGCCAAACAACGAGTTTGGCTGCGACACTTGAAATATGTTTTTGTCTACCTCCTTGTTGGGATACAACATCCAACACTTACGTTTTTAAGCACAATGGTAAGAAAATCTATCTCAACCCCACTCCCCCTAAGGAACTTCGGGCCTCCATGTCTAAGGGGATTGTTGTCTCAACATCGCCTACCAAGCAAGTAACCTTGGTGCACACATCAACGTTTGATGAAGCGAATAATGGGAGGGAGGGTCCTTAATGCCGTACTCTAGGGTGTTGCACGATGCACGCGAAAATGGGAGAGGGTCGTGAGATGAGGGAAGAGAAAGCGCGCCGAAAAATGCAGGGAAGCTAGTAGAAAGCACGATGAAAACGACGACGATTTCGATTGGGGCAACACGAATGCGAATGTAAGACAACGGCACCCAACTACTGAATGTAACGCACTAACCTTGCAGCAATTTTCGCAATCTCCCAGCTCACTTAGCACGTTTTAAGCTCGGTATGCACCGGGACTGCGGTTGTGCAACGGTCAGTTCGCACGCCTATGGAGCTAAAACAAACCAAGAAACAAGAGATCCAACCATGCCTCCGACGTGTGGTTGGCATGGGTGATGGAGTGAAGAAACCACAACGAATAAACACACAAGAGAGTGGAAAAGAACAGGCGAACCTGACCCACCGGAAGGGTGGTATTTACTTCTTATAAAGTAGAAAACGGGGGAAACAACTTGGAATCGAGGAGACGTCCTCGACCCGAACAACGATGAAGGTGAGGCACCGGCTCAACTTCCAAATGCTGGAGGCTCTCATCTCACAAGGAGGTCTCTACGCACTAAAGAGAACTAACTAATAAGCTACCACATTGATGTAGCAACTAATAGGTGAGGGAGTCCTTAAGCCGTACTCTAGGGTTTTACACAATGCTCGACAAAACGGGAGAGGGTCGTGAGATGAGGTAAGAGAAAACGCGCCAAAAAAGTGTAGGGAATCCGGTAAGAAGCACGATGAAACACCGACGAGGTCGATTAGGGCATCACGAATGCGAATGAAGGAAACGGCGCCCAACTAAATAATATTGTGCACTAACCTCATAACAATTTTAGTGCGTTCCTATAGCTCTCTTAGCGCGTTTTAAGCTTAGCTCGTGTTGGGGAACTGCGGTTTGCATGATTCAGCTCACGCGCCTACGCAGTTGAAACAAACCAAGAACAAGTGATCCGACCACGCCTCCGATGGCGGATGGCCGGGGTGAAGGAGTGAAGTAAACCACAGCGAAGGAATACAACAAAAACGTAAAGAAACAGGCGAACCTGACCCACCGGAGGGTGGGATTTACTTCTTATAAAGCGGGAAACCAAGCTGAGCTAAGACACTGATCGCCGACTCTTACAACTCCGTAGGCGAAGCAACTTCACCTTCCACACAAGTTGGAAGCTCACTCTAGCTCACCAGGAGATCCCTATCACTAAGAGAACTAAGCAACACACTAGCCCTACCACCTCTTTTATAGAATAAGAGGGGAGGGAACAAACAAAATACACAAGAGATACACTACTTTAACCACCTACCAACTCTTGCAGGCCACAAAAGTGGTCAAGCTGCAACTACAAGAAAATTAACAAACTACTACCTAATATTCTTCGAAGCTGGTAGCGCGATCCTGCATCTTCGTACGGGGGCGGTGTAGACACGCTCGGAGCACATGGCGACAAAACAGCATAACTTCGATGTTGTGGGCTGGGTCACCACCGTCGTGGCTCGGTCTTGGGCCGTGATGCTAATCAGATTGAGTGGCCCACTTGGAGTTGGGTCTTCAGGGGATTGGCTCATAGTGCCCTTGGGCTACACCACTTCGGTATGGATGGAAAGAGGGCTAATGACGCCCAAGAAACGGTCCAGGGGTTTACTTTGGCGTAGGGATCGCCGGATTTCCACCTTGTTGGGTTCCTTTGGATCACCATGGGGTGGAGCAATATGATAGGGAGGGCAGTGCATGTCAAAGTGGGGTCGTCAGAGCTCGATTTGGTCGTCAGGGGCGAACACGGCCTGGCCGTGAGGGTGAGCATGGCCGTGTTCGGAGTGGCCACAGTCCACAGAATCGGGCACGGCTTGCCCGTGACAAGGAGCATGCCCGTGTTTGGTGTCGCAGAAATCCATAGAACCAGGCACGACTTCCCCATGACCAGGAGCACGCCCATGTTCGGTGTGGCCGAAATCCATAGAACTGGGCACGGCTTGCCCGTGACCAGGAGCACGGCTGTGATGGGAGTTGCTGAAATCTATAGAACCGGGCACGACTTGCTCGTGACCAGGAGCACGCCCGTGTTCTGTGTGGCCGAAATCCACAGAACCGGGCACGCCTTGCCCGTGACCAGGAGCACGCCCATGTTAGGGGTCTGGGGAACTCTGACTGAGGTGAAAATTCTCGGGAAAATTCCTGGGGTCATGGCGAGTCTCCCCAAGTGTCTTTTGGATGGATTGGGCCAACCTCAAGTGTGTTCATCGGCCCGTTCGCTCCTGCATCAGCTTCCACTGGGTGATCTAATGAGTTCTCCTCCGGAGAACTAGGGGGCAGCAGGTCATCAAGGTCAGATGGGTCCTCCAAAGGGCCGTGGAAAGCGAGGAGGTCCGCAACAATGATGACGGGGTGGATCCCCATGTCCTCGGGCAAGTCCAGAACGTAGGCATTGGAGCCGATCCGCCGCATCACCGCGTAGAGCCCCATGTAACGCGGCTAAAACTTAAAATGCGCCCTGTTGGATAGACGCTCGGGGTAGATACGCACCCTCACCAGCTCACCTACAGAGAAATGGTGTGGCCTACGATGCTCATTGGCCTTCATTGCATTATGAATGTTGCCCGAAAAGATACGACGCCGAACCTCATCATGCAGACTAGCAATATGCGGGGCAAATGAATATGCAAGTGGGGAGAGATGAGACTCCATGGGAAGGTCTTGTAGGTCTATAGGTTTACGCGGTTGATGGCCCGTAACGATCTGGAAGGAAATAAGACCCGTAGACCTATTAGAAGCACTATTGTACGCGAACTCGACCATGGGCAGGATAGAATCCCAATACCTCGGATGGTCCCCGATGAGACAACGGAGAAGATTGCCCAAACTACGGTTAATGACCTTGGTTTGCCCATCGGTTTGGGGATGATAGGCTGTGGAGAATTTCAGAGTGATGCCCAAGAGGGCCCATAGTGAGTGCTAGAAGTGGCTCACAAAACGCATGCCACAGTCGGACACGATGGAGGAGGGAACGCCATGGAGATGCACAATCTCTCGGACAAAAAGATGTGCGACGTGAGAAGTGTCCGCTGTGCGCGAACAAGGGATAAAATGGGCCATATTCAAAAACCGATCAACAACGACGTAGATCGAATCGAAGTGGGAGGCGGTCCGAGGCAACCTAAGGACAAAGTCCATGCTTAGGTCGCGCCATGGGCCGCTGGCCACTAGCAAAGGGGTGTAGAGACCTGTGTTCGAAGGGCGGGGCTTGGACAACTAACACGTACCGCAATGGCACACAATGCGCTCAACATCCTTACGGAGGGAAGGCAAAAAGAGGCATTCCTCCGCCATCTCAAGGGTCTTGTCGCGGCCATGATGGCCGGCGATGCCACTCTCATGAAGCTCGAGCAAAAGATCATCTCGAAGCGAAGAACAAGGAATGCACAAACGATTCCCCAAGAAGAGGTAACCCTCGCACAATTTGTAGGGGGAGTCCGGGTCAGTGGACTCGGTCAAAGCAGCGTAGATGGCACCAAAATCAGAGCAAGTTGCATACTCCTCTTTGACATTGTCAAAGGTATTGACGCGAGTACGCATCATGCATAAGAGGGTCCGGTCGCAACTCAGGGCATCCGCGACGACGTTCTCCTTACCCGCATTGTGATTAATCATGAAGGAATACTGTTGTAGGTATTCGACCCACTTAGCATGGCGGGCGCCCAACTTCTTTTGGGCATTAAGGAAGGAGAGGGCCTGATGGTCGCTATACAACACGAACTCGCGGTGGAGGAGGTAATGCCTCCACTGACGGAGGGACTGAATGATCGCGTAGAACTCCTTGTCGTATGTGGAGTAACACTGTCGAACCGCGTTCAGGCTACTACCACCATCAATGACGATCTTACACGAGTGCCCATTGCACATAATGTAAGTCGTGAAAATGCCCGAGCGCCGCCAATCCTCGGTAGGCGCGGGCTGCACAAGGTTGCAACGGACGACAAGTGTGGACGGACCTAACTCCTCGCCGCTAGTGCAACACTCCGCCTCAACATCGTGCTCAGCGGGGGTTATGGTGGCGAAGCGAGCCGGACCTGTGTCGGCACGAGCGGGTTTCTTGGGACATTCATGTGACATGTGACCCGGCTGCAAATAGTTGTAGCAGGTAATACGGCCAGAAGCTCCGACCGCTTGGGCCTTGCCCTTCTCCTCCCAAGTGGGCCGAGAAGGTGGGGCCTCAGGGGGTGGACGTCTAGGGGACTTATGGGCTGGGGGCGCAGGTCGCGGGTTCGGACAAGGCTCTAGACGTTCAGGTCGCGTGTTGGTCTGCGGACCGACCGCATGAGGACGCCTATGGGGGCCAAGGTCGCTGCGTCGGGCAGCGATGCGAAGGTCTTGCTCGATGTCTCGAGCGCGCTAAAAAGTTTGGTCAAAGGTCTCCAATCCATATGTGGCAAGGCTCGGCGGATATCCGCACGGAGCCCATTCTTAAATTTTGACAATACTAACTCGGGGTCCTCTTGCAGGTTACAACGGAGATGCAACATCTCGAAGGTGAGACGGTACTCCTCGATGGTACCCGACCCTTGGTGTAGGCTACTATATTGATCAAGAAGGCATTGCCGATACGAAGGGGGTATGTATCGCTCGCAGAGGTGATATCGCATCTCCGCCCACTCGGTGACCGGGGGAAGACCCTGCTGCGCATTTTGGCGCTCCACGTTTTCCTAATGTAAACATGCAGGCCCCTCATGTAAGGTGCGCACATATCGAACTCGTGAGTGCGGAGGCCAATCGCTAAGGTCAAAATACGCATCAATGGATGCGACCCAATCTAAGAATTGTGTGGGGTCAAGACCACCTGTGAATGGTGTTGGGGTATGCCCTTAAGGCTAATGTTTGAGGCCTTGGGATTCTTTCAGTATCATGTATAAACTCTTATGTTTATAAAGGCAATGGTTGTTATTCAGTTTGTTACATTGTCTGCTGCAATAAGTGTGCTTCTGAATAATGTCTCAAAGCTGTTCAGCTAGGCTGACATGCTATATGTCCTTAGTCGAGATATCTTGGTGAACATGAGACAGCCTTGATATGATTGAGACTAATATGTGTTCTAATCTTATAGGATGCTTCGAGCATGGAATAAGATGTAGACTCATGGGTACATTGGATGTACTGGACAGACCCTACTAGGATATTCCATTGCTTGTCACAATGTGAATAATCCTTGTTTGCGACAAGTGGCACATGTCCTCTGACTTGAGATCACTTGTGTTTCTAAATGATGATTGTCATTGTTTTGAGGTAGTTCAATATCATTTGAAACATAATGGTTATAGACTATCTTGGATAATGATCATGAGTCAGGTTAGGGCACTAGTGATAGATATAGGATTGCCGTCTCCTTGATTGGAGTGTGATGTTCTAAAGGGGCCCCCCCTGGATGAGATGATTGAGAAAGTGTATGGCCATACCCAGGTGACTATGTTCATCTGATCTAATCATGCTCATCATATTGGAGCTACAGGCTTGACACGCTTGTCCAATAAGAACATCCAGTGGCAAAGGAATCATGTATGCCTCGTGAAGTGGATTCACACTTGTGCTGTGGTTTGGGTGTAGTCTTGGAAGACTCTTTCCTTTATATCGGGAGACAGTGATGTGTTGCTAGATACCCCTCACTGATCGTGATAACGTAAGTTATCGTTACCGACATTTAAAGGAAACCCTTAGGGTCGCACAATTTGATGATATGGCTTACTTAAGTCAGATCGTGTGGACTGAATTGTTTGGGTTCAGTTTAAAGGGATTTAAACTCTGATTGTAAGTGAGATCTGGTCTGATCATGTTTGATTGATTAGGGCTTGAGATCGGTAAGCTTCGATTGAGATATTCGATGCTAGATCGGTGAGATCAGGAGCATCAAGAGATGAACGGTTAGATCTTGAACCTTAGGGTTTATTGTGATCTAGACCATATGGCTTGGGTTAATTGGTCTTTGAACCAACCCAAAAATGAACCAACTTATTATGTGAGCGCATGGTTCATTGAGGAGAGAAAAATGCGATTGGTTCGTGGGTACATGAACGCATGATCGCATAAGAGAATAAGGCTAGCTATTTTTAGTAGCCACGCCTCCACGTTTTGAGTGGAACGCATCTCTTGTCGCCCCTCTCCTATTCTCGTCGCTTGCTCTCGTGTGGAAGTGGTTGTTCACGCCTTGGAGAGTTTTTGCTCAAGCGAGAGATCATCTCAACTCCCCTTCCATTCGACAAGGACACTTGGAGATCCTTGCTAGCACAAGGAGCAACAAGAAGTAGCCGATCCATCGTCTTGTGTGCGTCATCTTTGGAGGAGAACCATTTCGTTCTCTCATTTCCAAGCCGCCACCCAATCTAATGGCGTTGGTAAGATCACTTGTCGATCTTTGCAAGTTTTTATACAAGTTGATCATATGAACTATATGCGATCTTATGAAACCCTAAAATCATTGCTTCCGCTATCAATGTTTTTACATGCGCCTCCTATTAGGGTTTCGCCCCCCTCATGAAAGGGGTACTTTCAATTGGTATCAGAGCGTTGGTTCTTATAGAATCATATGATTGCTTGATGATTTGTGATCCTTGTTTGTGTTTGATAAGTAGATCTAGTAGGAAGCATCTTGCGCATCTACATGTTAAGTAGTGAAAATACATGATGTATGTTTTTACTCCTTTGCGCATGTATGATGTATGTTTGCGCATGTTGATAGTTGTAGTTTTTCTTAAAATACTTAATCACTTGCGCGCCTCACTAGATCTAAGTGACGCCTGCTATAAACCCTTAGACGGGTTAGTAGGGTTGAAGTCATCCTCTAGGTAAGATCCAACCAGTCTGATCAGACCATCTGACAGCCTAGATGGGTCGACCAGATGGCACCTGTGCGCAAGCACGAGGTGGCTATAGGTCAACTGCAGACAGGCGTGTAGCGAGGTCTGGTTGAGACAACCAATGAACACTCTTGAGTTAGGCCCGGGGTCACACCCGCTTGCCAGAACTCATGAAGGTTGTTCAGCCCTTTGCGCATGCATGGTTGACCATTAGGTCGACTCAAGTCAGTTAGGACTTGGTGCAGGCAAGGGCAGTGGATCTGACTAGGTCGGATGAGTGGATCCCTATTAATGGACCGTTGTAAGGTAGTAGGGCACATAAGGAAAATAAAAATTGATGCCAATGGGTTTTCAAAACCAATTTTATTTTCTGGTTTGGATCACATGTTGATTGGATGCCATCTGCTTGTTTATTTAATCTTATGTGGGTTGCCCTTTTAATGTGTGCTGTGCTGGGGCCTGCGAGCCTGGATTAATTATAAATTATTATTTTTGTGATCTGCGCATCACATGTCATTTAATTTATAAAGTGTAATTGACCTGCGAGTCAATCTTGTCTAGATAGATTAAATTGTATTTTAATCAGACAAGAGCACAGAGCACACTTGGCAGAGGCGCATGTAGCAGTAGCTTGACCAGGTGGGAGTTCCAGGGTTCGACTCTGGGACAGGCGCATTTACCTGGTGAGCGCACCTCAGCTGCAGTGGGCGCTTGGGCCCTGGGTTGGGCCAGATGAGATGCAAAAGACCCATGAAGAGCTCAAGTGAAGACTTAAGTTAAAATTAAGGTCTTACTTAGGGTTAATGGGCTTTTATCACATAAGATCAGCATGCTTTCTACTTATCGTTTTTATAATTAGAATTGCATGATTTATCTTCTGCTATCACCATAGGGTTTGCATGATAGTTAAGAAGATAAAAAGACCGTTAAAATCCAACGCTAAAATATCAAGCACGTAAGCCTTCTGACGCGAAACCTCACTGTTCTGACTATCGTTGGGGCCGTGTTGTACCCACTCAGTGGGCACGCCCATCTATCTTCAGACGGTGTGCGATTACACCTGCATGTTACAGGGAAGGGATTTATCGCTTCTCGTTGCTCAGTATAGCACGTGGTGGTCTAGGGAGTAGGTCAGGTCAGCTTGACCATGTAGGCTACATATGGGGCATATGTTAACTATATGGAGGCAGCCATCTGTGGGATCAGAGACTGTGTTGTACCAACTCAGTTGGCACAGTCTGCTGGATTGCCCAGATGAAGGGGAATCGCACGGGTTGGCGATTGGCAGGGACTGCCTACCAGAAATTAGTGCTTGTACTCTCTGTGCATCTTATCTCGCCTGAGCGGGACGCGGAGACCAAGTATGAAATCTGGATCCCATCTCACTAAAAGAGTCTTACTCTTTCGGACTGTTTTAATGGATTTTTCAGTCAGATAAAATAGTGAGAAAAGAATCTTTCTTAAGTCCTGGATTGATTCTAAACATTGATACTGACCTTGCTGTTCTTGCATTGTTGTAGATTCCTGCAGCAACGAACACCATGAGCTTCAATGTGCGATCCCTACTGGAAAGGGAGAAGTTTGCTGGGCCAAACTTCTCAAACTGGTACGGACACCTTAAGATTGTTCTTAAGGCTGAGAGGAAACTGTATGTCCTCGAGACGGCTATACCGCCTCAACCCGCTCCGAACGCCGCAAGGGCGGTTCGGGATGCCTATGAAAAGCATGTCAATGATAGCATTGATGTCGCTTGCCTGATGCTAGCGTCTATGACGCCACAGCTGCAGCGTCAGCATGAGGATATGTCTGCTATAGAAATGATAGCAAACCTCAAGATGCTGTATGCTGCACAGGTGAGGACTGAACGCTATAATTTGACCAAGCTTTTCTTTCAGAGCAAACTGGCTGAAGGGAGTCCAGTGGGAGCTCATGTGCTCAAGATGATTGGGCACAAAGAGGCTCTAGAGAAACTGGGGCATACCATCAATCAGGAGCTTGCTGTAGACATTATTCTGCAGTCCCTCCCGGCCTCTTTTGATCCGTTCATTATTAATTTTAATATGAACAAGATCGACTGTACACCGGTAGAGTTGCTGAATATGCTCTTGACTACAGAGGAAACTCTAAAGGGAAAGCCTTCAACCTCTGTCTTGATGTTTCCTTCAAGGAACAAGAAGAAGGGGAAGAAGGGCAAAGCCCCTGTCAAGAATTACAACAAGGCTCTGAAACAAAAGGTCAAGCGGTCAAAGGAATACAGATGTTTCCATTGTGGCCAGTTGGGTCACTGGAAAAAGGACTGTAAGGCGCGCTCCAAGGAGACAAGACGGGAAGTTTCGCTTCTGGCTCAGGTATTTTTGTGACTGAGGTCATGTTTTCTTCTTCTATTTCATGGGTGTTGGACACTGCATGTGGAGTTCACATTTGTTCAAATGTACAGGAACTCAAGAGAAGAAGACAGGTGGGACAGCATGAGGTGGACCTACGAGTTGGAAACGGGGCACGGGTTGCTGCTGTTGCTGTAGGGGTTTATTACATCTCATTACCATCTGGACTTGTATTAGAACTGGACAATTGTTATTTTGTTCCGAGTATTACGAAAAATATTATCTCTATTCCTGCTCTTGTCAGGAAAGGATTTTCCTTTGAATGCAATATTTCAAAGTGTGTTCTTTCTAATGATAATATTGTTTATGCTACTGGATCAATTAACAATGGATTATTCATGTTGGACATGGAATGTTCTATACAAAATATTGATAATAAGAAAGCCAAGTATGCTGATGACAGCACCTTGTTATGGCATACTCGTTTAGGCCATATTAACAAGAAGCGCATTAAGCGGTTGCATGATCATGGACTGCTGGGATCATTCTCCTATGAGGAGATTGATACATGCAAAGCTTGTTTACTGGGTAAAATGACGAAGTCTCCTTTTCCTAACAAAGGTCAAAGGGCTTCAGGTTTACTTGACCTTATACACAGTGATGTGTGTGGGCCATTTAGTAAACATGCCAGAGGTGGCTATTCATACTTCATTACCTTTACTGATGATTTCAGTAGATATGGGTATGTCTATCTAATGAGACATAAGAGTGAATCTTTTGACAAGTTCAAAGAGTTCAAAAATGAAGTACAGAATCAGCTAGGCCGAAATATCAAGGCACTTCGCTCAGATCGAGGTGGAGAATACCTAAGTCGAGAATTTACTGACTATCTGAAGGAGTGTGGGATTATCTCACAGCTCACTCCACCAGGAACACCGCAGTGGAATGGTGTGTCCGAGAGGAGGAACAGAACCTTACTGGATATGGTTCGTTCTATGATGAGTCAGGCTACTCTACCTTACTCCTTTTGGGGATTTGCACTAGAAACAGCTGCAAAGGTACTAAACCGAGTGCCAACCAAGGCAGTTTCAAAGACTCCATATGAGTTATGGTATGGGAAACAGCCGAGCTTGACATTTATTAAGATCTAGGGTTGCGAGGCTTATGTCAAAAAGCTCGCCTCTGGGAAACTAGAGAGCAGATCTGAGAAATGTATCTTTGTCGGTTACCCTAAGGAAACTAAGGGTTATTATTTCTACGATTCCAAAGAGAACAAGGTATTTGTTGCTCGGACGGCCATTTTTCTTGAGAAGGAGTTTCTTCTGCAAGAGGCCAGTGGGAGAGAAATAAAGCTGGATGAGAATCCAGAGGAAGGACAAAGTAGTCAAGCACAGTTGGATGTGCCTGAGCCGGTAGAACAGGTTAGTGAACAACCTGAGGCTCAGATATCACGGGAACCGCGAAGATCGGGAAGGATCCGTAGACAGCCTGAGCGCTATGACGGAGTCTACATCATTGATAATGATGAACCCCTTACTTATGCGGATGCGGTCAGTGGACCGGAATCAGCTAGATGGCTTGAAGCTATGCGAGCCGAGATGGACTCCATGTCAGATAACCAAGTCTGGGATTTGGTTGATCCGCCTCCGGGAGTAATCCCTATAGGCTGTAAATGGATCTTCAAGAAGAAGATTAACATGGATGGTAACGTGGTTACCTATAAGGGCAGGCTAGTTGCGAAAGGTTTCAAACAAATCTACGGGATAGATTATGATGAAACTTTCTCTCCTGTAGCTATGTTCAAGTCTATTCGGATTATTCTCGCGATAGCAGCATATTACGATTATGAGATCTGGCAGATGGATGTGAAGACCGCTTTCCTTAATGGAAAACTGGATGAGGATGTGTATATGACACAACCTGAAGGTTTCACTAATCCATCAGATCGTCATAAAATATGCAAGTTAAAGAAGTCCATTTATGGACTTAAACAAGCATCAAGAAGCTGGAATATTCGTTTTGATGAATCAATATGTGAATTTGGTTTCATCAAGAATGAAGATGACCCGTGTGTATATAAGAGGTTTAGTGGGAGCGTGATTACTTTCCTAGTCCTCTACGTCGATGATATCTTAATCATTGGAAACGATATTCCTGAACTGCATGCTGTTAAAGCATGGTTAAGAAAATGTTTCCAGATGAAAGATCTAGGAGAAGCAGCCTATGTATTAGGTGTGAAGATCTACAGGGATAGATCTAAGAGGCTTCTCGGGCTGTGCCAGAGTACTTACATCGATAAGGTCCTGGAGAGATTTCATTTAGAGAATTCTAAAAGAGGATATCTTCCAGTCAGACATGGTCTGAATCTTTCAAAGAGTCAGTGTCCACAAACACAGACTGAGAAAGATGAAATGGACAATACGCCTTATGCTTCGGCTATTGGGTCCATTATGTATGCGATGTTGTGTACTCGCCCAGACGTCGCTTACGGGTTAAGCGTGACCAGTCGATTCCAAAGTAATCCAGGTCAGGCGCACTGGATTGCGGTCAAGAACATTTTAAAATATCTGCGGAGGACCAAAGATATGTTCTTGATATATGGTGGTCAGGAAGAACTCAGTATAGAAGGATATACTGACGCTTCGTTCCAATCGGACCAGGATGATTTCCGATCGCAATCAGGCTATGTTTTTAGCTTGAATGGAGGAGCAGTGGTGTGGAAAAGTTTCAAACAGTCTATTGTTGCTAATTCCACAACAGAAGCCGAGTATGTTGCAACCTCAGAAGCATCTAAGGAGGCAGTGTGGATTCGTAAGTTCATTCAGGAACTTGATGTTGTTCCTTCGAGTGCAGATCCTTTGGTTATCTTCTGTGATAACACTGGAGCAATCACACAAGCAAAGGAACCACGGTCGCACCAGAAGTCCAAGCACATACAGAGACGGTTTCACTTGATCCGGGAGATCATTGATCGTGGTGAGATTAAAATCTGCAAGGTTCATACAGATGACAATCTGGCTGACCCGCTTACCAAGCCTCTGGCGCAGCAGAAGCATGAGAAGCACTGTAATAACATGGGTTTGAGATTTCTCAACCATTAGATTAAGTGCAAGTGGGAGATTGTTGGGGTATGCCCTTAAGGCTAATGTTTGAGGCCTTGGGATTCTTTCAGTATCATGTATAAACTCTTATGTTTATAAAGGCAATGGTTGTTATTCAGTTTGTTACATTGTCTGCTGCAATAAGTGTGCTTCTGAATAATGTCTCAAAGCTGTTCAGCTAGGCTGACATGCTATATGTCCTTAGTCGAGATATCTTGGTGAACATGACACAGCCTTGATATGATTGAGACTAATATGTGTTCTAATCTTATAGGATGCTTCGAGCATGGAATAAGATGTAGACTCATGGGTACATTGGATGTACTGGACAGACCCTACTAGGATATTCCATTGCTTGTCACAATGTGAATAATCCTTGTTTGCGACAAGTGGCACATGTCCTCTGACTTGAGATCACTTGTGTTTCTAAATGATGATTGTCATTGTTTTGAGGTAGTTCAATATCATTTGAAACATAATGGTTATAGACTATCTTGGATAATGATCATGAGTCAGGTTAGGGCACTAGTGATAGATATAGGATTGCCGTCTCCTTGATTGGAGTGTGATGTTCTAAAGGGCCCCCCCCCCCTGGATGAGATGATTGAGAAAGTGTATGGCCATACCCAGGTGACTATGTTCATCTGATCTAATCATGCTCATCATATTGGAGCTACAGGCTTGACACGCTTGTCCAATAAGAACATCCAGTGGCAAAGGAATCATGTATGCCTCGTGAAGTGGATTCACACTTGTGCTGTGGTTTGGGTGTAGTCTTGGAAGACTCTTTCCTTTATATCGGGAGACAGTGATGTGTTGCTAGATACCCCTCACTGATCGTGATAACGTAAGTTATCGTTACCGACATTTAAAGGAAACCCTTAGGGTCGCACAATTTGATGATATGGCTTACTTAAGTCAGATCGTGTGGACTGAATTGTTTGGGTTCAGTTTAAAGGGATTTAAACTCTGATTGTAAGTGAGATCTGGTCTGATCATGTTTGATTGATTAGGGCTTGAGATCGGTAAGCTTCGATTGAGATATTCGATGCTAGATCGGTGAGATCAGGAGCATCAAGAGATGAACGGTTAGATCTTGAACCTTAGGGTTTATTGTGATCTAGACCATATGGCTTGGGTTAATTGTCTTAGAACCAACCCAAAAATGAACCAACTTATTATGTGAGCGCATGGTTCATTGAGGAGAGAAAAATGCGATTGGTTCGTGGGTACATGAACACATGATCGCATAAGAGAATAAGGCTAGCTATTTTTAGTAGCCACGCCTCCACGTTTTGAGTGGAACGCATCTCTTGTCGCCCCTCTCCTATTCTCGTCGCTTGCTCTCGTGTGGAAGTGGTTGTTCACGCCTTGGAGAGTTTTTGCTCAAGCGAGAGATCATCTCAACTCCCCTTCCATTCGACATGGACACTTGGAGATCCTTGCTAGCACAAGGAGCAACAAGAAGTAGCCGATCCATCGTCTTGTGTGCGTCATCTTTGGAGGAGAACCATTTCGTTCTCTCATTTCCAAGCCGCCACCCAATCTAATGGCGTTGGTAAGATCACTTGTCGATCTTTGCAAGTTTTTATACAAGTTGATCATATGAACTATATGCGATCTTATGAAACCCTAAAATCATTGCTTCCGCTATCAATGTTTTTACATGCGCCTCCTATTAGGGTTTCGCCCGAGGGTGCTAAACGTGGGTATGGAAATTGTTGTCCACCCGAGGGTGCTAAACGTGGGTATGGACTGGGGTTCGAGGCACGGCCCAAGAGTGGCCAAAACGACCACCGGGCTGGGGCCCTTGTGCAGCCCAAACATCATCCTCATCGAGGGGATCATCACAGTAACTCAGGTTCCTAGGGACCTCATGAGGTCGCAAGTTACCCCATTCATCCTCGTGGACACGCCGCCGTGTGGGCGCAGCCATCGGCGGCAACTCTCTAGTGGGGGCTGGGTTTGCAGACACCGGAGGGTTAACCGAGTTCAGGCGACCATGCTCCGCGGACCCGGGTGAAGGTTCCCACTGGGGGGCGAAACCCTAAAGCATGCGCAAGGATAAAATGGCATAGGCGGAATCTAGGGTTTCCTTAGGATCGAATAGCATGCATTATATGATCAACTATCGAAAACTTGAATAGATAAGAAAAAATTCTCACCATTGTCATCACTTGGATGGTGTCTTGGAATCAAAGACCAAAAGAGATCTTCTCCAAAGCGACGCACACAATTGATGTCGCCTACTCCCTTTGGCGTTCCTTGTGCTAGCAAGGTCCCAAAGCATTCTTTGTCGAATGGAAAGGATGAAGAGCTTCTCTGCTTGGCGATTTCTTTTCCTCTTCTTTTCGTCAACCTCTTCACCACACGAGTGTCAAGAGACCAGAGGAAAAGGGGGCAAGAGGCGAGAGAGATTAGCGTCGTGAGAGCCAACGTGAGAGGTGGTCACGAATGTGACATGCTATCTAAAAATAGCAAACACCATCTCCACTTGCGACCATGCATTACCCCAATCGCAATTGCCTCTTTAATTGAACCATACGCTCATTCAATGAGCTGGTTCAAATTGATTTGGTTCAATAACCAAATAAACCAAGCAACTAGTCCAGATCATAATAAACCCCTAAGGCTTAAGATCTGACCGCTCACTTCTTGATGCTTCTGATCTGAGGGATCTAGCATCCATTCTCTCGATCCAAGCTTACCGATCTCAAGCCCTAATCAATCAAACATGATCAGACCAGATCTCACTCACAATCAGAGATTAAATCCATTTAAACTGAACCCAAACAATTCAGTCCACACGATCTGACTTAAGTAAGCCATATCATCAAATTGTGCGACCCTGAGGGTTTCCTTTAAATGTCGGTAACGATAACTTACGTTATCACGATCAGTGAGGGGTATCTAGCAACACATCACTGTCTCCCGATATAAAGGAAAGAGTCTTCCAAGACTACACCCAAATCACAGCACAAGTGTGAATCAAACTCACAAAGCATACATGATTCCTTTGCCACTGGATGTTCTTATTGGACAAGCGTGTCAAGCCTGTAACTCCAATATGATGAGCATGATTAGATCAGATGAACACAGTCACCTGGGTATGGCCATACACTTTCTTAATCATCTCATCCAGGGGGGGCCCTTTTGAACATCACACTCCAATCAAGGAGATGGCAATCCTTTGTCTATCACTAGTGCCCTAACCTGACTCAAGCTCATTATCCAAGATAGTCTATAATCATTATGTTTCAAATGATATTGAACTAACTCAAAACAATGACAATCATCATTTAGAAACACAAGCGATCTCAAGTCAGAGGACATGTGCCACTTGTTACAATCAAGGATTATTCACATTGTGACAAGCAATTGAATATCCTAGTAGGGTCTGTCCAGTACATCCAATGTACCCTTGAGTCTACATCTTATTCCATGCTCGAAGCATCCTATAAGATTAGAACACATATTAGTCTCAATCATATCAAGGCTGTCTCATGTTCACCAAGATATATCGACTAAGGACAAAAGTACATGTCAGCCTAGCTGAACAGCTTTGAGACATTATTCAGAAGCACACTTATTGCAGCAGACAATGTAACAAACTGAATAACAACCATTGCCTTTATAAACAAAAGAGTTTATACATGATACTGATACAATCCCAAGGCCTCAAACATTAGCCTTAAGGGCATACCCCAACAATCTCCCACTTGCACTTAATCTAATGGTTGAGAAATCTCAAACCCATATTATTACAGTGCTTCTCATGCTTCTGCTGCACCAGAGGCTTGGTAAGCGGGTCAGCTAGATTGTCATCTGTATGAACCTTGCAGACTTTGATCTCGCCACGATCAATGATCTCCCGGATCAAGTGAAACCGTCTCTGTATGTGCTTGGACTTCTGGTGCGACCATGGTTCCTTTGCCTGTGCGATTGCTCCAGTGTTATCACAGAAGATAACCAAAGGATCTGCACTCGAAGGAACAACACCAAGTTCTCTCACGAACTTACGAATCCACACTGCCTCCTTGGATGCTTCTGAGGCTGCAACATACTCGGCTTCAGTTGTGGAATTAGCAACGATAGACTGTTTGAAACTCTTCCACACCACTGCTCCTCCATTCAAGCTAAAAACATAGCCTGATTGCGATCGGAAATCATCCTGGTCAGACTGGAATGAAGCGTCAGTATATCCTTCAATACTGAGTTCTTCCTGACCACCATATATCAAGAACATATCTTTGGTCCTCCGCAGATATTTCAAGATGTTCTTGACTGCAATCCAGTGCGCCTGACCTGGATTACTTTGGAATCGACTGGTCACGCTTAACCCATAAGCGACGTCTGGGCGAGTACACAACATCGCATACATAATGGACCCAATAGCCGAAGCATAAGGCGTATTGTCCATTTCATCTTTCTCAGTCTGTGTTTGTGGACACTGACTCTTCGAAAGATTCAGACTATGTCTGACTGGAAGATATCCTCTTTTAGAATTCTCTAAATGGAATCTTTCCAGGACTTTATCGATGTAAGTACTCTGGCACAGCCCGAGAAGCCTCTTAGATCTATCCCTGTAGATCTTCACACCTAATACATAGGCTGCTTCTCCTAAATCTTTCATCTGGAAACATTTCCTTAACCATGCCTTAACAGCATGCAGTTCAGGAATATCATTTCCAATGATTAAGATATCATCGACGTAGAGGACTAGGAAAGTAATTACGCTCCCACTAAACCTTTTATATACACACGGGTCATCTTCGTTCTTGATGAAACCAAATTCACTGATTGATTCATCAAAACGAATATTCCAGCTTCTTGATGCTTGTTTAAGTCCATAAATGGACTTCTTTAACTTGCATATTTTATGACGATCTGATGGATTAGTGAAACCTTCAGGTTGTGTCATATACACATCCTCTTGCAAATTTCCATTAAGGAAAGCAGTCTTCACATCCATCTGCCAGATCTCATAATCATAATATGCTGCTATCGCGAAAAGAATCCGAATAGACTTAAACATGGCTACAGGTGAGAAAGTTTCATCATAATCTATCCCGTAGATTTGTTTGAAACCTTTCGCAACTAGCCTGCCTTTATAGGTAACCACGTTACCATCCATGTCAATCTTCTTCTTGAAGATCCATTTACAGCCTATAGGGATAACTCCCGGAGGCGGATCAACCAAATCCCATACTTGGTTATCTGACATGGAGTCCATTTCGGCTCGCATAGCTTCAAGCCATCTAGCTGAGTCTGGTCCACTGACCGCATCCGCATAAGTGAGGGGTTCATCATTATCAATGATGTAGACTCCGTCATAGCGCTCAGGCTATCGACGAATCCTTCCCGATCTTCGCGGTTCCCGTGATATCTGAGCCTCAGATTGTTCAGTAACCTGTTCTACCGGCTCAGGCTCATCCAACTGTGCTTGACTACTTTGTCCTTCCTCTGGATTCTCATCCAGCTTTATTTCTCTCCCACTGGCCTCTTGCAGAAGAAACTCCTTCTCAAGAAAAATGGCCGTCCGAGCAACAAATACCTTGTTTTCCTTGGGATCGTAGAAATAATAACCCTTAGTTTCCTTAGGGTAACCGACAAAGATACATTTGTCAGATCTGCTCTCTAGTTTCCCAGAGGCGAGCTTTTTGACATAAGCCTCGCAGCCCCATATCTTAATAAATGTCAAGCTAGGCTATTTCCCATACCATAATTCAAATGGGGTCTTTGAAACTGCCTTGGATGGCACTCGGTTTAGTACCTTTGCAGCTGTCTCCAGTGCAAATCCCCAAAAGGAGTAAGATAGAGTAGCCTGACTCATCATAGAACGAACCATATCTAGTAAGGTTCTGTTCCTCCTTTCGGATACACCATTCCATTGCGGTGTTCCTGGCGGAGTGAGCTGTGAGATAATCCCACACTCCTTTAGATAGTCAGTAAACTCTCGACTTAGGTATTCTCCACCTCGATCAGAACGAAGTGCCTTGATATTTCGGCCCAGCTGATTTTGTACTTCATTCTTGAACTCTTTGAACTTGTCAAAAGATTCACTTTTATGTCTCATTAAATAGACATACCCATATCTACTGAAATCATCAGTAAAGGTAATGAAGTATTGATAGCCACCTCTGGCATGTTTACTAAATGGCCCACACACATCACTGTGTATAAGGTCAAGTAAACCTGAAGCCCTTTGACCTTTATTAGGAAAAGGAGACTTCGTCATTTTGCCTATTAAACAAGCTTTGCATGTATCAATCTCCTCATAGGAGAATGATCCCAGCAGTCCATGATCATGCAACCGCTTAATGCGCTTCTTGTTAATATGGCCTAAACGACTATGCCATAGCAAGGTGTTGTCATCAGCATACTTGGCTTTCTTATTATCAATGTTTTGTATAGAACATTCCATGTCCAACATGAATAACCCATTGCTAATTGATCCAGTAGCATAAACAATATTATCTAAAGATAAAACACACTTTGAAATATTGCATTCAAAGGAAAACCCTTTCCTGACAAGAGCAGGAATAGAGATAATATTCTTGGTAATGCTAGGAACAAAATAACAATTGTTTAATTCTAATACAAGTCCAGATGGTAATGAGATGTAATATTCTCCTACAGCAACAGCAGCAACCCGTGCCCTGTTTCCAACTCGTAGGTCCACCTCATGCTGTCCCACCTGTCCTCTTCTCTTGAGTTCCTGTACATTTGAACAAATGTGAACTCCACATGCAGTGTCTAACACCCATGAAATAAAAGAAGAAAACATGACCTCAGTCACATAAATACCTGAGCCAGAAGCGATGCTTCCCTTCTTGTCTCCTTGGAGCGCTTTACAGTCCTTTTTCCAGTGACCCAGCTGGCCACAGTGGAAACATCTGTACTCCTTCGACCGCTTAACCTTTTGTTTCAGCGCCTTGTTGTAGTTCTTGACTGGGGCTTTGCCCTTCTTCCCCTTCTTCTTGTTCCTAGAAGGAACCATTAAGACAGAGGTTGAAGGCTTTCCCTTCAGAGTCTCCTCAGTAGTCAAGAGCATATTCAGCAATTCTGCCGGAGTACAGTCGATTTTGTTCATATTAAAGTTAATGATGAACGCATCGAAAGAGGGCGGTAGAGACTGCAGAATAATATCTACAGCAAGCTCCTGATTGATGGTATGTCCCAGTTTCTCTAGAGCCTCCTTGTGCCCAATCATCTTGAGCACGTGAGCTCCCACTGGACTCCCTTCAGCCAGTTTGCTCTGAAAGAACAGCTTGGTCAAGTTATAGCGCTCAGTCCTCGCCTGTGCAGCATACAGCATCTTGAGGTTTGCTATAATTTGTATAGCAGACATATCCTCATGCTGACGCTGCAGCGGTGGCGTCATAGACGCTAGCATCAGGCAAGCGACATCAATGCTATCGTTGACATGCTTTTCATACGCTTCCCGAACCGCCCTTGCGGCGTTCGGAGCGGTTTGAGGCGGTATCGCCGTCTCGAGGACATACAGTTTCCTCTCTGCCTTAAGAACAATCTTAAGGTGTCCGTACCAGTCTGAGAAGTTTGGCCCAGCAAACTTCTCCCTTTCCAGTAGGGATCGCACATTGAAGTTCATGGTGTTCGTTGCTGCAGGAATCTACAACAATGCAAGAACAGCAAGGTCAGTATCAATGTATAGAATCAATCCAGGACTTAAGAAAGATTCTTTTTCTCACTATTTTATCTGACTGAAAAATCCATTAAAACAGTCCGAAAGAGTAACACTCTTTTAGTGAGATGGGATCCAGATTTCATACTTGGTCTCCGCGTCCCGCTCAGGCGAGATAAGATGCACAGAGAGTACAAGCACTAATTTCTGGTAGGCAGTCCCTGCCAATCGCCAACCCGTGCGATTCCCCTTCATCTGGGCAATCCAGCAGACTATGCCAACTGAGTTGGTACAACACAGTCTCTGATCCCACAGATGGCTGCCTCCATATAGCTCACATATGCTCATTATGTAGCCTACATGGTCAAGCTGACCTGACCTACTCCCTGGACCACCACGTGCTATGCTGAGCAACGAGAAGCGATAAATCCCTTCTCTGTAACACGCAGGTGTAATCCCGCACCGTCTGAAGATAGATGAACGTGCCCACTGAGTGGGTACAACACGGCTCCAACGATAGTCAGAACAGTGAGGTTTCGCGTCAGAAGGCTTTCGAGCTTGATATTTTAACGGTCTTTTATCTTCTTAACCATCATGCAATTCCTATGGTGATAGCAGAAGATAAATAAATCATGCAATTCTAATTATTAGACAATAAAAGAAAGCATGGATCTTATGCGGTAAACGCCCATGAAACCTAAGTAAGACCTTAATTAACTTAAGTCTTCACTTGCTTTTCTTCATGGGGCTTTAGCTGCTCATTTGGCCCATACCAGGGCCCAAGCGCCATCTACAGCTCAGGTGCGCCCACCAGGTACATGCGCCAGGTCCCAGAGTCGAACCCTGGACCTCCCGTCTGGTCAAGCCACTGCTGCATGCGCCTCTGCCAAGTGTGCTCTGTGCTCTTGTCTGACTAATTTACAAATTAATCTATCTAGACAAGATTGACTTGCAGGTCAATTATATTTTATAAATTAAATGCAATGTGATGCGCAGATCACAATATAAAAATAATTTACAAAATTAACCAGGCACGCAGGCCCCAGCACAGCACACATTAAACACGGGCAGCCCACATAAGATTAAATAAACAAGCAAATGGCATCAATCATCATGTGATCCAATCAAGAAATTAATTTTTTTTTTGAAAAACCCCATTGGCATCAATTTTAATTTCCTTATACGCCCTACTACCTTACAACGGTCCATTACTAGGGATCCACTCATCAGTCCTAGTCAGATCCACTGCCCTTACATGCACCAAGTCCTAACTGACTTGAGTCGACCCAGTGGTCAACTATGCATGCGCCATGGGCTGAACGACCACAATGAGGTCTGGCAAGCGGGTGTGACCCCGGGCCTAACTCATGTGCGTTCATAGGTTGTCTCAATCAGACATCGCTACACGCCTGTCCGCAGTCGACCTATAGCCACCACGTGCTTGCGCACAGGTGCTATCTAGTTAACCCATCTAGGCTGTCAGATAGTCTGATCAGACTGGTTGGATCTAACCTAGAGGATGACTTCAACCCTAATAACCCGTCTAAGGGTTTAAAGTAAGGCCTTAGATCTAGTGAAGGTCGCGCAAGTGATATAGATTTTTGATAAAACCTAAGATGCGCCAACAAGCAAAACAAACAAAAACAAGTTTCGGCATGAAACAAGTTAACATGTATTTTCGCATGTTGATAACCCTAGATCTAAACATTTGAAACATGGATCACAAAACATGTAGCAATCATATAAATCATGCATTCAACCTAGCTCTGATACCAATTGAAGGTTCCCACTGGGGGGCGAAACCCTAAAGCATGCGCAAGGATAAAATGGCATAGGCGGAATCTAGGGTTTCCTTAGGATCGAATAGCATGCATTATATGATCAACTATCGAAAACTTGAATAGATAAGAAAAAATTCTCACCATTGTCATCACTTGGATGGTGTCTTGGAATCAAAGACCAAAAGAGATCTTCTCCAAAGCGACGCACACAATTGATGTCGCCTACTCCCTTTGGCGTTCCTTGTGCTAGCAAGGTCCCAAAGCGTTCTTTGTCGAATGGAAAGGATGAAGAGCTTCTCTGCTTGGCGATTTCTTTTCCTCTTCTTTTCGTCAACCTCTTCACCACACGAGTGTCAAGAGACCAGAGGAAAAGGGGGCAAGAGGCGAGAGAGATTAGCGTCGTGAGAGCCAACGTGAGAGGTGGTCACGAATGTGACATGCTATCTAAAAATAGCAAACACCATCTCCACTTGCGACCATGCATTACCCCAATCGCAATTGCCTCTTTAATTGAACCATACGCTCATTCAATGAGCTGGTTCAAATTGATTTGGTTCAATAACCAAATAAACCAAGCAACTAGTCCAGATCATAATAAACCCCTAAGGCTTAAGATCTGACCGCTCACTTCTTGATGCTTCTGATCTGAGGGATCTAGCATCCATTCTCTCGATCGAAGCTTACCGATCTCAAGCCCTAATCAATCAAACATGATCAGACCAGATCTCACTCACAATCAGAGATTAAATCCATTTAAACTGAACCCAAACAATTCAGTCCACACGATCTGACTTAAGTAAGCCATATCATCAAATTGTGCGACCCTGAGGGTTTCCTTTAAATGTCGGTAACGATAACTTACGTTATCACGATCAGTGAGGGGTATCTAGCAACACATTACTGTCTCCCGATATAAAGGAAAGAGTCTTCCAAGACTACTGTCACATCCCGTTATCTTAACCCCAAACAAGCAACACAAGTCATGAAAGATACAGGATGTTATCATACAAGATCGATGCATATGCTAGGTAAAACCAAGTTCAGGAAATCACGATCTGAAAATTTTCAAAATTCATACATACAATCTCCAAGAAACACAAATTTCATAAATGTACCTGCCACCACGCAATCCTTGCACTAGACATATGCAAGGCAACAGTTATATCAAATCCGATGGCATAAATACAATTCGATTCGAAATTCAAAGCAACGCCACAAAACCGATTTTATAAACCCATACCAAACACCGAAACCAGGCCAAAGCCCGCGGTGACACAAAATCAAACTCTTAAAACTGCCACAACCGGCAACATAATATCACATAGTTTAGCCACACTGGCAACACAAGTTCTCATAATTCACATAGTTCACATAGTTCATATAGTTCATATAATTCGTATGGTTCGGCCACAACCGGCCCCAGAAACTTAAGCACAAAAATTCTGTAACAGCAAACTAGCATAATATCCACGCCAATACTAACTCAAGAATTGCGCCCCTGCTCTATGCCTGAAAATAGTGAGGGGTGAGCTACACAGCCCAGTGAGTGGATAGTCTAAATCGACCATCCATAACATACACTCAAAAATATATGCAGATTATTTTAAAAACATATAACTGCATATCATGTCAACATATAACAATAATTAAAGCACAGAACTCAACAAAGTTAAAGAACAGACCTCATATAAAACAGTCAGGTGTACACTGCTAAGACATCATTGTCACCATAGGGTAACCAGGGTTCTAGAGCTATACTCTAACCAACTAAACATACCAACCACTTAATTAACCTAGTTGTCCAGCATATTCAGTAGTGACCATTATGGTCTAACCCGGCTTTGGCCTAAGCACTGGGAGACTGCAAATCACATGCAACATATAGATGGACGGTGTGTAGATTCAAGAGGTGGCCCCCGCCAGGTCACGACGTGGCACTTTGCTCTACGATCACCCCATAACACAAAAATCTAAGCGTCTAAGAGTGATGACATCAAGAGGTGGCCCCTGTCTGACCAAGACATGGCACTTTGCGTCTTATATCACCCGTTCTCCCAAAGGGTTCCTACTGGACAACAATAGACACATCTTATATCTTATTTCACAACGGTGGACTCCTAAGTGTCAACTAGACTCTAGGATAGTCATCACAATAATCACAACAGGCAGGCTGAACAACAACCCCCTCTTTTATCACAATAATCACATTAGGCAGGCTGAACAACAACCCCCTCACATATCACAATACAGGGCTGAAATTCAAACCCTTAACATATCACATATAGACTATCCTCTTGAGTTTAAGGTAACACTTAGCCTTAGTCCTAACTATTCCATGACCACAACACATAACATTCGTGAATCACATAATCACATAATAAAAATCATATAATCACATCACATAATAAAAATCACATAATCACATCACATAACAAAAATCACATAATCACATCACATAATAAAAATCACATAATCACATAGTAGTGTAGTCCTTAGATTTCATGCTGATTAGTTCAGTCTAACTTCGCTATGTTATCACCCAAATTTCTTCAATAAAAATACATGACCATAAATTATTAGCATTACTGGCAATTATCAGGGCATTCAACATTTAACATAAGATTAAAATTCAACAGATATATATATATAGTCCACGGTTTCAAACATAATATCTACTTAAAATATTAACCTTAGTTAACAAGATTTTCATGCTACCAAAAATCAATGATTTAATGTTACCAAAATTCCCTATAAAATACCTAGTTAACAAGAATTTCATGTTCAAAATCATTGATTTAAAGTTTCCTAAATTCCACATAAAAATACCTTAACTTTCATGATGTAAAAATTCGGTTTTTCATAATATATTCACCTTTGCAAAATTCGGTTTTCATGATATATTCACCTTTACAAAATTCGGTTTTCAACATGGTATATTCACCTTTGCAAAATTCGGTTTTCAACATGGTAAGGTTTTCAAACAATTACATGTCAAACAATTACATGTATTATCTAACACAACCAAATAAATAGAATCGAATAGACACTCCACTCACCTCTTAACCGTGAACACCAAGGTGAAAATCCTCTACAAAGAAATCGTCTAAAGCCTTTAAACCGCCCAAAGAGTCTCCAAGAACTCGCCAAGGAAGTTTCTTCACCTCAAGGAAAATTCGCCAAGGGAAGAAGATGGAGAAAATCGCCTCAAGAACTCTTCAAGAATCGCCACTTCTTCTCAAGCCGTCGCCCAAAATTTCTCCCAAGCCAAAAACACCAATTTCCTACCCTAACCGAGATTACCCATCTAAAATTTCGGTTTATCCAATTTTAAACCCGTTAATCATAATTCAAATAGGGTTTAACCCATTTAACTAACTAATTCGAATTTTAAATCTAATATCCATCTAATTTAAGTGTAACCCAATAACCCATAGTTTAAGTGAAAATCCAATAAGGGTTAAACTAACATCCAATAAGCTAGTTAACTAATTAAATTTAACATCCATTAAGCTAATTAACGTCCAACAAAATTAACAACCAATAATCTCTAATCTAATTAACTATAAATTAACAACCAAAAATCTCTAGTTAATTAACTATAAATTAACAACCAAAAATCTCTAGTTATTTAACTATAAATTAACAACCAATACATAGAAAAATATCACAGTCAATAATTTTATTTAAATCATGAACAAAATATCACAGCCAACGAGTTTATTTAAATCAAAATAATGCTTACCAGGACTTAAGATCCTTGGATCTTACAACTACACCCAAATCACAGCACAAGTGTGAATCAAACTCACAAAGCATACATGATTCCTTTGCCACTGGATGTTCTTATTGGACAAGCGTGTCAAGCCTGTAACTCCAATATGATGAGCATGATTAGATCAGATGAACACAGTCACCTGGGTATAGCCATACACTTTCTCAATCATCTCATCCAGGGGGGGCCCTTTTGAACATCACACTCCAATCAAGGAGATGGCAATCCTTTGTCTATCACTAGTGCCCTAACCTGACTCAAGCTCATTATCCAAGATAGTCTATAATCATTATGTTTCAAATGATATTGAACTAACTCAAAACAATGACAATCATCATTTAGAAACACAAGCGATCTCAAGTCAGAGGACATGTGCCACTTGTTACAATCAAGGATTATTCACATTGTGACAAGCAATTGAATATCCTAGTAGGGTCTGTCCAGTACATCCAATGTACCCATGAGTCTACATCTTATTCCATGCTCGAAGCATCCTATAAGATTAGAACACATATTAGTCTCAATCATATCAAGGCTGTCTCATGTTCACCAAGATATATTGACTAAGGACAAAAGTACATGTCAGCCTAGCTGAACAGCTTTGAGACATTATTCAGAAGCACACTTATTGCAGCAGACAATGTAACAAACTGAATAACAACCATTGCCTTTATAAACAAAAGAGTTTATACATGATACTGATACAATCCCAAGGCCTCAAACATTAGCCTTAAGGGCATACCCCAACACCGGGTTGACCAATAAGGTGTTGGATCCCAGCAAAAATATGCTGTACCATGGCATGTGTGCTAGCTTGTTGAGCGTCCACTCGCGTAGACAATGCATCAAGCTTCGCATCGATCCATGCCTCAAGCGCAACCATAGACACTAACCGGGTGCTAGCCCCTTCCGAAGGCTGAACCGACTCACAGGTTTCGGGGATGGTTTCCGGGTATTGGGACGACATAATTTGAGACCGCGTAGTCACCATGCACAAACAAGGGGGAGACGACTAAGGTAAAATGCTGAAAACACCGAAAGGATGCAGAAATATGCAATGCGATGTTGAAGGATCATGCGAACGATAAGAATCGAACGCGCAACCTCCCTCTGATACCATAATTGATGTAGCAACTAATAGGTGAGGGGGTCCTTAAGCTGTACTCTAGGGTTTTACACAATGCTCGATAAAACAGGAGAGGGTCGTGAGACGAGAAAAGAGAAAACGCACCGGAAAAGTGCAGGGAATCCGGTAAGAAGCACGATGAAATAGCGACGAGTTCGATTAGGGCAACACGAATGAGAATGAAGGAAACGGGACCCAACTAAATAATACTGCGCACTAACCTCGTAGCAATTTTAGTGAGTTCCTGCAGCTCTCTTAGCGCGTTTAAACTTAGCTCGTGTTGGGGAACTGCGGTTTGCGGGGTTCAGCTCGCGCGCCTACGCAACTGAAACAAACCAAGAACAAGTGATCCGACCACGCCTCCGATGGCGGATGGCCGGGATGAAGGAGCGAAGTAAACCACAGCGAAGGAATACAACAAAAACATAAAGAAACAGGCGAACCTGACCCACCGGAGGGTGGGATTTACATCTTATAAAGCGGGAAACCAAGCTGAGTCAAGACACCGGTCGCCGACTCTTACCACTATGAAGGCGAAACAATTTCACCTTCCACACAATCTGTCACATCCCGTTATCTTACCCCCAAACAAGCAACACAAGTCATAGAGAAACAGGATGTTATCATACAAGATCGATTCACATGCTAGGTAAAACCAAGTTCAAGAAAACACGATCTGAAAATTTTCGAGAATCCATACATAGAATCTCAGCGAAAACACAATTTCAGAAATGTACCTACCACCACGCAATACTTGCACTAGACATATGCAAGTTCACATTTATATCAAATCCGTTTGCAAAAAATACCAATCGACTCAAATTGGAAACCAAAGTCACAATGTCGATTCTATAAACTCATGAAACTAACATGAATAATACCAAACACCGAAACCAGGCCAAAGCCCGCGGTGACACAAAAATCAAAACTTCAAAACTTAAAACTGCCACAACCGGCAACACAAGTTCACATAATTCGGCCACAACCGGCCCCAGTTAATTAAGCACAAAAGTCTTATACATTAACCAGCATAATATCCATATCAACGCTAACTCAAGAAATGCGCCCCTGCTCTACACCTGAAAATAGTGAGGGAGTGAGCTACACAGCCCAGTGAGTGGATAGTCTCAAACGACCATCCATAACATACACTCAAAAATACATGCAGATTATTTTAAAAATCTTTGGCAGAACATTATGTCAACATATAACAAAATTAAAGGACAGAACTCATATAAAACAATCAGGTGTAAACTACTAAGACATCATTGTCACCAAAGAGTAACCAGGGTTCTAGAGCTATACTCTAAACCAACTAATGACTTAATTGACCTAGTTATCCAGCATAATCAATAGTGACCATTATGGTCCAACCCGGCTTTGGCCTAAGCACTGGGAGAAGCCTGCAAATCACATGCAACATATATACATGGACAGTGTGTAGACTCAAGAGGTAATCACCACCTGGTCAAGATGTGATACCTTGATCTACACCACCCCATAATCACAAAAATCTAAGCGTCTAAGAGTGATGACATCAAGAGGTGGCCCCTGTCCGACCAAGACATGTCACTTTGCGTCTTATATCACTCGTTCTCCCAAAGGGTTCCTTAACTGGACAACATCAAACACATCTTATATCTTATTTCACAAGAGTGGACTCCTAAGTGTCAACTAAACTCTAGGATAGTCATTTTTATCACAATAATCACATCAGGCAGGCTGAACAACAACCCCCTCACATATCACAATACAGGGCTGAAATCTCCAACCCTTAACATATCACATATACAGGGCTGAAATCTCCAACCCTTAACATATCACATATAGACTATCCCCTTGAGTACACAGTTACACTTAGCCTTAGTCCTAACCATTCCATGACCACGACACATATTATTCGAATATGTCACATAACCACATAATATTCGAAAATCACATAACCACATAATATTCAAAAAAATCACATAATCACATAATATTCAAAAATCACATAATCACATAGTAGTGTAGTCCTTAGGTTTCATGCTGATTAGTTCAGTCTAACCTTGCTATGTTATCACCCAAAGTTATCAATCAATATTTCATGTCATTACTTTCTGCATACACCATTCAATTAAAAATACATAATAATACAGAAAATTCACTAAATTTCGTTCACAATTAACATAAATGCAGAATATCACATATTCATAGTTTTCTACTAGTTCTGATGACAAAAGACAGAAATACCCCTAGTTCAAAGTTTAAGTCATACACGAAAAGTTATCCAAAAATTTCGTAAAAATATTCACTACTTCCCTCATGATCCCTAGATTCGTAATTTCAAGTTTTCCCCAATTTTAACTAGGAAATTTACCGAATTACCCCTAGGTCAATTTCAGTCAACAGAAACTTTTATTTCTAAAAATTCCCAAAAAAATACAGTAGAATCCTCATATACCTAATTTCATGAATATCAAGTTTTCCCCAATTTTTACCCATGCATTTGGACGTAACTTCATGAAGAAGGGTCGAAATTCTCATTCAAGCCCTAATCTTCATGCAATTGAAATTCTAATGCTACATACATGTTTAATCAAGGCCTAATTTATGATTAGGAGTCTTAAAAACGAAAAGCCCTGATTGTCATGCAAGCTAGGGTTTCGAAATTTAGGGAAAAAGCAAAAAACGTATACAATTTTGCAAGCATGTGTTCATGTCATCTTTCTAGACATTAATCCTCTCTAAATCATGCAAAACCTTCCATATGCGTGAACTAGGTGAAGAGAAAATCCACTCACCTTGTTTTCGGTTCTTCCAAGCCAACATCCTCACACCACTCACGCCACACACGTCGCCGGAACCACCCAAAAGCCGCCGGAAAGTCGCCTCCACCACCTCTTGCCGCCGGCCACAAGAAGAGGAGAAGAGAAGAAGCAAGCCGCCACTTCACCAAGGGAAGAAAATCGTGAGCAAAGAGAAAAACGAGGGTGAACACGATTTCCCCTAAAATTTTCGTTTTTTTCAAGCCTCCAACGAATCCAAACCAATAGCAACCATAAGTGAAAGATCCAATAACCCTTTAGTATAAGTTAATCTCCATTTTACCCTTATCAAGGGCTCTTACCCTTTTCTAACAAGAATACACCCCTAGCCTAGTGGCGTGTAGCACACATTCTATGCCTTAAGTCTCAGGTTCGAATCCTCTCCGTGACACATATTTTTACATTGCAGGAAAATACACCAAACAAGACATTTTCTCAATGAAAAACTTCCACAAACATGCTATAAACGAAATTTTAGTTTTTTCTTACCTGTTAATAAATTTCCGAATCTTACATTCCTCCCCCCTTAAAAAGCTTTAGTCCTCTAAAGCTCACCAGCCAAATCATCGAACAGCTGAGGGAACTCTCTTCTCATATCTGACTCTGTCTCCCAAGTAGCTTCTTCGACTGACTGGTTTCCCCAGATAACCTTTACTAAAGGTATAGACTTGTTCCTCAGAACTTTATCCTTTCTATCCACAATCCGGAGAGGTCTTTCCTCAAAAGTCAAATCACTCTGAATCTGAAGAGGTTCCAACTCCAATACATGAGATGGATCAGGATGATATTTCCTCAAAGCAGAAACATGGAACACATTATGCACATGATCCATAGCAGGAGGTAAAGCTAACCTGTAAGCCACTGGACCAACTCTCTCAATAATGTCAAAAGGGCCTACAAACCTAGGGTTCAGCTTGCCCTTTTTGCCAAACCTCATAACACCCTTAGTAGGTGACACCTTTAAGAAAACATGATCCCCTACCATAAACTCCAAGGGACGACGACGGTCATCAGCATAACTCTTCTGTCTGTCCCGAGAAATCTTCAGTTTATTCTGTATCTCTCTGACCTTATCAGTAGTCTCCTGAACTGCATCAGATCTCAAAATCATTCTGTCACCAGTTTCAATTCCCAACACAAGGGAGTCCTACACCTTCTCCCATACAAAGCCTCATAAGGATCCATCTGAATACTGGAGTGGAAACTATTATTATAAGTGAACTCTATCAAAGATAGATCCCGGTTCCACTCGGAACTCCAATCAACCACATAAGCTCTCAACAGGTCTTCTAGAGTCTGTATAGTACGCTCCGTCTGGCCATCAGACTGAGGATGGTATGCTGTACTAAAACTCAACTTAGTACCTAAACCCTCCTGTAAGCTCTTCCAAAACCTGGACAGAAATCGAGAGTCCCTATCAGACACAATATCAACAGGCACTCCATGCAGTCTGACTATCTCATCAATATACAATCTAGCCAGTCTCTCTAAAGGATAAGTCATCTTGATCGGGAGAAAGTGGGCTGATTTAGTGAGTCTATCAACAATCACCCAAATGGCATCATGACCCAATCTGGTTCTGGGCAAACCACACACAAAGTCCATACTGATGCATTCCCACTTCCACTCAGGAATAGGAAGGGGCTGCAACAAACCACCAGGCTTCTGGTGTTCAGCCTTTACCGTCTGACAGGTTAAACACCTAGAGACAAAATCAAATACTTCTTTCTTCATACCCGGCCACCAAAAGCTCTTCTTGAGGTCCTGATACATCTTAGTTACACCAGGATGTAGAGAATATTTGGAGTTATGGCTGTCCTCCAATATTTCTTTCCTCAAGCTCGGTTCCTCAGGGACACACACCCTTCCACGAAACCGAAGAACACCATCATCAGACAAGCTAAAATCCTGAACTGTACCCGCAACCAAACTATCCCTGATCTGAACTAATTTCGGATCCACTGACTGCTGATCTCTGATTTTCTGCAACAAAGCAGACTGTACTCTGAGGAAAGCCACATAACCCGACTGAACTTTAGGAGAAACACTGATCCTGAGATCTCTGAACTCCTGCAGTAACTGCCACTCACTGACCCGTAGTGCCGCTACTGAAGTAACTGGATGTCTGCTCAGTGCATCAGCCACTACATTGGCCTTTCCAGCCTGATACTGAATAGAGAAGTCATAGTCTTTGATCAACTCCATCCATCTTCTCTGTCTCATGTTCAACTCCTTCTGAGTGAAAATGTACTTGAGACTCTGGTGGTCAGTGAACAGATCAAACTCTTGACCCAACAAATAGTGACGCCATATCTTCAGAGCAAAGACTACGGCCGCCAACTCTAAGTCATGAGTAGGGTAGTTCAACTCATACTCCTTCAGCTGTCTCGAAGCATAGGCTACCACAGAACCCTTCTGCATCAAGACACAACCCAATCCCTTGCCTGAAGCATCCGTATAGACAGTAAACCTTTCCCCGTCACCAGGAATAATGAGGATCGGTGTACTAGTCAACCTCCTCTTCAGCTCCTGAAAGCTCTCTTCACACTTGTCATCCCAATTAAACTTGGCCTCCTTTCTGGTCAATTTAGTTAAAGGACCCGCCAGCTTGGAGAATCCCTCAACAAACCTCCGGTAGTAACCTGCTAGACCCAGGAAACTTTTGATCTCAGTAGCACTAGTCGGTCTTCCCCAATTGAGGATGGCTTGCACTTTAACCGGATCCACAGACACCCCCTGACTAGAAATCACATGCCCAAGGAAACTGATCTTTTCTAGCCAGAACTCACACTTACTAGCCTTGGCATATAATCGGTTTTTCCTCAGGATCTCCAGCACTCTGCGCAAGTCACTAACATGATCCGAAGTAGTCCGAGAGTACACCAAGATATCTTCTATGAAAACTACCACACAAGAATCGAGCAATTCATGAAATACCCTGTTCATCAAATCCATGAAGACAGCAGGTGCATTCGTCAGTCCAAAAGGCATAACTAGAAATTCAAAATGCCCATACCTGGTCCTGAAAGCAGTCTTAAATATATCCTCATCCTTGACCCTAAGCTGGTAATACCCTAATCTCAGGTCAATCTTAGAGAACACTGTCGCTCCCTGTAATTGATCAAATAGATCATCAATTCTGGGAAGAGGATACTTATTCTTGATAGTCACTTGGTTCAGTTGCCTGTAGTCTATACACATCCTCAGGGTTCCATCCTTCTTCTTTACGAACAGCACTGGTGCTCCCCAGGGGGAAGCACTAGGCCGGATGTAACCTTTTTCCAGCAATTCCTCCAGTTGTTTCTTAAGTTCGGCCAACTCTGAAGTAGCCATGCGGTAAGGAGCTCTGGAGATAGGTGCAGTACCTGGCACCAACTCAATGCCAAACTCTACCTCTCGTATTGGTGGCAAGCCTGAAAATTCCTCAGAGAACACATCAGGAAACTCTTGCACCACCGCCATCTGAGTCAAATCAGGAGTAGAATCATCCTGCACCTTAACATGCGCAAGATAACCCTTGCACCCACTAGCAAGTAACTTCCTGGCCTGCAGGAAAGATATCACATGCGGTCCTTGGTCTGACACTAGACCTCTCACAAAAAGCCGATTCCCATCTAGCAGATTCAAGGTGATTACTTTCTCAAAGCAATCCACAGTGGCATGATGGGAAGATAACCAATCCATACCTAAGATGACATCATAGTCTTGCATATCCAACAGGATTAGATCTACCAGAAACTCATAACCCTCTACATGCACTACACAATCAGCACAAACAGTGTCTGTAGATAATGATTTTCCTAAGGGAGTACTTACAGACACAACATAATTCAGCACCTTAGGTAACACAGGTAAACATGCAGCAAATTTAACAGATACAAAAGACAAATTTGCACCAGGGTCAAATAAAATGCGAGCTAACTGATCGAATACAAATAAAGTACATTCCACGACGGATCGGGAAGCCCGTGTATCCTTCTCCGCCACGGCATAAACTCGGGTTTGGACTATAGGCTTATCTGCGCCTCTCTGCTGCATCTCAGGTTCTTTGCAGTCCTTGACCATGTGCCCAGGTTTCTTACACCTGAAGCAAACACCATTCTTCTTATAACAGTCTTTCATTAGATGTCCCTTGAGCCCACAATAATGACAATTCCGATCCTCTGTGATACTGTTCTTTACATCCCTGGCATCCCTGGACTGCTGCGGTGCATCCCTGGCTGCTGCGGTGCCTTGTAAGAGTAAGGCTTATAACTGCTCTTCTTGTAGTCTTTATGCCTAGGGTACTTCTTACCCTTGCCGCCATTACCATACTGAGGAGCCGCCGCCTCAGCTGCAGGAACCACCGTCACGGCCACACTAGAACTCCTCTTAGATATGTACCTCTCAATGGTGCGTGCTCGTCCAACAGTCTCAACGTAAGTCTCCAAGTGCTGAGCACCAACCTGCTCCCGAATGTCCCATCTGAGACCTCTGAGAAACTTGGTAGCCCTCCTCTTTTCAGTGTTTATCAGGTGAGGGGCATACTTTCCCAACTTAGTGAACCGTAACTCATACTGGTCCACAGTCATATCACCCTGCTCCAGATGAATAAATTCCACCTCTCGGTCCTCCACCAAGCTATCGGGGAAGTACTTCTCATTAAATTGAGACAAGAAATAGGGCCAATCTATTGTTTCATGTCTTTCTTCAGCAAGCCTCACCACGCCCTTCCACCACTCATCTGCGTCAACACGCATCATATAGGTGGCCAGACACAGCTTGTCCTCATCTGAGCAACGCATGACTTGGAAAATCTTGTCCAAAACCAACTGCCAGTTCTCTGCCGTACTTGATTCTGAGCCCCCATAAAAAGAGCTAGGACCCAGTTTCTGGAATTCACTCACAAGTGAGGCATAGCGCCTGTGAGTGTCCTCCTGAGAGTCAGTCCCCACTCCTCGCGTAGTAGTCTGGGATCTCTCCTGAGTCAATTACTGCAAGAGCTGCTGTTGCGCTTCTTGATGCTGAGTCTGTTGCTGCTGCAGCATCTGAGCTTGCCTCTCTATCATGGCACCCTGTTGCTGTACCATGCCTGTCAGAGTCGCAATGGCTCTCATGAGATCCGAGGTCTGCTCGCCTTCACTGCTAGCATTTCCTCTGGATCGCACCATCTTAATTCCTACACACACACATACCATAATAAGGAAACAAACATAAACCTATCAGATGTCTAGCAATACACAATCATGTTTTCCCCCGAACTAAGTTTTAGCTAGCCAACTCCTCTGATACCATTCTGTCACATCCCGTTATCTTACCCCCAAACAAGCAACACAAGTCATAGAGAAACAGGATGTTATCATACAAGATCGATTCACATGCTAGGTAAAACCAAGTTCAAGAAAACACGATCTGAAAATTTTCGAGAATCCATACATAGAATCTCAGCGAAAACACAATTTCAGAAATGTACCTGCCACCACGCAATACTTGCACTAGACATATGCAAGTTCACATTTATATCAAATCCGTTTGCAAAAAATACCAATCGACTCAAATTGGAAACCAAAGTCACAATGTCGATTCTATAAACTCATGAAACTAACATGAATAATACCAAACACCGAAACCAGGCCAAAGCCCGCGGTGACACAAAAATCAAAACTTCAAAACTTAAAACTGCCACAACCGGCAACACAAGTTCACATAATTCGGCCACAACCGGCCCCAGTTAATTAAGCACAAAAGTCTTATACATTAACCAGCATAATATCCATATCAACGCTAACTCAAGAAATGCGCCCCTGCTCTACACCTGAAAATAGTGAGGGAGTGAGCTACACAGCCCAGTGAGTGGATAGTCTCAAACGACCATCCATAACATACACTCAAAAATACATGCAGATTATTTTAAAAATCTTTGGCAGAACATTATGTCAACATATAACAAAATTAAAGGACAGAACTCATATAAAATAATCAGGTGTAAACTACTAAGACATCATTGTCACCAAAGAGTAACCAGGGTTCTAGAGCTATACTCTAAACCAACTAATGAGTTAATTGACCTAGTTGTCCAGCATAATCAATAGTGACCATTATGGTCCAACCCGGCTTTGGCCTAAGCACTGGTAGAAGCCTGCAAATCACATGCAACATATATACATGGACAGTGTGTAGACTCAAGAGGTAATCACCACCTGGTCAAGATGTGATACCTTGATCTACACCACCCCATAATCACAAAAATCTAAGCGTCTAAGAGTGATGACATCAAGAGGTGGCCCCTGTCCGACCAAGACATGTCACTTTGCGTCTTATATCACTCGTTCTCCCAAAGGGTTCCTTAACTGGACAACATCAAACACATCTTATATCTTATTTCACAAGAGTGGACTCCTAAGTGTCAACTAAACTCTAGGATAGTCATTTTTATCACAATAATCACATCAGGCAGGCTGAACAACAACCCCCTCACATATCACAATACAGGGCTGAAATCTCCAACCCTTAACATATCACATATACAGGGCTGAAATCTCCAACCCTTAACATATCACATATAGACTATCCCCTTGAGTACACAGTTACACTTAGCCTTAGTCCTAACCATTCCATGACCACGACACATATTATTCGAATATGTCACATAACCACATAATATTCGAAAATCACATAACCACATAATATTCAAAAAAATCACATAATCACATAATATTCAAAAATCACATAATCACATAGTAGTGTAGTCCTTAGGTTTCATGCTGATTAGTTCAGTCTAACCTTGCTATGTTATCACCCAAAGTTATCAATCAATATTTCATGTCATTACTTTCTGCATACACCATTCAATTAAAAATACATAATAATACAGAAAATTCACTAAATTTCGTTCACAATTAACATAAATGCAGAATATCACATATTCATAGTTTTCTACTAGTTCTGATGACAAAAGACAGAAATACCCCTAGTTCAAAGTTTAAGTCATACACGAAAAGTTATCCAAAAATTTCGTAAAAATATTCACTACTTCCCTCATGATCCCTAGATTCGTAATTTCAAGTTTTCCCCAATTTTAACTAGGAAATTTACCGAATTACCCCTAGGTCAATTTCAGTCAACAGAAACTTTTATTTCTAAAAATTCCCAAAAAAATACAGTAGAATCCTCATATACCTAATTTCATGAATATCAAGTTTTCCCCAATTTTTACCCATGCATTTGGACGTAACTTCATGAAGAAGGGTCGAAATTCTCATTCAAGCCCTAATCTTCATGCAATTGAAATTCTAATGCTACATACATGTTTAATCAAGGCCTAATTTATGATTAGGAGTCTTAAAAACGAAAAGCCCTGATTGTCATTCAAGCTAGGGTTTCGAAATTTAGGGAAAAAGCAAAAAACGTATACAATTTTGCAAGCATGTGTTCATGTCATCTTTCTAGACATTAATCCTCTCTAAATCATGCAAAACCTTCCATATGCGTGAACTAGGTGAAGAGAAAATCCACTCACCTTGTTTTCGGTTCTTCCAAGCCAACACCCTCACGCCACTCACGCCACACACGTCGCCGGAACCACCCAAAAGCCGCCGGAAAGTCGCCTCCACCACCTCTTGCCGCCGGCCACAAGAAGAGGAGAAGAGAAGAAGCAAGCCGCCACTTCACCAAGGGAAGAAAATCGTGAGCAAAGAGAAAAACGAGGGTGAACACGATTTCCCCTAAAATTTTCGTTTTTTTCAAGCCTCCAACGAATCCAAACCAATAGCAACCATAAGTGAAAGATCCAATAACCCTTTAGTATAAGTTAATCTCCATTTTACCCTTATCAAGGGCTCTTACCCTTTTCTAACAAGAATACACCCCTAGCCTAGTGGCGTGTAGCACACATTCTATGCCTTAAGTCTCAGGTTCGAATCCTCTCCGTGACACATATTTTTACATTGCAGGAAAATACACCAAACAAGACATTTTCTCAATGAAAAACTTCCACAAACATGCTATAAACGAAATTTTAGTTTTTTCTTACCTGTTAATAAATTTCCGGATCTTACAAGCTGGAAGCTCACTATAGCACACCAGGAGATCCCTATCACTAAGAGAACTATGCAACACACTAGCCCTACCTCCTCTTTTATAGAATAAGAGGGGAGGGAACAAACAAAATACACAAGAGACACTCTACTTTAACCACCTACCAACTCTTGCAGGCCACAAAAGTGGTCAAGCTGCAACTACAAGACGAAAATTAACAAACTACTACCTAGTATTCTTCGAAGTTGGCAGCGCGATCCTGCATCTTCGTACGGGGGCAGTCTAGACACGCAAAACTTCGATGATGTAAGATGGGTCACAACCGTCGCGACTCGGTCTTGTGCAGTGTTGCTAATCAGATTGAGCGGCCCACTTGGAGTTGGGTCTTCAGGGGATTGGCTCGTAGTGCCCTTGGGCTGCGCCACTTCGGTATGGATGGAAAGAGGGCTAATGACTCCGAAAAAATGGTCCGGGGGTTTACTTTGGCGTTGGGATCACCGGATTTCCACCTTGTTGGGCTCCTTTGGGTCGCCATTGGGTGGAGCAATATGATAGGGAGGGCGGTGCATGACGAAGTGGGGGTCGTTGGGGCTCGATTTGATCTTCAGGGGCGAACACAGCCTGGCCGTGAGGGTGAGCACGGCCATGTTCGGAGTGGCCGCAGTCCACATAATTGGGCACGACTTGCTCATGACTAGGAGCCCGCCCGTGTTTGGTGTGGCCGAAATCAACAGAACTAGGCATGGCTTGCCCGTGACCATGTGCACGCCCGAACCGGGCACGGCTTGCCCGTGACTAGGAGCACGACTGTGATGGGAGTTGCTAAAATCCACATAACTGGGCATGGCTTGCCCGTGACCAGGAGCATTCCCGTGTTTGGTGTTCGCGTCTTCAGGCGACCGTGTCACGGCCGTGACGGGGCGCACGGCCTGGCCGTGTCGGGGTCTGGGGAACTCTGACTGAGGTGAAAATTACGGAGGAAATTCCTAGGGTCTTGGGGAGTCTCCCCAAGTGTCTTTTGGAGGGATTAGGCCGCCCGCACGTGTGTTCATAGGCCCGTTTGCTCCTGTATCACCCATCCTCCTCTTTTATAGAATAAGAGGGGAGGGAAGAAGACAAGACCACTAAAGACAACTTACTCAAACAACTTAACAACTCCTGCAGGCTACTAAAGTGGTCAATTTGTAGCTACAATACAAGAAATAACAAACTTCCTAATATTCATTGAAGCGTCTTCGTACGGAGGTGGTTTAGATGCGCTCGGAGCTCATAGCGGCAAAACAGAAGAATTTGGATGTCGTGGGCAAAGTTATCACCATGGTGGCTCGATCTTGGGCTGAGTTACTGATGAGATTGAGCGGCCCACTTGGGGATGGGTCCTTAGGTAGTTGGCTCGTAGTGCCTTTGGGTTGAGTCACCTCAGTGTGGGTGGAAAGGGGGCTAACGACGCCCATGAAATGATCCGTAGGCTTGCTTTGGCGTTGAGATCGCCAGATTACCACCTTGTTGGGCTACTTTGGATCATCATGAGGTGGAGCAACAAAGTAGGGGAGGTGGTGCACATCGAAATGGGGTCGTCTGATGGGGGTAGAGGCCATTGTTGGGGTATGCCCTTAAGGTCAATGTTTGAGGCTTTGGGCTATTTTCAGTATCATGTATAAACAAAATATATGTTTTATAAAGGCAATTGTTATTATTTAGATTGTTACATTATCTGCTGCTGTATGTATACTTCTGAGTAATGTCTCAATGATGTTCAGCTTAGCTGACATTCAGTATTGTCCTTAGTCGAGATATCTCGGTGAACATGAGACAGCCTTGATATGATTGAGACTAATGTGTGCTCTAATCTTGTGGGATGCTTCGAGCGTGGAATAAGATTAGACACATAGGTGCATTGGATGTACTGGACTGACCCTTCTTTGGATATTCAATTGTTTGTCACAATGTGAATAATCCTTGTATGCAAGCAAGTGGTATATTCCCTCTGACTTGAGATCACTTGTGTTTCTAAGTGATGATTGGCATTGTCTTGAGGTAGTTCAATATCATTTGAAAGATAATGGTTAAGGATTATCTTGGATAGTGGGCATGAGTCATGCTAGGGCACTTGTGATAGATATAGGATTGCCTCTCCTGGTTAGAGTGTGATGTTCTAAGGGGCCCTTGGATGAAATGGTTGAGAATGTGTATGGCCATACCTAGATGACTATGTTCATCTGATCTAACCATTTTCATCATGTTGGAATCGCAGGCTTGACACGCTTGTCCAACGGGAACATCCAGTGGTAAAGGGAAACATGTATACCAAGTGAATTAGATTCGCACTTGTGCTGTGGTTTGGGAGTAGTCTTGGAAGACTCTTTCCTTCATATTGGGAGACAGTGATGTGTTGCTAGATACCTCTCTCTGATCGTGATAACGTAAGTTATTGTTACCGACATTGAAGGAAACCCTTAGGGTCGCACAATTTGATGATATGGCTTACTTATGTCAGATCGTGTGGACTGGAATTATTCTAGTTCAGTTTAAAGGAATTTAAACTCTGATTGGAAGTGAGATCTAGTCTGATCATGTTTGATTGATTAGGGCATGTGATCGGTAAGCTTTGATCGGGGGATTGATTCTTGATCGTGTTGATCAGGGGTTCAATGTGATGTGTGGTTAGATCTTGAGCCATTCGGTTCAAAGAGATTTTAGCCAGGGTTGGTTCGATTTTGTGTTTGGACCAAATAGTGTTTGAACCGGTTCACTTGTGAACGCATGGTTCAATTTAAGATGGAGGTTTCGATGGTTTAAGTGGGAGTTATGGAGGTAGTTATGTTTTTCGGTTTCACTATTTTGGTGGCCGAATATACCTCTCCTTAATCACCCACGGATTCGAGAGAGAAAGAGAGGACTCATCTTCTTCCTCTTAAGTGGATTGTCTCCATCCAAAAACTCTAGCCAAGACGCACATCTTCCTTGCAAGGGACGATCAGGACTCCTTGGTGTCTTTGCTAGCACAAGGGACGCAAGGGAGGAAGTCTACTTCATCTTGTGTGTGACTTATTTGGAGAAGAGGCACTCGCCCCTTTTCTCTTCCAAGCCACCTCTCATATCATGGCACAGGTAATGCTTTTACTTGTTCTATATGAGTTTGAAAAAGGTTGATCATATGCTCGTGATAAGCGATTCTTGGGATTCCTAGTTTTTCCAATGCAAGTTTGTTTTAGTCGCTTGTTAACTAGGTTTACTAATAGTGGTATCAGAGCCAGGTTTAGGCTTGATGCATATGATTGCCTTTTTGTGATCCATGCTTGAGTAGATCTAATATTGATGCGCATGTCTCTGTTCTCATGCGAATAAATGATGCAATGTAATTCATACCTTGTGTTAGATGTATGTTTACATGCGCATATTATAGTTGTTTTCACAAAAAATTACCTTCATGCGCGACTCCATTAGATTTTTCTGTGCGCCTATTTTAAATACTTAGACGGGTTAGCAGGTTTGAATTCGTTTGTCAAGTCTGAACCCAACAGCCTAACCAGACTATCTGACATCCTGGATGGGCGGCTGGATAGCACTTGTGCGCAAGACGTACAGGTGGCTATAAGCCGACTGTAGAAGGGCATGTAGTGATGTCTGTTTGAGGCAAAAAGATAAACGATCATGATACTGGCCCGGGGTCGCACCCGCTTGCCGGGATTCATGTAGGACGTTCAGTCCTTAAGGCATGTATAGTCGATCATTGGGTCGACGCAAGTCAGTTATGACTGGGTACATGCAAGGACAGTGGGTCTGACTTGTTCTGACGAGTGGATACCTGTTAATGGACCATTGTAAGGTAGTAGGGCACATAAGGAAACAAAATTGATGCCATATATTTTTTTCCTTCACGTGTTGTACATGTTTTACATGTTGCCATGAATGATTGAACTCGAGTCGAGTAAGTTAGAGTGTTTATTTAATCTTATGTGGGCTGCCCTTTTTGTATGCTGTGCTGGGGCTTGCGTGCCTGGAAATTAATATATATATATTTTTTTTGAATAATGTATAAATGACCTGCGTGTCAATCCATGTCTAGATAGTTTTAAATGTAATTTCATCAGACATGAGCACACAGCACATATGGCAGAAGTGTTTGCAGCAATTGGTTTCACTAAGTGGGTGGTCTAGAGTTCGACTCTAGAACAGGCGCATTCTGTCTGGTGGGCGCATTTAGGCTACAGATGGCGTTTGGGCCGCATGAGGTACAAGAATGCCATAAAGAGCTCAAGTGAAGACTTTTGCTTGTTTCTAAAAGTCAAACTAGGGTTTTACTTATAATTTTATGGGCGTTTACCACATAAGATAATTGTGCTTTCTATTTACTGTTTTAAGTAATATTAGCACATGTATGTTTTATTCTTCTGCTATCACTATAGGCTTTGCATGATAGTAAGAAGATAAAAGACCGATAAAATCCAACGTCAATATCAAGCTTTCAATTGCCTTCTGACGCGAAACCTCACTGTTCTGACTATCGTTGGGGCCGTATTGTACCCACTCAGTGGGCACGCCCAGCTATCTTCAGACGGTGCGAGATTACACCTACATGCTACAGAGAAGGGATTTATCGCTTCTCGTTGCTTAGCATAGCACGTGGTGGTCCAGGAAGTAGGTCAGGTCAGCTTGACCATATAGGCTACATGTTGAGCATATGATAGCTATATGGAGGCAGCCATCTGAGGAATCAGAGATTGTGTTGTACCAACTCAGTTGGCACAGTCTTCTGGATTACCTAGATGAAGGGGAATCGCACGGGTTGGCGAGTGGCATGGATTGCCTACCAGTGATTAGTGCTTGGGCTCTTTGTGCATCTTATCTCGCCTGAGCGGGACGCGGAGATCAAGTGTGAAATCTGGATCCCATCTCACTAAAAGAGTTTCACTCTTTCGGGCTTTTTATTGGATTTTCAGTCAGATAAAATAGTGAGAAAAAGGAATCACTCTTAAGTCCTGGAATGATTCTAACATGGTTGCTAACCTTGTTGTTCTTGCTATGTTGTAGATTCCTACAGCAACGAACACCACAGGGCTCAACTTGCGATCCATATTGGAAAAAGAGAAGTTTGCTGGGCCAAACTTCTCAGACTGGTACAGACAGCTGAGGATTGTCCTTAAAGCTGAGAGGAAGCTGTACGTCCTTGAGTCGGCAATACCGGCTCAACCCGCTACGAACGCCGTAAGGGCGGTTCGAGATGCTTATGAAAAGCACGTCAGTGATAGTACTGATGTCGCTTGCCTATGCTTGCGTCAATGACGCCCGAGCTCCAGCGTCAACATGAGGATTTATCTGCTATTGATATTATAGCAAATCTGAAATTGCTGTATGCTGCTCAGGCAAGGACAGAACGCTATAACTTGACAAAACTTTTCTTTCATAGCAAGCTGGCTGAAGGGAGTCCAGTCGGAGCTCACGTACTCAAAATGATAGGGTACAAAGAAGCTCTAGAGAAACTGGGTCATACCATCAATCAAGAACTTGTTGTAGACATCATCTTGCAGTCTCTTCCGGCTTCTTTTGATGCGTTCATCATTAATTTCAATATGAACAAAATCGACTGTACTCCGGCAGAATTATTGAATATGCTCTGCACTACAGAGCAGACTCTTGAGAAGGGAAAGCCTTCATCCTCTGTCTTGATGGTTCCTTCTGGGAATAAGAAGAAGGGGAAGAAGGGCAAAACCCCTATCAAGAGCTACAACAAGGCTTTGAAACAAAAGGTGAAGCGGTCAAAGGACAATATATGCTTCCATTGTGGCCAGCTGGGTCACTGGAAGAAGGACTGTAGAGCGCTCCGAGGAGAGAAGAAGGGAAGCAAGCCTTCCACTTCTGGCTCAGGTATTTTTGTGACTGAAGTCATGGTTGCTTCTTCTATTTCATGGGTGTTGGACACTGCAGGTGGAGTTCACATTTGTTCAAATGTGCAGGAACTCAAGAGAAGAAGACAGGTGGGACAGCATGAGGTGGACCTACGAGTTGGAAACAGGGCACGAGTTGCTGCTGTTGCTGTAGGAGAATATCACATCTCTTTACCATCTGGATTTGTATTAGAACTTGACAATTGTTATTTTGTACCAAGCATAACAAAGAATATTATCTCTATTCCTACTCTTGTCAGGAAAGGTTTTTTATTTGAATGCGGACCTTCACAGTGCTGTATTTCATTTGATAGTATTGTTTATGCAACTGGGTCGATTATCAATGTGTTATACATGTTAAACATGGAATGTTCTGTACAACAAATTGATAGTAAGAAAGCCAAACATACTGATGACAGCACCTTGTTATGGCATAGTCGTCTAGGCTATATTAACAAGAAGCGCATTAAGCGGTTGCATGACCATGGACTGCTGGGATCATTCTCCTCTGAGGAGCTTGACACATGCAAAGCTTGTTTAATGGGTAAGATGACGAAGACTCCTTTTACTAATAAAGGTGAAAGGGCTTCAGGTTTACTTGACCTTATTCACAGTGATGTGTGTGGGCCATTTAGTAAACATGCCAGAGGTGGCTATTCATATTTCATTACTTTTACTGATGATTTCAGTAGGTATGGTTATGTCTATTTAATGAGACATAAGAGTGAATCTTTTGACAAGTTCAAAGAATTCAAAAATGAAATACAGAATCAGTTAGGCCGAAATATCAAAGCACTTCGATCAGATCGAGGTGGAGAATACTTGAGTCGTGAGTTTACTGACTATCTAAAGGAGTGTGGGATTATCTCACAGCTCACTCCGCCAGGAACACCGCAATGGAATGGTGTGTCCGAGAGGAGGAATCGAACCTTATTGGATATGGTTCGTTCTATGATGAGTCAGGCTACTCTACCTTACTCCTTTTGGGGATTTGCACTGGAAACAGCTGCAAAGATACTAAACCAAGTGCCATCCAAGGCCGTTTCAAAGACACCATATGAGTTATGGTATGGGAAACAGCCGAGCTTGACATTTATCAAAATCTGGGGTTGCGAGGCTTATGTCAAAAAGCTCGCCTCAGGGAAACTGGACAGCAGATCTGATAAATGCATATTTGTCGGATACCCTAAAGAAACTAAGGGTTATTATTTCTACAATCCCAAGGAGAATAAAGTATTTATTGCTCGAACGGCTATTTTTCTTGAGAAGGAGTTCCTTCTGCAAGCGGCCAGTGGGAGAGAAATAAAACTGGATGAAATTCCAGAAGAGGGACAAAATAGTCAAGCACACTTGGATAAGCCTGAGCCAATAGATCAGGTTAATGTTCAACCTGAGGCTCAGACATCACGGGAACCGCGTAGATCGGGAAGGATTCGTCGTCAGCCTGAGCGCTATGACGGAGTCTACATCATTAATGATGAACCCCTCACCTATGCGGATGCGGTCAGTAGACCGGAGTCAACAAAATGGATTGAAGCTATGCGAGCCGAGATGGACTCCATGTCAGATAACCAAGTCTGGGATTTGGTTGATCCGCCTCCGGGAGTAATCCCTGTAGGATATAAGTGGATCTTCAAAAAGAAGAAAGACATGGATGGTAATGTAGTTACCTATAAGGGCAGACTAGTTGCGAAAGGTTTCAAACAAATCTACGGGATAGATTATGATGAAACTTTCTCTCCTGTAGCCATGTTCAAGTCCATTCGAATTATTCTCGCGATAGCAGCATATTTTGATTATGAGATCTGGCAAATGGATGTGAAAAACTGCTTTCCTTAACGAAAAACTGGAAGAGGATGTGTATATGACACAACCTGAAGGTTTCATCAACCCGTCAGAAGGTCATAAATATGCAAATTAAAGAAGTCCATTTATGGACTAAAACAAGCATCGAGAAGCTGGAATATTCGTTTTGATGAATCAGTTTCTGAATTTGGTTTCATCAAAAATGAAGATGACCCGTGTGTATATAAAAGGTTTAGTGGGAGTGTGATTACTTTCCTAGTCCTCTACGTCGATGATATATTAATCATTAGAAACGATATTCCTGAACTGCATGCAGTCAAGGCATGGTTAAAAAAATGTTTCCAAATGAAAGATTTGGGAGAAGCAGCCTATATACTAGGCGTGGAGATCTATAGAGATAGATCTAATAGGCTTCTCGGGCTGTGCCAGCATACTTACATCGATAAGGTCCTGGAAAGATTCCATTTAGAAAATTCTAAAAGAGGTTATCTTCCAGTCAGACATGGTCTGAATCTTTCAAAGAGCCAGTGTCCTCAAACACATTCTGAGAAAGATGAGATGGACAATACGCCTTATGCTTCGGCTATTGGGTCCATCATGTATGCGATGTTGTGTACTCGCCCAGACGTCGCTTACGGGTTAAGCGTGACCAGTCGATTCTAAGGTAATCCAGGGAAGGCACACTGGATTGCAGTCAAGAACATTTTGAAATATCTTCGCAGAAGCAAAAATATGTTCTTGATTTATGGAGGTCAGGAAGAGCTCAGTATCGAAGGATATACTGATGCTTCGTTCCAGTCTGACCAAGATGATTTCCGATCGCAATCAGGCTATGTTTTTAGCTTGAATGGAGGAGCAGTGGTGTGGAAGAGTTTCAAGCAATCAACAGTTGCTGATTCCACAACAGAAGCCGAGTATGTTGCAACCTCAGAGGCATCAAAGGAGGCAGTTTGGATTCGAAAATTCGTTCAGGAACTTGGTGTCGTTCCTTCGAGTGCAGATCCATTGGTTATCTTCTGTGATAACACTGGAGCGATTGCACAAGCGAAGGAACCACGGTCACACCAGAAGTCCAAGCACATACAGAGAAGGTTTCACCTGATTCGTGAGATCAGTAATCGAGGAGACATCAAGCTCTGCAAGGTTTATACAGATGACAATCTAGCTGACCCGCTTACAAAGCCTCTGGTGCAGCAGAAGCATGAGAAGCACTGTAACAATATGGGTTTGAGATACCTCAACCATTAGTTTAAGTGCAAGTGGGAGATTGTTGGGGTATGCCCTTAAGGCCAATGTTTGAGGCTTTGGGCTATTTTCAGTATCATGTATAAACAAAATATATGTTTTATAAAGGCAATTGTTATTATTCAGATTGTTACATTATCTGCTGCTGTATGTATACTTCTGAGTAATGTCTCAATGATGTTCAGCTTAGCTGACATTCAGTATTGTCCTTAGTCGAGATATCTCGGTGAACATGAGACAGCCTTGATATGATTGAGACTAATGTGTGCTCTAATCTTGTGGGATGCTTCGAGCGTGGAATAAGATTAGACACATAGGTGCATTGGATGTACTGGACTGACCCTTCTTTGGATATTCAATTGTTTGTCACAATGTGAATAATCCTTGTATGCAAGCAAGTGGTATATTCCCTCTGACTTGAGATCACTTGTGTTTCTAAGTGATGATTGGCATTGTCTTGAGGTAGTTCAATATCATTTGAAAGATAATGGTTAAGGATTATCTTGGATAGTGGGCATGAGTCATGCTAGGGCACTTGTGATAGATATAGGATTGCCTCTCCTGGTTGGAGTGTGATGTTCTAAGGGGCCCTTGGATGAAATGGTTGAGAATGTGTATGGCCATACCCAGACGACTATGTTCATCTGATCTAACCATTTTCATCATGTTGGAATCGCAGGCTTGACACGCTTGTCCAACGGGAACATCCAGTGGTAAAGGGAAACATGTATACCAAGTGAATTAGATTCGCACTTGTGCTGTGGTTTGGGAGTAGTCTTGGAAGACTCTTTCCTTCATATCGAGAGACAGTGATGTGTTGCTAGATACCTCTCTCTGATCGTGATAACGTAAGTTATCGTTACCGACATTGAAGGAAACCCTTAGGGTCGCACAATTTGATGATATGGCTTACTTATGTCAGATCGTGTGGACTGGAATTATTCTAATTCAGTTTAAAGGAATTTAAACTCTGATTGGAAGTGAGATCTAGTCTAATCATGTTTGATTGATTAGGGCATGTGATCGGTAAGCTTTGATCGGGGGATTGATTCTTGATCGTGTTGATCAGGGGTTCAATGTGATGTGTGGTTAGATCTTGATCCATTTGGTTCAAAGAGATTTTAGCCAGGGTTGGTTCGATTTTGTGTTTGGACCAAATAGTCTTTGAACCGGTTCACTTGTGAACGCATGGTTCAATTTAAGATGGAGGTTTCGATGGTTTAAGTGGGAGTTATGGAGGTAGTTATGTTTTTCGGTTTCACTATTTTGGTGGCCGAATATACCTCTCCTTAATCACCCACGGATTCGAGAGAGAAAGTGTAAGATCCAGAAATTTATTAGCAGGTAAGAAAAATAAAGTTTTGATTATCTGATTTTTATGTGGACGTTTTCTTTGAGATAATGTATCGATTTGTGCATTTTTTTCCTGCTATGTAAAAATGTGTCGCGGAGAGGATTTGAACCCGCGACTTAAGGCATAGAGTGTGTGCTGCACACCACTAGGCTAGTGGTGTCTTTCTATTAGAAAAGGGTAAGAGCTCTTGTTAAAGGTGAGGTGGAAAAATAACTTATAGTAAAGGGTTATTGGATCTTGGAGGCTTAATGGGTAGAAAGCTAAAACCTTAGGGGATCCATTTTCTCACCTCTCACTCACGATTTTTCCCTCATACCCTCTCGCTCACGTTTTTCCTCTTTGCTCATTGCTCACGGTTCTTGGGGAAGGTGGCGGCTTGCTCTCTCTTCTTCTTCTCCTCCTTTGGTGGCCGGCGGCGAGTGGTGTTGGGGCGACTTCCGGCGAGTCCTTGAACGTTTCCGGCGACGTGGTGGTGTGAGGGAAGGCGCAAAGGGTGAGGCTTGGGAAGAACCGAAACTAAGTGAGTGGATTTTCTCCTTCACCTAGTTCATGAATTTTGGATGTATTGTTTGTTTTAGAGAAGTTTGATGCCTAGAAACATGACATGAACCTTGATTGCAAGTTGTATACGTTTTCTTTGCTTTTCCCAAAATTCGAAACCCTAGGTTGCATGACAATTAGGGCTTTTCATTTTTAAGGCTTCTAATCATCAATTAGACCTTGTTTAAGCTTGTATGTAGCTTTAGTTTTTCAATTGCATGAAGGTTAGGGTTTGAAGGAGAATTTCGACCCTTCTTCATGAAGTTACGTCCAAATGCATGGGTAAAAATTGGGGAAAACTTGATATTCATGAAATTAGGTATATGAGGATTCTACTGTATTTTTTTGGGAATTTTTAGAAATAAAAGTTTCTGTTGACTGAAATTGACCTAGGGGTAATTCGGTAAATTTCCTAGTTAAAATTGGCGAAAACTTGAAATTACGAATCTAGGGATCATGAGGGACGTAATGAATATTTTTACGAAATTTTTGGATAACTTTTCTTGTATGACTTAAACTTTGAACTAGGGGTATTTCTGTCTTTTGTTATCAGAACTAGTAGAAAACTATGAATATGTGATATTCTGCATTTATGTTAATTGTGAACGAAATTTAGTGAATTTTCTGTATTATTATGTATTTTTAATTGAATGGTGTATGCAGAAAGTAATGACATGAAATATTAATTGATAACTTTGGGTAATAACATAGCAAGGTTAGACTGAACTAATCAGCATGAAACCTAAGGACTACACTATTATGTGTTTATGTGATTTTTGAATATTATGTGATTATGTGATTTTTTTGAATATTATGTGGTTATGTGATTTTCGAATATTATGTGGTTATGTGAACTCAAATATTATGTGTTGTGGTCATGGAATGGATAGGACTAAGGCTAAGTGTAACTGTGTACTCAAGAGGATAGTCTATATGTGATATGTTAAGGGTTAGAGATTTCAGCCCTGTATTGTGATATGTGAGGGGGTTGTTGTTCAACCTGCCTGATGTGATTATTGTGATAAGGGGGTTGTTATTCAGCCTGCCTGATGTGATTATTGTGATAAGGGGGTTGTTATTCAGCCTGCCTGATGTGATTATTGTGATAAAAATGACTATCCTAGAGTCTAGTTGACACTTAGGAGTCCACTTTTGTGAAATAAGATATAAGATGTGTCTGGTGTTGTCCAGTTAAGGAACCCTTTGGGAGAACGAGTGATATAAGACGCAAAGTGCCATGTCTTGGTCGGACAGGGGCCACCTCTTGATGTCGTCACTCTTAGACGCTTAGATTTTCGTGTTATGGGGTGATCGTAGAGCAAAGTGCCACGTCGTGACCTGGCGGGGGCCACCTCTTGAATCTACACACCGTCCATCTATATGTTGCATGTGATTTGCAGGCTTCTCCCAGTGCTTAGGCCAAAGCCGGGTTAGACCATAATGGTCACTACTGAATATGCTGGACAACTAGGTTAACTAAGTGGTTGGTATGTTTAGTTGGTTTAGAGTATAACTCTAGAACCTTGGTTACTCTGTAGTGATAATTATGTGATGTTTTAGCAGTGTACATCTGACTGTTTTATATGAATTCTGTTCTTTAAGTTTGTCAAATGTTGACATGATATTCTGTTAAATGTTTTTAAAATAATCTGCATGTATTTTTGAGTGTATGTTATGGATGGTCGTTTGAGACTATCCACTCACTGGGCTGTGTAGCTCACCCCTCATTATTTTCAGGTGTAGAGCAGGGGCGCATTTCTAGTTAGCATTTTATATGAATATCGTGATATGCCAGTTGAATGAATAAGACTTTTGTGCTTAATTACTGGGGCCGGTTGTGGCCGAATTATATGAACTTGTGTTGCCAGTTGTGGCCAAACTATGTGAACTTGTGTTGCCGGTTATGGCAGTTTGATATTCTGATTTTTGTGTCACCGCGGGCTTTGGCCTGGTTTCGGTGTGGTATCATTGAATGAATTTATAGAATCGACATTGTGGTTTTGTTTCTAAGTTCGAGTCGATTTATACTTTTGCGATCGGATTTGATATAAATGTGACTTGCATATGTCTAGTGCAAGTATTGCGTGGTGGCAGGTACCTTTATGAAATTGTGTTTTTGTGGAGATTTGTATGTATGCATTCTCGAAAATTTTCAGATCGGATTTCCTGGACTTGGTTTTACTTAGCATGTGCATCGATCCTGTGTGATAACATCCTGTTTCTATGTGAATTGTGTTGCTTGTTTGGGGTTAAGATAACGGGATGTGGCAGAATGGTATCAGAGCAGTTGGCTAGCTAAAACTTAGTTCGGGGGAAAACATGTTTGTGTATTGCTAGACATCTGATAGGTTTATGTTTGTTTCCTTATTATGGTATGTGTGTGTGGAGGAATTAAGATGGTGCGATCCAGAGGAAATGCTAGCGGCGAGGATGAGCAGACCCCGAATTTCTCAAGGGCTATTGAGGCTCTGATAGGCATGGTACAGCAACAGGGTGCCATGATAGAGAGGCAAGCTCAGATGCTGCAGCAGCAACAGACTCAGCATCAAGAGGCGCAACAGCAGCTCTTGCAGCAGTTGACTCAAGAGAGATCCCAGACTACTACCCGGGCGGTGGGGGATGACTCTCAGGAGGACGCTCACAGGCGCTATGCCTCACTTGTGAGTGAATTCCGGAAACTGGGTCCCAGCTCTTTTTATGGGGGCTCAGAATCAAGTACTGCAGAAAACTGGCAGTTGGTCTTGGAAAAGATTTTCCAAGTCATGCGTTGCTCGGATGAGGACAAGCTGTGTCTGACCACCTATATGATGCGTGGTGACGCAGATGAGTGGTGGAAGGGCGTGGTGAGGCTTGCTGAAGAAAGACATGAAACAGTAGATTGGCCCTATTTCTTGTCTCAATTTAATGAGAAGTACTTCCCCGATAGCTTGGTGGAGGACCGAGAGGTCGAATTTATTCATCTGGAGCAGGGTGATATGACTGTGGACCAGTATGAGTTACGGTTCACTAAGTTGGGAAAGTATGCCCCTCACCTGATGAACACTGAAAAGAGGAGGGCTACTAAGTTTCTCAGAGGTCTCAGATGGGACATTCGAGAGCAGGTTGGTGCTCAGCACTTGGAGACTTATGTTGAGACTGTTGGGCGAGCACGCACCATTGAGAGGTACATATCTGAGAGGAGTTCTAGTGTGGCCGTGACGGTGGTTCCTGCAGTTGAGGCGGCGGCTCCTCAGTATGGTAATGGCGGCAAGGGTAAGAAGTACCCTAAACATAAGGACTACAAGAAGAGCAGTTAGCTCGCATTTTATTTGACCCTGGTGCAAATTTATCTTTTGTATCTGTTAGATTTGCTGCATGTTTACCTGTATTGCCTAAGGTGCTAGATTATGTTGTGTCTGTGAGTACTCCCTTAGGAAAATCATTATCTACAGACACTGTTTGTGCTGATTGTGTAGTGCATGTAGAGGGTTATGAGTTTCTTGTAGATCTAATCCTCTTAGACATGCAAGACTATGATGTCATCTTAGGTATGGATTGGTTATCCTCACATCATGCCACTGTGGATTGCTTTGAGAAAGTAATCACCTTGAATCTGCAAGATGGGAATCGGCTTTTTGTGAGGGGTCTAGTGTCAGACCAAGGACCGCATGTAATATCTTTCCTACAGGCCAGGAAGTTACTTGCTAGTGGGTGCAAAGGTTATCTTGCGCATGTTAAGGTGCAGGATGATTCTACTCCTGATTTGACTCAGATGGCGGTGGTGAAAGAGTTTCCTGATGTGTTCTCTGAGGAATTTTCAGGCTTGCCACCAATACGAGAGGTAGAGTTTGGCATTGAGTTGGTGCCAGGTACTGCACCTATCTCCAGAGCTCCTTACCGCATGGCTACCTCAGAATTGGCCGAACTTAAGAAGCAACTGGAGGAATTGCTGGAAAAAGGTTACATCCGGCCTAGTGCTTCTCCCTGGGGAGCGCCAGTGCTGTTTGTAAAGAAGAAAGATGGAACCCTGAGGATGTGTATAGACTACAGGCAACTGAACCAAGTGACTATCAAGAATAAGTATCCTCTCCCCAGAATTGATGATCTATTTGATCAATTACAGGGAGCGACAGTGTTCTCTAAGATTGACCTGAGATCAGGGTATTACCAGCTTAGGGTCAAGGATGAGGATATATTTAAGACTGCTTTCAGGACCAGGTATGGGCATTTTGAATTTCTAGTTATGCCTTTTGGACTGACGAATGCACCTGCTGTCTTCATGGATTTGATGAACAGGGTATTTCATGAATTACTTGATTCATGTGTGGTAGTCTTTATAGATGATATCTTGGTATACTCTCGGACTACTTCGGATCATGTTAGTGACTTGCGCAGAGTGCTAGAGATTCTGAGGAAGAACCGATTATATGCCAAGGCTAGTAAGTGTGAGTTTTGGCTAGAAAAGATCAGCTTCCTTGGGCATGTGATTTCTGGTCAGGGGGTGTCTGTGGATCCAGTTAAAGTGCAAGCCATCCTCAATTGGGGAAGACCGACTAGTGCTACTGAGATCAGAAGTTTCCTGGGATTAGCAGGTTACTATCGGAGGTTTGTTGAGGGATTCTCCAAGCTGGCGGGTCCTTTAACTAAATTGACCAGAAAGGAGGCCAAATTTATTTGGGATGACAAGTGTGAAGAAAGCTTTCAAGAGCTGAAGAGAAGGTTGACTAGTACACCGATCCTCATTATTCCTAGTGATGGGGAAAAGTTTACTGTCTATACAGATGCTTCAGGCAAAGGGTTGGGTTGTGTCTTGATGCAGAAGGGTTCTGTGGTAGCCTATGCTTCGAGACAACTGAAGGAGTATGAGTTGAACTACCCTACTCATGACTTAGAGTTGGCGGCCGTAGTCTTTGCTCTGAAGATATGGCGTCACTATTTGTTAGGTCAAGAGTTTGATCTGTTCACTGACCACCAGAGTCTCAAGTACATCTTCACTCAGAAGGAGTTGAACATGAGACAGAGAAGATGGATGGAGTTGATCAAAGACTATGACTTCTCTATTCAGTATCAGGCTGGAAAGGCCAATGTAGTGGCGGATGCACTGAGCAGGCATCCAGTTACTTCAGTAGCTGCTTTACGGGTCAGTGAGTGGCAGTTACTGCAGGAGTTCAGAGATCTCAGGATCAGTGTTTCTCCTAAAGTTCAGGCGGGTTATGTGGCTTTCCTCAGAGTACAGTCTGCTTTGTTGCAGAAGATCAGAGATCAGCAATCTGTGGATCCGAAATTAATTCAGATCAGGGATAGTTTGGTTACAGGCGCAGTTCAGGATTTTAGCTTGTCTGATGATGGTGTTCTTCGGTTCCGTGGAAGGGTGTGTGTCCCTGAGGAACCGAGCTTGAGGAAAGAAATATTGGAGGACAGCCATAACTCCAAATATTCTCTACATCCTGGTGTAACTAAGATGTATCAGGACCTCAAGAAGAGTTTTTGGTGGCCGGGTATGAAGAAAGAAGTAATTGATTTTGTCTCTAGGTGTTTAACTTGTCAGACTGTAAAGGCTGAACACCAGAAGCCTGGTGGTTTGTTGCAGCCCCTTCCTATTCCTGAGTGGAAGTGGGAATGCATCAGTATGGACTTTGTATGTGGTTTGCCCAGAACCAGATTGGGTCATGATGCTATTTGGGTGATTGTTGATAGACTCACTAAATCAGCCCATTTTCTTCCGATCAAGATGACTTATCCTTTAGAGAGACTGGCTAGATTGTATATTGATGAGATAGTCAGACTGCATGGAGTGCCTGTTGATATTGTGTCTGATAGGGACTCTCGATTTCTGTCCAGGTTTTGGAAGAGCTTACAGGAGGGTTTGGGTACTAAGTTGAGTTTTAGTACAGCATACCATCCTCAGTCTGATGGCCAGACGGAGCGTACTATACAGACTCTAGAAGACTTATTGAGAGCTTATGTGGTTGATTGGAGTTCTGAGTGGAACCGGGATCTATCTTTGATAGAGTTCACTTATAATAATAGTTTCCACTCCAGTATTCAGATGGCTCCATATGAGGCTTTGTATGGAAGAAGGTGTAGGACTCCCTTGTGTTGGGAGGAAACTGGTGACAGAATGATTTTGAGATCTGATGCAGTACAGGAGACTACTGATAAGGTCAGAGAGATACAGAATAAACTGAAGATTTCTCGGGACAGACAGAAGAGTTATGCTGATGACCGTCGTCGTCCCTTGGAGTTTATGGTAGGGGATCATGTTTTCTTGAAAGTGTCACCTACTAAGGGTGTTATGAGGTTTGGCAAAAAGGGCAAGCTGAGCCCTAGGTTTGTAGGCCCTTTTGATATTATTGAGAGAGTTGGTCCAGTGGCTTACAGGTTAGCTTTACCTCCTGCTATGGAACATGTGCATAATGTGTTCCATGTTTCGGCTTTGAGGAAATATCATCCTGATCCATCTCATGTATTGGAGTTGGAACCTCTTCAGATTCAGAGTGATTTGACTTTTGAGGAAAGACCTCTCCGGATTGTGGATAGAAAGGATAAAGTTCTGAGGAACAAGTCTATACCTTTGGTAAAGGTTATCTGGGAGACTGAAGCTGATATGAGGAAGTTGTATGCTTATCTTTTTGATGATACGAATGTTGAGCTTTAGAGGACTAAAGCTTTATAAGGAGGGAGGAATGTAAGATCCAGAAATTTATTAGCAGGTAAGAAAAATAAAGTTTTGATTATCTGATTTTTATGTGGACGTTTTCTTTGAGATAATGTATCGATTTGTGCATTTTTTTCCTGCTATGTAAAAATGTGTCGCGGAGAGTATTCGAACCCGCGACTTAAGGCGTAGAGTGTGTGCTGCACACCACTAGGCTAGTGGTGTCTTTCTATTAGAAAAGGGTAAGAGCTCTTGTTAAAGGTGAGGTGGAAAAATAACTTATAGTAAAGGGTTATTGGATCTTGGAGGCTTAATGGGTAGAAGGCTAAAACCTTAGGGGATCCATTTTCTCACCTCTCACTCACGATTTTTCCCTCATACCCTCTCGCTCACGTTTTTCCTCTTTGCTCATTGCTCACGGTTCTTGGGGAAGGTGGCGGCTTGCTCTCTCTTCTTCTTCTCCTCCTTTGGTGGCCGGCGGCGAGTGGTGTTGGGGTGACTTCCGGCGAGTCCTTGAACGTTTCCGGCGGCGTGGTGGTGTGAGGGAAGGCGCAAAGGGTGAGGCTTGGGAAGAACCAAAACTAAGTGAGTGGATTTTCTCCTTCACCTAGTTCATGAATTTTGGATGTATTGTTTGTTTTAGAGAAGTTTGATGCCTAGAAACATGACATGAACCTTGATTGCAAGTTGTATACGTTTTCTTTGCTTTTCCCTAAAATTCGAAACCCTAGGTTGCATGACAATTAGGGCTTTTCATTTTTAAGGCTTCTAATCATCAATTAGACCTTGTTTAAGCTTGTATGTAGCTTTAGTTTTTCAATTGCATGAAGGTTAGGGTTTGAAGGAGAATTTCGACCCTTCTTCATGAAGTTACGTCCAAATGCATGGGTAAAAATTGGGGAAAACTTGATATTCATGAAATTAGGTATATGAGGATTCTACTGTATTTTTTTGGGAATTTTTAGAAATAAAAGTTTCTGTTGACTGAAATTGACCTAGGGGTAATTCGGTAAATTTCCTAGTTAAAATTGGCGAAAACTTGAAATTACGAATCTAGGGATCATGAGGGACGTAATGAATATTTTTACGAAATTTTTGGATAACTTTTCTTGTATGACTTAAACTTTGAACTAGGGGTATTTCTGTCTTTTGTTATCAGAACTAGTAGAAAACTATGAATATGTGATATTCTGCATTTATGTTAATTGTGAACGAAATTTAGTGAATTTTCTGTATTATTATGTATTTTTAATTGAATGGTGTATGCAGAAAGTAATGACATGAAATATTGATTGATAACTTTGGGTAATAACATAGCAAGGTTAGACTGAACTAATCAGCATGAAACCTAAGGACTACACTATTATGTGTTTATGTGATTTTTGAATATTATGTGATTATGTGATTTTTTTGAATATTATGTGGTTATGTGATTTTCGAATATTATGTGGTTATGTGAACTCAAATATTATGTGTTGTGGTCATGGAATGGATAGGACTAAGGCTAAGTGTAACTGTGTACTCAAGAGGATAGTCTATATGTGATATGTTAAGGGTTAGAGATTTCAGCCCTGTATTGTGATATGTGAGGGGGTTGTTGTTCAACCTGCCTGATGTGATTATTGTGATAAGGGGGTTGTTATTCAGCCTGCCTGATGTGATTATTGTGATAAGGGGGTTGTTATTCAGCCTGCCTGATGTGATTATTGTGATAAAAATGACTATCCTAGAGTCTAGTTGACACTTAGGAGTCCACTTTTGTGAAATAAGATATAAGATGTGTCTGGTGTTGTCCAGTTAAGGAACCCTTTGGGAGAACGAGTGATATAAGACGCAAAGTGCCATGTCTTGGTCGGACAGGGGCCACCTCTTGATGTCGTCACTCTTAGACGCTTAGATTTTCGTGTTATGGGGTGATCGTAGAGCAAAGTGCCACGTCGTGACCTGGCGGGGGCCACCTCTTGAATCTACACACCGTCCATCTATATGTTGCATGTGATTTGCAGGCTTCTCCCAGTGCTTAGGCCAAAGCCGGGTTAGACCATAATGGTCACTACTGAATATGCTGGACAACTAGGTTAACTAAGTGGTTGGTATGTTTAGTTGGTTTAGAGTATAACTCTAGAACCTTGGTTACTCTGTAGTGATAATTATGTGATGTTTTAGCAGTGTACATCTGACTGTTTTATATGAATTCTGTTCTTTAAGTTTGTCAAATGTTGACATGATATTCTGTTAAATGTTTTTAAAATAATCTGCATGTATTTTTGAGTGTATGTTATGGATGGTCGTTTGAGACTATCCACTCACTGGGCTGTGTAGCTCACCCCTCATTATTTTCAGGTGTAGAGCAGGGGCGCATTTCCAGTTAGCATTTTATATGAATATCGTGATATGCCAGTTGAATGAATAAGACTTTTGTGCTTAATTACTGGGGCCGGTTGTGGCCGAATTATATGAACTTGTGTTGCCAGTTGTGGCCAAACTATGTGAACTTGTGTTGCCGGTTATGGCAGTTTGATATTCTGATTTTTGTGTCACCGCGGGCTTTGGCCTGGTTTCGGTGTGGTATCATTGAATGAATTTATAGAATCGACATTGTGGTTTTGTTTCTAAGTTCGAGTCGATTTATACTTTTGCGATCGGATTTGATATAAATGTGACTTGCATATGTCTAGTGCAAGTATTGCGTGGTGGCAGGTACCTTTATGAAATTGTGTTTTTGTGGAGATTTGTATGTATGCATTCTCGAAAATTTTCAGATCGGATTTCCTGGACTTGGTTTTACTTAGCATGTGCATCGATCCTGTGTGATAACATCCTGTTTCTATGTGAATTGTGTTGCTTGTTTGGGGTTAAGATAACGGGATGTGGCAGAAAGAGAGGACTCATCTTCTTCCTCTTAAGTGGATCGTCTCCATCCAAAAACTCTAGCCAAGACGCACATCTTCCTTGCAAGGGACGATCAGGACTCCTTGGTGTCTTTGCTAGCACAAGGGACGCAAGGGAGGAAGTCTACTTCATCTTGTGTGTGACTTCTTTGGAGAAGAGGCACTCGCCCCTTTTCTCTTCCAAGCCGCCTCTCATATCATGGCATAGGTAATGCTTTTACTTGTTCTATACGAGTTTGAAAAAGGTTGATCATATGCTCGTGATAAGCGATTCTTGGGATTCCTAGTTTTTCCAATGCAAGTTTGTTTTAGTCGCTTGTTAACTAGGTTTACTAATAGCCATGACCCACGGAAATATATTTGGAGCTTAAGGCTACCCTAGTTTATGGGTACCCTAAGGCACCCTTGCATTGCATGCATCATGTAGCTACATATGGTAGGTTTTGTATTTTTCTTTTATGGAAAGTATGTTCCATCATACTAGAATTAGTGCATGTCATAATGTTGCATCCTAGTAGGAGTAGTGTAATAAGCATTTACAAGTCATGTGGACAAGCTCAAGGCTAGCTCAAAGCTCACTCAACAAAGCTAGCTCCAAATATGGAAGGTCACTTCAAAGCTTCACTCAAAGTGAAGACTTGAGATGAAAGGAGTTCATCTCATCTTTCCAAATTCGTATGCCTCATCAATCATGGATTATTTCAGCCACCTCAAGTAATATGCGCCCATGAAAGAAGAAAAAAATTAAGATCCCAATCCCTAAAATCAAGGAGGGCAATTAATGGGATTTTTGTTCACACCATGGAAGGAAACAAGCCAACCATTTTATCAATCCTCTCCAAATTCGCCCAAGACAAGCATAGAAGCAATGCCACCTCATGAATCCAATTAAGGGAAGATCACCAAAGCAATTCGTCCATGGCCAAAGAAGGAAGGATTGTCACCTTCTCTTGTCGCCCAAGCAAAGAGAATCCACCAAGCAAAGAAGGAATTTAGCCACAACAAAAATAGCAAGTTTCAAAGCCATCCACTCGCTTATTACAAACAAGGAAAGGCATTCAAGGAAAGAATTTCGAATTTCAAAGCTTCATGCCCTAAAGGAATTCGCCCCAACCAAAGAAGGAAGGAAAGCTAGCCCCTTAGCCGAAGATGCAAGCAAGTCTTCAAGCAAATTCGGCCACACCATCTCTAGAAACAAAAAAAGGAAAGTTTTCAAGACAAATCTCAATCAAAGGAGCCATTGCCTCGACAGAGCATTGAAGACTATAATTTCTTTCCTAATTTGCTCTTTTGTAACGTTGAGGAAAATGCCTACAAACTCTTGTAATCGCATGGAACTTGTAGCAAGATTTGGATAATGAAATGTCGATTAGTTGCCTAGCAACCTTGGGTGCTTGTGTCGCCCTCCCCTTTCCCCTTCTCATCTGAGGTGCTTGTGTCACCTATCTTCCCTTCTTCCCCAAGGGCCAAGGTTCCCTTCGTTAACCGTTTCTACAAAGACATCTCCATCAACTTGGCGCTTGGATCATCTTCTTTAACCAACAAGGGGCGCACCTCCATCTTCTTGAACCTCTTGTGGCGCATCTCCATCATCATCTCAACAAGTGGCGCATCTTCTCTTCAAAGGATCTTTCATCAACTTGGCGCAAGAGCATCTTCTTCAACCTTGGTGGCGCAACTTTCTCCATACCCTACAGCAAACTCTTGACGCATCCATTCCCTCATCACCAACCATTGGCGAATCTAATCGATCTCCTTCATCAACACTTGGCACAAAGACCTTCAACCACTCTCCAAGGATCCAGAACTCCAAGGGAACCTCCATGGATCAACTCCTTCAAGACATATAATCGGCCAAGCCTCTCTAACTTGACTCTATTGTTTATTTGCTTGGTTTGCCTTTGCTTAACTTGTTAAATCTTGTAGGTGGCGCAAGGGAGATGATCTTCTCACCTCAAGGGATAACCAACTTCAAGTGGCGCATCTTCAATCCTAAAGATCTCAGCCACTCTTGCTTGGATAATCTTCAACCGAAACTCTTCCCTTCAACCCTAGTTTGCATTTAATGCTTATTTGATTTATCTCATCACTAATAGACTTCATTTGTTCCTTGAAGCTCTCGACATCAAAGGGGGATCCACAAGATGAGACATCTTCAATGACTCAACCATGTCCGAAACTTACAAGGGCCTCCCATCCAATAACTTGGTGCTTTGCTAGTGTAGCTTAAGTAGGTTAGTTAAGCCTTCTTGTTAGCAAGAGGAACTTGGAGGCTTATGAAAGTCCCCTAGAACAAGGGGGAGGCGAAACCCTAATAGGAGGCGCAACAAAACCTCTAGCGGAATCTAGGGTTTCTAACAGGATCGCATAGCATGTAACATGTTCAACTTTCAATGAAAAGGGATTCTTACCATTGCCATCGCTTAGATGGTGTCTTGGAAGGAAAGGCGCAAATGCTCCTTCTCCTAAGGTGACGCACACAATTGATGTCGCCTACTCTTCTTTTGGTGCTCCTTGTGCTAGCAAGGTTCCAAGAAGTCGTTGTCGAATGGAAGGGGAGAGAATCCTTTGCTTGGCGATTACTTCCTTCTCCTTGCGTCAACCTCTTCACCACACGAGAGTGCAAGACCGAATACTCAAGTTGGCGACGAGAGATAAGAAGAGACGAGAGATGAGAGCGTCTTAGGCGTGAACGTGAGGCGTTCCCACGTTTAGAAGTCATGGCTTCTAAATTTAGTAAACCCCAAACGTTCATGCGACCATGGGTTCACCCCATGCGCAAACTCCTCTTAGATTAAACCATGCGCTCAACCAATGAGCTGGTTCAAATCGATTTGGTTTAATAACCAAATAAACCAAGCAATCAGTCTAGACCACAATAAACCCTAAGGCTCTTGATCTGACCGTCGATCTCTTGATGCTGCTGATCTCACTGATCTAGCATCCATTCTCTCGATCGAAGCTTACCGATCTCAAGCCCTAATCAATCAAACATGATCAGACCAGATCTCACTTACAATCAGAGATTAAATCCCTTTAAACTGAACCTGAACAATTCAGTCCACACGATCTGACTTAAGTAAGCCATATCATCAAATTGTGCGACCCTGAGGGTTTCCTTTAAATGTCGATAACGATAACTCACGTTATCACGATCAGTGAGGGGTATCTAGCAACACATCACTGTCTCCCGATATAAAGAAAAGAGTCTTCCAAGACTACACCCAAACCACAGCACAAGTGTGAATCCAACTCACAAGGCATGCATGTTTCCTTTGCCACTGGATGTTCTTATTGGACAAGCGTGTCAAGCTTGTAACTCCAATATGATGAGCATGATTAGATCAGATGAACATAGTCACCTGGGTATGGCCATACACTATTCTCAATCATCTCATCCAGGGGGCCCTTTAGAACATCACACTCCTTAAACAAGGAGACGGCAATCCTTTGTCTATCACTAGTGCCCTAACCTGACTCAAGCTCACCATCCAAGATAGTCTATAATCATTATGTTTCAAATGATATTGAACTACCTCAAAACAATGACAATCATCATTCAGAAACACAAGTGATCTCAAGTCAGAGGAAATGTGCCACTTGTCGCATTCAAGGATTATTCATATTGTGACAAGCAATTGAATAACCTAGTAGGGTCTGTCTAGTACATCCAATGTACCCATGAGTCTACATCTTATTCCATGCTCGAAGCATCCTATAAGATTAGAACACATATTAGTCTCAATCATATCAAGGCTGTCTCATGTTCACCAAGATATCTCGACTAAGGACTTTATAGCATGTCAGCCCAGCTGAACAGCTTTGAGACATTATTCAGAAGTACACTTATTGCAGCAGACAATGTAACAAACTGAATAATAACCATGCCTTTATAAACATAAGAGTTTATACATGATACTGTTACAATCCCAAGGCCTCAAACATTAGCCTTAAGGGCATACCCCAACAACTTAACCTCCCCTCTTGATCTCTTTTTGTAAAAGAACTTTGGAGTATTAAACCCTAATTTTATACTCACACATGTGTGAGTTTGTTGTGTTGGTGTGTTTGTAATGAAGCAACTCCTTCCATCAGAGTAGGACCGTTGAAGATCGGGAAGGAAAATCCTTCTATTCTCAAGGATCGCATGGTGAGCGCTTCTTTACAATATTATCTTTTAATGTTTTAGAAATGCATGTTTAGCCATAGAGTAGTTAACCACATGTTTAGTTATAGTTTTGTTTGTAAGAGCATGCTAGTTGCAATTTATTTTGTAGTTTATAATTGCATGCTTAGGTCTAATATTATCTAGCATATAATTTAGTAGCATATTAATCTTCAGTTTTTTATTTAAAATACCAAAAACATATTTTTGAAAGCCCCGTTAGATAACATTGCATGCTACTTGTTTTCCTTAGATTCATGTTTTCATGCTAGCCCAAATTGCATGCTTCCCCCCTACATCATCGTCGGGGCTTGATTTGATCTTCAGATGCAAACACGGCCTGCCCGTGTCGGCGGACACGGCCATGCTCGGACGTTCCAGGTCGTGCTTGTCTTCATAGCCTGGCCGTGCTGGAGCGGACTGTTGGGGCTGTAGTCCGCTTCACGGGCCGTATTTTTGGGCCCAAAATCCACATAAGACTAGTCCAAAATTATGGTGGGGCCGTAATGAATATTATGGGCCGTAATTTGGCGCTAAGAATCCGCGGCCTTTTTCGACGATCTGGTCACGGCTTGGCCATGTTCTTTGTCACGGTTGTGATCACCGAGGCCGCATTCCACTGAGCTCGACATGGCGGTTGTCACGGGCGTGTCGAGGGTTGTGCTTGTGTTCGCGTCGTTCTTCGACCGTGTGATGGCCGTGCACTCCATCACGGCCCAGCTGTGTCTGGGCCGGTTTGGTCATGCGGTGCCGAACACGGTTGTGGGAATGGGTGTGCAGTTGGGCTACGTGCTCGTCACGGGCGTGGCCACCGTCACGGCCTGGCTGTGTCAGGGTCTGGAGGGCTCTGGTTGGGCTGAAAATTCCTCAAATCCTGGGCAGTATCCCCAAATGCCTTCTAGAGGGGTTGGGCTGCCCTCATGCATCTGCATAGGCCCATCAACGCGGATTGCTCCTGCATCAACGTTGGTGCAGGAGGCGCGTGATTCTAAGGTTGTATATGCCCTTATGGTGCATGAGGTGTCCAATGTCACCCGTTCACCATAGCCTAGTGTTCCCACGGAGGTCTTGGCCCACCTAAAGGAGTTCAAGGACATTGCCCCCACATATTTGCTCATAGGATTTCCCCTTGATCATGAGATCTAGCATGCGATCGACTTTGTCCCAGGATCTAGCATCCGAAATCTGCCCCATCACCATTTGAACCCAATGGAGCATGCAGAGCTCCAATGCCAAGTGGATGACCTGCTGTCCAAGGGGTTCATTCGAGAGATTTTGAGTCTGTGTGCTGTTCCGGCACTCTTGACCTCGAAGAAGGATGGTACATGGAGAAAGTGCATTAATTGTTGTGCTGTCAATCAGATTATTGTGAACTACCAATTTCCTATTCCTTGCCTAGAGGATATGTAATACCTTGTGTCTTGGTTTGCTTGGTTTTCAAAACTAGAGCTTAGGAGCGGCTACCATCAAGTCCGCATTCGCAGCGGTGATGAGTTGAAGATCGCATTTAAGACTAAGGATGACTTGTATGAGTGGTTGGTAATGCTGTTTGGTTTAACCAATGCTCCCTCAACTTTTAGGCACGTCATGAGCCAAGTCATTAAGTCTGACCTTGGGAAGTTCTTGGTCGTCTACTTTGACGATATCTTAATTTTCAGCCAGACCCGTGATGACCACTTAGAGCACCTTCGGTTGACCTTTGACATCCTGCGCAAGGAGAGTCTCTTCTTGAATGCCAATAAGTGCTCTTTCTTGGAACCCCAAGTCCACTTCCTTGGCTTCATTGTGTCCAAGGATGGTCTCATGGTCGACCCTGCTAAGGTAGAGGCCATTCGCCAATGGCCTGAACCTCAATCCGTGACGGAAGCGTGGAGCATCCTTGACCTCATTGCCTTCTATAGGCGTTTCATCAAGGGGTTCAGCGCTGTTGTGCCCACTATGACCAACTGTACGTGTAAGGACGAGTTCGTTTGAACCCCTATTGCAAGACGTGCATTTATCGCTCTTAAGGACCTCATGACCTTCGCCCCAAACCTTTGTTTATAGGACTTCTCCAACGTATTCGAGGTGGCATGTGATGCCTTAGGGACAGGCATTGGAGGCACCCTTAGCCAAGAAGGCCATCCGATCACCTTCTTTAGAGAGAAACTTAACGAGGTACGACAGCGGTATTCCACGTATGATGTGGAATTCTATGCAATAGTTCAGTACTTGAAACAATGGAGGCACTACCTCCTACGTAAGGAGTTCATCTTGTTTAGTGACCACCAGGCCCTGTCGTTCCTAAATTCCCAATAGAAGATAGTTCCCCAGCACGCTAAGTGGGTCGAGTACCTACAACAATATACCTTTGTCATTACCCATAAGGCCGGGAAGGAGAACGTCGTTGCTGATGCTCTCAGTCGTGTTTGGATGCTACTTTGCGTCTTGTCCTCCACAATGACTGCTTTTGACCATATTTGTGAGGAGTATGTGCAGTGCCCTGATTTCGGTTCCGTCTATGCCTAGCTGCTTGAGTCCGAGTCCCTTGACTCTCTATACCATCTCAAGGATGGTTATCTTTTGTTTGGGAACCGACATTGTGTTCACTGGACTTCCCTCCATGATCACCTCCTCACTGAGCTGCACGCCGGTGGCGCCGCAGGGTATCACGGGCGTGACAAGGCCTTTGACATGGCAGAGGACTGGTAGTTTTGGCCATCCCTTCGCCGTGATGTTGAACACATTGTTTGGTACTATGGCACATGTCAATGTGCCAAGCCTCACCCGGCAAACACAGCATCGTACACTTCGCTTCCCATCCCCATCGGTCCATGGCGTGATCTGAGCATGGACTTTGTCCTAGGACTTCCCCGAACCACCTCTCGGGTCGACTCGATCTTTGTCATGGTCGATTGGTTTTCTAAGATGGTACACTTAATTCCATGTGCCAAGACATTTGATGTCCTAGGAAGTTGTTCAATTATGTGTCCTCCCCTTGTCGAGCTCTCTGATCGTGACCCTAGGTTTGTTGGCCACTTCTGGCACTCTTTATGGTCTATCCAAGGGACCACCCTGAAGTTCTCCTCCACTTACCACCCTTAGCTGGATGGTCAAACAGAGGTTGTGAATCGATGCCTGGGCAACCTTTTGCATTGCCTCATCGATGACTACTCGCATAATTGGGATTCAGTCCTTCCCATTGTTGAATTCACTTATAACAACGCACCCCATCGGTTAACCGATTTGAGTCTATTCCATGCCGTGTTAGGGCACCAACCTCGCAAACCCTTAGACTTGTATGGCATTCCCCATTCCCCTAATTTTGTTGAGTCTGCATCCGCTTTTGCATGCCACCTCGTTGGATTACATGATGAGATTTGCCGACAAATCTTTTTAAGCAATACTAGATATGCAATTGGGGCCAACGAGCTTCATAGCCCCCACCATTTTGAGATAGGTAAGCAAGTATTGGTGCGAGTCCACTCTGAGTGATTGAGGTCACGAGCCAATTGGAAGTTACATGCACGTTGCGATGGGCCTTACATAGTGTTGTAGCGGGTCGGAACCAATGCCTATGTCTTAGACCTCCCGGAGGATGCCCTTTGCAACCCCATCTTCTTGATGTAGGGTGCAAACACAGGATTAGAATTTTTATATTTTATTGAAGAAAGATCAACCAAAGTCAATTAGCAACTATAAATTCATGACTACAGAAAATTATCATTTACGAATAGTAGCCATGTATGAGAATAGGTTCCAATGATCTATAATGAAAATTGATAATGCCAATTGGTAGAATGAAACTTGTTCTTTTCAAGCGTATAAAATAAGTGACATGTCATTCTCAGTCAGTCAAAATAGGGCATCTCCAAGAAAATAGATACTCAAATCAGCAAGGAAAATCAACACAGAAATTTTATCAAACAGCTTAATTTGCTTGGATGCGTAGGTTGATCTGTTGGCGCTCGGCTGAAATTAAGTCGTCCAGGATGAAGATCAAGACATGTTCTTCCAAGTTGCATAGGGCGTCAGGTGTTTTAGTGGCCCCTAGCATGTTAATTACCTGCATTAAAAAAACGCTAATCAAATTAAGCCAAAATGCAGGAATGTGAACAGTAACAGTCTCTGCTGAGTTCTCATGAAGCAGCAGGGCGTCTGGGGCATGAGCGGGTCGACGTTGGTGGCTGCAGCGGCGTGGGGAAGGGAGGCTCGAGGCTGTAGGGACGCATTCCGGCGTGACGGCCGGCCGGCGGTGGCGCCTGAGCGCTAGGAGGCGGGTGGCGCTAACACGGGCCTGCTTCTGGCGGAGACAGGGGAGGACGTGCGAGGATGCAGGGGCTGCCGGTGATCATCAGAGATGGCGTGAACTCCCGACCTGCTACAACTGGGAATCGCTATGGATGAGGCGAGCATGTGGCCTGAGTTTCTGGGCGGACAGTGGCCGGTCGGAGGTGGACGACGGTGAAAGGCGGGAGCAGGGCATAAAATGGGCGGTAACAGGGGAAGCTATACGGGTAGACAGAATTGCTCGCCGTTGGTCCGGTGGTGGACGAACTCAAAACCTGCTTCAACTGGAGGCTCTCAAGATGGAAGAGAGGTCATGGCCGGAGTTTGGGGTCGATTGATGGCTTGTCGGAGGAGATCGACGGCGATCAGTGGAGAAGGGCGGAACAGGGGCGTGAGCTGAGGCGTCACCGAAAATCTTCCGATTCCGGCGATCCCGACGTCAGATGGGGCGATCCCACCGGTTGTGGGTTAGACTAGAACTGTAGAAGGCGTGGTTGAAATTTGAGGACGATCCGTCGGTTGGATCGTCGCTGGCGGCGAGGCGAACGGAGAGTCCAAGGCTGGACTCGGCTGGAAGCTGGGTGTGGAATGCGACAGCGGCAGAAGGTTGTTTAAGCGTGGCAGAGGTGGAAGATGGATAGCGCAGCGATGAGGAGGATGCAGCACGGTAGAGATTCCAAGTCCATGGAAGATTAGAGGAGACGATGGTGAAGAAGTTCCAAATCCATGGAAGCTTCAGCTATTAGAGGAAGAGAGGAAGAGAGGAAGAGAGGAAGAGAGGAAGAAACATCCGATAGAGAGAAACGAAAACCATTTCCATTCCTTTTCAAACTCTTGTCTAAAAACTCTACTGATTACAAAAGAGGAGAGACCATCTTATAGGTGATGGTTGGAAACATAGCAGGAATTATAGCCGTTGGCTGTAAGCTCCAACGGTGCTTTCCCCTTCAAGCAATGGCATTCTTCTTCTCACAAGCATGCTGTCCTTTTCTTCATGCAAATGGAAACATGCAGCTTGCGAAGCTGTCTTGTTTATCTTCAACAAAAGTAGCAGCTCGTTATGCCTTCTTGGTGTCTTCTAATAGATTTGGGGTGCCAAAACTTTGGGTCTCCTTCCTTGTGGGCTGGTTCTTTTCTTTTGGATTGGTCCAAGAGTTTTCTTCATACTTGAACTTGGGTTGAACTCAAGTTGAACTTGGGCTAAAGTTTTGACCTTGATTCGATGTGACCTCATATGACATATGATATGAATTAGTGCCTCATTACAATTAGGATTGCATTCTAATAAAATCAATCAAGATATACGATAATTATGCAAAAATTGACTAAGTCATAAATATGTCAAAATGCTCCTGCATCATACACCCCTGGTTCAAATGTTTCTACTCCTAGAGAAACTTAGGGTAATAATAAAAAAAACTAGCAACAATTAAACTACTAGAATAAAAACTGATAACTTTATCACGCTCAGGTGGGGGCCTATCAATGTATTCATCTTTGAGGATAGATAGGAAGAGAAGTTGATCATGCATAAGTTGAGTGGGTGGTCTTGTTTTAACCCCTAATGTACTTCTCACAATCAATAAGCAAGGTGATAGAAAATTCATATTAGGACAAGCTAGATTAGCATGCTCATGTTCTCTTTTATAGCATCCAAATAGAAGAGAGGAAGGAATAACAAAATCATATGCATTCAATGGGAGTTGTGTTGGAGAGAAATTAATACCCATAAAATTAAAATATTGCATGTCATGGTTCATGGGAGGGGCAATCACAAACTCAATTGGCTCTAAAGATTTAGGCATCACAAAGTCAAAACGTTCAAGTTGAGTGGTTTCTATGTGTGCCTTAAATGTGTGGGTAGAAGGGTTTAAGATACAAGACTCAAGGCTCATAGGATCCTCAAATTCTAAGGTTTCTCCTAATGGTTTAGAATGAGGGTCTAAGTCAATTTGAAAAGGAGCTAACTTAGGTTTAAAGTGTGGTTCATAAAGATCTATGGACTTGTGTTCAATTTGGCTCTCCAAGTCATCAATGATAAATGTTCCAAACTTAAGTTGTGTTATGCCTAATGGAGTCTCTATGGGCAATTGATTCTCACATAAATTAATAATGGGTTCCTTAGTTGGAATAAATGTGGTAGACTCAAGTTGAGGCATGTTTTCTAAAGAACCTATGGGTATGGGCCCTAAAATTGAAGGTAATGGTACTTCATGATGTATTTCTTCAAATTTAGTGGTTTCATCAAGACATGGTTTAGGTTCTAAAGTAGGCTCTAAGGTTTGGTTGAACTCTAGAGGATTAGGACTCTCTTGCTTAACTTGTAAGTGGGGCTTTCTTAATTTCTCCATTGATTGTTGCAACTTTTTCATATGCTCCTTGAACTCATGTTGCAACTTTTTAGTTTGCTCCCTTAACTCATCATAAGGGTGAATTATGTGTGGCAACCCTTTATGAATAAAACTATAACTCCAAGGGTTGTGAAAATAATGTCCTTGATAATCATGCATGAATTCATTCCCTAATAAGATGTCAAATCCCTCTAAACTCATTACATCACACCAAATTTCAGTTTTCATATTGCCTAATTGAATAGGAACTAAGCATTGAAAGTCAACTAACGTTGAAGTCAAGTCATCCCAAGTTATGCAATAAGGGTTAGGATTTTTCTCTATGGTAAGGCCATGTTTTTCAAGGGATCTAGGAGATATGATATTGTACTTGACAAAATGATCAATAATAGTTTTACATTTAAAACCATTGCACCAAATATGTGTAGTAAAACTATTAGGCCCATGTGTGAGAACCCTACATTTTTGTTTTATAGAACTATTAGGCCTATGTGTAAGAGTCCTATGGTGTTCCCTAATAGTTATTAATTCTGTTCTAGCTATAACTTCCCTTTGATTAAAGTGACGCATGATAAAAGCTTATGGTACAACTAAGGAGTAAGCATGCAAATCTACTGAATTGAGTGACTATTGTTTAAGTGCAAGAGATAAGTGCAGAAGTAATAGTCAGAAATCAGAATTTGCAAATTTGAGTTTCGGTGATGAGTAATATTGAGAATACAGGTTTCAGCTCAGCATGTAAAATTTCAGCATAAGTAAAGTACAGCTTGAGAAGGAAAGAATTTGCAGCCTATACCAGATCTAGGTCTCAGCTGAAATTCCAGATTAATAAGGCTGAGTTTCAGCAAGAATTATAGGCATAGCAATTGCAGGAGTCTAACGTTATCTTAACACAAGAAAAGTAACAACTAACATGGATTGGTAACCTGCAAGAATAATGTTCAGCAACACAAGTTTAATGGCAGCAGAAGATTCTCAATAGTGGCAAAGTTATCAATGTTCAGCACAGTTTTTGTTGAGGAAATGATACCAGATTTTCAAAATACATTATTATGCATGGCTATAGCAGCAAATGTATGGTTCAGCAATAGATTCAGCCGGGTTCTGGTACAAACAACTTCAGTGCAGAACAAGTTCAGCAAGATGGAAACCAAGTTTTGCAAAACTCAGAAAATTCAGCAGTACAGTACATGGGATATTTCAGCGAACAGGAGATGAGGTGGTTTCAGAAATGGGAAACAGTTTTAGCAACAACATTTGCTGTTTTGTGCAGGATTGAATTCAAGGTAAGCATTTTTCTTTTCAAATAAACTACAGCAGCAAATAACTTAAAAATTGCAACTAAATAACATGAAAGCATGTAGTAATAGTTCCTTTTTTTTTTTTTTGTTAATGAAAACAAAGAGTAAACCAGGGATCGGTGTGGCCAGACAAGAGTTGACCACTTGCTCGCTCTGATACCAAACTGATGTAGGGTGCAAACACAGGATTAGAATTTTTATATTTTATTGAAGAAAGATCAACCAAAGTCAATTAGCAACTATAAATTCATGACTACAGAAAATTATCATTTACGAATAGTAGCCATGTATGAGAATAGGTTCCAATGATCTATAATGAAAATTGATAATGCCAATTGGTAGAATGAAATTTGTTCTTTTCAAGCGTATAAAATAAGTGACATGTCATTCTCAGTCAGTCAAAATAGGGCATCTCCAAGAAAATAGATACTCAAATCAGCAAGGAAAATCAACACAGAAATTTTATCAAACAGCTTAATTTGCTTGGATGCGTAGGTTGATCTGTTGGCGCTCGGCTGAAATTAAGTCATCCAGGATGAAGATCAAGACATGTTCTTCCAAGTTGCATAGGGCGTCAGGTGTTTTAGTGGCCCCTAGCATGTTAATTACCTGCATTAAAAAAACGCTAATCAAATTAAGCCAAAATGCAGGAATGTGAACAGTAACAGTCTCTGCTGAGTTCTCATGAAGCAGCAGGGCGTCTGGGGCATGAGCGGGTCGACGTTGGTGGCTGCAGCGGCGTGGGGAAGGGAGGCTCGAGGCTGTAGGGACGCATTCCGGCGTGACGGCCGGCCGGCGGTGGCGCCTGAGCGCTAGGAGGCGGGTGGCGCTAACACGGGCCTGCTTCTGGCGGAGACAGGGGAGGACGTGCGAGGATGCAGGGGCTGCCGGTGATCATCGGAGACGGCGTGAACTCCCGACCTGCTACAACTGGGAATCGCTATGGATGAGGCGAGCATGTGGCCTGAGTTTCTGGGCGGACAGTGGCCGGTCGGAGGTGGACGACGGTGAAAGGCGGGAGCAGGGCAGAAAATGGGCGGTAACAGGGGAAGCTATACGGGTAGACAGAATTGCTCGCCGTTCGTCCGGTGGTGGACGAACTCAAAACCTGCTTCAACTGGAGGCTCTCAAGATGGAAGAGAGGTCATGGCCGGAGTTTGGGGTCGATTGATGGCTTGTCGGAGGAGATCGACGGCGATCAGTGGAGAAGGGCGGAACAGGGGCGTGAGCTGAGGCGTCACCGGAAATCTTCCGATTCCGGCGATCCCGACGTCAGATGGGGCGATCCCAGCGGTTGTGGGTTAGACTAGAACTGTAGAAGGCGTGGTTGAAATTTGAGGACGATCCGTCGGTTGGATCGTCGCTGGCGGCGAGGCGAACGGAGAGTCCAAGGCTGGACTCGGCTGGAAGCTGGGTGTGGAATGCGACAGCGGCAGAAGGTTGTTTAAGCGTGGCAGAGGTGGAAGATGGATAGCGCAGCGATGAGGAGGATGCAGCACGGTAGAGATTCCAAGTCCATGGAAGATTAGAGGAGACGATGGTGAAGAAGTTCCAAATCCATGGAAGCTTCAGCTATTAGAGGAAGAGAGGAAGAGAGGAAGAGAGGAAGAGAGGAAGAAACATCCGATAGAGAGAAACGAAAACCATTTCCATTCCTTTTCAAACTCTTGTCTAAAAACTCTACTGATTACAAAAGAGGAGAGACCATCTTATAGGTGATGGTTGGAAACATAGCAGGAATTATAGCCGTTGGCTGTAAGCTCCAACGGTGCTTTCCCCTTCAAGCAATGGCATTCTTCTTCTCACAAGCATGCTGTCCTTTTCTTCACGCAAATGGAAACATGCAGCTTGCGAAGCTGTCTTGTTTATCTCCAACAAAAGTAGCAGCTCGTTATGCCTTCTTGGTGTCTTCTAATAGATTTGGGGTGCCAAAACTTTGGGTCTCCTTCCTTGTGGGCTAGTTCTTTTCTTTTGGATTGGTCCAAGAGTTTTCTTCATACTTGAACTTGGGTTGAACTCAAGTTGAACTTGGGCTAAAGTTTTGACCTTGATTCGATGTGACCTCATATGACATATGATATGAATTAGTGCCTCATTACAATTAGGATTGCATTCTAATAAAATCAATCAAGATATACGATAATTATGCAAAAATTGACTAAGTCATAAATATGTCAAAATGCTCCTGCATCAGTCTTAGACCTCCCGGAGGATGCCCTTTGCAACCCCATCTTCTTGTCGCCGACCTGTTACCTTACCAGCTGCCCCTCCCCCACCGACTTGATGCTAGGGGCTGGTTCTTATTCTCCGGAGGAGAATTCTTCCCACCAGGGGAGGATTGATAGAGCGAAAGGAATCCATGATGACATTGGAGCCCAAAGTGACACTCCCACGGACTTTGGGGCCCAAGAAGACACACTAGACACCCAAAAATTTTTGGCCCAAATGGAGTTCATTCCAATTTTCACACCCATGGGAGTGAAAAGCTTCATGGCTATGAAAGGATGCACAGCTAGGGTGTGCACCGATACATGCCCATGAAAGCCTCGGCAGAAAATCGGTTGGCTCCTGCGAACGGCTTCACGGCCGTGCATGGATACATGGCTGCATTGGCGAACACCTCGGCCGACATTCCAGATCAAGACACGGCCGCATTCACGACCATGTACGTGTCCGTGAAAGTCTCGGCCAAAAATGTAGACTCAGATGCGGAAGACTTCTCGACCATGCATGGATGCACGGCCATGCCCGTGAAGACCTCGGCGTACGAATTTTACCCAGTCCCAGGCTCATTCATAGTCGTGCATGGATGCACGGCCATGCCTGTGAAGAGCGCAGAAATGTAGAAAAACTCCATTTTTTGCACCATTCGACACTCGCATTGTTCCTCACACCCTCCTGACCGTTAAGTGGGGGTTCTCAGTCCATCAACCACCTCCATGGAACCGCCCATTTGTTGAACCTCACAACAAGGCCAACCGAAGGATCGACGCTAGATCACTATCACAACCTGGTCCATAACACCGCCCATGACTCAGCCACAACCACACAGAACTAGCCGACCATCAGCCGGTTTTGCTGCTTCGTCATGGCCTATTCGTAGATGGTGTAGTGCATCACAATGGCCCAACCAACGGCCTATGGGAATCCAGCCACATGCACCCACCACCTACTCCACCTTTTTATTTTTACTTTAGTTGGTAGCTGCTGTTCTTTGGTAGTTAGGATTTGATTCCAGTACTTTTTGACTTGCTTTTAGGTTGTTATAAGGGAGTTGGCTTATCCAACAACCTTACCATGCTTTTGTTGTGAGCTCCCTCTCTTGTTCTATAAAAGAGGGTGGAGACTAACTTGTTATTCAGCTTACCATTTTTTATTCTTAGAGTAGCCTCCAATGTGGTAGTTCCGAGGGAGGATTGAGTGCATTGTAAAAGCGGCCGGGCCACCTGAGTTGCCATGTACTCCGAAAATCCTACTCGCTTGTTTTCAGCTTTCAATCAAAGATTGTGTGGTATACACTACCTCTCATTTCAATTGTTTGGGCTTATGTTTGGGTCTTACTTGCTTGTGGATGTGTCTAGGGCTATCAGTTGCAGCTAGACTCATCGCCACACTGTGTTTGCTTGCGTTGCACATTGCTTAAGATTGGGTTGCTTGAGAGGTGAGTAGTTTATTTGAGTAAGCCATGGTTTCTTGGTGCTTTTGGTATTGCTCATAAAGTATTCTACTCAGTTTCTCTTCGTGTTGCCATCAATGATTTCCCTCTGAATGCATTTCACTTCTCTCGCCTAACGCCTCTCTCACGTTTTTCGCATCATAAGTTTTTGCCACCTTATAGTGCATAATATAAGGACCACCCCTCCTACTTCCGCTCCATCATTAGGGACATGCTTTGATACAACCTAACACCTCACCGTCGTTGGGAGGTCATAAAAATTCTCATTGAGCTTGTCACAACCCATATGAGAAGATCAATGGATAGACATAGGATTTGCCACTTCCTGATGGAAGCTTGATATCCATGGGACCCCCCATGGATGCATGACTAAAAGTGTATGGCCATACCCAGGTGAAAGCCTGATTTAGTCATAACCATGAGATTGGGTGAAAACAAAGTGGTGAGACACTTTGTCCGATCCGATATCAGCATGACAAAGAGACTATAATGCATCGGTATCTTATTACGATGATGAGGAAGTCGATGTCAATATCCATTCCAAAGACTTGGGTAGCAGCAATCCATTGCTAGGTGTCACTCACTGCTTGTGATGACCTTAGTTCATCACTGCCAACGTCAAAGGAACCTTGATACTCGAGTTCTCGTTTTGATCGGGTAGTCATATGATCAGGTTATTTGATAACTCAGATCTATTGGGGAGATTTCATCAACGCCAGTATGTCTAATGAGATAGAAGTGACTTATTGCAAGTAAACTTCATTTTTGGCAAGTTGACCCTGGGTTAACCATGTTTAGCTATATTTAACTAGGGTTACATGGGCCAAATGGGCCAAATGATGTCTAGCATGGGCCCCATGGGCCACGAGGATAAGTCGCATGGGCTCAAGAATTATCATGGGACTTTAAATTTGTATTTAATTCTGAATATAAATAGTAACGTAATTAAGGGCCATAATGGGACTTTAATTCAGAATTTAATTTTGAATTTAATACTTAAATTAATTTTGAATTTAATTCTTGATTTGAATAGCCACCATGATTTCTATATAAGGGTCCTAGAGGGAAGAGAGGAGAATGTTACTTCATTTGAAAGCTTAGAGCTTGGAGAATTCTCTCTTCCTCCTTCCATCTCCTCTTCGTGCTTTCTTCTTATGGGTGGCGCAAGTGCTTGGGAGAACTCCCAAGGTGTAGATCTTCTTCCTGAGGCTAGCACCGAGCATGGAAGAAGGGGACTCGAGCATCAGCTGTGTGTGAGGCTGCAGAGGGCGCTTGCTTGGGCTCCTACATTGCATCCCTTTACTTTGCTTCAAGGTATCAGCTCTCACTTACCATGTCGATCCCCTCGCTTGACTCGATCTTCTGGGTTTTTGGGACTAGCCTATTTTAGGATTGCTTTCGCTATGTATGTATGTAAAATTTTCAAATCCTCGGGGTTTCCCAATAGTGGTATCAAAGCAACTTGCGAGACTCAAACGGTGTTTTATGCTTTGATTGTATGCTCACATGCCATCTGAAATTTTTTAAAAATTTGCAAATGCACATAGGTTTTTCTAAGTAGGAAAAACTATAAATTTTTCATTCCTAACATCTATTAGATTTCTTTGGTTTTTCACTTTCTTCTCATGGTGGGATAGACCCATATGTGACAGAATTAATTTCTCCCCGTGCATGTATGATAGACCTACTGTGCGGGACTTGTCAAGATTATGCAGGGCATGGACTGAGTGATTGCCCTAATCTTGGCAGGTTAAGGATTGCAAGGGTAGGCGGCAAGCGTGCTTGGAGCATGCATGCACCACTCATAGACTCCTGAGATAAATGAAAAATCCTAAATTTGTGAAGAGACGTTGAGGTTGAAAGACATGTTTTTAATGAAATACTAAAATTCAGTTTTTATGTTTTTCATTAGCATATAGAAAAGCATGAGTTTGATAACTTGATTGTGTATCGTGTTGTGGTCATAGTCAAGCCCCTTGTATACTTATGATGTATTGTGTGTGAGGCATGCGTGCCATTTTTTCTTTTTGTTTTGTAAACACATAAAGAAGGTAAGGGGCACATCCCTCATGGAGCTTGCATCTTGGCGCATCACCCATGATGGCGCATCTTTCTTGGTGGCGCAAGTAAAGGGCTTGGTCGAACCCTAGGGTTTGTGTGCTATCCCTCTTGGCACAAGCAAGATGGCACATCTTGCATGGAGGAGCCACCAAGATCTTGGTCGAACCTTCTAGGGGCGCATCTTGCATGTGATTCTAGGGTTTGAGTGCTATGCCTTGGTGTGAAGGACCTTGGAGCCGCACTTGAAGATAGAGCTTAGTGGCAGCTAGGTTAGGTCTTGTTGGGGCTTGTCACCTAGGTCAAGCGTTGAACATCCTTTGGCATATGATGGTACAATGTTTTGATTAGGATATAACCACATTGCTTGTTTACTACTTTCCATATCTGCTAAAGCATGCCTATATGAGTTTTATTGTTTTGTTACTATTATAGGATTGCATGTCTGTAATGTTAGACAAAAGATAAACTAAGAGGATGAGACCTCAAAAACCCTCAAAAAAATATCAAGTATGAAACAGCCTTATGAAGTGTAGCCCTCGTCAAGCTATCGATCAGTGTTGTTGTGTACTATTTCCCACCCTCATGGGACACACCCACTTATCTTTAGAAGGCGTGTGGTGGCAATGGTTTCCACAGTCTAGTTTTTACCTAGACGTGCCTTGACAAGGAAATTCGTTGGCCCTGGGCATAACGGTTAGGATAGACTTGACTAGTTTTTCATATGTGGTGGCCACATGATGGAACTCTAGAGGCAGCATTGAGAGGTTAGGATTTCGTGCTGTATCCAGCCTTCGCCAAACACGAAATGCCTAGACTGTCTCAATAAAGGAAATTACCAAGTGCAATCGGCCGACGTGCCCACCTTATGAAGCATGAGTCACTTTGTGCATCTCATCCCACCCTCGTGGGACGCGAAGCCTCATGTGAAATAAGGATCTCATCTCACTAGGAAGTCTCGGATTTCCCGATTGACTTTTTGGGTCATCAATTCAATTAAAATAGTGGGAGCCATATCATTTACTGCAATTCCAGATTAAATGATTCGAAGTAGTACTAATCTGCTTTCTTGATTGATTGTTGTAGATCAATCGCTATGAACAATAGCGAATTGATACTTCGATCCCTTATTGAGAAGGATAAGTTAGTTGGATCCAACTTTATGGACTGGCATTAGAACTTAAGAATAACACTTAAGCTCGATAAGAAGCTATATGTCCTTGAGCAAGCTCTTCCCACGCCTCCTCCACCTAGAGTCGTGTGGCTTGAAGGCATGCTTTTGCAAAGCATCAAGATGACGCTTTGGAAGTTGCATGTCTCATGCTAGCCACTATGGTACCTAAATTTATAGTGCAATATGAAGAGCAAAACGTGTTTCAGATGATAACACATTTGAAATAGATGTTTGAGGCTCAGGCTAGGACTGAGAGATATGACATTGCCGAAGCAGTCTTTCGGTGCAAGTTATCTGAGGGTGCCACCGTGGGACCTTATGTACTGAAGATCATTAGGTATGTGGATCATCTCAAGAGACTGAGACACACGATTGATAACGAGCTAGTCCCAGATGTTATTCTACTATGCCTACCCTCTAGCTTCAGTCCATTTATCATAAATTTTAACATGAACCAGACTGAGTGCATGAGGGAGGAACTATTGATTATGCTCCAGACGTCCGAGCAAGAGATGGTCAAGACCAAACTCAATTTTGTTCTTTTGGTCCCTAAGACCAAAAAGATGAAGAAGAAGGGTAAGGCATGTGCTAAGGGCAGTGCCAATGGTCCGACCAAAGCACTGAAAAAGAAGGTGAGGATGACAAAGGAACATAGATGCTTCCACTATGGCAAGTAGGGCCACTAGAGAAGGGACTGCAAGCAAATTCAGAACGAGGAGAAGAGAAGCAAGGCTTTGTCTTCTAGCTTATGTATTTATATTGCTGAAGTCAACCTTTATATTTCTATGGCATGGGTATTGGATACTGCATGCGGAGCTCATATTTATACAAATATGCAGGGGCTCAAGAAAAGTAGATCATTGCGGCCTAGAGAAATTGACCCACGAGTTGGAAATGGGGCACAAGTTGTTGCTGTTGTTGTAGGACTTTTGATACTCTCCTTTCCATAAGGAGTTCAATTAGAGTTAGAGAATTGCTATTATGTACCTTCTCTTACCAAAAACATTGTATCCATTCCTTGTTTAGCGAGGAAGGGATTGTTCGAAAACCTTAAGTAAAACCTGTGAAACTAAGGCATGATAATGCTTAGTTTTGCTTGAGATCTTGACATTGAGATGGAATGCACGAGAGTGATTCTTAATCTCTCTGTCGAAGTTTACTTATATTAAACATTGAATAGATCTTGCACGAGAGTGAAGATCGTTCTTTGTAAATTGACTACGCTAGAGTGAGTTAATTTCTTTACTAAGTAAGCCATATCTTTACCATAACGAAAATAGATTGATGATCATTTAATTATATCTAGTCATAAATATTAAGGTGGATGAACCCCTAGCCCCAATTATTTCTCTTTGATTTTTCGTACACCGTTCGACTTTCTATTTTCAACATTCCCGATTCGTTTAGCTAGTGAGAATTCAATTCGTTGGTACTTAATAACGAGGTCTCTGTGGTTAGATATCTTAAATATTACTTCGAGTATCCGTGCACTTGCGGACAACAATAAGTTTTTGGCGCCGTTGCCGGGGACCTTGGTTTTGTTAATATTGATATAATTGATACTTTTGCTAGACTAAGCTTTTTATTTTTTTTTATTACTTTTCGTGATAGATTCTAATTTTCTTATATTTTCTGCAAATTTTGAACTTATCTGACCTTCTACTTGTTTATGCGCAGGAATCTTAGGTCAGGACCATTAGTTACTTTTGATCCTGAAATTAATAAAACTCTTAGATTGCATAGGAAATTGAGGTTTGCAGAAGAAAGAGAAGAAGAATCAATCATGGCTGAGAGAATGACGGAGTAATAGACGCACTTGAGGACGACCCAATTCCTCTAGAAGACACTTGGAGAGACTCCCCAGGGCCTAAGGTGGACACCCAGCAAATTTTGATCCAGAAGGCCATCGACCACCCTCAACACGGCCAAGCCGTGATGGTGGACACGGCTGTGACGAGCCCGCAGACCACCTGCACACCTGCTCCGCCAGCTGTGTCCAACTCCACCAGACCCAGCCAATCCAGACACGGCCAGGCCGTGATCGAGAGCACGGCCGTGACACGATCGAAGAGAAACGCGAACGTGAGCAGGGCCACCACCACGCCCGTGACACCCGCCGTGATGAGCTCGGCGGAAAGTGGCACACCCCATCACGGCCATGGCAGCAAACATGGACAGGCCGTGACCAGATCGCCAGAAAACTCTACAAACTCTCAGCGCCAAATTACGGCTTGTAATATTCATTACGGCCCCACCGTAATTTGGGACCAACATTCTGTGGATCTTGGACCCGGAATTACGGCCCGTAAATCAGATTACTGCCCTGCCTTAATTTCTGCTGGTCAACCCAGCACGGCCAGGCTGTGAAGACGAGCATGCCTGTGACACGGTCTAGCCAGAACACGAACGCAGACACGGCCCGCGGCATGCTCGTGCTTCCAACCATGATTAGTTTGCCGGAACTCGAGCCACTCCAGCATAGCCGTGATGGAAAGCACGGCAAGGCCGTGACCAGCTCACTGACAGACAACACCCTGGACACCCCCGTGCCTCCTGCTGTGTTCGACCCAGCGCCACGCCATCACGCCCATAACGGCAAACATGGCCAGGCCGTGATCACCTCAAAAGTGCACCTAGGTCTAGTTTTTCATGAACTTCGGCGCTCGCAACGGTCCTCGCACCCCCTGAACCATTTTGTGGGGTGTAAGTCCCCTATACTTGGGGGGGGGGGGGGTGAAACCCTAATAGGTGCATGATAAAAATTTTCGAAGCGGAAGAAAGGGTTTCTTAGGATCGCATGCTTGTCATATGATCAACTTGTTAAAGATGCATGAAGAACATTCATACCATAGCCATTGCTTTGGATGGCGCCTTGGAAGTAGAGAGCGAAAGGGATCTCCTCCAAAAGATGTGCACACAAGATGTGATCGCCTACTCCTTGTTGATCTTTGTGCTAGCAAAGTTCTCCAAGAATCCTTGTCGAATGGAAGGGATGAGATCTCCTTGTTCTCGGGCTTCACCGAATTCTCTCCAAGGCGTGAAGAAGACACCACACGAGAGAGAGGGCATCGAGAGAAGAGGCCAGCGTTTTTGGCGTTGAGGCGTTTAGCGAAAGTGGCCTTCATGACTTTGCAAAAATAGAAAAACATGAAGTCATGCGCTCATGATCTCATAACCGACCAAAAACACCTTCAAGCTTTGAACCATGCGTTCACTCATGTGAACCGGTTCAAGCCAATTCGATGCATTTCAATTTGGTACAAAGACCAAGTCAAATCAGCCCAAGCCATGGTCTAGATCTCACTGAACCAAATGATTCAAGATCTAACCGTTGATCTCTTGATGCTCTTGATCTCACCGATCTACCATCAATTCTCTCGATCGAAGCTTACCGATCTCAAGCCCTAATCAATCAAACATGATCAGACCAGATCTCACTTACAATCAGAGATTAAATCCCTTTAAACTGAACCAAAATAATTCAGTCCACACGATCTGACTCAAGTAAGCCATATCATCAAATTGTGCGACCCTAAGGGTTTCCTTTAAATGTCGGTAACGATAACTTACGTTATCACGATCAGTGAGGGGTATCTAGCAACACATCACTGTCTCCCGATATAAAGGAAAGAGTCTTCCAAGACTACACCTAAACAATAGCACAAGTATGAATCCATTTCACAAGACATACATGTTTCCTTTGCCACTGGATGTTCTTATTGGACAAGCGTGTCAAGCCTGTAAATCCAATATGATGAGAATGATTAGATCAGATGAACATAGTCATCTGGGTATGGCCATACACTTTCTCAATCATCTCATCCAGGAGGGGCCCCATTAGAACATCACACTCCAAACTAGGAGACGGCAATCCTATATCTATCACTAGCGCCCTAACATGACTCATGCTCACCATCCAAGATAGTCTATAACCATTATGTTTCAAATGATATCGAACTATCTCAAAACAATGCCAATCATCATTTAGAAACACAAGTGATCTCAAGTCAGAGGAAGTATGCCACTTGTTTGCATACAAGGATTATTCACATTGTGACAAGCAATTGAATATCCTAGTAGGGTCTGTCCAGTACATCCAATGTACCCATGAGTCTACATCTTATTCCATGCTCGAAGCATCCTATAAGATTAGAACACATATTAGTCTCAATCATATCAAGGCTGTCTCATGTTCACCAAGATATCTCGACTAAGGACAATACTGCATGTCAGCCTAGCTGAACAGCATTGAGACATTATTCAGAAGTATACACATTGCAGCAGATGATGTAACAACCTGAATAACAACCATTGCCTTTATAAACATAGAGTTTATATACATGATACTGATATAATCCCAAGGCCTCAAACATTAGCCTCAAGGGCATACCCCAACAATCTCCCACTTGCACTTAATCTAATGGTTGAGAAATCTCAAACCCATATTATTCAGTGCTTCTCATGCTTCTGCTGCGCCAGAGGCTTAGTAAGCGGGTCAGCCATATTGTCATCTGTATGAACCTTGCAAACTTTGATCTCGCCACGATCAATGATCTCCCGGATCAAGTGAAACCTTCTCTGTATGTGCTTGGACTTCTGGTGCGACCGTGGTTCCTTTGCTTGTGCTATAGCTACAGTGTTATCACAGAAGATAACCAAAGGATCTGCACTTGAAGGAACAACACCAAGTTCCTGAACGAACTTACGAATCCACACTGCCTCCTTGGATGCTTCCGAGGCTGCAACATACTCGGCTTCTGTTGTGGAATCAGCAATAATTGATTGTTTGAAACTTTTCCACACCACTGCTCCTCCATTCATGCTAAAAACATAGCCTGATTGCGATCGGAAATCATCCTAGTCAGATTGGAACGAAGCGTCAGTATATCCTTCAATATTGAGTTCTTCCTGACCACCATATACCAAGAACATATCTTTGGTCCTCCGCAGATATTTCAAAATGTTCTTGACTGCAATCCAGTGTGCCTGCCCTGGATTACTTTGGAATCGACTGGTCACGCTTAACCCGTAAGCAACGTCTGGGCGAGTACACAACATCGCATACATAATGGACCCAATAGCCGAAGCATAAGGCGTATTGTCCATTTCATCTTTCTCAGTCTGTGTTTGTGGACACTGACTCTTTGAAAGATTCAAACCATGTCTGACTAGAAGATATCCTCTTTTAGAATTCTCTAAATGAAATCTCTCCAGGACTTTATCGATGTAAGTACTCTGGCACAGCCCGAGAAGCCTCTTAGATCTATCTCTGTAGATCTTCACACCTAATACATAGGCTGCTTCTCCTAAATCTTTCATCTGGAAACATTTTCTTAACCATGCCTTAACCGCATGCAGTTCAGGAATATCATTTCCAATGATCAAGATATCATCGACGTAGAGGACTAGGAAAGTAATCACGCTCCCACTAAACCTCTTATATACACACGGGTCATCTTCATTCTTGATGAAACCAAATTCACAGATTGATTCATCAAAACGAATATTCCAGCTTCTTGATGCTTGCTTAAGTCCATAAATGGACTTCTTTAACTTGCATATTTTATGACGATCTAATGGATTGGTGAAACCTTCAGGTTGTGTCATATACACATCCTCATCCAGTTTTCCATTAAGGAAAGCAGTCTTCACATCCATCTGCCAGATCTCATAATCATAATATGCTGCTATCGCGAGAATAATCCGAATAGACTTAAACATAGCTACAGGAAAGAAAGTTTCATCATAATCTATCCCGTAGATTTGTTTGAAACCTTTCGCAACTAGCCTGCCTTTATAGGTAACCACGTTACCATCCATGTCAATCTTCTTCTTGAAGATCCATTTACAGCCTATAGGGATTACTCCCGGAGGCGGATCAACCAAATCCCAGACTTGGTTATCTGACATGGAGTCCATCTCGGCTCGCATAGCTTCAAGCCATCTCGCTGATTCCGGTCCACTGACCGCATCCGCATAAGTGAGGGGTTCATCATTAATGATGTAGACTCCGTCATAGTGCTCAGGCTGTCGACGGATCCTTCCCGATATACGCGGTTCCCGTGATATCTGAGCCTCAGGTTGTTCAGTAACCTGATCTACTGGCTCAGGCTCATCCAGCTGTGCTTGAGAACTTTGTCCTTCTTCTGGATTCTCATCCAGCTTTATTTCTCTCCCACTGGCTTCTTGCAGAAGAAATTCCTTCTCAAGAAAAATAGCCATCCGAGCAACAAATACCTTGTTCTCCTTGGGATCGTAGAAATAATAACCCTTAGTTTCCTTAGGGTAACCGACAAAGATACATTTCTCAGATCTACTTTCCAGTTTCCCAGAGGCGAGCTTTTTGACATAAGCCTCACAACCCCAGATCTTAATAAATGTCAAGCTCGGCTGTTTCCCATACCATAACTCATATGGAGTCTTTGAAACTGCCTTGGATGGCACTCGGTTTTGTACCTTTACAGCTGTTTCCAGTGCAAATCCCCAAAAGGAGTAAGGTAGAGTAGCCTGACTCATCATTGAACAAACCATATCAAGTAAGGTTCTATTTCTCCTCTCGGACACACCATTCCATTGCGGTGTTCCTGGTGGAGTGAGCTGTGAGATAATCCCACACTCCTTCAGATAGTCAGTAAACTCTCGACTCAAGTATTCTCCACCTCGATCTGAACGAAGTGCCTTGATATTTCGGCCTAGCTGATTCTGTACTTCATTCTTGAACTCTTTGAACTTGTCAAAAGATTCACTTTTATGTCTCATTAGATAGACATACCCATATCTACTGAAATCATCAGTAAAGGTAATGAAGTACGAATAGCCACCTCTGGCATGTTTACTAAATGGCCCACACACATCACTGTGTATAAGGTCAAGTAAACCTGAAGCCCTTTGACCTTTCTTAGAAAAAGGAGCTTTCGTCATTTTACCCATTAAACAAGCTTTGCATGTATCAAGCTCCTCATAGGAGAATGATCCCAGCAGTCCATTAACATGCAACCGCTTAATGCGCTTCTTGTTAATATGGCCTAAACGACTATGCCATAGCAAGGTGCTGTCATCAGCAAACTTGACTTTCTTAATATCAATATTTTGTATAGAACATTCCATGTCCAACATGAATAACCCATTGTTAATCGACCCAGTAGCATAAACAATATTATCAAAAGAAATAATACACTTTGAAATATTGCATTCAAAGGAAAACCCTTTCCTGACAAGAGCAGGAATAGAGATAATATTTTTCGTAATGCTTGGTACAAAATAACAATTGTCAAGTTCCAATACAAGTCCAGATGGTAATGAGATGTAATAAATGCCTACAGCAACAGCAGCAACCCATGCCCCGTTTCCAACTCGTAGGTCCACCTCATGCTGTCCCACCTGTCTTCTTCTCTTGAGTTCCTGTACATTTGAACAAATGTGAACTCCACATGCAGTGTCCAACACCCATGATATAGAAGAAGAAGATATCATGACTTCAGTCACAAAAATACCTGAGCTAGAAGCGAAACTTCCCTTCTTGTCTCCTTGGAGCGCTTTACAGTCCTTTTTCCAGTGACCCAACTGGCCACAGTGGAAACATCTGTATTCCTTCGACCCCATAACCTTTTGTTTCAGAGCCTTGCTGTAGCTCTTAACAGGGGCTTTGCCCTTCTTCCCTTTCTTCTTGTTCCTTGAAGAAACAATCAAGACAGAGGATGAAGGCTTTCCCTTTAGAGTCAACTCTGTAGTCAAGAGCATATTCAGCAACTCTGCCGGGGTACAGTCGATCTTGTTCATATTAAAATTAATGATGAACGGATCAAAAGTAGCCGGAAGAGACTGCAGGATAATGTCTACAGCAAGCTCCTGATTGATGGTATGTCCCAGTTTCTCTAGAGCCTCCTTGTACCCAATCATCTTGAGCACGTGAGCTCCGACTGGACTCCCTTCAGCCAGTTTGCTCTGAAAGAAAAGCTTAGTCAAATTGTAGCGTTCAGTCCTAGCTTGTGCAGCATACAGCAGCTTGAGGTTTGCTATAATTTGTATAGCAGATAGATCCTCATGCTGACGCTGCAGCTCTGGCGTCATAGACGCAAGCATCAGGCAGGCGACATCAATGCTATCATTGACATGCTTCTCATAGGCATCCCGAACCGCCCTTGCGGCGTTCGCAGCGGGTTGAGGCGGTATAGCCGTCTCGAGGACATACAGCTTCCTCTCAGCCTTAAGAACAATCTTAAGGTGTCCGTACCAGTCTGAGAAGTTCGGTCCAGCAAACTTCTCCCTTTCTAGTAGGGATCGCACATTGAAATTCGTGGTGTTCGTTGCTGCAGTAATCTACAACAATGCAAGAACAGCAAGGTCAGTATCAATGTGAGAATCAATTCAGGACTTAAGAATGATTCTTTTCTCACTATTTTATCTGGCTGAAAAATCCAGAAAAATAGCCCAAAAGAGTTAAACTCTTTTAGTGAGATGGGATCCAGATTTCATACTTGGTCTCTGCGTCCCGCTCAGGCGAGATAAGATGCACAGAGAGTACAAGCACTAATCTCTGGTAGGCAATCCCTGCCAATCGCCAACCCGTGCGATTCCCCTTCATCTGGGCAATCTAGCAGACTGTGCCAACTGAGTTGGTACAACACAGTCTCTGATCCCACAGATGGCTGCCTCCATATAGCTACCATATGCGCCACATATGTAGCCTACATGGTCAAGCTGACCCGACCTACTCCCTGGACCACCACGTGCTATGCTGAGCAACGAGAAGCGATAAATCCCTTCCTTGTAACACGCTGGTGTAATCACACACCGTCTGAAGATAGATGGGCGTGCCCACTGAGTGGGTACAACACGGCCCCAACGATAGTCAGAACAGTGAGGTTTCGCGTCAGAAGGCTATCGTGCTTGATATTTTAGCGTTGGATTTTAACGGTCTTTTTATCTTCTTAACTATCATGCAAACCCTATGGTGATAGCAGAAGATTAAATCATGCAATTCTAATTATATAAACAATAAATAGAAAGCATGCTGATCTTATGTGGTAAAAGCCCATAAGCCTAGGTAAGACCTTAATTTATCTTAAGTCTTCACTTGAGCTCTTGATGGGTCTTTTGCATCTCATCTGGCCCAACCCAGGGCCCAAGCGCCCACTGAAACTCAGGTGCGCCCACCAGGTAAATTCGCCTGTCCCAGAGTCGAACCCTGGACCTCCCACCTGGTCAAGCCACTACTGCATGCGCCTCTGCCAAGTGTGCTCTGTGCTCTTGTCTGATTAAAATTACATTTCAATCTATCTAGACAAGAATGACACGCAGGTCAATTACACTTTATAAATTAATTAAAATGTGATGCGCAGATCACAATAAATATTAATTTACAATTTTAATCCAGGCACGCAGGCCCCAGCACAGCACACATTAAATAGGCAGCCCACATAAGATTAAATAAACAAGCAATATGGTATACATTCATCATGTGATCCAAATCAGAAAATAAAATTTTCAAAAACCCATTGGCATCAATTTTATTTTCCTTATTAGCCCTACTACCTTACAACGGTCCATTAATAGGGATCCACTCATCATACCTAGTCAGATCCACTGCCCTTGCATGCACCAAGTCGTAACTGACTTGAGCTGACCTAATGGTCAACCATGCATGCGCAAAGGGCTGAACAACCTTCATGAGTTCTGGCAAGCGGGTGTGACCCCGGGCCTAACTCAAGAGCGTTCACTTGTTGTCTCAACCAGACATCGCTACACGCCTGTCTGCAGTCGACCTATAACCACCTCGTGCTAGCGCACAGGTGCCATCTGGTCGACCCATCTAGGCTGTCAGATGGTCTGATCAGACTGGTTGGATCTTAACTAGACGATGACATCAACCCTAATAACCCGTCTAAGTTTTTCAAGTAGGCGCCACATAGATCTAGTGTATGCGCGCAAGAGAAGGTTTTATAAAAACAACAAGATGCGCCAAACAACATACATGCGCGAAGGAGAAAGAATACATCTAAGATAAGCATGTATTTTCGCCAACCAACATAAACAATTTTCGCATATTATGTAGTTTCGCATGTAACCTTTAGATCTAAACATTTGAGCAAACAAGGATCACACAATGTCAAGCAATCATATGATCATAGCAACTTGCGGCTCTGATACCAATTGAGAGTCCCCTATACTTGGGGGGGGGGGGGGGTGAAACCCTAATAGGCGCATGATAAAAATTTTCGAAGCGGAAGAAAGGGTTTTTTAGGATCGCATGCTTGTCATATGATCAACTTGTTAAAGATGCATGAAGAATATTCATACCATAGCCATTGCTTTGGATGGCGCCTTGGAAGTAGAGAGCGAAAGGGATCTCCTCCAAAAGATGCGCACACAAGATGTGATCGCCTACTCCTTGTTGATCTTTGTGCTAGCAAAGTTCTCCAAGAATCCTTGTCGAATGGAAGGGATGAGATCTCCTTGTTCTCGGGCTTCACCGAATTCTCTCCAAGGCGTGAAGAAGACACCACACGAGAGAGAGGGCGTCGAGAGAAGAGGCCAGCGTTTTTGGCGTTGAGGCGTTTAGCGAAAGTGGCCTTCATGACTTTCCAAAAATAGAAAAACATGAAGCCATGCGCCCATGATCTCATAACCGACCAAAAACGCCTTCAAGCTTTGAACCATGCGTTCACTCATGTGAACCGGTTCAAGCCAATTCGATGCATTTCAATTTGGTACAAAGACCAAGTCAAATCAGCCCAAGCCATGGTCTAGATCTCACTGAACCAAATGATTCAAGATCTAACCGTTGATCTCTTGATGCTCTTGATCTCACCGATCTACCATCAATTCTCTCGATCGAAGCTTACCGATCTCAAGCCCTAATCAATCAAACATGATCAGACCAGATCTCACTTACAATCAGAGATTAAATCCCTTTAAACTGAACCAAAACAATTCAGTCCACACGATCTGACTCAAGTAAGCCATATCATCAAATTGTGCGACCCTAAGGGTTTCCTTTAAATGTCGGTAACGATAACTTACGTTATCACGATCAGTGAGGGGTATCTAGCAACACATCACTGTCTCCCGATATAAAAGAAAGAGTCTTCCAAGACTACACCCAAACCACATCACAAGTGTGAATCCATTTCACAAGACATACATGTTTCCTTTGCCACTGGATGTTCTTATTGGACAAGCGTGTCAAGCCTGTAAATCCAATATGATGAGAATGATTAGATCAGATGAACATAGTCATCTGGGTATGGCCATACACTTTCTCAATCATCTCATCCAGGAGGGGCCCCATTAGAACATCACACTCCAAACTAGGAGACGGCAATCCTATATCTATCACTAGCGCCCTAACATGACTCATGCTCACCATCCAAGATAGTCTATAACCAATATGTTTCAAATGATATCGAACTATCTCAAAACAATGCCAATCATCATTTAGAAACACAAGTGATCTCAAGTCAGAGGAAGTATGCCACTTGTTTGCATACAAGGATTATTCACATTGTGACAAGCAATTGAATATCCTAGTAGGGTCTGTCCAGTACATCCAATGTACCCATGAGTCTACATCTTATTCCATGCTCGAAGCATCCTATAAGATTAGAACACATATTAGTCTCAATCATATCAAGGCTGTCTCATGTTCACCAAGATATCTCGACTAAGGACAATACTGCATGTCAGCCTAGCTGAACAGCATTGAGACATTATTCAGAAGTATACACATTGCAGCAGATGATGTAACAACCTGAATAACAACCATTGCCTTTATAAACATAGAGTTTATATACATGATACTGATATAATCCCAAGGCCTCAAACATTAGCCTTAAGGGCATACCCCAACATGGGGGTGGTAAGCCCCTCATCTGCCACAACCTGCCCAATCCGCTCCATCGAGGCTTCACCCCGCATCTTTGGCATCCATCCAGCCCATTCCCATGGCAACTCTTCCTCGAGGGCCACCACAAGAAGCCACCGCTGACCTCTACAACAACCGGATCCTCAACTCGGCCCAAGAGACCGCCACTAATGTTCAGAATCAGCCCACGATTAGCCACTTCTGTTGCTTCGTGGTTGCGTGTTCAAAAATGGTGTAGAGCACCGATGGCAGCCCGTTCGACGGCCCAAGCATCTCAACTCATGCGCCCCATCCCTTGGCATATTCCCTGCATAATTAGTTAGCATGTTACTTTAGTTTGTTTTGAAGGAATATTAACCTTGTTTTAGGTAGTTAAGGGGAGATGGCTTATCCAACTACCCTCATGTGTTGTGCATGTGACCCTCATTCCCTCTTGATCTATATGAGGGTGCTGAGGGCTTGTGTTGTTTTCAGTTCTGTTGTAGTAGTCGGCTTCCCCGTGAAAGGCCTAGGTCCACCAGCTCTGAGGAACTCGCCTAGAGCTTCCTCATTCTTGTATTCCGTTCATTTACAGCTTTCAATCAAAACACCTGGAGAACCCTCCTTGGGCTCCGGGTCCATTTCAAACGATCTCGCATTCGGTTCCTGCGCTTCTGACATTGGGTCTTGGACTTGTTGATTATCGCCTTTGTAGCATCGTGAAGGTTATGATCGCACGCGCTTGCTTGAAGAAAAAAATTTGCTCTACGAGTAAAGGTGAGTAGTTTCCTTAGTAATCGAACCGTTGTTTCTCCGCACGTTTGGGTATTGCTCAAGAAACGTTTACTCGTTGTTCTCATTGGTTTTCTTGTGGCTTTCCCGTCTGCATGCGTTTTAACCTCCCTCATCTCAAGACCCTCTCTCCCTTTGAGCATCATCGTCTAGTTCCCCTAGAGTACGAAAATTAAGGCCCCTAGATTCGCTGCATCAAATTTTGGTATCAGAGTGAGGTTGGAGCTAACTCTCGTCTACCTCCACCGATCTCTTCATTGCATCTCATACGGTTTCTCCAGCTTTGTTTTCTGCATACGTACGCATTTCCACATCATGAAAACTAGATTAGGCACCTCATATCAGAACCCCTCTACCCAAGTGCCCATTGAGACTGAAGTGAGTCCTCACCCTAGGATGGAGTCGGTTGAATCGCTATCCACATGCTTGGAAGCGATGGAGACCATGTTTCAGCGTCTAATGTCATCGGTCCAACATCTCACGGACCAAGTGACGGAACTCCGGTCTAAACCAACTGAGGGTCAGCCCTCGTTTAGTGCTCCCCCTCTGTTGGCCCTGCTCCGTATGCAGGCCACTGATTCTCCCCGGTACGACCCTTTCGGTGATGAGTCCGCGTGGGCTGAGGAGGCCCAACCCCCGCGTCGCCCACTTCCATGTAGCCGTGAGGACGACATGGTCCGCCGGCTCACACCATCGACCCACTCATCTTCAACGGTAGCCTTGACCCCCGCGTGTTCCTTGATTGGGCCGTGGCTGTCGATAACTATTTTGAGTGGAGTGCCATGTCCGACCACCTCAACGTGAGCTACGTTCATCTCCTACTTACCGGCCCCGCTCGGTTGTATTGGACAAACGTAGAGCGCCAGCTTGTCGACCAGTGTCTCTCTCCCATTATCCGGTGGGAGGAGATGTGCTATCGCCTTAAGGAGAAGTATGTGCCTCCCACCAATAGACAGCCGCTCCTCGATTTGTATTGTGCCATAACCCAAGGCTCCGACTCCGTTGACGAGTACCACATTCGCTTCGACGAGCTCGGCATTCGGTGCAACCTTAAGGAAGACCCGGCTTTCACCTTGTCCTGCTTCAAGCGCGGCCTCCGCAACGACATTCGTCGCATCCTGCCCTCCCATGGCCTCGATTCGGTTATCCTGACCCTTCACCATGCTCGCAATATCGATCAGGATATGCATTCTGCGCGCCCTCGCGCGGAGCCGGGTCCCCCGCATCGTGCCTCCTACATGCCTTCGGCGCCGGCCCCGCCTCCTCATCTCGAGGCACCTCCTCGTCCGAACCACACGGGTCCCCGTTGACCCCCATGCGACGCTCCCCTCGACGTGCCCCCACATCGCTTGACTTGGGAGAAGGGCAAGGCACCCATCTTCGCCGTTCCACTCGGTCCTTGCCGTCATTGTGGGCAACCCGATCACTTCAATGGGGATTGCCCGCATCACTCTCTCCATATTGCGGCCGCCCCGTACACCCCATGTCCTCAGCCCATCGCCTCCCATGCACCCCCCTCGACCCAAGAGGTCGGACCACAGTGCTACTCCGACTAGGTGTCGAGCCCACATACTACCATGGCGGTGGTCCGCTGCACCCTTGTCCACAGCCCCCCTCCGTCTGAAGATTGGAAGTGCACGAGCATCTTTTACACTTACATCAAGTGTAATGGGCACTCGTGCAAGATTGTGATCGACGGATGATGGAGGGAGAGGCCACGCATCTAAGAGGTGCAAATGGGGCTTAAGACCACCCTAACCCAAGGGTACCTTCTAAGTCCCCACTTTCCTTTTCAGCACTTTCCTTATTTGCATTAAACGGCATTTTAGGTTAGTTCCACCCCCAAGTCTATCATGTAGTTTACTTTTATGAATGTTGTTGGTAGGTTGTGCATTGTAATGTCATGGTAGGTTAGCGCATGTAGAATGGATACTTATAAATTCAGCTCATGGTGAACTTAAGCTAGCTCACTCCACTTCAACAAGCTAGCTCCTAATTTGTAAGGTCCACTTCAAACTAGTTCGAGGGAAGGCTTCAAACTCAAATCCACTTCAACTCCACTTCCAAGATCACGTACCAATTGAAGACATCGCCAACTCATGAAGGAATATGCGCCATCGTCATCCAATAAATCAAGCAAGGCTCACTCAAGATCCACAAATCAAGGAAGAGCCTCATCTAGATCCACAAATCAAGGAGGAGCATTGATGAAGACTTTCCTTACCTCATTGCCGCCCAAACAACAAAGGAAGTTTTTCAAATTCAATCATTCATGCGCCAACAACTCAAAGAGAGCCAGCTATTCGAAATTCAAACAAGCCATTCGAAATTTAAAAGCTTACCATCAAAGGCCATCCAAAGAAAGCAACAATTTCAGCCCATTTAATGTCTTGTCTCCATTTTGAATTCTATCCAAACATGTAAGGGGCGCAAGGAGCCAATGACCACCTTGCCCTCACCTTATCCCCATCCCTTAGCTACCTATATATGTATCCCCATTGCATCATGCGCATCAGCATTGTTGAATAATATTGTCGAGTAGTTTCCAAGCCAATGATGGGTGCTTGTGTCGCCTAGGGTGCTTGTGTCGCCCAAGTCCTCTCCTCTTCCCCTCTCTTCCTTCAAGAGCCGAGCCTCTCTTCTTCTTCTCCTCGCCCTCACTTCATCAAAGCAAGGCCAAGAGTCACTACCATCAAGGCAAGAGCACCAAAGAGAACAAGAACTCAAGATGGCGCAAAGAACATGGATGGATCTCTTGGTCTCCTTCAAGGCGATTCTCTAAGTTAAGTATTCCACCCTCTTGTGTTTTCTCTGTATACATCTTAAGAACATCTTACTACACATCTCTTGGATTTGTAGGAATTGGCGCAAGGAAAAGGAAGCTTGGGGCATCCCTCTTCCCTTCTTCCCCTTTCCCTAGATAGTCTATTTCTTTGTTCGCAAGAGAATTTGGAGGACTAGCCTCCCTCTTGATCCTTTTGCATTGTTGGTGTTTTAATTAACATTATAACTCACCCACACCTGTGTGGGGTTGTTGGATGCCTGTGTGTAACCTGCACCTTCCATCAGAGTAGGACCGGTGAAGAACGAGAAGGACGGTCCTTCTATTCTCAAGGACCGCAAGGTGAGTCCTCTTTAAGTTATTGTCATTTACTTTGAAGCAAGTAGTATAAACTCTATTTTCCCGCAACTAGCATAAATTTTGGTTTTTTTTATGGACAAAAAAAAACAAAACATTATTTTCCAACTTCGTTTGTCTAATTCGGTTTTCTCTAGTTTATGAAAATACAAAAAAACTATTTTTGAAATTCGTTGTTTGCATGCTTGTGATCTCCCCCTACATCATCTTTGGTATCAGAGCCTAGGCCCCAAGATTAGCATTTTAGGCCTTCAAAACTTAATTTTCTAACTTCTAGGCAATTTTGGAACTAGGTTGTTTGAGACAAAGGGATTCTCATAATTGGCTATTATATCTTATCATATTAGTAGCCCTATTTTTATCTATAAATCCTTTCAAAATCAACCATGCAAACCCGATCTAAGGCTCAAAACACCCAACTCATGGATTTAGACACCTTAGCTGAGATGATTGCAACCTTAACTCAAAGGATAGACAACATAGACACAAACCTAAATCAACTCAATAATAAGACGCAAGAAATAGAAGAGTCCAACAGGAGTAGATCTCCTAGCCGCCCACCTAGTGAACACCACTCTAGAGATCCTCTAGAACCTATGCAAAGGCATCAAACCCCAAGGAACACCCCTAGGAACACTCCCCAAAACTTTGATTGGGAAGGACACCATGCCCAAACCCAACATCCTAGACCTAGGGATGACTACACACAACATGCTGTGAAGCTTAACCCGCCCACCTTTAATGGATCCCTTGATCCCAGAAAATACATAGATTGGGCAAACAAACTCGAGCAATACTTCGAATGGAGTATGATGCCTGAGCACTCTAAGGTTAGGTTTAGCAAATGCCTTCTGGAAGGTTTTGCAAGACTCTATTGGAGCAATGTAGAAAGAAGCCTGCAGAGGTCTAGACAACCCCCCATTACAAGATGGGAAGAGATGAACACTAGACTGAGAGAAAAGTATGTTCCTCTAAACTTTCACAATAAGCTTCTCGATCAAACTAGTAGCCTTACCCATGGAAACTCAACTGTAGAAGAGTACATGATAGAGTTTGATGAACTTTTGTTGAGGAGTGAGATGGATGAAGACCCTATGTTTACCCTGAGTAGGTTCAAAAATGGTCTTAGGTCAGAAATCAAGACAGGTCTTGCCCTTTACCAAATAGACACTATAGACGAAGCCTATCAGAGAGCCCTTGAGGTAGAAGCCCAACTTAAGACTAGGAAGGAAACCATGACCCTAAAACCAACCTATAGGACCTCTCCTAGCAGTTCACACCCCAACTCTTCAACCCCTAAACCCAAGCCAACCCAAACTCCGGTTGTCTGCCATAACTGTAAACAACCAGGTCACCTTATAAGGAACTGTCCCAAAAGGGTTATGACCATGACTGAGGAGCCTGTAGAACCAAAAGCTGAACCTGAGGAAGCTTTAGACAAAGACCCCAATAATTGCAATATTGAGATAGATGACTATGATGGTGAAGAGGATTTTTTCCTCAACACTTTGGGAGTAGTCAGGTGCACCCTGATCAACCCCAGCCCTACTGAAGATTGGCGCAGAACCATCATCTTCCACACTTACTCAAAATGCCATGGTCACATGTGCAAAGTAGTAATTGATGGAGGAATCAGTTTGAATGTTGTCTCTCAGATTGCAGTCACCAAACTCAATCTTAAAGTAGAGCCTCACCCAAAACCATATAGCATCTCCTGGGTTAACCAGACTAATGTCCCAATCTCCCATAGATGCCTTGTCCCTCAGCAATTTGGTGATTACGAAGGAGAGATATGGTGTGATGTCACTATGGATGTCGCACAAATTCTCCTAGGTCGCCCTTGGATTTATGACATGAATGTTGTCCACTATGGTCGGACTAACACTTATGTCTTCAATCACAATGGGCAGAAGATTAGGCTTAAGCCCTCCTTGCCTAAGGAACTTAGAGCCACCACTAGCAAAGGTTGGAAAGTAGAATCCAAGCAACCCAAGCCAACTATCTAATTGATCCAACCCCTTGCTAAGGAATCCTTAGAATGCCATTCTGAATCCATAGGATCCTATCTCTCTGAATCCATAGGACCCCCAGAACCCACACAGCTTAACCCTAAGGAAGCACTTGAGGCACCCTTAGGAGTAGACCTACTTAAGAATTCCCCTCTTAGTTTTAGTGGCACATTATAATATCAAGACTTAGGGAACCATGAACCTGACCTAGAATCACCTACTTTAAGCTTAATATATCAAGAGCCCTGTTTAGAGAACCCAACTTTAAGCCTGATGTATTATGAGCTTGATCTAGGTTCACCCACCCTCATGCCTGAGCTTAAGGAACTTATGATCTCAACCTTTGGAATTGAACCTGAACTTGACCTAGGTACCCCATTAGGACTTCAAACCTTAGGGGACTCTCCAACTCAACTTGAGTTAGACCCCCTTAGTTCGCCTAAGAAAATCCCAGAACCTTACTTAGACCCTCGTGATTTCCCAAAACTAGGAGTTGATCTAGGTTCCATGTCCTTTAGTCAAACTCTTGACTCAGCTCCCCACCCACTGAACTTTAGGTCTTGTTTCTTAGAACCCAGTCCAAACACTTTAGGGTTAAGTAACAACAATGATGATATTTCTTTACTTCCCCTACCCGATGTTGATTTTATAATACCTAGCCATCTTAGTAGTACTAAGAAATTCTATCCCAAGTGTACTAACAAGCATGGCCGAGAAAGGTATTCCAATGCAGGAGACCCTGAACAAATAGGACAACTTATGGAGCATAGGACCTTGACATGGAGTGAAAAGACTGGTTGCAGTGATGTTGTTTCAAGCCTTTCCGAGTTATTGGATCCTTGGGATCCCACATCATATGAGTCTCAGTCCACCCACCACATACATGAGCATAGGATTGAGGCTATCCTTGAGGACCACACCCAATTCACCTTTGATGAGGTACAGTTCTCTTACCTTGTCAAGTATGCCAATGGTGATGAAGGTTGGCTCCCTGAGGAAGAGCTCACCTCAACCGTCCCTGCACTTCTCTACCGATACAAGAACAATTCTCCAAAGGAGAATTTTTCCAACCCGGGGAGAATTGATGGAGGGAGAGGCCACACATCTAAGAGGTACAAATGGGTCTTAAGGCCACCCTAACCCAAGGGTACCTTCTAAGTCCCCACTTTCCTTTTCAGCACTTTCCTTATTTGCATTGCATGGCATTTTAGGTTAGTTCCACCCCTAAGTCTATCATGTAGTTTACTTTTATGAATGTTGTTGGTAGGTTGTGCATGGTAATGTCATGGTAGGTTAGTGCATGTAGAATGGATACTTATAAATTTAGCTCATGGGAAACTTAAGCTAGCTCACTCCACTTCAACAAGCTAGCTCCCAATTTGGAAGGTCCACTTCAAACTAGTTCAAGGGAAGGGTTCAAACTCAACTCCACTTCAACTCCACTTCCAAGATCACGTACCAATTGAAGACATTGCCAACTCATCCAATAAATCAAGCAAGGCTCACTCAAGATCCACAAATCAAGGAAGAGCCTCATCTAGATCCACAGATCAAGGAGGAGCATTGATGAAGACTTTCCTTACCTCATTGCCGCCCAAACAACAAAGGAAGTTTTTCAAATTCAATCATTCATGCGCCAACAACTCAAAGAGAGCCAGCTATTCGAAATTCAAACAAGCCATTCGAAATTTAAAAGCTTACCATCAAAGACCATCCAAAGAAACCAACAATTTCAGCCCATTTAATGCCTTGTCTCCATTTCGAATTCTATCCAAACATGTAAGGGGCGCAAGGGGCCAATAACCACCTTGCCCTCACCTTATCCCCATCCCTTAGCTGCCTATATATGTATCCCCATTGCATCATGCACATCAGCATTGTTGAATAATATTGTCGAGTAGTTTCCTAGCCAATGATGGGTGCTTGTGTCGCCTAGGGTGCTTGTGTTGCCTAGGGTGCTTGTGTCGCCCAAGTCCTCTCCTCTTCCCCTCTCTTCCTTCAAGAGCCGAGCCTCACTTCTTCTTCTCCTCACCCTCACTTCATCAAAGCAAGGTCGAGAGTCACCACCATCAAGGAAAGAGCACCAAAGAGAAAAAGAACTCAAGATGGCGCAAAGAACATGGATGCATCTCTTGGTCTCCTTCAAGGTGATTCTCTAAGTTAAGTATTCCATCCTCTTGTGTTTTCTCTTTATACATCTTAAGAACATCTTACTACACATCTCTTGGATTTGTAGGAATTGGCGCAAGGAAAAGGAAGCTTGGCGCATCCCTCTTCCCTTCTTCCCCTTTCCCTAGATAGTCTCTTTCTTCGTTAGCAAGAGAATTTGGAGGACTAGCCTCCCTCTTGATCCTTTTGCATTGTTGGTGTTTTAATTAACTTTATAACTCACCCACGCCTATGTGGAGTTGCTGGATGCCTGTGTGCAACCTGCACCTTCCATCAGAGTAGGACCGGTGAAGAAAGGGAAGGACGGTCCTTCTTGAAAGTCCCACCCTAAGGGGGGGGGGGGAAACCCTAATAGACGTGCGCATATATATAAAACTTTCGAAGCGGAATTTAGGGTTTCTTAGATCGGTTAGCATGAACACATGATCAACTTGTTCAAGGATTGCAAAGAATCAACAAGAGATCATACCATAGCCATCGTTTAGATGGTGCCTTGGAAGCTAGAGGGCGATATGGCTCTCCTCCAAAGGTGCCGCACACAAGGTGAAGATGGCTTTCTCCTTGTCGTCCTTTGTGCTAGCAAAGAGCTTCAAGAGTCCTAATCGCTTGAAGGGAAGATGAGAGATGACTCTCGGCGTAGATGAACTCCCTCTTCTTTTCGTCAAGTGTCACCACCGAAAAGAGAAGAGAAGACCAAAAAGGATGCCCGCGGCGAGAGAGTGAAGAATCCCCTTTCACGTTCGAAAACGCATAACGTTTTCAACAAAGGAAAACGGCTTTCCAATTTTAGAAAGCACTAACTCCACTTCAACTCCCACGTTACCATCCCTCAATCAAACCATTCGAACCATACGTTCACCATAGTGAACCGGTTCCATTTGGTTTGGTTCAAGTGAATTTGGTTCAAGGACCAAGCCTTGGTCTAAATCTCATTGAACCTCAAGGTTCAAGATCTAACCATTCATCTCTCGATGCTCTTGATCTCACCGATCTAGCATCACTACTCTCGATCGAAGCTTACCGATCTCAAGCCCTAATCAATTAAACATGATCAGACCAGATCTCACTTACAACCAGAGTTTAAATCCCTTTAAACTGAACCAAAACAATTCAGTCCACACGATCTGACATAAGTAAGCCATATCATCAAATTGTGCGACCCTAAGGGTTTCCTTTAAATGTCGGTAACGATAACTTACGTTATCACGATCAGTGAGGGGTATCTAGCAACACATCACTGTCTCCCGATATAAAGGGAAGAGTCTTCCAAGACTACACCCAAACCATAGCACAAGTGTGAATCCACTTCACTCGGCATACATGTTTCCTTTGCCACTGGATGTTCTTATTGGACAAGCGTGTCAAGCCTGTAGCTCCAATATGATGAGCATGATTAGATCAGATGAACATAGTCATCTGGGTATGGCCATACACTTTCTCAATCATCTCATCCAGGGGGGCCCTTTAGAACATCACACTCCAAACAAGGAGACGGCAATCCTATGTCTATCACTAATGCCCTAACATGATTCATGTTCATTATCCAAGATAGTTTATAACCATTATGTTTCAAATGATATTGAACTACCTCAAAACAATGCCAATCATCATTTAGAAACACAAGTGATCTCAAGTCAGAGGAAATATGCCACTTGTTTGCATACAAGGATTATTCACATTGTGACAAGCAATTGAATATCCTAGTAGAGTCTGTCCAGTACATCCAATGTACCCATGAGTCTACTTCTTATTCCATGCTCGAAGCATCCTATAAGATTAGAACACATATTAGTCTCAATCATATCAAGGCTGTCTCATGTTCACCAAGATATCTCGACTAAGGACTATACTGCATGTCAGCCTAGCTGAACATCACTGAGACATTATTCAGAAGTATTCATATTGCAGCAGATAATGTAACAACCTGAATAACAACCATTGCCTTTATAAACATTGAGTTTATACATGATACTGATACAATCCCAAGGCCTCAAACATTAGCCTTAAGGGCATACCCCAACAATCTCCCACTTGCACTTAATCTAATGGTTGAGAAATCTCAAACCCATATTATTATAGTGCTTCTCATGCTTCTACTGCGCCAGAGGCTTAGTAAGCGGGTCAGCCAGATTGTCATCTGTATGAACCTTGCAGACTTTGATCTCGCCACGATCAATGATCTCCCGGATCAAGTGAAACCGTCTCTGTATGTGCTTGGACTTCTGGTGCGACCGTGGTTCCTTTGCTTGTGCTATTGCTCCAGTGTTATCACAGAAGATAACCAATGGATCTGCACTCGAAGGAACAACACCAAGTTCCTGAACGAACTTACGAATCCACACTGCCTCCTTGGATGCTTCCGAGGCTGCAACATACTCGGCTTCTGTTGTGGAATCAGCAACAATTGATTGTTTGAAACTTTTCCACACCACTGCACCTCCATTCAAGCTAAAAACATAGCCTGATTGCGATCGGAAATCATCCTGGTCAGATTGGAACGAAGCGTCAGTATATCCTTCAATACTGAGTTCTTCCTGACCACCATATACCAAGAACATATCTTTGGTCCTCCGCGGATATTTCAAAATGTTCTTGACTGCAATCCAGTGCGCCTGACCTGGATTACTTTGGAACCGACTGGTCACGCTTAACCCGTAAGCGACGTCTGGGCGAGTACATAACATCGCATACATAATGGACCCAATAGCCGAAGCATAAGGCGTATTGTCCATATCATCTTTCTCAGTCTGTGTTTGTGGACACTGACTCTTTGAAAGATTCAGACCATGTCTGACTGGAAGATATCCTCTTTTATAATTTTCTAAATGGAATCTCTCCAGGACTTTATCGATGTAAGTACTCTGGCACAGCCCGAGAAGCCTCTTAGATCTATCTCTGTAGATCTTCACACCTAATACATAGGCTGCTTCTCCTAAATCTTTCATCTGGAAACATTTTCTTAACCATGCCTTAACCGCATGCAGTTCAGGAATATCGTTTCCAATGATCAAGATATCATCGACGTAGAGGACTAGGAAAGTAATCACGCTCCCACTAAACCTCTTATATACACACGGGTCATCTTCATTCTTGATGAAACCAAATTCACAGATTGATTCATCAAAACGAATATTCCAGCTTCTTGATGCTTGCTTAAGTCCATAAATGGACTTCTTTAACTTGCATATTTTATGACGATCTGATGGATTGGTGAAACCTTCAGGTTGTGTCATATGCACATCCTCATCCAGTTTTCCATTAAGGAAAGCAGTCTTCACATCCATCTGCCAGATCTCATAATCATAATATGCTGCTATCGCGAGAATAATCCGAATAGACTTAAACATAGCTACAGGAGAGAAAGTTTCATCATAATCTATCCCGTAGATTTGTTTGAAACCTTTCGCAACTAGCCTGCCTTTATAGGTAACCACGTTACCATCCATGTCAATCTTCTTCTTGAAGATCCATTTACAGCCTATAGGGACTACTCCCGGAGGCGGATCAACCAAATCCCAGACTTGGTTATCTGACATGGAGTCCATCTCGGCTCGCATAGCTTCAAGCCATCTCGCTGATTCCGGTCCACTGACCGCATCCGCATAAGTGAGGGGTTCATCATCAATGATGTAGATTCTGTCATAGCACTCAGGCTGTCGACGGATCCTTCCCGATCTTCGCGGTTCCCGTGATATCTGAGCCTCAGGTTGTTCAGTAACCTGATCTACTGGCTCAGGCTCATCCAACTGTGCTTGACTACTTTGTCCTTCTTCTGGATTCTCATCCAGCTTTATTTCTCTCCCACTGGCCTCTTGCAGAAGAAATTCCTTCTCAAGAAAAATAGCCGTCCGAGAAATAAATACTTTGTTCTCTTTGGGATCGTAGAAATAATAACCCTTAGTTTCCTTAGGGTAACCGACAAAGATACATTTCTCAGATCTGCTCTCTAGTTTCCCAGAGGCGAACTTTTTGACATAAGCCTCGCAACCCCAGATCTTGATAAACGTCAAGCTTGGCTGTTTCCCATACCATAACTCATATGGCGTCTTTGAAACTGCCTTGGATGGCACTCGGTTTAGTACCTTTGCAGCTGTTTCCAGTGCAAATCCCCAAAAGGAGTAAGGTAGAGTAGCCTGACTCATCATAGAACGAACCATATCCAGTAAGGTTCTGTTCCTCCTCTCGGACACACCATTCCATTGCGGTGTTCCTGGCGGAGTGAGCTGTGAGATAATCCCACACTCCTTCAGATGGTCAGTAAACTCTCGACTCAAGTATTCACCTCCTCGATCCGATCGAAGTGCCTTGATATTTCGGCCTAGCTGATTCTGTACTTCATTCTTGAACTCTTTGAACTTGTCAAAAGATTCACTTTTATGTCTCATTAGATAGACATACCCATATCTACTGAAATCATCAGTAAAGGTAATGAAGTATAGATAGCCACCTCTGGCATGTTTACTAAAAGGCCCACACACATCACTGTGTATAAGGTCAAGTAAACCTGAAGCCCTTTGACCTTTCTTAGGAAAAGGAGACTTCATCATTTTACCCATTAAACAAGCTTTGCATGTATCAATCTCCTCATAGGAGAATGATCCCAGCAGTCCATGATCATGCAACCGCTTAATGCGCTTCTTGTTAATATGGCCTAAACGACTATGCCATAGCAAGGTGCTGTTATCAGCATACTTAGCTTTCTTGTTATCAATTTGTTGTATAGAACATTCCATGTCCAACATGAATAACCCATTGTTAATCGACCCAGTAGCATAAACAATATTATCAAAAGAAATAATACACTTTGAAATATTGCATTCAAAGGAAAACCCTTTCCTGACAAGAGCAGGAATAGAGATAATATTTTTCGTTATGCTTGGTACAAAATAACAATTGTCCAGTTCCAATACAAGCCCAGATGGTAATGAGATGTAATGAATTCCTACAGCAACAGCAGCAACCCGTGCCCCGTTTCCAACTCGTAGGTCCACCTCATGTTGTCCCACCTATCTTCTTCTCTTGAGTTCCTGTACATTTGAACAAATGTGAACTCCACATGCAGTGTCCAACACCCATGATATGGAAGAAGAAACCATGACCTCAGTCACAAAAATACCTGAGCCAGAAGCGAAACTTCCCTTCTTGTCTCCTTGGAGCGCTTTACAGTCCTTTTTCTAGTGACCCAGCTGGCCACAGTGGAAACATCTATATTCCTTCGACCTCTTAACCTTTTGTTTCAGAGCCTTGCTGTAGCTCTTAACAGGGGCTTTGCCTTTCTTCCCTTTCTTCTTGTTCCTATAAGGAACTAGCAAGACAGAGGATGAAGGCTTTCCCTTTAGAGTCAACTCTGTAGTCAAGAGCATATTCAGTAACTCTGCCGGCGTACAGTCGATCTTGTTGATATTAAAATTAATGATGAACGGATCAAAAGAGGTCGGGAGAGACTGCAATATGATGTCTACAGCAAGCTCCTAATTGATGGTATGTCCCAGTTTCTCTAGAGCCTCCTTGTACCCAATCATCTTGAGTACGTGAGCTCCCACTGGACTTCCTTCAGCCAGTTTGCTCTGAAAGAAAAGCTTAGTCAAATTGTAGCGTTCAGTCCTAGCCTGTGCAGCATACAGCAGCTTGAGGTTTGCTATAATTTGTATAGCAGATAGATCCTCATGCTGACGCTGCAGCTCTGGTGTCATAGACGCAAGCATCAGGCAAGCGACATCAATGCTATCATTGACATGCTTCTCATAGGCATCCCGAACCACCCTTGCGGCATTCGCAGCGGGTTGAGCCGGTATAGCCGTCTCGAGGACATACAGTTTCCTCTCAGCCTTAAGAACAATCTTAAGGTGTCCGTACCAGTCTGAGAAGTTTGGCCCAGCAAACTTCTCCCTTTCCAGTAGGGATCGCACATTGAAATTCGTGGTGTTCGTTGCTGCAGTAATCTACAACAATGCAATATCAGCAAGGTCAGTATCAATGTGAGAATCAATTCAGGACTTAAGAATGATTCTTTTCTCACTATTTTATCTGGCTGAAAAATCCAGCAAAATAGCCCGAAAGAGTAAAACTCTTTTAGTGAGATGGGATCCAGATTTCATACTTGGTCTCCGCGTCCCGCTCAGGCGAGATAAGATGCACAGAGAGTACAAGCACTAATCTTTGGTAGGCAATCCCTGCCAATCGCCAACCCGTGCGATTCCCCTTCATCTGGGCAATCCAGCAGACTGTGCCAACTGAGTTGGTACAACACAGTCTCTGATCCCACAGATGGCTGCCTCCATATAGCTACCATATGCTCCACATATGTAGCCTACATGGTCAAGCTGACCCGACCTACTCCCTGGACCACCACGTGCTATGCTGAGCAACGAGAAGCGATAAATCCCTTCCCTGTAACACGCAGGTGTAATCTCACACTGTCTGAAGATAGATGGGCGTGCCCACTGAGTGGGTACAACACGGCCCCAACGATAGTCAGAACAGTGAGGTTTCGCGTCAGAAGGCTTACGAGCTTGATATTTTAGCGTTGGATTTTAACGGTCTTTTATCTTCTTAACTATCATGCAAACCCTATGGTGATAGCAGAAGATTAAATCATGCAATTCTAATTATATAAACAATAAATAGAAAGCATGCTGATCTTATGTGGTAAAAGCCCATTAAGCCTAGGTAAGACCTTAATTTAACTTAAGTCTTCACTTGAGCTGTTGATGGGTCTTTTGCATCTCATCTGGCCCAACCCAGGGCCCAAGCGCCCACTGCAGCTCAGGTGCGCCCACCAGGTAAATGCGCCTGTCCCAGAGTCGAACCCTGGACCTCCCACCTGGTCAAGCCACTGTTGCATGCGCCTCTGCCAAGTGTGCTCTGTGCTCTTGTCTGATTAAAATACAATTTAATCTATCTAGATAAGATTGACACGCAGGTGAATTACACAATAAATTAATTAAAATGTGATGCGCAGATCACAATTATAATAATTTACAGTTTAATCCAGGCACGCAGGCCCCAGCACAGCACACATTAAAATAGGCAGCCCACATAAGATTAAATAAACAAGCATCATGTTATAGATTCAACATGTGATCCAAACAAGAAAATAAAATTTTCGAAAACCCATTGGCATCAATTTTATTTTCCTTATGTGCCCTACTACCTTACAACGGTCCATTATTAGGGATCCACTCATCAGATCTAGTCAGACCCACTACCCTAGCATGCACCAAGTCCTAACTGACTTGAGTCGACCCAGTGGTCAACAATGCATGTGTTGGGCTGAACGATCCTCAAGAGTTCTGGCAAGCGGGTGTGACCCCGAGCCTAACTCAAGAGCGTTCATTGGTTGTCTCAACCAGACATCGCTACACGCCTGTCTGCTTGCGCACAGGTGCCATCTGGTCGACCCATCTAGGCTATCAGATGATCTGATCAGACTGGTTGGATCTAGACTAGACAATGATTTCAAACCTAATAACCCGTCTAAGGTATTATAGCAGGCGCAAATGTAGATCTAGATGGATGCGCGCAAGTTAACAAGTTTTGAAACACAAAACACATCTTTAACAAGCGCCAACAAAAGATCATGCATTAACATGAAAAACATGCGCCAACATCTAATCACAAGCATGTTATTTTTCGCATGGTAACAATAGATCAATGCATTGTCGCAAACATGGAAACAAACATGTTATTGTCGCATGTTGTTAAGATTTTGATCTACACTAAATCGCAAACAAGGATCACATCAAGCAATCATGTAGATTCATACAAAACCTGCTCTGATACCAATTGAAAGTCCCACCCTAAGGGGGGGGGGGGAACCCTAATAGACGTGCGCATATATATAAAACTTTCGAAGCGGAATTTAGGGTTTCTTAGATCGGTTAGCATGAACACATGATCAACTTGTTCAAGGATTGCAAAGAATCAACAAGAGATCATACCATAGCCATCGTTTAGATGGTGCCTTGGAAGCTAGAGGGCGATATGGCTCTCCTCCAAAGGTGCCGCACACAAGGTGAAGATGGCTTTCTCCTTGTCGTCCTTTGTGCTAGCAAAGAGCTTCAAGAGTCCTAATCGCTTGAAGGGAAGATGAGAGATGACTCTCGGCGTAGATGAACTCCCTCTTCTTTTCGTCAAGTGTCACCACCGAAAAGAGAAGAGAAGACCAGAAAGGATGCCCGCGGCGAGAGAGTGAAGAATCCCCTTTCACGTTCAAAAACGCATAACGTTTTCAACAAAGGAAAACGGCTTTCCAATTTTAGAAAGCACTAACTCCACTTCAACTCCCACGTTACCATCCCTCAATCAAACCATTCGAACCATACGTTCACCATAGTGAACCGGTTCCATTTGGTTTGGTTCAAGTGAATTTGGTTCAAGGACTAAGCCTTGGTCTAAATCTCATTGAACCTCAAGGTTCAAGATCTAACCATTCATCTCTCGATGCTCTTGATCTCACCGATCTAGCATCACTACTCTCGATCGAAGCTTACCGATCTCAAGCCCTAATCAATTAAACATGATCAGACCAGATCTCACTTACAACCAGAGTTTAAATCCCTTTAAACTGAACCAAAACAATTTAGTCCACACGATCTGACATAAGTAAGCCATATCATCAAATTGTGCGACCATAAGGGTTTCCTTTAAATGTCGGTAACGATAACTTACGTTATCACGATCAGTGAGGGGTATCTAGCAACACATCACTGTCTCCCGATATAAAGGGAAGAGTCTTCCAAGACTACACCCAAACCATAGCACAAGTGTGAATCCACTTCACTCGGCATACATGTTTCCTTTGCCACTGGATGTTCTTATTGGACAAGCGTGTCAAGCCTGTAGCTCCAATATGATGAGCATTATTAGATCAGATGAACATAGTCATCTGGGTATGGCCATACACTTTCTCAATCATCTCATCTAGGGGGGCCCTTTAGAACATCACACTCCAAACAAGGAGACGGCAATCCTATGTCTATCACTAATGCCCTAACATGATTCATGTTCATTATCCAAGATAGTTTATAACCATTATGTTTCAAATGATATTGAACTACCTCAAAACAATGCCAATCATCATTTAGAAACACAAGTGATCTCAAGTCAGAGGAAATATGCCACTTGTTTGCATACAAGGATTATTCACATTGTGACAAGCAATTGAATATCCTAGTAGGGTCTGTCCAGTACATCCAATGTACCCATGAGTCTACTTCTTATTCCATGCTCGAAGCATCCTATAAGATTAGAACACATATTAGTCTCAATCATATCAAGGTTGTCTCATGTTCACCAAGATATCTCGACTAAGGACTATACTGCATGTCAGCCTAGCTGAACATCACTGAGACATTATTCAGAAGTATTCATATTGCAGCAGATAATGTAACAACCTGAATAACAACCATTGCCTTTATAAACATTGAGTTTATACATGATACTGATACAATCCCAAGGCCTCAAACATTAGCCTTAAGGGCATACCCCAACACTTCTATTCTCAAGGACCGCAAGGTGAGTCCTATTTAAGTTATTGTCATTTACTTTGAAGCAAGCAGTATAAATTCTATTTTCCCGCAAGTAGCATAAATTTTGGTTTTTTTATCTATAAAAAAAACAAAACATTATTTTCCAACTTCGTTAGTCTAATTCGGTTTTCTCTAGTTTATGAAAATACAAAAAAACTATTTTCGAAATTCGTTGTTTGCATGCTTGTGATCTCCCAATACATCAACGGAGGTAGTAGCCTCAACGTCGTCTCTCGGACAACGGTCACCTGTTTTGGGCTCACACTCGAGCCGTACCCTCGGCCCTACTCGATTGCATGGGTCGATACGTCTAACCTTCCCATCACCCACTGCTGCCAGGTTCCCATCTATTTCGGTGACTATACCAAGAAGGTGTGGTGTGACGTTATGTCCATGGATGTCATCCATGTCCTCCTCGGTCGACCTTGGCTCTATGACCACGACGTCATACATTATGGCAATTCCAACACTTATGTCTTCCAGCACGGAGGACGTAAGATCTGTTTGACCCCGGCTCCACCAAGGAGTTGCGGGCCTCCACGTCCGAGGGTCTCATTAGACCCGCACCACCTACCCAACCTACACCTAAGGTAGTCGCCTTGGTCCGACAGAGTTCCCTTGTCCATGAGGCCCATGAGACCAAGGTGGTCTATGCTCTCATGGTGTGCGAAGTGTCCCGCGATCTCCCTCCTCCCCCAGCTCCTTTGGCTACGGAGGTTGCTGCTCTTTTGCCCGAGTCTGTCGATCTTCCCGTTGGCCTTCCCCCGGACAGTGACATCCAACATGTCATCGATCTCGTCCCCGGGGCATCTTTGCCCAACCTGCCCCATTACCATCTTAACCCCACCGAGCACACAGAGCTCAAACGACAGGTTGACGACCTCCTTGCCAAAGGCTTCATCCGAGAGAGCCTTAGCCCCTACGTCGTTCCAGCCCTTCATACCCCTAAGAAGGATGGTTCTTGGCGGATGTGCATTGATTGCGGCGCAATCAATAGCATCACGTTAAGTACTGGTTTCCCATTCCGCGCTTAGATGACATGCTTGACCTTATCTCCAGCGCGTGTTGGTTTAGCAAGCTTGACCTCCGGAGCAGCTACCACCAAGTTCGCATCCGCGAGGGCGACGAGTGGAAGCTGGCCTTCAAGACGAAGGACGGCCTCTACGAGTGGCTTGTGATGCCCTTCGGCCTTAACAAAGTGCCCTCGACTTTCATGCCATTTGATAGATATTTTTATGTCACATTTACATTATTTGCTTATTTTTATGTCTTTTTTATCAAATACTGCGGAATCTACACTCTTTTTGGATTTTGATGATTTTCAGGTAAAAAGGCACGATTTTCAAGCGTTTTCAAGCAATTCCAGATGCATAAATGAATTCCCACCATCAAGGGGAGATTACATGTCAAATTTCATGAAGATATGAGCTTTAGACCAAATTACAGCAGGGCCATAATATATATTATGGTACCGTATTTTCATAGCTACCGTAATATCTGAGCACTGCCGTAATTTGGGGAGTTTTCATCCTCAAATTTTTTCAGAAATTACGGTACTATCGTAAGGAATTTCATGGGCCGTAATTTCAATCTATTTTTCACCCGAGAGATTTCCAGATTTTACGGCAGGGCCGTAATCATTTCCACGGTGCTGTATTTTGGTGCATTTTCTTGTTGGGGTATGCCCTTAAGGCTAATGTTTGAGGCCTTGGGATTGTATAAGTATCATGTAATAAACTCTTAAGTTTATAAAGGCATGGTTATTATTCAGGTTGTTACCTTGTCTGCTGTAATAAGTGTACTTCTGAATAATGTCTCAAAGCTGTTCAGCTAGGCTGACAGGCTATATGTCCTTAGTCGAGATATCTTGGTGAACATGAGACAGCCTTGATATGATTGAGACTGATATGAGTGCTAATCTTATAGGATGCTTCGAGCATGGAATAAGATGTAGACTCATGGGTACATTGGATGTACTGGACAGACCCTACTCGGATATTCCATTGCTTGTCACAATGTGAATGATCCTAGTAAGCACTAAGTGGCACATGTCCTTTGACTTGAGATCACTTATGTTTCTAAATGATGATTGTCATTGTTTTGAGGTAGTTCAATATCATTTGAAACATAATGATTACAGACTATCTTGGATGGTGAGCTTGAGTCAGGTTAGGGCACTTGTGATAGATAAAGGATTGCCGTCTCCTTGTTTAAGGAGTGTGATGTTCTAAAGGGCCCCCCTATATGAGATGATTGAGGAAGTGTATGGCCATACCCAGATGACTATGTGCATCTGATCTAATCATGCTCATCGTATTGGAGTTACAGGCTTGACATGCTTGTCCAATAAGAACATCCAGTGGCAAAGGAATCATGCATGCCTAGTGAGTTGATTCACACTTATGCTGTGGTTGGGTGGAGTCTTGGAAGACTCTTTCCTTTATATCGGGAGACAGTGATGTGTTGCTAGATACCCCTCGCTGATCGTGATAACGTAAGTTATCGTTACCGACATTTAAAGGAAACCCTTAGGGTCGCACAATTTGATGATATGGCTACTTAAGTCAGATCGTGTGGACTGAATTGTTCGAGTTCAGTTTAAAGGAGATTAAACTCTGATTGTAAGTGAGATCCAGTCTGATCATGTTTGATTGATTAGGGCTTGAGATCGGTAAGCTTAGATCGAGAGTGTGGATGCTAGATCGAAGAGATCAAGAGCATTAAAAGGATGAACGGTCAGATTTTGAACCTTAGGGTTTAATTTGGTCTGAACCGATTATTGGGCTGATTTGGTTTGGTCATTGGACCAATTGAATTGAACCGGCTCACATGTGAGCGCTTGGTTCATGTGAGAGGAGAGCTATGCGTTTGGTTCACTTCATGTGAACGCATAACGCAAGCTTTGATGACTTGCCATTTATGGCATTTCGGTTTGACAATTGTGATGAATGTCTCCACATTCGATCACAAGTTTGGCTAACGCTCCTTTCCATCATCTTGCTCTCGACGACACACACTTTCTTGTGTGGTGAAAGTGACGAGAAGAAAGATCGGCCAAGAGTTCATCATCTCCTTCATGCGATAAGACCCCTTGAAGCTTTTGCTAGCACAAAGTTGAGAAGGGAGTAGTCTTTGTCTTCTTGTGTGCGCACCTTTTGGAGGAGATCAACCTTGTTTTCTTCTTCCAAGCCGCCTTCCATCCATGGCAATGGTAAGATCATATCATGATCTTAAGTTGGTTTAAGTTGATTATATAGTTCATATGCGATCTTTAGAAGCCCTTTTTCCGCATTGCATGCTAGATTGCGCATGTATAGGGTTTCCCCCCCCCCCCCTTATTAGGGGTTCCTACAACTGGTATCAGAGGTAGGCTCTCCATATGATCTATATGATTGCTAGAAGTGTTTGTGATCCATGCTTCTTGCGCTTACTTGATGCTTTGTTTTCATGATGCATGGTTACATGTACATGTAGATTGCGCTTGTATCATGTTAACATGTAGATTGCGCTTGTATCATGCTAACATGTAGATTGCGCTTGTATCATGGGCTATGTATGCGCTCCCCCTTGAAGGGGACCCCCTAAAGTTTGCGCTCCCCCTTGAAGGGGACCCCCTTAGATCTAAGGGTTATCAACTTTGTTTGTATGTTTGCGCATGCTCTAAGTGTTTTACAAAACTTACATCTTGCGCGGTTGATTAGATCTAAGGTGCCACTACATTAAATCCTTAAATGGGTTGATGGGGTTGAAGGCATCATCTAGTATAGATCAAGCTAGTCTGATCAGACCATCTGACAGCCTAGATGGGTCGACCAGATAGCACCTGTGCGCAAGCACGAGGTGGCTATAGGTTGACTGCATCAAAGGCGTGTAGCGAGGTCTGGTTGAGACAATTACTGAACATACTTGAGTTAGGCCCGGGGTCACACCCGCTTGCCAAAACTCATGAGGGTGGTTCAGCCCTTGACGCATGCATGGTTGACCATCAGGTCAACACGGGTCAGTTAGGACTCGGTGCATGCAAGGGCAAAAGATCTAACTAGATGGATGAGTGGATCCCCATCAATGGACCATTGTAAGGTTGTAGGGCTCATAAGGAAATTAAAATTGATGCCATGGGGTTTTTTCAAAATTTTAATTTCTTGATTGGATCACATGTTGATTGAACCATATGCTTGTTTATTTAGTCTTATGTGGGTTGCCCATTTGTGTGCTGTGCTGGGGCCTGCGTGCCTGGATTTAAAAAAAATTGTAAATTAATTTGTGATCTGCGAATCACATTGTACTTAATTTATAATATGTTGTTGACCTGCGAGTCAACCTTGTCTAGATAGATCAAATGTACTTTGATTAGACAAGAGCACAAAAGCACACATCCAAGAGGGGCATTCACCTGGTGGTGCACCTGAGGTGCTCTTGGCGCTAGGGCCCTAGGTTGGACCAGATGAGATGCCAAGGAGCTCGAGTGAAGACTTAAGTAAAATTAAGGTCTTACTAGGGTTCATGGGCTTTTACCACATAAGATCATACTTTCTACTTATTGCTAATAATTAGAATTGCATGTTTAAGTTTATCTTCTACTATAGCCATAGGATATGCCTGATAGTAAGAAGATAAAAGACCGTTAAAATCCAACGCTAACATATCAAGCTCGATAAGCCTTCTGACGCGAAACCTCACCTTTCTGATTATCGTTGGAGCCGTGTTGAACCCACTCAGTGGGCACGTCCATCTATCTTCAGACGGTGCTGGATTTCACCTGCGTGTTACAGAGTTGGGATTTATCCCCTCTCGTTGCTCAGCATAGCACGTGGTGGTCCAGGGAGTAGGTCAGGTCAGCTTGACCATGTAGGCTACATATGTGGCGCATATGGTAGCACATGGAGGCAGCCATCTCTGGGATCAGAGACTGTGTTGTACCAACTCAGTTGGCACAGTCTGCTGGATTGCCAAGATGAAGGGGAATCGCACGGGTTGGCGATTGGCTGGGACAGCCTACCAGAAATTAGTGCTTGTCATCTCTGTGCAACTTATCTCGCCTGAGCGGGACGCGGAGACCAAGTATGAAATCTGGATCCCATCTCACTAAAAGAGTATTACTCTTTCGGACTGTTTACTGGATTTTTCAGTCAGACAAAATAGTGAGAAAAGAATCTTTCTTAAGTCCTGGATTGATTCTGAACATTGATACTGACCTTGCTGTTCTTGCTTGTTGTAGATTCCTGCAGCAACGAACACCATGAGCTTCAATGTGCGATCCCTACTGGAAAGGGAGAAGTTTGCTGGGCCGAACTTCTCTGACTGGTTTGGACACCTTAAGATCGTTCTTAAGGCAGAGAGGAAACTGTATGTCCTCGAGACGGCGATACCGCCGCAGCCCGCTCCGAACGCCGCAAGGGCGGTTCGGGATGCCTACGAAAAGCACGTCAATGATAGCATTGATGTCGCTTGCCTGATGCTAGCGTCTATGACGCCACCGCTGCAGCGTCAGCATGAGGATATGTCGGCTATAGAGATTATAGCGAACCTCAAGATGCTGTATGCTGCACAGGCGAGGACTGAGCGCTATAATCTGACGAAGCTCTTCTTTCAGAGCAAACTGGCTGAGGGGAGCCCAGTGGGAGCTCACGTGCTCAAGATGATTGGGCACAAGGAGGCTCTGGAGAAACTGGGGCATACCATCAACCAGGAGCTTGCTGTGGATATTATTCTGCAGTCTCTCCCGCCTTCTTTCGATGCGTTCATCATTAACTTTAATATGAACAAAATCGATTGTACGCCGGCAGAGCTGCTGAATATGCTCTTGACTACTGAGGAAACTCTGAAGGGTAAGCCTTCAACCTCTGTCTTGATGGTTCCTTCTAGGAACAAGAAGAAGGGGAAGAAGGGCAAGGCCCCTGTCAAGAACTACAGTAAGGCCCTGAAACAGAAGGTGAAGCGGTCGAAGGATAACAGGTGTTTCCACTGTGGCCAGCTGGGTCACTGGAAAAAGGACTGTAAAGCGCTCCAAGGAGATAAGAGGGGAAGCATTGCTTCTGGCTCAGGTATATATGTGACTGAGGTCATGTTATCTTCTTCTACTATATCATGGGTGTTGGACACTGCATGTGGAGTTCACATTTGTTCAAATGTGCAGGAACTCAAGAGAAGAAGGCAGGTGGGACAGCATGAGGTAGACCTACGAGTTGGAAACGGGGCACGGGTTGCTGCTGTTGCTGTAGGAGACTATTTCATTTCTTTACCATCTGGCATTGTATTAGAATTAAACAATTGTTATTTTGTACCCAGTATTACCAAGAATATTATCTCTATTCCTGCTCTTGTCAGGAAAGGATTTGCCTTTGAATGCAAGATTTCAAAGTGTGTTTTATCTTATGATAATATTGTGTATGCAACTGGTTCAATTAACAATGGGTTATACATGTTGGACATGGAATATTCTATACAAAACATTGATAATAAGAAAGCCAAGTATGCTGATGACAGCACCTTGCTGTGGCATAGTCGTTTAGGCCATATAAACGAGAAGCGCATTAAGCGGTTGCATGATCATGGACTGCTGGGATCATTCTCCAATGGGGAGATTGATACATGCAAAGCTTGTTTGATGGGTAAAATGACGAAGTCACCTTTTCCTCACAAAGGTCAAAGGACTTCAGGTTTACTGGACCTTATACACAGTGATGTGTGTGGGCCATTTAGTAAACATGCCAGAGGTGGCTATCAGTACTTCATTACCTTTACTGATGATTTCAGTAGGTATGGATATGTCTATTTAATGAGACATAAAAGTGAATCTTTTGACAAGTTCAAAGAGTTCAAAAATGAAGTACAAAATCAGTTAGGCCGAAATATCAAGGCACTTCGTTCTGATCGAGGTGGAGAATACCTGAGTCATACGTTTACTGACTATCTGAAGGAGTGTGGGATTATCTCACAGCTCACTCCGCCAGGAACACCGCAGTGGAATGGTGTGTCCGAGAGGAGAAATAGAACGTTACTTGATATGGTTCGTTCTATGATGAGTCAGGCTACTCTTCCATATTCCTTTTGGGGTTTTGCACTGGAAACAGCTGCAAAGGTACTAAACCGAGTGCCATCCAAGGCAGTTTCAAAGACGCCATATGAGTTATGGTATGGGAAACAGCCTAGCTTGACATTTATCAGGATCTGGGGTTGCGAGGCTTATGTCAAAAAGCTCGCCTCTGGGAAACTAGAGAGCAGATCTGACAAATGCATCTTTGTCGGTTACCCTAAGGAAACGAAGGGTTATTATTTCTACGATCCCAAAGAGAACAAGGTGTTTGTTGCTCGGACGGCCATATTTCTTGAGAAGGAATTTCTTCTGCAAGAGGCCAGTGGGAGAGAAATAAAGCTGGATGAGAATCCAGAGGAAGGACAAAGTAGTCAAGCACAGTTGGATGAGCCTGAGCCGGTAGAACAGGTTACTGAACAACCTGAGGCTCAAATAACACGGGAACCGCGAAGATCGGGAAGGATCCGTCGACAGCCTGAGCACTATGACGGAGTCTATATCATTGAAAATGATGAACCCCTAACTTATGCGGATGCGGTCAGTGGACCGGAGTCAGCTAGATGGCTTGATGCTATGCGAGCCGAGATGGACTCCATGTCAGATAACCAAGTCTGGGATTTGGTTGATCCGCCTCCGGGAGTAATCCCTATAGGCTGTAAATGGATCTTCAAGAAGAAGATTGACATGGATGGTAACGTGGTCACCTATAAGGGCAGGCTAGTTGTGAAAGGTTTCAAACAAATCTACGGGTTAGATTATGATGAAACTTTCTCACCTGTAGCCATGTTTAAGTCTATTCGGATTCTTTTCGCGATAGCAGCATATTACGATTATGAGATCTGGCAGATGGATGTGAAAACAGCTTTCCTCAATGGAAATCTGGACGAGGATGTGTATATGACACAACCGGAAGGTTTCACTAATCCATCAGATCGTCATAAAATATGCAAGTTAAAGAAGTCCATTTATGGGCTGAAACAAGCATCAAGAAGCTGGAACATTCGTTTTGATGAATCAATCTCTGAGTTTGGTTTCATCAAGAACGAGGATGACCCGTGTGTATATAAGAGGTTTAGTGGGAGCGTAATTACATTCCTAATCCTCTACGTCGATGATATCTTAATCATTGGAAACGATATTCCTGAACTGCATGCTGTTAAGGCATGGTTAGGAAAATGTTTTCAGATGAAAGATTTAGGAGAAGCAGCCTATGTACTAGGTGTGAAGATCTGCAGAGATAGATCTAAGAGGCTTCTCGGGCTGTGCCAGAGTACTTACATCGATAAGGTCCTGGAGAGATTCCATTTAGAGAATTCTAAACGTGGATATCTTCCAGTCAGACATGGTCTGAATCTTTCGAAGAGTCAGTGTCCACAAACACAGACTGAGAAAGATGAAATGGACAATACGCCTTATGCTTCGGCTATTGGGTCCATTATGTATGCGATGTTGTGTACTCGCCCAGACGTCGCTTACGGGTTAAGCGTGACCAGTCGATTCCAAAGTAATCCAGGATTGGCGCACTGGATTGCGGTCAAGAACATTTTAAAATATCTGCGGAGGACCAAAGATATGTTCTTGATATATGGTGGTCAGGAAGAACTCAGTATAGAGGGATATACTGACGCTTCGTTCCAGTCGGACCAGGATGATTTCCGATCGCAGTCAGGCTATATTTTTAGCTTGAATGGTGGAGCAGTGGTGTGGAAGAGTTTCAAACAGTCAACTGTTGCTGATTCCACAACAGAAGCCGAGTATGTTGCAGCCTCGGAAGCATCTAAGGAGGCAGTGTGGATTCGTAAGTTCGTGAGAGAACTTGGTGTCGTTCCTTCGAGTGCTGATCCTTTGGTTATCTTCTGTGATAACACTGGAGCAATTGCACAAGCAAAGGAACCGCGGTCGCACCAGAAGTCCAAGCACATACAGAGACGGTTTCACTTGATCCGGGAGATCATTGATCGTGGCGAGATCAAAATATGCAAGGTTCATACAGATGACAATCTGGCAGACCCACTTACCAAGCCTCTGGCGCAGCAGAAGCATGAGAAGCACTGTAATAATATGGGTTTGAGATTTCTCAACCATTAGATTAAGTGCAAGTGGGAGATTGTTGGGGTATGCCCTTAAGGCTAATGTTTGAGGCCTTGGGATTGTATAAGTATCATGTAATAAACTCTTAAGTTTATAAAGGCATGGTTATTATTCAGGTTGTTACCTTGTCTGCTGTAATAAGTGTACTTCTGAATAATGTCTCAAAGCTGTTCAGCTAGGCTGACAGGCTATATGTCCTTAGTCGAGATATCTTGGTGAACATGAGACAGCCTTGATATGATTGAGACTGATATGAGTGCTAATCTTATAGGATGCTTCGAGCATGGAATAAGATGTAGACTCATGGGTACATTGGATGTACTGGACAGACCCTACTCGGATATTCCATTGCTTGTCACAATGTGAATGATCCTAGTAAGCACTAAGTGGCACATGTCCTTTGACTTGAGATCACTTATGTTTCTAAATGATGATTGTCATTGTTTTGAGGTAGTTCAATATCATTTGAAACATAATGATTACAGACTATCTTGGATGGTGAGCTTGAGTCAGGTTAGGGCACTTGTGATAGATAAAGGATTGCCGTCTCCTTGTTTAAGGAGTGTGATGTTCTAAAGGGCCCCCCTATATGAGATGATTGAGGAAGTGTATGGCCATACCCAGATGACTATGTGCATCTGATCTAATCATGCTCATCGTATTGGAGTTACAGGCTTGACATGCTTGTCCAATAAGAACATCCAGTGGCAAAGGAATCATGCATGCCTAGTGAGTTGATTCACACTTATGCTGTGGTTGGGTGGAGTCTTGGAAGACTCTTTCCTTTATATCGGGAGACAGTGATGTGTTGCTAGATACCCCTCGCTGATCGTGATAACGTAAGTTATCGTTACCGACATTTAAAGGAAACCGTTAGGGTCGCACAATTTGATGATATGGCTACTTAAGTCAGATCGTGTGGACTGAATTGTTCGAGTTCAGTTTAAAGGAGATTAAACTCTGATTGTAAGTGAGATCCAGTCTGATCATGTTTGATTGATTAGGGCTTGAGATCGGTAAGCTTAGATCGAGAGTGTGGATGCTAGATCGAAGAGATCAAGAGCATTAAAAGGATGAACGGTCAGATTTTGAACCTTAGGGTTTAATTTGGTCTGAACCGATTATTGGGCTGATTTGGTTTGGTCATTGGACCAATTGAATTGAACCGGCTCACATGTGAGCGCTTGGTTCATGTGAGAGGAGAGCTATGCGTTTGGTTCACTTCATGTGAACGCATAACGCAAGCTTTGATGACTTGCCATTTATGGCATTTCGGTTTGACAATTGTGATGAATGTCTCCACATTCGATCACAAGTTTGGCTAACGCTCCTCTCCATCATCTTGCTCTCGACGACACACACTTTCTTGTGTGGTGAAAGTGACGAGAAGAAAGATCGGCCAAGAGTTCATCATCTCCTTCATGCGATAAGACCCCTTGAAGCTTTTGCTAGCACAAAGTTGAGAAGGGAGTAGTCTTTGTCTTCTTGTGTGCGCACCTTTTGGAGGAGATCAACCTTGTTTTCTTCTTCCAAGCCGCCTTCCATCCATGGCAATGGTAAGATCATATCATGATCTTAAGTTGGTTTAAGTTGATTATATAGTTCATATGCGATCTTTAGAAGCCCTTTTTCCGCATTGCATGCTAGATTGCGCATGTATAGGGTTTCCCCCCCCCCCCCCTTATTAGGGGTTCCTACATTTCTGACCCGAGAGATTTGGAGAAAATACAGTACTGCCGTAAGTAATTCCTTGGTACCGTAATTCTGATCGAATCCTATACAGAAGAGCTTAAAGAAAATATGGCAATGCCGTAATGAATTCCACGGCCGTAATTCTAATATGAACACGCGATTTTCACGGACTTTTTGAAGCCCAATTTTTACGGGATCAATTGCGGATGATCCAGGCCATAATTCAAAGATGCATAAGTAGCAAAAGGGGATCTTTTTCTGACGAGAACAAACAGACACCAAAAGCCCTAATTTTCATTGACTGTCGGGAGAGAAATTGAGTTTCACGCTGTCGCCTTATGTTTTGCCACCGGGAAGCGTACAACGCATCTCCGGCCGTGAGATTTGAGGGGAAGCTTCGCCTGGAGTAAGAGAACATACCCTAGAAGTTTCAGAGAGAAAGGATCTTGATCGGAGGAGAAATCAACAAAAGCACGCCGCCAACACTATTGACAAGCGGAAATTACGGCTGTAATTTCCATTACAGCCGTGTGGTTATTTGTTTTCCCCCCCTTTCTTTGATTTCTTACACTTTGATACTATGGAATACTGTAATCTTTCTGTCATGCTAGCTTAAACCTTTTATGGGACATGGGGGAGTAATTCCCTTTGATTTCTTAATGACTAGATAAATTTTCCATTACTTTGTCACGTATAATTTTAGCATGATAATTATACTTATGTGATAATTGCTCTTTAATTCTCCATGGATTCATGTTATTAATCATGTTTTAGAGTTTTCGCAATAAGGACCGAAAGGTGACTTGCTTGAGAACTTGGAACCCTAGAATTGAATGTTATGAACTTACTGTAAGAAATTAGGTTAGTTCTTGTTTCTTGATTTTAGAAGAATAATTACCATGATAATAATATGAATCAAGGATTGAGTTAATTTATCAAACGTGGAGATCTTATGCGAAAGTGAGGATCGGAACGTTGGAGAATCCATAAGTAGAACTTGTGTTGAGACTCGAATGAAACCCTAGTCCCAATCTCTGTCTCTGATATTTTCGTTAGCTTTCATTAGTTCACTTGCATTGTTTCGATTGCCTGGATAGTAAGAACTCAAATTTTCAGTACTTGACAACGAGGTCTCTGTGGTTCGATATCTTTCTTTATTACTATGAGTATTCGTGCACTTGCGGACACAATAAGTTTTTGGTGCCGTTGTCGGGGACCTTAGTTTTTGTCAATATTGACGATATTGAAAGTATTGCTAGACTAGGTTTTGTTTATTTCTTGTTTATGTTCTATTTTTCTATTGTTTTCTGTTTACTTGAGTTATTTGATCCATCTACTTTAGTGTGCACAGGAAACTTAGATCTGATGACAGACAAGAAATCACTTAGGGACTATGCAGCCCCTAAACCACAGGAGATACACTTTAGCATCTCTAGACCAACTATAGATGCTGATAATTTCGAAATCAATCCTGCTTTCTTGTCTATGATCTAGCAGAATCAGTTTGGAGGATCACCAATTGAAGATCCTTATCAACATTTATATCTTTTTCTTGAATATTGTGATACCATTAAAATTAATGGAGTTTCTGATGATGCATTAAAACTAAGATTGTTTCCTTTTTCCCTCAGGGACCGAGCGCATTATTGGCTACATTCTCGACCTACCGGTACCTTCACCACATGGGAACAACTATCAAATGCTTTCTTGATGAAGTACTTTCCACCTGGCAAAACCATCCAGTTGAGAAACCAAATTACAAGCTTTGCACAGCGGGATGGCGAGACTTTCAGTGAGGCATGGGAGAGGTTCAATGAATTACAACGGAAGTGTCCTCACCATGGCCTTGAAGATTGGATTTTAATTCATACATTTTATAATGGCTTACTTTATAATAACTGTCTGATTGTTGATGCTACTACAGGAGGAGCCCTCATGAGCAAAACAATCAAAGATGCTTCTACGCAGCTTGAGGAGATGGCCCTGAATCACAACCAGTGGGCTCCTGAAGAAGGAATGCTATATTGTCATCAACAAGGTAAGAATGAGAATGAGGGATGGTGAACCTTGACTGAAGAGGTAAATTCTTTTAGTGTAGAGACCATGCTTGAGAAGTTTATAGCTAATCAAAATCAATTAATGCCAAATCAAAATAAAGAGATTGAAGATCTTAAGGGACTGGTCAGTCATCTTACCTCTCAAATAGGATCCTTAGCTGGTAACAAAAAAACTCTAGAAGATCAAATACCTGAATTGTACCCGAGGAAACACTATGATGCTATCATTACTAGAAGTGGGAGACAATTAGAGGAACCCAAAGGGAGAGTTGTGAACAATGAAAAAGAACCTAATGACGATCATGATGAAGAATTAGAATTAGAAAAATCTTCTATACATGAGCAAGCCCAAGCTAGTTTGCCACCTCAAAAGGGTGATGAACCAAAAGGTGATGTGTCATGTCAGAATGATGTTTCTAAGCCTAATTCTACTACACCACATAGGCCACCTATACCATTTCCCTAGAGACTAGTGCAAGCGAAATTAGACAAACAGTTTGGGAGATTTCTTGATATTTTGGAAAAGCTTTACATCAATATTCCATTTACTGAAGCTTTATCTCAAATGCCCACCTATGCTAAATTTTTTAAAAAAAATTTGTCTAAAAAGAGAAAAATAGAGGACTATGGTACTGTGGCTCTTACTGAAGAATGTAGTGCTATTATCCAAAATAAGTTGCCACTGAAATTAAAAGATCCAGGTAGTTTCTCTATACCTTATTTTTTTGGGGGCATGGCTTTTGACCGAGCCTTATGTGATTTAGGTGCTAGTGTGAGTCTAATGTCATTGTCTATTTGTAGGAAATTGGACATGGGAGAGCTTAAACCGACTTCTATATCTTTACAGCTCGCCGATCGTTCAGTTAAATACCCTGTAGGAATTCTTGAAGATGTGCCTATCCAAGTAGGTAAATATTTCATCCCAGCATATTTTGTAATTCTCGAGAGGGAAGAAGATGCAAGAATCCCCATCATACTTGGTAGACCGTTCTTAGCCACAGCGGGAGCACTTATTGATGTAAAGAACGGTAAGCTTACACGTAACATTGGGGATGAAAGAATTGAGTATGACTTGAATGAAGCCATGAAAAACCCATCAAATTCTGGATCTTACTGTAGTATACATGCTGTAGATGACATTGCCTATGATCTTAATGATTTGTTTATTGAAACCTCTGAAATTGATTTTGATTTAGATTCTGCTCTTGATTCTAAGGTAGAGACCAATTCTGAAATTGATGAATTATTAGATTGCAGTGCTTGTGATAATGAGAATTGTGAAGAAAAGAAAGCCCCAAAATTAGAACTTAAAGCTTTACCTGATAACCTTCGTTATGAATTTCTTGGTCCTGATTCTACTTACCGTGTTATTGTTGATGCACAGCTTGGAAAAAGGGACACATATTTGCTTATCAAAGAATTAACGATTCATAAGAGGTAATTGGATACACAATTGATGACTTAGAGGGAATTAAGCTTTCCTTTTGTATGCACAGGATCTTGATGGAAGAGGAACATAAGCCACATGCAGATTTTCAAACGAGACTTAACCCCTCTATGAAGGAAGTTGTGAAGAAGGAGGTTTTGAAATTACTTGATACATATATTATCTATCCTATCTCTGATAGTAAATGGGTAAGTCATGTACATTGTGTTCCTAAGAAAGGAGGGGTAACTGTCATGAAAAATAAAGACAACGAATTTATTCCTATTAGAACAGTAACTAGTTGGCGCATGTGTATAGATTATAGAAAATTGAATGCTGCTACTAAGAAAGACCACTTTCCTTTACCATTTATTGATCAAATGTTTAAAAGGCTTGCGAACTGTTGTACCATAAGGTAACACTACAAGTTCGGCATGCGTATACTTTGGACTAATCCCCGGTAACGGCACCAAAAACTTGTTGTTATCTCGCAAATGCACGGGTACACGAAGTAATAAAGAAAGTATCGAATCCACTGGGTCCTATGTTGTCAAGTACTCAATAATTGATTTTTCACTATCTAGGCAAACGAATGAAAGTCAAGCAAATATCACAAACACACGAAAGAAAACTGTCGGAGAGAAAGCTGGGACTAGGGTTTCATTCACTTAACTTTTATGACTAGATATGAATAAGGAATTTGTCAGTTTAATTTTATCATGATGAAGATACAATTTACCTAATAAAAGGATTATTTCACTCTCGTGCAAACAATCACGCAGGGATTTATCTCCGCTTTCGCGCAAGATTTGTCCCAACGTTGAAGATAAGTAAATTATCAATCTATGAACTCAAGGATCACTTTCATGCATCCGAATTCTAGGTTGATAATCTCTAGTGGAAGCTCAAGGATCACTTTCGTGCATCCGAGCCTCGACACTAGTTTTACTCATGGATCTTCAACGTTCCGATCCTCACTTTCGTGCAAGATCTCCATGTTTGACAAATAGACTCGATCTATAGATTCATGTTATAATCATGGCAATAATTCTACTAAAACAGATCAAGTTGGATCAAACCTAAGGAAGGGTTCCTAACATGCAATTCTAGGGTTCCAAATTCTCAAGCAATTACCTTTCAGTCAATAGCTAAAATTCTAAGAACATAATTAATAACATGGACTTATAGAGAGTCTAAGCACAATTATCACATGAGCAAAATCATCATGTTATGATCAAACGCAACGAAATATATAAAAAAAATAGTTATCTAGTCATTGGAAATTAAGTGAACTACTCCCCCATGTCCCAAGAGTAGTTTAAGCTATCATGGTAAAGGAGTTACAGAATTCCATGGTTTCAGAAGATCAAAAATCAAAGGAAAAGAGAAGTTTAGAAAATACAGCACGGCTGTGAAGTATTTCACAGCCGTAATTTCCAATTTGAGGCGATGAACAGTGTCGGCGCCTCTTCTTTCCTTGATTTCTCCTTCAATTGATCTCCTCTCTGTCTGAAACTTCTAGCACGTCGTCTCCTCCTTCAGATGAAGCTTCAGTATGAAAATCACGACCGGAGATCGTCTAGATCGAGCACGGTGGTGAAACCCTAGGCGGCGGCGTGGATGACAATTTCTCCCTCGACAGTGGATCAAAATTGGGGCTTTCCGTCTGTGCATGATCCTCCCCTCCTAAACTCCCTTTTTCCTTTTTTCAGTCTTTTGTTTTAAGCTTTGGATCGACCGCAATGATCTCCGCAAAATTCAGGCGTCGAAATTGACCTGGGAGTCGCGTTCAAAAACAGAAATACAGTAGTGTAATATATTACGGTACTGCCATAAAATCCCTAGAGTCTTCTATTCTTATGTCATCTGGGAATTACGGCACCGTAATCTGGTTTACGGTACTACCGTAAAATCAAGGAAACTTTCTGTTTGGAAGTGATCGGAAAATACGGCCCGTGTAATCCTTTACGGGGGTGCCGGAAAATCGGGCGATGTTTCGGTTCTGAAGCGCTCTGAAATATGGTACCGTAATATTGTTTACGGCGGTGCCATAAAATCCGAAGAACTTTCTATTTGCAAACTCTTTAAAATACGGCAGGGCTCAGATTTTACGGTAGCATCTGAAATTACGGTACCATAAAATGGATTACGGCCCTGCTATAATTTTTAGACTTGCTCCGTTTTGCGTAAAATTTCTTGGGTGATCTCCTTTTGATGGTGGCAACTCTTCCATGTATTTGATTTCGATTGAAAATGCCTTAAATAGTGCCTTTTTGTCTGAAAAACATGAAAAACCAAAATAGAAGTACACTTTGCAATATTTGATGGGTTCAACATAAAAGCAAGTAAAAGATCCTCAATTTGGCATGAAAAGGTACCTAAAATGAAGCAAAATATACTACATATTTTGGTGTCATCAAACACATAAGGCTCAAACTTTGCTTGTGCTTAAGCAAAAATCAAAATTTTGAAATCAAAATTTTATTAAAAGAATAGTCCTTTCATGCTCAATAAATTTCTAAAATACAACTCATCAATGAAAAACTCTATCAATTGATTTACAAAAATTCAAATAAATATATCATCTTTAGAACTCAATCCTCTAGATCCACCATTCAATCAAATAAAACTTCGCAACATGTACAATAATTAGAATTTTCAATCTCAAGACTTTACCCAATTTCAATTCGAATCTATCATGCTTTGGTTTACAAGAATTAGGTTTCCAAGATCTTTTTCCACACATATTTTTTTTTCTTTTTTATGAATTTTGTTTGTTTTTGTAAAGACGGCATGTACCCACATAGACACATACTTTTTATTTTTGACTTCAACTCTTTCTTTGGTACCACTATCAATTTTGCACAGTGCCAAGTAGAAGAGTCTTATTATTTTTCACTCTCATTATTTTTCATGCATAGACTTCAACCCATGTCTTCTGTACCACTATCAATTTTACATAGTGCCAAGTAGGGGAGTCTCTCACTATTTTTATGGATCTTAGATTCTTATTTCCCAACAAATAGCAAAATAGACTAAACATTTACTAGGTTGATCAATTGACATCAATTCACAAATCATACTCATATGCTCATTTTATTTAAAGGAGTAGTTTCACCTTTAGATCTTATTCATCAAATAACACATCTACCCAAAATTTCATGCATCAACCAATGTCAAATTTCAAAGATAGATATGCATTGAAGAAATAAATCTAACATGAGAGGGTTTTTCTCTAATCACAAGTATAAATCCTCACATCATCAAGGAAGACATTTTATCAATAGAAATTTTATCAATAAATCATGCCATCATATGGTAGAAAGTGGATCATATGCTTTCATCAATTTTAACAACACATTTGAATAATATCATCATCAAAACAATGAGTTCCATATATCCATAAAATCATTTTTCAAGAGAAAACCAATAAGTAGTATAAATATGATAAAGTCAAAGATGCACTATAAGAAATAGTCAATAATAAGAGAGTGCAAGTGATACTCACAAAACTATATAGATCATGCTCAATCATTGTCAGGCCAATGCAGCTGGGTCCAAAGATATGCTTTTTGAAAATTTTCTGCAAAATTTAAGGTACATAAGACTCACATAAGGCTCAGATCAAAAACAGTCTTGAAAATAATAATGATAAAAATAATTTTCTCAAGGGAGAATCAGAGATGTAGCCAGAGGTGTGAAGAGGATGCCTGGTGGAAAGAGTCGAGCAGGCAAGAAGCAGCTAGCTGAAAAGCTGCTGTCAATGATGATGATGCCGGTAGTAGAATGAGTAATCTCTAGTGGCCTGCTAGAGATCACAGTCCTGGAGGTGAGATCTGAAAGTCCCCTAACATGGGGGGCGAAACCCTAATAGGCGCATGTAGAGGATTTAACGCAGCGGAATAGGTTTCTAGATCGATGCATGCAGTATGATCAACTTTAAATTTTCATAAACATGAGGATCGATTCTTACCAATGCCATTTCTTGGATGGCGTCTAGGAAGAAGAGAGTCGAATGCTTCTCCTCCAAATGGTGCGCACACAAGGTGATGTCGCCTACTCCTTGTTGATCCTTGTGCTAGCAAGGTTCTCCAAGGGTCCTTGTCGTATGGAAGGGAAGAGAAGACAACTTTGCTTGGCGAAACCTCTCCCTTGTCGTTTCAACTTCTCCTCTCGAGAATGTGTGTAGGGACCAAGCCAAAGAGGCGACAAGTGGCGTGAAAGAGAGAACGTGAGGTGTGCCCATGTTAAGAGACATGTTTTCTAAAAATAGAAAAATCTCAACTTGTGATGCGACCATGGGTTTACCCCAATCACAAATACCTCTCCTCTTGAACCATGCGCTCACTTAATGAGCCGGTTCAATTTGGTCTGGTTCAAAGACCAATTAACCCAAGCAATTTGGTCTAGATCACAATAAACCCTAAGGCTCCAGATCTAACCGTTCATCTCTTGATGCTCCTGATCTCACTGATCTAGCATCCATTCTCTCGATCAAAGCTTACCGATCTCAAGCCCTAATCAATCAAACATGATCAGACCAGATCTCACTTACAATCAGAGTTTAAATCCCTTTAAACTGAACCCAAACAATTCAGTCCACACGATCTGACTTAAGTAAGCCATATCATCAAATTGTGCGACCCTAAGGGTTTCCTTTAAATGTCGGTAACGACAACTTACGTTATCACGATCAGTGAGGGGTATCTAGCAACACATCACTGTCTCCCGATATAAAGGAAAGAGTCTTCCAAGACTACACCCAAACCACAGCACAAGTGTGAATCCACTTCACTAGGCATACATGTTTCCTTTGCCACTGGATGTTCTTATTGGACAAGCGAGTCAAGCCTGTAGCTCCAATATGATGAGAATGATTAGATCAGATGAACATAGTCACCTGGGTATGGCCATACACTTTCTCAATCATCTCATCCAGGGGGGCCCTATAGAACATCACACTCCAAACTAGGAGACGGCAATCCTATATCTATCACTAGCACCCTAACATGACTCATGCTCATCATCCAAGATAGTCTATAACCATTATGTTTCAAATGATATTGAACTACCTCAAAACAATGCCAATCATCATTTAGAAACACAAGTGATCTCAAGTCAGAGGAAGTATGCCACTTGTTTGCATACAAGGATTATTCACATTGTGACAAGCAATTGAATATCCTAGTAGGGTCTGTCCAGTACATCCAATGTACCCATGAGTCTACATCTTATTCCATGCTCGAAGCGTCCTATAAGATTAGAACACATATTAGTCTCAATCATATCAAGGCTGTCTCATGTTCACCAAGATATCTCGACTAAGGACAAAAGTGCATGTCAGCCAAGCTGAACAGCATTGAGACATTATTCAGAAGTATATGTAATGCAGCAGATAATATAACAACCTGAATAACAACCATTGCCTTTATAAACATAGAGTTTATAAATGATACTGATATAATCCCAAGGCCTCAAACATTAGCCTTAAGGGCATACCCCAACAATCTCCCACTTGCACTTAATCTAATGGTTGAGAAATCTCAAACCCATATTATTACAGTGCTTCTCATGCTTCTGCTGCGCCAGAGGCTTTGTAAGCGGGTCAGCCAGATTGTCATCTGTATGAACCTTGCAGGCTTTGATCTCGCCTCGATCAATGATCTCTCGGATCAAATGAAACCTTCTCTGTATGTGCTTGGACTTCTGGTGCGACCGTGGTTCCTTTGCTTGTGCGATTGCTCCAGTGTTATCACAGAAGATAACCAATGGATCAGCACTCGAAGGAATAACACCAAGTTCCTGAACGAACTTACGAATCCACACTGCCTCCTTGGATGCTTCTGAGGCTGCAACATACTCGGCTTCTGTTGTGGAATCAGCAACAATAGACTGTTTGAAACTTTTCCACACCACTGCTCCTCCATTCAAGCTAAAAACAAAGCCTGATTGCGATCGGAAATCATCCTGGTCAGATTGGAACGAAGCGTCACTATATCCTTCAATACTGAGTTCTTCCTGACCACCATACACCAAGAACATATCATTGGTCCTCCGTAGATATTTTAAAATGTTCTTGACTGCAATCCAGTGTGCCTTACCTAGACTACTTTGGAATCGACTGGTCACGCTTAACCCGTAAGCAACGTCTAGGCGAGTACACAACATCGCATACATAATGGACCCAATAGCCGAAGCATAAGGCGTATTGTCCATTTTATCTTTCTCAGTCTGTGTTTGTGGACACTGACTCTTTGAAAGATTCAGACCATGTCTGACTGGAAGATATCCTCTTTTAGAATTCTCTAAATGGAATCTCTCCAGGACTTTATCGATGTAAGTACACTGGCACAGCCCGAGAAGCCTCTTAGATCTATCCCTGCAGATCTTCACACCTAATACATAGGCTGCTTCTCCTAAATCTTTCATCTGGAAACATTTTCTTAACCATGCCTTGACAGCATGCAGTTCAGGAATGTCGTTTCCAATGATCAAGATGTCATCGACGTAGAGGACTAGGAAAGTAATTACGCTCCCACTAAACCTCTTATATACACACGGGTCATCTTCATTCTTGATGAAACCAAATTCACTGATTGATTCATCAAAACGAATATTCCAGCTTCTTGATGCTTGTTTAAGTCCATAAATGGACTTCTTTAATTTGCATATTTTATGACGATCTGATGGATTTGTGAAACCTTCAGGTTGTGTCATATACACATCCTCATCCAGTTTTCCATTAAGGAAAGCGGTCTTCACATCCATCTGCCAGATCTCATAATCATAATATGCTGCTATCGCAAGAATAATCCGGATAGACTTGAACATAGCTACAGGAGAGAAAGTTTCATCATAATCTATCCCATAGATTTGTTTGAAACCTTTCGCAACTAGCCTGCCTTTATAGGTAACCACGTTACCATCCATGTCAATCTTATTCTTGAAGATCCACTTACAGCCTATAGGGATTACTCCCGGAGGCGGATCAACCAAATCCCAAACTTGGTTATCTGACATGGAGTCCATCTCGGCGCACATAGCTTCAAGCCATCTTGCTGAGTCCGGTCCACTGACCGCATCCGCATAAGTGAGGGGTTCATCATGATCAATGATGTAGACTCCGTCATAGCGCTCAGGCTGTCGACGGATCCTTCCCGATCTACGTGGTTCCCGTGATATCTGAGCCTCAGGTTGTTCAGTAACCTGTTTCACTAGCTCAGGCTCATCCAACTGTGCTTGACTACTTTGTCCTTCCTCTGGATTCTCATCCAGCTTTATTTCTCTCCCACTGGCCTCTTGCAGAAGAAACTCCTTCTCAAGAAAAATAGCCGTTCGAGCAACAAACACTTTGTTCTCTTTGGGATCGTAGAAATAATAACCCTTTGTTTCTTTAGGGTAACCGACAAAGATACATTTCTCAGATCTGCTCTCCAGTTTCCCAGAAGCGAGCTTTTTGACATAAGCCTCGCAACCCCAGATCTTAATAAATGTCAAGCTCGGCTGTTTCCCATACCATAACTCATATGGAGTCTTTGAAACTGCCTTGGATGGCACTCGGTTTAGTACCTTTGCAGCTGTCTCCAGTGCAAATCCCCAAAAGGAGTAAGGTAAAGTAGCCTGACTCATCATAGAACGTACCATATCCAGTAAGGTTCTATTTCTCCTTTCGGACACACCATTCCATTGCGGTGTTCCTGGCGGAGTGAGCTGTGAGACAATCCCACACTCCTTCAGATAGTCAGTAAACTCATGACTCAAGTATTCTCCACCTCGATCTGAGCCAAGTGCCTTGATATTTCGGCCTAACTGATTCTGTACTTCATTCTTGAACTCTTTGAACTTGTCAAAAGATTCACTTTTATGTCTCATTAAATAGACATACCCGTATCTACTGAAATCATCAGTAAAGGTAATGAAGTATAGATAGCAACCTCTAGCATGTTTACTAAATGGCCCACACACATCACTGTGTATAAGGTCAAGTAAATCTGAAGCCCTTTGACCTTTATTAGAAAAAGGAGCTTTTGTCATTTTGCCCATTAAACAAGCTTTGCATGTATCAATCTGCTCACAAGAGAATGATCCCAGCAGTCCATGATCATGCAACCGCTTAATGCGTTTCTTGTTTATATGGCCTAAACGACTATGCCATAACAAGGTGCTGTCATCAGCATACTTGGCTTTCTTATTATCAATTTGCTGTATAGAACATTCCATGTCCAACATGAATAACCCATTGTTAATTGATCCAGTAGCATAAACAATATTATCAAAAGAAATAACACACTTTGAAATATTGCATTCAAAGGAAAATCCTTTCCTGACAAGAGCAGGAATAGAGATAATATTTTTCGTTATGCTAGGTACAAAGTAACAATTGTTCAGTTCTAATACAAGTCCAGATGGTAATGAGATGTGATATTCTCCTACAGCAACAGCAGCAACCCGTGCCCCGTTTCCAACTCGTAGGTCCACCTCATGCTGTCCCACCTGTCTTCTTCTCTTGAGTTCCTGTACATTTGAACAAATATGAACTCCACATGCAGTGTCCAACACCCATGATATAGAAGAAGAAAACATGACCTCAGTCACAAAAATACCTGAGCCAGAAGCGAAAGAATTGCTTCCCTTCTTATCTCCTTGGAGCGATTTACAGTCCTTTTTCCAGTGACCCAGCTGGCCACAGTGGAAACATCTGTATTCCTTCGACCGCTTAACCTTTTGCTTCAGAGCCTTGTTGTAGTTCTTGACAGGGGCTTTGCCCTTCTTCCCCTTCCTTTTGTTCCTTGCAGGAATCATCAAGACAGAGGATGAAGGCTTTCCCTTTAGAGTCTCCTCTGTAGTCAAGAGCATATTCAGCAACTCTGCCGGCGTACAGTCGATCTTGTTCATATTAAAATTAATGATGAACGGATCGAAAGAAGCCGGGAGAGACTGCAAAATAATATCTACAGCAAGCTCCTGATTGATGGTGTGTCCCAGTTTCTCTAGAGCCTCTTTGTGCCCAATCATCTTGAGCACGTGAGCTCCCACTGGACTCCCTTCAGCCAGTTTGCTCTGAAAGAAAAGTTTAGTCAAATTGTAGCGTTCAGTCCTCGCCTGTGCAGCATACAGCAACTTGAGGTTTGCTATAATTTCTATAGCAGAGAGATCCTCATGCTGACGCTGCAGCTGTGCCGTCATAGACGCAAGCATCAGGCAAGCAACATCAATGCTATCATTGACATGCTTCTCATAAGCTTCGCGAACCGCCCTTGCGGCGTTCGGAGCGGGTTGAGGTGGTATAGCCGTCTCGAGGACATACAGTTTCCTCTCAGCCTTAAGAACAATCTTAAGGTGTCTGTACCAGTCTGAGAAGTTTGGCCCAGCAAACTTCTCCCTTTCCAGTAGGGATCGCACATTGAAATTCGTGGTGTTCGTTGCTGCAGGTATCTACAACAATGCAAGAACAGCAAGGTCAGTATCAATGTTAGAATCAATCCAGGACTTAAGGAAGATTCTTTTCTCACTATTTTATCTGGCTGAAAAATCTAGCAAAACAGCCCGAAAGAGTAAATCTCTTTTAGTGAGATGGGATCCAGATTTCATACTTGGTCTCCGCGTCCCGCTCAGGCGAGATAAGTTGCACAGAGAGTACAAGCACTAATTTCTGGTAGGCAATCCCAGCCAATCATCAACCCGTGCGATTCCCCTTCATCTGGGCGATCCAGCCGACTGTGCCAACTGAGTTGGTACAACACAATCTCTGACCCCACAGATGGCTGCCTCCATATAGCTAACATATGCGCCATATGTAGCCTACATGGTCAAGCTGACCCAACCTACTCCCTGGACCACCACGTGCTATGCTGAGCAACGAGAAGCGATAAATCCCTTCCCTGTAACACGCAGGTGTAATCCCGCACCGTCTGAAGATAGATGGGCGTGCCCACTGAGTGGGTACAACACGGCCCCAACGATAGTCAGAACAGTGAGGTTTCGCGTCAGAAGGCTTACGAGCTTGATATTTTAGCGTTGGATTTTAACGGTCCTTTTATCTTCTCAACTATCATGAAATCCTATGGTGATAGCAGAAGATTAAATCATGCAGTTCTAATTATTTAAACAATAAATAGAAAGCATGCTGATCTTATGTGGTAAAAGCCCAATAAGCCTAGGTAAGACCTTAATTTAACTTAAGTCTTCACATGAGCTGTTCATGGGTCTTTTGCATTCTTCCGGCCCAAATCAGGGCCCAAGCGCTCACTGCAGCTCAGGTGCGCCCACCAGGTAAATGCGCCTGTCCTAGAGTCGAACCCTAGACCTCCCACCTAGTCAAGCCTCTGCTGCATGCACCTCTGCCAAGTGTGATCTGTGCTCATGTCTGATTAAAATTACACTTTAATCTATCTAGACATGATTGACACGCAGGTCAATTACACTTTATAAATTAAATAAAATGTGATGCGCAGATCACAGTAAATAATTTACATTTATTAACCAGGCACGCAGGCCCCAGCACAGCACACATTAAAACGGGCAGCCCACATAAGGTTAAATAAACATTCATCATGTATACAATCAACATGTGATCCAAACATGAAAATAAAATTTTTGAAAACCCCATTGGCATCAATTTTATTTTCCTTATGTGCCCTACTTCCTTACAACGGTCCATTACTAGGGATCCACTCATCAGTCCTAGTCAGATCCACTGCCCTTACATGCACCAAGTCCTAATTGACTTGAGTCGACCAAATGGTCAACCATGCATGGGCCAAGGGCTGAACGACCTCATGAGTTCTGGCAAGCGGGTGTGACCCCGGGCCTAACTCATGCGCGTTCACAGGTTGTCTCAACCAGACATCGCTACACGCCTGTCTGCAGTCGACCTATAGCCACCTCGTGCTTGCGCACAGGTGCCATCTGGTCGACCCATCTAGGCTGTCAGATAGTCTGATCAGACTGTTTGGATCTTAACTAGATGATGACTTCAACCCTAATAACCCGTCTAAGGTTTTATAGCAGGCGCCGCTTAGATCTAATGGTAAGCGCGCAGATGATTTTGTGTTAACGAAAAACAGTCAACCACAATATGAAACATGCGCCACCTTCATACATGCGCCAACATGAATATACAACATGTAATTTTTCGCATGTAACATATAGATCTATCTATGTCGCGCAAACATGGATCACAAAAGCATCAAGCAATCATAAAAACATGCATAAAACAAGCTCTGATACCAATTGAAAGTCCCCTAACATGGGGGGCGAAACCCTAATAGGTGCATGTAGAGGATTTAACGCAGCGGAATAGGTTTCTAGATCGATGCATGCAGTAAGATCAACTTTAAATTTTCATATACATGAGGATCGATTCTTACCAATGCCATTTCTTGGATGGCGTCTAGGAAGAAGAGAGTCGAATGCTTTTCCTCCAAATGGTGCGCACACAAGGTGATATCGCCTACTCCTTGTTGATCCTTGTGCTAGCAAGGTTCTCCAAGGGTCCTTGTCATATGGAAGGGAAGAGAAGACAACTTTGCTTGGCGAAACCTCTCCCTTGTCGTCTCAACTTCTCCTCTCGAGAATGTGTGTAGGGACCAAGCCAAAGAGGCGACAAGTGGCGTGAAAGAGAGAACGTGAGCCGTGCCCACGTTAAGAGACATGTTTTCTAAAAATAGAAAAATCTCAACTTGTGATGCGACCATGGGTTTACCCCAATCGCAAATACCTCTCCTCTTGAACCATGCGCTCACTTGATGAGCCGGTTCAATTTGGTCTGGTTCAAAGACCAATTAACCCAAGCAATTTGGTCTAGATCACAATAAACCCTAAGGCTCCAGATCTAACCGTTCATCTCTTGATGCTCCTGATCTCACTGATCTAGCATCCATTCTCTCGATCAAAGCTTATCGATCTCAAGCCCTAATCAATCAAACATGATCAGACCAGATCTCACTTACAATCAGAGTTTAAATCCCTTTAAACTGAACCCAAACAATTCAGTCCACACGATCTGACTTAAGTAAGCCATATCATCAAATTGTGCGACCCTAAGGGTTTCCTTTAAATGTCGGTAACGACAACTTACGTTATCACGATCAGTGAGGGGTATCTAGCAACACATCACTGTCTCCCGATATAAAGGAAAGAGTCTTCCAAGACTACACCCAAACCACAGCACAAGTGTGAATCCACTTCACTAGGCATACATGTTTCCTTTGCCACTGGATGTTCTTATTGGACAAGCGAGTCAAGCCTGTAGCTCCAATATGATGAGAATGATTAGATCAGATGAACATAGTCACCTGGGTATGGCCATACACTTTCTCAATCATCTCATCCAGGGGGCCCCTATAGAACATCACACTCCAAACTAGGAGACGGCAATCCTATATCTATCACTAGCACCCTAACATGACTCATGCTCATCATCCAAGATAGTCTATAACCATTATGTTTCAAATGATATTGAACTACCTCAAAACAATGCCAATCATCATTTAGAAACACAAGTGATCTCAAGTCAGAGGAAGTATGCCACTTGTTTGCATACAAGGATTATTCACATTGTGACAAGCAATTGAATATCCTAGTAGGGTCTGTCCAGTACATCCAATGTACCCATGAGTCTACATCTTATTCCATGCTCGAAGCATCCTATAAGATTAGAACACATATTAGTCTCAATCATATCAAGGCTGTCTCATGTTCACCAAGATATCTCGACTAAGGACATTACAGCATGTTAGCCAAGCTGAACAGCATTGAGACATTATTCAGAAGTACACTTATTGCAGCAGACAATGTAACAAACTGAATAACAACCATTGCCTTTATAAACATAAGAGTTTATACATGATACTGAAAGAATCCCAAGGCCTCAAACATTAGCCTTAAGGGCATACCCCAACAAGATCATCGGCTGGTGGGTGCGAGAGATAGCTCCAAAATACGGTACTGTAAAGTGGATTACGGTAGTGCCGTATTTTGCACAAAATTTTATTTTCCCTGCAAAATAAAAAGAAAAATTAATTCTAAAAATTAACTAAAATAAAAGCAACTAAACTAAGCAAAAGTGCTTGGGTTGCCTCCCAAGAAGCGCTAATTTTAGGTTCATAGCTTGACCAAAAATCAATATCATGGTGAAGCAGGTGAATTAGTACCAAAGTAAAGAGCAAATAATTTTCTGCATTTCCTTTGTCCTAAAAGTTTAGCCACTAATCCAAAAATCCAAAAATTCATATAAATCGCAATCAAAGTGGCTTTCTTAAATATGCAGAAATTAAAATCATACTTCTCAAACCCACTCAAAGAAATCTTTATGATCTTCCTATGTTTATCAAAAAGTAAAATCATAAGTTCTTTCTTCAGATTAATATTTTCAATAGCAATAGAAGTAGGACTTTGATCAAAATAATCAAGCATTGGATCATCATAATAATGTTTATGTCTTACATTAGATTCCTCAATAAAGCATAATTTTTCAAATTCATCAAAATATTCAACAAAAGATATGGGCAAAACATCAGAGTGAGATTCATCAGTATTTGTAATTTTCAAATCATCTTCAGGTTCCTCATGCTCACAATCAAATAGTTTATCAATATCAAAATCATTATCAAAATGAAGATGAGACGCTTCACAATCAATTTCCTCATGCTTCCCCACAAATAATTCATCATCAGAAGAGTCAAAATCAAAATCATATGAAAAAGAATTAATAGAATCAGGGTTTACCACAAGAGATTTATCATTAATTTCAAAAATATCACCAAAATCACAGTGGGGTTCATTAATGTCTATAATTTTTGAACCTTCATCATGCTCATCAGATTCAACCATATATAAATTTACATCAAAATCTGAATTATCATCAAAAGAAGGTTTTTCAATTTCAATTTTCTCAACCTTTTCCACAAATAAATTAGCAGATGAATCAATTTCACAACAATTAAAATTAGAGTGAGATTCATGAATATTCACATAAGGCTCAATCTCAAAACAATCATAATCACAAAGGGAATTTTCTAAATCAATCTTTTCAGTATTAAACTCAAATAAACATGCTTGTTGTGCAATCTAGGTTTATAGCAATTCAGTATTAGCAGTCAAAGATTTTCCTTGAAAAGGAATTTGGTTAACTAAACCCTTAGGATCCTCAATTTGCTTTCTTTGATCGGTCAAGATTTGTCTCTGTTCAGCAATATTTTTTTTTATGAGCCATAAATCTTTCTAACATAGTCTCTAAGCTAGATTTTTTAGTATCCTCAAAGCATGGCACAGAAACATGATCATGGCAATCATCATAAAAAGAATTTTGATTTTCCCAACTAGAATAATAATGATCATCTTGATAACATGGTAAATTGGGATTTGCATGATTTCTAAATTGACAATCATAAACATAATGATTAGAAGACTTACAAATATTACAATAAATAAGAGGAATATTGTGTAATTTCCATATTTCTCCAATAGTCATCTGTGAATAATCTTTATGCTCACCTTGTGGCATGTATCTCCTACCTCTTTCAGAAGCCCATGAATTATGATAAAAAGACATATTTTCAAATCTATCAAAAACAGATAATCGAACACCAATCAAATAAAGACCCCTGATATTTTTTTTTATTGAATAAAACACTAAACACTAAACACAAGTAAATGCAAAAATTTCATAGTCCTGTCAACTAGTGAAATACAAAACCTGCAAAAAAAAAAAAACAAAGTTAAATCTAAAAACAAGAAAGTAATAAAGAAAGTAATAAAGAAAGTGCACGGGCAACGGCGCCAAAAACTTCATAGTCCTGTCAACTATTTTGATATTAACAAAACTAAGGTCTCCGGCAACGGCGCCAAAAACTTGTTAGGATTCCGCAAGTGCACGGGTACACGAAGTAATAAAGAAAGTATTGAATCCACAGGGACCTATGTTGTCAAGTACTGAATAATTAATTTTTCACTATCTAGGCAAACGAATGAAAGTCAAGCAAATATCGCAAACACACGAAAGAAAACTGTCGAAGAGAAAGCTAGGACTAGGGTTTCGTTCGCTTGACTTTTATGACTAGATATGAATAAGGAATTCGTCAGTTTAATTTTATCATGATGAAGATACAATTTACCTAATAAAAGGATTGTTTCACTCTCGTGCGAACAATCACGCAGGGATTTATCTTCGCTTTCACGCAGATTTGTCCCAACGTTGAAGATAAGTAAATTATCAATCTATGAACTCAAGGATCACTTTCATGCATCCGAATTCTAAGTTGATAATCTCTAGCGGAAGCTCAAGGATCACTTTCGTGCTTCCGAGCCTCGACACTAGTTTTACTCATGGATCTCCAACGTTCCGATCCTCACTTTCGTACAAGATCTCCACGTTTGACAAATAGACTCGATCTATAGATTCATGTTATAATCATGGCAATAATTCTACTAAAACAGATCAAGTTGGATCAAACCTAAGGAAGGGTTCCTAACATGCAATTCTAGGGTTCCAAATTCTCAAGCAATTACCTTTCAGTCAATAGCGAAAATCCTAAGAACATAATTAATAACATGGACTTATAGAGAGTCTAAGCACAATTATCACAAGAGCAAAATCATCATGCTATGATCAAACACAATGAAATATATATAAAAAATAGTTATCTAGTCATTGGAAATTAAGTGAACTACTCCCCCATGTCCCAAGAGTAGTTTAAGCTATCATAGTAAAGGAGTTACAGAATTCCATAGTTTCAGAAGATCGAAAATCAAAGGAAAAGAGAAGTTTAGAAAATACAGCACGACTGTAAAGTATTTCACAGCCGTAATTTCCAATTTGAGGCGATGAACAGTGTCGGCGCCTCTTCTTTCCTTGATTTCTCCTTCAATTGATCTCCTCTCTATCTGAAACTTCAGGCACATCGTCTCCTCCTTCAGATGAAGCTTCAGTTTGAAAATCACGGCCGGAGATCGTCTGGATCGAGAACGGTGGCGAAACCCTAAGCGGTGGCGTGGATGAGGATTTCTCCCTCGATAGTGGATCAAAATTGGGGCTTTCCATTTGTGCGTGATCCTCCCCTCCTAAACTCCCTTTTTTCCTTTTTTCAGTCTTTTGTTTTAAGCTTTGGATCGACCGCAATGATCTCCGCAAAATTCAGCTGTCCAAATTGACCTGGGAGTTGCGTTCAAAAATAGAAATACAGCAGTGTAATATATTTTGGTACTGCCATAAAATCCCTTAAGTCTTCTGTTTTGATGTCGTCTGGGAATTACGGCACCATAATTTGGTTTACAGTACTGCCGTAAAATCGAGGAAACTTTCTGTTCGGAAGTGATCAGAAAATATGGCCCGTGTAATCCTTTACGGGGGTGTCATAAAATCGGGCGATGTTTCTGTTCTGAAGCGCTCTGAAATATGGTACCATAATATTGTTTACGGCGGTGCCATAAAATCCGAAGAACTTTCTATATGCAAACTCCTTAAAATACAGCATGACTCAAATTTTACGGTAGCATCTGAAATTACGGTACTGTAAAGTGGATTACGGCCCTGCTGTAATTTTTAGACTTGCTTTGTTTTGCGTGAAATTTCTTGGGTGATCTCCTTTTGATGGTGGGAACTCTTCCATGTATTTGATTTCACTTGAAAATGCCTTAAATAGTGCCTTTTTGCCTGAAAAACATGAAAAACCAAAATAGAAGTAGACTTTGCAATATTTGATGGATTCAACATAAAAGCAAGTAAAAGATCCTCATTTTGGCATGAAAAGGTACAAAAAATGAAGCAAAATATACTACATATTTTGGTGTCATCACGAACCATTCTCACTTTTTTTTCTTAGATGGATACTCTGGATTTTTTCTAATTCCTATACATCCTGATGACCAAGATAAGACCACTTTCACTTGCCCGTATGGTACCTTTGCATATAGGAGAATGCCTTTTGGTCTATGCAATACTCCTGCTACTTTTCAGTGATGTATGATGGCTATTTTTTCTGATTTTATTGAGGACTTTATGCATGTTTTTATGGATGATTTCTCTGTATATGGTTCTTCTTTTGATGATTATTTGGCTAACTTATCTCGAGTTTTGCAGCGGTGTGAAGAAACTTACCTTGTGCTTAACTATGAAAAATGTCATTTCATGGTTAGGAAAGGGATTGTTTTGGGGCACTTGATTTCAAAAAGAGGGATTGAAGTTGATAAAGGCAAAGTTGAGGTGATAGAAAAATTAGAGCCGCCCACTATAGTGTTAGGGTATACCCTTAAGGCTAATGTTTGAGGCCTTGGGTTATTTTCAGTATCATGTATAAACTATATATATATATATATATATATATATATATATGTTTTTATAAAGGCAATTGTTGTTATTCAGATTGTTACATTATCTGCTGTTGTATGTATACTTCTGAGTAATGTCTCAATGATGTTCAGCTTAGTTGACATTCAGTGTTGTCCTTAGTCGAGATATCTCGGAGAACATGAGACAGCCTTGATATGATTGAGACTAATATGTGTTCTAAACTTATAGGATGCTTCGGGCATAGAATAAGATTTAGACACATAGGTGCATTGGATGTACTGGACTGACCCTACTTAGGATATTCAATTGTTTGTCACAATGTGAATAATCCTTGTATGAAAGCAAGTGGTATATTCCCTCTGACTTGAGATCACTTGTGTTTCTAAGTGATGATTGGCATTATCTTGAGGTAGTTCAATATCATTTGAAAGATAATGGTTAAGGATTATCTTGGATAGTGGGCATGAATCATGTTAGGGCACTTGTGATAGATATAGGATTGCCTCTCCTAGTTGGAGTGTGATGTTCTAAAGGGCCCCCTGGATGAAATGGTTGAGAATGTGTATGGCCATACCCAGATGACTATGTTCGTCTGATCTAACCATTTTCATCATGTTGGAATCGCAGGCTTGACATGCTTGTCCAATGGGAACATCTAGTGGCAAAGGGAAACATGTATGCCAAGTGAATTAAATTCACACTTGTGCTGTGGTTTGGGAGTAGTCTTGGAAGACTCTTTCCTTCATAACGGGAGACAGTGATGTGTTGCTAGATACCCCTCTCTGATCGTGATAACGTGAGTTATCGTTACCGACATTGAAGGAAACCCTTAGGGTCGCACAATTTGATGATATAGCTTACTTATGTCAGATCGTGTGAACTGGAGGAATTTAAGCTCTGATTGGAAGTGAGATCTAGTCTAATCATGTTTAATTGATTAGGGCATATGATCGGTAAGCTTCGATCGGGAGGATTGATGCTTGATCGTAAAGATCAGGGGTTCAATGAGATGTGTGGTTAGATCTTGAGCCATATGGTTCAAAGAGATCATAACCAGGGCTGGTTCGACTTGATGCTTGAATCAATTTGAAATTGGACCGGTTCATTAGTGAACGCATGGTTCAATTAAGAGGGAAGTTTTCGATGGGTTGAATGGGAGTTAAGGAGGGAGTTACATGTTTGGTTCTTACCATATGTGGTAACCAAACATTCCTTCTTGGTCTCTCTCTCTCTCTCTCATGGTTTCGAAAAAAAGCTCTCGTTTGTCTTCCTCTTTTGGCTCTCTCTCGTGTGGATCTTTTTCACGTAAGGGAAGAACTTCGACCAGCCAAGAGTGCACATCTTCCTCTCCAAGACACGATTAATGACTCCTTGGTGTCTTTGCTAGCACAAGGAACACAAGGAAGGAAGTCGACATCATCTTGTGTGTGACATCTTTGGAGAAGAGGCACTCGCCCCCTTTCATCTTCCAAGCCGCCTCTTACATCATGGCAATGGTAATACTCTAACATGTTCTATACAAGTTTTATAAGGTTGATCATGTGCTCAATCCATGCGATTCTATGATGACCTAGTATTTCCGCTACAACAAGTTTCTGAATGATGCTTGTGACCAAGGTTAACCAACAATGGTATCGGAGTTAGGTTTTTATGGCTTGATGCATATGATTGCCGTGATACATACTTGATTTTTGGATAGATCTTGTTTAGTTTGCGCATGTGATGTTAGATGAATGTTTACATACATAGTTTGCGCATATCATAGTTGTGTTTTAAACTTATCTTCATGCGCGACTTCACTAGATCTATCTGTGCGCCTACTTCAAACACTTAGACGGGTTAACAGTTTTGAAGTCGTTAGTCAAGTATGGACCCAACAGCCTAATCAGACTATCTGACAGCCTGGATGGGCGGCTGGATAGCACCTGTGCGCAAGCTATACAGGTGGCTATAAGCCGACTGCAGAAGGGCGTGTAGCGATGTCTGTTTGAGGCGCCTAGTGAACGATCATGATTATGGCCCGGGGTCACACCCGCTTGCCGGAAATCATGTGGGACGTTCAGCTCTTAAGGCATGCATAGTCGACCATTGGGTCGACGCAAGTCAGTTATGACTGGGTGCATGCAAGGGCAGTGGGTCTGACTTGGTCTGAAAAGTGGATATCTGTTAATGGACCGTTGTAAGGTAGTAGGGCACATAAGGAAATAAAATTGATGCCATGGGTTTTTTCTAAAATTTTATTTCTGTTTGGATCACATGTAGTACATGTTTAACATGTTGCATTGAGTATATTGAGTGTTTATTTAATCTTATGTGGGCTGCCCTATTTTGTATGCTGTGCTGGGGCCTGCGTGCTTGGAAAGAATAAATTGGTGTGATCTGGGAATCACATTTAATTTATTAAAATGTATAATTGACCTGCGTGTCAAACCATGTCTAGATAGTTTAAAATGTAATTTGATCAGACATGAGCACACAGCACATTTGGCAGAAGCGCTTGCAGCAATTGGCTTCACTAGGTGGGTGGTCTACAGGTCAACTCTAGAACATGCCCATTCTGTCTTGTGGGCGCATTTGGGCTGCAGATGGCGTTTGGGCCCGGGCTGGGCCGGATGAGGTACAAGAGTCCCATAAAGAGCTCAAGTAAAGACTTTTGTTAAACTAGGGTTTTACTTAAGTTTTATGGGCGTTTACCACATAAGATAATGGTGCTTTCATTTACTGTTTTAAGTAATATTAGCACATGCATGTTTTATTCTTCAGCTATCACTATAGAATTTGCATGATAGTAAGAAGATAAAAGACCGTTAAAATCCAATGTAAATATCAAGCTATCGATTGCCTTCTGACGCAAAACCTCACTGTTCTGACTATCGTTGGGGCCGTGTTGTACCCACTCAGTGGGCACGCCCAGCTATTTTCAGACGGTGCGCGATTACACCTACATGCTACAGAGAAGGGATTTATCGCTTCTCGTTGCTCAGCATAGCATGTGGTGGTCCAGGAAGTAGGTCAGGTCAGCTTGACCATATAGGCTACAAGTTGAGGTTATGATAGCTATATGGAGGCAGCCATCTGAGGAATCAGAAACTGTGTTGTACCAACTCAGTTGGCACAGTCTTCTGGATTGCCTAGATGAAGGGGAATTGCACGGGTTGGCGATTGGCATGGATTGCCTACCAATGATTAGTGCTTGAACTCTCTGTGCATCTTATCTCGCCTGAGCGGGACGCGGAGATCAAATATGAAATCTGGATCCCATCTCACTAAAAGAGTTTTACTCTTTTGGGCTATTTTATTGGATTTTCAGTTAGATAAAATAGTGAGAAAAGAATCACTCTTAAGTCCTGGAATGATTCTAACATGGATATTGACCTTGTTGTTCTTGCTATGTTGTAGATTCCTGCAGCAACGAACACCATAGGGCTCAACTTGCGATCCATATTGGAAAAGGAGAAGTTTGCTAGGCCAAACTTCTCAGACTGGTACAGACAGCTGAAGATTGTCCTCAAAGCTGAGAGGAAGCTGTACGTCCTTGAGTCGGCAATGCCGGCTCAACCCGCTGCGAACGCCGCAAGGGCGGTTCGAGATGCTTATGAGAAGCACGTCAGTGATAGTACTGTTGTCGCTTGCCTTATGCTTGCGTCAATGACGCCCGAGCTCCAGCGTCAGCATGAGGATTTGTCTGCTATTGATATTATAGCAAATCTGAAAATGTTGTATGCTGCACAGGCAAGGACAGAACGCTATAACTTGACAAAACTTTTCTTTTATAGCAAACTGACTGAAGGAAGTCCAGTGGGAGCTCATGTACTCAAGATGATTGGGTACAAAGAAGCTCTAGAGAAACTGGGACATACCATCAATCAAGAACTTGTTGTAGACATCATCTTGCAGTCTCTCCTGGCTTCTTTCGATGCGTTCATCATTAATTTTAATATGAACAAAATCGACTGCACTCCGGCAGAGTTACTGAACATTCTCTGCACTACAGAGCAGACTCTTGAGAAGGGAAAGCCTTCGTCCTCTGTCTTGATGGTTCCTTTAGGGAATAAGAAGAAGGGGAAGAAGGGCAAAACCCCTATCAAGAGCTACAACAAGGCTTTGAAACAAAAGGTGAAGCGGTCAAAGGACAACAGATGCTTCCATTGTGGCCAGCTGGGTCACTGGAAGAAGGACTGTAGAGCGCTCCGAGGAGAGAGGAAGGGAAGTAAGCCTTTCACTTCTGGCTCAGGTATTTTTGTGACAGAAGTCATGGTTGCTTCTTCTATTTCATGGGTGTTGGACACTGCATGTGGAGTTCACATTTGTTCAAATGTGCAGGAACTCAAGAGAAGAAGACAGGTGGGACAGCATGAGGTGGACCTACGAGTTGGAAACGGGGCACGAGTTGCTGCTGTTGCTGTAGGAGAATATTACATCTCTTTACCATCTGGATTTATATTAGAACTTGACAATTGTTATTTTGTACCAAGCATAACAAAGAATATTATCTCTATTCCTACTCTTGTCAGGAAAGGTTTTTCATTTGAATGCAAAACTTCACAGTGCTGTATTTCATATGATAATATTGTTTATGCAACTGGGTCGATTAACAATGGGTTATACATGTTGGACATGGAATGTTCTGTACAACAAATTGATAATAAGAAAGCCAAGTATGCTGATAATAGCACCTTGTTATGGCATAGTCGTCTAGGCCATATTAACAAGAAGCGCATTAAGCGGTTGCATGACCATGGACTACTGGGATCATTCTCCTATGAGAAGCTTGATACATGCAAAGCTTGTTTAATGGGCAAGATGACGAAGACTCCTTTTTCTAATAAAGGTGAAAGGGCTCCAGGTTTACTTGACCTTATTCACAGTGATGTGTGTGGGCCATTTAGTAAACATGCCAGAGGTGGGTATTCATACTTCATTACTTTTACTGATGATTTCAGTAGATATGGTTATGTCTATTTAATGAGACATAAGAGTGAATCTTTTGACAAGTTCAAAGAATTCAAAAATGAAGTACAGAATCAGTTAGGCCGAAATATCAAGGCACTTCGATCAGATCGAGGTGGAGAATACTTGAGTCGTGAGTTTACTGACTATCTGAAAGAGTGTGGGATCATCTCACAGCTCACTCCGCCAGGAACACCGCAATGGAATGGTGTGTCCGAGAGGAGAATCGAACCTTATTGGATATGATTCGTTCTATGATGAGTCAGGCTACTCTACCTTACTCCTTTTGGGGATTTGCACTGGAAACAGCTGCAAAGGTGCTAAACCGAGTGCCATCCAAGGCCGTTTCAAAGACACCATATGAGTTATGGTATGGGAAACAGCCGAGCTTGACATTTATCAAAATCTGGGGTTGCGAGGCTTATGTCAAAAAGCTCGCCTCTAGAAAACTGGAGAGCAGATCTCATAAATGTATATTTGTCGGATACCCTAAAGAAACTAAGGGTTATTATTTCTACGATCCCAAAGAGAATAAAGTATTTGTTGCTCGAACGGCTATTTTTCTTGAGAAGGAATTTCTTCTGCAAGAGGCCAGTGGGAGAGAAATAAAGCTGGATGAAGTTCCAGAAAAAGGACAAAGTAGTCAACACAGTTGGATGACCCTGAACCAATAGATCAGGTTAATATTCAACCTGAGGCTCAGATATCACGGGAACCGCGTAGATCAGGAAGGATTCGTCGTGAGCCTGAGCGCTATGACGGAGTCTACATCATTAATGATGAACCCCTCACTTATGCGGATGCGGTATGTGGACCGGAGTCAGCAAGATGGCTTGAAGCTATGCGAGCCAAGATAGACTCCATGTCAGATAACCAAGTCTGGGATTTGGTTGATCCGCCTCCGGGAGTAATCCCCATAGGCTGTAAGTGGATCTTCAGAAAGAAGAAAGACATGGATGGTAACGTAGTTACCTATAAGGGCAGGCTAGTTGCGAAAGGTTTCAAACAAATCTACAGGATAGATTATGATGAAACTTTCTCTCCTGTAGCCATGTTCAAGTCCATTCGAATTATTCTCGCGATAGCAGCATATTTTGATTATGAGATCTGGCAAATGGATGTGAAAACCACTTTCCTTAACGGAAAATTAGAAGAGGATGTGTACATAACACAACCTGAAGGTTTCATTAACCCATCAGAACGTCATAAAATATGCAAATTAAGGAAGTCCATTTATGGACTAAAACAAGCATCGAGAAGCTGGAATATTCGTTTTGATGAATCAGTTTCTGAATTTGGTTTCGTCAAAAATGAAGATGACCCGTGTGTATATAAAAGGTTTAGTGGGAGCGTGATTACTTTCCTAGTCCTCTACGTCGATGATATTTTAATCATTGGAAACGATATTCCTGAACTGCATGCAGTCAAAGCATGGTTAAGAAAATGTTTCCAGATGAAAGATTTAGGAGAAGCGACCTATATACTAGGTGTGGAGATCTTTAGAGATAGATCTAATAGGCTTCTCGGGCTATGCCAGAGTACTTACATCGATAAGGTCCTGGAGAGATTCCATTTAAAAAATTCTAAAAGAGGATATCTTCCAGTCAGACATGGTCTGAATCTTTCAAAAGGCCAGTGTCCTCAAACACAGTCTGAGAAAGATGAGATGGACAATATGCCTTATGCTTCAGCTATTGGGTCTATCATGTATGCGATGTTGTGTACTCGCCCAGACGTCGCTTACGGGTTAAGCGTAACCAGTCGGTTCCAAGGTAATCCAGGGAAGGCACACTGGATTGCAGTCAAGAACATTTTAAAATATCTTCGGAGAACCAAAAATATGTTCTTGATTTATGGAGGTCAGGGAGAACTCAGTATTGAAGGATATACTGATGCTTCGTTCCAATCTGACCAAGACGATTTCCGATCGCAATCAGGCTATGTTTTTAGCTTGAATGGAGGAGCAGTGGTGTGGAAGAGTTTCAAACAATCAATTGTTGCTGATTCCACAACAGAAGCCGAGTATGTTGCAGCCTCAGAAGCATCAAAGGAGGCAGTATGGATTCGTAAGGTCATTCAGGAACTTGGTGTTGTTCCTTCAAGTGCAGATCCATTGGTTATCTTCTGTGATAACACTGGAGCGATTGCACAAGCGAAGGAACCACGGTCACACCAGAAGTCCAAGCACATACAGAGAAGGTTTCACTTGATCCGTGAAATCATTGATCGAGGAGACATCAAGATCTACAAGATTCATACAGATGACAATCTAGCTGACCCGCTTACAAAGCCTCTGGCGCAGCAGAAGCATGAGAAGCACTGTAATAATATGGGTTTGAGATTTCTCAACCATTAGTTTAAGTGCAAGTGGGAGATTGTTAGGGTATGCCCTTAAGGCTAATGTTTGAGGCCTTGGGTTATTTTCAGTATCATGTATAAACTATATATATATATATATATATATATATATATATATATATGTTTTTATAAAGGCAATTGTTGTTATTCAGATTGTTACATTATCTGCTGTTGTATGTATACTTCTGAGTAATGTCTCAATGATGTTCAGCTTAGCTGACATTCAGTGTTGTCCTTAGTCGTGATATCTCAGAGAACATGAGACAGCCTTGATATGATTGAGACTAATATGTGTTCTAAACTTATAGGATGCTTCGGGCATAGAATAAGATTTAGACACATAGGTGCATTGGATGTACTGGACTGACCCTACTTAGGATATTCAATTGTTTGTCACAATGTGAATAATCCTTGTATGCAAGCAAGTGGTATATTCCCTCTGACTTGAGATCACTTGTGTTTCTAAGTGATGATTGGCATTATCTTGAGGTAGTTCAATATCATTTGAAAGATAATGGTTAAGGATTATCTTGGATAGTGGGCATGAATCATGTTAGGGCACTTGTGATAGATATAGGATTGCCTCTCCTAGTTGGAGTGTGGTGTTCTAAAGGGCCCCCTGGATGAAATGGTTGAGAATGTGTATGGCCATACCCAGACGACTATGTTCGTCTGATCTAACCATTTTCATCATGTTGGAATCGCAGGCTTGACATGCTTGTCCAATGGGAACATCTAGTGGCAAAGGGAAACATGTATGCCAAGTGAATTAGATTCACACTTGTGCTGTGGTTTGGGAGTAGTCTTGGAAGACTCTTTCCTTCATAACGGGAGACAGTGATGTGTTGCTAGATACCCCTCTCTAATCGTGATAACATGAGTTATCATTACCGACATTGAAGGAAACCCTTAGGGTCGCACAATTTGATGATATAGCTTACTTATGTCAGATCGTGTGAACTGGAGGAATTTAAGCTCTGATTGGAAGTGAGATCTAGTCTAATCATGTTTAATTGATTAGGGAATATGATCGATAAGCTTCGATCGGGAGGATTGATGCTTGATCGTAAAGATCAGGGGTTCAATGAGATGTGTGGTTAGATCTTGAGCCATATGTTTCAAAGAGATCATAACCAGGGCTGGTTCGACTTGATGCTTGAATCAATTCGAAATTGGACTGGTTCATTAGTGAACGCATGGTTCAATTAAGAGGGAAGTTTTTGATGGGTTGAATGGGAGTTAAGGAGGCAGTTACATGTTTGGTTCTTACCATATGTGGTAACCGAACATTCCTTCTTGGTCTCTCTCTCTCTCTCTCACGATTTCGAAAAAAAGCTCTCGTTTGTCTTCCTCTTTTGGCTCTCTCTCGTGTGGATCTTTTTCACGCAAGGGAAGAACTTCGACCAGCCAAGAGTGCACATCTTCCTCTCCAAGACACGATTAAAGACTCCTTGGTGTCTTTGCTAGCACAATGAACACAAGGAAGGAAGTCGACATCATCTTGTGTGTGACATCTTTGGAGAAGAGGCACTCGCACCCTTTCATCTTCCAAGCCGCCTCTTACATCATGGCAATGGTAATACTCTAACTTGTTCTATACAAGTTTTATAAGGTTGATCATGTGCTCAATCCATGCGATTCTATGATGACCTAGTATTTCCGCTACAACAAGTTTCTGAATGATGCTTGTGACCAAGGTTAACCAACATACAGTGAAGGAGGTCCGAAGCTTTCTGGGACATGCAGGGTTCTACCGGCGATTGATCAAGGATTTCTCTAAACTTGCTAGACCTCTTCCAAATTTACTTTGTAAAGATGTTAAATTTTCTTTTAATGAAGACTGTTTATCTGCTTTTCAGGAATTAAAGAAAGCTTTAGTTTCAACACCTATCATTCAGCCTCCAGATTGGGATTTGCCTTTTTAGCTCATATGTGATGCCAGTGACTATGCAATAGGAGCATGTAGAATTGCATGAGTAAGTACTTGTATGTGCATTGTGTTGTGATCATGAGTCAAGCCCTTTGCATGCCTGTGATGTATCCTTGTGAGGCCTGTGTGCCGCTTTTCTTTTGCTTTTAATTAAGAAGAAGATTATGGTGGTGCATCTACTTGGAGCATGGCACATGCATGAAGCTTGTGCACATTACAAGGTGGTGCAACAAGCATCACAGGTGGTGGCACAAGCTTGCTTGGTGGCACAAGCTTGCTTGGTGGCACAAGAGAGCATGGCCGAGCCTTAGGGCTTGTAAGCTAGCTATCTTGGCCCTTGCAAGGTGGCGGTTCACCCTTGAAGGACCTTGGAGCCAACCTTGAAGGTCATGCTAGAGGTCGGCTAGGTTAGGTCTTGTTTTGGGGCTTGAGTCCTGGGTCAAGAGTTGAACCTCCTTTTGGCATGGGTTGGTTCATTGTCTTGAATGGGCTATGATCACATCATCCCTTTACTGCTTTCATTATCTGTTAAAGCATGCCTGTGTTGTTTTATCATTATGTTATCACTATAGGATTGCATGCTTGTAATGTTAGACATAAGATAAAACTGAGTTGATGAGATCTCAAAAACCCTCAATCATAATACCAGGTCTAGTAGCCTTCTAATGCGTAGCCCTCATCAAGCTATTGATCAGTGGTGTTGTGAACTGTTTCCCACCCTCATGGGACACACCCACTTATCTTTAAAAGGTGTGTGGTGGCAATGGTTTCCCCAGTCCATTTTAACCGGGCGCGCCTTCATAAGGAAACTAGTTGGCCCTGGGCATAATGATTAGGAATGGACTTGACTAGATTTTTCATATGTGCTGGACACATGATGAAACTCTAGAGGCATTATTGAGAGGTTAGGCTTTCATGCTGTATCCAACCCTCGATGGACATGAAATGCCTATACTGTCTCAAATAAGGGGAATTGCTTGGAGCAATTGGCCGGTGTGCCCACCTTAGGAAACATGGGTTACTTTGTGTATCTCATCCCACCCTCGTGGGACACGAAGCCTCATGTGGAATAAGGATACCATCTCACTAGGATATCTTAAATTTCCTGATTGACTTTGTGGGTTGTAAATTCGATTTAAATAGTGGGAGCCATGGTCATTTAATACAAGTCCAAAATAAATGATCTGAAAGTAGTACTAATCTGATGTTTCTTGGTTGTTGTAGAACAATGGCTGTGAACAATGGCAGATGGTCACTACGACTACCCTGGAAAGGGATACATTAGTTGGATCCAACTTACTGGATTGGTATATAAACAAGAATTGCATTCAATAACTACATGCAAATGGGTTGTTAGATTCAACCTCCTTGGAGGAGTTTGATACTTGTGAGCCTTGTTTATTAGGAAAGATGACAAAAGCGCCCTTCACCAAGATTGGTGAGCGGGCAGGAGGTTTATTGGATCTCATACGCAGCGATGTGTGTGGGCCATTCAGTAAATAAGCCAGAGGAGGGTACAACTACTTCACCACATTTACTAATGATTTCAGTAGATATGGTTATGTCTATTTGATGAGACATAAATCTGAATCCTTTGAGAAATTTAGGGAGTTCATATATGTGGTAGAGAACCAGCTTGGTAGATCTATCAAAACTCTTCAATCATATTATGGTGGAGAGTACCTGAGCGGTGAGTTCTTTGACTATCTAAGAGAGTGTGGGATCCTATTCCAACTCACTCCTCATAGAACACCTCAACGAAATGGTGTGTTTGAAAGGAGAAATCGAACCTTGTTGGACATGGTTCAATCTATGATGAGTCATGCAACTCTACCACCCTCATTCTGGGGTCATGCACTTGAGACAGCTTCTCTCATACTGAATAACATTCCATGTAAGAGTGTCTCCAAGATCCATACGAGGTATGGAGTGGGAGATGCCCTAACCTCTCTTTTATCAGGATATAGGGACATGACGCTTATGTCAAAAGTCAAGATTCTAGCAAGCTAGAACCCAGATCTGATAAATGTGTGTTTGTGGGGTAACCTAAGGAAACTAAAGGATATTACTTCTGTGTCCCTACCAAGAATAAATTTTTTGTTGCTCAGGGTGTTGTCTTTCTAGAGAAAGAATTTATCATGAAAGAAATCAGTGGGAGGAAGTGCAATCACAAGACACAAAGATGGAACCTGAGCCACCTGCACTGGTTGCTAGGCAACTAGAGGCTCAGACACTGGTCCCACATAGGTCTAGGAGGATTCATCGTGCACCTGAGAGGTATGGGTCACTGCCGACCCAACACGATGGGATCTTCATCATTGAGGATGAGCCCAGGACTTACGATGAGGCGATCGCTAGACCGAACTCCAAGAGATAACTTGAAGCCATGAAATCTGAGATGGGTTTCATGTTAGCTAACCAACTTTGGGATTTTGTTGAGCTGCCTGATGGGGTAAAACACATAGTCTGTAAATGGGTCTTCAAAAGGAAGACTAACATGGCAACATAGTTACCTATAAGGGTAGACTAGTGGCTAAAGAATTCAGAGGATAAACCATTCTCGCCAATTGTCATGATCAAATCCATTCGTATTCTGCTTGCTATAGCTGCATATCATGACTATGAGATATGGCAGATGGATGTTAAGATAGCATTCCTCAATGGGAAGCAGACAGAGAATGTGTACATGACACAACTTGATGGCTTCATCCATCCTGCAGATGCCAGTATGGTCTGCATGCTAAAGAAATCCACTTATGGATTAAAGCAAGCATCTCGAAGTTGAAATCATTAGTTTGATAAAGCTGTGAGAGATTATGGCTTTGTCAAAAGTGAAGATGACACCTGTGTATAGAAAATTCAGTGAGAGCTTAGTGACTTTTCTGGTCTTGTATGTCGATGACATTCTACTCATCAGAAATGACATCCCTGGTCTTCAGTCTGTGAAGACATGGTTAGGGAAGTGTTTCGAGATGAAAGACTTAAGGGACGCCACCTACATCCTAGGTGTGAGGATCTACTTGTTGGTGTATATGCCCTAAAGACCAATCTATGGACATGGTCAGGCATTGTTTGAATGTACTTTGATAGAACTATTACTCTTTATATAGGCATGGTCATTATTATGCAGACTTCTCTACCTGCGTTGATGCATTGAGTTGCATAAATAATGTCCCAGGAGTTTGGATTGGATCCATTCTCATAAACTATCCCCAGACAAGGTACCTTAGCAGATATGGGACAGCTTTGGTACATGTAAGACTGGTGTATGGGCTGGTTAGGTGCGGGGCACAGTAACGCAGACATACAGGTGCATTGGGCACTGGAGTGATCCACCGTGAGGATTGACTTGTCTAGTCAACAAGTCAATCTCACATGCAAGAGGTTTGTATTGATCCTTAGACTTGAGGTATTCATGTCTAGATTTGATGATGGGTGTGCTTTAATACAGTCTTACGTCTCTCCGTAATTGGGAGATCAAAACGACTGTCATTGGGCATGTCATAAGTCATGTAGAGACATGGATGACCAATAGTAGGATTTGCCCCTTCCTTATTGGAAGCATGATATCCACTCGGGGCGCCCCACCATATTGGTGCATGACAGGAGAGTGTGGCCACACTTGTTGAGTCATGACCAATGTATTGGATAATAAACTTGAGACTAATCCAATGGCAGGATATCAGCTTAGGCAAAGGGATCTATAATGCAATGGGAATCCTCGTTGCTTGTTAGGAGTTGTTGCCATAATGACTTAAGTCCTATGACATGGGTAGTAGTGATGTGTTGCTAGATACCCCTCACTACTTATGATGTTTACATCATTGCCATCGTCATATGGATCCTACGGGGTCACACGCAATAGACTCTTGACGTTGCTTTAATCAGAAGCCTTAGGATCAAGTTATTGGATAACTTGGATCAATTTGGAAGATTTCATCAGCGCCAATGGGCCTGAAGAGTTGGAAGAAAGTTATTGGAGCCAAACTTCATTTTTGGCAGGTTGACCCGAAATTGACCTAGATTGGTCACATTTGGATTAGGGTTGCATTGGATTAGATTCAATGGCTTAATCAACCCACGCCATGAAGTTTGGGCTAGCTCATTATCCAATGAGGCCCAATAATTAGTTGTCATGAAGAGGAATTGGCTTAAAAGGGTATAATGGGGAGAAATCTCACCCCATTAGCGCCTAGCCCTTCTTCCTTGGATGGAATACTTGCTTCTAAGGCAAGTCTTGGGGCTGATATGGCTTGAGAACTTTTATGGGAAGTTCTTAGGTGCATATGGACATAGGGAAGAGGTATATGGTAATGTCTTGGAGACTTACCTTACTTCAAACCCTAGTTTCTCCCAAGACACCACTCTAGCCGAAATTCCTCATGCATGTTGTGCCTAGCCACTTATCCTTTGATGGTAAGAATGCATTTAAGGCATGTCTTGGGCTGATATAGTGCTTGGACAAATATGGATAGGTTGAATGAGGTTTATGGCAAAGTTTTGGAGACTTTCCTTACCTCAAGACTCCTTCATCCTAGCCATACACTTGGCATAATCCTAGCCCTTGCCCAAACCGCCTCTAGTCCTATTTATAGGACCCATTGTCGCCCTCTCTAGTTGATGAACACTTGGAGACGTGAACACAAATAGAGGGGCGAAAGCAAGGTCAAAGGGTGACAACATCAAAGTGGCGCAACCCTTCTTCCAACAAGTGACTGCAAGTCTTCTCCTTCCTCTCCTCTTGGCGTGATTTGGAGAAGGACTTAGTGGCACAATTTCCCTTTAATCTTCCTCAAGACTGAAACTCATCTTCTCCCTCTTCTCTTGGAGTAAAGAGGATAAGGAGTTGGCGGCATCGTCCTTGCACATGGCACATGAACCTTGGAGGTGGCGCAAGAAGAGTGAAGGAACCCTAAGGCTCGATTCTCTTCCCGAGGCTAGCACTGAGCGTGGAAGGGAGCAACGATCAAGGAGTCGACGGGTGGATACTTGTAGAGGGCGAACACTTGGGTGCCTTCAACATGGCTTCGACATCTAGACAACCAAAAGAGGTACATCTCTAACACATCCTTGTGTCTTCTCTCTCGCATGGATCCTTGGGAAAGGAATGTGTTTCGGGTGTAATGCTTCTTCCGCTGCGTCCTGGGATTGCAAAATTTTAAATTACACCCGGCATTCCCTAACAGTGGTATCAGAGCTACTTGCGAGAAACACAAGGTGTACGTTTGCTTGTGTGAAAAATTTTTGGAAAATTTTTCGTTCATCCATGCGCATTTATACTAGAAGGCGCTTTCATCCAAACTTCTTTTGTCAATTTTTATGGCCGAAAATCGGATTGTGTTTATGATGGATTTAAGACCAAAGGCGCACGTAGTTTTGTCAAGTAGGACGGGCATTGTGTCTTCGGACTGGCCAAGTCTCTTGATCTGACAAAATTGCTAGCCGATAGGGTCCATGAAATCATCATGAAACTTGATCCCAATTTTAGCATAAATTTGATTAAGAGAGTGCTTTGGATGGAGTTGGCGCATAAGGGGATAAAATTTGATTATTACGGTTTTTTCAAATTTTATATATGCGCTACTTGTCTCTTCCATGGGTTGATATGGTCATAGCGAGTGCCCTCCTGTGTTGTGATGTGGAAGCATGTTTCCAGCTATGATGAATGTTTGTAAAATCTTTCTACCACCTGCGTGTGGTTCTCCCCCTTCTTGATGTAAAATTTTCATCTTTCCTTAGAATAGATGTAGAATTGTTTACATGAGATAGGTTAAGGTTCATCAAATACAACAAGGTGTCTTCTTCAACCGATATCAGAGTGGCGCCAGCTTTGGAAGCTTGGTGATGGATTTGCGGCTGAGGGAAGGACACTTGCTTTCGGCTTCTGGCATGGGCTGATTTGTTTCAGGGACTCGCAACCCTTGGATGCACAATAACATGTCACATGGCTCGTGACAAGTTATGTGTATGAAAAGGGCTATGACCATATCGACCAAAATAGCATGCCTGTGATGGTTTATTATTTTGTCCATAGCATGCCTGTGATGTTTTTCCTTTGCTGCCATAACCATAGGAAAACTGCATGCTAGAAAAGAATAAAACAAACATGCAAAAACTCTCAATACAATATCAAGTCGATAGCCTTCTAACGCGTAGCCCTCGTCAAACTATCGATCGGTGGTGTTGTGAACTGTTTCCCACCCTCGTGGGACACACCCACTTATCTTTAGAAGGTGTGTGGTGACAATGATTTCCCCAGTCCAGTTTTAACCTAGGCGTGCCTTCGCAAGGAAATTTGTTGGCCCTGGGCATAACAGTTAGGACCAGACTTGACTAGTTTTTCATATGTCATTGACATGATGAATTACTAGAGGCAGCTGTTGAGAGGATAGGGTTTTGTGTTGTATCCAGCCCTCGCTGGACACAAGGCGCCTAGTCTGTCTCAACTAAGAGGAATTGTGCATGGCACAATTGGCTGGCATGCCTTGAAAGCCCCCAAATCTAAGGGGGGGCGAAACCCTAATAGGAGGCGCATATAAAATTCGCAAGGAAGCAAGGGTTTCTTAAAGATCTTTTACATGCCATATGATCAACTGTCAAATGATTGAATAGATCAAGATGAAGATCATACCATAGCCATTGATTCGAATGGCGTCTTGGAAGAAGATGGCGAAAGGGCTCTCCTCCAAAGGTGACGCACACAAGAGGATGATGACTACTCCTTGTGTTCCTTGTGCTAGCAAGGTTCTCCAAGTGCCCTTATCGTATGGAAGGGATGAGATCTATACTTTTCTTGGCCGAATCCTCTCTTGTCGTCAACCTTCACCACGCAAAAGTGAGACTTTGAGAGCAAGGGGCGAGAGACGAGAATAGAGAAGCGTTGCACTCGAACGTGGAGGCGTTTTTCACTTTGGAAAACCGAATTTCCAAAAATAGCAAATGCTTCAATACTTGCGTTATGCGTTCACTCCAAGTGAACCGAACGCTCATCCCTCTAAATTGAACCATGCGCTCATACATGAGCCGGTTCAAGTTGGATTTGGTTCAAGGACCAAATCAAGCCAAGTCTTGGTCCAGATCACCTTAAACCCTAGATTCAAGATCTGATCGTTCATCTCTTGATGCTCTTGATCTCACCGATCTAGCATCCAATCTCTCTATCGAAGCTTACCGATCTCAAGCCCTAATCAATCAAACATGATCAGACCAGATCTCACTTACAATCAGAGTTTAAATCCCTTAAACTGAACCAAAACAATTCAGTCCACACGATCTGACTTAAGTAAGCCATATCATCAAATTGTGCGACCCTAAGGGTTTCCTTTAAATGTCGGTAACGATAACTTACGTTATCACGATTAGTGAGGGGTATCTAGCAACACATCACTGTCTCCCGATATAAAGGAAAGAGTCTTCCAAGACTACACCCAAACCATAGCACAAGTGTGAATCCACTTCACTAGACATACATGTTTCCTTTGCCACTGGATGTTCTTATTGGACAAGCGTGTCAAGCTTGTAACTCCAATATGATGAGAATGATTAGATCAGATGAACATAGTCATCTGGGTATGGCCATACACTTTCTCAATCATCTCATCCAGGGGGCCCCTTTAGAACATCACACTCCAAACTAGGAGACGGCAATCCTTTATCTATCACTAGTGTCCTAACCTGACTCATGATCATTATCCAAGATAGTCTATAACCATTATGTTTCAAATGATATTGAACTACCTCAAAACAATGACAATCATCATTTAGAAACACAAGTGATCTCAAGTCAGAGGAAGTATGCCACTTGTTTGCATACAAGGATTATTCACATTGTGACAGGCAATTGAACATCCTAGTAGGGTCTGTCCAGTACATCCAATGTACCTATGAGTCTACATCTTATTCCATGCTCGAAGCATCCTATAAGATTAGAACACATATTAGTCTCAATCATATCAAGGCTGTCTCATGTTCACCAAGATATCTCGACTAAGGACTTAACTGCATGTCAGCCAAGCTGAACAGCATTGAGACATTATTCAGAAGTATACATATGACAGCAGATAATGCAACATCATGAATAACAACCATTGCCTTTATAAACATGAAGTTTATACATGATACTGATACAATCCCGAGGCCTCAAACATTAGCCTTAAGGGCATACCCCAACATGCCTACCTAAGGAAGCATGAGACTCTCTGTGCATCTCAACTCACCCTCGTGAGTCACGGAGACCTTATGTGAAATTAGGATCCTACTCACCTTTTTCCATGTTGAGTTAGAGAGTTCTCAACTTGTTTTAGAAGTAGTGGGAGCATAGCATTTAATTTAAAGTCCTTATTAAATGCTTTATCATTGTACTTACTTTACTTATTTGCTTATTGTAGAAGGCATCTCCTAATCTAAGATTGAAACTTTATAAACATAAACTGGATGGGACAAATTGGACAAAATGGTTCAAGATTTTGTCCAAGATACTGAAACAAGAAAATAAGGTGCATCTTCTTGAAAGACCTCCATCCCAGCCCAGTGTGTATTTCACTAATGACTGGGAGTGGAATGTCTATCTTGAACATTGTGAAGATAACGAACAGTACACTGCTCTTGTCTTAGAGTGCATGACCCCAGAGGTCAAGGTTGAATGTGATGAGATAGGGATCTATGATCTAATCATTCATCTCAAAGGTCTCTTCACACCATGCTCTATAGACAATGATCAGGAGAGTTCTGTTGGATCTTCAGAATCTGTGCCTGAATCTGAGAAAGACCATGGTTATGTATCTTCGAAGCTAATACTTCGGAAGACTGGGAATGCATGGGCATTTCGAAGAGGATTGATGGCCAAGAAGAGCATGGAAAAGAGGAAGGGATGTAATCCATCCACTTCAGGTATTGTGTTACCGAGGTCTTTTGTCTACTTCTTATTCATGGGTACTAGGTACCGTATGTGAGGCTCACATATGTTTTACATGTGCAGGAGCTCAAAAGAAGTAGGACAAAGAGGCTTGATGGGATCGACTCTCGGGTCAGGCACGGAGCATTGGATGCTGCTGTTGATATCATCTCACTGCCTTGAAGACTTTATATAGAACTTTGCTATTATGTATCAGCTTATGTATTAGAACATCATTCCTTTTGGAAAGGACTTCAGTTTGAAATAATAAATAATACTTTTCTTTAATCTGAGATGTTCTATTAAAGTGATACAATTGACAATAGTCTGTGGTTCTATATGTGACACAAGATCAGATCTAATGATTCAATCCTCATATAGCATTGTCTCTTGAACCATAGAACAATGGTCACATCCAAAGGTCCATAGGACTATTGGGATCATTGTCCTTTCAGGATTATGATACATGTGAGCCTAGTTCAAAGGAACAATGTGACAGATGCTGCCTTCACCGAAAAGGGTGGAAAGAGTAGTGACTTGTTGGATCTATTACATAGCAATGTAAGTGGACCCATGTAAACAAGCACTAAGAAGAGTTATATACTTCATTAGGTGTGGGTATGCCTTACGCAACCCAAGAACTTTGGAAAAATCCAAGAAGTTCACAAATGAAGTATTGAGTCGAATTGAAGGATCTATTAAAGCACCTTGATTGGATCAAGATGATTAGTAGAGAATTTGATGACTGTCCTAAGAAGTGTGGAGTTATCTCATAGCTTACTTAGTACACCACTGTGTGGTGAATTTCAAAGAAAGATAAAGGAACACATTGGATGTGGTTCCATCTTCGAATGGTCATGCAAATATACTACTATGATGCTATGCAAACAGATGTACTGCCACTCCATAAGAAAATGTCTAAGTTAACTTTTGAGTTTCGAACTGCAAATATCTCATTTCTTCAATGGAATTGGGAATGTAATGTGCGGTGATTCAAAAGTATGTGTTTGTGGTGCACTATAGAGTGCTAATTCTATCCCAAGGAGAATAAATTATTTGTTGCTTAAAGAACTGTCTTTCTTGAGAAAGTATTTCTTTTGAAAGAAGCTAGTGGGAGTAGATTTGATTTGGACAAGGTCCAGAATCAACCACAATATAACTAGACACACATGGAGAGCAAAATCTCACATATAGGTTGAAAGTCAACCTGAGGTTCAAGTAACACAGGAATAACATAAGTCTGGATCGATTCGATATGCTGGGCATGACAAATTTTTCATGAACCTAAGACTTATGAGGAAATGGAAGCGGTCAGTAGACCAGATTCCAAGGAATGGCTAAGGGCCATAAGAACTATAATCGACTCCATGTCTGCTAATCAAGTCTGGGACTTGGATGAGCTGCCAAAGGGGTAATTCCCACAGGCTGTAAAATAAATCTTCTAGGAAGATAGACATGGAAGGTAACATTGTTACCTTGAAAGGCAAGCTAGTGAACAGAAATTTCAAGCAAATCCACTGGGTGGATAATGATGAAATTTTTCACCAATAGCTGAGTTTTAAGTCCATTAGGGATCTGCTTGTTATAATTGCATGATCAATTATGGCATGTTGTTATGATAACTGCTTTTCTTGCATGGACATCTGAAAAGATTTCTATAAGGAAATAGCCAAAAAGTTCTCATATCAAGGCCATATAGATATGCATGATATTACGCAAGCATGGTTGAAAAAGACTGTGTTTACAAGAAGATCAGTGGAAGCATCTTAATAGTATTTCTTGTTCTAGATGATTGATGATATTCTCCTCACATGGAATGACATCTCAGCTCTTCACATGGTGAAGAAAAGGAAGATATGTATTCCGAGAAGAATGATCCAGGGAATGATGCCTACATCCTAGGCATGAGGATCTATAGATAGAGATCCAAGAAAGTCATTGCCCTTTTAGTCAATCTATGTTCATCCAAGAGTCTCTGGAGAGGTTTATATTGGATGATTCCAAATATTAATACCTTCCAGGAAGATATGGTCTGACTCTCTCAAACATGTTGTGTCCTGTGACACAGCTGGAGAGTATTAACATGGGTCCAAAGTCCTAATACATGGTATGTAGGATGGATCATGTTTTGAATAATATACTCAAGACCATTTGTGGCAAATGCTTGGAGCATAGCCAGCAAGTTTCAATCAGATCTTAGTGTTTAAACACTAGATAGCTGTGAAAGCAATCCTTATATATATACTTGGGAAGTATAAAGGATTGGAGTCTAGTCTATGATAGACAGGAAAGAATTTTGTGTACAAGGGTACACTGACACTTCGTTCCAGTCTAGTGACTATTGATCACAGCCAGGATTTGCGCTTTGCCTTGTTATGGTGTTGTATGCTGAAAGAGCATTAAGCAAACCAAAGTGGCAAGATTCTACAAATAAGGCTGAGTACATTGCACCTCCTTGTGGCAGCCAAGGATGCAGCTTCATTCATTTGAACTTGATCTAGTTCATAGTGCTTGATGGTCCAGTATAGTTATTGCTGGGACCATAGCATAGGAGAAGGAACTTAATGCTCAAGTATGTACTGCAACATATCATCTGATCTTAGAGATCATGGATAATGATGATGATCAAATTTGTTAAAATAAACACAGATAGCAATCTGGAAAAACCCACTGACCTAGCCTCTGGCGCAGCGGAAGCTAAATGGGTCATACTAGAGACATTGGAACTGACTAAACACTAGTTGTCCTTGGTCTTAGTGCAAGTGGGAGATTGTTGGTGTATATGCCCTAAAGACCAATGTATGGACATGGTCAGACATTGTTTGAATGTACTTTGATAGAACTATTACTCTTTATATAGGCATGGTCGTTATTATGCAGACTTCTCTACCTGCGTTGATGCATTGAGTTGCATAAATAATGTCCCAGGAGTTTGGATTGGATCCATTCTCATAAACTATCCCCAGACAAGGTACCTTAGCAGATATGGGACAGCTTTCGTACATGTAAGACTGGTGTATGGGCTGGTTAGGTGCGGGGCACAGTAACGCAGACATACAGGTGCATTGGATGCACTAGAGTGATCCACCGTGAGGATTGACTTGTCTAGTCAACAAGTCAATCTCACATGCAAGAGGTTTGTGTTGGGGTATGCCCTTAAGGCTAATGTTTGAGGCCTTGGGATTGTATAAGTATCATGTAATAAACTCTTATGTTTATAAAGGCATGGTTATTATTCAGGTTGCTACCTTGTCTGCTGTAATAAGTGTACTTCTGAATAATGTCTCAAAGCTGTTCAGCTAGGCTGACATGCATATGTCCTTAGTCGAGATATCTTGGTGAACATGAGACAGCCTTGATATGATTGAGACTAATATGTGTTCTAATCTTATAGGATGCTTCGAGCATGGAATAAGATGTAGACTCATGGGTACATTGGATGTACTGGACAGACCCTACTAGGATATTCAATTACTTGTCACAATGTGAATGATCCTTGTAAGCACCAAGTGGCACATGTCCTCTGACTTGAGATCACTTGTGTTTCTAAATGATGATTGTCATTGTCTTGAGGTAGTTCAATATCATTTGAAACATAATGATTATAGACTATCTTGGATGGTGAGCTTGAATCAGGTTAGGGCACTAGTGATAGACATAGGATTGCCGTCTCCTTGTTTAAGGAGTGTGATGTTCTAAAGGGGCCCCCCCTATATGAGACGATTGAGATAGTGTATGGCCATACCCAGATGACTATGTTCATCTGATCTAATCATGCTCATCGTATTGGAGTTACAAGCTTGACCCGCTTGTCCAATAAGAACATCCAGTGGCAAAGGACACATGTATGCCTAGTGAAATTGATTCACACTTGTGCTGTGGTTTGGGTGAAGTCTTGGAAGACTCTTTCCTTTATATCGGGAGACAGTGATGTGTTGCTAGATACCCCTCACTGATCGTGATAACGAAAGTTATCGTTACCGACATTTAAAGGAAACCCTCAGGGTCGCACAATTTGATGATATGGCTTACTTAAGTCAGATCGTGTGGACTGAATTGTTTGGGTTCAGTTTAAAGGGATAGAGGCTCTGATGGTAAGTGAGATCTAGTCTGATCATGTTTGATTGATTGGGACTTGAGATCGGTAAGCTTCGATCGAGAGTATTGATGCTAGATCGGTGAGATCAAGAGTATCACGAGATCAACGGTTAGATATTGAACCATTGGTTCAATGAGATCTAGACCATGGCTTGGGCTGGTTTAATTTGGTTCTTGAACCAAATTGAAATGGATTGAAGTGGCTTGAACCGGTTCACAAGGGTGAACGCTTGGTTCAAGGGGTTAGGCGTTTTGGTTCGGTAATGGGCGCATAGCTTCATCTCTTCCATTTATGGAAAGTATTGAAGGCGACTTCACCTTAACGCCAAAGCGTTTTGAACGCTCGACTTCACTCCTCTCTTCTCAACGTTCATCCTTGGAGGTGAGGGCATTCGGACGAGAAGAGGAGGAAGGTTGCTCTCGCCAAGCTTGATCTCCAAATCTCCTTCACGCGACAAGGGATACTTTGGAGCCTTGCTAGCACAAGGGACGTTCAAGGTGTAGGCCTTCTTCTTCTTGTGTGCGATTCCTTTGGAGAAGTTCTCTTTGAACTTTGCTTCCAAGCCGACATCCGATCTATGGCATTGGTATGATCACATTCTTGATCTAATGAAATATTATAGTTGATCATATGAGCACATAAGCGATTGAATTCTTGAAACCCTAGCAAAATGCATGCGCCCCCTTGTTTAGGGTTTTCGGCCCCCCCTCTTGAAAGGGGTTTTTTTAACCGCTTGCGCTCCCCCTTGAAGGGGACCCTTCAATTGGTATCAGAGGCAGGATCTTATATGATTCATATGATTGCTATGTATGTTTTGTGATCCATATATGTTTGATGCTTAGATCTATGTTTTCTCTTCATGCGATTATACAAGTGGATAGTATGTTCATGTTGCGCATGTATGAGAGTTATGTTGTGTTGGCGCTAGTTGAATGGCGCATGTATGATGATTGCGCTTCTTTCATGTTGTTGTAGTTGTTTTTCTTAAAAACCCTAAATGACATGCGTGCCTTGCATATTAGATCTAAGCCGCACCTACAATAAACCCTTAGATGGGTTGATGGGGTTGAAGTCACCTCTAGATTAGATCCAATAGTCTGATCAGACCATCTGACAGCCTAGATGGATCGACCAGATGGCACCTGTGCGCAAGCATGAGGTGGCCATAGGTCGATCGCACCTTAGGCGTGTAGCGAGGTCTGGTTGAGACAACCAGTGAACACACATGAGCTAGGCCCGGGGTCACACCCGCTTGCCAGAACTCATGAGGGTTGTTCAGCCCTTGGCGCATGCATGGTTGACCATTAGGTCAACACGGGTCAGTTAGGACTCGGTGCATGCAAGGGCAGAGGATCTGATTAGATGGATGAGTGGATCCCTATCAATGTACCATTGTAAGGTTGTAGGGGCACATAAGGAAATTAAAATTGATGCCATGGGGTTTTCAAAAATTTAATTTCATGATTGGATCACATGTTGATTGATGCCATGATGTTTGTTTATTTAATCTTATGTGGGTTGCCCTAATGTGTGCTGTGCTGGGGCCTGCGTGCCTGGAATTAAACTTGTAAATTAATTTGTGATCTGCGAATCACATTTGTACTTAATTTATAATGTATAATTGACCTGCGAGTCAAACTTGTCTAGATAGATCAAATTGTATTTGATTAGACAAGAGCACAAAGGCACACATCCAAGAGGGGCTTTCAGCTGGTGGCGCACCTGAGGTGCTCTTGGCACTAGGGCCCTGGGTTGAACCAGATGAGATGCAAAAGTCCCAAGAAGAGCAAGTGAAGACTTAAGTTTCTTAAGGTCTTACTTAGGCTTTGGGCTTTTACCACATAAGATGCATGCTTTCTTTTTATTGCTTATATAATTAGAACTGCATGAGTTTATCTTCTGCTATCACCATAGGACTTGCATGATAGTGAAGAAGATAAAAGACCGTTAAAATCCAAACGCTAACATATCAAGCTCGTAAGCCTTCTGACGCGAAACCTCACTGTTCTGATTATCGTTGGAGCCGTGTTGTACCCACTCAGTGGGCACGTCCATCTATCTTCAGACGGTGCTGGATTTCACCTGCGTGTTACAGAGAAGGGATTTATCGCTTCTCATTGCTCAGCATAGCACGTGGTGGTCCAGGGAGTAGGTCGGGTCAGCTTGACCATGTAGACTACATATGTGGCGCATATGGTAGCACATGGAGGCAGCCATCTGAGGGATCAGAGACTGTGTTGTACCAACTCAGTTGGCACAGTCTGCTGGATTGCCCAGGTGAAGGGGAATCGCACGGGTTGGCGATTGGCAGGGACAGCCTACCAGAAATTAGTGCTTGTCATCTCTGTGCATCTTATCTCGCCTGAGCGGGACGCGGAGACCAAGTATGAAATCTGGATCCCATCTCACTAAAAGAGTGTTACTCTTTCGGACTGTTTTACTGGATTTTACAGTCAGCTAAAATAGTGAGAAAAGGAATCATTCTTAAGTCCTGATTGATTCTTAACATTGATACTGACCTTGCTGTTCTTGCATTGTTGTAGATTCCTGCAGCAACGAACACCATGAGCTTCAATGTGCGATCCCTACTGGAAAGGGAGAAGTTTGCTGGGCCGAACTTCTCTGACTGGTTCGGACACCTTAAGATCGTTCTTAAGGCAGAGAGGAAACTGTATGTCCTCGAGACGGCTGTGCCGCCTCAACCCGCTGCGAACGCCGCAAGGGCGGTTCGTGAAGCCTATGATAAGCATGTCAATGATAGCATTGATGTCGCTTGCCTGATGCTAGCGTCTATGACGCCACCGCTGCAGCGTCAGCATGAGGATATGTCGGCTATAGAGATTATAGCGAACCTCAAGATGCTGTATGCTGCACAGGCGAGGACAGAACGCTATAATCTGACGAAGCTCTTCTTTTAGAGCAAACTGGCTGAAGGGAGCCCAGTGGGAGCTCACGTGCTCAAGATGATTGGGCACAAGGAGGCTCTGGAGAAACTGGGGCATACCATCAACCAGGAGCTTGCTGTAGACATAATTCTACAGTCTCTTCCGCCTTCTTTCGATGCGTTCATCATTAACTTTAATATGAACAAAATCGATTGTACTCCGGCAGAGCTGTTGAATATGCTCTTGACTACTGAGGAAACTCTGAAGGGAAAGCCTTCAACCTCTGTCTTATTGGTTCCTTCTAGGAACAAGAAGAAGGGGAAGAAGGGCAAGGCCCCTGTCAAGAACTACAGTAAGGCACTGAAACAGAAGGTGAAGCGGTCGAAGGACAACAGGTGTTTCCACTGTGGCCAGCTGGGTCACTGGAAAAAGGACTGTAAAGCGCTCCAAGGAGATAAGAGGGGAAGCATCGCTTCTGGCTCAGGTATTTACGTGACGGAAGTCATGGTTTCATCTTCTTCTATTTCATGGGTGTTGGACACTGCATGTGGAGTTCACATTTGTTCAAATGTACAGGAACTCAAGAGAAGAAGGCAGGTGGGACAGCATGAGGTAGACCTACGCGTTGGAAACGGGGCACGGGTTGCTGCTGTTGCTGTAGGAGACTATTTCATTTCTTTACCATCTGGCATTGTATTGGAATTAAACAATTGTTATTTTGTACCCAGCATTACCAAGAATATTATCTCTATTCCTGCTCTTGTCAGGAAAGGATTTGCCTTTGAATGCAATATTTCAAAGTGTGTTTTATCTTGTGATAATATTGTGTATGCAACTGGTTCAATTAACAATGGGTTGTTCATGTTGGACATGGAAAATTCTATACAAAACATTGATAATAAGAAAGCCAAGTATGCTGATGACAGCACCTTGCTATGGCATAGTCGTTTAGGCCATATTAACGAGAAGCGCATTAAGCGGTTGCATGATCATGGACTGCTGGGATCATTCTCCTATGAGGAGATTGATACATGCAAAGCTTGTTTAATGGGTAAAATGACGAAGTCACCTTTTTCTAATAAAGGTCAAAGGGCTTCAGGTTTACTTGACCTTATACACAGTGATGTGTGTGGGCCATTTAGTAAACATGCCAGAGGTGGCTATCAGTACTTCATTACCTTTACTGATGATTTCAGTAGGTATGGGTATGTCTATTTGATGAGACATAAGAGTGAATCTTTTGACAAGTTCAAAGAGTTCAAAAATGAAGTACAGAATCAGCTAGGCCGAAATATCAAGGCACTTCGCTCAGATCGAGGTGGAGAATACTTGAGTCATGCGTTTACTGACTATCTAAAGGAGTGTGGGATTATCTCACAGCTCACTCCGCCAGGAACACCGCAATGGAATGGTGTGTCCGAGAGGAGAAATAGAACGTTACTTAATATGGTTCGTTCTATGATGAGTCAGGCTACTCTTCCATACTCCTTTTGGGGTTTTGCACTGGAAACAGCTGCAAACGTACTAAACCGAGTGCCATCCAAGGCAGTTTCAAAGACGCCATATGAGTTATGGTATGGGAAACAGCCAAGCTTGACATTTATCAGGATCTGGGGTTGCGAGGCTTATGTCAAAAAGCTCGCCTCTGGGAAACTGGAGAGCAGATCTGAGAAATGTATCTTTGTCGGTTACCCTAAGGAAACTAAGGGTTATTATTTCTACGATCCCAAAGAGAACAAAGTTTTTGTTGCTCGGACGGCCATATTTCTTGAGAAGGAATTTCTTCTGCAAGAGGCCAGTGGGAGAGAAATAAAGCTGGATAAGATTCCAGAGGAAGGACAAAGTAGTCAAGCACAGTTGGATGTGCCTGAGCCGGTAGATCAGGTTATTGAACAACCTGAGGCTCAAATAACACGGGAACCGCGAAGATCGGGAAGGATCCGTCGTCAGCCTGAGCGCTATGACGGAGTCTACATCATTGATAATGATGAACCCCTCACTTATGCGGATGCGGTCAGTGGACCGGAGTCAGCTAGATGGCTTGAAGCTATGCGAGCCGAGATGGACTCCATGTCAGATAACCAGGTCTGGGATTTGGTTGATCCGCCTCCGGGAGTAATCCCTATAGGCTGTAAATGGATCTTCAAGAAAAAGATTGACATGGATGGTAACGTTGTTACCTATAAAGGCAGGCTAGTTGCGAAAGGTTTCAAACAAATCTACGGGTTAGATTATGATGAAACTTTCTCTCCTGTAGCCATGTTTAAGTCTATTCGGATTCTTTTCGCGATAGCAGCATATTATGATTATGAGATCTGGCAGATGGATGTGAAGACAGCTTTCCTTAATGGAAATCTGGATGAGGATGTGTATATGACACAACCTGAAGGCTTCACGAATCCATCAGATCGTCATAAAATATGCAAGTTAAAGAAGTCCATTTATGGACTTAAACAAGCATCTAGAAGCTGGAATATTCGTTTTGATGAATCAATCTCTGAGTTTGGTTTCATCAAGAACGAGGATGACCCGTGTGTATATAAGAGGTTTAGTGGGAGCGTAATTACATTCCTAATCCTCTACGTCGATGATATCTTGATCATTGGAAATGATATTCCTGAAATGCATGCTGTTAAAGCATGGTTAAGGAAATGTTTCCAGATGAAAGATCTAGGAGAAGCAGCCTATGTATTAGGTGTGAAGATCTACAGGGATAGATCTAAGAGGCTTCTCGGGCTGTGCCAGAGTACTTACATCGATAAAGTCCTGGAGAGATTTCATTTAGAGAATTCTAAACGAGGATATCTTCCAGTCAGACATGGTCTGAATCTTTCGAAGAGTCAGTGTCCACAAACACAGACTGAGAAAGATGAAATGGACAATACGCCTTATGCTTCGGCTATTGGGTCCATTATGTATGCGATGTTGTGTACTCGCCCAGACGTCGCTTACGGGTTAAGCGTGACCAGTCGATTCCAAAGTAATCCAGGTATGGCGCACTGGATTGCAGTCAAGAACATTTTAAAATATCTGCGGAGGACCAAAGATATGTTCTTGACATATGGTGGTCAGGAAGAACTCAGTATAGAAGGATATACTGACGCTTCATTCCAGTCAGACCAGGATGATTTCCGATCGCAATCAGGCTATGTTTTTAGCTTGAATGGTGGAGCAGTGGTGTGGAAGAGTTTCAAACAGTCATCTGTTGCTGATTCCACAACAGAAGCCGAGTATGTTGCAGCCTCGGAAGCATCCAAGGAGGCAGTGTGGATTCGTAAGTTCGTGAGAGAACTTGGTGTTGTTCCTTCGAGTGCAGATCCTTTGGTTATCTTCTGTGATAACACTGGAGCAATTGCACAAGCAAAGGAACCATGGTCGCACCAGAAGTCCAAGCACATACAGAGACGGTTTCACTTGATCCGGGAGATCATTGATCGTGGCGAGATCAAAATATGCAAGGTTCATACAGATGACAATCTGGCAGACCCGCTTACCAAGCCTCTGGCGCAGTAGAAGCATGAGAAGCACTGTAATAATATGGGTTTGAGATTTCTCAACCATTAGATTAAGTGCAAGTGGAAGATTGTTGGGGTATGCCCTTAAGGCTAATGTTTGAGGCCTTGGGATTGTATAAGTATCATGTAATAAACTCTTATGTTTATAAAGGCATGGTTATTATTCAGGTTGCTACCTTGTCTGCTGTAATAAGTGTACTTCTGAATAATGTCTCAAAGCTGTTCAGCTAGGCTGACATGCATATGTCCTTAGTCGAGATATCTTAGTGAACATGAGACAGCCTTGATATGATTGAGACTAATATGTGTTCTAATCTTATAGGATGCTTCGAGCATGGAATAAGATGTAGACTCATGGGTACATTGGATGTACTGGACAGACCCTACTAGGATATTCAATTACTTGTCACAATGTGAATGATCCTTGTAAGCACCAAGTGGCACATGTCCTCTGACTTGAGATCACTTGTGTTTCTAAATGATGATTGTCATTGTCTTGAGGTAGTTCAATATCATTTGAAACATAATGATTATAGACTATCTTGGATGGTGAGCTTGAATCAGGTTAGGGCACTAGTGATAGACATAGGATTGCCGTCTCCTTGTTTAAGGAGTGTGATGTTCTAAAGGGGCCCCCCTATATGAGATGATTGAGATAGTGTATGGCCATCCCAGATGACTATGTTCATCTGATCTAATCATGCTCATCGTATTGGAGTTACAAGCTTGACCCGCTTGTCCAATAAGAACATCCAGTGGCAAAGGACACATGTATGCCTAGTGAAGTTGATTCACACTTGTGCTGTGGTTTGGGTGAAGTCTTGGAAGACTCTTTCCTTTATATCGGGAGACAGTGATGTGTTGCTAGATACCCCTCACTGATCGTGATAACGAAAGTTATCGTTACCGACATTTAAAGGAAACCCTCAGGGTCGCACAATTTGATGATATGGCTTACTTAAGTCAGATCGTGTGGACTGAATTGTTTGGGTTCAGTTTAAAGGGATAGAGGCTCTGATTGTAAGTGAGATCTGGTCTGATCATGTTTGATTGATTGGGACTTGAGATCGGTAAGCTTCGATCGAGAGTATTGATGCTAGATCGGTGAGATCAAGAGTATCACGAGATCAACGGTTAGATATTGAACCATTGGTTCAATGAGATCTAGACCATGGCTTGGGCTGGTTTAATTTGGTTCTTGAACCAAATTGAAATGGATTGAAGTGGCTTGAACCGGTTCACAAGGGTGAACGCTTGGTTCAAGGGGTTAGGCGTTTTGGTTCGGTAATGGGCGCATAGCTTCATCTCTTCCATTTATGGAAAGTATTGAAGGCGACTTCACCTTAACGCCAAAGCGTTTTGAACGCTCGACTTCACTCCTCTCTTCTCAACGTTCATCCTTGGAGGTGAGGGTGTTGGGGTATGCCCTTAAGGCTAATGTTTGAGGCCTGTGGGAATGTATCTGTATCATGTAATAAACTCTTAAGTTTATAAAGGCATGGTTGTTATTCAGTTAGCTACATTGTCTGCTGCAATATATGTTCCTCTGAATAATGTCTCAAAGCTGTTCAGCTGGGCTGACATGCTATTATGTCCTTAGTCGATATATCTTGGTGAACATGAGACAGCCTTGATATGGTTAAGACTAATATGTGTTCTAATCTTATAGGATGCTTCGAGCATGGAATAAGATGTAGACTCATGGGTACATGGGATGTACTGGACAGACCCTACTAGGATGTTCAATTGTTTGTCACAATGTGAATATTCCTTGATTGCGACAAGTGGCACATTTCCTCTGACTTGAGATCACTTGTGTTTTCTAAATGATGATTGTCATTGTTTTGAGGTAGTTCAATATCATTTGAAACATAATGATTATAGACTATCTTGGATGGTGAGCTTGAGTCAGGTTAGGACACTAGTGATAGACATAGGATTGCCGTCTCCTTGTTTAAGGAGTGTGATGTTCTATAAGGGCCCCCTGGATGAGATGATTGAGAGAGTGTATGGCCATACCCAGGTGACAGTGTTCATCTGATCTAATCATGCTCATCATATTGGAGTTACAAGCTTGACAGGCTTGTCCAATAAGAACATCAAGTGGCAAAGGAAGTATGCATGCCTAGTGAATTGGATTCACACTTGTGCTGTGGTTTGGGTGAAGTCTTGGAAGACTCTTTCCTTTATATCGGGAGACAGTGATGTGTTGCTAGATACCCCTCACTGGTCGTGATAACGTGAGTTATCGTTACCGACATTTAAAGGAAACCCTTAGGGTCGCACAATTTGATGATATGGCTTCTTTAAGTCAGATCGTGTGGACTGAATTGTTTAGTTCAGTTTAAAGGGGTGTTAAGCTCTGATTGCGAGTGAGATCTGGTCTGATCATGTTTGATTGATTAGGGCTTTAGATCGGTAAGCTTCGATCGAGAGTTATGCTGCTAGATCAGTGAGATCTAGAGCATCAAGAGATCAACGGTGATCTTGAACCTTGTGGTTCAATAAGATCGACCATTGCTTGGGCCGATTTGGTCTTAGACCAAAGTCACTTGAACCAGCTCATGTAATGAGCGCTTGGTTCAAATAATCGAAGAGAAGGAATTGCGGTTCACTTCATGTGAACGCATAACCGAAGTGAGTAATGGGTTACTATTTTTGGATAGCAACGCCCACGTTCATTACAACGTGTTTACTCTATTGGCGATCATCACTCTTGAACGAAGTCTCCTTCCTTCTCGTGTGAAAAAACTCTCTCGACGAGGGTAGAGGAACTTCTTCTTCGACAAGCCCAAGGATCTTATCCCCTCCATGCGCAAAGGACCCTTGAAGCTTTGCTAGCACAAAGACGACAAGGAGAGGCCATTCTTCATCGTGTGTGCGTCGACTAGGGAGAGGATCCCTTTCGCTCCTTGCTTCCAATACTTCATCCATAGATGGCGATGGTATGAATCTTATTGGCACTCGTAATCGTTTTTCATAGTTGAATATATATCATGCATAATGATCCCTAAAACCCCTATTTCCGCTGCGATACAACACATGCGCCATTAGGGTTTTCTCGCTCCCCCTCGAAGGGGACTCCTGCAATTGGTATCAGAGCAGGTTAAAATGCATGATAATATGTTTGCTGTGATTTGTGATCCTTGTATGCGCCATATTGCTAGATCTAGGCTACATGCGAACCTTTACTTGTTGTGTATTGTAGTTGACGCATGTAGTAAGGTAGCGCTTCTATATGTTCTTGTTGATGTTTTCTTAAAAACTCAAACGACTTGCGCGCACACCATTAGATCTAAGTGCCGCCTGCATTAAACCCTTAGACGGGTTATTAGGGTTGAAATCATCCCCTGTGTTAGATCCAAACAGTCTGATCAGACCATCTGACAGCCTGAATGGGTCGACCAGTTAGCACTTTGGTGCAAGCCTATGGTGGCTATAGGTCGACTGCAGACAGGTGTGTAGCGATGTCTGATTGAGACACCCAATGAACGCACCTGAGTTAGGCCCGGGGTCACGCCCGCTTGCCAGACCTCAGTGTGGTCGTTCAGCCCTGGCGCATGCATGGTTGACCTTATGGTCAACACAAGTCAGTTAGGACTTGGTGCATGCAAGGGCAGTGGATTTGACTAGGTTGGTTGAGTGGATCCCTAGTAATGGACCGTTGTAAGGTTGTAGGGGAAATAAGAAAAAAATTAAAATTGATCCCAAGGGGTTTTTCGAAAATTTTAATTTTTATGATGGATCACATGATGCTGATTGGATGCATATGTTTGTCTATTTAGTCTTATGTGGGCTGCTCATATTAATTGTGTGCTGTGCTGGGGCCTGCGTGCCTGTATTAAATTGTAAATTAATTATTGTGATCTGCGCATCACTGTGTTTTAATTTATAAATGTTAGTGACCTGCGTGTCACTCTTGTCTAGATAGTTAAATTTGTAATTTAATTAGACAAGAGCACAAAGCACACTTGGCAGAGGCGCATGCAGCAGTGGCTGGACCAGGTGGGAGGTCCAGGGTTCGACTCTGGGACCAGGCGCAAATTCCTGGTGGGCGCACCTGTGCTGCAGATGGCGCTTGGGCCCAGGTTTGGGCCAGATGAGCAGCAAAAGACCCATGAAGAGCAAATGAAGACTTAAGTTAGGTTAAGGTCTTCTAGGGCTATGGGCTTTTACCACATAAGATACATGCTTTCTTTTATTGCTTAAATATTGGAATTGCATGATCAAATTATCTTCTGCTATCACCATAGGAATTGCATGATAGGCAAGAAGATAAAAGACCGTTAAAATCCAACGCTAAAATATCAAGCTCATAAGCCTTCTGACGCGAAACCTCACTGTTCTGATTATCGTTGGAGCCGTGTTGTACCCACTCAGTGGGCACGTCCATCTATCTTCAGAGGGTGTGGGATTACACCTGTGTGTTACAGAGTAGGGATTTATCCCTTCTCGTTGCTCAACATAGCACATGGTGGTCCAGGGAGTAGGTCGGGTCAGCTTGACCGTGTAGGCTACATATGTGGCGCATATGGTAGCACATGGAGGCAGCCATCTGTGGGATCAGAGACTGTGTTGTACCAACTCAGTTGGCACAGTCTGCTGGATTGCCCAGATGAAGGGGAATCGCACGGGTTGGCGATTGGCTGGGACGCCTACCAGAAACTAGTGCTTGTACTCTCTGTGCATCTTATCTCGCCTGAGCGGGACGCGGAGACCAAGTATGAAATCTGGATCCCATCTCACTAAAAGAGTTCTACTCTTTCGGGCTGTTTTGCTGGATTTTTCACGCCTGATAAAATAGTGAGAAAAAGAATCTTTCTTAAGTCCTGATCGATTCTTATACATTGATACTGACCTTGCTGTTCTTGCATTGTTGTAGATACCTGCAGCAACGAACACCATGAACTTCAATGTGCGATCCCTACTGGAAAGGGAGAAGTTTGCTGGGCCGAACTTCTCTGACTGGTTTGGACACCTTAAGATCGTTCTTAAGGCAGAGAGGAAACTGTATGTCCTCGAGACGGCGATACCGCCGCAGCCCGCTCCGAACGCCGCAAGGGCGGTTCGGGAAGCCTATGAAAAGCACGTCAATGATAGCATTGATGTCGCTTGCCTGATGCTAGCGTCTATGACGCCACCGCTGCAGCGTCAGCATGAGGATATGTCAGCTATACAGATTATAGCAAACCTCAAGATGCTGTATGCTGCACAGGCGAGGACTGAACGCTATAATTTGACTAAGCTCTTCTTTCAGAGCAAACTGGCTGAAGGGAGCCCAGTGGGAGCTCACGTGCTCAAGATGATTGGGCACAAGGAGGCTCTGGAGAAACTGGGGCACACCATCAACCAGGAGCTTGCTGTGGACATTATTCTGCAGTCTCTCCCGCCATCATTCGACGCGTTCATTATTAACTTTAATATGAACAAAATCGATTGTACGCCGGCAGAGCTGTTGAATATGCTCTTGACTACTGAGGAAACTCTGAAGGGTAAGCCTTCAACCTCTGTCTTGATGGTTCCTTCTAGGAACAAGAAGAAGGGGAAGAAGGGCAAGGCCCCGGTCAAGAATTACAGCAAGGCTCTGAAGCAGAAGGTGAAGCGGTCCAAGGAATACAGGTGTTTCCATTGTGGCCAGCTGGGTCACTGGAAAAAGGACTGTAAAGCGCTCCAAGGAGACAAGAGGGGAAGCTTTGCTTCTGGCTCAGGTATATTCGTGACTGAGGTCATGTTTTCTTCTTCTATATCATGGGTGTTGGACACTGCATGTGGAGTTCACATTTGTTCAAATGTGCAGGAACTCAAGAGAAGAAGGCAGGTGGGACAGCATGAGGTGGACCTACGCGTTGGAAACGGGGCACGGGTTGCTGCTGTTGCTGTAGGAGACTACTTCATTTCTTTACCATCTGGAATTGTATTGGAACTAAAAGGTTGTTACTTTGTTCCCAGTATAACTAAAAATATTATCTCCATTCCTGCTCTTGTCAGGAAGGGATTTTCCTTTGAATGCAATATTTCAAAGTGTATTTTGTCTTTAGATAATATTGTTTATGCAACTGGTTCAATTAACAATGGGTTATACATGTTGGACATGGAATGTTCGATACAGCAAATTGATATTAAGAAAGCCAAGTATGCTGATGACAGCACCTTGCTATGGCATAGTCGTTTAGGCCATATTAACGAGAAACGCATTAAGCGGTTGCATCATCATGGACTGCTGGGATCATTCTCCTACAAGGAAATTGATACATGCAAGGCTTGTTTAATGGGTAAAATGACGAAGTCACCTTTTCCTCACAAAGGTCAAAGGGCTTCAGGTTTACTTGACCTTATACACAGTGATGTGTGTGGGCCATTTAGTAAACATGCCAGAGGTGGCTATCAGTACTTCATTACCTTTACTGATGATTTCAGTAGGTATGGCTATGTCTTTTTAATGAGACATAAGAGTGAATCTTTTGACAAGTTCAAAGAGTTCAAGAATGAAGTACAAAATCAGCTAGGCCGTAATATCAAAACACTTCGCTCAGATCGAGGTGGTGAATACCTAAGTCATGCGTTTACTGACTATCTAAGAGAGTGTGGGATTATCTCACAGCTCACTCCACCAGGAACACCGCAATGGAATGGTGTGTCCGAAAGGAGAAATAGAACATTACTAGATATGGTTCGTTCTATGATGAGTCAGGCTACTCTTCCATACTCCTTTTGGGGTTTTGCACTGGAAACAGCTGCAAAGGTACTAAACCGAGTGCCATCCAAGGCAGTTTCTAAGACGCCATATGAGTTATGGTATGGGAAACAGCCGAGCTTGACATTTATCAGGATCTGGGGCTGCGAGGCTTATGTCAAAAAGCTCGCCTCTGGGAAACTAGAGAGCAGATCTGACAAATGTATCTTTGTCGGTTACCCTAAGGAAACTAAGGGTTATTATTTCTTCGATCCCAAGGAGAACAAGGTTTTTGTTGCTCGGACGGCCATATTTCTTGAGAAGGAGTTTCTTCTGCAAGAGGCCAGTGGGAGAGAAATAAAGCTGGATGAGAGTCCAGAAGAAGGACAAAGTGACCAAGCACAGTTGGATGAGCCTGAGCCGGTAGAACAGGTTATTGAACAACCTGAGGCTCAGATATCACGGGAACCGCGAAGATCGGGTAGGATCCGTCGACAGCCTGAGCGCTATGACGGAGTCTACATCATTGATAATGATGAACCCCTTACTTATGCGGATGCGGTCAGTGGACCGGAGTCAGCGAGATGGCTTGAGGCTATGCGCGCCGAGATGGACTCCATGTCAGATAACCAAGTCTGGGATTTGGTTGATCCGCCTCCGGGAATAATCCCTATAGGCTGTAAATGGATCTTCAAGAAGAAGATTGACATGGATGGTAACGTGGTTACCTATAAAGGCAGGCTAGTTGCGAAAGGTTTCAAACAAATCTACGGGATAGATTATGATGAAACTTTCTCACCTGTTGCCATGTTTAAGTCTATTCGGATTCTTTTTGCGATAGCTGCATATTACGATTATGAGATCTGGCAAATGGATGTGAAAACAGCTTTCCTTAATGGAAATCTGGATGAGGATGTGTATATGACACAACCTGAGGGTTTCACTAATCCAGCGGATCGTCATAAGATATGCAAGTTAAAGAAGTCCATTTATGGACTTAAACAAGCATCAAGGAGCTGGAATATTCGTTTTGATGAATCAGTCACTGATTTTGGTTTCATCAAGAACGAGGATGACCCGTGTGTTTATAAGAGGTTTAGTGGGAGCGTGATTACTTTCCTAGTCCTCTACGTCGATGACATCTTGATCATTGGAAATGACATTCCTGAAATGCATGCTGTTAAGGCATGGCTGAGGAAATGTTTCCAGATGAAAGATTTAGGAGAAGCAGCCTATGTGTTAAGTGTGAAGATCTACAGGGATAGATCTAAGAGGCTTCTCGGGCTGTGCCAGAGTACTTACATCGATAAGGTCCTGGAGAGATTTCATTTAGAGAATTCTAAACGAGGATATCTTCCAGTCAGACATGGTCTGAGTCTTTCGAAGAGTCAGTGTCCACAAACACAGACTGAGAAAGATGAAATGGACAATACGCCTTATGCTTCGGCTATTGGTTCCATTATGTATGCGATGTTGTGTACTCGCCCAGACGTCGCTTACGGGTTAAGCGTGACCAGTCGTTACCAGAGTAATCCAGGTATGGCGCACTGGATTGCAGTCAAGAACGTTTTAAAATATCTGCGGAGGACCAAAGATATGTTCTTGATATTTGGTGGTCAGGAAGAACTCAGTATTGAAGGATATACTGACGCTTCGTTCCAGTCTGACCAGGATGATTTCCGATCGCAATCAGGCTATGTTTTTAGCTTGAATGGAGGAGCAGTGGTGTGGAAAAGTTTCAAACAGTCAACTGTTGCTGATTCCACAACAGAAGCCGAGTATGTTGCAGCCTCGGAAGCATCCAAGGAGGCAGTGTGGATTCGTAAGTTCGTGAGAGAACTTGGTGTCGTTCCTTCGAGTGCAGATCCTTTGGTTATCTTTTGTGATAACACTGGAGCAATCGCACAAGCAAAGGAACCACGGTCGCACCAGAAGTCCAAGCACATACAGAGACGGTTTCATTTGATCAGGGAGATCATTGATCGTGGCGAGATCAAAGTATGCAAGGTTCATACAGATGACAATCTGGCAGACCCGCTTACCAAGCCTCTGGCGCAGCAGAAGCATGAGAAGCACTGTAATAATATGGGTTTGAGATTTCTCAACCATTAGATTAAGTGCAAGTGGGAGATTGTTGGGGTATGCCCTTAAGGCTAATGTTTGAGGCCTGTGGGAATGTATCTGTATCATGTAATAAACTCTTAAGTTTATAAAGGCATGGTTGTTATTCAGTTAGCTACATTGTCTGCTGCAATATATGTTCCTCTGAATAATGTCTCAAAGCTGTTCAGCTGGGCTGACATGCTATTATGTCCTTAGTCGATATATCTTGGTGAACATGAGACAGCCTTGATATGGTTAAGACTAATATGTGTTCTAATCTTATAGGATGCTTCGAGCATGGAATAAGATGTAGACTCATGGGTACATGGGATGTACTGGACAGACCCTACTAGGATGTTCAATTGTTTGTCACAATGTGAATATTCCTTGATTGCGACAAGTGGCACATTTCCTCTGACTTGAGATCACTTGTGTTTTCTAAATGATGATTGTCATTGTTTTGAGGTAGTTCAATATCATTTGAAACATAATGATTATAGACTATCTTGGATGGTGAGCTTGAGTCAGGTTAGGACACTAGTGATAGACATAGGATTGCCGTCTCCTTGTTTAAGGAGTGTGATGTTCTATAAGGGCCCCCTGGATGAGATGATTGAGAGAGTGTATGGCCATACCCAGGTGACAGTGTTCATCTGATCTAATCATGCTCATCATATTGGAGTTACAAGCTTGACAGGCTTGTCCAATAAGAACATCAAGTGGCAAAGGAAGTATGCATGCCTAGTGAATTGGATTCACACTTGTGCTGTGGTTTGGGTGAAGTCTTGGAAGACTCTTTCCTTTATATCGGGAGACAGTGATGTGTTGCTAGATACCCCTCACTGGTCGTGATAACGTGAGTTATCGTTACCGACATTTAAAGGAAACCCTTAGGGTCGCACAATTTGATGATATGGCTTCTTTAAGTCAGATCGTGTGGACTGAATTGTTTAGTTCAGTTTAAAGGGGTGTTAAGCTCTGATTGCGAGTGAGATCTGGTCTGATCATGTTTGATTGATTAGGGCTTTAGATCGGTAAGCTTCGATCGAGAGTTATGATGCTAGATCAGTGAGATCTAGAGCATCAAGAGATCAACGGTGATCTTGAACCTTGTGGTTCAATAAGATCGACCATTGCTTGGGCCGATTTGGTCTTAGACCAAAGTCACTTGAACCAGCTCATGTAATGAGCGCTTGGTTCAAATAATCGAAGAGAAGGAATTGCGGTTCACTTCATGTGAACGCATAACCGAAGTGAGTAATGGGTTACTATTTTTGGATAGCAACGCCCACGTTCATTACAACGTGTTTACTCTATTGGCGATCATCACTCTTGAACGAAGTCTCCTTCCTTCTCGTGTGAAAAAACTCTCTCGACGAGGGTAGAGGAACTTCTTCTTCGACAAGCCCAAGGATCTTATCCCCTCCATGCGCAAAGGACCCTTGAAGCTTTGCTAGCACAAAGACGACAAGGAGAGGCCATTCTTCATCGTGTGTGCGTCGACTAGGGAGAGGATCCCTTTCGCTCCTTGCTTCCAATACTTCATCCATAGATGGCGATGGTATGAATCTTATTGGCACTCGTAATTGTTTTTCATAGTTGAATATATATCATGCATAATGATCCCTAAAACCCCTATTTCCGCTGCGATGTAACACATGCGCCATTAGGGTTTTCTCGCTCCCCCTCGAAGGGGACTCCTGCAGAGGGCATTCGGACGAGAAGAGGAGGAAGGTTGCTCTCGCCAAGCTTGATCTCCAAATCTCCTTCACGCGACAAGGGATACTTTGGAGCCTTGCTAGCACAAGGGACGTTCAAGGTGTAGGCCTTCTTCTTCTTGTGTGCGATTCCTTTGGAGAAGTTCTCTTTGAACTTTGCTTCCAAGCCGACATCCGATCTATGGCATTGGTATGATCACATTCTTGATCTAATGAAATATTATAGTTGATCATATGAGCACATAAGCGATTGAATTCTTGAAACCCTAGCAAAATGCATGCGCCCCCTTGTTTAGGGTTTTCGGCCCCCCCCTCTTGAAAGGGGTTTTTTTAACCGCTTGCGCTCCCCCTTGAAGGGGACCCTTCAGTTTGCATTGATCCTTAGACTTGAGGTATTCATGTCTAGATTTGATGATGGGTGTGCTTTAATACAGTCTTACGTCTCTCCGTAATTGGGAGATCAAAATGACTGTCATTGGGCATGTCATAAGTCATGTAGAGACATGGATGACCAATAGTAGGATTTGCCCCTTCCTTATTGGAAGCATGATATCCACTCGGGGCGCCCCACCTTATTGGTGCATGACAGGAGAGTGTGGCCACACTTGTTGAGTCATGACCAATGAATTGGATAATAAACTTGAGACTAATCCAATGGCAGATATCAGCTTAGGCAAAGGGATCTATAATGCAATGGGAATCCTCGTTGCTTGTTAGGAGTTGTTGCCATAATGACTTAAGTCCTATGACATGGGTAGTAGTGATGTGTTGCTAGATACCCCTCACTACTTATGATGTTTACATCATTGCCATCATCATATGGATCCTACGGGGTCACACGCAATAGACTCTTGACGTTGCTTTAATCAGAAGCCTTAGGATCAAGTTATTGGATAACTTGGATCAATTTGGAAGATTTCATCAGCGCCAATGGGCCTGATGAGTTGGAAGAAAGTTATTGGAGACAAACTTCATTTTTGGTAGGTTGACCCAAAATTGACCTAGATTGGTCACATTTGGATTAGGGTTGCATTGGATTAGATCCAATGGCTTAATCAACCCACGCCATGAAGTTTGGGCTAGCTCATTATCCAATGAGGCCCAATAATTAGTTGTCATGAAGAGGAATTGGCTTAAAAGGGTATAATGGGGAGAAATCTCACCCCATTGGCGCCTAGCCCTTCTTCCTTGGATGGAATACTTGCTTCTAAGGCAAGTCTTGGGGCTGATATGGCTTGAGAACTTTTATGGGAAGTTCCTAGGCGCATATGGACAAAGGGAAGAGGTATATGGTAATGTCTTGGAGACTTACCTTACTTCAAACCCTAGTTTCTCCCAAGACACCACTCTAGCCGAAATTCCTCATGCATGTTGCGCCTAGCCACTTATCCTTTGATGGTAAGAATGCATTTAAGGCATGTCTTGGGCTGATATAGTGCTTGGACAAATATGGATAGGTTGAATGAGGTTTATGGCAAAGTCTTGGAGACTTTCCTTACCTCAAGACTCCTTCATCCTAGCCATACACTTGGCATAATCCTAGCGCTTGCCCAAACTGCCTCTAGTCCTATTTATAGGACCCATTGTCGCCCTCTCTAATTGATGAACACTTGGAGACGTGAACACAAATAGAGGGGTGAAAGCAAGGGCAAAGGGTGACAACATCAAAGTGGCGCAACCCTTCTTCCAACAAGTGACCGCAAGTCTTCTCCTTCCTCTCCTCTTGGCGTGATTTGGAGAAGGACTTAGTGGCGCAATTTCCCTTTAATCTTCCTCAAGACCGAAACTCATCTTCTCCCTCTTCTCTTGGAGTAAACAGGATAAGGAGTTGGCGGCATCGTCCTTGCACTTGGCGCATGAACCTTGGAGGTGGCGCAAGAAGAGTGAAGGAACCCTAAGGCTCGATTCTCTTCCCGAGGCTAGCACCGAGCGTGGAAGGGAGCAACGATCAAGGAGTCGACGCGTGGATACTTGTAGAGGGCGAACACTTGGGCGCCTTCAACATGGCTTCGACATCTAGACAAGCAAAAGAGGTACATCTCTAACACATCCTTGTGTCTTCTCTCTCGCATGGATCCTTGGGAAAGGAATGTGTTTCGGGTGTAATGCTTCTTCCGCTGCGTCCTGGGACTGCAAAATTTTAAATTACACCCAGCATTCCCTAACACTACTGAGATAGATCCAAGAGGATCCAGGCCCTTAGTCAAAGTACCTACATTGATAAGGTCCTGGAGAGGTTCAACTTGGAGCAATCCAAGAAAGGATACCTTAGAGTGAGATATGACCTTACTCTCTCAAAGAGCTAGTGACCCACCACACAGGCTAAGAGGGACGACATGAGTAGAATGCCCTATGCTTTGGCCGTGGGATCGATCATGTATGCGATATTGTGTACTATACCAGATGTGGCTTATGCAGTGATCATAACTAACCGATACCAATCCAATCCAGGTCTGCAACATTGGGTGGCTGTAAAGAATATCCTAAAGTATCTGAGAAGAAATAAGAATTTATTCTTAGTCTATGGGGGACAGGAAGAGCTCAGTGTTCAGGGCTACACTGATGCGTCATTCCAGTTTGACCTTGATGACTTCATATCACAGGCAGGCTATGTGTTCATGATGAATGGAGGGGTTATTTGCTAGAAAAGCTTCAAGGAATCCACCATAGCTAATTCTACAATCGAGGCTGAGTATGTCGCCGCTTCTGAGGCAGCCAAAGAAGCCATTTGGATGAGGAAGTTCATTTTTGATCTTCAGGTGGTTCAAATTGTTGTGGATCCCATTGAGCTCTATTATGACAACAATGGGGCTATTGCACAAGCAAAGAAACCATGGTCTCATCAAATGTCCAAACACATACACAGGATATTTCATATGATCAGAGAGATCATTGATCGAGGTGATATCAATATTAGTAGAGTTGACACAAAGAAAAATCTGAAAGTCCCCTTCAAGGGGGAGCGAAACCCTTAAGTGGCGCATGTAAATTCTTTTCGGCAGCGGAATTAGGGTTTCATAAGGATCTTTTGCATGCCATATGATCAACATCAACAGCTTATATAGATGAAAAAGGATTCATACCATAGCTATTAGTTCGAATGGCGTCTTGGAAGAAGAGATCGAAAGGGGTCTCCTCCACAAGATGCGCACACAAGATGAGAAGTAGCTTTCTTCTTGTCGCTCCTTGTGCTAGCAAGGATCTCCAAGTGCCCCTTGTCGCGTGAAGGAGATTGAGAGAGAGGACCTTGCTGGCCGAATTTTTCTCTTGGCGTGAAGAGCACCCAAGACGAGAGAGGAAGAGGCTAGAGAGGCGTTCGAACGTGGGAGCGTTTTCCTCTAGCAAAACGCCTTCCCAAAATAGCAAGTTTTAAGTTCACTTAAAACCTCCTCTTAAACCATCGAAAACTCCTCTTGCCTTTGAACCATATGTTCACATAAGTGAACCGGTTCAAATCAATTCGGTTTAGATGCATTTGGTTCAAAGACCAAATCAAACCAGCCCAAGCCTTGGCCTAGATCTCATTGAACCAATGGTTCAAGATCTAACCGTTGATCTCTTGATGCTTTTGATCTCACCGATCTAGCATCACTACTCTCGATCGAAGCTTACCGATCTCAAGCCCTAATCAATCAAACATGATCAGACCAGATCTCACTTACAATCAGAGTTTAAACTCCTTTAAACTGAACCAAAACAATTCAGTCCACACGATCTGACTTAAGTAAGCCATATCATCAAATTGTGCGACCCTGAGGGTTTCCTTTAAATGTCGGTAACTATAACTTACGTTATCACGATCAGTGAGGGGTATCTAGCAACACATCACTGTCTCCCGATATGAAGGAAAGAGTCTTCCAAGACTACACCCAAACCACAGCACAAGTGTGAATCCACTTCACTAGGCATACATGTTTCCTTTGCCACTGGATGTTCTTATTGGACAAGCGTGTCAAGCTTGTAACTCCAATATGATGAGCATGATTAGATCAGATGATCATAGTCACCTGGGTATGGCCATACACTTTCTCAATCATCTCATTCAGGGGGGCCCCTTTAGAACATCACACTCCAATCAAGGAGACGGCAATCCTATATCTATCACTAGTGTCCTAACCTGACTCATGATCATTATCCAAGATAGTCTATAACCATTATATTTCAAATGATATTGAACTACCTCAAAACAATGACAATCATCATTTAGAAACACAAGTGATCTCAAGTCAGAGGACATGTGCCACTTGTTGCAAACAAGGATTATTCACATTGTGACAAGCAATTGAATATCCTAGTAGGGTCTGTCCAGTACATCCAATGTACCCATGAGTCTACATCTTATTCCATGCTCGAAGCATCCTATAAGATTAGAACACATATTAGTCTCAATCATATCAAGGCTGTCTCATGTTCACCAAGATATCTCGAGTAAGGACATTACAGCATGTTAGCCAAGCTGAACAGCATTGAGACATTATTCAGAAGTACACTTATTGCAGCAGACAATGTAACAAACTGAATAAGAACCATTGCCTTTATAAACATAAGAGTTTATACATGATACTGAAAGAATCCCAAGGCCTCAAACATTAGCCTTAAGGGCATACCCCAACAATCTCCCACTTGCACTTAATCTAATGGTTGAGAAATCTCAAACCCATGTTATTACAGTGCTTCTCATGCTTCTGCTGCGCCAGAGGCTTGGTAAGCGGGTCAGCCAGATTGTCATCTGTATGAACCTTGCAAACTTTGATCTCGCCACGATCAATGATCTCCCGGATCAAATGAAACCGTCTCTGTATGTGCTTGGACTTCTGGTGCGACCGTGGTTCCTTTGCTTGTGCGATTTCTCCAGTGTTATCGCAGAAGATAACCAAAGGATCTGCACTCGAAGGAACAACACCAAGTTCCTGAACGAACTTGCGAATCCACACTGCCTCCTTAGATGCTTCCGAGGCTACAACATACTCGGCTTCTGTTGTGGAATCAGCAACTATAGATTGTTTGAAAATTTTCCACACCACTGCACCTCCATTCAAGCTAAAAACATAGCCTGATTGCGATCGGAAATCATCCTGGTCAGATTGGAATGAAGCGTCAGTATATCCTTCAATACTGAGTTCTTCCTGACCTCCATATATCAAGAACATATCTTTGGCCCTCCGAAGATATTTCAAAATGTTCTTGACCGCAATCCAGTGCGCCTGACCTGGATTACTTTGGAATCGACTGGTCACGCTTAACCCGTAAGCGACGTCTGGGCGAGTACACAACATCGCATACATAATGGACCCAATAGCCGAAGCATAAGACGTATTGTCCATTTCATCTTTCTCAGTCTATGTTTGTGGACACTGACTCTTTGAAAGATTCAGACCATGTCTGACTGGAAGATATCCTCTTTTAGAATTCTCTAAATGGAATCTCTCCAGGACTTTATCGATGTAAGTACTTTGGCACAGCCCGAGAAGCCTCTTAGATCTATCTCTGTAGATCTTCACACCTAATACATAGGCTGCTTCTCCTAGATCTTTCATCTGGAAACATTTCTTAACCATGCTTTAACAGCATGCAGTTCAGGAATATCATTTCCAATGATTAAGATATCATCGACGTAGAGGACTAGGAAAGTAATCACGCTCCCACTAAACCTCTTATATACGCACGGGTCATCTTCATTCTTGATGAAACCAAATTCACATATTGATTCATCAAAACGAATATTCCAGCTTCTAGATGCTTGCTTAAGTCCATAAATGGACTTCTTTAACTTGCATATTTTATGACGATCTGATGGATTAGTGAAACCTTCAGGTTGTGTCATATACACATCCTCATCCAGTTTTCCATTAAGGAAAGCAGTTTTCACATCCATTTGCCAGATCTCATAATCGTAATATGCTGCTATTGCAAGAATAATCCGAATAGACTTGAACATGGCTACAGGAGAGAAAGTTTCATCATAATCTATCCCGTAGATTTGTTTGAAACCTTTCGCTACTAGCCTGCCTTTATAGGTAACTACGTTACCATCCATGTCAATCTTCTTCTTGAAGATCCATTTACAGCCTATAGGGATTACTCCCGGAGGCGGATCAACCAAATCCCAGACTTGATTATCTGACATGGAGTCCATCTCGGCTCGCATAGCTTCAAGCCATCTAGCTGACTCCGGTCCACTGACCGCATCCGCATAAGTGAGGGGTTCATCATGATCAATGATGTAGACTCCGTCATAGTGCTCAGGCTGTCGACAGATCCTTCCCGATCTACGCGGTTCCCGTGATATCTGAGCCTCAGGTTGTTCAATAACCTGTTCTACTGGCTCAGGCTCATCCAACTGTGCTTGACTACTTTGTCCTTCCTCTGGATTCTCATCCAGTTTTATTTCTCTCCCACTGGCCTCTTGCAGAAGAAATTCCTTCTCAAGAAAAATGGCCGTCCGAGCAACAAATACCTTGTTCTCTTTGGGATCGTAGAAATAATAACCCTTAGTTTCCTTAGGGTAACCGACAAAGATGCATTTCTCAGATCTGCTCTCTAGTTTCCCAGAGGCGAGCTTTTTGACATAAGCCTCGCAACCCCAGATCTTGATAAATGTCAAGCTCGGCTGTTTCCCATACCATAACTCATATGGAGTCTTTGAAACTGCCTTGGATGGCACTCGGTTTAGTACCTTTGCAGCTGTTTCCAGTGCAAATCCCCAAAAGGAGTAAGGTAGAGTAGCCTGACTCATCATAGAACGAACCATATCCAGTAAGGTTCTGTTCCTCCTCTCGGACACACCATTCCATTGCGGTGTTCCTGCTGGAGTGAGCTGTGAGATAATCCCACACTCCTTCAGATAGTCAGTAAACTCTCGACTTAGGTATTCACCACCTCGATATGAACGAAGTGCCTTGATATTCCGGCCTAGCTGATTTTGTACTTCATTTTTGAACTCTTTGAACTTGTCAAAAGATTCACTTTTATGTCTCATTAGATAGACATAACCATACCTACTGAAATCATCAGTAAAGGTAATGAAGTATGAATAGCCACCTCTAGCATGTTTACTAAATGGCCCACACACATCACTGTGTATAAGGTCAAGTAAACCTGAAGCCCTTTGACCTTTTTACCCATTAAACAAGCTTTGCATGTATCAATCTCCTCATAGGAGAATGATCCCAGCAGTCCATGATCATGCAACCGCTTAATGCGTTTCTTGTTAATATGGCCTAAACGAATATGCCATAGCAAGGTGCTGTCATCAGCATACTTGGCTTTCTTATTATCAATGTTTTGTATAGAACATTCCATGTCCAACATGAATAACCCATTGTTAATTGACCCAGTAGCATAAACAATATTATCAAGAGAAAGATAACACTTTGAAGTCTTGCATTCAAAGGAAAACCCTTTCCTGACAAGAGCAGGAATAGAGATAATATTCTTGGGAATGCTAGGTACAAAATAACAATTGTTCAGTTCTAATACAAGTCCAGATGGTAATGAGATGTAATATTCTCCTACAGCAACAGCAGCAACCCGTGCCCCGTTTCCAACTCGTAGGTCCACCTCATGCTGTCCCACCTGTCTTCTTCTCTTGAGTTCCTATACATTTGAACAAATGTGAACTCCACATGCAGTGTCCAACACCCATGAAATAGAAGAAGAAGATATCATGACTTCAGTCACAAAAATACCTGAGCCAGAAGCGATGCTTCCCTTCTTGTCTCCTTGGAGCGCTTTACAGTCCTTTTTCCAGTGACCCAGCTGGCCACAATGGAAACATCTGTTGTCCTTCGACCGCTTAACCTTTTGTTTCAGAGCCTTGTTGTAGTTCTTGACTGGGGCTTTGCCCTTCTTCCCCTTCTTCTTGTTCCTGGAAGGAAACATCAAGATAGAGGTTGAAGGCTTTCCCTTTAGAGTCTCCTCTGTAGTCAAGAGCATATTCAGCAACTCTGCCGGAGTACAGTCGATCTTGTTCATATTAAAATTAATAATGAACGGATCGAAGGAGGCCGGGAGAGACTGCAGAATAATGTCTACAGCAAGCTCCTGATTGATGGTATGCCCCAGTTTCTCTAGAGCCTCTTTGTGCCCAATCATCTTGAGCACGTGAGCTCCCACTGGACTCCCTTCAGCCAGTTTGCTCTGAAAGAAAAGCTTGGTCAAATTATAGCGTTCAGTCCTCGCCTGTGCAGCATACAGCATCTTGAGGTTTGCTATAATTTCTATAGCAGACATATCCTCATGCTGACGCTGCAGCTGTGGCATCATAGACGCTAGCATCAGGCAAGCGACATCAATGCTATCATTGACATGCTTTTCATAGGCATCCCGAACCGCCCTTGCGGCGTTCGGAGCGGGTTGAGGCGGTATAGCCGTCTCGAGGACATACAGTTTCCTCTCTGCCTTAAGAACAATCTTAAGGTGTCCGTACCAGTCCGAGAAGTTTGGCCCAGCAAACTTCTCCCTTTCCAGTAGGGATCGCACATTGAAGCTCATGGTGTTCGTTGCTGCAGGAATCTACAACAATGCAAGAACAGCAAGGTCAGTATCAATGTTTAGAATCAATCCAGGACTTAAGAAAGATTCTTTTCTCACTATTTTATCTGACTGAAAAATCCATTAAAACAGTCCGAAAGAGTAACACTCTTTTAGTGAGATGGGATCCAGATTTCATACTTGGTCTCCGCGTCCCGCTCAGGCGAGATAAGATGCACAGAGAGTACAAGCACTAATTTCTGGTAGGCAGTCCCTGCCAATCGCCAACCCGTGGGATTCCCCTTCATCTGGGCAATCCAGCAGACTGTGCCAACTGAGTTGGTACAACACAGTCTCTGATCCCACAGATGGCTGCCTCCATATAGCTCACATATGCTCAGTATGTAGCCTACATGGTCAAGCTGACCTGACCTACTCCCTGGACCACCACGTGCTATGCTGAGCAACGAGAAGCGATAAATCCCTTCCCTGTAACACGCAGGTGTAATCACACACCGTCTGAAGATAGATGGGCGTGCCCACTAAGTGGGTACAACACGGCCCCAACGATAGTCAGAACAGTGAGGTTTCGCGTCAGAAGGCTATCGTGCTTGATATTTTAACGTTTGGATTTTAACGGTCTTTTATCTTCTTAACTATCATGCAAGCCCTATGGCGATAGCAGAAGATAAATAAATCATGCAATTCTACTTATTTAAACAATAAAAGAAAGCATGATGATCTTATGTGGTAAACGCCCATTAAGCCTAGGTAAGACCTTAAGATAACTTAAGTCTTCACTTGAGCTCTTCATGAGTCATTTGCATCTCAACTGGCCCAGACCAGGGCCCAAGTGCCCATTGTAGCTCAGGTGCGCCCACCAGGTAAATGCGCCTGTCCCAGAGTCGAACCCTGGACCTCCCACCTGGTCAAGCCACTGCTGCATGCGCCAATGCCAAGTGTGCTGTGTGCTCTTGTCTGATTAAAATACAATTTAATCTATCTAGACAAGATTGACACGCAGGTCAATTACACAATAAATTAATTAAAATGTGATACGCAGATCACAATAAATATTAATTTACAATTTAATTCCAGGCTCGCAGGCCCCAGCACAGCACACATTAAATAGGCAGCCCACATAAGATTAAATAAACAAGCATCATGGGATCCAATCAACATGTGATCCAATACTAAGAAAATAAAATTTTGAAAACCCCTTGGCATCAATTTTATTTTTCTTATGTGCCCTACTACCTTACAACGGTCCATTAATAAGGATCCACTCATCAGACCTAGTCAGATCCACTGCCCTTGCATGCACCAAGTCCTAACTGACTTGAGTCGACCCAATGGTCAACCATGCATGCGCTAGGCTGAACAACCCTCATGAGTTCTGGCAAGCGGGTGTGACCCCGGGCCTAACTCATGTGTGTTCACTGGTTGTCTCAACCAGACATCGCTACACGCCTGTCTGCAGTCGACCTATAGCCACCTCGTGCTTGCGCACAGGTGCCATCTGGTCGACCCATCTAGGCTGTCAGATCGTCTGATCAGACTATTTGGATCTAGACTTGACTGTGACTTCAACCCTATCAACCCGTCTAAGGGTTTAAAGTAGGCGCTTATAGATCTAGATGGAGCGCGCAAGATGTTACAAGTTTTTTTAGGTAAAAACAACTTACAACATGCGCAACAAAGTTAGAAGCTTTCATCTAAGTTAACATGCGCAACTAGATACTTGTATCTAAGGTAACATGCGCAAACTGAATGAAACTTTCATATAGATCTATAACATGTATTAGCATACCCGGATCACAACAAGCAAAAGCAATCATATGAACATGCGAAAACCATCCTCTGATACCAATTGAAAGTCCCCTTCAAGGGGGAGCGAAACCCTTAAGTGGCGCATGTAAATTCTTTTCGGCAGCGGAATTAGGGTTTCATAAGGATATTTTGCATGCCATATGATCAACATCAACAGCTTATATAGATGAAAAAGGATTCATACCATAGCTATTAGTTCAAATGGCGTCTTGGAAGAAGAGATCGAAAGGGGTCTCCTCCACAAGATGCGCACACAAGATGAGAAGTAGCTTTCTTCTTGTCGCTCCTTGTGCTAGCAAGGATCTCCAAGTGCCCATTGTCGCGTGAAGGAGATTGAGAGAGAGGACCTTGCTGGCCGAATTTTTCTCTTGGCGTGAAGAGCACCCAAGACGAGAGAGGAAGAGGCTAGAGAGGCGTTCGAACGTGGGAGCGTTTTCCTCTAGCAAAACGCCTTCCCAAAATAGCAAGTTTTAAGTTCACTTAAAACCTCCTCTTAAACCATCGAAAACTCCTCTTGCCTTTGAACCATACGTTCACATAAGTGAACCGGTTCAAATCAATTTGGTTTAGATGCATTTGGTTCAAAGACCAAATCAAACCAGCCCAAGCCTTGGCCTAGATCTCATTGAACCAATGGTTCAAGATCTAACCGTTGATCTCTTGATGCTTTTGATCTCACCGATCTAGCATCACTACTCTCGATCGAAGCTTACCGATCTCAAGCCCTAATCAATCAAACATGATCAGACCAGATCTCACTTACAATCAGAGTTTAAACTCCTTTAAACTGAACCAAAACAATTCAGTCCACACGATCTGACTTAAGTAAGCCATATCATCAAATTGTGCGACCCTGAGGGTTTCCTTTAAATGTTGGTAATGATAACTTACGCTATCACGATCAGTGAGGGGTATCTAGCAACACATCACTGTCTCCCGATATAAAGGAAAGAGTCTTCCAAGACTACACCCAAACCACAGCACAAGTGTGAATCCACTTCACTAGGCATACATGTTTCCTTTGCCACTGGATGTTCTTATTGGACAAGCGTGTCAAGCTTGTAACTCCAATATGATGAGCATGATTAGATCAGATGATCATAGTCACCTAGGTATGGCCATACACTTTCTCAATCATCTCATTCAGGGGGGCCCCTTTAGAACATCACACTCCAATCAAGGAGACGGCAATCCTATATCTATCACTAGTGTCCTAACCTGACTCATGATCATTATCCAAGATAGTCTATAACCATTATATTTCAAATGATATTGAACTACCTCAAAACAATGACAATCATCATTTAGAAACACAAGTGATCTCAAGTCAGAGGACATGTGCCACTTGTTGCAAACAAGGATTATTCACATTGTGACAAGCAATTGAATATCCTAGTAGGGTCTGTCCAATACATCCAATGTACCCATGAGTCTACATCTTATTCCATGCTCGAAGCATCCTATAAGATTAGAACACATATTAGTCTCAATCATATCAAGGCTGTCTCATGTTCACCAAGATATCTCAACTAAGGACATTACAGCATGTCAGCCAAGCTGAACAGCATTGAGACATTATTCAGAAGTACACTTATTGCAGCAGACAATGTAACAAACTGAATAACAACCATTGCCTTTATAAACATAAGAGTTTATACATGATACTAAAAGAATCCCAAGGCCTCAAACATTAGCCTTAAGGGCATACCCCAACAAAATCTAGTAGACCCACTGACCAAGGCTTTGGCGCAACAAAAGCATGGTGGTCATACGAGGGATATGGGGTTGAGGTTCCTCAACCTCTAGGTCTACGTACAAGTGGGAGATTGTTGGTGTTTATCCCCTAAGACCTAGTTTTGGTCTATCTTTTGTACTACTTGACATTGATATTTCTTATATATCATTATGACATTGTCATAATCATGTTTAGTTTACATCTGTGATTATTTTCATACATGGTAATGTCCATGGAGACAGATTGGATCTGTGCTCAAACTCTTGTCCCCAGTCATGTACCTTAGTGGATATGGGACAGCTCTGGTACTTGTGAGACTGGTATATGGGCTGGTTAGGCACGAGGTGCTAACGCAGACATATGAGTATATCAGTGGTAGATATACTGGACCGACCCATTGTGAGGCAATGACTTAGTGTCATGAGTTATCCTCACAAATGACAGGAGATGCACTGATCCTTTGACTTGAGGCCATTGACTCTTCTGTATGGTTAGGGACATGCTTTGATACAACTTAACACCACACCGTAGTTGGGAGGTCATAACGGTTGTCATTGAGTATATCACGACCCATATGAGAAGGTTTACCCCTTCCTGAGGGAAGGTTGATATCCATGGCCCCCCTATGGTTCTATGACTGAAAGTGTATGGCCATACCTAGGTGAAAGCTTGATTTAGTCATGACCACGAGATTGGGTAAAATCAAGTGGTGACACACTTGTCCAATCGGATATCAGTTTGGCAAAGAGACTGTAATGCATCTGTACCTAGTTGCGGTGATGGGGATGTCGATGTCGATATCCATTTCGATGACTTGGGTAGTAGCGATGCATTGCTAGGTGCCACTCACTGATTGTGATGACCTTAGGGCATCACTCCCAATATCAGAGGAACCTACAGGGTCGCACACCTTGATACTCAAGTTTTCGTGTTGATCGAGAAGTCTTATGCTCGAGTTATTGGATAGCTCGGATGTATTTGGGAGATTTCATCAGCACCAATGGGCCTGATGAGATGGAAGAGAGTTATTGGAGCCAAACTTATATTTAGCAGATTGACCCAAATTTGACCATGGTTGGTCACATTTGAGTTAGGGTTGCATTGGATTGGATCCAATGGCTTAATCAACCTATACAATGAAGTTTGGGCTAGCTTATTACCCAATGAGGCCCAATAACAAGTCATTATGAAGAGAGAATAGGGCTTAAGGGTATAATGGGGAGGAGTTGACTCAATTTACTTCATAAGGAAGCAATTGGCGCCTCCACCTTTGTTCCTTGGATGGAAGGCTTGCCTCTACGGCAAGGCTTGGGACTAATATGGCTGAATGGACTTGTATAGTAAGTCCTTGGCGCATATGGAAGAAGGGAAGAGGTTTATGGTTAAGACTTGGAAACTTTGCTTACCTCAAACCCTAATTGCTCCCTCCACTTAACCCTAGCCGCCTCCTTTGTGACTTGCGCATATGCCTCTTGCTTTGCCGCCCCTTGCTGTTATATATATTCCTATCATATGCGAGAGCAATAAATACAACAATTGGCATGAGAAAGTAAGCAAAGGGTGAGAGCAATTCTTCATGGCGCAACATCTCTTCCTCTAGCCACACGCCTTCCTTCCTTTCCTCCCCTTGGCGCATGTGAAGGAATTCCTTGGCGGCTTCATCTTCTCCCTTTCTCTCATTGGCACATCTTCCTTGGGAGGTGGCGCAAGAGGTGTAGGAGACACACAAGGGCTTTGATCTTCTTCCCGAGGCTAGCATTGGGCGTGGAAGAAGAGAATTTGAGGCATCCATGTGTGTGAGATTGTAGAGGACGCACGCTTGGGCGCCTACATCAGCATCGCTCTACATTGCTCATAGGTACTTTCTCCTCTCATCGTGTCAACTCCCTCGCAAGAACAATATCCATTGGGATTTTAGGGAATGGCCTTTCCGAGGATATGTTTTTGCTATGTACTTGTAATGTCTTGTCAAATTTTAAAATATCCCCTAGGTTTCCCAACATGAATGGCATAAATCTTAGCAGGGTCAATAGAGAGACCCTGGTCAGACAATATGTACCCTAGAAAATGGACTTGGGTGGCCATGAAGGTGCACTTCTTCTTGTTAAGGAAGAGGCACTCCTTTTGGAGAATCTCAATGGTAGAGCGAAAATGCTCTAAGTGCTCGTCTCGGGTGCGGCTGAAGATCAAAATGTCGTCAAAGTAGATGACTAGGAATTTGCTCATATAGGGCTTGAGGACTTGACTCATCAGCCTCATGAACGTGGAGGGGGCGTTTGTCAAGCCAAAGGGCATGACTAACCACACATATAGACCATCTTTACTCTTGAATGAGGTCTTATTGGTGTTTATGCTCTAAGACCTAGTTTTCGTCTATCCTTGTACTACTTGACATTGATATTTCTTATATATCAATCTGGCATTGTCGTTATCATGTCTAGTTTACATCTGCGATTATGTTATTACATGATAATGTCCCTGGAGACAGATTGGTTCTATGCTCAAACTCTTGTCCTCAGTCAATGTACCATTTTGGATATAGGACAGCTATGGTACTTGCGAGACTGATATATAGGTGATGTGGGACCAAAGCAGGACCTTCGGAGGTCCACTCGGGTCCGAAAGAAGCCCTCTCGGTATGGCTATCCTAGCCATTAGATATGGCTTCCTTAGGACCCCCTTTTGTTGCTTATTTTGTCTTAGACTAGGGTGCATCATATGGTAGGTTAGATCCACCCTCCCATTACACCATGTAGTTACATGCCTAGGATCCGCCACTTATGTATAGTAGGTTAGTGCATGAAATTAATGTAATAGTATAGGTCAACTCCATTCTTGGAATGCAAGTCAAAATCAGGTCAAGACAACCCCAAGAGATGCCTTGGGCCATCAGCCCAAGAGAAGATCAGCCCATCCAATTCAAAGAGACATCACCACAAGTACCCAACACTCCACCATCCTAGTTGGCAGCCAAGAGAGGGATTTGACTCCAACCGCCCCTTCCTCTTTGAAGCAAAGTGGACAAGACCATTCATACACCAGCTTTTGCAGCCCCTTACATCCATCATGCGCCAACAACTTTGCAGAATTTCAGCCTCAAGAAGCTGCGCCAACAACTCTGCAGAATCACAGCTTCTTTCAGCCTGCACACGCCACCACAATGAAGAGTTCCATTCTCCAAGATGCTGCATCCATTGACTGAAGAATGACAACTCCTTCAGCTCCTTCAAAGTCGCCAGCCAACTGCTCCTGTTCAGTCAACATGCGCCAGCAAACAGCTCCTTCAAAGTCAACATGTCATGCACTTAGGGAAGGGGATGCAACCTGCTCTTGTCCACTCAACTTGTCATGAAGAGAGGCAACCGTTGGCAGCCCCCTATATGATGTATTCCTCTTGTAAAGTGATGTCTTCTTAGTGTTGAATGAAATTTCAAAATTCTGAAGTGTGTCTTCAAATGGTGTGTGTCACCTAACCCCTCCCTTCCTTCCTACCATTGCCGAGAGTCCCCCTTTCCATTCCCTCTTGCTCTTCAGCCTTATTCCACCTCTTGCGCTTGTCTTGGAGATGGAAGCTCTCGCCACTTCTTCCCCTTAGCCTTGACAAGTCCTCAGTCCAAGAGGGAGAGCTGGACAGCCGAGACTCAAGATGGTGTCATGCCGAGACCAAGCCACCACCTAGTTAAGCTAAGTCTCTCTACTATCTTGGTTGTTGTTCTTTGTTACTTGTTGGTGTGGTTCTTTGATACTTGTTGGACAGCCCCTTTGCACTTACGCTGATTTTCTGCAGGAGGCGCAAGGCCATGGGATGACAAGCAAGCTATCCCCTCTTCTCTTCCCCTAAGCCTAGATAGTCTAAACTATGTTAACAAGGGAATTTGGAATCTAGCCTCCCCCTTGATTGTCTTGTGTATTGGCCTCTTAATATTATTTTCAAATTCACCCACGCATGTGTGGGATGCTGCAATGACATGTGTGTAAGCTCATAGGGCCCTACTTCGTGAGATTCCACCATTGGACCGGTGAAGAACGGGAAGGACACCCTTTCTATTCTCAAAGGGTGCAAGGTGAGTTCCTCCCTTAGAGTAGCTTTATGGCTTATGGTAGAACCGCATGTTAGGTCTATTTGAGGCTATAGAACCGCATGTTTAAGTTTGTTCAAAAGTTCCATCTTATCTAGAAGCGCATGCTAGGTTGCTCTTGTTGATTAGTTTCGGTTTCCCTATTATCTACCAAAACAAACTAATTTCGAACTACGATAGCTTAAGGGGTTTACTAAGCTATACCTATTTATCAAAATGTTTTCGAAGCGCGTTGTTTGAATGTTGCATGTTTGGTGACCCCATCAATAGGCTAGTTATGCACGAGGTGCTAACACAGACATATAGGTATATCAGTGTTGGATATACTGGACCGACCTGTTGTGAGGCAATGACTTTGTGTCATGAGTTATCCTCACAAGTGATAGGAGATGCATTGATCCCTTGACTTGAGGTCATTGACTCTTCTATATGGTTAGGAATATGCTTTGATACAACCTAACACCTCACCGTATTTGGGAGGTCATAATGGTTGTCATTGAGCATGCAACGACCCACATGAGAAGGTCAATGTACAGATAGAGGATTTGCCCCTTCCTGAGGTAAGCATGATATCCATAGGGCCCCGCCTATGGTTCTATGACTGAAAGTGTATGGCCATATCCAAGTGAGAACCTAATTTATTCATGACCATGAGATTGGTTAAAACAAGTGGTGACACACTTGTCCAATTAGATATCAGTTTATCAAAGAGACTGTGATGCATTTGTACCGAGTTGCGATGATGGGGTTGTCGATGTTCATGGGGTCAGAGACCACAAGCCACGAAGATACAACTGGAGCCTGAGGTTACCGTAGGCAAAGGCTTGGAGTTTCACGAATAAGCTAGCATGCTCACTCATAAAGCTAGCTCAAAATAATGGGAATAATTACTCCAATAACTTCAAGACTTTTTCAGCTCAATAAGTTGTTGTATACAACTAAAACCCATGCAGCCACGCCATGCGATGAAGGAAACAAAGCAATCATCGGACAACTCCAGATCAGCCGTTTAAATGCCAAGCAACGCTGCAAAGAAGGATCCGGCACGTTCATCTTCAGGAAGCATTATCCTCAACGTCTCCCTGCTCAACATGGAAGTTGCAACGTCTATCTTCAATGCATCCCTGCTGCTCCAGCTATGGAAATTACAACATTCGCTTGCAATGTCTCTCCATGCTCCAGCATATATGTATCTCTTTCACGATTGTAATCAGCAGAATTTTTTAAGTTGAATGAAATAGTTTTGGTATCTCCATGGCATCGGATGTCTCTTCCAATCTTCTTCCCCTCTGAGGCGCTTGTGTCGCCTATCTTCACCTCTTCTCTTTTCTCCTCTTTACTCCCTTCTTCTTCCGAAACCAACCCTTCCAGCCAACCAGGATTTCAAGAATTTCGCGACCTCGCCACCGACGATCCACTGGCCGGATCTCCACGAGACTTCAACAACCACTCCTTCTTCCCTAGACAAAGCTTCAGCCATCTGGATCTGCCCATCCACCTCACCGATAGCCGGAATCGAAACTCCGACGCCAACCCCTATTTCCGCCCTGCTTCTGCCCTAATCTCACCTTTCTCCATCGTTCTCCTCTGGCCAGCCATCATTCGACCTCAAACTCCGGCAACGACCTCTCTCCCATCACATGAACCTCCAGTTGAAACAGGTTTGGAGTTCGTCCACCATCGAATGAATGGCGAACAACTCTGTCCACCCGCACACCTCCCCTGTTCTGCTGAACAGCGCGTCTCCACCTCCGCCAGTACTGCCATCTTCGCCTCGCCCCACCACCAGCTGTCGGTGCTCTGACGAAATCGACGCCGCCTCATCTTTACCTACACCTCCAATGCCTCCGACGAGCAATCCACGCTTCAGCGTCGATGAACGGCGCAAACTTTGCGTCCCCTATTTCTGATCTCCTTTAAGCTTTCTGTTTCAGTTATCTATTTTCTAATCCGATTAAGCTTGTTTTTGAAGAGTCCCCTTCAAGGGGGAGCGCAAGGGGTTGAAACCCTAAAGGGGGCGCATGTTCTTTCCAAGGGGTTTCAACATGAGATCGCATGTAATATATGTTCATATGATCAACCTTAAGGAATGTGGAGATCGAAAGAAGATCATACCAAAGCCATCTATTTGGATGGTGTCTTGGAAGCAAAGATCGAAAGGGATCTTCTCCAAAGATGAAGCACACAAGATGAGGAATGGCTTCTCCTTGTCGTCTTTGTGCTAGCAAAGCTTCAAGGGGTCCTTTGCGTGGAGGAAGTTTGAGATGCGAGAACAAGCTTCTCCTTGGACGAAAAACCTTCCCTTCTTCTCGTCAATCCTTCTCACACGAGAGTGCAAGCCAGCCACAAGAGAAGAGGGGAACGTATTTGCATTTTGGCGTTGAGAGGAATCGGCATTGATGACTTTCCATAAATGGAACATCATTAAGCCATACGCTCATGCCAACCCAAAAACGCTTACTAGCATTGAACCAAGCGTTCACCTTTGTGAACCGGTTCAAGCCAAAACATCCCAATCGAATTTGGTTCATAAACCAAATCAAAATAGCTCAAGCCAATTGGTCTAGACCATAGTAAACCCTAAGGTTTCAGATCTAACCGTTCATCTCTTTGATGCTCTTGATCTCACTGATCCAGCATCAATCCTCTCGATCGAAGCTTACCGATCTCAAGCCCTAATCAATCAAACATGATCAGACCAGATCTCACTTACAATCAGAGTTTAAACTCCTTTAAACTAAACCTAAACAATTCAGTCCACACGATCTGACTTAAGCAAGCCATATCATCGAATTGTGCGACCCTAAGGGTTTCCTTTAAATGTCGGTAACGATAACTTACGTTATCACGATCAGTGAGGGGTATCTAGCAACACATCACTGTCTCCCGATATAAAGGAAAGAGTCTTCCAAGACTACACCCAAACCACAGCACAAGTGTGAATCCACTTCACTAGGCATACATGTTTCCTTTGCCACTGGATGTTCTTATTGGACAAGCGTGTCAAGCCTGTAGCTCCAATATGATGAGCATGATTAGATCAGATGAACATAGTCACCTGGGTATGGCCATACACTTTCTCAATCATCTCATTTAGGGGGGCCCCTTTAGAACATCACACTCCTTAAACAAGAAGACGGCAATCCTATATCTATCACTAGTGTCCTAACCTGACTCATGATCATTATCCAAGATAGTCTAAAATCATTATGTTTCAAATGATATTGAACTCCCTCAAAACAATGACAATCATCATTTAGAAACACAAGTGATCTCAAGTCAGAGGACATGTGCCACTTGATGCAAACAAGGATTATTCACATTGTGACAAGCAATTGAATATCCTAGTAGGGTCTGTCCAGTACATCCAATGTACCCATGAGTCTACATCTTATTCCATGCTCGAAGCATCCTATAAGATTAGAACACATATTAGTCTCAATCATATCAAGGCTGTCTCATGTTCACCAAGATATCTCGACTAAGGACATTACAGCATATCAGCCTAGCTGAACAGCATTGAGACATTATTCAGAAGTATACTTATTGCAGCAGACAACATAACATACTGAATAACAACCATTGCCTTTATAAACATAAGAGTTTATACATGATACTGATACAATCCCAAGGCCTCAAACATTAGCCTTTAAGGGCATACCCCAACAGTTTTTGCAGGTACCTTAAGCAATCGGCGCAACAAAATTCCAGAACTTTGGCATGATTCGAAAGTTCAAATCTTGTTCTCTCATATGGAACAGTTGGACTGAGTCCAAATTCAACAGAACAACCAAGGATACCATGCAACTTTTGTTAAGTGATTAAATCCTGCAATTGTTTCATCGACTTTTCTGACTTGCCCTCTTTCTGCAGGTGTTCTAAGCAATCGGTGCAGCCAAGGACTTCAACTTTGGTCAGATAATAATGCACGCATCTTGCTCTTTCTCGAGGACTAGTTGATGCATACTCAGATTCAACAGTTCACCCTAAAAGGCTTTGCAAAATCTGCTATCAGAAATACTTATGTGCAGTCTTAACATACCAATCTGACTATCTATTTTGCTGCATTTATTATATCTGCCTGATAGCTCTTCACTGTCTGATTTTTATTGGATTCAAAAGAACTAGTTTTGTTCTACATGATGGTTCATTCGGTTCGAATTTTTGACCAATGGATTTTTCTCCATGGCATAGCCACTTTTCTTAAATAATACTTTTCTGTAGCAATAAGTTTCTGGCTGTTTGGTGAAATTTGACATTTTCAAAAAATTCAAAATTAAATAATTGATTTTTATATCAGTAGTTTTACTCCACGCTTCACCCCTACATCAGATGTCGATATCCATTCTGATGACTTAGGTAGCAACGATGCACTGCTAGATGCCACTCACTACTAGTGATGACCTTAGGGCATCATTGTTAATGTTTATTCCCTAGGACCTCAGGATGGTCCATGGGATATGTGCATCACATCTAGTTGATAGATGAGTTATCCTGGCATTGTCGTTGTCATGCAAGTTTGTACATCTACGCATATGTACATTTGTATATACAATGTCCTTAAGAGATAGATTTTATCTAGTCTCTAGGTTTATCCCTGGTCGAGAATCATGGTGGATATGGGACAGCTATGATTCGCTTGAGACTAGTATATGCGTTGGTTGAGCACGGGTTACTAACGCAGGCATATGGGTATATCAATTGATGTAGGACAGAGGGGTCTAAAGAATTCAAACAACGAATTTCGAAATCGATTTTGATAATATGTAGATAATAAGAAAAACCCGATTTTGACAAACGAGATTTGAAATTGTAGAGATGGGGGATAATCAGAGAACACCAAAAGAAATTATAGAGATGGGGGATAATCAGAGTACGCAGGAAGTTAAGACTGAAGGAAGATTTACAAGAGATATCTCAAGAGACATCACCAGAAGAAATTGTAGAGATGGGGGATAATCAGAGAACACTTAGGGACTATGCCGCCCCTAATCCTCAAGAAATTCGATCCAGCATTGCTAGACCAGCAATAGAGGCTAATAACTTTGAGATCAAGCCTGCTTTTATTTGAATGATTCAACAGAACTAGTTTGGAGGATCTCCTCTGGAAGATCCCAACCAACACTTGTCTTTATTTTTGGAATTATGTGATACTATCAAAATAAATGGTGTTTCTAATGATGCTTTAAGATTAAGGCTTTTTCCTTTTTCTCTTAGGGACCAGGCAAAGACATGGCTTCAATCACAACCGGCCGGGACCTTCACAACTTGGGATCAACTGTAAAATTCATTCTTGACGAAATACTTCCCCCCAAGCAAGACACTTCAATTGAGAAATCAAATTACAAACTTTTCACTAAAAGATGGGGAGTCATTCAGCGAGGCCTGGGAGAGATTCAATGAACTACAGCAGAAGTGTCCTCACCATGGCATTGAAGATTGGGTTTTACTGCAAAATTTTTACTATGGATTATCAAATAATATCAAATTAACTGTGGATGCTGTTGCAGGTGGAGCTCTTATGAGCAAAACACCAGATGCTGCCTTCAGACTGCTAGAGGAGATGGCATTGAGTCACAATCAATGGAGTGATGAGAGAGGAGTACTATACAAGCCTTCTCAAGGTAAGGGTGAAAGTGATGGATGGCGATCCTTAGTAGAGAAGGTAGACTTTTTATGCAACAAATTTAATTCTATGCAAACTGCTTCTATTTCTACTATCACTTGTGAAATTTGTGGCAATGATGGTCATACTTCTGAAAATTATAGAATTGTTGTAGACCAGGGTAATGAGCATGTGAATGCCATAGGGAATTATAATCAAGGTAGACCTAATGGCCCCTATTCTTGCACTTACAACCCTGGATGGAGAAATCACCCCAACGTTTCATGGAAAAATAACAATTATGAGAGGGGACAAACTAATAATAAAGGATTCCAAAGGGCAAATCCTATCCAAAATCAAAACCAAAACATGGATCAAAGTTCTGAGTTAAAATCCATGCTTGAACAGATGATAGCCAGTCAAGATCAGTTTATGGCTAAGCAAGACCAACACATGTCAAAGCAAGATAGACAAATTGAAGAATTTAAGGAAAGTTTTCATCAAATCAACTCCAGACTGGAAAGAGTAGAAGCACATAATAAGATTTTAGAAAACCAAATTGCACAACATGCTAGTGTACCTTACAGGCCCCATGGGAAATTGCCTGCAAAGCCTGAGATAAACCCTAGAGAGCACTATAGAGCCATCATGACTAGAAGTGGAAAACAACTAGGAGAAGCTAGAGGGAGGTTTGAAAACACTGAAAAAGGGCTTGATGATAATCAAGAGGAATTAGAGTTAGGAGAATCTCTTCACATGAGGAATCCCAAACTTGTTTACCATCCCAAAAGGGTGATGAACCAAAAGGAGATGAATTATGTGAGAAGGACAATCCTAACCCTAACTCACCTCCACCCTATAGACCACCAATACCTTTTCCTCAGAGGTTAGTTCAAAACAAATTAGACAAGAAGTTTGGCAAATTCCTTGAAATCCTAAAAAAGCTTTATGTTAACATTCCATTTACTGAAGCTATTACTGAAATGCCATCTTATGCAAAATTTTTATAGGAGATTTTGTCTAACAAAAGGAAATTAGATGATTATGGTACTTGCATGGTTACTCTAACTAAATATTGTAGTGTAGTCATTCAAAATAAACTGCCACCTAAACTGAAGGATCCAGGTAGTTTTTCTATATCATGTTCTATAGGCACTATGGCTTTTGACCGAGCCTTATGTGACTTAGGTGCAAGTGTTAGTCTAATGCCTCTTTCCACTTACAGGAAACTGAATCTTGGAGAGCTAAAGCCTACTATGTCCTTGCAGCTCACAGACTCATCGGTAAAGTATCCTGTAGGTATTTTGGAAAATGTGCCAATAAAGATAGGTGAGTTTTTCATACCCGCTGATTTTGTAGTGTTAGACATGGAGGAAAATTCTAGAAATCCTATAATTCTTGGGAGACAACTATTGGCCACTGCTAAGGCAAACATAGATGTGAAAGAGGGAAAGATTACTTTTGATATTTGTGACAACAAGATTGAATTTAATCTTAATGATTCATTGAACAAACTTTCATACTCAGGATCTTGTTGTAGTGTTGAATATTTAATGATGATACTTATGATGTTTCAAGCTTATTCGATGAACCCTCAAATTCTGAAATTAACAATTCTTCTGAGGATGTTGATAAAGGGATGCAGGAGAAGAAGAACAAAAATTCTAGAAGAAGGAGAAAAAGGAGAAGAAGATCTAGATAAATTGACAAAGGAAAAAAGATTTGGAATAAAATTGGAGAGTGTTTCAAGGCTGAGCCTTATGTGGCTCAATGTGATGCCCAAACAAAAGAAAAATTAGAAAGGCAACAGAGGAATTCACGATCACTCCCGAGTGTTAAAGGGTCAAGCTAATGACCTTTAAATTAGCGCTTTTTGGGAGGCAACCCAAGCTTTCTAACTTTAGTTTTGCTCTCTTTCATTTACTTTATTTTAATTTTCTCTTAGGACTAATTTTTGAAAAAAAATTTTGTAGCAATCAAGAATTGGCGCAAAATTACAGCACTACCGTAACATTCTTTACGGTACCGTAATCCTGGTCAATTTTAAGCAAAGAGTTTTAACCCGTTACAGTACCGCCGTAAATGCCTTTACGGTACCGTATTTTGTGACAAAATCTTCCTGAGAGTTTTTCATTTTACGGCAATACCGTAAACATGTTTACGGTGCCGTAATTTTTGAATTTTTTTTGAATTTTGAATCTTTCTAAAAATAATAATAATAATAATAATAAATTTCTGATCGATTTTACGGCACCGCCGTAACATTCTTTACGGTACCGTAACCGCTGCTGCTTTTCGACCTAAAAGTTTTTACCATTACAGCACCGCCGTAACATTCTTTATAGCCATAAATGTATCTGGCAAACACGATAAAGGTGCCGTAACACCATTTCTTCCGCAGCCAATTTCATGTCTTCTCACTCGCTCGTGCACCAATCAAGGAGTTCCGACCTTCCCCTACCTTCGGAAGACTTAGGCGACCCTTTCCGTCCGGTTATCACCACCGATTTGGTAACCTTACATCCGATTTCACTATTTTGGCGAGTTTTAACCTAACTTTCGCCCCTTTCACTCGTGTGCTTTCGTTTCTCAACCTATTTTGGGGCTTTTTATTTCTATCTGCTCGTGATAGGGTAGGCTTTCGATTCTTCCTTTTTTCAAGAAATTCGGACAAATTTCTAGGGAGATCTGTGCTGAAACATGACGAACGAGTTTAGGTTTTACTGTTCACCGTCGCCCTTTTCGATTTTTCATTGGTTTCTAAGTCCAAGCATGATTTTGAGTTAACATTTTACTTGATTAATGTTGCTGATGACAATTGGAAGTGTTATCCTTATTTGTTGCCATATACTTGCTATATCTATGTTGAATCTTAATTGCAGCTTGTGATTGTAACAATGCCACCAAGAACCAAAGGACTTGTAGCCAAGAGAAAAGGAAAGGCACCAGCTGAAACTTCCTTTCCACCCAACCCACATGGAATTTTGTTTAGAAATGAGATTCAAGCTGCAAGATATAATCAGCTAGTTGAGAGAAGAGTAATTGCCACCAAGTATGCTAATAAGAGGACATTGGAGACATTGGGTTTGCATGAAGATGTCATGTGGATGTTTGAGCAAATCAAAGACCAAACATTCTTCCAAATGACACCACAAACATATCTACCATTGGTGCATGAATTTCTGAGTAGTTTTGATACACAGCTGTATGAGTAAAGTGAAAGACATGCAGATGGTTATATCACCTTCCGCATAGCTAATGTAGAGAGGCAGCTGTCCATGCAAGACTTGAGAACCATCTTCCAATTTGGTACAGGAGGCCGCACATCAGTTTCAGTGGGGTATGCTGAGGATGTGTTTTTGAACCAATCACTGAAGAGACTCACTTTTCAGCACTTACTGCTAGAGCTTCAAAGATTTCCAATCCTTGCATCAAGTATGTTCACAGAGTTTTGGCCCACACTGTCTTTGGTAGAGGTGACAGTGATGGGAATGCACCGAGAAGACCATAGTTAGAAACCAAGAGAATTGGAGGTTGGTTCCAGAAGACGCCGACATTGCTATTCCACCCCCTCTCAGTACCATACCACCACCACCCTGGGGTGGTAATGATGATCCTTTTGGGATGGGCATGGAGCAGCCATCTGGAGCTGCAGATTCTTTCACACACCCAGACTCAGGCAGCAGATTCTCTAGTGCCTTCGATCCCGAATTTAGATATCTCTCCACTCAGCTGTACCGACAGGAGCAGAGGATGGAGAGAGTGATGAACACAATGAGTGACATGAGAGGTTCCGTAGGCCAGATGACTGATTCTATGCATCACATGCATAAAGACATTGAAAATCTGAGTACCTACATGGAGGAGATGGGAAATTTCTTGTATGAACGCTTCGATTTTCAGGATCCTTGGAGGAATGGAGAGTATGGAGGGCATCAGAGAGCACCACCTACTGATCCTATAGACGCCGCAGCATAGAGTACCGAAGAGATAGGATCTGATGGCGGTGAAGATTTGTTATAACCTGAAATTTATTTTTTATTTTTTTTTTGTATATCTGAATATAATTAAAAATATTAGGGGCATTCTTGAAATTTTTAAGATTTATGGATTAATTTTTTTTAAGAGAAATGTTATAACCTAAGTTTTATTTATATAATTAGATTTATTTGAAATTTAAATTTTAAAAGTTTCCTACAATTGATACCCTAATCCTCCTCTAATTCCCTATAAATAAACCCTAAACCTCTCCTTAATCATATTCATTAATCCTTAATTTTCGCGTGTGCTGCATGCCTGTTTTCCTCTCCCCTGTTTCTTCCCCTGCGAACGTTACGTTCGCGTCTTCTCCAGCCGCGTGCCCTTCTGGCAGCGAGTGAGTATCCGACGCTAGCGGAAGGGAGCGTCGGCGTCTTCTTCATCCTCCTTTGTCTGGCTCCCTCTTTCCCCTTCTTCTCGCACTCGGCGTTGCTCCTTCCAGTGGGCATCCCAGGTAGCAGCAGGACGGCTCTATTCAGACGCGTGCAGCGAATCCAGGCGGTGGTGGAGAGCTTCTGAGAAAGCGTCGATTCTGTGCTCCTGGCGGCGATTGGAAAGGGCGCCGGAGTCCTCCTCACCTTTCCTTTGAAGCAGCGTCGTCCATCCGTTGCGTTTCAGACGCGTGCGATGGGTTCAGCGGCGGCGGCTGAGATAGCTCTTCCAAGCGTGTTGCGACCCCTTTTCCTCTCCAAGCAGCGGTTGTTCCCTCTCTAGTCGGCGGTGAAGCTTCCGGCGGCGAGCGCCGGTAAACTTCTCCTCAGCAGCGAACGAACGAGCATTCGTTCATGTCGTGTGTTGCGGCGGCGACATTGAGATGAACGAACGAAGCGTTCGTCCGCAGCGTCACAGGTATGTTTAAATTGTTTTATTTTATTTTAATTCAATTAATTATTTTCTAAGAAGAAAATTAGTAAAAACCTAGTTTCTGATTATTTATGTTTGGGAAAAATATTTAAATGATAATTAATTTTGATAAAATTGATTTAAATAGAAAATTAGATGTTAAGGGTATAGTTATGAGTTGATGTATATGATAGATAATTTGGAATAAAGTTGATTTAAATAAGAAATTAAGGGTTGAGGGTATTGTTAAGGATTAATGCATACGATGGATAATGATGAACATTTTATTTAAATTATTCAGTTAAGAAAGGAAGATAACTGTGATTTCAGAGGGATTCAAGATAACATTGGTTTCAAAAGGATTCAGGATATCAGTGTTTGAGGTAGGAATCTTACCCTACTCCTTTCTTACAGTGTCAAGAATTATAGAATTTGCTGCTTAATCCTTTGGTTTGATATATAATGCATATGTTAGAATTGAATGACACTGATATCTTATTACTTCATCTGCTTGATTTGTTTCTGAATTCCTTTTGACCTCAATTATCTTGTTTATTTGGTCATATTCTGCTTCTATATGAATGGTTAACAAACCTGTTTTGAGATATCTAATATATTGGCATATGAGCATGGTTGAACAGTTATGTATCTGAGATGTTGACATATGAGTATGTGGAAACTCTTGAAAATCTGTGATATCTGTTGCGATATATTGACCTCTGGACTGGATGATTTATTCTTCAGTGGCCTGTTTATCTGAGTTATAGTTCCGGTGCATATCGGGCTATGGTTACCGGTTAGGGCACCGCTAGTTGTCCTCGGGACAATACTATGAATGTCAGATGTTGGACGCAACATTCACCGGGCTGTTTCGGACAGTCGTTCCATTGCATGAGCAACAGTGGAAACACTCTGAAAATGAGTGCGGCTCTTAAGTGAGATCTGTTGGCCAGCTTGATCATTTGCACGTCATTCTTATATTATTTGTATATCATTGTTTCAGTTATTATATTATCCTGTTATTTGATTCCCTCACCATATTTGTTAATTCCTACTTAGCATTTCTGCTAACTCCCTTTGTTTCTCTTCCAGTTACAAAGTTAGCTTCTGGGAGGGATAGAGTAGATAGCAGATACCAGCCCGAGTTGAGATAGTTGTCTTTTGTATTTTTATTCAATTGATAATGTAGATAGTTGTATTCAGATATTGTGCTATAAAACTATAGATGTTAAGATTGGATTGTTTATTAAATAAATGATATTGGATTATTGTAGTTCTCTAGTTCCTATCAATATTGTTACTCCCTGGGGAACCCTATGCTAGAAATAGCTGGCTTCCCGTCGGGGCGTGACAATTTAAATGGTATCAGAGGGACGTTTAGTAGGATAGCCAGATTTCTATGGGCCCATAACCCACAGGTCAGAGGTATAGGTTTAGTAGGAAAGCCTAAGGATATAGGAACTTCGGGACTAGGATTGGGTTAAGGATAGAATAAATGAATCAGTCAAATAAATAATCTTTATATGATATATATTCTTTTGGTGTATTTTGATTCTTTTGGGCTACTCTGAATTTGGAGGACCAAATTCTTTTTAAGTGGTGAATAATGTTATAACCTGAAATTTATTTTTTATTTTTTTTTGTATATCTGAATATAATTAAAAATATTAGGGGCATTCTTGAAATTTTTAAGATTTATGGATTAATTTTTTTTAAGAGAAATGATACAACCTAAGTTTTATTTATATAATTAGATTTATTTGAAATTTAAATTTTAAAAGTTTCCTATAATTGATACCCTAATCCTCCTCTAATTCCCTATAAATAAACCCTAAACCTCTCCTTAATCATATTCATTAATCCTTAATTTCCGCGTGTGCTGCATGCCAGTTTTCCTCTCCCCTGTTTCTGTTGGGGTATGCCCTTAAGGCTAATGTTTGAGGCCTTGGGATTATATCAGTATCATGTATAAACTCTATGTTTATAAAGGCAATGGTTGTTATTCAGGTTGTTACATTATCTGCTGCTATGCGTATACTTCTGAATAATGTCTCGATGCTGTTCAGCTAGGCTGATATGCAGTATTGTCCTTAGTCGAGATATCTTGGTGAACATGAGACAGCCTTGATATGATTGAGACTAATATGTGTTCTAATCTTATAGGATGCTTCGAGTATGGAATAAGATGTAGACTCATGGGTACATTGGATGTACTGGACAGACCCTACTAGGATATTCAATTGCTTGTCACAATGCGAATAATCCTTGTATGCAAACAAGTAGCATATGTCCTCTGACTTGAGATCACTTGTGTTTCTAAATGATGATTGGCATTGTTTTGAGGTAGTTCAATATCATTTGAAACATAATGATTATAGACTATTTTGGATAATGAGCATGAGTCATGTTAGGGCACTAGTGATAGATATAGGATTGCCGTCTCCTTGTTTTAGGAGTGTGATGTTCTGAAGGGGCCCCCTGGATAAGATGGTTGAGAAAGTGTATGGCCATACCCAGATGACTATGTTCATCTGATCTGATCACTCTCATCATATTGGAGTTACAGGCTTGACACGCTTGTCCAATAAGAACATCCAGTGGCAAAGGAAACATGTATGCCTAGTGAAGTGGATTCACACTTGTGCTGTTGTTTGGGTGTAGTCTTGGAAGACTCTTTCCTTTATATCGGGAGATAGTGATGTGTTGCTAGATACCCCTCACTGATCGTGATAACGTGAGTTATCGTTACCGACATTTGAAGGAAACCCTTAGGGTCGCACAATTTGATGATATGGCTTACTTAAGTCAGATCGTGTGGACTGAATTGTTTTGGTTCAGTTTAAAGGGATTTAAACTCTGATTGTAAGTGAGATCAGGTCTGATCATGTTTGATTGATTAGGGTTTGAGATCGGTAAGCTTCGATCGAGAGTGTTGATGCTAGATCGGTGAGATCAAGGACATCAAGAGATGAATGGTTAGATCTTGAACCATTTGGTTCAATGAGATCTAGACCATGGCTTGGGCTGATTTGATTTGGTTTTTGAACCAAATGCAATTGGATCGAATTGATTTGAACCGGTTCACATGAGTGAACGCATGGTTCAAAGCTTGTAGGCGTTTTGGTCGGTTTTGATGTCGTGGGCGCATGGCTACATGTCTTTCTATTTTTGGAAAGTCATAAACGCCACTTCCCTCAACGCCTCAACGCCTAAACACTCGCTTCTTCCTCTTGACGCCCCCTCTCTCGTGTAGAGAAGGTCTTCACGCCTTGAAGAGGATTCGGCCAAGCTAGAGCTCTCATCCTATTCCCTTCCATTCGACAAGGACACTTTGAAGAGCTTTGCTAGCACAAAGGATTCAAAGGAGCAAGTCATCTTCACCTTGTGTGCGTCACTTTTGGAGAAGAAGCACACGCATCTTTCTCTTCCAAGTCGCCATCTAAGCAATGGCAATGGTATGAATCCTTTTCATCTATATAAGGTATTGAAAGTTGATCATATGACATATAAATCGATCTATGAAACCCTAACATCCCTTGCGAAATTTTGATATGCGCCCCCTTTGGGTTTCACCCCCCTTGGAAAAAGGGACTTTCAATTGGTATCAGAGCTTTGGTTTTATGTATGCTCATATGATTGCTTTGTGATCCATGTTAGCGCTTAAGTATAGTTCTATATGTAAGTTTTCATTAAGTTTACGCATGTTAACTTAGATGAAGCTTTCTTACAATGTTGCGCATGTTGAAAGTTGTTTTTACCTAAAAACTTAACATCTTGCGCGCATCCATCTAGATCTATATAGCGACTACTGTAAAACCTTAGACGGGTTATTAGGGTTGAAGTCATCCTCTAGTTAAGATCCAAATAGTCTGATCAGACCATCTGACAGCCTAGATGGGTCGACCAGATGGCACCTGTGCGCTAGCACGAGGTGGCTATAGGTCGACTGCAGACAGGCGTGTAGCAATGTCTGGTTGAGACAACAAGTGAACGCTCTTGAGTTAGGCCCGGGGTCACACCCGCTTGCCAGAACTCATGAAGGTTGTTCAGCCCTTAGCGCATGCATAGTTGACCATTAGGTCGACTCAAGTCAGTTAGGACTTGGTGCATGCAAAGGCAGTGGATCGGACTAGACATGATGAGTGGATCCCTATTAATGTACCGTTGTAAGGTAGTAGGGCACATAAGGAAAATAAAATTAATCCCAATGGGTTTTTTGAAACTCTTATTTCCTTATTATTGGATCACATGTTGATAGTATACCATGTTGAGTGTTTATTTAATCTTATTGAAGAGTCCCCTTCGAGGGGGAGCGCAAGCAGATGAAAACCTAATTTAGGGGGCGCATGCAAGTTTGCTAGGATTTCATCAATACAATCGCTTATATGCTCATATAATTAACTTTGATAGATGGATTAGATCAAGAGGGAGATTCATACCAACGCCATTGGCTTGGAGGTCGGCTTGGAAGAAGAGAGCAACTTAGATCTCCTCCAAAAGTTCACACACAAGATGAAGAACGCTTACTTCCTTGGCGTCCCTTGTGCTAGCAAGGCACCCAATCTTTCTTGTCGAATGGAAGGGGATGATGAGATGATTCCCTTTTGGCTGAGAGCTCCTCTTGCAAAACCTCTCCACTTCGTCAACCTCCTTCAAACGAAAGTTCAAGGCGTTGAAGTGAAGTGCACAACGCATATGCGTTTTGGCGTTGAAAGTGAAATCGGCCTTGATGACTTTCCATAAATGGAAGATAATCAAGCCATGCGCTCATGCCAACCCAAAAATGCATATTGGCATTGAACCAAGCGTTCACCTTTGTGAACCGGTTCAAGCCAAAACGTCCAATCGAATTTGGTTCATAAACCAAACCAAAATAGCTCAAGCCACTTGGTCTAGACCAAATTGAACCCTAAGGCTCAAGATCTAACCGTTCATCTCCTGATGCTCCTGATCTCACCGATCTAGCATCATCTCTCTCGATCGAAGCTTACCGATCTCAAGCCCTAATCAATCAAACATGTTCAGACCAGATCTCACTTACAATCAGAGATTAAATCCCTTTAAACTGAACCCAAACAATTCAGTCCACACGATCTGACTCAAGTAAGCCATATCATCAAATTGTGCGACCCTGAGGGTTTCCTTTAAATGTCGGTAACGATAACTCACGTTATCACGATCAGTGAGGGGTATCTAGCAACACATCACTGTCTCCCGATATAAAGGAAAGAGTCTTCCAAGACTACACCCAAACCACAGCACAAGTGTGAATCTATTCACAAGGCGTACATGTATCCTTTGCCACTGGATGTTCTTATTGGACAAGCGTGTCAAGCCTGTAGCTCCAATATGATGAGTATGATTAGACCAGATGAACATAGTCACCTGGGTATGGCCATACACTTTCTCAATCATCTCATTCAGGGGGGCCCCTCTAGAACATCACACTCCTTAAACAAGGAGACGGCAATCCTTTATCTATCACTAGTGCCCTAACCTGACTCAAGCTCATTATCCAAGATAGTCTATAACCATCATGTTTCAAATGATATTGAACTACCTCAAAACAATGACAATCATCATTTAGAAACACAAGTGATCTCAAGTCAGAGGACATGTGCCACTTGTTGCAATCAAGGATCATTCACATTGTGACAAGCAATTGAATATCCTAGTAGGGTCTGTCCAGTACATCCAATGTACCCATGAGTCTACATCTTATTCCATGCTCGAAGCATCCTATAAGATTAGAACACATATTAGTCTCAAGCATATCAAGGCTGTCTCATGTTCACCAAGATATCTCGACTAAGGACTTTATAGCATGTCAGCCTAGCTGAACAGCTTTGAGACATTATTCAGAAGTACGCTAATTGCAGCAGACAAGGTAACAACCTGAATAACAACCATGCCTTTATAAACACAAGAGTTTATTACATGAGACTGATACAATCCCAAGGCCTCAAACATCAGCCTTAAGGGCATACCCCAACAATCTCCCACTTGCACTTAATCTAATGGTTGAGAAATCTCAAACCCATATTATTACAGTGCTTCTCATGCTTCTGCTGCGCCAGAGGCTTGGTAAGCGGGTCAGCTAGATTGTCGTCTGTATGAACCTTGCATATTTTGATCTCGCCCCGATCAATGATCTCCCGGATCAAGTGAAACCGTCTCTGTATGTGCTTGGACTTCTGGTGCGACCGTGGTTCCTTTGCTTGTGCGATTGCTCCAGTGTTATCACAAAAGATAACCAAAGGATCTGCACTCGAAGGGACGACACCAAGTTCTCTCACGAACTTACGAATCCACACTGCCTCCTTGGATGCTTCCGAGGCTGCAACATACTCGGCTTCTGTTGTGGAATCAGCAACAGTTGACTGTTTGAAACTCTTCCACACCACTGCTCCACCATTCAAGCTAAAAACATAGCCTGATTGCGATCGGAAATCATCCTGGTCCGACTGGAACGAAGCGTCAGTATATCCTACTATACTGAGTTCTTCCTGACCACCATATATCAAGAACATATCTTTGGTCCTCCGCAGATATTTTAAAATGTTCTTGACTGCAATCCAGTGCGCCATACCTGGATTACTTTGGAACCGACTGGTCACGCTTAACCCGTAAGCGACGTCAGGGCGAGTACACAACATCGCATACATTATGGACCCAATAGCCGAAGCATAAGGCGTATTGTCCATTTCATCTTTCTCAGTCTGTGTTTGTGGACACTGACTCTTCGAAAGATTCAGACCATGTCTGACTGGAAGATATCCTCGTTTAGAATTCTCTAAATGAAATCTCTCCAGGACTTTATCGATGTAAGTACTTTGGCACAGCCCGAGAAGCCTCTTAGATCTATCCCTGTAGATCTTTACACCTAACACATAGGCTGCTTCTCCTAGATCTTTCATCTGGAAACATTTCCTTAACCATGCCTTAACCGCATGCATTTCAGGAACATCATTTCCAATGATCAAGATGTCATCGACGTAGAGGACTAGGAATGTAATCACGCTCCCACTAAACCTCTTATATACACACGGGTCGTCCTCGTTCTTGATGAAACCAAACTCAGAGATTGATTCATCAAAACGAATATTCCAGCTTCTAGATGCTTGTTTAAGTCCATAAATGGACTTCTTTAACTTGCATATTTTATGACGATCTGCTGGATGAGTGAAACCTTCAGGTTGTGTCATGTACACATCCTCATCCAGTTTTCCATTAAGGAAAGCAGTTTTCACATCCATCTGCCAGATCTCATAATCGTAATATGCTGCTATCGCGAAAAGAATCCGAATAGACTTAAACATGGCTACAGGAGAGAAAGTTTCATCATAATCTATCCCGTAGATTTGTTTGAAACCTTTCGCTACTAGCCTGCCTTTATAGGTAACCACGTTACCATCCATGTCAATCTTCTTCTTGAAGATCCATTTACAGCCTATAGGGATTACTCCCGGAGGCGGATCAACCAAATCCCAGACTTGGTTATCTGACATGGAGTCCATCTCGGCTCGCATAGCTTCAAGCCATCTAGCTGACTCCGGTCCACTGACCGCATCCGCATAAGTAAGGGGTTCATCATTATCAATGATGTAGACTCCGTCATAGCGCTCAGGCTGACGACGGATCCTTCCCGATCTACGCGGTTCCCGTGATATTTGAGCCTCAGGTTGTTCAATAACCTATTCTACCGGCTCAGGCACATCCATCTGTGCTTGACTACTTTGTCCATCCTCTGGATTCTCATCCAGCTTTATTTCTCTCCCACTGGCTTCTTGCAGAAGAAACTCCTTCTCAAGAAATATGGCCGTCCGAGCAACAAATACTTTGTTCTCTTTGGGATCGTAGAAATAATAACCCTTAGTTTCCTTATGGTAACCGACAAAGATGCATTTCTCAGATCTGCTCTCCAGTTTCCCAGAGGCGAGCTTTTTGACATAAGCCTCGCAACCCCAGATCCTGATAAATGTCAAGCTCGGCTGTTTCCCATACCATAATTCATATGGCGTCTTTGAAACTGCCTTGGATGGCACTCGGTTTAGTACCTTTGCAGCTGTCTCCAGTGCAAATCCCCAAAAGGAATATGGAAGAGTAGCCTGACTCATCATAGAACGAACCATATCAAGTAACGTTCTATTTCTCCTCTCGGACACACCATTCCATTGCGGTGTTCCTGGCGGAGTGAGCTGTGAGATAATCCCACACTCCTTCAGATAGTCAGTAAACGCATGACTCAGGTATTCTCCACCTCGATCAGAACGAAGTGCCTTGATATTTCGGCCTAGCTGATTCTGTACTTCATTCTTGAACTCTTTGAACTTGTCAAAGGATTCACTCTTTTGTCTCATTAGATAGACATAACCATATCTACTGAAATCATCAGTAAATGTAATGAAGTACTGATAGCCACCTCTGGCATGTTTACTAAACGGCCCACACACATCACTGTGTATAAGGTCAAGTAAACCTGAAGCCCTTTGACCTTTGTTAGGAAAAGGTGACTTCGTCATTTTACCCATCAAACAAGCTTTGCATGTATCAATCTCCTCATAGGAGAATGATCCCAGCAGTCCATGATCATGCAACCGCTTAATGCGCTTCTTGTTAATATGGCCTAAACGACTATGCCATAACAAGGTGCTGTCTTCAGCATACTTAGCTTTCTTATTATCAATGTTTTGTATAGAATATTCCATGTCCAACATGAATAACCCATTGTTAATTGAACCAGTAGCATAAACAATATTATCAAGAGAAAGTACACACTTTGAAATATTGCATTCAAAGGCAAATCCTTTCCTGACAAGAGCAGGAATAGAGATAATATTCTTGGTTATACTGGGTACAAAATAACAATTGTTTAATTCCAATACAATGCCAGATGGTAAAGAAATGAAATAGTCTCCTACAGCAACAGCAGCAACCCGTGCCCCATTTCCAACGCGTAGGTCTACCTCATGCTGTCCCACCTGCCTTCTTCTCTTGAGTTCCTGCACATTTGAACAAATGTGAACTCCACATGCAGTGTCCAACACCCATGAAATAGAAGAAGAAGATAACATGACCTCAGTCACATATATACCTGAGCCAGAAGTGATGCTTCCCCTCTTATCTCCTTGGAGCGCTTTACAGTCCTTTTTCCAGTGACCCAGCTGGCCACAGTGGAAACACCTGTTGTCCTTCGACCGCTTAACCTTTTGTTTCAGAGCCTTACTGTAGTTCTTGACAGGGGCTTTGCCCTTCTTCCCCTTCTTCTTGTTCCTAGAAGGAACCATTAAGACAGAGGTTGAAGGCTTTCCCTTCAGAGTCTCCTCAGTTGTCAAGAGCATATTCAGCAGCTCTGCCGGAGTACAATCGATCTTGTTCATATTAAAATTAATAATGAACGCATCGAAAGAGGGCGGGAGAGACTGCAGAATAATGTCTACAGCAAGCTCCTGGTTGATGGTATGCCCCAGTTTCTCCAGAGCCTCCTTGTGCCCAATCATCTTGAGCACGTGAGCTCCCACTGGGCTCCCTTCAGCCAGTTTGCTCTGAAAGAAAAGCTTTGTCAGATTATAGCGTTCTGTCCTCGCCTGTGCAGCATACAGCATCTTGAGGTTCGCTATAATTTCTATAGCCGACATATCCTCATGCTGACGCTGCAGCGGTGGCGTCATAGACGCTAGCATCAGGCAAGCGACATCAATGCTATCATTGACGTGCTTTTCATAAGCATCACGAACCGCCCTTGCGGCGTTCACAGCGGGTTGAGGCGGCACAGCCGTCTCGAGGACATACAGTTTCCTCTCTGCCTTAAGAACGATCTTAAGGTGTCCGAACCAGTCTGAGAAGTTTGGCCCAGCAAACTTCTCCCTTTCCAGTAGGGATCGCACATTGAAGCTCATGGTGTTCGTTGCTGCAGGAATCTACAACAATGCAAGAACAGCAAGGTCAGTATCAATGTTTAGAATCAATCCAGGACTTAAGAAAGATTCTTTTTCTCACTATTTTATCTGACTGAAAAATCCATTAAACAGTCCGAAAGAGTAATACTCTTTTAGTGAGATGGGATCCAGATTTCATACTTGGTCTCTGCGTCCCGCTCAGGCGAGATAAGATGCACAGAGATGACAAGCACTAATTTCTGGTAGGCTGTCCCAGCCAATCGCCAACCCGTGCGATTCCCCTTCACCTGGGCAATCCAGCAGACTGTGCCAACTGAGTTGGTACAACACAGTCTCTGATCCCACAGATGGCTGCCTCCATGCGCTACCATATGCGCCACATATGTAGCCTACATGGTCAAGCTGACCCGACCTACTCCCTGGACCACCACGTGCTATGCTGAGCAACGAGAAGTGATAAATCGCTTCTCTGTAACACGCAGGTGAAATCACGCACCGTTTGAAGATAGATGGACGTGCCCACTGAGTGGGTACAACACGGCTCCAACGATAATCAGAAAGGTGAGGTTTCGCGTCAGAAGGCATTACGTGCTTGATATTTTAGCGTTTGGATTTTAACGGTCTTTTATCTTCTTACTATCAGGCAAATCCTATGGCTATAGCAGAAGATAAATAAATCATGCTGTTCTACTTATATAAACAATAACAGAAAGCATGGATCTTATGTGGTAAAAGCCCATAGCCTAAGTAAGACCTTAAGATACTTAAGTCTTCACTTGCTCTTCTTGGGTCTTTAGCATCATCTGGTCCAACCCAGGGCCCTTGCGCCAAGAGCACCTCAGGTGCACCACCAGCTGAATGCCCCTCTGGGATGTGTGCCTTTGTGCTCTTGTCTAATCAAAATACATTTTGATCTATCTAGACAAGATTGACTCGCAGGTCAATTATACAATAAATTAATTAAAAAGTGATTCGCAGATCACAATAATATTAATTTACAGGTTTAATTCCAGGCACGCAGGCCCCAGCACAGCACACATTTAACATGGGCAACCCACATAAGAATAAATAAACAAGCATATGGCATCAATCAATCATCATGTGATCCCTTACAAAGAAAATAAAATTTTGAAAACCCCATTGGCATCAAATTTTAATTTCCTTATGTGCCCTACAACCTTACAACGGTCCATTGATAGGGATCCACTCAACAATCTAGTTAGATCCATACCCTTGCATGCACCAAGTCCTAACTGACTCGAGTTGACCTAATGGTCAACCATGCATGCGCCAAGGGTTGAACAACCAACATGAGTTCTGGCAAGCGGGTGTGACCCCGGGCCTAACTTATGTGTGTTCACAGGTTGTCTCAACTAGACCTCGCTACACGCCTGTGATGCAATCGACCTATAGCCACCTTGTGCTTACGCACAGGTGCCATCTGGTCGATCCATCTAGGCTGTCAGATGGTCTGATCAGACTAGGTTGATCTAAACTAGATGATGCTTTCAACCCCATCAACCCGTCTAAGGGTTTACAGTAGGCGCAACTTAGATCTAGTCAAAGGCGCGCAAGTAAAGTTTTGTCAAAACAACAACATGTAACATGCGCAATAATGTAAGCAATATACATGCATCAACAAAATCAACCTTACACATGCGCCATCAAAAACAATCTCATATATGCGCCATCAAAATACTTTCAACTAGTATTATCGCATGATGAGAAAACTTAGATCATAAGCGCAAACAAGGATCACCTTAAGCAATCATATGAACCATATAAGATCCTAGCTCTGATACCAATTGAAGAGTCCCCTTCGAGGGGGAGCGCAAGCAGATGAAACCCTAATTTAGGGGGCGCATGCAAGTTTGCTAGGATTTCATCAATACAATCGCTTATATGCTCATATAATTAACTTTGATAGATGGATTAGATCAAGAGGGAGATTCATACCAACGCCATTGGCTTGGAGGTCGGCTTGGAAGAAGAGAGCAACTTAGATCTCCTCCAAAAGTTCACACACAAGATGAAGAACGCTTACTTCCTTGGCGTCCCTTGTGCTAGCAAGGCACCCAATCTTTCTTGTCGAATGGAAGGGGATGATGAGATGATTCCCTTTTGGCCGAGAGCTCCTCTTGCAAAACCTCTCCACTTCGTCAACCTCCTTCAAACGAAAGTTCAAGGCGTTGAAGTGAAGTGCACAACGCATATGCGTTTTGGCGTTGAAAGTGAAATCGGCCTTGATGACTTTCCATAAATGGAAGATAATCAAGCCATGCGCTCATGCCAACCCAAAAACGCATATTGGCATTGAACCAAGCGTTCACCTTTGTGAACCGGTTCAAGCCAAAACGTCCAATCGAATTTGGTTCATAAACCAAACCAAAATAGCTCAAGCCACTTGGTCTAGACCAAATTGAACACTAAGGCTCAAGATCTAACCGTTCATCTCCTGATGCTCCTGATCTCACCGATCTAGCATCATCTCTCTCGATCGAAGCTTACCGATCTCAAGCCCTAATCAATCAAACATGATCAGACCAGATCTCACTTACAATCAGAGATTAAATCCCTTTAAACTGAACCCAAACAATTCAGTCCACACGATCTGACTCAAGTAAGCCATATCATCAAATTGTGCGACCCTGAGGGTTTCCTTTAAATGTCGGTAACGATAACTCACGTTATCACGATCAGTGAGGGGTATCTAGCAACACATCACTGTCTCCCGATATAAAGGAAAGAGTCTTCCAAGACTACACCCAAACCACAGCACAAGTGTGAATCTATTCACAAGGCGTACATGTATCCTTTGCCACTGGATGTTCTTATTGGACAAGCGTGTCAAGCCTATAGCTCCAATATGATGAGTATGATTAGACCAGATGAACATAGTCACCTGGGTATGGCCATACACTTTCTCAATCATCTCATTCAGGGGGGCCCCTCTAGAACATCACACTCCTTAAACAAGGAGACGGCAATCCTTTATCTATCACTAGTGCCCTAACCTGACTCAAGCTCATTATCCAAGATAGTCTATAACCATCATGTTTCAAATGATATTGAACTACCTCAAAACAATGACAATCATCATTTAGAAACACAAGTGATCTCAAGTCAGAGGACATGTGCCACTTGTTGCAATCAAGGATCATTCACATTGTGACAAGCAATTGAATATCCTAGTAGGGTCTGTCCAGTACATCCAATGTACCCATGAGTCTACATCTTATTCCATGCTCGAAGCATCCTATAAGATTAGAACACATATTAGTCTCAAGCATATCAAGGCTGTCTCATGTTTACCAAGATATCTCGACTAAGGACTTTATAGCATGTCAGCCTAGCTGAACAGCTTTGAGACATTATTCAGAAGTACGCTAATTGCAGCAGACAAGGTAACAACCTGAATAACAACCATGCCTTTATAAACACAAGAGTTTATTACATTAGACTGATACAATCCCAAGGCCTCAAACATTAGCCTTAAGGGCATACCCCCAACACTTATGTGGGCTGCCCAAATTTAATGTGTGCTTTGCTAGGGCCTGCGTGCCTGGATTAATTGTAAATTAATTTTATTGTGATCTGTGCATCACATTTTAATTAATTTATACAATGTAATTGACCTGCGTGTCAATCTTGTCTAGATAGATTAAATTGTATTTTAATCAGACAAGAGCACAGAGCACACATGGCAGAGGCGCATGCAGCTTGAGGCTTGACCAGGTGGAAGGTCTAGAGTTCGACTCTAGGACAGGCGGATTTACCTGGTGGGCGCACCTGAGCTGCAGTGGGCGCTTGGACCCTGGGTTGGGCCAGATGAGATGCAAATGACCCATGAAGAGCTCAAGTGAAGACTTAAGTTAAATTAAGGTCTTACTTAGGCTTAATGGGCGTTTACCACATAAGATCATCATGCTTTCATTTATTGTTTTCAATAATTAGAATTGCATGATTTAATCTTCTGCTATCACCATAGGGTTTGCATGATAGTTAAGAAGATAAAAGACCATTAAAATCCAACGTTAAATATCAAGCACGTAAGCCTTCTGACGCGAAACCTCACTGTTCTGACTATCGTTGGGGCCGTGTTGTACCCACTCAGTGGGCACGCCCATCTATCTTCAGACGGTGTGTGATTACACCTGCGTGTTACAGAGAAGGGATTTATCGCTTCTCGTTGCTCAGCATAGCACGTGGTGGTCCAGGGAGTAGGTCGGGTCAGCTTGACCATGTAGGCTACATATGTGGCGCATATGGTAGCCATATGGAGGCAGCCATCTGTGGGATCAGAGACTGTGTTGTACCAACTCAGTTGGCACAGTCTGCTGGATTGCCCAGATGAAGGGGAATCGCACGGGTTGGCGATTGGCAGGGATTGCCTACCAGAGATTAGTGCTTGTACTCTTTGTGCATCTTATCTCGCCTGAGCGGGACGCGGAGACCAAGTATGAAATCTGGATCCCATCTCACTAAAAGAGTGTTACTCTTTCGGACTGTTTAATGGATTTTTCAGTCAGATAAAATAGTGAGAAAAGAATCATTCTTAAGTCCTGGATTGATTCTAAACATTGATACTGACCTTGCTGTTCTTAAGTCCTGGATTGTTTAATGGATTTTTCAGTCAAGATGCTGTATGCTGCACAGGCTAGGACTGAACGCTATAATTTGACTAAGCTTTTCTTTCAGAGCAAACTGGCTGAAGGGAGTCCAGTGGGAGCTCACGTACTCAAGATGATTGGGTACAAGGAGGCTCTAGAGAAACTGGGACATACCATCAATCAGGAGCTTGCTGTAGACATAATCCTGCAGTCTCTTCTGGCTACTTACGATCCGTTCATCATTAATTTTAATATGAACAAGATCGACTGTACCCCGGCAGAGTTGCTGAACATGCTCTTGACTACAGAGTTGACTCTAAAGGGAAAGCCTTCATCCTCTGTCTTGATGGTTCCTTCAAGGAACAAGAAGAAAGGGAAGAAGGGCAAAACCCCTGTCAAGAACTACAACAAGGCTCTGAAACAAAAGGTTAAGCGGTCGAAGGAATACAGATGTTTCCACTGTGGCCAGCTGGGTCACTGGAAAAAGGACTGTAAAGCGCTCCAAGGAGACAAGAAGGGAAGCAATCCTTTCGCTTCTGGCTCAGGTATTTTCGTGACTGAAGTCATGGTATCTTCTTCTTCTATTTCATGGGTGTTGGACACTGCATGTGGAGTTCACATTTGTTCTAATGTACAGGAACTCAAGAGAAGAAGACAGGTGGGACAGCATGAGGTGGACCTACGAGTTGGAAACGGGGCACGGGTTGCTACTGTTGCTGTAGGAGTTTATTACATCTCATTACCATCTGGACTTGTTTTGGAACTGGACAATTGTTATTTTGTAGCAAGCATAACGAAAAATATTATCTCTATTCCTACTCTTGTCAGGAAAGGGTTTTCCTTTGAATGCAAGATTTCAAAGTGTTATCTTTCTTTTGATAATATTGTTTATGCTACTGGATCGATTAATAATGGGTTATTCATGTTGGACATGGAATGTTCTATACAAAATATTGATATTAAGAAAGCCAAGTTTGCTGATGACAGCACCTTGCTATGGCATAGTCGTTTAGGCCATATTAACAAGAAACGCATTAAGCGGTTGCATGATCATGGACTGCTGGGATCATTCTCCTGTGAGGAGCTTGATACATGCAAAGCTTGTTTAATGGGTAAAATGACGAAGGCCCCTTTTTCTAACAAAGGTCAAAGGGCTTCAGGTTTACTTGACCTCATTCACAGTGATGTGTGTGGGCCTTTTAGTAAACATGCCAGAGGTGGCTATTCATACTTCATTACCTTTACTGATGATTTCAGTAGGTATGGTTATGTCTATCTTATGAGACATAAAAGTGAATCTTTTGACAAGTTCAAAGAGTTCAAAAATGAAGTACAGAATCAGTTAGGCCGAAATATCAAATCACTCCGCACAGATCGAGGTGGAGAATACTTGAGTCATGAGTTTACTGACTATCTGAAGGAGTGTGGGATTGTCTCACAGCTCACTCCACCAAGAACACCGCAATGGAATGGTGTGTCCGAGAGGAGAAATAGAACCTTACTTGATATGGTTCGCTCTATGATGAGTCAGGCTACTCTACCTTACTCCTTTTGGGGATTTGCACTGGAAACAGCTGCAAAGGTACTAAACCAAGTGCCATCCAAGGCAGTTTCAAAGACTCCATATGAGTTATGGTATGGGAAACAGCCGAGCTTGACATTTATTAAGATCTGGGGTTGCGAGGCTTATGTCAAAAAGCTCGCCTTTGGGAAACTGGAGAGCAGATCTGAGAAATGTATCTTTGTCGGTTACCCTAAGGAAACTAAGGGTTATTATTTCTACTATCCCAAAGAGAACAAAGTTTTTGTTGCTCGGACGGCTATTTTTCTTGAGAAGGAATTTCTTCTGCAAGAGGCCAGTGGGAGAGAAATAAAGCTGGATGAGAATCCATAAGAAGGACAAAGTAGTCAAGCACAGTTGGATGTGCATGAGCCAGTAGAACAGGTTATTGAACAACCTGAGGCTCAGATATCACGGGAACCGCGTAGATCGGGAAGGATCCGTCGACAGCCTGAGCGCTATGACGGAGTCTACATCATCAATGATGAACCCCTCACTTATGCGGATGCGGTCAGTGGATCGGAATCAGCGAGATGGCTTGAAGCTATGTGAGCCGAGATGGACTCCATGTCAGATAACCAAGTCTGGGATTTGGTTGATCCGCCTCTGGGAGTAATCCCTATAGGCTGTAAATGGATCTTCAAAAAGAAGATTGACATGGATGGTAACGTTGTTACCTATAAAGGCAGGCTAGTTGCGAAAGGTTTCAAACAAATCTACGGGATAGATTATGATGAAACTTTCTCTCCTGTAGCTATGTTCAAGTCTATTCGGATTATTTTTGCGATAGCAGCATATTATGATTATGATATCTGGCAAATGGATGTGAAGACCGCTTTCCTTAATGGAAAACTAGACGAGGATGTGTATATGACACAACCTGAAGGTTTCATCAATCCATCAGATCGACATAAAATATGCAAGTTAAAGAAGTCCATTTATGGACTTAGGCAAGCATCAAGAAGCTGGAATATTCGTTTTGATGAATCAATCTGCGAGTTTGGTTTCATCAAGAATGAAGATGACCCGTGTGTATATAAGAGGTTTAGTGGGAGCGTGATTACTTTCCTAGTCCTCTACGTCGATGATATCTTAATCATTGGAAACGATATTCCTGAACTACATGCTGTCAAGGCATGGTTAAGAAAATGTTTCCAGATGAAAGATTTGGGAGAAGCAGCCTATGTATTAGGTGTGAAGATCTACAGAGATAGATCTAAGAGGCTTCTCGGGCTGTGCCAGAGTACTTACATCGATAAAGTCCTGGAGAGATTTCATTTAGAAAATTCTAAAAGAGGATATCTTCCAGTCAGACATGGTTTCAGTTATTCTATTATCCTGTTATTTGATTCCCTCACCATATTTGTTAATTCCTACTTAGCATTTCTGCTAACTCCCTTTGTTTCTCTTCCAGTTACAACGTTAGCTTCTGGGAGGGATAGAGTAGATAGCAGATACCAGCCCGAGTTGAGATAGTTGTCTTTTGTATTTTTATTCAATTGATAATGTAGATAGTTGTATTCAGATATTGTGCTATAAAACTATAGATGTTAAGATTGGATTGTTTATTAAATAAATGATATTGGATTATTGTAGTTCTCTAGTTCCTATCAATATTGTTACTCCCTGGGGAACCCTATGCTAGAAATAGCTGGCTTCCCGCCGGGGCGTGACAATTTAAATGGTATCAGAGGGACGTTTAGTAGGATAGCCAGATTTCTATGGGCCCATAACCCACAAGTCAGAGGTATAGGTTTAGTAGGAAAGCCTAAGGATATAGGAACTTCGGGACTAGGATTGGGTTAAGGATAGAATAAATGAATCAGTCAAATAAATAATCTTTATATGATATATATTCTTTTGGTGTATTTTGATTCTTTTGGGCTACTCTGAATTTGGAGGACCAAATTCTTTTTAAGTGGTGAATAATGTTATAACCTGAAATTTATTTTTTATTTTTTTTTGTATATCTGAATATAATTAAAAATATTAGGGGCATTCTTGAAATTTTTAAGATTTATGGATTAATTTTTTTTAAGAGAAATGATACAACCTAAGTTTTATTTATATAATTAGATTTATTTGAAATTTAAATTTTAAAAGTTTCCTACAATTGATACCCTAATCCTCCTCTAATTCCCTATAAATAAACCCTAAACCTCTCCTTAATCATATTCATTAATCCTTAATTTCCGCGTGTGCTGCATGCCAGTTTTCCTCTCCCCTATTTCTGTTGGGGTATGCCCTTAAGGCTAATGTTTGAGGCCTTGGGATTATATCAGTATCATGTATAAACTCTATGTTTATAAAGGCAATGGTTGTTATTCAGGTTGTTACATTATCTGCTGCTATGCGTATACTTCTGAATAATGTCTCGATGCTGTTCAGCTAGGCTGATATGCAGTATTGTCCTTAGTCGAGATATCTTGGTGAACATGAGACAGCCTTGATATGATTGAGACTAATATGTGTTCTAATCTTATAGGATGCTTCGAGCATGGAATAAGATGTAGACTCATGGGTACATTGGATGTACTGGACAGACCCTACTAGGATATTCAATTGCTTGTCACAATGCGAATAATCCTTGTATGCAAACAAGTAGCATATGTCCTCTGACTTGAGATCACTTGTGTTTCTAAATGATGATTGGCATTGTTTTGAGGTAGTTCAATATCATTTGAAACATAATGATTATAGACTATTTTGGATAATGAGCATGAGTCATGTTAGGGCACTAGTGATAGATATAGGATTGCCGTCTCCTTGTTTTAGGAGTGTGATGTTCTGAAGGGGCCCCCTGGATGAGATGGTTGAGAAAGTGTATGGCCATACCCAGATGACTATGTTCATCTGATCTGATCACTCTCATCATATTGGAGTTATAGGCTTGACACGCTTGTCCAATAAGAACATCCAGTGGCAAAGGAAACATGTATGCCTAGTGAAGTGGATTCACACTTGTGCTGTTGTTTGGGTGTAGTCTTGGAAGACTCTTTCCTTTATATCGGGAGACAGTGATGTGTTGCTAGATACCCCTCACTGATCGTGATAATGTGAGTTATCGTTACCGACATTTGAAGGAAACCCTTAGGGTCGCACAATTTGATGATATGGCTTACTTAAGTCAGATCGTGTGGACTGAATTGTTTTGGTTCAGTTTAAAGGGATTTAAACTCTGATTGTAAGTGAGATCAGGTCTGATCATGTTTGATTGATTAGGGTTTGAGATCGGTAAGCTTCGATCGAGAGTGTTGATGCTAGATCGGTGAGATCAAGGACATCAAGAGATGAACGGTTAGATCTTGAACCATTTGGTTCAATGAGATCTAGACCATGGCTTGGGCTGATTTGATTTGGTTTTTGCACCAAATGCAATTGGATCGAATTGATTTGAACCGGTTCACATCAGTGAATGCATGGTTCAAAGCTTGTAGGCGTTTTCGTCGGTTTTGATGTCGTGGGCGCATGGCTACAGGTCTTTCTATTTTTGGAAAGTCATAAACGCCACTTCCCTCAACGCCTCAACGCCTAAACGCTCGCTTCTTCCCCTTGACGCCCCCTCTCTCGTGTAGAGAAGGTCTTCACGCCTTGAAGAGGATTCGGCCAAGCTAGAGCTCTCATCCTATTCCCTTCCATTCGACAAGGACACTTTGAAGAGCTTTGCTAGCACAAAGGATTCAAAGGAGCAAGTCATCTTCACCTTGTGTGCGTCACTTTTGGAGAAGAAGCACACGCATCTTTCTCTTCCAAGTCGCCATCTAAGCAATGGCAATGGTATGAATCCTTTTCATCTATATAAGGTATTGAAAGTTGATCATATGACATATAAATCGATCTATGAAACCCTAACATCCCTTGCGAAATTTTGATATGCGCCCCCTTTGGGTTTCACCCCCCTTGGAAAAAGGGACTTTCAGTTTCTTCCCCTGCGAACGTTACGTTCGCGTCTTCTCCAGCCGCGTGCCCTTCTGGCAGCGAGTGAGTATCCGATGCCAGCGGAAGGGAGCGTCGGCGTCTTCTTCATCCTCCTTTGTCCGGCTCCCTCTTTCCCCTTCTTCTCGCACCCGGCGTTGCTCCTTCTAGTGGGCATCCTAGGTAGCAGCAGGACTGCTATGTTCAGACGCGCGCAGCGAATCCAGGCGGTGGCGGAGAGCTTCTGAGTCAGCGTCGATTCTTTGCTCTTGGCGGCGATTGGAAAGGGCGTTGGAGTCCTCCTCGCCTTTCCTTTGAAGCAGTGTCGTCCGTCTGTTGCGTTTCAGACGCGTGCGATGGGTTCAGCGGCGGCGGCTGAGACAGCTCATCCAAGCGTGCGGCAACCCCTTTTCCTCTCTTGGCAGCGGCTATTCCCTCTCTAGTCGGCGGCGAAGCTTCCGGCGCCGAGCGCTGGTAAACTTCTACTCAGCAGCGAACGAACGAGCGTTCGTTCATGTCGTGTGTTGCGGCGGTGACATTGAGACAAACGAACGAAGCGTTGGTCCGCAGCGTCACAGGTATGTTTAAATTGTTTTATTTTATTTTAATTCAATTAATTCTTTTCTAAGATGAAAATTAGTAAAAACCTAGTTTCTGATTATTTATGTTTGGGAAAAATATTTAAATGATAATTAATTTTGATAAAATTGATTTAAATAGAAAATTAGATGTTAAGGGTATAGTTATGAGTTGATGCATATGATAGATAATTTGGGATAAAGTTGATTTAAATAAGAAATTAAGGGTTGAGGGTATTGTTAAGGATTAATGCATACGATGGATAATGATGAATATTTTATTTAAATTATTCAGTTAAGAAAGGAAGATAACTGTGATTTCAGAGGGATTCAAGATAACTTAGGTTTCAAAAGGATTTAGGATATCAGTGTTTGAGGTAGGAATTTTACCCTACTCCTTTCTTACAGTGTCAAGAATTATAGAATTTGCTGCTTAATCCTTTGGTTTGATATATAATGCATATGTTAGAATTGAATGACACTAATATCTTATTGCTTCATCTGCTTGATTTGTTTCTGAATTCTTTTTGACCTCAATTATCTTGTTTATTTGGTCATATTCTGCTTCTATATGAATGGTTAACAAACCTGTTTTGAGATATCTAATATATTGGCATATGAGCATGGTTGAACAGTTATGTATCTGAGATGTTGACATATGAGTATGTGGAAACTCTTGAAAATCTGTGATATCTGTTGTGATATATTGACCTCTGGACTGGATGATTTATTCTCTAGTGGCCTGTTTATCTGAGTTATAGTTCCGGTGCATATCGGGCTATGGTTACCGGTTAGGGCACCGCCAGTTCTCCTCGGGACAATACTACGAATGTCAGATGTTGGACGCAACATTCACCGGGCTGTTTCGGACAGTCGTTCCATTGCATGAGCAACAGTGGAAACACTCTGAAAATGAGTGCGGCTCTTAAGTGAGATCTGTTGGCCAGCTTGATGATTTGCACGTCATTCTTATATTATTTGTATATCATTGTTTCAGTTATTATATTATCCTGTTATTTGATTCCCTCACCATATTTGTTAATTCCTACTTAGCATTTCTGCTAACTCCCTTTGTTTCCCTTCCAGGTACAAAGTTAGCTTCTGGGAGGGATAGAGTAGATAGCAGATACCAGCCCGAGTTGAGATAGTTGTCTTTTGTATTTTTATTCAATTGATAATGTAGATAGTTGTATTCAGATATTGTCCTATAAAACTATAAATGTAACGCCCTCGATTTTTTCTGAATTATGATTAAAGGTTAGAAATTCTGTTTCTGTATTTTTATCTGTTAAAATTTTGGGATTTTTGCCTAAGTGTAGGAATTTTTCCTACAGGGCAAAAATAATTATTTTGGTTGGGGATTCGAACCCTCAACCTTGATTCTTTGCTCCTGGAATTCCTTCCACCATGGTGGCGCATATTTCTGATATTATTTGAGTGGCGCAGGGTGGTTAAGCCCAGGTAAGCCCATAAAACCGATTTTTCACTTAAGTTAACTGGGTTATTGGATCTTGGATCCGTTTGGGGTGGGAGAAAAAGAGGAATTGCTTGAGGGCTCCTCTCCCTCACGACTTTTGTGTTTTCTTGCCCTAGCCGCCTTTGGTTGTCGCCCCTCACTGTGCTTGGCGCCTCCTGAGATTTCTGACGCTGGTGGTGGCAGACTGGTGGTGGACGAACTTCCTGGTGATCCTCTGTCTTGGCGTTTTTCTTCTGTGAACGTTTTTCGGTGAGTAATTCGATCCTAAGGAGTCTAATCCGCTAAATTGTAGATTATCATTCAATTAAAATTCGTTATTTGCAATGATTATCCGTATGGGGTCGAATTCAAATATTTATAGGGTTTTAAAATCCTGTTCTGCTGAAATCTGCATTCTCTAATCTGACCTTTGTGTACTATAACCCCAATATCTCATGGCCTATAGATCCAAATCGCACGAAATAAATTTTGTATGAAACTAGATACATTCGGCTTTAATTTGAATATGATATCGACTATATCCGAACTGTATTCGTATTTCAATCTGTATTGCAATCTAGCTGTACAAAATCAGTTTTCTGGAAATCTGGGTTTCGACCTTTATGTGTTCGAACCATCATATCTCCCTAGGTATAGCTCGAAATCTCGTCAAATCAGTTTTATTAGAAAGTATACTCGAAGGGTTCAATTTGACTACCATGTCGCCTATTTTCTGTTAGTTATTGGATCTGAAATTTGTGTCGCAATTCTGATATACGAATCTGTTTTCTGGAATTCTGAAATCCCGACCTTTCTATGTTCGAACACCCATATCTCCCCGGTTATAACTCCAAATCCGACGGATTCAGTTTTATTGGAAAGTAGATTCAAATATCTTTATTGTGAATATCATATTGCCTATTTTAGGTTACTTACTCGGTCTGAAACATCTGTTGCAAGTATGATATATTAATCTGTTTTTTCTGAAACATCTGTTTAATTGTTTGTTATGTGAAAAATTTCTATTCTGTATATATATATGTTGTGAATTTTCTAAAACTTTGAATGTGTTATAACCTTTGTGAGAACATAGAATGGTTTGACATGAATTAAGGATAGTTGCATGAAATCTAAGGAATTCAAGGAATTCACTCATATATTACTTCTGGTTGATGGTAAAAATTATGAAGTGTGTTCAGCTTTGATTTTCTGCAAAATTGTAATTTTGTTAAGGACTGGATATTAGGGTGTGTCATTTTCTGGTTTGTGAGACACTTTGGGCATGATGTGAGAATTGAGTGGTGGTTAGTCCTATTCCTCCGTTTCAGCATGATCTGTTCTGTAAAAATTAGGCCCTAGTGTAGCACTCTTCCGTGTCCTTACCCTCCTTCTGTGGCGCTGTAATGGTGCTGATAGTCTACTACGACCCATGAGACACTAGTGAAGGGTAGATGTGAGCTGGTCTCACCTTCCGTTCTCCCTCCACTATTTCTGTTCTGTTCTGGGTATTGGAGGCCAGAGTGCCACGTCCTGACAAGACGGGGGCCACCCACTGATACCTCCTCTACCAGTATTGGAGGCCAGAGTGCCACGTCCTGACAAGACAGGGGCCACCCACTGATACCTCCTCTACCATTCTGTTTCTGATATGCATGCATGTCTCGTCCTCGGCAGAGGTGGGGTCAGACCTTCTGTGGTCTTCAGGCCTTCTGTGGCCTTTCTGTTTCCGATGTAGACTATCCGTTTGGATTCTGAAAATTCTGATTTTCTGTCTGTCAGTTCTGATTTCTGTAGTTCTGTTTCGATCTGTTCTGTCTGTCAGTTCTGATTTTCTGTAGTTCTGTTTCGATCTGTATTATAGAGGTGTTGGGCAGTGTGATTAGTTGGAATGGGTTGGTAGACTTATATCCTACTTCATGCTTGATGCCTATTGTTATAAGTGTCTGTATTTGATTATGTTTTGTTTCTGATATGAGTGTTCATGTTAATTATCTTATCTGTTAAGCATGATATTTTTGATGTGTACTATGGATGGCTTTTAGTGTCTTTTACTCACTGAGCTTTTTAGCTCACCCCCGTTGTTTAAATATTTTCAGGTGAGACATCAGGACAGTGATTGCTACAGCTACTAAATTTGTTATGATGCTATGTTTTATATAATTTCTAAGAGTTGTCTTCTAAAGATCTATCAGGCCTGCGTGCCTAACTTACTTATATGACACGTTTTATCTCCTGAGGGCTTATGCCTATTTTCAGGATATTATATTATGTTATAGTTGTCTCGTTTTAATTGTTGGATACGAGTTTTGGATTCATGAGAATTGAAATTGTTATTATTCTGAAATGTCCGATTTGAGATTTATTGTAGTCGGAATACTTTGAGCTGTGTGACCGAATTTTTGTTGTATTTGGTATCTCATAATCAGTTTCTGCAATATTTCTGAAATTTGTGTTCTCCACATATGTGTAGTGTGGACATCTGTTTTGTTCCAGGATATATGGGTCTGTGCAGCAGTAATTTAGTATACTTGCTGCCGGATTTTGTTTTCTTCTGGATTTCCGGATTTCTATTTCCTAGTAATCGATCCTACTCAGTTCTGTGCAGTTTTCAGTTCCGTAGTAATGTCCTTCGATGCCGCTTTCTTCTTGTGTTTTAATGGAAGAGTAAAAATTTTTAAAAACCCCGTATTTTACTTGTATGCGTGTGGGGTGTGATTCTGAGGGATGTTACAATAAATGTTAAGATTGGATTGTTTATTAAATAAATGATATTGGATTATTGTCGTTCTCTGGTTCCTATCAATATTGTTACTCCCTGGGAACCCTATACTAGAAATAGCTGGCTTCCCGCCGGGGCGTGACAATTTAAATGGTATCAGAGGGACGTTTAGTAGGATAGCTAGATTTCTATGGGCCCATAACCCACAGGTCAAAGGTATAGGTTCAGTAGGAAAGCCTAAGGATATAGGAACTTCGGGACTAGGATTGGGTTAAGGATAGAATAAATGAATCAGTCAAATAAATACTCTTTATATGATATATATTCTTTTGGTGTATTTTGATTCTTTTGGGCTACTCTGAATTTGGAGGACCAAATTCTTTTTAAGGGGTGAATAATGTTATAACCTGAAATTTATTTTTTATTTTTTTTGTATATCTGAATATAATTAAAAATATTAGGGGCATTCTTGAAATTTTTAAGATTTATGGATTAATTTTTTTTAAGAGAAATGTTATAACCTAAGTTTTATTTATATAATTAGATTTATTTGAAATTTAAATTTTAAAAGTTTCCTACAATTGATACCCTAATCCTCCTCTAATTCCCTATAAATAAACCCTAAACCTCTCCTTAATCATATTCATTAATCCTTAATTTCCGCATGTTCTGCATGCCTGTTTTCCTCTCCCCTGTTTCTTCCCCTGCGAACGTTACGTTCGCGTCTTCTCCAGCCGCGTGCCCTTCTGGCAGCGAGTGAGTATTCGATGCCAGCGGAAGCGAGCGTCGGCGTCTTCTTCATCCTCCTTTGTCCGGCTCCCTCTTTCCCCTTCTTCTCACACCCGGCGTTGCTCCTTCTAGTGGGCATCCTAGGTAGCAGCAGGACTGCTCTGTTCAGACGCGCGCAGCGAATCTAGGCGGTGGCGGAGAGCTTCTGAGTCAGCGTTGATTCTGTGCTCCTGGCGGCGATTGGAAAGGGCGACGGAGTCCTCCTCGCCTTTCCTTTGAAGCAGTGTCGTCCGTCCGTTGCGTTTCGGACGCGTGCGATGGGTTCAGCGGCGGCGGCTGAGACAGCTCTTCCAAGCGTGCAGCGACCCCTTTTCCTCTCCAGGCGGCGCCTATTCCCTCTCTAGTCGGCGGCGAGCGCCGGTAAACTTCTCCTCAGCAGCGAACGAACGAGCGTTCGTTCATGTCGTGTGTTGCGGCGGCGACATTGAGATGAACGAACGAAGCATTCGTCCGCAGCGTCACAGGTATGTTTAAATTGTTTTATTTTATTTTAATTCAATTAATTCTTTTCTAAGAAGAAAATTAGTAAAAACCTAGTTTCTGATTATTTATGTTTGGGAAAATTATTTATATGATAATTAATTTTGATAAAATTGATTTAAATAGAAAATTAGATGTTAAGGGTATAGTTATGAGTTGATGTATATGATAGATAATTTGGGATAAAGTTGATTTAAATAGGAAATTAAGGGTTGAGGGTATTGTTAAGGATTAATGCATACGATGGATAATGATGAATATTTTATTTAAATTATTCAATTAAGAAAGGAAGATAACTGTGATTTCAGAGGGATTCAAGATAACTTTGGTTTCAAAAGGATTCAGGATATCAGTGTTTGAGGTAGGAATCTTACCCTACACCTTTCTTACAGTGTCAAGAATTATAGAATTTGCTGCTTAATCCTTTGGTTTGATATATAATGCATATGTTAGAATTGAATGACACTGATATCTAATTTCTTCATCTGCTTGATTTGTTTCTGAATTCCTTTTGACCTCAATTATCTTGTTTATTTGGTCATATTCTGCTTCTATATGAATGGTTAACAAACCTGTTTTGAGATATCTGATATATTGGCATATGAGCATGGTTGAACAGTTATGTATCTGAGATGTTGACATATGAGTATGTGGAAACTGTTGAAAATCTGTGATATCTGTCGTGATATATTGACCTCTGGACTGGATGATTTATTCTCTAGTGGCCTGTTTATTTGAGTTATAGTTCCGGTGCATATCGGGCTATGATTACCGGTTAGGGCACCGCCAGTTGTCCTCGGGACAATACTACGGATGTCAGATGTTAGACACAACATTCACCGGGCTGTTTCGGACAGTCGTTCCATTGCATGAGCAACAGTGGAAACACTCTGAAAATGAGTGCGGCTCTTAAGTGAGATCTGTTGGCCAGCTTGATGATTTGCACGTCATTCTTATATTATTTGTATATCATTGTTTCAGTTATTATATTATCATGTTATTTGATTCCCTCACCATATTTGTTAATTCCTACTTAGCATTTCTGCTAACTCCCTTTGTTTCTCTTCCAGGTACAAAGTTAGCCTCTGGGAGGGATAGAGTAGATAGCAGATACCAGCCTGAGTTGAGATAGTTGTCTTTTGTATTTTTATTCAATTGATAATGTAGATAGTTGTATTCAGATATTGTGCTATAAAACTACAGATGTTAAGATTGGATTGTTTATTAAATAAATGATATTGGATTATTGTAGTTCTCTGGTTCCTATCAATATAGTTACTCCCTGGGGAACCCTATGCTAGAAATAGCTGGCTTCCCGCCGGGGCGTGACAATTTAAATGGTATCACAGGAAGGTTTAGTAGGATAGCCAGATTTCTATGGGCCCATAACCCACAGGTCAGAGGTATAGGTTCAGTAGGAAAGCCTAAGGATATAGGAACTTCGGGACTAGGATTGGGTTAAGGATAGAATAAATGAATCAGTCAAATAAATACTCTTTATATGATATATATTCTTTTGGTGTATTTTGATTCTTTGGGGCTACTCTGAATTTGGGGGACCAAATTCTTTTTAAGGGGTGAATAATGTTATAACCTTAAATTTATTTTTTTTTTTTTTGTATATCTGAATATAATTAAAAATATTAGGGGCATTCTTGAAATTTTTAAGATTTATGGATTAATTTTTTTTAAGAGAAATGTTATAACCTAAATTTTATTTATATAATTAGATTTATTTGAAATTTAAATTTTAAAAGTTTCCTACAATTGATACCCTAATCCTCCTCTAATTCCCTATAAATAAACCCTAAACCTCTCCTTAATCATATTCATTAATCCTTAATTTCTGCGTGTGCTGCATGCCTGTTTTCCTCTCCCCTGTTTCTGTCCCTGCGAACGTCATGTTCGCATCTTCTCCAGCCGCGTGCCCTTCTGGCAGCGAGTGAGTATCCGACGCCAGCGGAAGGGAGCGTCGGCGTCTTCTTCATCCTCCTTTGTCCGGCTCCCTCTTTCCCCTTCTTCTCGCACCCGGCGTTGCTCCTTCCAGTGGGCATCCCAGGTAGCAGCAGGACTGCTCTGTTCGGACGCGCGCAGCGAATCCAGGCGGTGGCGGAGAGCTTCTGAGTCAGCATCGATTCTGTGCTCCTGGCGGCGATTGGAAAGGGCGCCGGAGTCCTCCTCGCCTTTCCATTGAAGCAGCGTCATCCGTCCGTTGCGTTTCGGACGCGTGCGACAGGTTCAGTGGCGGCGGCTGAGACAGCTCTTCCAAGTGTGCAGCGACCCCTTTTCCTCTCCAGGCGGTGGCTGTTCCCTCTCTCGTTGGCGGCGAAGCTTCCGGCGGCGAGCGCCGCTAAACTTCTCCTCAATAGTGAACGAACGAGCGTTCGTTCATCTCGTCTGTTGCGGCGGCGACATTGAGACGAACGAACGAAGCGTTCCCGCAGCGTCAAAGGTATGTTTAAATTGTTTTATTTTATTTTAATTCAATTAATTCTTTTCTAAGAAGAAAATTAGTAAAAACCTAGTTTCTGATTATTTATATTTGGGAAAATTATTTAAATGATAATTAATTTTGATAAAATTGATTTAAATAGAAAATTAGATGTTAAGGGTATAATTATGAGTTGATGTATATGATAGATAATTTGGGATAAAGTTGATTTAAATAAGAAATTACGGGTTGAGGGTATTGTTAAGGATTAATGCATACGATGGATAATGATGAATATTTTATTTAAATTATTCAGTTAAGAAAGGAAGATAACTGTGATTTCAGAGGGATTTAAGATAACTTTGGTTTCAAAAGGATTCAGGATATCAGTGTTTGAGGTAGGAATCTTACCCTACTCCTTTCTTATAGTGTCAAGAATTATACAATTTGCTGCTTAATACTTTGGTTTGACATATAATGCATATGTTAGAATCGAATGACACTGATATCTGATTAGTTCATCTGCTTGATTTGTTTCTGAATTCCTGTTGACCTCAATTATCTTATTTATTTTGGTCATATTCTGCTTCTATATGAATGGTTAACAAACCTGTTTTGAGATATCTGATATATTGGCAAATGAGCATGGTTGAACAGTTATGTATCTGTGATGTTGACATATGAGTATGTGAAAACTATTGCAAATCTATGATATCTGTCATGATATATTGACCTCTGGACTGGATGATTTATTCTCTAGTGGCCTGTTTATCTGAGTTATAGTTCTGGCACGTATCGGGCTATGGTTACCGGTTAGGGCACCGTCAGTTATCCTCGGGACAATACTACGGATGTCAGATGTTGGACGCAACATTCACCGGGCTGGTTCAGACAGTCGTTCCATTGCATGAGCAATAGTGGAAACACTTTGAAAATGAGTGCGGCTCTTAAGTGAGATCTGTTGGCCAGCTTGATGATTTGCATGACATTCTTATATTATTTGTATATCGTTGTTTCAGTTATTATATTATCCTGTTATTTGATTCCCTCACCATGTTTGTTGATTCCTACTTAGCATTTCTGCTAACTCCCTTTGTTTCTCTTCCAGGTACAAAGTTAGCTTCTGGGAGGGATAGAGTAGATAGTAGATACCAGCCCGAGTTGAGATAGTTGTCTTTTGTATTTTTATTCAATTGATAATGTAGATAGTTGTATTCAGATATTGTGCTATAAAACTATAGATGTTAAGATTGGATTGTTTATTAAATAAATGATATTGTATTATTGTAGTTCTCTGGTTCCTATCAATATTATTACTCCCTGGGGAACCCTATGCTAGAAATAGCTGGCTTCCCACTGGGGCATGACAATTTAAATGATCCAGGCGTTTAAAAGGGAAGCTGTAAGAAAGAGAAAGGGAGCCATCGACGAGACGAAGCCAAGCACACCAAAAGTCCGAATTTTGATCCACCGGCCAGAGAGAAATCAGAGTTCACGCCGCCGCCTAGGGTTCCGCCGCTGCGACCAATTCCGTGCATCTCCGGCTGTGAAATTTGAGTGGAAGCTATGCATAGAGGAGAAGAAGACACCCTGAAGTTTCAACGTGATCAGAGATCAGACGGAGGAGAAATCACCAGAAAACTAAGCGCCGCCGTTGTTTGCCCAGATTACGGCCGTAAACATCTTTACGGCCGTACCATAATTTTTACTCCTCCTCTATTTCGATTTTCTTCATCATGAATCATTGTAATCTTCCCTCTATGATAGTTTAAACCTCTTTTGGGACATGGGGGAGTAAATCACTTGAGTTTTAATGACTAAATAACTATCTTTCTATTATTTCATCTTGTTTAATCTTAGCATGATGATTTTACTCATGTGATGTTTTGTCCTTAGACTCTCCTCAGATCTATATTACTATTTGTGTTTTAGAATTTTCACTATTGACTGAAAAGTAATTGCTTGAGAATTTGGAACCCTAGAATTGCATGATAGGAACCCCTTTTAGGTTAGTTCTTGTTAGTTTGATTCTAGTAAGCGAACTGTCATGATAATAATATAAATCTAGGATTGAGTCTAAGCTTTCAAACGTGGAGATCTTGTGCGAAAACAAAGATCGGAACATTAGAGAACCTTGAGTAAAACTAGTGTCGAGATTCGGATGCACGAAAGTGATCCTTGAGATTCCACTAGAGATTATCGACTTAGAACTCGGATGCACGAAAGTGATCCTTGAGTTCTCAGTTGATGATTTACTTATCATTAGCATTGGGACAACTCTTGCGCGAGAGCGAAGATTTATCCCTGCATGGTTGTCTGCACGAAAGTGAGATAATCCTTTTATTCAAGTAAATTGCATCTTTGTCATGTTGAAATTAAACTGATGAAATCTCTATTCATGTCTAGTCATAAAAATTAAAGTGAACGAAACCCTAGTCCCAGCGTCTCTCTCTAATAATTCTGTTTTAGCGATTTGGTCTTCATTTGCTAGTTTACACTCTTTCGATTGCCTAGATAGTGAAAAATCAATTATTCGGTACTCAGCAGCATAGGTCCCTGTGGATTCGATACTTTCTTTATTACTTCGAGTATTCGTACACTTGCGAACACAACACTTGGGCGCAATTCACAAATAATTGCGTCTGCGGGGATTCAAACTCATGACACTTAATTGTGAATAGGCGCCTGTGCTCATTATCCCACATGGGAAAGATCTCCAGTGTGCGTCTGGCTCTGCTATTATAAATAGAGAGGCCCACCTGGGAGATTGTTTTGTACCATACTCTTCTTTTGTCTCTAGTTGTCGCCTCCCCTCTGCTCCTTGGCGTGAGGGTCTAGGAGGTGACAACAAATAAAAGCTTTTCGGCATCAAAGGTTGGGACAAGTGGCAATGCTACCCACTCCTTGTCGCCAACACCCCTTCTTCTCCTTGGCGTTGGCCCAAGTTGAGAAGGCTAGAGGCGTGGATCTCATCTTCCGGGGCTAGCACCCAACGCGGAGATTGGAGAGGACTCGAGGAGTCCGTGTGTGTGCGATTGCAGAGGATGGGCCCTTGCGCATCTTCATCATCGGCCGCTCATAAAAGTTGCTTGATAAGGTACTACCCTCTTCACATCCTTTGTACTCTTTATAAGACGGTCCTTATTGTTGAATTATGAATCTCGTTTTGGGCTCGCTTCCGCTGTTTTCATTTTCATTTAGCCCGGGGATTCCCAACAAACATTGCCAACGTCAGAGGAACCTATAGGGTCGCACACCTTAATACATGAATCTCGTATTGAAAGATAAGCCTTATGATCGAGTTATTGGATAGCTCAGAAATATTTGGGAGATTTCATCAGCGTCAATGGGCTTGATGAGATGGAAGAGAGTTATTGGAGCCAAACTTCATTTTTGGCAAGTTGACCCGAAATTGACCATGGTTGGTCACATATGACTTTGGGTTGCATTGGATTGGATCCAATGGCTTAATCAACCTTTGTAATGAAGTTTGGGCTAGCTCATTACCCAATGAGGCCCAATAACATGTTATCATAAAGAGATAAGAGCCCACAAGGGTATAATGGGGAGAAATCTCCTCCCATTGGTGCTTAAGGGCACAATGGGGAGGAGTGGGCACCTATTGCATCTTTGGAAGGTATTGGCGCCTAGCCCTTCATCCTTGGATGGAAACCTTGCCTCTATGGCAAGGGTTGGGGCGCATATGGCCTTAGTGACTTGTATTGTATGTCCTAGGCACATATGGAAGAGGGTTAGAGGTTTTTGGAAATTCCTTTGAGTCTTTCCTTGCTTCAAACCCTAGCCACCCACACCCAATTAACCCTAGCCGACTATCCTTCATGAATTGCACCCGCACCCTAATGTTGCCGCCCCTTGCTCTGTATATGTTATTACATATGCGAGAGCTCATTAATGCAATCTATTGGCGTGAGGAACATCAAGAGGGCGAGAGCAAAAGGGATCTTGGCGCAAGTCTTCTTCCATCTAGCCACATGTCTTCTTCCCTTCCTCCTCTTGGTGCAAGCGAAGGAACTCTTGGAGGCTTTATCGCCCTCCCCTTTCCTCCTTAGTGCAACTTCTCTCGAAGGTGGTGCAAGTGATCAAAGGAGGAGTCTAAGGCTTGGATCTTCTTCCCGAGGCTAGCACCAGGCATGGAAGAAGAGAACTCGAGGCATCCGTGTGTGAGAGACTGCAGATGGCGCATGCTTGGGCATCTACCTTGACATCGACCTCCTCTTGCTCTAGGTACTCTCTCCTCTCATCATGTCGACCCCCTCGCAAGACGATCTTCATTGGGTTTTTGGGACTGGCCTGTTTCGAGGATATGCTTCTGCTGTGTGTATGTATTATTTGATAAAAATTTGTAAATATACCCGGGGTTTCCCAACAGTGGTATCAGAGCGACTTGCGAGCCTCGAACGATATTTCTATGCTTTTCACATGCTCACATGCCTTGCCATATTTTCCTATATTGCATACATACATGGCACATGTTTTTCTAAGTAAGAAAAATTGTAGGTTTCTTGTTCCTATCCTCTATTCTACTTCTTTTGGATTTTTGGATTATTTTCCTGATTGATTTAAGATCATAGGTGTTGTGATCCGAAAGGACACACTTTTGAATACAAGTAGGTAGACTCGTTTTAGGGGTCGCAGCCAAAGGATTCGCATACAAGGCTATTGTCACTCCCTGGCACGGCTCCAAAAACTTGTTGTCCCTAACTTGTAGTGTCCGCAAGTGCACAGATACTCGAAGTAATAAAAGATATCGAATCCACAGAGACCTATGTTGTCAAATACTGATCAATTGATTTTTCACTATCTAGGTAATCGAATGAAAGTCAGGTAAATATCGCAAACACACGGAAAGATACTATCAGAGAAAGAAAACTGGGACTAGGGTTTCATTCACTATAATTTCTATGACTAGACATGAATAAAGAATTCATCAGTTTAATTTTATCATGATGAAGATGCAAATTACTTAATAAAAGGATTGTTTCACTCTCATGCTAACAACCATGCAGGGATTAATCTTCGCTTTCTCGCAAGATTTGTCCCAACGCTGAAGATAAGTAAATCATCAATCAATGAACTCAAAGATCACTTATGTGCATCCGAATTCTAGGTTGATAATCTCTAGTGGAATCTCAAGGATCACTTTCGTGCATCCGAGCCTCAACACTAGTTTTACTCATGGATCTCCAACGTTTCGATCCTCACTTTCGTGCAAGATCTTCACGTTTAATAATTAGACTGGATCTATAGATTCATGTTATTATCATGGCAATTAATCTACTAGAACTAAACAAATTGGATCTAACCTAAGGAAGGGTTCCTAACATGCAATTCTAGGGTTCTGAATTCTCAAGCAATTACCTTTCAGTCAATAGCAAAAATTCTAAAAGCATGGTTAGTAACATGGATCTATAGAGAGTCTAAGCACAAATATCACAAGAGCAAAATCATCATGCTAAGATTAAACGCAACGAAATAGTAAAAAAAATTGTCATCTAGTCAATAAAAATTAAGTGAATTACTCCCCCATGTCCCAAAAGTAGTTTAAGCTAGCATGGTGGAGAAAATACAATATTCCATAATTTCAGAAGTCCAAAAATAAGTAAAAGAAGAGTTTTGGGAAAATACAGGACGGCTGTGAAGTATTTCACAACCGTAATTTCAAAAGCTCTCGCTGAATAGTGGCTGTCCTTCTTCTTTCCTCGATTCCTCTTCCAATTGATCTCCTTCTCTTCTGAAACTTCTGGCACATTGTCTCCTCCTCCAGATGAAGCTTCAGTATGAAAATCGCTACCGAAGGTGGTCTGGATTGGTAGCGGCGGCGGAACCCTAGGCGGCGGTGTGAATCGTGATTTCTCCCTCGACAGTCGATGAAAATTGGGGCTTTCGGTGTGTGTGTAATCCTCCCATCAAAAGCTCCCCTATTGCTTCTTACGGCTTCAAATATAAACCTCTGGTTTGGCCGCAATCGTCTCCGCAAGAATTGGACTTCAGAATTGACCTGGAAATCGCGTTTAACAACCGAAATACGACAGTATAATAGTTTACGGCACTGCCATAAAATCGGTCAAATTTTCTTGTCTAATGTTGTCTGGGCAATACGGCACCGTAATCTGTTTTATGGTACTGCCGTAAAATCGGCTGAACTCTCTATTCGGAAGTGACTGGAAAATACGGCCCGTGTAATCCTTTACGGCGATGCAGTAAAATCAAGCAAAGTTTATGTTCTGAAGTGCTCTGAAATACGGTACTATAATCTAGTTTATGGTACTTCCATAAAATCCGAAAAACCTTCTGTTCGGAAACTCCTCAAAATACGGCAGTGGCTCAGATTTTACGGTAGCGTATGAAAATACGGTACCGTAAAATAGGTTACGGCACGGCCGTAATTTGCTGAGTTGCTCTGTTTTGCGTGAAATTTCTTGGGTGATCTCCTCTTGATGATGGTAACTCTTCTATGTGTTTGATTTTGCTTGAAAACTCCTTGAAATAATGCCTTTTTACCTGAAAATCGTGAAAAACCAAAATAGAAGTAGACTTTGCAATATTCGATGAATTTAGCATGAAAACAAGTAATAAGATCCTCAATTTAGCATGAAAAGATATCTAAAATGATACAAAATATACTATATATTTTGGTGTCATCAGTAGGCGCAAGTAGTTTTGTCAAGTAGGACCTGAATTGTGTCCATTGGACTGGCCAGGTCTCTTGATCTGACAAAATTGCTAGCCGATTTGGTCTATGAAATCATTATGAAGCTTAATCTCAAATAATCAAAAGATTTGAGACAAGAAGATGAGGAAAAGAAACTTGTTTTATGAGAAACTAAAAATTTCAGATTTTATGTTTTTTATGAGCATATAGAATTGCATGAATAAGTACCTTGTTTGTGCATGATGTTGCGATCATTAGTCAAGCCCCTTTGCATGTCTGTGTTGTATTCTTGTGAGGCCTGCGTGCCGCCTTTCCTTTTCTTTTGATTTGTAATTAAAGAAAGAAGATTAGGGGTGCATATCACTTGATGGCATTGGCGCATGTTTGATGCTTGTGCACCTTGCATGGTGGCGCAACATGCATCCTTACATGGTGGCGCATCTAACTCCTCGCATGGAGGCACAAGATGCATTGGCCGAGCCCTAGGGCTTGAGAGCTATACATCTTGTGGCTTGTAATGGTGGTGCACCTTGCTTTGAAGAAGGCCCATGGCATTGGCCGAACCCATGATGATGCTATTAGGGTTTCCCTAGGGGACACTTCTAGGGTTTGAGAGCTAAACCATAGTGTGGAGGACCTTGGAGACAACCTTAAAGATCAAGATAGAGGTCGGCTAGGCTTGGTCTAGTTTTAGGGGCATGTATCCTAGGTCAAGAGTTGAACCCCTTTTGGCATGGGTTAGTTCAATGTCTTTAATGGGCTATGATCACATCATCCCTTTACTGCTTTTCTTATATGTTAAAAGTATGCCTGTGATATTTTATCTTCAAGTTATCACTATAGGATTACGTGCCTGTAATGTTAGACATAAGATAAAAATAAGAGGATGAGACCTCAAAAACCCTCAATCAAATATATCAAGTCTAGTAGCCTTCTAACTAGTAGTCCTCATCAAGCTATCGATCAGTGGTGTTGTGCATTCCCACTCGTAGTCCTCATCAAAAATATCAAGTCTTGAATTTTGCCGCCTGTTGCTCTATACATGTTATTACATATGCGAGAGCTCCTTAATGCAATCTATTGGCGTGAGGAACATCAAGAGGGCAAGACCAAAAGGGATCTTAGCACAAGTCTTCTTCCATCTAGACGAAAGTCTTCTTCCCTTCCTCCTCTTGGCGCAAGTGAAGGAACTCTTGGCGACTTGATCTCCCTCCCCTTTCCTCCTTGGCGTAACTTCTCTAGAAGTTGGCACAAGTGATCAAAGGAGGAGTCTAGGGCTTGGATCTTCTTCCCGAGTCTAGCACCGGGCGTGGAAGAAGAGAACACGAGGCATCCTTGTGTATGAGACCGCAGAGGGCGCACGCTTGGGCATTTACCTCGACATCGACCTCCTCTTGCTCTAGGTACTCTCTCCTCTCACCGTGTCGACCCCCTTTCCAAGAAGATCTTCATTGGGTTTTTGGGACTGTCCTATTTCAGGGATATGCTTCTGTTGTGTGTATGTATTATTTGATAAAATTTTGTAAATATCCCCGGGGTTTCCCAACAACTCTTCCATTCGTCACCCTCGTGGATGCGAAGCTAGTGATATCTGCTCCAGTGGTTCAACTTGGCAAACCATGACAAACTCGAAACCAAGTCGAGCATGTCGTCAAGACAGGGTATTGATGTGTTGTATTTACACCGCATTTTTACTTGCATTTTATACTGTATTTTAAGCTTAATTGCATGACTTTATACTAATTTTAGTATTTTTACTTCACTTGGCACAAAACCTTCACTTTTCTTGGTTTTATTGAAAATGCAAGTAAAAAGGCACAAAAATTATGGATTTCATGAGTTTTAAGGCTATGGCATGATTCCCAAGGAGATCACGAGCTTACACGCCAATTTTGGAGCAAAAATGGTGAAGATTACGATTTTCACTGACTTGGCCGTAATTCTGGGGTCGGCCATAATTTTGGCGTTTGAATAGGGGCAAAATGCGGCTTGATGACACCAAAATTCATATTATATTTTGTGTCATTTGATGTGTCTTTTTATGTTATATTTATGTTCTTTTGCTTGTTTTTTAAGCCTTATTTGTCAAATGTTGTAGAATCTATACCACTTCTTGTTTTTGATCATTTTCAGGTAAAAAGTGTCATATTTTGATAGATTTTGAAACATCTGAACACACGAATGGATTCCAGACGTCGAGACGAATCTGCCTGCCAAATTTCATGCAAATCGGAGCAAGTTTGAGAAATTAGGGCACTACTATAATTTTGGTCCAGAATTTTACGGTACCGTAATTTCGGGCGATTTTGACCAGAAAGTTTCTGTGTTTTTGAGGAAATTACGGCAGTGCCGTAATTATTTTTACGGTACTGTAATTTGCACCTAGTTTTCCGATTTTTCCCTGAAAAATTAAAAAGATGATATCTCGAGATTTCGGGCACCAAATTGAGATCCGAAAGAAGCGGCGGACTCGTCTCAATGAGGAGAAGATGAAAGAACCAAAAGCCCCACTTTTATCACGTATTCAAAGAATAATTGAGGGAGGCACCCTTAGGGTTTGGCCTCATGCCGAGAGGCGTAGAGACCACCTCAGGCTGCAATTTTTACAAGGAAGCACCGCCTGGAGGGGGAGAGAATACCCCAGAAGTTTCAGAATGAAAGGAGATCGATCGGAGGAGAAATTAACAAAAGAGCGGGCGCTGGCACTGTTCACACGCGAAATTACGGGCTATAATTTTCATTACAGCCCTGTTTTGTAACTTTTCCTCTTCCCTTTCAATTTTTGATCATTTTAAACTATGGATTACTATATTTATCCTTCCATGCTAGCTTAATTTTCTGATGGGACATGGGGGTGTAATTCCCTTAATTTCTTAATGACTAAACATTGATTATTTTTGTCATGATAATTTTGTTATGATAATTCTGCTTATATGATGACTTTCCTTTAATTCTCCATAGTTTTATAAATATTAGCATGTTTTAGAATTTTGCAAAATAGACTAAGAGGTTGATTGTGAAATTTGGAACACTAAAAATCATTGAGTTTGGAACTCATCGTAACAGATTAGGTTTGTTCTTTGAATTCTAATTTTTAGCGATTTTATTACCATGTTGATTTTCTGATTCTTTGGATTGAGTTAATGTGTTAGGTTTGATTTGAAATTGTAAGAGATTAAATTTCTGATCGACGGAGAACCTTAAGTAGAATTTGTGATGAGTTTCAGGATGCACGAGAGTGATCCTTGAGTTTCCACATGAGATGTTTGACTTAGATTCGGATGCACGAGAGTGATCCTTGAGTTCTTTGTTCAATAATTTACTTATTTTTAGCATCGGATAGATCTTGCACGAGAGTGAGGAGTGATCCTTTGTATGATTTTCTGCGCGAGAGCGAGATGATCCTTTTATGAAGTAAATTAAATCTTTATCGTAATGAAATTTGACTGACAACCTTTATTTCCTTCTAGTCATTAGCATTAAGGTGGATGAACTCCTAGTCCCAGTTTCTCTCTAATATATTTTTTCGTGTTCTTTTCGATCGATTGTTTAACACTATTCGGTTTGCTTAGCTAGTGAGAAAACATCTATTTGGTACTTAACACGTAGGTCTCTGTGGTTCGATATCTATTTTATTACTTCAAAGTATCTGTGCACTTGCGGACTACAATAAGTTTTTGGCGCCGTTGCCGGGGACCTTTGTTTTGTTAATATCAAAATAGTTGGTAGTATTGCTAGACTAAGTTTTATTTGTTTTAGATTTAACTTTGTTTTCTGTTATTGTAGGTTTTGGATATTCACAATTTGTGACAGAACAGTGATATCTGAAAATTTTGTATTTGCTTGTGTTATGTGTTTTTTTTACATATTTTGAAAAAAAAAATTCTAATTGATTGGTGTTGGATAATCTTTCTGTTTTTGATAGATTTGAATATATGACTTTTAATATTACTCGTGGGCAACTAAAAGAGGTGAGGTATACATGCCACAAGGTAAGTATAAAGATGATTCTTGGTGCACTCTTGCGGATAAGTTAGATTATTTGACTCATAAATTAGACACTTTTAATATGCACCCTGTTATGAAATATTATTCTTCTATTAGATGTGATATTTGTGGATGTTTTAATTATTAAAGTTCTGATTGCCAAATTTTAATTTCTCCAAATTCCAATTCATCATGGTATCAAAATGATCAGTATAATTCTAGATGGGAAAATCACCAAACTTCTGCTTATTTGATTAGGTGTTTTCTCACACTGATTTTAAGAAACTAGAGTAGTAAAATTTTTTGATCTTTGGCACAAACATGAACTACTCATCTTTGTCTATCATCTGGATATTTTTGCTGAATTTTAAAGTCCGTGGATCATTCTAAAACACATGGCATCTTTTCGATTCTGATGAATTTCTGCAGTAGTTTTCTTTTGACTAATCTGATTAGCCTTTTTGCTAGAGGTTTTTAAGATGCTTTAATGAGTTGAAACCTTGATCTTTCACTTGAAATTGGAAAAAACATGTTTCGTTCTATCTCATGGATTAGTTGTTTTCATGAAAATATTTTCTGATCATTCTAGGGAGCATGGCAACTATTCGAATATGATTAATTTTTGTGCAGATTTTATCTGATTAGCCCCCTCTTTCTGCTGATACCCTAAATTCCTGACAGATTTTGATCCTTTAATTTTCATACACCTGGAAAGAACAAGTTATATTCTACTTCGTGGTTCTATCTGTTTTCTTTTTGGATCAATAAATCTTATTCTTGAGTATGACTACTTTTCAAAAAAAATTCACTAGCTGCTCTTTTTGCTTTCAACCTATCACTGCATCTTCTGCCTCCAGATCCAGAAATCTTCAAGAGCAACTATCTTCCACCTCTTGCCGAGCGCCACCAGCAGCTTCTTACTTCTTCTACTTCCTCTGTTTCTTTTGATTTTATTTATTTTGCAGTAGAATCTTCATATAGTGACTCTGATTTTTTATTTTTGCAGTGCTATCTTTTGCATCCATCGGCCGACGACTTCGCCACCACGACTATAGTCACCAGCAAGCCACTGGAGACTCTTCATCATTACTCTACTGTCAGCACCAGCACCATCATTGCTAGCAGCTCTTCAGCTAGCATCTGTTCCACCTCTACTTCTTGCCTTAATTAGCTCTTTCCATCGGCACCTTCTTCAGATATCCAGCATATCTCTGATTACCTCTTGAGAAAAATTAATTTTTTCTATGTAAGAGACTATTTTTTGATCTGAGCCTTATGTACCTTAAATTGTGCAGATAAAAATTTTCAAAAGACACATTTTTTGACCTAGCAGCACTTGCCCCGACGCTACACCTCTGACGATGATTGAGCTTGCTATATAGTTTTGTGAGTATTGTTTGCACTTTTGATTATTTACACTTTCCTTCTCCTAAAAATTTCTATTTGATGTGATTATACGGATCTATCACTTTACATCTTTTGACTACTTAAGTTTCATGCTTCACACCTTTTTGCATTGATATTGATATTTTTTATGCTTAAAATTTTTATGACTTGAATCCATGAGAGGTGTGTGGATTTTTCTATGATGATGAATGTTTATGTATGCCGATACCTATGAATGGAAATATGCCTATTATGCTGAATTTATTTCTTCAATATATATCTACTTGTTGAAATACTTCATTGATTGATGCATAAGGTTTTGGGTAGGTATGTTGTTTGATGAATGAAATTTAAAAGTGAAACATCTTTCTTGAATAAAATAATCATATGAGTGTAATTTTTGAATTGATGTCAATTGATTAACCTAGTTGATGTTTAGTTTATTTTACTATTTGTTGGGAAGAAAGAATCCAAGATCCAAAAAGAGAGAGAGGCTCCCCTACTTGGCACTATGTAAAATTGACAGTGGTACCAAAGACATGGGTTGAAGTCAAAACAAAACAAAAAAAAGAGAGAAAAAGAAAATGACTCTTTTACTTGGCACTGTGTAAAATTGACAGTGGTACCGAAGATAAAAGTTGAAGTCCAAATAAAAAGTGTGTATCTATGTGGGTACATGCCATCAAAAATAATAAAAAAAAAGAGAGAGGAAAAGAGACTTTGGGTGGAAAAAGATTTTGGATATCCTATTCCTGTAAACAAAGGTATGATATATTTAAACTGGAACTTGGGTGAAATCATGAGATTGAGATTCGTTTTTTTATACGAGTTGCGAAATTTTATTTGTACAAAGTTGTGAATCCAGATTAAATTCAGAGGATAGTGTATTTATCTGAAATTTTGTGTAAAAAGTTGGTGGAATATTTCATGAGTGATTATATTATAGAAATTTATTTTTCATAAAAGAGCATATTTTCCATACTTAGCAATGTTCTTATTCATTTGCTTGAGGACAAGCAAAGTTTGAGCCTTATGTGTTTGATGACACAAAAATTCATAGTATATTTTGTGTCATTTGATGTGTCTTTTTGTGTCATATTTATGCTCTTTTGCTTGTTTTTAAGCCTTATTTGTCAAATATTGCAGAATCTACACCACTTCTTGTTTTTTGATCATTTTCAGGTAAAAATTGTCATATTTTGATATATTTTGAAAGATCTGAACACACGAATCGATTCTAGACATCGAGACGAAGCTGCCTGCCAAATTTCATGCAAATCGGAGCAAGTTTGAGAAATTAGGGCACTAGTGTAATTTTGTTCCAGAATTTTACGGTACCATATTTTTGGGCGATTTTGACTAGAAAGTTTCTGAGTTTTTGAGGAAATTACGGCAATTCCATAATTATTTTTACGGTACCGTAATTTGCACCCAGTTTTTTGATTTTTCTGCTGAAAACTTAAAAACATGATATCTCGAGATTTCAGGCACCAAATTGTGATCCGAAAGAACCGGCGGACTCGTCTCAACGAGCAGAAGATAAAAGAACCAAAAGTCCCAATTTTATCACGTATTCAGAGAGTAATCAAAGGAGGCATCCTTAGGGTTCGGCCTCATGCCGAGAGGCGTAGAGACCACCTCAGTCTGCGATTTTTACAAAGAAGCTTCGCCTGGAGGAGGAGAGGATGCCTCAGAAGTTTTAGAACGAAAGGAGATCGATCGGAGGAAAAATCAACAAAAGAGCGGGCACCAGCACTATTGACATGCGAAATTACGGGCTGTAATTTTCATTACAGCCCTATTTTGTAACTTTTCCTTTTCCCTTTCTATTTCTGATCATTTTAAACTATGGATTACTATATTTCTTCTTCCATGCTAGCTTAATTTTCTTATGGGACATGGGGGTGTAATTCCCTTAATTTCTTAATGACTAGACTTGCGAAATTACGGGCTGTAATTTTCATTACAGCCCTGTTTTGTAACTTTTCCTTTTCCCTTTCTATTTCTGATCATTTTAAACTATGGATTACTATATTTCTTCTTCCATGCTAGCTTAATTTTCTTATGGGACATGGGGGTGTAATTCCCTTAATTTCTTAATGACTAGACATTGATTATTTTTGTCATGATACTTTTATTATGATAATTCTGCTTATATGATGACTTTCCTTTAATTCTCCTTAGTTTTATAAATATCAGCATGTTTTAGAGTTTTGCAAAATAGACTAAGAAGTTGATTGTAAAATTTGGAACCCTAAAAATCATTGAGTTTGGAACTCATCGTAAGAGATTAGGTTTGTTCTTTGAATTCTGATTTTTAGCGATTTTATTGTCATGTTGATTTTCTGATTCTTTGGATTGAGTTAATGTGTTAGGTTTGATTTGAAATTGTAAGAGATTAAATTTCTGATCGCCGGAGAACCTTAAGTAGAACTTGTGATGAGTTTCAAGATGCACGAGAGTGATCCTTGAGTTTCCAGATGAGATGTTTGACTTAGAATTCGAATGCACGAGAGTGATACTTGAGTTCTTTGTTCAATGATTTACTTATTTTCAGCATCGGATAGATCTTGCACGAGAGTGAGGATTGGTCCTTTGTATGATTGTCTGCGCGAGAGCGAGATGATCCATAGAAACTTTCATGGGTGAAGCCGTGAAATCCACAGAAACTATCATGAGTGAGGATTGGTCTCTATGGTTTGGTATCTATTTTATTACTTCGAAGTATTTGTGCATTTGCGGACTACAACAAGTAAGTGTGGAAATCCACAGAAACTTTCATGGGTGAAGCCATGAATCCATCACGAACCGTGAAACTTTCTGTCTACAAAGAGGTGTAGACACATAAGCATTTACAGGTCGGCCGTAAACTCATTACGGGCCGTGAAAACGTCCACCCTTCGAGTTTTTCACTCGATTCATCTCCAAATCGAACTGGATTTGAACCAAACTTTGCAAAAACGTTCCTTCGTGGGTTCCGAACCGGTCAAGCTACAAAAGATGGGATTTTTCTTGTGTTAACGAGGACTTTTGGGATGAAAACAATCGGCAGCGGTGACTAAGGTGAAATTCTAATTTTTGAGCAGATTCCGGCGAGATTTCACGCAAAAGAGAAGTTTGATTGGCTCTTCTTTATCTTCAGATCGAGGGGAAGCTAGTTTAACTATTTTCTTTGTGAATTTCTTGCAATTTCGAGAAGAATTCATGCTTGTTCATCATATAAACATGTTGTTTCTTAAGAACATGAGTGAGTAAACCTTTATTTCGGGATTAAGGGTATAGCCCGTTGACAATTATGAGTTAATCTATATTTTTACACCTTTGATATGATTGTTTTATCATGATTTGATTGAAATTGTGTTTAACCCATAATTTACAGTAGCCACGTATAATTGTGATTTAGGCATTGCGAGAAGTACCGGGAGGTGAATCGCAACGTCGGATCTATTTTAATCAAACCTACGAATCCAATCACAAAAGTAGTTTGGATTCATTTGAAGGATTTATTAGGTTTTTCATAGAACTTAATGGGTCTAGGTACATTAATTATCACGAGAGTAGGTAGTTAATGTAGTTAGACACCGGATTATGCTTCGGGAGGAGGTAATCCATATAAGGAAAAGTCCCTTTCATGATCATAACTTTCTGATTAAAGAGTTATTTTTATTTGATTCATACTTGTCAGCGTGGTGAAACCCTGAGTCCTGATCTTCCAGAATTTGACCGATCTTCCAGAATTTGAATATCTCTTAACGTTGTTTCCGATATTGCTCGTACTTAGAGTTCAACACAAACCACTACTTGATTTTGCCTAGATTAAAACGAGTTGAAAAGTTGGTACTTAACTGCCTAATCCTCGAGGGAACGATCTTTTTTTATTACTTCGATAAATCTGTGCACTTGCGGGTGCATCAAGTTTTTGGCACCGTTGCCGGGGATTACAGCTGGTTAATATTGACTTAATTGATAAGTTTGGAGACTAGGCATTTTTCTTTCTTTTGCCTTAGCATTTTATTTTCTTTTTCTTTTTACTGATATTTTATTTCCACTTTGACTTACACGTTGCATGCCTAGAGTTTCACGTGTAGGTACTTTATTTCCTAAAGACCCAGAGATTGAGCGCACATTCGCCTTCGAAGAATATTACAGTTCCAAACTCAAAAGACTTCAGAAAAGGTGCAATACCAAATATACAGGGTTTCAATTCAAGCATAGTTCAACCTAATGTGGAGGCCAACAATTTTGAGCTCAAGTCAGCACTGATGATGATGGTCCAACAAAATCAATTTGGGGGTTCCCCGAATCAGGACCCTAATCTCCATCTCGCTGTGTTTTTAGAATATTGTGACACTGTTAAGGTTAATGGTGTTTCTTCTGACGCAATAAGACTAAGACTTTTTTCGTTTATTCTCTGGGACTGTGCGAGAGCTTGGCTGTATTCACTACCAGCAGAATCGATCACCACCTAGGACGAGCTTTCCATAGCCTTTCTGAACAAATACTTTCCACCTAGCAACACAGTCCAATTGCGCAATATGATAACCAATTTTGGACAACGTGAGGGAGAATCTCTTTATGACACATGGGATCGCTTCAAGGAGCTCCAGCGAATGTGTCCACACCATGGACTTGAGAATTGGGTCCTAATCCATATCGTCTATAATCGATTGGACTACAATACAAAGTTGATGGTGGACGCTGCTACTGGAGGAGCTATTATGAGCAAGGGCGTGGATGAGGCAACTACTTCGCTTGAGGACATGGCAATGAACCATAACCACTAGTCCAATGAGCGAGGTACTACTTCCACGGGACTTGGTAATTATAGTAACGATTCCTTAGCATCTCTAGCGGCAAAGGTAGATTCTTTAGCATAGAAATTATATTCTCTCACTTTTCCCTCAGTTGCCGTTAATGTTATTTCTTGTGAAGTGTGTGGTATTTCAGGACATAATTCATCTAATTGTCAACTCATAGCTTCATCTCAAGACGACTCTAGCCAAGAGCAGGTCAATGCCTTGGGAAATTTCAATCAAAGACCAGTGAATGACCCGTATTCTGCAACCTATAATCTAGGATGGAGGAACCACCCTAACTTATTGTTTAAGAACAATCAAGGGCAAGCTCCTCCATAGTACAATTAGCAGAATAATAGGCAACCACCAGGTTTTCAATCTAGGCAATATGGACAACCTCAAAAGTCTAACTTGGAAACCCACTTAGAAGGATTTATTATACAATAAAAGAAATATAATGAGGATGTCACTAATGCTATAAAGCATCTGACATCTTATGTGGATGTTTTAACAACCCACAACAAGGTGTTGGAGAGCTAGATAGCTCAACAGGCGAGTATTGCAAATGAATATGTGGGAAGAAATTCAAGGAAACAAGAGGAGAATTCCCAAGAGCACTGTAGCGCGATAACCACAAGGATTGGTAAGCAATTGGATGAACCCCAAATGCTCTAGGAAGAGCCCATACCTGTTGTTGACAAAGAGCAATTTGAAGAATCTCAGCCAAATAAGGAAAAGCCTATAGAGAAAGAGAAAGAGGAAGTTTATGTGGGACCCTCTGCGTATGTTCCACCTGTCCCTTTTCCTCAGAGGCTAGCCAAAGCAAAGTTGGATAAACAATTTGGCAAGTTCCTATAAGTATTGAAGAAATTATACATTAACATTCCTTTCACACACACCCTGTCACAAATGCCTACCTACGCAAAGTTTTTAAAATATATACTATCCAATAAGCGAAAGATTGAAGAATATGGAACTATGGCACTTATAGAGGAATGTAGTGTGATAATACAAAACAAGATTCTTCAAAATTTTTTAAAAGACATACTATCCAACAAGCGAAAGATTGAAGAATATGGAACTGTGGCACTTATAGAGGAATGCAGTGCGATAATACAAAATAAGATTCCTCAAAAGTTGAAAGATCCAGGGAGCTTCTCAATTCCATGCCAGATTGGCGACATGTCTTTTGAAAGAGCTTTATGTGACTTGGGTGCTAGTGTGAGTTTGATGCCCATGTCAATTTGCAAGAAACTCGACATAGGGGACATGAAGCCAACTACTATCTCACTATAACTGGCTGATCGATCTGTTCGACGTCCTGTGGGGATAGTGGAAGATGTTCCTATAAAAATCGATCAATTTTTCGTACCTGTAGATTTTGTGGTGCTAGAAATGGAGGAAGACACGAAATTGCCTATTATTCTAGAAAGACCGTTTCTGGCTACTGCAGACGCTGTTATAGACATAAAGAGAGGGAGATTGACTCTAAATATTGGTGAGAATAACATTGATTTCGATCTTTCCTCTTCTCTTAAAAAGCCCTCTTTTACGGACTCTTGTTTTAATATTGATGCCTTTGAGTTGGAGACAAGGGAAGAAAATTTGAAGAAAGAAATAGACCCTCTTGAGGTGTGCCTTATTGAAGAAGAAGATAAAGAGGATATTTGGGAAAAAGCAAAGGTTTATGCAGAGATATTGGATTTGAGACCGGTGATTGAGCCAAATAAGGCAAAAATTGAGAGACTTATTCTAGTAAATCCTGAACCACTGAAGACAAATAAATTAGAACTCAAATCGCTTCCACCAAAATTAAGATACGAATTCTTGGGAGAAGACTCTACATATCCGGTGATTGTGAGTGCCGCTTTGGTCAAATTCAGATGAAAAGACTGCTTCATGAGCATCGACGGCATAGGAAGGTAATTGGATATGCATTGGATGATATACGTGGAATTAACCCTTCTTTGTGTATGCATAGGCTTTACCTTGAAGAAAACTGCAAACCCTCTATTGAGTATCAACGTTGACTGAATCCTATCATGAAGGAGGTGGTAAAAAAGGAGGTTCTTAAGTTACTAGATGCTGGGGTGATCTATCCAATTTCTGATAGTGAATAGGTTAGTCCTGTTCATGTGGTTCGAAAGAAGCGGGAAGTTACGACAGTAAGAAATGAGAACAACGAATTGATTCCGATGAGAACAGTAACCGGGTGGCGTATGCGTATCGATTACCGAAAATTAAATAAAGCCACCTAGAAAGATCACTTTCCTCTTCCTTTTATTGACCAAATGCTCGAACGATTGGCCACTAATTCTTATTTTAGTTTTCTTGATGGCATTTTAGGATTTTTTCAGATACCTATTGTTGGCGCCTAGGGGCATAATGGGGTCATGTTGGCACCTTTGCTTCATTATGGAAGTAAAGGGCGCCTCCCCTATCTTCCTAGGATGGAATGCATGCCTCTATGGCATTGCTTGGGGCGCAAGGCAAGGCCTTGGCGCACAAGGAAAGGCGTGGGGAAAATAAGGAATGGTTGAATGAGGATTATGGAAATGTCTTGGAGACTTTCCTTGTCTCATACCTCCTCATCCTAGCCCTACACTTGTCATGATCCTAGCCCTTACCCTAACCGCCTCTTGCCCTATAAATGTGACCCTAGTCGCCCCCTCTTGTGAGTGATAAATCCTTGAAGGCGTGAATACAAGAAGAGGGGCGAATGCTTGGAGCAAGGGTGCATCTTCCTTCTTCCATAACCGCAAGCCACTTCCTCCTTTCCTCTTGGCGCAAGGAACATTAGTGCTTGGCGTTTTGGATAGTCTTCCTTCTTCTCTTGGCGCATCATCTCTCTTGGTGGCGCAAGTGAAGTAGAGTATCTCCCTAAGGCTTGGATCTTCTTCTCGAGGCTAGCACCGGGCGTGGAAGAAGAGAACTCAAGAGATCCGTGTGTGCGAGACTGCAGAGGGCACACACTTGGACGCCTACATCGGCATCGCTCTTCATTGCTCTTAAGGTATTTCCTAACTCATCGTGTCGACTCCATTGCTTGCGATCTTCACTCGATTTTTGGGACCGGCCTATTTCGGGGACATTCTTCCGCTGCGTAAAATGTATGTCCATGACTCTGAAAATTATAAAATGTCCCCGGGGTTTCCCAACACATGTAAGATTAGAGGAGACGATAGTGAAGAAGTTCCAAATCAATGAAACCTTCAGCTACCAGAGGAGGAAGGGATGAATCCGATAAAACCAAACGAAAACCATTTCCATTTCAATGTCAAAATCTTGTCTACTGACAAATACATTGGGGGAGATTACATTTATAGAACAACAAAGAGAAGATAGGCGTGCGTTGAAGCTCCTTGTGAACAATGACTAGGGAAGATAGTGAGCTCGAAACTTTTTTTTGTGACCGTTGGCTGCAAGTTCCAACGTTCACTTCTTCTTTGGGTAAGCTGCAGTTTGTCTCCTTTGCTCTCAAGATCGGTTTACTGCATTTGGCAAAGCTTCTCGTTTGAGCTGGGAACTTTCTTCTTCCATACACTGGCTAAAACCTGCATTCCTTTCTTGTTCAAGTTAGCTGCAACGGGTGCAAGGGCAGCTCATCTTTGTGGGGCCTTGGAGGCGATTTTTTTGGCAGCAACCTGGGCTTCATCTCTTGGCTGGATTATCTTTTAAACTTGATTAGCTTGAGCTAAACTTGGGCTTGATGGTTTGACCTTGATAATTCATTCAAAGGGCATAACCTCGCATTCATGACATGACAAATAATTAGGATTAGTGATTCTATGAAGTCAAATTTTAAATATAAACATTGACGAAGTCTTAAGTTCAATCAAGATATACGATAATTATGCAAAAATTTGACAAAGTCAAAATTAAGTCAAATATTTTGTGAAAAAGCTCTTGCATCACCTTGCGACCCAAGCAATGCCTTAATGCATTAACACTATCAATGGGAGAGGGCTAGGCGCATAAAGCTTCCTTAATAAAGCAAATTTGCCATCCAAACCCCATTATGCCCAATGGGCTTGGCTTCCTTCCCATTATACCCTTTTAGCCTATTGCCTCTTCATGACAACTTATTATTGGGCCTCATTAGATAATGAGCTAGCCCAAACTTCATTACATGGCTTGATTAAGCACTTGGATCCAATCCAATGCAACCCTAATCCAAATGTGGCCAACCATGGTCAATTTCGGGTCAACCTGCCATAAATGGAATTTGACTCCAATAACATCCTTCCATCTCATCAGGCCCATTGGCGCTGATGAAATCTCCAAAATAGATCCGAGTTATCCAATAACTCGATCATAAGGCTTTCCGATCAATACGAGAACTCGAGTATCAAGGTGTGCGACCCTGTAGGTCCCTCTGACGTTGGCAGTGCTGACCAAATGTCACCACAAGCAGTGAGTGGCACCTAGCAGTGCATCGCTGCTGCCCAAGTCATCGGAATGGATATCGACTGTTGGGGTATGCCCTTAAGGCTAATGTTTGAGGCCTTGGGATTGTATCAGTATCATGTATAAACTTTATGTTTATAAAGGCAATGGTTGTTATTCAGGTTGTTACATTATCTGCTGCAATATGTATACTTCTGAATAATGTCTCAATGCTGTTCAGCTTGGCTGACATGCAGTATTGTCCTTAGTCGAGATATCTTGGTGAACATGAGACAGCCTTGATATGATTGAGACTAATATGTGTTCTAATCTTATAGGATGCTTTGAGCATGGAATAAGATGTAGACTCATGGGTACATTGGATGTACTGGACAGACCCTACATAGGATGTTCAATTGCTTGTCACAATGTGAATAATCCTTATATGCAAACAAGTGGCATATTTCCTCTAACTTGAGATCATTTGTGTTTCTAAATGATGATTGGCATTGTTTTGAGGTAGTTCAATATCATTTGCAACATAATGGTTATAGTCTATCTTGGATAATGAGCATGAGTCATGTTAGGGCACTAGTGATAGATATAGGATTGTCGTCTCCTAGTTTGGAGTGTGATGTTCTAATGGGGCCCCCCCTGGATGAGATGATTGAGAAAGTGTATGGCCATACCCAGATGACTATGTTCATCTGATCTAATCATTCTCATCATATTGGATTTACAAGCTTGACACACTTGTCCAATAAGAACATCCAGTGGCAAAGGAAACATATATGTCAAGTGACTTGGGTTCACACTTGTGCTGTGGTTTGGGTGTAGTCTTGGAAGACTCTTTCCTTTTTATCGGGAGACAGTGATGTGTTGCTAGATACCCCTCACTGATCGTGATAACATAAGTTATCGTTACCGACATTTAAAGGAAACCCTTAGGGTCGCACAATTTGATGATATGGCTTACTTATGTCAGATCGTGTGGACTGAATTGTTTTAGTTCAGTTTAAAGGGATTTAAACTCTGATTGTAAGTGAGATCTGGTCTGATCATGTTTGATTGATTAGGGCTTGAGATCGGTAAGCTTCGATCGAGAGAGTTGATGCTAGATCGGTGAGATCAAGAGCATCAAGAGATGAACGGTTAGATCTTGAACCTTTAGGTTTAATGAGTTATACCAAAGGCTTGGGTTAATTAGTCTTTGAACCAAACCAACTTGAACCGGTTCACATGTGTGACTGCATGGTTCAAAGAGAGAAGAATGAGCGTTCGGTTCACTTGGAGTGAACGCATAACGCATGAACGCATGAAGCTTGCTATTTTTGGAAGTTCCAAAATAGAAACGTCTCTACGTTCGTGGCTTCATTCTCCACTCTCGCTCGCCTCTTCCAAGTCGCCGCTTGCTCTCTCGTGGGGTAAAGAAAAAGGTAGACGCCAAGAAGAGTTCGACCAAGCCAAGAGAGATCATCTCAATCCCCTTCACGCGACTAGGACTCTTGGAGATCCTTGCTAGCACAAGGAGAAACAAGAAGGAGCTATCTCTCATCTTGTGTGCGGTGCCTTTGGAGAAGAAGCACTCGCATCTTTGCTTCCAAGTCGCCATCCTTGCAATGGCTATGGTATGAATCCTTTTCATCTATGCAATCTTTGAATAAGTTGATCTTATGTTCATACAAACGATCTATGAAACCCTAGTTTCCTTTAGGAAATTTTGATATGCGCCCCCCTTTGGGTTTCGCCCCCTTTGAAAAGGGACTTACAATTGGTATCAGAGCTAGGTTTTATGTATGTTCATATGATTGCTTCGTGATCCCTAGTTGCGCTTGTATGCATAGATCTAATTTACATGCCGAAAACTACATGATAATGGTTTTCTTGTTGGCGCATGTATGTTGGCGCTTGTTATGTTTTTGTCAAAACAAAATTTCTTGCGCGCATCCATTAGATCTAATGCGCCTACTCTAAAATCTTAGACGGGTTATTAGGGTTGATGTCATCGTCTAGTTAAGATCCAACCAGTTTGATCAGACCATCTGACAGCCTAGATGGGTCGACCAGATGGCACCTGTGCATAGCACGAGGTGGCTATAGGTCGACTGCAGACAGGCGTGTAGCGATGTCTGGTTGAGACAACAAGTGAACGCTCTTGAGTTAGGCCCGGGGTCACACCCGCTTGCCAGAACTCATGAAGGTTGTTCAGCCCTTGCGCATGCATGGTTGACCATTAGGTCGACTCAAGTCAGTTAGGACTTGGTGCATGCAAAGGCAGTGGATCGCACTAGACATGATGAGTGGATCCCTATTAATGTACCGTTGTAAGGTTGTAGGGCACATAAGGAAAATAAAATTAATCCCAATGGGTTTTTGAAACTTTTATTTTCTTATTATTGGATCACATGTTGATTGTATACCATGATGTGCGTTTATTTAATCTTATGTGGGCTGCCCAAATTTAATGTGTGCTGTGCTGGGGCCTGCGTGCCTGGATTAATTGTAAATTATTTTTATTGTGATCTGCGCATCACATTTTAATTAATTTATACAATGTAATTGATCTGCGTGTCAATCTTGTCTAGATAGATTAAATTGTATTTTAATCAGACAAGAGCACAGAGCACACATGGCAGAGGCGCATGCAGCTTAAGGCTTGACCAGGTGGAAGGTCTAGAGTTCGACTCTAGGACAGACGCATTTACCTGGTGGGCGCACCTGAGCTGCAGTGGGCGCTTGGACCCTGGTTTGGGCCAGATGAGATGCAAATGACCCATGAAGAGCTCAAGTGAATACTTAAGTTAAATTAAGGTCTTACTTAGGCTTAATGGGCGTTTACCACATAAGATCATCATGCTTTCATTTATTGTTTTAAATAATTAGAATTGCATGATTTAATCTTCTGCTATCACCATAGGGTTTGCATGATAGTTAAGAAGATAAAAGACCGTTAAAATCCAACGTTAAAATATCAAGCACGTAAGCCTTCTGACACGAAACCTCACTGTTCTGACTATCGTTGGGGCCGTGTTGTACCCACTCAGTGGGCACGCCCATCTATCTTCAGACGGTGTGTGATTACACCTGCGTGTTACAGAGAAGGGATTTATCGCTTCTCGTTGCTCAGCATAGCACGTGGTGGTCCAGGGAGTAGGTCGGGTCAGTTTGACCATGTAGGCTACATATGTGGGGCATATGGTAGCTATATGGAGGCAGCCATCTGTGGGATCAGAGACTGTGTTGTACCAACTCAGTTGGCACAGTCTGCTGGATTGCCCAGATGAAGGGGAATCGCACGGGTTGGCGATTGGCTGGGATTGCCTACCAGAGATTAGTGCTTGTACTCTCTGTGCATCTTATCTCGCCTGAGCGGGACGCGGAGACCAAGTATGAAATCTGGATCCCATCTCACTAAAAGAGTGTTACTCTTTCGGACTGTTTAATGGATTTTTCAGTCAGATAAAATAGTGAGAAAAGAATCTTTCTTAAAGTCCTGGATTGATTCTAAACATTGATACTGACCTTGTTGTTCTTGCATTGTTGTAGATTCCTGCAGCAACGAACACCACGAATTTCAATGTGCGATCCCTACTGGAAAGGGAGAAGTTTGCGGGGCCAAACTTCTCAGACTGGTACGGACACCTTAAGATTGTTCTTAAGGCTGAGAGGAAACTGTATGTCCTCGAGACGGCTATACCGCCTCAACCCGCTCCGAACGCCGCAAGGGCGGTTCGGGATGCTTATGAGAAGCATGTCAATGATAGCATTGATGTCGCTTGCCTGATGCTTGCGTCTATGACGCCAGAGCTTCAGCGTCAGCATGAGGACTTATCTGCTATAGAAATTATAGCAAACCTCAAGATGCTGTATGTGTTGGAGTATGCCCTTAAGGCTAATGTTTGAGGCCTTTGGGATTGTAATAGTATCATGTAATAAACTCTTATGTTTATAAAAGGCATGGTTATTATTCAGCTTGTTACCTTGTCTGCTGTAATAAGTGTACTTCTGAATAATGTCTCAAAGCTGTTCAGCTAGGCTGACAGGCTATAAGTCCTTAGTCGAGATATCTTGGAGAACATGAGACAGCCTTGATATGATAGAGACTAATATGAGTGCTAATCTTATAGGATGCTTCGAGCATGGAATAAGATGTAGACTCATGGGTACATTGGATGTACTGGACAGACCCTACTGGGATATTCCATTGCTTGTCACAATGTGAATGATCCTTGTAAGCAACAAGTGGCACATGTCCTCTGACTTGAGATCACTTGTGTTTCTAAATGAGGATTGTCATTGTCTTGAGCTAGTTCAATATCATTTGAGATATAATGATTATAGACTATCTTGGATGGTGAGCTTGAATCAGGTTAGGGCACTTGTGATAGATAAAGGATTGCCGTCTCCTTGTTTAAGGAGTGTGATGTTCTATAGGGCCACACTATATGAGATGATTGAGGAAGTGTATGGCCATACCCAGATGACTATGTTCATCTGATCTAATCATGCTCATCGTATTGGAGTTACAAGCTTGACATGCTTGTCCAATAAGAACATCCAGTGGCAAAGGACACATGTATGCCTTGTGAATTGAGTCACACTTGTGCTGTGTTTTGGGTGCAGTCTTGGAAGACTCTTTCCTTTATATCGGGAGACAGTGATGTGTTGCTAGATACCCCTCACTGATCGTGATAACGTAAGTTATCGTTACCGACATTTAAAGGAAACCCTCAGGGTCGCACAATTTGGTGATATGGCTTCCTTAAGTCAGATCGTGTGGACTGAATTGTTTTGGTTCAGTTTAAAGAGATTTAATCTCTGATTGTAAGTGAGATCTGGTCTGATCATGTTTGATTGATTAGAGCTTTAGATCGGTAAGCTTCGATCGAGAGAGATGATGCTAGATCGGTGCGATCAGAAGCGTCAGATGATGAAGGGTCAGATCTAGGACCTTGTGGTCTAATTTGGTCTAGACTTAATTCTGGGCTGATTTGGTTTCGAAATTGAACCAATGAAATTGAACCGGCTCATGGGTTGAGCGCTTGGTTCAAGAGGGAGAAGAGGTTGCGTTTGGTTCATGGAAACATGAACCATGAACGCCAACTCTTAATCGTTGCCATTTATGGAAAGTTCCATAAGCTAAACGCATATGCGTTCATGGCTTGATTACTCTCTAATGCTTTCGGTTTTGCTCTTTGGGCGTGGAGAAAACGGCTTGCTCTTGGAGAAGGCGTTGTTCTTGCGAAAAGAAGGAAGAGCTCTCGAAAAGAAGGCAGCCCTTTTCATCTAATCTCCTACACACGGTTGAAAGAGCTTGCCAATCTTGCTAGCACAAGACTTGCGCAAGGAGGAAGCTTTCATCCCTTGTGTGTGATTTCTTTGGAGAAGATCCCTTCGGTCTTTCTTCTTCCAAGCCGCACCATCTACATGGCTATGGTATGATCTTGTTCTTATCAATCTTTGATAGTTGAACAATTGGCATGCAAACGATTTTAAAACCCTTGCTTCCGCTTGCATCATTTTTCATTAGCGCCATGCTTAGGGTTTTTGCCCCCTTTATCTTTGGGGTTCCAACAATTGGTATCAGAGCTTGGCTCTTTGCATGCTATTTTGTTTGCTAATGTGATCCATACTTGTTGCGCCTACTTTGTTTACATGTTGGATGCGCTTACCTTGGTTTGGTTTCATGAAAGTTGCGCTTGTATCATGGCTTCATGAAGGTTGCGCATGTATCATTTGATGACATGTAGTTTGCGCTCCCCCTTGAAGGGGACTCCCTGAAGTTTGCGCTCCCCCTTGAAGGGGACCCCCTTAGATCTAAGGGTTATCAAGCATGTTGTTTGTTTGTTTGCGCATGTACTAGATGTTTTTAAAAACAAACTTACATCTTGCGCGCATGATTAGATCTAAGGTGTCCCTACAATAAACCCTTAGATGGGTTGATGGGGTTGAAGTCACCACTAGGTTAGATCCAAGTCTGATCAGACCATCTGACAGCTCAGATGGGTTGACCCAATAGCACCTATGCGCAAGCACAAGGTGGCTATAGGTTGACTGCATCTAGGGCGTGTAGCGAGGTCTGGTTGAGACAACTACTGAACGCACTTGAGTTAGGCCCGGGGTCACACCCGCTTGCCAAAACTCATGGGGTGGTTCAGCCCTTGGGGCATGCATGGTTGACCATTAGGTCAACTCGGGTCAGTTAGGACTCGGTGCATGCAAGGGCAAAGGATCTAGCTAGATGGATGAGTGGATCCCCATCAATGGACCATTGTAAGGTTATAGGGATCATAAGGAAATTAAAATTGATGCCATGGGGTTTTTCAAAACTTTAATTTCAAAATGATTGGATCACATGTTGATTGAACCATTTGCTTGTTTATTTAGTCTTATGTGGGTTGCCCTATTGTGTGCTGTGCTGGGGCCTGCGTGCCTGGATTTAAAATTGTAAATTAATTTGTGATCTGCGAATCACATTGTACTTAATTTATAATATGTAGTTGACCTGCGAGTCAACCTTGTCTAGATAGATCAAATGTATTTGATTAGACAAGAGCAAAGGCACACATCCCAAAGGGGCATTCAGCTGGTAACGCACCTGAGGTGCTCTTGGCGCTAGGGCCCTAGGTTGGACCAGATGAGATGCCAAGGAGCTCAAGTGAAGACTTAAGTAAATTAAGGTCTTACTAGGGTTCATGGGCTTTTACCACATAAGATCATGCTTTCTTCTTATTGCTTATAATTAGAATTGCATGTTTAAGTTTATCTTCTGCTATCACCATAGGACTTGCATGATAGTTAAGAAGATAAAAGACCGATAAAATCCAACGCTAATATATCAAGCTCGTAAGCCTTCTGACGCGAAACCTCACCTTTCTGATTATCGTTGGAGCCGTGTTGAACCCACTCAGTGGGCACGTCCATCTATCTTCAGACGGTGCTGGATTTCACCTGCGTGTTACAGAGTTGGGATTTATCCCCTCTCGTTGCTCAGCATAGCACGTGGTGGTCCAGGGAGTAGGTCAGGTCAGCTTGACCATGTTGGCTACATATGTGGCGCATATGGTAGCACATGGAGGCAGCCATCTCTGGGATCAGAGACTGTGTTGTACCAACTCAGTTGGCACAGTCTGCTGGATCGCCAAGATGAAGGGGAATCGCACGGGTTGGCGATTGGCTGGGACAGCCTACCAGAAATTAGTGCTTGTTATCTCTGTGCATCTTATCTCGCCTGAGCGGGACGCGGAGACCAAGTATGAAATCTGGATCCCATCTCACTAAAAGAGTATTACTCTTTCGGACTGTTTACTGGATTTTTCAGTCAGACAAAATAGTGAGAAAAGAATCTTTCTTAAGTCCTGGATTGATTCTAAACATTGATACTGACCTTGCTGTTCTTGCTTGTTGTAGATTCCTGCAGCAACGAACACCATGAGCTTCAATGTGCGATCCCTACTGGAAAGGGAGAAGTTTGCTGGGCCGAACTTCTCTGACTGGTTCGGACACCTTAAGATTGTTCTTAAGGCAGAGAGGAAACTGTATGTCCTCGAGACGGCGATACCGCCGCAGCCCGCTCCGAACGCCGCAAGGGCGGTTCGGGAAGCCTACGAAAAGCACGTCAATGATAGCATTGATGTCGCTTGCCTGATGCTAGCGTCTATGACGCCACCGCTGCAGCGTCAGCATGAGGATATGTCAGCTATAGAGATTATAGCGAACCTCAAAATGCTGTATGCTGCACAGGCGAGGACTGAGCGCTATAATCTGACGAAGCTCTTCTTTCAGAGCAAACTGGCTGAGGGGAGCCCAGTGGGAGCTCACGTGCTCAAGATGATTGGGCACAAGGAGGCTCTAGATAAACTGGGGCATACCATCAACCAGGAGCTTGCTGTAGACATAATTCTACAGTCTCTTCCGCCTTCTTTCGATGCGTTCATCATTAACTATAATATGAACAAAATCGATTGTACGCCGGCAGAGCTGTTGAATATGCTCTTGACAACTGAGGAAACTCTGAAGGGTAAGCCTTCAACCTCTGTCTTAATAGTTCCTTCTAGGAACAAGAAGAAGGGGAAGAAGGGCAAGACCCCTGTCAAGAATTACAGCAAGGCCCTGAAACAGAAGGTGAAGCGGTCGAAGGACAACAGGTGTTTCCACTGTGGCCAGCTGGGTCACTGGAAAAAGGACTGTAAAGCGCTCCAAGGAGATAAGAGGGGAAGCATCGCTTCTGGCTCAGGTATATATGTGACTGAGGTCATGTTATCTTCTTCTACTATATCATGGGTGTTGGACACCGCATGTGGAGTTCACATTTGTTCAAATGTGCAGGAACTCAAGAGAAGAAGGCAGGTGGGACAGCATGAGGTAGACCTACGAGTTGGAAACGGGGCACGGGTTGCTGCTGTTGCTGTAGGAGACTATTTCATTACTTTACCATCTGGCATTGTATTAGAATTGAACAATTGTTATTTTGTACCAAGTATCACCAAGAATATTATCTCCATTCCTGCTCTAGTCAGGAAAGGATTTGCCTTTGAATGCAAGATTTCAAAGTGTGTTTTAACTTTTGATAATATTGTGTATGCGACTGGTTCAATTAACAATGGGTTATACATGTTGGACATGGAAAATTCTATACAAAACATTGATAATAAGAAAGCCAAGTATGCTGATGACAGCACCTTGTTATGGCATAGTCGTTTAGGCCATATAAACGAGAAGCGCATTAAGCGGTTGCATAATCATGGACTGCTGGGATCTTTCTCCTATGAGGAGATTGATACATGCAAAGCTTGTTTGATGGGTAAAATGACGAAGTCACCTTTTCTTCACAAAGGTCAAAGGGCTTCAGGTTTACTGGACCTTATACACAGTGATGTGTGTGGGCCTTTTAGTAAACAAGCCAGAGGTGGCTATCAGTACTTCATTACCTTTACTGATGATTTCAGTAGGTATGGGTATGTCTATTTAATGAGACATAAAAATGAATCTTTTGACAAGTTCAAAGAGTTCAAAAATGAAGTACAAAATCAGTTAGGCCGAAATATCAAGACACTTCGTTCTGATCGAGGTGGTGAATACCTGAGTCATGCGTTTACTGACTATCTGAAAGAGTGTGGGATTATCTCACAGCTCACTCCGCCAGGAACACCGCAGTGGAATGGTGTGTCCGAGAGGAGAAATAGAACGTTACTTGATATGGTTCGTTCTATGATGAGTCAGGCTACTCTTCCATACTCCTTTTGGGGTTTTGCACTGGAAACAGCTGCAAAGGTACTAAACCGAGTGCCATCCAAGGCAGTTTCAAAGACGCCATATGAGTTATGGTATGGGAAACAGCCTAGCTTGACATTTATCAAGATCTGGGGTTGCGAGGCTTATGTCAAAAAGCTCGCCTCTGGGAAACTAGAGAGCAGATCTGACAAATGCATCTTTGTCGGTTACCCTAAGGAAACTAAGGGTTATTATTTCTTCGATCCCAAGGAGAACAAGGTTTTTGTTGCTCGGACGGCCATATTTCTTGAGAAGGAATTTCTTCTGCAAGAGGCCAGTGGGAGAGAAATAAAGCTGGATGAGAATCCAGAAGAAGGACAAAGTAGTCAAGCACAGTTGGATGAGCCTGAGCCGGTAGATCAGGTTATTGAACAACCTGAGGCTCAAATATCACGGGAACCGCGAAGATCGGGTAGGATCCGTCGACAGCCTGAGCGCTATGACGGAGTCTACATCATTGATAATGATGAACCCCTAACTTATGCGGATGCGGTCAGTGGACCGGAGTCAGCTAGATGGCATGAAGCTATGCGAGCCGAGATGGACTCCATGTCAGATAACCAAGTCTGGGATTTGGTTGATCCGCCTCCGGGAGTAATCCCTATAGGCTGTAAATGGATCTTCAAGAAGAAGATTGACATGGATGGTAACGTGGTTACCTATAAAGGCAGGCTAGTTGCGAAAGGTTTCAAACAAATCTACGGGTTAGATTATGATGAAACTTTCTCTCCTGTAGCCATGTTTAAGTCTATTCGGATTCTTTTCGCGATAGCAGCATATTACGACTATGAGATCTGGCAGATGGATGTGAAAACAGCTTTCCTTAATGGAAATCTGGATGAGGATGTGTATATGACACAACCTGAGGGTTTCACTAATCCAGCAGATCGTCATAAAATATGCAAGTTAAAGAAGTCCATTTATGGACTTAAACAAGCATCAAGAAGCTGGAACATTCGTTTTGATGAATCAATCTCTGAGTTTGGTTTCATCAAGAACGAGGATGACCCGTGTGTATATAAGAGGTTTAGTGGGAGCGTGATTACATTCCTAATCCTCTACGTCGATGATATCTTGATCATTGGAAACGATATTCCTGAACTGCATGCTGTTAAGGCATGGTTAGGAAAATGTTTCCAGATGAAAGATCTAGGAGAAGCAGCCTATGTATTAGGTGTGAAGATCTACCGGGATAGATCTAAGAGGCTTCTCGGGCTGTGCCAGAGTACTTACATCGATAAGGTCCTGGAGAGATTCCATTTAGAGAATTCTAAACGTGGATATCTTCCAGTCAGACATGGTCTGAATCTTTCGAAGAGTCAGTGTCCACAAACACAGACTGAGAAAGATGAAATGGACAATACGCCTTATGCTTCGGCTATTGGGTCCATTATGTATGCGATGTTGTGTACTCGCCCAGACGTCGCTTACGGGTTAAGCGTGACCAGTCGATTCCAAAGTAATCCAGGTTTGGCGCACTGGATTGCGGTCAAGAACATTTTAAAATATCTGCGGAGGACCAAAGATATGTTCTTGATATATGGTGGTCAGGAAGAACTCAGTATAGAAGGATATACTGACGCTTCGTTCCAGTCAGACCAGGATGATTTCCGATCGCAATCAGGCTATGTTTTTAGCTTGAATGGTGGAGCAGTGGTGTGGAAAAGCTTCAAACAGTCTACTGTTGCTGATTCCACAACAGAAGCCGAGTATGTTGCAGCCTCGGAAGCATCCAAGGAGGCAGTGTGGATTCGTAAGTTCGTGAGAGAACTTGGTGTCGTTCCTTCGAGTGCAGATCCTTTGGTTATCTTCTGTGATAACACTGGAGCTATAGCACAAGCAAAGGAACCTCGGTCGCACCAGAAGTCCAAGCACATACAGAGACGGTTTCACTTGATCCGGGAGATCATTGATCGTGGCGAGATCAAGATTTGCAAGGTTCATATAGATGACAATCTGGCAGACCCGCTTACCAAGCCTCTGGCGCAGCAGAAGCATGAGAAGCACTGTAATAATATGGGTTTGAGATTTCTCAACCATTAGATTAAGTGCAAGTGGGAGATTGTTGGAGTATGCCCTTAAGGCTAATGTTTGAGGCCTTTGGGATTGTAATAGTATCATGTAATAAACTCTTATGTTTATAAAAGGCATGGTTATTATTCAGCTTGTTACCTTGTCTGCTGTAATAAGTGTACTTCTGAATAATGTCTCAAAGCTGTTCAGCTAGGCTGACAGGCTATAAGTCCTTAGTCGAGATATCTTGGAGAACATGAGACAGCCTTGATATGATAGAGACTAATATGAGTGCTAATCTTATAGGATGCTTCGAGCATGGAATAAGATGTAGACTCATGGGTACATTGGATGTACTGGACAGACCCTACTGGGATATTCCATTGCTTGTCACAATGTGAATGATCCTTGTAAGCAACAAGTGGCACATGTCCTCTGACTTGAGATCACTTGTGTTTCTAAATGAGGATTGTCATTGTCTTGAGCTAGTTCAATATCATTTGAGATATAATGATTATAGACTATCTTGGATGGTGAGCTTGAATCAGGTTAGGGCACTTGTGATAGATAAAGGATTGCCGTCTCCTTGTTTAAGGAGTGTGATGTTCTATAGGGCCACACTATATGAGATGATTGAGGAAGTGTATGGCCATACCCAGATGACTATGTTCATCTGATCTAATCATGCTCATCGTATTGGAGTTACAAGCTTGACATGCTTGTCCAATAAGAACATCCAGTGGCAAAGGACACATGTATGCCTTGTGAATTGAGTCACACTTGTGCTGTGTTTTGGGTGCAGTCTTGGAAGACTCTTTCCTTTATATCGGGAGACAGTGATGTGTTGCTAGATACCCCTCACTGATCGTGATAACGTAAGTTATCGTTACCGACATTTAAAGGAAACCCTCAGGGTCGCACAATTTGGTGATATGGCTTCCTTAAGTCAGATCGTGTGGACTGAATTGTTTTGGTTCAGTTTAAAGAGATTTAATCTCTGATTGTAAGTGAGATCTGGTCTGATCATGTTTGATTGATTAGAGCTTTAGATCGGTAAGCTTCGATCGAGAGAGATGATGCTAGATCGGTGCGATCAGAAGCGTCAGATGATGAAGGGTCAGATCTAGGACCTTGTGGTCTAATTTGGTCTAGACTTAATTCTGGGCTGATTTGGTTTCGAAATTGAACCAATGAAATTGAACCGGCTCATGGGTTGAGCGCTTGGTTCAAGAGGGAGAAGAGGTTGCGTTTGGTTCATGGAAACATGAACCATGAACGCCAACTCTTAATCGTTGCCATTTATGGAAAGTTCCATAAGCTAAACGCATATGCGTTCATGGCTTGATTACTCTCTAATGCTTTCGGTTTTGCTCTTTGGGCGTGGAGAAAACGGCTTGCTCTTGGAGAAGGCGTTGTTCTTGCGAAAAGAAGGAAGAGCTCTCGAAAAGAAGGCAGCCCTTTTCATCTAATCTCCTACACACGGTTGAAAGAGCTTGCCAATCTTGCTAGCACAAGACTTGCGCAAGGAGGAAGCTTTCATCCCTTGTGTGTGATTTCTTTGGAGAAGATCCCTTCGGTCTTTCTTCTTCCAAGCCGCACCATCTACATGGCTATGGTATGATCTTGTTCTTATCAATCTTTGATAGTTGAACAATTGGCATGCAAACGATTTTAAAACCCTTGCTTCCGCTTGCATCATTTTTCATTAGCGCCATGCTTAGGGTTTTTGCCCCCTTTATCTTTGGGGTTCCATCAGTATGCTGCACAGGCTAGGACTGAATGCTACAATTTGACTAAGCTTTTCTTTCAGAGCAAACTGGCTGAAGGGAGTCCAGTGGGAGCTCACGTACTCAAGATGATTGGGTACAAGGAGGCTCTAGAGAAACTGGGACATACCATCAATCAGGAGCTTGCTGTAGACATTATCCTGCAGTCTCTTCCGGCATCTTTCGATCCGTTCATCATTAATTTTAATATGAACAAGATCGACTGTACCCCGGCAGAGTTGCTGAATATGCTCTTGACTACAGAGTTGACTCTAAAGGGAAAGCCTTCATCCTCTGTCTTGCTAATTCCTTCAAGGAACAAGAAGAAGGGGAAGAAGGGCAAAGCCCCTGTTAAGAGCTACAGCAAGGCTCTGAAACAAAAGGTTAAGCGGTCGAGGGAATACAGATGTTTCCATTGTGGCCAACTCGGTCACTGGAAAAAGGACTGTAAAGCGCTCCAAGGAGACAAGAAGGGAAGCAATCCTTTCGCTTCTGGCTCAGGTATTTTCGTGACTGAAGTCATGGTATCTTCTTCTTCTATTTCATGGGCGTTGGACACTGCATGTGGAGTTCACATTTGTTCTAATGTACAGGAACTCAAGAGAAGAAGACAGGTGGGACAGCATGAGGTGGACCTACGAGTAGGAAACGGGGCACGGGTTGCTGCTGTTGCTGTAGGCGTTTATTACATCTCTTTACCATCTGGACTTGTATTGGAACTGGATAATTGTTATTTTGTACCAAGCATAACGAAAAATATTATCTCTATTCCTGCTCTTGTCAGGAAAGGGTTTTCCTTTGAATGCAATATTTCAAAGTGTATTATTTCTTTTGATAATATTGTTTATGCTACTGGGTCGATTAACAATGGATTATTCATGATGGACATGGAATGTTCTATACAACAAATTGATAACAAGAAAGCCAAGTATGCTGATAACAGCACCTTGCTATGGCATAGTCGTTTAGGCCATATTAACAAGAAGCGCATTAAGCGGTTGCATGATCATGGACTGCTGGGATCATTCTCCTATGAGGAGCTTGATACATGCAAAGCTTGTTTAATGGGTAAAATGACGAAAGCTCCTTTTTCTAATAAAGGTCAAAGGGCTTCAGGTTTACTTAACCTCATTCACAGTGATGTGTGTGGGCCATTTAGTAAACATGCCAGAGGTGGCTATTCGTACTTCATTACCTTTACTGATGATTTCAGTAGGTATGGTTATGTCTATCTAATGAGACATAAAAGTGAATCTTTTGACAAGTTCAAAGAGTTCAAAAATGAAGTACAGAATCAGCTAGGCCGAAATATCAAGGCACTTCGTTCAGATCGAGGTGGAGAATACTTGAGTCGAGAGTTTACTGACTATCTGAAGGAGTGTGGGATTATCTCACAGTTCACTCCGCCAGGAACACCGCAATGGAATGGTGTGTCCGAGAGGAGAAATAGAACCTTACTTGATATGGTTCGTTCTATGATGAGTCAGGCTACTCTACCTTACTCCTTTTGGGGATTTGCACTGGAAACAGCTGCAAAGGTACTAAACCGAGTGCCATCCAAGGCAGTTTCAAAGACTCCATATGAGTTATGGTATGGGAAACAGCCGAGCTTGACATTTATTAAGATCTGGGGTAGCGAGGCTTATGTCAAAAAGCTCGCCTCTGGGAAACTGGAGAGCAGATCTGACAAATGTATCTTTGTCGGTTACCCTAAGGAAACTAAGGGTTATTATTTCTACGATCCCAAAGAGAACAAAGTTTTTGTTGCTCGGACGGCTATTTTTCTTGAGAAGGAATTTCTTCTGCAAGAGGCCAGTGGGAGAGAAATAAAGCTGGATGAGAATCCAGAAGAAGGACAAAGTAGTCAAGCACAGTTGGATGTGCATGAGCCAGTAGAACAGGTTATTGAACAACCTGAGGCTCAGATATCATGGGAACCGCGAAGATCGGGAAGGATCCATCGACAGCCTGAGCGCTATGACGGAGTCTACATCATAAATGATGAACCCCTCACTTATGCGGATGCGGTCAGTGGACCGGAATCAGCGAGATGGCTTGAAGCTATGCGAGCCGAGATGGACTCCATGTCAGATAACCAAGTCTGGGATTTGGTTGATCCGCCTCCGGGAGTAATCCCTATAGGCTGTAAATGGATCTTCAAAAAGAAGATTGACATGGATGGTAACGTGGTTACCTATAAAGGCAGGCTAGTTGCGAAAGGTTTCAAACAAATCTACGGGATAGATTATGATGAAACTTTCTCGCCTGTAGCTATGTTCAAGTCTATTCGGATTATTCTTGCGATAGCAGCATATTATGATTATGTGATTTGGCAAATGGATGTGAAGACCGCTTTCCTTAATGGAAAACTAGACGAGGATGTGTATATGACACAACCTGAAGGTTTCATTAATCCATCAGATCGTCATAAAATATGCAAGTTAAAGAAGTCCATTTATGGACTTAAGCAAGCATCAAGAAGCTGGAATATTCGTTTTGATGAATCAATCTGTGAGTTTGGTTTCATCAAGAATGAAGATGACCCGTGTGTATATAAGAGGTTTAGTGGGAGCGTGATTACTTTCCTAGTCCTCTACGTCGATGATATCTTGATCATTGGAAACGATATTCCTGAACTACATGCTGTCAAGGCATGGTTAAGAAAATGTTTCCAGATGAAAGATTTGGGAGAAGCAGCCTATGTATTAGGTGTGAAGATCTACAGAGATAGATCTAAGAGGCTTCTCGGGCTGTGCCAGAGTACTTACATCGATAAAGTCCTGGAGAGATTTCATTTAGAAAATTCTAAAAGAGGATATCTTCCAGTCAGACATGGTCTGAATCTTTCAAAGAGTCAATGTCCACAAACAAAGACTGAGAAAGATGAAATGGACAATACGCCTTATGCTTCGGCTATTGGGTCCATTATGTATGCGATGTTGTGTACTCGCCCAGACGTCGCTTACGGGTTAAGCGTGACCAGTCGATTCCAAACTAATCCAGGTCAGGCACACTGGATTGCAGTCAAGAACATTTTGAAATATCTTCGGAGGACCAAAGATATGTTTTTGATTTATGGAGGTCAGGAAGAACTCAGTATTGAAGGATATACTGACGCTTCGTTCCAATCTGACCAGGATGATTTCCGATCGCAATCAGGCTATGTTTTTAGCTTGAATGGAGGTGCAGTGGTGTGGAAAAGTTTCAAACAATCTATAGTTGCTGATTCCACAACAGAAGCCGAGTATGTTGCAGCCTCGGAAGCATCCAAGGAGGCAGTGAGGATTCGTAAGTTCGTTCAGGAACTTGGTGTTGTTCCTTCGAGTGCAGATCCATTGGTTATCTTCTGTGATAACACTGGAGCAATAGCACAAGCAAAGGAACCACGGTCACACCAGAAGTCCAAGCACATACAGAGAAGGTTTCACTTGATCCGGGAGATCATTGATCGTGGCGAGATCAAAGTCTGCAAGGTTCATACAGACGACAATCTGGCTGACCCGCTTACAAAGCCTCTGGCGCAGTAGAAGCATGAGAAGCACTGTAATAATATGGGTTTGAGATTTCTCAACCATTAGATTAAGTGCAAGTGGGAGATTGTTGGGGTATGCCCTTAAGGCTAATGTTTGAGGCCTTGGGATTGTATCAGTATCATGTATAAACTTTATGTTTATAAAGGCAATGGTTTTTATTCAGGTTGTTACATTATCTGCTGCAATATGTATACTTCTGAATAATGTCTCAATGCTGTTCAGCTTGGCTGACATGCTGTTGGGGTATGCCCTTAAGGCTAATGTTTAAGGCCTTGGGATTGTAACAGTATCATGTATAAACTCTTATGTTTATAAAGGCAATGGTTGTTATTCAGTTTGTTATATTATCTGCTGCAATACATATACTTCTGAATAATGTCTCAATGCTGTTCAGCTGGGCTGACATGCAGTAAAGTCCTTAGTCGATATATCTTGGCGAACATGAGACAGCCTTGATATGATTGAGACTAATATGTGTTCTAATCTTATAGGATGCTTCGAGCATGGAATAAGATGTAGACTCATGGGTACATTGGATGTACTGGACAGACCCTACTAGGATATTCAATTGCTTGTCACAATGTGAATAATCCTTGATTGCAACAAGTGGCACATTTCCTCTGACTTGAGATCACTTGTGTTTCTAAATGATGATTGTCATTGTTTTGAGGTAGTTCAATATCATTTGAAACATAATGGTTATAGACTATCTTGGATGGTGAGCTTGAGTCAGGTTAGGGCACTAGTGATAGATAAAGGATTGCCGTCTCCTTAATTGGAGTGTGATGTTCTAAAGGGGCCCCCCTCTGTATGAGATGATTGAGAAAGTGTATGGCCATACCCAGGTGACAGTGTTCATCTGATCTAATCATGCTCATCATATTGGAGCTACAAGCTTGACACGCTTGTCCAATAAGAACATCCAGTGGCAAAGGAAATTTGCATGCCTTGTGAATTGGATTCACACTTGTGCTGTGGTTTGGGTGTAGTCTTGGAAGACTCTTTCCTTTATATCGGGAGACAGTGATGTGTTGCTAGATACCCCTCACTGATCGTGATAACGTAAGTTATCGTTACCGACATTTAAAGGAAACCCTTAGGGTCGCACAATTTGATGATATGGCTTACTTAAGTCAGATCGTGTGGACTGAATTGTTTGGGTTCAGTTTAAAGGGATTTAGTCTCTGATTGTAAGTGAGATCTAGTCTGATCATGTTTGATTGATTAGGGCTTGAGATCGGTAAGCTTCGATTGAGAGAATAGATGCTAGATCAGTGAGATCAGGAGCATCAAGAGATCAATGGTCAGATCTTAAGCCTTAGGGGTTTATTATAATCTGGACTAATTGCTTGGTTATTTGGTTATTGAACCAAATCGATTTGAACCAGCTCATTGGATGAGCGTATGGTTCAAGTTGGCATTTGCGATTGGGGTCACTTGAACGTTGAGATGGTTTTGCTATTTTTAGATAGCATGTCACAACGTGACCACCTCTCTCTCACGTCGCCCCTCTCTCGCCCTCTTGTCGCCGTTTTGCCTTTGGCTCTACACACATTCGTGTGAAAAAGGGTGGTAGACGAAAGAAGAAAAAAAATCGCCAAGCAAGGAAAGCTCTCTCTTCCCTTCAAACGATCAAAGACACCTTGGACGATCCTTGCTAGCACAAGGGACGACAAGAAGGAGCAAGTCGTTGATCATCTTGTGTGTGACGATTTGGAGGAGACCTCTTTTGTTCTCTTGCTTCCAAGGCGCCATCTAGAAATGGCCATGGTATGAATCGCATTCTTTCTTGCATTCAAAAGTTTTAATGTTGATCATAATACATGCATCGATCCCATGAAACCCTAGTATCCGCTGCCCATGTTTTGTATGCGCCACTTTAGGGTTTCGGCCCCCCTTATTGAAAGGGGACTTTCAATTGGTATCAGAGCAGGTTTTATGCATCGTTTTATGATTGCTTAATGCTTGGTCTTCATGTTTGATCCATACTTGCGCATATGCTTAGATCTAGATGACATGCGAAACTAACATACATCTTAGTATATGTTTTTGTTGGCGCATCTATGTTTTCTTCAAAACTTCTTCTCATGCGCGACTCTCATTAGATCTAAGAGGCGCCTGCTTTAAACCCTTAGACGGGTTATTAGGGTTGAAGTCATCCCCTAGGTTAGATCCAAACAGTCTGATCAGATCATCTGACAGCCTTGATGGGTCGACCAGATAGCATCTGTGCGTAAGCACGAGATGGCTATAGGTCGACTGCAGACAGGCGTGTAGCGATGTCTGATTGAGACGACTAGTGAACACACATGAGTTAGGCCCGGGGTCACACCCGCTTGCCAGAACTCATGAGGGTTGTTCAGCCCTGGCGCATGCATGGTTGACCATTAGGTCGACTCAAGTCAGTTACGACTTGGTGCATGCAAGGGCAATGGATCTGACTAGGTCAGATGAGTGGATCCCTTGTAATGGACCGTTGTAAGGTAGTAGGGCCAATAAGGAAAATTAAAATTGATGCCAATGGGGTTTTCGAAATTTTATTTTCTTATGTTGGATCGCATGATGTTTGTAAGCATATGTTTGTTTATTTAATCTTGTGTGGGCTGCCCATGTTTAATGTGTGCTGTGCTGGGGCCTGCGTGCCTGGAATTTAAATGTAAATAAAAGTTTTTATTGTGATCTGCGCATCACTTTTCATTTAAATTATAAAGTGTAATTGACCTGCGAGTCAATCTTGTCTAGATAGATTAATTTGTAAATTAATCAGACAAGAGCACAGAGCACACTTGGCAGAGGCGCTTGCAGCAGAGGCTTGACCAGGTGGGAGGTCCAGGGTTCGACTCTGGGACCAGGCGCATTTTCCCTGGTAGGCGCACCTGAGCTGCAGATGGCGCTTGGGCCCTGGTTTGGGCCAGATGAGCAGCAAAAGACCCATGAAGAAAAGCAAGTGAAGACTTAAGTTTAATTTAAGGTCTAACTTAGGCTTAATGGGCTTTTACCACATAAGATCAGCATGCTTTCTATTTATTGCTTTTATAATTAGAATTGCATGAGTTTATCTTCTGCTATCCATAGGAATTGCATGATAGTCAAGAAGATAAAAGACCGTTAAAATCCAACGCTAAAATATCAAGCTCGTAAGCCTTCTGACGCGAAACCTCACTGTTCTGATTATCGTTGGAGCCGTGTTGTACCCACTCAGTGGGCACGTCCATCTATCTTCAGATGGTGCAGGATTACACCTGCGTGTTACAGAGAAGGGATTTATCGCTTCTCGTTGCTCAGCATAGCACGTGGTGGTCCAGGGAGTAGGTCGGGTCAGCTTGACCATGTAGGCTACATATGTGGCGCATATGGTAGCACATGGAGGCAGCCATCTGTGGGATCAGAGACTGTGTTGTACCAACTCAGTTGGCACAGTCAGCTGGATTGCCCAGATGAAGGGGAATCGCACGGGTTGGCGATTGGCTGGGACAGCCTACCAGAGACTAGTGCTTGTACTCTCTGTGCATCTTATCTCGCCTGAGCGGGACGCGGAGACCAAGTATGAAATCTGGATCCCATCTCACTAAAAGAGTTCTTCTCTTTCGGGCTGTTTTTGCTGGATTTTTCAGCCAGATAAAATAGTGAGAAAAGAATCTTTCTTAAGTCCTGGATTGATTCTGAACATTGATACTGACCTTGCTGTTCTTGCATTGTTGTAGATTCCTGCAGCAACGAACACCATGAGCTTCAATGTGCGATCCCTACTGGAAAGGGAGAAGTTTGCTGGGCCGAACTTCTCAGACTGGTACGGACACCTTAAGATTGTTCTTAAGGCAGAGAGGAAACTGTATGTCCTCGAGACGGCTATACCGCCTCAGCCCGCTCCGAACGCCGCAAGGGCGGTTCGGGATGCCTATGAAAAGCATGTCAATGATAGCATTGATGTCGCTTGCCTGATGCTAGCGTCTATGACGCCACCGCTGCAGCGTCAGCATGAGGATATGTCTGCTATACAAATTATAGCAAACCTCAAGATGCTGTATGCTGCGCAGGCGAGGACTGAGCGCTATAATTTGACTAAGCTGTTCTTTTAGAGCAAACTGGCTGAAGGGAGCCCAGTGGGAGCTCACGTGCTCAAGATGATTGGGCACAAGGAGGCTCTAGAGAAACTGGGGCATACCATCAATCAGGAGCTTGCTGTAGACATTATTCTGCAGTCTCTCCCGCCCTCTTTCGATGCGTTCATCATTAACTTTAATATGAACAAAATCGATTGTACTCCGGCAGAGCTGCTGAATATGCTCTTGACTACTGAGGAGACTCTGAAGGGAAAGCCTTCAACCTCTGTCTTGATGTTTCCTTCAAGGAACAAGAAGAAGGGGAAGAAGGGCAAGACCCCTGTCAAGAGCTACAGCAAGGCTCTGAAGCAAAAGGTCAAGCGGTCGAAGGAATACAGATGTTTCCACTGTGGCCAGCTGGGTCACTGGAAAAAGGACTGTAAAGCGCTCCAAGGAGACAAGAGGGGAAGCATCGCTTCTGGCTCAGGTATATACGTGACGGAAGTCATGGTTTCATCTTCTTCTATTTCATGGGTGTTGGACACTGCATGTGGAGTTCACATTTGTTCAAATGTACAGGAACTCAAGAGAAGAAGACAGGTGGGACAGCATGAGGTGGACCTACGAGTTGGAAACGGGGCACGGGTTGCTGCTGTTGCTGTAGGAGACTATTTCATCTCTTTACCATCTGGACTTGTATTGGAACTAGACAATTGTTACTTTGTTCCCAGCATTACTAAAAATATTATCTCCATTCCTGCTCTTGTCAGGAAGGGGTTTTCCTTTGAATGCAATATTTCAAAGTGTGTTCTTTCTTTAGATAATATTGTTTATGCTACTGGTTCAATTAACAATGGGTTATTCATGTTGGACATGGAATGTTCTATACACAATATTGATAATAAGAAAGCCAAATATGCTGATGACAGCACCTTGCTATGGCATAGTCGTTTAGGTCATATTAACAAGAAACGCATTAAGCGGTTGCATGATTATGGACTGCTGGGATCATTCTCCTATGAGGAGATTGATACATGCAAAGCTTGTTTAATGGGCAAAATGACGAAGTCGCCTTTTTCTCATAAAGGTCAAAGGACTTCAGGTTTACTTGACCTTATACACAGTGATGTGTGTGGGCCTTTTAGTAAACATGCCAGAGGTGGCTATCAGTACTTCATTACCTTCACTGATGATTTCAGTAGATATGGGTATGTCTATCTTATGAGACATAAAAGTGAATCTTTTGACAAGTTCAAAGAGTTCAAGAATGAAGTACAGAATCAGCTTGGCCGAAATATCAAGGCACTTCGTTCTGATCGAGGTGGAGAATACCTAAGTCGAGAGTTTACTGACTATCTGAAGGAGTGTGGGATTATCTCACAGCTCACTCCGCCAGGAACACCGCAATGGAATGGTGTGTCCGAGAGGAGAAATAGAACGTTACTTGATATGGTTCGTTCTATGATGAGTCAGGCTACTCTACCTTACTCCTTTTGGGGATTTGCACTGGAGACAGCTGCAAAGGTACTAAACCGAGTGCCATCCAAGGCAGTTTCAAAGACCCCATATGAATTATGGTATGGGAAACAGCCTAGCTTGACATTTATCAGGATCTGGGGCTGCGAGGCTTATGTCAAAAAGCTCGCCTCTGGAAAACTAGAGAGCAGATCTGAGAAATGTATCTTTGTCGGTTACCCTAAGGAAACTAAGGGTTATTATTTCTACGATCCCAAAGAGAACAAGGTGTTTGTTGCTCGGACGGCCATATTTCTTGAGAAGAAGTTTCTTCTGCAAGAGGCCAGTGGGAGAGAAATAAAGCTGGATGAGAATCCAGAGGAAGGACAAAGTGGTCAAGCACAGTTGGATGAGCCTGAGCCAGTAGAACAGGTTACTGAACAACCTGAGGCTCAGATATCACGGGAACCGCGAAGATCGGGAAGGATCCGTCGATAGCCTGAGCGCTATGACGGAGTCTACATCATTGATAATGATGAACCCCTCACTTATGCGGATGCGGTCAGTGGACCGGATTCAGCGAGATGGCTTGAAGCTATGCGCGCCGAGATGGACTCCATGTCAGATAACCAAGTCTGGGATTTGGTTGATCCGCCTCCGGGAGTTATCCCTATAGGCTGTAAATGGATCTTCAAGAAGAAGATTGACATGGATGGTAACGTGGTTACCTATAAAGGCAGGCTAGTTGCGAAAGATTTCAAACAAATCTACGGGATAGATTATGATGAAACTTTCTCACCTGTAGCTATGTTTAAGTCTATTCGGATTCTTTTCGCGATAGCAGCATATTATAATTATGAGATCTGGCAAATGGATGTGAAGACAGCTTTCCTTAATGGAAATCTGGATGAGGATGTGTATATGACACAACCAGAAGGTTTCACTAATCCATCAGATCGTCATAAAATATGCAAGTTAAAGAAGTCTATTTATGGACTTAAACAAGCATCGAGAAGCTGGAATATTCGTTTTGATGAATCAATCTCTGAATTTGGTTTCATCAAGAACGAGGATGACCCGTGTGTATATAAGAGGTTTAGTGGGAGCGTGATTACTTTCCTAGTCCTCTACGTCGATGATATCTTGATCATTGGAAACGATATTCCTGAAATGCATGCGGTTAAAGCATGGTTAAGAAAATGTTTCCAGATGAAAGATTTAGGAGAAGCAGCCTATGTATTAGGTGTGAAGATCTACAGGGATAGATCTAAGAGGCTTCTCGGGCTGTGCCAGAGTACTTACATCGATAAAGTCCTGGAGAGATTTCATTTAGAGAATTCTAAAAGAGGATATCTTCCAGTCAGACATGGTCTGAATCTTTCGAAGAGTCAGTGTCCACAAACACAGACTGAGAAAGATGAAATGGACAATACGCCTTATGCTTCGGCTATTGGATCCATTATGTATGCGATGTTGTGTACTCGCCCAGACGTCGCTTACGGGTTAAGCGTGACCAGTCGGTTCCAAAGTAATCCAGGTATGGCGCACTGGATTGCAGTCAAGAACATTTTAAAATATCTTCGGAGGACCAAAGATATGTTCTTGGTGTATGGTGGTCAGGAAGAACTCAGTATAGAAGGATATACTGACGCTTCGTTCCAGTCTGACCAGGATGATTTCCGATCGCAATCAGGCTATGTTTTTAGCTTGAATGGAGGAACAGTGGTGTGGAAAAGTTTCAAACAGTCAATCGTTGCTGATTCCACAACAGAAGCCGAGTATGTTGCAGCCTCGGAAGCATCCAAGGAGGCAGTGTGGATTCGTAAGTTCGTTCAAGAACTTGGTGTTGTTCCTTCGAGTGCAGATCCTTTGGTTATCTTCTGTGATAACACTGGAGCAATTGCACAAGCAAAGGAACCACGGTCGCACCAGAAGTCCAAGCACATACAGAGACGGTTTCACTTGATCAGGGAGATCATAGATCGTGGCGAGATCAAAGTCTGCAAGGTTCATACAGATGACAATCTGGCAGACCCGCTTACCAAGCCTCTGGCGCAGCAGAAGCATGAGAAGCACTGTAATAATATGGGTTTGAGATTTCTCAACCATTAGATTAAGTGCAAGTGGGAGATTGTTGGGGTATGCCCTTAAGGCTAATGTTTGAGGCCTTGGGATTGTAACAGTATCATGTATAAACTCTTATGTTTATAAAGGCAATGGTTGTTATTCAGTTTGTTATATTATCTGCTGCAATACATATACTTCTGAATAATGTCTCAATGCTGTTCAGCTGGGCTGACATGCAGTAAAGTCCTTAGTCGATATATCTTGGCGAACATGAGACAGCCTTGATATGATTGAGACTAATATGTGTTCTAATCTTATAGGATGCTTCGAGCATGGAATAAGATGTAGACTCATGGGTACATTAGATGTACTGGACAGACCCTACTAGGATATTCAATTGCTTGTCACAATGTGAATAATCCTTGATTGCAACAAGTGGCACATTTCCTCTGACTTGAGATCACTTGTGTTTCTAAATGATGATTGTCATTGTTTTGAGGTAGTTCAATATCATTTGAAACATAATGGTTATAGACTATCTTGGATGGTGAGCTTGAGTCAGGTTAGGGCACTAGTGATAGATAAAGGATTGCCGTCTCCTTAATTGGAGTGTGATGTTCTAAAGGGGCCCCCCTCTGTATGAGATGATTGAGAAAGTGTATGGCCATACCCAGGTGACAGTGTTCATCTGATCTAATCATGCTCATCATATTGGAGCTACAAGCTTGACACGCTTGTCCAATAAGAACATCCAGTGGCAAAGGAAATTTGCATGCCTTGTGAATTGGATTCACACTTGTGCTGTGGTTTGGGTGTAGTCTTGGAAGACTCTTTCCTTTATATCGGGAGACAGTGATGTGTTGCTAGATACCCCTCACTGATCGTGATAACGTAAGTTATCGTTACCGACATTTAAAGGAAACCCTTAGGGTCGCACAATTTGATGATATGGCTTACTTAAGTCAGATCGTGTGGACTGAATTGTTTGGGTTCAGTTTAAAGGGATTTAGTCTCTGATTGTAAGTGAGATCTAGTCTGATCATGTTTGATTGATTAGGGCTTGAGATCGGTAAGCTTCGATTGAGAGAATAGATGCTAGATCAGTGAGATCAGGAGCATCAAGAGATCAATGGTCAGATCTTAAGCCTTAGGGGTTTATTATAATCTGGACTAATTGCTTGGTTATTTGGTTATTGAACCAAATCGATTTGAACCAGCTCATTGGATGAGCGTATGGTTCAAGTTGGCATTTGCGATTGGGGTCACTTGAACGTTGAGATGGTTTTGCTATTTTTAGATAGCATGTCACAACGTGACCACCTCTCTCTCACGTCGCCCCTCTCTCGCCCTCTTGTCGCCGTTTTGCCTTTGGCTCTACACACATTCGTGTGAAAAAGGGTGGTAGACGAAAGAAGAAAAAAAATCGCCAAGCAAGGAAAGCTCTCTCTTCCCTTCAAACGATCAAAGACACCTTGGACGATCCTTGCTAGCACAAGGGACGACAAGAAGGAGCAAGTCGTTGATCATCTTGTGTGTGACGATTTGGAGGAGACCTCTTTTGTTCTCTTGCTTCCAAGGCGCCATCTAGAAATGGCCATGGTATGAATCGCATTCTTTCTTGCATTCAAAAGTTTTAATGTTGATCATAATACATGCATCGATCCCATGAAACCCTAGTATCCGCTGCCCATGTTTTGTATGCGCCACTTTAGGGTTTCGGCCCCCCTTTTTGAAAGGGGACTTTCACATGCAGTATTGTCCTTAGTCGAGATATCTTGGTGAACATGAGACAGCCTTGATATGATTGAGACTAATATGTGTTCTAATCTTATAGGATGCTTTGAGCATGGAATAAGATGTAGACTCATGGGTACATTGGATGTACTGGACAGACCCTACATAGGATGTTCAATTGCTTGTCACAATGTGAATAATCCTTATATGCAAACAAGTGGCATATTTCCTCTGACTTGAGATCACTTGTGTTTCTAAATGATGATTGGCATTATTTTGAGGTAGTTCAATATCATTTGCAACATAATGGTTATAGTCTATCTTGGATAATGAGCATGAGTCATGTTAGGGCACTAGTGATAGATATAGGATTGCCGTCTCCTAGTTTGGAGTGTGATGTTCTAATGGGGCCCCCCCTGGATGAGATGATTGAGAAAGTGTATGGCCATACCCAGATGACTATGTTCATCTGATCTAATCATTCTCATCATATTGGATTTACAGGCTTGACACACTTGTCCAATAAGAACATCCAGTGGCAAAGGAAACATATATGTCAAGTGACTTGGGTTCACACTTGTGCTGTGGTTTGGGTGTAGTCTTGGAAGACTCTTTCCTTTATATCGGGAGACAGTGATGTGTTGCTAGATACCCTCACTGATCGTGATAACATAAGTTATCGTTACCGACATTTAAAGGAAACCCTTAGGGTCGCACAATTTGATGATATGGCTTACTTATGTTAGATCGTGTGGACTGAATTGTTTTGGTTCAGTTTAAAGGGATTTAAACTCTAATTGTAAGTGAGATCTGGTCTGATCATGTTTGATTGATTAGGGCTTGAGATCGGTAAGCTTCGATCGAGAGAGTTGATGCTAGATCGGTGAGATCAAGAGCATCAAGAGATGAACGGTTAGATCTTGAACCTTTAGGTTTAATGAGTTATACCAAAGGCTTGGGTTAATTGGTCTTTGAACCAAACCAACTTGAACCGGTTCACATGTGTGACCGCATGGTTCAAAGAGAGAAGAATGAGCGTTCGGTTCACTTGGAGTGAACGCATAACGCATGAACGCATGAAGCTTGCTATTTTTGGAAGTTCCAAAATAGAAACATCTCTACGTTCGTGGCTTCATTCTCCACTCTCGCTCGCCTCTTCCAAGTCGCCGCTTGCTCTCTCGTGGGGTAAAGAAAAAGGTAGACGCCAAGAAGAGTTCGACCAAGCCAAGAGAGATCATCTCAATCCTCTTCACGCGACTAGGACTCTTGGAGATCCTTGCTAGCACAAGGAGAAACAAGAAGGAGCTATCTCTCATCTTGTGTGCGGTGCCTTTGTAGAAGAAGCACTTGCATCTTTGCTTCCAAGTCGCCATCCTTGCAATGGCTATGGTATGAATCCTTTTCATCTATGCAATCTTTGAATAAGTTGATCTTATGTTCATACAAACGATCTATGAAACCCTAGTTTCCTTTGGGAAATTTTGATATGCGCCCCCCTTTGGGTTTCGCCCCCTTTGAAAAGGGACTTACATCGACATCGACATCCCCATCATTGCAACAAGATACAGATGCATTACAGTCTCTTTGCCGAACTGATATCCAATTGGACAAGTGTGTCACCACTTGTTTTCACCCAATCACATGGTTATGACTAAATCAGGTTCTCACCTGGGTATGGCCAAACACTTTCAGTCATAGAACCATAGAGGAGCTCCATGGATATCATACTTCCCTTAGGAAGGGGCAAATCCTATGTCTGTCCATTAACCTTCTCATATGGGTCATGACATGCTCAATGACAACCGTTATTACCTCCCAACTATGGTGAGGTTTTAGGTTGTATCAAAGCAAGTCCCTAACCATATAGAATGGTCAATGACCTCAAGTCAAGGGATCAATGCATCTCCTGTCACTTGTGAGGATAACTCATGACACCAAGTCATAGCCTCACAGCGGGTCGGTCCAGTATATCCACCACTGATATACCCATATGTCTGCGTTAGCACCTCGTGCCTAACCAGCCCATATACCAGTCTCACAAGTACCATAGCTGTCTCATATCCACTAAGGTACATCGACTGGGGACTATAGCCATCTAAACATAGCCTTCTACCTTGCCAGGCAACTCCAAAAAGTCTCCAAGGCGCCGAAGGGTGCCATTGCTCTCAGGAGACTTCTTACCCCACTTGCTCTTGCAGTAGGGATCCAGCCCTATCATATGGAGCAAGCCCGTGGGAACTCCCAACTTGACCTTGACTCCTGCATCTCGATGCGGATGATAGTCAAGGAAGGAAAGCTTTACAGTCTACTTTTCCCCGGGAGTGATGCAAGCTAGCACTACCAAATCTTGCATGCACCGCAATCTGCGAGCAACGGAACTGGAGGGTGGAGGTAGTTGAGGATCATAACATTCCTCTTGCGACTGCACCACCACCCCCTTCTCAGCGACCTACTACCCAGTTGGACCGCATGGAGACGATGATCAGATTTGTCCGGGATGCCCAACAAAAAAGCCACCTTATAGTCAATGAAGGGTTTGATCGACTTCGCATCGTTGAGGCTGAAGTAGGATGCCAAGGACGGGTCTAGTCTTCCATCATGGAGTCTGTACTTGAGCTTCAGCAACGACTGCATCGGCACTGGGGATGAGCACCTTTGGTTTCCCTATCACTTGGTCGGCTATTCTGTTACCAGTAGTTTCATTTCAGTTGTTAGTTTTCTTTTGTCAGCTTTTGTTAGTTTTCTTTTGTCATATTGTCATTTTGTCATTTTCCTTTTGCATAACTTTACTTTTCTAGTAGTTTCAACACCTTAGGTGTCCAGCCCACCCTGTCGCTATGATATTTTCTTTGCCTTTGGGATTTATTTGTTCTTTGGGTACTTGATTGATTGAGATGAGAATCTTGCATGCTTTGAAGTTTATATTGCTTATAGTTTGCACACATAGCTTGTTGTTTGGTACAGTTGAAAGATTAAATTAACTCAATTTATTATTGTTCCATTCACAGGAAGTGTACTTGTTATTTTTATCTTAACCATGACATGCATTACATGTGATAGGATTATTTACATCTTGCTTCATAACTCCACTATTATTTATACATTTTTTCATGAGAATGAGAAATAACAACAGTGGTACCGAAGTATTTTTGTACATAGTACTTCCATTTAGCACTGTTCTTAGCATTACAATAAGAAAAAAGGGATAATGGTACCTAAGTTCATTGTCTATCATACTTAGCACTATGCCTTGATTTGAAATAATAGCAGTGGTACCGAAGCCATGGTGTTCTCACTCATTTGGCGTGGCACTGTTTTGCATATGCTTAATGTTCTTATCTTAAAGAAAAGGGCACCACATAGGTACTATATGACACCGATGCTATTTTCCCATGACTTGATGTACAATCATTTAATTTGTGAATGTTTGATCAAAGATATCATTTATATGAGATGTGTTGTAAAGGTTGTTGGTATTGTCAACTTTGCATACTTTAATGAATTGTAATAGTAATGTTTGATTTAATTTGCTTTCAATACTACATTATAACTTGAGGCTTGTTGTGACTAAATTACAACCATGCTAGACTTACCAAAGTTGACTGAGATTCTTCATTTTATTTCATTTCATCACTGTGTTCTAGATAATTCAATTGCTTGAGGACAAGTAAAACTTTAAGTCCGATGTATTTTGATATCATGCATATATATGATATATCGTGGCTTAATTTTATTATTGAGTAAAATACATGTTTTGTCTTATTTATTTGTCTAAATGCTTTGTATTATTCAGAATCTTCACTTTTCCTTGGTTTTATTGAAATGTAGGGATTTTTCCCTAAAATTGATGGAATTTAAAAGATCTGAAGATATGGGAAGATCCTTCATGATGAGACAAAGCTACACGTCAAATTTTAACTCAAATGGAGTTTTCTACGCTCTTCACGGGCATGGCTGTGCATTCATGCACGGCCGTGTATGAGTTTGCTTTCCCTAGACTGTGCCAAGCCGTTCACAAGTATGCCTGTGCATCTATGCACGACCGTGAAGGACTCGGCTGACAATTTCAGATCTTGACGGAAGGTTCATAGGCACACTCGTGAACCCTTACATGGTCGTGAAGATTTAGTTTACCAGAAATTAAAGATCACCGAGTCATTCACAGGCATGACCGTGCATCTATGTACGGCCGTGAACGGTTCCACTTGTTCGACACCCATTCGGTTTTTCATCCGTTTCTTGCTATTTTTGGAGTGGAATTTGCTGAAATTTTGTGGAGACCGTCCTAACTCAGCAGCCGACAATTTGGGACAAGAATCACGCAATTTCATGGAGTAGTTGGAGGGAATGAGGTGAAAGTGCGACAACGAGGATTTCGGGCGATTTTCTTGATGGCGAGACTGTTCTGACTTGATTTCTTCCTTGTTTCAACACTCAGGATCATGCTCTGCCCTCTCCCATCAAGGATCTAGTTTTCTCTCTGGTTTGATTTGATTTACATGAGAGATTTTGATGTATTTCATGATGTATAGGATTGCGTAACTTCTTTTCGGGGTTTGGGCGTAGCCCGCTGTAAGAATGTTGACTATTAATGCTTGATCTATACATTGCTTAGATTTATCTTTGTTCTTATTCATTTCTAAGAAGTTTTAATCTATATTTGTGTACTAGCTATGCATAGTTATGTTTTAGACGTTGTGGGAAGGACTGAGAGGTGAACCACAACATCGGATCCCTATAGATTAAACTAGTAATTTCGGCCACGAGAGTAGGTTGAAATTACTCAAGGAGCCAATAATTCTTCATAGAACCCAATGGATCTGCTTAACCTAGTAAGCCATGAGAGTAGGAGACTTAAGTTAAGTTAGATACCAGATCATGACCTGAGAGGGAATGATCTGTACTTTAAGAAGAATTACCTTAAGAACTTAGGTTAAACAACTTTAAATATATACATTAGCTTTCTATCATTCTTCAGTGTGGTGAAACGTAAAACCCTGATTTTCTCTCGAGATTTTTCACACCCCATTTGCTCTTTGTTTGCTCTTGACATGCTTTGATTTACTTTCTCGCATTAGGACATTAGCAATTTCCATCATTATTTAATCACTTAGCTATTAATTGACTGATTAGTTAGTACTTGACCCCTAGTCCCTGTGGGATCGATACTTATTTTATTATGCGATAGAACCGTGCACATGCAGCCTCCTATCAATCACCCACTAACCAAGGCTTTGGCGCAGTAGAAGCATGATGGTCACACGGGGGACATAGGGTTGAGATTTCTCAACAACTAGGTCTAAGTGCAAGTGGGAGATTGTTGGTGTTTATGCCCTTGGACCTGTTGTTGGTCTATCTTTTGTACTACTTGATATTGATATTTTATATATGATTATGGCATTGTCATTATTGTGCTATGTTTACATATGCGATCTTTGTATACTTGCATGATAATATCCGTAGAGAAAGATTATATTTGTGCTCGAACTTATGTCCCCAGTCAAGTACCTGAGTGGATAAGAAATAGCTCTAGTACATGTGAGATTAGTATGTGGGCTGGTTAGGCACGAGGTTCTAACGCAGGCATATGGGTATATTAGTGGTGGATATACTGGACCAACCCGTTGTGAGGCTCTAACTTGGTGTCATGAGTTAACCTCACAATGATAGGAGATGTACTTATCCCTTGACTTGGGGTCATTGACTCTTCCATATGGTTAGGGACATGCTTTGATACAACCTAAAACCTCACGGTAGTTAGGAGTTCATAATGGTTGTCATTGAGTATGTCATGACCCATATGAGAAGATCAATAGACAGACATAGGATTTGCCCATTGTTGACGGAAGCTTGATATCCATGAGGCCCCCCCTTATGGATGCATGACTGAAAGTGTATGGCCTTACCCAAGTGAAAGCCTGATTTAGTCATGACCATGCGATTAGGTGAAAACAAAGTGGTGACACACTTTGTCTAATCGGATATTAGATTAGTAAAGGGACTGTAATGCATCGGTATCTTATTGCAATGATGGGATATTGATGTTGATATTCATTTCGAAGACTTGGGTAGCAGCGATGCACTACTAGGTACCACTCATTGCTTGTAATTACCTTAGTTCATCACTGCCAATGTTAAAGGAACCTATAGGGTCACACACCTTGATACTCGAGTTCTCATATTGATTAGGTAGCCTTATGATCTAGTTATTGGATAACTCGGATCTATTTGAGAGATTTCATCAGCGCCAATGGGCCTAATGATATAGAAGAAGCTCGTTGGAGTCAAACTTTATTTTTGACAGGTTGACCCAAAGTTGACTATGGTTAGCCACATTTGACTTGGGTTGCATTGGATTTGATCAAATGGCTTAATTAACTTGTGCAATGAAGTTTGGGCTGGCTCATTATCCAATGGGGGGTCTACTAATAAGTTGTCATGAAGAGATAAGAGGGCTAAAGGGTATAATGGGGATAGTTTATTAGGCTTAGGCATATGGGATCTTTGATTGGTGCTTAAGGCCTAATTAGGCAATCCTCTTGGTGATTGATTTGATCTAAACGCATGGATGGAAGTACTTGTCACCTATGGAAAGTCAATACACCTATTTGGAAGAATGGTTTCTAAGGAAACCTCTTGGGCACATGTGGCCTTCATGTCTTCCATGGCAAGCTCTAGGCGCATATGGCTAAAGGCTAGGTATTCATGGAAAGGTTTTGAGATCTTTTCTTGCATCTAACCCTAGCCGCCTATTCTTCTATCAACCCTAGCCGCATGTCTTCATGTGTTGTCGCCTATATACCTATACCTTGCCGCCCCCTTATGCGTGTGACTTCATCTTGACGTGAGCAACATCTTAGGGGTGAGAGCAAGGTGATATAGGGGGGCAAGTCTTCTTCCTAGCGACATGCCATCTTCTTCCTCCTCCCTTGGCACAAGTGAAGCAAGGGCATGGCGGCATCATCTTCCCTCTCCTTCTCCTTGGCGCATCCTCCCTTGAAGGTGGCGCAAGTGGTGCAGAAGGACTCCTGAGGCATGGATCTTCTTCCTGAGGCTAGCACCAAGCATGGAAGAAGGGAACTCAAGCATCGACTGTGTGTGCGACTTTAGAGGTCGCACGCTTGGGCGCGTACATCGACATCTCCTTGCTTTTCTCTAAGGTATCTTTCTCCTCACGTTGTGCTGACCCCCTCGCATGAACTGATCTTCTGGGTTTTTGGGACTGGCCTGTTTTAGGGATTTGCTTCTACTGTATGTATGTAAAAAATTTTAAAATCCCCAGGGTTTTCCAACAGGTCTAACCTAGGTATTACATTCACACGTCATATTTTCATATATCCTAGCATTATTGTTGTTGTTCATTTGGTATACCAATGTTATGTGTACATTTGCATGATAATATCCCTGGAGATAGATTCTATCTAGTCTTAAAGCTTGTCTCTAGTCGAGTGTTATAGTGGATAAGGAACAGCTATGGTGCAAGTGAAGTGGTATATACACTAGTTGAGCACGGGTTGCTAACACAAGCATATGTGTATATCAAAGTAGATATACTTGGCTGACCCACTATGAGGATTCAACTTAGTGTCTCAAGTTAATCTCATAGTGACAAATGTGCACTTGTCCTTCAACTTAAGGTAGTTGATATCTCTATACAGTAAGTGATATGCTTTAATACAATCTAATGTCTCATCATAGTAGGAAGGTCATAAAGGATTTCATTAGGTAGATCATAAGTCATATGATAAGTTCAACTATCCAATAGAGGATTTACCCCTTCTTTAATTAAAAGTTTGATATCCATGGGCTCCATATAGATGCATGACTGAAAGTGTGTAGCCACACTCAATTGAAAGCCTAATTTACTCATGACCATTAGTTTGAGTTAAATAAGTGTGACACATTTGTCCAATCAAAAAATCAGTCTAGCGAAGGGACAATAGTGCATAGGTATTTTATTTTAGTTTAGGGGATGTTAATGATGACATCCATTCCGATAACATGGGTAGCAGCGAAGTATTGCTAGATGTCACTCACTACTTGTGATGATTGTCAGATCATCACTGTCAATGTTAGAGGAACCTATAGGGTCCACACCTAAACATTCAAGATCTCGTATTAATTGGGTAGCCTAACATCGAATCATTGGATGATTCAGATTTATTTAGGAGTTTGATGCATCACAGATGCATCTATTGTGATGGAAAATCAGATATAGATCTAGATTATATTTTGAGATAAGTTGACTTCTAGTTGACCATATTTGACCTCAGCTGACTAGGTCCTAGTCGACAAGTCAAGTGGTAGAGAATGCACCGAATGGATTTGAGGGCATGTTGACTTGATTCAATGTAATCTAGATCGGTCCATGCGCTAGACGCATATTTGAATATATTAAATAATTAATTTATTTATTTATTTATTTGTGACTTAAATCATGGGACCCACATCTATTCCTCTCTATATAGGGGTCTTGGGGCTAGGCGCATGTGAGTCTTCTTATCTTACAACCCTAGCTGCCAAAGTGGTTTGTCCATCAACCCTAGCCGCCCTTCCTCTTGCTTGGCACCACCCATAGATTGGAGTTGCCGCCCCTTCATCAAGGGGCGACATTAATCTTCTTCCTAGGCACAAGTAGAGGTTTGGGGATGGCCACTTCTTCCTTGGTGGAATCTTCTTGGAGGAGTTGGCGCCAGTTCTAAAGAAGGTGACTCACTCTTTGGCTCTTCTTTGGTGATGGCACAAGCAAAGAGGTGACTACTCTCATATGTGTGGATCTCTCCTCCCGAGGCTAGCACTAGGCATGGAGGTAGAGGGATCTCGAGGAGCCTGTGTGTTCATAATTGCCGAGGATGCTCACTTGCGAGTCTTGTCATCATCGCTCACCCCTTCACTAGCAATAAAAGGTACCTATCTCTATCACATCCGGTGGTTCACTTATAAGTCAATTTTTTGGTTGATTTTGGAAACCTGTTTTGAGCATTGCTTCCGCTCGTTTTATTTTTTTTTAATTGATCAGGGCTTTCTAACACTAAAGAAGCAGCTTTAGATTAGCAAGTTCATCCTTGAACTTGAAGTGGTTCCTAATACTACATATCCTGTAGAGCTCTATTGTGATTACAATAGGAGCCATTGTGCAAATTAGGGAATCCAATTCTCATTAAAAATCCAACTATATACTCAAGGGTTTTCACCTTATTGCAAAGTTGCTAACAAAAGAAATATAAAATTATGCAAAGTAGGCATGGATAACAAACTAGTGCACTCATTGACTATAGCTGTAACACAATAGAGGCTAGATCATCATACTAGAGACATGAGACAAAGGTATCTAGTGATTGATCTTAGTTCAAGTGGAAGATTATTATTATATATGTCTTGAAGGCTAATCAATTATTGGTCTTACTAGGTATATCAAACTATGGTCATCAATATGTAAAGGCATCATCATCATTGTGTTTTGCTATATCAACATTTTGTGCAAGATTACATGATGATGTCATAGATTGGTTTTAGCTATATTCGAAAAATCCCCAGTTGAGTGCCTTAGAGGAAAACGAATAGCTTTAGTGTATGTGAGACTAGTATATGAGATAGTTGGGTGCGTGCCACTAGTTCAAAACACATAGGTGCATTAGTAATATATGTACTAAACTAAAAAATTGTGAGTCTTCGACATGAGTATCACAAATGATTGAGGTGCATTAGTCATTTGACTTGAAGCCATCGATACTTCTATATAGTGAATGATGTATTGTGATACAATTGAATGTCTTACCATAATTAGGAGGTCATAGTGGTTATCATTGAATATATCGTAGGTCATATTATGAATGACTAATAGAGAATTTGCCTGTTTAGATAAGTGTAATATCTATTGGCTTTTTTCGGAGCATAACTATTAGTGTACGATTGTACCAAGTGTGTAACCTATTTTAGTCGTGCCTAATTTGCCGATAAATATTAGATTTCATATAATTTATAATATCTAATATCTATCATCATAAACTATATTGTGGCAGTTGTGTGACAATATGAAATTAGAGATATACTATTTCTATAATGGACTACACTATAAAAACTATTTTAAATTTGTAAAATATAAAGAAAAATATAAAAGTATATTAGAATGGTGTTGCTATACGTAAGTTTAAAAGTAAAAACACTAACATTTATGGAAAATAAAAGTAAAATATTTTATAATAGTGAGAGGATACACAGGATGACAAAAATGTCATTGCAATTAAAAGATACACAACACTTATGATATAATTTAGGTAGGTGATGTGATTTTATGATTCCACACTTTAATCGTGTACCTATTATTGTCATCTAGGAGTTTACCATGGTATAGGAATTTACCTGTTGTTGTTGTTTTGTTGCTATTATTGATAGATCTCTCGCAACCTTAATAATTTATATTATCAGGAGGTTAGTAGGGCGGATGGCTGATGCTGTAGCTGCTGACAACAACAATAAATGGTTACTACATTGGTATGCTCGGCGAGGATTGCCTTCACTGCTGTAGCTACATGAAGATAGATGCTAGGGCAAGATTTCTTTGCCAAGACCAAGTCATAATAAAAATGCCAGAATTATATTTATTTTCTATTTAATTATAAGAATATAATTTCACTTATGAATATTCTGATATCATATCATATGTAGCAGCAGGGACAAGTCTGTTTTCATATGCTTAACAATGGTAATTTAACCGATAAATGGCCACTCATCGATCTTGCTTCTTTGTAGTTGTGGGTACAAGTCTCCGAGCTGTTTCTTTCCAGCGGTTCCTCTTTTGGCTGCTAAGAATTCTCAAGCTTTGTTTCAGGATGTCCATCTCCCGTTCCTTTCTGCATGCCTCCTGTTTCAGATCATCCACTCGCAACGTCAACGTCCCTACTGCCTCTTCCTTGGATTTCAGCTCATTCTGCAGCTGCTGGATTATGCCCTCTTCAGCTCTCAAGTACAACAATTCTCCTGCGACATTGGAAACCAAAGCATTTTATCTTTTCTTTTTTTAAACAAAAAAAAAATTTGTAAAAACAAAAAGAAACCAACTTTGATCACGTGGTCCAGCGGCAATCATGGAAGAAAACAATTAAAATTATTAGTCATCTCATCCTTCATGTGCATCATCATGTCACATTGAGATGAAACAGAGTCTGAAAAATTCCGGAATAAAGTCCTATTGTCTTCTTCTCTAGGCATATAGTACCAATTGTTTACACAGCTTACAATAAAATCTCAAGTTTTCAGTAGATCATTAAATTTGCGGACCCCTACACTTATTTAGATCTGGTTATCTCTGCCTCCTTAATTTTGCTTTTAATGCTGCCCTTTCTTGGCATTTAATTTCTAGTGATTATGCATATGCATGTATAGTAAACAACATTTCTTTTCTTAATTAGCGCATTGATTGTGCTGTAAACTCACTCCATTGTTGAGGAAAGGATCAGAACCAAGTTAGATTACTCTGTTTGCACAGCAATCGATCAATTTTGACCAAATGTTTGCGGTTGTAATCGGTCGAGATGAGGTTAATAGGACGAGAAACATTGTTCGCTTGTTTGTTTACCTTGTCGGGTGGTTTGGATGAGGTCGTCGAGCTCGGCTTTGATGGCGAGGTAGAGCTGCTTCCACTTGTCGACCGCCTCCTGCCGCCTCGCCTGCTCATCCTTGATGTGCTCGACGAGGAATCCGGTGCCGAGGCGAAACCAGTCCCTGTCGCCGCTGCAGCTCGTCTCCGCCACCTCCTCCAAGCGCGCAATCCTATTGTGCAGCTCCCTCGCCTCCTCCTCGTGCCGCCGCCGCTCCCGCTCCCACTCCTCCTCCTTGGACGCCAGCGCCGCGGCCGCCCGCCGCTCGAGGGCCCGCGCCTCGAGCTCCCGCGTCTGCCTCAGCTCCTTGATCTCGTCCGCCAGCGCCACCACTTTGGCCCGCAGCTCGCGAACCTTGCTCCGGCGCTTTGTGAAGGAGCATTTGCTGGTGGCGCCGCCCATGCCGTGCTATACAATTCAACGGGCTGTGCAATTACTGGTTGCGATGGAAGAGGTAGAAAATGGTAGGTTATGGTTGGACTTTGGGGGAGACGAGTTGAGGCAGCAGCCGAGAGAGGGATTGAGGGAGTTAGGCAGGCGGCCAAACTCACGAAACAGGAGAAGAAGGGGAAGAAAAGAAAGGATAAATGCAATGACAGCGTGCATGAAGAGTCGCCGTCATCTCTCTCTCTCTGCGAATTTATTTTTTATTATTATTTTATTTTATTTGAGGAGGAATCTATTCTTGTTTTACCGACACTTGTCGAGGAGCTTTGTGATGCCATTTTTTTTATACATTAACTTCTTTTTTCAAAAAAAGAAATAAATCTTTTTATTTGTAAAACAAAAAAAAAATAATTTGATTTTACATTATTGAACAACAAAAACGCCAATGCGTACTGTGCAGCTCAATCATGGTCGTTAATAAATCGCGAAAAAGTCCAAAATATGACATGAACCCTCACACGCTATTATAATTAGAAAAAAGAAATTTTCATTTTAATGAAATAATGTTGACTCTCGATAAATTAATTATGCAGCAAAATGACAAATTTCTGTGATTAGACAAAATGGAATTAATGAGTTGTCGATTTTAAATGATATAAACTTAATTCAAATCCTCAGTACACATTTTAACAGATAAACAAGTAATGCATTGAATATAATAATCCGAGTTCATGTAATGATCAAATCTATAATAAGCATAATTATGTGACACAAGAATATATATATACTTTAGGAATGTATTTATATTTGACATGAGGAGGTGAATTTTTATTTGACATGTGTAAATCATTGCAAACCATCAATTATTCAGGATCTTCACAAGCATAAAATGGTGTTTAATAAGACAAGAAAAAAAAAACAATGAATAATAAAATACTCATAGGAGACCCATAGGGATCAAGAAAATTCCTCTTCTGTACAGTCACAAGTAGAGGCAAGCGATCAAGAGAACCAAGTTGGGGTCATCTGTTGAGGAAGATTTTATTAGTTTTCAAAAAATTTTAAAATAATCAATGACAATAAATGAACATGTAAATACAAAACAAACAAGGAGTTTTAGAAACTCATAACCCGGATGCATATTCAAGTTAGTTCTTATATAAAATTTACAAAACAAACAAGGAGTTTTATAAACTCATAACCCGGATGGCATATTCTAAGTTTGTTCTTATATAAAAATTTAAGCCCTCCTAGAAATTAATTCCATATTGAAAATCTTATAATATAATTGATATTTTTTTTCCACGAGTGAGTATTCGTTCTATGCTAGCTGAACCTAACTCGAGTAGCATATACACTATCAATACATAAACCAAACCTGATTAATAGGTAACCAATTATTTGTAAATGGGTTCGAGTAAAATGGATACCTGCTAAAACACTATCAGCTATCATCCCTACCACTAGGACCTCCCAAACTAGTGGAACTCACTTAACTCTAAGTAGAGAGAGAATAAATACTAATGCTAATTAATCAAAGTGGAATACCTACTATACACACTTCCAAAATAAGCATTTGCTAAGTAATATACCAAAATTACCAACTTCACAAATGAATACATTCTCCACACTATTAAATTGATCCCACTAAAGAGGACCATAGTAAGCACATCTGCATTCCCAAATTTAATAATAAAGATGAATCACCTTAAGCTACCCATGACACTTTGTAATGTAATATAATTAAATCTATGCATATTAGAAGACTAGCATAACACTAACATATTTTATACCAATACTAAATATAATAGGTGTTAGGCCCATCTGGGCATTGGGCTAGGCGCATGCGCTCATCCCAAGCCCAGTCCCATAGCTCATTTCCCTTAGTTAACTAAACTAGCTGGTCGGGCATCGGGTTAGTGGGTTGCGGATATGAATCCGACAAGAAATCGTGTGCGACGCGATTTGGGGCTACAGTGCTTGGGTCAAATGGAGCGGCATAGCTTCCCCCTTTCTCCCCTCGATTTCTCCTTGCCGTCGAGTGGCTTCCCAGCGACGAGGTCTTCGGTGGCGACGACGGTCTCCAGCAACTTCCCGATGGGTTAGGTGTGGCAGCACGGGAAGCAGCAAAGCTAGGGGGCAACGTCCCCCTTTCCTTCCTCATTCTTCTTTGGCATCGCCAGTGGTGGAGCCGGCGAACGGACGTCCGCCAAGGTACGTCCCCTTTCTCCTCCCGCTCCGGCTTCATCCGGCGAGTAGGTTTTCATCGGCGAGTGTCGCCGACACCTCTTCTTCGCCTATCGCCGCGCCTCCCTTCTCTTGTTTCCGGCGAGGACGGGGACGGCCGGCGGGGCTAGGGCTTTGGCCCCCTCTGATGTAGGGAGGTTCAACCACAAACATGGTGCATGCAAACAACGCTTTGAGAAAATATTTTTTTTGTAGTTTATAATAAAATCTGAGATTACTTCTAATGGAGTTGAAAAGTATGTTTGTGTATTTTAGATAAAGAAAACCGAAACTAGATTAACTTACACTACTTGCAAGAAAATAAAGACTTGAAATAAACACCCACCTTGGACCCCTTGAGAATAGAAGGGGTCACCTTCCTATTCTTCACCGGTTTAATGGTTGATGGCAACGAAGTAGGGCCATATGAGCTTATACATATGCAATTATTCAAAACCCACACATGCGTGCGTGAGTGTTAAGAAAAATAATCGACCCACAATAATATAAGGTCAAAAGGGGAGATAGGCTCCCAAATTCTCTTACAAAGAAGATTAAGGACTATCTAGTTTGAAGGGGAGTAGAAGAGAGGAAGCTTACACCAATTGGTGATCTCCAAGCCTTGCGCTAACCGTCATCAAACAAACAATATCAGTATAGAGAAGAGTTCAAAACAGAAAGAGAAGGAAGGGTGAAAGAACTTAGCCGTTGGTTGCGTTCAAAGGATGAGTTCTTCATGAAGCCAAAACTTGATGGATCCTCTTGTTCACTTGTAGCTCTTGACGAGAACAAGAAAGCAAGGATCTCTTGGATGTGCGCAAGTTGTTGTCAAGGATGCCTTCAAGGTCTCGATTGTAAGGAGATAGAAGAAAAAGGGAAGAGGGGAAGGGAAAGGGCTCAGCCCTTTAGAAGAGGGGGAGATAGAAGGTTTTTAGGCGACACATGCACCAATGCTAAGACAAATTCTTTTCATCTAGGCAACTACTTGACAAAGAAAAAGAATTACAACTTATAGGTAAGTTGGGGCCAGGGGTAAGCGTGACATTTTACCCTAGGCGAAATTACAAAGCAAGTAAGAAAATTCAGCATTAATGTCTTGATTGGATCCTTCCTTTAGAGGCTGAATTTTGAATTCGAATTTCTTGTGGTTTTGGTGGAGCTTCTTTATGTGGCCGAAATTCCTTTGCCCACTTTCCTTGTTGGTTTGGATGGATTCATGGCTTGGTTCAATGAATCTCTTTGAATTTCGAAATCCTTCCTTCAAGGGCTTGGGCGCCTAGAATACTTCCTTGTTTGGCTTCCACAAATTGTGGATCTTGATTGATAGTTGGCATAAATTGTGGATCTTAATTGATGGTTGGTGCAAATTGGCAAGTGTGGGCTGGTTTCCTCCTCGCTTTCGAATCCCTTTCAAAGGTGGAGCCTTGTCTTGATTTGGAACGGAAGTTGCATTGAATGTGAGCATCTCCAAGTTGAGGTCTTTAGTTGAAGTAGTTGAAGTGCCCCTTTCCCTAATTGGAGCTCCACTTGATGAGTAGCTTGAACTGAGCTCTTTAAAGTCCCTTTGAGCTGATCCTAACGTACCATGTTAGTTGCAAAATGCAAATGCACGCTTGCATGCATCCCTATCAAAGTAAATTCTATGGCATTTTATTGAAAGTAACATTTACTCTACCAAAGCAAATTGCAAATAAGGAAAGTGCAAATAAGGAAAGAGAGAAGGGGTGACCTAGGAGGGAAAGCAATACCTAGTGGGCTTCCTCCTAGTCCTACCAGACCTTCTAGGAGCAAGGTTGGGCCCTCCATCATTTCTCTCCGGGTGGGAAAAATTCCCCTCTGAAGAATTGTCCTTGTACCCTTGGAGCAATTCTGGAGCGGCTTGTGCCTGCTCACCTTTAGGAAGCTAAGCCTCCTCACCCGTGGTAAATTTAACACGATAAAATACTTGTACCTCATCCGGGGGTGAGCTAAGTCTGATCCTCAATTATGCTCTATGGCTCCAGTCGGTCAACTAGATCCTCGATGTGGATCGGCTCCTCGTAACGTGTGAGATCCTCCACATTGATAGTGGAGGGGATCCCCAAATCTGGTGGCAGATCCAAGACATAGGCATTATCATTGATCTTCTCCACGATTGTATAGGGTCCAAGTCCCTTTGCATCCAATATGTGGTCAGATCCATGGATATGCTCCTCCCTGAGCCGCAAAATAACCTGTTCACCAAAAGAGAATTTCCTTTCTCGGCGTTTCTTATTAGCACTTTTACAATAAGAGTTAACAGAGTCAAGCATTTTGCAAAGAATTTCATGATGCAAGTGTGACATATGTGTGGCAAAATCTCGAGCAGACATAGAAGCAGGAAAGTACTTACGTAAAGGAAATACATCAATTGGTTTTCTAGGTTAGTACCCTAGATTGGCATGAAAGGGAGACAAGCCTGTGGTCCTATTGACGACACTGTTGTAGGAGAACTCTCTGGTGGGTAATAACTTATCCCACGTACTAGGGTGCTTTCCCATCAAACTTCTCAAAATATTCCTAAGTGATCGGTTGACCACTTCGGTCTGCCCATCCGTCTGGAGATGATAGGCCGTGAAGAATTTGAGTTTGGTTCCCAACATGGCCCATAGGGTTTTCCAGAAATGTCCAACAAACCTGGAATCCCTATCATACACTATAGTTAGAGTGGTACCATGCAGTCTAACAACCTCTTTAAAGAACAACCTAGCTACATGTGATGCATCTGTAGTTTTGTAGCAAGGTATAAAGTGAGCCATCTTGGTAAACCTATCCACTATGGCAAAGATAGAATCATGTCTAGAGGAAGTCTTAGGTAAACCTAAGATGAAATCCATGCTAAGGTCTTGCCAAGGTGCTTGAGGAATTGGTAGGGGTGTGTACAGACCAAAGTTATGTTTCTGAGTTTTGCTAGTCTGACATGTCTTACAATGCTTGACAACCTTAGCCACATCGTTATGGAGGTTCGGCCAAAAGAACCGCTCCTCCACTAAGGCTTGAGTCCTATCCTAGCTGTGGTGCCTAGCGGACCCTCCTCCGTGGGGCTCCCACACAAGGAAGTCTCAGATTGAGGTCTTAGGAATGCACAACTTGGGCCCAAGAAATAAAAACTCATCCTTTAGGGTATAGAGGGGATGACTCAAAGGATTTATGCTAAGCTCAGAATATATGTTTGCAAAATCAGGGCATTCTAAGTATTCATGCTTCATGCGATAAATCCAACTACTTCAACAGATAATTTTTGCACAAGTAAAGTTACCCTACTCAAAGCATCAGCAACTTTATTTTCAGTTCCAGACCTATGTTTTAAGATAAAAGTATATTGTTGAAGAAATTCTACCCATTTTGCATGCCTAGCATTTAATCTTTTTTTAGCACTTAAGAAAGATAAAGTTTGGTGGTCACTATTCAAAATAAATTCATTGTGTATTAAATAGTGTCTCTAGTGCCTTAAGGATTGAACTACAGCATAGAATTCCTTATCATAAGTTGTATATCTTTGCTTAGCCTCATTTAATTTTTCACTAAAATAGACTACAGGATGACCCTCCTGACTAAGGGTACCTCCTATTCCTACCCCTGTGGCATCACAATCTACTATGAAAACTTTGGAAAAGTCAGGCAGTCTCAAGACTGGGGCAGTAGTCATTCTAGCTTTAAGCTCCTCAAAGGCTCTACTAGAAGACTTAGGCCAACTAAACTCACCCAACTTCATACAATTGGTTATAGGGGCTACTATGGTGCTAAAATTTCTAATAAATCTTCTATAGCAGGTGGCTAGACCATAGAAACTCCTAATTTCAGTTAAGGTTTTGGGTTCAGGCCAGTCTTAGATGGCTTGGATCTTGCTAGGGTCAGCTTGAAGTCCTTGGTCAGATACAATGAAGCCTAAGAAGACAACCCTAGGGGAGAGAAAAGAGCACATCTTCAGGTTAAGGTATAGCTTTTTTTCCTGAAGCAAGTCTAAAGTTTTCCTAAGGTGTTCCATGTGTTCTTCTTTGGTCTTACTATACACTAGGATGTCATCAAAGTATACTACCAAAAATCTTCCTATGTAAGGCTTCAAGACTTGGTTCATTAACCTCATAAAGGTACAGGGGGCATTGGAAAGACCAAAAGGCATAACTAACTATTTATATAAACCATCCTTAGTCTTAAAGGCTGTTTTCCACTCATTTCCTAGTCTTATCCTGACTTGTTGGTACCCACTTATAAGGTTTAGTTTGCTAAACCACCTAGAACCTACCAACATGTCAAGCATATCATCTAACCTTGGGATGGGGAATCTATATTTGATGGTTATCTTGTTGATTGCCCTATAGTCTATACACATGCGCTAGCTTCCATCCTTCTTTGGGGTAAGAAGGGCAAGTACTGCACATGGACTAAGACTCTCCCTATTGAAACCCTTATCTAAAAGTTCATCTACTTGTCTCTTGCGCTCTTGATGCTCAGTGGGGTTCATCCTATAATGGGGCAAGTGTGGTAGAGTGGAACCCGGGACAAGGTCTATGGCATGTTGGATTTCTCTAAGGGGAGGTAAGCCATTGGGAAGCTCATCTCTAGTGAGTTCAGAGTACCCTGAGAGTAGGGTATCAACTTCTAAACTTCTAAGGGCATGGGGGACTCCTCATCTAGGTTGGTTTCCTTAATGACTAGGGAGTACACTTGTTTAGATTCTAGGCAGTCTTGGGTGAAGGAATGGGACCTTATGAGTTGAATAAGCTTGGGTTCCTTAGGTTCTTCTATCCTACCCTTGTTGGTGGAAGCCTTAAGTTCTTTGGGCATGGAAGGCTTCAGTTTGATCTTTTGCCCATCATGGCTAAAGACATAGGTGTTAGTTTGACTGTAGTGGATAACATCCATGTCAAATAACCAAGGGCGATTGAGTAAGACTTGGGCGACATCCATGGTTATGACATCACACCAAATCTTGTCTTGGTAGATGGCAAACTGAAGAGGCACTGGGCACCTATGGGTAACTAGGACACTAGACTAGTTGACAAGAGATATGCTATAGGGGCTAGGGTGTGGTTCTGCCTTAAGGTTGAACTTCACTAAGGCTGTGTGAGAGACTGCGTTTAAACTACTTTCCCCATCTATCACTACTTTGCATATGTTGCTATTGCATTTTGTGTAGGTGTGGAAAATACTAGTCCTACGCCAGTCCTTAGTTGGGGTAGGTTTGATTAGGGTACACCTAACCACTCCTAATGTATCTTGGGTTTGCTCTTCACCACTATCATAAATTAGTTCTTCACATACCACACATCTAGAATTAGGGTTGTGGATTTCATCGATTTCCTCATGTTTTTCTTCACTCAAGTATAGGACTCTCTTGGGACAGTCTTTCATGTAATGATCAGGTTGGTGACAAACATGGCAGGTGACCCTATTGGATTCTGGGGTAGCCTTAGGTTTAGAGGATGTGGGGGTAGGTGCTTTGGTGTAAGGCTTTGAGGGATTGGTTGTAGGTGTGGTTGGTTTAGGATAAGGTCTGGAAGAGCTAGCCTCTCTCCTAAAGGCATTTCTTAAATTTTCTTCTACTTCTAAGGCTCTTTGATAAGTAGTTTCTACAAAGTCTATTGGGAAGTAGGTCATCCCTCTTTTGATCACAGACCTAAGCCCATTCTTATATCTGCTAAGGGTGACATGGGGCTGCTCATGGATGCCACTCCTAAGTAGGATTTCATCAAACCTAGTTGTGTAATCAGTGACGGTTAGGTTTCCTTGAACTAGACCTATGGTTTGCTCAACTATCTTGGTTTGGAAGAAAGGAGGGACATACTTATCCTTAAGCTTTAGTCGCATCTCAACCCATCTCTTAATAGGGGAGCGTCCAAACATCTCTAGGTTTCTCTCTACACTAGTCCAGTATAATCTAGCTGTGCCCTCTAGGAGACAATGGGTGAACCTAACTTTAGAATGCTCAGGCATCATACTCCCATCGAAGTACCACTCGAGCTTGTCAACCCAGTCTAGGAACTTTCTAGGGTCAAGGGAACCACTAAGGGTTGGGGGTGTGAGTTTGATGTTGCGGTGCACATCATCCTCCCTAGGTCTTTGGTAGGGTTGAGTAGGTGGCTCTTCCCATTCAGGTTCTTGGGTTTCCCTTGGTAAATTCCTATTGTTTTGAGTGTGTTGACCAAGGATAGGTTCACTTGAGGGTCGGCCAGGGGGTCTATATTCTCTAGAGTTTTCTTGGGCTTGAAGTCTAGTTTCCATTTGGTCTAGTCTAGCCAATATCATTTGAAGCACCCAAGCTATGTCATTAGGTTCAGATTCAGAGTGATTATTGTAGTTTGCACCAGATCTAGTAGTCATTGTGGTAGTAGTTTTGAAAGATAGTAGTTTTGAAAATAAGTCCTCTAACAAGTGATATGAAATATAGTAGTGTCTTATGAAATTCCACTTCTTTCAAACACTTAGGTCCAAGAAAAGAGAGGAAGTAGGGCCCTGATACCAAACTGATGTAGGGGGGTTCAACCACAAACATGGTGCATGCAAACAACGCTTTGAGAAAATATTTTTTATAGTTTATAATAAAAGCCGAGATTACTTCTAACGGAGTTGAAAAGTATGTTTTTGTATTTTTGATAAAGAAAACCAAAACTAGACTAACTTACACTACTTGCAAGAAAATAAAGACTTGAAATAAACACTCACCTTGGACCCCTTGAGAATAGAAGGGGTCACCATCCCATTCTTCACCGGTCCAATAGTTGATGGCAACGAAGTAGGGCCCTATGAGCTTACACACATGCAATCTTTCAAAGCCCACACGCGTGGGTGAGTGTTAAGAAAAATAATCATCCCACAATAATATAAGGTCAAGAGGGGAGATAGGCTTCCAAATTCTCTTGCTAACAAGATTAAGGACTATCTACTTTGAAGGGGGGTAGAAGAGAGGAAGCTTGCGCCAATTGGTGATCTCCAAGCCTTGTGCCAACCTTCATCAAACAAACAATATTAGTATAGAGAAGAGTTCAAAACATAAAGAGAAGGAAGGGTGAAAGAACTTAGCCATTGGTTGCCTTCAAAGGATGAGTTCTTCATGAAGCCGAAACTTAATGGATCCTCTTGTTCACTTCTAGCTCTTGACGAGAACAAGAAAGCAAGGATCTCTTGGATGTGCGCAAGTTGTTTTCAAGGATGCCTTCAAGGTCTCGGTTGTAAGGAGATAGAAGAAGAAAGGGAAGAGAGGAAGGGAAAGGGCTCGGCCCTTTATAAGAGGGGGAGGTAGAAGGTTCTTAGGCAACACATGCACCAATGCTAACACAAATTCTTTTCATCTAGGCAACTACTCGACAAAGAAAAAGAATTACAACTTATAGGCAAGTTAGGGCCAGGGGTAAGGGTGGCATTTTACACTAGGCAAAATTACAAAGCAAGTAAGAAAATCTAGCATTAATGTCTTGATTGGATCCTTCCTTTAGAGGCTGAATTTTGAATTCGAATTTCTTGTGGTTTCGGTGGAGCTTCTCTATGTAGCCGAAATTCCTTTGCCCTCTTTCCTTGTTGGTTTGGATGGATTCATGGCTTGGTTCAATGAATCCCTTTGAATTTTGAAATCCTTCCTTCAAGGGCTTGGGCGCCTAGAATACTTCCTTGCTTGGCTTCCACAAATTGTGGATCTTGATTGATAGTTGTCACAAATTTTGGATCTTAATTGATGGTTGGCGCAAATTGGTAAGTGTGGGCTGGTTTCCTCCTTGCTTTTGAATCCCTCTCAAAGGTGGTGCCTTGTCTTGATTTGGAAGGAAAGTTGCATTGAATGTGAGCATCTTCAAGTTGAGGTCTTTAGTTGAAGTAGTTGAAGTGCCCCTTTCCCTAATTGGAGCTCCACATGATGAGTAGCTTGAACTGAGCTCTTTAGAGTCCTTTGAGCTGATCCTAACCTGCCATGTTATTTATAAAATTCAAATGTACTACCCTAGCATGCATCCCTATCAAAGGAAATTCTATGGCATTTTATTGAAAATAAAACATTTACTCTACCAAGCAAATTGTAAATAAGCAAAGTGCAAATAAGGAAAAAGAGAAAGGGTGACCTAGGAGGGAAAGCCATACCTAGTGGGCTTCCTCCTAGTTCTACCAAACCTTCTAGGAGCAGGGTTGGGCCCTCCATCACCCTCTTCCTGGCGATGTCCAACAAACTAGGGAGGGATCGTTGGCGTCTCCAGCGGCTGGGGCTTGGGCGGCGGCTCCGCCCCTTTATTTGATGGCGTCCGATGAACGTGGTTGGGTTCATCGGCACCTCCTTTGGTTTCGGCCGAACAGTGCTCCGGCTAGCCTCAGGCAGGTCTCCGGCGAGCTTTGACCGCCGACCTACTGCCTTGGCATGCATACGCTTCTAGCGGGTTCCGGATGCAGTTCCCATTCCCGGCCAATTTGCTATCCTCGGCCGGCGTCTTCCTCTCCCCGGCTCCTTGTATTTTGCACTCCCGGCCGAGTTGTCGTTCTCGGTCGGTGACTCCACACCCCTCTCCATGCTATAGTCAAGTGCGCTGGCCTTGTGTAATGTTGTCCAGCATTTGCCGGTTTGTTTATGCCGGATGTCTGCGAAATGTTCCTTTCTGGTCGAGTGGGTGAGTCTGACCACTTGCGTGCGGTCTGGTTGGAGTTAGGACGTGTGCCCGGCATCCCGCATGATGTCGTCATTTGCGCGTGTGTGCGCCACCGCCTGCGTGTGGTTTTGTTTCTATTCCAATGTACCGGACTCGTACGTGCGCTGCGCTGGCATCAAGTCTCGGGTTATGTTCTTATATGGACCTTAGAGCTGGTTCACATAGCAGCCCTTGGCAGAGCGTGGCGGTCTCCAACTCATCGAGACGAGTAGATAGGTGGTCGTCAGAGATAGGCTAAGGAGCGCGTCGGGGACGTACTCCTACCGGTCGTGTCCAGATCAAGGGTTCGACCACTTAGCCCCTGTGTGGGTGTGATTGGGTGCGAGTCAAGCGTTAACTCGTCTGTTGATAGGTTTCCGCAAGTCCACGGAATTATCGAAGTAATAAAGAAAGATATCGAACCACATAGACCTTATTGTTAAGTACCAAATAGATATTTTCTCACTAGCTAAGCAAGCCGAATATGATATAAATAACTATGCAAAGAATATGCTAAAGAGATAATCACAAAGAGAAAACTGGGACTAGGGTTTCATCCACCTTAATTTCAATGACTAGACATAAATAAACGGTCGTCAAACTAATTTTATCATGATAAAGACTTAATTTACTTTATAAAGGGATCATCTCACTTTCGTGCAGACAATCATGCAGGGATCAATCCTCGCTTTCACGCAAAATCTATCCCAACGCTAAAGATAAGTAAATCATCAATCAAAGAACTCAAAGATCACTTTCGCGCATCCGAGTTCTAAGTTGATTGTCTCTAGGGGAATCTCAAGGATCACTTTCGTGCATCCGAGCCTTAACACTAGTTTTACTCATGGATATCCAACGTTCCGATCCTCACTTTCGTGCAAGATCTCCATGTTTGACAATTAAACTCGATCTATAGATTCATGTTATTATCATAGCAATTAATCTACTAGAACTGAAAAATTGGATCTAACCTGAGGAAGGGTTCCTAACATGCAATTCTAGGGTTCTGAATTCTCAAGCGATTACCTTTTAGTCAATAGCAAAAATTCTAAAAACATGATTAGTAACATGGATCTGTAGAGAGTCTAAGCCCAAATATCATATGAGCAAAATTATCATGGCAAAATTATTAAGAAGAAAAAGAAGATTATCTAATCATTAAAAATCAAGGAGAACTACTTCCCCATGTCCCAAAAGAGTATTAAGCTAGCATAGAAAAAGAAATACAATCAACCATAGTTTCAAAGTGGAAGAAATTGAAGAAGAAGAAGAAAACAACTTCACAACACGGTTGTAATATAAATTACAGCTGTATTTTCTATGATGAACAGCGCTATCACCGCTGTTTCATTGATTTCTCCTCCACCCGAACTACTTTTGATCTGAAACTTCTGTGGTGTCTTTCTCTCCTCTAGGCGAAGCTTCTACGTGAAAATCAAGGCCTGAGGTTCCCTCTACGCCTCTCGGCATGAGGCCAAACCCTAGATGCCTCTCTCGCAATTTCTCCTTCGATACTAGATAAAATTCCCCCTTTCACTTCGTGTGTTCTCCTCTTAAAGACGAGTCTGCAGCAACTTTCGGATCTCAATTTGGAGCTCTGAATCAAATGTTATGGTCCGCGCAATATTCGGACCCGTAAAAATTGCGTTTTTGAGTGTAATTACGGTACCGTAAAATATATTACGGTAGTGCCGTATTTTCTAAGCAACTTTCTAGTCAAAAATTGCTCAAAATACGGTACCATAAAATATTTTATGGCCGTGACATAAAATCAGACAAATTCTCTGGTCTAAATTGTCTGGAAAATACGGCACCGTGAAATAGTTTAGGGCAGTGCCGTAATTTCGACAAGTGTTTCTGTTCTGAAGCGCTCTAAATTATGGCAGTGTAATTTCTTACGGCAGTGCTGTAAAATTGTGAAAACCTTCTGTTTGGAAAACTCCCCAAATTACGGCAGGTGCTCTGATATTACGGTAGCGTACGAAAATACGGTACCGTAATATAGATTACGGCCCTGCCGTATTTTGGTTTGTTGCTTCGTTTTGCATGAAATTTATCATGTGATCTCCTCTTGATGATGGTAACTCTTCTATGTCTTCGATTTTGCTTGAAAACGCCTCAAAATAGCCCCTTTTTACCTAAAAATCATGAAAAACCAAAATAGAAGTAGACTTTGCAATATTTGATGAATTCAGCATAAAAACAAGTAAAAGATCCTCAATTTAGCATGAAAAGATATCTAAAATGATACAAAATATACTATATATTTTGGTGTCATCAAAATACATAAGGCTCAAACTTTGCTTGTCCTCAAGCAAAAATTAAAAATTGATTAAAAGAATAACCTTTTCATGCTCAATAAATTTCTAAAATACAATCATCAATGAAAAATTCCATCAATTGTTTCACAAAACTTCAAGTAAACATATCATCCTTAGAACTCAACCTTCTAGATCCCCAATTCAATCAAATAAAACTTTGCAACTTGTATAATAAATAGAATTTTCAATCTCATGATTTCACCTAGTTTTCAGTTCAACTCTATCATGCTTTTGTTTATAGGAATTAGGTTTCCAAGATCTTTTTCCACACATAATTTTTCCCTTTTTTATGTATTTTGTTTGTTTTTGTAAAGAAGACATGTACCCACTTAGATACACTCTTTTTATTTTTGACTTCAACTCTTATCTTCGGTACCACTATCAATTTTGCATAGTGCCAAGTAGAGGAGTCTTATTCTTTTTATTTCTCATTATTTTTCATGCATAGACTTCAACCCATGTCTTAGGTACCACTATCAATTTTACATAGTGCCAAGTAGGGGAGTCTCTCACTATTTTTATGGATCTTGGATTCTTCTTTCCCAACAAATAACAAAATAGACTAAACATCTACTAGGTTGATCAATTGATATCAATTTACAAATCATACTCATATGCTCATTTTATTTAAAGGAGTAGTTTCACCTTTAGATCTTATTCTTCAAATAACACATCTACCCAAAATTTCATGCATCAACCAATGTCAAATTTCAAAAATAGATATGCATTGAAGAAATAAATCTAACATGATAGAGTTTTTCTCTAATCACAAGTATAAATACTCACATCATCAAGGAAAATATTTTATCAATAGAAATTTTATCAATAAATCATGCCATCATATAGTAGAAAGTGGATCATATGCTTTCATCAATTTTAACAACAAATTTGAATAATATCATCATCAAAACAATGAGTTCCATATATCCATAAAATCATTTTTCAAGAGAAAACCACTAAGTAGTATAAATATGATAAAGTCAAAGATGCACTATAAGAAATAGTCATTAATAAGAGAGTGCAAGTGATACTCACAAAACTATATAGATCATGCTCAATCATTATCAGGCCAATGCAGCTAGGTCCAAAGATGTGCCTTCTCAAAATTTTTACCTGCACAATTGAAGATACATAAGGCTCAGTCTGAAAATAGTCTCTAAAAATAATAATGATAAAAATAATTTTCTGAAGGGAGAATTAGAGATGTTGCCGGAGGTCTGAAGAGGATGCTGGTGGAAAGAGTCGAGCAGGCAAGAAACATAGGTAACAGAGGCTATCTGAAAAGCTACTAGCAATGATGGTGGTGGTGCCGACAGTAGAGTGAGTAATATTTAGTGGCCTGCTAGAGAATACAGTCCTGGAGGTGAGATCGTTGGCCGGTGGGTGCGAGAGATAGCACGTGAAATGCTTTACGGTACTGCCGTATTTTTTAAAGAACTCTCGGGAAAGAAATCTCTCAAAATTACGGCACGTGAAAGACGTTATGGCCCTACTGTAAAAATCACAAAACTTTCTGTCAAAAACGGACCGAAAATACGGTACCATAAAATGGATTACGGCAGTGCCGTATTTTGTGCCAAAACTTGTTTTCACCTACAAAAAGAAAAGAAAAATTAGTTCTAAAAATAAACTAAAATAAAAGAAACTAAGCTAAGGTAGAGTGCTTGAGTTGCCTCCCAAGAAGCGCTAATTTTAGGTCCATAGCTTGACCAAAAATCAAACATCATGGTGAAGCAGGTGAATTAGTTCCAAAGTAAATGGCATGTAATTTTTTTCTTTTTCGCTGTCCAAAAATTTTAGCCACTAATCCAAAAATCCAGAATTTCATATAAATCACAATTGATGTGGCATCCTTAATTATGCGGAAATTAAAATCAAAATATTCAGTTCTACTCCAAGGATATTTAATGATCTTCCTATGTTTATCAGAAAGTAAAATCATAAGTCCTTTCTTCAAATTTATGTCTTCAAATGCAATAGGACTTTCATCAAAAATTTAAGCATTGGATCATCATAATAATTTTTATGTCTTTCATTAGGCTCCTCAATAAAAATCAATTTTTCAAATTCATCAAAAGATTCAACAATAGATAAGGGCAAAACATTAGAGTGAGATTCATCAGTGTTTGTAACATTCAAATCTTTTTCAATTTCCTGATGTTCATCATCAAATAATTTTTCAATATCAAAATTATCAACAAAATCAAGATGAGACTCTTCAAAATTAATTTCCTCATGCTTCCCCACAAATAATTCATTATCAGAAGAGTCAAAATCAGAATCATATGAAAAAGAATTAATAGAATTAAGGTTAACGACAAGAGATTTATCATTAATTTTAAAAATATCACCAAAATCAAAGTGGGATTCACCAATGTCTATAATTTTTGAACCTTCATAATACTTATCAGATTTAACCATAAATAAGTTTTCATCAAAATCAGAATTATCATCAAAAGAAGGTTTTTCAATTTCAATTTTCTCAACCTTTTCTACAAATAAATTAACAGATGAATCAATTTCACAACAATCAAAATTAGAGTGAGATTCATGAATATTCACATAAGGCTCAATCTCAAAACAATCATTATCATAGGGGAATTTTTCTAAATCAAGTTCTTCAGTTTCAAACTCAAATAAACATGCTCGTTGTGCAATTTGGGTTTCTAGCAATTCAGTATTAGCATTCAAAAATTCTACCTGAGAAGCAAGTTGACTAGTCATCTTCTTAAGATCCTCAATTTTTTTATTTTGACTTGTCATAAATTGGTTTTGATTTGACATGAATTTTTCAAGCATAGTTTCTAACCTAGATTCTTCAGTGTCCACAAAATAAGGTTCAGAAACATGATTAGAGCAATTATCATAAAAAGAAGTTTGATTTTTTCATCTAGAATACAATTGATCAGATTCATTTCATGATAAATTGGGATTTAAAAATTGACAATCAGAGGAACAATGATCAAAATATCCACAGATATCACATCTAACAGGAGAACAAGATTTCATAACAGGGTGCATATTAAAAGTGTCTAATTGATGAGCCAAATAATCTAACTTATATGCAACAGTGCACCATGAGTCATCTTCATACCTTCCTTGTGGCATGTATACCTCATCTCTTTCAGTTGCCCATGAGTAAAGATTAAAAGACATCTCTTCAAAACAGAAAGATTAACCAACACCAATCAATCAGAGATTTTTTTTTTCAAAATATATATATAAAAAAAAGAAAAACATAAAACCCAAGTAAATTCATAAATTTCAGAAATCACAGTTCTGTCACAACTTGTGAAAATCCAAAACCTGCAAAAAGAAAAAAAACAAAGTTAAATCTAAAACAAATAAAACTTAGTCTAGCAATACTAATAACTATTTTGATATTAACAAAACTAAGGTCCCTAGCAACGGCGCCGCCAAAAACTTGATAGGTTTCCGCAAGTGCACGGAATTATCGAAGTAATAAAGAAAGATATCGAACCATAGAGACCTTATTGTTAAGTACCAAATAGATATTTTCTCACTAGCTAAGCAAGCCGAATATGATAGAAATAACTATGCAAAGAATATGCTAAAGAGATAATCACAAAGAGAAAACTGGGACTAGAGTTTCATCCACCTTAATTTCAATGACTAGACATAAATAAAAGGTCGTCAAACTAATTTTATCATGATAAAGACTTAATTTACTTCATAAAGGGATCATCTCACTTTCGTGCAGACAATCATGCAGGGATCAATCCTCGCTTTTGCGCAAGATCTATCCCAACGCTAAAGATAAGTAAATCATCAATCAAAGAACTCAAATATCACTTTTGCGCATCTGAGTTCTAAGTTGATTGTCTCTAGTGGAATCTCAAGGATCACTTTCGTGCATCCGAGCCTCAACACTAGTTTTACTCATGGATCTCCAACGTTCCGATCCTCACTTTCGTGCAAGATCTCCACATTTGACAATTAGACTCGATCTATAGATTCATGTTATTATCATAGCAATTAATCTACTAGAACTGAACAAATTGGATCTAACCTAAGGAAGGGTTCCTAACATGCAATTCTAGGGTTATGAATTCTCAAGCGATTACTTTTTAGTCAATAGCGAAAATTCTAAAAACATGATTAGTAATGTGGATCTATAGAGAGTCTAAGCACAAATATCATGTGAGCAAAATTATCATGGAAAAATTATCATGACGAAAAAGAAGATTATCTAATCATTAAAAATCAAGGAGAATTACTTCCCCGCGTCCCAAAAGAGTATTAAGCTAGCATGGAAAAATAAATACAATCAACCATAGTTTCAAAGTGGAAGAAATTGAAGAAGAAGAAGAAAACAACTTCACAACACGGCTGTAATATAAATTACAGCTGTATTTTCTGTGATGAACAGTGTAGTCACCGCTGTTTCGTTGATTTCTCCTCCACCCGAACTCCTTTTGATCTGATACTTCTGTGGTGTCTTTCTCTCCTCTAGCCGAAGCTTCTGCATGGAAATCAAGGCCTGAGGTGCTCTCTACACCTCTCGGCGTGAGGCCAAACCCTAGATGCCTCTCTCATGATTTCTCCCTCGATAGTGGATAAAATTACCCTTTCACTTCGTGTGTGTTCTCCTCTTAAATACGAGTCCGCAGCAACTTTCAGATCTTAATTTGGAGCTCTGGATCAAAAGTTATGCTCCGCACAAGTTTCGGACCCGTAAAAATCATGTTTTTGAGTGTAATTACGGTACCATAAAATATATTACGGTAGTGCCGTATTTTCTGGGCAACTTTTTGGTCAAAAATTACTCAAAATACGGTACCATAAAATAGTTTACAGCCGTGCCATAAAATTGGATGAGTTCTTTGGTCTAAATTGTTTGGAAAATACGACATCGTGAAATAATTTACGGTAGTGCCGTAATTTCGGCAAGTGTTTCTGTTCTGAAGCACTTCAAATTACGGCAGTGTAATTTCTTACGGCGGTGCAGTAAAATTGTGAAAACCTTCTATTTGGAAGACTCCCCAAATTACGGCAGGTGCTCTGATATTATGGTAGCGTACGAAAATATGGTACCGTAATATAGATTACGGCCCTGCCGTATTTTGGTTTGTTGCTTCGTTTTGCATAAAATTTGTCATGTGATCTCCTCTTGACGATGGTAACTCTTCTATGTTTTCGATTTTGCTTGAAAATGCCTCAAAATAGCCCCTTTTTACCTGAAAATCATGAAAAACCAAAATAGAAGTAGACTTTTCAATATTTGATGAATTCAGCATAAAAAAAAGTAGAAGATCCTCAATTTAGCATGAAAAGATATCTAAAATGATACAAAATATACTATATATTTTGGTGTCATCAAAGTAAATTTATTAAAAATTTTATTGCCCTAATTCTATGCATGGCAGACTGGTATCAGAGCCTGCATGTTCCAACTTGTACACCGGTTTTGTACACCTATGGGCAGCAATGATCAGTACAATGATCACAAACATCCACAACATTGAGATGCTGGTGGAGACTGGTGGAGACTGTCGGATATTGGGGAGCTTTCCTCCAAAGATATCGACAAAGTTGGCTTTATCCAACTAGAGCCTCATGGCTCAGTTTTCGTGTCTCCCAAGCGGAGATATATTATGGAGGTCGCATAGCTGAAGTGCTTTACCGCAGCTTCTACAGCACCGACCAAGGCCAGGGGTGGCCATGGGGACTGTCATGCGATGACATGTCCTGAAGGACAATCGATTGTACCTAGGGGATAGTCATGCGACGACGTATCCTAGACATCAATCGACGATGGCATAAGACAAACGTACGACAACATATCTGGAACACCGGCCAAGAGTGGCCTGGCCCTGTGACCGCCGTACGACAGCGCGCTCACAAGCCAACATCCTTTTGTGGGGGTTGCTGTGACGAGGAAATTGGGAACTTCCTATGAGAGTATTGGAAGTATATTTCTAGAATATTCAGATTCCTACTGAGGAGCAGGTACAAACCTGTATCGCGTATCTCTCCTGAGATACAAAGCTGTGGTGGTGGACTTAGGGCACACACAGTCCTTTTTGGGGTTTAATCCGACCCTTGAGCTCCCGTGAAGAGAACTCAAAAGAAGAGATCAAGGACTAGGTCCTATTTAGGGAACTTGTCGTGGGTTGTGTGAGGCATCTTAAAATGACTAAGGCATACTGGACCATACGGGACATTGTCCGGCGGTATGCCTAGGTGATGCTAGAGTCAAGGGGTTCCATTGTCAGCAAAGCCCCACAAGTAGGGTTGTGCCATAGAGAGACATGGGCTGGCGACTCTTCTTGTGAAGGAGAGGTCCCCTCGATGGTGAAGGGTTTGTTGGAAGAGTTCTCCGACGAGTTATCCTTGGAGCTTCCCAAACACCTTCTGTTGGGAAACCCCGGCGATTTTAAAATTTTATATACAAGCACAGCGGAAGCAATCCCCAAAACAGGCCAGTCCCAAAAACCAAGAAGATCGAGTCTTGCGAGGGAATCGACACGGTGAGTAGGAGATGATACCTTGTAGCAAAGAAGGAGGATGCGATGCAGGCGCCCAAATGTTCGCCCTCTACAGTCTCGCACACAGCCGAACCTCGAGTTCTCTTCTTCCACGCCCGGTGCTAGCCTCAGGAAGAAGATCCACGCCTCTGGGAGAATTCCTCAAGCACTTGCACCAACTTCCAAGGGAAGATGCCAAGGAGAGGAGATGGAAGCTCACCAAAGTCCAACCTTGTGAGCGCCAAGAGGAGAGGGAAGAGGAGAGGAGGTGGAGAAATCGCCAAGGACCAACCTTGTGAGCGCTTTCTCTTATCAACCAACCACCTGAGGGAGGGCGCCAAGGAGGTATTTATCCAGGAGAAGAGGCGCAACTCTTCACAAGTGAAGAGGCATAACTCTTCACAAGGGGCGCACCTCTTCACAAGAGGCGCACCTCTTCACAAGTGAAGAGGCGCAACCCTTCACAAGTGAAAAGGTGCCCCCTCTTCACAAGAGGATGGCGCCAACTCCAAATACCTCCCACTTCATTTGGGCCCATTTGGTCCAATTAGCTTATTGGGCCCATTTGATCCAAATAGCCTGTTGGGCTATCCAAATATCCTGTTGGGCCTACTTGACCCATTTGGCCCATTTAGCTAGTTGGGCCCAATTGGCCATTGGCCCAAAAATGAAGTGAGCTCCAATAAGTCCCTTCCAACTCATCAGGCACAGTGGCACTGATGGATTCTCCTAATCAGATCCGAGTTATCCAATAACTCGATCAAGAGGCTACCCGATCAATACGAGAACCCGAGTTTCAAGTTGTGCGACCCTGTAGGTTCCTCTGACATTGGCAGTGATGAACTCAGGTCATCACAAGCAGTGAGTGGCACCTAGCAGTGCATCGCTGCTACCCAAGTCTTCGGAATGGATATCAGCATCGACATCCCCATCATCGCAACAAGATACTGATGTATTATAGTCTCTTTGCCAAAATGATATCCGATTGGACAAAGTGTGTCACCACTTTGTTTTCACCCAATCTCATGGTCATGACTAAATCAGGCTTTCACCTAGGTATGGCCATACACTTCCAGTCATGCAACCATAGGGGGGGCCCCATGGATATCAAGCTTCCCGCAGGAAGGGGCAAATCCTATGTTTGTCCATTGATCTTCTCATATGGGCCGTGACAAACCCAATGACAACCGTTATGACCTCCCTACTACGGCGAGGCGTTAGGTTGTATCAAAGTATATCCCTAATGACAACCGTTTGAGCATAGATACAATCTATCTCCAGGGACATTATTATCCATGTACATAATCGCAGATGTAAACATAGCATAATAGCGACAATGCCAGAATGATATATCAATATCGAGTAGTACAAGATAGACCAACAACGGGTCTAAGGGCATATACACCAACAATCTCCCACTTGCACTTAGACTCAGTTGTTGAGAAATCTCAACCACATGTCCCTCGCATGACCATCATGCTTCTGCTGCGCCAAAGCTTTGGTCAATGAGTCAGCTAGATTGTTATCTGTGTCAACTCTGCTTATCTTGACATCACCTCTATCAATGAGTCAGCTAGTTGGAACCACCTGAAGTTCAAAAATGAACTTCCTTATCCAAACGGCTTCTTTGGTTGCCTCAGAAGCAACGACATACTCAGCCTCGGTCGTAGAATCAGCTACAATGGATTACTTAGAGCTCTCTCAGCTCATAGCACCTCCACTCAATCTGAACACATAGCCTGTCTGCGATCTTAGGTCATCAGGGTCTGACTAGAACGATGCCTCAGTGTAGCCCTGAACACTGAGCTCTTCCTGTCCCCCATAGACCACGAACCACTCCTTAGTTCTTCTCAGAAACATAGAATGTTCTTTACAGCCACCCAGTGCTGCAGACCTGGATTGGATTGGTATCGGTTGGTTATGCTCACAGCATAAGCCACGTCTAGTCTAGTACACAACATCGCGTACATGATCGAACCGGCCGAAGCATAGGGCACTCGACTCATGTCGTCCCTCTCAGCCTGTGTGACGGGACACTGGCTCTTGGAGAGAATAAGGCCATGTCTCACTGGAATATATCCTTTCTTAGATTGCTCTAATCTAAACCTCTCCAGGACCTTATCAATGTAAGTACTCTGACTAAGGGCTAGGAACTTCTTGGATCTATCCCGGTAGATCATCACGCCTAGGATATAGGCGGCCTCCCCTAAGTCTTTCATCTCGAAACACTTCCCCAACCATGTCTTCACTTCTTGAAGACTAGGGATGCCGTTCCGATGAGTAGTATGTCGTCGACATACAGGACCAGAAATGTTACCAAGCTCCCACTGAATTTTCTGTATACACAGGCGTCATCTTCGCTCTTGATAAAACCGTAATCTTTTACTGCTTCATAAAATCGAAGATTCCAACTTCGAGAGGCTTGCTTTAATCCATAAATGTATCTTCTTAGCCTGCAGACCTTATTGGCCTCTACAGGATGGATGAAACCATCAAGTTGTGTCATAAACACATCCTCTGTCAGCTTCCCATTAAGAAACGCTGTCTTTACATCCATCTGCCATATCTCATAATCGTGATATACAGCTATAGCAAGTAGGATTCGAATGGATTTAAACATGGCAACTGGCGAGAAGGTTTCATCATAGTCCACCCCGTGGACTTGTTTGAACCCTTTAGCCACAAGTCTACCCTTATAGGTAACTATATTGCCATCAATGTCAGTCTTCCTCTTGAAGACTCATTTACACCCTATAGGTTTTACCCCATCAGGTAGCTAAACCAAATCTCAGACTTGGTTAGCCGACATGGAATCCATCTCGGCCTCATGGCCTCAAGCCATCTCTCGGAGTCCGGTCCAGTGACCACCTCATCATAGGTCCTGGGTTCATCCTCAATGATGAAGATCCCGTCGTGTTGGGTCGGCAGCGACTCATACCTCTCAGGTGCATGACGAATCTTCCCAGACCTACGCAGGGCCTTTGTCTGAGCCTCCAGTTGCCCAGCAACCGGTGCAGGTGGCTCAGGTTCCACCTCAGTGTCTTGTGGTTGCACTTGGACCTCGTCCAAGTCAAACTTTCTCCCACTAACTTCTTTCATGAGAAATTCTTTCTCTAGAAAGACAGCACCTCGAGCAACAAAAACTTTGTTCTCACTGGGAATATAGAAGTAATATCCTTTAGTTTCCTTAGGATACCCCACAAACACGCATTTATCAGATCTGGGTTCTAGCTTGCTAGAATCCTAACGTTTGACATAAGCCTCACATCCCCAGACTCGAATAAAAAAGAGATTCGGTCGTCTCCCACTCCATACCTCATACGGAATCTTGGAGACACTCTTAGATGGAACATTATTCAGTATGAGAGAAGATGTCTCAAGTGCATGGCCCCAAAACGAGGGAGGTAGAGTTGCATGACTCATCATATATCGAACCATGTTCAACAAGGTTCGATTTCTCCTTTCAGACACACTATTCCATTGAGGTGTTCCAGGAGGAGTGAGTTGGAATAGAATCTCACACTCTCTAAGATAGTCAAAGAACTCACCGCTCAGGTACTCTCCACCACGATCTGATCGAAGAGCCTTAATAGATCTACCGAGCTGGTTCTCTACTTCATGTCTGAACTCCTTAAATTTCTCAAAGGATTCGGACTTATGTCTCATCAAATAGACATAACCATATCTACTGAAGTCATCAGTAAATGTGATGAAGTAGTTGTACCCTCCTCTGGCTTGTTTACTGAATGACCCACAAACATCACTATGTATGAGATCCAACAAACCTCCTGCCCTCTCACCAATCTTGGTGAAGGGTGCTTTTGTCATTTTCCCTAATAAACAAAGCTCACAAGTATCAAACTCCTCCAAGGAGGTTGAATATAACAATCCATTTGCATGGAGTTGTTGAATGCGATTCTAGTTTATATGGGCTAATCGACAATGCCAAAGGTACGCACCAACTGAACCACTCAGGTTGATCCTTTTGTGATTTATGTTACATATAGAATTATCCATGTCCAAGACATATAATCCATTGCACAAGGTACCCTTCCCATAAAACACATTTGCAAATGAAAAAGAACAAGAGTCCTCTTTTATTTCAAATTTAAATCCTTTCCATGCCAAGCAAGGAATAGATACAATGTTTTTTGTAAGAGAAGGTACATAATAGCAATTAATTAACTCTAGTTGAAGTCCAGAAGGTAGGGAGAGCGTCAAAAGTCCTACGGCAATAGCAGCAACCTGTGCTCCATTTCCAACACGTAGGTCAATCTCTCCAGGCCGCACCGCTCTACTTTTCTTGAGCCCCTGCATATTTGTACAAATATGAGCTCCTCATGCGGTATCCAATACCCATGACATAGAAGTAGAAAGGTTGATTTCGGTAACGTAAATACCTGAGCCAGAAGACAAAGCCTTGCTTCTCTTCTCCTCGTTCTGAAGTCGCATGCAGTCCTTTCTCCAGTGCCCCTGCTCACCACAGTGGAAGCACCGCTGTTCCTTTGACTTCCTCACCTTCTTTTTCAGTGCTTTGGTCGGACCCTTGGCACGTGCCTTACCCCTCTTCTTTATCTTCTTGGTCGCAGGGACCAAAAGAACAGATTTGGGTTTGGTCTTGACCATTTCTCGCTCGGTCGTCTGGAGCATATTCAATAGTTCCTCCCTTGAGCACTCAATCCGATTCATATTAAAATTAATGATGAATGGACTGAAGTTAGACGGCAGGGACTATAGAATAAGATCCGTGACCAGCTCGTTATCAATCGTGTGTCCCAGTCTCTTGAGATGATCCACATACCCAATGATCTTGAGTACATGGGGTCCCACTGGAGTACCTTCAGATAACTTGCACCGAAAGACCGCTTTGGCAATGTCATATCTCTCGGTCCTAGCCTGAGCGTCGAACATCTATTTCAAATGAGTTATCATCTGAAAAGCATTCTACTCCTCATACTGCACATGAAGTTCAGGTGCCATAGTGGCTAGCATAAGACATGCCACTTCCAAAGAGTCGTCCTGATGCTTTCTAAAAGCATCCCTTTCAGCCACTCGGGCTGTAGGTGGAGGAGGCGCGGGAAGAGCTTGCTCAAGGACATATAGCTTCTTCTCGAGCTTGAGGACTATCCTCAAGTTCCGATACCAGTCCATGAAGTTGGTTCCAACCAACTTATCCTTGTCAAGAAGGGATCGCAGTGTCAATCCGCTATTATTCGTAGCCATTGATCTAAAACAATCAAGATAGCAGATTAGTACTACTTCAAATCATTTAATCTAGACTTGCATTAAATGATCATGGCTCCCACTATTTTAATCGAATTGACAACCCACAAAGTCAATCGGGAAATCTGAGATTTCTTAGTGAGATGGGATCCTTATTCCACATGAGGCTTCGCGTCCCACGAGGGTGGGATGAGATGCACAAAGTGACCCATGCTTCCTAAGGTGGGCATGCCGGCCGATTGCACCCAGGCAATTCCCCTTCTCAAGACAGTTCAAGCATTTTGTGCCCAGCTAGGGCTAGAACAACACAAAACCTTAACCTCTCGAGGCTGCCTCTAGAGTTCCATCATGTGGCCACCACATATGAAAAACCAGTCAAATCTATCCTGACCATTATGCCCAGGGCCAACGAGTTTCCTTGCGAAGGCATGCCCATATTTTTAACTGGATTGGGGAAACTATTGCCACCACACGCCTTCTAAAGATAAGTGGGTGTGTCCCATGAGGGTGGAAAATAGTGCACAACACCACTGATCGATAGCTTAACAAGGGCTACGCGTCAGAAGGCTACAGACTTGATATTATTTTGAGGGTTTTTAAGGTCTCATCATCTCAGTTTTATCTTTTGTCTAACATTACAGGCATGCAATCCTATAGTGATAACAAACCAATAAAACACATCTAGGCATGCTTTAGCAGATATCGAAAGCAGTAAACAAGCAATGTGGTCATAGCCTAATCAACACATTGAACCATCACATACCAAAGGATGTTCAATGCTTGACCTAGGTGATAAGCCCCGACAAGACCTAACCTAGCCGCGACTAAGCTCTATCTTCAAGTGCGGCTCCAATGTCCTCCACACCAAGGCATAGCACACAAACTGTTGGGAAACCCCGGGGATTTTAAAATTTTACAGACAAGCACAGCGGAAGCAATCGCCGAAATAGGCCAGTCCCAAAAACCCAGAAGATCGAGTCTTGCGAGGAGATCGACACGGTGAGTAGGAGATGATACCTTGATGCAAATTAAGTGTTGCGATGCAGGCGCCCAAATGTGCGCCCTTTGCAGTCTCGCACACAGCCGAACCACGAATCCTCTTCTTCCACGCCCGGTGCTAGCCTCGGGAAGAAGATCCACGCCTTTGGGAGACTTCCTCAATCACTTGCGCCAACTCCAGAGGAGATGCCAAGGAGAGGAGTTGGAGCACTCCACCAAGATCCGAACCGGAATCAACCGAAGCCAAAGTCCAACTTTGGAGAGGAGGGCGCCAAGGAACTTCCAAAGTTCCGAACTCACTAAAGGGAAGAGGAGAGGCAATGGGCGAACATCCCTCTCCCTCTTTCCAGGAGTGGTGACAAGGGGGACAAGGGTGCAAGAGTTCAAGAGTTGCGACGAGGAGGGAGGAAGGGGGTTTATATACCCATGAATAGGTGCACCTCTTCACTAGTGAAGAGGCACACCTCTTCATGAAGAGACACACCTCTTCAAGAGGTAAAACCCATTTCGCCCACTCCAACTGCCATGCGCCCAAGTACATTCACCCACTCCAAGTGAGAAGCTCCGAGCTTCTCACCTTAAGAAGATGTCCAACTTGGATTTGTCCTCCTCAAGGAAATGCGCCAAGCTCACTCCAAGTAGCTTGCACCATTCCATTTGGCCCATTGGCCCAAATGGCTTATTGAGCCCATTTGGCCTATTAGCCCAACTTGGTCTATTGGGCCCATTTGGCCCAAATGACCCATTGGGCCCATTTGGCCTACAAGTTAGCTCCAAATGATTCCTTTCATCTCATCTAGCACAGTGGTGCTGATGGATTCTCCCAAACAGATCTGAGTTATCCAATAACTCAATCAATAGGCTACCCGATCAATACGAGAACCCGAGTTTCAAGTTGTGCGACCCTATAGGTTCCTCTGACGTTGGCAGTGATGAACTCAGGTCATCACAAGCAGTGATTGGCACCTAGCAGTGCATCGCTGCTACCCAAGTCATTGGAATGAATATCAGCATCGACATCCCCATCATCGCAACAAGAAACCGATGCATTACAGTCTCTTTGCCGAATTGATATCTGATTGGACAAAGTGTGTCACCACTTTATTTTCACCCAATCTCATGGTCATGACTAAATCAGGCTTTCACCTTGGTATGGCCATACACTTTCAGTCATGCAACCATAGGGGGGCCCCATGGATATCAAGCTTCTCATAGGAAGGGGCAAATCCTATGTCTGTTCATTGATCTTCTCATATGGGTCGTGACATACCCAATGACAACCGTTATGACCTCCCTTCTACGGCGAGGTGTTAGGTTGTATCAAAGCATGTCCCTAACCATATAGAAGAGTCAATGACCTCAAGTCGAGAGATCAATGCATCTCCTGTCACTTGTGAGCTTAGCTCATGACACCAAGTTAAAGCCTCATAGCGGGTCGGTCCAGTATATCCACCACTGATATACTTATATGCCTGCGTTAGCATCCCGTGCGTAACCAGTCCATATACCAGTCTCACATGTACCAGAGCTGTCCCTTATCCACTCAGGTATTCAACTGGGGACACACCGTTTGAGCACAGATACAATCTGTCTCCAGGGACATTATTATCCATGTACATAATCACAGATGTAAACATAGCATAATAACGACAATGCCAGAATGATATATTAAATATCAATGTCAAGTAGTACAAGATGGACCAACAACGGGTCCAAGGGCATATACACCAACACAAACCATAGGGTTCGGCCAAGACCTTGATGGCTCCTCCATACATGATGCGCCATCATGCTTGTGCCAAGAAAGATAGCTCACCAACCCTACAGTTCGGCCAAGCCCTTACTTGCGCCACCGAGCAAGATGCGCCATCATGGTTGATGTGCCAAGATGCAAGCTCCATGAGGGATGCGCCCCTAATCTTCTTTGTGCATTTACAAAACAAAAAGAAAAAGGCAGCATGCAGTGTTGGGGTATGCCCTTAAGGCTAATGTTTGAGGCCTTGGGATTGTATCAGTATCATGTATAAACTCTTAAGTTTATAAAGGCAATGGTTGTTATTCAGTTTGTTACATCATCTGCTGCAATATGTATACTTCTGAATAATGTCTCAATGCTGTTCAGCTAGGCTGACATGCTATATGTCCTTAGTCGAGATATCTTGGTGAACATGAGACAGCCTTGATATGATTGAGACTAATATGTGTTCTAATCTTATAGGATGCTTCCAGCATGGAATAAGATGTAGACTCATGGGTACATTGGTTGTACTGGACAGACCCTACTAGGATATTCAATTGCTTGTCACAATGTGAATAATCCTTGTATGCAACAAGTGGCACATTTCCTCTGACTTGAGATCACTTGTGTTTCTAAATGATGGTTGTCATTGTTTTGAGGTAGTTCAATATCATTTGAAACATAATGGTTATAGACTATCTTGGATAATGATCATGAGTCAGGTTAGGGCACTAGTGATAGATATAGGATTGCCGTCTCCTTGATTGGAGTGTGATGTTCTAAAGGGGCCCCCCTGGATGAGATGATTGAGAAAGTGTATGGCCATACCCAGATGACTGTGATCATCTGATCTAATCATGTTCATCATATTGGAGTTACAGGCTTGACTAGCTTGTCCAATAAGAACATCCAGTGGCAAAGGAAACTTGTATGCCTTGTGAGTAGATTCACACTTGTGCTGTGGTTTGGGTGTAGTCTTGGAAGACTCTTTCCTTTATATCGGGAGACAGTGATGTGTTGCTAGATACCCCTCACTGATCATGATAACGTAAGTTATCATTACCGACATTTAAAGGAAACCCTCAGGGTCGCACAATTTGATGATATGGCTTACTTAAGTCAGATCGTGTGGACTGAATTGTTTGGGTTCAATTTAAAAGGGATTTAATCTCTGATTGTAAGTGAGATCTGGTCTGATCATGTTTGATTGATTAGGGCTTGAGATCGGTAAGCTTTGATCGAGAGAATGGATGTTAGATCGGTGAGATCAGCAGCATCAGAGATGAGCGGTTAGATCTGGAACCATTGGGTCCAATAAGATCTAGACCATGACTTGGGCTATTTTGGTTTGGTCTTTGAACCAACCTTATTAGAACCGGTTCACTTAGGTGAACGCTTGGTTCAAAGAGAGTGGCGTATGCGATCGGTTCACTTGATGTAAACGCTTGATCGCATGAGAGTTGAAGGCGAGTTTATGGCTTGCTATTTTTAGAAACCACGCCCCACGTTCAATGTGAACGTTACTCTCGTCGCTCCTCTTCGCTCTTGTTCTCGTGTGGCTTGTGTCAACGAGAGATAGAGAAGCATTCGGCCAAGGAGAATTGGCCAAGCAACTCATCTCATCTTCCCTCACGGATCGAGACCTCTTGGAACCTTGCTAGCACAAGGAGTACCAAGGGAGTAGGCGACTTCTTCATCTAGTGTGCACATCCTTTGGAGGAGATCCTCTCGCTCTCTCTTCTTCCAAATCGCCATCCAAGCGAAATGGCTATGGTATGAATCCAATCTTTATGAAGTTGATCATGTGTTCTTGCTAATGATCTTATGAAACCCTTGATTCCGCATGAAATTTTATTTGCGCCACTTATTGGGTTTCGCCCCCCCCCCCTCTAGAAAGGGGTCTTACAATTGGTATCAGAGCGCATGTTATTGCTTGATCATATGATTGCTTCATGTTAATATGTGATCCATGTTTGAGGTGAATAGATCTAGGGTTATCATCATGCGAAAAATTTTACATGCATGCATTGTAGCATGTTTATTCTTTGTGGCACATGTATGATGCTTATGTTGTTGCGCATGTTGAATGTATAGTTTTTCTTAAAAACTTCATCCCTTGCGCGCCTCACTTAGATCTAAGCGCCTACTATAAACCCTTAGACGGGTTGATGGGGTTGAAGTCATCCTCTAGGTTAGATCCAAAGAGTCTGATCAGACCATTTGACAGCCTAGATGGATCGACCAGATGGCACCTGTGCGCAAGCACGAGGTGGCTATTGGTCGATTGCATCACAGGCGTGTAGCGAGGTCTGGTTGAGACAACCATTGAACGCACATGAGTTAGGCCCGGGGTCACACCCGCTTGCCAGAACTCATGATGGTTGTTCAGCCCTTGGCGCATGCATGGTTGACCATTAGGTCAACTCAAGTCAATTAGGACTTGGTGCATGCAAGGGCAGTGGATCAAACTAGACATGATGAGTGGATCCCTATCAATGGACCGTTGTAAGGTTGTAGGGCAGATAAGAAAATTAAAATGGATGACAATGGGTTTTTCAAAAAAATTTATTTTCTTAGTAATGGATCACATGTTTGATTGGATGCCATGTGCTTGTTTATTTCATCTTATGTGGGTTGCCCTTTAATGTGTGCTGTGCTGGGGCCTGCGAGCCTGGTTAATTGTAAATTAATATTTATTTGTGATCTGCGAATCACATTGTGTTTAATTTATAAGTGTAATTGACCTGCGTGTCAATCTTGTCTAGATAGATTAATTTGTAATTTAATCAGACAAGAGCACAAAGCACACATGGCAGAGGCGCATGCAGCAGTGGCTTGACCAGGTGGGAGGTCTAGGGTTCGACCCTAGGACAGGCGCATTTTCCTGGTGGGCGTACCTTGAGCTGCAGTGGGCGCTTGGGCCCTGGGTTGGGCCAGATGAGAAGAAAAAGCCCCATGAAGAAAGCAAGTGAAGACTTAATTTAGGTTAAGGTCTTACTTAGGCTTAATGGGCTTTTACCACATAAGATCCATGCTTTCTTTTATTGTTTAATAATTAGAATTGCATGAGTTATTTATCTTCTGCTATAGCCATAGGATTTGCCTGATAGTAAGAAGATAAAAGACCGTTAAAATCCAACGCTAAATATCAAGCACGTAATGCCTTCTGGCACGAAACCTCACTGTTCTGACTATCGTTGGGGCCGTGTTGTACCCACTCAGTGGTGTTGGGGTATGCCCTTAAGGCTAATGTTTGAGGCCTTGGGATTGTATCAGTCTCATGTAATAAACTCTTGTGTTTATAAAGGCATGGTTGTTATTCAGGTTGTTACCTTGTCTGCTGCAATTAGCGTACTTCTGAATAATGTCTCAAAGCTGTTCAGCTAGGCTGACATGCTATAAAGTCCTTAGTCGAGATATCTTGGTGAACATGAGACAGCCTTGATATGCTTGAGACTAATATGTGTTCTAATCTTATAGGATGCTTCGAGCATGGAATAAGATGTAGACTCATGGGTACATTGGATGTACTGGACAGACCCTACTAGGATATTCAATTGCTTGTCACAATGTGAATGATCCTTGATTGCAACAAGTGGCACATGTCCTCTGACTTGAGATCACTTGTGTTTCTAAATGATGATTGTCATTGTTTTGAGGTAGTTCAATATCATTTGAAACATGATGGTTATAGACTATCTTGGATAATGAGCTTGAGTCAGGTTAGGGCACTAGTGATAGATAAAGGATTGCCGTCTCCTTGTTTAAGGAGTGTGATGTTCTAGAGGGGCCCCCCTGAATGAGATGATTGAGAAAGTGTATGGCCATACCCAGGTGACTATGTTCATCTGGTCTAATCATACTCATCATATTGGAGCTACAGGCTTGACACGCTTGTCCAATAAGAACATCCAGTGGCAAAGGATACATGTACGCCTTGTGAATAGATTCACACTTGTGCTGTGGTTTGGGTGTAGTCTTGGATGACTCTTTCCTTTATATCGGGAGACAGTGATGTGTTGCTAGATACCCCTCACTGATCGTGATAACGTGAGTTATCGTTACCGACATTTAAAGGAAACCCTCAGGGTCGCACAATTTGATGATATGGCTTACTTGAGTCAGATCGTGTGGACTGAATTGTTTGGGTTCAGTTTAAAGGGATTTAATCTCTGATTGTAAGTGAGATCTGGTCTGATCATGTTTGATTGATTAGGGCTTGAGATCGGTAAGCTTCGATCGAGAGAGATGATGCTAGATCGGTGAGATCAGGAGCATCAGGAGATGAACGGTTAGATCTTGAGCCTTAGGGTTCAATTTGGTCTAGACCAAGTGGCTTGAGCTATTTTGGTTTGGTTTATGAACCAAATTCGATTGGACGTTTTGGCTTGAACCGGTTCACAAAGGTGAACGCTTGGTTCAATGCCAATATGCGTTTTTGGGTTGGCATGAGCGCATGGCTTGATTATCTTCCATTTATGGAAAGTCATCAAGGCCGATTTCACTTTCATCGCCAAAACGCATATGCGTTGTGCACTTCACTTCAACGCCTTGAACTTTGGTTTTGAAGGAGGTTGACGAAGTGGAGAGGTTTTGCAAGAGGAGCTCTCGGCCAAAAGGGAATCATCTCATCATCCCCTTCCATTCGACAAGAAAGATTGGGTGCCTTGCTAGCACAAGGGACGCCAAGGAAGTAAGCGTTCTTCATCTTGTGTGTGAACTTTTGGTGGAGATCTAAGTTGCTCTCTTCTTCCAAGCCGACCTCCAAGCCAATGGCGTTGGTATGAATCTCCCTCTTGATCTAATCCATCTATCAAAGTTGATTATATGAGCATATAAGCGATTGTATTGATGAAATCCTAGCAAACTTGCATGCGCCCCCTAAATTAGTGTTTCATCTGCTTGCGCTCCCCCTCGAAGGGGACTCTTCAATTGGTATCAGAGCTAGGATCTTATATGGTTCATATGATTGCTTAAGGTGATCCTTGTTTGCGCTTATGATCTAAGTTTTCTCATCATGCGATAATACTAGTTGAAAGTATTTTGATGGCGCATATATGAGATTGTTTTTGATGGCGCATGTGTAAGGTTGATTTTGTTGATGCATGTATATTGCTTACATTATTGCGCATGTTACATGTTGTTGTTTTGACAAAACTTTACTTGCGCGCCTTTGACTAGATCTAAGTTGCGCCTACTGTAAACCCTTAGACGGGTTGATGGGGTTGAAAGCATCATCTAGTTTAGATCAACCTAGTCTGATCAGACCATCTGACAGCCTAGATGGATCGACCAGATGGCACCTGTGCGCAAGCACAAGGTGGCTATAGGTCGATTGCATCACAGGCGTGTAGCGAGGTCTGGTTGAGACAACCTGTGAACACACATAAGTTAGGCCCGGGGTCACACCCGCTTGCCAAAACTCATGTTGGTTGTTCAACCCTTGGCGCATGCATGGTTGACCATTAGGTCAACTCGAGTCAGTTAGGACTTGGTGCATGCAAGGGTATGGATCTAACTAGATTGTTGAGTGGATCCCTATCAATGGACCGTTGTAAGGTTGTAGGGCACATAAGGAAATTAAAATTTGATGCCAATGGGGTTTTCAAAATTTTATTTTCTTTGTAAGGGATCACATGATGATTGATTGATGCCATATGCTTGTTTATTTATTCTTATGTGGGTTGCCCATGTTAAATGTGTGCTGTGCTGGGGCCTGCGTGCCTGGAATTAAACCTGTAAATTAATATTATTGTGATCTGCAAATCACTTTTTAATTAATTTATTGTATAATTGACCTGCGAGTCAATCTTGTCTAGATAGATCAAAATGTATTTTGATTAGACAAGAGCACAAAGGCACACATCCCAGAGGGGCATTCAGCTGGTGGTGCACCTGAGGTGCTCTTGGCGCAAGGGCCCTGGGTTGGACCAGATGATGCTAAAGACCCAAGAAGAGCAAGTGAAGACTTAAGTATCTTAAGGTCTTACTTAGGCTATGGGCTTTTACCACATAAGATCCATGCTTTCTGTTATTGTTTATATAAGTAGAACAGCATGATTTATTTATCTTCTGCTATAGCCATAGGATTTGCCTGATAGTAAGAAGATAAAAGACCGTTAAAATCCAAACGCTAAAATATCAAGCACGTAATGCCTTCTGACGCGAAACCTCACCTTTCTGATTATCGTTGGAGCCGTGTTGTACCCACTCAGTGGGCACGTCCATCTATCTTCAGACGGTGCTGGATTTCACCTGCGTGTTACAGAGAAGGGATTTATCGCTTCTCGTTGCTCAGCATAGCACGTGGTGGTCCAGGGAGTAGGTCGGGTCAGCTTGACCATGTAGGCTACATATGTGGCGCATATGGTAGCGCATGGAGGCAGCCATCTGTGGGGTCAGAGATTGTGTTGTACCAACTCAGTTGGCACAGTCTGCTGGATTGCCCAGATGAAGGGGAATCGCACGGGTTGGCGATTGGTAGGGACTGCCTACCAGAAATTAGTGCTTGTCATCTCTGTGCATCTTATCTCGCCTGAGCGGGACGCGGAGACCAAGTATGAAATCTGGATCCCATCTCACTAAAAGAGTATTACTCTTTCGGACTGTTTAATGGATTTTTCAGTCAGATAAAATAGTGAGAAAAAGAATCTTTCTTAAGTCCTTAATTGATTCTAAACATTGATACTGACCTTGCTGTTCTTGCATTGTTGTAGATTCCTGCAGCAACGAACACCATGAGCTTCAATGTGCGATCCCTACTGGAAAGGGAGAAGTTTGCTGGGCCAAACTTCTCAGACTGGTTCGGACACCTTAAGATCGTTCTTAAGGCAGAGAGGAAACTATATGTCCTCGAGACGGCTGTGCCGCCTCAACCCGCTGCGAACGCCGCAAGGGCGGTTCGTGATGCTTATGAAAAGCACGTCAATGATAGCATTGATGTCGCTTGCCTAATGCTAGCGTCTAAGACGCCACCGCTGCAGCGTCAGCATGAGGATATGTCGGCTATAGAAATTATAGCGAACCTCAAGATGCTGTATGCTGCACAGGCGAGGACAGAACGCTATAATCTGACAAAGCTTTTCTTTCAGAGCAAACTGGCTGAAGGGAGCCCAGTGGGAGCTCACGTGCTCAAGATGATTGGGCACAAGGAGGCTCTGGAGAAACTGGGGCATACCATCAACCAGGAGCTTGCTGTAGACATTATTCTGCAGTCTCTCCCACCCTCTTTCGATGCGTTCATTATTAATTTTAATATGAACAAGATCGATTGTACCCCGGCAGAGCTGCTGAATATGCTCTTGACAACTGAGGAGACTCTGAAGAGAAAGCCTTCAACCTCTGTCTTAATGGTTCCTTCTAGGAACAAGAAGAAGGGGAAGAAGGGCAAAGCCCCTGTCAAGAACTACAGTAAGGCTCTGAAACAAAAGGTTAAGCGGTCGAAGGACAACAGGTGTTTCCACTGTGGCCAGCTGGGTCACTGGAAAAAGGACTGTAAAGCGCTCCAAGGAGATAAGAGGGGAAGCATCGCTTCTGGCTCAGGTATATATGTGACTGAGGTCATGTTATCTTCTTCTTCTATTTCATGGGTGTTGGACACTGCATGTGGAGTTCACATTTGTTCAAATGTGCAGGAACTCAATAGAAGAAGGCAGGTGGGACAGCATGAGGTAGACCTACGCGTTGGAAACGGGGCACGGGTTGCTGCTGTTGCTGTAGGAGACTATTTCATTTCTTTACCATCTGGCATTGTATTGGAATTAAACAATTGTTATTTTGTACCCAGTATAACCAAGAATATTATCTCTATTCCTGCTCTTGTCAGGAAAGGATTTGCCTTTGAATGCAATATTTCAAAGTGTGTACTTTCTCTTGATAATATTGTTTATGCTACTGGTTCAATTAACAATGGGTTATTCATGTTGGACATGGAATATTCTATACAAAACATTGATAATAAGAAAGCCAAGTATGCTGAAGACAGCACCTTGTTATGGCATAGTCGTTTAGGCCATATTAACAAGAAGCGCATTAAGCGGTTGCATGATCATGGACTGCTGGGATCATTCTCCTATGAGGAGATTGATACATGCAAAGCTTGTTTGATGGGTAAAATGACGAAGTCACCTTTTCCTAACAAAGGTCAAAGGGCTTCAGGTTTACTTAACCTTATACACAGTGATGTGTGTGGGCCGTTTAGTAAACATGCCAGAGGTGGCTATCAGTACTTCATTACATTTACTGATGATTTCAGTAGATATGGTTATGTCTATCTAATGAGACATAAGAGTGAATCCTTTGACAAGTTCAAAGAGTTCAAGAATGAAGTACAGAATCAGCTAGGCCGAAATATCAAGGCACTTCATTCTGATCGAGGTGGAGAATACCTGAGTCATGCGTTTACTGACTATCTGAAGGAGTGTGGGATTATCTCACAGCTCACTCCGCCAGGAACACCGCAATGGAATGGTGTGTCCGAGAGGAGAAATAGAACGTTACTTGATATGGTTCGTTCTATGATGAGTCAGGCTACTCTTCCATATTCCTTTTGGGGATTTGCACTGGAGACAGCTGCAAAGGTACTAAACTGAGTGCCATCCAAGGCAGTTTCAAAGACGCCATATGAATTATGGTATGGGAAACAGCCGAGCTTGACATTTATCAGGATCTGGGGTTGCGAGGCTTATGTCAAAAAGCTCGCCTCTGGGAAACTGGAGAGCAGATCTGAGAAATGCATCTTTGTCGGTTACCCTAAGGAAACTAAGGGTTATTATTTCTACGATCCCAAAGAGAACAAAGTATTTGTTGCTCGGACGGCCATATTTCTTGAGAAGAAGTTTCTTCTGCAAGAAGCCAGTGGGAGAGAAATAAAGCTGGATGAGAATCCAGAGGATGGACAAAGTAGTCAAGCACAGATGGATGTGCCTGAGCCGGTAGAACAGGTTATTGAACAACCTGAGGCTCAAATATCACGGGAACCGCGTAGATCGGGAAGGATCCGTCGTCAGCCTGAGCGCTATGACGGAGTCTACATCATTGATAATGATGAACCCCTTACTTATGCGGATGCGGTCAGTGGACCGGAGTCAGCTAGATGGCTTGAAGCTATGCGAGCCGAGATGGACTCCATGTCAGATAACCAAGTCTGGGATTTGGTTGATCCGCCTCCGGGAGTAATCCCTATAGGCTGTAAATGGATCTTCAAGAAGAAGATTGACATGGATGGTAACGTGGTTACCTATAAAGGCAGGCTAGTAGCGAAAGGTTTCAAACAAATCTACGGGATAGATTATGATGAAACTTTCTCTCCTGTAGCCATGTTTAAGTCTATTCGGATTCTTTTCGCGATAGCAGCATATTACGATTATGAGATCTGGCAGATGGATGTGAAAACTGCTTTCCTTAATGGAAAACTGGATGAGGATGTGTACATGACACAACCTGAAGGTTTCACTCATCCAGCAGATCGTCATAAAATATGCAAGTTAAAGAAGTCCATTTATGGACTTAAACAAGCATCTAGAAGTTGGAATATTCGTTTTGATGAATCAATCTCTGAGTTTGGTTTCATCAAGAACGAGGACGACCCGTGTGTATATAAGAGGTTTAGTGGGAGCGTGATTACATTCCTAGTCCTCTATGTCGATGACATCTTGATCATTGGAAATGATGTTCCTGAAATGCATGTGGTTAAGGCATGGTTAAGGAAATGTTTCCAGATGAAAGATCTAGGAGAAGCAGCCTATGTGTTAGGTGTAAAGATCTACAGGGATAGATCTAAGAGGCTTCTCGGGCTGTGCCAAAGTACTTACATCGATAAAGTCCTGGAGAGATTTCATTTAGAGAATTCTAAACGAGGATATCTTCCAGTCAGACATGGTCTGAATCTTTCGAAGAGTCAGTGTCCACAAACACAGACTGAGAAAGATGAAATGGACAATACGCCTTATGCTTCGGCTATTGGGTCCATAATGTATGCGATGTTGTGTACTCGCCCTGACGTCGCTTACGGGTTAAGCGTGACCAGTCGGTTCCAAAGTAATCCAGGTATGGCGCACTGGATTGCAGTCAAGAACATTTTAAAATATCTGCGGAGGACCAAAGATATGTTCTTGATATATGGTGGTCAGGAAGAACTCAGTATAGAAGGATATACTGACGCTTCGTTCCAGTCGGACCAGGATGATTTCCGATCGCAATCAGGCTATGTTTTTAGCTTAAATGGTGGAGCAGTGGTGTGGAAGAGTTTCAAACAGTCAACTGTTGCTGATTCCACAACAGAAGCCGAGTATGTTGCAGCCTCGGAAGCATCCAAGGAGGCAGTGTGGATTCGTAAGTTCGTGAGAGAACTTGGTGTCGTTCCTTCGAGTGCAGATCCTTTGGTTATCTTTTGTGATAACACTGGAGCAATCGCACAAGCAAAGGAACCACGGTCGCACCAGAAGTCCAAGCACATACAGAGACGGTTTCACTTGATCCGGGAGATCATTGATCGGGGTGAGATCAAAATATGCAAGGTTCATACAGACGACAATCTGGCTGACCCGCTTACCAAGCCTCTGGCGCAGCAGAAGCATGAGAAGCACTGTAATAATATGGGTTTGAGATTTCTCAACCATTAGATTAAGTGCAAGTGGGAGATTGTTGGGGTATGCCCTTAAGGCTAATGTTTGAGGCCTTGGGATTGTATCAGTCTCATGTAATAAACTCTTGTGTTTATAAAGGCATGGTTGTTATTCAGGTTGTTACCTTGTCTGCTGCAATTAGCGTACTTCTGAATAATGTCTCAAAGCTGTTCAGCTAGGCTGACATGCTATAAAGTCCTTAGTCGAGATATCTTGGTGAACATGAGACAGCCTTGATATGCTTGAGACTAATATGTGTTCTAATCTTATAGGATGCTTCGAGCATGGAATAAGATGTAGACTCATGGGTACATTGGATGTACTGGACAGACCCTACTAGGATATTCAATTGCTTGTCACAATGTGAATGATCCTTGATTGCAACAAGTGGCACATGTCCTCTGACTTGAGATCACTTGTGTTTCTAAATGATGATTGTCATTGTTTTGAGGTAGTTCAATATCATTTGAAACATGATGGTTATAGACTATCTTGGATAATGAGCTTGAGTCAGGTTAGGGCACTAGTGATAGATAAAGGATTGCCGTCTCCTTGTTTAAGGAGTGTGATGTTCTAGAGGGGCCCCCTGAATGAGATGATTGAGAAAGTGTATGGCCATACCCAGGTGACTATGTTCATCTGGTCTAATCATACTCATCATATTGGAGCTACAGGCTTGACACGCTTGTCCAATAAGAACATCCAGTGGCAAAGGATACATGTACGCCTTGTGAATAGATTCACACTTGTGCTGTGGTTTGGGTGTAGTCTTGGAAGACTCTTTCCTTTATATCGGGAGACAGTGATGTGTTGCTAGATACCCCTCACTGATCGTGATAACGTGAGTTATCGTTACCGACATTTAAAGGAAACCCTCAGGGTCGCACAATTTGATGATATGGCTTACTTGAGTCAGATCGTGTGGACTGAATTGTTTGGGTTCAGTTTAAAGGGATTTAATCTCTGATTGTAAGTGAGATCTGGTCTGATCATGTTTGATTGATTAGGGCTTGAGATCGGTAAGCTTCGATCGAGAGAGATGATGTTAGATCGGTGAGATCAGGAGCATCAGGAGATGAACGGTTAGATCTTGAGCCTTAGGGTTCAATTTGGTCTAGACCAAGTGGCTTGAGCTATTTTGGTTTGGTTTATGAACCAAATTCGATTGGACGTTTTGGCTTGAACCGGTTCACAAAGGTGAACGCTTGGTTCAATGCCAATATGCGTTTTTGGGTTGGCATGAGCGCATGGCTTGATTATCTTCCATTTATGGAAAGTCATCAAGGCCGATTTCACTTTCAACGCCAAAACGCATATGCGTTGTGCACTTCACTTCAACGCCTTGAACTTTGGTTTTGAAGGAGGTTGACGAAGTGGAGAGGTTTTGCAAGAGGAGCTCTCGGCCAAAAGGGAATCATCTCATCATCCCCTTCCATTCGACAAGAAAGATTGGGTGCCTTGCTAGCACAAGGGACGCCAAGGAAGTAAGCGTTCTTCATCTTGTGTGTGAACTTTTGGAGGAGATCTAAGTTGCTCTCTTCTTCCAAGCCGACCTCCAAGCCAATGGCGTTGGTATGAATCTCCCTCTTGATCTAATCCATCTATCAAAGTTGATTATATGAGCATATAAGCGATTGTATTGATGAAATCCTAGCAAACTTGCATGCGCCCCCTAAATTAGGGTTTCATCTGCTTGCGCTCCCCCTCGAAGGGGACTCTTCAGTGGGCACGCCCATCTATCTTCAGACGGTGTGTGATTTCACCTGCGTGTTACAGAGAAGGGATTTATCGCTTCTCGTTGCTCAGCATAGCACGTGGTGGTCCAGGGAGTAGGTCAGGTCAGCTTGACCATGTAGGCTACATATGGGGCATATGTTAGCTATATGGAGGCAGCCATCTGTGGGATCAGAGACTGTGTTGTACCAACTCAGTTGGCACAGTCTGCTGGATTTCCCAGATGAAGGGGAATCGCACGGGTTGGCGATTGGCAGGGACTGCCTACCAGAGATTAGTGCTTGTACTCTCTGTGCATCTTATCTCGCCTGAGCGGGACGCGGAGACCAAGTATAAAATCTGGATCCCATCTCACTAAAAGAGTGTTACTCTTTCGGACTGTTTTAATGGATTTTTCAGTCAGATAAAATAGTGAGAAAAGAATCTTTCTTAAGTCCTGGATTGATTCTAAACATTGATACTGACCTTGCTGTTCTTGCATTGTTGTAGATTCCTACAGCAACGAACACCATGAGCTTCAATGTGCGATCCCTACCGGAAAGGGAGAAGTTTGCTGGGCCAAACTTCTCAGACTGGTACGGACACCTTAAGATTGTTCTTAAGGCAGAGAGGAAACTATATGTCCTCGAGACGGCAATACCGCCTCAACCCGCAGCGAACGCCGCAAGGGCGGTTCGTGAAGCCTATGAAAAGCATGTCAATGATAGCATTGATGTCGCTTGCCTGATGCTAGCGTCTATGACGCCACCGCTGCAGCGACAGCATGAGGATATGTCTGCTATAGAAATTATAGCAAACCTCAAAATGTTATATGCTGCACAGGCGAGGGCTGAGCGCTATAATTTGACCAAGCTTTTCTTTCAGAGCAAACTGGCTGAAGGGAGCCCAGTGGGAGCTCACGTGCTCAAGATGATTGGGCACAAAGAGGCTCTAGAGAAACTGGGGCATACCATCAATCAGGAGCTTGCTGTAGACATTATTCTGCAGTCTCTCCCGCCCTCTTTCGATGCGTTCATTATTAACTTTAATATGAACAAAATCGATTGTACCCCGGCAGAGTTGCTGAATATGCTCTTGACTACTGAGGAGACTCTGAAGGGAAAGCCTTCAACCTCTGTCTTAATGGTTCCTTCTAGGAACAAGAAGAAGGGGAAGAAGGGCAAAGCCCTAGTCAAGAACTACAATAAGGCTCTGAAACAGAAGGTTAAGCGGTCGAAGGAATACAGATGTTTCCACTGTGGCCAGCTAGGTCACTGGAAAAAGGACTGTAAAGCGCTCCAAGGAGACAAGAAGGGAAGCATTGCTTCTGGCTCAGGTATATTTGTGACTGAAGTCATGATATCATCTTCTTCTATATCATGGGTGTTGGACACTGCATGTGGAGTTCACATTTGTTCAAATGTACAGGAACTCAAGAGAAGAAGACAGGTGGGGCAGCATGAGGTGGACCTACGAGTTGGAAATGGGGCACGGGTTGCTGCTGTTGCTGTAGGAGAATATTACATCTCATTACCATCTGGACTTGTATTAGAATTAAACAATTGTTATTTTGTTCCTAGCATTACCAAGAATATTATCTCTATTCCTGCTCTTGTCAGGAAAGGGTTTTCCTTTGAATGCAATATTTCAAAGTGTATTATTTCTTTGGATAATATTGTTTATGCTACTGGTTCAATTAACAATGGGTTATTCATGTTGGACATGGAATGTTCTATACAAACTATTGATAATAAGAAAGCCAAGTATGCTGATCATAGCACCTTGCTATGGCATAGTCGTTTAGGCCATATTAACAAGAAACGCATTAAGCGGTTGCATGACAATGGACTGCTGGGATCATTCTCCTATGAGGAGATTGATACATGCAAAGCTTGTTTAATGGGTAAAATGACGAAGTCTCCTTTTCCTAACAAAGGTCAAAGGGCTTCAGGTTTACTTGACCTCATACACAGTGATGTGTGTGGGCCATTTAGTAAAAATGCCAGAGGTGGCTATTCGTACTTCATTACCTTTACTGATGATTTCAGTAGATATGGTTATGTCTATCTGATGAGGTATAAGAGTGAATCTTTTGACAAGTTCAAAGAATTCAAAAATGAAGTACAGAATCAGCTAGGCCGAAATATCAAGGCACTTCGTTCTGATCGAGGTGGAGAATACTTGAGTCATGCGTTTACTGACTATCTGAAGGAGTGTGGGATTATCTCACAGCTCACTCCGCCAGGAACACCGCAATGGAATGGTGTGTCCGAGAGGAGAAATAGAACGTTACTTGATATGGTTCGTTCTATGATGAGTCAGGCTACTCTACCTTACTCCTTTTGGGGATTTGCACTGGAAACAGCTGCAAAGGTACTAAACCGAGTGCCATCCAAGGCAGTTTCAAAGACTCCATATGAATTATGGTATGGGAAACAGCCGAGCTTGACATTTATCAGGATCTGGGGTTGCGAGGCTTATGTCAAAAAGCTCGCCTCTGGGAAACTGGAGAGCAGATCTGAGAAATGTATCTTTGTCGGTTACCCTAAAGAAACTAAGGGTTATTATTTCTACGATCCCAAAGAGAACAAGGTATTTGTTGCTCGGACGGCAATATTTCTTGAGAAGGAGTTTCTTCTGTAAGAAGCCAGTGGGAGAGAAATAAAGCTGGATGAGAATCCAGAGGAAGGACAAAGTAGTCAAGCACAGTTGGATGAGCCTGAGCCAGTAGAACAGGTTATTGAACAACCTGAGGCTCAGATATCACGGGAACCGCGAAGATCGGGAAGGATCTGTCGACAGCCTGAGCGCTATGACGGAGTCTACATCATTGACAATGATGAACCCCTCACTTATGCGGATGCGGTCAGTGGACCGGAGTCAGCTAGATGGCTTGAAGCTATGCGAGCCGAAATGGACTCCATGTCAGATAACCAAGTCTGGGATTTGGTTGATCCGCCTCCGGGAGTAATCCCTATAGGCTGTAAATGGATCTTCAAGAAGAAGATTGACATGGATGGTAACGTGGTTACCTATAAAGGCAGGCTAGTAGCGAAAGGTTTCAAATAAATCTACGGGATAGATTATGATGAAACTTTCTCTCCTGTAGCCATGTTCAAGTCGATTCGGATTCTTTTCGCGATAGCTGCATATTATGATTATGAGATCTGGCAGATGGATGTGAAAACGGCTTTCCTTAATGGAAAACTAGATGAGGATGTGTATGTGACACAACCTGAAGGTTTCACTAATCCATCAGATCGTCATAAAATATGCAAGTTAAAGAAATCCATTTATGGACTTAAGCAAGCATCTAGAAGCTGGAATATTCGTTTTGATGAATCAATCTCTGAGTTTGGTTTCATCAAGAATGAAGATGACCCGTGTGTATATAAGAGGTTTAGTGGGAGCGTGATTACTTTCCTGGTCCTCTACGTCGATGATATCTTAATCATTGGAAATGATATTCCTGAACTGCATGCTGTTAAGGCATGGTTAAGGAAATGTTTCCAGATGAAAGATTTAGGAGAAGCAGCCTATGTATTAGGTGTGAAGATCTACAGAGATAGATCTAAAAGGCTTCTCGGGCTGTGCCAGAGTACTTACATCGATAAAGTCCTGGAGAGATTCCATTTAGAGAATTCTAAAAGAGGATATCTTCCAGTCAGACATGGTCTGAATCTTTCAAAGAGTCAGTGTCCACAAACACAGACTGAGAAAGATGAAATAGACAATACGCCTTATGCTTCGGCTATTGGGTCCATTATGTATGCGATGTTGTGTACTCGCCCAGACGTCGCTTATGGGTTAAGCGTGACCAGTCGGTTCCAAAGTAATCCAGGTCAGGCGCACTGGATTGCAGTCAAGAACATTTAAAAATATCTTCGGAGGACCAAAGATATGTTCTTGGTGTATGGTGGTCAGGAAGAACTCAGTATTGAAGGATATACTGACGCTTCGTTCCAATCTGACCAGGATGATTTCCGATCGCAATCAGGCTATGTGTTTAGCTTGAATGGAGGTGCTGTGGTGTGGAAAAGTTTCAAACAGTCCATCGTTGCTGATTCCACAACAGAAGCCGAGTATGTTGCAGCCTCAGAAGCATCTAAGGAGGCAGTGTGGATTCGTAAGTTCATTCAGGAACTTGGTGTTGTTCCTTCGAGTGCAGATCCTTTGGTTATCTTCTGTGATAACACTGGAGCAATCGCACAAGCAAAGGAACCACGGTCGCACCAGAAGTCCAAGCACATACAGAGACGGTTTCACTTGATCCGGGAGATAATTGATCGTGGCGAGATCAAAGTCTGCAAGGTTCATACAGATGACAATCTGGCTGACCCGCTTACCAAGCCTCTGGCGCAGCAGAAGCATGAGAAGCACTGTAATAATATGGGTTTGAGGTTACTCAACCATTAGATTAAGTGCAAGTGGGAGATTGTTGGGGTATGCCCTTAAGGGTAATGTTTGAGGCCTTGGGATTGTATCAGTATCATGTATAAACTCTTAAGTTTATAAAGGCAATGGTTGTTATTCAGTTTGTTACATCATCTGCTGCAATATGTATACTTCTGAATAATGTCTCAATGCTGTTCAGCTAGGCTGACATGCTATATGTCCTTAGTCGAGATATCTTGGTGAACATGAGACAACCTTGATATGATTGAGACTAATATGTGTTCTAATCTTATAGGATGCTTCGAGCATGGAATAAGATGTAGACTCATGGGTACATTGGTTGTACTGGACAGACCCTACTAGGATATTCAATTGCTTGTCACAATGTGAATAATCCTTGTATGCAACAAGTGGCACATTTCCTCTGACTTGAGATCACTTGTGTTTCTAAATGATGGTTGTCATTGTTTTGAGGTAGTTCAATATCATTTGAAACATAATGGTTATAGACTATCTTGGATAATGATCATGAGTCAGGTTAGGGCACTAGTGATAGATATAGGATTGCTGTCTCCTTGATTGGAGTGTGATGTTCTAAAGGGGCCCCCCTGGATGAGATGATTGAGAAAGTGTATGGCCATACCCAGATGACTGTGATCATCTGATCTAATCATGTTCATCATATTGGAGTTACAGGCTTGACTAGCTTGTCCAATAAGAACATCCAGTGGCAAAGGAAACTTGTATGCCTTGTGAGTAGATTCACACTTGTGCTGTGGTTTGGGTGTAGTCTTGGAAGACTCTTTCCTTTATATCGGGAGACAGTGATGTGTTGCTAGATACCCCTCACTGATCATGATAACGTAAGTTATCGTTACCGACATTTAAAGGAAACCCTCAGGGTCGCACAATTTGATGATATGGCTTACTTAAGTCAGATCGTGTGGACTGAATTGTTTGGGTTCAGTTTAAAAGGGATTTAATCTCTGATTGTAAGTGAGATCTGGTCTGATCATGTTTGATTGATTAGGGCTTGAGATCGGTAAGCTTTGATCGAGAGAATGGATGTTAGATCGGTGAGATCAGCAGCATCAGAGATGAGCGGTTAGATCTGGAACCATTGGGTCCAATAAGATCTAGACCATGACTTGGGCTATTTTGGTTTGGTCTTTGAACCAACCTTATTAGAACCGGTTCACTTAGGTGAACGCTTGGTTCAAAGAGAGTGGCGTATGCGATCGGTTCACTTGATGTAAATGCTTGATCGCATGAGAGTTGAAGGCGAGTTTATGGCTTGCTATTTTTAGAAACCACGCCCCACGTTCAATGTGAACGTTACTCTCGTCGCTCCTCTGCGCTCTTGTTCTCGTGTGGCTTGTGTCAACGAGAGATAGAGAAGCATTCGGCCAAGGAGAATTGGCCAAGCAACTCATCTCATCTTCCCTCACGGATCGAGACCTCTTGGAACCTTGCTAGCACAAGGAGTACCAAGGGAGTAGGCGACTTCTTCATCTAGTGTGCACATCCTTTGGAGGAGATCCTCTCGCTCTCTCTTCTTCCAAATCGCCATCCAAGCGAAATGGCTATGGTATGAATCCAATCTTTATGAAGTTGATCATGTGTTCTTGCTAATGATCTTATGAAACCCTTGATTCCGCATGAAATTTTATTTGCGCCACTTATTGGGTTTCGCCCCCCCCCCCCCCCCCCCCCCCCCGCCCTCTAGAAAGGGGTCTTACATGCAGGCCTCACATAAATACATCACAGGCATACAAGGGGCTTAACTATGACCACAACACGATGCACAATCATCTCATGCTTTTCTATATGCTTAAGAAAACATAAAACTTCAGTTTTAGTTTCTTATAAAATATGTCTTTCAACCTCAACGTCCGTTCACAAATCTAGGATTTTTCATTTCTCTCGGGAGTCTACAAGTGGCGCGTGCATGCTCCAAGCACGCTTGCCGCCTACCCTTGCAATCCTTAACTTGCTAAGAAGTCCCACACAGTAGGTCTATCCTACATGCGTGGAGAGAAATTAATTCTCTCACATATGGGTCTATCCCACCATGTGAAGAAAGCGAAAAACAAAAGAGATCGATTAGATGTCAAGAACGAAAAACTTACAATTTTTCTTACTTAGAAAAATCCATGAGCATATGCAAATTTTTGAAAAATTTCAGATGGCATGTGAGCATACAATCAAAGTATAAAACACCGTTCGAGTTCACAAGTCACTCTGATACCACTGTTGGGAAGCCCCAGGGATTTTAAAATTTTATAGACAAGCACAGCGGAAGCAATCCCCGAAACAGGCTAGTCCCAAAAACCCAGAAGATCGAGTCTTGCGAGGGAATCGACACGGTGAGTAGGAGATGATACCTTGTAGCAAAAAAGGAGGATGCGATGCAGGCGCCCAAATGTTCTCCCTCTGCAGTCTCGCACACAGCCGAACCTCGAGTTCTCTTCTTTCACGCCCGGTGCTAGCCTCGGGAAGAAGATTCACGTCTCTGGGAGAATTCCTCAAGCACTTGCGCCAACTTCCAAGGGAAGATGCCAAGGAGAGGAGATGGAAGCTCACCAAAGTCCAACCTTGTGAGTGCCAAGAGGAGAGGGAAGAGGAGAGGAGGTGGAGAAATCGCCAAGGTCCAACCTTGTGAGCTCTTTCTCCTATCAACCAACCACCTGAGGGAGGGCGCTAAGGAGGTATTTATCTAGGAGAAGAGGCGCAACTCTTCACAAGGGGCGCACCTCTTCTGTAATACTCTAGAACAAAAAAAAATGTCTTACATATTTTTGACAAAAACAAGATATGAGATTGTAGCATGCAAACTTGTAGTGCTATTATTCTAATGGTACTTGTAAATTTGTGGGTCTTGAATACTAAAGGATGAAAACCTAAAGGAAATGAGTAATCTTATGGAATAAATAAGATGAAAATGAGAAAGAAGAAAACAAGAAAATAATGGGTAAAGTTCACCTACAATTGTTGACCATGCCTATGCCACCTCATGCCATTTGATTCATCTTAAGCCTCCACCTCATGCTCCTTAAGCCTACACCTCATGCTATAGGATTAACTAGAGAGAAATGTAGAAAAAAAAAAGAAAAGGTAGCTTGATTCTTCGTGCATGACCTGAAGGGAAGAATAGCTAAGGAAAGGGAAGAAGAAGAAAGGGAGAAAACTCAAGTGAAGAGTGAATTGTGGTTTCTTAGGCAAGTTCTTCTTCTTTCTTTGTATTATTTTGCCTATTGGTTCCAATGGATGAGAACTTATCTTTTATTTCCTTTATGAATTCAATTTGTTTCTGATATTTACGATTTTGGTAAATTCGGACCTTGGAAGAATGAGCTATGCTATGTTACACAACAAGGAATCCTTATGTGTAGTAAACCTGACCTTTACCCATTCAACTTATCATAACTTTTGATTCCCGGGCCCAAATCGCGTGAAATCAAATTCTTTGTAAAGAAGACTCAAACATCTTTCATTTGAGTTGGATAGTGAGTACTTTGGAACAGATTATCAAGTGTGTAACATCAGTTCAACCCGATCCAGTAAATCTATTTGTACAGTTTGGACCTTTATCTAGTGAGTGCTATATGTCCAAGTTATGTGATAGTAACGATACCAAATTTTTAGTTTTATATCAAGTAAGCTTCATAACCTACTCCTGGAGCCTTTAATTTGGATACGAAATGAAATTATGCTCAAATTTACACTTAACCCTAAAAATCTGGAAATCTCATTACCCTGATTTTGACCTATTGCTATTTCATAGGTCATAACTTATTGTGTTGAGCTCCATTTTAAGTAAAACTTGTTTTCTCAGAAACTAGATTCAAAATCCTTTGTTATGATCATATCAAATGGTATCATATGAAGAACTTGATGTCCATGGTAAACAAGCTCCAGATTTTGGATTTTGAGTTACTTGACCCTACACTATGTACCAAATGGTTTTTTATTTGCACTCTATGGATAGATATGTCTCTTCCATTTGGCTTCCATTTGGAATTGAATATATCAGCACTTGTCACTTGTATAAACTTTATGATTCACCTCTTTGAGGGCTGATACATATCAAGAAGCCCATTTCACCATGAATGAAAGTGTGTTCTATGTTGTCATGTATCTCATGTATGAACTTTAAGGTTCACATGTTTGAGGGTTTGATACATATATCAATAAACCCATTTTTGGTATGTTTCCATTTATTAATGTATGAATGCTAGTGGGAATAACATTATGAGCCCGAAAGGGAAAAGACTATGAGCCCAGAAATGGGAAGAGATTGATAGTTGTGGAACAAAGTGCTACATGGAACAAAGTGCCACATTAGCAATAATGGGGGCCACCTCTTGGATCCCACTATCTCTGATATGGGGAGCCATGATAGCTCCAGCCATCATATGTTTGAGTTTCACCTTGACGAGGGTGGAATATGCTTCCAGACGTGGAAGATCTATGTTATTTATGATTTCCCACTATGTTGTGTATGATATGTCTCTTTGGATTGATTTCTTCTTTATGTTCATTATACTTACCATGTCACTATCATGTCTCTATTTGATGTTACCTATGGAACCATGTGAAGATCTATTCTATATAACTTGGTATGACCCATCTTATGTTTGGCATCTTCTTTACTTGCTGGGCTTTCATGCTCAACCTTTATATTTCTAACCCTTTTTCAAGTTAACTTATGAGCTATATGTTTTGTGGAAGATAATGGATAATTGATGGGGAAATCTTTTGAGTATTTTGGAAATGCATTATGTATGCATTATGTAAAGGCTATTGTACAAAGTGTGAATTATGTACAAAGTATGTTTTATATCATAGTTTGTATATGAATGTTCAAAAGATGTTCTGGTCTTGAACGATGAACTTGAGTTTTTATGAGATGAGAAAGATTTCCTTCTGTCAATGACAGTTTGGATTGTTAGTTGTTATTCCTAGGTGACTATGCTATATAAATCAAGTTTTGATATTCATGTTGAGCAGGTTTTTTTTATGAGTTGATTCTGGGTACATATAGCAAAAAATTTTTTATATTATTATTATTTCATAAATCGAATTATCATCTAGGGATGTGACATCTTCACAAGGGGCGCATCTCTTCACAAGTGAAGAGGCGCAACCCTTCACAAGTGAAAAGGGGCCCCCTCTTCACAAGAGGATGGCACCAACTCCAAATACCTCCCACTTCATTTGGGCCCATTTGGTCCAATTAGCCCATTGGGCTCATTTCGTCCAATTAGCTTGTTGGGCCCATTTAATCCAAATAGCCTATTGGGCCTATTTGATCCAAATATCCTGTTGGGCCTACTTGACCCATTTGGCCCATTTAGCTAGTTGGGCCCAATTGGCCCATCTGGCTCAAAAATGAAGTTAGCTCCAATAAGTCCCTTCCAACTCATCAGGCACAGTGGCGTTGATGGATTCTCCCAATTAGATCTGAGTTATCCAATAACTCGATCAAGAGGCTACCCGATCAATACAAGAACCCGAGTTTCAAGTTGTGCGACCCTATAGGTTCCTCTGACGTTGGCAGTTATGAACTCAGGTCATCACAAGCAGTGAGTGGCACCTAGCAGTGCATCACTGCTACCCAAGTCTTCGGAATGGATATTAGCATCGACATCCCCATCATCGCAACAAAATACCGATGCATTATAGTCTCTTTGCCAAAATGATATCCGATTGGACAAAGTGTGTCACCACTTTGTTTTCACCCAATCTCATGGTCATGACTAAATCAGGCTTTCACCTGGGTATGGCCATACACTTCTAGTCATGCAACCATAGGGGGCCCCATGGATATCAAGCTTCCCGTAGGAAGGGGCAAATCCTATATCTGTCCATTGATCTTCTCATATGGGTCGTGACATACCCAATGACAACCATTATGACCTCCCTGCTACGGCGAGGTGTTAGGTTGTATCAAAGTATATCCCTATCCATATAGAAGAGTCAATGACCTCAAGTCAAGGGATCAATGCATCTCCTGTCACTTGTGAGCTTAACTCATGACACTAAGTTAGAGCCTCACAGCGGGTCGGTCCAGTATATCCACCATTGATATACCCATATGCCCGTGTTAGCACCCCGTGCCTAACCAGCCCATATACCAGTCTCACATGTACCAGAGCTGTGCCTTATCCACTCAGGTACTCGACTGGGGACACACCGTTTGAGCATAGATACAATCTATCTCCAGGGACATTATTATCCATGTACATAATCGCAGATGTAAACATAGCATAATAACGACAATGCCAGAATGATATATCAATATCAAGTAGTACAAGATAGACCAACAACGGGTCTAAGGGCATATACACCAACACCTTCCCCCAAGGAGAGAGATCAATCATAAGAATTGAGCTTGTGACAAGATCCACTCCTCCCCTAGGGCTCCATATCGTATTTCTCCAATGGAGTTGGCTGAGCTTCATTAGCAATGGTGTGGATTGCTTGAAGCCGGGTTCATTTGGCCTATGGTATTTCCTTATGGAGCCTTGATCCACTTCTAAAAGAACAATGACAGGTTGCTAAGGTTCTGGGTAGACAACAGAACTTTGAATAAGGTAACGGCGAGGGACTGTTATCTTGTACTATTTTTCCCTGATATGAGAGATTGACTAGAGAAAGCACAGGTTTTCTCTAAGCTAGACCTAAAGACATATCACTAGCAAATTCATTTTGCTGAGAGCAACGAATAGAAAACCATATGGGTAACCCGATATGAGTCATTGAGTTCAAAGTGATGTTCTTTGAACTATAAGGCCCCTTCTACGTTTTGTCATCTAATGAACAAGTGTTGACCCCTTTTCTTAGATGACCATGTAGTTATATATTTAGACCATATCGTGGTTTTCTACTCAAGCGATGAGGAACACCTAAGCCATCCGTGGCTGGTGTTGAGGGAAAAATCAACTCTATTTAGAGTTGGAGTAATGTTCATTTGTGGTGGATGAGATTTCTTTTCTTGGTCATATTATGGACCATAGACAAGTGCTCATGGACAAGGTAAAAGGTCCAAGAAATTTTGGAATGGTGTGCCCCCTCAAATTAAATCGAATACGGAGCTTCCTCGGTGTGGTGAACTTCTATCAAAAAGTTCATCAAAGGCTGTTCGAGGAAAGCTTTACCCTCAGTAATCTGCTGAAAAGGGAACTCGAAATAGGAGTGGCTTGATCGGTATCAGTCAGCCTTCCGAGAGTTGAAGGTCCATGTCGCCTTTGAATTGACCCTGAAGTTACGCGACTTCAGTATCCCTTTCGAGTTTCACACCAATGATTCGGACCAAGATATCGGTGAAATACTTTTATAGTATGGACATCCTTTAGCTTTGGAGAGTTGAAAGCTAATAGGACTGAGCAATGATATTTGACCACGAGAAGGAAAAGGTGGTAGAAGTCTACTATCTCCGGATGTTGAGAACCTTCTCGAGGTTATGAAGACCGACAACATTACACCACATAAAGAAGTTGTTGGCAAAATAAGCATGCTGGTTAAAATTCTAGGGTGAATTCCAGTTCCAAGGGGAACATAAATCGGGTAAAGCCAACGTAGTTCATAACAAGCTCAGTAGACTAGATGCCCTTATGTGTTGTACCCTGTATGGGATGGAAGGGGATCTACAAGGTAGAATAAAAGCAGCCTCATCTTTTGATAGGGAGGATCAAAAGCTAAGTTCAGCCGATTAGGTCAAATACGTTCTAACATATTTACCTAGGTCCATATGACATTGTCAAGGCTAGAGGTGATAGGCCACTAGTCCCATCGATGGGCGGATTGCACCGGGAGCTATTGAGGGAGCTCCATGACAGATTTTGGGCAAGGCATCCAGGATAAAAGGGGATGGTTGTCTTGTCAGCACGACCGTGCTATTAGCCCAATACGTGCGCAAACATAGGGATGTAAGTCTGCACTTACCGAAATTGCCAAGAAGGTAAGATTGATTGGAGACTAAGGGCAAGGTTGTTACAACCATTGCCTGTTCCCGAGGTGTCCTGGATGAGGGTGTCCACGGACTTTATTGGTGGGATTCCTAAATTTGACGGGGAGAGCTCAGTGCCAGTAGTTGTGGATAAATTCTCCTTGGATGGAGTTTTTATCTCAGCACTTGAGCAGTGTACAACAAGGGTTGCTGTAGATCTATTCTTTCAAAATGGGGTGAAATGTTTTGGCATCCTAGTGGATATCGTAAGCGATAAGGATGTCCATTGTTACTGGATGCTTTTGAACCACGTTGTTTAATAAGCATTGGTCCAAGGTAAGTTTCTCCATAACCAATCATCCTCAGGCAGATGGGCAAACTGAGCAGGTTAATGCTCTTGTGGAAGATTAGCTTTGTCACTTTATGATCAGCAGTTAGAAGGACCGGATAAGTGGATTGATTTGACATGGAATGCCTACGACTTGAAAAGGTCATAATCCATAGGTCCCACCTCATTTAAGCTTTGAGCTAAGGTTAGGGAGTCAGCCCCTAACTCTGTTGACGAGGTGCATAGGGATTCCGTGGGGAAGTGCCCTACCACTCAAGGGAAGGCTCGAAAACAAATCTATTCACTCCGGGAGGTTAGATTTAGCTAGGAGTTGGCTATACAATAAATGCAAAGGTATGCAAACCGTCGTGTCGGAATGAAGAATTCATCGTGGGCGACTTAGTTCTTCTCCGACTTACCTCGTATATCTTCAGGAAGATCTCGGTAAAGGCGGCTCACCGAGATCCAATCCGAAGATACAACGGTCCATTTGAGATACTGAGTCAAGTGGGTTCAGTAGCATACTGTTTGAAACTCCAACAGATAATGTAGATGCACCCTACATTCCATGTGAATTTGAGGAAGTTTCACAAGGATCTGGATGATCCTTCTCGGTTATTGCCTTACCAAATCCCACCGATGGTGCGAATGGAGTTCAACCAAGAGATATGTGATATTTTAGATCATTGAGTGTTAGGGCAAAGTAGGCTGAACCGATGTACATAGTTTCTCATCCGTTGGGATGAATCCCTAATGGAGGAAGCAACCTGGCACAAAGCTTCCAAATTATACTTTTCTGATGGCTCGGATGAGCTTTGATCTAAGGATTGTCGAGATTTGAGGTTATCGACTCTTGGGTCATAGGTGAATGAGTAAACAATGGGTGTTTATCATTCATTGGAGATGATAAACCTGAGGAAGAAGCCATGTGATATGAGGCTTCAGAGTTTGGTATGCGAGGTTAAGCTCAAGAGCTGCCTCGAGTCGCCGAGGACGGTGACCACCTCAGGTGTGGAAGAATGTTAGGCCTAGCTGGGCGTTGGGCCAAGCCCAAGCCTAGTTCTGCGGCCCATTTCCCTTAGTTAACTAAACTAGCAGGTCAGGCATCAGGATAGCGGGCTGCGGATCCGAATCCGGCTGGAAATCGTGTGCGGCGCGATTAAGGGCTGCAGTGCTAGGGTCGAACGGAGTGGCGGCGCGGCTTCCCCCTTTCTCCCCCGATTTCTCCTCGCCATCGAGCGGCTTCCCGGCAACGAGGTCTCCGGTGGCGACGATAGTCTCCAACAACTTCCTGGTGGGTTGGGTGCGGTGGTACGGGAAGCAGCGGAGCTAGGTGGCGGCGTCCCCCTTTCCTTCCTCCTCCTTCTTCTTCAGCATCGACGGTGGTGGAGCCGATGGACGAACGTCCACCGAGGTATGTCCCCTTTCTCCTCCCACTCTAGCTTCGTCCGGCGGGTAGGTTTCCATTGGCGAGCGTCGCCGATACCTCTTCTTCGCCCTTCGCCGCGCCTCCCTTCTTCTCTCATTTTTCAGTAAGGATGGGGACGGCCCGCGGGGCTGGGGCTTCGGCCCCCTCTTCCTGGCGACATCCGACGAATTGGGGAGGGTTCATCGGCATCTCCGGCGGCTGGGGCTAGGGCGGTAGCTCCGCCCCTTTGTTTGGTGGCATCCGGCGAACGTGGTTGGGTTCGCCGGTGCCTCCTTTGGTTCCAGCGAGGTCAGGCTCGGCCGGACGGTGCTCCGGCGAGCCTCATGTGGGTCTCCAGTGATCTTCAGCTGCCAACCTACTGCCTTGGTTTCCGTGCGCATGCTTCTAGTGGGTTTCGGATGCAGTTTCCATTCCCGGCTGTTCAACTGTCCTCGGCTGGCATCTTCCTCTCTCCGGCTCCTTGCATTTTGTGCTCCCGGCTGAGTTGTCATTCTCGGTTGGCGACTCCTTGCCCCTCTCCGCGCTTTGGTCAAGTGTGCTAGCCTTGTGTGATATTGTCCAGCATTTGCCGATTTGTTTGTGCCAGACATCTGCGAGACATTCCTTTCTGGTTGAGTGGGTGCATCTAACCGCTTGCATGTGGTCTAGTCGTAGTTAGGGCGCATGCCCGATGTCCCACGTGACGTCGTCTTTTGCGCGTGTGTGCGCTACCGCCTACGTGCGGTTTTGTTTCTCTTCTCGTGTACCGGACTCGTATGTGCGCTGTGCCGACGTCGAGTCTCGAGTTATGTTCTTACATGAACCTTAGAGCTGGTTCGTGCAGTGGTCCTTGGCAGACACGTGGCGGTCTCCAACTCGTGAAGACGAGCCAATAGGTGGTCGTCAGAGATAGGCTGAGGAGTGCGTCAGGGACGTACTCCTGCCGGTCACATCCAAATCGAGGGTTCGACCACTTAGCCCCTGCGTGGGCGTGCTTGGGTGCGAGTCAAGCGTTGACTCATATATAAATTTATTAAAAATTTTATTACCCTAATTCTGGGCGTGACAATAGGCAAATTTTAAAATGGTTAGTTGCAATCTCAAATATAGTTTAGGTTAGTTATTTTTTAAGTTCAGGCTAAATCAAGAAAATCATCTTAAGCACTATATAACATAACATCAATAGATCAAACTAGTATTCCTATAATCCATTATATTTATTTAAATGGTTTCTTATTAGAGATTAATTAAGTGCCACAACACCACTTTAAGTGTTGTAGATATGTCACCATGCCACCCAATCTCTACGACCTTAACACCACCCATTATGGTCGTAGTAATATATATCATTTTGAATTTAATGGTAAAAATTCTGCTTGGTTTCTTCTCACCCTAGGGAATTTAGGGCTTCCTCTTCCAAGGGTAAGGTACTTGACCAAAGTCATTCTATCTTATGCCTCTATGTTGCACACCCTTCTATTAACTTCATAAATGCATCCTATGCATGATTTGATTTTTGGGTAGTCAACAAGATTACAAGCTTCCTATACAAGTGTGGCCTTCATGATCATTTAGTGGGTCTAAACTCAAAATTGAATATGTGTAGTGCATACCACCAATTTCAAATCCACAAAGTGATAACATTGAATGTTACACTTCAATACTACAACCAAAATATAACAACTTTTCAACTACACTAAAAACTATGGATAAATAAAAATAATTTTACTACTATAATGGTCTATTCAAATTATAATATTTTACATCAAAGTATATAATTAAACTTTTACATCCATGCATATTTCCAGAGATACATCAATACTTTCATTTATATGCTTCAACAACTATCATAAGATATCATATTTTTCTTGAGCTAATTGTCTTAGTCTAGACCAATACCTAAAATATTAACAAATCTTAACATATATTGCTAAGTAAGTCTCTCCTAGAAGAAATGATAGTCTCATAGATCCAAAGGAGGGCAGGCTAACAAAATGATAATAATATAATAACAAAACTATAGTAACATAATTAGATCAACAAACATTCAATAAAATGCTAGGCATGAACAAATGAAGAAACAAAAGATGCTAAGCATACATAATAGATCAATAATAGGTACCATGTATGAATAACTAAAACTAGATCAACCTTAATTATAAACTACAATCATAAGCTATAACTATAAACTACAGCCATTAGTTGTAATAATAAACTATAAACCATAAGCTGCAATTGTATAACATAAGCTATAATTATAAACCAAAAATTGTAAGTTGTAACCGTAAAATATTAACTTGGCCAATAGATCATTAACCTATACTAAACATGAACATAAGTATGAGTACACTACACTTGGCACTAGAGATCATCACCCCAAAAAAGTGCTAAGAGATGGTAAATCACACCCATGTGTTCAACGCATACACCACCATGTGTCATAAGCCCTAATGGAGGCTATAAAACTAGGGACCTCAAACTATTCACAATGTGGATACCATTAGAATTGTGTACTCAATCATAGTAACATACAAGTATAATAAAAATATGTACTATCCATAATGTGGCTACTAATAAATTTATCATGTTTGATGTATTAGATACATAAAATGTACATACAAATCAACAAGTGTTATCAACATATATAACTGGTACATGATAACTAGAAACTATAAACAATGCAAATAGGCAAATATCAACTATCACAAGGTTCTATCCTAGTTAAATCAACTAGAATAAGGAACAATAAATCTTATGTATAGAAATCTAGTTTAAGATCTTATTTCTTTAGATACAAATTAATCTGATTAGTCAAATTATCAATCAATTAAAATCTAGCAATGGAACTGATTGAAACCACATATGAGGTTTACACATGAACAACACCAAACCAACATCTATCATGCAATCTAAGACCATAACCTAATATAACAAGCCCTAAAACATAGGGAACGATCTCAAATGCACTTAATCGGGTAGAATTATGTTGAATTGGTCAAATTAACACTAAATCAAACCAAACCAATATTTAAACATAAAATTACAGACAAAAAAAACTCTACAAACCATTACATAATAATTTTGACATCATTGGATAGGAATTTTTTTAAGCTTCTCGACAGACATCTAAACTAGCCAAGATTCGAGAGAAATTGAGTCAAACTAATCCAAGAACTAACTCTGGGTCAACTCTAAAATTTAACTACTCAATTTGTTAAGCCACCAAAATAAAAAATTGATTAGAATTGAAATTAAACATGTTTATCATAAATAAACTACACACAATCTAGTATAAACCTAAACCAAGCCGTCACCCACTATCGCCATGCAAGACCACCTGATTGAAATTCACAATTGCACTAGTGGGCTCCCTAGTGCATGTCGTCACTCCATTCGCCTCCCAACTTTTATGAGTGTACATTGGCATGGTACAACGGCTTCAGACTTATCCATGATGAGCTTCCAACATTGCATCAAAGATCTCATTGCAAATCAACATGTATCAATGGTGGCACTGCTGCTATTGTTACTATAATTACCTCTAAAACTATGCAAAAACTTAATACAACTATAAGATAAGAGAAGATAAATTATCTTGATACTTAGCTAGAATGATGCTCAAAGTGAAGGAATCACATTGTTGTCCTCACTGGAAGTCGAAGTGACACCGCAGTGCTGTCCAACTCTAGCAGACAATCCAACACCTTGTTCACATCTCTAAGAGCAACCAAGAGACCCAAGTAGTGATAGGGTTTCAAGAGGTAGCAATTTGACTCTTTGCCCTTGTTAAAGCCCATTGAATCACCCAAAATAGCATAGGCTTACCAATGACTCGATCATTGGGACATATTGGGAAAACAACTTGGTTTGATCAACGCTAAAATAAACATACGTCTAACTAAAACTCATGCAATTTAGAATTGAACCATGCCATTACCTTGATGGTTTGGTTGACCATAAAAACATAGTGTGATGCGGGTTCAAACCCTTATGTGTGTGATCATGTGTTTTAAATTTATTAATTTATAATAAATTATATAAAATCAAAGGATCCAAAAAATTACCCCAAAAGTTATAAAAAAAATAAAATATTATTTCTGATATTATAAAAATATTATTGGATATAAATCTAAAATTTGTGGCATTGTAAGAAAGTTATATTTAACATACACAATGAGATATATAAATTATGAGTGAGGACCTTTGGACTCACTAATTCCCATGCATCTAATGACGAAAGTATTGAGACCTTACATGTCAAGGTTCTTGGGTGTTCATTATGAAGACATTCTTATTTATAGGAAGACAAATAAGGGGCACCTCTAACTCTAGATCACTTGAAAGTTGAGAACCTATTTCTCATTTTAAAATAGTGTGCTTTTCCGACTTATGAGATTATGTCTCTAGGATTCTTGTGATAAATAATGCCTTAAAATTGACTCTATATAGTAAAAGCTATCTTATACTTGCTTGAACCATTCACCATTGTTAATTCTAAAGACATTCTTATCTATAGGAAGACAAATAAGGAGCAACTCTAACTCTAGATTACTTGAAAGTTGAGAACCAATTCCTCAATTTAAAATAGTGTACTTTTCTAACTCATGAGATTATTTTTATAGTCTTCATTGTGATAAACAAAGACATTAAGATTGACTCTATAAAGTAAAAGCTATCTTATACTAGCCTAAACCATCCACCATTGCTAAAGCTAGGATGTTTTTTTTTGGTGGGTTAGTAACCTTCTTTTATTGTAGATTTATTAGCGTGGCCCAATCCTAGTAGTCCCAAAATTAAAAATTTAGGGAGGATTAAGATTACTAGTCACACCTTTGCTAAATTCAAAGTATCACGGTGCCCCTATTGTTACGCCCGTGGACTGAATGGGTCTCGGGCCGAGCCGAGCAACAGCGACTGGGCCTAGTGAGGCCCACGATCCAGAGGCTAGTGGCGGATGCGGGCGACGAACGCACAGAGGCACGTGTGGGCGTTGGCTTCCCGAGGCGTCTGGCAGGTGTCCCATCGACAGGCGTGGCTGTGGGAGCGATGTTGGCAGCCACAACAGAAGAAAAGGGGGCACGACAGTGGCCTGACTCCCTCTCTTGCCTCTTGGAGCAGAGGCTCTATGGCGTGACCTCCACGAGCAGCGGCGAGAAGACGCCGCACTCCTCTTCCCCAGATAGCAATCTCTAACGACGTGGTCGGCGAGTACTCCGGTGCCGGCGAGAACAGACATAGAGGGAGAGTGGTGAGGATATATATAGAGAGGAGAGGAGGGTTTTTATAACCGGGATTTTAGAGGAATAAACCGGCGAAAATTTTCCCTCTATTCTATGTTTTGGAGTCTTCCGGCTGGCGAGCTCCGGCGACGGTTTCTGGCGTCCGGATGGACACCAATGAGGCTGAGGGTTGAAGGGCGTGAGCGGCCTTACCCCTGCCACAGACCCTCTTCTGGGGATGTCCACGGCGGCACTGACGCGCGCGAGGAAGACGAACACTTGCGGTGTTCGATTTGATGCGCGGTCAAGTCAACATCGCAGGAAAATGTTGAAATCGACGAGATTTGCGGACGTGCTGCTGATGTGGCATGCTTAAGCGTTACTCGGGTCTGACACCTATCCTTATATTACCCTAATAAGATCTTTATTATTTATTGCAATTCTTTTTAAGCTAATAAGCCATCTTATAGCCTTTTCCAATAAGAACTAAATGCTCTAAATTACAAATATTCTATTTATTATAAAAAGTTATACACAGTCATTTAGTCTCTTTAACACTAAAGACACTACTAATTTATAAGGGATTCATTTTCACTCCTGACCATTAGGCTCTCACTTTTCTAAATAGTTATGTTAGGCTTAGTCCTCAAACCATATATGCCTTTGCACTTTAGCATAAGTCTTGGATAAAAAAATAAAGTGATTGATACCCTGCCAAGAAAAGTCTAGTGCTTTACACCCTTTTGGTCACTATCACTCATTTTGAGTGCCTTATGATGATTATTTTTCTTGTCTAGATTTTTTTATGGTCTATGAAGACCTCCTTAAGAACTCACAATCTCTCCACATATACAGTCTTAAGGAACATATTTTATTCCTAAGATATCTATTAGGGATTTCCTTGTTTGTAAACTTCATGGGGGTGGGTCTAGAAAGCATCATGATAGTAATAAAAGCACAAACTCTTGTAGATGACTATTTCTATTAGCTTAACCTTACTAGGATGTAGCTAAAATATTTCAATCATTATAGGATTGGCAAATAGGCTTAAACTCAAAAACCATTGTCTATTCCTATATCTCATTAACATAACTTAAGCAAGGACTTTGTATTAGGTTTCTCTAGGAGTAGAAGCATGCTATTACTCATCGTGGATTGTTGTTCTAAAGTAGCACATCTATTTCATTATAGTAGAATGTTTGACGCTTTACATATAGACGAGTTTTCCACAAAAAATGACTATTAAGTTGTATAACATGTCTAAAATATTAAGTTAAATAGCGACACTAGAGATAGCCACTTTTTCGTGACCTCGTTGAAAACCCTAGGCACTAAACAAATATTTTTAGCACCTATTATCCTCAAATTGTTTGCCAAATTTTGGTCATCAATCACACTTTATGCAACATATTTAGATATTTGGTAGGTGAATGCTAGGGTGCATAGGATCAAATACTTTCTTAATAGAATTTACTTTTAACAGCATAGTTAAGTAACATAGAATTGAGCTCTCTTCGTATCAAACCCTTAGTACCAACCTATGAGTCTATAGACTTATTATCACAAATATTTAAGCCCTAATATTTATCTTTTGCACAACAAATCACTAAATTGCATAAAGAAGTTATATCTATTTATTCTAATTATCAATTTTTTTTCCAACAAACATAGAAAAGTTTCTATGTTTAAAGAAGGTGACTTTGTAATTCTCATGGCATGCTATACAAGACAACATGCCACTAAGCATAAGTTGCAAGCAAATGAATAAAATAAAATTGCATAAATACAACTTGGAATGCGGACAGCATTCAATGAGTGGGAAAATAATCGTCAACGCAAAAGGCAGGCGGACAGCTATGCAAAACACACCCATGCATCCATTCAATTAATCTTCACCACTGAAATTTAAAAATTGAGTTAAAAATGATGCCGAAATTTGCCAAGTTCAAGTGACCGTAATTGGAATTAGATCTGAGTTGACTGGCGGGTCACGTTGGCAGTTTGTGTTGGCAAGGATCAAGTCCAGGTAATTTTGGATTGAACTCATCCTGCCTTTCTTCGCCAGCAATGTTGCCTAGCAAACTTTTTTTATTTAAAAAAGTTTTTTTTTTAAATTTTTTTAAAAAGAAATAATCTATACAATCTAAGCTACCTAATGATAACAATATTAGAATATTTTAGATCATGTATACTCGCTAAATATCCTAAACAAAATTATATAAAATCTGAAAATACTATTTATTTTTTTTGTCTTTTATATAATTTTATTTAGGGTATTTAAAGAATATATATAATCTAAAATACCTTAATATTAATATCATTTGATAGATTAGGTTGTATAGATTGTTTCTAAATAAATTTTTTTTTAAGAAAAAGCTTTTTTAATGGAAACTTTCCTCGGCAGCATACTGCCGGAGAAGAAATTTTTCCCCATTCACAGGCTCGCTTCGCATGTCCTACTATTTAAGGAGAAGGGAATGCAAAATTATGGACTAAAATAAACAAAAATTAGGGGATTATAAACGTAAAAATTGCTAACAGGGACGAAAATGTAAAATAAATGTTTCTGTCTGCTTCTGATTTTTGAATGCACAGAGGTTGAAACTTCACCTCCTACTTATATATAGTATATGAAAAGTTAAATTGCCTTACAAAGCAAACAAATCTATTTAGCCTTATATTCCCCCAAATACCTAATAAAACAAAATTCTCATCAATCTAGTACCAAAAAAACAGAAAGCTAATTAATCTTTGTCGCATAACATGTCTAATATGTCAAAGTTTTGAGTTACTTATAAAACAAATAATTCTTCCTAACTTATTATACTTGACAATTCCTTTATTAGTTTTTTTTTTATTTTTTTAATCAATAACTCGTAAACCTTTAGAAATTCAAATCTTAGTATCAATATTTTATTTTAAGACATCGTTAATATAGGCACTATCTATATACCAAATATCTATGTTTTCTTTTGATATAGTAAAACATGTAGAAAATAATTTATTTTACTAAAGTTTTCTTAATTATTCGTATATATATAGATACTAAAAGTGTTTATTAGCATTAAGATGCCTTTTTTTTACCTTTCCACATTAATTACGTAGAAGTCATTCTGATGTTTGACTTATTTTTTACTACACGACACTTTTAATACATAAATCAAAATGCCTCAACTTTGTTTTCCCTTGAGATAATAAAGAATCTATTATTTCTTGAATAAATAGTTTTAATATATCTTTTTATTCTTTTATTATAGCAATAATATAATTATATATTTCTTTCTACTATTCTCTAGTTACTAATACTTTTTTAAGAGTATGCATTTGATTTACTATTTCTATTTTATTTTTTAAAAAAAGTCTTTGATTTATATGCTTGTTTATTTATTTTTAAATAATTATCTTAAAGAGGTTAAGATTAATATTTCGTACTTTGCTATCTCTCTCAAATCCTTTAGAATTTTTTCTTTGTCATCATAATTCTTAAGAATATATTTTCTACTATTGCTTATTGAATTAGACATTACACATTGGTAAATTTTGTGTACTTTGAATCTTACTTTTTTTCACTTGATAATTGACTTTAACACATGAGATCCCTCATTGACAAGGGACTATAGTCCTATGAGCATAGCACAATTCTCAACCACATTTTTCAAAAATTGTACTTTTCTCAGCCATTATAAACCTATTCTCTAGTGCCCACATGAAAATAAAATAATAAATTAGTACAAGGAGTAAAATATAAATATAAAAAATAAAAGACTAAAATATAAAAGACTATATAAATCGAGATTAATATAGAGTAATCGCCTTTGTTAGTTAGTTTAAACATAAATATTATACGTATATAAAATTTAATGTCCATAAAAGAAAACCCAATTAGCCTACTTCATCTAAATATTTCCAATCGGGAAAAAAAAAAAAAATCTCTCATCATCCTAATACAACAAAAAATAGTAACTGAACTTTGTCTCCTAAAGTGCCTAACGTGACAAAATCTTCCGTTACTAGTAAAAGAAGTGAGTCTTACACTTGGACACCTGGAACGCACGTGGAATTTTGAAAAATGAAAAATAATTGGAGGCTGTAGATGAACGAACAGCCAGCACGAGGAATGCGTGGACGGAGGCATGGCAGCGCATGGGTCGGTGGCACCGTAGAATCCTATTATATTCGGAAAAATTCTTTAAGCGGTCGGGGCCGCGGCTGTGAATCTGCACCGTTCACCTATAAATGTGATATGCAAGGAGTCTTTAACGTGCTGTGGAAGAAATTGAACACAGATTTTAAAATTTTGAGATTCACACGCATCACCGTCCAACGGTGATGTGTAGAATTATAGGTAGTAGGCGAGCATATAGAAAACAGACTCATTATGTTCCATGCGTAGGCGGCCAGCCAAGCTAGGTGTGACAGCACCGATACTTATGCTTATTTTTATGATTTTCTTAAGGTGATTATTTCATATATATAATTTTGTCTCACTATTAGATGTGAATTACTTAGACAATAAAGCTCAAAACCTAACACCATAAGTTTCAATTGTGGTCATTATGTACATTCGGGAATCCCCTTCTTTGTTGGTCACTATATTATTAGTAGCTTGAGTTTGATGTGACATTGATGGACTAGTATTCTCATTATGATAGAGTAACCCCACTGATATATTATTGTGGACATACATTCGATGTACTGAGCAGACTAATGCGGTAAGGCACGTGGCGATGAGCCAAAGTAGTATGTCAACTAGATGTGTCTCTCATAGTAATCTATGGAATGTCATCATTTGATGGTTGGAGTAGGCCTAGCGCACGAAAGCATGTAGCAAAATTCAGGTTTTGCAAGACCACAGTGCTAAGCTAGAAAAGGCTGATACATTATGAGGCATGGATACTTGTCTTGGTGGTGGGACACCAAGGCTCGAGAGGCAGGTGTAGTGAGACTAAGGCTCGAGAGGCAGCTCAGTGTAATTCACACTTGGTTATGTTGAGTGATTTTCATTTGGGCTCCTAATCCCGTAGTGGGTAAGTTGAAGTTGTTACCAGACTTGAAACTCTTGACATAATTTTTCTCTACTGCTTTCTCACTAGAAACATGTCTAGGACTTGATCCTGGGCGATTTCCATTTGGCCATTCTAGGGTTCCTTTACCTAGCTTCCCTTGCCACTAGTGAAGTCGTCAGAGCCAACCACAGAGTTCTTTCCTGGTCTGGCAAAGTTGAGTTTCTTGGAGAGGAACTCCCTTGGGTGGTAACGCCTTTATTATACCCTACCTCTCGTGGTCTCCTCTTTACTTGGGTTTGTTGGTGTATATGTTGAGAAACCTCAGGAATTTTAAAATTTTATTACATAAATACAGCGGGAGCAATCCCCGAAATAGGCCAGCCCCAAAAATCTAGAAGATCGAGTCAAGCGAGGGTGTCGACACGGTGAGTAAGAGATGGTGCCTTAGAAGCAAGAAGGGGATGCGATGTAAGTGCCCAAGTGTTCGCCCTCTGCAGTATCACACACAGCCGATGCTTGAGTTCCTTTCTTCCATACCCGGTGCTGGCCTCGGGAAGAAGATCCACGCCAAGGGAGCCTTACTTGATCATTTGCGCCACACACAACAGGGAGGAAGCACCAAGAGAAGGAAGAAGAGGTACCAAGCCTTGCCTTACTTGCGCCAAGAGGAGAAGGAAGGAAGGTGCTTGCAGCCTTGATGGAAGAGGATGCTCCTATGATGCCTTGCTCATGCCACCCTTTGATGTTCACGCCAAGAGAAGATGTGCACAAGAGGTGGGCAGCTAGGCATCATTTTATAGGAGTAAGGGGCGGTTAAGGGCAGTTGAAAAGTTCAAGTGATTTACATATGATTCAAGGAGTTTAATCAATCAATTATCTTGATTAAATCCTCAATCCATATGTGCCTAAGCAAGCTTCAGCCATATGCACCCAATGCTTGCCAAAATAAACAAACTATCCATTCATGCACCATGACCTAGTCAAGACATCATGATGTGTTACCTATTGAAGCAATTGCGTCACTCCTAATCCAATAAAGAGTCTTAATTATGTCAAGCATCAGCCCACTGTGCCCAAGCCTTCCTAGTATAAGTCTCATGTGATTAAATTAAATCAAAGTTGATTTGATTGATCTCAATCACCAATATGATGCCATATGCTTCTCTCCTAATCCAATTAGGAGTCATATGCACCAAAGGCAATGTGCCACACGCCTAGGCGCTGCCATATGCTCCCAAGGATGTTTCCTGTAAGGAAAATCTTTCTCTTATGCGTTTGGAACAAGTCCACACGCTTAGAGATTCCTTATTAGGCCTCTTAGGCACAAATCCTAATCCAATTAGGACTTTGTGCACCTAGGCCCACTTAACACCCTCATTAAGCCCTTAAGCCCATTAATCTCATCCATGTGACCCATTAAGCCATTCCATACTTCAATGAACATCTTGACTAAGCCATCGGACTCAATCCGATGCAACCTTGGTTAAAATGGCTAACCATGGTTAACCTGAGGTCAACCTGCTAAAAATGAAGTATGGCCCTAATAGGTCTCTTCCATCTCATCAAGCACATCGGCATTGATGAAATCTCCCAAATAGATTCGAGTTATGAAATAACTCGATCTAAAGGCTACCCAATCAATACGAGAACTCGACATCGCCATCATTGCAACAAGGTACTGATGCATTACAATCCCATTGCTAAACTGATATCCAATTAGATAAAGTGTGTCACCACTTTATTTTTACCCAATCTCATGGTTATGACTAAATTAGGCTTTCATTTGGGTATAGTCATACACTTTCAGTTATGCATCCATATGGGCCCATAGATATCAAGCTTCCCTCAGGAAGGGGCAAATCCTAGGTTTGTCTATTGATCTTCTCATATGGGTCGTGACATACTCAATAACAACCATTATGACCTCCCAACTATGGTGAGGTGTTAGATTGTATCAAAGCATGTTCCTAATCATATAGAAAACTCAATGACCTTAAATCAAGGGATTAATGCATCTCTTGTCACTTGTGAAGTTAACTCATGACACCAAGTAAGAGCCTCATAGCGGGTCAGTCTAGTATATCCTCTACTGATATACCCATATGCTTGCGTTACCATCAAGTGCCTAACCAGCTCATATACTAGTCTCACATGTACCAGAGTTGTCCCTTATCCACTCAAGTACTTGACTGGGGACATAAGCTTGAGCCTAGATAAAATTTGTCTCCAAGGACATTATCATGCAAGTATACAAATAACGCAGATGTAAACAAAGCATAATAATGACAATGTCATAATGATATATATAAAATACCAATGTCAAGTAGTACAAAAGATAGACCAACAACAGGTCTAAGGGCATGTACGTTAACAATCTCTCACTTGCACTTAGATCTAGTTTTCGAGAAATCTCAACCCCAAGTCCCTTGTATGACGATCATGTTTTGTTGCGCCAAAGCCTTGGTAAGTGGGTCTACTAGATTGTTATTTGTGTCAACTCTACTAATCTTGACATCACCTCTATCGATGATCTCCCGGATCAGGTGAAATCTCCTGAGTATGTGTTTAGACTTTTGATGAGACTGTGGTTCCTTTGTGTTAGTGTTTATGCCCTAAGACCTGGTGTTGGTCTATCTTTTGTACTACTTGATAATAATATATCTTATATATATCATTCTTGCATTGTCGTTATTATATTTTGTTTATATTTGCGATTATGTACTTGCATGACAATGTCCCTGAAGACAAATTGGATCTATGCTCATACTCTTGTCCCTAGTCAAGTATCTGAGTGGATATGAGACAGTTCTGGTACATGTGAGACTAGTATATAGGCTGGTTAGACACGAGGTGCTAACGCAGACATATGGGTATATCAGTGGTAGATATACTAGACCGACCCGCTGTGAGGCTATGACTTGGTGTCATGAGTTATCCTCACAAGTGATAGGAGATGCATTGATCTCTTGACTTGAGGTCATTGACTTTTCTATATGGTCAGGGACATGCTTTGATACAATCTAACACCTCACTGTAGTTGGGAGGTTATAACGGTTGTCATCGAGTATGTCACGACCTATATGTGAAGATCAATAGACAGAAAGAGGATTTGCCCCTTCCTGGGGGAAGCTTGATATCAATGGGGGCCCCCATGGTAGCATAACTGAAAGTATATGGCCATACCGAGTTGAAAGCCCGATTTAGTCATGACCATGAGATTGGGTGAAAACAAGTGGTGACACACTTGTTCAATTGGATATCAGTTTGGCAAAGAGACTGTAATGCATTAGTATCTTGTTGTGAAGATGGGGATGTCGATGTCAATATCTATTCTGACAACTTGGGTAGCGACGATGCACTGCTAGGTGCCACTCACTACTTGTGATGACCTATGTTCATCACTGCCAACGTCTAAAGAACCAATAGGGTCGTACACCTTGATACTTGAGTTCTCGTATTGATTAGGTAGTCTTATGATCGAATTATTGGATAGCTCGGATCAATTTGGGAGATTTCATCAGTGCCAATGGGCGTGAAGATGGAAGAGACTTATTAAAGCCAAACTTCATTTTTGGCTGGTTGACCCAAAATTGACCATAGTTAGCCACATTTGACTTTGGGTGTCATTGGATTGGATCCAATGGCTTAATCAACTTGTGTAATGAAGTTTGGGCTAGCCCATTACCCAATGTAGCCCAATAATAAGTTGTCATGAAGAGATAAGTGGGCATAAAGGTATAATGGGGAGAATTCATCCCCATTGCCGCCTAAGGGGCATAATGGGGAGAAGTAGGCACCTAGTGCTTCATTAGGAAGCTTTGGCCACCTCCCCGTTCTTCCTTGGATGGAATACTTGCATCTATGGCAAGGCTTGGGGCACATATGGCTTCATGGGCTTGTATGGCAAGTCCTAAATGTATATGACTAATGGGTAAAAGTTTATGGTAAAATCTTGGAGACTTTTCTTACCTCTAATCCTAATTGGCCTCCCCACTTACCCTAGCCGCATACCTCTTTGTACATTTTGCCTATATCACTTCTCTTGTCGTCCCTTTGCTTGACATAACACATGATATGCGAGAGCCTCTCAATCTCTCAGCGTGAGCAATCTACAAGGGCGAAAGCAAGGATAAGTGGCGCATCTCTTTCATCATCCTAGCCGCAAGCTGTTGTTAAACCCCGGGGATATTTTACAAAATTTTAGAGATGCAAGTACATTGCGTAGCGGAAGAATACCCCCGAAACAGGCCAGTCCTAAAAACCCAATGAAGATCGCATGCGAGGGAATTGACACGATGAGATAGAAAATACCTTATGAGCGATGCGAGGCTGATGTCATAGTAGGCGCCCAAGCGTGCGCCCTCTGCAGTCTCACACACACGGATCACCTCGAGTCCTCTTCTTCCACGCCCGGTGCTAGCCTCGGGAAGAAGATCCAAGCCTTAGGTCACCCTCTTCTCAACTTGCGCCACCTCCAATATATTTGCGCCACCTCTAAGTTACCTGCGCCAATGGATGAAGAAGAAGGAAGGAGAAGAGAGCCGCCAAGCCTTCCACCAAGTTGCGCCAAGGAGGAGGGAAGGAGAAGACTGCGGCTAGGGTTTGATGGAAGAAGCCGCCACCACCTTTGATCCTTGTTGTCGCCCCTCTTAGTGTTCAAGCCTCTAAGAAGATGTGTGTCATGAGAGGGGGCGGCTAGGGCTCAATATATAGAGCAAGGGGCGGTTAAGGTAGTGGCTAGGAGAAGAAGTAGGAATATGATTATTTTAATGATTTAATTAAGTCCTAATCCAATTAGGATTCTAATTAATTATTTAAATAATCAAGTCCAAATCCAATTAGGACTCTAATTAATAATTTAAATAATCAGCCCTATTAAATAGGACTCTTCTCAATTATTTAAATTAATTAATTAATTAGCCCACAAATGATTAATTCAACTTAGATTTAACCATATGTGTCGTAGGCGCCATCCCTAGTCTAACTAGGGTTAACCATGCGCCTACACATTCTTCTCCTTAAACCCATTTAACTTATTAATAAGCCCAACTATAGAATGCGCCTAGCCCAAGGTCCATAATACATGTCAATCAACCCATTGGATCTAATCCAATTTAACCCAAGGTCAAACCAGATTAACCATGGTTAGTTTGGTCAATATGCCAAAAATGGAAGTTGGCTCCAATAAGTTTCTTCCATCTCATCAGGCCCATTGGCGCTAATGAAATCGCCCAATTAGATCCGAGTTATCCAATAACTCGATCATAAGGCTTCCCAATCAATACGAGAACTCAAGTATCAAGGTGTGCGACCCTGTAGGTTCCTCTGACGTTGGCAGTGCTGACCTAAGGTCACCACAAGCAGTGAGTGGCACCTAGCAGTGCATCGCTGCTACCCAAGTCATCGGAATGGATATCGACATCGACATCCCCATCATCGCAACCAGGTACAGATGCATTACAATCTCTTTGCCGAACTGATATCCGATTGGCCAAGTGTGTCACCACTTGTTTCTATCCAATCTCATGGCTATGACTAAATTAGTTCTAACCTGGGTATGGCCATACACTTTCAGTCATAGAACCATAGAGGAGCTCCATGGATATCATGCTTCCCTTAGGTAGGGGCAAATCCTATGTCTGTTCATTGACCTTGTCATATGGGTCGTGACATGCTCAATGACAACCGTTATTACCCCCCAACTATGGTGAGGTGTTAGGTTGTATCAAAGCATGTCCCTAACCACATAGAATGGCCAATGACCTCAAGTCAAGGGATCAATGCATCTCCTATCACTTGTGAGGATAACTTGTGACACTAAGTCATTGCCTCACAGCGGGTCGGTCCAGTATATCCACCACTGATATACCTATATGTTTGCGTTAGCACCTCGTGCCTAACCAGCCTATATTCCAGTCTCACAAGTACCAGAGTTGTCCCATATCCACTCAGGTACATCGATTGGGGACAATCATTTGAGCACAGATCTAATCTGTCTCTAGGGACATTATCATATAAGTACATGATCGCAGATGTAAATAAATAATGATAACGATAATGCCAGTATGATATAAATATCAGTATCATGTAGTACAATAATGGACCAAAACTAGGTCCTAGGGATATACACCAACAATCTCCCACTTGCACTAAGACCTAGAGGTTGAGGAACCTCAACCCCATATCTCTAGCATGACCATCATGCTTCTGCTGCGCCAAAGCCTTGGTCAATGGGTCTGCCAGATTGTTCTCTGTGTCAACTCTGCTAATCTTGACATGTGAAATCTCCTGAGTTTGTGTTTGGATCTTTGATGAGACCGTGGTTCTTTGGCTTGTGCAATTGCTCCATTGTTATCATAGAAGATTTCAATGGGATCCACTGCACTAGGAACCACCAAAAGTCCTGAAAGGAACTTCCTGATCCAAACGGCTTTTTTTTTTTGCTGCCTCAGAAGCTGCCACATACTCAGCCTCGGTTGTAGAATTAGCTACAATGGACTGCTTAGAGATCTCTCAGCTCATAGCACCGCCACTTAATCTGAACACATAGCTTGTTTGCGATCTTATGTCATTAGGGTCAGACTGGAACGACGTATCAGTGTAGCCCTGCATACTAAGGTCTTCTTGTCCCCCATAGACTAGGAACAAATCCTTAGTTCTTCTCAGATAGTTTAGGATGTTCTTTACAGCCACCCAGTGCTGTACTCCAGGATTGGATTGGTATCGGCTGGTTTATGCTCATATCATAAGCCACATCTGGTCTAGTACACAACATTGCATACATGATCGATCCCACTGCCGAAGCATAAGGCACTCGACTCATGTCATCCCTCTCAGCCTGTGTGGTGAGACACTGGCTCTTTGAGAGAGTAAGGCCATGTCTCACTGGAAGGTACCCTTTCTTGGATTGCTCCAAGTTGAACCTCTCCAGGACCTTATCAATGTAGGTACTCTGACTAAGGGCTAGGAGCCTCTTGGATCTATTCCGGTAGATCCTCACGCCTAGGATATAGGCGGCCTCCCCTAAGTCCATCATCTCGAAACACTTCCCTAACCATGTCTTCACAGCTTGAAGACTAGGGATGTCATTTCCGATGAGCAGTATGTCATCGACATACAAGACCAGAAAAATCACCAAGCTCCCACTGAATTTTCTGTATACACAGGCGTCATCTTCGCTTTTGATAAAGCCATAATCTCTCACAACTTCATCAAATCGAAGATTCCAACTTTGAGATGCTTGCTTTAATCCATAGATGGATCTCTTTAGCCTGCAGACCTTATTGGCCTCTGCAGGATGGATGAAGCCATCAGGTTGTGTCATATACACATCCTCAGTCAGCATCCCATTAAGGAAAGCTGTTTTTACATCCATCTGCCATATCTCGTAATCATGATATGCAGCTATAGCAAGCGGAATCCAAATGGATTTGAACATGGCAACTGGCGAGAAGGTTTCATCATAATCCACCCCGTGGATTTGCTTGAATCCCTTAGCCACTAGTCTACCTTTATAAGTAACTATGTTGCTATCCATGTCTGTCTTCCTCTTGAAGACCCATTTACACCCTATGGGTTTTACCCCATCAGGTAACTCAACCAAATCCCATACTGGTTAGCTGCCATGGAATCCATCTCGGATCGCATGGCATCAAGCCATCTCTCGGAGTCCGGTCCACTGACCGCCTCATCATAAGTCCTGGGTTCATCCTCAATGATGAAGATCCCGTCGTGTTGGGTCGGCAGCGACCCATACCTCTCAGGTGCACAACGAATCCTCCCAGACCTATGTGGGGCCTGTGTCTGAGCCTCAGGTTGCCCAGCAACCAGTGTAGGTGGCTCAGGTTCCATCTCTGTGTCTTGTGGTTGCACTTGGACCTCATCCAAGTCAAACTTTCTCCCACTAACTTCTTTCATGAGAAATTCTTTCTCTAGAAAGACAGCACCCCGAGCAACAAAAACTTTGTTCTCGGTGGGAACATAGAAGTAGTAACCCTTAGTTTCCTTAGGGTACCCCACAAACATACATTTATCAGATCTAGGTTCTAGCTTGCTAGAATCCTGACGCTTGACATAAGCCTCACATCCCCAGATCTTGATAAAAGATAGGTTAGGGCGTCTCCCACTCCATACCTCGTATGGAATCTTTGAGACACTCTTAGATGGAATGTTATTCAGTATTAGAGAAGCTGTCTCTAGTGCATGTCCCCAGAATGAGGGAGGTAGAGTTGCATGACTCATCATACATCGAACCATGTCCAACAAAGTTCGATTTCTCCTTTCAGACACACCATTCCATTGAGGTGTTCCAGGAGGAGTGAGTTGGGATAGAATTCCACACTCTTTTAGATAGTCAAGGAACTCACCGCTCAGGTACTCTCCACCACGATCTGATCGAAGAGCCTTAATGGATCTACCAAGCTGGTTCTCTACTTCATGTCTGAATTCTTTGAATTTCTCAAATGATTCAGACTTATGTCTCATTAGGTAGACATAACCATATCTACTGAAATCATCAGTAAATGTGATGAAGTAGTTGTGGCCTCCTCTGGCTTGCTTATTGAATGGCCCACACACATCGCTATGTATGAGATCCAACAAACCTCCTGCCCTTTCACTAGTCTTGGTGAAAGACGCCTTTGTCATCTTCCCTAATAAACAAGGCTCACATGTATCAAATTCCTCCAAGGAACTTGAATCTAACAACCCATTTGCATGGAGTTGTTGAATGCGATTCTTGTTTATATGGGCTAATCCACAATGCCATAGGAAAGCACCAACTGAACCACTCAGTTTGGTCATTTTATTATTTATGTTACAAATAGAGTTATCCATGTCTAACACATATAGACCATTGCACAGAGTACCCTTCCCATAGAACATATTTGCAAATGAAAAAGAACAAGAGTTCTTATTTATTTCAAACTTAAATCATTTCTTTGCCAAGCAAGGAATGGATACAATGCTCTTAGTAAGTGAAGGTACATAATAGTAATTTTCTAACTCTAACTGAAGTCCAGATGGCAGGGAGAGAGTCAGAACTCATACAGCAACAGCAGCAACCTGTGCCCCGTTTCCAACTCGTAGGTCAATTTCTCCAGCCTGCACCGATCTACTTTTCTTGAGACCCCTGCATATTTGTACAAATATGAGCTCCACATGTGGTATCCAATACCCATGTCATAGAAGTAGAAAGGTTGACTTCTGTTACATAAATACTTGAGTATAAAGACGAAGCCTTGCCTCTCTTCTTCTCATTCTGAAGTCGCACCATGTCCTTCATCATGTGAGGTGGCCCTCCACATGAATAGCACTTATTGTTCCTGATCCATCCCATCTTTATTTTTAGTTCCTTGGTCAAGCCTTTCGGCTCAACACATTGAATATCAACTTTAGGAGGACTGAGCCTAACCAATTCATTAAAGAGCTGTCTTAGATTAGTAATAATCTCAGAGACACTCTTCAATTCATATTGCCCTTGAAGCTTGGGCGACATGTTGGTTAGCATCAATTGTGCAACCTCCAAAGTATCAGCCTGATGCTTATCATAAGCATCTCTCTCAGCCGCTGAGGCCGAGCATGGAAGTGGTTCAGGAATGAGCTGCTCAAGGACATAGAGCTTTCTCTCGAGCTTGAGCACAATTCTCAAGTTCATATACTAATCCATCAAGTTGGATCCAACCAACTTGTCCTTCTCAAGGATAGATCGCAGTGACCAACCGCTATTGTTCGTTGCCATTATTCTACAACAGTCAAGAAACAGCAGATTAGTACTACTTCAAATCATTTAAACTGGACTTGTTTTAAATGATTATGGCTCCCACTATTTTAATCGAATTGACAACCCACAAAGTCAATCGAGAAGTTTAAGACTTCCTAGTGAGATGAGATCCTTATTCCACATGATGCTTTGCTTCCCACGAGGGTGGGATGAGATGCACAAAGTAACCCATGCTTCCTAAGGTGGGCACGCCGGCCGATTGCTCTAAGCAATTCCCCTTATTGAGACAGTCTAGGCATTTCATGTCCAGCGAGGGCTGGATACAGCATGAAACCCTAACCTCTCAACGATGCCTCTAGAGTTCCACCATATGCCCAGCACATGTGGAAATCTAGTCAAGTCCATTCCTAACCGTTATGCCCAGGGTCAACAAGTTTCCTTGCGAAGGCACGCCCGATTGAAACAGACTGGGGAAACCATTGCCACCACGCACGTTCTAAAGATAAGTGGGTGTGTCCCACGAGGGTGGTAAACAGTGCACAACACCACTGATTGATAGCTTAGTGAGGGCTACGCGTTAGAAGGCTACTAGACTTGATATTTATTTATGAGGGTTTTTGTGGTCTCATCAGTTTTATCTTATGTCTAACATTACAGGCATGCAATCCTATAGTGATAACATAATGATAAAACAGGCATGCTTTAGCAGATATGGAAAGCAGTAAATGAATGATGTGATCATATAGCCTATTCAAGACATTGAACCAACCCATGCCACAAGGAGGTTCAACTCTTGACCTAGGACTCAAGCCCCAAAGACCTAACCTAGCCGACTACAAATTTGATCTTCAAGGTTGGCTCCAAGGTCCTTCTTATGGTTTAGCTCTCAAACCCTAGAGGTGTCCCTCATGGGTTCGGCCAATGCCATGGGTCTTTCTCCATAGATGATGCGCCACCATGCAAGGAGCCAAGATGGCTAGCTCTCAAACCCTAGGGTTCGGCCATGCCATCTTGCGCCTCTCCTCCATGCGCCATCAAGCATGCATGCACTAGGGTTCCTTGTGATTGCGCCCTAATCTTCTTCTTCTTGTTACAAAAATAAAAGAAAAGAAAAGCGGCACGCAGGCCTCACAAAGATACATCACAGGCATGCAAAGGGACTTGACTCATAATCACAACATTATGCACAAGCAAGGTATCTACACATGCAGTTCTACATGCTCATGAAAAACATAAAATTTGAAATTTTATGTTTTCATCAAACTAGTCTCTTTTCCTCATCTTCTTCTCACAAATCTTTTAGTTATATGCGATCTATTTTTCATGATGATTTCAAAGATCCTTTTGGCTGGTAATTTTGTCAGATCAAGAGACCCGGCCAGTCCGAAGACACAATGCCCGTCCTACTTGACAAAACCACGTGCGCCTTTGATCCTTAAATCATGCAAGAAAAATAACCCAAAAATCCAAAAGAGATTGAAAAGATGATAGAAACAAGAAACCCTAATTTTTCCTACTTAGAAAAATCGTTCGCCATATGATCATGCAATTTGCGAAAATTGTAAATATGGCATGTGAGCATGGAAAAGCATGAAAATACATCGTTCGAGTCTCGCAAGTCGCTCTAATACCACTGTTGGGAAACCCCAGGGATATTTTACAAAATTTCAGAGATGCAAGTACATTGCGCAGCGGAAGAATACCCCCAAAACAGGCTAGTCCCAAAAACCCAGTGAAGATCGCATGCGAGGGAATCGACACGATGAGATAGAAAATACCTTATGAGCGATGCGAGGCTGATGTCATAGTAGGCGCCCAAGCGTGCGCCCTCTGCAGTCTCACACACACGGATCACCTCGAGTCCTCTTCTTCCACGCCCGGTGCTAGCCTCGGGATGCAGATCCAAGCCTTAGGTCACCCTCTTCTCAACTTGCGCCACCTCCAATATATTTGCGCCACCTCCAAGGTACTTGCGCCAATGGATGAAGAAGAAGGAAGGAGAAGAGAGCCGCCAAACCTTCCACCAAGTTGCACCAAGGAGGAGGGAAGGAGAAGACTTGTGGCTAGGGTTTGATGGAAGAAGCCGCCACCACCTTTGATCCTTGTTGTCGCCCCTCTTAGTGTTCACGCCTCTAAGAAGATGTGTGTCATGAGAGGGGGCGGCTAGGGCTCAATATATAGAGCAAGGGGCGGTTAAGGTAGTGGCTAGGAGAAGAAGTAGGAATAGGATTATTTTAATGATTTAATTAAGTCCTAATCCAATTAGGATTCTAATTAATTATTTAAATAATCAAGTCCTAATCCAATTAGGACTCTAATTAATAATTTAAATAATCAGCCCTATTAAATAGGACTCTTATCAATTATTTAAATTAATTAATTAATTAGCCCACAAATGATTAATTTAACTTAGATTTAACCATATGTGTCGTAGGCGCCATCCCTAGTCTAACCAGGGTTAACCATGCGCCTACACATTCTTCTCCTTAAACCCATTTAACTTATTAATAAGCCCAACTATAGAATGGGCCTAGCCCAAGGTCCATAATGCATGTCAATCAACCCATTGGATCTAATCCAATTTAACCCAAGGTCAAACCAGATTAACCATGGTTAGTTTGGTCAATATGCCAAAAATGAAAGTTGGCTCCAATAAGTTTCTTCCATCTCATCAGGCCCATTGGCGCTGATGAAATCTCCCAATTAGATCCGAGTTATCCAATAACTCGATCATAAGGCTTCCCGATCAATACGAGAAATCGAGTATCAAGGTGTGCGACCCTGTAGGTTCCTCTGACGTTGGCAGTGCTGACCTAAGTTCACCGCAAGCAGTGAGTGGCACCTAGTAGTGCATCGCTGCTACCCAAGTCATCGGAATGGATATCGACATCAACATCCCCATCATCGCAACCAGGTACAGATGCATTACAGTCTCTTTGTCGAACTGATATCCGATTGGCCAAATGTGTCACCACTTGTTTCTATCCAATATCATGGCTATGACTAAATCAGGTCTAACCTGGGTATGGCCATACACTTTCAGTCATAGAACCATAGAGGAGCTCCATGGATATCATGCTTCCCTTAGGAAGGGGCAAATCCTATGTCTGTTCATTGACCTTCTCATATGGGTTGTGACATGCTCAATGACAACCGTTATTACCCCCCAACTACGGTGAGGTGTTAGGTTGTATCAAAGCATGTCCTTAACCACATAGAATGGCCAATGACCTCAAGTCAAGGGATCAATGCATCTCCTATCACTTGTGAGGATAACTTGTGACACCAAGTCATTGCCTCACAGCGGGTCGGTCCAGTATATCCACCACTGATATACCTATATGTTTGCGTTAGCACCTCGTGCCTAACCAGCCCATATTCCAGTCTCACAAGTACCAGAGTTGTCTCATATCCACTCAGGTACATCGACTGGGGACAATCATTTGAGCACAGATCCAATCTGTCTCCAGGGACATTATCATATAAGTACATGATCGCAGATGTAAACAAATAATGATAACGACAATGCTAGTATGATATAAATATCAGTATCAAGTAGTACAATAATGGACCAAAACTAGGTCCTAGGGTATATACACCATCAAAAGCTTCCTCTTCCCTTCCTCCTCTTGTCGTGAGCAATCTACAAGGGCAAAAGCAAGGATAAGTGGCGCATCTCTTTCATCATCCTAGCTGCAAGCTTCCTCTTCCCTTCCTCCTCTTGGCGCAACTAGTTGGAAGGCTTGGTGACTTTATCTCCTCTTCCTTCTCCTTGCCGCAACTTTCTAGGAGGTGGCACAAGTGGTGTAGGAGACTCCCTAAGACTTTGATCTTCTTCCCGAGGCTAGCACTGGGCGTGGAAGAAGAGAGCACGAAGATCCGTTGTGTGTGAGACTATAGAGGGCACATGCTTGGTGTTGGGGTATGCCCTTAAGGCCAATGTTTGAGGCTTTGGGCTATTTTCAGTATCATGTATAAACAATATATATGTTTTATAAAGGCAATTGTTATTATTCAGATTGTTACATTATCTGCTGCTGTATGTGTACTTCTGAGTAATGTCTCAATGATGTTCAGCTTAGCTGACATTCAGTATTGTCCTTAGTCGAGATATCTCGGTGAACATGAGACAGCCTTGATATGATTGAGACTAATGTGTTCTCTAATCTTGTGGGATGCTTCGAGCGTGGAATAAGATTAGACACATAGGTGCATTGGATGTACTGGACTGACCCTTCTTTGGATATTCAATTGTTTGTCACAATGTGAATAATCCTTGTATGCAAGCAAGTGGTATATTCCCTCTGACTTGAGATCACTTGTGTTTCTAAGTGATGATTGGCATTGTCTTGAGGTAGTTCAATATCATTTGAAAGATAATGGTTAAGGATTATCTTGGATAGTGGGCATGAGTCATGCTAGGGCACTTGTGATAGATATAGGATTGCCTTTCCTGGTTGGAGTGTGATGTTCTAAGGGGCCCTTGGATGAAATGGTTGAGAATGTGTATGGCCATACCCAGATGACTATGTTCATCTGATCTAACCATTTTCATCATGTTGGAATCGCAGGCTTGACACGCTTGTCCAACGGGAACATCCAGTGGTAAAGGGAAACATGTATACCAAGTGAATTAGATTCGCACTTGTGCTGTGGTTTGGGAGTAGTCTTGGTAGACTATTTCCTTCATATCAGGAGACAGTGATGTGTTGCTAGATACCTCTCTCTGATCGTGATAACGTAAGTTATCATTATCGACATTGAAGGAAACCCTTAGGGTCGCACAATTTGATGATATGGCTTACTTATGTCAGATCGTGTGGACTGGAATTATTCTAGTTCAGTTTAAAGGAATTTAAACTCTGATTGGAAGTGAGATCTAGTCTAATCATGTTTGATTGATTAGGGCATGTGATCGGTAAGCTTTGATTGGGGGATTGATTCTTGATCGTGTTGATCAGGGGTTCAATGTGATGTGTGGTTAGATCTTGAGCCATTCGGTTCAAAGAGATTTTAGCCAAGGTTGGTTCGATTTTGTGTTTGGACCAAATAGTGTTTGAACCGGTTCACTTGTGAATGCATGGTTCAATTTAAGATGGAGGTTTCGATGGTTTAAGTGGGAGTTATGGAGGTAGTTATGTTTTTCGGTTTCACTATTTTGGTGGCCGAATATACCTCTCCTTAATCACCCACAGATTCGATAGAGAAAGAGAGGACTCGTCTTCTTCCTCTTAAGTGGATCGTCTCCATCCAAAAACTCTAGCCAAGACGCACATCTTCCTTGCAAGGGACGATCAGGACTCCTTGGTGTCTTTGCTAGCACAAGGGACGCAAGGGAGGAAGTCTACTTCATCTTGTGTGTGACTTCTTTGGAGAAGAGGCACTCGCCCCTTTTCTCTTCCAAGCCGCCTCTCATATCATGGCACAGGTAATGCTTTTTCTTGTTCTATACGAGTTTGAAAAAGGTTGATCATATGCTCGTGATAAGCGATTCTTGGGATTCCTAGTTTTTCCGATGCAAGTTTATTTTAGTCGCTTGTTAACTAGGTTCACTAATAGTGGTATCAGAGCCAGGTTTCGGCTTGATGCATATGATTGCCTTTTTGTGATCCATGCTTGAGTAGATCTAATATTGATGCGCATGTCTCTATTCAAATGCGAATAAATGATGCAATGTAATTCATACCTTGTGTTAGATGTATGTTTACATGCGCATATTATAGTTGTTTTCACAAAAACTTACCTTCATGCGCGACTCCATTAGATTTTTCTGTGCGCCTATTTTAAATACTTAGACGGGTTAGCAGGTTTGAAATCGTTTGTCAAGTCTGAACCCAACAGCCTAACCAGACTATCTGACAGCCTGGATGGGCGGCTGGATAGCACTTGTGCGCAAGACGTATAGGTGGCTATAAGCCGACTGCGGAAGGGCATGTAGTGATGTCTGTTTGAGGCAAAAAGATGAACGATCATGATACTGGCCCGGGGTCGCACCCGCTTGCTGGGATTCATGTAGGACGTTCAGTCCTTAAGGCATGCATAGTTGATCATTGGGTCGACGCTAGTCAGTTATGACTGGGTACATGCAAGGACAGTGGGTCTGACTTGTTCTGACGAGTGGATACCTGTTAATGGACCGTTGTAAGGTAGTAGGGCACATAAGGAAACAAAATTGATGCCATATTTTTTTTTCCTTCACATGTTGTACATGTTTTACATGTTGCCATGAATGATTGAACTCAAGTCGAGTAAGTTTGAGTGTTTATTTAATCTTATGTGGGCTGCCCTTTTTGTATGCTGTGCTGGGGCCTGCGTGCCTGGAAATTAATATTTTTGATGTGATCTGCGAGTCACATTTGATTTATTTGAATAATGTATAAATGACCTGCGTGTCAATCCATGTCTAGATAGTTTTAAATGTAATTTCATCAGACATGAGCACAGAGCACATATGGCAGAAGCGTTTGCAGCAATTGGTTTCACTAAGTGGGTGGTCTAGAGTTCGACTCTAGAACAGGCGCATTCTGTCTGATGGGCGCATTTAGGCTACAGATGGCATTTGGGCCGCATGAGGTACAAGAATGCCATAAAGAGCTCAAGTGAAGACTTTTGCTTGTTTCTAAAAGTCAAACTAGGGTTTTACTTATAATTTTATGGGCGTTTACCACATAAGATAATTGTGCTTTCTATTTACTGTTTTAAGTAATATTAGCACATGTATGTTTTATTCTTCTGCTATCACTATAGGCTTTGCATGATAGTAAGAAGATAAAAGACCGATAAAATCCAACGTCAATATCAAGCTTTCAATTGCCTTCTGATGCGAAACCTCACTGTTCTGACTATCGTTGGGGCCGTGTTGTACCCACTCAGTGGGCACGCCCAGCTATCTTCAGACGGTGCGAGATTATACCTACATGCTACAGAGAAGGGATTTATCGCTTCTCATTGCTCAGCATAGCACGTGGTGGTCCAGGAAGTCGGTCAGGTCAGCTTGACCATATAGGCTACATGTTGAGCATATGATAGCTATATGGAGGCAGCCATCTGAGGAATCAGAGATTGTGTTGTACCAACTCAGTTGGCACAGTCTTCTGGATTACCTAGATGAAGGGGAATCGCACGGGTTGGCAAGTGGCATGGATTGCCTACCAGTGATTAGTGCTTGGGCTCTCTGTGCATCTTATCTCGCCTGAGCGGGACGCGGAGATCGAGTGTGAAATCTGGATCCCATCTCACTAAAAGAGTTTCACTCTTTCGGGCTTTTTATTGGATTTTCAGTCAGATAAAATAGTGAGAAAAAGGAATCACTCTTAAGTCTTGGAATGATTCTAACATGGTTGCTGACCTTGTTGTTCTTGCTATGTTGTAGATTCCTGCAGCAACGAACACCACAGGGCTCAACTTGCGATCCATATTGGAAAAAGAGAAGTTTGCTGGGCCAAACTTCTCAGACTGGTACAGACAGCTGAGGATTGTCCTTAAAGCTGAGAGGAAGCTGTACGTCCTTGAGTCGGCAATACCGGCTCAACCCGCTACGAACGCCGTAAGGGCGGTTCGAGATGCTTATGAAAAGCACGTCAGTGATAGTACTGATGTCGCTTGCCTTATGCTTGCGTCAATGACGCCCGAGCTCCAGCGTCAACATGAGGATTTATCTGCTATTGATATTATAGCAAATCTGAAATTGTTGTATGCTGCTCAGGCAAGGACAGAACGCTATAACTTGACGAAACTTTTCTTTCATAGCAAGCTGGCTGAAGGGAGTCCAGTCGGAGCTCACATACTCAAAATGATAGGGTACAAAGAAGCTCTAGAGAAACTGGGTCATACCATCAATCAAGAACTTGTTGTAGACATCATCTTGCAGTCTCTTCCGGCTTCTTTTGATGAGTTCATCATTAATTTCAATATGAACAAAATCGACTGTACTCCGGCAGAATTATTGAATATGCTCTGCACTACAGAGCAGACTCTTGAGAAGGGAAAGCCTTCATCCTCTGTCTTGATGGTTCCTTCTGGGAATAAGAAGAAGGGGAAGAAGGGCAAAACCCCTATCAAGAGCTACAACAAGGCTTTGAAACAAAAGGTGAAGCGGTCAAAGGACAACAGATGCTTCCATTGTGGCCAGCTGGGTCACTGGAAGAAGGAATGTAGAGCGATCCGAGGAGAGAAGAAGGGAAGCAAGCCTTCCACTTCTGGCTCAGGTATTTTTGTGACTGAAGTCATGGTTGCTTCTTCTATTTCATGGGTGTTGGACACTGCATGTGGAGTTCACATTTGTTCAAATGTGCAGGAACTCAAGAGAAGAAGACAGGTGGGACAGCATGAGGTGGACCTACGAGTTGGAAACGGGGCACGAGTTGCTGCTGTTGCTGTAGGAGAATATCACATCTCTTTACCATCTGGATTTGTATTAGAACTTGACAATTGTTATTTCGTACCAAGCATAACAAAGAATATTATCTCTATTCCTGCTCTTGTCAGGAAAGGTTTTTTATTTGAATGTGGACCTTCACAGTGCTGTATTTCATTTGATAGTATTGTTTATGCAACTGGGTCGATTATCAATGGGTTATACATGTTAAACATGGAATGTTCTGTACAACAAATTGATAGTAAGAAAGCCAAACATACTGATGGCAGCACCTTGTTATGGCATAGTCGTCTAGGCCATATTAACAAGAAGCGCATTAAGCGGTTGCATGACCATGGACTGCTGGGATCATTCTCCTATGAGGAGCTTGACACATGCAAAGCTTGTTTAATGGGTAAGATGACGAAGACTCCTTTTACTAATAAAGGTGAAAGGGCTTCAGGTTTACTTGACCTTATTCACAGTGATGTGTGTGGGCCATTTAGTAAACATGCCAGAGGTGGCTATTCATATTTCATTACTTTTACTGATGATTTCAGTAGGTATGGTTATGTCTATTTAATGAGACATAAGAGTGAATCTTTTGACAAGTTCAAAGAATTCAAAAATGAAATACAGAATCAGTTAGGCCGAAATATCAAAGCACTTCGATCAGATCGAGGTGGAGAATACTTGAGTCGTGAGTTTACTGACTATCTGAAGGAGTGTGGGATTATCTCACAGCTCACTCCGCCAGGAACACCGCAATGGAATGGTGTGTCCGAGAGGAGGAATCGAACCTTATTGGATATGGTTCGTTCTATGATGAGTCAGGCTACTCTACCTTACTCCTTTTGGGGATTTGCACTGGAAACAGCTGCAAAGATACTAAACCGAGTGCCATCCAAGGCCGTTTCAAAGACACCATATGAGTTATGGTATGGGAAACAGCCGAGCTTGACATTTATCAAAATCTGGGGTTGCGAGGCTTATGTCAAAAAGCTCGCCTCAGGGAAACTGGACAGCAGATCTGATAAATGCATATTTGTCGGATACCCTAAAGAAACTAAGGGTTATTATTTCTACAATCCCAAGGAGAATAAAGTATTTATTGCTCGAACGGCTATTTTTCTTGAGAAGGAGTTCCTTCTGCAAGAGGCCAGTGGGAGAGAAATCAAACTGGATGAAATTCCAGAAGAGGGACAAAATAGTCAAGCACACTTGGATAAGCCTGAGCCAATAGATCAGGTTAATGTTCAACCTAAGGCTCAGACATCACGGGAACAGCGTAGATCGGGAAGGATTCGTCGTCAGCCTGAGCGCTATGACGGAGTCTACATCATTAATGATGAACCCCTCACCTATGCGGATGCGGTCAACAAAATGGATTGAAGCTATGCGAGCCGAGATGGACTCCATGTCAGATAACCAAGTCTGGGATTTGGTTGATCCGCCTCCGGGAGTAATCCCTGTAGGCTGTAAGTGGATCTTCAAAAAGAAGAAAGACATGGATGGTAACGTAGTTACCTATAAGGGCAGACTAGTTGCGAAAGGTTTCAAACAAATCTACGGGATAGATTATGATGAAACTTTCTCTCCTGTAGCCATGTTCAAGTCCATTCTAATTATTCTCGCGATAGCAGCATATTTTGATTATGAGATCTGGCAAATGGATGTGAAAACTGCTTTCCTTAACGGAAAACTGGAAGAGGATGTGTATATGACACAACCTGAAGGTTTCATCAACCCGTCAGAAGGTCATAAAATATGCAAATTAAAGAAGTCCATTTATGGACTAAAACAAGCATCGAGAAGCTGGAATATTCGTTTTGATGAATCAGTTTCTGAATTTGGTTTCATCAAAAATGAAGATGACCCATGTGTATATAAAAGGTTTAGTGGGAGTGTGATTACTTTCCTAGTCCTCTACATCGATGATATATTAATCATTGGAAACGATATTCCTGAACTGCATGCAGTCAAGGCATGGTTAAGAAAATATTTCCAAATGAAAGATTTGGGAGAAGCAGCCTATATACTAGGCGTGGAGATCTATAGAGATAGATCTAATAGGCTTCTCGGGCTGTGCCAGCGTACTTACATCGATAAGGTCCTGGAAAGATTCCATTTAGAAAATTCTAAAAGAGGTTATCTTCCAGTCAGACATGGTCTGAATCTTTCAAAGAGCCAGTGTCCTCAAAAACAGTCTGAGAAAGATGAGATGGACAATACGCCTTATGCTTCGGCTATTGGGTCCATCATGTATGCGATGTTGTGTACTCGCCCAGACGTCGCTTACGGGTTAAGCGTGACCAGTCGGTTCCAAGGTAATCCAGGGAAGGCACACTGGATTGCAGTCAAGAACATTTTGATATATCTTCGCAGAACCAAAAATATGTTCTCGATTTATGGAGGTCAGGAAGAGCTCAGTATCGAAGGATATACTGATGCTTCGTTCCAGTCTGACCAAGATGATTTCCGATCGCAATCAGGCTATGTTTTTAGCTTGAATGGAGGAGCAGTGGTGTGGAAGAGTTTCAAGCAATCAACAGTTGCTGATTCCACAACAGAAGCCGAGTATGTTGCAGCCTCAGAGGCATCAAAGGAGGCAGTTTGGATTCAAAAATTCGTTCAGGAACTTGGTGTCGTTCCTTCGAATGCAGATCCATTGGTTATTGTAAGATCCGAAAATTTAATAGCAGGTAAGAAAATAAAATTTTGGTTATCTAGCATTTTTTTGTGGAAATTTTTTATGAGATAATGTCTTGATTTATGTATTTTCCTGCAATGTAAAAATATGTGTCGCGGAGAGGATTCGAACCTGCGACTTAAGGCGTAGATTGTGTGTGCTGCGTGCCACTAGGCTAGTGGTGTCTAACTTTTAGAAAAAAAAGGGTAAGAGCCCTTGATAAGGGTGAGGTGGAGAATAGCTTATACTAAAGGGTTATTGGATCTTCCACTTATGTTGCTATTGGGTTTGGATTTTTTTGGAGGCTTAGTGGGCAAAAATCGTAAAGCTAGAGGGATCCATGTTCACCCACGTTTCCCTCATTGCTCACGATTTTTCTCCCTTGGGTGAAGGTGGCGGCTTGCTTTCTTCTCCCTTCTCCTCTTCTTGTGGCCGGCGGCGAGTGGTGGTGGAGGCGACTTCCGGCGACTCCTTGAGCACTTCCGGCAACGTGTGTGGCGTAAGGGAAGGCGTGGGGAAGTGTGGCTTGGGAAGAACCGAAATCAAGTGAGTGGATCTTCTCTTTCACCTAGTTCATGTATATTGTATTTTGGAATCGTTGCTTGATTTAGAGAAGATTGATGCTTAGAAATATGACATGAATTCTTGATCTCAAAGTAGTATGCGTTTCCATGCTTTTCCCCAAATTTCGAAACCCTAGTTTGCATGAAAATTAGGGCTTTTCATCTCTAAGACTTCTAATCATCAATTAGACCTTGATTAAACATGTATGTGGCTTTAAACATTCAATTACATGAAGATTAGGGCTTAATTGAGAATTTTGCCCCTTCTTCATGAAATTGCTCCCAAATGTATGGGTAAAAATTGGGGCAAACCTGATTTTCATGAAATTAGGTATATGAGGACTCTACCGTTATTTTTGGGGAATTTTTAGAAATAAAAATTTCTGTTGACTGAAATTGACCTAGGGGTAATTCGGTAAATTTTCTAGTTAAATTGGGGGAAAACTTGAAATTACGAATCTAAGGATCATGAGGGATGTAATGACTATTTTTACGAAATTTTTGGATAAGTTTTCCTGCATGACTTAAACTTTGAACTAGGGGCATTTCTGTCTTTTGTTATAAGAACTAGGAGAAAACTATGATTTTGTGATTTCCTGTATTTATGTTAGCTGCGGATGAAATTTGGTGAATTTTCGGTATTAATATGTATTTTTAGTTGAATGGTGTATGTAGGAAGTATTGATGTGAAATATTGATTGATAACCTTGGATGATAACTTAGAAAAAGTTAAACCATGTTTGCATGAAATTTAAGGACCTTTCCTGAACTTGATTGATGTGATGTTCGAGACAATGTTTGTGTTGTATGCACTCGATAAGGGTCCTAGGCTTGAGTGGACTGAACCTAAGGGTCAACTAGAGCACTCAGTGAACAGTCATTCTGATTTGGGGTTGGGGAATCCACCCAACCTATTCCGATTTGTTTCCGGTAATGGAGGGACTGTTCTAGAGTCTAGTGACCAGGTTAGAGGTTCAGGTTTCCGATTTGTGTTAAGGGTATTTTGTCCAAGTGATAAACCTTTTGAGAGTTGGGTGTTTGAAACAAAGTGCCACGTCTTGGTCAGACGGGGGCCACCTCTTGAATTCATTCACCTTCTGTTCTGTTCTGTTTGTGTTCCCGATAAGGGGGTGCGGTTGAGTGTCGTAGAGCAAAGTGCCACGTCGTGACCTGGCGGGGGCCACCTCTTGAATCTACGCCTCACCATTGTTTGTTGCAAGTTACTCTCAGTGCCTTGACGAGGGCCAGGTTGGACCCTTGGGGTCAATTCTGAATCACTGGACATTAGTTGTGTGATCCTTAGTCTGTTAGCCGGATAGGCTGTTTTGTGTCTGGTTGCCCGAGGTTGTGGGTGTATTGTTCTCTGATCATGATTGTGATTTATGGTTATTGGTTTTCTTATGTATCATACTTTGACATATTCCGTTAAAAGCTTTGAAAAGATATCTGCATCTATTTTTGATTGTATATTAGTGGATAGTCGAACGAGACTATCTACTCACTGAGCCGTGTAGCTCATTCCACGATATTTCCAGATGCAGGACAGGAGCCTACAGCGTGAGTGGAAGTTTAGTTTTCTGACTTGATATTTTGGGGCCTGCGAGCCTGTGCTATTTTGAGGGCCGGATGTGGCCGAGGTTTTTTTTTTTTATGATTTTACTCACTGACATGTTAGCCGGATGTGGCTGTTAGTTTTCGACTACTGTGATATTGTTGCTGGGTTGGCATTTGGTTTTGATACGACTGTTAAATCGAAGGCTTAAGCCTGTTTTCGGTGAATTCTGTTTTGTTCAGTGTTATTTGATTATGGTGATTTATTAGTTTGATGTTGTGATAAGGATTAAGAGTTTTGATTTCGAAATGGTATGTTTCAGCTTGTGTTTATGGAGCATGTACAGGAATTTCCTTAGTTTTTCTGGGGACATGCTGCCGAAATTTTCCGAATCGTTTTCCGTAAGCTATCATTCCCTAGCATCTGTCTTGTTGATTTGTGTGTGACGTTCCCTATTCTTCCGCGGTTTCTGTCTGTGATTGGGGTTTATTCTGAGGGGGCGTTACAGTTATTTTCCGAATCGCTAGATGCAGGTATTATCTACCCTATCTCAGATAGTAAGTGGGTGAGTCCTGTACACTGTGTTCCAAAGAAGGGAGGTGTCACTGTAATGAAAAATAAGGATAATGAATTGATACCTGTTAAAAATGTCACTAGTTGGCGTATGTGTATTGATTATAGAAAATTAAATGTTGCCACTAGGAAAGATCATTTTCCCTTACCTTTCATTGATCAAATGGTAGAAAGACTTGCCAAACACTCTCACTTTTGCTTTCTTGATGGGTATTCCGGATTTTTTCAGATTCCTATTCATCCTGATGATCAGGATAAAACCACTTTTACATGTCCTTATGGTACTTTCGCTTATAGAAGAATGCCCTTTGGTTTATGCAATGCACCTGCAACTTTTCAAAGGTGTATGATGGCAATTTTTTCTAAATTTATTGAAGACTTCATGGATGTTTTTATGGATGATTTCTCTGTCTATGGTTTCACTTTTGATGACTACTTAGCTAATCTCTCTAAAGTTTTACAGAGATGCGAAGAGACTAACCTTGTCTTGAATTTGGAAAAGTGTCACTTCATGGTTAGACAGGGGATAGTTTTAGGCCATCTTGTTTCAGAGAGAGGGATTGAAGTGGACAAGGCCAAGATAGAAGTGATTGAGAAGCTAGCATCACCCACCACTGTCAAGGAAATTAGGAGCTTTTTGGGACATGCAAGGTTTTACAGGAGATTCATCAGGGACTTCTCTAAACTTGCTAAACCTTTAACTGGTTTACTTTGTAAAGACGCCAAATTCTGCTTTGATGAGAAATGTCTGTTTGCTTTTCAGGAGTTAAAGAAAGCTTTGGTTTCAGCACCCATCATTCAACCCCCAGATTGGGACTTGCCCTTTGAACTCATGTGCGACGCCAGTGATTATGTAGTGGGAGCAGTTTTGGGACAGAGAAAAGATAAGAAACCTCATGTTATCCACTATGCCAGCAAGACTTTGGATGAGACATAGAAAAATTACACCACCACTGAGAAAGAACTATTGGCCATAGTATTTGCTTTTGATAAATTTAGGTCATACTTAATTAACTCCAAAGTGGTAGTGTACACTGACCATGCAGCTGTGAAATACTTAATGCAGAAAAAAGACAGCAAACCACGATTACTCAGATGGATTTTACTTCTGCAAGAATTTGATTTGGAGATTAAAGACAAAAAGGGATTAGAAAACCTTGTTGCAAATCATCTCTCAAGAATAATGGTAGACACTGAAAAGAATAATGAGATCAATGATTCCTTCCCTGAAGAACAGCTTTTAACCATTGAACAGATCAGAGCTCCCTGGTATGCTGATATAGTGAATTACCTTGTTGCTAATGTTTTTCCTCCTGATTTGAACTACCAAAGAAGGAAGAAGTTCTTGGCTAAGGTAAAACACTATTTTTGGGATGAGCCTTATGTGTTTAGAAAATGTACAGACGGTATTTTTAGAAGATGTGTACCTGAAGAAGAAATCACAGATATCTTGTGCCAATGTCATGGATCCTCTTATGGTGGTCATGCCGGTACTAAAAAGACTGCTTATAAAGTGTTACAATCAGGATTTTATTGGCCTACCATTTTCAAAGATGCTAGAAACTTTGTGTTATCTTATGATAGATGTCAAAGAACGGGGAACATTAGTAGAAGACATGAGATGCCACTGTCCAACATTCTTGAAGTTGAAATATTTGATGTTTGGGGGATAGACTTTATGGGACCTTTCCCATCTTCAGGAGGTACCAAGTATATTCTGGTAGCAGTTAGCTATATTTCAAAATGGGTTGAAGCTCTTGTTTCACCGACCAATGATTCAAGAGTTGTTGCTAAATTTTTCAAAAATATCATATTTCCACGGTATGGGACCCCGCGGGTAGTAATCAGTGATGGAGGGTCACATTTCATAGAACACAAATTTTCAGCCTTACTTAGAAAATATGGAGTGAATCATAGAGTGGCAACACCTTATCATCCTCAAACAAGTGGACAAGTGGGGATATCAAACAGAGAAATCAAGGGAATTTTAGAGAAGACCGTGTCAAGCACTAGGAAAAATTGGGCATTTAAACTTGATGATGCCTTGTGGGCATACCAGACTACTTTCAAAACATCAATAGGTATGTCTCCATTTCAATTGATTTATGGAAAATCATGTCACCTGCCTGTGGAACTTGAACACAAAGCATACTGGGCAATCAAGATGCTGAATTTCGTCTTAAAGAGTGCGGGGGAAAAATGGAAATTACAATTGAATGAGCTAGATGAGATTAGACTCTCTACTAGATGAGATTAGACTCTCTACATATGAGAATGCAAAAATTTACAAGGAGAGGACAAAAAAATGACACGATCGACATATTTTCAGGAGAGATTTCCAACTAGGTGACTTTGTTCTTTTATTCAATTCTAGATTGAGACCTCTTCCTGGAAAACTTAAGTCTCGATGGTCTGGGCCTTTTCAGGTAAAGAAAGCTTATCCTTACGGAGCCGTGGATGTATGGAGTGAAGAAACAAGAGAATTCAAGGTTAATGGTCAGAGACTTAAGCACTATTATCAAGAAGAGCAAATTGAAGAAAAGAAGAGTTTTTATTTAGATGAACCACGATCAAATCTGAGTGTTAAAGGGTCAAGCTAAAGACCTTTAAATTAGCGCTTCTTGGGAGGCAACCCAAGCTTTCTAACTTTAGTTCACTTCCTTTTATTTACTTTTATCTTACTTTTATCTTAGAATTAACTTTTATTTCTGAAAAAGAAGCACAGAGAGGAGAAGAAAAAGAAAACTCGACACAAAAGGTTGATAAAATTTTGTAAGTATCTTCTCCCGTTCACCTTTTAGGTTTCATCATTGACTCATGTTTTTGTGTCCACCACCACTACTTCATCTACATGATAATCTTTTGATTTAGATGATTGATTTGTGACCTTGATCTGCTTTTGAGATTATTGTATATGACATGATGATGATATTATTTCTTTTTGACATTATGTGATGTTGAATATATTTTTCTTCAGTATTATTTTTAATTAATGAATTGATTTTTAATGATGAATGAACTCAAATTCTTGATTAGAGTTATAGCCTCATCATGTTAAATTTATTTCTTCAATACATATTTGTCTATTGAAATATGACAATAGTTGATGCATAAAATTTTGGGTAGATGTATTGTTTGAACAATAAAATCTAAAAGTGAAACTTTTCTTTTGAATAAAATGAGTATATGAGTATGATTTGTGAATTAATATCAATTGATCAACCTAATAGATATTTAGTCTATTTTGCTATTTGTTGGGAAGGAAGAATCCAAGATCCACAAAAATAGTGAGAGATTCCCCTACTTGGCACTATGTAAAATTGATAGTGGTACCTAAAACATGGGTTGAAGTCTATGAAAGTCCCTTTTCAATAAGGGGGGCCGAAACCCTAAAGTGGCGCATACAAAACATGGGCAGCGGATACTAGGGTTTCATGGGATCGATGCATGTATTATGATCAACATTAAAACTTTTGAATGCAAGAAAGAATGCGATTCATACCATGGCAATTTCTAGATGGCGCCTTGGAAGCAAGAGAACAAAAGAGGTCTCCTCCAAATCGTCACACACAAGATGATCAACGGCTTGCTCCTTCTTGTCGTCCCTTGTGCTAGCAAGGATCGTCCAAGGTGTCTTTGATCCTTTGAAGGGAAGAGAGAGCTTTCCTTGCTTGGCGATTTTTTTTTTCTTCTTTTCGTCTACCACCTTTTCACACACGAATGTGTGAAGAGCCAAAGGCAAAAAACGGCGACAAGAGGGCGAGAGAGGGGCGACGTGAGAGAGATGTGGTCACGTTGTGACATGCTATCTAAAAATAGCAAAACCATCTCAACGTTCAAGTGACCCCAATCGCAAATGCCAACTTGAACCATACGCTCATCCAATGAGCTGGTTCAAATCGATTTGGTTCAATAACCAAATAAACCAAGCAATTAGTCCAGATTATAATAAACCCCTAAGGCTTAAGATCTGACCATTGATCTCTTGATGCTCCTGATCTCACTGATCTAGCATCTATTCTCTCAATCGAAGCTTACCGATCTCAAGCCCTAATCAATCAAACATGATCAGACTAGATCTCACTTACAATCAGAGACTAAATCCCTTTAAACTGAACCCAAACAATTCAGTCCACACGATCTGACTTAAGTAAGCCATATCATCAAATTGTGCGACCCTAAGGGTTTCCTTTAAATGTCGGTAACGATAACTTACGTTATCACGATCAGTGAGGGGTATCTAGCAACACATCACTGTCTCCCGATATAAAGGAAAGAGTCTTCCAAGACTACACCCAAACCACAGCACAAGTGTGAATCCAATTCACAAGGCATGCAAATTTCCTTTGCCACTGGATGTTCTTATTGGACAAGCGTGTCAAGCTTGTAGCTCCAATATGATGAGCATGATTAGATCAGATGAACACTGTCACCTGGGTATGGCCATACACTTTCTCAATCATCTCATACAGAGGGGGGCCCCTTTAGAACATCACACTCCAATTAAGGAGACGGCAATCCTTTATCTATCACTAGTGCCCTAACCTAACTCAAGCTCACCATCCAAGATAGTCTATAACCATTATGTTTCAAATGATATTGAACTACCTCAAAACAATGACAATCATCATTTAGAAACACAAGTGATCTCAAGTCAGAGGAAATGTGCCACTTGTTGCAATCAAGGATTATTCACATTGTGACAAGCAATTGAATATCCTAGTAGGGTCTGTCCAGTACATCCAATGTACCCATGAGTCTACATCTTATTCCATGCTCGAAGCATCCTATAAGATTAGAACACATAGTAGTCTCAATCATATCAAGGCTGTCTCATGTTCGCCAAGATATATCGACTAAGGACTTTATTGCATGTCAGCCCAGCTGAACAGCATTGAGACATTATTCAGAAGTATATGTATTGCAGCAGATAATATAACAAACTGAATAACAACCATTGCCTTTATAAACATAAGAGTTTATACATGATACTGTTACAATCCCAAGGCCTCAAACATTAGCCTTAAGGGCATACCCCAACAATCTCCCACTTGCACTTAATCTAATGGTTGAGAAATCTCAAACCCATATTATTACAGTGCTTCTCATGCTTCTGCTGCGCCAGAGGCTTGGTAAGCGGGTCTGCTAGATTGTCATCTGTATGAACCTTGCAGACTTTGATCTCGCCACGATCTATGATCTCCCTGATCAAGTGAAACCGTCTCTGTATGTGCTTGGACTTCTGGTGCGACCGTGGTTCCTTTGCTTGTGAAATTGCTCCAGTGTTATCACAGAAGATAACCAAAGGATCTGCACTCGAAGGAACAACACCAAGTTCTTGAACGAACTTACGAATCCACACTGCCTCCTTGGATGCTTCCTAGGCTGCAACATACTCGGCTTCTGTTGTGGAACCAGCAACAATTGACTGTTTGAAACTTTTCCACACCACTGCTCCTCCATTCAAGCTAAAAACATAGCCTGATTGCGATCGGAAATCATCCTGGTCAGACTGGAACGAAGCGTCAGTATATCCTTCTATACTGAGTTCTTCCTGACCACCATACACCAAGAACATATCTTTAGTCCTCCGAAGATATTTTAAAATGTTCTTGACTGCAATCCAGTGCGCCATACCTGGATTACTTTGGAACCGACTGGTCACGCTTAACCCGTAAGCGACGTCTGGGCGAGTACACAACATCGCATACATAATGGATCCAATAGCCGAAGCATAAGGCATATTGTCCATTTCATCTTTCTCAGTCTGTGTTTGTGGACACTGACTCTTCGAAAAATTCAGACCATGTCTGACTGGAAGATATCCTCTTTTAGAATTCTCTAAATGAAATCTCTCCAGGACTTTATCGATGTAAGTACTCTGGCACAGCCCGAGAAGCCTCTTAGATCTATCCCTGTAGATCTTCACACCTAATACATAGGCTGCTTCTCCTAAATCTTTCATCTGGAAACATTTTCTTAACCATGCTTTAACCGCATGCATTTCAGGAATATCGTTTCCAATGATCAAGATATCATCGACGTAGAGGACTAGGAAAGTAATCACGCTCCCACTAAACCTCTTATATACACACGGGTCATCCTCGTTCTTGATGAAACCAAATTCAGAGATTGATTCATCAAAACGAATATTCCAGCTTCTCGATGCTTGTTTAAGTCCATAAATAGACTTCTTTAACTTGCATATTTTATGACGATCTGATGGATTAGTGAAACCTTCTGGTTGTGTCATATACACATCCTCATCCAGATTTCCATTAAGGAAAGCTGTCTTCACATCCATTTGCCAGATCTCATAATCATAATATGCTGCTATCATGAAAAGAATCCGAATAGACTTAAACATAGCTACAGGTGAGAAAGTTTCATCATAATCTATCCCGTAGATTTGTTTGAAACCTTTCGCAACTAGCCTGCCTTTATAGGTAACCACGTTACCATCCATGTCAATCTTCTTCTTGAAGATCCATTTACAGCCTATAGGGATAACTCCCGGAGGCGGATCAACCAAATCCCAGACTTGGTTATCTGACATGGAGTCCATCTCGGCGCGCATAGCTTCAAGCCATCTCGCTGAATCCGGTCCACTGACCGCATCCGCATAAGTGAGGGGTTCATCATTATCAATGATGTAGACTCCGTCATAGCGCTCAGGCTGTCGACGGATCCTTCCCGATCTTCGCGGTTCCCGTGATATCTGAGCCTCAGGTTGTTCAGTAACCTGTTCTACTGGCTCAGGCTCATCCAACTGTGCTTGACCACTTTGTCCTTCCTCTGGATTCTCATCCAGCTTTATTTCTCTCCCACTGGCCTCTTGCAGAAGAAACTCCTTCTCAAGAAATATGGCCGTCCGAGCAACAAACACCTTGTTCTCTTTGGGATCGTAGAAATAATAACCCTTAGTTTCCTTAGGGTAACCGACAAAGATACATTTCTCAGATCTGCTCTCTAGTTTTCCAGAGGCGAGCTTTTTGACATAAGCCTCGCAGCCCCAGATCCTGATAAATGTCAAGCTAGGCTGTTTCCCATACCATAATTCATATGGGGTCTTTGAAACTGCCTTGGATGGCACTCGGTTTAGTACCTTTGCAGCTGTCTCCAGTGCAAATCCCCAAAAGGAGTAAGGTAGAGTAGCCTGACTCATCATAGAACGAACCATATCAAGTAACGTTCTATTTCTCCTCTCGGACACACCATTCCATTGCGGTGTTCCTGGCGGAGTGAGCTGTGAGATAATCCCACACTCCTTCAGATAGTCAGTAAACTCTCGACTTAGGTATTCTCCACCTCGATCAGAACGAAGTGCCTTGATATTTCGGCCAAGCTGATTCTGTACTTCATTCTTGAACTCTTTGAACTTGTCAAAAGATTCACTTTTATGTCTCATAAGATAGACATACCCATATCTACTGAAATCATCAGTGAAGGTAATGAAGTACTGATAGCCACCTCTGGCATGTTTACTAAAAGGCCCACACACATCACTGTGTATAAGGTCAAGTAAACCTGAAGTCCTTTGACCTTTATGAGGAAAAGGCGACTTCGTCATTTTGCCCATCAAACAAGCTTTGCATGTATCAATCTCCTCATAGGAGAATGATCCCAGCAGTCCATAATCATGCAACCGCTTAATGCGTTTCTTTTTAATATGACCTAAACGACTATGCCATAGCAAGGTGCTGTCATCAGCATATTTGGCTTTCTTATTATCAATATTGTGTATAGAACATTCCATGTCCAACATGAATAACCCATTGTTAATTGAACCAGTAGCATAAACAATATTATCTAAAGAAAGAACACACTTTGAAATATTGCATTCAAAGGAAAACCCCTTCCTGACAAGAGCAGGAATGGAGATAATATTTTTAGTAATGCTGGGAACAAAGTAACAATTGTCTAGTTTCAATACAAGTCCAGATGGTAAAGAGATGAAATAGTCTCCGACAGCAACAGCAGCAACCCGTGCCCCGTTTCCAACTCGTAGGTCCACCTCATGCTGTCGCACCTGTCTTCTTCTCTTGAGTTCCTGTACATTTGAACAAATGTGAACTCCACATGCAGTGTCCAACTGAAGGTCCCCTAAATCTAAGGGGGCGAAACCCTATAGGCGCATATGGAGGTTAAGATGCAGCGGAAAGGGGTTTCTACGATCTTTGCATGCGTTATGATCAACTTATAAAACTCTGCATGAATGAAAACGATTCATACCATAGCCATTTCTAGATGGCGTCTTGGAAGCAAAAGATGCAAGCGCCTCTTCTCCAAAGTCTCGCACACAAGATGAAGATGCGCTCCTTCCTTGGTGCTCCTTGTGCTAGCAAGGATCGTCCAAGGTGTCTTGATCGCTTGAAGGGAAGAGAGAGTTCTTTCTTGCTTGGCGTCTTTTCTCCTTGTCGTCCACCAGTTTTTTCACCACACGAAATTGTGTTCTCTCGTCAAAAACTAGAGCGAGCGACGAACCAAGAGGAGAGGCGTGAATAGAGGCTATCGTGAGGCATGGCCACGATTAGAAGAAGTGCTATCTAAAAATAGCAAGTCACTTCTCAAGTTGCGATCATGGGTTTACCCAATCGCAAATCCAATTCACCCTTGAACCATGCGCTCATCCATTGAGCCGGTTCACTTGACTTTGGTTCAATAACCAAATAAACCAAGCAATCAGTCCAGATCATAATAAACCCCTAAGGCTTAAGATCTGACCGTTAATCTCTTGATGCTCCTGATCTCACCGATCTAGCATCCATTCTCTCAATCGAAGCTTACCGATCTCAAGCCCTAATCAATCAAACATGATCAGACCAGATCTCACTTACAATCAGAGATTAAAATCCCTTTAAACTGAACCCAAACAATTCAGTCCACACGATCTGACTTAAGTAAGCCATATCATCAAATTGTGCGACCTTGAGGGTTTCCTTTAAATGTCGGTAACGATAACTCACGTCATCACGATCAGTGAGGGGTATCTAGCAACACATCACTGTCTCCCGATAGAAAGGAAAGAGTCTTCCAAGACTACACCCAAAATACAGCACAAGTGTGAATCCAATTCACCAGGCATGCATAATTCCTTTGCCACTGGATGTTCTTATTGGACAAGCATGTCAAGCCTATAACTCCAATATGATGAGCATGATTAGATCAGATGAACATAGTCATCTGGGTATGGCCATACACTTTCTCAATCATCTCATCCAGGGGGCCCCTTTAGAACATCACACTCCTTAAACAAGGAGACGGCAATCCTATGTCTATCACTAGTGCCCTAACCTGACTCAAGCTCACCATCCAAGATAGTCTATAACCATTATGTTTCAAATGATATTGAACTACCTCAAAACAATGACAATCATCATTTAGAAAACACAAGTGATCTCAAGTCAGAGGAAATGTGCCACTTGTTACAATCAAGGATTATTCACATTGTGACAAGCAATTGAATATCCTAGTAGGGTCTGTCCAGTACATCCAATGTACCCATGAGTCTACATCTTATTCCATGCTCGAAGCATCCTATAAGATTAGAACACATATTAGTCTCAACCATATCAAGGCTGTCTCATGTTCACGAAGATATATCGACTAAGGACATTCACTGCATGTCAGCCTAGCTGAACAGCTTTGAGACATTATTCAGAAGTACACTTATTGTAGCAGACAATGTAACAAACTGAATAACAACCATGCCTTTATAAACATAAAAGTTTATTACATGATACTGTTACAATCCCAAGGCCTCAAACATTAGCCTTAAGGGCATACCCCAACAATCTCCCACTTGCACTTAATCTAATGGTTGAGAAATCTCAAACCCATATTATTACAGTGCTTCTCATGCTTCTGCTGCGCCAGAGGCTTAGTAAGCGGGTCTGCCAGATTGTCATCTGTATGAACCTTGCAGACTTTGATCTCGCCACGATCAATGATCTCCCGGATCAAATGAAACCGTCTCTGTATGTGCTTGGACTTCTGGTGCGACCGTGGTTCCTTTGCTTGTGCGATTGCTCCAGTGTTATCACAAAAGATAACCAAAGGATCTGCGCTCGAAGAAACGACACCAAGTTCTCTCACGAACTTACGAATCCACACTGCCTCCTTGGATGCTTCCGAGGCTGCAACATACTCGGCTTCTGTTGTGGAATCAGCAACAGTTGACTGTTTGAAACTCTTCCACACCACCGCTCCTCCATTCAAGCTAAAAACATAGCCTGATTGCGATCGGAAATCATCCTGGTCAGACTGGAACGAAGCGTCAGTATATCCTTCAATACTGAGTTCTTCCTGACCACCATATATCAAGAACATATCTTTGGTCCTCCGCAGATATTTTAAAATGTTCTTGACTGCAATCCAGTGCGCCATACCTGGATTACTTTGGAACCGACTGGTCACGCTTAACCCGTAAGCGACGTCTGGGCGAGTACACAACATCGCATACATAATGGACCCAATAGCCGAAGCATAAGGCGTATTGTCCATTTCATCTTTCTCAGTCTGTGTTTGTGGACACTGACTCTTCGAAAGATTCAGACCATGTCTGACTGGAAGATATCCTCTTTTAGAATTCTCTAAATGAAATCTTTCCAGGACTTTATCGATGTAAGTACTCTGGCACAGCCCGAGAAGCCTCTTAGATCTATCCCTGTAGATCTTCACACCTAATACATAGGTTGCTTCTCCTAGATCTTTCATCTGGAAACATTTCCTTAACCATGCCTTAACCGCATGCATTTCAGGAATGTCATTTCCAATGATCAAGATATCATCGACGTAGAGGACTAGGAATGTAATCACGCTCCCACTAAACCTCTTATATACACACGGGTCATCCTCGTTCTTGATGAAACCAAATTCACTGACTGATTCATCAAAACGAATATTCCAGCTTCTCGATGCTTGTTTAAGTCCATAAATAGACTTCTTTAATTTGCATATCTTATGACGATCTGATGGATTAGTGAAACCTTCAGGTTGTGTCATATACACATCCTCATCCAGATTTCCATTCAGGAAAGCTGTTTTCACATCCATTTGCCAAATCTCATAATCGTAATATGCTGCTATCGCGAAAAGAATCCGAATAGACTTAAACATGGCTACAGGTGAGAAAGTTTCATCATAATCTATCCCGTAGATTTGTTTGAAACCTTTCGCAACTAGCCTGCCTTTATAGGTAACCACGTTACCATCCATGTCAATCTTCTTCTTGAAGATCCATTTACAGCCTATAGGGATAACTCCCGGAGGCGGATCAACCAAATCCCAAACTTGGTTATCAGACATGGAGTCCATCTCGGCTCGCATAGCTTCAAGCCATCTAGCTGAATCCGGTCCACTGACCGCATCCGCATAAGTAAGGGGTTCATCATTATCAATGATGTAGACTCCGTCATAGCGCTCAGGCTGTCGATGAATCCTTCCCGATCTTCGCGGTTCCCGTGATATCTGAGCCTCAGGTTGTTCAGTAACCTGTTCTACCGGCTCAGGCTCATCCAACTGTGCTTGAGCACTTTGTCCTTCCTCTGGATTCTCATCCAACTTTATTTCTCTCCCACTGGCCTCTTGCAGAAGAAACTCCTTCTCAAGAAAAATGGCCGTCCGAGCAACAAATACCTTGTTCTCTTTGGGATCGTAGAAATAATAACCCTTAGTTTTCTTAGGGTAACCGACAAAGATGCTTTTGTCATATCTGCTCTCTAGTTTCCCAGAGGCGAGCTTTTTGACATAAACCTCGCAACCCCAGATCCTGATAAATGTCAAGCTAGGCTGTTTCCCATACCATAACTCATATGGAGTCTTAGAAACTGCCTTGGATGGCACTCGGTTTAGTACCTTTGCAGCTGTTTCCAGTGCAAAACCCCAAAAGGAATATGGAAGAGTAGCCTGACTCATCATAGAACGAACCATATCAAGTAACGTTCTATTTCTCCTCTCAGACACACCATTCCATTGCGGTGTTCCTGGCGGAGTGAGCTGTGAGATAATCCCACACTCCTTTAGATAGTCAGTAAACTCTCGACTTAGGTATTCTCCACCTCGATCAGAACGAAGTGCCTTGATATTTTGGCCAAGCTGATTTTGTACTTCATTCTTGAACTCTTTGAACTTGTCAAAAGATTCACTTTTATGTCTCATTAAATAGACATACCCGTATCTACTGAAATCATCAGTGAAGGTGATGAAGTATTGATAGCCACCTCTGGCATGTTTACTAAACGGCCCACACACATCGCTGCGTATAAGGTCAAGCAAACCTGAAGCCCTTGACCTTTGTGAGGAAAAGGTGACTTCGTCATTTTACCCATTAAACAAGCTTTGCATGTATCAATCTCCTCATAGGAGAATGATCCCAGCAGTCCATGATCATGCAACCGCTTAATGCGTTTCTTGTTGATATGGCCTAAACGACTATGCCATAGCAAGGTGCTGTCATCAGCATATTTGGCTTTCTTAATATCAATATTTTGTATAGAACATTCCATGTCCAACATGAATAACCCATTGTTAATTGAACCAGTAGCATAAACAATATTATCCAAAGAAAGAACACACTTTGAAATATTGCATTCAAAGGAAAATCCCTTCCTGACAAGAGCAGGAATGGAGATAATATTTTTAGTAATGCTGGGAACAAAATAAAATTGTTCAGTTCTAATACAATTCCAGATGGCAAAGAGATGAAATAGTCTCCTACAGCAACAGCAGCAACCCGTGCCCCGTTTCCAACACGTAGGTCCACCTCATGCTGTCCCACCTGCCTTCTTCTCTTGAGTTCCTGCACATTTGAACAAATGTGAACTCCACATGCAGTGTCCAACACCCATGAAATAGAAGAAGATGAAACCATGACTTCCATCACGTAAATACCTGAGCCAGAAGCGATGCTTCCCCTCTTATCTCCTTGGAGCGCTTTACAGTCCTTTTTCCAGTGACCCAGCTGGCCACAGTGGAAACATCTGTATTCCTTTGACCGCTTAACTTTTTGCTTCAGAGCCTTGCTGTAACTCTTGACAGGGGCCTTGCCCTTCTTCCCCTTCTTCTTGTTCCTAGAAGGAACCATTAAGACAGAGGTCGAAGGCTTTCCCTTGAGAGTCTCCTCAGTAGTCAACAGCATGTTCAGCAGCTCTGCCGGAGTACAATCGATTTTGTTCATATTAAAGTTAATGATCAATGCATCGAAAGAGGGCGGGAGAGACTGCAGAATAATGTCTACAGCAAGCTCCTGATTTATGGTATGCCCCAGTTTCTCTAGAGCTTCCTTGTGCCCAATCATCTTGAGCACGTGAGCTCCCACTGGGCTCCCTTCAGCCAGTTTGCTCTGAAAGAACAGCTTTGTCAAATTATAGCGTTCTGTCCTCACCTGTGCAGCATACAGCATCTTGAGGTTCGCTATAATCTCTATAGCTGACATATCCTCATGCTGACGCTGCAGCGGTGGCGTCATAGACGCTAGCATCAGGCAAGCGACATCAATGCTATCATTGACGTGCTTTTCATAAGCTTCCCGAACCGCCCTTGCGGCGTTCGGAGCGGGTTGAGGCGGTATAGCCATCTCGAGGACATACAGTTTCCTCTCTGCCTTAAGAACAATCTTAAGGTGTCCGTACCAGTCTGAGAAGTTCGGCCCAGCAAACTTCTCCCTTTCCAGTAGGGATCGCACATTGAAGCTCATGGTGTTCGTTGCTGCAGGTATCTACAACAATGCAAGAACAGCAAGGTCAGTATCAATGTTAAGAATCAATCAGGACTTAAGAAAGATTCTTTTTCTCACTATTTTATCTGGCTGAAAAATCCAGCAAAACAGCCCGAAAGAGTAGTACTCTTTTAGTGAGATGGGATCCAGATTTCATACTTGGTCTCCGCGTCCCGCTCAGGCGAGATAAGATGCACAGAGAGTACAAGCACTAATCTCTGGTAGGCAGTCCCTGCCAATCGCCAACCCGTGCGATTCCCCTTCATCTGGGCAATCCAGCAGACTGTGCCAACTGAGTTGGTACAACACAATCTCTGACCCCACAGATGGCTGCCTCCATGTGCTACCATATGCGCCACATATGTAGCCTACATGGTCAAGCTGACCCGACCTACTCCCTGGATCACCACGTGCTATGCTGAGCAACGAGAAGCGATAAATCCCTTCTCTGTAACACGCAGGTGTAATCCCGCACCGTCTGAAGATAGAAGGACGTGCCCACTGAGTGGGTACAACACGGCTCCAACGATAGTCAGAACAGTGAGGTTTCGCGTCAGAAGGCTTACGAGCTTGATATTTTAGCATTGGATTTTAACGGTCTTTTATCTTCTTCCCTATCATGCAATTCCTATGGTGATAGCAGAAGATAAACACATGCATTTCCAATTATATAAGCAATAAAAGAAAGCATGCTGATCTTATGTGGTAAAAGCCCAATAACCCTAAGTAAGACCTTAACCAAACTTAAGTCTTCACTTGTTTTTCTTCATGGGACTTTTGCTGCTCATCTGGCCCAAACCAGGGCCCAAGCGCCATTTGCAGCTGAGGTGCGCCCACCAGGGAAAATGCGCCTGGTCCCAGAGTCGAACCCTGGACCTCCCACCTGGTCAAGCCTCTGCTGCAAGTGCCTCTGCCAAGTGTGCTCTGTGCTCTTGTCTGACTAATTTACAAATTAATCTATCTAGACAAGATTGACTCGCAGGTCAATTACATTTTATAAATTAATTAAATTGTGATTCGCAGATCACAAAAATAAGAATTAATTTACAATAAAATTCCAGGCACGCAGGCCCCAGCACAGCACACATTAAACGGGCAGCCCACATAAGATTAAATAAACATACATATGGTATGCAATCAGCATGTGATCCAATCATGAAAAATAAAATTTTGAAAAAACCCCATTGAGATTAATTTTATTTTTCCCTATTTGCCCTGCTGCCTTACGACGGTCCATTACTAGGGATCCACTCATCCAGCCTAGTCAGATCCACTGCCCTTGCATGCACCAAGTCCTAATTGACTTGAGTCGACCTAATGGTCAACCATGCATGCGCAAGGGCTGAACGACCACAATGAGGTCTGGCAAGCGGGTGTGACCCCGGGCCTAACTCATGTACGTTCATAGGTTGTCTCAATCAGACATCGCTACACGCCTTTGATGCAGTCGACCTATAGCCACCTCGTGCTTGCGCACAGGTGCTATCTGGTCGACCCATCTAGGCTGTCAGATAGTCTGATCAGACCAGTTGGATCTAACCTAGAGGATCACTTCAACCCTAATAACTCGTCTAAGGGTTTAAAGCAGGCGCCTCTTAGATCTAATGAGAGTCGCGCATGATATAAGATTTTGGAAAAAACCTAAGATGCGCCAACAAACATGCGCAAAGGAAATACATATGTAAGTTTCGCAAGAAGCAACTTAACATGTAAATTTTCGCATGTTATAGATCTAAGCATACAATGGCATACATGGATCACAAAACGTTTAAGCAATCATAAAAACATGCATTAACTTGGCTCTGATACCAATTGAAGGTCCCCTAAATCTAAGGGGGCGAAACCCTATAGGCGCATATGGAGGTTAAGATGCAGCGGAAAGGGGTTTCTACGATCTTTGCATGCGTTATGATCAACTTATAAAACTCTGCATGAATGAAAACGATTCATACCATAGCCATTTCTAGATGGCGTCTTGGAAGCAAAAGATGCAAGCGCCTCTTCTCCAAAGTCTCGCACACAAGATGAAGATGCGCTCCTTCCTTGGTGCTCCTTGTGCTAGCAAGGATCGTCCAAGGTGTCTTGATCGCTTGAAGGGAAGAGAGAGTTCTTTCTTGCTTGGCGTCTTTTCTCCTTGTCGTCCACCAGTTTTTTCACCACACGAAATTGTGTTCTCTCGTCAAAAACTAGAGCGAGCGACGAACCAAGAGGAGAGGCGTGAATAGAGGCTATCGTGAGGCATGGCCACGATTAGAAGAAGTGCTATCTAAAAATAGCAAGTCACTTCTCAAGTTGCGATCATGGGTTTACCCAATCGCAAATCCAATTCACCCTTGAACCATGCGCTCATCCATTGAGCCGGTTCACATGACTTTGGTTCAATAACCAAATAAACCAAGCAATCAGTCCAGATCATAATAAACCCCTAAGGCTTAAGATCTGACCGTTAATCTCTTGATGCTCCTGATCTCACCGATCTAGCATCCATTCTCTCAATCGAAGCTTACCGATCTCAAGCCCTAATCAATCAAACATGATCAGACCAGATCTCACTTACAATCAGAGATTAAAATCCCTTTAAACTGAACCCAAACAATTCAGTCCACACGATCTGACTTAAGTAAGCCATATCATCAAATTGTGCGACCCTGAGGGTTTCCTTTAAATGTCGGTAACGATAACTCACGTCATCACGATCAGTGAGGGGTATCTAGCAACACATCACTGTCTCCCGATAGAAAGGAAAGAGTCTTCCAAGACTACACCCAAAATACAGCACAAGTGTGAATCCAATTCACCAGGCATGCATAATTCCTTTGCCACTGGATGTTCTTATTGGACAAGCATGTCAAGCCTGTAACTCCAATATGATGAGCATGATTAGATCAGATGAACATAGTCATCTGGGTATGGCCATACACTTTCTCAATCATCTCATCCAGGGGGCCCCTTTAGAACATCACACTCCTTAAACAAGGAGACGGCAATCCTATGTCTATCACTAGTGCCCTAACCTGACTCAAGCTCACCATCCAAGATAGTCTATAACCATTATGTTTCAAATGATATTGAACTACCTCAAAACAATGACAATCATCATTTAGAAAACACAAGTGATCTCAAGTCAGAGGAAATGTGCCACTTGTTACAATCAAGGATTATTCACATTGTGACAAGCAATTGAATATCCTAGTAGGGTCTGTCCAGTACATCCAATGTACCCATGAGTCTACATCTTATTCCATGCTCGAAGCGTCCTATAAGATTAGAACACATATTAGTCTCAACCATATCAAGGCTGTCTCATGTTCACCAAGATATATCGACTAAGGACATTCACTGCATGTCAGCCTAGCTGAACAGCTTTGAGACATTATTCAGAAGTACACTTATTGCAGCAGACAATGTAACAAACTGAATAACAACCATGCCTTTATAAACATAAAAGTTTATTACATGATACTGTTACAATCCCAAGGCCTCAAACATTAGCCTTAAGGGCATACCCCAACACCAACACCCATGAAATAGAAGAAGATGAAACCATGACTTCCGTCACGTATATACCTGAGCCAGAAGCGATGCTTCCCCTCTTGTCTCCTTGGAGCGCTTTACAGTCCTTTTTCCAGTGACCCAGCTGGCCACAGTGGAAACATCTGTATTCCTTCGACCGCTTGACCTTTTGCTTCAGAGCCTTGCTGTAGCTCTTGACAGGGGTCTTGCCCTTCTTCCCCTTCTTCTTGTTCCTTGAAGGAAACATCAAGACAGAGGTTGAAGGCTTTCCCTTCAGAGTCTCCTCAGTAGTCAAGAGCATATTCAGCAGCTCTGCCAGAGTACAATCGATTTTGTTCATATTAAAGTTAATGATGAACGCATCGAAAGAGGGCGGGAGAGACTGCAGAATAATGTCTACAGCAAGCTCCTGATTGATGGTATGCCCCAGTTTCTCTAGAGCCTCCTTGTGCCCAATCATCTTGAGCACGTGAGCTCCCACTGGGCTCCCTTCAGCCAGTTTGCTCTGAAAGAACAGCTTACTCAAATTATAGCGCTCAGTCCTCGCCTGCGCAGCATACAACATCTTGAGGTTTGCTATAATTTGTATAGCAGACATATCCTCATGCTGACGCTGCAGCGGTGGCGTCATAGACGCTAGCATCAGGCAAGCGACATCAATGCTATCATTGACATGCTTTTCATAGGCATCCCGAACCGCCCTTGCGGCGTTCGGAGCGGGCTGAGGCGGTATAGCCGTCTCGAGGACATACAGTTTCCTCTCTGCCTTAAGAACAATCTTAAGGTGTCCGTACCAGTCTGAGAAGTTCGGCCCAGCAAACTTCTCCCTTTCCAGTAGGGATCGCACATTGAAGCTCATGGTGTTCGTTGCTGCAGGAATCTACAACAATGCAAGAACAGCAAGGTCAGTATCAATGTTCAGAATCAATCCAGGACTTAAGAAAGATTCTTTTCTCACTATTTTATCTGGCTGAAAAATCCAGCAAAAACAGCCCGAAAGAGTAGAACTCTTTTAGTGAGATGGGATCCAGATTTCATACTTGGTCTCCGCGTCCCGCTCAGGCGAGATAAGATGCACAGAGAGTACAAGCACTAGTCTCTGGTAGGCTGTCCCAGCCAATCGCCAACCCGTGCGATTCCCCTTCATCTGGGCAATCCAGCTGACTGTGCCAACTGAGTTGGTACAACACAGTCTCTGATCCCACAGATGGCTGCCTCCATGTGCTACCATATGCGCCACATATGTAGCCTACATGGTCAAGCTGACCCGACCTACTCCCTGGACCACCACGTGCTATGCTGAGCAACGAGAAGCGATAAATCCCTTCTCTGTAACACGCAGGTGTAATCCCGCACCGTCTGAAGATAGATGGACGTGCCCACTGAGTGGGTACAACACGGCTCCAACGATAATCAGAACAGTGAGGTTTCGCGTCAAAAGGCTTACGAGCTAGATATTTTAGCGTTGGATTTTAACGGTCTTTTATCTTCTTGACTATCATGCAATTCCTATGGTGATAGCAGAAGATAAACTCATGCAATTCTAATTATAAAAGCAATAAATAGAAAGCATGCTGATCTTATGTGGTAAAAGCCCATTAAGCCTAAGTTAGACCTTAAATTAAACTTAAGTCTTCACTTGCTTTTCTTCATGGGTCTTTTGCTGCTCATCTGGCCCAAACCAGGGCCCAAGCGCCATCTGCAGCTCAGGTGCGCCTACCAGGGAAAATGCGCCTAGTCCCAGAGTCGAACCCTGGACCTCCCACCTGGTCAAGCCTCTGCTGCAAGCGCCTCTGCCAAGTGTGCTCTGTGCTCTTGTCTGATTAATTTACAAATTAATCTATCTAGACAAGATTGACTCGCAGGTCAATTACACTTTATAATTTAAATGAAAAGTGATGCGCAGATCACAATAAAAATATTTATTTACATTTAAATTCCAGGCACGCAGGCCCCAGCACAGCACACATTAAACATGGGCAGCCCACACAAGATTAAATAAACAAACATATGCTTACAAACATCATGCGATCCAACATAAGAAAATAAAATTTCGAAAACCCCATTGGCATCAATTTTAATTTTCCTTATTGGCCCTACTACCTTACAACGGTTCATTACAAGGGATCCATTGCCCTTGCATGCACCAAGTCGTAACTGACTTGAGTCGACCTAATGGTCAACCATGCATGCGCCAGGGCTGAACAACCCTCATGAGTTCTGGCAACCGGGTGTGACCCCGGGCCTAACTCATGTGTGTTCACTAGTCGTCTCAATCAGACATCGCTACACGCCTGTCTGCAGTCGACCTATAGCCATCTCGTGCTTATGCACAGATGCTATCTGGTCGACCCATCAAGGCTGTCAGATGATCTGATCATACTGTTTGGATCTAACCTAGGGGATGACTTCAACCCTAATAACCCGTCTAAGGGTTTAAAGTAGGCGCCTCTTAGATCTAATGAGAGTCGCGCATGAGAAGAAGTTTTGAAGAAAACATAGATGCGCCAACATACATGCGCCAACAAAAACATATACTAAGATGTATGTTAGTTTCGCATGTCATCTAGATCTAAGCATATGCGCAAGTATGGATCAAACATGAAGACCAAGCATTAAGCAATCATAAAACGATGCATAAAACCTGCTTTGATACCAATTGAAAGTCCCTTTTCAATAAGGGGGGCCGAAACCCTAAAGTGGCGCATACAAAACATGGGCAGCGGATACTAGGGTTTCATGGGATCGATGCATGTATTATGATCAACATTAAAACTTTTGAATGCAAGAAAGAATGCGATTCATACCATGGCCATTTCTAGATGGCGCCTTGGAAGCAAGAGAACAAAAGAGGTCTCCTCCAAATCGTCACACACAAGATGATCAACGGCTTGCTCCTTCTTGTCGTCCCTTGTGCTAGCAAGGATCGTCCAAGGTGTCTTTGATCGTTTGAAGGGAAGAGAGAGCTTTCCTTGCTTGGCGATTTTTTTTTTCTTCTTTTCGTCTACCACCTTTTCACACACGAATGTGTGAAGAGCCAAAGGCAAAAAACGGCGACAAGAGGGCGAGAGAGGGGCGACGTGAGAGAGATGTGGTCACGTTGTGACATGCTATCTAAAAATAGCAAAACCATCTCAACATTCAAGTGACCCCAATCGCAAATGCCAACTTGAACCATACGCTCATCCAATGAGCTGGTTCAAATCGATTTGGTTCAATAACCAAATAAACCAAGCAATTAGTCCAGATTATAATAAACCCCTAAGGCTTAAGATCTGACCATTGATCTCTTGATGCTCCTGATCTCACTGATCTAGCATCTATTCTCTCAATCGAAGCTTACCGATCTCAAGCCCTAATCAATCAAACATGATCAGACTAGATCTCACTTACAATCAGAGACTAAATCCCTTTAAACTGAACCCAAACAATTCAGTCCACACGATCTGACTTAAGTAAGCCATATCATCAAATTGTGCGACCCTAAGGGTTTCCTTTAAATGTCGGTAACGATAACTTACGTTATCACGATCAGTGAGGGGTATCTAGCAACACATCACTATCTCCCGATATAAAGGAAAGAGTCTTCCAAGACTACACCCAAACCACAGCACAAGTGTGAATCCAATTCACAAGGCATGCAAATTTCCTTTGCCACTGGATGTTCTTATTGGACAAGCGTGTCAAGCTTGTAGCTCCAATATGATGAGCATGATTAGATCAGATGAACACTGTCACCTGGGTATGGCCATACACTTTCTCAATCATCTCATACAGAGGGGGGCCCCTTTAGAACATCACACTCCAATTAAGGAGACGGCAATCCTTTATCTATCACTAGTGCCCTAACCTGACTCAAGCTCACCATCCAAGATAGTCTATAACCATTATGTTTCAAATGATATTGAACTACCTCAAAACAATGACAATCATCATTTAGAAACACAAGTGATCTCAAGTCAGAGGAAATGTGCCACTTGTTGCAATCAAGGATTATTCACATTGTGACAAGCAATTGAATATCCTAGTAGGGTCTGTCCAGTACATCCAATGTACCCATGAGTCTACATCTTATTCCATGCTCGAAGCATCCTATAAGATTAGAACACATATTAGTCTCAATCATATCAAGGCTGTCTCATGTTCGCCAAGATATATCGACTAAGGACTTTACTGCATGTCAGCCCAGCTGAACAGCATTGAGACATTATTCAGAAGTATATGTATTGCAGCAGATAATATAACAAACTGAATAACAACCATTGCCTTTATAAACATAAGAGTTTATACATGATACTGTTGCAATCCCAAGGCCTCAAACATTAGCCTTAAGGGCATACCCCAACAGTCTACGCTTGAAAAATAATGAGAGATCAAAAGAATAAGACTCCTCTACTTGGCACTGTGTAAAATTGACAGTGGTACCGAAGAAAGAGTTGAAGTCAAGAATAAAAAATATATGTCTATATGGGTACATGCCGTCTTTACAAAAACAAACAAAATACAAAAAAAAAGAAGAAAAAAAAATTATGTGTGGAAAAAGATCTTGGAAACCTAATTCCTGTAAACAAGAGTATGATAGATTTGAATTGAAATTAGGTGAAATCTTGAGATTGAAAATTCTAATTATTGTACATTTTGCGAAGCTTTATTTGATTGAATTGTGGATCTAGAGGATTGAGTTCTAAAGATGATATATTTATTTGAAATTTTGTAAATCAATTTATAGAGTTTTTCATTGATGAGTTATATTTTAGAAATTTATTGAGCATGAAAAGGCTATTCTTTTAATCAAATTTTGATTTCAAAATTTTGATTTTTGCTTGAGGACAAGCAAAGTTTGAGCCTTATGTGTTTGATGACACCAAAATATGTAGTATAGTTTGCTTCATTTTGGGTACCTTTTCATGCCAAATTGAGGATATTTTACTTGCTTTTATGTTGAATCCATTAAATATTGCAAAGTCTACTTTTATTTTGGTTTTTCATATTTTTTAGGCAAAAAGGCACTATTTAATACGTTTTCAAGCGAAATCAAATACATGGAAGAGTTACCATCATCAAGAGGAGATCACCCAAGAAATTTCACGCAAAATGGAGCAACTCAGCAAATTACGGTAGTGCCGTAATCCATTTTACGGTACCGTAATTTCAAACAGTACGGTAAAATCCGAGCCCTGCCGTATTTTGAAGAATTTTCGAACAGAAGGTTTTCCAGATTTTACGGCACTGCTGTAAACCAATTTACGGTACCGTATTTCAAACCGCTTTAGAACAGAGACTTTGCTTGATTTTACGGCACCACCGTAAAGGATTACACGGTACCGTATTTTCCGGACGATTTCGAACAGAGAGTTCAGCCGATTTTATGGCACTACCGTAAACTAGATTACGGTGCCGTATTCCCCAGACGACATCAGAATAGAAGACTCGATCGATTTTACACCAGTGCCGTGAACTATTACACTGCCGTAATTCTTATTTTGAACGCGACGCCCAGGTCAATTTCCACGCCCGATTCTTGCGGAGATGATTGCGGACGATCCAGGGCTTTATATTCGACGCCGTAAGAAGCAACAAGGGAGGGGAAGAGGGGAGGATCACGCACAGACGGAAAAGCCCCAATTTTGATCCACTATCGAGGGAGAAATCATCATCCACGCCGCCGCCTAGGGTTTCACCACCGTGCTCGATCCAGATGATCTCCGACCGTGATTTTCATACTGAAGCTTCATCTGAAGGAGGAGACGACATGCTAGAAGTTTCAGATAGAGAGGAGATCAATTGAAGGAGAAATCAAGGAAAGAAGTCGACACTATTCATCGCCTCAAATTGGAAATTACGGCTGTGCTGTATTTTCTAAACTTCTCTTTTCCTTTGATTTTTGATCTTCTGAAACCATGGAATTCTGTAACTCCTTTACCATGATAGCTTAAACTACTCTTGGGACATGGGGGAGTAGTTCACTTAATTTCCAATGACTAGATTACTATTTTTTATATATTTTGTTGTATTTAATCATAGCATGATGATTTTGCTCATGTGATAATTGTGCTTAGAATCTCTATAAGTCCATGTTATTAATTATGTTCTTAGAATTTTCGCTATTGACTGAAAGGTAATTGCTTGAGAATTTGGAACCCTAGAATTGCATATTAGGAACCCTTCCTTAGGTTTGAACCAACTTGATCTATTCTAGTAGAATTATTGCCATAATTATAACATGAATCTATAGATCGAGTCTATTTGTCAAATGTGGACATCTTGCATGAAAGTGAGGATCGGAACATTGGAGATCCATGAGTAAAACTAGTGTCGAGGCTCGAATGCACGAAAGTGATCCTTGAGCTTCCGCTAGAGATTATCAACCTAGAATTCGGATGCATGAAAGTGATCCTTGAGTTCATAGATTGATAATTTACTTATCTTCAACATTGGGATAAATCTTGCACGAAAGCGAAGATAAATCCCTGCGTGATTGTTTGCACGAGAGTGAAACAATCCTTTTATTAGGTAAATTATATCTTCATCATGATAAAATTAAACTGACGAATTCCTTATTCATATCTCATAAAACTTAAGTGAACGAAACCCTAGTCCCAGCTTTCTCTCCGACAGTTTTCTTTCGTGCGTTTGTGATATTTGCTTGACTTTCATTCGTTTGCCTAGATAGTGAAAAATCAATTATTCAGTACTTGACAACATAGGTCACTATGGATTCGATACTTTCTTTATTACTTCGTGTACCCATGCACTTGCGGGATAACAACAAATTTTGGGCCCCGTTACTGGGGACTAGTCCAAAGTATACACATGCCAAACTTGTAGTGTTACCTTATGGTACAACAGCAACCTCTAGGAATTTTAGAAATTTTGTTTGTTAAAATTGATAAGTTTTCTATCTTGACTGATTTCAGATTGTTAGAATGGAAGAAGATACTAAATCACCTATTATTCTAGGTAAACCATTTTTGGCAAGTGCAGGAGCTATAATTGATATACTGCATGAGAGGTTAACGTTGAATTTAAATGACAGCAAATTGGTTTATGATTTTTCTTTAAGGGCCAAAAAGCTTTATTTTGCAGGATCCCATTGATCCCTTGAAGTGAAGGAGGATAAATTCGATGAAGGAAATATTTTTGAAATCGATAGACGTCCCTTAGAATATCGGGCAAATCATGAGAGGGACAAGAAGAAGAAAGATGGAACATGGGAATTATCTCAAGCTTTAAAGTTAAACCCATGTAACGATCTGGAAAGGCGTGAAGAACAAATGGTGCCTATTATTCATTGTGCCTCATATCCACCTGAAGGACAATGAACATTATTTTGGTCAAGCTAAGGACCTTAAATAAGCGCTACCTAGGAGGCAACCCAGAGGCTCTGAATTTTGTCAATTTTAGCATTTTTTTATTAAGTTTTTGAATTTTTCATGATTAGCTATTTAGCTTTAAATTTTATTAATTAATTTTATCTGCATGATATGATGAACTTGTTTATAAGAAAAACACTCTAAATTCATTGTTTTGCGTGTAGGAATTTTTTGGAAATTTTATGTAATTTTTCTAGAGGAGACCAAGGTCAAAACGCGAGATTTATGGCCAAACCCGTGAATATCGTGCAGCCGTGATTTTAAATATAGCTGGGACTGTACATTGAAGAGGAATTATGGCCGAAGCCGTGAAGACTCTACGGACCGTAAGTTCTTACGGTTTAAACTTAACCTGCGACTTAGGGTTTTACGCCCACGCTCGTATTTCACCGATTTTTGACGATTCCTTCCACGAGCAGAGGCGAAACCTTTCCACCTACCTTTCTCTACTTCCAGCGAGTGATTTCCGACAATCTTCCACTGGATTTCTGCCGGATTTTGTGGAGAATTGCCAACCATCTACTGACCCACTAGAATTTGATTTTTGATCGATTCGAGCCTGATTTCCGCATAGATCCGTGAGTTTTCCTTGCTCAGACCAGCGACACAGCATTGGCACTAGATTTGCATACTTCTAGCATCGATTTGGAACTTTTGGATTGGTTTTTTTTTATCAATTTTTCACCCAAGTTTTCACAGGTGATTTCTGAAGTCACTGTAGCTTTTCGGTTTTTGAAATACATTTGCATATATTGGATTGCTTTGATCGATACTATGGCTCCGAGGAGGACAGTGAGGACTAGACCATATGGGGTGGTGAGGAAGGAGAGTGTACGAGGACTGTACCCTCCTATATATCCTAGATACAGGATGGTCCATGGAGTACTCCTAGAGAGTTTTGAGCTAGCCCAGATGTCAGCAGTGGAGTCTCCGATACCGTTCGACTTATATCCTCCCTCTGATACACCATGGGAGTATCCTAGTGTCTCTGATGAGATCGGCACTGAGAGGACGTCCCTAGCTCCTAGCACATCCTCAGCACCCAGTGCATCATAGACGGCAGTGCCCAAGCCAGTCAGCTCCCCAGAGCTAGAGATAATATCGGAGAGGCCTGCTGATAGGTCAGAGAGTAGCGATCAGAGGATCGCGAGATGGTACGCTAGGCAGCATACCGGTCGAGATACCAGCACTTGGGGGAGGAGAGTTACTAGACCATTATCACCAGTTGTAGAGATGGCTGAGATATCTGTAGCACTCCCAGTGCCAGCATCGACAGTAGTTGAGACTACTCCGATGGATGTAGAGGATTCCGCTACACCGGGGCCTCCTGCTAATCTACCAGAGTCTGCAGTCCCATCCGACACTCAGACCATGGAGGTAGATACTCCACATGACTCTGCACAGACTCCTGAGATTCCATCACCCTCCTTAGTCCAGGGAGATCTATCTATCCCGGAGGCTGCTACGCCAGTATTGCTAGATCAGGAGGATGGATCTCCTGAGATATTTGCAGACTTACCAGAGATTTTAGTAGATATACCTGAGCTCCGCTCTCCATCAGTAGTACATGAGCCATCTATTGTTACTGAGCCAGCACCACCAGCAGCATCTGTGGCACCACATTCCACTGAGATGCCAGTCACTGCATCAGCATCGCCAGCACCATCACATGAGATTCACTTGCCTTCCCCTGAGCCATCCTCAAGACATTCGCTTGCTACATCCCTAGAGCTTTCATCTTCTGAGCCGTCTCCTACTATACCATAGCCAGAGATACCAGAGAGGAGACGTGTGTGATCACCACCTCCTGTACTTACTCCTTACCCACGTCAGATCAGACATAGGAGTAGGGAGTGACACAATTCGCAAGTACACGGAAATGTCGAAGTAATACAAAAGATGTCGAATCTCACACGGAACAAGGTCGAGTACCAGAAAATCCAATTCTTGATATCTAAGCTGATCAAAATAGGGTTTTAAGGACTTAAAATGAAAACTAAGTGAAACCGCAAACGAAGGAATCAAGCAACAACGGTAAGGAAAATATATGAGAGAGATATCGGGGCTATGGTTTCCACCACTCTGATGATCTTAATTGCGCTTAAAAATATCAGTTACAAGGATTTATGATTTCGCATAAGGAATCTAACCCTAGGGTACAGGGTGCCCTCTCTCGAGTGTACACCCCGGTGTTTGCCTAGAACGATCTCCTACTCTCGCGGTGAATCATTCTAGACAAACCCAATGAGTTCCATGGTAGATTTTGAACCCTCGAGCAAAGACCAAGCACTCTAGTGTCGAGGCTTCGCAAGTTTCACAAAGAGGTTCCGTCGTTACGATCTTACTCTCATTATGAATCGTAATGACTAAGACACGTTAATACTTGGCCAAGGTAAAGATCATGAAATAAGTACATCAAGTGAAATATGCTCACAATATAATCCAAATAACAGAATTAAAACATGGATTGCAAATAAAAATCGTCAGCGAGCTTCAGCAGAGCCCTGAAATAGGGTTTACGCTACAATCAAAATTAAAACATTCACAAATCTCTCTTTAAACATCAGAAAATCCAGGGAAATAGTTTCTAAGAGGGAGGAGATGATAAACCGAAACAAATAATCAAGAATCGCTATGTTCCGATGATCAGATCTCCAGAAATTGCCTCAGAGTCACCTATTTGCTGTGTTCTTCCGCCATAGCTACTTCGTCGCGTGATTGCTCAATGATTAGGGCACAAAAATTAGGGCTTTTATATTCCTTGCCCTCTCCTCCGAATCAGCTTTCCAAAGAGTCCTTACTTGCCAAATTTGGATTTGAATCGGGTCCAAAATCATTGAAAATCCAAGTAGAGGTCGGGTTGTCCAGAAAGCGTTACGGGTGAACCCCGCCGGGTTCACCTACCAGTGAAGCTTACTGTACAGTTCTGTTGTGAAAGAAGCACCGGTGAACCCCGCCGGGTTTACCTACCAGTGAAGTGCACTCTGAAGATCTGCGCAGATTCCCTTGGACAGGATCACGGGTGAACCCCGTGGGGTTCACCTAGTGGTGAAGTCTACTGTGAGTTTCGGATATCATTGACAACATCGGTGAACCCCACCGGGTTCACCTGGCAGTGAATTGCGCTGTGGGTTTCGTCCTTCTGCAAGATCACCGGTGAACCCCACCGGGTTCACCTAGCCGTGAAGTCTAGAGAAAGCTCCAATTGAGCCCAAATTTAACGGGCAGCTTCGTCTTCTCATAAAGAATCACCCCATACTCTTAGATTCTTCAAAAATACTTCAAAATTGAGTGATTTTACCTAAAATTCATCAAGAAAGATGAAAAGTGAAGATTCTGAATTGTTTAAGTAAATAAGCCTTAAAGGAGTATAAAAACATTAAGATAGGCCTAAATTCATTATGGAATAATAATAAAAATCACTACTGATATGCAAGGCACCTGGGAGCAGGAGAGGAGGTATCATGCTATATCCACTGGGGGAGTACTTAGCACGAGATATTGGGACGACCAGACACTGCAGTCCCTAGGATTGTTCGATGACGTCCAGTGGATGTTCATGAACATAGGGTGGCAGGATTTTTATCGCTAGAGGCATCCGACCTATGTTCAGCTGACTTTGGAGTTTTTCAGTTCTATCCAGATTACATTAAGGAACTATGACGACAGTGATTCTGGTAAGATGACGTTCCGGTTGGGGAACCGGGACCATGTACTGACACTTGACCAGTTTGGTCATATACTTGGGTTCCCCTCGGATGGTACTAGATATTGCCCATGCGAGTAAACTGATAGGACTTTCTGGCGAGGTATATCTGGTGATAGAGGATTTGATCCGAGGACTACCAGAGCCACACGCTTATCCAGCCTAGTTTTCAGATATGTACATCGAGTACTTGCACATACTATTTTTGGGAGAGCAGAGAGCGACAGCATGGTCAGATCTTCGAAGCTGTACTTTTTATGGGCTATGTTGACAGGATTACGCCTCAGCACCCCATTCTACCTCATGAAGCAGATTCATAAGGCTGCTAGGGCGCGGAGAGGAGTCCTAGTGATGGGAGGCATGATTACTACCATTGCCCTTACCCTCGGTTTTGACCCCTCAGGGTTGAACGAGGCAAAGGGCAATCCCAGACTAGATATGGACGCATGCGTAGCCATTAAGATGATTACGAGACTTAGGAGCTCGTATCATTTGATGTTCAGAGGTACTGATGTTACGATGAGGCTCCCGAACATGAACCCTACTACGGTTCGTGTTCAGCAGAACTGGATCATCGATCCCACTTGTGGGGGAGGTCCTAGAGAGGCAGCTTCTCCTCCTTCACCGCCAAGGATTCCAGAGCATGTTCCTCCAGTCGAGCCATCTGCCGCTGATAGGGCGTCTACATCTGCCGAGCCATCTACCTCAGCACCACCAGACCCTTCTCTAGAGCAGATACGAGCTGAGCAGAGGGGGATGCGTGATGACATATCGCGCCTTGAGCAGGGACAGTCGAGGGCACTCGAGTCTTTACGCGCGATAGAGGAGCTATTACGGCGTCATCTCCCATCTTCATCGACACGACATACTAGAGACGAGGAAGAGGATTCTGAGCATACAGAGACAGACTGATAGATCTTGTGAGTATCTTTATTTCATTTTGATGTATTTACAGTTATTCTTTGATATTATGTAGGAGATCACACATTTATCTTATCTGTGCACAGGATTTAGTAGACTGGATGCCGATACGACCACACATAGCATTTTTATGTTTTCTTTGTGTGCGTGCGTTGTATCTGGATATTATGTTATTCATTTTGGTATTTTACTTGATATTTGATACTAGACTTAATATTATACATGCATGATGGTATTAGAATTAGGGATGCTGAACATGGTGCGGATAGGACAGTTTTGTATATATTTGGTATTCATCGTGTGTTTGGGATGCTATATGATGATTTTTGATGCTGTGTTGATGAGTTTGTGAATTCTAGAATGATTTTGATATATATATTCTTTGATATTTAGAGTGAATAGTAACTCTGCATGGTAAACTGTGATTTGGATGATAAAACATGATGGTATTTGATGTTTGAAAGTTGATTACCATGTAAAACTTGAATATCTTTGATATGGTATATTTTCCGAATTTTTCTGAGCTGTATTTCACACTTTTGATATAACTGTACAGGATTTCGCCAATAAATCATAGGGAACTCTTGTAAAATTTTTTCTGAAATCTTTTATTGATTCAATGTTTATACATATGCAACAATTTAAGTCTAGGGTGTCCATTTTCATGTTTTGTTAATCCTTCAAAGTTTTATAGATATGAATTTTGAATGTTTAAGATTGTTAAGAATTAATCAGATTCAATTTATCCTTAATTTTGAACTTAGGAAGCATTTTGGGCATTTAATTTGATGACTTAAAGAATTTTTGAGATTTCATGAAAACTTAAATTGTTGAGTAAGATCGATTCTGGTATTAATAAAGTTTACATGGGAATTGTTGTATGTTTAAACAACATGTACGTAGTGATTCTTGTAATTTAAGGTTAATTTATTTTCCTTTGATTTAATAGTGATTTTTATGGATAGAAATTTTGGTGATTTATATATTTAACTTGAGATTTGCTCCAACTCCTTTGCTAGCATAATCTTAGGTTATAGGTTGACACTGGCTGGCTTTTTCCATATTTTGACTGAATATACATATATATATATATATATAGGTGTAGGCTAAGTGGAAAATTCCTCTGGCTTAAGATCGAGACCATGAGTTAAATTATATTGTTTTGCATTATACTTTAAACAATGTTATGATAAATAATAGTTTAAAGACCAAATTGCATTAAAAATCTCGTATCTATTGTTTCACCAAATGACTTGAAGTAAATCTTTGTCTATTGATTAAGGCAGATTTATTAAACCAAGAAGTATTTGATTGCTTGATATGTGTTGAATGAACATTATAACATGGCTTGTGAATTTTATCTTTCTTGGATTGTAAACTCTTGATGATTTATTTTTTCTATGACTTCTCTTGAATGATCTAAGTTCTAAAAAGTTGCATACCCGAAATGTAGACTAAGGGCTTTATTGATGGTAAAATTGATGAGTGTTCCTCATCTTTATATTCTTTATTCATATTGATGCATTGCTTGAGGACAAGCAAAATTCTATGTCTAGGGTATTTTCATGTGTTGTATTTACACCACACTTTTGTCTATATTTTAGATCATATTTTGGGCTTATTTGCATGATTTTGTGCTTATTTCGGTGTTATTACTTCACTTGGCATGGAATCTTCACTTTTCTTGGTTTTTATGAAAATGTAGGTAAAATCACCCAAAAATGAAGGATTTCATGAGTTTTGAAGCCAAAGCATGATTCCCAAGGAGATCACGAGCTTACACGTCAAATTTGGAGCAAAAAATGGTGAAGAATTTGACATTCACAGCCTTGGCTGTAATTATGGCTCAGCCATAATTTTGATGTCAAATGAAAGGCGAAAAACAGCTAAGTGTTGGAATGCACAGAAACTTTCACGGGCGAAGCTGTGAATCCATCACGGCTTATGAAACTTTCTGTGTACAAAAAGTTGTACACACAGAGACATTTACGGCCATGGCTGTAAACTCATCACAGACCGTGAAAATTGCTACCTGACGAGTTTTTCACTTGATTCTCCGCCGATTCGAACCAGAATTGAACCAAACTTTGCAGAACCATTCCTTGATGGGTTCCAAACCAGTCTAACTATAAAAGATCAGATTTTTCGAGGGTTGTTCAGATGAACACAAGTGGCAGTGAAGACAAGGGCGAAATTCAAGTTTTATAGCATATTCCGGTGAGATTCCACGCAAAAGCGATGATTGATCGACTCTTTCTCATCTATAGATCGATGAGAAGGCGGTTTTATTGTTGTCTTAGTGATTTCCTTGCAATTCTTATAAGATTCTTACTTGTTCATCGTACAAACATATTTTACTTTACGAAAATGAGTGAGTAGATCCTTGTTTCGGGATTAATGGGCATAGCCCGCTGACATTCATGAATTGATCTATATTTTATGCTCTTTTCATGTGAATTTATTATCATGATTTGACTGAAGTTGTGTTCATTTCGTAATTTACCTTGTCCACGTATAATTGCATATTAGACATTGCAAGAAGTACCGAGAGGTGAATCGCAGCGTCTAATTTATTTCAGTTGAACCTTCGAATTCAATCACGAGAGTAGGATGGATTCGTTTGAAGGATCTAACAGCTTTTCATAGAACTTAATGAGTTTAGTTAGGTTAACTGTCACGAGAGTAGGGAGTTAACTTAATTAAACACCGTATTACACTCCGAGAGGAGGTGATATGTATATTAGGAAAAGTTCCTTTCATGATTTATATTTTCTATTGATTGGGTAATCTTTAAAAGATACATGCTTGTTAGTGTGGTGAACCCATAGCATCCTGAATCTTGTAGAATTTGAAAACCCCTTTTACGCTGCCTTTGAATTGTTCGTGCTTAGAAGTTCAATACCACCGTATATTTAGTTTGCCTAGATTCAAACAAGTCAAGAAGTCAGTACTTAACTACGTAGTCCTCGTTGGGAATGATAATCTTTTTATTACTTCGATAATTCCGTGCACTTGCGGAGTGTTATCAAGAAAAGTTGATTGGTGTGGTCTAGAGAGATTGACCTATGAGTTGGAAACGGGGCACAGGTTGCTACTATTGCTATAGGAATTTTGATGCTCTCCTTGCTTTTGGAACTTCTATTAGAGTTAGATCATTGCTATTATGTACCTTCTCTTACTAAAAAAATTGTATCCATTCCTAGCTTGGCAAAGAAGGGATTTAAGTATGAAATAAAGGATAACTTTTTTTCTTTTTCATTTGCAAATGTTTTTTATGGGCAATGGATTATATGTCTTGGATATGGATAACTCTATATGTAACATAAATAGTAAAAGGATTAAACTGAGTGGTTCAGTTGATGCGTAACTTTGGCATTGTCGATTAGCCCATATAAACAAGAATCACATTCAACAACTCTATGCAAATAGATTGTTGGATTCAACCTCCTTGGAGGAGTTTGATACTTGTGAACCTTGTTTATTAAGAAAAATGACAAAAGCTCTCTTCACCAAGATTAGTGAGAGGGTAGGAGGTTTATTGGATCTCATACATAGCGATGTGTGTGGGTCATTCAGTAAACAAACTAGAGGAGGGTACAACTACTTTATCATATTTACTAATAACTTTAGTAGACATGGTTATGTCTATTTGATGATACATAAGTTAGAATTCTTTGAGAAATTTAAGGAGTTCATACATGAAATAGAGAACCAGCTTGGTAGATCTATTAAAACTCTTCGATCAGATCATGGTAGAGAGTACCAGAGCGGTGAGTTATTTGACTATCTGAGAGAGTGTGGGATTCTATCCCAACTCACTCCTCCTAGAACACCTCAATGGAATGGTGTGTCTGAGAGGAGAAATCAAACCTTGTTGGATATGGTTCGATCCATGATGAGTCATGCAACTCTACCACCCTCGTTTTGGGGACATGCACTTAAAATAGCTTTTGTCATACTGAATAACGTTCTATCTAAAAGTGTCTCCAATATTCCATATGAGATATAGAGTGGGAGACACCCAAACCTATCTTTTATCAGAGTCTAGGGATGTGAGGCTTATGTCAAACGTCAGGATTCTAGCAAGCTAAAACCCAGATCTGATAAATGTGTTTTTGTGGGGGTGAAACTAAAGGATACTACTTCGATATCCCCACCGAGAATAAAGTCTTTGTTGCTCAGAGTGCTGTCTTTCTAGAGAAAGAATTTATGAAATCACGATTTTAATCCAGATTTCTTTGATCTAACCCTAGGAGAAGCTTAGGGGCGTTAAGGACCTTTCTCCCCCATTGATAAAGGAGGCGTGGAGCAGCTTTTGGCAGAAGATTTGGTCACAAAATTATGATTTTGTGAAGGATGGGCGGTTGAAGCTTTGCAGGGCATGGAGGAGGCTGATGAAGGCTTTCTTTTAGCTAAGCATTGGCAGTAGGTGTAGAGGCTTTTGGCAGGGCATGGGGAAGATGTTGGTGTATATGCCCTAGGACCTAGTTTTGGTCCACTTATGTACTACTTGACTTTGATATTTATATATATATCATTCTGGCATTGTCATTATCAATGTTTGTTTACATCTGCGCACATGTACTGACATGATAATGTCCCTGGAGACAGATTGGATCTGTGCTCAAATTATTGTCCCCAGTCGATGTACCTTAGTGGATATGGGATAGCTATGGTACTTGTGAGACAGGTATGTGAGCTGGTTAGGTACGTGGTGCTAACGCAGACACATGGGTATATCATTGGAGGATATACTGGAAAGACCCGCTGTGAGGCTATGACTTGGTGTCATAAGTTATCCTCACAAGTGACAGGAGATGCATTGATCCCTTGACTTGAGGTCATTGATCATTCTATATGGTTAGGGACTTGCTTTGATACAACCTAACACCTCGCCGTAGTTGGGAGGTCATAACGGTTGTCATTGAGCATGTCACGACCCATATGAGAAGGTCAATGGACAGACATAGGATTTGCCCCTTCCTTAGGGAAGTATGATATCCATGGAGCTCCTCTATGGTTCTATGACTGAGAGTGTATGGCCATACCCAGGTAAGAACCTGTTTTAGTCATAGCCATGTGATTGGGTGAAAACAAGTGGTGACACACTTGTCCAATCAGATATCAGTCCGGCAAAGAGACTGTAATGCATCTGTACCTAGTTGCGATGATGGGGATGTCGATGTCGATATCCATTCCAATGACCTGGGTAGCAGCGATGCACTGCTAGGTGCCACTCACTGCTTGTGGTGACCTTTGGTCAGCACTGCCAGCGTCAGAAGAACCTACAGGGTCGCACACCTTGATACTTGAGTTCTCGTATTGATCGAGAAGCCTTATGATCAAGTTATTGGATAACTTGGATCTAATTGGGAGATTTCATCAGCACCAATGAGCCTGATGAGATGGAAGAATGTTATTGGAGCCAAACTTCATTTTTGGCAGGTTGACCCGTATTTGACCATGGTTGGTCGCACTTGGATTAGGGTTGCATTGGATTGGATCCAAATGCTTAATCAACCCATAGGATGAAGTTTGGGCTAGCTCATTATCCAATGAAGCCCAATAACAAGTTCTCATGAAGAGAAGAGAGGCTAAAAGGGTATAATGGGGAGAAACCCAACCCCATTGGCGCCTAAGGGGCAGAATGGGGTTAGGGTGGCAAAGTTGCTTCATTAAGGAAGCAATTTGCGCCTAGCCCTTCTCCCTTGATGGTATGAATGCCTTTAAGGCATGTCTTGGGCTGATATGGTACTTGGGCAATTATGGAAAGGTTGAATGAAGTTTATGGTAAAGTCTTGGAGACTTTCCTTGCATTAAACCTCCTCATCCTAGCCCTACACTTGTCATGATCCTAGCCCTTGCCCTAATCGCCTCTTGCCCTATATATGTGACCCTAGCCGCCCCCTCTTAGATGATTCATCCTTGGAGGCGTGAACATAAGAAGGGAGCGAGAGGAAGGAGCATTGGCGCAATCTCTTCCTCTTCCATCAAGTGGCCGCAAGCTTCTCCTTCCTTACCACTTGGCGCATCTTTCTCTCTTGGTGGCGCAAGGTGGTTGGAGCATCTCCCTAAGGCTTGGATCTTCTTCCCGAGGCTAGCACCGGGCGTGGAAGAAGTGGACTCGAGGCATCCGTGTGTGTGAGACTGCAGAGGGCGCACAGTTGGGCGCCTATCACGACATCGACCTCATCTTGCTCTGAGGTATTTTCTAACTCATCGTGTCGACCCCCTTGCATGCGATCTTCACTGGGTTTTTGGGACGGACCTGTTTCGGGGACATTCTTCTGCTGTGCAATGTATGTATGTGTCTCTGAAAAATTGTAAAATGTCCCTGGGGTTTCCCAACAGTGGTATCAGAGCGACTTGCAAGACTCGAACGATGTTTTATGCTTTTCTTTCATGCTCACATGCCATATCTCTATTTTCGAAAATAGCATAATGCATGGCAAACGATTTTTTCTAGGTAGGAAAAAATTAGGGTTTCTTGTTTCTATCATCCTCTCAATCTCTTTTGGATTTTTGGACTATTTTTCTTGTCTGATTTAAAGATCAAAGGCGCATGTAGTTTTGTCAAGTAGGACGGGCATTGTGTCTTCGGACTGGCCAAGTCTCTTGATCTGACAAAATTGCCAGCCGAAAGGATCTCTGAAATCACCTTGAAAAATAAATCGCAATTAACCAAAAGATTTGTGAGAAGAAGAGGAGAAAAAGAGACTAGTTTTAATGAAAAAGTAAAATTTCAGATTTTATGTTTTTCATGAGCATGTAGAATTGCATGAGTAAATACCTTGTTTGTGCATAATGTTGTGATCATTAGTCAAGCCCCCCTTTGCATGCCTGTGATGTTTCCTCGTGAGGCCTGCGTGCCGCTTTTCTTTTTGCTTTTAAGAAGACTAGGGTAGCGCATGTACTTGGAGCTTGGCGCATGCATGGAGTTGGCGCACCTTGGATGGTGGCGCAACAAGCATCAAGGAAAAGGCGCAACCTTGCTTGATGGCACAAGTTAGGCATGGCCGAACCCTTGGGTTTGAGAGCTAGCTAACTTGGCATCTTTCATTGTGGCGCATTCTCCTTGGAGGAAGACCATGGGATTGGCCGAACCTTTGAGGTCTACCCTTAAGGTTTGAGAGCTAAGCCATGAAGGAAGGACCTTGGAGCCAACCATGAAGACCAAGATAGAGGGCGGCTAGGATAGGTCTTTCTTAGGGGCTTGAGTCCTATGTCAAGAGTTGAAACTCCTTTGGCATGGGTTGATTCAATGTCTTGAAAGGGCTTTGATCACATCATCTTTTACTGCTTTCCTTATCTGCTAAAAGCATGCCTGTGATGTTTTATCATTATGTTATCACTATAGGATTGCATGCCTGTATTGTTAGACATAAGATAAAACTGATGAGACCTTAAAAACCCTCATAAAATATCAAGTCTAGAAGCCTTCTAACGCGTAGCCCTCACTAAGCTATCGATCAGTGGAGTTGTGAACTGGTTCCCACCCTCGTGGGACACACCCACTTATCTTTAGAAAGTGTGTGGTGACAATGGTTTCCCCAGTCCAGTTTCAACCTGGGCGTGCCTTCGCAAGGAAACTCATTGGCCCTGGGCATAAACGGTTAGGAATGGACTTGACTAGAAATTCACATGTACTGGGCACATAGTGAAAGTCTAGAGGCATCGTTGAGAGGTTAGGGTTTCATGTTATATCCAGCCCTCGCTGGACATGAAATGCCCAAGACTGTCTCAACAAGGGGAGTTGCTTGGAGCAACCGGCCGGCGCGCCCACCTTAGGAAACATGGGTTACTTTGTGCATCTCATCCCACCCTCGTGGGACGCGAAGCCTCATGTGAAATAAGGATCCCATCTCACTAGGAAGTCTTAAACTTCCCGATTGACTTTGTGGGTTGTCAATTCGAATTTAAAATAGTGGGAGCAGTAATCATTTAAAACAAGTCCAGTTTAAATGATTCGAAGTAGTACTAATCTGTTTTTCTTGGGTGTTGTAGAACAATGGCTACGAACACTGGCGGATTATCACTGCGATCACTCCTTGATAAGGATAAGTTAGTTGGAACTAACTTTATGGACTGGCATCGGAACTTGAGGATAGTCCTCAAGCTCGAGAAGAAGCTGTATGTCCTTGAACAGGCTCTTCCTGCGGCTCCTGCGCCTAATGCCCGAACGGCAGATAGAGATGCTTATAGAAAGCATCAGGATGACTCTTTGGAGGTTGCATGTCTTATGCTAGCCAGCATGGCACCTGAACTGCAGGTGCAATATGAGGAGCAGAACGCTTTTCAGATGATCACTCATCTGAAACAGATGTTCGAGGCTCAGGCTAGAACTGAAAGATTTGACACCGCCAAAGTAGTCTTTCGGTGTAAGTTGTCTGAGGGTGCACCAGTGAGACCCCATGTTCTCAAGCTCATTGGGAATGTGGATCATCTCAGGAGACTGGGTCATGCCATAGACAACGAGCTGGTTGTGGATCTTATTCTGCATTCCCTGCCCCCTAGCTTCAGTCCGTTTATTATTAACTTCAACATGAACCGGATTGAGTGCACACGGGAGGAATTGATGAATATGCTCCAAACAGCCGAGCGTGAAATGGGTAAGACCAAACCAAATTCTGTTCTTTTGGTCCCTACGACCAAGAAGATAAAGAAGAAGGGTAAGGCACGTGCTAAGGGCAGTGCCAAAGGCCCTACCAAGGCACTGAAGAAAAAGGCAAAGAAGTCAAAGGACCAGAGGTGTTTTCACTGTGGCGAGCAGGGTCACTGGAGAAGGGACTGCAAGCAGCTTCAGAATGAGGAGAAGAAGGGCTTGGCCTTAACTTCTAGCTCAGGTATTTGTGTTACAGAAGTCAATCTTTCTACTTCTATGTCATGGGTATTGGATACCGCATGTGGAGCTCATATTTGTACAAATATGCAGGGGCTCAAGAAAAGTAGATCGGTGCGACCTGGAGAGATTGACCTACGCGTTGGAAATGGGGCACAGGTTGTTGCCGTTGCTGTAGGCGTCTTGACTCTCTCCTTACCGTCTGGACTTCTATTAGAACTAGATAATTGCTTTTGTGTACCTTCACTTACTAAGAACATTGTATCCATTCCTTGCTTAGCAAAGAAGGGATTTAAGTTTGAAATAAATAAGAACTCTTGTTCTTTTTCATTTGCAAATATGTTCTATGGGAAGGGTACTTTGTGCAATGGTCTGTATATCTTGGATATGGAAAGTTCTATCTGTAACATAAGTAATAAAAGGACCAAACTGAGTGGTTCAGTTGGTGCTTTCCTATGGCACTGTCGATTAGCCCATATAAACAAAAATCGCATCCAACAACTCCATGCAAATGGATTGTTAGATTCAAGTTCCTTGGAGGAATTTGATACCTGTGAACCTTGTTTATTAGGGAAAATGACAAAGGCACCCTTCACCAAGATTGGTGAGAGGGCAGGAGGTTTATTGGATCTCATACATACTTATGTGTGTGGGCCTTTCAATAAACAAGCCAGAGGAGGGTACAACTACTTCATTACCTTCACTGATGACTTCAGTAGGTATGGATATGTCTACCTAATGAGACATAAATCTGAGTCCTTTGAGAAATTCAAAGAGTTCAAGAATGAAGTAGAGAACCAGCTTGGAAGATCCATTAAAGCTCTTCGATCAGATCGAGGTGGAGAATACCTGAGTGGAGAGTTCTTTGACTATCTGAGAGAGTCTGGGATCATATCCCAACTCACTCCTCCTGGAACACCTCAATGGAATGGTGTGTCTGAAAGGAGAAATCGAACTTTATTGGATATGGTTCGATCTATGATGAGTCATGCAACTCTACCTCCCTCATTCTGAGGGCATGCACTTGAGACAGCTTCTCTGATACTGAATAATGTTCCATCTAAGAGTGTCTCCAAAATACCATACGAGGTATGGAGTGGGAGACGCCCTAATCTCACGTTTATCAGGATCTGGGGATGTGAGGCTTATGTCAAACGTCAGGATTCTAGCAAGCTAGAACCTAGATCTGATAAGTGTGTATTTGTGGCGTATCCTAAGGAAACTAAAGGATACTACTTCTATGTCCCAACCGAGAACAAAGTTTTTATTGCTCGGGGTGCTGTCTTTCTAGAGAAAGAATTTCTTATGAAAGAAGTAAGTGGGAGGGAGTTTGACTTGGATGAGGTCCAAGTGCAACCACAAGACAAAGAGATGGAATCTGAGCCATCTGCACCGGTTGTTATACAACCTGAGGCTCAAACACAGGTCCCACGTAGGTCTGGGAGGATTCGTCGTGCACCTGAGAGGTACGGGTCGCTGCCGACTCAACACGATGGAATTTTCATCATTGAGGATGAACCCAGAACCTATGATGAGGTGGTCAGTGGACCGGACTCCGAGAGATGGCTTGATGCCATGCGATCCGAGATGGATTCCATGTCGGCTAACCAAGTCTGGGATTTGGTTGAGCTGCCTGATGGGGTAAAACCCATAGGGTGTAAATGGGTCTTCAAGAAGAAGACAGACATGGATGGCAATATAGTTACCTATAAGGGTAGACTAGTGGCTAAAGGTTTTAAACAAGTCCACGGGATGGACTATGATGAAACCTTCTCGCCAGTTGCCATGATCAAGTCCATTCGGATTCTGCTTGCTATAGCTGCATATCATGACTATGAGATATGGCAGATGGATGTGAAGACAGCGTTCCTTAACGGGAAGCTGACTGAGGATGTGTACATGACACAACCTGATGGTTTCATCCATCCTGCAGAGGCTAATAAGGTCTGCAGGCTAAAGAGATCCATTTATGGATTAAAGCAAGCATCTCGAAGTTGGAATCTTCGATTTGATGAAGCTGTGAGAGATTATGGCTTTATCAAAAGCGAAGATGACGCCTGTGTATATAGAAAATTCAGTGGGAGCTTGGTGATTTTTCTGGTCTTGTATGTCGATGACATACTGCTCATCGGAAATGACATCCCTAGTCTTCAAGCTGTGAAGACATGGTTGGGGAAGTGTTTTGAGATGAAAGACTTAGGGGAGGCCGCCTATATTCTAGGCGTGAGGATCTACCGAGAAAGATCCAAGAGGCTCCTGGCCCTTAGTCAGAGTACCTACATTGATAAGGTCCTTGAGAGGTTTAACTTGGAGCAATCCAAGAAAGGATACCTTCCAGTAAGACATGGCCTTACTCTCTCAAAGAGCCAATGTCCTACAACACAGGCTGAGAGGGATAACATGAGTCGAATTCCTTATGCTTCGGCAGTAGGATCGATCATGTATGCAATGTTGTGTACTAGACCAGACGTGGCATATGCTGTAAGCATAACCAGCCGATACCAATCCAATCCAGGTCTGCAGCACTGGGTGACTGTAAAGAACATCCTAAAGTATCTGAGGAGAACTAAGGATTTGTTCTTGGTCTATGGGGGACAGGAAGAGCTCAGTATGCAGGGCTATACTGATGCATCATTCCAGTCTGACCCTGACGACTTTAGATCGCAGGCCGGCTATATGTTCAAGATAAATGGAGGCGCTGTATGCTGGAAGAGCTTCAAGCAATCCACCATAGCAGATTCTACAACCGAGGCAGAGTATGTGGCCGCTTCTGAGGCAGCCAAGGAAGCCGTTTGGATAAGGAAGTTCATATCTGATCTTCAGGTGGTTCCTAGTGCAGTGGATCCCATCGAACTCTATTGTGACAACAATGGAGCAATTGCACAAGCCAAGGAACCACGGTCTCATCAAAGATCCAAACACATACTCAGAAGATTTCACCTGATCAGAGAGATCATTGAAAGAGGTGATGTCAAGATTAGCAGAGTTGACACAGAAAACAATCTGGCAGACCCATTGACCAAGGCTTTGGCGCAGCAGAAGCATGATGGTCACGCTAGAGATATGGGGTTAAGATTTCTCAACCTCTAGGTCTTAGTGCAAGTGGGAGATTGTTGGTGTATATGCCCTAGGACCTAGTTTTGGTCCACTTATGTACTACTTGACTTTGATATTTATATATATATCATTCTGGCATTGTCATTATCAATGTTTGTTTACATCTGCGCACATGTACTGACATGATAATGTCCCTGGAGACAGATTGGATCTGTGCTCAAATTATTGTCCCCAGTCGATGTACCTTAGTGGATATGGGACAGCTATGGTACTTGTGAGACTGGTATGTGAGCTGGTTAGGTACGTGGTGCTAACGCAGACACATGGGTATATCATTGGAGGATATACTGGAAAGACCCGCTGTGAGGCTATGACTTGGTGTCATAAGTTATCCTCACAAGTGACAGGAGATGCATTGATCCCTTGACTTGAGGTCATTGATCATTCTATATGGTTAGGGACTTGCTTTGATACAACCTAACACCTCGCCGTAGTTGGGAGGTCATAACGGTTGTCATTGAGCATGTCACGACCCATATGAGAAGGTCAATGGACAGACATAGGATTTGCCCCTTCCTTAGGGAAGTATGATATCCATGGAGCCCCTCTATGGTTCTATGACTGAGAGTGTATGGCCATACCCAGGTAAGAACCTGTTTTAGTCATAGCCATGTGATTGGGTGAAAACAAGTGGTGACACACTTGTCCAATCGGATATCAGTCCGGCAAAGAGACTGTAATGCATCTGTACCTAGTTGCGATGATGGGGATGTCGATGTCGATATCCATTCCAATGACCTGGGTAGCAGCGATGCACTGCTAGGTGCCACTCACTGCTTGTGGTGACCTTTGGTCAGCACTGCCAGCGTCAGAAGAACCTACAGGGTCGCACACCTTGATACTTGAGTTCTCGTATTGATCGAGAAGCCTTATGATCAAGTTATTGGATAACTCGGATCTAATTGGGAGATTTCATCAGCACCAATGGGCCTGATGAGATGGAAGAATGTTATTGGAGCCAAACTTCATTTTTGGCAGGTTGACCCGTATTTGACCATGGTTGGTCACACTTGGATTAGGGTTGCATTGGATTGGATCCAAATGCTTAATCAACCCATAGTATGAAGTTTGGGCTAGCTCATTATCCAATGAAGCCCAATAACAAGTTCTCATGAAGAGAAGAGAGGCTAAAAGGGTATAATGGGGAGAAACCCAACCCCATTGGCGCCTAAGGGGCAGAATGGGGTTAGGGTGGCAAAGTTGCTTCATTAAGGAAGCAATTTGCGCCTAGCCCTTCTCCCTTGATGGTATGAATGCCTTTAAGGCATGTCTTGGGCTGATATGGTACTTGGGCAATTATGGAAAGGTTGAATGAAGTTTATGGTAAAGTCTTGGAGACTTTCCTTGCATTAAACCTCCTCATCCTAGCCCTACACTTGTCATGATCCTAGCCCTTGCCCTAATCGCCTCTTGCCCTATATATGTGACCCTAGCCGCCCCCTCTTAGATGATTCATCCTTGGAGGCGTGAACATAAGAAGGGAGCGAGAGGAAGGAGCATTGGCGCAATCTCTTCCTCTTCCATCAAGTGGCCGCAAGCTTCTCCTTCCTTACCACTTGGCGCATCTTTCTCTCTTGGTGGCGCAAGGTGGTTGGAGCATCTCCCTAAGGCTTGGATCTTCTTCCCGAGGCTAGCACCGGGCGTGGAAGAAGAGGACTCGAGGCATCCGTGTGTGTGAGACTGCAGAGGGCGCACAGTTGGGCGCCTATCACAACATCGACCTCATCTTGCTCTGAGGTATTTTCTAACTCATCGTGTCGACCCCCTTGCATGCGATCTTCACTGGGTTTTTGGGACGGACCTGTTTCGGGGACATTCTTCCGCTGTGCAATGTATGTATGTGTCTCTGAAAAATTGTAAAATGTCCCCGGGGTTTCCCAACAGAAGAGAAGTAGGCACAAGAAGAGAAGAGATAAAAGAGCCTTGAAGAAAGGAGAGAGGGGGATCGGGATAAGAGTTCGCACGTAGAGGGAAAGAAGAGGCTGAACTTGAGGAGAAGGGAAGAAGGAGCCACGCATCTGCATTCATTGAAGATATTCTCCTGTGTGAGCATCTTAGAGATAAGTTGTAAGGAAGATCTTAGATTACACTCAAATTTCTATGCTTATTGTATAACCTTTGCAAAACATCGCATGATCTTACTTTTCTCTTGCAACTCCTGTGCAAAATCTGTTGTTACCTGTGATGTTTATGCTTGAGTACATTGTTTACATTGTTACCATGAAATGATAGGCTAAGTTCTAAATCAGGATGTGGGGTAGCCCTTGATGACTTGCTAGTTGTAATAGTCTAGCTCTTTTTACCGAAGTCCTAGCTCGACCTTATGTTGCTTTTCCTGCATTACCTAGAAGGGTATGCCTGAGCCTTTAGTCATCTAAGTGAGGTTTGTAAATCAGTATCTCTAGGAGGAAAACTCGCTTGTGGATCTATACTCACTTACGGGGACAATAAGGAGCTTAGATGCTATGGAGAGACTCCAGTCTGACCGCGTGTCAGAACCATTTGGTAGGGAGTTTATCAAATCCGATTGGTGTGCTATGCCTGCGTTGCCCGAAAGGGAACGCTTGAGCCTTTAGTTTCTTGTGTGGGGTTTGTAAATAAGGGGCTAGGGAAAAATCCCCTTAATGAACTGTACTCCCCCAGTGTGAGCTTCTGGATCCTAGACACATTCGGCAAACCAAAAGTGTGTCGGTACGTTGGATTATATCTGGATTCTTTGCTTGCGCTGCTCGAGAGGGCGCGCTTGAGCTAGGAGTTCCGCTGGGGAGGTTAGTAAACCAGGAATTCTCAGGGAGGACCCCTCTTGTTAACCTGTACTCGCCTTGAAATTATTAGGGCCTTAGATGTGTTAGGGAAACAGCAAGTCCGACTAAACGTCAGAACCCTACGGATTGGACCGGTGGCCTAGTCTGTGGCAGCGGACGAGGCCATTGGAGGGAGCGACCTGCACAACAGGTAGCTAAATCCCTTGAACTAGATAGGACGTTGGTAATAGAGTTTGACTTTTCAACTGTAAAGAGTCAAAGCGGTGAACCCATATTCTAACACCTCTCCCCATTAAAATTCTCTTGTGCAAATTCCTCTATATATGTTCTTGTGAATTTAATTATTTTAACTCTCCAAACTTCACCAATCTCGACGTCATCTAGCTAGCAAATTCGAGATATGTTGGTACTTGCCCATTAGTCCCTGTGGGATCAATATTTTATTACTTCGATAGACCCGTGCACTTGCGGAAAACCTATCTACATTTGTGGGCTCTATCAAAGAACCTTAACCCCATATCCCTAGCGTAACCATCAGGCTTCTACTACGCCAAAGCCTTAGACAGTGGGTCTGCTAGATTGTTCTCTGTGTCAACTCTGCTAATCTTGACATCACCTCGGTCAATGATCTCTCTGATCAGGTGAAATCTACAAGTATGTGTTTGGATCTTTGATGAGACTGTGGTTCCTTAGCTTGTGCAATTGCCCCACTATTGTCACAATAGAGCTCAATGGGATCTACTGCACTTGGAACCACCCGAAGTTCAAAAATGAACTTCCTTATCCAAATGACTTATTTGGCTACCTCAGAAGCGACCACATACTCAGCCTCATTTGTAGAATCAGCTATGGTGGATTGTTTGAAACTTTTCCAGCATATAGCGCCTCCATTCATCTTGAACACATAGCCGGCCTGAGATCTGAAGTCATCAGGGTCAGACTGGAACGATGCATTAGTGTAGCCCTGATCACTGAGCTCTTCCTATTCCCCATAGACCAAGAACAGATCCTTAGTCCATCTTAGATACTTAAGGATGTTCTTCACAGCCACCCAGTGCTGTAGACCTGGATTGGATTGGTATCGGCTGGTTATGCTCACAGCATAAGCCACATTTGGTCTAGTACACAACATTGCATACATGATCGAGCCTACTGCCAAAGCATAGGGCACTCAACTCATTTCATCCCTCTCAACCTGTGTGGTGGGACATTGGCTCTTTGAGAGAGTAAGACCATGCCTCACTAGAAGGTATCCTTTCTTAGATTGCTCCATATAAAACCTTTCCAGGACCTAATCAATTTAGGTACTTTGACTAAGGGTGAGGATCCTTTTCGTTCTATCCTGATAGATGTTTACGCCTAAGATATAGCCGGCCTCCCCTAAGTCTTTCATCTCGAAACACTTCCCCAACCATGTCTTTATAGACTGAAGACTAGGGATGTTTCCGATGAGTAGTATGTCATCGACATACAAAACCAGAAAAGTCACCAAGCTCCCACTGAATTTTCTATATACACAGGCATCATCTTCACTTTTAATAAAGCCATAATCTCTCACAGCTTCATCAAACTGAAGATTCTAACTTCAATATGCTTGCTTTAATCCATAAATGGATTTTTTTAGCCTGCAGACCTTATTGGCATCTGCAGGATGGATGAAGCCATCAGGTTGAGTCATATACACATCCTTTGTCAGCTTCCCATTAAAGAATGTTGTCTTAAGATCCATCTACCATATCTCATAGCCATGATATGTAGCTATAGCAAGCAGAATCCGAATGGATTTGATCATGACAACTAGCGAAAAGGTTTCATCATAGTCCACCCCATGGACTTGTCTGAATCTTTTAGCCACTAGTCTACCTTTATAGGTAACTATGTTGCCATGCATGTCGGTCTTTCTTTTGAAGACCTATTTACTCCCTATGGGTTTTACCCCATCCGGCAGCTCAACCAAATCCCAGACTTGGTTGGCTGACATGGAATCTATCTCAGATCGCATAGCTTCAAGCCATCTCTCGGAGTTTGGTCCACTAACCGCCTCATCATAGGTCCTGGGCTCATCCTCAATAATGAAGATCCCATCGTGTTGGGTCGGCAGCAACCCATACCTCTCAGGTGCACGACAAATCTTCCCAGACCTACGTGGGACCTGTGTCTGAGCCTCAGGTTGCCCAGCAACCAGTGCAGGTGGCTCAGGTTCCATCTCTTTGTCCTGTGGTTGCACTTGGACCTCGTCCAAGTCAAACTTGCTCCCACTGACTTCTTTCATGAGAAATTCTTTCTCTAGAAAGACAGCTCCTCGTGCAACAAAAACTTTATTCTCGGTGGGAACATAAAGTAGTATCCCTTAGTTTCCTTAGGATACCCCCACAAAGACACATTTATCAGATCTAGGTTCTAGCTTGCTAGAATCCTGACGTTTAACATAAGCCTTACATCCCCAGATCCTAATAAAAGAGAGGTTAGGGCATCTTCCACTCCATACCTCATATGGAATCTTGGAGACACTCTTAGATGGAACATTATTCAGTATAAGAGAAGCTGTCTCAAGTGCAAAACCCTAGAATGAGAGAGGTAGAGTTGCATGACTCATATAGATCGAATCATGTCCAACAAAGTTAGATTTCTCCTCTCAGACACACCATTCCATTGAGGTGTCCCAGGAGGAGTGAGTTGGGATAGAATCTCACACTCTCTTAGATAGTCAAGATAGTCAAAGAACTCACCACTCAGGTACTCTCCACCACGATCTGATCGAAGAGTTTTAATGGATCTTCCAAGCTGGTTCTCAACTTCATTTTTGAACTCCTTGAATTTCTCAAAAGATTCAGATTTATGTCTCATCAAGTAGACATAGCCATATCTACTGAAGTCATCAGTGAATGTAATGAAATAGTTGTGTCCTCCTCTGGCTTATTTATTGAATGGCCCACACACATCAATATGTATAAGATCCAATAAACCTTATGCCCTCTCACCAATTTTGGTGAAGGGCACTTTCATCATTTTCCCTAATAAACAAGGTTCACATGTGTCAAATTCCTCAAAGGAACTTGAATCTAACAATCCATTTTCATGGAATTGTTGAATGTGATTCTTGTTTATATGGGCTAATCGACAATGCCATAGGAAAGCACCAACTAAACCACTCAGTTTGGTCCTCTTACTATTTATGTTATAGATAGAGCTATTCATGTCTAAGACATATAAACCATTGCACAATGTACCCTTCCCGTAAAACAATTTACAAATGAAAAGAACAAAAGTTCTCCTTTATTTCAAATTAAAAACCTTTCCTTGCTAAGCAAGGAATGGATATAATGTTTTTGGTAAGCGAAGGTATATAATAGCAATTGTCTAGCTCTAATTGAAGTCCAGAAGACAGGGACAGAGTCAAAACTCCTATAGCAACAGTAGCAACTTGTGCCCCGTTTTCTACTCGTAGGTCAATCTCTCCTGGCTATACCGATCTACTTTTCTTGATCACCTACATATTTGTACAAATATGAGCTCCACATGCGGTATCCAATACCCATGACATAGCAGATTAGTACTACTTTCAGATCATTTAAACTAGACTTATTTTAAATGATTATGGCTCCCACTATTTTAAACGAGTTGACAACCCACAAAGTCAATCGGGAAATCTAAGATTTCCTAATGAGATGAGATCCTTATTCCACATGAGGCTTCACATCCCATGAGGTTGGGATGAGATACACAAAGTGACCCATGCTTCTTAAGGTGGGCATGCCGGCCGATTGCTCTTAGCAATTCCCCTTATTGAGACAGCATTTTATGTCCAGCGAGGGCTGGAAACTGCATATAACCCTAACCTCTCAACGATGCCTCTAGAGTTCCATTATATGCCCAGCATATATGGAAATCTAGTCAAGTCCATTTCTAACCGTTATGCCCAGGACCAATGAGTTTCCTTGCGAAGGCTCGCCCAAGTTAAAACTGGACTGGGGAAATCATTGTCACCACACACCTTTTAAAGATAAGTGGGTGTGTCCCACGAGGGTGGGAAAGAGTTCACAACACCACTGATCGATAGTTTGATGAGGGCTACGCGTTAGAAGACTACTTAGACTTGACATTTTGAGTGAGGGTTTTTGAGGTCTCATCATCTTAGTTTTATCTTATGTCTAACATTACAGGCATGCAATCCTATAGTGATAACATAACGATAAAACATCATAAGCATACTTTAGTAGGTAAGAATAGTAGTAAAGGGATGATGTGATCATAGCCCATTCAAGACGTTGAACCGACCCATGCCAAAAGGGGTTCAACTCTTGACCTAGGACACAAGCTCCTAAAACTAGACCTAGCCTAGCTGACCTCTAGCTTGATCTTCAAGGTTGGCTCTAAAGTCCTCCTTTCCATGGTTTAGCTTTCAAACCCAAGAGGTACTTTTAGGGAAACCCTAGAAGCATTCTCATGGGTTAGGCCAATGCCATGGATCCTCCTCCAAGGAAGATGCACCACCTTTGATAAAGTTTGTTGCACCACCATGCAAGGTGCGCAAGCTTCATGCATGTGCCATGCTCCAAGTAGATGCGCCCCTAATCTTCTTCTTATGATTACAAAAGCAAAAAGAAAAGCAGCACGCAGGCCTCACAAGGATACATCGCAGGCATGCAAAGGGGCTTGACTAATGTTCACAATATCATGCACAATCAAGTACTTACTCATGCAATTCTACATGCTCGCTCATGAAAAATATAAAATCTAAAATTTTAGTTTCTCATAAAACAAGTTTCTTTTCCTCATCTTCTTGTCACAAATCTTTTGGTTATTTGCGATTAAGTTTCATGATGAATTTATAGACCCTATCAGTTGGCAATTTTGCAGATCAAGAGACTCAGCTAGTCCAAAGACACAATGCACATCCTACTTGACAAAACTACGTGCGCCTTTTGATCTTAAATCAATCACAAAAATAATCCAAAAGAAATTGATTAGAGGATAGGAACAAGAAACCAATAATTTTTCCTACTTAGAAAAATCATGCGTCATGTTAATATGCAATTTGCGAAAATTGAAACATGACATGTGAGCATGAAAGAACATCGTTCGAGGCTCGCAAGTCGCTCTGATACCATTGTTGGGAAACTCTGGGAATATTTTATAATTTTTGGCATTACAGATTACAACACACAACAGAATAATATCCCCGAAATAGGCCAGTCCCAAAAACCCAATGAGGATCGTCATGCGAGGTTGTCGACACAATGTGATAGAAAGTACCTAGAGCAAGTGGAGGCCGAAGTCGAGATAGGTGCCCGAGCGTTCGCTCTCTGCAGTCTCACACACACGGATACCTCGAGCCCTCTTCTTTCACGACCGGTGCTAGCCTCGAGAAGAAGATCCAAGCCTCTGTATTCCTTCTTCTATACTTGTGCCACCTTCAAGGGAAGATGCGCCAAGAGGAGAGGAGAAGGAGGAGATGCCGCCAACACTTCCAACTCCTTGCGCCAAGAAGAGATGAAGAAGATGACTTGCGGCTTGATGGAAGAAGACTTGCGCCAATGCTATTGCTTTCACCCCCTGTTCTTTTGCTATGCCAATATCAATTGCCTCAATGTGCTCACGCATGCATCTAATATATAGATGCACAAGGTGGCAAGGCAAAGGGGCTAGAGGGCACAATTCATAAAGAAGGGGGCGACTAGGGTAAAGGGGAGGGAGTAATTAGGGTTTGGATTATAGTAAGTCTCCAAGACTTTTCCATAAATCCCGCCTAATTAACCATATGCGCCAAGGACATACCAAAGATGTCCTCCAAGCCATATCAGCCTCAAGACTTGCCATAGAGGCAAGCATGCCATTCAAGGATGAAGGGGGAGGTGCACAATTCTTCCTAATGAAGCAAATTCTGCCACCCATACCCCATTATGCCCTTAGGCACCAATGGGGTTGGATTTCTCCCCATTATACCCTTTTAGCCCATTAGCACTTCATGACAACTTGTTATTGGGCCTCATTGGATAATGAGCTAGCCCAAACTTAATTACATGGGTTGATTAAGCCATTGGATCCAATCCAATGCAAGCCTAATCCAAATGTGACCAATCTTGGTCAATTTCAGGTCAACCTGCCAAAAATAAAGTTTGGCTCCAATAACTCTCTTCCATCTCATCAGGCCCATTAGCGCTGATGAAATCTCCCAAATAGATGTGAGCTATCCAATAACTCGATCATAAGGCTTCCCGATCAATATGAGAACTTGAGTATCAAGGTGTGTGACCCTGTAGGTTCCTCTAACGTTGGCAGTGATGAACTTAGGTCATCACAAGCAGTGAGTGGCACCTAGCAGTGCATCACTGCACCCAAGTCATCGGAATGGATATCGATATCGACATCCCCATCATTGCAACTAGGTACAGATACATTATAGTTTCTTTGCCAAACTGATATCCGATTGGACAAGTGTGTCACCACTTGTTTTCACCTAATCACATGGTCATGACTAAATCAGATTCTCACCTGGGTATGGCCATACACTTTTAGTCATAGAACCATAGAGGAGCTCCATGGATATCAAGCTTCCCTTAGGAAGGGGCAAATCCTCTGTCTGTACATTGATCTTCTCATATGGGTCGTGACATACTCAATGACAACCGTTATAACCTCCCAACTATAGTGAGATGTTATGTTGACCTTCTCATATGGGTCGTTGCATACTTATTGCAACTAGGTATAAATACATTATAGTTTCTTTGCCAAACTAATATCTGATTGGACAAGTGTGTCACCACTTATTTTCACCCAATCACATGGTCATGACTAAATCAGGTTCTCACTTGGGTATGGTCATACACTTTTAGTCATAGAACCATAGAGGAGCTCCATGGATATCATGCTTACCTCAGGAAGGTGCAAATCCTCTGTCTGTACATTGACCTTCTCATATGGGTCGTTGTATGCTCAATGACAACCGTTATGACCTCCCAACTACGGTGAGGTGTTATGTTGCATCAAAGCATGTCTCTAACCATATAGAAGAGTCAATGACCTCAAGTCTAAGGATCAATGCATCTCCTATCACTTGTGAGGATAACTCATGATACCAAGTCATAGTCTCACAGTGGGTCGGTCCAGTATATCCACCACTGATATACCCATATTTCTGCATTAGCACCTCGTGCCTAACTAGCCCATATACTAGTATCTCAAGTACCATAGTTGTCCCATATCCAATAAGTTACATTGACTGGGGACAACCATTTGAGCACAGATCCAATCTGTCTCCAGGGACATTATCATGTAAATACACAATCGCAGATGTAGACAAACAATGATAACGACAATGCCAGAATGATATATATAAAAATCAGAGTCAAATAGTACAAAGATGGACCGATACTAGGTCTCAGGGTATATACACCAACAAGAGAAGCATACCATTTGTTGCAAGATTACCGGTATGATGAATCCCTCCATATAGTCGTGAGAAGGAGATTTGTTGGGTGAGTTTCCCTCCTATATGGAGGAAGACTCGTATTTGGTTGGACCCACATGATGGTATACTTAAAATATTAGCCATCTTTGGGTATTTGTTTCTTATTGATTGATAGCTTTAGGGCTGGCTTTGAGGTTGAGGGAGCAGCCACATTCAACCGAGAGTGAGCAACAAAATATGGAGAGAATAGAGAAGAGAGAAATCTGTGTAGCATTTGATCAAACGACGCTTAGGGAGTATTGCACCGTTGGATTGAGCTAAAACTTTGCAGGCATATAGAGCACTTAATTTGCCAGATTCTGAATGGTCGAATCGTGGATTGAAATTCTCTATAGTTTCCGATTTCTCAGCCATAAACAGTGTAGATTTTCCTTTGGTGAGATCGCTCCATCTTTTCTTTGAGTTTGGTTTCCATCGTGTGGGTGGCGGCCAATTTCATTTGTTGATCCAAGGATGTGTAGTTCCTGATATTTTTTATGTTTTCCCTATAGTGTGTATGGTGAGAGAATACTTTGTGAATTCTCATTGATAGTGAACGTTTTGATCGGTGTTGCTCCCATGGTTTTTTTCTTTTTCGTTTAAAGGGTTTTTTACATAAATCTTGGTGTTATTATCTTGTTGCTATTGCTATGGTTTTTACTTAATTGGTGGTTAGTGATACTTGCTTTACTAGTATTTGTCCATAACAAGTCCAACAATAATAACGAGAGAGAGAGAGAGAGAGAGAGAGAGAGAGCAGATGGCTTTTTCGAGGTACGCAAGGAGAGAGATAGCGAGCAATGGTGGTGACGAGAGGCGAAAGGGTTTCTCGGGGCTAGACTAGAAAGGGGTTTTTTGTTGGGGGGGGGTTGGTTAGGGTTTGGTGTGAGAGAGAGCAGAGCGGAAAATAAAATTTCACTAACTAGGGTAAAGAGGGAATATGGTAACAATGACGGACAGTGATAGTAACAATGGAAGACGAGAGAAGTGGGTGTGGAGAGCGTTGGGATTTGTGCCGTGCAATATGACTTTAAAATTCATAGATGGAAGATGATGACACTAGCATAAAAATCGTAAAATAGGTACTTAACTTAGCATTTTTTCCGCGAAGAGAGAGACGACATTTGCCGGCTTTCTTGTGGATTCCGCGAAGAGAGAGACGACGTTTGCCGGCTTTCTTGTGGATTCCAAACTCGTCACGAATAGGGTGAACCCCAAACATTCTTTGTGTTCCCCCTCTTTCTTTATTTCAATTTCCGCAACTTTCTATATTTCTTCATCAAGATCACTTAGATTCTGCATACTCTCGTGAGAGGATTTAATTTCTTCTGTCAATTGTTCCAAACTATTTTGTTTTGCAACTGCATTAAAAAATGTTTAGGCCCCGAAAATAATTGATCAAGAGTTTGAATTAGCGACAATCTGCTCATTCGAGTATGTTCTCCGTAAATCAACCTTGATATGGAATTCAATGCATTCAAAGAACCATAAAGCCCGATTTCCGAAGACTGCCTGCCAACTGTTCGACTGAAGGAAAGGTCTAGTGAGAACAATGACGCAGGCTCGTCTGATCTCTTAATGATCCAACGGCCACTAAACTCCTGTGCTTCCAAGCTTGAATGGATCAGAACTGTCATCAGTTTCTAACCCTACAGCTTTACAAAACATATGGCTTTCCAACACTTGTGTGAATCGACGCCTATAAATTGTTGGATATGTCACTTCAAACTATTATTTCAATCATGAATCGTCTAACTTATCAACAATTACCGATTAAGGTTGATGGATGTGTTCATGGTATTAGTTCCAATTTGTTACAGGATCCTATATGAACCTGCATACAAAAGGATGCTCAATCAATATGGAAAATGATTTAGAACTAATGGAACTGGTTTTTTAGTTTAAACCCTGGTTCCGGTTAATTCAAAGAGGATTTATTACTATCATGTTGAATTCCCATTTGTGATTTCTAGGTTTAAATTATTGTCATGCAATTTGGAGGGATTGTCTCCCTTCTTTTGTGAAATTTATAATATTTCAGGGAATAGAATCTTTCTAGTCCCGTTTGCAATTAAATTAGGATATTCAATGCTCAGAGGTTGGATGTTTCAAAAATGACCCTTCCCCATTGGCGCTCTTTACAACTTGCCTACAAAACCTTTCATATATTTGTAGTTTTATTTTTCAGATGCAGTCGTCATTTCATTGCCTGTTTATAGCATTTTTGGATTGATTTAGCAGTTTTACTAACCTACTTTTCATCAGTCATCTTCCCATCATATGCTAAATGATCGAGTGAACTTGTCCCACAACATGATTGAGTGAACATGTAATGAAGAAAATGATGAATCGAAACCAAGTCTGATGCAATTCATTATTATCGCCTTTTTTTTTTCTTAGGTGTCAAGACCGCCCTCCTTTCTTTCTCAACTTTGGTTTAGTCATGATCCTTGTCCCCATTCTCTATTCCATCTAATGTCAACGGGTAAAGTTTAGGCCTTGGTTATGTGTGAAAAGATGAATTTTATAATGATGTTTAACAATATGATGCAATTATTTAAAAATATAGATCCTAATTATAATTTGAAAATATAGCTCTGGGCAACCGCCCAAATATTCGAGCTGCTCCACACTTCTGAAGGTTGATGACGCGTGCCGAGCTCCCCCTGCTCTCTCAAGTGTACTCACGACCAAATTTGATGAGAGAAGACGCTGTTCATTTTCGCGCATAGGAAATGGATCGACGTGTTGTGCAAATTGTTGTCCCCATATTGTTCTTCATTACCCCTTTCTGTTTCTCTTGTCTGAGTGGTCTTAGTTTTTTCTTAAGCTGTTGTTGATGTAGCAGGATCCATGTGACCTTATAAACAGGGAAAACTTTGTTAAAATTTTCGATCTTAGGATGAGGGAGATATTAGTCCGTGTAAATATCCTGTACCATATTTTTTGATGATTCTATAAAATCTCTTACTCGCCCTTGGCAAAAAAAAAAAAAAAAAAAAAAAAAAAAAAAAAAAAATATATATATATATATATATATATATATGTGACATTCATAGTCATGCTAAAGCATAAAAAATATGAGATAATATAAACAATCATAGTGGTTATGGTGGAAGGAATTTCAAATCATGGCATCAAGTTTTAGTTACAACCAAAGCTTGCATTGAGATCTAAATATTATGTGAAACTTATAGCTTACAAATAATTAAACACAAACATATGGATGAAGACGTACTTCCAAACTCCCTTAATAGATATATCATCAAAATAAGTAGCAAGCTTCTAGCTTTATTGTGGTGAGTTATTAAGATCATAAGTTGATTGATCATATTCATGAAAACCCTATGGACAAGCTTATAGTTCTAGATTGTGTGCTCTACCCAGATACCCTAGAAAAGATTTAATAATGAAATTAGTGTTGTCGAATGCTTTTGAGAATAAGGAATTTGCTTAACTTAGAAAAGAGGAATTTGGATGTCGAAGCTCTAAATTATGTCATATAGAGTAAGTGATTTTAGTAGAGATTCATAGTTTGACCACAATTTGATGTTGTTACAATCACATGAAAGTCATGAATATGGGAAATAGGGAGAAAGTGATTTTGCATCGTAAAACTTGAGAAATTGGCAAAACAACAAGCTACGAATGAAATTTAGAATTGTAAAATTGAAGGCTATATTTATCTACTCACCAAATTTGCAAAGTGAATCTAATGTAGGTAAGAGAAACAACCCAAGGAGATACAGACAGAGTTTGAGGTTACCCTAGCTAAGAGTACCCAAGATTCTATAATCCCTTGTATTGCATGTATTATTATAGGTTAGATTATTCTTTTTTAAGATTAGTATGCATTCATGTAGTTGCTAAATTTGATAGGTTATTTTCTAAATTATAAACATGTATGCATCTACTCGCCTCACATTTTATTCATGCATTTCATGGTAGAACTAGTACATATTTGCATTTGTATAGACAAGCCCTTGAAGAGTTCAAATGAAGTTTAGCTGAGGCTTAAACCAAAAAAAAAAAAATCAGCTCAAGCTCAAAGGAAGTTTGGCTCAAGTTTAGTTGGAGTTCAAGCGTATGTCAACAAATCAATCAGCCTAGGATGAGGACTTTGGGCCATATAAATGACAAACCCAAAAGAAAAGAGGCCCAAGTCAACCCAGAGGGAAGACCACACAAGCTGTAGTTTTTTTCAGGAAATGGAAAGGAGCAACTTGATTGCGTATGGGGGAAGAGAGCAGCCTATCATTGTTGCACATGAGTAGCTTGAGTCAAGATGAAGCAACAATGGCTGGAAGACAAAAAGCTTATGGGAAGAGAGCAGGCAACGACTAGGAGTTTGATGTTTCCTTCTCTTGAAGCTGCCAATAAACCATGTTCTTTCTTATGTAATTTGAAAGAAGTTGATGAATGGATGAAAGTCTACTAGTTTCCTAGCATTCCATTGATTTGGATGGATTCTTTCCCTCTTTCCCTAGATGAAGTTTCATGGATTTATAACTTCTTTCCTATCTCCTCCTCCAGCAGAGCTTGATGCCTTTTCCCCTGCTCATCCGCCAACGTCCATTTTGCCACCACGTCCTTATCGTCAAGCAACAGATCCAGGAGTCCGATCAAGTCTAAACCCTGGCTACTTCTACTTGTCTAGTCGATCCCATGGCTGGAAGGTTCTTCCCATCCGACATCTAGATCATCGAAATTGGAAGAATCTTCGAGCTGCCTGTTTTCCACCCAGAACAGAGCATCTTGAAGCCCACTTATCAACTCTTAGCTTCCCGGTGTCAACCGCTGGCCGGCCATGCCTTCGTCGGACAGTCCTCCCTCCCTAGTGGAGGAATCTTTCTCTTTCATGTGCTGGCTGCCATTAGAGCCCTATGAAATTCACGCATGCCTGGGCTTCATGCTTCCCCTATACTGCCGCTCGCCTCTGTTTGGGCACTTCCTTCGTCGCCTGCACCGATCCCTTTCCGCTGAAGCCTGTGATCAGCTCTCTTCAACCTCCTCTGTGCCCGACGGCAACATCTCCTCCCTCGCCCAGCTTTTAGGCGATGGCCAAACTTGATGCTAGGCCGTTCGCATGCTCCCAGATTTTCCCCTGTTTCTAGATCTAACTCCTTTTTGTTTTCATGTCAACGCTGCTCCTCAGACATGGCTCCTCCACCAAACAAGCACTCTCCTTTCTTCTCCCTCATTTCCAGTTGAAAGAGCTCGGAGCTTTCCGCCCCTTGGATGCTTGAAGGGTTGGAGGCAAGTCCTTGGCTTCCCAGTAATGGCACAATGAGAGAGTAGTTCACCTTGCTTGGCTACCCTCCAAGATCAGCTGAGTTCGTTCCTTGTGTCGTTTAGTTTCTCCCATGCTAGAACATTTCACTACACTCACACTCTTATTAGCAGAAATGTGGATGTGTGAGGACCCCTAGGGTGGCGCATTTGAAGCTAGAAGCATGCAGCCACTTCACACATCTCTCTCCCTATTAGATAGTCTTACTTGTGTTAGCGGTGAATTAGGAGGACTAGTCTCCCCTTGACTATTATTTATAATTGGCCCGTTAATACTCATTTATAACTCACCCGTGCCTTTTGAGATGCTAAAGTGCTATCGATATTACGCGGATAGGACCCTACTTGCCTTACTCATTTATAACGGGAATGGTACTTTTTTATTCTCAAAATGATGTAGGGACACAACCCTCAAGGTCCAAGAGAACCCGAAAGCCTCCAATTAGATATGGGATGAATGCATAATGAACTTGTTGTATTTTTGTATTTTAGACTTGCTTAATTTCTGCATTGTGTTTGCTGCAAATATTATCTTATTTTCAGCACTTAGATGTTATGTTGTTGGTAGTTAAGATTAGCCTAGGATTTATTTTACGAAGTCTTTATTTTTTTAAAGTAAATGTAATAGGTTGTTAATAGCCTAGGGTGTATGCACATGTAATGCACTTACAAGCACCTACTCCCTTCAACTACATTGGCAACGACATGGACTCATCATCTCATGTCCAGGACCAGCCAAATCCGAGCTCAACATCTCAAAACCAGCTCAAGTTCAAGCTAATTCAAATTCCAGCTCAACAAAGGTCAAATGATGCATCATCAAGATGAAGTCGAGTTCAACATTCTTAAATCCAACTCCAGCTCAATTTCAGTACAAACTAGATGTTACAAGCTCAATCTCCACAATTCAGTATCTGATTAGGTCAACAGGAAGTATGGTCAACATTCAAGCCGACATAGCTCAAGCCCACAACTCAAGCCAGCAACCAAGTCAAGTTCGGCCAAAGATTCGAAGGCATGTCAACAATACTTACCAGTAGCCATCAACAGCCAACGGCTACAAGGTTTCTGACTAGCATGTGCAAAGGAGTGTCACTCACGCCACCGCCAGCAACTATTGATGACACCGAAATTTATCGTAATTTCTATGCCATTTTGTTGATGGTTTTGTATCATATTCATCGACTTTGATTATTTTTATGCTCTTTTTATCAATATTTGCGGAATCTACACTCTTTTCTATTTTTAATGATTTTCAGGCAAAAAGATGTGTTTTTCAGTCAATTTCGAGCAATCCAAGTGCATAATTGAATTCACAACATCAAAAGGAGATCACACGTCAAATTTTAGAAAATTTGGAGCTTCAAAGGAAATTACGGCACCCCCAATATATTCTTTACGGTACCATAATTTGGAGGTTTTCCGGGCAGAGAATCTCATATGATTACAACACTACCGTAAGAATCTTTACGGTGCCATATTTTGGAGCGTTTTTGATCAGAGGATCGATGGAGATTACGGTACTACCGTAAGGAACTTTACGGTACCATATTTCAGGTCAATTTTCAACCCGAAAGATTTAGACATTACGGCACTACCGTAAAAAACGTTACGGTACCGTAATTATGACGCTACTTGTGACTTTCCCAGTCGACTCCAAAGCCCGATTTTTGTGTGGTTGATTGCGGATGATGCAGGCACTTATATTTGAATCTGTAAGAAGCCGAAGGGGAGCCATCACCGAGACGAAGACAAGCACACAAAAAGCCCTAATTTTCGTTCACCATAGAGAGAGAAATCGCCTCACACGCCGCCGCCCTAGGTTTCGCAGCCGGGAAGCGTATAGTGCATCTCCGGCCGTGAAATTTGAGTGAAAGCTATGCATAGAGGGGGGAGAAGGAGCACCTAAAATTTCAAGGTGAACGGAGATCAGACGGAGGAGAAATCACTAGAAAACCGAGCGCCGCCGCTGTTCGCCCAGATTACGGCCGTAAACTTCTTTACGGCCGTACCGTAATTTTCACTCCTCCTCTGTTTTGATTTTCTTCATCATGAATCATTGTAATCTTCCCTCTATGATAGCTTAAACCTCTTTTGGGACATGGGAGAGTAATTCACTTGAGTTTTAATGACTAGATGACTATCTTTTCTATTATTTCGTCTCGTTTAATCTTAGCATGATGATTTTACTCATGTGATATTTTGTTCTTAGACTCTCCTTAGATCTATATTATTATTTATGTTTTAGAATTTTCGCTATTGACTGTAAAGTAATTGCTTGAGAATTCGGAACCCTAGAATTGCATGATAGGAACTCCTTTTAGATTAGTTGTTGTTTGTTTGATTCTAGTAAGCTAACTGCCATGATAATAATATAAATCTAGGATTGAGTCTAAACTTTCAAACGTGGAGATCTTGTGTGAAAGCAAAGATCGGAACGTTAGAGAACCTTGAGTAAAACTAGTGTTGAGATTCGGATGCACGAAAGTGATCCTTGAAATTCCACTAGAGATTATCGACTTAGAACTCGGATGCACGAAAGTGATTCTTGAGTTCTCAGTTAGATGATTTACTTATCATTAGTGTTGGGACGACTCTTGCGCGAGAGCGAAGATTTATCCCTACATGGTTGTCTGCACGAAAGTGAGATAATCCTTTTATTCAAGTAAATTGCATCTTTGTCATGTTGAAATTAAACTGATAAAATCCCTATTCATGTCTAGTCATAAAAATTAAAGTGAACGAAACCCTAGTCCCAGCTTCTCTCTCTGATAATTCTGTTTTAGCGCTTTGGTCTTCGTTTTCTAGTTTGCACTCATTCGATTTCCTAGATAGTGAAAAATCAATTATTCGGTACTCAGCAACATAGGTCCCTGTGGATTCGATACTTTCTTTATTACTTCGAGTATCCGTATACTTGTGGACACAACAAGTTTTTTGGCGCCGTTGCCGGGGACCTTAGTTTTTGTTGATATCAAAGACATTGAGATTATTGCTAGACTAGGTTTTTATTTAGTTTTCTTGAAATCACTTGATCTATCTAATTTGCATACGCAGGAGTCTTAGGTCAGGACCGCTTGTTCTATTGGATCCTAAAATCAATAAAACACTTAGAGTGCGCAGGAAACTAAGACTTGAAGAAGATTTACAAGAGACATCGCAACAGGAGATACAAGTAGAAATCTTAGAGATGGGAGATAATCAGAGAACCCTTAGGGACTATGCAGCCCTTAATCCTCAAGAGATTAACTCTAGCATTGCTAGACCAGCGATAGAAGCTAACAACTTTGAAATTAAGCCTGCTTTTATTTCCATGATTCAACAAAATCAGTTTGGAGGATCTCCACTGGAAGATCCAACCCAACACTTGTCTTTATTCTTAGAATTATGTGATACTATCAAAATTAATGGTGTTTCTAACGACGCTTTGAAATTAAGACTTTTTCCTTTTTCTCTTAGGGACCGGGCGAAATCATGGCTACAATCACAACCTACTGGAACCTTCACAATTTGGAATCAACTTTCAAATTCCTTCTTGACGAAATACTTCCCTCCAAGCAAGACAATTTTACTAAGAAATCAAATTACAAGCTTTCAACAAAAAGATGCGGAGTCATTCAGTGAGGCATGAGAGAGATTTAATGAAATACAACGGAAGTGTCCTCACCATGACATTGAAGATTGGGTTTTATTGCATACTTTTTATAATGGATTATTGTATAATACCAAATTAACTGTGGATGCTACTACAGGTGGAGCCCTGATGAACAAAACGATTGATGTTGCTTTCAGATTGCTAGAGGAGATGGCATTGAATCACAATCAATGGACTACTAAGAGAGGAGTACTTTGCAAGCCTTCTCAAGGTAAGGGTGAAAGTGATGGATGGCGATCCGTAGCAGAGAAGGTAGACTTTTTGTGCAGTAAGTTTAATTCTATGCAGACTGCTTCTATTTCTTCTTTCACTTGTGAAATTTGTGGCAATGATGGTCATACTTTTGAAAATTGTAGAATCGTTGTTGACCAGGGTAATGGGCATGTGAATGCCATAGGGAATTATAATCAAAGTAGATCTAATGATCTCTATTCTAGTACTTATATCCCTGGATGGAGAAATCACCCCAACCTTTCATGGAAAAACAATAACAATGTAGGGGGAAACACTGAAAATAAGGGATATCAAAGACCAAATCAGAGTTCAAACATAGAATCCATGCTTGAGAAAATATTGGCCAACCAAAATCAATTCATGCAAACCACAAATAAAGAAATTGAAAACCTTAAGGGAACGGTTAGTCAATTAGCTTCACAGATGGGATCCATGGAAGCTCACACCAAAATTCTTGAAAATCAAATAACACAACAAGCGAGTGTACCTTACAGCCCCCCTAGGAAATTGCCTGCTAAACCTGAGATAAACCCTAGGGAGCACTGCAATGCCATCATGACTAGAAGTGGAAAACAACTAGGAGAACCTAGAGGGAGGTTTGAAAACACTGAAAAAGAGCTTGATGATAATGAAGAGGAATTAAAGTTAGGAGAATCTTCTTCACATAAGGAATCCCAAACTTGTTTACCACCTCAAAAGGGTGATGAACCAAAAGGAGATGAATCATGTGAGAAAGACAATCCTAAACCTAATTTGCCTGCACCTTACAAGCCACCCATACCCTTTCCCCAATGGTTAGCTCAGAATAAATTAGACAAAAAGTTTGGCAAGTTCCTTGAAATCCTGAAAAAGCTTTATATTAACATTCCATTTACTGAAGCTATTTCTGAAATATCATCTTATGCCAAATTTTTAAAAGATATTTTGTCTAACAAAAGAAAGTTAAATGATTATGGCACTTGTACTGTTACTTTGACTGAAGATTGTAGTGCTATCATACAGAACAAACTGCCACCAAAACTGAAGGATCCAGGTAGTTTTTCTATACCATGTTCTATAGGCACTATGGCTTTTGACCGAGCCTTATGTGACCTAGGTGCTAGCGTGAGTCTAATGCCTCTTTCTATTTACAGGAAACTGAATATTGGAGAGCTAAAGTATACATCCATATCCTTACAGCTTGCAGATTCATTGGTAAAGTATCCTGTAGGTATATTAGAAAATATCCCAATAAAATAGGTGAGTTTTTCATTCTTATAGATTTTGTAGTGTTAGACATGGAGGAAAATTCTAGAAATCCTATAATTCTTAGTAGACCACTATTAGCCACTACTAAGGCAAACATAGATGTGAAAGAGGGAAAGATTACTTTTGATATATGTGACAACAAGATTGAATTTAATCTTAATGATTCATTGAACAAACTTTCATACTCAGAATCTTGTTGTAGTGTTGAAATATTTAATGATGATATTTATGATGTGTCAAGCTTATTTGATGAAACCTCAAATTATGAATCTAACAATCTTTCTGAGGGTATTGATAAGAAATTGCAGAAGAAAAAGACAAGAAGGAAGAGAAGAAGATCAAAATTGATGGAGAGAGGAAAGAAAATTTGGAGCAAATTTAGAGATTATTTCAAGACCGAGCCTTATGTTATTCAAAGAGATGCCCAAATCAAAAGAAAATCAGAAGGGCAATCTAGGAGTTCACGATCAAATATGAGTGTAAAAGGGTCAAGCTAATGACCTTTAAATTAGCGCTTCTTGGGAGGCAACCCAAAGCTTTCTAATTTTAGTTTTACTTTCTTTTATTTACTTGTTTTAATTTTGTTTTAGGACTAATTTTTACAATTTTTTTTGTAGGAAACAAGATTTGGCACGAAATTATGGCACTATCGTAACCTCCTTTACGGTACCGTAATCCCGGTTATTTTTAACCAGAGAGTTTTAACCTGTTACGGTACCGCCGTAAATTCCTTTATGGTACCGTATTTTGTGACAAATCTTCCCGAGAGTTTTTTTGTTTTACGGCAGTACCGTAAACTTGTTTACGGTGCCGTAATTTTTGAATTTTTGAATTTTGAATTTTTTTGAATTTTGATTTTTTCAAAAAAAAAATTCTGATCGATATTACGGCACCTCCGTAAACTTCTTTACGGTGCCGTAACCGCTGCTGCTTTTCGACCCGAGAGCTTTTTACCATCACGGCACCGCCAACATAGGTCCCTGTGGATTCGATACTTTCTTTATTACTTCGAGTATCCGTATACTTGCGGACACAACTATCCATTCACAGCTAGCCTTCACCTCAGCCATGGAATGCCAAGCATTGCCACCAAAGATTAACATTGAAGGGATGGGTTAAAAGTCTTGTAATTGTCCGCACTGCACTTTAGTCGACTACTTTTGAAATCTGAAAACTTGTGTTAGCGTTTGCTTGTGTGTGTAAGAGTTGAGCTTGCTCCTCTGTTGTTCTTGCATCCCCATTGCTCGCTGACTCTCCATTCCTTCCCTCTCCACCAAATTGCTCCTTACTTGTGGCTGAAGTTGAGGTGAAGCACTACAAGCTGCTGGAGCTGGAAGTGTTAGGGAATACTGGGTGTAATTTAAAATTTTGTAGTCCAAGGACGCAGTGGAAGACACATTATACCGGAAACATATTCCTTCACCAAGGATCCATACGAGGGAGATAACACAAGGATGTGTTAGGGATAGTACCTCTTTTGCTTGCTAGGATGATGATGCCAAGTTGAAGACGATCAAGCACTCATCCTCTACAAGTATCCACTCGTCGACCTTCTCAACGTTGCTCCCTTCCACGCTTGGTGCTAGCCTCGGGAAGAGAATATCACCTCTTGGAATCTCCTTCTTCTTCCTCCTTTATTCTTCACACCAACAAGTCTCCTTGGCAACTCTTGGCCAACAAGAGAAGAGGGAGAGGAGTAGTGGCACAACACCAAGGAAGGAGGTCGGCTTGGGCTTCCAATGCTTGCGCAATTTCCACTTGAAGTTGCCTTGCCTTGGCGTTGAATTGATGTATCAAGAGAGGGGCGAACACCCCTTCTTTTATAGTCAAGCAAGCCTCACCGCCCCTCTACTTTCCTTCTATGCTCTTGGCGCAATTCCTCCAAGGAATTTGCTCTAAGAGTTCAGCCGCCACATCCCTTGAATTTGCGCAAGAATAAGGCTTGGAAAGTATCAAGCTTCTTGCCAAATCAAGAGATGGATTTTGAGTTCAATTCATATTAGGACATTCCATCTTTTACTTGGCCAAATACATGCTTGATTTGATCAAGCTATACATGCCAATAAGATAGCCCTAATCGTCCAAGAATGTTTTCAATTGAGGAAACCGAATTCCATAAGAATTTATCCATGGCATTGGCGCAAATTCCATATATGGAATCAAGCCATGCGCCATGCACAAATTCTACTCCCATTAGGATTCCAATTTTCCTTAATTAAATTAAATCCACAATTCCTAATTGGATTTGGATTTCAACTCTAATTAGGTATTGAATTTAAATCCTTATTGGATTAAGATTTGCACCCAACACAATGGGCCTCATCCAAATTCAATTCCCATTAGGATTTGAATCCTAGTTGGATTAGGATTTGCGCCCAACCATGATAGGCCTTATCCAAAATCAAATTCTTATTAGGATTTGAATCCTAATTGGATTAGGATTCTAACTCCTAGTAGAATTAGGATTCCAACTCCTAGTTGGATTAAGATTCCAATTCCTAATAGGATTAGGATTCCAACTCCTAATTAAACTAGGATTCCAACTCCTAGTTGGATTAGGATTCCAATTCCTAATAGGATTACGATTCCAACTCATAATTAAATTAGGATTCCAACTCGTAAATAAATTAGGATTCCAATCCAACATGGTTTATAATCCCAAGTCCAAGTCCAACTCCCATTCAGAGTACAAACTTGGCCAGGATATACATAAACCCATGAATCCCAATTGGACTCAGATTCAACCATGAATCTATCTTGGACTCAGAATCAGAATGAAATCAAATATATTCCAAGATATCCAGATCAAAATACAACGTCAAGAGTCTATTGCGTGTGACCCTGTAGGATCCATATGACGATGACAATGATGATTAATCATCATAAGTAGTGAGAGGTATGGTATCTAGTAACGCATCACTACTACCCTTGTCACAGGACTAAAGTCATCTTGGCAATTAACTTCCTAACAAGCGACGAGGATTCCCATGCATTCTAGATCCCTTTGCCTGAACTGATATCCCGCCATTGGATTAGTCTTATATTTATTAATCTAATCTATTGGTCATGACTTAAACAGTATGGCCATACATTCCTGTCATGCACCAATGAGGTGGGGCGCCCCAAAGTGGATATCAAATTTCCAATTAAGGAAGAGGCAAATCCTACTATTAGTCATTCATATCTCTATATGACTTATGATATGCCCAATGACAGCCGTTTTGATCACCCAATTACAGAGAGATGTAAGACTGTATCAAAACACATGCGTCATCATATCTAGACATGAATACCTCAAGTCTAAGGATCAATGCAAACCTCTTGCATGTGTGATTGACCTATTGACTAGACAAGTCAATCCTCACGGTGGGTCACTCCAGTGCAATTAATGCTAAAGCACCTGTATGTCTGTGTTACTATGCCTCGCACCTAACCAGCCCATACACCAGTCTTACATGCACCAAAGTTTTCCCTTGTCTGCTGAGGTACCTCGATTGGGAATTACTATGAGACTAGATCCAACCAAACTCATGGGACATTATTTATGCAATTCAATACATCAACGTAGGTAAAGCAATCTGCATAATAACGACCATGCCTTTATCAATTATATCAATTTTATCAAAGTACATTCAATTAATGTCAAACCATGTTCATATATTGGTGTGCAGGGCATAAACACTAACAGGAAGGATCCCGAAAACAAAGACTAAACCATCAACTTGTCAACCTAGTTGAAGTTCATTACTGCAAGAAATTAGAAGGGGATTTGGCCCCTTTCCTTCAAGGGGGCCTCAGGTGCCTTCTGTCCAAGCAATCCTTCTCCTAGAAGTTGCATGCTAAGAATCTTTTTGCCACTTGCGCATAATCAATTACCCTAGGAAGAGCTATATACCTAAGGAAGATCTAGGGCATTTTCAGTTATACATTAGTGGTATCAAAGAATACCTTAGGTGCTCTTGTATTAATCTGAATTTCTGGACTAAACGCAGCTGATTTCTGAAATTTTGAGTTGTGTTTTCTTGTTTCCTCATTGTTGATGTTCTGCTGAATCTCTGAGTTGTGTTTCTTTAGTCTCTGTTGAGCTTCATTTTGTTGATTCCCTGCATGAAGATATCTCAGTAGATATTCTGTTTGAAGGAGTTTTGACAAAATTGCTGAACATGTTGTCGAGTCTGCACTAAAATTGTTTGTGACAAAAAATTGGGTAGTGTAGCTTACCAGGCTTGCTGAAACTTTTGTTGATAACTAGTGCTTTACTCTTACGGAACTTGAAACCCTAATCTGATAGGGAAATTCGAGTTCAAGAGACAATTTGAGTGTGGATTTACCTCCGCAATAGGTGGACCAACTGAAGAGTCCCCTTCTTGGGGGAGCGCAGGCAGATAAAACCCCTTTCTAGAGGGGGGCGAACCCTAGAGCATGCGGAAAATGTACTCTTCTAGGGTTTCAATAAAATCGTTTGCATGAACACATATATATGATCAACTTTATATGTATTGCAAAGATCAAGTTTGAGATCTTTTACCATAGCCATGATAAAGGGTGTCGGCTTGGAAGCAAGAGGGCAAGTAAGCACTCCTCCAAAGAAAACACACACTAGATGAGAGATGGCTACCCTTTAGGATCTTCCTTGTGCTAGCAAGAGATCTCCCTAAAGTTCCTTGTCGTGTGTTGATGATGAGATGTGCTTGGCCGAGAGCTACCTTGTCCAAGTCCCTCTCTTCGTCGAATGAGGGAGACAAGAGAGTAATTGGCAAATTGCGTTGAGGTTTCTTTTTCATTCAAGTGATGGCGTTACACTTCCAAATATGGAAGGTTATCAAGCCATGCGACCACTTGAAGAAAAACCGCCCAAGATGCCTTTAAACCTTGAACCATACGTTCACCCATGTGAACCGGTTCAAGCCAATTAGGTTCAATTCAATTCGGTTCAAAAACCCAAATTAAACCAGCCCAAGCCATGGTCTAGATCTCTATGAACCAAACGGTTCAAGATCTAACCGTTCATCTCTTGATGCTCTTGATCTCTTCGATCTAGCATCCATACTCTCGATCGAAGCTTACCGATCTGAAGCCCTAATCAATCAAACATGATCAGACCAGATCTCACTTACAATCAGAGTCTAATCTCCTTTTAACTGAACTAAAACAATTCAGTCCACACGATCTGACTTAAGTAAGCCATATCATCAAATTGTGCGACCCTAAGGGTTTCCTTTAAATGTCGGTAACGATAACTCACGTTATCACAATCAGTGAGGGGTATCTAGCAACACATCACTGTCTCCCGATATAAAGGAAAGAGTCTTCCAAGACTACACCCAAACCACAGCACAAGTGTGAATCATTTCACAAGGCATACATGTTTCCTTTGCCACTGGATGTTCTTATTGGACAAGTGTGTCAAACTTGTAGCTCCAATATGATGAGCATGATTAGATCAGATGAACATAGTCATCTGGGTATGGCCATACACTTTCTCAATCATCTCATATAAGGGGGGCCCCTTTAGAACACCACACTCCTTCCACAAGGAGACGGCAATCCTTTATCTATCACTAGTATCCGAACCTGACTCATGATCATTATCCAAGATAGTCTATAACCATTATCTTTCAAATGATATTGAACTACCTCAAAATAATGACATTCATCATTTAGAAACACAAGTGATCTCAAGTCAAAGGACATGTGCCACTTGATGCAAACAAGGATTATTCACATTGTGACAAGCAATGGAATATCCCAGTAGGGTCTGTCCAGTACATCCAATGTACCCATGAGTCTACATCTTATTCCATGCTCGAAGCATCCTATAAGATTAGAACACATATTAGTCTCAATCATATCAAGGCTGTCTCATCTTCACCAAGATATCTCGACTAAGGACATATAGCCTGTCAGCCTAGCTGAACAGCTTTGAGACATTATTCAGAAGTACACTTATTATAGCAGACAAGGTAACAACCTGAATAATAACCATGCCTTTATAAACACAAAAGTTTATTACATGATACTGCTACAATCCCAAAGGCCTCAAACATTAGCCTTAAGGGCATACCCCAACAATCTCCCACTTGCACTTAATCTAATGGTTGAGAAATCTCAAACCCATATTATTACAGTGCTTCTCATGCTTCTGCTGCGCCAGAGGCTTGGTAAGCGGGTCTGCCAGATTGTCATCTGTATGAACCTTGCATATTTTGATCTCGCCTCGATCAATGATCTCCCGGATCAAGTGAAACCGTCTCTGTATGTGCTTGCACTTCTGGTGCGACCGTGGCTCCTTTGCTTGTGCGATTGCTCCAGTGTTATCACAGAAGATAACCAAAGGATCTGCACTCGAAGGAACGACACCAAGTTCGCTCACGAACTTACGAATCCACACTGCCTCCTTGGATGCTTCCGAGGCTGCAACATACTCGGCTTCTGTTGTGGAATCAGCAACAGTTGACTGTTTGAAACTTTTCCACACCACTGCTCCACCATTCAAGCTAAAAACATAGCCTGATTGCGATCGGAAATCATCCTGGTCCGACTGGAATGAAGCGTCAGTATATCCTTCAATACTGAGTTCTTCCTGACCACCATATATCAAGAACATATCTTTGGTCCTCCGCAGATATTTTAAAATGTTCTTGACCGCAATCCAGTGCGCCACACCTGGATTACTTTGGAATCGACTGGTCACGGTTAACCCGTAAGCGACGTCAGGGCGAGTACACAATATCGCATACATAATGGACCCAATAGCCGAAGCATAAGGCGTATTGTCCATTTCATCTTTCTCAGTCTGTGTTTGTGGACACTGACTCTTCGAAAGATTCAGACCATGTCTGACTGGAAGATATCCACGTTTAGAATTCTCTAAATGGAATCTTTCCAGGACTTTATCGATGTAAGTACTCTGGCACAGCCCGAGAAGCCTCTTAGATCTATCTCTATAGATCTTCACACCTAGTACATAGGCTGCTTCTCCTAGATCTTTCATCTGGAAACATTTTCCTAACCATGCTTTAACAGCATGCAGTTCAGGAATATCATTTCCAATGATCAAGATATCATCGACGTAGAGGACTAGGAAAGTAATCACGCTCCCACTAAACCTCTTATATACACACGGGTCATCTTCGTTCTTGATGAAACCAAACTCAGAGATTGATTCATCAAAACGAATATTCCAGCTTCTAGATGCTTGTTTAAGTCCATAAATGGACTTCTTTAACTTGCATATTTTATGACGATCTGATGGATTCGTGAAACCTTCAGGTTGTGTCATATACACATCCTCATGCAGATTTCCATTAAGGAAAGCTGTTTTCACATCCATCTGCCAGATCTCATAATCGTAATATGCAGCTATCGCGAAAAGAATCCGAATAGACTTGAACATGGCTACAGGTGAGAAAGTTTCATCATAATCTATCCCGTAGATTTGTTTGAAACCTTTCGCAACTAGCCTGCCTTTATAGGTAACCACGTTACCATCCATGTCAATCTTCTTCTTGAAGATACATTTACAGCCTATAGGGATTACTCCCGGAGGCGGATCAACCAAATCCCAGACTTGGTTATCTGACATGGAGTCCATCTCGGCTCGCATAGCTTCAAGCCATCTTGCTGACTCCGGTCCACTGACCGCATCCGCATAAGTGAGGGGTTCATCATTATCAATGATGTAGACTCCGTCATAGCGCTCAGGCTGTCGACGGATCCTTCTCGATCTTCGCGGTTCCCGTGATATCTGAGCCTCAGGTTGTTCATTAACCTGATTTACCGGCTCAGGCTCATCCAACTGTGCTTGACTACTTTGTCCTTCCTCTGGATTCTCATCCAGCCTTATTTCTCTCCCACTGGCCTCTTGCAGAAGAAACTCCTTCTCAAGAAATATGGCCGTCCGAGCAACAAATACTTTGTTCTCTTTGGGATCGTAGAAATAATAACCCTTAGTTTCCTTAGGGTAACCGACAAATATACATTTCTCAGATCTGCTCTCCAGTTTCCCAGAGGCGAGCTTTTTGACATAAGCCTCGCAACCCCAGATCCTGATAAATGTCAAGCTTGGCTGTTTCCCATACCATAACTCATATGGCGTCTTAGAAACTGCCTTGGATGGCACTCGGTTTAGTACCTTTGCAGTTGTTTCCAGTGCAAAACCCCAAAAGGAGTATGGAAGAGTAGCCTGACTCATCATAGAACGAACCATATCAAGTAACGTTCTATTTCTCCTCTCGGACACACCATTCCATTGCGGTGTTCCTGGCGGAGTGAGCTGTGAGACAATCCCACACTCCTTTAGATAGTCAGTAAACGCATGACTTAGGTATTCTCCACCTTGATCAGAACGAAGTGCCTTGATATTTCGGCCTAACTGATTTTGTACTTCATTTTTGAACTCTTTGAACTTGTCAAAAGATTCACTTTTATGTCTCATCAGATAGACATACCCATACCTACTGAAATCATCAGTAAGGGTAATGAAGTACTGATAGCCACCTCTGGCATGTTTACTAAATGGCCCACACACATCACTGTGTATGAGGTCAAGTAATCCTGAAGCCCTTTGACCTTTATTAGGAAAAGGTGACTTCGTCATTTTACCCATCAAACAAGCTTTGCATGTATCAATCTCCTCATAGGAGAATGATCCCAGCAGTCCATGATCATGCAACCGCTTAATGCGTTTCTCGTTTATATGGCCTAAAAAACTATGCCATAGCAAGGTGCTGTCATCAGCATTCTTGGCTTTCTTATTATCAATGTTATGTATAGAACTTTCCATGTCCAACATGTATAACCCATTGTTAATTGAACCAGTAGCATAAATAATATTACCATAAGATAAAACACACTTTGAAATATTGCATTCAAAGGCAAATCCTTTCCTGACAAGAGCAGGAATGGAGATAATATTTTTAGTTATACTGGGAACAAAATAACAACTGTTTAGTTCCAATACAAGTCCAGATGGTAAAGAAATGAAATAGTCTCCTACAGCAACAGCAGCAACCCGTGCCCCGTTTCCAACGCGTAGGTCTACCTCATGCTGTCCCACCTGTCTTCTTCTCTTGAGTTCCTGTACATTTGAACAAATGTGAACTCCACATGCAGTGTCCAACACCCATGAAATAGAAGAAGATGAAACCATGACTTCCGTCACGTATATACCTGAGCCAGAAGCGATGCTTCCCCTCTTATCTCCTTGGAGCGCTTTACAGTCCTTTTTCCAGTGACCCAGCTGGCCACAGTGGAAACACCTGTTGTCCTTCGACCGCTTCACCTTCTATTTCAGAGCCTTACTGTAGTTCTTGACAGGGGCCTTGCCCTTCTTCCCCTTCTTCTTGTTCCTAGAAGGAACCAGTAAGACAGAGGTTGAAGGCTTTCCCTTCAGAGTTTCCTCAGTAGTCAAGAGCATATTCAGCAGCTCTGCCGGAGTACAATCGATTTTGTTCATATTAAAGTTAATAATGAACGCATCGAAAGAGGGCGGGAGAGACTGCAGAATTATGTCTACAGCAAGCTCCTGGTTAATGGTATGCCCCAGTTTCTCTAGAGCCTCCTTGTGCCCAATCATCTTGAGCACGTGAGCTCCAACTGGGCTCCCTTCAGCCAGTTTGCTCTGAAAGAAGAGCTTCGTCAGATTATAGCGTTCTGTCCTCGCCTGTGCAGCATACAGCATCTTGAGGTTCGCTATAATCTCTATAGCCGACATATCCTCATGCTGACGCTGCAGCGGTGGCGTCATAGACGCTAGCATCAGGCAAGCGACATCAATGCTATCATTGACATGCTTTTCATAGGCTTCACGAACCGCCCTTGCGGCGTTCGCAGCGGGTTGAGGCGGCACTGCCGTCTCGAGGACATACAGTTTCCTCTCTGCCTTAAGAACGATCTTAAGGTGTCCGAACCAGTCAGAGAAGTTCGGCCCAGCAAACTTCTCCCTTTCCAATAGGGATCGCACATTGAAGCTCATGGTGTTCGTTGCTGCAGGAATCTACAACAATGCAAGAACAGCAAGGTCAGTATCAATGTTCAGAATCAATCCAGGACTTAAGAAAGATTCTTTTTCTCACTATTTTGTCTGACTGAAAAATCCAGTAAACAGTCCGAAAGAGTAACACTCTTTTAGTGAGATGGGATCCAGATTTCATACTTGGTCTCCGCGTCCCGCTCAGGCGAGATAAGATGCACAGAGATGACAAGCATTAATTTCTAGTAGGCTGTCCCAGCCAATCGCCAACCCGTGTGATTCCCCTTCATCTGGGCAATCCAGCAGACTGTGCCAACTGAGTTGGTACAACACAGTCTCTGATCCCACAGATGGCTGCCTCCATGCGCTACCATATGCGCCACATATGTAGCCTACATGGTCAAGCTGACCCGACCTACTCCCTGGACCACCACGTGATATGCTGAGCAACGAGAAGCGATAAATCCCTTCTCTGTAACACGCAGGTGAAATCCCGCACCGTCTGAAGATAGATGGACGTGCCCACTGAGTGGGTACAACACGGCTCCAACGATAATCAGAACAGTGAGGTTTCGCGTCATAAGGCTTACGAGCTTGATATGTTAGCGTTGGATTTTAACGGTCCTTTTATCTTCTTCACTATCATGCAATTCCTATGGTGATAGCAGAAGATAAACTCATGCAGTTCTAATTATATAAGCAATAAAAAGAAAGCATGGATCTTATGTGGTAAAAGCCCAAAGCCTAAGTAAGACCTTAAGATACTTAAGTCTTCACTTGCTCTTCTTGGGACTTTTGCATCTCATCTGGTCCAACCCAGGGCCCTAGCGCCAAGAGCACCTCAGGTGCGCCACCAGCTGAATGCCCCTCTAGGATGTGTGCCTTTGTGCTCTTGTCTAATCAAATACAATTTGATCTATCTAGACAAGTTTGACTCACAGGTCAATTATACAATCAATGAATTAAAAAGTGATTCGCAGATCACAAAATAATAATTTACCAGGCTCGCAGGCCCCAGCACAGCACACAATAAAAGGGCAACCCACATAAGATGAAATAAACAAGCATCATGGCATCATTCAATCAACATGTGATCCATTACAAAGAAAATAAAATTTTTGAAAACCCCATTGGCATCAATTTTAATTTTCTTATAAGCCCTACAACCTTACAATGGTCCATTGATAGGGATCCACTCATCCAACTAGTCAGATCCTCTGCCCTTGCATGCACCAAGTCCTAACTGACTCGAGTTGACCTAATGGTCAACCATGCATGCGCCAAGGGCTGAACAACCCTCATGAGTTCTGGCAAGCGGGTGTGACCCCGGGCCTAACTCATGTGTGTTCACTGAGTTGTCTCAACCAGACCTCGCTACACGCCTAAGATGCAATCGACCTATGGCCACCTCGTGCTTGCGCACAGGTGCCATCTGGTCGATCCATCTAGGCTGTCAGATGGTCTGATCAGACTAGTGGATCTAACTTAGAGGTGACTTCAACCCCATCAACCCATCTAAGGGTTTATAGTAGGCGCCACTTAGATCTAGTGAGGCGGGCAAGATGTAATGAATTTTACAAAGACATTCAACAAGCGCCATCAAGAAACATGCGCCAAGAATCATACAAGTAATAACATGTAATTTCGCATGTTGACATTAGATCTATCCATTAGCGCAAACATGTGATATCAATCATGCGCCAACATCTAATGACTAGCATGTATTCATGGTGATGATAGATCTACAACAATGGCGCAAACATGGATCACTAAAGCAATCATAAGATTCATGCATAACCCCCTCTGATACCAATTGAAGAGTCCCCTTCTTGGGGGAGCGCAGGCAGATAAAACCCCTTTCTAGAGGGGGGCGAACCCTAGAGCATGCGGAAAATGTACTCTTCTAGGGTTTCAATAAAATCGTTTGCATGAACACATATATATGATCAACTTTATATGTATTGCAAAGATCAAGTTTGAGATCTTTTACCATAGCCATGATAAAGGGTGTCGGCTTGGAAGCAAGAGGGCAAGTAAGCACTCCTCCAAAGAAAACACACACTAGATGAGAGATGGCTACCCTTTAGGATCTTCCTTGTGCTAGCAAGAGATCTCCCCAAAGTTCCTTGTCGTGTGTTGATGATGAGATGTGCTTGGCCGAGAGCTACCTTGTCCAAGTCCCTCTCTTCGTCGAATGAGGGAGACAAGAGAGTAATTGGCAAATTGCGTTGAGGTTTCTTTTTCATTCAAGTGATGGCGTTACACTTCCAAATATGGAAGGTTATCAAGCCATGCGACCACTTGAAGAAAAACCGCCCAAGATGCCTTTAAACCTTGAACCATACGTTCACCCATGTGAACCGGTTCAAGCCAATTAGGTTCAATTCAATTCGGTTCAAAAACCCAAATTAAACCAGCCCAAGCCATGGTCTAGATCTCTATGAACCAAACTGTTCAAGATCTAACCGTTCATCTCTTGATGCTCTTGATCTCTTCGATCTAGCATCCATACTCTCGATCGAAGCTTACCGATCTGAAGCCCTAATCAATCAAACATGATCAGACCAGATCTCACTTACAATCAGAGTCTAATCTCCTTTTAACTGAACTAAAACAATTCAGTCCACACGATCTGACTTAAGTAAGCCATATCATCAAATTGTGCGACCCTAAGGGTTTCCTTTAAATGTCGGTAACGATAACTCACGTTATCACAATCAGTGAGGGGTATCTAGCAACACATCACTGTCTCCCGATATAAAGGAAAGAGTCTTCCAAGACTACACCCAAACCACAGCACAAGTGTGAATCATTTCACAAGGCATACATGTTTCCTTTGCCACTGGATGTTCTTATTGGACAAGTGTGTCAAACTTGTAGCTCCAATATGATGAGCATGATTAGATCAGATGAACATAGTCATCTGGGTATGGCCATACACTTTCTCAATCATCTCATATAAGGGGGGCCCCTTTAGAACACCACACTCCTTCCACAAGGAGACGGCAATCCTTTATCTATCACTAGTATCCGAACCTGACTCATGATCATTATCCAAGATAGTCTATAACCATTATCTTTCAAATGATATTGAACTACCTCAAAATAATGACATTCATCATTTAGAAACACAAGTGATCTCAAGTCAAAGGACATGTGCCACTTGATGCAAACAAGGATTATTCACATTGTGACAAGCAATGGAATATCCCAGTAGGGTCTGTCCAGTACATCCAATGTACCCATGAGTCTACATCTTATTCCATGCTCGAAGCATCCTATAAGATTAGAACACATATTAGTCTCAATCATATCAAGGCTGTCTCATCTTCACCAAGATATCTCGACTAAGGACATATAGCCTGTCAGCCTAGCTGAACAGCTTTGAGACATTATTCAGAAGTACACTTATTACAGCAGACAAGGTAACAACCTAAATAATAACCATGCCTTTATAAACACAAAAGTTTATTACATGATACTGCTACAATCCCAAAGGCCTCAAACATTAGCCTTAAGGGCATACCCCAACACCAACACCCTATACTATCATAGTTGAAAACTCTGATTTTCTAATTTCAGCTGGAAGTACTCTTGCTTACCAGCCTACACTTTCTGATTTTTCGATTTTTTAATTTCCTGGTATCGGTTGATTCTGTGACTTTGTTATTTGCCATAAGTTTGGGTCTATCACTGCTACTGAATCTATTTTACACTTATATTTGGCATTGCTGTTTGTTATCCTTGTTACTTGCCGAAAGTTCGATCTCACATTATTGCTGAACCTGTTACTACAATCATATATGATACTACTGATTATTACTCTTGTTAGTTTACAACTTTGTGATTCCTGTTGTGGTATTGCTTGTGTATGTGCTGCTTAATACCTTTGTTTGTGTAATCTAAACAATCTTCACCATGGTTGTTCACACAAGGAATAACCAGTTGGCTGAAGAGGCTGAACCCAATGCAGCTTCATTAGCTGCGATCATAAACATGCTAGGGTAGATGCAAGCATCTCTCAATACCTTGAACAGGAGGGTTGGTAACTTAGAAGTTGCTACTCAAAACACACAAAGCCGACTAGACCTTCAATCTGAACTACCCTTAGAAGATCTTGACTAGCCTCACCCTCCATCTCCAAGGAGACCTCAAGAGCAAAATTGGGGGGAGGGTACTAGCCAACCAAACCATGGACCTAGATTGAACCCAAGGGCTGATTGGGGGGCTATACCTGACTATAGGGACAGTCACCAACGGAAAACAATTCCCACCCCCAAGTGAACCTCATTTAGGAGAACCATCCCATAGGGCTAATCCATACCCACGTGAGGAAGAAGATGTGTATCGGAATATTAGGCTCAACCCACCTACATTTGAGGGTAGCCAAGATACTCAAACCTTCTTGGAAGGGCAAACATAGGTGGAACAATATTTTGTATGGGGAAAAAAGTACCTAAAAATAGCAAGGTTCAATGTGTCAAAATCCTATTGAGAGGTTCAGCACAAATGTATTAGAATAGTAATCAGATTAATATATCAAAGTGTAGCAGAATTTCAGTATAGAATTGTATCATTCTTCAAAAGTAGCATGGCTTCCTTGGTTGATCTGGTTAGTCTAGATTCAGCTCGACTTGTCCAATTGAAAGTGTAAGATTGGTGCTTGCTAATCCTGCCAAAATTCTAGACTTTTGCCACACCGATTGTTTAAAGTGCCTGCAATGAAAACACTAATCCGATTAGTTTGACAATAGGTGCAAGATTTAATCAGTTATCAAAAGAAGGTGTGTCTCGCATGATGTTCTGGTAAATCTTGATTCGTCCCAACTGATCCGAATGATGGAAGACGTTCTGGTGTTTCTATTGGTTCCAAGGATCAGCGCTGGAAGCTTGTCCGAGCATGTTTAAAACCTGCAAAATTAAGCTTAATTAGATTAATAATATGGGCAAAACAGGAGACATGAGGCAACAATTCTGGAAAAGAGAGGGAGGGAAGCTGGCTGATTTTGTTCGTCGTCGGGAGGAAGAGAGGTGGCGCAGACGGGGTTCTTGTAGACTGGGAAGTCTGCCAAGATGTGGTTGACGGAGTTGGAGCAGCGGAGGTGTCAGATCGGCAATGGCGAAGGCAGAGCAAGGTAAATCCTTAAGACAGTAGACATGGGTGAAAGCAGGGGAGTTGCGAACGGAGCAAGGGAAATCGCCGGACGTCGTAGAAGACACGAGCGCTGAACCTGCTACAACTGGGATTCCTTGTGATGGTGATGATGGCATGGCCGAAGTTTGGAGGCGAGTGGAGGCTGGTCGGGGAAGAACGATGGTGAAAGGCGGGATTAGGGCGGAAGCAAGGTGAGAACAGGGGATGTCATCGGGGCTTTGATTCTGGTGATCGGGGAGGCGGATGGATGGATGCCACCGGGTGGAGGTTCGTCGGGGGAAGGATAAGCAATGGCCAAAGTCTCATGGAGATCCGGCTAGTGGATGGTCAGCGGCGAGGTGACGAGTTTATGGAAATTCTGGAAACTGGGAACACGTGGTTGTTTGACTTGGTTTCAGGAGGAAGAAGCTTGTAGAGAAGAAGGGAAGAGGGAGGGGCTCGGCCCTAGAAGGAGGAGAGGGGAAAGGTAGGTGACACAAGCACCTCAGAAGAGAAGAAGAAAGGAGACATCCGATTGAGGACGAAAAACCATTTCCATTCAATTATCAAAATCTCTCGATTACAATGTTTATGCGAGATACATATAGAGATGATGGGAGAGACATTGGGGTGAACGTTGTTCCTTCTATCTTTGGATGCATGAGAGACATTGAGGGAAAACGTTGGAGAAGCTTCCTTTCTTGGCTAAAGATGAACGTTGAGGTTTCGATGCTCAGCTGGAGAAGATATCCTTTGATGAACGTGAACGTTGGATGATATCCCATATTTGATTAATTCCTCATGTGCTGGCACAAATCTACTAAAGGTGTTGATGGAGATGGATCTTCTCTAATCTGGGCTGGATTTTGAACTTGAGTTAGCTATGGATGCAAGTCCTGGTTAGTGGAATGCGACAACTCTTTCTTTGTAATCTTGATCATCTTGAGTTTATTGAGTGGTTGAAACAGTCTTTTCCAATTATTGAGCTAGCTTATTTGAGAGAGCTTGCTAGCTTATTTGAGAACTTCCAGGCCTTGCACTAGGGTACTCGTAGACTCCACTTGTACCTCCGTGACTGGTGGTCTTTGCCCCCTTCAGAACCAAGAGAAGTCTTAATGTGATTTCTAAGCAAGCCGTTCATAAGTTTGGGCTGAACCAAGAGAAGCACCCTAAACCTTACAATATATCATGGGTAGATCAGTCTAATGTTCCCGTGTCCTTTAGGTGTTTGGTACCCCTTTGATTAGCCACCTACCAAGGAAACATTTGGTGTGACATAACTGAAATGGACGTGGCTAATGTCCTAGTGGGGCCTCCATGGTTATATGATTTGGATGTGATTCATTATGGGAGAAGCAACACTTATGAGTTTACTAGCAACAACAAGAACATCACACTCATGCCTACCCTACCAAGAGAGCTTAGGACTTCTCATAAGAAAGGGAAGGTGGTTAATATTAGAAAACCCATTACATTGCTATGACCCCAAACCTTCCTACATGAGGTTAATGAAGCCGGTTTAGTCTTGATGACACCAAAATTTATAGTAAATTTCGTGCCATTTCATGAGTATTTTTGTGTCATATTTATGCTCTTTTACTTATTTTTATGCCTTTTTTTATCAATTATTGCGGAATCTACACCTTTTTTGGTTTTTGATGATTTTCAGGTAAAAAGGCACTATTTTTAGGCATTTTCAAGCAAATTCATATGCATGGATGAATTCCCACTATCAAGAGAAGATTACATGCCAAATTTCACGCAAATTGGAGCTTCAGACCAAATTACGGCACTACCGTAATCAAAATTACGGTACCGTGGTTTCACTGCACCTACAGAATAAACCACGGTACTACCGTAATTTCTGAGTGCTACCGTATTTTGGGATGATTTTGAATAGAAACTTTCGCAAGAATTACGGCACTGCCGTAATGGATTTCACGGGCCATAATCTGGGCTCAATTTCATACAGAAAGTTTGATGGATTTTACAGTACCGCCGTGACCAAAATCACGGGCCGTATTTCGAGTCGACTTTTCACCCGAGAGATTTGATAAAAATACAGCACTACCGTAATAGATTTCATGGTACCATAATTCTGGATGATTTCTATACCGAGAACTTCTGCTGAAATTATGGCACTGCCGTAACGGTTTTCACGGCCGTAATTACAACCCAGATTCGGATTTTCACATACTGTTTGAAGCCTGATTCTTGAGCAGATGATTTCGGATGATCCAGGCCATCAATTGAAGATCCGTAAGAAGGGAAATACTCATTAGATCAAGGAGAAGGGACACACACGAAAAGCCCTAATTTTGATGCACGATTCAGAGATAAATCGAGTTCTTCACCGTCGCCCTAGGTTTCACCGCTGGGAAGCGTACAGTGCATTTCCGGCCATGAAATTTGAGGAGAAGCTGCACATAGAGGAGGAGAAGATTCCCCAGAATTTTCAGAATGAAAAGAGATCGATCAGAAGAGAAATCAATATAAGACTCGTCACCGACACTCTTCATCGCCGAAATTACAGCTGTAATTTCCATTACAGCCGTGCTATAAAGTTGTTTTCCCCTTTCTCTTCGATTTCTGATCCTCTGATACTATGGATTATTGTAATTCTTCAACTATGCTAGCTTAAACTCTTTATGAGACATGGGGGAGTAATTCCCCTTAATTTCTTAATGACTAGATTATTTTTACTTTCGTCATGATGATTTTACTATGATAATTCTACTTTTGTGATGAATGCCTTTAATTCTCCATAAATTCATATTGTTGGCATGTTTTAAATTTTTTGCAATATGGACTAAAAAGTGGTTGCTAAGAACTTGGAACCATAAAATTGAATGTTAGGAACTCATCGTAAGAAATTAGGTTTGTTCTTATTTCTCGATTTTATAAGTATAATGCCATGTTAATAATCTAAATCTAGGATTGAGTTATTGTGATAAACATGATGATACTGTGAGAAATCAAGTATTGGATTGTTGGAGAACCTTAAGTAGAACTTGTGAAAATTATAGTATGAAAGTATGTAATTTCCACTTGAGATGATTGATTTAGAATTCGGATGCATGAAAGTGATCCTTGAGTTCGTTATCAATGAGTTACTTATCTTCAGCATTGAATAGATCCTGCATGAAAGTGAGGATCGATTCTTTGTAAATTATCTACGCGAAAGTGAGATGATTTCTTTATGAAGTTAATTATATCTTTATCATGATAAAATTTGATTGACGAACATCTATTCATATTTAGTCATGGAAATTAAGGTGGATGAAACCCTAGTCCCAGTTTCTCTCTCTGATGTCTTAGTGTAGCCTTCGACAATTTACTTGCATATTTCCGGTTCTAGCTAGTAAGAAATTAATTATTCAGTACTTGGCAAACGAGGTCTCTGTGGTTCGATATCTTAATTATTACTTCGAGTATCCGTGCACTTGCGCACACAACAAGTCTTCACCTTGGTAGTACAGCAAGTTAATCCTGAAGCCAAACATGAACACTCACCCATCATCACATAATTGTTTAAAGGTAATTCTTCCATTACCCCGGATACACTTCCAAATGAGTTGCCACTTGAGAGGGAGATACAACATGCTATTGACCTTATACCGAGGGCTACCCTACCCCATCTACCCCATTATCGCATGAGCCCCATGGAACATGCTGAATTGAAAAGACAGGTGGATGAGTTGTTGGATAAGGGGTTGATCCGAGAGAGCCTCATCCCATGTGCCGTCACTGCATTGCTTACTCCTAAGAAAGACGGTACATGGAGAATGTGTATTGATTGTAGGGCCATTAACAAAATAACTGTCAAATACCGATTCCCCATCCCCCGACTTGATGACCTCCTTGATATGATTGTGGGTTCAACTTGGTTCTCCAAGGTGGATCTCCGTAGTGGGTATCATCAAGTTAGGATCCGGGAGGGTGATGAATGAAAAACAGCTTTGAAAACACAAGATGGTCTCTATGAGTGGATGGTTATGCCCTTTGGGTTAATCAATGCCCCCTCTACATTCATGAAGTTGATGCACCATGCCCTCAAGCCCTATATTGGAAAATTTCTAGTCGTCTATTTTGATGATATTATGATATTTAGTAAGACTCACCAAGAACATCTAGATCACTTGAAAGCCACACTTGATATCTTGAAGAAAGAACACCTCTTGCTGAACTTGAAGAAGTGTGTCTTTTCTAACACAAGAAATTGAATTCCTTGGGTTCTTCATTACCGACCATGGTCTTAAGGCCAACCCATCAAAAGTGGAAGCTATTCTTAATTGGCCGACCCCTACAACCTTAACCGAAGCTAGAAGCTTTCATGGGCTAGCCACATTCTATAGGCTATTTATTCATAATTTCAGCACCTTGGTTGCGCTAATCACTAATTGCTTACGCCAAGGAAGCTTTGATTGGACACCAGTGTAATACCCCAAGTATAGTCCCACATTGCAAGTGGGAAAAACTATTATGTGGTTTATAAGGCTTAGTAGGCTTGCTATTGTTAACTTGGGCTTAAGCATTTTAATAAATTGGGCCACGTTGCAAATTGGCTCACCAAGTTAACAAATAGTTTGCTTACTAAGCGGGTCGTAACAAATGGTATCAGAGCAAAACTTAGTCCTAAGCATGGTGAGAGGCCAATAGGAAAGGGTTACCGAGGATGGTGGAGCCACCTTTGGGCTGACCTCACATGCTGCCGACTAAGGGATGATTCTTGGGCATGTGTTAAGGTTTGGGCTTGACGAGGACGTCAAGTCTTAAGTGGGGGAGATTGTAATACCCCAAGTATAGTCCCACATTGCAAGTGGGAAAAACTATTATGTGGTTTATAAGGCTTAGTAGGCTTGCTATTGTTAACTTGGGCTTAAGCATTTTAATAAATTGGGCCACGTTGCAAATTGGCTCACCAAGTTAACAAATAGTTTGCTTACTAAGCGGGTCGTAACAACCAGTAGCCGAGAGGGCCTTGCATGAGTTGACATTGAAAATTACATCCACACCGGTATTAAGGTTACCTGACTTTACTAAGGTGTTCATAATTGATTGTGATGCCTCGGGAGTGGGAATTGGGGGAATACTTAGTCAAGATGGACATCCAATAGCTTTCTTTAGTGAAAAGTTGAATGATACAAGACAAAAGTACTCCACTTATGATAAGGAATTTTATGCCATAGTCCAAGTTCTTAAGCATTGGAGACATTACTTGATTCATAAGGAGTTCATTTTCAATAGTGATCATCAAGCCCTAATCTTTTTGAGCAGCCAAGTTAAGTTGAATCCTAGACATGCTAAATGGGTTGAGTTTTTGCAACAATATACCTTCGTCCTCAAACACACAGCTAGAACCCAAAATAAAGTGGTCAACGCCTTAAGCCAAAAATTGTTACTCTTCAATACCTTACATGTTTCGGTCACTGGGTTTGAAAGGATTAAAAATGAATATGATAATTGTCTTGATTTCAAGGGAATTTTTCTTGACTTAAAAGAAGGTGTGCTATCCTCTCCTGATTTTAGTATTCATGATGGTTTCCTATTTAAGAAAGGAAAATTGTGCATTCCATGCACTTCATTAGGGGATTTCTTGGTTTGGGAATTGCATGGAGGAGGGATAGCAGGACATCATGCAAGGGATAAGACACAAGCATTGGTGGAAGAACGATTCTGTTGGCCCTCTATAAACAAGGATGTGACAAAAATTGTTGGGCATTGTCAAACATGTCAAGTAGCTAAAACTCAAAAACATAATACCGGTCTATATATATGCCACTACCCATACCCGAAGGACCTTGGCAGGTTCTAAGTATGGATTTTGTGCTTGGACTCCCATGGACTAGTGCTCATCATGACTCTATCTTTGTTGTGGTCGATAGGTTTTCGAAAATGGCTCACTTTTTTCCTTGTAACAAGTCTACAGATACTTCTCATGTAGCTAGATTATTTTTCAAAGAAGTTGTGCATTTACATGGGCTGCCCGGTACTATTGTATCCGATCATGATGTTAAGTTTGTGGGCCACTTTTGGTTAACCTTATGGAAGCTCTTAGGTACCAAGCTCAATTTCTCTACCGCATACCACCCCCAATCTGATGGGCAAACTGTGGTGGTGAACCAATCCTTAGGCAATATCTTGAGATGTTTGGTAGGGAACACCCAGGAAATTGGGATAAACTTCTGCCCACAGCTGAGTTTGCTTTTAATAGCGCAATCAATATAACCACTGGTGCAAGTCCTTTCCAAATCAACCTTGGGTATCAGCCCCGCAAACCAATTGACTTAGCACCGCTACCATCACCCTTCAAACAAAACCATTATGCTTTATCATTTGCACAACATATTGTTAAAATTCACAATGAAGTTAAAGATCATATAGCCAAGAACACTCTTCAATATAAACTAGCTGCTAATACTCATCGACGTTCCATTACTTTAAAAGAAGGTGACTTGGTTATTTTCAGGAACTACAAGGAGAGACAACAAGACGCCAACCACAAATTACAAGCAAGGGGCATGGGACCATTTCACATCCTGAAGAAGGTTAATGATAATGCTTACACTTTGGACCTACCTCCAGCACTTGTAATTCACCCTACCGTCAATGTGGAGGACTTAACGCCATACAAGGAACCCATCACAATTGAAGCTCCAACCCCAACAAAGCAAGCGTGCAGGATACTTGAAGAACAACAGTGATTCACCAATCAAGGGACTCAGAAATTCTACCTTATCAAGTGGGCCGATCACACAGAAACTTGGGTCCCTGAAGACGAAGTGCGCCTACATCTATCGGATGAACTAGAGAGTTTCCAATTTAATTCTTCATAGGAGAATTCTGCAGCCCCCGGGAAAGCTAATGTAGGGATACAACCCCGAAGGTCCAAGAGAACCCGAAAGCCTCCAATCAAATATGGGATCAATGCATAATGAATTTGTTGTATTTTGATATTTTGGACTTGCTTAATTTTTGCATTGTGTTTGTTGCAAACATTATCTTATTTTTAGCACTTGGTGTTATGTTGTTGTAGTTAGGATTAGCCTAGGATTTATTTTACTAAGTCTTTATTTTATTTTTAGTAAATGTAATAAGTTGTTAATAGCCTAGGGTGTATGCACATGTAATGCACTTAGAAGCACCCACTCCCTTCAACTACATTGGCAACGACATGGACTCATCAACTCATCTCCAAGACCAGCCAAATCCGAGCTCAACATCTCAAAACTAGCTCAAGTTCAAGCCAATTCAAATTCCATCTCAACAAAGGTCAAATGAGGCATCATCAAGATGAAATCGACAAAGACTAAACCATCAAGTTGTCAACCTAGTTGAAGTTCATTGCTGCAAGAAATTAGAAGGGGATTCAACCTCCTTCCTTCAAGGGGGCCTCAGGTGCCTTCTGTCCAAGCAATCCTTCTCCTAGAAGTTGCATGCTAAGAACCTTATTGCTGATTGATAAACTTCACTTTTGCATAATCAATTACCCTAGGAAGAGCTACATACCTAAGGAAGATCTCGGGCATTTTCAGTTATACATTACAAAGGGCAAAAGATGAGCCTCTTATCTTTGCAATTTTATTTCCTAGTGTAACATAGCATAATTTTTGTTTCCAATTATAAAATTAAAAAAAAAGCTAGGTTCAAACATTGTTAGCTAATTCAAGTATTTTTACTTAGCTACTATTATTAAATGTTTTTTTTTCAAATGTGTTGTTCACATGTGGCTCATCTTGCGTCAATTGGTATTTGAACAGTGGCGTCACCCATTGTTTTGTTGATTTCTCCCTCGATCAAACTCCAAATGCTCTGAAACTTTAGCTGTGTATTCTCCTTCATCAGGCGAAGCTTTCTGTCAAAAATCGTGGTAGGAGGTGGTCTGTAGGTTGAGAACTAATGAACCCTAGTGCCGCTGCTCTTCTGTCAAATTCTCCATGGATGGTCGATAAAAATTGTTCCTTTTGCTTTGCGTGTCTTCTCCGCTTTAAGATGAGTTTGCCGCCTCTTTCAGATCTCAATTTGGAGGTCTGGGTCAAAAGATATGGTCCACGCAAGAATCAGAAATCTGGGTTTAAAAATACGGTACCATATCCTAATTATGGGAGTGCCGTATTTCCTTCTGTGAGTTTTGGGTAGAAAACACGGTACCATGTAATTTCATACGGCGGTGCCGTATTCTTGCCAAAACTTTCTGGTCAGAATTGTTACAAAATACAGTACCATGTAATTTCATACAGTTGTGTCATATCTTGTCTAAGTCCTCGGGTTGAAATTTGATGGAAAATACGGTACCGTGAGAATCATTCCTAAAAATACTGTAGTGTCGTATTCTTGTCAAACTTTTCTGGTTGAAAACGCTGAATAATACGACATCGCGTAGTTCCATACGGTAGTGCCGTATTTCACCCAAGTCTTCTGGTTGGTGTCTGATGCGAAATATGGTACCGTGCAAATCATGCCCAAAAATACGGTAGTGCCGTATTTTTGCTAGAAGACCCATTTTGACTTGAAATTTGATGGGTGGACTCCTCTTGATGGTTAGAACTCATTCATGCATTGAGATTGCTTGAAAACCGGTGATAATGATGCTTTTTTGCCTGAAATTGATCAAAAGCCAAATATGGTGTAGATTCCAAAGCTTTTGGCAAAAAAGGTATAAAAACAAAGCAAGAGAGTAAGATTATGGCTCAAAAGACTACCAAATAAGTATGAAAAACACTATAAAATTTAGAGTCATCAAACACATAAGGCTCAAACCTTGCTTGTCCTCAAGCAAATAAAGAAATCAACATCAAGTATTGAAAAATAAATTTTCTCATGACCAATAAATTTCTAAAATATAATCATCCATAGAAAATTTCATTAATCCCACACAAAATTTCCAAGTAAATACATCATCCTTTGAAATTAATCTTTAAGACTCAAAAGTTCAATCAAATAAAATTTTGCAATATGCATAGTAATAGAATTTCAACCTCATGAATTAATCTTGTTTTTAAGATTTTTATCCAATATGTTTTTGTTTACAGGAATATGATTTCCAAATCTTTTTCCACTCATTTTTTTTGTCCTTGACATTCTCTAAATCGATTACCACCCTTTTTCCGATGATGTATTTAGAGTATGTTGGTCACATAACCACACATAATAGAACTCATGACTCATAAGTAGAAAGAATTTTCTTGAGACAAAGGAGTCAATGTCAAAGGAACTCTCTCTTGGCATGCATCCACATATATACACACTTTTTCATTGAAACTTCAACTCTTGTCTTAGGTACCATTGTAAACACAATGCCAAGAAGAGGAGTTATTCTCTCTTATGGATTTGGATTTCTTTTTCTCAACAAGTAACATAAAATATTATAAAGATTAACCAGATTAATCAATTGATATCAACTCAATAACATATGCAAATATGCTCATTTTATTCAAAGGAATTATTTCACTTCAAGATTGCATTCACTAAACAATGCATTTTCTTAGAATTTCATGCATCAGTTAATGAAAAATTTCCAACAAATAGATTATATCAGAGAAATAAATTCAACATATGAAATCTATTTCCAATTTTCAGAAATTGATATGCATGATAATTCATTAAAAATTTCGGCATGGTATCTGCTGTATTTTTCAAAAATCCCTACTACACATCATCATAATATCAAGGATATCATCATTTAAATCAAGATGCATCAAATCAATTAACACATGCAACAATTCATAAAGCCTCGCAATAATAGCATCACATTTTCAAATACTACCATATCTAAATATCCATCAATAAAATCAAAGGGTGAGGATCCGTAGCATGCGGGCACAAGAAGCATGACAACGTCATCCTTCCTTACAAGAGAATAAAACTATCATGTATCAAATAAAGCACAAATAAAGAAAGGTAGGGAAGGGGATACTTACAAAGCCTACTAATGATCAGAAACTGTGGCCTCAACATCGCCCTCTGCTGGTCCCTCCTGTGCCACCTTGTGTTTAACTCAGAAATTCAGCATGGATCCACCTACACAGAGAGAAGAGAAAAAGTAAAAAATTAGTAAGCAATTAACTAAGATAAAAGTAAAAACAAGAACAAAAAGAAAACAAAAACAAAAGAATGCTTGGGTTGCCTCCCAAGAAGCGCTAATTTTCGGTCATTAGCTTGACCGTTCGACACTCGGATTTGATCGTGATTGTGTCTTTTGTCGCCATCCTGATTTCTCTATGTGCTGATCGTGGCTTTCAAGAACATAAGGCTCAGACCTAAAATAGTGTCCAAATTTACTTATGAGCCTTTTTCCTTTCTCAAACAATTTTGATTTTCCTTTCCTCTTTCGTCTCTTCCTCTTCTTCTTCGCTGTTCCTTCCTGAAATTCTTTATTAGCACACTCAGAAGATGTATCAGTTTCAAAATTAGAAGGTTCATCAAATAAACTATGCATGTTACAAACAACCTCATCATCAATTATTTCTATGCTACAACATATCCCTGAGTGTGATGCCTTTTTTAAAGAATCAATCAAATCAAATTCAATCACATCACCACAAATATCAAAAGTCAATTTTCCTTTTCTAACATCAATTAATGCACCGGATGTAGCTAAGAAAGGCCTACCAAGAATAATTAGATTTTTAGAATTTTCTTCCATCTCTAGAACTACAAAGTCTGCGGGTATGAAAAACTTACCAATTTGTACAGGAACATTCTCTAATATACCAACCGAATATTTAACTGATGAATCAGCAAGTTGCAAAGAAATTGAGGTCGGTTTGAGCTCTCCAATATCCAATTTCCTGTAAAGAGAATAAGGTATTAAACTAACACTTGCACCAAGATCACATAAGGCTCGGTCAAAAGTCATATCTCCAATGGAACAAGGTATAGAGAAACTACCTGGATCCTTTAGTTTAGGTGGCAACTTATTCTGAATAAGAGCACTACATCCCTCTGTAAGTGCCACAGTACCATAATCCTCAATCTTTCTCTTGTTAGATAGAATTTCTTTCAAAAATTTTGCATAAGATGGCATTTGAGATAAAACTTCAGTAAAAGGTATGTTAATGTAAAGCTTTTTAAGAACATCAAAAAATTGCCCTAATTGTTTATCCAGTTTTGCTTGAACAATCCTCCGGGGAAAGGGAATAGGTGGCCTATAGGGTGGTGGTGAACTAGGTTTAGAATCATCAACCTTACATGGCAAATCACCTTTAGGTTCATCACCCTTGTGAGGTGACAAACTAGTTTGGGACTGCTCATGTGCAGGTTGTGATTCCAGCACAGGTTCACTGCTAGTCTTAATGCTAGGCTCTACCTTATCATGATCTAGAGATCCCCTTGGATCATCCAATCGTTTTCCACTTCTAGTTATGACAGCATTACATTGCTCCCTAGGGTTTGGTTCAGGTTTGGCAGGTAACCTTCCTGGGGGTCTGTATGAGGTGCTAGCCTACTGTGCAATTTGTGACTCTAGCATTTTATTGTGAGCAACAATACCATCTATCCTAGAATTGATCTGTTTCAGACTCTCATTCACCTCATCATTCTGTTTTTTCTAGAACCGCATAAATTGAGTAAACATCTCTTCTAAGCTGGGTTTCTGTGGTTGACTCTGTTCTTGTGTTCTTTGTTGAAACCCCCTATGTTCATTCTACTCACTAGCATAATTATTGCTTTTCCAGGACAAATTAGGGTGGTTCCTCCATCTAGGGTTGTAGGTATTAGAGTAGAGGTCATTAGATCTACTTTGATTGTAACCCCCCAAAGCATTAACTTGTTCCTCACCCCTATCAACAATTATTTTGCACCCCTTAGCATTATGCCCATTATTCCCACAAATTTCACAAGTAATAGAAGAAAAAACAGCATGAGCTTGCATTTTAAAGGTATCAAAACGATTGCACAAAGATTCAACTTTCTCAGCTAGAGTGCGAAAATCATCACCATCATTCTTACCATGAGGAGGTCGATATATCACCCCTCTTTCTCTGGAATTTTGATCATTGTTCAAAGCCATCTCCTCAATCAGTTGATAGGCCTCCTCCAATGTCTTGCTCATGAAAGCTCCTCCTGCAGCAGCATCAACTATGAGGCGTGTATTACTGAGCAAAGCATAATAAAATGTTTCAATTAAAACCCATCTCTCCAAGCCATGGTGAGGACACTTCCTTTGCAATTCATTGTAGCGCTCCCATGCTTCACTAAAAGATTCTCCTTCCTTCTGAGCAAATCCCATGATCTGATTTCTTAAATGAATCGTCTTACTGTGAGGGAAGTATTTCATCAGAAAAGCATTAGATAGCTGCTCCCAAGTTGTGAATGTTCCAGACGGTTGAGAGTGTAGCCAATCACGTGCTCGGTTCTTGAGAGTGAAAGGAAATAATCGCAATTTTAGTGCATCATCAGAAACTCCATTAATTTTAATTGTATCACACAATTCATGAAAAAGAGAAAGATGAATATTAGGATCCTCAAGTGGAGATCCTCCAAATTGATTTTGTTGAAGCATACATAGGAACGTTGGTTTGATCTCAAAATTGTTCGCATCAATGGCCAGTCTGGTGACACTAGAGTGAATTTCCTATGAATTAGGGCAGCATAGTCGCGCAAAGATCTTCTCTCGGCCATAATCACTTCTTCTTCTTGTACCTCTGCAAATCTAAGCCTCCTGCGCAATCTAAGAGTTGTGTTAATTTCAGGGTCTAGAGGAACTAGAGGTCCTGATCTTAAATTTCTGCGCATACATAAGCAAACAGGTCAAACATTTCAAAATATGCAGAATAATAAGAAAAACCAGAATTAATCTAAGCTTCAAAAATAGGAAAACAAAAATACTTAAAACAGTAAACAAAAACAAAAACAAAAAACCTAGTCTAGAAATACTCTCAATATATTCAATATTGACAAAACCAAGGTCCCCGGCAACGGCACCAAAAACTTGTTGTACTCCGCAAGTGCACGGATACTCGAAGTAATAAAATAGATATCGAACCACAGAGACCTTGTTGCCAAGCACTGAATAATCGATTTCTCTTTAGCTAGACAATCAGAAAATAGTGAATCAGACTATCGAAAAGAACACGAAGAAAATATTAGAGAAGAAATCGGGACTAGGGGTTCATCTACTTTAATTTCTAATGGCTAGATTAAGATAAGTGTCTGTCAATCTAATTTTATCATGATAAAGGTATAGTTTACTTCATAAATAAATTGTCTTGCTCTCGCGCAAACAATCGTACAAAGAACCGATCTTCACACTCGTGCAAGATCTATTCAAAGCTGAAAATAAATAAACCATCAACTAAGAACTCAAGTATCACTCTTGTGCATCCGAATTCTAAGTTGATAACCTCAAGTGTAAACTCAAGATCACTCTCGTGCATCAGAGTCTCAACACAAGTTTTACTCTAGGTTTTCTGACGATCAAAAACTTAATCACTTACAATTTCTAATCAAGTCTAAAATATTAACTCAATCCAAAGAATCATAAAATCAGCAAGGCATTAAAACTCTCTAAAAATTAGAATTCGAAGAACAACCTAATCTCTTACGATAGTTCCAAACTCGATAATTCCTAGGGTTCCAAATTTCACAATCAACTTCTCAGTCTATTTCGCAAAATTCTAAAAACATGCTAATATTAAGATACAAAGGAGAATTAAAGAACAATCAATCACAAAAGTAAAATTATCACAATAAAATCAGTTTGACAAAATTAAGGTTTTCTAGTCATTAAGAAACAAAGAGATTACACCCCCATGTCCCAGAGAAAGATTAAGCTACTATGATGAAGGAGTTACAATAAAAACATGTTTCAGTGTGATTTTAAATCGAAAAAGGGAAGAAATTACATAACACAGTGCTATAAACACGGTGAACAGTGGCGTCACCCACTGTTTTGTTGATTTCTCCCTCGATCAAACTCCAAATGCTCTAAAACTTCAGTTGTGTATTCTCCTTCACCAAGCGAAGCTTTTTGTCCAAAATCGTGGCCGAAGGTGGTCTGTAGGTTGAGAACCGATGAACCCTAGCACAGCTGCTCTTCTCTCAAATTCTCCGTGGATGGTCAATAAAAATTATTCCTTTTGCTTTGCGTGTCTTCTCCGCTTTAAGATGAGTTCGCCGCCTCTTTCGGATCTCAATTTGGAGGTCTGGATCAAAAGATATGGTCCACGCAAGAATCGGGCGAAAAAATCATAAATCTGGGTTTAAAAATACGGTACCGTATCCTAATTACGGCAGTGTCGTATTCCCTTCTGTGAGTTATAGGTAGAAAACACAGTACCGTGTAATTTCATACGGCAGTGTCGTATTCTTGCCAAAACTTTATAGTCAAAATTGTTACAAAATACGGTACCGTGTAATTTCATACGGTAGTGCCATATCTCGTCTAAGTCCTTGGGTTGAAATTTGATGGAAAATACGGTACCATGAGAATCATTCCTAAAAATACAGCAGTGCCGTATTCTTGCCAAACTTTTCTGGTTGAAAACGATGAATAATACGACATCGTGTAGTTCCATACGGTAGTGTCGTATTTCACCCAAGTCTTCTGGTTGGTGTCTGATGCGAAATACGGTACCATGCAAATCATGCCCAAAAATATGGTAGTGCCGTATTTTTGCTAGAAGGTCCACTTTGACTTGAAATTTAATGGGTAGACTCCTCTTGATGGTTAGAATGTTGGGGTATGCCCTTAAGGCTAATGTTTGAGGCCTTGGGATTGTATCAGTATCATGTAATAAACTCTTATGTTTATAAAGGCATGGTTGTTATTCAGTTTGTTACCTTGTCTGCTGTAATAAGTGTACTTCTGAATAATGTCTCAAAGCTGTTCAGCTGGGCTGACATGCTGTAAAGTCCTTAGTCGAAATATCTTGGTGAACATGAGACAACCTTGATATGATTGAGACTAATATGTGTTCTAATCTTATAGGATGCTTCGAGCATGGAATAAGATGTAGACTCATGGGTACATTGGATGTACTGGACAGACCCTACTAGGATATTCAATTGTTTGTTACAATGTGAATAATCCTTGTTTGCATCAAGTGGCACATGTCCTCTGACTTGAGATCACTTGTGTTTCTAAATGATGATTGTCATTGTTTTGAGGTTGTTCAATATCATTTGAAACATAATGGTTATAGACTATCTTGGATAATGATCATGAGTCAGGTTAGGGCACTAGTGATAGATACAGGATTGCCGTCTCCTTGTTTAAGGAGTGTGATGTTCTAAAGGGGCCCCCCTTGAATGAGATGATTGAGAAAGTGTATGGCCATACCCAGGTGACAGTGTTCATCTGATCTAATCATGCTCGTAATATTGGAGTTACAAGCTTGACTTGCTTGTCCAATAAGAACATCCAGTGGCAAAGGATATATGCATGCCTTGTGAAGTTGATTCACACTTATGCTATGGTTTGGGTGTAGTCTTGGAAGACTCTTTCCTTTATATCGGGAGACAGTGATGTGTTGCTAGATACCCCTCACTGATCGTGATAATGAAAGTTATCGTTACCGACATTTATAGGAAACCCTCAGGGTCGCACAATTTGATGATATGGCTTACTTGAGTCAGATCGTGTGGACTGAATTATTTGGGTTCAGTTTAAAGGGATTATAAGCTCTGATTATAAGTGAGATCTGGTCTAATCATGTTTGATTGATTAGGGCTTGAGATCGGTAAGCTTTGATCGAGAGAGTTGATGCTAGATCGGTGAGATCAGAAGCATCAAGAGATGAACGGTTGGATCTGGAGCCTTAGGGTTTAACGGTGATCTAAACCAATGCTTGGGTTAATTGATCTTTGAACCAAAATTGAAATGCATTCGATTTGCTTGAACCGGTTCACATGTGTGAACGCTTGGTTCATTGGTTGAAAGCGTTTTCTTTGATCGGTTATGAGATCATGGCGCATGATTTCCATTTATGGAAAGTCATGAAGGCCTCAACGCCTTAACGCCCAAAACGCCTCTACACCTCAACGTCAAGGCGTTCGCTTGGTGGTGAACGCACATACTCTCGTGGATTGAGGTAGTTGACGAAGAGGAGGTCTCGGTGAAGGCACCAAGCGATCTCATCCCTTCCATACGTCAAGGACACCTTGGGCACTTGCTAGCACAAGGAACGCCAAAGGAAGTAGGCGGCATCTTCTTGTGTGCGTCAACTTTGGAGAAGGTTCATTTGTGCCTTTGCTTCCAAGGCTCCATCAAACCGATGGCTATGGTATGAGATCTTCTTTCGATCTTTACAACGTCTTAAGGTTGATCATATGAACATATATTCATGCGATCTTGATAAAACCCTAATTCCGCTGCCAAAAGAATTTACATGCGCCCCCTTTAGGGTTTGATCTGCTTGCGCTCCCCCTCGAAGGGGACCCTTCAATTGGTATCAGAGCCACGGTTCTGTATATGCTCATTTGATTGCCTTTATGTGATCCTTGTTTGCGTTTGCTATGCTTAGATCTAATCACATGCCGCAATACTACATGCTAGTTTTATTTAGATGTATGCGCATGTTTGTTGGCGCTTGTTTTGACAAATCAAAATATCATGTGCGCGCCTCATCTAGACCTAAGGCCCTACATTAAACCCTTAGATGGGTTGATGGGGTTGAAAGCATCTTCTAGGTTGGATCAAAATAGTCTGATCAGACCATCTGACAGCCTAGATGGGTTGACCAGATAGCACCTGTGCACAAGCATGAGGTGGCTATAGGTCGACTGCATCAAGGGCGTGTAGCGAGGTCTGGTTGAGACGGCTACTGAACACACATGAGTTAGGCCCGGGGTCACACCTGCTTGCCGACACTCATGAGGGTTGTTCAGCCCTTTGCGCATGCATGGTTGACCATTAGGTCAACTCAAGTCAGTTAGGACTTGGTGCATGCAAGGGCAGTCGATCTGACTAGATGGATGAGTGGATCCCTATCAATGAACCATTGTAAGGTTGTAAGGGCACATAAGAAAATTAAAATTGATGCCAATGGGGTTTTCGAAAATTTTATTTTCTTTTGGATCACATGTTGATTGCAGGCATATGTTTGTTTATTTAATCTTATGTGGGCTGCCCGTGTTAATGTGTGCTGTGCTGGGGCCTGCGTGCCTGGTTAATTGTAAATTTAATATTATTGTGATCTGCGCATCACTTTTATTTAATTTATAATGTGTAATTGACCTGCGAGTCAATCATGTCTAGATAGATTAAATTGTAAGTTTAATCAGACATGAGCACAAAGCACAGTTGGCAAAGGCGCATGCAGCAGTGGCTTGACCAGGTGGGAGGTCCAGGGTTCGACTCTGGGACCAGGCGCATTTTCCCTGGTGGGCGCACCTCAGCTGCAAATGGCGCTTAGGCCCTGGTTTGGGCCAGATGAGCAGCAAAAGCCCCATGAAGAAAAGCAAGTGAAGACTTAAGTTAATTTAGGTCTTACTTAGGCTATGGGCTTTTACCACATAAGATCCATGCTTTCTTTTATTGTTTAAATAAGTAGAACAGCATGATTTATTTATCTTCTGCTATCACCATAGGAATTGCATGATAGTGAAGAAGATAAAAGACCGTTAAAATCCAACGCTAAAATATCAAGCTCGTATGCCTTCTGACGCGAAACCTCACTGTTCTGATTATCGTTGGAGCCGTGTTGTACCCACTCAGTGGGCACGTCCATCTATCTTCAGACGGTGTGTGATTTCACCTGCGTGTTACAGAGAAGGGATTTATCGCTTCTCGTTGCTCAGCATAGCACGTGGTGGTCCAGGGAGTAGGTCGGGTCAGCTTGACCATGTAGGCTACATATGTGGCGCATATGGTAGCACATGGAGGCAGCCATCTGTGGGATCAGAGACTGTGTTGTACCAACTCAGTTGGCACAGTCTGCTGGATTGCCCAGATGAAGGGGAATCGCACGGGTTGGCGATTGGCTGGGATAGCCTACCAGAGATTAGTGCTTGTACTCTCTGTGCAACTTATCTCGCCTGAGCGGGACGCGGAGACCAAGTATGAAATCTGGATCCCATCTCACTAAAAGAGTTCTACTCTTTCGGGCTGTTTTGCTGGATTTTTCAGCCAGATAAAATAGTGAGAAAAAGAATCATTCTTAAGTCCTGATTGATTCTTAACATTGATACTGACCTTGCTGTTCTTGCATTGTTGTAGATACCTGCAGCAACGAACACCATGAGCTTCAATGTGCGATCCCTACTGGAAAGGGAGAAGTTTGCTGGGCCAAACTTCTCAGACTGGTTCGGACACCTTAAGATCGTTCTTAAGGCTGAGAGGAAACTGTATGTCCTCGAGACGGCTGTGCCGCCTCAACCCGCTGCGAACGCCGCAAGGGCGGTTCGCGATGCCTATGAAAAGCACGTCAATGATAGCATTGATGTCGCTTGCCTGATGCTAGCGTCTATGACGCCACCGCTGCAGCGTCAGCATGAGGATATGTCGGCTATAGAAATTATAGCGAACCTCAAGATGCTGTATGCTGCACAAGCGAGGACAGAACGCTATAATCTGACAAAGCTTTTCTTTCAGAGCAAACTGGCTGAAGGGAGCCCAGTGGGAGCTCACGTGCTCAAGATGATTGGGCACAAGGAGGCTCTAGAGAAACTGGGGCATACCATCAACCAAGAGCTTGCTGTAGATATTATTCTGCAGTCTCTCCCGCCCTCTTTCGATGCGTTCATTATTAACTTTAATATGAACAAAATCGATTGTACTCCGGCAGAGCTGCTGAATATGCTCTTGACTACTGATGAGACTCTGAAGGGAAAGCCTTCAACCTCTGTCTTAATGGTTCCTTCTAGGAACAAGAAGAAGGGGAAGAAGGGCAAAGCCCCTGTCAAGAATTACAGCAAGGCTCTGAAACAGAAGGTAAAGCGGTCGAAGGACAACAGATGTTTCCACTGTGGCCAGCTGGGTCACTGGAAAAAGGACTGTAAAGCGCTCCAAGGAGACAAGAGGGGAAGCATCGCTTCTGGCTCAGGTATATACGTGACGGAAGTCATGGTTTCATCTTCTTCTATTTCATGGGTGTTGGACACTGCATGTGGAGTTCACATTTGTTCAAATGTACAGGAACTCAAGAGAAGAAGACAGGTGGGACAGCATGAGGTGGACCTACGAGTTGGAAACGGGGCACGGGTTGCTGCTGTTGCTGTAGGGGATTATTACATCTCATTACCATCTGGCATTGTATTAGAATTAAACAATTGTTACTTTGTACCCAGTATTACCAAAAATATTATCTCTATTCCTGCTCTTGTCAGGAAAGGGTTTTCCTTTGAATGCAAGATTTCAAAGTGTTATCTTACTCTTGATAATATTGTTTATGCTACTGGTTCAATTAACAATGGGTTATTCATGTTGGACATGGAATTTTCTATACAAAACATTGATAATAAGAAAGCCAAGTATGCTGATGACAGCACCTTGCTATGGCATAGTCGTTTAGGCCATATTAACAAGAAGCGCATTAAGCGGTTGCATGATCATGGACTGCTGGGATCATTCTCCTGTGAGGAGATTGATACATGCAAAGCTTGTTTAATGGGTAAAATGACGAAGGCTCCTTTTCCCAACAAAGGTCAAAGGGCTTCGGGTTTACTTGACCTTATACACAGTGATGTGTGTGGGCCATTTAGTAAACATGCTAGAGGTGGCTATCAGTACTTCATTACCTTTACTGATGATTTCAGTAGATATGGGTATGTCTATCTTATGAGACATAAAAGTGAATCTTTTGACAAGTTCAAAGAGTTCAAGAATGAAGTACAGAATCAGCTAGGCCGAAATATCAAGGCACTTCGTTCTGATCGAGGTGGAGAATACCTAAGTCGAGAATTTACTGACTATCTGAAGGAGTGTGGGATTATCTCACAGCTCACTCCACCAGGAACACCCCAATGGAATGGTGTATCCGAGAGGAGAAATAGAACGTTACTTGATATGGTTCGTTCTATGATGAGTCAGGCTACTCTTCCATATTCCTTTTGGGGATTTGCACTGGAAACAGCTGCAAAGGTACTAAACCGAGTGCCATCCAAGGCCGTTTCAAAGACGCCATATGAGTTATGGTATGGGAAACAGCCAAGCTTGACATTTATTAAGATCTGGGGTTGCGAGGCTTATGTCAAAAAGCTCGCCTCTGGGAAACTAGAGAGCAGATCTGACAAATGTATCTTTGTCGGTTACCCTAAGGAAACTAAGGGTTATTATTTCTTCGATCCCAAAGAGAACAAGGTATTTGTTGCTCGGACGGCCATATTTCTTGAGAAGGAGTTTCTTCTGCAAGAGGCCAGTGGGAGAGAAATAAAGCTGGATGAGAATCCAGAGGAAGGACAAAGTAGTCAAGCACAGTTGGATGTGCCTGAGCCGGTAGAACAGGTTATTGAACAATCTGAGGCTCAGATATCACGGGAACCGCGTAGATCGGGAAGGATCCGTCGACAGCCTGAGCGCTATGACGGAGTCTACATCATTGATAATGATGAACCCCTCACTTATGCGGATGCGGTCAGTGGACCGGAGTCAGCTAGATGGCTTGAAGCTATGCGAGCCGAAATGGACTCCATGTCAAATAACCAAGTCTGGGATTTGGTTGATCCGCCTCCGGGAGTAATCCCTATAGGCTGTAAATGGATCTTCAAGAAGAAGATTGACATGGATGGTAACGTGGTTACCTATAAAGGCAGGCTAGTTGCGAAAGGTTTCAAACAAATCTACGGGATAGATTATGATGAAACTTTCTCACCTGTAGCTATGTTCAAGTCTATTCGGATTCTTTTCGCGATAGCAGCATATTACGATTATGAGATCTGGCAGATGGATGTGAAGACGGCTTTCCTGAATGGAAATCTGGATGAGGATGTGTATATGACACAACCTGAAGGTTTCACTAATCCATCAGATCGTCATAAAATATGCAAGTTAAAGAAGTCCATTTATGGACTTAAACAAGCATCTAGAAGCTGGAATATTCGTTTTGATGAATCAATCAGTGAATTTGGTTTCATCAAGAACGAGGATGACCCGTGTGTATATAAGAGGTTTAGTGGGAGCGTGATTACTTTCCTAGTCCTCTACGTCGATGAAATCTTGATCATTGGAAACGATATTCCTGAACTGCATGCTGTTAAAGCATGGTTGAGAAAATGTTTTCAGATGAAAGATCTAGGAGAAGCAGCCTATGTATTAGGTGTGAAGATCTACAGGGATAGATCTAAGGGGCTTCTCGGGCTGTGCCAGAGTACTTACATCGATAAAGTCCTGGAAAGATTCCATTTAGAGAATTCTAAAAGGGGGTATCTTCCAGTCAGACATGGTCTGAATCTTTCGAAGAGTCAGTGTCCACAAACACAGACTGAGAAAGATGAAATGGACAATACGCCTTATGCTTCGGCTATTGGGTCCATTATGTATGCGATGTTGTGTACTCGCCCAGACGTCGCTTACGGGTTAAGCGTAACCAGTCGGTTCCAAAGTAATCCAGGTCAGGCACACTGGATTGCAGTCAAGAACATTTTAAAATATCTGCAGAGGACCAAAGATATGTTCTTGATATATGGTGGTCAGGAAGAACTCAGTATTGAAGGATATACTGACGCTTCGTTCCAGTCGGACCAGGATGATTTCCGATCGCAATCAGGCTATGTTTTTAGCTTGAATGGTGGAGCAGTGGTGTGGAAAAGTTTCAAACAGTTTACTGTTGCTGATTCCACAACAGAAGCCGAGTATGTTGCAGCCTCAGAAGCATCCAAGGAGGCAGTGTGGATTCGTAAGTTCGTTCAGGAACTTGGTGTTGTTCCTTCGAGTGCAGATCCTTTGGTTATCTTCTGTGATAACACTGGAGCAATCGCACAAGCAAAGGAACCACGGTCGCACCAGAAGTCCAAGCACATACAAAGACGGTTTCACTTGATCCGGGAGATCATTGATCGTGGCGAGATCAAAATCTGCAAGGTACATACAGATGACAATCTGGCTGACCCGCTTACCAAGCCTCTGGCGCAGCAGAAGCATGAGAAGCACTGTAATAATATGGGTTTGAGATTTCTCAACCATTAGATTAAGTGCAAGTGGGAGATTGTTGGGGTATGCCCTTAAGGCTAATGTTTGAGGCCATGGGATTGTATCAGTATCATGTAATAAACTCTTATGTTTATAAAGGCATGGTTGTTATTCAGTTTGTTACCTTGTCTGCTGTAATAAGTGTACTTCTGAATAATGTCTCAAAGCTGTTCAGCTGGGCTGACATGCTGTAAAGTCCTTAGTCGAAATATCTTGGTGAACATGAGACAACCTTGATATGATTGAGACTAATATGTGTTCTAATCTTATAGGATGCTTCGAGCATGGAATAAGATGTAGACTCATGGGTACATTGGATGTACTGGACAGACCCTACTAGGATATTCAATTGTTTGTCACAATGTGAATAATCCTTGTTTGCATCAAGTGGCACATGTCCTCTGACTTGAGATCACTTGTGTTTCTAAATGATGATTGTCATTGTTTTGAGGTTGTTCAATATCATTTGAAACATAATGGTTATAGACTATCTTGGATAATGATCATGAGTCAGGTTAGGGCACTAGTGATAGATACAGGATTGCCGTCTCCTTGTTTAAGGAGTGTGATGTTCTAAAGGGCCCCCCCTTGAATAAGATGATTGAGAAAGTGTATGGCCATACCCAGGTGACAGTGTTCATCTGATCTAATCATGCTCGTAATATTGGAGTTACAAGCTTGACTTGCTTGTCCAATAAGAACATCCAGTGGCAAAGGATATATGCATGCCTTGTGAAGTTGATTCACACTTATGCTATGGTTTGGGTGTAGTCTTGGAAGACTCTTTCCTTTATATCGGGAGACAGTGATGTGTTGCTAGATACTCCTCACTGATCGTGATAATGAAAGTTATCGTTACCGACATTTAAAGGAAACCCTCAGGGTCGCACAATTTGATGATATGGCTTACTTGAGTCAGATCGTGTGGACTGAATTATTTGGGTTCAGTTTAAAGGGATTATAAGCTCTGATTATAAGTGAGATCTGGTCTAATCATGTTTGATTGATTAGGGCTTGAGATCGGTAAGCTTTGATCGAGAGAGTTGATGCTAGATCGGTGAGATCAGAAGCATCAGGAGATGAACGGTTGGATCTGGAGCCTTAGGGTTTAACGGTGATCTAAACCAATGCTTGGGTTAATTGATCTTTGAACCAAAATTGAAATGCATTCGATTTGCTTGAACCGGTTCACATGTGTGAACGCTTGGTTCATTGGTTGAAAGCGTTTTCTTTGATCGGTTATGAGATCATGGCGGATGATTTCCATTTATGGAAAGTCATGAAGGCCTCAACGCCTTAACGCCCAAAACGCCTCTACACCTCAACGTCAAGGCGTTCGCTTGGTGGTGAACGCACATTCTCTCGTGGATTGAGGTAGTTGACGAAGAGGAGGTCTCGGTGAAGGCACCAAGCGATCTCATCCCTTCCATACGTCAAGGACACCTTGGGCACTTGCTAGCACAAGGAACGCCAAAGGAAGTAGGCGGCATCTTCTTGTGTGCGTCAACTTTGGAGAAGGTTCATTTGCGCCTTTGCTTCCAAGGCTCCATCAAACCGATGGCTATGGTATGAGATCTTCTTTCGATCTTTACAACGTCTTAAGGTTGATCATATGAACATATATTCATGCGATCTTGATAAAACCCTAATTCCGCTGCCAAAAGAATTTACATGCGCCCCCTTTAGGGTTTGATCTGCTTGCGCTCCCCCTCGAAGGGGACCCTTCATAGAACTCATTCATGCATTGAGATTGCTTGAAAATCGGTGATAATGATGCCTTTTTGCCTGAAATTGATCAAAAACCAAAGATGGTGTAGATTCCGAAGCTTTTGGCAAAAAAGGTATAAAAACAAAGCAAGAGAGTAAGATTATGGCACAAAAGACTACCAAATAAGTATGAAAAACACTATGAAATTTAGAGTCATCAGTATCAAAGAATGCATGTACCCATCTAGTGTTAGTTGATATCAAAGCAAACCTTAACTTACTTTGATAGACATTAAAATCTATTTTTCTAAACTTCAGGACGACCCTAGGACTAGACCTTATTCGCCATTGTTTGCTTATCCAAAAGGTATTTGACCAAACTACTATATTTAAAACTTTAAGGATACCTATATTTTCTAAGCTTGCAAATTTTTGCAATATGATATTTAGTACATTTGAGGAATCCAAAATTTAAAAATTATGGAACTAGTGAAAATTATTGAGCATAAGGTTGATGCCTTTGACCAAGCCATGACTAGAGCTCATAACCAATACCTAGAGAGACTTTCATCACATAGGGTCACCCTAAGATCAGACTTCTTCTATACCTATTATGACATTGGAGAAAAAAAAAAGGATAAGATTGCCATTGATAAAATCATAGGGTTCAATTTCATAACCCCTCAAGCCATTGAAAGATTGAGCTTGATCCCTAAACCTAAATCACACCCTTACACCATTAGTTAGGATGATGGAACCAAAACCTTATTGAACCATAAGTGCCTGGTAGCTATTTGGTTAAGTACTTACTTACAAGAAGTTTGGCATGATATCCCCTACCCTTAGAAGACACTTACCTTGTCCATCTAGAAGAACCATGGCTAATAAAGTTAATGGGTATTATCGTTGGAAAGATGATGTCTGTATGATAGAATACCATGGTCAAAAGTTCAGAATCAAAAGGTCCAAACCTAAAAGCTCCTAAGGTAGCCAATCCTTCAACCCGTTTTTGGGTTAATGTCAACCTTAGAACCCAAGCAACATCCACCCTTTCAAAACATACCCCTACATGAGTCTAGATCCAATACTATAAACTAAAGTTGACTTGTCTGAGAGTCAACCTAGCCCTAAGTCACCTTTAGAGAACCCTCTAGATATACCCCAACTTCAATAGGGATATTTTACCTTGAGTGATATTCCTAGAAACCAACTTAAGCCTAAAGCTATAGGTCTTCCCAAGCCCCAAAGTGAATCTAAGATGGACCAAACCTTATAGATGAGCCTAACATAGAAAACTCCCACCTTAACCTTAGTGTACCATGAACCTTGCCTAGAATCACCAACCCTAGGCTTGATGTACTATGACACTTGTCTATGTCCTTTTACTAACCATTCTTCAACCAACTAGTCATCTCCCTACCCTACTTGAGCCTAGATTGACTACTCTTGAATCCATAGGACCCATAGGGCAAACTCCTTTTGAAATTGATCTAGATCCTAAGCCTCAATCCTTAGGAGAACTTTTAGGAGATTCACCTCAAGACCCTATGAACCTTGACACTTGTATCTTAGGTCCTACTATCTACTTGATGTAGCTAAGATCAGGGTGGGTTGATCCTAGTTGACTCTAAGCTTAGGTTGACGAATCAAGTGCTTGAATTGGTTAAAATGAATAAGAAAGTTTATAAATTTGATAAATTGATATGCATGCAAGCAACCATGGCCCAAGGCTCAAAATAGCATACTACAAAAAAAAAAAAAAAAAAACACACACACACACACACACATACACTTTAATAACTAAATCTGGAAGTGGAAGAGTCGTAGGAAATTATTGTAGGGATAGGATCGTGATGATATTTTGGCAAGCAGGCATTACAACATACATCCTACAAATCAGACGTTACTAGCAAAGATAGTAGCAAAGATGATTATGTGGTCTCTTACTTCTTCTCGACCTAGGTAAGGCTCCATGCTAGGAGGGCTCCACAAGAGAGAAGAATGAGAATTATGCCCGGGGGTGGAGAACATGTTCTGTGAGCAAAGTAAGGGCAGGGAAAACACAACCCTGAGAAAGAACAGAGGAAAGAAATAAGCTTCAAGCTGATGACACCAAAATATGTAGTATATTTTGCTTCATTTTAGATACCTTTTCATGCTAAATTGAGGATCTTTTACTTGTTTTTATGTTGAATCCATCAAATATTACAAAGTCTACTTCTATTTTGGTTTTTCATGTTTTTCAGGCAAAAAGGCACTATTTAATGCGTTTTCAAGCAAAATCAAATACATGGAAGAGTTATCATCATCAAGGAGAAGTCACCCAAGAAATTTCATGCAAATCGAGGCAAAAGACCAAAATACGGTACCATTTTTTTCGCGACTACCGTATTATCGAGAGCACGGCCGTATTTTAGTGATTTTCCAAACAAAGACCTTTGCCGAAATTACGACACCGTCGTAACCCATATTACGGGCCGTATTTTGGAATGTCTTCAGAACAGAAAGTTTCCCTAAAATTACGGCACTGCCGTAAATAATTACACGGGCCGTATTTTTCAGACGTATCTGACCAGAGAGTTCAGCCGATTTTATGGCACTTCTGTAAGCCATATTACGGTGCCGTATTTTCCAGCACTTTCAGAACAGAACATGCGTGGGATTTTATGGCAGTATCGTAAGATATTACACTGTCGTATTTCTATTTTTGAACACGACTCCCAGGTCAATTTCGACGCCCGAATTTTGCGAAGATTATTGCGGTCAATCCAAAGCTTAAAACAAAAGACTGAAAAAAGGAAAAGGGGAGCTGGGAAGGAGAGGATTGTGAAGACACCAAAAGCCTCAAATTTCATTAACTATCGAGGGAGAAATCACCGAACACGCCGCCGCCTAGGGTTTCGCCGCCACGATCAATCCAGAGCACTTCCGGCCGTGATTTTCATACTGGAGCTTCACCTGGTGAAGGAGATAACGTGCCTGAAGTTTCAGAACGAAAAGAGATCGATTCGAAGAGAAATCAAAGGAAGAAGCACGCGCCATACTGTTCACAACTTCTCTTACAAATTATCGCTGTGAAATACTTCACAGCCGTACTGTATTTTCTAAAAAACTCCTTCTTTTATTGATTTTTGATTTTCTGAAATTATGGAATTTTGTAATCTCTTCATCATGGTATCTTAAACTTATTTTGGGACATGGGGGAGTAATCCCCTTTGATTTTCTTAATGACTATAACTCTTTTTATTTCATCATGATAATTCTACTTTGATACTTTTACCTATGAGATTACTGCTCTAAGATTCTCCTTAGTTTATTTCTTGTCATCATGAATAGAATTCTTGCATTAAGGACCGAAAGATGATATGTTTGAGAATTGGAACCCTAAAATTGACTAATAGGAATTCACCGTAAGAAATTAGGTTAAGTTCTTGTTTTGTTAGTTTAGATGAGTAATTGCCTTGATGATGATTAATGATTTTTGGATCGAATTATTGTGTAAAACGTGGAGATCTTGCACAAAAGTGAGGATCGGAACGTTGGAGAACCATAGGTAGAACGTGTGTTGAGTCTCGGATGCACGAAAGTGATCCTTGAGTTCTTCGTCTGATGGTTTACCTATCTTTAGCTTGGGATGAATCTTGCGCGAAAGCGAGGATTTATTCTTGCATGGTTATCTGCACAAAAGTGAGATAATCCCTTTATTAGGTAAATTATGCCTATATCATTTTATGATTTGATTGATGAATTCTTTATTTCTTATCTAGTCTTGAAAATCAAAGTGGATGAAACCCTAGTCCCAATTTCTCTCTGATAGTGATTTTCCATGTGTCTTCGATTCTTGCTTTGCTATTATTCGATTGCCTAGATAGTAAGAAAATCAATTATTCAGTATTTGACAGCACTAGTCTCTTTGTGGGATCGATATTTATTTTATTACTTCTAGTATCCGTGCACTTGCGAACACTACAAGTTAGGGACAACAAGTTTTTGGAGCCGTATCAGGGGGTGACAGTTCCCCGTGCACCAAACAAGTTTTGGCTGTGACACCTTAGATTAGTCTACCTACTCGTATTTAAAATTGTGTCCTTTCGGATCACATCAAGTTTTTGGCGCCGTTGCTAGGGAGACTTTAGTTTTGTCAATATTGAAGATATTGAAAGTATTGCTAGACTAGGTTTTATCTACTTTTTTTTTTGTTTTTCTGTTTATTTTCTATTTTCTTAAAATCACTTGATCTATCTACTTTGCATGCGCAGAAGTCTTAGGTCAGGACCACTTGTTCCATTGGATCCTGAAATCAACAAAACTCTTAGAGCACGCAAGAAGTTGAGACTAGAAGAAGATTCACAACAGATTCAAGAGGAGATTCAAGAAGAAGTTGTAGAGATGGCAAATAATCAGAGAACATTGAGGGACTATGCAGCCCCTAACCCACGAGAAATTCATTCCCGCATTGCTAGACCCGCTATCGAAGCAAATAACTTCGAAATTAAACCTGGTTTTATCTCCATGATCTAACAGAACCAGTTTGGAGGATCTCCACTGGAAGATCCAAACTTGCATCTTTCTTTATTTTTAGAATTTTGTGATACTATTAAGATGAATGGAGTTTCTAATGATGCACTCAGACTAAGGTTATTTCCTTTTTCACTCAGGGACCGGGCGAGGATATGGCTTCAATCGCAACCAACCGGAACCTTCCAACATGGGAGCAGCTATCAAATTCCTTCATGACAAAATATTTCCCTCCAGGCAAAACAATCCAGCTGAGGAATCAAATTACAAATTTCCAGCAAAAAGATGGTGAATCATTCAGCGAGGCATGGGAGCAGTTTAACGAACTACAAAGGAAGTGTCCTCACCATGGCTTGGAGGATTGGGTTTTATTGCATACTTTCTATCATGGTTTATTGTATAATACCAAACTAATTGTAGATGCTGCCGCAGGAGGAGTTCTTATGAAAAAAATGAGTGAGGATGCCTTTAAACTGCTGGAGGAGATGGCCCAAAATCACAATCAATGGACTGCAGAGAGGGGAGTATTTTACAGACCATCTCAAGGTAAGAGTGAGAATGATGGATGGTGATCCTTAGCAGAAAAGGTAGACTCTTTATGCAGTAGATTCGATTCTTTTAAAATGCAAGCTGCTGTTGTTTCTTCCATTACCTGTGAAATTTGTGGTAACACCGGTCACTCATCTGAAAACTGTAGGATTATTGTAGATCAAGGAGATGAACATGTCAATGCCTTAGGGACTTACAATCAAAGTAAAACCAATAATCCCTACTCTAACACCTATAACCCTAGGTGGAGGAATCACCCCAACCTTTCTTGGAGAAACAATAACAATGAAAGAGGACAAACTGAGAATAGAGGATTCCAAAGGCCGAATCCAAACCAAAACCAAAACACAAATCAGAATTCTAGTGTAGAATCCATGCTTGAGAAAAATATTGGCAAATCAAAATCAGTTCATGTCTAATCAAAGTAGGCAAAATGAAGAATTTAAGGAAAATCTTAGTCAAATTAACTCTAGGTTGGAAAGAGTAGAGGCACATAACAAGATTTTAGAAAACCAAATTGCACAACAGGCTAGCACTCCATACAGACCCCATGGGAAGTTACCTGGTAAGCCTGAGATAAACCCTAGAGAACATTGCAATGCCATCATGACTAGGAGTGGGAGACAACTGGGAGAACCTAAAGGGAAGGTTGAACTTAAGGAAAAAAAGTCTTATGATGAACATGATGAGGAATCAGAATTAGAAAAACCTTCTAAACATGAACAAACTCTAACTAGTTTAACACCTCAAAAGGGTGATGAACCAAAAGGGGATGTGTCATGTGAGGAAGGTAATTCTGAGTTTGATTTGCCTCCTCCTTATAGACCACCAATACCTTTTCCCCAAAGGTTGGTTCAACACAAACTAGACAAAAAATTTACAAAATTCCTTGAAATCCTAAAAAAGCTTTACATTAATATTCTTTTTACTGAAGCTATTTCTCAAATGCCTTCATATGCAAAGTTTTTGAAAGAAATATTGTCTAGTAAGAGAAAGTTAGATGATTATGGTACTTACACGGTTACATTGACTGAAGATTGTAGTGCGGTCATTCAAAATAAACTACCACCAAAACTGAAGGATCCAGGTAGTTTTTCTATACCTTGTTCTATCGGCACTATAGCTTTTGACCGAGCCTTATGTGACTTAGGTGCAAGTGTTAGTCTGATGCCTCTTTCCATCTACAGGAAACTAAATCTTGGAGAGCTGAAACCGACATCCATATATTTGCAGCTCGCGGACTCTTCAGTAAAGTATCCTGTAGGTATCTTAGAAAATGTTCCGATCAAGATAGGTGAGTTTTTTATACCCGTTGACTTTGTAGTTTTAGACATGGAGGAAAATAGCAAGAATCCTATAATTTTAGGTAGACCATTGTTGGCCACTGCAAAGGCAAATATAGATGTGAAGGAAGGAAAAATAACTTTTGATATCTGTGACAAAATAATTAAGTTTAAACTTAATGACTCGGTGAATAAACTTTCTTACTCAGGATCATGTTGTAGTGTTGAGGTAATTGATGATATTGTTTATGATGTTTGCAATCTATTTGATGAACCCTCAAATATTGAAACTTACAAATCTTCTGAGGAAATTGATAAAGTGTTACAGGAAAAGAATGACAGAAATTCAAAAAGAAGAAGAAAAAGAAGAAGAAAAAGAAGAAGAAAAAGAAGAAGAAGAAGAAGATCTAAATTGTTTGACAGAGGAATGAAAATTTGGAACAAATTTGGAGAGTGTTTCAAGCCTGAGCCTTATGTGGTTCAATGCGATGCCCAACCAAAAGAAAGATCAGAAGGGCATTCGAGGAGTTCATGATCACATCCGAATGTTAAAGGGTCAAGCTAATGACCTTTAAATTAGCGCTTCTTGGGAGGCAACCCAAGCTTTCTAACCCTCACATTAGTTTTACTTTATCTTGATTTTTGCTTAGGACTAATTTTTCTTTTATTTTTATAGGTTTTTTGTGATTTGGAGCAAAATATGGTAGTACCTTAAAGTAAATTACGGTACCGTATTTTTGACTGCTCACGACTAGAGAGCTGCGACGAAATTACAGTACGACCGTAAGGTGTTTCACAGTACCATATTTCTAATCCAAAATCAACCCAAGTGTTTCGTGATTTTTACAGCACTACTGTAAGGTATTTTACGTGCCGTATTTTCTTGAATTTTTGTTTTTTTTGTTTTTCCATAAAAAAAAAATCCGCTGCTTGCATTTTACGGCAGTACCGTAAAGCATTTTACGGTACCGTATTTTTGAGTGGTTTTGAACAGAACGTTGCTGAGATTTTATGGCGGTACCATAAACTACTTTACGGTACCGTATTTTGCTTCATTTTCAAACAGAGAGATTTTGATATTTTACGGCAGTGTCGTAAGACATTACACTGCCGTATTTTGCTTTCTGTACACGAGTCCTGTGCCGTATTTAGGGTTACGACCGGACCATTTTTAGGGTTTTTACCCTAGATCTCACTCATCTTCGAGCCATTCCTGGATTTCTGATCATCTCCGACCACCTGAGGACGTCGGCGACCTTTCCGGTTCAACTCTCGTCGTTGATTAGGTAACCAATTCTCTGATTTTACCGCTTTAACGAGTTTTCACAAAATTTCACCCCTTTCACTCATTTTCTCTCGATTCTTGATCATTTTAAGTGATTCTTGTTTGCATTTACTCATTAGAAGATAGGTTATCAATCCTTTGCTATTTGAGAAGAATTTAGACCGATTTCCGTCACTAATCTGAGCTGAAACGCAACGTGCACGATTCGGAATTACTGTTCATCGACGTTTGTTTCATTTTTTGTTAGAGCATGAAATTTAAACGAATTTTTGTCTCTAAATTACTGGATTGTTGTTTCTGATAATTTTGGGAGTGTGATATATGCTTGTCATATTGTGTTGAGATTGGGATTACATGCACGATTTTTACTCTGTTTTTCACTATGTTTTCGCTGAAGACACTTGTAGAACATGTTGATAGGATGCCATTGACTAAATTTACACTGTTATATTTGTATGCATTGACTGATAAGCTTGCAGCTTGTGAAATGGCACCAAAAAAAAAATCAATTGCACCAAGGAGAAAGGGGAAGGCCCCTGCTGAATCATCACAGCCACAAAACCCCCATGGGATTCTCTTCAGGAATGAGATTCAGGAGGCTAGATACAACAAAATTTTAGAAAGGAAGATCATCAACACCAAATATCCTGATAGAAGAACCTTGGAAGCATTAGGGCTTTATGAGGACTTACTTTGGATGTTTGATAGAATCAAGGCTAAGGAATTCTTCCAGATGACTCCACACACATACTTACCCCTTGTTTTGGAGTTTTTGAGCAGCTTGATAATTGATTTGAAGAAGTACTCTCATGGCCCTGCAGAGGGGGAAATCACATTCAGATTAGCCAATGAGGAGAGGAAACTTACCTTGTAAGAAGTGAGAGACATCTTTGGATTGAGCACTAGGGGTTACACTGAGATACCCCTTGGATTTATGGAGAACATATTATGGAACCAGATCACTAATGAGAACCACTTCTATGCTGTGTCTACCAGAGCCTCAAAAATCATGAACCCCTGTATCAGATATGCACATTGGGTTCTAGCACACATAGTATTTGGGAGAGGAGACAGTGACGGCATGGTCCGTCAACACGAGCTGTATTTTCTTTGGGGCATGCTAAATGGATTCGCAATTGATGTGGCTTATTTTATGATCAAGCACATGGACAAGGTGGCCACAGCAAGCAGAGGATTAGTGGTGATAGGAGGTTTGATTACTCCTATAGCTAGATACTTTGGGATAGAGCCATATGGATCTGACACGGCACGAGGGAATGCAAGGCTCGACATTGAGTCTTGCATAGAGATGAAGATGATAGTTAGAGAGGGAGACACTTTTTGTTTGGTCCTTGGACCAAATATCTCTCCTCTACCCTTACCCTACATTGAGAAGACCACAGTGAGAGAAAGGGCCAACTAGAAGCTATGTCCTAATGAAACCGAGGGAGCTTTTATTCCATCACCTGATACAGTTCCACCACCACCCACAGGGGGTGGAAGGAGTGATCCTTATGGGATGGAGTCACCTCCTCATGACTCTTCACAGCCTGCTGGTACCTCCTCGCACACACCTAGGGGCAAATTTGCTAGCCACCACGATCCCGGCTTTCAGGCACTCATAGCACAGATGTACAGTCAGGAGCGCCGCCTAGATAGGATGGATGAGACTCTGGGGTACATCAACAGAGATATGGAGAGGCTGTGCAATCATATGGAAGACATGGGCAACTTCCTCTATGACCGCTTTGGGTATACTGATCACAGAGACTATGGATACCAAGGTGATCAGGGAGGAACCCCATACTATGATCCAGAGGAGACTGCGAGAGACTCTGAGGCCACCCGATCATATGATGATGAGTAGATGCTTTGTAAGTATTATCTTCCTTTATCTCTTTGCTATGCTATGATTTTCTATATCTTACCGTTGTTACATATGATGAAGGGAAGGATGATGCTTCCATGACTGCCGCCACTGCTATTCTGTTTACCATGCCTATTATTCTTATTCGATATGGTTGTATGATGATGATGATATTGATTTTTACTATTTCAATGGGGTTGTATGATATTTTGATATTCTGATGAGATATTTTCGATATGGTTGTAGTAAACATCATGATATATTTTTGTTGATATGATATTGTGATGATTGATGATGATGATGACTACACTCTTGATTTATACTGTTGATAACTTGAATGATTGATGCTCTCAAATTCATGATTGAAAATATAACTCTATCATGTTAAATTTATTTCTTCAATACATATTTGTCTATTGAGATATGACATTGATTGATGCATAAAATTTTGGGTGGATGTATTATTTGAAGAATAAAATTTAAAAGTGAAACTTCTCTTTTGAATAAAATGAGTATATCAGTATGATTTGTGAATTGGTATCAATTGATCAACCTAGTAGATGTTTAGTCTATTTTTGCTATTTGTTGGTAAAGAAGAAATCCAAGATCCATAAAAATAGTGAGAGACTCCCCTACTTGGCACTATGTAAAATTGATAGTGGTACCTAAGACATGGGTTGAAGTCTATGCATCAAAAAAAATAATGAGTGATAAAAAGAATAAGACTCCTCTACTTGGCACTGTGTAAAATTGACAGTGGTACCGAAGAAAGAGTTGAAGTCAAAAATAAAAAGTATGTGTCTATGTGGATACGTACCATCTATGCAAAAAAAAAAATTCCATGAAAAAGAAAAAAAAGAGAGAGAGAAAGAAATTTTGTGTGGAAAAAGATCTTGGAAACCCAATTCCTGTAAACAAAAGCATGATAGATTTAAATTGATACTTGGTGAAATCATGAGATTGAAAATTCTATTTATTATACAAGTTGCAAAGTTTTATTTGATTGAGTAGTAGAGCTAGAGGATTGAGTTATGAGAATGATATGTTTATTTAAAGTTTTGTGAATCAATTGAGAGAATTTTTCATTGATAGGTTGTATTTTAGAAATTTATTGAGCATAAAAAGGTTATTCTTTTAATCAAATTTTGATTTTTGCTTGAGGACAAGCAAAGTTTAAGCCTTATGTGTTTGATGTTGAATCATTTTAGATACCTTTTCATGCTAAATTGAGGATCTTTTACTTGTTTTTATGTTGAATCCATCAAATATTGCAAAGTCTACTTCTATTTTAGTTTTTCATGTTTTTCAGGCAAAAATGCACTATTTAAGGCGTTTTCAAGCAAAATCAACTACATAGAAGAGTTCTCATCATCAAGGAGAAGTCACCCAAGAAATTTCACGCAAATCAATGCAGAAGACCAAAATACGGTATTGCCGTATTTATAATACGGTACCGTATTTTTCGCGGCTACCGTATTATCGAGAGCACGGCCGTATTTTAGTGATTTTCCAAACGGAGACCTTTGCCGAAATTACGACACTGTCGTAACCCATATTACGGGCCGTATTTTGGAACGTCTTCAGAACAGAAAGTTTCCCTGAAATTACGACATTGTCGTAAATAATTACACGGGTCGTATTGTCCAGACGTATCCGACCAGAGAGTTCAGCCGATTTTACGGCACTACCGTAAACCATATTACGGTGCCGTATTTTCCAGCACTTTCAGAACAGAACATGCGAGGGATTTTACGGCAGTATCGTATGATATTACACTACCGTATTTTTGTTTTTGAACGCGACTCCCAGGTCAATTTCGACGCCCAAATTTTGCGGAGATTATTGCGGTCGATCCAAAGCTTAAAACAAAAGACTGAAAAAAGGAAAAGGAGAGCTGGGAAGGAGAGGATTGTGAAGACACCAAATGCCTCAAATTTTATTAACTGTCGAGGGAGAAATCACCGAACACGCCGCCGCCTAGGGTTTCGCCGCCGCGATCAATCCAGAGCACTTCCGGCCGTGATTTTCATACTGAAGCTTTGCCTGGTGAAGGAGACAACGTGCCTGAGGTTTCAGAACGAAAGGAGATCGATTCGAAGAGAAATCAAAGGAAGAAGCTCCAGCCACACTGTTCACAACTTCTCTTGCAAATTATGGCTGTGAAATACTTCACAGCCATGCTGTATTTTCTAAAAAACTCCTTCTTTTATTGATTTTTGATTTTATGAAATTATGGAATTATGTAATCTCTTCATCATGGTAGCTTAAACATACTTTGGGACATGGGGGGAGTAATCCCCTTTGATTTTCTTAATGACTATAACTCTTTTTATTTCATCATGATAATTCTATTTTGATACTTTTACCTATGAGATTACAGCTCTAAGATTCTCCTTAGTTTATTTCTTGTCATCATGAATAGAATTCTTGCATTAAGGACCGAAAGGTGATATGTTTGAGAATTGGAACCCTAAAATTGACTAATAAGAACTCACCGTAAGAAATTAGTTTAAGTTCTTGTTTTGTTATTTTAGATGAGTAATTGCCTTGATGATGATTAATGATCTTAGGATCGAATTATTGTGTCAAACGTGGAGATCTTGCACGAAAGTGAGGATCGGAACATTGGAGAACCATAGGTAGTACGTATGTTGAGTCTCGGATGCACGAAAGTGATCCTTGAGATTCCACTCGAGGCAATCAACCTAGAATTCGGATGCACGAAAGTGATCCTTGAGTTCTTCGTCTAATGGTTTACCTATCTTTAGCTTGGGATGAATTTTGCACGAAGCGAGGATTTATTCTTGCATGGTTATCTGCACAAAAGTGAGATAATCCTTTTATTAGGTAAATTATGCCTATATCATTTTAGGATTTGATTGATGAATTCTTTATTTCTTATCTAGTCTTGAAAATCAAAGTGGATGAAACCCTAGTCCCAATTTCTCTCTGATAGTGATTTTCCGTGTGTCTTCGATTCTTGCTTTGCTATTATTCGATTGCCTAGATAGTAAGAAAATCAATTATTCAGTACTTGACAGCACGAGTCTCAACACTAGTTTTACTCAAGGGTTTCCAAAGACTCGATACTCAGTCTCTTCCAATATCAAATCAACTCTACACATTAACCCAATCCAAAGTATCAGAAATTCAACAAGGCAATAAAATCACTAAAAATTAGAATTCGAGGTACTACCTAATCTCTTATGATAGTTTCAAACTCAACAATTCCTTGGGTTCTGAATTTCAAACAATGAACCTCTCGGTCTATTTCACAAAATTCTAAAACATACTGATATTTAAGACACAAAGGAGAATCAAAGAGCTATTAATCACAAGAGTAAAATTATCATAAAGAAATTAGTTTGACAAAGTTAAGATTTTCTAGTCATTAAGAAACAAAGAGATTACACCCCCAAGTCCCAAAGAAAGATTAAGCTACCATGATGAAGGAATTACAATAAAACATGTTTCTGTATGAATAGGAATCACAAAGAGGAGAAAAGAGTTACAAAACAGTGCTGTAATGAAATTACAGCACCGTATTTGCCTAGAATTAGCACTATCACCGCTGTTTCATTGATTTCTCCTCCAATAGCAATCCTTTTGCTTTGAAACCTCAGATGCACGTTCTCCTTCACTAGGTGAAGCTCTCTGTCAAATTTCATGGTCGGAGGTGGTCTGTAGGTGGAGAACCGATGAACCCTTGCAATTCTGCCTCTCTCTCAATTTCTCCATGGATTCATGATAAAATTTGTTCTTCTTTCTGTGTTTTCTCCTCTTAAAGATGAGTCCACCGCCTCTTTCGGATCTCAATTTGGAGGTCTGGATCAAAAGATATGGTCTTTGCAAGAATTGGGCGGAAAAATCAGAATTCTGAGTTCCAAAATACGGCACCGTGAAGATTCATACGGCACCGTGAAGATATGGTCTTTGCAAGAATTGGGCAGAAAAATCAGAATTCTAAGTTCCAAAATACGGCACCGTGAAGATATGGTCTTTATAATAATAGAATTTGGAGGTCTGGATCAAAAGATATGGTCTTTGCAAGAATTGGGCGGAAAAATCAGAATTCTGAGTTCCAAAATACGGCACCGTGAAGATTCATACGGCAGTGCTGTATTTTATTCTGTGAGTTCTGGGCACAAAATACGGTGCCGTGATAATGTTTCTCATAAATACGGTAGTGCAGTATTTCTGCCAAATCCTTCTAGTCAGAATTTGCACAAAATACGGCACCGTGGAAACCTTCACGGTACTGCTGTAATTCTTCCAAAAGTATCTGGTCAAAATCGTTGAATAATACGGCACCATGTAATTTTCCACGGTAGTGCCGTAATTCTGTCAAAACTTTCTATTTGAGAACGCTGAAGAATACGACACCGTGAAGATTCATACGGTAGTGCCGTATTTCGCCTAAAACTTTTGCTGAGAAATACGGTACCGTGAGAGTTGCGCTTAAAAATACAGTAGTGTCATATTTTTGCAATTTGGCTCCTTTTTTCTTGAAATTTGATGGGTAGACTCCTCTTGATGATTAGAACTCATTCATGCATTGATATTGCTCGAAAACTAGTGATAATAATGCCTTTTTACCTGAAATTGATTAAAAACCAAAGATTGTGTAGATTCTGAAGTATTTGGTAAAAAAAGGTATAAAAGCAAAGTAAAAGAGTAAGACTATGGCTCAAAAGACGACCAAATAAGTATGAAAAATACTATGAAATTTGGAGTCATCAGCGGTGATTGGCCATGTTCACATGATGTGGAGGTTGGTGGTCGGAGAGGTGATCGATGTGGGCTCGGCTTGTGTTGCTAGGCTAGGCTTCCGACCTCGGGCTAGCCAAGAACAAAAATGCAGAATGCAAAATAGGGGAGGCTGGCATCATCTTTGATTTTGGTGATCTTGCTGACTGATGGCTTGATCCTCTAGGCCACCATATCATTTGAAATTGGAGATGCAGTTGCTAAAGTCGGGTGCTAATGAGTTTTGCCAATGTGAAGCTATGGTCGATCATCATGAATCGGGGATAAGGGTAGCAAGCAGCTGAAAGAATATTTGATTTTGGTGATTCAACCGTCGGATTGTTTGATGCTTCTAGCTATCAGGATGCCTTGGGATGGGGATGCAATAGACGAAGTTTGGCACTAATCAATTGCGCCGATGAGGAGAGATGGTGTTGGTGTATATGCCCTAGGACCTAGTTTTGGTCCATCATTGTACTACTTAACTCTGATAATTATATATCTTTCTGGCATTGTCATTATCATTGTTTCTCTACATCTGCGATTATGTACTTACATGATAATGTCCCTGGAGACAGATTGGATCTGTGCTCAAATGATTGTCCCCAGTCAATGTACCTGAGTGGATATGGGACAGCTCTGGTACTAGTGAGACTAGTGTATGGGTTGGTTAGGCACAAGGTGCTAACGCAGACATATGGGTATATCAGTGGTGGATATACTGGATAGACCCACTGTGAGGCAATGACTTTTTGTCATGAGTTATCCTCACAAGTGACAGGATATGTGTTGGGGTATGCCCTTAAGGCTAATGTTTGAGGCCTTGGGATTATTTCAGTATCATGTATAAACTCTATGTTTATAAAGGCAATGGTTGTTATTCAGGTTGTTACATCATCTGCTGCAATATGTATACTTCTGAATAATATCTCAATGCTGTTCAGCTTGGCTGACATGCAGTTTTGTCCTTAGTCGAGATATCTTGGTGAACATGAGACAGCCTTGATATGATTGAGACTAATATGTGTCTAGTCTTATAGGATGCTTCGAGCATGGAATAAGATGTAGACTCATGGGTACATTGGATGTACTAGACAGACCCTACTTAGGATATTCAATTGCTTGTCACAATGTGAATAATCCTTATATGCGAACAAGTGGCATATTTCCTCTGACTTGAGATCACTTGTGTTTCTAAATGATGATTGGCATTGTTTTGAGGTAGTTCAATATCATTTGAAACATAATGGTTATAGACTATCTTGGATAATGAACATGAGTCATGTTAGGGCGCTAGTGATAGATATAGGATTGCCGTCTCCTTGATTGGAGTGTGATGTTCTATAGGGGCCCCCTGGATGAGATGATTGAGAAAGTGTATGGCCATACCCAGATGACTATGTTTCATCTGATCTAATCATTCTCATCATATTGGAATTACAGGCTTGACACGCTTGTCCAATAAGAACATCCAGTGGCAAAGGAAACACATATGTCAAGTGACTTGGGTTCACACTTGTGTTGTGGTTTGGGTGTAGTCTTGGAAGACTCTTTCCTTTATATCGGGAGACAGTGATGTGTTGCTAGATACCCCTCACTGATCGTGATAACGTAAGTTATCGTTACCGACATTTAAAGGAAACCCTTAGGGTCGCACAATTTGATGATATGGCTTACTTATGTCAGATCGTGTGGACTGAATTGTTTTGGTTCAGTTTAAAGGGATTTAAACTCTGATTGTAAGTGAGATCTGGTCTGATCATGTTTGATTGATTAGGGCTTGAGATCGGTAAGCTTTAATCGAGAGAGTTGATGCTAGATCGGTGAGATCAAGAGCATTAAGAGATGAACGGTTAGATCTTGAACCTTTAAGTTTAATGAGATCTAGACCAAAGGCTTGGGTTAATTGGTCTTTGAACCAAACCAAAATGAACCGGCTCATCATGTGAGCGCATGGTTCAAAGGGGAGAGCAAAAATGCGCTTGGGGTAAACCCATGGTCGCATTGAGAGGTGGTTTGCTATTTTTAGAAGCCATGATCTCAAGTTGAGACCATGTCTCACGTTTGTAGAGAGCAAGCTCTATTCTCGCCTCTCGCCCACCCCTCTCGACACACTCTTGTATGGTAAAGCTTTGACGCTTTGGAGAGGATTCGGCCAAGCAAAGAAAACATCCCTTTTCTTTCCATTCGATCAGGAGACTTGGAGAACCTTGCTAGCACAAGGAGCGACAAGGAGAAGCCAAGATTCATCTTGTGTGCGCACGCTTTCGAGGAGAGACCTTTCGATCTCTGCTTCCAAGACGCCATCCAAGAAATGGCATCGGTATGTATCTTTTGATGTATACAAGTTTATCAAAGTTGATCATATGACAAGCATGCAATCGATCTAGAAATCCTTTCTTCCGCTGTGTTAAAACCTCTGATTGCGCCTATTAGGGTTTCGCCCCTTTTTAGGGGACTTTCAATTGGTATCAGAGCATGCGTTTTATGTTTGAATCATATGATTGCTTGATCTAAGATGTGATTCATGTTTGCACTTATACTTGATCTAATGGCTGTTTACATGCGAATCTACATGATATGCGAAACTTGATGTATATTTTTGTTGGCGCATGAATGTTGGCGCTTGTTGTTTTTGTCAAAACAAAATTACTTGCGCGCTCCTCATTAGATCTAATGCGTCTGCTTTAATAACTTAGACGGCTTATTAGGGTTGAAGTCATCAATCGAGTCTAGACCCAACAGTCTGATCAGACCATCTGACAGCCTAGATGGGTCGACCAGATGGCACCTATGCGCAAGCATGAGGTGGCTATAGGTCGACTGCTGAAAGGCGTGTAGCGATGTCTGATTGAGACAACCAGATGAAGGCCCATGATTAAGGCCCGGGGTCACACCCGCTTGCCTAAACTCATGAGGGATGTTCAGCCCTTCACGCATGCATTGTTGACCATGAGGTCGACTCAAGTCAGTTAGGACTTGGTGCATGCAAGGGCAGTGGGTCTGACTAGGTTTGATGAGTGGATCCCTATTAATGGACCGTTGTAAGGGAGTAGGGCATATAAGGAAATAAAATTGATGCCAATGGGATTTTCAAAAATTTTATTTTCTTGATTGGTGCACATGATGTTTGTAACATGATTGAATGTTTATTTAACTTATGTGGGCTGCCCGATTAATGTGTGCTGTGCTGGGGCCTGCGTGCCTGGATTATAAATTGTAAATTTTTATTGTGATCTGTGCATCACATTTTCATTAATTTATAAAGTGTAATTGACCTGCGTGTCAATCATGTCTAGATAGATTAAATTGTAATTTGATCAGACATGAGCACAGAGCACACATGGCAGAAGCGCTTGCAGCAAGTGGCTTCACCAGTGGGAGGTCTAGAGTTCGACTCTAGGACAGGCGCATTTTACCTGGTGGGCGCACCTGAGCTGCAGTGGGCGCTTGGGCCCGGGTTGGGCCAGAGGAAATGCAAAAGACCCAAGAAGAGCTCAAGTGAAGACTTAAGTTAATTAAGGTCTTACTTAGGCTTAATGGGCTTTTACCACATAAGATCATCATGCTTTTAATTTACTGTTTAAGTAATTTAATACCTGCATGATTTATTCTTCTGCTATCACCATAGGGTTTGAATGATAGTAAGAAGATAAAAGGACCGTTAAAATCCAACGTTAAAATATCAAGCACGTAAGCCTTCTGACGCGAAACCTCACTGTTCTGACTATCGTTGGGGCCATGTTGTACCCACTCAGTGGGCACGCCCATCTATCTTCAGACGGTGTGTGATTACACCTGCGTGTTACAGAGAAGGGATTTATCGCTTCTCGTAGCTCAGCATAGCACGTGGTGGTCCAGGGAGTAGGTCGGGTCAGCTTGACCATGTAGGCTACATATTGAGCATATGGTAGCCATATGGAGGCAGCCATCTGTGGGATCAGAGACTGTGTTGTACCAACTCAGTTGGCACAGTCTGCTGGATTGCCCAGATGAAGGGGAATCGCACGGGTTGGCGATTGGCAGGGATTGCCTACCAGAAATTAGTGCTTGTACTCTCTGTGCATCTTATCTCGCCTGAGCGGGACGCGGAGACCAAGTATGAAATCTGGATCCCATCTCACTAAAAGAGTTTTACTCTTTCGGGCTGTTTTGCTGGATTTTTCAGCCAGATAAAATAGTGAGAAAAGAATCATTCTTAAGTCCTGAATTGATTCTAACATTGATACTGACCTTGCTGTTCTTGCATTGTTGTAGATTACTGCAGCAACGAACACCACAGCGTTCAATGTGCGATCCCTACTGGAAAGGGAGAAGTTTGCTGGGCCAAACTTCTCAGACTGGTACGGACACCTTAAGATTGTTCTTAAGGCTGAGAGGAAACTGTATGTCCTCGAGACGGCTGTACCGCCTCAACCCGCTGCGAACGCCGCAAGGGCGGTTCGGGAAGCTTATGAAAAGCATGTCAATGATAGCATTGACGTCGCTTGCCTTATGCTAGCGTCTATGACGCCACAGCTGCAGCGTCAGCATGAGGATTTGTCAGCTATAGAAATTATAGCAAACCTCAAGCTGCTATATGCTGCACAGGCAAGGACTGAACGCTATAATTTGACGATACTTTTCTTTCAGAGCAAACTGACTGAAGGGAGTCCAGTGGGAGCTCACGTGCTCAAGATGATTGGGTACAAGGAGGCTCTAGAGAAACTGGGACATACCATCAATCAGGAGCTTGTTGTAGACATCATCCTGCAGTCTCTCCCGGCCTCTTTCGATCCGTTCATCATTAATTTTAATATGAACAAGATCGACTGTACGCCTGCAGAGTTACTGAACATGCTCTTGACTACTGAGCAAACTCAGTCTCGTGAGAAGGGAACGCCTTCATCCTCTGTCCTAATGGTTCCTTCAAGGAACAAGAAGAAGGGGAAGAAGGGCAAAGCCCCTGTCAAGAGCTACAACAAGGCACTGAAACAAAAGGTTAAGCGGTCGAAGGAATACAGATGTTTCCATTGTGGCCAGTTGGGTCACTGGAAAAAGGACTGTAAAGCACTCCAAGGAGAGAAGAAGGGAAGCAACTCTTTCGCTTCTGGCTCAGGTATTTACGTGACTGAAGTCATGTTATCTTCTTCTATTTCATGGGTGTTAGACACTGCATGTGGAGTTCACATTTGTTCAAATGTACAGGAACTCAAGAGAAGAAGACAGGTGGGATAGCATGAGGTGGACCTATGAGTTAGAAACGGGGCACGGGTTGCTGCTGTTGCTGTAGGAGTTTATCACATCTCTTTACCATCTGGTCTTGTATTAGAACTGGACAATTGTTATTTTGTACCGAGCATAACTAAGAATATTATCTCTATTCCTGCTCTTGTCAGGAAAGGGTTTTCCTTTGAATGCAAGATTTCAAAGTGTTATATTTCTTTTGATAATATTGTTTATGCTACTGGGTCGATTAACAATGGGTTATTCATGTTGGACATGGAATGTTCTATACAACAAATTGATATTAAGAAAGCCAAGTATGCTGATGACAGTACCTTGCTATGGCATAGTCGTTTAGGCCATATTAACAAGAAGCGCATTAAGCGGTTGCATGAGCATGGACTACTGGGATCATTCTCCTATGAGGAGCTTGATACATGCAAAGCTTGTTTAATGGGTAAAATGACGAAGTCTCTTTTTTCCAACAAAGGTCAAAGGGCTTCAGCTTTACTTGACCTCATTCACAGTGATGTGTGTGGGCCATTTAGTAAACATGCCAGAGGTGGCTATTCATACTTCATTACCTTTACTGATGATTTCAGTAGGTATGGTTATGTCTATCTTATGAGACATAAGAGTGAATCTTTTGACAAGTTCAAAGAGTTCAAGAATGAAGTACAGAATCAGTTGGGCCGAAATATCAAGGCACTTCGTTCAGATCGAGGTGGAGAATACTTGAGTCATGAGTTTACTGACTATCTGAAGGAGTGTGGGATTATCTCACAGCTCACTCCGCCAGGAACACCGCAATGGAATGGTGTGTCCGAGAGGAGAAATAGAACTTTACTGGATATGGTTCGTTCTATGATGAGTCAGGCTACTCTACCTTACTCCTTTTGGGGATTTGCACTGGAAACAGCTGCAAAGGTACTAAACCGAGTGCCATCAAAGGCAGTTTCAAAGACTCCATATGAGTTATGGTATGGGAAACAGCCAAGCTTGACATTTATTAAGATCTGGGGTTGCGAGGCTTATGTCAAAAAGCTCGCCTCTGGGAAACTGGAGAGCAGATCTGAGAAATGTATCTTTGTCGGTTACCCTAAGGAAACTAAGGGTTATTATTTCTACGATCCCAAAGAGAACAAAGTATTTGTTGCTCGGACGGCTATTTTTCTTGAGAAGGAATTTCTTCTGCAAGAGGCCAGTGGGAGAGAAATAAAGCTGGATGAGAATCCAGAAGAAGGACAAAGTAGTCAAGCACAGTTGGATGAGCCTGAGCCAGTAGATCAGGTTACTGAACAACCTGAGGCTCAGATATCACGGGAACCGCGAAGATTGGGAAGGATCCGTCGACAGCCTGAGCGCTATGACGGAGTCTACATCATTGATGATGAACCCCTCACTTATGCGGATGCGGTCAGTGGACCGAAATCAGCAAGATGGCTTGAAGCTATGCGAGCCGAGATGGACTCCATGTCAGATAACCAAGTTTGGGATTTGGTTGATCCGCCTCCGGGAGTAATCCCTATAGGCTGTAAGTGGATCTTCAAGAAGAAGATAGACATGGATGGTAACGTGGTTACCTATAAAGGCAGGCTAGTTGCGAAGGTTTCAAACAAATCTACGGGATAGATTATGATGAAACTTTCTCTCCTGTAGCTATGTTCAAGTCTATTCGGATTATTCTTGCGATAGCGGCATATTATGATTATGAGATCTGGCAGATGGATGTGAAGACCGCTTTCCTTAATGGAAAACTAGAAGAGGATGTGTATATGACACAACCTGAAGGTTTCACTAATCCATCAGATCGTCATAAAATATGCAAATTAAAGAAGTCCATTTATGGACTTAAACAAGCATCAAGAAGCTGGAATATTCGTTTTGATGAATCAATCTGTGAATTTGGTTTCATCAAGAATGAAGATGACCCGTGTGTATATAAGAGGTTTAGTGGGAGCGTGATTACTTTCCTAGTCCTCTACGTCGTTGATATCTTAATCATTGGAAACGATATTCCTGAACTACATGCGGTTAAAGCATGGTTAAGAAAATGTTTCCAGATGAAAGATTTAGGAGAAGCAGCCTATGTATTAGGTGTGAAGATCTACAGAGAAAGATCTAAGAGGCTTCTCGGGCTGTGCTAGAGTACTTACATCGATAAAGTCCTGGAGAGATTCCATTTAGAAAATTCTAAAAGAGGATATCTTCCAGTCAGACATGGTCTGAATCTTTCAAAGAGTCAGTGTCCACAAACACAGACTGAGAAAGATGAAATGGACAATACGCCTTATGCTTCGGCTATTGGGTCCATTATGTATGCGATGTTGTGTACTCGCCCAGACGTTGCTTACGGGTTAAGCGTGACCAGTCGATTCCAAAGTAATCCAGGGCAGGCACACTGGATTGCGGTCAAGAACATTTTGAAATATCTTCGGAGGACCAAAGATATGTTCTTGATATATGGAGGTCAGGAAGAACTCAGTATTGAAGGATATACTGACGCTTCGTTCCAGTCTGACCAGGATGATTTCCGATCGCAATCAGGCTATGTTTTTAGCTTGAATGGAGGTGCAGTGGTGTGGAAAAGTTTCAAACAATCAATTGTTGCTGATTCCACAACAGAAGCCGAGTATGTTGCAGCGTCAGAAGCATCCAAGTAGGCAGTGTGGATTCGTAAGTTCGTTCAGGAACTTGGTGTTGTTCCTTCGAGTGCAGATCCTTTGGTTATCTTCTGTGATAACACTGGAGCAATAGCACAAGCAAAGGAACCACGGTCGCACCAGAAGTCCAAGCACATACAGAGAAGGTTTCACTTGATCCGGGAGATCATTGATCGTGGCGAGATCAAAATCTGCAACGTTCATACAGATGACAATCTAGCTGACCCGCTTACAAAGCCTCTGGCGCAGCAGAAGCTTGAGAAGCACTGTAATAATATGGGTTTGAGATTTTTCAACCATTAGATTAAGTGCAAGTGGGAGATTGTTGGGGTATGCCCTTAAGGCTAATGTTTGAGGCCTTGGGATTATTTCAGTATCATGTATAAACTCTATGTTTATAAAGGCAATGGTTGTTATTCAGGTTGTTACATCATCTGCTGCAATATGTATACTTCTGAATAATGTCTCAATGCTGTTCAGCTTGGCTGACATGCAGTTTTGTCCTTAGTCGAGATATCTTGGTGAACATGAGATAGCCTTGATATGATTGAGACTAATATGTGTCTAGTCTTATAGGATGCTTCGAGCATGGAATAAGATGTAGACTCATGGGTACATTGGATGTACTGGACAGACCCTACTTAGGATATTCAATTGCTTGTCACAATGTGAATAATCCTTATATGCGAACAAGTGGCATATTTCCTCTGACTTGAGATCACTTGTGTTTCTAAATGATGATTGGCATTGTTTTGAGGTAGTTCAATATCATTTGAAACATAATGGTTATAGACTATCTTGGATAATGAACATGAGTCATGTTAGGGCGCTAGTGATAGATATAGGATTGCCGTCTCCTTGATTGGAGTGTGATGTTCTATAGGGGCCCCCTGGATGAGATGATTGAGAAAGTGTATGGCCATACCCAGATGACTATGTTTCATCTGATCTAATCATTCTCATCATATTGGAATTACAGGCTTGACACGCTTGTCCAATAAGAACATCCAGTGGCAAAGGAAACACATATGTCAAGTGACTTGGGTTCACACTTGTGCTGTGGTTTGGGTGTAGTCTTGGAAGACTCTTTCCTTTATATCGGGAGACAGTGATGTGTTGCTAGATACCCCTCACTGATCGTGATAACGTAAGTTATCGTTACCGACATTTAAAGGAAACCCTTAGGGTCGCACAATTTGATGATATGGCTTACTTATGTCAGATCGTGTGGACTGAATTGTTTTGGTTCAGTTTAAAGGGATTTAAACTCTGATTGTAAGTGAGATCTGGTCTGATCATGTTTGATTGATTAGGGCTTGAGATCGGTAAGCTTTAATCGAGAGAGTTGATGCTAGATCGGTGAGATCAAGAGCATCAAGAGATGAACGGTTAGATCTTGAACCTTTAAGTTTAATGAGATCTAGACCAAAGGCTTGGGTTAATTGGTCTTTGAACCAAACCAAAATGAACCGGCTCATCATGTGAGCGCATGGTTCAAAGGGGAGAGCAAAAATGCGCTTGGGGTAAACCCATGGTCGCATTGAGAGGTGGTTTGCTATTTTTAGAAGCCATGATCTCAAGTTGAGACCACGTCTCACGTTTGTAGAGAGCAAGCTCTATTCTCGCCTCTCGCCCACCCCTCTCGACACACTCTTGTATGGTAAAGCTTTGACGCTTTGGAGAGGATTCGGCCAAGCAAAGAAAACATCCCTTTTCTTTCCATTCGATCAGGAGACTTGGAGAACCTTGCTAGCACAAGGAGCGACAAGGAGAAGCCAAGATTCATCTTGTGTGCGCACGCTTTGGAGGAGAGCCCTTTCGATCTCTGCTTCCAAGACGCCATCCAAGAAATGGCATCGGTATGTATCTTTTGATGTATACAAGTTTATCAAAGTTGATCTAGAAATCGATCTAGAAATCCTTTCTTCCGCTGTGTTAAAACCTCTGATTGTGCCTATTAGGGTTTCGCCCCTTTTTAGGGGACTTTCAATATGCATTGATCCCTTGACTTGAGGTCATTAACCATTCTATATGGTTAGGGATATGATTTGATACTACCTAACACCTCGCCGTAGTTGGGAGATAATAACGGTTGTCATTGAGCATGTCACGACCCATATGAGAAAGTCAATGGACATACAGAAGATTTGCCCCTTCCTGAGTGAAGCTTGATATCCATGGAGCACCTCTATAGTTATATGACTGAAAGTGTATGGCCATACCCAGGTGAGAACCTTATTTAGTGATAGGTATCCACAAGTGCATAGATTTATCGAAGTAATAAAAGTTATTGATCCCTCGAGGACTACGAAGCTAAGTACTGACTTCTTGACTTGTTTGAATCTAGGCAGACTAATTCAATAGTCTATCTAAACTTCTACGCACGAACAAACTCAAAAATAGCTTTTAAGAGGTTCAATTTCTAAAGAATCGGGATTTCATGGGTTCGCCACAAAGACAGTTATGAGTTGTTAAAAAGAATAACTAATTCACAGAAATTATCTATCATGAAAGGAACTCTTCCTATGATACATACTACCTCCTCTCGGAGCGTAGTACGGTATTTAATTAGATTAACTCCCTACTCTCGTGACAGTTAACCTAATTAAACCCTTTAAGTTCTATGGAGAGTTGGTTAAACCCTTCAGACGAATCCAAATTACTCTCGTGATTGGATTCGTAGGTCTAATTGAAATAGGTCGGACGTTGCGATTCACCTCTCGGTCCTTCTCGCAACGCCTAAAATGCAAACTTACTTGGCCAAGGTTAATTACGATATAAGTACAATTTCAATTAAAACATGAAGATAAATTCTAATGAAAGTAGCAAAAATATGGATTAACTCATAAAAGTCAATGGGCTACGCACAATCATCCCTACTTACTCTTGATATTAAATAAGTACATGATGTTTTTGATGAATAAGTAAGAACTCATGAAAAATTGCAAGAAACCGCTAAAAGGACTATATAACCGCCTTCTCCTTAATCTGAGGATGAGGATTAGTCGATCAATCATCACTTTTAGAGAGAATCTCGCCGGAATATGCTTAGAAATTGTGTTGTCGCCTCTATCGCCGCCGCCGCTTGTCTTCGTCCAGAAAAGCCTTTTTCAACCTGATCAAAATCTCATCTTTTATAGTTGAACTGGTTTAGAACTCGGAACGGTTCTACGTAGTTTGGCTCAAATCCGGTTTGAATCGGGTGAGAAACGAGCGAGAAACTCGTCGGACGAAAGTTTTTATGGCCCGTGATGTAATTATGGCCGAAGCCGTAATTGTTTCTGTGTACAATGCCTTCGGTCACAGAAAGTTTCATGGGCCATGATGGAATTATGGCTCCACCCGTGAAAGTTTCTTTTCGTTCCGACACTTAGCCGATTTTCACCTCCCGCTCGTCGTCGCTTTCACGGCCGCTTCCATGATTACGGCCAAGGCCGTAATTATCTCGTCTTTCACCGTTTTCGCCCCAAATTTGATGCGTAGGTTCGTAAATTCCTCAGGAATCGTGCTTTAGCTTCAAAACTCTCAAAATCCTTCGTTTCTATGCCACTTTACCTACATTTCATTAAAACTGAGAAAAATGAAGATTCTGTGCAAAGTAATATAAAAACACTAAAAGTAACACAAAATCATGCAAATAAGCACAAAATATAGCATAAAATATAGGCAAAAATACGATGTATACGCAACACGTCAAAATACTCTAGACTTAGAATTTTTCTTGTCCTCATGCAATACCTCGATATGTATCAAGAATGTAAAGATAAGGAATACTCATTTGTTTTTGCCTCTAATTACATCCTTAGTCCACAATTTAAGCAATCAATCTTTCTAACTCAAGTAATTCAAGAAAAGTCATAATAGGGATAAATTTCCAAGAGGTTACAATCCAAGAAAGATAAAATTTATAATTCATGTCATAATATTCATTCTTCACACACTAAATATCAGATACTTTCAATTTAATAAATTTATCTTACTCAATAGACAAAAATTTATTTCAAGAATCTTGGTGATGTTAAAAATAAGAGATTTTTTTAAAGCAATTTGGTCTTTAAACTGTCATATGCTATTTACTGTTAGCATCATAACAAGTTTAAAGTATATCACAAAGTAGTATAATATAACTCATAGTCCCAATCATGAAAGTCAGCAGAGTTGTCCACTCAACCTATAGCTTTCTCTTTTTCTCCATTTTTTTTTCTCATTATTAGACTTCAACTCATGTCTTAGGTATCACTGCTAGATTTAGCAGTGCCAAGTAAAGGAGTCTTTTCTCTTTTCTCCCATTTTTTTTTGGAGAAAGTCGGTTAGTGGCATGATACTTAAATCGTTGTCGACACTAGATCGCAACAGATTTAAAGTATACCAACTCGTGGTATAATATAACTCACGACTTTAGATTTATCATTAGAGGAGTTGGAGCAAATCTTAATTAAACAAATATCACCAATTTTCTATTCATAAAAATTTTCATCAAGTAGAAATAGATAAATTAAACTTCAAGTAATAAGATGCTATGCACGTGTCGTATGAACATATAACAATTCACATATGTATTTTATCAATACCAGAATTGAATTTACTCAACAATCTAAGTCTACATGAAATTTCAAAAATTTCTAAGTCATCAAATTTAATGCCTAAAATGCTTCCTAAGTTCAAAATCAAGGGTAAAACAAATATGATCACCCTTAAAAATCAGAAACATTCAAAATACATATTTGTAAAGCTTTAAAGGATAAGCATATCATGAAGGTCACCCTAGACTTAAATTGTTGCATATATGTAAATATTCTACCAATGAAGAATTTCAGAAATTTTTTTTGCAAGAGTTCCCTTTGTATTTGTTGGCGAAACCCTGTACAATTATATCAAAAGTGAGAATTAAAGCTCAGAAAAATCCGAAAAAATTACCATCTCAAAGATATTCAATTTTTTACATGATAATCAACTTTCAAATGTCAAATACCATCTAGTTTCACTAATCAAAACACAATTTACTATATTCAGTTATTATTTCAACCTAAATATCAAAATATGCATCAGAATCACTCCAACATGCAAAAGTCATCAACCAGACATCCAAGACCATCACAAACTATTCCAGACACTCAATGAACATTAAACATATACAAAACTATCACTACCAAATCATGTTCAACATCCTATAGTCTAATACCGCCAAGAATGTACAATATCAGATCCAATATCAAATGTCATCTAAAAACATCAAAATGAATCCCAGAATGTCAAAATACAACACACACACACACACAAATAAAACATAAAAGAATACTGTGTGGTCGCATCAACATTAGATCCACTAAGTCCTGTGTATTTATATGAAAATCTGTGAGTTCATAGGCATAAAACCAAGTAATTATCTAAAAGTGTATGTAAATTAAGTACAATACTCACAAAATCAGTCAATCTGTCTCAGTATAATCGGAATCCTCTATTAGTGTTTATGCCCTAGGACCTCATGATGGTCCATTGGGATACGTGTATCACATCTAGTTGATAGATGAGTTATCCTGGCATTGTCGTTGTCATGCAAGTTTGTACATCTGCGCATATGTACATTTGCATATACAATGTCCCTAAGAGATAGATTTTATCTAGTCTCTGTGTTTATCCCTGGTCGAGAATCATAGTGGATATGGGATAGCTATGATTCACTTGAGACCGGTATATGCGCTGGTTGAGCATGGGTTGCTAACGTAGGCATATGGGTATATCAAGGGAGATATACTGGATCGACCCACCGTGAGGATTCATCTCAGTGTCACAAGATGAATATCACAGTGACAGAGTTGCGCTTGTCCTAGACTTGAGGGCATTGGTATCTCTATGTAGTGATTGATGTACTTTGATGCAACCTAACGCTTCGCCGTAAAAGGGAAGTTATAACGGTTGTCATTGGGTATGTCATAAGCCGTATGAGAGATTCAATGTGCCAATAGAGGATTTGCCCCTTCCTTACGGGGAAGCTTGATTGTCCATGGCGTCCCTATATTGATGACTGAAAGTGTATGGCCATACCCAGGTGAGAACCTGATTTAGTCCTGTCATATTATTGGGATTAACAATTGTGACACACTTGCCCAATCTGGACATCAGTTGGCAAAAGGACAAGGCTGCACTTGTACTTTGTCGCAGTTTTAGGGGATGTCGATGATGACACCATTCTAATGACTTGGGTAGCAATGATGTACTGCTATGTACCACTCATTGCTTGTGATGATTTAGTCATCACTGCCAATGTCTGAAGAACCTATAGGGTCGCACACCTTGACACTCGAGTTCTCATACTGATCTTTTAGCCTCTGATCGAATCATTGTGTGATTCGGATCTTTTGGGGAACTGATGCATTGAGACTTTTATAGAGGAGATGATGTTTTATTAGTTGGCAGGAGAATTCTTCTCTTGGCTAATTAACAAGATTGGGCGCAATTTATAATTAATTATGTCTGCGGGGATTCGAACCCATGACGCTTAATTGTGAGTAGGCGCCTATGCTTGGGCGCAATTTACAATTAATTGCGTATGCAGGGATTTGAACCCATGACGCTTAATTGTGAGTAGGCGCCTATGCTCTTTATCCCACATGGGAAGTATCTCCAGTGTGCGTCTGGCTCTGCTATTATAAATAGAGAGGCCCACCTAGGAGATTCTTTTGTACCAGACTCTTCTCTTGTCTCTAGTTGTCGCCTCCCCTCTGCTCCTTGGCGTGAGGGTCTAGGATGTGACGACAATAAAAGTTTTTCAGCATCAAAGGTTGGGACAAGTGGCAGTGCTACCCACTCCTTGTTGCCAACATCCCTTCTTCTCCTTGGCAGTGGCGCAAGTTGAGAATGCTAGAGGCGTGGATCTCATCTTCCGGGGCTAGCACCTAGCGCGGAGATTGGAGAGGATTCGAGGAGTCCGTGTGTGCGCGATTACAGAGGACGGGCCCTTGCGCGTCTTCATCATCGGCCACTTCTAAAAGTTGCTTGATAAGGTACTATCCCTGTCACATCCCTTGTATTCTTCGTAAGTCGGTCCATGTTGAATTAGGAATCTCGTTTCGGGCTCGCTTCCGCTGTTTTCGTCTTCTTATAGCCCAGGGATTCCCAACAGTGGTATCAGAGGCAACTTACGAGATACATCGGTGTATGAGTTTTTTCTAGCATGCGCATGTCATAGAATTTTTTTTTAAAATCTTTATGCCATGTTTTATGTGTAGAAAAATAGTAGGTTTGTTATTTCTCGCTCTTATGAAATTCATGATTTTCGGTTTCTACACATGGGGATAGATCCTATGTGTGAGAATTTATTTCTCCTCATATTCATGGGATAGACCCACGATGTGAGACTTGTATCTAGATTTCGGGGCATGGACTGGGTGATTGCCCTAATCTGTACAATTTAGGGATTGCAAGTGGCATCGATAATCGGGGTATATATGGCCACTTGTAGACTCTTGAGAGAAAACGAAAGATCTGAATTTTCGATAAGATCGTGGAGATTTAACGAACATGTTTTCTAATGAAAAACTAAAATCTGGTTATGTAGTTATTCAGTGCATATAGAAGAGCATGTCTTAAGTGTTTTTCCTTATGCATTTGATATGATCAAAGACCCTATTGCCATGCTTGTGATGTATCAATGTGAGGCATGCGTGCCGACTTTCAATCTTGTGTTTTCAATTCTACATTGTAAATCAAATAGAAAGCTTTGATGACATTCTATGGCATTTTCCTCTCTCTCTCCCTTGCGCATATCTCAAGGTGGCGCAACTCTCACCTAGCCGAACCCTAGGGTGGCTTCTAGGGTTAAACCTAGGGGCGCATCTAAGGGGGTGGCGGCTAGGGTTAGGGTTGGCACACCTCACCTCCGAAGGAGGCGCATCCCCTTGTTTGACCTAACCTTGAAGTAACTTCTAGGGTTATCTAGTTGGTTCACTTAAGGGATGATGGTTGGATAAGGTGATGGTGCAACCTAGTCAAGCAAAGGGGGCTGACCTTCATCCTCAACCGAATCCACTGGCTTCTAGGCTTCCTAGTGGCACATGCATGGGTTCAAGGGCTGATGATAAAGGAAAAGCCACCTAAGGGGGCTGATCTAACTCTTTGACCGAACCTTGATGCCTTCTAGGTCTCCTAGTGGCGCGTATTGAGGTTTAAGGGTTGAGGAAGAGGATTGGCACTCCAAGCTTGCAAAGGGCTGGTCTTCTATCATTATCCAAGAGCTTGAAGGTCCATTGGACGCTTCTTAAGTTCACTGGCTGATGGAGGAAGGTCGAGCACCAATGATGCTTGATGGCACATCCAAGCAAAGGGGGCACACCTCTTAATGGCGTACCTTGCAAGGGATGAGTCGTATCAAGCATTGAGGTGAGATACCTGGCATAGAGATGACACATGGATGTTTGGTCGAACCCTAGGAGGAGCCTAGGGCTTGCGAGCTATCCTCCAGGAAGAGATATGAGTTGGCCGAATCCTAGGAGGAGCCTAGGATTTGCGAGCTAGCTCACGGAGAAGACTCGGGCTGGCCGAACCTAAAGGGGGTCTAGGGTTTTCCTGGATGGTGCCTTTGGGGTTCGCGAGCTGACCCATGAAGCTGAAGACCTAGGTGGCGCACCTCGGGGCCTTGGAGCAGAGCCCTTAGGGCACTCAGGGATGAGCTAAGGACTTGTTGGCATGGGCCCATGGCTCATTGCCCTTGGTAGTGCTAGGTGGCTAGGACTAGGTTTAGGGGCTTGTTTCCCATGCTTTGGGCTTTGATCACATCATATTTACTATTTTCTGCTTCAGCATGCCTTTACTGCTTTGTTTTATTCCACCATAGGATTGCATGCCTGTATTGGTGGAATAAGATAAAAATTCGTGGTGCCGAGACTACAAAAATCCTCACAAAATTATTTCAAGTCTCGTTTTGCTTTCTGATGCGTAACCCTCGTCAAACTGTCGATCAATGGTGTTGTGCACTATTTCCTACCTCCGTGGGACACACCCATTTATCTTCAGACGGCGTGTGGTGACAATGATTTCTCCAGTATGGTTAAAACTCTAGACGCGCCTTCCGCAAGGAAATCGTTGGCCTTGGGTATAACGGTCAGGTCAGACTTGACTAAACTTTTCATATGCGGTGATTCACATGATGAAATTTCTAGAGGCACCCTTAAGAAGTTAAGGCTTTGTGTTGTATCTAGCCTCCGTTGGACACAAAGCGCTTGAACTGTCTTAAGAAGGGGAATTGCCGAGTTGCAATTGGCCAGGGGCCTACCTCAGGAAGCATGCGTCAGCTTGTGCAGTACATCCTACCTTCGTGGGACGCAAGGCCGTGTACGAATTGAGGATCCCATCTCACTAAGGAAGTCGGGCGACTTCTCGATCGATTTTGAGGATTATCGATTCGAATAAAATAATGAGAAACAGTCAGTTATAAAAGGCCAAAATAAATGATTGAAATGTGATACTGATCTGCTCTTGTTTGTATTGTAGATGGCTTCTACAAGCAATAACAAGAGCGGAGTGTCATTCCGTTCCTTCCTTGAGAGGGAGAAGTTGACTGGAGTTAACTTCATGGACTGGTACCGGCACTTGAGGATAATCCTCAAGTAGGAGAAGAAGCTGAAAAATGACTATTGTTGAAGTGTAGTGCAGGATTACAAGCAAAAACTCAGCACTAAATCAAAATCAATGGCGACAAAATGCAGCATGTTTAATGGCTGAAAGTTCAAATAAGTTGATGTTGTGCTAATTGCAGTTTGATTCAGTTCAAGTGTGTTGCAGGAAGAGATCTTGATTTAAAAATGAGAAGCAAGGGAACAAGTTTTTCCTCAACCGGTAGCCCCGGTGAGATACAATTTTCCAAGAAACATAATCGATATCCCTACCCTAGCCTCTCCTACCCCTTTTAACATATGCACTCCCCCTTAGATTGGGCTGGACCCTACTGGCCCAATCCGGCCCGAGTTGGTTCAGTCCTGGTTCGCCGCTTGTAGACCCTCCACACAGGGGCTTGATCTAGTTCCGTAACATTACCACCCCCATGAGAAGCAGCCTTGTCCCCAAGGCTGTCACAAAACTCCAGAAATTGTTCTTTCAGGATCTCCTTATCCTCCCATGTTGCCTCCTCGGTAGGTGTTGAGGACCAACGAACTAACCACTGCTCTTTGATGGAGTTGCCCTGTACAATATTTCTGATTGCCATGATTTCCTGAGGAGCACATGAGGGGGGTAACTCCACCTCCATCTCAGTTGGTAAGTCCATCTCAGTCTCTCCTGTCCCCATAGCCCGTTTCAGTTGGGATACATGAAAAGTTGGATGAACTCGGGAACCTGACGGTAGCACAAGGCGATATGCCACTTGGCCAATTTGTTTGTCAATATAAAAAGGGTCGTAGTAGCAAGCGGCCAACTTTTGATTTACTTGGCGAGCCACCGATTGCTGGCGATGGGGACACAGCTTGACGTACACCCTGTCCCCCACTAAAAAAGGGATATCCCTGCGGTGAGCATTTGCCGACTTGGTCATTCTTTGTTGCGCCATTCTCAAGTTGTGCTTATGCTCCCTAATGATCTCATCCCTGTCAAGGAGGTCCTTCTCAACCACAGCCATCGCCGACTCCCCTAGAACGTAGTGCTGTAGGGTCGGGGGGTCGGGTCCATAAACCACCTAAAAAGGGGTGGTGCCAGCAGTGGATTGGAAACTGGTGTTGCACCAGTACTCTGCCCTGTTGGGAAACCCTGGGGACATTTTACAATTTTTCAGAGTCATAGACATATATACATACATTGCACAGTGGAAGAATGTCCCCGATACAGGCCGGTCCCAAAAACCCAGTGAAGATCGCAAGCAAGAGAGTCGACACGATGAGTTAGGAAATACCTTAGAGCAAGATGAGGTCGATGTCGTGATAGGTGCCCAAGAGTGCGCCCTCTGCAGTCTCACACACACGGATGCCTCGAGTCCTCTTCTTCCACGCACGGTGCTAGCCTCGGGAAGAAGATCCAAGCCTTAGGGAGATGCTCCAATCACCTTGCGCCACCACCAAGGAGGGATGCGCCAAAGAGGATGAAGAGGAGAGGAAACCGTCAAGAGCTTTCTGTTAGGGAATGCCGGGTGTAATTTAAAATTTTGCAGTCCCAAGATGCAGCGGAAGAAGCATTACACCCGAAACACATTCCGGTCCCAAGGATCCATGCGAGAGAGAAGAGACAAGGATGTGTTAGAGATGTACCTCTTTTGCTTGTCTAGATGTCGAAGCCATGTTGAAGGCGCCCATGTGTTCGCCCTCTACAAGTATCCACGCGTCGATGTTGGGGTATGCCCTTAAGGCTAATGTTTGAGGCCTTGGGAATGTATCAGTATCATGTAATAAACTCTTATGTTTATAAAGGCATGGTTGTTATTCAGTTTGTTACATTGTCTGCTGCAATAGGTGTACTTCTGAATAATGTCTCAAAGCTGTTCAGCTAGGCTGACATGCAGTTAAGTCCTTAGTCGATATATCTTGGTGAACATGAGACAGCCTTGATATGGTTAAGACTAATATGTGTTCTAATCTTATAGGATGCTTCGAGCATGGAATAAGATGTAGACCCATGGGTACATTGGATGTACTGGACAGACCCTACTAGGATATTCAATTGCTTGTCACAATATGAATAATCCTTGAATGCGACAAGTGGCACATTTCCTCTGACTTGAGATCACTTGTGTTTTCTAAATGATGATTGTCATTGTTTTGAGGTAGTTCAATATCATTTGAAACATAATGGTTATAGACTATCTTGGATGGTGAGCTTGAATCAGGTTAGGGCACTAGTGATAGATATAGGATTGCCGTCTCCTTGTTTAAGGAGTGTGATGTTCTAAAGGGCCCCCCTGGATGAGATGATTGAGAAAGTGTATGGCCATACCCAGATGACTATGATCATCTGATCTAATCATGCTCATCATATTGGAGCTACAAGCTTGACACGCTTGTCCAATAAGAACATCCAGTGGCAAAGGAAATTTGCATGCCTTGTGAATTGGATTCACACTTGTGCTGTGGTTTGGGTGTAGTCTTGGAAGACTCTTTCCTTTATATCGGGAGACAGTGATGTGTTGCTAGATACCCCTCACTGATCGTGATAACGTGAGTTATCGTTACCGACATTTAAAGGAAACCCTCAGGGTCGCACAAATTGATGATATGGCTTACTTAAGTCAGATCGTGTGGACTGAATTATTTGGGTTCAGTTTAAAGGGATTTGATCTCTGATTGTAAGTGAGCTCTGGTCTGATCATGTTTGATTGATTAGGGCTTGAGATCGGTAAGCTTCGATCGAGAGAATAGATGCTAGATCAGTGAGATCGGGAGCATCAAGAGATGAACGGTTAGATCTGGAGCCTTAGGGTTTAATTATGATCTAGACCAGAGGGCTTGGTTTAATTTGGTATTTGAACCAAATTTAATTGAACCAGCTCATTACTTGAGCGCATGGTTCAAAAGATCAGAGATTTGCGCTTGGGTAAACTCATGGGCGCATGAGGAGAAGTGGTTTACTAATTTTAGAAGCCATGACTTCTAAATCGTGACCACGCCTCACGTTGAGGTTATCATGCTCTATTCTCGCCTCTCACCTTCTTCTTGCAGCGCTTCCTTGGGTGGCGACTTCTTCACGCATTGGAGAAGGATTCGAAAAGGAGAGAACTCTCATCTCATTCCCTTCAACCGATCAAGGACCTTTTGAAGAGCTTTGCTAGCACAAAGATTCAAAGGAGCAAGCCATATTCATTTGTGTGCATCACCTTTGGAGAAGGAACATTTGCGCCTTTCCTTCCAAGGCACCATCCGATCGATGGCAATGGTATGAATCTAATCTGATTTATACATTATAAGGAGTTGATCACATGAACTTACATTCGATCTTTTGAAACCCTAAGATTCCGCTAGAAAATTATTGTTGCGCCTCCTATTAGGGTTTCCCCCTTCAGTTCTAGGGGACTCTCAATTGGTATCAGAGCCAAGTTGTTATTGTATGTTCATATGATTGCTTCATGTTACTGTGTGATCCTTATTTGCGATGCATAGATCTAATTGTCATCACATGCGAAACTACATGCTAGTTTTTAGATGTTGGCGCATGTGTATTTTCATGTTTATGTAGGCGCTTGTTAAAGTCTTTGTTTTGTCAAAAACTTGTATCATGCGCGCTCCACATTAGATCTAAGGCCTTACTTTAAAACCTTAGACGGGTTATTAGGGTTGAAGTCATCCCCTAGGTTAGATCCAGATAGTCTGATCAGACCATCTGACAGCCTTGATGGGTTGACCAGATAGCACCTGTGCGCAAGCACCTGGTGGCTATAGGTCGACTGTAGACAGGCGTGTAGCGATGTCTGGTTGAGACAACTAATGAACGCACATGAGTTAGGCCCGGGGTCACACCCGCTTGCCAGACCTCATAGTGGTCGTTCAGCCCTAGCGCATGCATGGTTGACCACTGGGTCAACTCAAGTCAGTTACGACTTGGTGCATGCAAGGGCAATGGATCTGACTAGGTTGGATGAGTGGATCCCTAGTAATGGACCGTTGTAAGGTAGTAGGGCATATAAGGAAAATAAAATTGATGCCAATGGGTTTTTCCAAAAAAAATTTATTTTCTTGAAAGGATCACATGTTTGATTGTGGCATATGCTTGTTTATTTATTCTTATGTGGGCTGCCCATGTTAAATGTGTGCTATGCTGGGGCCTGCGTGCCTGTATTAAAGTTGTAAATTAATTATTGTGATCTGCGTATCACATTGTATTTAATTTATAAAGTGTAATTGACCTGCGTGTCAATCTTGTCTAGATAGATTAATTTGTAAGTTAATCAGACAAGAGCACAGAGCACACTTGGCAGAGGCGCTTGCAGCAGAGGCTTGACCAGGTGGGAGGTCCAGGGTTTGACTCTGGGACCAGGCGCATTTTCCCTGGTAGGCGCACCTGAGCTGCAGATGGCGCTTGGGCCCTGGTTTGGGCCAAATGAGCAGCAAAAGTCCCATGAAGAAAAGCAAGTGAAGACTTAAGTTAATTAAGGTCTTACTTAGGCTATGGGCTTTTACCACATAAGATCCATGCTTTCTTTTATTGTTTATATAAGTAGAACAGCATGATTTATTTATCTTCTGCTATCACCAAAGGAATTGCATGATAGTGAAGAAGATAAAAGACCGTTAAAATCCAACGCTAAAATATCAAGCTCGTAAGCCTTCTGACGCGAAACCTCACTGTTCTGACTATCGTTGGAGCCGTGTTGTACCCACTCAGTGGGCACGTCCATCTATCTTCAGACGGTGCTGGATTACACCTGCGTGTTACAGAGAAGGGATTTATCGCTTCTCGTTACTCAGCATAGCACGTGGTGGTCCAGGGAGTAGGTCGGGTCAGCTTGACCATGTAGGCTACATATGTGGCGCATATGGTAGCGCATGGAGGCAGCCATCTGTGGGGTCAGAGATTGTGTTGTACCAACTCAGTTGGCACAGTATGCTGGATTGCCCAGATGAAGGGGAATCGCACGGGTTGGCGATTGGCTGGAACAGCCTACCAGAGATTAGTGCTTGTACTCTCTGTGCATCTTATCTCGCATGAGCGGGACGCGGAGACCAAGTATGAAATCTGGATCCCATCTCACTAAAAGAGTTCTACTCTTTCGGGCTGTTTTTGCTGGATTTTTCAGCCAGATAAAATAGTGAGAAAAAGAATCATTCTTAAGTCCTGATTGATTCTTAACATTGATACTGACCTTGCTGTTCTTGCATTGTTGTAGATACCTGCAGCAACGAACACCATGAGCTTCAATGTGCGATCCCTACTGGAAAGGGAGAAGTTTGCTGGGCCGAACTTCTCAGACTGGTACGGACACCTTAAGATTGTTCTTAAGGCAGAGAGGAAACTGTATGTCCTCGAGACGGCTATACCGCCTCAGCCCGCTCCGAACGCCGCAAGGGCGGTTCGGGAAGCTTATGAAAAGCACGTCAATGATAGCATTGATGTCGCTTGCCTGATGCTAGCGTCTATGACGCCACCGCTGCAGCGTCAGCATGAGGATATGTCTGCTATACAAATTATAGCAAACCTCAAGATGCTGTATGCTGCACAAGTGAGGACAGAACGCTATAATCTGACAAAGCTGTTCTTCCAGAGCAAACTGGCTGAAGGGAGCCCAGTGGGAGCTCACGTGCTCAAGATGATTGGGCACAAGGAGGCTCTAGAGAAACTGGGGCATACCATCAATCAGGAGCTTGCTGTAGACATTATTCTGCAGTCTCTCCCGCCCTCTTTCGATGCGTTCATCATTAACTTTAATATGAACAAAATCGACTATACTCCGGCAGAGCTGCTGAATATGCTCTTGACTACTGAGGAGACTCTGAAGGGAAAGCCTTCGACCTCTGTCTTAATGGTTCCTTCTAGGAACAAGAAGAAGGGGAAGAAGGGCAAGGCCCCTGTCAAGAGTTACAGCAAGGCTCTGAAGCAAAAAGTTAAGCGGTCAAAGGAATACAGATGTTTCCACTGTGGCCAGCTGGGTCACTGGAAAAAGGACTGTAAAGCGCTCCAAGGAGACAAGAGGGGAAGCATCGCTTCTGGCTCAGGTATTTACGTGACGGAAGTCATGGTTTCATCTTCTTCTATTTCATGGGTGTTGGACACTGCATGTGGAGTTCACATTTGTTCAAATGTACAGGAACTCAAGAGAAGAAGACAGGTGGGACAGCATGAGGTGGACCTACGAGTTGGAAACGGGGCACGGGTTGCTGCTGTTGCTGTAGGAGACTATTTCATCTCTTTACCATCTGGACTTGTGTTAGAATTAAACAGTTGTTACTTTGTTCCAAGTATTACTAAAAATATTATCTCTATTCCTGCTCTTGTCAGGAAAGGGTTTTCCTTTGAATGCAATATTTCAAAGTGTATTCTTAATTTAGATAATATTGTTTATGCTACTGGTTCAATTAACAATGGGTTATTCATGTTGGACATGGAATGTTCTATACACAATATTGATAATAAGAAAGCCAAATATGCTGATGACAGCACCTTGCTATGGCATAGTCATTTAGGCCATATTAACAAGAAACGCATTAAGCGGTTGCATGATTATGGACAGCTGGGATCATTCTCCTATGAGGAGATTGATACATGCAAAGCTTGTTTAATGGGTAAAATGACGAAGTCACCTTTTCCCCACAAAGGTCAAAGGGCTTCAGGTTTACTTGACCTTATACACAGTGATGTGTGTGGGCCATTTAGTAAACATGCCAGAGGTGGCTATCAATACTTCATCACCTTCACTGATGATTTCAGTAGGTACGGTTATGTCTATCTGATGAGACATAAGAGTGAATCTTTTGAAAAGTTCAAAGAATTCAAGAATGAAGTACAGAATCAGCTAGGCCGACATATCAAGGCACTTCGTTCTGATCGAGGTGGAGAATACCTAAGTCGAGAGTTTACTGACTATCTGAAGGAGTGTGGGATTATCTCACAGCTCACTCCGCCAGGAACACCGCAATGGAATGGTGTGTCCGAGAGGAGAAATAGAACGTTACTTGATATGGTTCGTTCTATGATGAGTCAGGCTGCTCTACCTTACTCCTTTTGGGGATTTGCACTGGAGACAGCTGCAAAGGTACTAAACCGAGTGCCATCCAAGGCAGTTTCAAAGACACCATATGAGTTATGGTATGGGAAACAGCCGAGCTTAACATTTATCAGGATCTGGGGCTGCGAGGCTTATGTCAAAAAGCTCGCCTCTGGGAAACTAGAGAGCAGATCTCAGAAATGTATCTTTGTCGGTTACCCTAAGGAAACTAAGGGTTATTATTTCTACGATCCCAAAGAGAACAAAGTATTTGTTGCTCGGACGGCCATATTTCTTGAGAAGGAGTTTCTTCTGCAAGAGGCCAGTGGGAGAGAAATAAAGCTGGATGAGAATCCAGAGGAAGGACAAAGTGGTCAAGCACAGTTGGATGAGCCTGAGTCGGTAGAACAGGTTACTGAACAACCTGAGGCTCAGATATCACGGGAACCGCGAAGATCGGGAAGGATCCGTCGACAGCCTGAGCGCTATGACGGAGTCTACATCATTGATCATGATGAACCCCTCACTTATGCGGATGCGGTCAGTGGACCGGAGTCAGCGAGATGGTTTGAAGCTATGCGCGCCGAGATGGACTCCATGTCAGATAACCGAGTCTGGGATTTGGTTGATCCGCCTCCGGGAGTAATCCCTATAGGTTGTAAATGGATCTTCAAGAAGAAGATTGACATGGATGGTAACGTGGTTACCTATAAAGGCAGGCTAGTTGCGAAAGGTTTCAAACAAATCTACGGGATAGATTATGATGAAACTTTCTCACCTGTAGCCATGTTTAAGTCTATTCGGATTCTTTTCGCGATAGCAGCATATTACGATTATGAGATCTGGCAGATGGATGTGAAAACGGCTTTCCTTAATGGAAATCTGGAAGAGGATGTGTATATGACACAACCAGAAGGTTTCAATAATCCATCAGATCGTCATAAAATATGCAAGTTAAAGAAGTCTATTTATGGACTCAAACAAGCATCAAGAAGCTGGAATATTCGTTTTGATGAATCAGTCACTGAATTTGGTTTCATCAAGAACGAAGATGACCCGTGTGTATATAAGAGGTTTAGTGGGAGCGTGATTACTTTCCTAGTCCTCTACGTCGATGATATCTTGATCATTGGAAACGACATTCCTGAAATGCATGCCGTAAAGGCATGGCTAAGGAAATGTTTCCAGATGAAAGATCTTGGAGAAGTAGCCTATGTATTAGGTGTGAAGATCTACAGGGATAGATCTAAGAGGCTTCTCGGGCTGTGCCAGAGTACTTACATCGATAAAGTCCTGGAGAGATTTCATTTAGAGAATTCTAAAAGAGGATATCTTCCAGTCAGACATGGTCTGAATCTTTCGAAGAGTCAGTGTCCACAAACACAGACTGAGAAAGATGAAATGGACAATACGCCTTATGCTTCGGCTATTGGGTCCATAATGTATGCGATGTTGTGTACTCGCCCAGACGTCGCTTACGGGTTAAGCGTGACCAGTCGGTTCCAAGGTAATCCAGGTATGGCGCACTGGATTGCAGTCAAGAACATTTTAAAATATCTGCGGAGGACCAAAGATATGTTCTTGATATATGGTGGTCAGGAAGAACTCAGTATTGAAGGATATACTGACGCTTCGTTCCAGTCTGACCAGGATGATTTCCGATCGCAATCAGGCTATATTTTTAGCTTGAATGGAGGAGCGGTGGTGTGGAAGAGTTTCAAACAGCCTCGGAAGCATTCAAACAGTCAGATCGTGTGGACTGAATTATTTGGGTTCAGTTTAAAGGGATTTGATCTCTGATTGTAAGTGAGCTCTGGTCTGATCATGTTTGATTGATTAGGGCTTGAGATCGGTAAGCTTCGATCGAGAGAATAGATGCTAGATCAGTGAGATCGGGAGCATCAAGAGATGAACGGTTAGATCTGGAGCCTTAGGGTTTAATTATGATCTAGACCAGAGGGCTTGGTTTAATTTGGTATTTGAACCAAATTTAATTGAACCAGCTCATTACTTGAGCGCATGGTTCAAAAGATTAGAGATTTGCACTTGGGTAAACTGATGGGCGCATGAGGAGAAGTGGTTTACTAATTTTAGAAGCCATGACTTCTAAATCGTGACAACGCCTCACGTTGAGGTTATCATGCTCTATTCTCGCCTCTCACCTTCTTCTTGCGGCGCTTCCTTGGGTGGCGACTTCTTCACGCATTGGAGAAGGATTCGAAAAGGAGAGAACTCTCATCTCATTCCCTTCAACCGATCAAGGACCTTTTGAAGAGCTTTGCTAGCACAAAGATTCAAAGGAGCAAGCCATATTCATTTGTGTGCGTCACCTTTGGAGAAGGAACATTTGCGCCTTTCCTTCCAAGGCACCATCCGATAGATGGCAATGGTATGAATCTAATCTGATTTATACATTATAAGGAGTTGATCACATGAACTTACATTCGATCTTTTGAAACTCTAAGATTCCGCTAGAAAATTATTGTTGCGCCTCCTATTAGGGTTTCCCCCTTCAGTTCTAGGGGACTCTCAGTCGACTCCTTGATCGTTGCTCCCTTCCATGCTCGGTGCTAGCCTCGGGAAGAGAATCAAGCCTTCACTCCACTTGCGCCACCTTCAAGAGAAGTTGCGCCAAGGAGGGAATAGGGAAGATGCCGCCAAGAACTTCCCTCTTCTTCTTTGCTTGCGCCACCTTCAAGCAAGATGCGCTAATGGCTATGAGAGGGAGAGGGCTTGCGACAATAGAAGGAAAAGCCACCAAGACCAATTTCTCTTTGCGCCAAGAAGAGGAGAAGAAGAAAGGATATCTTTCGGCCACTTGGAAGAAGGTTGCGCCAAGCCTTTGTTGTTGTCACCCTTTGCCCTTGCTCACGCCTCTCTATGTATGTTCACGCCTCCTAGAAGTCGAACATTGGAAGGGGCGGTAAGGGGTCCTATAAATAGGACAAGAGGCAGCAAGGACAATGGCTAGGATCATGCCAAGTGGGCGGCTAGGATAAAGGGATCTTGAGGTAAGGAAAGTCTCCAAGACTTTACCATAAACCTCATTCAACCTATCCTAATTTGCCCAATGGCCATATCAGCCTAAGACATGCCTTAGAGGCATTCTTTCCATCCAAGGAGAAGGGCTAGGTGCAACATGAAGAATTCGGCTAGGGCAAGAGTTTGGGTGCATGTAGGGTTCATAAGGAAAGTCTCCAAGACTTTACCATAAACATCTTCCTACTTCTCATATGCGCCCAAGCTCTTTCCAAAGAGTCTTCAAGCCATATCAGCCCCAAGACTTGCCTTAGAGGCAAGTATTCCATCCAAGGAAGAAGGGCTAGGCGCCCTTTACTTCCATAATGAAGCAAAGGCGCCTCCCTCACCCCATTATGCCCCTAGGCGCCAATGGGGTGAGATTTCTCCCCATTATACCCTTTTAAGCCAATTCCTCTTCATGACAACTAATTATTGGGCCTCATTGGATAATGAGCTAGCCCAAACTTCATGGCATGGGTAGATTAAGCCATTGGATCTAATCCAATGCAACCCTAATCCAAATGTGACCAATCTAGGTCAATATTGGGTCAACCTGCCAAAAATGAAGTTTGGCTCCAATAACTTTCTTCCAATTCATCAGGCCCATTGGCGCTGATGAAATCTTCCTAATGGATCCAAGTTATCCAATAACTTGATCCTAAGGCTTCTGAATAAAGCAACATCAAGAGTCTATTGCGTGTGACCCCGTAGAATCCATATGACGATGGCGATGATGTAAACATCATAAGTAGTGAGGGGTATCTAGCAACACATCACTACTACCCATGTCATAGGACTTAAGTCATTATGGCAACAACTCCTAACAAGCAACGAGGATTCCTATTGCATTACAGATCCCTTTGCCTAAGCTGATATCCTGCCATTGGATTAGTCTCAAGTTTATTATCCAATGCATTGGTCATGACTCAACAAGTGTGGCCACACTCTCCTATCATGCACCAATAAGGTGGGGCGCCCCGAGTGGATATCATGCTTCCAATAAGGAAGGGGCAAATCCTACTATTGGTCATTCATGTCTCTACATGACTTATGACATGCCCAATGACAGTCGTTTTGATCTCCCAGTTACGGAGAGACGTAAGACTGTATTAAAGCATACCCATCATCAAATCTAGACATGAATACCTCAAGTCTAAGGATCAATGCAAACCTCTTGCATGTGAGATTGACTTGTTGACTAGACAAGTCAATCCTCACAGTGGATCACTCTAGTGCATCCAATGCACCTGTATGTCTGCGTTACTGTGCCCGCACCTAACCAGCCTATACACCAATCTCACATGTACCAAAGCTGTCCCATATCTGCTAAGGTACCTTGTCTGGGGATAGCTTATGAGAATGGATCCAATCCAAACTCCTGGGACATTATTTATGCAACTTAATACATCAACGCAGGTAGAGAAGTCAGTATAATAACGACCATGCCTATAAAAAGAGTAATAGTTATATCAAAGTACATTCAACCAATGCCTGACCATGTCCATACACTGGTCTTTAGGGCATATACACCAACACTTTCTTCACTTGCGCAAAGAAGAAGAAAGGAAGAAGACTTGCGGCCACTTGATGGAAGAGGAAGAGGTTGCGCCACCTTTGTTCCTTGCTCTCGCCCCTCTTGATGTGTTCACGCCTCCAAGGATGAATCATCTTAAGAGGGGGCGGCTAGGGTCACATATATAGGGTAAGGGCTAGGATCATGACAAGTGTAGGGCTAGGATGAGGAGGTTTGATGCAAGGAAAGTCTCCAAGACTTTACCATAAACTTCATTCAACCTTTCCATAATTGCCCAAGTACCATATCAGCCCAAGACATGCCTTAAAGGCATACATACCATCAAGGGAGAAGGGCTAGGCGCTAATTGCTTCCTTAATGAAGCAATTTTGCCACCCTAACCCCATTATGCCCCTTAAACGCCAATGGGGTTGGGCTTCTCCCCATTATACCCTTTTAGCCTCTCTTCTCTTTATGAGAACTTGTTATTGGGCTTCATTGGATAATGAGCTAGCCCAAACTTCATCACATGGGTTGATTAAGCATTTGGATCCAATCCAATGTAACCCTAATCTAATGTGACCAACCATGGTCAAATACGGGTCAACCTGCCAAAAATGAAGTTTGGCTCCAATAACATTCTTCCATCTCATCAGGCCCATTGGCGCTGATGAAATCTCCCAATTAGATCCGAGTTATCCAATAACTCGATCATAAGGCTTCCCGATCAATACGAGAACTCAAGTATCAAGGTGTGCGACCCTGTAGGTTCCTTTTGACGCCGGCAGTGCGGACTAAAGGTCACCACAAGCAGTGAGTGGCACCTAGCAGTGCATCGCTGCTACCCAGGTCATTGGAATGGATATCGACATCGACATCCCCATCATCGCAACTAGGTACAGATGCATTACAGTCTCTTTACCGAACTGATATCCGATTGGACAAGTGTGTCACCACTTGTTTTCACCCAATCACATGGCTATGACTAAAATAGGTTCTTACTTGGGTATGGCCATACACTCTCAGTCATAGAACCATAGAGGAGCTCCATGGATATCATACTTCCTTAAGGAAGGGGAAAATCCTTTGTCTGTCCATTGACCTTCTCATATGGGTCGTGACATGCTCAATGACAACCGTTATGACCTCCCAACTACGGCGAGGTGTTAGGTTGTATCAAAGCAAGTCCCTAACCATATAGAATGATCAATGACCTCAAGTCAAGGGATCAATGCATCTCATGTCACTTGTGAGGATAACTCATGACACCAAGTCATAGCCTCAGAGCGGATCTATCCAGTATATCCCCCAATGATATACCCATGTGTCTGCATTAGCACCACGTGCCTAACCAGCCCACATACCAGTCTCACAAGTACCATAGCTGTCCCAATCCACTAAGGTACATCGATTGGGGACTATAGTTCGAGCACAGATCCAATCTGTCTCTAGGGACATTATCATGTTAGTACATATGCGCAGATGTAAACAAACATAGATAACGACAATGGCAGAATGATATAAATATCAAAGTCAAGTAGTATATAAGTGGACCAAAACTAGGTCCTAGGGCATATACACCAACAATCTCCCACTTGCACTAAGACCTAGAAGTTGAGGAATCTCATCCCCATATCTCTAGCGTGACCATCATGCTTCTGCTGCGCCAAAGCCTTGGTCAATGGGTCTGCCAGATTGTTCTCTGTGTCAACTCTGCTAATCTTGACATCACCTCTGTCAATGATCTCTCTGATCAGGTGAAATCTTCTGAGTATGTGTTTGGATCTTTGATGAGACCGTGGTTCCTTAGCTTGTGCAATTGTTCCATTGTTGTCACAGTAGAGTTCAATGGGATCCATTATACTAGGGACCACCTGAAGATCACATAAGAACTTCCTTATCCAAATGGCTTCCTTGGCTGCCTCAGAAGCAGCCACATACTCAGCCTCGGTTGTAGAATCTGCAATGGTGGATTGCTTGAAGCTCTTCCAGCATACAGCGCCTCCATTTATCTTGAACACATAGCCGGCCTGCGATCTAAAGTCGTCAGGGTCAGACTGGAACGATGCATCAGTATAGCCCTGCATACTGAGCTCTTCTTGTCCCCCATAGACCAAGAACAAATCCTTAGTTCTTCTCAGATACTTTAGGATGTTCTTTACAGCCACCCAGTGCTGCAGACCTGGATTGGATTGGTATCGGCTGGTTATGCTTACAGCATATGCCACATTTGGTCTAGTACACAACATTTTATACATGATCGATCCTACTGCCGAAGCATAAGGAATTCGACTCATGTCATCCCTCTCGGCCAGTGTTGTAGGACACTGGCTCTTTGAGAGAGTAAGGCCATGTCTTACTGGAAGGTATCCTTTCTTGGATTGCTCCAAGTTGAACCTCTCCAGGACCTTATCAATGTAGGTACTCTGACTAAGGGCCAGGAGCCTCTTGGATCTATCCCGGTAGATCCTTACGCATAGAATATAGGCGGCCTCCCCTAAGTCTTTCATCTCGAAACACTTCCCCAAACATGTCTTCACAGCTTGAAGACTAGGGATGTCGTTTCCGATGAGCAATATGTCATCAACATACAAAACCAGAAAAATCACCAAGCTCCCACTGAATTTTCTATATACACAGGCGTCATCTTCGCTTTTGATAAAGCCATAATCTCTCACGGCTTCATCAAATCGAAGATTCCAACTTCGAGATGCTTGCTTTAATCCATAAATGGATCTCTTTAGCCTGCAGACCTTATTAGCCTCTGCAGGATGGATGAAGCCATCAGGTTGTGACATATACACATCCTCAGTCAGCTTCCCGTTAAGGAACGCTGTCTTCACATCCATCTGCCATATCTCATAGTCATGATATGCAGCTATAGCAAGCAGAATCCGAATGGATTTGATCATGGCAACTGGCGAGAAGGTTTCATCATAGTCGACCCCGTGAACTTGTTTAAATCCTTTAGCCACTAGTCTACCCTTATAGGTAACTATATTGCCATCCATGTCTGTCTTCCTCTTGAAGACTCATTTACAGCCTATGGGTTTCACCCCATCAGGCAGCTCAACCAAATCCCAGACTTGGTTAGCCGACATGGAATCCATCTCAGATCGCATGGCGTCAAGCCATCTCTCGGAGTCCGGTCCACTAACTGCCTCATCATAGGTTCTGGGTTCATCCTCAATGATGAAGATCCCATCGTGTTGGGTCGGCAGCGACCCATACCTTTCAGGTGCACGACGAATTCTCCCAGACCTACGCGGGACCTATGTTTGAGCCTCAGGTTGGCTAGCAACCGGTGCAAGTGGCTCAGATTCCATCTCTTTGTCTTGTGCTTGCACTTGGACCTCATCCAAGTCAAACTTCCTCCCACTAACTTCTTTCATGAGAAATTCTTTCTCTAGAAAGACAGCACCCCGAGCAACAAAAACTATGTTCTCGGTTGGGACATAGAAGTAGTATCCTTTAGTTTCCTTAGGATACCCCACAAATACATATTTATCAGATCTAGGTTCTAGCTTGCTAGAATCCTGACGTTTGACATAAGCCTTACATCCCCAGATCTTGATAAAAGTGAGATTAGGGCGTCTCCCACTCGACACCTCGTATGGTATTTTGGAGACACTCTTAGATGGAACATTATTTAGTATTAGAGAAGCTGTCTCTAGTGCATGCCCCCAGAATGAGGGAGGTAGAGTTGCGTGACTCATCATAGATCGAACCATGTCCAATAAAGTTCGATTTCTCCTTTCAGATACACCATTCCATTGAGGTGTTCCAGGAGGAGTGAGTTGGGATATGATCCCACACTCTTTCAGATAGTCAAAGAACTCACCGCTCAGGTACTCTCCACCTCGATCTGATCGAAGAACTTTAATGGATCTTCCAAGCTATTTCTCTACTTCATTCTTAAACTCCTTGAATTTCTCAAAGGACTCAGATTTATGTCTCATTAAGTAGACATAGTCATACCTACTGAAGTCATCAGTGAAGGTAATGAAGTAGTTGTACCCTCCTCTGGCTTGTTTATTGAAAGGCCCACACACATCAGTATGTATGAGATCCAATAAACCTCCTGCCCTCTCACCAATCTTGGTGAAGGGTGCCTTTGTCATTTTCCCTAATAAACAAGGTTCACAAGTATCAAATTCCTCCAAGGAACTTGAATCTAACAACCCATTTGCATGGAGTTGTTGGATGCGATTCTTGTTTATATGGGCTAATCGACAGTGCCATAGGAAAGCACCAACTGAACCACTCAGTTTGGTCCTTTTATTACTTATGTTACAAATAGAACTTTCCATATCCAAGATATATAGACCATTGCACAAAGTACCCTTCCCATAGAACATATTTGCAAATGAAAAAGAACAAGAGTTCTTATTTATTTCAAACTTAAATCCCTTCTTTGCTAAGCAAGGAATGGATACAATGTTCTTAGTAAGTGAAGGTACACAAAAGCAATTATCTAGTTCTAATTGAAGTCCAGAAGGCAAGGAGAGAGTCAAAACGCCTACAGCAACAGCAGCAACCTGTGCCCCTTTTTCAACGCGTAGGTCAATCTCTCCAGGCCACACCGATCTACTTTTCTTGAGCCCCTGCATATTTGTACAAATATGAGCCCCACATGCGGTATCCAATACCCATGACATAGAAGTAGAAAGATTGACTTCTGTAACATAGATACCTGAGCATGAAGACGAAGCCTTGCCTCTCTTCTTCTCATTCTGAAGTCGTACTATGTCCTTTATCATGTGAGGTGGTCCTCCACATGAGTAGCATTTGTTATTCTTGACTCTTTCCATCTTTATCTTCAATGTCTTAGTTAAGCCTTTGGGCTCAACACATTGAATGTCTACTTTAGGAGGGTTGAGCTCAACCAATGCATCGAAGAGCTGCCTTAGATTAGAAATAATTTCAGAGGCACTCTTAGATTCATATTGCCCTCTAAGCTCGGGCGACATGTTGGTTAGCATCAATTGTGCAACCTCCAAAGTGTCAGCTTGATGCTTATCATAAGCATCCTTCTCAGACGCTGATGCCAAGCATGGAAGTGACTCAGGAATTGGCTTCTCAAGGACATATAGCTTCCTCTCGAGCTTGACCATCTGCCATTGTTCTACAATAACCAAGAAACAGCAGATTAGTACTACTTCGAATCATTTAAACTAGACTTGTTTTAAATGATTACTGCTCCCACTATTTTAAAATCGAATTGACAACCCACAAAGTCAATCGGGAAGTTTAAGACTTCCTAGTGAGATGGGATCCTTATTTCACATGAGGCTTCGCGTCCCACGAGGGTGGGATGAGATGCACAAAGTAACCCATGTTTCCTAAGGTGGGCACGCCGGCCGGTTGCTCCAAGCAACTCCCCTTGTTGAGACAGTCTGGGCATTTCATGTCCAGCGAGGCTGGATACAACATGAAACCCTAACCTCTCAACGATGCCTCTAGACTTTCACCATGTGCCCAGTACATGTGAACTTCTAGTCAAGTCCATTCCTAACTGTTATGCCCAGGGCCAATGAGTTTCCTTGCGAAGGCACGTCCAGGTTAAAACTGGACTGGGGAAACCATTGTCACCACACACTTTCTAAAGATAAGTGGGTGTGTCCCACGAGGGTGGGAACCAGTTCACAACTCCACTGATCGATAGCTTAGTGAGGGCTACGCGTTAGAAGGCTACTAGACTTGATATTTTATTATGAGGGTTTTTAAGGTCTCATCAATTTTATCTTATGTCTAACAATATAGGCATGCAATCCTATAGTGATAACATAACGATAAAACATCACAGGCATGCTTTTAGCAGATAAGGAAAGCAGTAAAAGATGATGTGATCAAAGCCCTGTCAAGACATTGAACCAACCCATGCCAAAAGGAGGTTCAACTCTTGACATAGGACTCAAGCCCCTAAAATAGACCTACCCTAGCCGCCCTCTATCTTGGTCTTCAAGGTTGGCTCTAAGGTCCTTCTCACATGGTTTAGCTCTCAAACCTTAAGGGTAGACCCCAAGGGTTCGGCCAATGCCATGGTCTTCCTCCAATGAGGATGCGCCACAATGCAAGAGGCCAAGTTAGCTAGCTCTCAAACCCAAGGGTTCGGCCATGCCTAACTTGCGCCACTATGCAAGCTTGTTGCGCCACCATCCAAGGTATGCATGCGCCAAGTTCCAAGTACATGCGCCACCCTAATCTTCTTCTTAGTTAAAAAGAAAAAATGGCACGCAGGCCTCACAAGGATACATCACAGGCATGCAAAGGGGGGCTTGACTAATGATCACAACATCATGCACAACCAAGGTATTTACTCATGCAATTCTATATGCTCATGAAAAACATAAAATCTGAAATTTTACTTTTTCATAAAACTAGTCTCTTTTTCTCATCTTCTTCTCACAAATCTTTTGGTTAATTGCAATTTATTTTTCATGATGATTTCAGAGATCCTTTCGGCTGGCAATTTTGTCAGATCAAGAGACTTGGCCAGTCCGAAGACACAATGCCCGTCCTACTTGACAAAATTACGTGCGCCTTTAATCTTTAAATCAGACAAGAAAAATAGTCCAAAAATCCAAAAGAGATTGAGAGGATGATAGAAACAAGAAACCCTAATTTTTCCTACTTAGAAAAAATCGTTTGCCATGCATCATGCTATTTACGAAAATAGAGATATGGCATGTGAGCAAGAAAGAAAAGCATAAAACATCGTTCGAGTCTTCCAAGTCGCTCTGATACCACTGTTGGGAAACCCCGGGGACATTTTACAATTTTTCAAAGTCATAGACATACATACATACATTGTACAGCGGAAGAATGTCCCCGATACAGGCCGATCCCAAAAACCCAGTGAAGATCGCAAGCAACAGAGTCGACACGATGAGTTAGGAAATACCTTAGAGCAAGATGAGGTCAATGTTGTGATAGGCGCCCAAACGTGCGCCCTCTACAGTCTCACACACACGGATGCCTCGAGTCCTCTTCTTCCACGCCCGGTGCTAGCCTCAGGAAGAAGATCCAAGCCTTAGGGAGATGCTACAATCACCTTGCGCCACCACCAAGGAGGGATGCACCAAAGAGGATGAAGAGGAGAGGAAACCATCAAGAGCTTTCTTCACTTGCGCCAAGAAGAAGAAAGGAAGAAGACTTGCGGCCACTTGATGGAAGAGGAAGAGGTTGCGCCACCTTTGTTCCTTGCTCTCGCCCCTCTTGATGTGTTCACGCCTCCAAGGATGAATCATCTTAAGAGGGGGCGGCTAGGGTCACATATATAGGGCAAGAGGCAGTTAGGGCAAGGGCTAGGATCATGACAAGTGTAGGGCTAGGTTGAGGAGGTTTGATGCAAGGAAAGTCTCCAAGACTTTACCATAAACTTCATTCAACCTTTCTATAATTGCCCAAGTACCATATCAGCCCAAGACATGCCTTAAAGGCATACATACCATCAAGGGAGAAGGGCTAGGCGCTAATTGCTTCCTTAATGAAGCAATTTTGCCACCCTAACCCCATTATGCCCCTTAGGCGCAAATGGGGTTGGGCTTCTCCCCATTATACCCTTTTAGCCTCTCTTCTCTTCATGAGAACTTGTTATTGGGCTTCATTGGATAATGAGCTAGCCCAAACTTCATCACATGGGTTGATTAAGCATTTGGATCCAATCCAATGTAACCCTAATCTAATGTGACCAACCATGGTCAAATACGGGTCAACTTGCCAAAAATGAAGTTTGGCTCCAATAACATTCTTCCATCTCATCAGGCCCATTGGCGCTAATGAAATCTCCTAATTAGATCCGAGTTATCCAATAACTCGATCATAAGGCTTCCCGATCAATACGAGAACTCAAGTATCAAGGTGTGCGACCCTGTAGGTTCCTTCTGACGCTGGCAGTGCTGACTAAAGGTCACCACAAGCAGTGAGTGGCACCTAGCAGTGCTTCGCTGCTACCCAGGTCACTGGAATGGATATCGACATTGACATCCCCATCATCGCAACTAGGTACAGATGCATTACAGTCTCTTTGCCAAACTGATATCCGATTGGACAAGTGTGTCACCACTTGTTTTCACCCAATCACATGGCTATGACTAAAACAGGTTCTCACCTGGGTATGGCCATACACTCTCAGTCATAGAACCATAGAGGAGCTCCATGGATATCATACTTCCTTAAGGAAGGAGCAAATCCTTTGTCTGTCCATTGACCTTCTCATATGGGTCGTGACATGCTCAATGACAACCGTTATGACCTCCCAACTACGGCGAGGTGTTAGGTTGTATCAAAGCAAGTCCCTAACCATATAGAATGATCAATGACCTCAAGTCAAGGGATCAATGCATCTCCTGTCACTTGTGAGGATAACTCATGACACCAAGTCATAGCCTCACAGCGGGTCTATCCAGTATATCCCCCAATGATATACCCATGTGTCTGCGTTAGCACCACGTGCCTAACCAGCCCACATACCAGTCTCATAAGTACCATAGCTGTCCCATATCCACTAAGGTACATCGATTGGGGACTATAGTTCGAGCACAGATCCAATCTGTCTCCAGGGACATTATCATGTTAGTACATATGCGCAGATGTAAACAAACATAGATAACGACAATGCCAGAATGATATAAATATCAAAGTCAAGTAGTACATAAGTGGACCAAAATTAGGTCCTAGGGCATATACACCAACATGCCCAATGTAACTAGTGCGCCCATTCGCGGGGTTGTTAGGATGCAAAGCAGTGGAGATAGGTTTCAAGACACCGATTTAACACACCTCCAATTGTCCGTCTGTCTCCAGGTGGTAAGCCAAACTCATCACGAGTACCGTGCCTTGCAGACGAAAGATCTCAGACCAAAAATGGCTAATAAAGACCGAGTCTCTGTCACTAACAATCGATCTAGGGACCCCATGCAGCCGCACCACCTCTTTGACAAATAGTTCAGCCACTGACTTGGCGAAAAATGGATGCTTAAGTGGTAGAAAGTGCCCGTATTTGGAGTGACGGTTGACTACTACCAGGATAGCGTCGACCCCCTTAGATTTAGGTAATTCTGTGATGAAGTCCATGGCAATGTCATCCCATATCAGGCTCGGTATCGGTAGAGGCTGCAAGAGACCTGGAGGTGATGTGGCTTGATATTTTTGTCTCTGACAAATTTGACACTCGGCGACCCAACAGTAAACATCACCCTTGATGCCCTCCCAGTAGACATTATTGGCTAAATGGCGATACGTGCGATACGCGCCAGAGTGCCCACCTATAGTTGTTTGATGACATTCTTGAAGGAGTTTTGTGACCCACAGCGACTTCGAGGGTATCACCATTCAGCCTCTGTAGAATAGCTGCCCCTGGATCAATTCGTATGGGGTTGGCCATGCTGGACTCGCCTTTAACTTCTCCATGATCCCTGCTAGAACCGGATCATGTTGAACTTCCCGTTGAATGGCCTCACTATCTAACCAGACCGGTTTAGTAATGGCATTAAGCTCAGCTTTGTCTGGCAGCCTGGACAAGGCATCGGCTGCCCCATTCAGCACCCCTGGCTTGTAGATTACTTCCATATCATATCCGAGTAACCTCGCCAACCAATTCTGTTGATCTGGTGTAGTGATGCGCTGCTCCAGAATGTGTCTGAGGGCCTTTTGATCAGTCAAGACCCGAAATTTGCGGCCCAATAAATAACGTCGCCAGTGTTGTATGGCTAGGACCAGGGCCATAAGCTCCTTCTCATACGTGGACTTAGCCAGATTGGCCTCCGACAACCCTTTGCTGAAATAGGCGAGGGGTCTCCCCTTTTGCATAAGCATTGCCCCAATACCTCGGCCTGACGCATCACACTCCACCGTAAATGCATCACTAAAATTGGACAGTCCGAGAACAGGGGATGTGGTCATCACACCCTTCAATGCGTCAAATGCAGCTTGGGCCTCTACTCCCTAGTGGAACCCATCCTTCTTTAAAAGGTCAGCGAGGGGCTGAGCTATCTTCCCATAATCCTTGATAAACCTTCTGTAATAACCTGTCAGACCAAGAAAACCTCGTACCTCCTTGATTGATCGTGGGGTCGGCCATTGGTGTACACTGCTCACCTTCTTCGGGTCCATAGCTACTCCCCCCTGGTGAATGATGTGGCCCAGGTACTCCACCTGCCGCTGACCGAAGATGCATTTGTGTTTGTTAGCCACGAAGTTGTTTGCTTGTAGGACACCCAAGGTTGTCTTTAGATGGTCCAAGTGCGGCTCCCAGGTAGGACTATAGACCAATATATCATCGAAGAAGACCAAAATGAACCGTCCTAGGAACGGCCGGAATGTATCATTCATCACGGCTTGGAAAGTTGCCGGTGCGTTCTTGAGGCCAAATGGCATAACCTAGAACTCATAGTGACCTGAGTGAGTCTGGAAAGCCATCTTGTGTATATCTTCTGGCTTCACTCGAATCTGATGATAGCCGGATCGAAGGTCAATTTTAGAGAAATAGTGTGCCCCATGTAATTCATCAATCAACTCCTCAATGACTGGTATAGGGTATTTGTCAGGGATAGTAACGGAGTTCAACGCCCAGTAGTCCACGCAGAAGCGCCAACTACCATCTTGTTTTCGAACAAGGATGACTGGACTAGAAAAAGGACTTGAGCTGGGTTGGATGATACTCGCCACTAGCATCTCATGCACCAGGTGCTCTATTTCATCCTTTTGATGATATGCATAGCGATAGGGCTACACATTGACCAGCCCCTCTCCTGCTGGTGTAACTATCGTGTGATCGCGCTCCCTCGGTGGGGGAAAGGGACAGTGCTCAGCGAAGACCTCAGTGTAATGCAATAGCAATTCCTACAACTGTAGGGTCTGTCGAGCCAAAAGCTCACTGGGTTGATCCGACACAGTGGGCATGAGGTGTACCACCCATAGTAGCCCCTTGAAATCGGTGTCCACGTCTTGGCCCTTCTCCAAGCTCTTCACGGACGACGGAGCTCTCATAAGGGATGGGTCACCCGTGATAGTAACCTCCTTCCCCTCAGTGGTGATCTTCATATACTTGAGGCTCCAGTCCACTCGAATTTCTCCAAGTGTCTCTAGCCACCTGGGTTCCAACAGAGGAATTACAACCCTCTACCTCAGCAAGGAAATTACAATCCTCCTCAAAGACCGGCCCAAGACTCTCAGCTGAGTAAGCAATTAGAAGGGTTAACTAACATTCCCTTTGTTGATGCCCTTTCACAGATGCCAACATACGCGAAATTCCTAAAGAACATCCTCTCAAATAAACAGAAGTTAGAAGATCAAGGCATTGTGGCACTTACTGAAGAGTGCAGTGCGATTTTGCAGAACAAGCTTCCACAAAAACTTAAAGACCCTAGCAGCTTTTCCATACCATGCCAGATAGGCGAGATGACCTTTCAGCAAGCACTGTGTGATTTAGGGGCGAGTGTCAGCATCATACCGCTATCTTTGTGTAAAAAGCTGGATTTGGGTGACTTGAAGCCGACCAACATTTCACTACAGTTGGCTGATAGATCAGTTAGGAGTCCTGTGGGCATCTTAGAGGATGTTCCCATTAAAGTTGGGGATTATTTTATCCCTGCTGACTTTGTTGTACTAGACATTGATGAGGATGATAGGCTTCCTATTATCTTAGGAAGGTCTTTTCTTGCCACGGTTGGTGTTGTCATCGATGTTAAAAATGGGAAACTGGATTTAAGCATCGGTGGCAATCTTATTCAATTTGACCTATCTAATTCTCTTAAAAAACCTTCTTTTATAGGTACATGTCACAGCGTGGATGTAGTTGAAAAGATAATCCAGGAAGCCGAGCCCGCCACGAAAGATGGAGACCCACTGGAGCTCGCCCTTACCGGCACTGCTAGTGAAGACAGTAAAGGGGAGGTTGAGAATTATGTCGCCCTACTTGATGCAGACCCGTAATTAAAGGCAGAACAAAAAGAAAATCTTGAAGGAGGGGGACAAAAGAAGGTGGAGCTCAAAAGTTTACCCAACAACTTGAGATACGAGTTCCTGGGTGAAAACTTTACTTACCCTGTAATAGTTAGCGCCGAGCTTGATAAGGGGCAAACTGAACTACTTTTGCAAGAACTCCGTTTGCACAGGAAGGTAATTGGGTACTCTCTTGATGATATCAAAGGTATTAACCCGTCTATTTGTATGCACAGGATCCTGTTGGAAGAGAATAGCAAGCCCTTAGTGGAATTTCAACGCCGACTCAACCCACACTTTCAAGAGGTGGTCAAGAAAGAGGTACTTAAATTGTTAGATGCCGGCGTGATCTACCCAATCTCAGACAGTTCTTGGGTAAGTCTGGTACACGTATTACCTAAAAAGGAGGGCGTCATGGTAATCAAGACAGATAAAGATGAGCTGATAACAACAAGCACGGTCACAGGGCATTGGATGTGCATTGACTATAGGAAGTTGAACTCTGCAAAGAGAAAAGACCATTTTCCTCTTCCTTTCATCGATCAGATGCTTGATAGATTAGCCCATAATTCTTACTTTTGTTTTTTGGATGGATTTTCAAGTTTCTTCCAAATCCCCATCCACTTAGACGATCAGGAGCGAACCACCTTTACATGTCTCTACGGCACATACGCATATAGGAGGATGTCGTTTGGCCTCTGCAATGCTCCTGCAACCTTCCAACGAGCAATGATGGCCATATTCTCTGATTTTAATGAAGATTTTATGGATATATTTATGGACGATTTTTTTGTGTATGGTTCATCCTTTCGTCATTGTTTATCTAATTTGTCTAAGGTTTTACAGAAATGTAAGGAGGCGAATCTGGTACTGAATTGGGAGAAGTGCCACTTTATGGTGAAAGAAGGCATCGTCCTTGGTCATCTAGTCTCAGAACGAGGAATAGAGGTGGATAGAGCAAAAATTAAAGTTATTGAGAACCTCAAGCCACCTACATCAGTAAAAGGGATTAGGAGCTTTCTTGGACAAGCTGAATTCTACCGATGCTTTATTAAAGACTTCTCTAAAATATCTCGCCCGTTAACCAACCTGCTTGCTAAGGACTCCATCTTTTGCTTTGACAGGGATTGCGAGGAAGCCTTCGTGAAGCTCAAAGGGGCATTAACTACCGCCCCAATAATTCAACCTCCAGACTGGTCCCTCCCTTTTGAACTAATGTGCGATGCCAGCGACCAGGCAGTGGGGGCGGTGTTAGGACAGAGGAGAGACAAGAAGCTTCATGCCATATATTATGCCAGTCGAACGCTCGACGATGCCCAGATAAATTATGCTACTACTAAGAAAGAGCTGCTAGCAATCGTCTTCGCTTTTGACAAATTCTGTTCATATTTAGTTAACTCAAAAGTGATTGTTTTTACTGACCATGCAGCCATCAAATATCTGATCAACAAGAAGGACGCCAAGCCTAGGTTAATCCGATGGATCCTCCTCCTGCAGGAATTTGACGTTGTGATTAGAGATAAGAAAGGGAGTAAAAATCTTGTAGCTAACCACCTCTCTATGCTGGAGAGAGATGTTGACGCAAAGACTGACCATGAGCAGGAGATTAATGACACATTTCCCGAAGAACACTTATATGCTTTGCTCGAACAATAAGTGCCGTGGTATGCAGATTTTGTTAATTATATAGTCTCTAACATATTCCCCCCCCCCCCCCCCGACCTTTCCTTTCAGAAGAAGAAGAGGTTCCTACATGATGCGAAGTCATACTATTGGGATGAGCCATTCTTGTACAGAAGATGCGCCGATGGGATGTATAGACGGTGTGTGCCAGAGGGAGAAATACATGACGTGTTAGCTCATTGCCATGCATCACCCTATGGAGGGCATGCCGCAGCTTCAAAAACGGCATTCAAAGTCCTGCAATCAGGTCTATACTGGCCCTCTTTGTTTCATGATGCTAAACAATTTGTTTCAACTTGTAACATTTGCCAGCGAACTGGGAACATCTCGAGAAGGAACGAATTACCCCTGAACGACATGCTGGAAGTGGAGATTTTCGATGTATGGGGTATAGACTTTATGGGACCCTTCCCATCCTCATGCGGCAAGAGATACATCATTGTTGTAGTTGACTATGTGTCGAAGTGGGTCGAGGCATCTGCCGAAGCCAGCAATGACTCCAGGGTGGTCATGAAGTTCATGAAGCGAGTAATCTTCCCCCGGTTTGAAGTCCCACGCATATTGATAAGTGATGGAGGGTCCCACTTCATTGAGCAAAAGTTTGGAGTATTATTGAAGAAGTATGGAGTAAAGCACAGGATTGCCACCCCATATCACCCTCAGACGAGCGGCCAGGTAGAAGTCTCCAATAGAGAAATTAAGCAGATTTTAGAAAAAACTATATCTCGATCACAAAAAGATTGGGCATTGAAGTTGCCCGATACTCTATGGGCTTACAGGACTGCATTTAAGACACCCCTAGGTATGTCTCCTTTCCAACTTATTTATGGAAAATCTTGCCACTTACCTGTTGAACTTGAGCACAGGGCACACTGGGCTATGGGCTATCAAGCAAATCAACTATGATTTTAAAAGTGTCGGTGAAAGGAGAAGACTGCAACTAGACGAACTGGATGAGATGCGCCTCTATGCTTATGAAAATGCCAAGATTTACAAAGCTAGTATCAAGTATTGGCATGACAAGCGCATACTCAAGAAAGAGTTCCATGAAGGGGATAAAGTGCTGCTCTTCAATTCGAGACTTCGCCTCTTCCCAGGGAAGCTCCGCACGAGATGGTCTGGACCATTCACAGTTCAACATGTTCAGCCTTATGGCGCAATCACGATATGGGCTGAGCACACTGGAAGTTTTATAGTCAATGGGCACTGCCTTAAACATTATTTTGAAGATGAACGGGTCAAACAAGGGGAAGTTCTCGCCCTTTTCGACCCCACTGATGCGATAACTTGATATTTCTATGGTCGAGCTATTGACCTAAAACTAGCGCTCTTGGGAGGCAACCCAAGTTTTCTTGTTGTTTTCATTTTCTTTCTATTACTTTAGTTGTCATTTAGTTTTTAGTTTATCATCGTTGAATGCTTCACTCTCTTACTCATCCAGTTTATCTTAGGAAATCTTGATCTTGATTTACACTGATAGAGCTCTATTTTTGGGATGCAGAGGCGCTAGCATCATCCTGACTCGACAGCGCCATCCGTCTCCTCTCACGTATATGATGCTGCATAGAGGACTATGCAAAAATCTAAGAGCGAGTGAGCTGTCTTGATTGTGGGTCAAACATCTTCATGATTATTCAATTGATTGTGGCTTGCAATTTACATGTCGATTCATACCATGTAACTAATATCCTCTTTTCAAACTTTGAATTCTGTTCTAGTATTGGGGAAACACTACATCTGTTAAAATGCAAGGATATGTTGATCTCTGATACTTAGCAATTACAAAAAAAAAAAAATTCTCACACTTAGATTCCTCTACTTGGCACTGCGAAAAATTAGCAGTGGTACCGAAGGACATGAGTTGAAATCTAAGAAATGTGAATTGAAAATTCAATAAAAAGACTCCTCTACTTGGCATTGCGAAAAATTGGCAATGGTACCTATGTTGGTGTTTATGCCCTGCAGACTAATGTTTGGACATGGTCGGGTATTGTTTGAATGTACTTTGATGAAATTGTTATTCTTTATAGAGGCATGGTCGTTATTTTGCAGACTTCTCTACCTGCGTTGATGTATTGAGTTGCATAAATAATGTCCCAGAAGTTTGGTTGGATCCATTCTCATAAGCTATCCCCAGTCAAGGTACCTTAGCAGATATGGGACAGCTTTGGTACATGTGAGACTGGTGTACTGGTTAGGTGCGGGGCACAGTAACACAGACATACAGGTGCATTGGATGCACTGGAGTGATCCACCGTGAGGATTGACTTGTCTAGTCAACAAGTCATTCTCACATGCAAGAGGTTTGCATTGATCCTTAGACTTGAGGTATTCATGTCTAGATTTGATGATGGGTATGCTTTGATACAGTCTTACGTCTCTCCGTAATTGGGAGACCAAAACGACTATCATTGGGCATGTCATAAGTCATGTAGAGACATAGATGACCAATAGTAGGATTTGCCCCTTCCTTATTGGAAGCATGATATCCACTCGGGGGCGCCCCACCTTATTGGTGCATGACAGGAATGTGTGGCCACACTAGTTGAGTCATGACTAATGCATTGGATTGATGAACTTAAGACTAATCCAATGGCAGGATATCAGTTTAGGCAAAGGGATCTATAATGCATGGGAATCCTCGTTGTTTGGTTTGGAGTTGTTGCCAGATGACTTCAGTCCTATGACATGGGTAGTAGTGATGTGTTGCTAGATACCCCTCACTACTTATGATGTTTACATCATTGCCATCGTCATTAGGATCCTACGGGGTCACACGCAATAGACTCTTGACGTTGCCTTAATCAAAAGCCTTAGGATCAAGTTATTGGATAACTTGCATCCATTTGGAAGATTTCATCAGTGTCAATGGGCCTGATGAGTTGGAAGAAGGTTATTGGAGCCAAACTTCATTTTTGGCAGGTTGACCCGAAATTGACCTAGATTGGTCACATTTGGATTAAGGTTGCATTGGATTGGATCCAATAGCTTAATCAACCCATGCCATGAAGTTTGGGCTTGCTCATTATTCAGTGAGGCCCAATAATTAGTTGTCATGAAGAGAGAATTGGCTAAAAGGGTATAATGGGGAGAAGTCTTCACCCATTAGCGCCTACGGGGCATAATGGGGTGAAGTGGGCGGTTTTGCTTTATTAAGGAAGTAAAAGGCGCCTTGCCCTTTCTCCCTTGATGGAAACCTTGCCTCTAAGGCAAGTCTTGGGGCTAATATGGCTTGAGAACTTTTATGGGAAGTTCCTAGGCGCATATGGATGTTGGGAAGAGGTATATGGTAAAGTCTTGGAAACTTACCTTACCTCAAACTCTAATTTCTCCCAAGACACCACCCTAGCTGAATTCCTCTTGCTTGTTGCACCTAGCCCTTCTCCTTGGATGGAATGCATGCCTCTAAGGCATGTCTTGGGCTGATATGGCCATTGGGAAAATTAGGATAGGTTGAATGAGGTTTATGGTAAAGTCTTAGAGACTTTCCTTACCTCAAGACTCCTTTATCCTAGCCGCCCACTTGGCACGATCCTAGCCATTACCCTTGCCGCCCCCCTCTTAGGAGGTTGATTCGTGTGGACAACATCTTGGAGGGGTGACATATCTCTTGGAGAGACTTGGAGTGCAAGGGGCGAGAGCAACATAGGCTTGGCGCAATCTTCTTCCTCGGAGCCGCAAGTTCTGTTGGGGTATGCCCTTAAGGCTAATGTTTGAGGCCTTGGGATTATATCAGTATCATGTATAAACTCTATGTTTATAAAAGCAATGGTTGTTATTCAGGTTGTTATATTATCTGCTGCAATACATATACTTCTGAATAATGTCTCAATGCTGTTCAGCTTGGCTGACATGCACTTTTGTCCTTAGTCGAGATATCTTGGTGAACATGAGACAGCCTTGATATGATTGAGACTAATATGTGTTCTAATCTTATAGGATGCTTCGAGCATGGAATAAGATGTACACTCATGGGTACATTGGATGTACTGGACAGACCCTACTAGGATATTCAATTGCTTGTCACAATGTGAATAATCCTTGTATGCAAACAAGTGGCATACTTCCTCTGACTTGAGATCACTTGTGTTTCTAAATGATGATTGGCATTGTTTTGAGGTTGTTCAATATCATTTGAAACATAATGGTTATAAACTATCTTGGATGATGAGCATGAGTCATGTTAGGGTGCTAGTGATAGATAAAGGATTGCCGTCTCCTAGTTTGGAGTGTGATGTTCTATAGGGGCCCCCTGGATGAGATGATTGAGAAAGTGTATGGCCATACCCAGGTGACTATGTTCATCTGATCTAATCATTCTCATCATATTGGAGCTACAGGCTTGACACGCTTGTCCAATAAGAACATCCAGTGGCAAAGGAAACATGTATGCCTAGTGAAGTGGATTCACACTTGTGCTGTGGTTTGGGTGTAGTCTTGGAAGACTCTTTCCTTTATATCGGGAGACAGTGATGTGTTGCTAGATACCCCTCACTGATCGTGATAACGTAAGTTGTCGTTACCGACATTTAAAGGAAACCCTTAGGGTCGCACAATTTGATGATATGGCTTACTTAAGTCAGATCGTGTGGACTGAATTGTTTGAGTTTAGTTTAAAGGGATTTAAACTCTGATTGTAAGTGAGATCTGGTCTGATCATGTTTGATTGATTAGGGCTTGAGATCGGTAAGCTTTGATCGAGAGAATGGATGCTAGATCAGTGAGATCAGGAGCATCAAGAGATGAACGGTTAGATCTGGAGCCTTAGGGTTTTATTGTGATCTAGACCAAATTGCTTGGGTTAATTGGTCTTTGAACCAGACCAAATTGAACCGGCTCATCAAGTGAGCGCATGGTTCAAGAGGAGAGGAATTTGCGATTGGGGTAAACCCATGGTCGCATCACAAGTTGAGATTTTTCTATTTTTAGAAAACATGTCTCTAAACGTGGGCACGCCTCACGTTCTCTCTTTCACGCCTCTTGTCGCCTCTTTGGCTTGGTCTCTACACGCATTCTCGAGAGGAGAAGTTGAGACGACAAGGGAGAGGTTTCGCCAAGCAAAGTTGTCTTCTCTTCCCTTCCATACGACAAGGACCTTTGGAGAACCTTGCTAGCACAAGGATCAAAAAGGAGTAGGCGACATCACCTTGTGTGCGCACCATTTGGAGGAGAAGCATTCGACTCTCTTCTTCCTAGACGCCATCCAAGAAATGGCATTGGTAAGAATCGATCCTCATGTATATGAAAATTTAAAGTTGATCATACTGCATGCATCGATCTAGAAACCTATTCCGCTGCGTTAAATCCTCTACGTGCGCCTATTAGGGTTTCGCCCCCCAAGTTAGGGGACTTTCAATTGGTATCAGAGCTAAGTTTTATGCATGTTTTTATGATTGCTTGATGCTGTTGTGATCCATGTTTGCGCAACATAGATAGATCTATATGTTACATGCGAAAAATTACATGTTGTATATTCATGTGGGCGCATGTATGAAGGTGGCGCATGTATGAAGGTGGCGCATGTTTCATATTGTGGTTGACTGTTTTTCGTTAAAACAAAATCATCTGCGCGCTTACCATTAGATCTAAGTGGCGCCTGCTATAAAACCTTAGACGGGTTATTAGGGTTGAAGTCATCATCTAGTTAAGATCCAAACAGTCTGATCAGACTATCTGACAGCCTAGATGGGTCGACCAGATGGCACCTGTGCGCAAGCACGAGGTGGCTATAGGTCGACTGCAGACAGGCGTGTAGCGATGTCTGGTTCAGACAACCTGTGAACGCGCATGAGTTAGGCCCGGGGTCACACCCGCTTGCCAGAACTCATGAGGTCGTTCGGCCCTTGGCCCATGCATGGTTGACCATTTGGTCTACTCAAGTCAATTAGGACTTGGTGCATGTAAGGGCAGTGGATCTGACTAGGACTGATGAGTGGATCCCTAGTAATGGACCGTTGTAAGGTAGTAGGGCACATAAGGAAAATAAAATTGATGCCAATGGGGTTTTCAAAATTTTATTTTCATGTTTGGATCACATGTTGATTGTATACATGATGAATGTTTATTTAATCTTATGTGGGCTGCCCGTTTTAATGTGTGCTGTGCTGGGGCCTGCGTGCCTGGTTAATAAATGTAAATTATTTACTGTGATCTGCGCATCACATTTTATTTAATTTATAAAGTGTAATTGACCTGCGTGTCAATCATGTCTAGATAGATTAAAGTGTAATTTTAATCAGACATGAGCACAGAGCACACTTGGCAGAGGCGCATGCAGCAGAGGCTTGACCAGGTGGGAGGTCTAGGGTTCGACTCTAGGACAGGCGCATTTACCTGGTGGGCGCACCTGAGCTGCAGTGAGCGCTTAGGCCCTGATTTGGGCCGGAAGAATGCAAAAGACCCATGAACAGCTCATGTGAAGACTTAAGTTAAATTAAGGTCTTACCTAGGCTTGTTGGGCTTTTACCACATAAGATCAGCATGCTTTCTATTTATTGTTTAAATAATTAGAACTGCATGATTTAATCTTTTACCACAAAAGATGCGGGGCTTCTACAGCCGTTACCTATTCTAGAGAGACCTTTCTTATCTGTATCCATGGACTTCATCACCCATTTCCCCAGAGTAGATGGGATGGCGTCTGTCTTTGTGGTAGTAGACAGACGGAGTAAATATGCTGTATTTGCTGCGGCACCGGAGGTTTGCACAGCAGAGGTTACTGCTAACCTATTTTTGACACACGTGGTAAAACATTTTGGGTTACCCAAGGAAATTATAAGTGATAGGGATCCTAGGTTCACAGGAAAGTTTTGGACTTCCCTATTCAAAAGACTGGGTACCGATCTGAAGATGTCAACAGCATACCATCCCCAGACTGATGGTCAGACAGAGAGAATCAATGCATTACTGGAAGAATATTTGAGGCATTTTGTTTCTTCTACTCAGAAGAATTGGTTAAACTTGTTAGACACAGCCCAGTTTGCATATAATATCCAAACATCATCAGCAACTGAGAAGAGCCCATTTGAGCATGTGTTAGCGTGGCAGCCTATGACACCCATGGATACACTAAATAGGGGCACAGGGGGAGAATGTCAGGCAGCAGTGGATTTTGTTGAGGATAGGTCAGAGCTGTGGGATGAAGCTCGTGACAGCCTGACAGAGGCCAGAAACCGAATGAAACTATATGCTGATCGGGATAGACGACATGTGGAGTTTGCAGTTGGAGAGTTGGTCCTTCTGAAACTTACACCACAGATGTGGAGAAAAACTGATGCTAAGACATACCATAGAGGCCTAGTGAGGAGGTATGAGGGTCCTTTCAGGATCATTAAAAGAGTAGGCCCAGTTGCATACAGATTGGACTTACCACGATGGCTTCAGTTTTATCCTACCTTTCATGTCAGTCTTTTAAAGAAGTATCATACTGACGACAGGCATCCAGACCGGGGACAGGTGAGGAGGCAACCTGCGAGGGGCAGGGTTGAGTTTGCCAAAAAGCCAATGAAATTTTTAGACCATAGAGTCTATGGCTCAGGACCACCTGGAGGTCGGAAGATGGAGTTCCTAGTTCAGTGGGAGGATGAACTAGAGGAGGATTCTACCTGGGAGAAGGTAGAAGACATTACCCAATTTGAGGAGTTAGCCAGGGCGTATGATCAGCTGATGGCATCGAGGGCGAGTGCCAATTCAGTTGGGGGAGTATTGTGAGGCCCTGGGTATGCTGGGGTTATACCCCAGACCATCCCATGGATCCAGTGGGGTTCTGGGGAGGGATGGAGGAGTCTAGAGGGGAGCTAGGCTGAAGATGCAGTGAGCCTACTAGTGGAGTTAGGTTACTGACATTGTGTTGAGTATGTTTTTGCAGGTACCTCGACACATCTATCCTTAGGCATAGCCTGGGGGTGCTTTGGAGTGATGAGGGATCATTCCCGTATTTTGGGAGCATGGTTAACTTAACCATGGTTACCTTAACCATGGTCAGCTTAACCATGGTCACTGGACATGAACCCAGGTTCGATCGGGGTTCAATTCTGAGACCTAGGGGCTGATCTAAGTGGCCTAGGGTTTCAAGGAATATTCTGGGAATCTTATTTAAGTGAGCACATGTCTAACATGTGGCAACTTAAAGTAAGGATCCAATAGAGTTTGAAATTAAGATCCAATAAGAGGATTAATGGGTCTTGATCTCTTAACCCACTTAGATCCACTAATGGGGCGAACTCAAGGCTTGGGCGGACTTGATGAACCAATGTTTGGTTCGGTTCAAAGCTTGAGTCAAAGAAATTTGAATGAGGCGCCAAAATAGGAAAGCTTCCTATTCTTCCTCAATCACTTGGCCGCAATTGAACATGGAGATTGGCGGCTTCTCTACTTAAGGAGGAGGTTGGCGACCATGAAAGGGAGATGAATCCTTGTGTTCACGAAGTGCTGTCCACTTGGAGTTTGAAGAGAGTTCTTCTTCCTTGAGGTAAGGAGAGGGGCTGAGTTCTTCATCCGAGAACTCTTGAAGACACTTGAGGGAAGTGGTCTTCTTCTTCATCATCGACAAGAGCTTGGAGGGTGTCCTTGGAGCCTTGGACACTCGGCCACCAAAGTGAAGGGAGGAGTCCTTCACGCCATCATCATCAACAAAAGGTTGTCGGCTTGGTGAGGAACCAAGTAGCCGAGAGCCTTCATCTACATCAACCAACCCTAAGGTCTTCCACCTTAGGGTCCGATCCTCAAGGGCTTCCCCCTTGAGGAGTGCTTGAAGATCCGGCCACCTAGAGGAGAGGGAACCGAGAGCTTCATCTTGTGCATATTGTCCATAGCGTTGGAGGGTATAACTTTAAACCCTAAACATTGTATTGCCGTTGTGGATTATATATATTGGTTGTGTACCTCTTCCCGGGATTAGGGAAGAGGGTCCTTTTGTATATCAAGTGTTATACTTGGTAGAGGATTGGATTCCGTTGGTTTTGTGGTTTTAGCTTAGGTGGGGCGCAAGTATTGTACTTGTCTCCATCCTTCGCTCGCTGTGTAAACATATTATTGCTTAGGGTTAAGCAGGCCGGTAGCTATTGATTGTTAGGTTTTGAGCAGAGGTCTATTGCTCTTTGATCTACGATAGATCACCTTGCTGTGTGCGATATCTGCCTGTGAAATCTAGTGAGTTTCAGGGCGCACAAGGTGTGCAAAGTGGTTAGTGGCAGAGGAAGAGCCTAACCCGCCACCTTGCTCAGTATTGCACTACTCAGAGGTTCGGCCAGATAGCTCAGTCAGCTCAGAGAGGTTCTGGTGATTGGGTAGAGTTAGTTGAGTGATCTGTACTGCTGGGAGAGACGATCTGTATTGAGAGCGCGCATATTGTATTTCTATTTATACGTTTCCGCATAGACGCATTGTATAGGTGTGTTAGCTGACAGGTTTACACAGTGGTTGTGTAGATCTGTGCTATCACGTCCTAGTTTTAGGCGCGAAAAATTGGGGCGTGACAACCAGCTCATGTGAAGACTTAAGTTAAATTAAGGTCTTACCTAGGCTTGTTGGGCTTTTACCACATAAGATCAGCATGCTTTCTATTTATTGTTTAAATAATTAGAACTGCATGATTTAATCTTCTGCTATCACCATAGGATTTGTATGATAGTTGAGAAGATAAAAGGACCGTTAAAATCCAACGCTAAAATATCAAGCTCGTAAGCCTTCTGACGCGAAACCTCACTGTTCTGACTATCATTGGGGCCGTGTTGTACCCACTCAGTGGGCACGCCCATCTATCTTCAGACGGTGCGGGATTACACCTGCGTGTTACAGGGAAGGGATTTATCGCTTCTCGTTGCTCAGCATAGCACGTGGTGGTCCAGGGAGTAGGTTGGGTCAGCTTGACCATGTAGGCTACATATGGCGCATATGTTAGCTATATGGAGGCAGCCATCTGTGGGGTCAGAGATTGTGTTGTACCAACTCAGTTGGCACAGTCGGCTGGATCGCCCAGATGAAGGGGAATCGCACGGGTTGACGATTGGCTGGGATTGCCTACCAGAAATTAGTGCTTGTACTCTCTGTGCAACTTATCTCGCCTGAGCGGGACGCGGAGATCAAGTATGAAATCTGGATCCCATCTCACTAAAAGAGATTTACTCTTTCGGGCTGTTTTGCTGGATTTTTTAGCCAGATAAAATAGTGAGAAAAGAATCTTCCTTAAGTCCTGGATTGATTCTAACATTGATACTGACCTTGCTGTTCTTGCATTGTTGTAGATACCTGCAGCAACGAACACCACGAATTTCAATGTGCGATCCCTACTGGAAAGGGAGAAGTTTGCTGGACCAAACTTCTCAGACTGGTACGGACACCTTAAGATTGTTCTTAAGGCTGAGAGGAAACTGTATGTCCTCGAGACGGCTATACCACCTCAACCCGCTCCGAACGCCGCAAGGGCGGTTCGCGAAGCTTATGAGAAGCATGTCAATGATAGCATTGATGTTGCTTGCCTGATGCTTGCGTCTATGACGCCACAGCTGCAGCGTCAGCATGAGGATCTCTCTGCTATAGAAATTATAGCAAACCTCAAGTTGCTGTATGCTGCACAGGCGAGGACTGAACGCTACAATTTGACTAAACTTTTCTTTCAGAGCAAACTGGCTGAAGGGAGTCCAGTGGGAGCTCACGTGCTCAAGATGATTGGGCACAAAGAGGCTCTAGAGAAACTGGGACATACCATCAATCAGGAGCTTGCTGTAGATATTATTTTGCAGTCTCTCCCGGCTTCTTTCGATCCGTTCATCATTAATTTTAATATGAACAAGATCGACTGTACGCCGGCAGAGTTGCTGAATATGCTCTTGACTACAGAGGAGACTCTAAAGGGAAAGCCTTCATCCTCTGTCTTGATGATTCCTGCAAGGAACAAAAGGAAGGGGAAGAAGGGCAAAGCCCCTGTCAAGAACTACAACAAGGCTCTGAAGCAAAAGGTTAAGCGGTCGAAGGAATACAGATGTTTCCACTGTGGCCAGCTGGGTCACTGGAAAAAGGACTGTAAAGCGCTCCAAGGAGATAAGAAGGGAAGCAATTCTTCCGCTTCTGGCTCAGGTATTTTTGTGACTGAGGTCATGTTTTCTTCTTCTATATCATGGGTGTTGGACACTGCATGTGGAGTTCACATTTGTTCAAATGTACAGGAACTCAAGAGAAGAAGACAGGTGGGACAGCATGAGGTGGACCTACGAGTTGGAAACGGGGCACGGGTTGCTGCTGTTGCTGTAGGAGTTTATTACATCTCTTTACCATCTGGACTTGTATTAGAACTGGACAATTGTTATTTTGTTCCGAGTATTACGAAAAATATTATCTCTATTCCTGCTCTTGTCAGGAAAAGATTTTCCTTTGAATGCAATATTTCAAAGTGTGTTATTTCTTTTGATAATATTGTTTATGCTACTGGGTCAATTAACAATGGGTTATTCATGTTGGACATGGAATGTTCTATACAGCAAATTGATAATAAGAAAGCCAAGTATGCTGATAACAGCACCTTGTTATGGCATAGTCGTTTAGGCCACATAAACAAGAAGCGCATTAAGCGGTTGCATCATCATGGACTGCTGGGATCATTCTCCTGTGAGGAGCTTGATACATGCAAAGCTTGTTTAATGGGCAAAATGACAAAAGCTCCTTTTTCTAATAAAGGTCAAAGGGCTTCAGATTTACTTGACCTTATACACAGTGATGTGTGTGGGCCATTTAGTAAACATGCCAGAGGTGGCTATCTATACTTCATTACCTTTACTGATGATTTCAGTAGATAAGGGTATGTCTATTTAATGAGACATAAAAGTGAATCTTTTGACAAGTTCAAAGAGTTCAAGAATGAAGTACAGAATCAGTTAGGCCGAAATATCAAGGCACTTCGCTCAGATCGAGGTGGAGAATACTTGAGTCATGAGTTTACTGACTATCTGAAGGAGTGTGGGATTGTCTCACAGCTCACTCCGCCAGGAACACCGCAATGGAATGGTGTGTCCGAAAGGAGAAATAGAACCTTACTGGATATGGTACGTTCTATGATGAGTCAGGCTACTTTACCTTACTCCTTTTGGGGATTTGCACTGGAAACAGCTGCAAAGGTACTAAACCGAGTGCCATCCAAGGCAGTTTCAAAGACTCCATATGAGTTATGGTATGGGAAACAGCCGAGCTTGACATTTATTAAGATCTGGGGTTGCGAGGCTTATGTCAAAAAGCTCGCCTCTGGGAAACTAGAGAGCAGATCTGAGAAATGTATCTTTGTTGGTTACCCTAAAGAAACTAAGGGTTATTATTTTTACAATCCCAAAGAAAACAAAGTATTTGTTGCTCGGACGGCTATTTTTCTTGAGAAGGAATTTCTTCTGCAAGAGGCCAGTGGGAGAGAAATAAAGCTGGATGAGAATCCAGAAGAAGGACAAAGTAGTCAAGCACAGTTGGATGAGCCTGAGCCAGTAGATCAGGTTACTGAACAACCTGAGGCTCAGATATCACGGGAACCGCGTAGATCGGGAAGGATCCGTCGACAGCCTGAGCGCTATGACGGAGTCTACATCATTGATGATGAACCCCTCACTTATGCGGATGCGGTCAGTGGACCGGAATCAGCGAGATGGCTTGAAGCTATTCGCGCCGAGATGGACTCCATGTCAGATAACCAAGTTTGGGATTTGGTTGATCCGCCTCCGGGAGTAATCCCTATAGGCTGTAAGTGGATCTTCAAGAAGAAGATTGACATGGATGGTAACGTGGTTACCTATAAAGGCAGGCTAGTTGCGAAAGGTTTCAAACAAATCTACGGGATAGATTATAATGAAACTTTCTCTCCTGTAGCTATGTTCAAGTCTATTCGGATTATTCTTGCGATAGCAGCATATTATGATTATGAGATCTGGCAGATGGATGTGAAGACCGCTTTCCTTAATGGAAAACTGGATGAGGATGTGTGTATGACACAACCTGAAGGTTTCACAAATCCATCAGATCGTCATAAAATATGCAAATTAAAGAAGTCCATTTATGGACTCAAACAAGCATCAAGAAGCTGGAATATTCGTTTTGATGAATCAATCAGTGAATTTGGTTTCATCAAGAATGAAGATGACCCGTGTGTATATAAGAGGTTTAGTGGGAGCGTAATTACTTTCCTAGTCCTCTACGTCGATGACATCTTGATCATTGGAAACGACATTCCTGAACTGCATGCTGTCAAGGCATGGTTAAGAAAATGTTTCCAGATGAAAGATTTAGGAGAAGCAGCCTATGTATTAGGTGTGAAGATCTATAGGGATAGATCTAAGAGGCTTCTCGGGCTGTGCCAGAGTACTTACATCGATAAAGTCCTGGAGAGATTCCATTTAGAGAATTCTAAAAGAGGATATCTTCCAGTTAGACATGGTCTGAATCTTTCAAAGAGTTAGTGTCCACAAACACAGGCTGAGAAAGATGAAATGGACAATACGCCTTATGCTTCGGCTATTGGGTCCATTATGTATGCGATGTTGTGTGTTGAAACCCCTAATCTTGAGGGGGGTGAAACCCTAAACATGCACATCTAGCCATGTAAAGCGGAAAGAGGGTTTCAAAAGATCGGATATGAAAGCTATATGATCAACTTAACAACTATGAGAAATCATACCGAAGCCATGTTGAGGATGGCGACTTGGAAGCGAGAGATCAAGATAGATCTCCTCCACAAATTCACACACAAGATGAGGGATGGCTACCCTTTAGGATCTTCCTTGTGCTAGCAAGAGATCCCCAAAGTTCCTTGTCGTGTTGATGATGAGATGTGCTTGGCCGAGAGCTCCCTTGTCCTCCAATCCTCACTTCGTCCAACGAAGATGACAAGTCAATTAAGCTCAAAATGCGTTTAGTTCTTTTCATTCAAGACATGGCGTTACCCTTCCAAAAATGGAAGGTATTCAAGCCATGCGCTCACATGAAGACTAAACCGCCCAAAAACCTTTAAGCCTTGAACCATACGTTCACCCATGTGAACCGGTTCAAGTCAATTAGGTTCCACCCAATTCGGTTCATTAAACCAGCCCAAGCCAAGGTCTAGATCTCCTTGAACCAAATGGTTCAAGATCTAACCGTTCATCTCTTGATGCTCTCGATCTCTATGATCTAGCATCCATACTCTCGATCGAAGCTTACCGATCTCAAGCCCTAATCAATCAAACATGATCAGACCAGATCTCACTTACAATCAGAGTCTAAACCCGTTTAAACTGAGTCTAAACAGTCCAGTCCACACGATCTGACTTAAGTAAGCCATATCATCAAATTGTGCGACCCTGAGGGTTTCCTCTAAATGTCGGTAACGATAACTTACGTTATCACGATCAGTGAGGGGTATCTAGCAACACATCACTGTCTCCCGATATAAAGGAAATAGTCTTCCAAGACTACACCCAAACCATAGCATAAGTGTGAATCAACTCACTTGGCATACATGTATCCTTTGCCACTGGACGTTCTTATTGGACAAGCATGTCAAGCCTGTAACTCCAATACGATGAGCATGATCAGATCAGATGAACATAGTCATCTGGGTATGGCCATACACTTCCTCAATCATCTCATATAGGGGGGCCCTTTAGAACATCACACTCCTTAAACAAGGAGACGGCAATCCTATGTCTATCACTAGTGTCCTAACCTGATTCAAGCTCACCATCCAAGATAGTCTATAATCATTATGTTTCAAATGATATTGAACTACCTCAAGACAATGACAATCATCATTTAGAAACACAAGTGATCTCAAGTCAGAGGACATGTGCCACTTAGTGCTTACAAGGATCATTCACATTTTGACAAGCAATGGAATATCCTAGTAGGGTCTGTCCAGTACATCCAATGTACCCATGAGTCTACATCTTATTCCATGCTCGAAGCATCCTATAAGATTAGCACTCATATTAGTCTCAATCATATCAAGGCTGTCTCATGTTCACCAAGATATCTCGACTAAGGACTTATACCTGTCAGCCTAGCTGAACAGCTTTGAGACATTATTCAGCAGTACACTTATTACAGCAGACAAGGTAGCAGCCTGAATAATAACCATGCCTTTTATAAACTTAAGAGTTTATTACATGATACTTATACAATCCCAAAGGCCTCAAACATTAGCCTTAAGGGCATACCCCAACAATCTCCCACTTGCACTTAATCTAATGGTTGAGAAATCTCAAACCCATATTATTACAGTGCCTCTCATGCTTCTGCTGCGTCAGAGGCTTGGTAAGCGGGTCTGCCAGATTGTCATCTGTATGAACCTTGCATATTTTGATCTCGCCTCGATCAATGATCTCCCGGATCAAGTGAAACCGTCTCTGTATGTGCTTGGACTTCTGGTGCGACCGCGGTTCCTTTGCTTGTGCAATTGCTCCAGTGTTATCACAGAAGATAACCAAAGGATCTGCACTCGAAGGAACGACACCAAGTTCTCTCACGAACTTACGAATCCACACTGCCTCCTTGGATGCTTCTGAGGCTGCAACATACTCGGCTTCTGTTGTGGAATCAGCAACAGTTGACTGTTTGAAGCTTTTCCACACCACTGCTCCACCGTTCAAGCTAAAAACATAGCCTGATTGCGATCGGCAATCATCCTGGTCCGACTGGAACGAAGCGTCAGTATATCCCTCTATACTGAGTTCTTCCTGACCACCATATATCAAGAACATATCTTTGGTCCTCCGCAGATATTTTAAAATGTTCTTGACTGCAATCCAGTGCGCCAAACCTGGATTACTTTGGAATCGACTGGTCACGCTTAACCCGTAAGCGACGTCTGGGCGAGTACACAACATCGCATACATAATGGACCCTATAGCCGAAGCATAAGGCGTACTGTCCATTTCATCTTTCTCAGTCTGTGTTTGTGGACACTGACTCTTTGAAAGATTCAGACCATGTCTGACTGGAAGATACCCACGTTTAGAATTCTCTAAATGGAATCTCTCCAGGACTTTATCGATGTAAGTACTCTGGCACAGCCCGAGAAGCCTCTTAGATCTATCCCGGTAGATCTTTACACCTAGTACATAGGCTGCTTCTCCTATATCTTTCATCTGGAAACATTTTCCTAACCATGCTTTAACAGCATGAAGTTCAGGAATATCATTTCCAATGATTAAGATATCATCGACGTAGAGGATTAGGAATGTAATTACGCTCCCACTAAACCTCTTATATACACACGGGTCATCCTCGTTCTTGATGAAACCAAACTGAGAGATTGATTCATCAAAACGAATGTTCCAGCTTCTTGATGCTTGTTTAAGTCCATAAATGGACTTCTTTAACTTGCATATTTTATGACGATCTGCTGGATTAGTGAAACCTTCCGGTTGTGTCATATACACATCCTCATCCAGATTTCCATTAAGGAAAGCTGTTTTCACATCCATCTGCCAGATCTCATAATCGTAATATGCTGCTATCGCGAAAAGAATCCGAATAGACTTAAACATGGCTACAGGTGAGAAAGTCTCATCATAATCTATCCCGTAGATTTGTTTGAAACCTTTCGCAACTAGCCTGCCTTTATAGGTAACCACGTTACCATCCATGTCAATCTTCTTCTTGAAGATCCATTTACAGCCTATAGGGATTACTCCCGAAGGCGGATCAACCAAATCCCAGACTTGGTTATCTGACATGGAGTCCATTTCGGCTCGCATAGCTTCAAGCCATCTAGCTGACTCCGGTCCACTGACCGCATCCGCATAAGTTAGGGGTTCATCATTATCAATGATGTAGACTCCGTCATAGCGCTCAGGCTGGCGACGGATCCTACCCGATCTTCGCGGTTCCCGTGTTATTTGAGCCTCAGGTTGTTCAATAACCTGATCTTCTGGCTCAGGCTCATCCAACTGTGCTTGACTACTTTGTCCTTCTTCTGGATTTTCATCCAGCTTTATTTCTCTCCCACTGGCCTCTTGCAGAAGAAACTCCTTCTCAAGAAATATGGCCGTCCGAGCAACAAATACCTTGTTCTCTTTGGGATCGTAGAAATAATAACCCTTAGTTTCCTTAGGGTAACCGACAAAGATGCATTTGTCAGATCTGCTCTCTAGTTTCCCAGAGGCGAGCTTTTTGACATAAGCCTCGCAACCCCAGATCCTGATAAATGTCAAGCTAGGCTGTTTCCCATACCATAATTCTTATGGCGTCTTTGAAACTGCCTTGGATGGCACTCGGTTTAGTACCTTTGCAGCTGTTTCCAGTGCAAAACCCCAAAAGGAATATGGAAGAGTAGCCTGACTCATCATAGAACGAACCATATCAAGTAGCGTTCTATTTCTCCTCTCGGACACACCATTCCATTGCGGTGTTCCTGGCGGAGTGAGCTGTGAGATAATCCCACACTCCTTTAGATAGTCAGTAAATGCATGACTCAGGTATTCTCCACCTCGATCAGAACGAAGTGCCTTGATATTTCGGCCTAGCTGATTTTGTACTTCATTCTTGAACTCTTTGAACTTGTCAAAAGATTCACTTTTATGTCTCATCAGATAGACATACCCATACCTACTGAAATCATCAGTAAAGGTAATGAAGTACTGATAGCCACCTCTGGCATGTTTACTAAATGGCCCACACACATCACTGTGTATAAGGTCAAGTAAACCTGAAGTCCTTTGACCTTTGTGAGGAAAAGGAGACTTCGTCATTTTACCCATTAAACAAGCTTTGCATGTATCAATCTCCTCATAGGAGAATGATCCCAGCAGTCCATGATCATGCAACCGCTTAATGCGCTTCTCGTTTATATGGCCTAAACGACTATGCCATAGCAAGGTGCTGTCATCAGCATACTTGGCTTTCTTATTATCAATGTTTTGTATAGAATATTCCATGTCCAACATGTATAACCCATTGTTAATTGAACCAGTTGCATACACAATATTATCACGAGATAAAACACACTTTGAAATCTTGCATTCAAAGGCAAATCCTTTCCTGACAAGAGCAGGAATAGAGATAATATTCTTGGTAATACTTGGTACAAAATAACAATTGTTTAATTCTAATACAATTCCAGATGGTAAAGAAATGAAATAGTCCCCTACAGCAACAGCAGCAACCCGTGCCCCGTTTCCAACGCGTAGGTCTACCTCATGCTGTCCCACCTGCCTTCTTCTCTTGAGTTCCTGCACATTTGAACAAATGTGAACTCCACATGCAGTGTCCAACACCCATGATATAGTAGAAGAAGATAACATGACCTCAGTCACATATATACCTGAGCCAGAAGCGATGCTTCCCCTCTTATCTCCTTGGAGCGCTTTACAGTCCTTTTTCCAGTGACCCAGCTGGCCACAGTGGAAACACCTGTTGTCCTTCGACCGCTTCACCTTCTGTTTCAGAGCCTTGCTGTAATTCTTGACAGGGGCCTTGCCCTTCTTCCCCTTCTTCTTGTTCCTTGAAGGAACCATTAAGACAGAGGTTGAAGGCTTGCCCTTCAGAGTTTCCTCAGTTGTCAAGAGCATATTCAGCAGCTCTGCCGGCGTACAATCGATTTTGTTCATATTAAAATTAATGATGAACGCATCGAAAGAAGGCGGAAGAGACTGTAGAATAATGTCCACAGCAAGCTCCTGGTTGACGGTATGCCCCAGTTTTTCTAGAGCCTCCTTGTGCCCAATCATCTTGAGCACGTGAGCTCCCACTGGGCTCCCCTCAGCCAGTTTGCTCTGAAAGAAGAGCTTCGTCAGATTATAGCGCTCAGTCCTCGCCTGTGCAGCATACAGCATCTTGAGGTTCGCTATAATCTCTATAGCCGACATGTCCTCATGCTGACGCTGCAGCGGTGGCGTCATAGACGCTAGCATCAGGCAAGCGACATCAATGCTATCATTGACGTGCTTTTCGTAGGCATCCCGAACCACCCTTGCGGCGTTCGGAGCGGGCTGCGGCGGTATCGCCGTCTCGAGGACATACAGTTTCCTCTCTGCCTTAAGAACGATCTTAAGGTGTCCAAACCAGTCAGAGAAGTTCGGCCCAGCAAACTTCTCCCTTTCCAGTAGGGATCGCACATTGAAGCTCATGATGTTCGTTGCTGCAGGAATCTACAACAAGCAAGAACAGCAAGGTCAGTATCAATGTTTTAGAATCAATCCAGGACTTAAGAAAGATTCTTTTCTCACTATTTTGTCTGACTGAAAAATCCAGTAAACAGTCCGAAAGAGTAACACTCTTTTAGTGAGATGGGATCCAGATTTCATACTTGGTCTCCGCGTCCCGCTCAGGCGAGATAAGATGCACAGAGATGACAAGCACTAATTTCTGGTAGGCTGTCCCAGCCAATCGCCAACCCGTGCGATTCCCCTTCATCTTGGCAATCCAGCAGACTGTGCCAACTGAGTTGGTACAACACAGTCTCTGATCCCAGAGATGGCTGCCTCCATGTGCTACCATATGCGCCTCATATGTAGCCTACATGGTCAAGCTGACCCGACCTACTCCCTGGACCACCACGTGCAATGCTGAGCAACGAGAGGGGATAAATCCCAACTCTGTAACACGCAGGTGAAATCCAGCACCGTCTGAAGATAGATGGACGTGCCCACTGAGTGGGTTCAACACGGCTCCAACGATAGTCAGAACGGTGAGGTTTCGCGTCAGAAGGCTTACGAGCTTGATATATTAGCGTTTGGATTTTATCGGTCTTTTATCTTCTTAACTATCATGCAAGTCCTATGGTGATAGCAGAAGATAAACTTAAACATGCAATTCTAATTATTTAAACAATAAATAGAAAGCATGATCTTATGTGGTTAAAAGCCCATGAACCCTAGTAAGACCTTAATTTTACTTAAGTCTTCACTTGAGCTCCTTGGCATATCATCTGGTCCAACCTAGGGCCCTAGCGCCAAGAGCACCTCAGGTGGGCCACCAGGTGAATGCTCCTTTGGGATGTGTGCCTTTGTGCTCTTGTCTAATCAAAATACATTTGATCTATCTAGACAAGGTTGACTCGCAGGTCAACAATACAATTCATAAATTAAAACAATGTGATTCGCAGATCACAATAAAATTAACTTATAATTTACCAGGCTCGCAGGCCCCAGCATAGCACACAAAAGGGCAACCCACATAAGAATAAATAGACAAGCATCATGGCATCAAGCAACATGTGATCCGATCATGAAATTAAAATTATGAAAACCCCATGGCATCAATTTTAATTTCCTTATGTGCCCTACAACCTTACAATGGTCCATTGATAGGGATCCACTCACCATCTGGTCAGATCCTTTGCCCTTGCATGCACCGAGTCCTAACTGACCCGCGTTGACCTAATGGTCAACCATACATGCGCCAAGGGCTGAACAACCCTCATGAGTTCTGGCAAGCGGGTGTGACCCCGGGCCTAACTCAAGAGTGTTCACTTGTTGTCTCAACCAGACCTCGCTACACACCTAAGATGCAATCGACCTATGGCCACCATATGCTTGCGCACAGGTGCCATCTGGTCGATCCATTTAGGCTGTCAGATGGTCTGATCAGACTCATGGATCTACCCCAGAGGTGACTTCAACCCCATCAACCCATCTAAGGGATTATAGGAAGGGCTTAGATCTAAGTATGCGCGCAAGTTCATTGAGTTTTATAAGAAAAACTATAACATGCTTTAAGCGCAACTATGAAGGCTACAAACATGCGCCAACAAACAAAACAACATGCATCACTTCACTTGAGAACATAAGATATATCATGTTGTTAACCCTTAGATCTAAGGGGGGTCCCCTTCAAGGGGGAGCGCAAACTTTAGGGGGTCCCCTTCAAGGGGGAGCGCAAGCTTTATACAACCATGATACAAGCGCCAATAACAATTAACCATGCATCATGTAAATAAAGCATCAAGTAAGCGCAAACTAGTGTGGATCACATGCACTTCTAAACAATCATATAGATCATATCGAAAAATCGGCTCTGATACCAATTGTTGAAACCCCTAATCTTGAGGGGGGTGAAACCCTAAACATGCACATCTAGCCATGTAAAGCGGAAAGAGGGTTTCAAAAGATCGGATATGAAAGCTATATGATCAACTTAACAACTATGAGAAATCATACCGAAGCCATGTTGAGGATGGCGACTTGGAAGCGAGAGATCAAGATAGATCTCCTCCACAAATTCACACACAAGATGAGGGATGGCTACCCTTTAGGATCTTCCTTGTGCTAGCAAGAGATCCCCAAAGTTCCTTGTCGTGTTGATGATGAGATGTGCTTGGCCGAGAGCTCCCTTGTCCTCCAATCCTCACTTCGTCCAACGAAGATGACAAGTCAATTAAGCTCAAAATGCGTTTAGTTCTTTTCATTCAAGACATGGCGTTACCCTTCCAAAATGGAAGGTATTCAAGCCATGCGCTCACATGAAGACTAAACCGCCCAAAAACCTTTAAGCCTTGAACCATACGTTCACCCATGTGAACCGGTTCAAGTCAATTAGGTTCCACCCAATTCGGTTCATTAAACCAGCCCAAGCCAAGGTCTAGATCTCCTTGAACCAAATGGTTCAAGATCTAACCGTTCATCTCTTGATGCTCTCGATCTCTATGATCTAGCATCCATACTCTCGATCGAAGCTTACCGATCTCAAGCCCTAATCAATCAAACATGATCAGACCAGATCTCACTTACAATCAGAGTCTAAACCCGTTTAAACTGAGTCTAAACAGTCCAGTCCACACGATCTGACTTAAGTAAGCCATATCATCAAATTGTGCGACCCTGAGGGTTTCCTCTAAATGTCGGTAACGATAACTTACGTTATCACGATCAGTGAGGGGTATCTAGCAACACATCACTGTCTCCCGATATAAAGGAAATAGTCTTCCAAGACTACACCCAAACCATAGCATAAGTGTGAATCAACTCACTTGGCATACATGTATCCTTTGCCACTGGACGTTCTTATTGGACAAGCATGTCAAGCCTGTAACTCCAATACGATGAGCATGATCAGATCAGATGAACATAGTCATCTGGGTATGGCCATACACTTCCTCAATCATCTCATATAGGGGGGCCCTTTAGAACATCACACTCCTTAAACAAGGAGACGGCAATCCTATGTCTATCACTAGTGTCCTAACCTGATTCAAGCTCACCATCCAAGATAGTCTATAATCATTATGTTTCAAATGATATTGAACTACCTCAAGACAATGACAATCATCATTTAGAAACACAAGTGATCTCAAGTCAGAGGACATGTGCCACTTAGTGCTTACAAGGATCATTCACATTTTGACAAGCAATGGAATATCCTAGTAGGGTCTGTCCAGTACATCCAATGTACCCATGAGTCTACATCTTATTCCATGCTCGAAGCATCCTATAAGATTAGCACTCATATTAGTCTCAATCATATCAAGGCTGTCTCATGTTCACCAAGATATCTCGACTAAGGACTTATACCTGTCAGCCTAGCTGAACAGCTTTGAGACATTATTCAGCAGTACACTTATTACAGCAGACAAGGTAGCAGCCTGAATAATAACCATGCCTTTTATAAACTTAAGAGTTTATTACATGATACTTATACAATCCCAAAGGCCTCAAACATTAGCCTTAAGGGCATACCCCAACATTGTGTACTCGCCCAGACGTTGCTTACGGGTTAAGCGTGACCAGTCGATTCCAAAGTAGTCCAGGTGAGGCACACTGGATTGCAGTCAAGAACATTTTAAAATATTTGTGGAGGACCAAAGATATATTCTTGGTGTATGGTGGTCAGGAAGAACTCAGTATTGAAGGATATACTGACGCTTCGTTCCAATCTGACCAGGATGATTTCCGATCGCAATCAGGCTATGTTTTTAGCTTGAATGGAGGAGCAGTGGTGTGGAAAAGTTTCAAACAGTCTATTGTTGCTGATTCCACAACAGAAGTCGAGTATGTTGCAGCCTCAGAAGCATCCAAGGAGGCAGTGTGGATTCGTAAGTTCGTTCAGGAACTTGGTGTTGTTCCTTCGAGTGCTGATCCATTGGTTATCTTCTGTGATAACACTGGAGCAATCGCACAAGCAAAGGAACCACGGTCGCACCAGAAGTCCAAGCACATACAGAGACGGTTTCATTTGATCCGGGAGATCATTGATCGTGGCGAGATCAAAGTCTGCAAGGTTCATACAGACGACAATCTGGCTGACCCGCTTACAAAGCCTCTGGCGCAGCAGAAGCATGAGAAGCACTGTAATAATATGGGTTTGAGATTTCTCAACCATTAGATTAAGTGCAAGTGAGAGATTGTTGGGGTATGCCCTTAAGGCTAATGTTTGAGGCCTTGGGATTATATCAGTATCATGTATAAACTCTATGTTTATAAAGGCAATGGTTGTTATTCAGGTTGTTATATTATCTGCTGCAATACGTATACTTCTGAATAATGTCTCAATGCTGTTCAGCTTGGCTGACATGCACTTTTGTCCTTAGTCGAGATATCTTGGTGAACATGAGACAGCCTTGATATGATTGAGACTAATATGTGTTCTAATCTTATAGGATGCTTCGAGCATGGAATAAGATGTACACTCATGGGTACATTGGATGTACTGGACAGACCCTACTAGGATATTCAATTGCTTGTCACAATGTGAATAATCCTTGTATGCAAACAAGTGGCATACTTCCTCTGACTTGAGATCACTTGTGTTTCTAAATGATGATTGGCATTGTTTTGAGGTAGTTCAATATCATTTGAAACATAATGGTTATAGACTATCTTGGATGATGAGCATGAGTCATGTTAGGGTGCTAGTGATAGATAAAGGATTGCCGTCTCCTAGTTTGGAGTGTGATGTTCTATAGGGGCCCCCTGGATGAGATGATTGAGAAAGTGTATGGCCATACCCAGGTGACTATGTTCATCTGATCTAATCATTCTCATCATATTGGAGCTACAGGCTTGACACGCTTGTCCAATAAGAACATCCAGTGGCAAAGGAAACATGTATGCCTAGTGAAGTGGATTCACACTTGTGCTGTGGTTTGGGTGTAGTCTTGGAAGACTCTTTCCTTTATATCGGGAGACAGTGATGTGTTGCTAGATACCCCTCACTGATCGTGATAACGTAAGTTGTCGTTACCGACATTTAAAGGAAACCCTTAGGGTCGCACAATTTGATGATATGGCTTACTTAAGTCAGATCGTGTGGACTGAATTGTTTGGGTTCAGTTTAAAGGGATTTAAACTCTGATTGTAAGTGAGATCTGGTCTGATCATGTTTGATTGATTAGGGCTTGAGATCGGTAAGCTTTGATCGAGAGAATGGATGCTAGATCAGTGAGATCAGGAGCATCAAGAGATGAACGGTTAGATCTGGAGCCTTAGGGTTTTATTGTGATCTAGACCAAATTGCTTGGGTTAATTGGTCTTTGAACCAGACCAAATTGAACCGGCTCATCAAGTGAGCGCATGGTTCAAGAGGAGAGGAATTTGCGATTGGGGTAAACCCATGGTCGCATCACAAGTTGAGATTTTTCTATTTTTAGAAAACATGTCTCTAAACGTGGGCACGCCTCACGTTCTCTCTTTCACGCCTCTTGTCGCCTCTTTGGCTTGGTCTCTACACGCATTCTCGAGAGGATAAGTTGAGACGACAAGGGAGAGGTTTCGCCAAGCAAAGTTGTCTTCTCTTCCCTTCCATATGACAAGGACCTTTGGAGAACCTTGCAAGCACAAGGATCAAAAAGGAGTAGGCAACATCACCTTGTGTGCGCACCATTTGGAGGAGAAGCATTCGACTCTCTTCTTCCTAGACGCCATCCAAGAAATGGCATTGGTAAGAATCAATCCTCATGTATATGAAAATTTAAAGTTGATCATACTGCATGCATCGATCTAGAAACCTATTCCGCTGCGTTAAATCCTCTACATGCGCCTATTAGGGTTTCGCCCCCCATGTTAGGGGACTTTCAAGTTCTTCATCTCCCTCTCTTCTTGGCGCAAGGACTCTTAGTGCTTGGTGGCATCTCCTTGCCACAAGCTCTCTCCCTTCCTTGGCCATAGGCGCACCTTGCTTGAAGAAGGAAGCAACTTGGCGGCATCATCATCCTCCTCATCTCTTCTTGGCGCTTTCATCTTAGAGGTGGCGCAAGAGAAGTGAAGGAACCCTAAGGCTTGATTCTCTTCCCGAGGCTAGCACCAAGCGTGGAAGGGAGCAATGATCAAGAAGTCAATGCGTGGATACTTGTAGAGGGCGAGCACTTGATCGTCTTCGAATATGGCTTCAAGAACCGAGCAAGCAATAGAGGTATTATCCTTGTCACATCCTTGTGTTCTCCCTCGCATGGATCCTTGGGCAAAGGAATATGTTTCGGGTGTAATGATTCTTCCACTGCATCCTGGGACTGCAAAAATTTTAAATTACACGCGGTATTCCCTAACAACCTAAGGATATGAGTTGAAGTCTAGTGCAATAATCAGTATCTTATATCATGAATGAGACATTTGAGTTAACCCCAATATTATGAATTGGAAGGATAAGAATGAAATGAGTGTTGTGTTTGCTTGATTGAATCTCATGTTTACTGCTTTCTGAATCGTTTGATATCTAGAAACTGTGGGACCAAACTGGTGAATGCTTAAAACACTCCTTCTTGTTGATTTTTTCTGATTAGATCATGGATTGCTAAAAAGTATTTTTCTAAACTTGGGTGCGAATTTCAATACAAAAGATTATTCTTATACCAAGCATGTATTTCAATTTATTTTATTGCTTGAGGACAAGCAAAGATTTAAGTCGAGAAGTATTTGATACCTTGCATTTTAGTAGTGATTTTTACTATTATTCCATGATGAATTTAGGCCGATTTTAATGATTTCACACTCCTTTAAGACTTATTTAGTTAAAAACTTTAGAATATTTACTTTTCGTCTGTCTTATTGAATTTTAGGTAAAATCACCCAATTTTGAAGCCTTTTTGAAGAATTTAAGAGCATGGGGTGATTCCTTATGAGAAGACGAAGCTGCCCGTAAATTTTGGGCTCAATCGGAGCCTTCTCTGGACTTCACGGCCAGGTGAACCCCACGGGGTTCACCCGTGATCTTGCCATAGGAAGGATTTCAGCGTGCATGTCACTGCCTGGTGAACCCGGCGAGGTTCACCGATGATGTCGAGATTTCTGAAAGCTGCCGCACACTTCATTGGCAGGTGAACCCCATGGGGTTCACCCATGATCTCATCTGAAGATACCTACACAGAAGTACGCCAAGAATTTCACTGGTAGGTGAACCCCACGGGGTTCACCTATGATTATTTCGCAACAAAAGAGCTCCGAGCACTTCACCACCTGGTGAACCCCACGGGGTTCACCCGTGAAGGCGTCGGAATAGCACGACCTCCACTCGGTCTTTCGCTGATTCCCGGTCCGATTCAACTCCAAATTCAGCAAGTGAGGATTTTTCGGAAAGCTGACTCGAAGACGAACAGATGGAATATAAAAGCCCCAATTTCCATAACCTAATCATTGAGGAATCAGGTGACAAAGCGGTGAGGGCAAAAGTCGACAGCGAACAGGCGACTTTGGGGCGATTTTCGGAGATTCGAGCGTCAGAACTCAACAATACTTGGTTATTCCATTCGGTTTATCGTCTCTTCCCTCTTAGAAACCTTTTCCAGTGATTTTCCTATGATTAAAGAGAGGATTTTGAGCGTTGTGACGATGGTTGTAGCATAAACCTATTTTCAAGGCTAGGTTGAGGCCCTCTGACGATTTTTGTTTGCAACTCATGTATTAACTTTGCTATTTGGCTCTATAAGGCCCTCTGAAGAACAATGCCCCGTGCGAGGCACCTACGCCCCATCTCACCCGAGATGAAAAGGGTAAGGCGCCCCTCGCTGCGGTGCCCCCCGGACCTTGTCGTCACTATGTTCAGACTAGTCACTTCAACCGGGACTGCCCCACACTTCGTATCCGTTCCTTGCACATTGCGACCGCTCCGCACGACCCCCACGTCGTCACCACCCCCAGGCCACCCTCGGTCCAAGAGGTTGGACCCCAGTGTTACTTCGATGAGGATTCGAGCCCACGTCCTACCTTGGCTGTAGTCCGCTGCACCCTTGTGCACTCTCCCCCTCCGTCCGAGGATTGGAAGCGCACGAGCATCTTTTACACTTACATAAGTGTAATGGACAATCGTGCAAAATCGTGATCAATGGTGGTAGCAGCCTCAACGTCGTCTCCCGAACGGCGGTCACTCGTTTCGGTCTCCCTCTGGAGACACACCTACGTCTTCCAGCACGGGGGACGTAAGATCTGCTTGACCCCGGCTCCACCCAAGGAGTTGAGAGCCTCCACTTCGAAGGGCTTAGTCTCACCTTCCCTTCCCGGCCCATCGGCACCTCAGCTGGTCACCCTTGTCCGCCCTGGCTCCATCATGTCAGAGGCCCACGAGTCCGCCGTCGTCTACGCGCTCATGGTGCACGAGGTTCCCCGCGAACCTACACCCCCTCCGGCTCCTTTGCCGGCCGAGGTCACCGCCCTTCTCTATGAGTTTTCCGACATTTCCCTGGTAGACCTCCCTGTTGGCCTTCCTCCGGATTGTGACATCCAGCATGCCATCAATCTTGTCCCCAGGGCATCTCTGCCCAACCTGCCCCACCATCGCCTCAACCCAACTGAGCACACGGAGCTCAAGAGGCAGGTTGATGACCTCCTAGCCAAAGGCTTCATCCGTGAAAGCCTTAGCCCTTGTGCAGTCCTGGCCCTTCTCACCCCAAAGAAGGACGGATACTGGTAGATGTGCATTGACTGCCGCGCAATCAATCGCATCACAGTGAAGTACCGGTTCCCCATTCCCCGCTTAGATGACATGCTGGACCTCATTTCAGGTGCATGTTGGTTCACCAAGCTTGACCTCCGAACCAGTTACCACCAGGTCCGCGTCCATGAAGGCGATGAGTGGAAGACGGCCTTCAAGACGAAGGACGGACTCTACGAGTGGCTGGTCATGCCCTTTGGCCTTACCAATTTCCCTCCGCCTTTATGCGTCTTATGAGCCAGGTACTTCGCCCTTACATGGGCAAGTTTCTTGTCGTCTACTTTGACGACATTCTCATCTACAGCCGGACCCGTGATGATCACTTAGCCCACCTGCGTTTGACCTTTGACCTTTTGCACAAGGAGCACTTGTTCCTTAACCCAAAGAAATGCTCCTTTCTTGAAAACCAGGTCTAGTTCCTTGGGTTCATCATGTCGGACCACAAACTTATGGTCGACCCCGCTAAGGTCGAGGCCATTCGCCAATGGCCTGAGCCCGAGTCCGTCACCAAGATCTGCAGTTTCCTTGGCCTCGCGGCCTTCTATCGCCGCTTCATTAAGGGCTTCAGCACCATCGCTGCCCCCATGACGGCCTGCACAAAACACAAGGCCTTCTCGTGGACGCCTACCGCCAGCCGAGCCTTCCTTGCGCTTAAGGACATCATGACCTCAGCCCCTGTCCGTCGCCTGCCCGACTTCTCCAAGGTCTTTGAGGTCGCTTGTGATGCCTCCAGCACGGGCATCGGCGGCACTCTTAGTCAAGAGGGCCACCCCGTCGCCTTCTTTAGCAAAAAAGTTGAACGGCGTCCGCTAGCAGTACTCCACCTATGATAAGGAGTTCTATGCCATTGTCCAGTCCCTCCGACAATGGCGTCATTACCTCCTGCATAAGGAGTTGGTTCTCTTTAGCGATCACCAGGCCCTCTCCTTTCTAAATGCCCAGAAGAAGCTCATCCCTTGCCATGCGAAATGGGTTGAGTTTCATCAACAGTACACCTTCGTCATCACGCACAAGTCCGGCAAAGACAACGTGGTGGCCGACGCCCTTAGTCGCGTCCGCTCATTGCTTTGTGTCTTGTCCACCTCTGTTCCGACCCTCGAGCATATTCGCGATGAGTATGTGGACTACCCCAACTTTGGGCATGTCTTCACCCGGCTCCATGCCGCTGACCCTCCGGACTTGCCCTACCATCTTCACGATGGCTTTCTAGTGTATGGTAACCAGTTGTGCATCCCTCGCTCGTCCCTTTGCGAGCATCTCTTGGTCGAGCTCCACACGGGTGGTGCCACCGGGCACCATGGCCACGACAAGACCCTCGATTTGGCCGAAGACCGGTTCTTCTGGCCCACTCTTCGTAAGGATGTTGATAGGGTCGTCCGCCACTGTGGCACGTGTCAACGTGCCAAGCCTCGTCTCGCCAATACAGGCTTGTACACCCTGCTCCCTGTTCCTAAGAGTCCGTGGCTCGATATCAGCATGGACTTTGTCCTAGGGTTGCCCTGCACGGCCTCGCGACACGACTCCATCTTTGTTGTCGTCGACCGCTTCTCAAAGATGGCACACTTCGTGCCATGTTCTAAGACGGCTGATACTTCCCACATTGCGCATCTCTTCGTCAAAGATGTCATCGACTCCATCTTTGCATCTCACATATCGGGTTTACACGATGAGGTTCACCGCCGGATCTTCTTGAGCAATACCCAGTACGCAGCTGAGGCCAATGAGCATCGTAGGCCACACCACTTCGAGATTGGTGAGCGTGTTCTTGTGTGTATCCACCCTGAGCGGCTGCGATCTAGAGCCAACTGGAAGTTGCAAGCACGGTGCGACGGCCCCTACACGGTTCTGTGGCGGGTTGGCAACAACGCGTACATCCTCGACCTACCGGAGGACTCCCTCATCAGCCCCATCTTCAACGTCGCCGACCTCCTACCCTACCACGCGCCCCTACCCCACGGCGCCCCCTCCGACGGCACCGACCCATCTTATTCTTCGGAGGAGAATTTCCCCCCCCCCCCCCCGGGATACGTGATGGAGTCATGGACACACATGAGGGCGGCCCAACACCTCTGGAAGACGCTTGGAAAGACTCCCCAGGACCTGAGGAGGATGCCCCACAAATTTCAGATCAAAACGCTCTCTGTCGCCCTGAACACGGCCAGGCCGAGTTCCCAGACACGGCTGTGACGAGAGGAACGGCCGTTCCAGCACTCAACCAACCCCGACACGTCCAGGCCGTAACGGAGGACACAGCCGTGACACGATCGAAGACGAATGCGAACTCCAGCACGGTCTGCGACACGGCCATGACACCCGCCGTGACGAGCTCTACGGACTTCGGCCCCAGCAATCACGGCCATGACGAGGAACACGGCCAGGCCATGACCAGTCCACCATCTGGTGTCTCCTGCCCACCTCAACACGGCCAGGCCGTGTCCAAACATTCTGCGGATTTTGGTCCCTTTATTACGGCCCGTGATATCCATCACGGCACTGCCGTAAAAGCTGCTCGACCGAAACACGGCCAAGCCGTGTTGACAGACACGGCCGTGACGAGTCCGAAGAACAACAGTACACCCGTGCCTCCAGCCATGTCCGCCCCGACGGGAATTCCAGCCGCATCCCCTGGACTATTTTGTGGGTTTGGTGAGCCCTTCTTTAGCAACAACTGGCCACGTCCGCTCCATCAATGAGGCTTCACCTGCATCTTCGGAGCCCATTCAGCCCATGGCCACTCTCCCTCGAGGACCCCCACCGGACGCCACCACCGATCGCTACAACAACCGGGTCCTCAACTCAGCCCAAGTGACCGCCACTAATGTTCAGAACTAGCCCACAATCAGCCGTTTCTGCTGCTTCGTGGTCGCGTGTTCATAAATGGTATAGCCCACCGAAGGCGGCCCGTCTGACGGCCCACACGCCTCACCTCATGCGGCCCACCCTTGGCATCTTCCCCTGCATAAGTTTGTTAGCATGATGTTTTAGTTTGTTTGAAGGAATATTGACCTTCTTTTAGGTAGTTAGAGGGGTTGGCTTCTCCAATTACCTTCATGTGTTGTGCATGTGACCCTCACCCCCTCTTAATCTATAAAAGAGGGCTGAGGGCTAGTGTAATTTTTCAGTTTTGTTGTAGTAACACCTTCCCCCACGTGAAGGTTTAGGCCACTTCAAGCTCCGCAGAGCCCGCCTAGGGTTTCTTTGCCTCTTCTCTTGTAATAGCTTTCTGTTTTCAATCAAAACACCCGGAGAACCTCCCAAGGCTCCGGGTCCTTTTCAAAGAGATCATTGTGTCTTGGGCTCGCAGCGTTCCGCCTCTGCAGTCCCGTCTAGGTCCTGTGCGCACGTGCTTGCTTCAAGAAAATTGTCTCTACAAACCGGTGAGTATTTTCATTTGTAGAATCGTGCTCTTTGTCTCCTCGGTTCGCTGGTATTGCTCAAGTCGCGTCTCTGCGGCATGGGTTTCATCGATTTTCTCAAGTTTTCATGGCTTAGCGCGTTTTTACTTCCCTCGCCTCCATCCCCTCTCACGTATTCAGCATCATGGTTTCCCCCACTGTAGAGTATTGATCTAAGGACCAACTCACCTAATCATCCACTGCGTCAACTAGTCCCCTTTGCGCCAAAAGGAAGACGAGGAGACTTGCTTGCGGCTATGGAAGAAGACCATGCACCAATCACCTTTGCTTTCGTTCTCTTTGTGCTTGCTCATGCCAATAGATTTGTGTCATGATGCTCTTGCATATACACTGATATATAGAAGCAAGGGGGCGGAGGGGGGGGGGGGCAACATAAGAGGTGTAGGCACAATTCTCATGAAGCATGCGGCTAGGGTGAGGGTTTGGAGCAATTAGGGTTAGGGTTTAGGAAACTCTCCAAGAGCTTTCCATAAACCCCTTCCTATTAGCCATATGCGCCAAAGACCTTCCAAAGAAGTTCTTCTAGCCATATCAGCCCCAATACTTGCCATAGAAGCAAGCATACCATGCAAGGAAGAAGGGCTAGGCACTAATTGCTTCCATATGAAGTACATTGTGCCACCCACACCCCATTATGCCCATAGGCGCCAATGGGGTTGGGTTTCTCCCCATTATACCCTTTTAGCCCATTACCTCTTCATGAGAACTTGTTATTGGGCCTCATTGGGTAATGAGCTAGCCCAAACTTAATTGCACAAGTTGATTAAGCCATTGAATCCAATCCAATGCAGCCTTAACTCAAATGTGACCAACCATGGTCAATTTCGGGTCAACCTGCCAAAAATAAAGTTTGGCTCCAATAACTCTCTTCCATCTCATCAGGCCCATTGGTTCTGATGAAATCTCCCAAATAGATCCAAGCTATCCAATAACTCGATCATAAGGCTTCCCAATCAATACCAAAATTCGAGTATCAAGGTGTACGACCCTATATGTTCCTCTGACGTTGGCAGTGATGAACTAAGGTCATCACAAGCAGTGAGTGGCCCCTAGCAGTGCATCGCTGCTACCCAAGTCATCGAAATGGATATCGACATCGACATCCCCATCATCGCAACTAGGTACAGAAGCATTATATTCTCTTTGCCAAACTAATATCCGATTGGACAAGTGTGTCACCACTTGTTTTAACCCAATCTCATGGTCATGACTAAATCAGGCTTTCACCTGGGTATGACCATACACTTTCAGTCATAGAACCATAGGGGGGGCCCCATGGATATCAAGCTTCCCTCCCAACGACGGTGAGGTGTTAGGTTGTATTAAAGCATGTTCCTAACCATACAGAAGAGTCAATGACCTCATGTCAAGGGATCAATGCATCTCCTCTCACTTGTGAGGGTAACTCATGACACCAAGTCAGTGCCTCACAGCGGCTCGATCCAGTATATCTACCACTAATATACCCATATGTCTGCGTTAGTACCTCGTGCCTAGCCAGCCCATATACTAGTCTTACAAGTACCAGAGCTGTCCCATATCCACTAAGGTATATTGACTGGGGACAAGAGTTTGAGCACTGATCCAATTTGTCTGTAGGGACATTATTATACAAGTACATAATCGCAGATGTAAACAAAGCATAATAATGACAATGCTAGAATGATATATATAAGAAATAACAATGCCAAATAATATAAAGATAGACCAAAACTAGGTCTTAGGGCATAAACATCAACAATCTCCCACTTACACTTAGACCTAGAGGTTGAGGAACCTCAACCCATATCCCTCGTATGATCATCATGCTTCTGTTGCGCCAAAGCCTTGGTCAGTGGGTCTGCTAGATTGTTCTCTGTGTCAACTCTACTAATCTTGACATCACCTCGGTCAATAATCTCTCAAATTAGGTAAAATCTCTTGAGTATGTGTTTAGACCTTTGATGAGACCGTGGTTCCTTTGCCTGTGCAATTGCCCCATTGTTGTCATAATAGAGCTCAATGGGATCCACAGCAGTTGGAACCACCTGAAGATCAGAAATGAACTTCCTTATCTAAACGGATTCTTTGGCTGCCTCATAAGCGGCGACATACTCAGCCTCGGTTGTAGAATCAGCTATGGTGGATTGCTTGAAGCTTTTCTAGCAAACAGCGCCTCCATTCATCTAGAACACATAGCCTGCCTGCGATCTGAAGTTGTCAGGGTCAGACTGGAACGACGCATCAGTGTAGCCCTGAACATTGTGCTCTTCCTGTCCCCCATAGACCAAGTATAAATCTTTAGTTCTTCTCAGATACTTCAGGATGTTCTTTACAGCCACCCAGTGCTGCAGACCTGGATTGCATTGTATCGGTTGGTTATGCTCACGGTATAAGCCACATATAGTATAGTATATAACATTGCATATATGATCGATCCCACTACCGAAGCATAGGGCACTCGACTCATGTCATCTCTCTTAGCCTGTGTGGTGGGACACTGGCTGATGTAGGATGGGAGCGTGTGACAATGTTACTAATTAAGAACATGAAATTTTACTAATTAAAAAATACTACTAATTAAAAATCAATTTATTTATTCATCAAAACTTCATAAAGCAACCAGAATTCCAGGACTATAGAAATAATAAGTTAAGAAAAGTAGTCCCATCAAATAAGGGGTTCCAATTATCCAATATTCAAACTAAATGAACCACATTGTAGAACTAAATTAATTCTTATGAATCAATCAAAATTTGGGATTCCGGATCTTTCATGCGAGTAAGATATCTGCAACAAAGATAGTTAATCAGATCAGACAGTAAATCAGTGCAGGAATTGTATTAGACATCAATGTTTGCTATGCCTCCGGGGTTGATCTGGTGGTTCTTTGATGGAGCCAAGTTATCTGATATGTAGTGTGAAACCTGTTCTTTATGATCGTACCAGAGATCAGGGGTTCTGTCACGTCCAAGCACGTTGAATACCTGCAAGAAGAAGCTTAATCAGTTAAGTTTTAAAGCAGAGCAGATAAACAGGAGATAAGGAAGTCTGGAAAATAGAAGGATGGAGGCAAGCGCCGATCAACGGCGCTGGGACTTGGATCGTCTGTCGGCGGCGTAGAGTCGAGATGGAATGATGTTGAAGACGTCGGAGCACCGACGAGAGGTGGCGGAGGAGGCGAGGACGGCGTCGGAGTACAGGCAGAAGCGGAGAAGTGGATGTTCAACCGAACAGGGGAAGTGCGGGATCGGAGCAGGGATCGTCGGCGTTTGTCCTGTGGTGCATGATCGCCGGAACTGCTACGTCTGGAGGTTGATATGATTGATGACAGGGCATGGCTGGAGTTTCGGGGCGGATGGTGGCCGGTCGGAGGAGGAAGATTGTGAAAGGCGGGAATAGGGCGGAAACTGGGCGGAAACAGGGGTTGGTGCGCGAGTTGCAGGGCTCCTCGCCGGACGGCCAGTGATGCACGGACACCGAACCTGTTACAGTTGGGAGTTGATGTGGTGATGGCAAATAGGTGGCCAGAGTTTCGGGTCGTGCGGTGGCCGGTCGGAGGCGGACGGCGATGAAAGGCGGAAGTGGGACGGAAGGCTGGCGAGAACAGAGGATTCGAACGGAAGTTCGATTCCGGTGATCGGAGAGTCGGGTGGATGGATGCCGGTGGCTGTGGCTTCGTCTTTGGGAGGGGGAGTGGTGGCCGAAGTCTCGTGGAGATCCGGCCGGTGGATCGTCGGCGGCGAACTTGGAAAATTCTGAAAATCTGGAACTGTTGCGGCTGGAAGATTGACTTGTGAGGAAGAAGAGAATGGAGGGGAGGGGAAGAGAGGGGGAAGGGGCTCGGCCCTAGAAGGAGAAGGAGGAGCACATCCGATAGAAGAGGAAGATACTAGAAAACTACTTCATACGATTCAATTTCAACAAAATCTTGTTACAATGATGCATGCGAAAGAGATACATATAGTGAGAAGATAGAGACGTTGTTACTTCCTTCCACGGCAGCAGAGAGACATTGGAGAGATGTGAACGTTGCAGCTTCCATCTTGAGCAGCAAGGGGGGGAAACGTTGAAGATTCCATATGAGGTTGCAGCTTCCTTCGTTGAAGATGAATGCTTGCTGGCGATGAGTGGGCTGGCGCATCACCAGATCCTCATTTGGCAGATTTAGAGCTGGTCCATACATGGTTGGATTGATGCTTGGCGTGGATGTGGCTGGACAGGTTGGTGCTCATGCAAGTCATCATTTATGGGATGCAGCAACTTCTTCTTTAGTGAGCTTGAACTTGAGAGTCTTCGATGGGTGAAGTAGCTATTATCCATTATTTAGCTAGCTTTAGAATTGAACATGCTAGCTTATTTGAGAAGCCTCCCAGCGTTAGCCTAAGGTAATCTCAGGCTCCATTTATACCTTCGTGGCTTGTGCTTGCTGCCTCCATCACTGGCTCTTCGAGAGATGAAGGCCATGTCTCACTGGAAGGTATCCTTTCTTGGATTACTCCAAGTTGAACCTCTCTAGGACCATATTAATGTTTGTACTTTGACTAAGGGCCAGGAGCCTCTTGGATCTATCCTGGTAGATCCTCACGCCCAGGATGTAGGCGACCTCCCCTAAGTCTTATATCTCGAAACACCCCCCTAACCTTGTCTTTACAAACTGAAGACCAGGGATGTCGTTTCCAATGAGTAGTATGTCATCGACATACAAGACCAGAAAAGTCATCAAGCTCCCACTGAATTTACTATATACACAGGCATCATCTTCGCTTTTGATAAAGCCATAATCTCTCACAGCTTCATCAAATCGAAGATTCCAACTTTGAGATACTTGCTTTAATCCATAAATGGATTTCTTTAGCTTGCAAACCCTACTAGCGTCTGTAGGATGGATGAAGCCATCAGGTTATATTATGTACACATCCTCTGTCATCTTTCCATTAAGGAACGTTGTCTTAACATCCATTTGCCATATCTCATACTCATGATATGCAGCTATAGCAAGCAGAATCTGAATGGATTTGATCATGACGACTGGTGAGAAGGTTTCATCATAGTCCACCCCATGGACCTGTCTGAATCCTTTAGCCACAAGTCTACCCTTATAGGATAGATAGGATAGATAATACCTGCATCAAGTAATTTCAGGACCTCCTTCTTCACAACTTCTTTCATAGAGGGGTTAAATCTCCTTTGAAAATCTGCATGTGGCTTGTGTTCCTCTTCCATCAAGATCCTGTGCATACAAAAATATGGCTGAATTCCTTTTAAGTCATCAATTGTATACCCAATTACCTTCCTATGAATCCTTAGTTCTTTGAGAAGCAAATATGTCTCCTTTTTTCCAAGCTGTGCATCAACAATGACAGGGTAAGTAGAGTCAGGACCAAGAAATTCATAACCAAGGTTATTAGGTAAAACTTTAAGTTCTACTTTTGGAGCCTTCTCTTCTTCACTCTTTTTATCATCACAAACAATGTAGTCTAATAATTCATTAATTTCAAAACTGGTGTCTACATTAGCATCAAGAACAGAATCTAAATCAGAATCATATTCAGGGGTTTCAACAAATAAATCACTAAGATCATAGACAGTGTCATCTACAGCATGTATACTACAACAAGAACTAGAATTTGATGGGTTTTTCATGGCCTCATTCAAGTCATACACAATTCTTTCATCTCCAATGTTAAGTGTAAGTTTACTGTTCTTTACATCAATAATTGCTCCTGCTATGGCTAAGAATGGTCTACCAAGTATAATAGGGATCTTTGCATCTTCCTCCATCTCAAGAATTACAAAATCTGCTGGAATGAAATACTTATCTACTTGGATAGGTACATCTTCTAGAATCCCTACAGGATACTTAACTGAACGATCCGCAAGCTACAAAGATATTGAAGTTAGTTTAAGCTCTCCAATGTCCAATTTACTACAAATAGATAATGGCATTAGACTCACACTAGCACCTAAATCACATAAGGCTCGGTCAAAAGCCATACTCCCAATAAAACAAGGAATAGAGAAACTACCTAGATCCTTTAATTTCGGTGGCAACTTGTTTTGGATAATAGCACTACACTCTTCAGTTAAAGCCGCAGTACCATAGTCCTCTATCTTTCTCTTATTAGACAAAATTTCTTTCAAAAATTTAGCATATGAGGGCATTTGAGATAAAGCTTCAGTGAATGGAATATTAATATAAAGCTTCTTTAAAACATCAAGAAATTTTCCAAATTGCTTATCTAGTTTTGCTTAAACTAATCTCTGGGGAAAGGGTATAGGTGGCCTATATGGTGTAGGTGAACTAGGTCTAGGAATATCTGGCTGACATGGCTCATCATCTTTAGGTTCATCACCCTGGTGAGGTGACAAACTAGTTTGGGACTGCCCATGCATAGGAGATTTTTCCAAGTCTAATTCATTGTTATGTTTAGTATTAGGCTCTTTTTCATTATCCTCAATTTTCCCTTTATGTTCATCTAGTTGCCTCCCACTTCTAGTGATTATAGCATTGCAGTGTTCCCTATGGTTTAATTCAGTTTTAGTAGGTAATTGGTTTTCTAGAGTTTTTTTGTGAGCTGCTAAAGATCCTACTTGAGAAGTAAGGTGACTAACCATTCCCTTAAGATCTTCAATTTCCTTATTTTGATTTGTCATGAATTGATTTTGACTAGCCATAAACCTTTCAAGTAGGGACTCTACACTAAAAGAGTTTACCTTTTCAATCAAGGTTCGCCATCCATCATTCTCATTCTTACCATGTTGATGATAATATAGCATCCCTTCTTCAGTAGCCCATTGGTTATGGTTCAGGGCCATCTCCTAAAACAAGGTGAAAGCATCTTCAATTGTTTTGCTCATGAGGGCTCCGCCTGCAGCAGCATCAACGGTCAGTCGAGTGTTATAAAGTAAGCCATTATAAAATGTATGAATTAGAACCCAATTTTCAAGGCCATGGTGAGGACACTTCCGTTGCAAATCATTAAAACGCTCCCATGCCTCGCTGAAAGACTTGACATCCCGTTGTGCAAAGCTTGTAATCTGGTTTCTCAACTGGATGGTCTTGCTGGGTGGAAAGTACTTCATCAAGAAAGCATTTGATAGTTGATCCCATGTAGTGAATGTACCGGTAGGTCGAGATTGTAGCCAAGAACGTGCTCGGTCCCTGAGAGAAAAAGGAAATAACCTTAGTTTTAATGCATCATCAGAAACACCATTAATTGTGTAACAATATTCAAGAAAAAGATATAAATGTTGATAAGGATCTTCAAGTGGTGATCCTCCAAACTGATTTTGCTATATCAGAGTTAGGAAAGCTGGCTTGATTTCAAAATTAGTAGCCTCGATAGTTGGTCTGGCTGTGCTAAAGTGTATATCCTGTGGATTAGGGGCTACATAGTCCCTAAGCAATCTTCTGTCTGCCATGATAAATTCTTCTTCTTGTCTCTCTTCAAATCTAAGTTTCCTGTGCAGTCTAAGTAGATAAATCAAATAAACTCAAAAGAATAGAGAAATAAAACAAAACCTAGTCTAGCAATACTTTCAATATCTTCAATATTGACAAAAACCAAGGTCCCCGGTGTAACATCCCACATTCTTAACCCCAAACAAATGGCACAATTCACAAATGATACAGGATGTTTCATATAAGATCGATCATATGCTAGGTAAAACCGAGTTCAAGAAAACACGATCTGAAAAATTTCCATAAATCCATACACACAAATTCACAAAAACTCAAATCTCATAAGGGTACCTGCCACCACGCAATCCTCGCACTAGACATATGCAAGGCAACAGTTATATCAAAACCGATTCAAGTTCATAAAATCCATAAAGGTACCTGCCACCAGGCAATACTTGCACTAGACATATGCAAGTTACAGGGTATGTCAAAACCGATTGCACAGAATATACAACAAGCCGAAATTCAAAACAAAATCACAAAATCGATTTTATAAACTCATACCAAACACCGAAACCAGGCTGAAGCCCGCGGTGACACAAAAATCAAACTCATAAGACTGCCATAACTGGCAACATACTTCACATAGATTCACATAGTCTCATGATTCACATAGTTCATATAATTTATGTTAAGGCCACAACCGGCCCCAAGAATTAAGCATAAAAATTCTTAAAACAGCAAACAGCATAATTATCCACGCCAATGCACTCAAGACATGCGCCCCTGCTCTATGCCTGAAAATAGTGAGGGGTGAGCTACACAGCCCAGTGAGTGGATAGTCTAAATCGACTATCCATAACATACATTCAAAAATATAGGCAGATTATTTTTTTAAAAATATTTAACAGAACATTATGTCAACATATAACAAAATAAAGAAACAGAAGTCATATAGACAGTTAAATGTACACACTAGCATATAACAAATTCAGGTTCTAGAGTTTTACTCTAACCCAATTAAACACATATATTCTAAACCAACTAAACACACCATACTTAATTAACCTAGTTGTCCAGCATATTCAGTAGTGACCAATATGGTCTAACCCGGCTTGGCCAAAGCACTGGGAGCTGCAAAATCTCGTGCAACACATAAACATGGATAGTGAGTAGAATCAAGAGGTGGCCCCCGTCAGGTCACGACGTGGCACTTTGCTCTATCACCCCATAACACATCAGAGTGATGACATCAAGAGGTGGCCCCTGTCTGATCAAGACATGGCACTTTGCGTCTTATATCACCCCGTCACATAAAAGAGTAATGACATCAAGAGGTGGCCCCTGTCTGATCAAGACATGGCACTTTGCGTCTTATATTACCCCATCACATAAAAGAGTAATGACATCAAGAGGTGGCCCCTGTCTGACCAAGACATGGCACTTTGCGTCAAAACCCGTTCTCCCAAAAGGTTCCTACTGGACAACAGACATATCTTAGTTCATATTTCACAAAGGTGGACTCCTAAGTGTCAACTAGACTCTAGGATAGTCATCACAAAAATCATATCGGGCAGGCTGAACATCAACCCCCATCACAATAATCATAATAGGCAGGCTGAACATCAACCTCCTCACATATCACAATACAGGGCTGAAATTCAAACCCTTAACATAATACATAAGGACTATCCCCTTGAGTTCATAGTTACACCTAGCCTTAGTCCTAACCATCACATAATCACATAATTTTCCAAATTCACATAACCCATAATTTTCCAAATTCACATAATCACACATATTGTTCAAAATTCACAAGATCACACATAATGTTCAAAATTCACATGATCACACATATTGTTCAAAATTATATAACATAACACATAATATTTTATATTCGAATATCACCGAATATAGTGTAGTCCTTAAATTTCATGCTGATTAGTTTAATCAAACCTTGCTATGTTGTCACTCAAGTTTCTCAAATACAGATACTTAGCCATAAATATAACACCATAATTATTTAACATATTACACACACCAAGAAACAGTCATATCAAGCATCCATAAAATCAACTTAAAATTTAAAACAAGTATTCATATAAATTACTTTACAAATTACCACATGTAACATATTAACTACAAACACCAAAATTCGGTTTTCATAGACAATTATCAAGGTCATCAAGGTTTCGGTTTTCATGTTAACTACAAACATCAATTTCGGTTTTCATAAACAATTATCAAGAACATCAAGATTTCGGTTTTCATGTTAACTACAAACATCATTGATTTAATGTTACCAAAATTGATTTCGGTCTAACTATAATTAACAAGAGTTTCATACTCAAAATTCAATGATTTAATGCTACCAAAATTCCTATAAAAATACCTTAAATTTCATACAATTTTCGGTTAAAAAAATCATCATATAATCACCTTTGAAAAATTCGGTTTTCATGATATAATCAACCTTACAAAATTCGGTTTTCATCATATAATCAACTTTACAAAATTCGGTTTTAGCATGGTAAGATTTCCAACAAGCGAATATATCATCTAACTCCTCAATTAACACAAACAAATAGATAGAAATCAATTAGACAACCCACTCACCTTGAACCGAGAACACAAGGTGAAAAACCTTTCCAAAAATTCGTCTAAGGCTTTGAAAGATGCTACCAAACACCAAGGAATAATTCGCCAAAGGGAAAGAGATGGAGAAATCACCAAAATCGCCTCAAGAACTCTTCAAGAATTGCCTAGAAGTCGCCAAATTCTTCAAGCCGTCGCCAATCTCTTCAAGCCGTCGCCCAAGATTTCTCCAAGCCAAAAAAATCGCCAAAACTCTACCCTAACCGAAATATCAATTTGAATTTTCGGTTTTAACTCTTAACCCATTAACCCATTAATTCAAATAGGGTTTAACCATTTAACTAACTAAATTTGAATTTTAAACCCAATAACCCATGGTTTAAGTGACAATCCAATAAGAACTTAAATTAACATCCACTTAATGAATTCACTTAAACGCAAATCCAATAAGGATGTAATTAATATCCAATAAGGATTTAATTAACCAATAGCTCCAATTAATTAACAATTAATTAACTTACAATTTACAACCCATAAATCCTAATTAATTTATCATGAACTACCAATAATAATTTATCATAAATTAACAGCCAATAATCAAACAAATAATCCCTAATTAATTTACAATAAATTAACAACCAAAAATCTCTAGTTAAATAACTATTAACAACCAATACATAGAAAAATATCACAGTCAATAATTTTATTTAATTCAAAAATAATGCTTACTAGGACTTAAGATCCTTGGATCTTACACCCGGCAACGACGCCAAAAACTTGTTATGTCTGCAAGTGCATGGATACTCGAAGTAATAAATAAGATATCGAACCACAGAGACCTCGTTTGTCAAGTACCGAATAATCGATTTCTCACTAGCTAGGCAATCAAAAATGATGAAAGCAAACTATCAGAAACTACACGAAAAAGTCAGAGAGAGAAACTGGGACTAAGGTTTCATCCACCTTAATTTCCATGTCTAGATCCAAATAAGTGTTCGTCAGTTTATTCTTATTATGATAAAGATATAATTTACCTTATAAAGAAATCATCTCGCTTTCGCGCAGACAATTTACAATGAACCAATCCTCACTTTCACGCAGAATTTATTCAATGCTAAAGTGATGTATTGCATTTTGGTAGTGATTTCCATAGTTATTTCATGTCAAATCTAGGCTTATTTCGGCATTTTTATACTCATTATAGGCTTATTTCCTTCATATCTTCGGAATCTTCACTTTTTGGCACTTTTATGGAATTTCAGGTAAAAACACCCTTTTTTTCAATATATTTTGAAGATTCTGAGGCCATGGGACGATTTCTCATGCGAAAACGAAGCTGCCTGTGAAATTTGGGCTTGTTTGGAGTTAGCCTGACAATCACGGCTAGGTGAACCCCACATGTTCAGTAGCCGTCTCAACCAGACCTCGCTACACGCCCTTGATGCAGTCGACCTATAGCCACCTCGTGCTTGCGCACAGGTGCTATCTGGTCAACCCATCTAGGCTGTCAGATGGTCTGATCAGACTATTTGGATCTTAAGCTAGAAGATGATTTCAACCCCATCAACCCATCTAAGGGTTTAAAGTAGGGGCACCTTAGATCTAATGAGGCGCGCAAGATCCTTTGTTTTGTCAAAAACAACATATAAGAAGCACCAACAAACATGCGCCATCATTCATTAAACATACATTGAAGTTCTTAAACTAGCATGTAGTTTTTCGGCATGTTAGTAGATCTATTCTTTGCAAACGCAAACAAGGATCACATACAAGCAATCATATGAATCAAGCAATAACCGTATCCTCTGATACCAATTGTTGGGGGGTCTCCTTCAAGGGGGAGCGCAAGGGGGTGAAACCCTAAAGGGGCGCATATCAAGATTTTCATAGCGGAAGCTAGGGTTTCCAAAAGATCATTTGAAGAATCATATGATCAACTTGTCGAAAACTTGCAAGTATGAATGAAAAATCATACCATAGCCATTGTGTGAGTGGTGTCTTGGAATCAAGAGAACAAAAGAGGTCTCCTCCTTGTCGTCACACACAAGATGATCAACGGCTACTCTTTGAGATCCTTGTGCTAGCAAGTTTCTTCAAAGGTTGTCGTATGCAAGGGATGAGATGATTCTCTTTTTGGCCGAGAGCTCCTTGTCCGAAACCTCTCCTTCTCGTCAATCACCTCCAAGCGAAAATGCAAGGCGTTGAAGTGAAGTGAGCAACGTTACCACATGGAAGCGTTTTTTTTTCAACATTGAAAACCGCCTTCCAAAATAGGTAAGTCTCAATGGCTCATGCGTTCACATAGTGAACGTTCGAAACTTCCTTTCATTGAACCTCTCATTGAACCAAGCGTTCACATAGTGAACCGGTTCAATTAGATTTGGTTCAAAACCCAAATTGAGCCAAGCCACTTGGTCTAGACCATATCAAACCCTAAGGTTCCAGATCTAACCGTTCATCTCCTGATGCTCTTGATCTCACCGATCTAGCATCCACTCTCTCGATCGAAGCTTACCGATCTCAAGCCCAAATCAATCAAACATGATCAGACCAGATCTCACTCACAATCAGAGATTAAATCCCTTTAAACTGAACCCAAAGAATTCAGTCCACACGATCTGACTTAAGTAAGCCATATCATCAAATTGTGCGACCCTAAGGGTTTCCTTTAAATGTCGGTAACGATAACTTTCGTTATCACGATCAGTGAGGGGTATCTAGCAACACATCACTGTCTCCCGATATAAAGGAAAGAGTCTTCCAAGACTACACCCAAACCACAGCACAAGTGTGAATCCATTCACAAGGCATACATATTTCCTTTGCCACTGGATGTTCTTATTGGACAAGCGTGTCAAGCCTGTAACTCCAATATGATGAGCATGATTAGATCAGATGATCATAGTCACCTGGGTATGGCCATACACTTTCTCAATCATCTCATTTAGGGGGGCCCCTTTCGAACATCTCACTCCTTAAACAAGGAGACGGCAATCCTATATCTATCACTAGTGTCCTAACCTGACTCATGATCATTATCCAAGATAGTCTATAACCATTATGTTTCAAATGATATTGAACCACCTCAAAACAATGACAATCATCATTTAGAAACACAAGTGATCTCAAGTCAGAGGACATGTGCCACTTGTTGCAAACAAGGATTATTCACATTGTGACAAGCAATTGAATATCCTAGTAGGGTCTGTCCAGTACATCCAATGTACCCATGTGTCTACATCTTATTCCATGCTCGAAGCATCCTATAAGATTAGAACACATATTAGTCTCAATCATATCAAGGCTGTCTCGTGTTCACCAAGATATCTCGACTAAGGACATTAGCATGTCAGCCTAGCTGAACAGCTTTGAGACATTATTCAGAAGTACATTTATTGCTGCAAACAATGTAACAAACTGAATAACAACCGTTGCCTTTATAAACATAAGAGTTTATATACATGATACTCATAGAATCCCTAGGCCTCAAACATTAGCCTTAAGGGCATACCCCAACAATCTCCCACTTGCACTTAATCTAATGGTTGAGAAATCTCAAACCCATATTATTACAGTGCTTCTCATGCTTCTGCTGCGCCAGAGGCTTGGTAAGCGGGTCAGCCAGATTGTCGTCTGTATGAACCTTGCAGATTTTGATCTCGCCTCGATCAATGATCTCCCGGATCAAGTGAAACCGTCTCTGTATGTGCTTGGACTTCTGGTGCGACCGTGGTTCCTTTGCTTGTGCAATTGCTCCAGTGTTATCACAGAAGATAACCAAAGGATCTGCACTCGAAGGAACAACACCAAGTTCTCTCACGAACTTACGAATCCACACTGCCTCCTTGGATGCTTCCGAGGCTGCAACATACTCGGCTTCTGTTGTGGAATCAGCAACAGTAGACTGTTTGAAACTTTTCCACACCACTGCTCCTCCATTCAAGCTAAAAACATAGCCTAATTGCGATCGGAAATCATCCTGGTCCGACTGGAACGAAGCGTCAGTATATCCTTCAATACTGAGTTCTTCCTGACCACCATATATCAAGAACATATCTTTGGTCCTCCGCAGATATTTCAAAATGTTCTTGACTGCAATCCAGTGCGCCAAACCTGGATTACTTTGGAACCGACTGGTCACGCTTAACCCGTAAGCGACGTCTGGGCGAGTACACAACATCGCATACATAATGGACCCAATAGCCGAAGCATAAGGCGTATTGTCCATTTCATCTTTCTCAGTCTGTGTTTGTGGACACTGACTCTTCGAAAGATTCAGACCATGTCTGACTGGAAGATGTCCTCTTTTAGAATTCTCTAAATGGAATCTCTCCAGGACTTTATCGATGTAAGTACTCTGGCATAGCCCGAGAAGCCTCTTAGATCTATCCCTGTAGATCTTCACACCTAATACATAGGCTGCTTCTCCTAGATCTTTCATCTGGAAACATTTTCCTAACCATGCCTTAACAGCATGCAGTTCAGGAATATCGTTTCCAATGATTAAGATATCATCGACGTAGAGGACTAGGAAAGTAATCACGCTCCCACTAAACCTCTTATATACACACGGGTCATCTTCGTTCTTGATGAAACCAAACTCAGAGATTGATTCATCAAAACGAATATTCCAGCTTCTAGATGCTTGTTTAAGTCCATAAATGGACTTCTTTAACTTGCATATTTTATGACGATCTGATGGATTAGTAAAACCTTCAGGTTGTGTCATATACACATCCTCATCGAGTTTTCCATTAAGGAAAGCGGTCTTCACATCCATCTGCCAGATCTCATAATTGTAATATGCTGCTATTGCGAAAAGAATCCGAATAGACTTGAACATGGCTACAGGAGAGAAAGTTTCATCATAATCTATCCCGTAGATTTGTTTGAAACCTTTCGCAACTAGCCTGCCTTTATAGGTAACCACGTTACCATCCATGTCAATCTTCTTCTTGAAGATCCATTTACAGCCTATAGGGATAACTCCCGGAGGCGGATCAACCAAATCCCAGACCTGGTTATCTGACATGGAGTCCATCTCGGCTCGCATAGCTTCAAGCCATCTAGCTGACTCCGGTCCACTGACCGCATCCGCATAAGTGAGGGGTTCATCATTATCAATGATGTAGACTCCGTCATAGCGCTCAGGCTGACGATGGATCCTTCCCGATCTTCGCGGTTCCCGTGATATCTGAGCCTCAGGTTGTTCAATAACCTGCTCAACTGGCTCAGGCTCATCCAACTATGCTTGACTACTTTGTCCTTCCTCTGGATTCTCATCCAGCTTTATTTCTCTCCCACTGGCCTCTTGCAGAAGAAACTCCTTCTCAAGAAAAATGGCCGTCCGAGCAACAAATACCTTGTTCTCTTTGGGATCGTAGAAATAATAACCCTTAGTTTCCTTAGGGTAACCGACAAAGACACATTTCTCAGATCTGCTCTCTAGTTTCCCAGAGGCGAGCTTTTTGACATAAGCCTCACAACCCCAGATCCTGATAAATGTCAAGCTCGGCTGTTTCCCATACCATAACTCATATGGAGTCTTTGAAACGGCCTTGGATGGCACTCGGTTTAGTACCTTTGCAGCTGTTTCCAGTGCAAATCCCCAAAAGGAGTAAGGTAGAGTAGCCTGACTCATCATAGAACGAACCATGTCTAGTAACGTTCTATTTCTCCTCTCGGACACACCATTCCATTGCGGTGTTCCTGGCGGAGTGAGCTGTGAGATAATCCCACACTCCTTCAGATAGTCAGTAAACGCATGACTCAAGTATTCTCCACCTCGATCAGAACGAAGTGCCTTGATATTTCGGCCTAGCTGATTCTGTACTTCATTCTTGAACTCTTTGAACTTATTAAAAGATTCACTCTTATGTCTCATAAGATAGACATAACCATACCTACTGAAATCATCAGTAAAGGTAATGAAGTACGAATAGCCACCTCTGGCATGTTTACTAAACGGCCCACACACATCACTGTGTATAAGGTCAAGTAAACCTGAAGCCCTTTGACCTTTGTGAGGAAAAGGAGCCTTCGTCATTTTACCCATTAAACAAACTTTGCATGTATCAATCTCCTCATAGGAGAATGATCCCAGCAGTCCATGATCATGCAACCGCTTAATGCGCTTCTTGTTAATATGGCCTAAACGACTATGCCATAGCAAGGTGCTGTCATCAGCATACTTGGCTTTCTTATTATCAATGTTTTGTATAGAATATTCCATGTCCAACATGAATAACCCATTGTTAATTGAACCAGTAGCATAAACAATATTATCAAGAGTAAGATAACACTTTGAAATCTTGCATTCAAAGGAAAACCCTTTCCTGACAAGAGCAGGAATAGAGATAATATTTTTGGTAATACTGGGTACAAAGTAACAATTGTTTAATTCTAATACAATGCCAGATGGTAATGAGATGTAATAATCCCCTACAGCAACAGCAGCAACCCGTGCCCCGTTTCCAACTCGTAGGTCCACCTCATGCTGTCCCACCTGCCTTCTTCTCTTGAGTTCCTGTACATTTAAATAAATGTGAACTCCACATGCAGTGTCCAACACCCATGAAATAGAAGAAGATGAAACCATGACTTCCGTCACGTATATACCTGAGCCAGAAGCGATGCTTCCCCTCTTATCTCCTTGGAGCGCTTTACAGTCCTTTTTCCAGTGACCCAGCTGGCCACAGTGGAAACACCTGTTGTCCTTCGACTGCTTAACCTTCTGTTTCAGAGCCTTGCTGTAGTTCTTGACAGGGGCCTTGCCCTTCTTCCCCTTCTTCTTGTTCCTTGAAGGAACCATTAAGACAGAGGTTGAAGGCTTTCCCTTCAGAGTTTCCTCAGTAGTCAAGAGCATATTCAGCAGCTCTGCCGGAGTACAATCGATTTTGTTCATATTAAAGTTAATAATGAACGCATCGAAAGAAGGCGGGAGAGACTGCAGAATAATGTCTACAGCAAGCTCCTGGTTGATGGTATGCCCCAGTTTCTCCAGAGCCTCCTTGTGCCCAATCATCTTGAGCACGTGAGCTCCCACTGGGCTTCCTTCAGCCAGTTTGCTCTGAAAGAAAAGCTTTGTCAGATTATAGCGTTCTGTCCTCGCCTGTGCAGCATACAGCATCTTGAGGTTCGCTATAATCTCTATAGCCGACATATCCTCATGCTGACGCTGCAGCGGTGGCGTCATAGACGCTAGCATCAGGCAAGCAACATCAATGCTATCATTGACATGCTTTTCATAGGCATCGCGAACCGCCCTTGCGGCGTTCGCAGCGGGTTGAGGCGGCACAGCCGTCTCGAGGACATACAGTTTCCTCTCTGCCTTAAGAACGATCTTAAGGTGTCCGAACCAGTCTGAGAAGTTTGGCCCAGCAAACTTCTCCCTTTCCAGTAGGGATCGCACATTGAAGCTCATGGTGTTCGTTGCTGCAGGAATCTACAACAATGCAAGAACAGCAAGGTCAGTATCAATGTTTAGAATCAATCCAGGACTTAAGAAAGATTCTTTTCTCACTATTTTTTCTGGCTGAAAAATCCAGCAAAACAGCCCGAAAGAGTAACACTCTTTTAGTGAGATGGGATCCAGATTTCATACTTGGTCTCCGCATCCCGCTCAGGCGAGATAAGTTGCACAGAGAGTACAAGCACTAATTTCTGGTAGGCAGTCCCTGCCAATCGCCAACCCGTGCGATTCCCCTTCATCTGGGCAATCTAGCAGACTGTGCCAACTGAGTTGGTACAACACAGTCTCTGATCCCACAGATGGCTGCCTCCATGTGCTACCATATGCGCCACATATGTAGCCTACATGGTCAAGCTGACCTGACCTACTCCCTGAACCACCACGTGCTATGCTGAGCAACGAGAAGCGATAAATCCCTTCTCTGTAACACGCAGGTGAAATCACACACCGTCTGAAGATAGATGGACGTGCCCACTGAGTGGGTACAACACGGCTCCAACGATAGTCAGAACAGTGAGGTTTCGCGTCAGAAGGCTATCGAGCTTGATATTTTAGCGTTGGATTTTAACGGTCTTTTATCTTCTTAACTATCATGGAAACCCTATGGTGATAGCAGAAGATAACTAAACATGCAATTCTAATTATAAGCAATAAGTAGAAAGCATGCTGATCTTATGTGGTAAACGCCCAATAACCCTAAGTAAGACCTTAAGTTATCTTAAGTCTTCACTTGCTTCTTGGGTCTTTTGCCTCTCATCTGGCCCAGACCAGGGCCTAAGCGCCCTATGCAGCTCAGGTGCGCCCATCAGGTCAAGTCACTGCTGCATGCGCCTGCAATGTGTGCTTTGAGCCCATGTCAGATTAAATTACAAGTTAATCTATCTAGACAAGATTGACTCGCAGGTCAATTACATTTTATAAATTAATTAACATGTGATGCACAGATCACAATAATAATAATTTACAAGAAATGGGCAACCCACATAAGATGAAATAGACAAACATCATGGCATCAAATCAACATGTGATCCATTTACAAGAAAATAAAATTTTGAAAACCCATTGGCATCATTTTAATTTTCTTATGTGCCCTACAACCTTACAATGGTCCATTGATAGGGATCCACTCATCCATCTAGTCAGATCCACTACCCTTGCATGCACCAAGTCGTAACTGACTTGAGTTGACCTAATGGTCAACCATGCATGCGCAAAGGGCTGAACAACCCTCATGAGTTTCGGCAAGCGGGTGTGACCCCGGGCCTAACTCATGTGTGTTCAGTAGCCGTCTCAACCAGACCTCGCTACACGCCCTTGATGCAGTCGACCTATAGCCACCTCGTGCTTGCGCACAGGTGCTATCTGGTCAACCCATCTAGGCTGTCAGATGGTCTGATCAGACTATTTGGATCTTAAGCTAGAAGATGATTTCAACCCCATCAACCCATCTAAGGGTTTAAAGTAGGGGCACCTTAGATCTAATGAGGCGCGCAAGATCCTTTGTTTTGTCAAAAACAACATATAAGAAGCACCAACAAACATGCGCCATCATTCATTAAACATACATTGAAGTTCTTAAACTAGCATGTAGTTTTTCGGCATGTTAGTAGATCTATTCTTTGCAAACGCAAACAAGGATCACATACAAGCAATCATATGAATCAAGCAATAACCGTATCCTCTGATACCAATTGTTGGGGGGTCCCCTTCAAGGGGGAGCGCAAGGGGGTGAAACCCTAAAGGGGCGCATATCAAGATTTTCATAGCGGAAGCTAGGGTTTCCAAAAGATCATTTGAAGAATCATATGATCAACTTGTCGAAAACTTGCAAGTATGAATGAAAAATCATACCATAGCCATTGTGTGAGTGGTGTCTTGGAATCAAGAGAACAAAAGAGGTCTCCTCCTTGTCGTCACACACAAGATGATCAACGGCTACTCTTTGAGATCCTTGTGCTAGCAAGTTTCTTCAAAGGTTGTCGTATGCAAGGGATGAGATGATTCTCTTTTTGGCCGAGAGCTCCTTGTCCGAAACCTCTCCTTCTCGTCAATCACCTCCAAGCGAAAATGCAAGGCGTTGAAGTGAAGTGAGCAACGTTACCACATGGAAGCGTTTTTTTTTCAACATTGAAAACCGCCTTCCAAAATAGGTAAGTCTCAATGGCTCATGCGTTCACATAGTGAACGTTCGAAACTTCCTTTCATTGAACCTCTCATTGAACCAAGCGTTCACATAGTGAACCGGTTCAATTAGATTTGGTTCAAAACCCAAATTGAGCCAAGCCACTTGGTCTAGACCATATCAAACCCTAAGGTTCCAGATCTAACCGTTCATCTCCTGATGCTCTTGATCTCACCGATCTAGCATCCACTCTCTCGATCGAAGCTTACCGATCTCAAGCCCAAATCAATCAAACATGATCAGACCAGATCTCACTCACAATCAGAGATTAAATCCCTTTAAACTGAACCCAAAGAATTCAGTCTACACGATCTGACTTAAGTAAGCCATATCATCAAATTGTGCGACCCTAAGGGTTTCCTTTAAATGTCGGTAACGATAACTTTCGTTATCACGATCAGTGAGGGGTATCTAGCAACACATCACTGTCTCCCGATATAAAGGAAAGAGTCTTCCAAGACTACACCCAAACCACAGCACAAGTGTGAATCCATTCACAAGGCATACATATTTCCTTTGCCACTGGATGTTCTTATTGGACAAGCGTGTCAAGCCTGTAACTCCAATATGATGAGCATGATTAGATCAGATGATCATAGTCACCTGGGTATGGCCATACACTTTCTCAATCATCTCATTTAGGGGGGCCCCTTTCGAACATCTCACTCCTTAAACAAGGAGACGGCAATCCTATATCTATCACTAGTGTCCTAACCTGACTCATGATCATTATCCAAGATAGTCTATAACCATTATGTTTCAAATGATATTGAACCACCTCAAAACAATGACAATCATCATTTAGAAACACAAGTGATCTCAAGTCAGAGGACATGTGCCACTTGTTGCAAACAAGGATTATTCACATTGTGACAAGCAATTGAATATCCTAGTAGGGTCTGTCCAGTACATCCAATGTACCCATGTGTCTACATCTTATTCCATGCTCGAAGCATCCTATAAGATTAGAACACATATTAGTCTCAATCATATCAAGGCTGTCTCGTGTTCACCAAGATATCTCGACTAAGGACATTAGCATGTCAGCCTAGCTGAACAGCTTTGAGACATTATTCAGAAGTACATTTATTACTGCAGACAATGTAACAAACTGAATAACAACCGTTGCCTTTATAAACATAAGAGTTTATATACATGATACTCATAGAATCCCTAGGCCTCAAACATTAGCCTTAAGGGCATACCCCAACAATCTCCCACTTGCACTTAATCTAATGGTTGAGAAATCTCAAACCCATATTATTACAGTGCTTCTCATGCTTCTGCTGCGCCAGAGGCTTGGTAAGCGGGTCAGCCAGATTGTCGTCTGTATGAACCTTGCAGATTTTGATCTCGCCTCGATCAATGATCTCCCGGATCAAGTGAAACCGTCTCTGTATGTGCTTGGACTTCTGGTGCGACCGTGGTTCATTTGCTTGTGCAATTGCTCCAGTGTTATCACAGAAGATAACCAAAGGATCTGCACTCGAAGGAACAACACCAAGTTCTCTCACGAACTTACGAATCCACACTGCCTCCTTGGATGCTTCCGAGGCTGCAACATACTCGGCTTCTGTTGTGGAATCAGCAACAGTAGACTGTTTGAAACTTTTCCACACCACTGCTCCTCCATTCAAGCTAAAAACATAGCCTGATTGTGATCGGAAATCATCCTGGTCCGACTGGAACGAAGCGTCAGTATATCCTTCAATACTGAGTTCTTCCTAACCACCATATATCAAGAACATATCTTTGGTCCTCCGCAGATATTTCAAAATGTTCTTGACTGCAATCCAGTGCGCCAAACCTGGATTACTTTGGAACCGACTGGTCACGCTTAACCCGTAAGCGACGTCTGGGCGAGTACACAACATCGCATACATAATGGACCCAATAGCCGAAGCATAAGGCGTATTGTCCATTTCATCTTTCTCAGTCTGTGTTTGTGGACACTGACTCTTCGAAAGATTCAGACCATGTCTGACTGGAAGATGTCCTCTTTTAGAATTCTCTAAATGGAATCTCTCCAGGACTTTATCGATGTAAGTACTCTGGCACAGCCCGAGAAGCCTCTTAGATCTATCCCTGTAGATCTTCACACCTAATACATAGGCTGCTTCTCCTAGATCTTTCATCTGGAAACATTTTCCTAACCATGCCTTAACAGCATGCAGTTCAGGAATATCGTTTCCAATGATTAAGATATCATCAACGTAGAGGACTAGGAAAGTAATCACGCTCCCACTAAACCTCTTATATACACACGGGTCATCTTCGTTCTTGATGAAACCAAACTCAGAGATTGATTCATCAAAACGAATATTCCAGCTTCTAGATGCTTGTTTAAGTCCATAAATGGACTTCTTTAACTTGCATATTTTATGACGATCTGATGGATTAGTGAAACCTTCAGGTTGTGTCATATACACATCCTCATCGAGTTTTCCATTAAGGAAAGCGGTCTTCACATCCATCTGCCAGATCTCATAATCGTAATATGCTGCTATTGCGAAAAGAATCCGAATAGACTTGAACATGGCTACAGGAGAGAAAGTTTCATCATAATCTATCCCGTAGATTTGTTTGAAACCTTTCGCAACTAGCCTGCCTTTATAGGTAACCACGTTACCATCCATGTCAATCTTCTTCTTAAAGATCCATTTACAGCCTATAGGGATAACTCCCGGAGGCGGATCAACCAAATCCCAGACCTGGTTATCTGACATGGAGTCCATCTCGGCTCGCATAGCTTCAAGCCATCTAGCTGACTCCGGTCCACTGACCGCATCCGCATAAGTGAGGGGTTCATCATTATCAATGATGTAGACTCCGTCATAGCGCTCAGGCTGACGACGGATCCTTCCCGATCTTCGCGGTTCCCGTGATATCTGAGCCTCAGGTTGTTCAATAACCTGCTCAACTGCCTCAGGCTCATCCAACTGTGCTTGACTACTTTGTCCTTCCTCTGGATTCTCATCCAGCTTTATTTCTCTCCCACTGGCCTCTTGCAGAAGAAACTCCTTCTCAAGAAAAATGGCCGTCCGAGCAACAAATACCTTGTTCTCTTTGGGATCGTAGAAATAATAACCCTTAGTTTCCTTAGGGTAACCGACAAAGACACATTTCTCAGATCTGCTCTCTAGTTTCCCAGAGGCGAGCTTTTTGACATAAGCCTCGCAACCCCAGATCCTGATAAATGTCAAGCTCGGCTGTTTCCCATACCATAACTCATATGGCGTCTTTGAAACGGCCTTGGATGGCACTCGGTTTAGTACCTTTGCAGCTGTTTCCAGTGCAAATCCCCAAAAGGAGTAAGGTAGAGTAGCCTGACTCATCATAAAACGAACCATGTCTAGTAACGTTCTATTTCTCCTCTCGGACACACCATTCCATTGCGGTGTTCCTGGCGGAGTGAGCTGTGAGATAATCCCACACTCCTTCAGATACTCAGTAAACGCATGACTCAAGTATTCTCCACCTCGATCAGAACGAAGTGCCTTGATATTTCAGCCTAGCTGATTCTGTACTTCATTCTTGAACTCTTTGAACTTGTCAAAAGATTCACTCTTATGTCTCATAAGATAGACATAACCATACCTACTGAAATCATCAGTAAAGGTAATGAAGTACGAATAGCCACCTCTGGCATGTTTACTAAACGGCCCACACACATCACTGTGTATAAGGTCAAGTAAACCTAAAGCCCTTTGACCTTTGTGAGGAAAAGGAGCCTTCGTCATTTTACCCATTAAACAAGCTTTGCATGTATCAATCTCCTCATAGGAGAATGATCCCAGCAGTCCATGATCATGCAACCGCTTAATGCGCTTCTTGTTAATATGGCCTAAACGACTATGCCATAGCAAGGTGTTGTCATCAGCATACTTGGCTTTCTTATTATCAATGTTTTGTATAGAATATTCCATGTCCAACATGAATAACCCATTGTTAATTGAACCAGTAGCATAAACAATATTATCAAGAGTAAGATAACACTTTGAAATCTTGCATTCAAAGGAAAACCCTTTCCTGACAAGAGCAGGAATAGAGATAATATTTTTGGTAATACTGGGTACAAAGTAACAATTGTTTAATTCTAATACAATGCCAGATGGTAATGAGATGTAATAATCCCCTACAGCAACAGCAGCAACCCGTGCCCCGTTTCCAACTCGTAGGTCCACCTCATGCTGTCCCACCTGCCTTCTTCTCTTGAGTTCCTGTACATTTGAACAAATGTGAACTCCACATGCAGTGTCCAACACCCATGAAATAGAAGAAGATGAAACCATGACTTCCGTCACGTATATACCTGAGCCAGAAGCGATGCTTCCCCTCTTATCTCCTTGGAGCGCTTTACAGTCCTTTTTCCAGTGACCCAGCTGGCCATAGTGGAAACACCTGTTGTCCTTCGACCGCTTAACCTTCTGTTTCAGAGCCTTCGACCACTTGCCAGATTGTCATCTGTATGTACCTTGCAGACTTTGATCTCGCCACGATCAATGATCTCCCTGATCAAATGAAACCGTCTCTGTATGTGCTTGGACTTCTGGTGCGACCGTGGTTCCTTTGCCTGTGCGATTGCTCCAGTGTTATCACAGAAGATAACCAAAGGATCTGCACTCGAAGGAACAACACCAAATTCTCTCACGAACTTACGAATCCACACTGCCTCCTTGGATGCTTCCGAGGCTGCAACATAGTCGGCTTCTGTTGTGGAATCAGCAACAGTTGACTGTTTGAAACTCTTCCACACCACTGCTCCTCCATTCAAGCTAAAAACATAGCCTGATTGCGATCAGAAATCATCCTGGTCAGACTGGAATGAAGCGTCAGTATATCCTTCAATACTGAGTTCTTCCTGACCACCATATATCAAGAACATATCTTTGGTTCTCCGCAGATATTTTAAGATGTTCTTGACCGCAATCCAGTGTGCCTGACCTGGATTACTTTGGAACCGACTGGTCACGCCTAACCCGTAAGCGACGTCTGGGCGAGTACACAACATCGCATACATTATGGACCCAATAGCCGAAGCATAAGGCGTATTGTCCATTTCATCTTTCTCAGTCTGTGTTTGTGGACACTGACTCTTTGAAAGATTCAGACCATATCTGACTGGAAGATATCCTCTTTTAGAATTCTCTAAATGAAATCTCTCCAGGACTTTATCGATGTAAGTACTCTGGCACAGCCCGAGAAGCCTCTTAGATCTATCCCTGTAGATCTTCACACCTAACACATAGGCTGCTTCTCCTAGATCTTTCATCTGGAAACATTTCCTTAACCATGCCTTAACCGCATGCATTTCAGGAATGTCATTTCCAATGATCAAGATATCATCGACGTAGAGGACTAGGAAAGTAATCACGCTCCCACTAAACCTCTTATATACACACGGGTCATCCTCGTTCTTGATGAAACCAAATTCAGTGACTGATTCATCAAAACGAATATTCCAGCTTCTTGATGCTTGTTTAAGTCCATAAATAGACTTCTTTAACTTGCATATCTTATGACGATCTGATGGATTAGTGAAACCTTCTGGTTGTGTCATATACACATCCTCATCCAGATTTCCATTCAGGAAAGCTGTTTTCACATCCATTTGCCAGATCTCATAATCATAATATGCTGCTATCGCGAAAAGAATCCGAATAGACTTAAACATAGCTACTGGTGAGAAAGTTTCATCATAATCTATCCCGTAGATTTGTTTGAAACCTTTCGCAACTAGCCTGCCTTTATAGGTAACCACGTTACCATCCATGTCAATCTTCTTCTTGAAGATCCATTTACAGCCTATAGGGATAACTCTCGGAGGCGGATCAACCAAATCCCAGACTTGGTTATCTGACATGGAGTCCATCTCGGCTCGCATAGCTTCAAGCCATCTCGCTGACTCCGGTCCACTGACCGCATCCGCATAAGTGAGGGGTTCATCATGATCAATGATGTAGACTCCGTCATAGCGCTCAGGCTGTCGACGGATCCTTCCCGATCTTCGCGGTTCCCGTGATATCTGAGCCTCAGGTTGTTCAATAACCTGTTCTACCGGCTCAGGCTCATCCAACTGTGCTTGAGCACTTTGTCCTTCTTCTGGATTCTCATCCAACTTTATTTCTCTCCCACTGGCCTCTTGTAGAAGAAACTCCTTCTCAAGAAATATGGCCTTCCGAGCAACAAACACCTTGTTCTCTTTGGGATCGAAGAAATAATAACCCTTAGTTTCCTTAGGGTAACCGACAAAGATACATTTGTCAGATCTGCTCTCTAGTTTCCCAGAGGCGAGCTTTTTGACATAAGCCTCACAGCCCCAGATCCTGATAAATGTCAAGCTTGGCTGTTTCCCATACCATAACTCATATGGCGTCTTTGAAACGGCCTTGGATGGCACTCGGTTTAGTACCTTTGCAGCTGTTTCCAGTGCAAATCCCCAAAAGGAGTATGGAAGAGTAGCCTGACTCATCATAGAACGAACCATATCAAGTAACGTTCTATTTCTCCTCTCGGACACACCATTCCATTGGGGTGTTCCTGGCGGAGTGAGCTGTGAGATAATCCCACACTCCTTCAGATAGTCAGTAAACGCATGACTTAGGTATTCTCCACCTCGATCAGAACGAAGTGCCTTGATATTTCGGCCTAGCTGATTCTGTACTTCATTCTTGAACTCTTTGAACTTGTCAAAAGATTCACTTTTATGTCTCATTAAATAGACATACCCGTATCTACTGAAATCATCAGTAAAGGTAATGAAGTACTGATAGCCACCTCTAGCATGTTTACTAAATGGCCCACACACATCACTGTGTATAAGGTCAAGTAAACCTGAAGCCCTTTGACCTTTGTGAGGAAAAGGTGACTTCGTCATTTTACCCATTAAACAAGCCTTGCATGTATCAATCTCCTCATAGGAGAATGATCCCAGCAGTCCATGATCATGCAACCGCTTAATGCGTTTCTTGTTAATATGGCCTAAACGACTATGCCATAGCAAGGTGCTGTCATCAGCATACTTGGCTTTCTTAATATCAATATTTTGTATAGAACATTCCATGTCCAACATGAATAACCCATTGTTAATTGAACCAGTTGCATAAACAATATTATCTAAAGATAAAACACACTTTGAAATATTGCATTCAAAGGAAAATCCCTTCCTGACAAGAGCAAGAATAGAGATAATATTTTTAGTAATACTGGGAACAAAGTAACAATTGTCTAGTTCCAATACAAGTCCAGATGGTAAAGAAATGAAATAGTCTCCTACAGCAACAGCAGCAACCCGTGCCCCGTTTCCAACGCGTAGGTCCACCTCATGTTGTCCCACCTGCCTTCTTCTCTTGAGTTCCTGTACATTTGAACAAATGTGAACTCCACATGCAGTGTCCAACACCCATGATAAAGAAGAAGAAAACATGACCTCAGTCACAAAAATACCTGAGCCAGAAGCGAAGTTTCCCCTCTTATCTCCTTGGAGCGCTTTACAGTCCTTTTTCCAGTGACCTAGCTGGCCACAGTGGAAACATCTGTATTCCTTGGACCGCTTTACCTTTTGCTTCAGAGCCTTGCTGTAATTCTTGACAGGGGTCTTGCCCTTCTTCCCCTTCTTCTTGTTCCTAGAAGGAACCATTAAGACAGAGGTTGAAGGCTTTCCCTTCAGAGTTTCCTCAGTAGTCAAGAGCATATTCAGCAGCTCTGCCGGAGTACAATCGATTTTGTTCATATTAAAGTTAATGATGAACGCGTCGAATGAAGGCGGGAGAGACTGTAGAATAATGTCTACAGCAAGCTCCTGATTGATGGTATGCCCCAGTTTCTCTAGAGCTTCCTTATGCCCAATCATCTTGAGCACATGAGCTCCCACTGGGCTCCCTTCAGCCAGTTTGCTCTGAAAGAAAAGCTTTGTCAGATTATAGCGTTCTGTCCTCACCTGTGCAGCATACAACATCTTGAGGTTTGCTATCATGTCTATAGCAGACATATCCTCATGCTGACGCTGCAGCGGTGGCGTCATAGACGCTAGCATCAGGCAAGCAACATCAATGCTATCATTGACGTGCTTTTCATAGGCTTCCCGAACCGCCCTTGCGGCGTTCGGGGCGGGCTGAGGCGGTATCGCCGTCTCGAGGACATACAGTTTCCTCTCTGCCTTAAGAACGATCTTAAGGTGTCCGTACCAGTCTGAGAAGTTCGGCCCAGCAAACTTCTCCCTTTCCAGTAGGGATCGCACATTGAAGCTCATGGTGTTCGTTGCTGCAGGTATCTACAACAATGCAAGAACAACAAGGTCAGTATCAATGTTAAGAATCAATCAGGACTTAAGAAAGATTCTTTTTCTCACTATTTTATCTGGCTGAAAAATCCAGCAAAACAGCCCGAAAGAGTAGAACTCTTTTAGTGAGATGGGATCCAGATTTCATACTTGGTCTCCGCGTCCCGCTCAGGCGAGATAAGATGCACAGAGAGTACAAGCACTAATCTCTGGTAGGCTGCCCTAGCCAATCACCAACCCGTGCGATTCCCCTTCATCTGGGCAATCCAGCAGACTGTGCCAGCTGAGTTGGTACAACACAATCTCTGACCCCACAGATGGCTGCCTCCATGTGCTACCATATGCGCCACATATGTAGGCTACATGGTCAAGCTGACCCGACCTACTCCCTGGACCACCACGTGCTATGCTGAGCAACGAGAAGCGATAAATCCCTTCTCTGTAACACGCAGGTGTAATCCCGCACCGTCTGAAGATAGATGGACGTGCCCACTGAGTGGGTACAACACGGCTCCAACGATAATCAGAACAGTGAGGTTTCGCCTCAGAAGGCTAACGAGCTTGATATTTTAGCGTTGGATTTTAACGGTCTTTTATCTTCTTCACTATCATGAATTCCTATGGTGATAGCAGAAGATAAATAAATCATGCTGTTCTACTTATTTAAACAATAAAAGAAAGTATGGATCTTATGTGGTAAAAGCCCATAGCCTAAGTAAGACCTTAAGATACTTAAGTCTTCACTTGCTTTTCTTCATGGGACTTTAGCTGCTCATATGGCCCAAACCAGGGCCCAAGCGCCATTTGCAGCTGAGGTGCGCCCACCAGGGAAAATGCGCCTGGTCCCAGAGTCGAACCCTGGACCTCCCACCTGGTCAAGCCACTGCTGCATGCGCCTCTGCCAAGTGTGCTCTGTGCTCTTGTCTGATTAACTTACAAATTAATCTATCTAGACAAGATTGACTCGCAGGTCAATTACATTTTATAAATTAATTAAACTGTGATTCGCAGATCACAAAAATAAGAATTAATTTACAATAAAATTCCAGGCACGCAGGCCCCAGCACAGCACACATTAAACGGGCAGCCCACATAAGATTAAATAAACATACATATGGCATCCAATCAGCATGTGATCCAATCATGAAAAATAAAATTTTGAAAAAACCCCATTGAGATTAATTTTATTTTTCCTTATTTGCCCTACAACCTTACAACGGTCCATTACTAGGGATCCACTCATCCAACCTAGTCAGATCCACTGCCCTTGCATGCACCAAGTCCTAACTGACTTGAGTCGACCAAAAGGTCAACCATGCATGCGCCAGGGCTGAACAACCCTCATGAGATCTGGCAAGCGGGTATGACCCCGGGCCTAACTCATGTGTGTTCACTATTCGTCTCAATCAGACATCGCTACACGCCTGTCTGCAGTCGACCTGTAGCCACCAGATGCTCGCGCACAGGTGCTATCTGGTCAACCCATCAAGGCTGTCAGATGGTCTGATCAGACTATTGGATCTAACCTAGGGGATGACTTCAACCCTAATAACCCGTCTAAGGGTTTACAGTAAGGCCTTAGATCTATAGTGAGTCGCGCATGTCTTATAGTTTTGATAAAACAAAGATGCGCCTACATGCCAACATACATGCGCAAATGAAACATAAAATAGGTTTCGGCATGATACAAGTTAACATGATAAATTTACGCATGATATAGATCTAAGCATTCATGGAACACAAAATCAAAGCAATCATATAAATATGCATGTAACCTTGCTCTGATACCAATTGAAGGTTCCCACATAGGGGGCGAAACCCTAAAGTGGCGCAAACAAAAATGGGCAGCGGATTCAAGGGTTTCATAGAATCGATGAGCATGCATTATATGATCAACTTTTGAAGCATGAATAGAGAAGATGCGATTCATACCATGGCCATTTCTAGATGGCGCCTTGGAAGCAAGAGAACAACGAAGGTCTCCTCCAAATCGTCACACACAAGATGAGCGACGGCTTGCTTCTTGTCGTCCCTTGTGCTAGCAAGGATCGTCCAAGGTGTCTTTGATCGAAAGGAAAGGGAGAGAGCAACTCCTTGCTTGGCAAAAACTTTCCTCTTGTCATCACAACTTCTCTACACGAGATGTCTCTACTCGTCCAAGCCAAGAGAGGGCGACAAAGGCGTGAAGAGGCGACGTGAGAGAGAGGTGGTCACGTTGTGACATGCTTTCTAAAAATAGAAAGCCAACAATTCATGCGACCATGAATTTTTCCCTCAACGCAAATTCCTCTTCAATTGAACCATGCGCTCATGTAATGAGCTGGTTCATTTCGGTTTGGCCCAAGACCAAATAAACCAAGCAATATGGTCTAGATCTCAATTAAACCCAAAGGCTCTTGATCTGACCGTCAATCTCTTGATGCTCTTGATCTGACCGATCCAGCATCCATTCTCTCAATCGAAGCTTACCGATCTTAAGCCCTAATCAATCAAACATGATCAGACCAGATCTCACTTACAATCAGAGATTAAATCCCTTTAAACTGAACCTGAACAATTCAGTCCACACGATCTGACTTAAGTAAGCCATTTCATCAAATTGTGTGACCCTGAGGGTTTCCTTTAAATGTCGGTAACGATAACTCACGTCATCACGATCAGTGAGGGGTATCTAGCAACACATCACTATCTCTCGATATAAAGGAAAGAGTCTTCCAAGACTACACCCAAAAATAGCACAAGTGTGAATCAACTTCACTAAGCATACATATTTCCTTTGCCACTGGATGTTCTTATTGGACAAGCGTGTCAAGCTTGTAGCTCCAATATGATGAGCATGATTAGATCAGATGAACACAGTCATCTGGGTATGGCCATACACTTTCTCATCATCTCATCCAGGGGGCCCCTTTAGAACATCACACTCCTTAAACAAGGAGACGGCAATCCTATGTCTATCACTAGTGCCCTACCCTGACTCAAGCTCACCATCCAAGATAGTCTATAATCATTATATTTCAAATGATATTGAACTATCTCAAAACAATGACAATCATCATTTAGAAACACAAGTGATCTCAAGTCAGAGGAAATGTGCCACTTGATACAATCAAGGAATATTCACATTGTGACAAGCAATTGAATATCCTAGTAGGGTCTGTCCAGTACATCCAATGTACCCATGAGTCTACATCTTATTCCATGCTCGAAGCATCCTATAAGATTAGAACACATACTAGTCTTAACCATATCAAGGCTGTCTCATGTTCACCAAGATACATCGACTAAGGACATATAGCATGTCAGCCTAGCTGAACAGCATTGAGACATTATTCAGAAGTATATCTATTGCAGCAGATAATATAACAAACTGAATAATAACCATGCCTTTATAAACATAAGAGTTTATTACATGATACTGATACAATCCTTAGGCCTCAAACATTAGCCTTAAGGGCATACCCCAACACGATAGTGATTGGCGGCTTGATCACACCTCTGGCAGTTTCCCTCGGCATCATTCCCTACGACACATTGGAGGCTACCGGCAACAACAGGCTTGACATCGAGTCTTGCATTGCCATGAAACTAATTATACGCAAGGGAGATTCTTACTGTATGGCATTCAAGGGAAACCCCTTCTGCTTACCTTTGCCAAACCCGGAGCGCACATCTATCAGAGTTCGTGGAAACTGGCGCATCCAGCCAGTTGAGGACGCACAGCCCGATCCAGTCGACACAGCACCACCAGCACCAGGAGCATTTTCTTTTGGTGGCACCTCTTCTCACGATTCTATGATGTCTGTATTGCAGGAAATCAAGGAGGAACAGCTCCATCAACGAGAGTTGATCGATCACATGGACACCACAATCTCTCACATGCAGCAGGACTACGCCGCTAGATGGGAATCAAATAAAGCTGGTATGCAATGCCAGCACAAAATGCTGAGCTCTATTTGGGGAAGGCTATCCGCGATGGATGAGCACCACGCCTATGCCTCTAAGGAGCACAGGGCTCAGATGGACATCTCCTCCGACAGCGTTTTTCCTTCAGATGAGGAGGTTGAGCCGGATTATAGTGCGCATGAGAAGAAGAAGAGCTCAAGCTCGAGAGCTTCTGGCTCCCGCTCATGCAAAAAGAAGTAGCTGCCCAGGATATCTATTTCAGCACCCACTTCTCTCACATCATGGTATTGCATAGAGGACTATGCAAAAATTTAGAGTGGGTGAGCTTTCTTTACTCCGGTCTCTACTTTATTTCTACGCGTGGCTACGATGTGATTTGATGTGATGTTTTAATGTTTCTTTTTGGAGATTGATACTGTTATCCCATGACGGTTGGATATTATGTGGCATTGTATCTTATATGCCATTATATTCGTGGGCCTGGTCCACTTCTTCAGGCCCCACTCTATGACAGTTATGTATGACACTTTGCACTTTACTTTCGTGCTTATATCAGTACTTTGCTATGATGATTGTGATTTCATGTTGTGAAAATCTTGAATGATGTTATGATGCTTATTATTCATGAATTCATGTGTCTGTCATGAGACTTGTCCTATGAAAGCTATTTTAAAATTTTGAGTTGAATACTTGATTGGTTAAAAATAAGCAAAGAAGTAAGTCTGGAGTATACCTCCTTGTTAGAAATACTGTTTGATCATATCTGTATGTTCTATGATTTAGAAATTTTGTGATTTTGATTGATTTTGAGTAGTTCATTAGTGGGTCAAACATGACTATGATTGTTAAATCAACTAAAGCTTGCAACTTTTATGAGAATCGTATTGAGATACATATTCTCTTAGTTATTCTTTGAATTCCTTTCTTTTGTTGGGGAAACACTACATTTGTCAAAAAGGATATGTTTATAAAAAAAAAAAAAATTTACTCACCCATAGATTCCTCTACTTGGCACTGCGCAAAATTGGCAGTGGTACCGAAGGATATGAATTGAAATTTAAGGGATGTGAAATTCAAATCAATAAAGAGACTCCTCTACTTGGCATTGCAAAAAATTGGCAATGGTACCTAAGGTTATGAGTTGAAATCCAGTGCAATAATCAGTATATCGTATCCTGAATAAAACATTTGAGTTAACCCCAACGATTTGACTATGAAGGATTGGAATTGCATGAGTGTTTTATGTAAGCTTAATTGAATCCTATGCTCGCTGCTTACTAAGTTGTTTGGCATCTAGTTATTGTGGGATCAAACTGTTGAACACTTGAGACAACCATTTACTTAATTTCTCCTGATTAGATCTTGGATTGGTATTAAATGTTTTTCTAACCTCGATGTATATCTTGACATGAAATATTGCTCTTTTACCAATCATGTATCTCATCTTATTTAATTGCTTGAGGACAAGCAAAGATTTAAGTCTGGAGTATTTTGATGCATTGCATTTTGATAGTGATTTTCATAGTTATTTCATGTCAAATCTAGGCTTATTTCGGCATTTTTATACTCATTATAGGCTTATTTCCTTCATATCTTCGGAATCTTCACTTTTTGGCACTTTTATGGAATTTCAAGTAAAAACACCAATTCTTGAACATATTTTGAAGATTCTGAGGCCATGGAACGATTTCTTGATGTGGGGTGGGGTCACTTGCATGAAAACAACGAGTTTCAAAAATAATATCTTTTTTTTTGTATTTTTATAATAAAATCCGAAATTATACTAACGGAGTGAGAAAATAGTTTTTTGTACTTTTAATACATGAAAACCGAAATTATCTACTTGCTTGAAAGAAAATGACATAAAACTAAAGAGAAACTCACCTTGCGGTCCTTGAGAATAGAAGGACCGTCCTTCCCGTTCTTCACCGGTCCAATGGTTGATGTCACGAAGTAGGGCCTATGAGCTTACACACATGCAATCAACCAAGCCCACACATGCGTGGGTGAGTTTTAAAATTAGAATTAAGTGTCCAACACAATTAAGGTCAAGAGGGAAGCTATTCTTCCAAATTCTCTTGCTAACAAAAGAGAGACTATCTAGTTTTAGAGGGGGAAGAGAAAAGTTGCGCCAAAGCCACCTTCTTCCTTGCGCCAAATCCTACAAATGACAAGAAAGGTGTAGTAAAATGTTCTTAACAATCAAGGAAAGAAACCACAAAAAAAGTTATAACACTTATCAAAGAGTTGCGCCATGAAAGAGGTTGAGAAAGTGCCCTTTGATCCTTTGCGGCATCATGACTCTTTGAGAGTTTGTTTTGCTTCAAAGTTGGTGATGTGATTCTTGGCTATTCTTAGAGAAGGAGGGAGAGGATGAGAGGGAGAAGGGCTCGGCCTTGAAGTGTTGAGAGGAGAAGAAGAGGGAAGGATGGGCGACACATGCACCCTAGGCGACACATGCACCCATAAGTTGGCTAGCAACTAGTAGACAATTTTATTTCAACAATGCTAATGACATGATGCGATGGGGATACAATAAATAGCAGCTAAGGGATGAGGATAAGGTGAGGGCAAGGTGGTCATTGGCCCCTTGCGCCCCTTACATATTTGGGGAAAATTCGAAATAGGAACAAGGCATTAAAGGGGCTGATTTTGTTGCCTTCTTTGGAGGGCCGAACATGGTAAGCTTTTGAATTTTGAATGGCTTCTTTGAATTTCGAATGGCTGCCTCCTTGGGTTGTTGGCGCATGGGTGGCTGAATTTTGAAAACCTTTCCTTTGTTGTTTGGGCAGCAATGAGGTAAGGAAAGTCTTCATCAATGCTCCTCCTTGATTTGTGGATCTAGATGAGGCCCTTCCTTGATTTGTGGATCTTGAGTGAGCCTTGCTTGATTTACTGGATGAGGATGGTGCATATTCCTTCATGAGTTGGCAATGTCTTCAATTGGTATGTGATCTTGGAAGTCGAGTTGAAGTGGAGTTGAGTTTGAAGCCTTCTCTTGAACTAGTTTGAAGTGGACCTTCCAAATTGGGAGCTAGCTTGTTGAAGTGGAGTGAGCTAGCTTAATTTGCCCTTGAGCTGAATTTATAAGTATTCATTCTACATGCACTAACCTACCATGACATTACAATGCACAACCTACCAACAACATTCATAAAAGTAAACTACATGATAGACTTGGGGGTGGAACTAACCTAAAATGCCATGCAATGCAAATAAGGAAAGTGCTGAAAAGGAAAGTGGGGACTTAGAAGTTACCCTTGGGTTAGGGTGGCAATAAGCCCCATTTGTACCTCTTAGATGCGTGGCCTCTCCCTCCACCAATTCTCCCTGTGTTGGAAAAATTCTCCTCTGGAGAATTGTTCTTGTATCGGTAGAGAAGTGCAGGGGCGGCTGAGGTGAGCTCTTCCTCAGGGAGCCAACCTTCATCACCATTGGCATACTTGACAAGGTAAGAGAACTGTACCTCATCAAAGGTGAATCGGGTGTGGTCCTCAAGGATAGCCTCAATCCAATGCTCACTAATGTGATGTATGTGGTGGGTGGACTGAGACTCATATGATGTGGGATCCCAAGGATCCAATAGCTCAGAAGGGCTTGAAACAGCATCACTGCAACCAGACTTTCGACTCCATGTCAAGGTCCTATGCTCCATAAGTTGTCCTATTTGTTCAGGGTCTCCTACATTGGAATACCTTTCTCGGCCATGCTTGTTAGTACACTTGGGATAGAGTGTCTTAGTACTACTAAGATGGCTGGGTATTATAAAATCAATATCAGGTAGGGGAAGTAAAGAAGTATCATCATTGTTGTTACTTAACCCTAAAGTGTTTGGACTGGGTTCTAGAAAACAGGACCTAAAGTTCAGAGGGTGAGGAGCTAAGTCAAGAGTTTGACTAAAGGAGATGGAACCTAGATCAACTCCTAGTTTTGGAAAATCATGAGGGTCTAAGTAAGGTTCTAGGATTTCCTTAGGCAAACTAAGAGGGTCTAACTCAAGTTGAGTTGGAGAGTCCTCTAGGGTTTGAAGTCCTAATGGGGAACCTAGGTCAAGTTCAGGTTCAATTCCTAAGGCTGAGATCATAAGTTCCTTAAGCTTAGGCATGAGGGTGACTGGACCTAGACAAGGCTTATAATATATCAAGCTCAAAGATGGGCTTTCTAAACATGGCTCTTGATACATTAAGCTTAGAGTAGGTGACTCTATGCTAGGTTCATGGTTCCCTATGTCTTGGGGTTCTAATGAGTCATTTAAGTTTAGAGGGAACTCCTTAAGTAGGTCTACTCCTATGATTGTCTCACGTGTTTCCTTAAGGTTAATCTGGTTGGGTTCTGAGGGTCCTATGGATTCAGAGAGATATGATCCTATGGGTTCAGAATGGTATTCTAAAGATTCCTTAACAAAGGGTTGGATCAGTTGGATAGTTGACTTGGTTTTCTTGGGTTCTTCTATCCTACCTTTGTTAGTAGAGTCTCTAAGTTCCTTAGGTAAGGAGGGCTTAAGCCTAATCTTCTGCCCATTATGATTGAAGACATAAGTGTTAGTCTGACCGTAGTGGACGACATCCATGTCATAAATCCAGGGCGACCTAGGAGAATTTGTGCGACATCCATAGTGATGACATCACACCATATCTCTCCTTGGTAATCACCAAATTGTAGAGGGACAAGGTGTTAGGGAATACCGGGTGTAATTTAAAATTTTTGCAGTCCCAAGACGCAGCGGAAGCATTACACCCGAAACATATTCCTTTTGCCCAAGGATCCATGCGAGGGAGAACACAAGGATGTGACAAGGATAATACCTCTATTGCTTGCTCGGTTCTTGAAGCCATGTTCGAAGACGATCAAGTGATAGCCCTCTACAAGTATCCACGCGTCGACTCCTTGATCGTTGCTCCCTTCCACGCTTGGTGCTAGCCTCGGGAAGAGAATCAAGCCTTAGGGTTCCTTCACTTCTCTTGTGCCACCTCCAAGATGAAAGCGCCAAGAAGAGATGAGGAGGAAGATGATGCGCCAAGTGCTTCCTTCTTCTTCTTTGTATGCGCCACCTTCAAGCAAGGTGCACCTATGGCCAAGGAATGGAGGGGGCTTGTGGCAAGGAGATGCCACCAAACACTAAGAGTCCTTGCGCCAAGAAGAGAGGGAGAAGAAGAAGAACTTGCGGCTATGGAAGAAGATTGCGCTCCTTGATGAAGAAGGAGAGCTCCAAGCTCTCAAGTTGTCTCCACCTTAAGCCTCCACGCCTCCTTGTGTATGAGACCTCACGTCTTCAAGGAAGGGAACCCAAGAGGGGGCAACAAGGGGTCCTATAAATAGGACTAGAGGCGGTTTGGGCAAGGGCTAGGATCATGCCAAGTGTATGGCTAGGATGAGGTGTCTTGAGGCAAGGAAAGTCTCCAAGACTTTACCATAAGCCTCATTCAACCTATCCATAAATGTCCAAGCACTATATCAGCCCAAGACATGCCTCAAATGCATTCTTACCATCAAAGGAGAAGTGGCTAGGCGCAACATGCAAGAGGAATTCGGCTAGGGTGGTGTCTTGGGAGAAACTAGGGTTTGAGGTAAGGTAAGTCTCCAAGACATTACCATATACCTCTTCCCTATATCCATATGCGCCTAGGAACTTCCCATAAAAGTTCTCAAGCCATATCAGCCCCAAGACTTGCCTTAGAGGCAAGTATTCCATCCAAGGAAGAGGGGCTAGGCGCCCTTTACTTCCATTATGAAGCAAAGGCGCCTCCCTCACCCCATTATGCCCCTAGGCGCCAATGGGGTGAGATTTCTCCCCATTATACCCTTTTAAGCCAATTCCCTTTTCACGATAACTAATTATTGGGCCTCATTGGATAATGAGCTAGCCCAAACTTCATGGCATGGGTTGATTAAGCCATTGGATCTAATCCAATGCAACTCTAATCCAAATGTGACCAATTAAGGTTAATTTCGGGTCAACCTGCCAAAAATGAAGTTTGGCTCCAATAACTTTCTTCCAACTCATCAGGCCCATTGGCGCTGATGAAATCTTCCAAATTGATCCAAGTTATCCAATAACTTGATCATAAGGCTTCTGATTAAAGCAACATCAAGAGTCTATTGTGTGTGACCCCGTAGGATCCATATGACGATGGCAATGATGTAAACATCATAAGTAGTGAGGGGTATCTAGCAACACATCACTACTACCCATGTCATAGGACTTAGGTCATTATGGCAACAACTCCTAACAAGCAACGAGGATTCCCATTGCATTGTAGATCCCTTTGCCTAAACTGATATCCTGTCATTGGATTAGTCTCAAGTTTATCAATCCAATGCATTGGTCATGACTCAACAAGTGTGGCCACACATTCCTGTCATGCACCAATAAGGTGGGGCGCCCCCGAGTGGATATCATGCTTCCAATAAGGAAGGGGCAAATCCTACTATTGGTCATCCATGTCTCTACATGACCTATGACATGCCCAATGTCAGTCGTTTTGGTCTCCCAATTACGAAGAGACGTAAGACTGTATCAAAGCATACCCATCATCAAATCTAGACATGAATACCTCAAGTCTAAGGATCAATGCAAACCTCTTGCATGTGAGATTAACTTGTTGACTAGACAAGTCAATCCTCACGGTGGATCACTCCAATGCATCCAATGCACCTGTATGTCTGCGTTACTGTGCCCCGCACCTAACCAGCCCATACACCAGTCTCACATGTACCAAAGCTGTCTCTTATCTGCTAAGGTACCTTGACTAGGGATAGCTTATGAGAATGGATCCAATCCAAACTCCTGGGATATTATTTATGCAACTCAATACATCAACGCAGGTAGATAAGTCTGCATAATAACGACCATGCCTTTATAGAGAATAATAATTATATCAAAGTACATTTAAACAATGCCCGACCATGTCCAAACATTGGTCTGCAGGGCATAAACACCAACAATCTCCCACTTGCACTAAGACCAAGGGCAATTGATGTTTAGTCAGTTCCAATGTCTCTAGTATCACCCATTTAGCTTCCACTGCGCCAGAGGCTATGTTAGTGGGTTTTTCCAGATTGCTATCTGTGTTTATTTTAACAAATTTGATCATCATCCTTATCCATGATCTCTAAGATCAGATGATATGCTGCACTACATACTTGTGCACTAAGTTCCTTCACTTATGCTATGGCCCCAGTAAGAACTATACTGGACCATCAAGCACCATGAACTAAATCAAGTTCAAATGAATGAAGCTGCTTCCTTGGCTGCCACAAGAAGCTGCAATGTACTCAGCCTTATTTGTAGAATTTTGCCACTATGGTTTGCATAATGCTCTTTCAGCACACAACACCACAACAAGGCAAAGCGCAAATCCTGGCTGTGGTCATAAGACTGGAACGAAGTATCAGTGTACCCTTGTGCACAAAATTCTTCCTGTCTATCATTGACTAGACTTCAATCCTTTATACTTCCCAAGTATATATAAGGATTGCTTTCACAGCTATCAAGTGTCAAACACTAGGATCTGATTGAAACTTACTGGCTATGCTCCAAGCATTTGCCACAAATGGTCTTTTGTATATTACTAAAAACATGATACATCCTATACACCATGTATCAGGATTTTAGACCCATGTTATTACTCTCCAGCTGTGTCATAGGACACAACATCCTCATGAGAGTCAGACCATATCTCTTTGGAAGGTATCAATATTTGGAATCATCTAATATAAACCTTTCCAGAAACTCTTGGATGAACATAGATTGACTAAAGGGCAATGACTTTCTTGGATCTCTATCTATAGATCCTCATGCCTAGGATGTAGGCATCATTCCCTAGATCATTCTTCTCGAAATACATCTCAAGCCTTTTCTTCACCATGTGAAGAGCTTAGATGTCATTCCATGTGAGGAGAATATCATCAATCTTCTAGAACAAGAAATGAAGGTCCCCTACACAAGGGGGGCGAAAACCCTAATAGGAGGCGCAATAACATTCTAGCGGAATCTAGGGCTTTCAAAATCGCATAGCATGTATTATGATCAACTTTAAAGCATGAAATGAACTCATACCGAAGCCATATAATGGAAGGCGCCTTGGAAGCAAGAGAACAAGAGAGCTCTCCTCCAAATCGTCACACACAAGATGATGTTGCTTCCTCCCTTGGTGCTCCTTGTGCTAGCAAGGTTCCAAGAGGTCCTTGTCGAGTGAAAGGGAAAGATGAGATGTCCTTCTCTTGGCCGAATCCTCCTCTACCTTCAAGGTGTCGCCACACATGAAAGCGTCAAGAGGAATATGGGCGAGAGGCGAGAATAGAGAGCACTCTATTCGGTCGTGAACAACATCTCCAAGTGGAGATCGTGGTTACTAAAAATAGCCACCACACTTCGCTCCAACGTTCACGCCAAGTGAACATGTCGCCAACTCCTCTCCCCTTGAACCATGCGCTCATTAAACGAGCCGGTTCAAATTGGTTTGGTCCAGAGACCAATTAAGCCAAGCAATCAAGTCCAGATCTCAAATAAACCCTAAGGCTCAGATCTGACCGTTGATCTCCTGATGCTCCTGATCTCATCGATCTAGCATCCAATCTCTCAATCGAAGCTTACCGATCTCAAGCCCTAATCAATCAAACATGATCAGACCAGATCTCACTCACAATCAGAGATTAAATCCCTTTAAACTGAACCCGAACAATTCAGTCCACTCGATCTGACTTAAGTAAGCCATATCATCAAATTGTGCGACCCTGAGGGTTTCCTTTAAATGTCGGTAACGATAACTCACGTTATCACGATCAGTGAGGGGTATCTAGCAACACATCACTGTCTCCCGATATAAAGGAAAGAGTCTTCCAAGACTACACCCAAAACACAGCACAAGTGTGAATCCACATCACTAGGCATACATGTTTCCTTTGCCACTGGATGTTCTTATTGGACAAGCGTGTCAAGCTTGTAGCTCCAATATGATGAGCATGATTAGATCAGATGAACACAGTCACCTGGGTATGGCCATACACTTTTCTCAATCATCTCATCCAGGGGGCCCCTTTAGAACATCACACTCCTTAAACAAGGAGACGGCAATCCTATGTCTATCACTAGTGCCCTAACATGACTCAAGCTCATTATCCAAGATAGTCTATAACCATTGTGTTTCAAATGATATTGAACTACCTCAAAACAATGACAATCATCATTTAGAAAACACAAGTGATCTCAAGTCAGAGGAAATGTGCCACTTGTCATATTCAAAGATTATTCACATTGCGACAAACAATTGAACATCCTAGTAGGGTCTGTCCAGTACATCCAATGTACCCATGAGTCTACATCTTATTCCATGCTCGAAGCATCCTATAAGACTAGAACACATATTAGTCTTAACCATATCAAGGCTGTCTCATGTTCACCAAGATACATCGACTAAGGACATTATAGCCTGTCAGCCTAGCTGAACAGCTTTGAGACATTATTCAGAAGAACATATATTGCAGCAGACAATGTAGCTAACTGAATAATAACCATGCCTTTATAAACATAACAGTTTATTACATGATACTGATACATTCCCAAGGCCTCAAACATTAGGCTTAAGGGCATACCCCAACAAGAAATACTATTAAGGTGCTCCCACTGATCTTCTTGTAAACACAGGCTCTTTTAAACATGCTTGCATAACACCATGCATATCTTTATGGCCTTGATATGAAAACCTTCTGGCTATTTCCTTAAAGATATCTTTTCAGACGTCCATGCAAGAAAGGCAGTTTTCTTAACAACACGCCATAACTGATCATGCAATTATAACATGCAGATTCCTAATGGACTTAAAACTCAGCTATTGGTGAAAATTTTCATCATTATCCACCCAGTGGATTTGCCTGAAATTTCTGTTCACTAGCTTGCCTTTCAAGGTAACAATGTTACCTTCCATGTCTATCTTCCTAGAAGATTTATTTACAGCCTGTGGGAATTACCCGTTTGGCAGCTCATCCAAGTCCCAGACTTGATTAGCAGACATGGAGTCCATTATGGTTCTCATGGCCCTTAGCCATTTCTTGGAATCTGGTCCACCGACCGCTTCCATTTCCTCATAAGTCTTAGGTTCATCCTTGATGAAAAATTCGTCATGCCCAGCATATTGAATCAATCCAGACTTATGTGGCTCCTGTGTTACTTGAACCTCAGGTTGACTTTCAACCTGTATGTGAGATTTTGCTCTCCATCTGTGTCTAATTATATTGTGGTTGATTCTGGACCTTGTCCCAATCAAATCTACTCCCACTAGCTTCTTTTAAAAGAAATACTTTCTCAAGAGAGACAACAGTTTGAGCAACAAATATTTTGTTCTCTTTGGGATAGAATTAGCACTCTATAGTGCACCACAAACACATACTTTTAAATCACTGCACATTACATTCCCAATTCCATTGAAGAAATGGGATATTTGCAGTTCGCAACTCAAAAGCTAATTTAGACACTTTCTTATGGAGTGGCAGTGCATTTGTTTGCATGACATCATAGTAGTATATTTGCATGACTATTCAAAGATGGAACCACATCCAATGTATTTCTTTTTCTTTCTTTGAAATTCACCACATAGTGGTGTACTAAGTAAGCTGTGAGATAACTCCACACTTCTTAGGACAGTCATCAAATTCTCCACTAATCACCTTGATCCAATCAAAGTACTTTAATAGATCCTCCAATTTGACTCAATACTTCATTTGTGAACTTCTTGGATTTCTCCAAAGTTCTTTAGTTGGATAAGGCATACCCACACCTGATGAAGCATATAACACCTCTTAGTGCTTGTTTACATGGGTCCACATACATTGCTGTGTAATAGATCCAACAAGCCAATAGTCCTTCCACCCTTTATGGTGAAGGCAACATCTGTCACATTGTTCCTTTGAACAAGGCTCACATTTATCATAATCCTAAAAGGATAATGATCCCAATAGTCCATTGACCTTTGGATGTGACCATTGTTCGATGGTTCAAGAGACAATGCTATAAGAGGATGTTAATTGAATCAATGGATCTGATATTGTGTTACATATAGAGCCACAAACTATTATCAACTGTATCACTTCAATAGAACATCTCAGTTTTAAAGAAAAATATCATTTATTATTTCAAACTGAAATCCTTTCCAAAAGGAATGATGTTCTAATACATAAGCTGATACATAATAGCAAAGTTCTAGATAAAGTCTTCAAGGTAGTGAGATGATATCAACAGCAGCATCCAATGCTCCGTCCCTGACCCGAGAGTCGATCCCACCAAGCCTCATGGTCCTACTTCTTTTGAGCTCCCGCATATGAAAAACATATGTAAGCTTCACATGCGGGACTCAGTACCCATGAATAAGAAGTAGACAAAAGACCTCAGTAACACAATACCTGAAGCGGATGGATTACATCCCTTCTTCTTTGCCATGCTCTTCTTGGCCATCAATCCTCTTCGAAATACCCATGCATTCCCAGTCTTCCGAAGTATTAGCTTCGAAGATACAGAACCATGGTCATTCTCAGATTTAGTCATACACTCTGAAGATCCAACAGAACTCTCCTGATCATTGTCTATAGAGCATGGTGTGAAGAGACCTTTGAGATGTATGATAAGATCATAAATCCCCATCTCATCACACTCAACCTTGACCTCTGGGGTCATGCACTGTAAGACAAGAGCAGTGTACTATTTGTTATCTTCACAATGTTCAAGATAGACATTCCACTCCCACTCAGTAGTGAAATACACACTGGGCTGGGATGGAGGTCTTTCAAGAAGATGCACCTTATTTTCTTGTTCGAGTATCTGGGACAAAATCTTGAACCACTTTGTCCAATTTGTCCCATCCAATTTGTTTTTATAGAGTTTCAATCTTAGATCAGGAGATGCCTTCTACAATAAGCAAATAAGTAAAATAAGTACTATGACAAAGCATTTAACAAGGACTTTAACTTAAATGCTATGCTCCCACTATTTCCAAAAACAAGTTGAGAACTCTCAAACTCAACATGGAAAGAGGTGAGTAGGATCCTAATTTCACATGAGGTCTCTGCGACTCACGAGGGTGAGTTGGGATGCACAGAGTGATCTCATGCTTCTTCAGGTAGGCATGCCAGCCAATTGTGCCGTGCATAATTCCTCTTAGTTAAGACAGACTAGGCTCCCTGTGTCCAGCGAGGGCTGGATACAGCACAGAACCCTATCCTCTCAACAGCTGCCTCTAGTGATTCATCATGTTAGTGACATATGAAAAAACTAGTCAAGTCAGATCCTAACCATTATGCCCAGGGTCAACGAGTTTCCTTACGAAGGCGCGCCTGATTAAAACGGACTGGGGAAACCATTGGCACCACACACCTCCTAAAGATAAGTGGGTGTGTCCCACGAGGGTGGGAAACAGTTCACAACACCACCGATCGATAGTTTGATGAGGGCTACGCGTTAGAAGGCTATTGACTTGATATTTCAATGAGAGTTTTTGCATGTTTATTTTATTCTTTTCTAGCATGCAGTTTTCCTATGGTTATGGCAGCAAAGGAAAAACATCACAGGCATGCTATGGACAAAATAATAAACCATCACAGGCATGCTAGTTTGGTCGATATGGTCATAGCCCTTTTCATACACATAACTTGTCACAAGCCATGTGACATGTTATCGTGCATCCAAGGGTTGCAAGTCCCTAAAGCAGATCAGCCCATGCCAGAAGCTGGAAGCATGTGTCCTTCCTTCAGCCGCAAGTCCATCACCACGCTTCCAAAGCTGGCGCCACTTCTGACTCCGATTGAAGAAGACTCCTTGTTGTCAAGATGAAGCCTTAACCTATCATATAATTCTACATCTATTCTAAACAAGATGAAAAATTCTTTACAACAAGATAGGGAGAGAACCACACGCAGGTGGAAAGAGATTTTACAAGCATTCATCACAAGTGGAAACATGCTTACACATCACAACACAGGAGGGCACTCGCTATGACCTTATCAACCCAATCAATTGGCGCATGTAAAATTTGAAAATCCGAAAAAATCAAATTTTAGCACCTTATGCGCCAACATCATCCAAAGCACTCTCTTAACCAAATTTATGCCAAAATTTAGATCAAGTTCCATGATGATTTCATAGACCCTATCGGCTGGCAGTTTTGTCAGATCAAGAGACCCGGCCAGTCCGAAGACACAATGCCCGTCCTACTTGACAAAACTACGTCCGCCTTCGGTCTTAAATCAAACATAAAACAAAATCAAATTTCGTCCATAAATCAAAAAGAGAGGTTTAGATGAAAAACGCTTTCTACGTGAAACGCGCATGGATAGAAGAAAAATTTTCCAAAAATTTTTTATACAAGCAAACATACACCTTGTGTTTCTCGCAAGTAGCTCTGATACCACTGTTAGGGAATACCGGGTGTAATTTAAAATTTTTGCAGTCCCAGGACGCAGCGGAAGCATTACACCCGAAACATATTCCTTTTGCCCAAGGATCCATGCGAGGGAGAACACAAGGATGTGACAAGGATAATACCTCTATTGCTTGCTCGGTTCTTGAAGCCATGTTCGAAGACGATCAAGTGCTCGCCCTCTACAAGTATCCACACGTCGACTCCTTGATCGTTGCTCCCTTCCACGCTTGGTGCTAGCCTCGGGAAGAGAATCAAGCCTTAGGGTTCCTTCACTTCTCTTGCGCCACCTCCAAGATGAAAGCGCCAAGAAGAGATGAGGAGGAAGATGATGCGCCAAGTGCTTCCTTCTTCTTCTTTGTATGCGCCACCTTCAAGCAAGGTGCGCCTATGGCCAAGGAACGGAGAGGGCTTGTGGCAAGGAGATGCCACCAAACACTAAGAGTCCTTGCGCCAAGAAGAGAGGGAGAAGAAGAAGAACTTGCGGCTATGGAAGAAGATTGCTCTCCTTGATGAAGAAGGAGAGCTCCAAGCTCTCAAGTTGTCGCCACCTTAAGCCTCCACGCCTCCTTGTGTATGAGACCTCACGTCTTCAAGGAAGGGAACCCAAGAGGGGCCGACAAGGGGTCCTATAAATAGGACTAGAGGCGGTTTGGGCAAGGGCTAGGATCATGCCAAGTGTATGGCTAGGATGAGGTGTCTTGAGGCAAGGAAAGTCTCCAAGACTTTACCATAAGCCTCATTCAACCTATCCATAAATGTCCAAGCACTATATCAGCCCAAGACATGCCTCAAATGCATTCTTACCATCAAAGGAGAAGTGGCTAGGCGCAACATGCAAGAGGAATTCGGCTAGGGTGGTGTCTTGGGAGAAACTAGGGTTTGAGGTAAGGTAAGTCTCCAAGACATTACCATATACCTCTTCCCTATATCCATATGCGCCTAGGAACTTCCCATAAAAGTTCTCAAGCCATATCAGCCCCAGGACTTGCCTTAGAGGCAAGTATTCCATCCAATGAAGAGGGGCTAGGCGCCCTTTACTTCCATAATAAAGCAAAGGCGCCTCCCTCACCCCATTATGCCCCTAGGCGCCAATGGGGTGAGATTTCTCCCCATTATACCCTTTTAAGCCAATTCCCTTTTCACGACAACTAATTATTGGGCCTCATTGGATAATGAGCTAGCCCAAACTTCATGGCATGGGTTGATTAAGCCATTGGATCTAATCCAATGCAACTCTAATCCAAATGTGACCAATTAAGGTCAATTTCGGGTCAACCTGCCAAAAATAAAGTTTGGCTCCAATAACTTTCTTCCAACTCATCAGGCCCATTGGCGCTGATGAAATCTTCCAAATTGATCCAAGTTATCCAATAACTTGATCATAAGGCTTCTGATTAAAGCAACGTCAAGAGTCTATTGCGTGTGACCCCGTAGGATCCATATGACGATGGCAATGATGTAAACATCATAAGTAGTGAGGGGTATCTAGCAACACATCACTACTACCCATGTCATAGGAGTTAAGTCATTATGGCAACAACTCCTAACAAGCAACGAGGATTCCCATTGCATTATAGATCCCTTTGCCTAAACTGATATCCTGCCATTGGATTAGTCTCAAGTTTATTAATCCAATGCATTGGTCATGACTCAACAAGTGTGGCCACACATTCCTGTCATGCACCAATAAGGTGGGGTGCCCCCGAGTGGATATCATGCTTCCAATAAGGAAGGGGCAAATCCTACTATTGGTCATCCATGTCTCTACATGACCTATGACATGCCCAATGTCAGTCGTTTTGGTCTCCCAATTATGGAGAGACGTAAGACTGTATCAAAGCATACCCATCATCAAATCTAGACATGAATACCTCAAGTCTAAGGATCAATGCAAACCTCTTGCATGTGAAATTGACTTGTTGACTAGACAAGTCAATCCTCACGGTGGATCACTCCAATGCATCCAATGCACCTGTATGTCTGCGTTACTGTGCCCCGCACCTAACCAGCCCATACACCAGTCTCACATGTACCAAAGCTGTCCCTTATCTGCTAAGGTACCTTGACTAGGGATAGCTTATGAGAATGGATCCAATCCAAACTCCTGGGACATTATTTATGCAACTCAATACATCAACGCAGGTAGAGAAGTCTGCATAATAACGACCATGCCTTTATAGAGAATAATAATTATATCAAAGTACATTTAAACAATGCCCGACCATGTCCAAACATTGGTCTGCAGGGCATAAGCACCAACACAAGGCATCTATGGGAGATTGGTACATTAGTCTGGTTAACCCAAGAGATGCTATATGGTTTTGGGTGAGGCTCTGCTTTAAGATTGAGTTTGGTGACTACAATCTGAGAGACAGCATTCAAACTACTTCCTCCATCAATTACTACTTTGCACATGTGACCATGGCATTTTGAGTAAGTGTGGAAGATGCTGGTTCTACGCCAGTCTTCAATAGGGTTGGGGTTGATCAGGGTGCACCTGACTACTCCCAAAGTGTTGAGGAAAAAATTCTCTTCACCAACACAGTCATCTATCTCAATATTGTGACAATTGGGGTCTTTGTCTAAAGCTTCCTCAGGTTCAGCTTCTGGTTCTATAGGCTCCTCAGTCATGACCATAACCTTTTTGGGACAGTTCCTTACAAGGTGCCCAGGTTGATTGCAGTTGTAACAAAAGACCTGGGTTTGGGTTGGCTTAGGTCGAGAGGTTGAGGACTTGGGGTATGAGTTGCTAGGAGGAGATCTATAGGATGATCTAGGAGTCATGGTTTCCTTCCTAGTGTTAAGTTGGGCTTCTATCTCAAGGGCTCTCTGATAGGCTTCTTCTATAGTGTCTATTTGGTAAAGGGCAAGACCTCTCTTGATTTCTGACCTAAGACCATTTTTAAACCTACTCAGGGTAAACATAGGGTCTTCATCCATATCACTCCTCAATAAGAGTTCATCAAACTTTACCATGTACTCTTCTACAGATGAATTTCCTTGGACAAGGCTACTAGTTTGGTCAAGAAGCTTACTGTGAAAATTTTGGGGAACATACTTTTCTCTCAACTTGGTGTTCATCTCATCCCACCTTGTAATGGGAGGTTGACGAGACCTATGCAGGCTCCTTTCTACATTGGACCAATAGAGTCTAGCAGAACCTTCAAGAAGGCATTTGGTAAACCTAACCTTAGAGTGCTCGGGCATCATATTCCATTCGAAGTATTGCTCGAGTTTGGTTGCCCAATCTATGTATTGCCTAGGATCAAGAGATCCATTGAAGGTGGGCGGGTTAAGCTTTACAGCATGATGCATGTAATCATCCCTAGGTCTAGGATTATGGTGGGTTTGGACATGTTGTCCTTCCCAGTCAAAGTTCTGGGGGGTATTCCTAGGGGTGTTCCTTGGGGTTTGATTTCTTGGCATATGTTCTAGAGGCTCTCTTAATTCACTAGAGGGTTGACTTGGAGGCCTACTTTGGCTTTCAATGGTTTGAACTCTAGTGTTGAGCTCTCTAATATCATTTCCCATACTAGCCATGTTTTGATTGATTTGGTTAAGAGACTCTAAAATTGCAGTGAGATCCATGGGTTGGTTGTTATCTTGTTGGGATCTACACCTTGTTTGCATGATGCAAGATTTTGAAAAGATTATAACTTTTGAAAAGAAATGCAGCCTACTGTTTTATGGATATCAAATTTGTTTCAAACAACCGAGATTCCAAGAATCGTCGTATAAGTAGAAATAAGTTTTGGCTTCAAAACTACTCCAAGAGCCTATCCTCTGATACCAAACTGATGTGGGGTGGGGTCACTTGCATGCAAACAACGAGTTTCAAAAATAATATCATTTTTTTGTATTTTTATAATAAAATCCGAAATTATACTAACGGATTGAGAAAATAGTTTTTTTGTACTTTTAATATATGAAAACCGAAATTATCTACTTGCTTGAAAGAAAATGACATAAAACTAAAGAGAAACTCACCTTGCGGTCCTTGAGAATAGAAGGACCGTCCTTCCCGTTCTTCACCGGTCCAATGGTTGATGTCACGAAGTAGGGCCCTATGAGCTTACACACATTCAATCAACCAAGCCCACACATGCGTGGGTGAGTTTTAAAATTAGAATTAAGTGTCCAACACAATTAAGGTCAAGAGGGAAACTATTCTTCCAAATTCTCTTGCTAACAAAAGAGAGACTATCTAGTTTTAGAGGGGGAAGAGAAAAGTTGCGCCAAAGCCACGTTCTTCCTTGCGCCAAATCCTACAAATGACAAGAAAGGTGTAGTAAAATGTTCTTAACAATCAAGGAAAGAAACCACAAAAAAAGTTATAACACTTATCAAAGAGTTGCGCCATGAAAGTGGTTGAGAAAGTGCCCTTTGATCCTTTGCGGCATCATGACTCTTTGAGAGTTTGTTTTGCTTCAAAGTTGGTGATGTGATTCTCGGCTATTCTTAGAGAAGGAGGGAGAGGATGAGAGGGAGAAGGGCTCGGCCTTGAAGTCTTGAGAGGAGAAGAAGAGGGAAGGATGGGCGACACATGCACCCTAGGCGACACATGCACCTATAAGTTGGCTAGCAACTAGTAGACAATTTTATTTCAACAATGCTAATGACATGATGCGATGGGGATACAATAAATAGCAGCTAAGGGACGAGGATAAGGTGAGGGCAAGGTGGTCATTGGCCCCTTGCGCCCCTTACATATTTGGGGAAAATTCGAAATAGGAACAAGGCATTAAAGGGGCTGATTTTGTTGCCTTCTTTGGAGGGCCGAACATGGTAAGCTTTTGAATTTCGAATGGCTTCTTTGAATTTCGAATGGCTGCCTCCTTGGGTTGTTGGCACATGGGTGGCTGAATTTTGAAAACCTTTCCTTTGTTGTTTGGGCGGCAATGAGGTAAGGAAAGTCTTCATCAATGCTCCTCCTTGATTTGTGGATCTAGATGAGGCCTTTCCTTGATTTGTGGATCTTGAGTGAGCCTTGCTTGATTTATTGGATGAGGATGGCGCATATTCCTTCATGAGTTGGCAATGTCTTCAATTGGTATGTGATCTTGGAAGTGGAGTTGAGTTTGAAGACTTCTCTTGAACTAGTTTGAAGTGGACCTTCCAAATTGGGAGCTAGCTTGTTGAAGTGGAGTGAGCTAGCTTAATTTGCCCTTGAGCTGAATTTATAAGTATCCATTCTACATGCACTAACCTACCATGACATTACAATGCACAACCTACCAACAACATTCATAAAAGTAAACTACATGATAGACTTGGGGGTGGAACTAACCTAAAATGCCATGCAATGCAAATAAGAAAAGTGTTGAAAAGGAAAGTGGGGACTTAGAAGTTACCCATGGGTTAGGGTGGCCTTAAGCCCCATTTGTACCTCTTAGATGCGTGGCCTCTCCCTCCACCATTTCTCATGTGAAAACGAAGCTGCCTGTCAAATTTGGGCTTGTTTGGAGTTAGCCTGACAATCACAGCCAGGTGAACCCCACGGGGTTCACCATCCCAGTCGCCAGCCTACGAAACTCACAGATAGCATCACGGCTGGGTGAACCCCAGCGGGGTTCACCAGAATTCCATTTGGCCGAAAACTGTCCAGAACACATCACGGCCAGGTGAACTCGGCAGGGTTCACCGTGATTGTAACCCAGGTTCGCGAGCGGCCCGACCCGCACTCGGTTTTCCTTCGATTTCTCACCCGTTCAGAGGCAAAATTAGGAAAGTAAGGTGTCTATGGAAAGCTCTTTCAGAGGCAAATGCATGGGATATAAAAGCCCCAATTTTCTTGCCCTAATCATCAAGCATTCACGCGAAGAAGCGGCGCGGGCGGAAGAACACGGCGACAGAGGCGAGTTTTGGAGATTTTCGGAGATTGAGACACACGATCATCATGAATTCTTCAGGATCCCTTCGGTTCATCGTCTCCTTCCCCTTAGCTTCATTTTCTTATACTTTTCATTGCATTAAAAGAGAGATTTTGAGCATTTCAATGACGATTGTAGCGTAAACCCTATTTCAGGGCTTGGTGGAAACTCTTTGACGATTTTAATTGCAAACTTTGTATCTATTTATGTTATTTGGTATGAATTGTGAGCATATTTTACTTTGACGTATTTATTTCGTGGTTTTACCTTGGCTAAGTAATATCGCGTGTTAGCTGTTACGATTCATATCGAGAGAAGGATCGTAAGGGTCAAACCTCTGAGTAAAACTTGCGAGACCTCGACACAAGAGTGCTTGGTCTTCGCTCGAGGATTTCATAGTCTACCATAGAGCTCATTGGGTTCGTCTTAGAACGATCCACCGCGAGAGTAGGAGGTCGATCTAAAACGAGCACCAGGGTGTATCACTCGAGAGAGGGCATCTTGTACCCTAGGGTTAGACTCCTTGTGCAAAACCAATAAACCAAATAACTAATATCTTTCTTGTGCGATTAAGATTATCATCGTGGTGGAAGCCGTAGTCCTGAATTCTTTCTTATATCTTTTCTCTACCGAAGTAGTTGCACTTGTTTGTTTTCGATTTCTGCTTTCAAAACCCACGTTTTGATTTGCCTAACTATTAGGACTCGGACTTTCTAGTACTCAACCTTGCTCCCTATGGGATTCGACATCTTTTATATTACTTCGACATAACCATGCACTTGCGGTCGTGTCATAAAGATAAGTAAATTATTGACAAAGAACTCAAAGATCACTTTCGTGTATTCAAATTTTAAGTCAATCATCTCAAGTGAAAACTAAATACTTTCATACTTTAGTTTTCACAGGTTCTACTTACAGTTCTCCAACAATCCGATACTTAATTTCTTACAATATCATCATGTTTATTTCAATAGCTCAATTCTAGATCAGATTATCAACATGGCAATAAATTTCTAAAATCTATAAATAAGAACAAACCTAACTTCTTACGATGAGTTCCTAATTCTTAATTTTAGAGTTCTAAGTTTTCGCAAGTCACTTTTCAGTCCATATCACAAAAACTCTAAATCATGCAGATAATATGAAACTATGGAGAATTAAAGGCAATCATCACATAAGTAGAATTATCATAGTAAAATTATCCTGACGAAATAAAAATCATCTAGTCATTAAGAAATTAAGGGGATTACACCCCCATGTCCCAAAAAGTGTTTAAGCTAGCATAGTTGAAGAATTACAATAAACCATGGTATTGAAGGATCAAAAATCAAAGAGAAAGGAGAAATTCAACTAACAGCACGGCTGTAATGAAAATTACAGCCGTAATTTCGAGTATGAATAGTGGCGGCGATGCCTCTTTTGTTGATTTCTCCTCCGATCGATCTCCTTTTGCTCTGAAACTTCTGGAGTATGTTCTTCTCCTCTAAGCACAGCTTCCCTTCAAATTTCACAGCCGGAGATGCACTGTATGCTTCCCAGCGGTGAATCCTAGGGTGACGGTGAAAACTATGATTTCACTCTCGAACATTGATGAAAATTGGGGCTTTCAGTCTATGTCTCCTCTCCTTGGTTTAACTCATGATTATTTTCCTTTTTATGGATCTCAAATTGATAGTCCTGATCGTCCGCAATCATCCGCGGAAGAATCAGGCTTCTAAAAGTCTGGGAAAATCGGTCGCCTGGGTTACAATTACGACCGTGAAAATCTTTTCGGCAGTGCCATAATTGCTGCAAAGTTCTCGGTACAGAAATCGACCATAATTACAGTACCATAATATGTATTATGGCAGTGCTGTATTTTCTGTAAATCTTTCTAGTCAGAAATCGCTTCAAAATACAGCCCGTAATGTTGTTTACGGCAGTGTCGTAAAGTCTATAAACCTTCTGTATGAAAATCGACCCAAAATATGGTAGTGCTCTGAAATTACGTCATTGTCATGGTTTATTCTGTAGATTCAGTAAAACCATGGTACCGTAATTATGATTACGGCCCTGCTGTATTTTTGGTCTGAAGCTCTGATCTTCATAAAATTTGACATGCGATCTTCTCTTGATGATGGGGATTCATCTATGCATCTGAATTTGCTTGAAAACACCTTAAAATAATGCCTTTTTACTTGAAAATGATCAAAAACACAAAAAGGTGTAGATTCTGCAATATTTGATAAATAAGGCATAAAAATAAGCAAAAGAGTATGGATATGACGCAAAAAGACCTATAAAATGACGCAAAATATACTATGAATTTTCGTGTCATCATACTAGAGTGTTTATTGAAACGTTGCATTTACACCATGTTTTTGCCTATATTTTAGATCATATTTTGAGCTTATTTCCATGATTTTGCGCTTATTTCGGTATTTTTACTTCACTTTGCACAAAATCTTCACTTTTCTTGGTTTTGATGAAAATATAGGTAAAATCACCTAAAAATGAAGGATTTCATGAGTTTTGAAGCCAAAGCATGATTCCTAAAGAGATCACGAGCTTACACGTCGAATTTGGAGCTGAAATAGTGAAGAACGCAAGAATTACGACCTTGGCCGTAATTCTGGGTTGGCCATAAATTCCAGTTCGAGCGATGGGCGGAAAAATGGCTAAGTATAGATATGCATAGAAACTTTCACGGGTGAAGCCGTAAATCCATTACGGGCCATGAATGTTTCTGTGTCATAAGTGATATACACACAAAAAGAATCACGGCCATGGCCGCGAACTCATTACGGATCTTAAAAATGTCTGCCCGACGAGTTTCTCACTCGATTCTCCACCGATTCGAGCCGGATTTGAACCAAACCTTGCAAAACCATTCCTTGATGAGTTCCAAACCAGTCCAACTATAAAAGATCTAATTTTTCAAGGAAAAAGGGGGATTTTTCAGATGAACACGAGTGGCGGCGGTGACAAGGGCGAAAGTTGATTTCCAAGCGAAATTCCGATGTGATTTCACGCAAAAGCAATGATTGATCGACTCTTCTTCATCTCCAGATCGAGGGGAAGCTGATTTTATTATTGTCTTAGTGAATTCTTTGCAATTTTTACTAGATCTATGCTTGTTCATCACTTAAACATGTATTTCCTTAAGAACATGAGTGAGTAGATCATTGTTTCAGGATTTAGGGCTTAGCCCACTGACTTTTATGAATTAATCTTTATTCATACCTTTTTTATACGAAATTATTATCATGATTTGACTGCGATGGCATTTATTCCGTGATATGCCTTGGCCACGTATAATTGCGCCTTAGAGGTTGAGAGAAGGACTGAGAGGTGAATCGCAACGTCCGATCTATTTCAATTGAACCTTCGAATCCAATCACGAGAGTAGGTTGGATTCGTCTGAAGGATTTAACAGTTTTTCATAGAACTTAATGGGTTTAGTTAGGTTAACTGTCATGAGAGTAGGGAGTTAACTTAATTAAACATCGTATTACACTCCGAGAGGAGGTGATATGTACATTAGGAAAAGTTCCTTTCATGATAGATGTTTTCTATTTATTGAGTACCCTTTATAAGATTCATAATAGTCAGTGTGGTGAAACCCAGAAATCCCGATTATCTTAGAACTTGAACCCTCTAAAAGCTGCTTTTGAATTGTTCATACTTAGAAGTTCTTCACCATAGCATACTTTGTTTGCTTAGATTCATATAAGTCGAGAAGTTAGTACTTAACTACGTAATCCTCGTTGGGAACAATAATCTTTTTATTACTTCGATAATTCCATACACTTGCAGAAGCTTATCAAGTTTTTGGTGCCGTTACTAGGGATTACGGCTAGTTAATATTGACTTATTAGATGTGAACCTTCCCATTTCTATGTGTATCTTCCCATTTATGGGCTCATAATGTTATTCCCACTAGCATTCATACATTAACAAATGGAAACATACCAAAATGGGTTTATTGATATATGTATCAAACCCTCAAAGATGTGAACCTTAAAGTTCATACATGAGATACATGATGCTGATATACTCATTTTCAAATGGAAGAGACATATGTATCAATAAGCTCCACATAGAAGACCTTATATGGAGGATACACATAGGAATGGTCATGTAACCCAAAATCAGAACTTTGGAGCTTGATTTCCACGAACATTACATTCTTCATAAGATACCATTTGGTATGATATTTATGTCAAAACAAAGTTTTTCGAGTCTAGTTTTCAGAAAAACATATTTGACTTAAAATGGAGCTCAATAAATGAAGTTATGAGCTTTGAAGTAGGAAAAGGTCAGAATCAGGACAATGAGATTTCTAGATTTATAGGGTTAAGTTCAAAAATCGTGTATAATTTCATTTCAGATCCAAATTATGCAAATAAAGGCTCTACATGTAGATTAATCAGTCTACTTGATATACAAAGAATAATTTGGTATCGTTCTATCACACAATCTGGACATATATCTCACTCACTCTATAAAGGTCCAAAAGTAAAAACAGATTTACTGGGTCGGATTGAACTGACGTAACAAAGCTGATAACCCCTTCTAAAGTACTCAATATCTGACTCCAAAGAAATATGTTTGAGTCTTCTTTACCAGGAATCTGATTTCATACGATTTGGTTCAGGGAGTCTAAAGTTATGATCATTTGAATGAAGAAAGGTCAGATTTACTTTACATACGGATTCATAGTTATTAACATAACATTGATCATTCTTCCAAGGGTCAAATTTACCAAAAATCATAGAAATCAGAGGCAACTTGAATTCACAAAGGAATAAAAGATGAGTTCTCATAAATTTGAAGCAATAGGTAAAATATTACCAAAGAAAGAAGAAGAAACTTGCCTAAGAAGCTAAAGTCTCTCTACGCTAGCTTTCACCCTTGGTCTTTCTCTTCCCTTCCCTAAGCTTTTCTCTTCTCTGGTTACAAACAGGCAAAAACAAGTGAAACTTCACATGTACGCATGAAGGAGGGTGATTTGTCTCAAGTAATAATGAAGGTGTGAGGTGTAAGAAGGTGGTAATGCATGTATGGTGAGGTGGCAAGTTGACTTTTCAACATTTTGTCACATGTTCTTATATGCCCTTACATTTGCATCCACGCATATGCAAAGTCATCCATCATGCTAAGTCTATATACAACTTTTATCCTCATGCATAACTATTTTTCAATTCATAATTTATACTTTTGCTTTCTTTTGAGGTTATTACAGAGTTGGTAAGCTCTCTGTTGAGAATGCTTTGTATGACATAGGAGCTAGCATCAGCTTAATACCTCAGCTTAATACCTTCATATTTGGCTGAGGATGTAGGCAGCGGAAAACTTAAACCTACTAAGACTTACATTCAATTTGCTAATGGTTTTGATCAGCAACCAATTAAAATATTAGAAAATGTAACAATTAAAATTGATGAATTTTCTATCGTTACTGATTTTATGGTTGTTAACATGAAGGAAAATGTCAAGTTCCCTGTTATTCTAGGAAGACCATTTTTAGCAAGCACGGGAGCTATAATCGACATGTTGCATGAGAAGCTGACTTTGAATCTGAATAATACTAAGTTGATCTTTGATTTTTCATCAGAAGCTAAAAGGATCAATTTTGCAGGTTCGCATCGATCGCTTGAAATGAAGAGGAGTAATTGCGAAAAAGGAAATGATTTCGAAGTTGATAGACATCTCTCGGAAAACTGGGAAAAGCATAAAAGGGATGAGTTGAAGGAAGCTGAGACATGGATATCACCTCGAACTTTAAAGTCAAATTTGTATAATGATTTGGAAAGGCGTGAGGAGAAACAATTGCCAATTACTCACTGCACCTCATATCCGCCGGAAGGGTAATGAACATCGCCTTGGTCAAGATAATGACCTTAAATAAGCGCTACCTGGGAGGCAACCCAGAGGCTCTAAATTTTGTTAATTTCAGCAATTTATTTTTCATTAAGTTTTTGAATTTTTCGTGATTAGCTATTTAGCTTCGAATTTTCGTAATCAATTTTATTTACATGTTATGATGAACTTGTCTATAAGAAAAACTCTCTACATTCATTATTTTGCGTGCAGGAATTTTTTGCATATTTTTTGTGATTTTTCTGGCGAAAAGCAAAGTCAAAACGCGAGATTCACGGCTAGAGCTGTAATTATCATGCAGCCGTGATTTTGCATATAACTAAACATGGTTGGACACTGTATACTAAGGAAGGTTTATGGCCGAAGCCGTGATGTGTTTACGGACCATAAGTTCTTACGGTTTAAACTTCACTGGCGACTTAGAGTTACGCCCACGCTCGTAATTCGCCGATTTTCGATGATTCCTCCCACTAGCGGCGACGAAACCCTTCCACCTACCTTTCCCTACTTCCAGCGAGTGATTTCCAGCCATTTGCCACCGAATTTCCGCCAGATTTCATGGTGAATCGCCGTTCGTTCACCGACCCACCGTTGAGCATTTTTCGACTGATTCGACGCCGATTTCCTCACAGATTCGTGAGTTTCTCTGCTTTGACTAGTGATTCATCGTCAGTACTCAAATTTCATACGTATAACACCGATTTGGAGCTATTTGATCGGGTTTTTGGGGCGATTTCTTACTCGGTTTTCACAGCTGAATTTCATGGTTACTGTAGCAGCGTGTTTTTGTTGTTAGAAATTTACATATTTTGGATTGTTTCGATCGAGATTATGGCATTGAGGAGATCGGTTAGGACCAGACCCTATGGGGTAGTGAGGAAGGTGAGTGTACGAGGCCTGTATCCTCCTATTTATCCTAGGTATAGGATGGTGTTGGGGTATGCCCTTAAGGCTAATGTTTGAGGCCTTGGGATTATATCAGTATCATGTATAAACTTCATGTTTATAAAGGCAATGGTTGTTATTCATGTTGTTGCATTATCTGCTGTCATATGTATACTTCTGAATAATGTCTCAATGCTGTTCAGCTTGGCTGACATGCAGTTAAGTCCTTAGTCGAGATATCTTGGTGAACATGAGACAGCCTTGATATGATTGAGACTAATATGTGTTCTAATCTTATAGGATGCTTCGAGCATGGAATAAGATGTAGACTCATGGGTACATTGGATGTACTGGACAGACCCTACTAGGATATTCAATTGCTTGTCACAATGTGAATAATCCTTGTATGCAACAAGTGGCATATTTCCTCTGACTTGAGATCACTTGTGTTTCTAAATGATGATTGTCATTGTTTTGAGGTAGTTCAATATCATTTGAAACATAATGGTTATAGACTATCTTGGATAATGATCATGAGTCAGGTTAGGACACTAGTGATAGATAAAGGATTGCCGTCTCCTAGTTTGGAGTGTGATGTTCTATAGGGGCCCCCTGGATGAGATGATTGAGAAAGTGTATGGCCATACCCAGGTGACTATGTTCATCTGATCTAATCATTCTCATCATATTGGAGCTACAGGCTTGACTCGCTTGTCCAATAAGAACATCCAGTGGCAAAGGAAACATGTATGCCTAGTGAGTTGATTCACACTTGTGCTGTGGTTTGGGTGTAGTCTTGGAAGACTCTTTCCTTTATATTGGGAGACAGTGATGTGTTGCTAGATACCCCTCGCTGATCGTGATAACGTAAGTTATCGTTACCGACATTTAAAGGAAACCCTTAGGGTCGCACAATTTGATGATATGGCTTACTTAAGTCAGATCGTGTGGAATGAATTGTTTGGGTTCAGTTTAAAGGAGTTTAAACTCTAATTGTAAGTGAGATCTGGTCTGATCATGTTTGATTGATTAGGGCTTGAGATCGGTAAGCTTCGATCGAGAGTATTGATGTTAGATCGGTGAGATCAAGAGCATCAAGAGATGAACGGTTAGATCTGGAACCTTAGGGTTTAATATGATCTAGACCAAGTGGCTTGGGTAATTTGGTCTTTGAACCAAACCAAATTGAACCGGCTCATGAGTGAGCGCTTGGTTCAATGGGAGAGTTTTGATGGTTCACTTGGGTGAACGCATGAAACGTAGAGAGTTACTATTTTTTGGAAGGCGGTTTTCCAGATTGGAAACGCTCCCACGATTGTAACGTCGCTCGCCTCTCTCAATTGCTCTCGTGTGTGGTGAACTTCTTCTTCACGGAAAAGAGGTAGAGAGTTTTCGAGCCCTAGCCGCAAGAGGAACATCTAACCCCTTTCATTCGATCAAGGATACTTGAAGATCTTTGCTAGCACAAAGATCACCAAGGAGGAGCCATCTCTCTTCTTGTGTGCGGCAACTTTGGAGGAGACCCCTTTCGATCTCTGCTTCCAAGTCGTCACCTTCCTCATGGCACTGGTATGAATCTCATTTGATTTATACAATCTCAAGAGTTGATCATATGTACTTGCATTCGATCTTTTGAAACCCTAGATTCCGCTATAAAATTTATTTGCGCCACCTATTAGGGTTTCACCCCCCTTGATTTAGGGGACTTACAGATGGTCTATGGAATACTCCTAGAGAGATTTGAGCTTGCACAGATATCGGCAGTGGAGTCTCCGATGTCGTTTGACCTATTTCCTCCCTCTGACACACCTTGGGAGTATCCCAGTGTCTCTGACGAGATTGGTATTCAGAGGACGTCCTCAGCTCCTCGCACATCCTTTGTACCCAGTACATCGTAGACAGCAGCACCTGAGCCAATCAGCTCTCCGGAGTTAGAGATTATATTAGAGAGGCCTACTGATAGGCCAGAGAGCCGTGATCAGAGGATCGCTAGGAAGCGTACCACGCGAGGCATGACTACGCGGGGGAGGAGAGTTACCAGACCACTATCACTAGTTGTAGAAACAGCTGAGATATCTGTAGCACCGCCAGTGCCAGCACCGACAGTAGTTGAGACCCCGATGGATGTTGAGGAGTCCGCCACACCGATGCCTCCCACTGATTTACCAGAGTCTGTAGCACCTGTAGATACACAGACTATGGAGGCAGACACTTGTTGGGGTATGCCCTTAAGGCTAATGTTTGAGGCCTTGGGAATGTATCAGTATCATGTAATAAACTCTTATGTTTATAAAGGCATGGTTGTTATTCAGTTTGTTACATTGTCTGCTGCAATAGGTGTACTTCTGAATAATGTCTCAAAGCTGTTCAGCTAGGCTGACATGCAGTTAAGTCCTTAGTCGATATATCTTGGTGAACATGAGACAGCCTTGATATGGTTAAGACTAATATGTGTTCTAATCTTATAGGATGCTTCGAGCATGGAATAAGATGTAGACCCATGGGTACATTGGATGTACTGGACAGACCCTACTAGGATATTCAATTGCTTGTCACAATATGAATAATCCTTGAATGCGACAAGTGGCACATTTCCTCTGACTTGAGATCACTTGTGTTTTCTAAATGATGATTGTCATTGTTTTGAGGTAGTTCAATATCATTTGAAACACAATGGTTATAGACTATCTTGGATGGTGAGCTTGAATCAGGTTAGGGCACTAGTGATAGATATAGGATTGCCGTCTCCTTGTTTAAGGAGTGTGATGTTCTAAAGGGCCCCCCTGGATGAGATGATTGAGAAAGTGTATGGCCATACCCAGATGACTATGATCATCTGATCTAATCATGCTCATCATATTGGAGCTACAAGCTTGACACGCTTGTCCAATAAGAACATCCAGTGGCAAAGGAAATTTGCATGCCTTGTGAATTGGATTCACACTTGTGCTGTGGTTTGGGTGTAGTCTTGGAAGACTCTTTCCTTTATATCGGGAGACAGTGATGTGTTGCTAGATACCCCTCACTGATCGTGATAACGTGAGTTATCGTTACCGACATTTAAAGGAAACCCTCAGGGTCGCACAAATTGATGATATGGCTTACTTAAGTCAGATCGTGTGGACTGAATTATTTGGGTTCAGTTTAAAGGGATTTGATCTCTGATTGTAAGTGAGATCTGGTCTGATCATGTTTGATTGATTAGGGCTTGAGATCGGTAAACTTGGATCGAGAGAATAGATGCTAGATCAGTGAGATCGGGAGCATCAAGAGATGAACGGTTAGATCTGGGGCCTTAGGGTTTAATTATGATCTAGACCAGAGGGCTTGGTTTAATTTGGTATTTGAACCAAATTTAATTGAACCAGCTCATTACTTGAGCGCATGGTTCAGAAGATCAAAGATTTGCGCTTGGGTAAACTCATGGGCGCATGAGGAGAAGTGGTTTACTAATTTTAGAAGCCATGACTTCTAAATCGTGACCACGCCTCACGTTGAGGTTATCATGCTCTATTCTCGCCTCTCACCTTCTTCTTGCGGCGCTTCCTTGGGTGGCGACTTCTTCACGCATTGGAGAAGGATTCGAAAAGGAGAGAACTCTCATCTCATTCCCTTCAACCGATCAAGGACCTTTTGAAGAGCTTTGCTAGCACAAAGATTCAAAGGAGCAAGCCATATTCATTTGTGTGCGTCACCTTTGGAGAAGGAACATTTGCGCCTTTCCTTCCAAGGCACCATCCGATCGATGGCAATGGTATGAATCTAATCTGATTTATACATTATAAGGAGTTGATCACATGAACTTACATTCGATCTTTTGAAACCCTAAGATTCCGCTAGAAAATTATTGTTGCGCCTCCTATTAGGGTTTCCCCCTTCAGTTCTAGGGGACTCTCAATTGGTATCAGAGCCAAGTTGTTATTGTATGTTCATATGATTGCTTCATGTTACTGTGTGATCCTTATTTGCGATGCATAGATCTAATTGTCATCACATGCGAAACTACATGCTAGTTTTTTTAGATGTTGGCGCATGTGTATTTTCATGTTTATGTAGGCGCTTGTTAAAGTCTTTGTTTTGTCAAAAACTTGTATCATGCGCGCTCCACATTAGATCTAAGGCCTTACTTTAAAACCTTAGACGGGTTATTAGGGTTGAAGTCATCCCCTAGGTTAGATCCAGATAGTCTGATCAGACCATCTGACAGCCTTGATGGGTTGACCAGATAGCACCTGTGCGCAAGCACCTGGTGGCTATAGGTCGACTGCAGACAGGCGTGTAGCGATGTCTGGTTGAGACAACTAATGAACGCACATGAGTTAGGCCCGGGCTCACACCCGCTTGCCAGACCTCATAGTGGTCGTTCAGCCCTGGCACATGCATGGTTGACCACTGGGTCAACTCAAGTCAGTTACGACTTGGTGCATGCAAGGGCAATGGATCTGACTAGGTTGGATGAGTGGATCCCCAGTAATGGACCGTTGTAAGGTAGTAGGGCATATAAGGAAAATAAAATTGATGCCAATGGGTTTTTCCAAAAAAAATTTTATTTTCTTGAAAGGATCACATGTTTGATTGTGGCATATGCTTGTTTATTTATTCTTATGTGGGCTGCCCATGTTAAATGTGTGCTGTGCTAGGGCCTGCGTGCCTGTATTAAAGTTGTAAATTAATTATTGTGATCTGCATATCACATTGTATTTAATTTATAAAGTGTAATTGACCTGCGTGTCAATCTTGTCTAGATAGATTAATTTGTAAGTTAATCAGACAAGAGCACAGAGCACACTGGCAGAGGCGCTTGCAGCAGAGGCTTGACCAGGTGGGAGGTCCAGGGTTCGACTCTGGGACCAGGCGCATTTTCCCTGGTAGGCGCACCTGAGCTGCAGATGGCGCTTGGGCCCTGGTTTGGGCCAAATGAGCAGCAAAAGTCCCATGAAGAAAAGCAAGTGAAGACTTAAGTTAATTAAGGTCTTACTTAGGCTATGGGCTTTTACCACATAAGATCCATGCTTTCTTTTATTGTTTATATAAGTAGAACAGCATGATTTATTTATCTTCTGCTATCACCATAGGAATTTCATGATAGTGAAGAAGATAAAAGACCGTTAAAATCCAACGCTAAAATATCAAGCTCGTAAGCCTTCTGACGCGAAACCTCACTGTTCTGACTATCGTTGGAGCCGTGTTGTACCCACTCAGTGGGCACGTCCATCTATCTTCAGACGGTGCTGGATTACACCTGCGTGTTACAGAGAAGGGATTTATCGCTTCTCGTTGCTCAGCATAGCACGTGGTGGTCCAGGGAGTAGGTCGGGTCAGCTTGACCATGTAGGCTACATATGTGGCGCATATGGTAGCGCATGGAGGCAGCCATCTGTGGGGTCAGAGATTGTGTTGTACCAACTCAGTTGGCACAGTCTGCTGGATTGCCCAGATGAAGGGGAATCGCACGGGTTGGCGATTGGCTGGAACAGCCTACCAGAGATTAGTGCTTGTACTCTCTGTGCATCTTATCTCGCCTGAGTGGGACGCGGAGACCAAGTATGAAATCTGGATCCCATCTCACTAAAAGAGTTCTACTCTTTCGGGCTGTTTTTGCTGGATTTTTCAGCCAGATAAAATAGTGAGAAAAAGAATCATTCTTAAGTCCTGATTGATTCTTAACATTGATACTGACCTTGCTGTTCTTGCATTGTTGTAGATACCTGCAGCAACGAACACCATGAGCTTCAATGTGCGATCCCTACTGGAAAGGGAGAAGTTTGCTGGGCCGAACTTCTCAGACTAGTACGGACACCTTAAGATTGTTCTTAAGGCAGAGAGGAAACTGTATGTCCTCGAGACGGCTATACCGCCTCAGCCCGCTCCGAACGCCGCAAGGGCGGTTCGGGAAGCTTATGAAAAGCACGTCAATGATAGCATTGATGTCGCTTGCCTGATGCTAGCGTCTATGAGCCACCGCTGCAGCGTCAGCATGAGGATATGTCTGCTATACAAATTATAGCAAACCTCAAGATGCTGTATGCTGCACAGGCGAGGACAGAACGCTATAATCTGACAAAGCTGTTCTTCCAGAGCAAACTGGCTGAAGGGAGCCCAGTGGGAGCTCACGTGCTCAAGATGATTGGGCACAAGGAGGCTCTAGAGAAACTGGGGCATACCATCAATCAGGAGCTTGCTGTAGACATTATTCTGCAGTCTCTCCCGCCCTCTTTCGATGCGTTCATCATTAACTTTAATATGAACAAAATCGACTGTACTCCGGCAGAGCTGCTGAATATGCTCTTGACTACTGAGGAGACTCTGAAGGGAAAGCCTTCGACCTCTGTCTTAATGGTTCCTTCTAGGAATAAGAAGAAGGGGAAGAAGGGCAAGGCCCCTGTCAAGAGTTACAGCAAGGCTCTGAAGCAAAAAGTTAAGCGGTTAAAGGAATACAGATGTTTCCACTGTGGCCAGCTGGGTCACTAGAAAAAGGACTGTAAAGCGCTCCAAGGAGACAAGAGGGGAAGCATCGCTTCTGGCTCAGGTATTTACGTGACGGAAGTCATGGTTTCATCTTCTTCTATTTCATGGGTGTTGGACACTGCATGTGGAGTTCACATTTGTTCAAATGTACAGGAACTCAAGAGAAGAAGACAGGTGGGACAGCATGAGGTGGACCTACGAGTTGGAAACGGGGCACGGGTTGCTGCTGTTGCTGTAGGAGACTATTTCATCTCTTTACCATCTGGACTTGTGTTAGAATTAAACAGTTGTTACTTTGTTCCAAGTATTACTAAAAATATTATCTCTATTCCTGCTCTTGTCAGGAAAGGGTTTTCCTTTGAATGCAATATTTCAAAGTGTATTCTTACTTTAGATAATATTGTTTATGCTACTGGTTCAATTAATAATGGGTTATTCATGTTGGACATGGAATGTTCTATACACAATATTGATAATAAGAAAGCCAAATATGCTGATGACAGCACCTTGCTATGGCATAGTCGTTTAGGCCATATTAACAAGAAACGCATTAAGCGGTTGCATGATTATGGACTGCTGGGATCATTCTCCTATGAGGAGATTGATACATGCAAAGCTTGTTTAATGGGTAAAATGACGAAGTCACCTTTTCCCCACAAAGGTCAAAGGGCTTCAGGTTTACTTGACCTTATACACAGTGATGTGTGTGGGCCATTTAGTAAACATGCCAGAGGTGGCTATCAATACTTCATCACCTTCACTGATGATTTCAGTAGGTACGGTTATGTCTATCTGATGAGACATAAGAGTGAATCTTTTGACAAGTTCAAAGAATTCAAGAATGAAGTACAGAATCAGCTAGGCCGACATATCAAGGCACTTCGTTCTGATCGAGGTGGAGAATACCTAAGTCGAGAGTTTACTGACTATCTGAAGGAGTGTGGGATTATCTCACAGCTCACTCCGCCAGGAACACCGCAATGGAATGGTGTGTCCGAGAGGAGAAATAGAACGTTACTTGATATGGTTCGTTCTATGATGAGTCAGGCTGCTCTACCTTACTCCTTTTGGGGATTTGCACTGGAGACAGCTGCAAAGGTACTAAACCGAGTGCCATCCAAGGCAGTTTCAAAGACACCATATGAGTTATGGTATGGGAAACAGCCGAGCTTAACATTTATCAGGATCTGGGGCTGCGAGGCTTATGTCAAAAAGCTCGCCTCTGGGAAACTAGAGAGCATATCTCAGAAATGTATCTTTGTCGGTTACCCTAAGGAAACTAAGGGTTATTATTTCTACGATCCCAAAGAGAACAAAGTATTTGTTGCTCGGACGGCCATATTTCTTGAGAAGGAGTTTCTTCTGCAAGAGGCCAGTGGGAGAGAAATAAAGCTGGATGAGAATCCAGAGGAAGGACAAAGTGGTCAAGCACAGTTGGATGAGCCTGAGCCGGTAGAACAGGTTACTGAACAACCTGAGGCTCAGATATCACGGGAACTGCGAAGATCGGGAAGGATCCGTCGACAGCCTGAGCGCTATGACGGAGTCTACATCATTGATCATGATGAACCCCTCACTTATGCGGATGCGGTCAGTGGACCGGAGTCAGCGAGATGGCTTGAAGCTATGCGCGCCGAGATGGACTCCATGTCAGATAACCGAGTCTGGGATTAGGTTGATCCGCCTCCGGGAGTAATCCCTATAGGTTGTAAATGGATCTTCAAGAAGAAGATTGACATGGATGGTAACGTGGTTACCTATAAAGGCAGGCTAGTTGCGAAAGGTTTCAAACAAATCTACGGGATAGATTATGATGAAACTTTCTCACCTGTAGCCATGTTTAAGTCTATTCGGATTCTTTTCGCGATAGCAGCATATTACGATTATGAGATCTGGCAGATGGATGTGAAAATGGCTTTCCTTAATGGAAATCTGGATGAGGATGTGTATATGACACAACCAGAAGGTTTCAATAATCCATCAGATCGTCATAAAATATGCAAGTTAAAGAAGTCTATTTATGGACTCAAACAAGCATCAAGAAGCTGGAATATTCGTTTTGATGAATCAGTCACTGAATTTGGTTTCATCAAGAACGAAGATGACCCGTGTGTATATAAGAGGTTTAGTGGGAGCGTGATTACTTTCCTAGTCCTCTACGTCGATGATATCTTGATCATTGGAAACGACATTCCTGAAATGCATGCCGTAAAGGCATGGCTAAGGAAATGTTTCCAGATGAAAGATCTTGGAGAAGCAGCCTATGTATTAGGTGTGAAGATCTACAGGGATAGATCTAAGAGGCTTCTCGGGCTGTGCCAGAGTACTTACATCGATAAAGTCCTGGAGAGATTTCATTTAGAGAATTCTAAAAGAGGATATCTTCCAGTCAGACATGGTCTGAATCTTTCGAAGAGTCAGTGTCCACAAACACAGACTGAGAAAGATGAAATGGACAATACGCCTTATGCTTCGGCTATTGGGTCCATAATGTATGCGATGTTGTGTACTCGCCCAGACGTCGCTTACGGGTTAAGCGTGACCAGTCGGTTCCAAGGTAATCCAGGTATGGCGCACTGGATTGCAGTCAAGAACATTTTAAAATATCTGCGGAGGACCAAAGATATGTTCTTGATATATGGTGGTCAGGAAGAACTCAGTATTGAAGGATATACTGACGCTTCGTTCCAGTCTGACCAGGATGATTTCCGATCGCAATCAGGCTATATTTTTAGCTTGAATGGAGGAGCGGTGGTGTGGAAGAGTTTCAAACAGTCAATCGTTGCTGATTCCACAACAGAAGCCGAGTATGTTGCAGCCTCGGAAGCATCCAAGGAGGCAGTGTGGATTCGTAAGTTCGTTCAGGAACTTGGTGTTGTTCCTTCGAGTGCAGATCCTTTGGTTATCTTTTGTGATAACACTGGAGCAATCGCACAAGCAAAGGAACCACGGTCGCACCAGAAGTCCAAGCACATACAGAGACGGTTTCATTTGATCCGGGAGATCATTGATCGTGGCGAGATCAAAGTCTGCAAGGTTCATACAGATGACAATCTGGCAGACCCGCTTACTAAGCCTCTGGCGCAGCAGAAGCATGAGAAGCACTGTAATAATATGGGTTTGAGATTTCTCAACCATTAGATTAAGTGCAAGTGGGAGATTGTTGGGGTATGCCCTTAAGGCTAATGTTTGAGGCCTTGGGAATGTATCAGTATCATGTAATAAACTCTTATGTTTATAAAGGCATGGTTGTTATTCAGTTTGTTACATTGTCTGCTGCAATAGGTGTACTTCTGAATAATGTCTCAAAGCTGTTCAGCTAGGCTGACATGCAGTTAAGTCCTTAGTCGATATATCTTGGTGAACATGAGACAGCCTTGATATGGTTAAGACTAATATGTGTTCTAATCTTATAGGATGCTTCGAGCATGGAATAAGATGTAGACCCATGGGTACATTGGATGTACTGGACAGACCCTACTAGGATATTCAATTGCTTGTCACAATATGAATAATCCTTGAATGCGACAAGTGGCACATTTCCTCTGACTTGAGATCACTTGTGTTTTCTAAATGATGATTGTCATTGTTTTGAGGTAGTTCAATATCATTTGAAACATAATGGTTATAGACTATCTTGGATGGTGAGCTTGAATCAGGTTAGGGCACTAGTGATAGATATAGGATTGCCGTCTCCTTGTTTAAGGAGTGTGATGTTCTAAAGGGCCCCCCTGGATGAGATGATTGAGAAAGTGTATGGCCATACCCAGATGACTATGATCATCTGATCTAATCATGCTCATCATATTGGAGCTACAAGCTTGACACGCTTGTCCAATAAGAACATCCAGTGGCAAAGGAAATTTGCATGCCTTGTGAATTGGATTCACACTTGTGCTGTGGTTTGGGTGTAGTCTTGGAAGACTCTTTCCTTTATATCGGGAGACAGTGATGTGTTGCTAGATACCCCTCACTGATCGTGATAACGTGAGTTATCGTTACCGACATTTAAAGGAAACCCTCAGGGTCGCACAAATTGATGATATGGCTTACTTAAGTCAGATCGTGTGGACTGAATTATTTGGGTTCAGTTTAAAGGGATTTGATCTCTGATTGTAAGTGAGATCTGGTTTGATCATGTTTGATTGATTAGGGCTTGAGATCGGTAAGCTTCGATCGAGAGAATAGATGCTAGATCAGTGAGATCGGGAGCATCAAGAGATGAACGGTTAGATCTGGAGCCTTAGGGTTTAATTATGATCTAGACCAGAGGGCTTGGTTTAATTTGGTATTTGAACCAAATTTAATTGAACCAGCTCATTACTTGAGCGCATGGTTCAAAAGATCAGAGATTTGCGCTTGGGTAAACTCATGGGCGCATGAGGAGAAGTGGTTTACTAATTTTAGAAGCCATGACTTCTAAATCGTGACCACGCCTCACGTTGAGGTTATCATGCTCTATTCTCGCCTCTCACCTTCTTCTTGCGGCGCTTCCTTGGGTGGCGACTTCTTCACGCATTGGAGAAGGATTCGAAAAGGAGAGAACTCTCATCTCATTCCCTTCAACCGATCAAGGACCTTTTGAAGAGCTTTGCTAGCACAAAGATTCAAAGGAGCAAGCCATATTCATTTGTGTGCGTCACCTTTGGAGAAGGAACATTTGCGCCTTTCCTTCCAAGGCACCATCCGATCGATGGCAATGGTATGAATCTAATCTGATTTATACATTATAAGGAGTTGATCACATGAACTTACATTCGATCTTTTGAAACCCTAAGATTCCGCTAGAAAATTATTGTTGCGCCTCCTATTAGGGTTTCCCCCTTCAGTTCTAGGGGACTCTCAACACTCCACATGACTCTGCCCAGACTCTAGAGATTCCATCGCTCTCCTCGGCCCAGGGAGATCTGCCTGTCCCTGAGGCCAGTACGCCTGTATTGCCAGATCAGGAGGAGGGATCTCCTGAGATATTCACAGATTTACTTGAGTTGTCTGTAGACATACCAGAGCTCCACACTTCTTCCCCATCAGTAGTACATGAGCCATATGCAGATGCTGAGCCAGCACCACCATCAGTACCAGCATCAGCATCACCAGTACCATCGCCTGAGATTCATCTGCCCTCACCTGAGCCATCCTCACAGCATTCACCAGCTGCATCCCCAGAGCCTTCTCTAGCTATGCCAGAGCCAGAGATACCATAGAGGAGACGTGCACGATCACCACCCCCTGCACTCACTGCTTACCCACCACAGATCAGACATAGGGGTAGGGAGCAGGAGCGAAGATACCATGCTATGTCCACTCGGGGAGTGCTTAGCATGAGGTATTGGGATGACCAGACACTGCAGTCCCTAGGATTGTTCGATGACGTCCAGTGGATGTTTGCGAACATAGGGTGGCAGGATTTTTATCACCAGAGGCATCCGACCTATGTTCAGCTGACTCTGGAGTTTTTCAGCTCAATCCAGATTTCATTGAGGAACTATGATGACAGTGATCCTAGGAGGATGTCGTTCCGATTAGGGAACCGGGACCATGTACTGACGCTTGTCCAGTTCGGTCATATATTCGGGTTCCCCTCGGACGGTACTAGATATCGCCCACGCGAGTTCACTGAGAGGACCTTTTGGCGGGTGATATCTGGCGAGGAGGGATTTGACCCTAGGACCACCAGAGCCACACGCCTATCCAGCCCAATCTTCAGATATGTGCATCGAGTACTCGCACACACGATTTTCGGGCGAGCAGAGAGCGACAGCATGGTCAGATCTTCAGAGCTATTTTTCTTATGGGCTATGTTGATTGGAATCTACCTCAGCACTCCGTTCTATCTCATGAAGCAAATGGATAAAGCTGCCAGAGCGCAGAGAGGAGTCCTCGTGATGGGAGGCATGATTACCACCATTGCCCTTGCCCTTGGTATCAAACCTTCGGGGTTGAACGAGGCAAAGGGTAATCCCAGACATGACATGGATGTCTGTGTTTCCATTAAGATGATGACGAGGCTTGGTAGCTCGTATCATCTGATGTTCAGAGGTACCGATGTTACGATGAGGCTACCGAACATGGACCGTACTACGGTTCGTGTTCAGCAGAACTGGATCGTGGATCCCACTCGTGGGGGAGGTCCTAGAGATGCAGCTTCACCTCCATCACCGCCGAGGATTTCAGAGCATATCCCTCCAGTCGAGCCATCCACCGCTGACAGACCATCCACATCTGCCAAGCCATCTACTTCAGCACGACTAGATCCTTCTCTAGTGCAGATGCGTGCTAAGCAAAGGAGGATGTGTGACGACATATCGTGCCTTGAGCAGGGACAATCGAGAGCACTCAAGTCTTTGCACGCGATAGAGGAGCTGTTACGGCGTCGTCTCCCATCTTCATCGACACAACACACTAGAGACGAGGAGGAGGACTCCGAGCATGCAAAGACGGACTGATAGGCTTTGTGAGTATCTTTATTTCATTTTGATGTATTTATAGTTATTCTTTGATATTATGTAGGAGATCTCACGTTTATCTTATCTGTGCACAAGATTCAGTAGATTGGATGCCGATACGACCACACACAGCACTTTTATGTTTTCTTTGTGTGTGTGCATTGTATTAGGATATTATTTGGTTCATTTTGATATTTTGACGTTAGGACTGGTATTGTACATTCACAATGGTATTAGACCTTATGATGCTGAACTTGGTACAGATAGGATGATTTTGTATATATTTGATATTCATCATGTGACTATGATGCATTAGGATGATTTTGGATGCTTGGTTGATGAGTTTCTGCATTCAAGATTGATTTTGATATATGTTTTGATATTTTAAGTGAATAGACCTTTGAAAGGGTAAACTATGATTTGAAAGATGAAACCTGATGGTATTTGATGTTTGAAAGTTGATTACCATGTAAAACTTGAATATCTTTTATTTTTGTATATTTTTCGAATTTTTCTGAGTTGTATTTCATATTTTTGATATAACTGTACATGGTTGCGCCAATAATATAGAGGGAACTCTTGCAAAAAAATTTCTGAATTCTTTCATTGAATCAATGTTCATACATATGCATTAAATAAAGTCTAGGGTATCCATTTTCATGTTTTGCTATTCCTTCAAAGTTTCATAGATATGATTTTTGAATGTTTAAGATTGTTAAGGATTAATCAGATTCATTTTATCCTTGATTTTGAACTTAGAACGCATTTTGGGCATTTAATTTGACGACTTAGAGAGTTTTTTAGATTTCATGAAAACTTAAATTGTTGAGTAAAATCAATTCTGGTACTGATAAAGTTTACATAGGGATTGTTGAATGTTTAAACAACATATGCATAATGATCCTGGTACTTTAAGTTTAATTTATTTTCCTTTGGTTTAATAGTGATTTTTATGGATAGAAATTTGGTGTTTTATATATTTAACTTGAGATTTGCTTCAACTCCTTGGTATTTTTACTTCACTTTGCACAGAATCTTCACTTTTCTTAGTTTTTATGAAAATATAGGTAAAATCACCCAAAAATGAAGGATTTCACAAGTTTTGAAGCCAAAGCATGATTCTTGAAGAGATCACGAGCTTACACGTCGAATTTGGAGCTGAAATAGTGAAGAACGCAAGAATTACGGCCTTGGGTTGGCCGTAAATTCCAGTTCAAGCAATGGGTGGAAAAATGGCTAAGTATAGATATGCACATAAACTTTCACAGGTGAAGCCGTAAATCCATTACGGGCCGTGAATGTTTCTGTGACATAAGTGATATACACACAGAAAGAATCACGGCCATGGCCATGAACTCATTACGGACTGTAAAAACGTTTGCCCAACGAGTTTTTCACTCGATTCTCCACCGATTCGAGCCGGATTTGAACCAAAACTTGCAGAACCATTCCTTGATGAGTTCCAAACCAGTACAACTATAAAAGATCCAATTTTTCAAGGAAAAAGGGGGCTTTTTCGGATGAACACGAGCGGCGGCAGCGACAAGGGCGAAAGTTGATTTCAAAGCGAAATTCCTACGAGATTTCACGCAAATGCGACGATTGATCAACTCTTCTTCATCTCCAGATCGAGGGGAAGCCGATTTTATTGTTGTCTTAGTGAATTCTTTGCGATTTTTGCTATATCTATGCTTGTTCATCAGTTAAACATGTATTTCCTTAAGAACATGAGTGAGTAGCTCATTGTTTCGGGATTTAGGGCTTAGCCCACTGACTTTTATGAATTAATCTTTATTCATACTCTTTTTATATGAAATTATTATCATGATTTGACTGCGATTGTGTTTATTCCATGATATACCTTGGCCACATATAATTGCATCTTAGACGTTGCGAGAAGGACCGAGAGGTGAATCGCAATGTCCGATCTATTTCAGTTGAACCTTCGAATCCAATCATGAGAGTAGGTTGGATTCGTCTGAAGGATTTAACAGCTTTTCATAGAACTTAATGGGTTTAGTTAGGTTAACTGTCACGAGAGTAGGGAGTTAACTTAATTAAACACCGTATTACACTCCGAGAGGAGGTGATATGTACATTAGGAAAAGTTCCTTTCATGATAGATGTTTTCTATTTATTGAGTACCCTTTATAAGATTCATAATAGTCAGTGTGGTGAAACCCAGAAATCCCGATTCTCTTAGAACATGAACCCTCTAAAAGCTGCTTCTGAATTGTTCGTACTTAGAAGTTCTTCACCATAGCATACTTAGTTTGCTTAGATTCAAATAAGTCAAGAAGTCAGTACTTAACTCTGTAGTCCTTGTTTGGAACGATAATCTTTTTATTACTTCGATAATTCCGTGACTTGCAGAAGCTTATCATTTATCTTTGTGGATAAGTTAGTTATTAATGATGAATGAACTCATGCCTGTGATTAAAACTAGATCTATCATGTCAAATTTATTTCTCTAATATATATCTGCTTTTGAAATTTTTCATTGATTGATGAATGAGATTTTAGGTGGATATATTATTTGAACAATTTGATTTAAAAGTGAAACTACTTGTTAAATAAAATTCGCATATGAGTGTAATTTTTGAATTGATGTCAATTGATTAATCTAGTTGATGTTTAGTCTATTTTACTATTTGTTGGGAAGAAAGAATCTAAGATCCAAAAAGAGAAAATGACTTCCCTACTTGGCACTGTGTAAAATTGATAGTGGTACCGAAGATATGGGTTGAAGTCTGAAAAAAAAATAGAGAGAAAGAAAAAGAAAATGACTCTTCTACTTGGCACTGTGTAAAATTGACAGTGATACTTAAGACAAGAGTTGAAGTCCTAATAAAAAGTTTGTATCTATGTGGGTACATGCTATCCAAAAAGAAGGGAATAAAAAGAAAAAGAAAGATTTTAAGTGGAAAAAGACTTTGGATATTCTATTCCTGTAAACAACGGTATGATAGATTTGAACTGAATCTTAGGTGAATTCATCAAATTGAGATTCTAATTTTTATACAAGTTGCAAAGTTTTATTTGATTAAGTTGTGGATCTTAAGGATTGAATTCAAAAGATGATATGCCTATTTAAAATCTTATGAAGCAATTGGTGAAATTTTTCATTAGTGATTGTATTTTAGAAATTTATTCTTCATGAGAAAGTCTACTTCTATGATCAATTTTTGATTTTTGCTTGTGGACAAGCAAAGTTTGAGCCTTATGTGTTTGATGACATTGAAATTTATAGTAAATCTTGTGCCATTTGATAGATATTTTTGTGTCATATTTACACTCTTTGCTTATTTCTATACCTTTTTTTATCAAATACTGCAGAATCTACACTCTTTTGGGTTTTTGATGATCTTTAGGTAAAAAGGCACGATTTTCAAGCACTTTCAAGCAATTCCAGATGCATGAATGAATCCCCACCATCAAGAGAAGATTACATATCAAATTTCACGCAAATCGACGGCACAGACCAAAATACGGTAGGGCCGTAATCTATATTATGGTACCGTGTTTTCACCAGCTACCATAATATCATTGCGCTGCCGCAATTTGGAGAGTTTTTCATCCATAAAGAGTTTCAGAAATTACTACAAACCGTATGGCTTTTCACGGGCTGTAATTTGGAGTGATTTGTGACTAGAAACTTTAGCTGAAATTACGACACTACTGTAAAATATTTTACGGTGCCGTAATCGCCAGAGAGTTTCGATCAGAGAATTCGATTGAAATTATGGCAATGTCGTAACCATAAACACGGCCGTAATTCTATCGTAAACGCACGACTTCCACGGTTAACTTTGAAGCCCGATTTTTGTGCGATCGAATGCGGACGATCCAGGCCATAAATTGAAGATCCGTAAGAAGCAAAGGGGGAGCTTGATGACACCAAAATATATAGTAAATTTTGTGTCATTTGATAGGTATTTTTGTGTCATAATCATGCCCTTTTGTTTGTTTTTAAGCTCTATTTATCAAATATTGTAGAATCAACATCATTTCTTATTTTTGATGATTTTCTAGTAAAAAGTGCCATATTTTGATGGATTTTGGAAGATATGAGCACACCAATGGATTCCAGATGACGAAATGAAGTTGTCTACCAAATTTCATGCGAATCGGAGCAGGTTTGCAAAATTACGGCAGTGCCCTGATGAAAATTACGGTACCGTAATTTCCGCCCCAGAAAGCATAGAAAGAAATTACGGCACTACCATGATTTTGGTCTAGAATTTTAGGGTACCGTAATTTGAGCAATTTTTGAACAGAAACTTCTGAAGAAATTACGGTACTGCCGTAATTATGTTTATGGTGCCGTAAGTTGACCAAGTTTGCCCGAGTTTTCCGCCGCAAAATTAAAAAGATGATATCTTAAGATTTAGGGCACCAAATTGAGATCCGAAAGAAGTTGCGGACTCATCTCAATGAGGAGAAGATAAAGAGACCAAAAGCCCCAATTTTATGAATTATTCAGGGAGCAATCAACAGAGGCATCTCTAGGGTTCGGCCGCGTGCCGAGAGGCGTGGAGGTCACCTCGGGCCATGAATTTTACACTGCAGCTTTGACTAGAGGAGGGGAGGACATCACAGAAGTTTTAAAGTGAAAGGATCTCAATTGGAGGAGAAATCAACGAAGGAATGGTCACGGGCACTGTTCATAGCGAGTATTCAACCAAAATTACGGCTGTAATTTCCATTATAGCCGTGTTGTAACATTATTTCTCCTTCTTCTTTGATTTCTGACACTTTGATACTATGGTTGATTGTATTTTCTCTTCCATGCTAGCTTAATCATATTTTGGGACATGGGAGAGTAATTCACTTTGATTTCTTATGATTAGATAACTTTTATTTTCGTCAGAATAGTTTTATTATGATGATTCTCCTAATGTGACAGATTGCTCTATGATTCTCCATAGTTTTCTTATTATCATGCATGATTCTAGAGTTTTCGCAATAGACTAAAAAGTGAATTGCTTAAGAACTTGGAACCCTAAAATTGAATAATAGGAACTCACTGTAAGAAATTAGGTTAGTTCTTATTACTTGATTTTAGAAGAATAATTGTCATGCTTGATAATTTGATCTAGGATTGAGTTATTTTGTTAAACGTGAAGATCTTGTGCGAAAGTAAGGATCAGAACGTTGGAGAACCATAAGTAGAACTTGTGTTGAGACTCGGATGCACGAAAGTGATCCTTGAGTTCTTTGATTGATGATTTACTTATTTACAGCTTGGGATAGATCTTGGGCGAAAGCGAGGATCGGTCCCTACATGATTGTCTACACGAAAGTGAGATAATCCTTTTATGAAGTAGATTATATCTTTATCATAATTAAATTAGTCTAGCAACCTTTTATTGATATCTAGTCGTTGAAATTAAGGTGGTTGAAACCCTAGTCCCAATTTTTCTCTAATTATCTCTACACTCTTCCTATCGTGCTTTCATCATAATCGATTGCTTAGCTAAAAAGAATACCACTATTTGGTACTTAACAATAAGGTCTCTATGGTTTGATATCTTTCTTTATTACTTTGAGTATTCGTGCACTTGCAGCTACAACAAGTTTTTAGCGCCGTTGCCGGGGACCTTAATTTTGTTAATATCAAAATAGTTGTTAGTATTGCTAGACTAAGTTTTATTTGTTTTAAATTTAACTTTGTTTTTGTTTTTGTAGGTTTTGGATTTTCCCAATTGTGACAGAACTATGACATCTGAAAATTTTGAATTTGCTTGTGTTTTATATTTTCTATTTTTTATATATTCTAAAAAAAGGAAAAGAAAAATAAATTGATTGATTGGTGTTGGATAATCTTTTTATTCTTTATATATTTGAAGATATGTCTTTCAATCACAACTCGTGGGCAACTGAAAGAGGTGAGGTATACATGCCACAAGGTAAGTATGAGGTGTTGGTGTATATGCCCTAGGACCTAGTTTTGGTCCACTTATGTACTACTTGACCTTGATATTATATCATTCTGGCATTGTCGTTATCTATGTTTGTTTACATTTGCGCATATGTACTAACATGATAATGTCCCTGGAGACAGATTGGATCTGTGCTCGAAATATAGTCCCCAGTCAATGTACCTTAGTGGATATGGGACAGCTATGGTACTTGTGAGACTGGTATGTGGGCTGGTTAGGCACGTGGTGCTAACGCAGACACATGGGTATATCATTGGAGGATATACTGGAAAGACCCGCTGTGAAGCTATGACTTGGTGTCATGAGTTATCCTCACAAGTAATAGGAGATGCATTGATCCCTTGACTTGATGTCATTGGCCATTCTATATGGTTAGGGATTTGCTTTGATACAACCTAACACCTCGCCGTAGTTGGGAGGTCATAACGGTTGTCATTGAGCATGTCACGACCCATATGAGAAGGTTAATGGACAGACATAGGATTTGCCCCTTCCTTAGGGAAGTATGATATCCATGGAGCTCCTCTATGGTTCTATGACTGAGAGTGTATGGCCATACCTAGGTGAGAAACTGTTTTAGTCATAGTCATGTGATTGGGTGAAAACAAGTGGTGACACACTTGTCCAATCGGATATCAGTTCGGCAAAGAGACTGTAATGCATCTGTACCTAGTTGCGATGATGGGGATGTCGATGTCGATATCCATTCCAATGACCTGGGTAGCAGCGATGCACTGCTAGGTGCCACTCACTGCTTGTGGTGAACTTTGGTCAGCACTACCAGCGTCAGAGGAACCTACAGGGTCGCACACCTTGATACTTGAGTTCTCGTATTGATCGGGAAGCCTTATGATCGAGTTATTGGATAACTCGGATCTAATTGGGAGATTTCATCAGCGCCAATGGGCCTGATGAGATGGAAGAATGTTATTGGAGACAAACTTCATTTTTGGCAGGTTGACCCGTATTTGACCATGGTTGGTCACATTTGGATTAGGGTTGCATTGGATTGGATCCAAATGCTTAATCAACCCATGTGATGAAGTTTGGGCTAGCTCATTATCCAATGAGGCCCAATGACAAGTTGTCATGAAGAGGAAATAGGCTAAAAGGGTATAATGGGAAGAGACCCAACCCCATTGGCGCCTAAGGGGCATAATGGGGTTTGGGTGGCAAAAATTGCTTCATTAAGAAGTAATATGCGCCTTGCCCTCTCCCATTGATGGTATGAATGCCTTTAAGGCATGTCTTGGGCTGATATGGTGCTTGGGCAATTATGGATAGGTTGAATGAAGTTTATGGTAAAGTCTTGGAGACTTTCCTTGCATCAAACCTCCTCATCTTAGCCCTACACTTGTCATGATCCTAGCCCTTGCCCTAACCGCCACTTGCCCTATATATGTGACCCTAGCCGCCCCCTCTTGCATGTATTCATCCTTGGAGGCGTGAACACATCAAGAGGGGCGAGAGCAAGGAAAAGGGTGGCGCAACCTCTTCCTCTTCCATCAAGTGGCCGCAAGTCTTCTTCCTTTCTTTTTCTTGGCGCAAGTGAAGAAAGCTCTTGACGGTTTCCTCTCCTCTTCATCTTCTTTGGCGCATCCCTCCTTTGTGGTGGCGCAAGGTGATTGGAGCATCTCCCTAAGGCTTGGATCTTCTTCCCGAGGCTAGCACCGGGTGTGGAAGAAGAGGACTCAAGAGATCCGTGTGTGTGAGACTGCAGAGGGCGCACACTTGGGCGCCTGCATCGGCATCACTCCAAACCGCTCTTAAGGTATTTCCTAACTCATCGTGTCGACTCTCTTGCTTGCGATCCTCACTGGGTTTTTGGGACCGACCTATTTCGGGGACATTCTTCCACTGTGCAATGTATGTATGTATGTCTATAAGTCTGAAAATTTGTAAAATGTCCCCGGGGTTTCCCAACAGTGGTATCAGAGCGACTTGCAAGACTCGAACGATGTTTTTACGCTTTTCTTTCATGCTCACATGCCATATCTCTATTTTCGTCAATAGCATGATGCATGGCAAACGATTTTTTCTAAGTAGGAAAAATTATGGTTTCTTGTTTCTATCATCCTCTCAATCTCTTTTGGATTTTTGGACTATTTTTCTTGTCTGATTTAAAGATTAAAGGCGCACGTAATTTTGTCAAGTAGGATGGGCATTGTGTCTTCGGACTGGCCAAGTCTCTTGATCTGACAAAATTGCCAGCCGAAAGGATCTCTGAAATCATCATAAAAAAAAATCGCAATTACCCAAAAGATTTGTGAGAAGAAGATGAGAAAAAGAGACTAGTTTTATGAAAAAGTAAAATTTCAGATTTTATGTTTTTCATGAGCATGTAGAATTGCATGAGTAAATACCTTGATTGTGCATGATGTTGTGATCATTAGTCAAACCCCCCTTTGCATGCCTGTGATGTATCCTTGTGTGGCCTGCGTGCCGTCTTTTCTTTTTAACTAAGAAGAAGATTAGGGTGGCGCATGTACTTGGAACTTGGCGCATGCATACCTTGGATGGTGGCGCAACAAGCATCAAAGGAAGAGGCGCAAGCTTGCTTAGTGGCACAAGTTAGGCATCGCCGAACCCTTGGGTTTGAGAGCTAGCTAACTTGGCTTCTTGCATTGTGGCGCATCCTCATTGGAGGAAAACCATGGCATTGGCCGAACCCTTGGGGTCTACCCTTAAGGTTTGAGAGCTAAACCATGTGAGAAGGACCTTGGAGCCAACCTTGAAGACCAAGATAGAGGGAGGCTAGGATAGGTCTATTTTAGGGGCTTGAGTCTTATGTCAAGAGTTGAACCTCCTTTTGGCATGGGTTGGTTCAATGTCTTGAAAGGGCTTTGATCACATCATCCTTTACTGCTTTCCTTATCTGCTAAAAGCATGCCTGTGATGTTTTATCGTTATGTCATCACTATAGGATTGCATGCCTGTATTGTTAGACATAAGATAAAACTGATGAGACCTTAAAAACCCTCATAATAAAATATCAAGTCTAGTAGCCTTCTAACGCGTAGCCCTCACTAAGCTAATCAGTGGAGTTGTGAACTGGTTCCCACCCTCGTGGGACACACCCACTTATCTTTAGAAAGTGTGGTGACAATGGTTTCCCCAGTCCAGTTTTAACCTGGGCGTGCCTTCACAAGGAAACTCGTTGGCCCTGGGCATAACGGTTAGGAATGGACTTAACTAGAAGTTCACATGTGCTGGGCACATGATGAAAGTCTAGAGGCATCGTTGAGAGGTTAGGGTTTCATGTTGTATCTAGCCCTCGCTAGACATGAAATGCCCAGACTGTCTCAACAAGGGGAGTTGCTTGGAGCAACCGGCCGGCGCGCCCACCTTAGGAAACATGGGTTACTTTGTGCATCTCATCCCACCCTCGTGGGACACGAAGCCTCATGTGAAATAAGGATCCCATCTCACTAGGAAGTCTTAAACTTCCTGATTGACTTTGTGGGTTGTCAATTCGAATTTAAAATAGTGGGAGCAGTAATCATTTAAAACAAGTCCAGTTTAAATGATTCGAAGTAGTACTAATCTGTTTTTCTTGGGTGTTGTAGAATAATGGCTACGAACACTAGCGGATTATCACTGCGATCACTCCTTGATAAGGATAAGTTGGTTGGAACTAACTTTATGGACTGGCATCGGAACTTGAGGATAGTCCTCAAGCTCGAGAAGAAGTTGTATGTCCTTGAATAGGCTCTTCCTGCGGCTCCTCTGCCTAATGCCCGAACGGCAGACAGAGATGCTTATAGAAAGCATCAGGATGACTCTTTGGAGGTTGCATGTCTTATGCTAGCCAGCATAGCACCTGAACTGCAGGTGCAATATGAGGAGCAGAACGCTTTTCAGATGATCACTCATCTGAAACAGATGTTCGAGGCTCAGGCTAGAACTGAGAGATTTGACACTGCCAAAGCAGTCTTTCGGTGTAAGTTGTCTAAGGGTGCACCAGTGAGACCCCATGTTCTCAAACTCATTGGGAATGTGGATCATCTCAGGAGACTGGGACATGCCATAGACAACGCTGGTTGTGGATCTTATTCTGCATTCCCTGCCCCCTAGCTTCAGTCCGTTTATTATTAATTTCAACATGAACCGGATTGAGTGCACACGGGAGGAATTAATGAATATGCTCCAAACAGCCGAGCGTGAGATGGGTAAGACCAAACCCAATTCTGTTCTTTTGGTCCCTGTGACCAAGAAGATAAAGAAGAAGGGTAAGGCACATGCTAAGAGCAGTGACAGAGGTCCTACCAAGGCACTGAAGAAAAAGGCGAAGAAGTCAAAGGACCAGAGGTGTTTTCACTGTGGCGAGCAGGGTCACTGGAGAAAGGACTGTAAGCAGCTTCAGAATGAGGAGAAGAAAGGCTTGGCCTTAACTTCTAGCTCAGGTATCTATGTTACAGAATTCAATCTTTCTACTTCTATGTCTTGGGTATTGGATACCGCATGTGGGGCTCATATTTGTACAAATATGCAGGGGCTCAAGAAAAGTAGATCGGTGCGGCCTGGAGAGATTGACCTACGCGTTGGAAACGGGGCACAGGTTGCTACTGGTGCTGTAGGCGTTTTGACTCTCTCCTTGCCTTCTGGACTTCAATTAGAACTAGATAATTGCTTTTGTGTACCTTCACTTACTAAGAACATTGTATCCATTCCTTGCTTAGCAAAGAAGGGATTTAAGTTTGAAATAAATAAGAACTCTTGTTCTTTTTCATTTGCAAATATGTTCTATGGGAAGGGTACTTTGTGCAATGGTCTATATATCTTGGATATGGAAAGTCCTATTTGTAACATAAGTAATAAAAGGACCAAACTGAGTGGTTCAGTTGGTGCTTTCCTATGGCACTGTCGATTAGCCCATATAAACAAGAATCGCATCCAACAACTCCATGCAAATGGATTGTTAGATTCAAGTTCCTTGGAGGAATTTGATACTTGTGAACCTTGTTTATTAGGGAAAATGACAAAGGCGCCCTTCACCAAGATTGGTGAGAGGGTAGGAGGTTTATTAGATCTCATACATACTGATGTGTGTGGGCCTTTCAATAAACAAGCCAGAGGAGGGTACAACTACTTCATTACCTTCACTGATGACTTCAGTAGGTATGGCTATGTCTACTTAATGAGACATAAATCTGAGTCCTTTGAGAAATTCAAGGAGTTCAAGAATGAAGTAGAGAACCAGCTTGGAAGATCCATTAAAGCTCTTCGATCAGATCGAGGTGGAGAGTACCTGAGTGGTGAGTTCTTTGACTATTTGAGAGAGTCTGGGATCATATCCCAACTCACTCCTCCTGGAACACCTCAATGGAATGGTGTGTCTGAAAGGAGAAATCGAACTTTATTGGATATGGTTCGATCTATGATGAGTCATGCAACTCTACCTCCCTCATTCTGGGGGCATGCACCAGAGACAGCTTCTCTAATACTGAATAACGTTCCATCTAAGAGTGTCTCCAAAATACCATATGAGATGTGGAGTGGGAGACGCCCTAATCTCACTTTTATCAAGATCTGGGGATGTGAGGCTTATGTCAAACGTCAGGATTCTAGCAAGCTAGAACCTAGATCTGATAAATGTGTGTTTTTGTTGCTCGGGGTGCTGTCTTTCTAGAGAAAGAATTTCTCATGAAAGAAGTTAGTGGGAGGAAGTTTGACTTGGATGAGGTCCAAGTGTAAGCACAAGACAAAGAGATGGAATCTGAGCCACCTACACCGGTTGCTAGGCAACCTGAGGCTCAGACACAAGTCCCGCGTAGGTCTGGGAGAATTCGTCGTGCACCTGAAAGGTACGGGTCGCTGCCAACCCAACACGATGGGATCTTCATCATTGAGGATGAACCCAGAACCTATGATGAGGCGGTCAGTGGACCGGACTCCGAGAGATGGCTTGACGCCATGCGATCCGAGATGGATTCCATGTCGGCTAACCAAGTCTGGGATTTGGTTGAGCTGCCTGATGGGGTAAAACCCATAGGGTGTAAATGGGTCTTCAAGAGGAAGACAGACATGGATGGCAATATAGTTACCTATAAGGGTAGACTAGTGGCTAAAGGATTTAAACAAGTCCACGGGGTGGACTATGATGAAACCTTCTCGCCAGTTGCCATGATCAAATCCATTCGGATTCTGCTTGCTATAGCTGCATATCATGACTATGAGATATGGCAAATGGATGTGAAGACAGCGTTCCTTAACGGGAAGCTGACTGAGGATGTGTATATGTCACAACCTGATGGCTTCATCCATCCTGCAGAGGCTAATAAGGTCTGTAGGCTAAAGAGATTCATTTATGGATTAAAACAAGCATCTCGAAGTTGGAATCTTCGATTTGATGAAGCCGTGAGAGATTATGGCTTTATCAAAAGCGAAGATGACGCCTGTGTATACAGAAAATTCAGTGGGAGCTTGGTGATTTTTCTGGTCATGTATGTCGATGACATACTGCTCATCGGAAACAACATCCCTAGTCTTTAAGCTGTGAAGACATGGTTAGGGAAGTGTTTCGAGATGAAAGACTTAGGGGAGGCCGCCTACATTCTAGGCTTAAGAATCTACCGGGATAGATCCAAGAGGCTCCTGGCCCTTAGTCAGAGTACCTACATTGATAAGGTCCTGGAGAGGTTCAACTTGGAGCAATCCAAGAAAGGATACCTTCCAGTAAGACATGGCCTTACTCTCTCAAAGAGCCAGTGTCCTACAACACAAGCTGAGAGGGATGATATGAGTCGAATTCCTTATGCTTCGGCAGTAGGATCGATCATGTATGCAATGTTGTGTACTAGACCAGATGTGGCATATGCTGTAAGCATAACCAGCCGATACCAATCCAATCCAGGTCTGCAGCACTGGGTGGCTGTAAAGAACATCCTAAAGTATCTGAGAAGAACTAAGGATTTGTTCTTGGTCTATGGAGGACAAGAAGAGCTCAGTATGCTGGGCTATACTGATGCATCGTTCCAGTCTGACCCTGACGACTTTAGATCGCAGGCCGGCTATGTGTTCAAGATAAATGGAGGCGCTGTATAGCAATCCACCATAGCACATTCTACAACCGAGGCTGAGTATGTGGCCGCTTCTGAGGCAGCCAAGGAAGCCGTTTGGATAAGGAAGTTCTTATGTGATCTTCAGGTGGTCCCTAGTGCAATGGATCCCATTGAACTCTACTGTGACAACAATGGAGCAATTGCACAAGCCAAGGAACCACGGTCACATCAAAGATCCAAACACATACTCAGAAGATTTCACCTGATCAGAGAGATCATTGACAGAGGTGATGTCAAGATTAGCAGAGTTGACACAGAGAACAATCTGGCAAACCCATTGACCAAGGCTTTGGCGCAGCAGAAGCATGATGGTCATGCTAGAGATATGGGGTTGAGATTCCACAACTTCTAGGTCTTAGTGCAAGTGGGAGATTGTTGGTGTATATGCCATAGGACCTAGTTTTGGTCCACTTATGTACTACTTGACCTTGATATTATATCATTCTGGCATTGTCGCTATCTATGTTTGTTTACATCTGCGCATATGTACTAACATGATAATGTCCCTGGAGACAGATTGGATCTGTGCTCGAACTATAGTCCCCAGTCAATGTACCTTAGTGGATATGGGACAGCTATGGTACTTGTGAGACTAGTATGTGGGCTGGTTAGGCACGTGGTGCTAACGCAGACACATGGGTATATCATTGGAGAATATACTGGAAAGACCCGCTGTGAGGCTATGACTTGGTGTCATGAGTTATCCTCACAAGTAATAGGAGATGCATTGATCCCTTGACTTGATGTCATTGGCCATTCTATATGGTTAGGGATTTGCTTTGATACAACCTAACACCTCGCCGTAGTTGGGAGGTCATAACGGTTGTCATTGAGCATGTCACGACCCATATGAGAAGGTCAATGGACAGACATAGGATTTGCCCCTTCCTTAGGGAAGTATGATATCCATGGAGCTCCTCTATGGTTCTATGACTGAGAGTGTATGGCCATACCTAGGTGAGAACCTATTTTAGTCATAGCCATGTGATTGGGTGAAAACAAGTGGTGACACACTTGTCCAATCGGATATCAGTTCGGCAAAGAGACTGTAATGCATCTGTACCTAGTTGCGATGATGGGGATGTCGATGTCGATATCCATTCCAATGACCTGCATAGCAGCGATGCACTGCTAGGTGCCACTCACTGCTTGTGGTGACCTTTGGTCAGCACTGCCAGCGTCAGAGGAACCTACAGGGTCGCACACCTTGATACTTGAGTTCTCGTATTGATCGGGAAGCCTTATGATCGAGTTATTGGATAACTCAGATCTAATTGGGAGATTTCATCAGCGCCAATGCGCCTGATGAGATGGAAGAATGTTATTGGAGCCAAACTTCATTTTGGCAGGTTGACCCGTATTTGACCATGGTTGGTCACATTTGGATTAGGGTTGCATTGGATTGGATCCAAATGCTTAATCAACCCATGTGATGAAGTTTGGGCTAGCTCATTATCCAATGAGGCCCAATGACAAGTTGTCATGAAGAGGAAATAGGCTAAAAGGGTATAATGGGGAGAGACCCAACCCCATTGGCGCCTAAGGGGCATAATGGGGTTTGGGTGGCAAAAATTGCTTCATTAAGAAGTAATATGCGCCTTGCCCTCTCCCATTGATGGTATGAATGCCTTTAAGGCATGTCTTGGGCTGATATGGTGCTTGGGCAATTATGGATAGGTTGAATGAAGTTTATGGTAAAGTCTTGGAGACTTTCCTTGCATCAAACCTCCTCATCTTAGCCCTACACTTGTCATGATCCTAGCCCTTGCCCTAACCGCCACTTGCCCTATATATGTGACCCTAGCCGCCCCCTCTTGCATGTATTCATCCTTGGAGGCGTGAACACATCAAGAGGGGCGAGAGCAAGGAAAAGGGTGGCGCAACCTCTTCCTCTTCCATCAAGTGGCCGCAAGTTTTCTTCCTTTCTTTTTCTTGGCGCAAGTGAAGAAAGCTCTTGACGGTTTCCTCTCCTCTTCATCTTCTTTGGCGCATCCCTCCTTTGTGGTGGCGCAAGGTGATTGGAGCATCTCCCTAAGGCTTGGATCTTCTTCCCGAGGCTAGCACCGGGTGTGGAAGAAGAGGACTCAAGAGATCCGTGTGTGTGAGACTGCAGAGGGCGCACACTTGGGCGCCTGCATCGGCATCACTCCAAACCGCTCTTAAGGTATATCCTAACTCATCGTGTCGACTCTCTTGCTTGCGATCCTCACTAGGTTTTTGGGACCGACCTGTTTCGGGGACATTCTTCCGCTGTGCAATGTATGTATGTATGTCTATAACTCTGAAAAATTGTAAAATGTCTCCGGGGTTTCCCAACATGAAGATGATTCATTGTGCACTCTTGCAGATAAATTAAAATTTCACTTTTATATGCATCCTTTTAGGATATCTTATTCTTCTATTAGATGTGATATTTGTGAATGTTTTGATCATTATACTTCTGATTGCCAAATTTTAATTCCTCCAAATCATGTTTCTGAACCATACTTTGAGGATACTGAGAAATCTAGGTTAGCATCCATGCTTGAAAAATTCATGTCAAATCAAAGTAAGAATATTGAAGATCTGAAAGGGATAGTCAGTCATCTTGCTTCTCAAGTAGAATCTATATCTGCTAATACTGAAATGTTAGAAGCCCAGTTAGCACAACAAGATTGTTTATTTGAGTTTGATTTGGAAACTGAGAAAATTGATTTAGAAAATTCCCCCTCTGATTATGATTGTTTTGAGATTGAGCCTTATGTGAACATTAATGAATCTCACTCTGATTTTGATGATTGTAAAATTGATTCATCTGATAATTTTTTTGTGGAAAAGTTTGAGGAAATTGATTTTGTTAAATCCCCTCTTGATTCTAGTGATAATTATGAAATTGATTCTTTTGATCATATATTATTTGTGGTTAAATTTGATGAAGGATAGGAGGGGACTGATTTAGAAAAATCTTACTCTGATTTTGTTGAAAACCTTGAAACGGATAAATTATTTGATGATGTGCATTTAGAACTTGAAAAGGATTTGAATATTTTGAACATTGATGAATCTCACTCTGATGCTTTGCCCATGTCTATTGTTCAATCTTCTGATCTATTTGAAAAATTATGCTTTATTGAAGAACCTAATGTGAGACACAAAGATTATTTTCATGATCCAATACTTGAATCTTTTGAAGGAAGTTCCATTGCAATTGAAGATATAAATTTGAAGAAAGGATTAATGATTTTGCTTAATGACAAATTTAGAAAAATTATTGAATATCCTTTGAGTGGAATTGAAGATTTTGATTTTTGCATATTTGAGAAAGCCACGTCAATTGTATTTTACATGAAATTTTTTATGTTTGGATTAGTGGCTAAACTTTTTGGACAACGGAAATGCAAAAAATTATATGCTACTTACTATGGTACTGATCCTCCTGCTTCACCATGAAATTTGATTTTTGGTCAAGCTATGGACCTAAAATTAGTGCTTCTTGGGAGGCAACCCAAGCACTCTTACTCTAGTTTAGTTTCTTTTATTTTAGTTTATTTTTAGAATTAATTTTTCTTTTATTTTTGCAGAGAGAATCGAATTTTGGGCAAAATACGGCACTACCGTAATCTTTTTCATAGGCCGTAATTTCGGTTGATTTTTTACCCAACAGTTTTTCATCTTTTACGGCACTACCATAATCATTTTTACGGTATCGTAATTTCTGTCCGTTTTTGACTTCACGTGCCGTATTTTTGAGTGATTTTTTATCAGAAAATTCTTTGAAAAATATGGCAGTACCGTAAGCAACTTCACGATACCGTATTTTTATCATATTTCTGACATTAAAGTTTTGCGTAAATTACGGCACTGCCGTAAGGAATTTTATGCCTGTAATTTTGAACCTGCTTTCTGTTTATTTCTCGCAGTGATTTTAAGAAATTGGGTTGGGAAAATTTTAGATCTTTGACACAACATGGAAATACTCATCTTTTTCTATTTTTTGGATATTTTTGTTGAATTTTAAAGCTCATAGATCATCTTAAAACACATAGCATCTTTTCGATTCTGATTAATTTCTGCAGTAGTTTTCTTGACTAATCTATTTAGCACTTTTGCTGCAAGTAATTAAGATGCTTTGATGAGTTTAAATTATGATATTTCACTTGAAATTTGAAGTACATGTTTCATTCTATCTCTTGGATTTGTTGTTTTCATGAAAATATTTTCTGATCATTCTAGGAAGCATGGCAACTTTTGGTAATTGATTAACGTCTGTGCAGTTTTTCACTTAGAAATCTGAGTAGCCCTCTTTCTGTTGATACCCTAAATTCCTGACAGATTTTGATCCTTTGATTTTCATACGCCCTGAAAGAACAAGTTTTATTCTACCTTTTGGCTTTGTCTATTTTCTTTATGGATCATTAAATCTTATTCTTAGGTATAGCTACTTTTTGTAACTGAATTAGTAGACTGCTCTGCTATACACCTACAGCTTCTTCTCCAGATTTGCAGCACCCCTAGCCAGCCCAACCACCACCACTCCAGCTACCTCTGACACCACTGTTTCTAGCCATCGACACTGGATTATACCATCAGCAGCCTCTTACTTCTTCTTCTGCCTCTTATTCTATTGATTTTATTTATGTAGCAGAATCTTCATTTAGTGACTCTGATTTTTTTTATGCAACATTATCTCTCGCAGCCCACCAACCGACGACTTCGTCACCACGACTATAGGCTCTAGCAGGCCACTGGAGACTACTCATCATCACTCTACTGTCGGCACCATCATCTTCGTTGCTAGCAGCTTTTCAGCTAGCATCCACCTCTGCTTATTACCTACATCAGTACCCTTCTGGACCATCCATGATATCTCTGATTACCCTTTTTGAAAATTATTGTTCTTATTTTTTGTTAAGGTTAGAGACTATTTTTGATCTGAGCCTTATGTGCTTTAAAATTGTGCAGGTAAAATTTTCATGAAGTACATCTTTTGAAGACCCAGCCGCATTTAGCCTGACAGTACACCCCGAACAATGATTGGAGCTTGCTACATGGTTTTGTGAGTATTGTTTGCACTTTCTTGTGATTTGATATGATTATCTATATTTTTCTTCTCCTAAAATTTTTATCACTATACACCCTTTGCATTGTTTGAGCCTTATGTGGTTATTGAATCTATCACTTTACATCTTTTTAATACATGAGTTTCATGCTTCACACCTTTTGCATTGATATTGATATTTTGATGGTTAAAAAATATATATGACTTAAATCCATGTGATGAGAGGTGTATTGATTTTTTTATGATGATGAATGTTCATGCATATGCCTGTGATGGAGATATTCCTATTTATGACTTGAATCCAGGAGAGGTGTGTGGATTTTTCTATGATGATGAATGTTTATGTATGCCGATACCTATGAATGGAAATATGCCTATTATGCTGAATTTATTTCTTCAATATATATCTACTTGTTGAAATCATTCATTGATTGATGTATAAGGTTTTGGGTATGTATGTTGTTTGATGAATGCAATCTAACAGTGAAACATCTTTCTTGAATAAAATAAGCATATGAGTGTAATTTTTGAATTGATGTCAATTGATTAACCTAGTTGATGTTTAGTCTATTTTACTATTTGTTGGGAAGAAAGAATCCAAGATCCACAAAAAGAGTGAGAGACTCCCCTACTTGGCACTGTGTAAAATTGACAGTGATACCCAAGGCATGGGTTGAAGTCTGTAAAAAAGAAAAAGAAAAGAAAAAGAAAAAATAACTCCCCTACTTGGCACTGTGTAAAATTGACAGTGGTATCAAAGACAAGGGTTGAAGTCCAAAAGTGTGTATCTATGTGGGTACATACCATCCAAAAACAATAAAAAGAAAAATGAAGAAAAGGAAAATTTTGAGTGGAAAAAGATTTTGGATATCCTATTCCTGTAAACAAAGGAATGATATAATTAAACTGAAACTTGGGTGAATTCATGAGACTGAGATTCTACTTATTATGCGAGTCACGAAGTTTTATTTGATCAAAGTTGTGGATTTTAAAGATCGATTTCAGAAGACGATGTGCTTATCTGAAATTTTGTGCAACGATTAGTGGAATATTTCATGAGTGATTATATTTTAGAAATTTATTTTTCATAAAAGGTCATATTTTCCATAGCAGTGTTCTTTATTCTATTTATTTGCTTGAGGACAAGCAAAGTTTGAGCCTTATGTGTTTGATGACACCAAAATATCTAGTAAATTTTGTGCCATTTAATAGGTATTTTTGTGTCATAATCATGCCCTTTTGTTTGTTTTTAAGCTATATTTATCAAATATTGTGGAATCTACATCATTTCTTATTTTTGATGATTTTTAGGTAAAAAGTGCCATATTTTGATGGATTTTGGAAGATTTGAACACACCAATGGATTCCAGACGACGAAGCAAAGCTGCCTTCCAAATTTCATGCGAATCAGAGTAAGTTTGCAAAATTACGGCAGTGCCTTGATGAAAATTACTGTACCATAATTTCCGCCCCAGAAAGCACAGAAAGAAATTACGGCACTACTGTAATTTTGGTCCAGAATTTTAGGGTATTATAATTTGAGTGATTTTTGACCAGAAACTTCTGAAGAAATTATGGCACTGCCGTAATTATTTTTACAGTACCGTAATTGTACCTAGTTTGCCCGAGTTTTCCGCCGTAAAATTAAAAAGATGATATCTTGAGATTTAGGGCACCAAATTGAGATCCAAAAAAAGTTACGGACTCGTCTCAATGAGGAAAAGATAAAGGGACCATAAGCCCCAATTTTTATGAATTATTCGGAGAGTAATCAATAGAGGCGTCTCTAGGGTTCGGCCGCGCGCTGAGAGGCGTGGAGGTCACCTCAGGCTGTGAATTTTACACTGAAGCTTTGCCTAGAGGAAGGGAGTGTTGGTGCATATACCCTAGGACCTAGTTTTGGTCCACTTATGTACTACTTGACTTTGATATTTATATCATTCTGGCATTGTCGTTATCTATGTTTGTTTACATCTGCGCATATGTACTAACATGATAATGTCCCTGGAGACAGATTGGATCTGTGCTCGAACTATAGTCCCCAGTCGATGTACCTTAGTGGATATGGGACAGCTATGGTACTTGTGAGACTGGTATCAGGGCTGGTTAGGCACGTGGTGCTAACGCAAACACATGGGTATATCATTGGAGGATATACTGGATATACCCGCTGTGAGGCTATGACTTGGTGTCATGAGTTATCCTCACAAGTAATAGGAGATGCATTGATCCCTTGACTTGATGTCATTGGCCATTCTATATGGTTAGGGATTTGCTTTGATACAACCTAACACCTCGCCGTAGTTGGGAGGTCATAACGGTTGTCATTGAGCATGTCACGACTCATATGAGAAGGTCAATGGACAGACATAGGATTTGCCCCTTCCTTAGGGAAGTATGATATCCATGGAGCTCCTCTATGGTTCTATGACAGAGAGTGTATGGCCATACCCACGTGAGAACCTGTTTTAGTCATAGCCATGTGATTGGGTGAAAACAAGTGGTGACACACTTGTCCAATCGGATATCAGTTCGGCAAAGAGACTGTAATGCATCTGTACCTAGTTGCGATGATGGGGATGTCGATGTCGATATCCATTCCAATGACCTGGGTAGCAGCGATGCACTGCTAGGTGCCACTCACTGCTTGTGGTGACCTTTGGTCAGCCCTGCCAGCGTCAGAGGAACCTACAAGGTCGCACACCTTGATACTTGAGTTCTCGTATTGATCGGGAAGCCTTATGATCGAGTTATTGGATAACTCAGATCTAATTGGGAGATTTCATCAGCGCCAATGGGCCTGATGAGATGGAAGAATGTTATTGGAGCCAAACTTCATTTTTGGCAGGTTGACCAGAAATTGACCATGGTTGGCCACATTTGGATTAGGGTTGCATTGGATTGGATCCAAGTGCTTAATCAATGAGGCCCAATAATAAGTTGTCATGAAGAGGCAATAGACTAAAAGGGTATAATGGGGAGGAAGCCAAGCCCATTGGCGCCTAAGGGGCATAATGGGGTTTGGATGGCAAATTTGCTTCATTAAGGAAGCTTTTTGCGCCTAGCCCTCTCCCATTGATAGTGTGAATGCATTAAGGCATTGCTTGGGGCGCAAGGCTAGGCCTTGGCGCACAAGGCAAGGCTTGGTAGCTTATGGAAAGGTTGAATGAGGTTTATGGTAAAGTCTTGGAGACTTTCCTTACCTCAAACCTTCTCATCCAAGCCATACACTTGTCATGATCTCAACCCTTGCCCTAACCGCCTCTAGCTCTTTATAAGTGACCCTAGCCGCCCCTCTTAGGGGTTACAATCCTTAGAGGCGTGACAACAAGAGGAGGAGCGAAAGCAAGGGCATGAAGGGCGACAACACCAAGAAGTGGCGCATCTTCTTCTTCCTTCCAAACCCTAGCCGCAAGCCTCTTCCTTCTCTCTTGACGCAAGGAACTTGATGCTTGGCGGTTTCCTTCTCCCTCATCCTTCTTCATCTTTGGCGCATCTACCTTGGAGGTGGCGCATACTTTGAAGAAGGAGCACAAGGCTTGGATCTTCTTCCTTAGGCTAGCACCGGGCGTGGAAGAAGAGGACTTGAGGCATCCATGTGTGTGAGACTGCAGAGGGCGCACGCTTGGGCGCCTATCACGACATCGACCTCATCTTGCTCTAAGGTATTTCCTAACTCATCGTGTCGACTCTCTTGCTTGCGATCTTCACTGGGTTTTTGGGACCGGCCTGTTTCGGGGACATTCTTCCGCTGTGCAATGTATGTATGTATGCTTATAACTCTGAAAAATTGTAAAATGTCCTCGGGGTTTCCCAACAGGGAGGACATCACAAAAGTTTTAGAGCGAAAGGATCTCGATTGGAGGAGAAATCAACAAAAGAAGGGTCGCGGGCACTGTTCACAGCAAGTTTTCAACCAAAATTATGGCTGTAATTTCCATTACAGCCATGTTGTAACGTTATTTCTCCTTCTTCTTTGATTTCTGACACTTTGATACTATGGTTGATTGTACTTTCTCTTCCATGCTAGCTTTATCATATTTTGGGACATGGGAGAGTAATTCACTTTGATTTCTTATGACTAGATAACTTTTATTTTCGTCAGAATAGTTTTATTATGATGATTCTACTTATGTGATAGATTGCTCTATGATTCTCCATAGTTTTCTTATTATCATGCATGATTCTAGAGTTTTCGCAATAGACTGAAAAGTGACTTGCTTGAGAACTTGGAACCCTAAAATTGAATAATAGGAACTCACTGTAAGAAATTAGGTTAGTTCTTATTTCTTGATTTTAGAAGAATAATTGTCATGCTTGATAATTTGAATCTAGGATTAAGTTATTTTGTTAAACGTGAAGATCTTGTGCGAAAGTAAGGATCGGAACGTTGGAGAACCATAAGTAGAACCTGTGTTGAGACTCGTATGCACGAAAGTGATCCTTGAGATTCCACTTGAGATGATCAACTTAGAATTCGAATGCACGAAAGTGATCCTTGAGTTCTTTGATTGATGATTTACTTATTTACAGCTTGGGATAGATCTTGCGCGAAAGCGAGGATCGGTCCCTGCATGATTGTCTGCACGAAAGTGAGATAATCCTTTTATGAAGTAGATTATATCTTTATCATAATGAAATTAGTCTGACAACCTTTTATTCATATCTAGTCATTGAAATTAAGGTGGATGAAACCCTAGTCCCAATTTTTCTCTGATTATCTGTACGCTCTTCCTATCGTGCTTTCATCATAATTGATTGCTTAGCTAATAAGAATACAACTATTTGGTACTTAACAATAAGGTCTTTGTGGTTCAATATCTTTCTTTATTACTTCGAGTATCCATTCACTTGTGGACTACAACAGAGCTTTTCGAGAGGAGAAGACACCCAACCAAAAAGCCCTAATTTTCATCCACCACACAGAGAGAAATCGAGATTCTCACCGTTGCTCTAGGTTTTGTCACCAGCAAGCGTACAACGCATCTCCGGCATTAAATTTGAAGGGAAGCTACGCCTAGAGGAGGAGAAGATACTCCAGAAGTTTCAGAGTGAAAGGAAGCCGATCGGAGAAGAAATCAACGAAATCACACCGCCGACCACTATTCACTCGGAAATTACGGCTGTAATTTTTATTACAGCCGTGCTGTGTTTAGTAATTTCTTCCTTTTGTTTGATTTTTTATCGCTCTGAACCATCGATTATTGTATTCTTTTCAAGATGCTAGCTTAAACTTTTTTTTGGGACATGGGGGTGTAATCCCCCTTGAATTTTAATGACTAGATGATTATTATTTTCGTCATGATAATCTTTGTTATGATAATTCTGCTTTTGTGATGATTTGTCTTTAATTCTCCATAGATTTATATTATCATGCATGTTTTAGAGTTTTCGCAATATGAACTGAAAGGTGATTTGCTTGAGAACTTGGAACCCTAAAATTGAATGCTATGAACTTACCGTAAGAAATTAGGTCTGTTCTTATTTATCAAATTTTAGTAGTATAATTTCCATGTTTAATAATATTGATTTAGGATTGAGTTATTGTGATAAACATGATGATTACTGCAAGAAATTGAGTAATTGGTCTGTTGGAGAACCCTAAGCAGAACATATGAAAACTATTGTACTAAAATATGTAGTTAGAATTCGGATGCACGAAAGTGATCCTCGAGTTCTTCGTTGATGATTTATAGTTTTCTTATGAGATGATTTAGAATTCGAATGCACGAAAATGATCCTTGAGTTCTTTGTCGATGATTCACTTATCTTCAGTATTGAATAGATCCTGCGCAAAAGTAAGGATCGGTTCTTTGTATAATTATTTACACGAAAGTGAGATAATTCTATTATGAAGTGAATTATGTCTTTATCATAATAAGAGTTGACTAACGACCTCTTATTTATATCTAGTCATTGAAATCAAGGTGGATAAAACCCTAGTCCCAGTTTCTCTCTGATTATCTTTTTCATGTGTTTTCGATCATTGTTTTGCTATTATTCGGTTGCCGAGATAGCAAGAACTCAATTATTTGGTACTTGACAACGAGGTCTCTGTGGTTCAATATCTTTCTTTATTACTTCGAGTATCCGTGCACTTGTGGACTATAACAAGTTTTTGGTGCCGTTGCCGAGGACCTTGGTTTTTGACAATATTGAAGATATTGAAAGTATTGCTATACTAGGTTTTGTTTTCTGTTTATTTTCTATTCTTTTCTATTCTCTTGAAATCATTTGATCTATCTGTTTGCATGCGCAGGAATCTTAGATCAGGACCTCTTGTACCTTTTGATCCTGAGATAAATAAAACTCTTAGATTGCGCAGGAAGCTTAGATTTGAAGAAAGTCAACAAGAAGAAGAAGAAGTGACCATGGCAGAATAAAGATCACTTAGGGACTATGCAACCCCTAATCCACGAGAGATTCACTCTAGTATTGCTAGACCGGTGATAGAGGCTAACAACTTTGAAATCAAGCCTGCATTCTTATCTATGATCCAATAGAACCAGTTTGGAGGATCTCCTCTTGAAGATCCTAACCAACACCTTTCTTTGTTTCTTGAACTTTGTGATACAATTAAGATAAATGGTGTTTCTAACGATGCATTAAAACTGAGATTGTTTCCTTTTTCTCTTAGGGACCAAGCATGCTCTTGGCTTCAAGCTCAACCTACAGGTAACTTCACCACATGAGAACAATTGTCCAATGCCTTCTTGATGAAATATTTTCCACCAAGCAAGACCATCCAAATGAGAAACTAGATCTCAAGCTTTGCACAGAGGGATGGTGAATCTTCTAGCGAGGCATGGGAACGATTCAACGATTTACAATGGAAGTGTCCTCATCATGGCATTGAAAATTGGGTTTTAATTCATACTTTTTACAATGGTTTGCTTTATAATACCAGACTAACTGTTGATGCTGCTGCAGGAGGAGCTCTGATGAGCAAAACCATTGATGATGCTTTCAAGTTGCTAGGGGAGATGACTTTAAATCATAACCAGTGGACTTTAGAGAGAGGAGTGCTTTATAAACTTTCCTAAGGTAAGAATGAAAGTGATGGTTGGCGCACCTTAGCAGAAAAGGTAGACTCTTTGTGTAACAGATTTAATTCTTTTAAAATGCAAACTGCTGTTGTTTCTTCATCTGTTGTTTGTGATATATGTGGTAACAATGGTCATATCTCTGAAGATTGTAAAGTCATTGCTAGTCAGGATAGTGAACATGTTAATGCATTAGGGAATTTTAATCAAAGTAGAAACAATGATCCCTATTATAGTACTTACAACCCTGGATGAAAGAATCACCGCAACTTATCTTTGAAGAACAACAATAATGTAGGGGGACAAACTGAAAATAGAGGATTCCTACAAAAGCCAAATCAAAGTCAAAACTCAAATCAGAATTCAAACATTGAGTCCATTCTAGAAAAGTTTATGACTAATCAAAATCAGTTCATGCAAAATCAAAACAAAGAAATTGAAGATCTTAAGGGAATGGTTAGTCAATTAGCTTCTCAAGTAGGATCATTAGCAGCCCACAACAAAATCTTAGAAAATCAAATAGCACAACAAGCTAGTAGTTCTTACAGACCCCCTGGAAAATTACCTACTAAACCTGAGTTGAATCCTAGGGAGCACTGTAATGCTATCATCACCATAAGTGGGAGACAAATAGAGGAACCCAAAAGGAAAGTTGTCAACAATGAAAAAGAGCCTAATGATGATCATGATGATGAATTAGAGTTAGAAAAATCTTCTACACATGAGCAAACCCAAGCTAGTTTGCCACCTCAAAAGGGTAATGAACCAAAAGGTGATGAGCCATGTCAGAATGATGCTTCTAAACCTAATTTACCTCCACCTTATAGACCACCTATACCCTTTCCTCAAAGGTTAGTGCAAGCAAAATTAGACAAACAATTTGGCAAATTTCTTGAAGTGTTGAAAAAGCTTTACATTAATATTCCTTTTACTGAAGCTTTATCTCAAATGCCATCATATGCAAAATTCTTGAAAGAAATCCTGTCCAACAAAAGAAAAATAAAGGACTATGGTACTGTGGCTTTAACTGAGGATTGTAGTGCTATTATCCAGAATAAATTGCCACCAAAACTGAAGGATCCAAGTAGTTTCTTTGTACCTTGTTCTATTGAAAGCATGTCTTTTAACCGAGCCTTATGTGATCTAGGAGCCGGTGTTTGCTTAATGCCTTTGTCTATTTGCAGGAAACTGGATATTGGAAAGCTTAAACCAACATCCATATCTTTATAGCTCGCTGATAGCTCGGTAAAGTATCCTATTGGTATTTTAGAGAATGTTCCAATCAAGGTAGGTGAATTTTTTATACATGCAGATTTTGTAGTCCTTGACATGGAAGAAAATCAAAAAAATCCTATCATCCTTGGTAGACCTTTTTGGCTATAGCAGGAGCACATATTGATGTTAAGAAAGGAAAAAAATCACTTTTGATATCTGTGAAAATTAATTGAGTTTTATCTTAATGATTCTTTGAACAAACTTTCATATTCTAGATCGTGTTGTAGTGTCGATATAGTAGATGATGTTGTCATTGATGTTCATAATTTATTTGATGAATCCTCTAATATTGAAACTGACTTTTTTTCTGAGGATGTGGATAGAGGAATTCAGGAGAAAAGAGATTCAAATTATGAAAAGAAGAAGAAGAAAAGAAGAAGAAGAAAAGGAAACTCAAGATTGTTTGATAAAGGAAAGAAATTCTTGAGTAAATTTGGACATTGTTTCATGAATGAGCCTTATGTAATTCAAAGTGATGCTCAACTCAATGAAAAATCAGAGTGGAAATTGAAGAAATCAAAATCAAATCCGAGTGTAGAAGGGTCAAGCTAAAGACCTTTAAATTAGCGCTTATTGGGAGGCAACCCAAGCATTCTAACTTTAGTATATTCTCTTTATTTTTACTTTTGTTTTTAGAACTAATTTTTCTTTTCTTTTTGTAGGTAAAGCAAGTTTTGATGCAAATTACGGCACTACCGTAATGCACATTACGGTACCGTAATTCCCGTCTGTTTCCAACTGAAAGTTGAGAAGAAATTACGGCACTACCGTAAGAATTTTCACGTGCCGTATTTTGTGACCAAAATTTTCCCGAGAGTTTATATGCTTTTACGACACTACCGTAATGATTTTTACGGGCATAATTTTTGAATTTCTAAAAAAAAAAATTATTACGGCTCTACCGTATTCATTATAGCGGTACTGTAATTTTCATCTGTTTTCAACCTGAGAGTTTTCACCTTTTTATGGTAGAATCATAAATTTTATACGGTACCGTATTTTTGGTCGAATTTGTACCCGAAAGTTTCCAGATTTTTACGGCACGACCGTATTAGTTTTACGTCCCGTGTTTTTCAATTCCGCCGGATTACGGCACTGCCGTAATGATTTTTACGGCCATAATTCTGTTTTTAGACGCGATTCCTATTCCAATTTTAGGGTTTTCTGGGCCGTGTTTTAGGGCTTTCTCACTCGTTTTCGATCGTTCTCGCGCCGAGCTTAGACCCTCGACCTTCTATGACCATCAAAGCACGCCGGCGACTCTTCCTGTCCGATTTTCGCCACCGATTGGGTACTCTCTTCACCGATTTCTTCATTTTTATGAGTTTGCACGAATTTTCACCACTTTCTTCGTTTCTCCTCGATTCTCAATCGATTTCTGGAATCTTTGGTTCCATTTGCTCATTAGACGACCGGCGAACTTTCCTTGTGTGTTTCCAGAGGTTTTTGACCAGTTTTTGTAAGTGATTATTGCTGGGAATCCCTGAACCTCAGAAAAACTTTAAACATAGTGGAAGCGGAGGTCCGAAACAGAATTCCAGAAACACCAGGATCACTTACGAGAGAAAACCGAAGGATGTGAAGAGCAGTACCTTATCAAACAATTCTAGGAGCGGCCGATGATGAAGATGCGCAAGGGCCCGTCCTCTGCAATCGCGCACACACGGACTACTTCAGATCTCTCCAACCTCCACGCGTGGTGCTAGCCTCAAGAGATGAGATCCACGCCTCTTGACCTTCTCGACTTGCGCCAATGCCAAGGAGAGCAGGGACCATTGGCGACAAGGAGTGGGTAGCACTACCACTTGTCCCAACCTTTGATGCAGAAAAACTTTTATTGTCGTCACCTCCAAGACCCTCACGCCAAGCAGCAGAAGGGAGGTGACAACAAGAGACAAGAGAAGAGTCTAGTACAACAATCTCTCAGGTGGGCCTCTCAATTTATAATAGCAGAGCCAGATCAGCCTGGGAGATTTTTCCCATGTGGGATAATGCATATAGGCGCCTATTCATAATTAACTAGATCAATGTCACGGGTTTGAATCCCCGTAGATGCTATTAATTGTAAATTGCGCCTAAGCCTATTAATTAGCCAAGAGAAAAATTCTCCTGCCAATCAATAATTTTATTTTATTCATGTGACTAAAGTGCCAAGCCTAAGCTTGCACCAAGACCCTTGTTTGACTTATTTTGACAACACGGGTCAACAAAGGTCAAATGTGGTCCACTAGAGTCAACTAGTGGTCAAATATGAACTAAAATAAAATATCATCTCCTCTGTAAAAGTCTCAATGCATCAGTTCCCCAAAATGATCCGAATCACACAATGATTCGATCAGAGGCTAAACGATCAGTATTAGAACTCGAGTGTCTAGGTGTGCGACCCTGTAGGTTCTTCAGACGTTGGCAGTGATGATTAAATCATCACAAGCAATGAGTGGCACCTAGCAGTACATCATTGCTACCCAAGTCATCAGAATGGTGTCATCATCGACATCCCCTAAAACTGCGACAAAGTACAAGTGCAGCTTTGTCCTTTTGCCAACTGATGTCCAGATTGGGCAAGTGTGTCACACTTGTTAATCCCAATATTATGGCATGACTAAATCAGGTTCTCACCTGGGTATGGCCATACACTTTCAGTCATCCATATAGGGACGCCATGGACAATCAAGCTTCCCTGTAAGGAAGGGACAAATCCTCTATTGGCACATTGAATCTCTCATACGGCTTGTGACATACCCAATGACAACCATTATGACTCCCCTTTTACGGCGAAGTGTTAGGTTGCATCAAAGTGTCCCACTAACCATATAGGGACACAATGCCCTCAAGTCCAGGACAAGCGCAACTTTGTCACTGTGATATTCATCTCGTGGCACCGAGATGAATCCTCACCACCGAGATGAATCCTCACGGCAGGTCGATCCAATATATCTCTCTTGATATACCTATATGCCTGCGTTAACAACCCGGGCTCAACTAGTGCATATACCGATCTCAAGTGAATCATAGCTGTCCCATATCCACTATGATTCTCGACTAGGGATAAACATAGAGACTAGATAAAATGTATCTCTTAGGGACATTGTAATTGCAAATGTACATATACGCAGATATACAACATGCATAACAACGACAATGCCAAGATAACTCATCTATCAACTAGATGTGATACACATATCCCAATGGACCATCCTGAGGTCCTAGGGCATAAACGCTAATAATCTTCCACTTACACTAGGACCTTGTATTGAGCAACCTCAACACCATGTCCTAAGCACGACCTGCCACGCTCCTACTGCGCCAGAGCATCGGTCTATGGGCCTATCATGATTGTATCAGTGTTCATATCTGCTATATCTCGAGTACCTCTATCCGCAATACAAGGTATAAGCATCTGAGTACGTCTGCAAAGTTCAACAAAGAACTCCCACTACTTCCCAAAAGCATTTGCATACTCTGCTTTCAAGTAGTCTGCTCTGAAGCTCTCAAAACTTCTAGCATTACTACGGGAATAGCTAGATTGTCACTGGTCTGACTGGAACAAGCTGCCAAGTGAATACACTGAGCTTTTCCTATTATTGATGACCAAGAACCACCCCTTAGTTCTTTGTAGAACCTAAGGACGTTCCTTTCCCTTTATCCGGTGCCATGCACCTGGATTGGACCTAGTATCCATTGGTTATGCTCTCGGCACAAACCACATCTGGTCTATAACATACCATCATCGATGTATGTTATCTGACTTAGCACTTGGAGTTTCAAAAACTCTCACACCTGCCCCATAGGTGATGTCCACTAAGTCATTCATCACAAGACATTTCCCAATCATCTATTCACCAAGTGAAGGATCGGGATATCGTCTTTGATGATCTATATGTCCCCAACATACAAGACTAGAGATGTCATCAAGCTCCCATTGCACTCAGGCACCATCGAATGAAGATTATCTGCATTGAGTTAGGAGTTACTCATAAGTCAAAACCAGATGAATCTATTCGACCTGTATAGCCTGAGTGTTCTGAGCCTCAACTTACCCACAACCTATATAACTGGCTCAGATTCCATCTTTGACCAAGTGTGTCAAATGACTGACCTTGGACTACATCCAAGTCAGACTTCCTCCCACTAGCCTTTTTCAAGAGAAAAACTTTCCCATGAAAATTAGCACTTTGAGCAGCAACCAAGTTGCTCTCCTATGGGATTATGGAAGTAGTATTCCCAAAGAATACTCCATACACATATGCATCAGATATGGAACATCTATCAGTGTTCAGGAAAAACTGTTCATTTTTACACAACCGTTTAACAAGGAGTTACATGACTTATCCTGTATCGAATCATGCCAAGCATGACTTGATTCCTCCGTTTAGAAACTCACCCTTTAAAAAAGGAGTTCTAGAAGGAGTGAGCTATGAGGAATCTATTAGTGTTTATGCCCTAGGACCTCAGGATGGTCCATGGGATATCTGCATCACATCTAGTTGATAAATGAGTTATCCTGGCATTGTCGTTGTTATGCAGATTTGTACATCTGCGCATATGTACATTTGCATATACAATGTCCCTAAGAAATAGATTTTATCTAGTCTCTGTGTTTATCCCTGGTCGAGAATCATGGTGGATATGGGACAGCTATGATTCGCTTGAGACTAGTATATGCGCTGGTTGAGCACGGGTTGCTAACGCAGGCATATGGGTATATCAAGGGAGATATACTGGATCGACTCACGGTGAGGATTCATCTCCGTGTCACGAGATGAATATCACAGTGACAGAGTTGAGCTTGTCCTAGACTTGAGGGCATTGGTATCTCTATATAGTGATTGGTGTACTTTGATGCAACCTAACGCTTCGCCGTAAAAGGGAAGTCATAATGGTTGTCATTAGGTATGTCATAACCTACATGAGGGATTCAATGTGCCAATAGAGGATTTGCCCCATCCTTACGGGGAAGCTTGATTGTCCATGGCGCCCTATATGGATGACTGAAAGTGTATGGCCATACCCAGGTGAGAACCTGATTTAGTCATGCCATATTATTGGGATTAACAAGTGTGACACACTTGCCCAATCTGGACATCAATTGGCAAAAGGACAAGGCTGCACTTGTACTTTGTCGCAGTTTTAGGGGATGTCGATGATGACACCATTCTGATGACTTGGGTAGCAATGATGTACTGCTAGGTACCACTCATTGCTTGTGATGATTTAGTCATCACTGCCAATGTCTGAAGAACCTACAGGGTCGCACACCTTGACACTCGAGTTCTCATACTGATCGTTTAGCCTCTGATCGAATCATTGTGTGATTCGGATCTTTTGGGGAACTGATGCATTGAGACTTTTATAGAGGAGATGATATTTTATTAGTTAGTAGGAGAATTCTTCTCTTGGCTAATTAATATGCTTGGGTGCAATTTACAATTAATTGCGTATGCAGGGATTCGAACCCATGACGCTTAATTGTGAGTAGGCGCCTATGCTTGGGCGCAATTTACAATTAATTGCGTATGCAGGGATTCGAACCCATGACGCTTAATTGTGAGTAGGCGCCTATGCTCTTTATCCCACATGGGAAGTATCTCCAGTGTGTGCTGGCTCTGCTATTATAAATAGAGAGGCCCACCTGGGAGATTCTTTGGTACCAGACTCTTCTCTTGTCTCTAGTTGTCGCCTCCCCTCTGCTCCTTGGCATGAGGGTCTAGGAGGTGGCAACAATAAAAGTTTTTCGGCATTAAAGGTTGGGACAAGTGGCAGTGCTACCCACTCCTTGTCGCCAACATCCCTTCTTCTCCTTGGCAGTGGCGCAAGTCGAGAAGGCTAGAGGTGTGGATCTCATCTTCCGGGGCTAGCACCCAGCGCAGAGATTGGAGAGGATTCGAGGAGTCCGTGTGTGCGCGATTGCAGAGGATAGGCCCTTACGCGTCTTCATCATCGGCCGCTTATAAAAGTTGCTTGATAAGGTACTGCCCCTATCACATCCCTTGTATTCTTCGTAAGTCGGTCCTTGTTGAATTAGGAATCTCGTTTCGGGCTCGCTTCCGTTGTTTTCGTTTTCTTATAGCCCAGGGATTCCCAACAGTGGTATCAGAGCGAACTTATGAGATACATCGGTGTATGGGTTTTTTCTAGCATACGCATGTCATAGAAATTTTTTTAAAAATCTTTATGCTATGTTTTATGTGTAGAAAAATAGTAGGTTTGTTATTTCTCGCTCTTATGAAATTCATGATTTTCGGTTTCTACACATGGGGATAGACCCTATGTGTGAGAATTTATTTCTCCTCATATTCATGGGATAGACCCACGATGTGAGACTTGTATCTAGATTTCGGGGCATGGACTGGGTGATTGCCCTAATCCGTACAAGTTAGGGATTGCAAGTGGCATCGATAATCGGGGTATATATGGCCACTTGTAGACTCCTGAGAGAAAACGAAAGATCTGAATTTTCGATAAGATCGCGGAGATTTAACGAACATGTTTTCTAATGAAAAACTAAAATCTGGTTCTGTAGTTTTTCATTGCATATAGAAGAGCATGTCTTAAGTTTTTTTCCTTATGCATTTGATATGATCAAAGACAAGCCCTATTGCCTTGCCTGTGATGTATCAATGTGAGGCCTGCGTGCCGACTTTCAATCTTGTGTTTTCAATTCTACATTGTAAATCAGATAGAAAGCTTTGATGACATTCTATGGTGTTTTCCTCTCTCTCTCCCTTGCGCATCTCTCAAGGTGGCGCAACTCTCACCTAGCCGAACCCTAGGGTGGCTTCTAGGGTTAAACCTAGGGGCACATCTAAGGGGGTGGCGGCTAGGGTTAGGGTTGGCACACCTCACCTCCCAAGGTGGCGCATCCCCTTGTTTGACCTAACCTTGAAGTAACTTCTAGGGTTACCTAGTTGGTTCACTTAAGGGATGATGGTTGGATAAGGAGGTGGTGCAACCTAGTCAAGCAAGCAAAGGGGGCTGACCTTCATCCTCAACCGAATCCACATGGCTTCTAGGCTTCCTAGTGGCGCATGCATGGGTTCAAGGGCTGATGATAAAGGAAAAGCCACCTAAGGGGGCTGATCTAACTCTTTGACCAAACCTTGATGCCTTCTAGGTCTCCTAGTGGCGCATATTGAGGTTCAAGGGTTGAGGAAGAGGATTGGGGCTCCAAACTTGCAAAGGGCTAGTCTTCTATCATTAGCCAAGAGCTTGAAGGTCCATTGGACGCTTCTTAAGTTCATGGGCTGATGGAGGAAGGTCAAGCGCCAATGACGCTTGATGGCACATCCAAGCAAAGGGGGCGCACCTCTTGGTGGCGCACCTTGCAAGGGATGAGTCGTATCAAGCATTGAGGTGAGATACCTGGGATAGAGATGGCACATGGATGTTTGGCTGAACCCTAGGAGGAGCCTAGGGCTTGCGAGCTATCCTCCAGGAAGAGATATGAGTTGGCCGAATCCTAGGAGGAGCCTAGGATTTGCGAGCTAGCTCACGGAGAAGACTCGGGCTGGCCGAACCTAAAGGGGGTCTAGGGTTTTCCTGGATGGCGCCTTTGGGGTTCACGAGCTGACCCATGGAGCTGAAGACCTAGGTGGCGCACCTCGGGGCCTTGGAGCAGAGCCCTTAGGGCACTCAGGGATGAGCTAATGACTTGTTGGCATGGGCCCATGGCTCATTGCCCTTGGTAGTGCTAGGTGGCTAGGACTAGGTTTAGAGGCTTGTTACCCATGTTTTGGGCTTGATCACATCATATTTATTGTTTCTGTTCCAGCATGCCTTTACTGCTTTGTTTTATTCCACCATAGGATTGCATGCCTGTATTGGTAGAATAAGATAAAAAGCCGTGGTGCCGAGACCACAAAAATCCTTGATAAATTATATCAAGTCCCGTTACTTAGCCTTCTGACGCGTAACCCTCGTCAAACTGTCGATCGATGGTGCTGTGCACTGTTTCCCACCCTCGTGGGACACCCCCATCTATCTTTAGGAGGCGTGTGGTGACAATAATTTCCTCAGTCCGGTTAAAACTCTAGACGCGCCTTTCGCAAGGAAATTGTTGGCCTTGTGTATAACGGTCAGGTCGGACTTGACTAGGATTTTTCATATGTGGTGGTTCACATGATGAAATTTCTAGAGACAGCCTCAAGAGGTTAGGACTTTGTTCTGTATCCAGCCCTCGCTGGACACAAAGTGCCTGAACGGTCTTCAGAAGGGGAATTACCAGTAGCAATTGGCCGGCGAGCCTACCTCAGGAAGCATGTGTCACCTTGTGCAGTACATCCCACCCTCGTGGGACGCAAGACCGTGTACGAAATGAGGATCCCATCTCACTAAGGAAGTCGGGCGACTTCTCGATCGATTTTTGAGGATTATCGATTCGAATAAAATAGTGAGAAACAGTCATTTATAAAAGGCCAGAATAAATGATTGAAATGTGATATTGATCTGCTCTTGTTTGTATTGTAGATGGCTTCTACAAGCAATAACAACAGCGGACTGTCATTCCGTTCCTTCCTTGAGAGGGACAAGTTGACTGGAGTTAACTTCATGGACTGGTACTGGCACTTGAGGATAATCCTCAAGCAGGAGAAGAAGCTGTATGTCTTAGAGCAAGCGCTTCCTCCTCAACCGTCATCCACAGCCCGCACGGCTGAACGGGATGCTTTTCGCAAGCATCAGGATGATGCCCTACATGTTGGCTGCCTTATGTTAGCCACGATGTCATCCGAGTTACAGATGCAATATGAGGATCAGAATGCATTTTAGATCATCACGCATCTAAAGCAACTGTTCGAGTAGCAGGCTAGAACAGAAAGGTTTGAGACATCTAATGCTGCTTTAAAGTGCAAGATGCCTGAAGGTGCTCTAGTGGGACCACATGTACTCAAGTTGCTTGGGTACTTGTCGTATCTCACTAGGCTAGGACACCCGATGGATCAGGATGTGGCTACGGACCTTATCCTGCAGTCGCTGCCTCCGAGTTATAGCTCTTTTATCATTAACTTCAATATGAACAAAATAGCTTGTACTCATGAGGAGTTGCTTAAACTGCTGGAATCGACTGAGAAGGAAATGGTCAAGTCCAAACCCAAGTCCGTTCTTCTAGTCTCCAAGGACAGTAAGAAGTAGAAAAGGGGTAAGGGCATGTCCAAGGCCAAAGCACTAAAGAAAGGCAGGGTGAGGGAGAACAAGTGCTTCAACTGTGGCCAGGAGGGCCATTGGCGCAAAGACTGCAAGCATCCTCAGAAAGAGATGAAGAGAAGTAACCCTTCGTCTTCAGGCTCAGGTAATTTTATTACCAAATCCTATATTGTCTATTTCCGTACATGGGTATTCTATACCGCATGGTGAGACTGATATTTGCAAAAATATGCAGGAGCTCCAGAGAAATAAGACATGGATGACAGTAAGAAGATCCTGCTGGAGCATTGATGCTGCCGAGCTATTTTTCTTTTGTCATTGATAGGATTGTTTTATTTTTGCAAACATGTAATTGACATTGTATCTATTCCTTGGGAATAGAGATATTTGGAATAAAGGAATTTATTATTCTTTTCATTTGCAAATCTTTTGTCATTACATTGTGCAAAAATAATGAGGTAATAAAATAACTTGAATTAAATAAGTGGTTCAAATTGAATGCCAATCTTCTGACCCAGACATTTTATCATAAACAAGTAATGCATCCACTGACTTCATGCACATGAATTCTTGGATTCGAACTCCTTCTAGGAGATTGACTATCTTAACCTCTTTCGAGATGTTGTAGATGGGCAAAAGACTAGTTTGCTGATAAATGTTTTTCACCATGTGAGGTGAAGTGGACTAAAAGGTCAAAAGATAGGAATTCGTGATTACCAAAATATTTATGGAACCAGCTTATCAAAATTCATAAGTGATCTTCAGTCCAGGTTTGATGAAGAGTACTTGAGCCACAGGTGACTATCATAGTGAGTATGAGGTTTGCTCATAGCTCATAACTCCTAAAGAACACCTTGGCAGGTGGTTCTAGTGGGAGGAATTGAAAGTCATCCATATCTCTACTGAGGTTATGCTGATAGTTTCTTCAACACTGAACTATTTCATCTTAAATGTATCTCCAAGTAAGGAGATGACATGACTAATTATCAGGATCTATAGATGTGAGACTTTGGGGGTCATACATCTAAATCTAGTGATATAGAAACAAGATCTGATAAGTGTAGGTGGAGTATCCTAAGATGACTTAGGGATACTAATTTCCATAGACCCATAGGAGAACAAGCGATTGTTGCTCTTGATGCTAGCTTTCTTGGAAATGTATTTTATTGAAAATGGCAAGTGGGAGGAAATTATGACTTGGATTCAGTCCAAGGTCAGCCGCCTAGCACAGATGGTCAAAGATGGAATCTGAGCCTCGTATATAGGTTGTGGGGCAACCTAGGTTCAGAAAGTATGGGAAAAAGGCTAAATCGATTCATGTGTGCCAGTGTTATGGGTAACTCCTAACTTGGACAAAGAATCTTCACCTTATAGTACCTAAGTTCAGTGGGAGCTTGATGACATCTCTGGTCTTGTATGTTGGGGACATACAGATCATCAAAGACGATATCTCGATCCTTCACTTGGTGAAGAGATGATTGGGAAATGTCTTGTGATGAATGACTTAGTGAACATCACCTATGGGGTAGGTGTGAGAGATTTTTGGATAAGTCAAAGAAACTCCAAGTGCCAAGTCAGATAACATACATCGATGATGGTATGTTACAAACCATATGTGGTTTGTGCCGAGAGCATAACTAATTGATACTAGGTCCAATCCAGGAGCATGGCACTGGATAAGGAATGAAGAACACACTTTGGTTCTATGTAGAACTAAAAGATGGTTCTTGGTCAGTAATGACAGGAAAAGCTCAGTGGATTCACTTGGCAGCTTGTTCCAGTCAGACCAATGACAGTCTAGCTATTCCTGTAGTGGTGCTGGAAGCTTTGGGAGCTTCAGAGCAGGCTACTTGAAAGCAGAGTATGCAAGTGCTTTTGGGAAGTAGTGGGAGTTCTTTATTGAACCTCACAGGCATACTCAGATGCTTATATCTTGTCTTGGGGACAGAGGTACTTGATATATAGCAGATATGAACACTGATACAATCATGATAGGCCCATAGACCGATGCTCTGGCGTAGCAGGAGCGTGGCAGGTCATGCTTAGGACACGGTGTTGAGGTTGCTCAATGCAAGGTCCTAGTGCAAGTGGGAGATTATTAGTGTTTATGCCCTAGGACCTCAGGATGGTCCATGGGATATGTGCATCACATCTAGTTGATAGATGAGTTATCCTAGCATTGTCATTGTTATGCAGATTTGTACATCTGCGCATATGTACATTTGCATATACAATGTCCCTAAGAGATAGATTTTATCTAGTCTCTGTGTTTATCCCTGGTCGAGAATCATGGTGGATATGGACCTGATGACTCTAAATTTCATAGTATTTTTTATACTTATTTGTGTTGGGTCCCCTTCAAGGGGGAGCGCAAACCCTAAGCATGCATAATCTAAGAACTAGCATGAGCGGAATTAGGGTTTCAATAGATCGCATGAAGTATATCTATATGATCAACTTAGTTTGCTTATCAAGATCAAGAGAAGATCTAGAAGATCTCACCATGGCCATGATTTGGACGGCGCCTTGGAAGCAAGAGGGCGAAAAGGCTCTCCTCCAAAGAAGACACACACAAGGGATGAAGACTTACTCCTTGCGCAACTCTTGTGCTAGCAACAATTGCCAAGATGTCCTTTGTGTTGAGGAGATGAGATGATCGCTCCTTCTTGGCCGAAAGCTCTTCTTTCTCGTCAACCACACTCTACTCCAAAGAGCAAAACCGCGACAAGACAAGAGAGACAAGCGTTTTGGGCGTTATGGCGTTACAAGACTTCCCAATTTGGAAAGTCATCAAGACATGCGCTTATGTCTTGAGAACCAAATCAAAACGCCAATTCAATTCGAACCATGCGTTCACATATGTGAACCGGTTCAATTGAATTCGGTCCAATCTCATTTGGTTTAAGAACCAAATTGAACCAAGCCAAGCCATGGTCTAAATCTCATATGAACCATGAAGGTTCAAGATCTAACCACACATCTCATGATGCTCTTGATCTCACCGATCTAGCATCAACACTCTCGATCGAAGCTTACCGATCTCAAGCCCTAATCAATCAAACATGATTAGACCAGATCTCACTTACAATCAGAGTTTAAACTCCCTTAAACTGAATCAAAACAATCCAATCCACACGATCTGACTCAAGTAAGCCATATCACCAAATTGTGCGACCCTGAGGGTTTCCTTTAAATGTCGGTAACGATAACTCACGTTATCACAATCAGTGAGGGGTATCTAGCAACACATCACTGTCTCCCGATATAAAGGAAAGAGTCTTCCAAGACTACACCCAAATCATAGCACAAGTGTGAATCCATTTCACGAGGCATACATGTTTCCTTTGCCACTGGATGTTCTTATTGGACAAGCATGTCAAGCCTGTAACTCCAATACGATGAGCATGATTAGATCAGATGAACATAGTCATCTGGGTATGGCCATACACTTTCTCAATCATCTCATATAGGGGGGGCCTTAGAACATCACACTCCTTAAACAAGGAGACGGCAATCCTTTATCTATCACTAGTGTCCTAACCTGACTCATGATCATTATCCAAGATAGTCTATAACCATTATATTTCAAATGATATTGAACTACCTCAAAACAATGACATTCATCATTTAGAAACACAAGTGATCTCAAGTCAAAGGACATGTGCCACTTGTAGCATACAAGGATTATTCACATTGTGACAAGCAATTGAATATCCTAGTAGGGTCTGTCCAGTACATCCAATGTACCCATGAGTCTACATCTTATTCCATGCTCGAAGCATCCTATAAGATTAGAATACATATTAGTCTCCATCATATCAAGGCTGTCTCATGTTCACCAAGATATCTCGACTAAGGACATTACTGCATGTCAGCCTAGCTGAACAGCTTTGAGACATTATTCAGTAGTACTCTTATTACAGCAGACAAGGTAACAACCTGAATAATAACCATGCCTTTATAAACACAAGAGTTTATTACATGATACTGATACAATCCCAAGGCCTCAAACATTAGCCTTAAGGGCATACCCCAACAATCTCCCACTTGCACTTAATCTAATGGTTGAGTAACCTCAAACCCATGTTATTACAGTGCTTCTCATGCTTCTGCTGCGCCAGAGGCTTGGTAAGCGGGTCAGCCAGATTGTCGTCTGTATGAACCTTGCATATTTTGATCTCGCCACGATCAATGATCTCCCGGATCAAGTGAAATCGTCTCTGTATGTGCTTGGACTTCTGGTGCGACCGTGGTTCCTTTGCTTGTGCGATGGCTCCAGTGTTATCACAGAAGATAACCAAAGGATCGACACTTGAAGGAACAACACCAAGTTCTCTCACGAACTTACGAATCCACACTGCCTCCTTGGATGCTTCCGAGGCTGCAACATACTCGGCTTCTGTTGTGGAATCAGCAACAGTTGACTGTTTGAAACTCTTCCACACCACTGCTCCACCATTCAAGCTAAAAACATAGCCTGATTGCGATCGGAAATCATCCTGGTCCGACTGGAACGAAGCGTCGGTATATCCTTCTATACTGAGTTCTTCCTGACCACCATATATCAAGAACATATCTTTGGTCCTCCGCAGATATTTTAAGATGTTCTTGACTGCAATCCAGTGTGCCTGACCTGGATTACTTTGGAATCGACTGGTCACGCTTAACCCATAAGCGACGTCTGGGCGAGTACACAACATCGCATACATAATGGATCCAATAGCCGAAGCATAAGGCGTATTGTCCATTTCCTCTTTCTCAGTCTGTGTTTGTGGACACTGACTCTTCGAAAGATTCAGACCATGTCTGACTGGAAGATATCCTCTTTTAGAATTCTCTAAATGGAATCTCTCCAGGACTTTATCGATGTAAGTACTCTGGCACAGCCCGAGAAGCCTCTTAGATCTATCCCTGTAGATCTTCACACCTAACACATAGGCTGCTTCTCCTAGATCTTTCATCTGAAAACATTTTCCTAACCATGCTTTAACAGCATGCAGTTCAGGAATATCATTTCCAATGATTAAGATATCATCGACGTAGAGGACTAGGAAAGTAATCACGCTCCCACTAAACCTCTTATATACACACGGGTCATCTTCGTTCTTGATGAAACCAAACTCAGAGATTGATTCATCAAAACGAATATTCCAGCTCCTTGATGCTTGTTTAAGTCCATAAATGGACCTTTTTAACTTGCATATTTTATGACGATCTGCTGGATTAGTGAAACCTTCAGGTTGTGTCATATACACATCCTCATCCAGTTTTCCATTAAGGAAAGCCGTCTTCACATCCATCTGCCAGATCTCATAATCGTAATATGCTGCTATCGCGAAAAGAATCCGAATAGACTTGAACATGGCTACAGGAGAGAAAGTTTCATCATAATCTATCCCGTAGATTTGTTTGAAACCTTTCGCTACTAGCCTGCCTTTATAGGTAACCACGTTACCATCCATGTCAATCTTCTTCTTGAAGATCCATTTACAGCCTATAGGGATTACTCCCGGAGGCGGATCAACCAAATCCTAGACCTGGTTATCTGACATGGAGTCCATCTCTGCTCGCATAGCTTCAAGCCATCTAGCTGACTCCGGTCCACTGACCGCATCCGCATAAGTAAGGGGTTCATCATTATCAATGATGTAGACTCCGTCATAGCGCTCAGGCTGACGACGGATCCTTCCCGATCTACGCGGTTCCCGTGATATCTGAGCCTCAGGTTGTTCAATAACCTGATCTACCGGCTCAGGCACATCCATCTGTGCTTGACTACTTTGTCCATCCTCTGGATTCTCATCCAGCTTTATTTCTCTCGCACTGGCTTCTTGCAGAAGAAACTCCTTCTCAAGAAATATGGCCATCCGAGCAACAAATACTTTGTTCTCTTTGGGATCGTAGAAATAATAACCCTTAGTTTCCTTAGGGTAACCGACAAAGATGCATTTCTCAGATCTGCTCTCCAGTTTCCCAGAGGCGAGCTTTTTGACATAAGCCTCGCAACCCCAGATCCTGATAAATGTCAAGCTCGGCTGTTTCCCATACCATAACTCATATGGCGTCTTAGAAACTGCCTTGGATGGCACTCGGTTTAGTACCTTTGCAGCTGTTTCCAGTGCAAAACCCCAAAAGGAATAAGGAAGAGTAGCCTGACTCATCATAGAACGAACCATATCAAGTAACGTTCTATTTCTCCTCTAGGACACACCATTCCATTGCGGTGTTCCTGGCGGAGTGAGCTGTGAGATAATCCCACACTCCTTCAGATAGTCAGTAAACGTATGACTCAAGTATTCTCCACCTCGATCAGAACGAAGTGCCTTGATATTTCGCCCTAGCTGATTCTGTACTTCATTTTTGAACTCTTTGAACTTGTCAAAAGATTCACTCTTATGTCTCATAAGATAGACATAACCATACCTACTGAAATCATCAGTAAAGGTAATGAAGTACTGATAGCCACCTCTGGCATGTTTGCTAAATGGCCCACACACATCACTGTGTATAAGGTCAAGTAAACCTAAAGCCCTTTGACCTTTGTGAGGAAAAGGTGACTTCGTCATTTTACCCATCAAACAAGCTTTGCATGTATCAATCTCCTCACAGGAGAAAGATCCCAGCAGTCCATGATCATGCAACCGCTTAATGCGCTTCTTGTTAATATGGCCTAAACGACTATGCCATAACAAGGTGCTGTCTTCAGCATACTTGGCTTTCTTAATATCAATGTTTTGTATAGAATTTTCCATGTCCAACATGAATAACCCATTGTTAATTGAACCAGTTCCATAAACAATATTATCATAAGATAAAACACACTTTGAAATATTGCATTCAAAGGCAAATCCTTTCCTAACAAGAGCAGGAATAGAGATAATATTTTTGGTAATACTGGGTACAAAATAACAATTATTTAATTCTAATACAATGCCAGATGGTAATGAGATGTAATAATCCCCTACAGCAACAGCAGCAACCCGTGCCCCATTTCCAACTCGTAGGTCCACCTCATACTGTCCCACCTGTCTTCTTCTCTTGAGTTCCTGTACATTTGAACAAATGTGAACTCCACATGCAGTGTCCAACACCCATGAAATAGAAGAAGATGAAACCATGACTTCCGTCACGTATATACCTGAGCCAGAAGCGATGCTTCCCCTCTTATCTCCTTGGAGCGCTTTACAGTCCTTTTTCCAGTGACCCAGCTGGCCACAGTGGAAACACCTGTTGTCCTTCGACCGCTTTACCTTCTGTTTCAGAGCCTTGCTATAGTTCTTGACAGGGGCTTTGCCCTTCTTCCCCTTCTTCTTGTTCCTAAAAGGAACCATTAAGACAGAGGTTGAAGGCTTTCCCTTGAGAGTCTCCTCAGTAGTCAAGAGCATATTCAGCAGCTCTGCCGGAGTACAATCGATTTTGTTCATATTAAAGTTAATAATGAACGCATCGAAAGAGGGCGGGAGAGACTGCAGAATAATGTCTACAGCAAGCTCCTGGTTGATGGTATGCCCCAGTTTCTCCAGAGCCTCCTTGTGCCCAATCATCTTGAGCACGTGAGCTCCCACTGGGCTCCCTTCAGCCAGTTTGCTCTGAAAGAAAAGCTTTGTCAGATTATAGCGTTCTGTCCTCGCCTGTGCAGCATACAGCATCTTGAGGTTCGCTATAATCTCTATAGCCGACATATCCTCATGCTGACGCTGCAGCGGTGGCGTCATAGACGCTAGCATCAGGCAAGCGACATCAATGCTATCATTGACGTGCTTTTCATAGGCATCACGAACCGCCCTTGCGGCGTTTGCAGCGGGTTGAGGCGGCACAGCCGTCTCGAGGACATACAGTTTCCTCTCAGCCTTAAGAATGATCTTAAGGTGTCCGAACCAGTCAGAGAAGTTTGGCCCAGCAAACTTCTCCCTTTCCAGTAGGGATCGCACATTGAAGCTCATGGTGTTCGTTGCTGCAGGTATCTACAACAATGCAAGAACAGCAAGGTCAGTATCAATGTCTAGAATCAATCCAGGACTTAAGAAAGATTCCTTTTCTCACTATTTTATCTGGCTGAAAAATCCAGTAAAACAGCCCGAAAGAGTAGAACTCTTTTAGTGAGATGGGATCCAGATTTCATACTTGGTCTCCGCGTCCCGCTCAGGCGAGATAAGATGCACAGAGAGTACAAGCACTAATCTCTGGTAGGCTATCCCAGCCAATCGCCAACCCGTGCGATTCCCCTTCATCTGGGCAATCCAGCAGACTGTGCCAACTGAGTTGGTACAACACAGTCTCTGACCCCACAGATGGCTGCCTCCATGTGCTGCCATATGCGCCACATATGCAGCCTACATGGTCAAGCTGACCCGACCTACTCCCTGGACCACCACGTGCTATGCTGAGCAACGAGAAGCGATAAATCCCTTCTCTGTAACACGTAGGTGTAATCCAGCACCGTCTGAAGATAAATGGACGTGCCCACTGAGTGGGTACAACACAGCTCCAACGATAGTCAGAACAGTGAGGTTTCGCGTCAGAAGGCTTACGAGCTTGATATGTTAGCGTTTGGATTTTAACGGTCTTTTATCTTCATACCTATCATGTAAGTCCTATGGTGATAGCAGAAGATAAACTCATGCAATTCTAATTATAAAAGCAATAAATAGAAAGCATGCTGATCTTATGTGGTAAAAGCCCATAGCCTAAGTGAGACCTTAATTTTACTTAAGTCTTCACTTTCTTTTCATGGGTCTTTTATCTCATCAGGTCCATCCCAGGGCCCTTGCGCCAAATTCAGCTCAGATGCACCCACCAGCTGAATGCGCCTCTGCGATGTGTGCTCTTGTCTAATCAAAATACATTTTGATCTATCTAGACTATCTTGACTCGCAGGTCAAATATACAATAAATAAATTAAAATTGTGATTCGCAGATCACAAAATAATTATTTACAATTTACCAGGCTCGCAGGCCCCAGCACAGCACACATTAAAAGGGCATCCCACATAAGATGAAATAAACATGCATCATGGCATCAAAAACAACATGTGATCCATTACAAAGAAAATAAAATTTTGAAAACCCCATTGGCATCAATTTTAATTTTCTTATGAGCCCTACTACCTTACAACGGTCCATTAACAGGGATCCACTCATCCAGCTAGTCAGATCCACTGCCCTTGCATGCACCAAGTCCTAACTGACTCGAGTTGACCTAATGGTCAACCATGCATGCTACAAGGGCTGAACAACCCTCATGAGTTTTGGCAAGCGGGTGTGACCCCGGGCCTAACTCATGTGTGTTCATTAGTCGTCTCAACCAGACCTCGCTACACGCCCTTGATGCAGTCAACCTATAGCCACCTCGTGCTTGCGCACAGGTGCTATCAGGTCAACCCATCTAGGCTGTCAGATGGTCTGATCAGACTAGTCGGATCTTCCCTAGAGGATGCCTTCAACCCTACTAACCCGTCTAAGGGATTATAGCAGGCGCCACTTAGATCTATGGTGATAGGCGCGCAAGATGTAAGGTTTTTCTTTGAAAAACAACTACAACAAGCGCAAACAAGTAACATGCGCCACTATGATAAACAAGATACATCAAATATCTAGCATGTCATTCTTTGCATGTTGATAAACCAAAGATCTAGGCATAAGCGCAAACTTCTCCAAGCAATGATACAAGCGCAAACAAACTTATGTGCACACAACATCATGTAAGCGCAAGAAAACAAAGCATGAAGTGAGCGCAATATGGCATCATGAATGGATCACAACCTCAGCAAAGCAATCATATAGATGATACTGAAAAACCCTACGCTCTGATACCAATTGTTGGGTCCCCTTCAAGGGGGAGCGCAAACCCTAAGCATGCATAATCTAAGAACTAGCATGAGCGGAATTAGGGTTTCAATAGATCGCATGAAGTATATCTATATGATCAACTTAGTTTGCTTATCAAGATCAAGAGAAGATCTAGAAGATCTCACCATGGCCATGATTTGGACGGCGCCTTGGAAGCAAGAGGGCGAAAAGGCTCTCCTCCAAAGAAGACACACACAAGGGATGAAGACTTACTCCTTGCGCAACTCTTGTGCTAGCAACAATTGCCAAGATGTCCTTTGTGTTGAGGAGATGAGATGATCGCTCCTTCTTGGCCGAAAGCTCTTCTTTCTCGTCAACCACACTCTACTCCAAAGAGCAAAACCGCGACAAGACAAGAGAGACAAGCGTTTTGGGCGTTATGGCGTTACAAGACTTCCCAATTTGGAAAGTCATCAAGACATGCGCTTATGTCTTGAGAACCAAATCAAAACGCCAATTCAATTCGAACCATGCGTTCACATATGTGAACCGGTTCAATTGAATTCGGTCCAATCTCATTTGGTTTAAGAACCAAATTGAACCAAGCCAAGCCATGGTCTAAATCTCATATGAACCATGAAGGTTCAAGATCTAACCACACATCTCATGATGCTCTTGATCTCACCGATCTAGCATCAACACTCTCGATCGAAGCTTACCGATCTCAAGCCCTAATCAATCAAACATGATTAGACCAGATCTCACTTACAATCAGAGTTTAAACTCCCTTAAACTGAATCAAAACAATCCAGTCCACACGATCTGACTCAAGTAAGCCATATCACCAAATTGTGCGACCCTGAGGGTTTCCTTTAAATGTCGGTAACGATAACTCACGTTATCACAATCAGTGAGGGGTATCTAGCAACACATCACTGTCTCCCGATATAAAGGAAAGAGTCTTCCAAGACTACACCCAAATCATAGCACAAGTGTGAATCCATTTCACGAGGCATACATGTTTCCTTTGCCACTGGATGTTCTTATTGGACAAGCATGTCAAGCCTGTAACTCCAATACGATGAGCATGATTAGATCAGATGAACATAGTCATCTGGGTATGGCCATACACTTTCTCAATCATCTCATATAGGGGGGGCCTTAGAACATCACACTCCTTAAACAAGGAGACGGCAATCCTTTATCTATCACTAGTGTCCTAACCTGACTCATGATCATTATCCAAGATAGTCTATAACCATTATATTTCAAATGATATTGAACTACCTCAAAACAATGACATTCATCATTTAGAAACACAAGTGATCTCAAGTCAAAGGACATGTGCCACTTGTAGCATACAAGGATTATTCACATTGTGACAAGCAATTGAATATCCTAGTAGGGTCTGTCCAGTACATCCAATGTACCCATGAGTCTACATCTTATTCCATGCTCGAAGCATCCTATAAGATTAGAATACATATTAGTCTCCATCATATCAAGGCTGTCTCATGTTCACCAAGATATCTCGACTAAGGACATTACTGCATGTCAGCCCAGCTGAACAGCTTTGAGACATTATTCAGTAGTACTCTTATTACAGCAGACAAGGTAACAACCTGAATAATAACCATGCCTTTATAAACACAAGAGTTTATTACATGATACTGATACAATCCCAAGGCCTCAAACATTAACCTTAAGGGCATACCCCAACAATTTGGTAGTCTTTTGAGCCATAGTCTTACTCTTTTACTTTGCTTTTATACCCTTTTTTTACCAAATACTTCGGAATCTACACAATCTTTGGTTTTTGATCAATTTCAGGTAAAAATGCATTATTATCACTGGTTTTCGAGCAATATCAATGCATGAATGAGTTCTTATCATCAAGAGGAGTCTACACAACAAATTTCAATGCAAAATACACCATCTAACTAAAATACAGCACTACCGTATTTTCTAGACGAATGCTCACGGTACCGTATTTCTCGACGGACATTCCTGGGCGAAATACGGCACTACCGTATTTGCCAGAGAATCTTTCACGGTACCGTATTTTGTAATGTTTTTGACCAAAAGGTTTTAATGGAAATACGGCACTGCCATGGTCGTTTACACGGTGCCGTATATTCCTACGTTTTTTACTAGAAACTTTTAGAAGAATTACGGCAGTATCGTGAGGTTTTCCACGGTACCGTATTTGTTGCCCAGAACTCACAGAATGAAATACGGCACTATCGTATTTTGGAGAAAAACTCTCACGGCACTGTAATTTTTGTCCGGAACTCACAGAATGAAATACGGCACTGCCGTATGAATCGTCACGGTGCCGTATTTTGGAACTCAGAATTCTGATTTTTCCGCCTGATTCTTGCAAAGACCATATCTTTTGATCCAAACCTCCAAATTGAGATCTGAAAGAGGCGGTGGACTCGTCTTTAAGAGGCGAAAACACAGAAAGTGAAAGGAACGAATTTTATCATGAATCCACGGCGAATTTCAAAGAGAGGCGGAATTGCTAGGGTTCATCGGATTTCCACCTACAGACACCTCCGGCTATGAAATTTGATAGAGAGCTTCATCTGGTGAAGGAGAACACGTACCTTAAGTTTCAGAGCGTTTGGAGTTGAATCGAAGGAGAAATCAACGAAACAGCGGTGACAGTGCTGATTCCAAGCAAATACGGTGTTGTAATTTCAATACAGCACTGTTTTGTAACTCTTTTCTCCTCTTTTCGATTCCTTATCATTATGAGAACATGTTTTATTGTAATCCTTTCATCATGGTAGCTTAATCTTTTTATGGGACATGGGGGTGTAATCTCTTTGTTTCTTAATGTCTAGAAAACCCTAATTTTGTCAAACTGATTTTATTATGATAATTTTACTCTTGTGATTGATTGTTCTTTAATTCTCCTTTGTGTCTTAATTATCAGCACATTTTAGAATTTTGTGAAATAGACCAAGAGGTTGATTGTTTGAAATTCGGAACCCTAGGAATTGTTGAGTTTGGAACTATCGTAAGAGATTAGGTAGTTCTTTGAATTCTAATTTTTAGTGATTTTATTGCCATGTTGAATTTCTAATACTTTGGATTGAGTTAATTTGTAGACTTGATTTGATATTGCAAGAGATTGAGTATCGAGTCGTTGGAAACCCTTGAGTAAAGCCAGTGTTGAGACTCGGATGCACGAGAGTGATCTTTGAGTTTCCACTTGAGGTGATCAACCTAGAATTCGGATGCACGAGAGTGATCCTCGAGTTCTTAGTTGATGATTTACTTATTCTCAGCATTGAATAGATCTTGCGCGAGAGTGGAGATCGATTCTTTGTATAATTGTCAGCGCGAGAGCGAGACAATTTATTTAAAAAAGTAAATTTTACCTTTATCATAATAGGATTAGATTGACAAATATTTATCTTAATCTAGTCATTAGAAATTAAAGTAGATGAACCCCTAGTCCCAATTTCCTCTCTGACATTTTCTCTGTGTTCTTTTCGATAGTTTGATTCACTATTTTTCGATTGCCTAGCTAGCGAAAAATCGATTACTCAGTACTTGACAACGAAGTCTCTATGGTTCGATATTTTATATTACTTCGAGTATCCGTGCACTTACGGACACAACAAGTTTTTGGCGCCGTTGCCGGGGACCTTGGTTTTGTCAATATTGAAGATATTGAAAGTATTTCTAGACTAGGTTTTTGTTTTTGTTTTTGTTTACTGTTTTCAAAATTTAGATCGACTTTGACTTTCTCTTTATTATTCTGCATCTTTTGAATTTTTTGATCTATCTACTTTGCATGCGCAGAAATCTTAGGTCAGGACCACTTGTACCTTTTGATCTTGAGATAAACAAGACTCTGAGACTGCGAAAGAGATTGAGATTTGAGGAGACACAAGTTATAGAAGTAGTGGAGATGGCTGAGAGAAGATCTTTGCGCGACTATGCTGCTCCAAATGCACAGGGAGTTCACTCTAGTATCACCAGACCAGCCATTGATGCGAACAATTTCGAGATCAAACCGGCGTTCATATCAATGCTTCAACAAAATCAGTTTGGAGGATCTCTAATGGAGGATCCTAATATTCATCTATCTCTTTTTCATGAACTGTGTGATACCATCAAGATTAATGGAGTTTCTGATGATGAGCTAAAATTGCGTTTATTTCCTTTTACTCTCAGGAACCGAGCACGTGATTGGCTGCACTCTCAACCTTCTGGAACGTTCACAACTTGGGAGCTGCTGTCCAATGCTTTTCTCATGAAATACTTCCCTCCTAGTAAGACGATTCAATTAAGAAACCATATCACAGGATTTGCTCAGAAGGAAAGAGAATCTCTTAGTGAAGCATGGAAGCGATACAATGAATTACAGAGGAAGTATCCTCACCATGGCTTGGAGCAATGGGTTTTAATTGAAACATTTTATTATGCTTTGCTTAATCAAACACACCTCACTGTTGACGCTGCTGCAGGAGGAGCATTCATGAACAAGATATTGGATGAGGCTTACCAGATGATTGAAGAGATAGCTCTTAACCAAGAACAGAATTCAAGAGAAAGAGGAGTGATATATCGACCTCCTCATGGTAAGGATAATGGTAACGATTTTCGCACCCTAGCTAAGAAAGTTGAATCTTTGTGCAATCGTTTTGATACTTTTAAAATGCAAACTCATGCTATTTCTTCTTCTGTCACTTGTGAGATTTGTGGTAATCACGGTCATGTTTCTGAGGATTGCAAAATAATTGTTGATAGGGGTGAGGAACAAGTAAATTCTTTAGGGAGTTACAACCAAAGTAGATCTTATGACCCCCTACTCTAATACATATAATCCTGGATGGAGGAACCACCCTAACCTTTCATGGAAAAGCAATAATCATGATAATGGGCAGAACGAAAATAGGGGGTTCCAACAAAGACAATCAAACTAGAGTCAAACCCAAAAATCTAGTTTAGAAGAGATGCTTACTGAATTTATGGGTTTCCAGAAAAAACAGAGTGATGAGATGAATGAGAGACTGAAACGGATCGACTCTAGTATGAATGAGAGGATGAATCAAATGGATTCTAGGATAGATGGTATTATTGCCAATAATAAAATTTTAGAGTTACAAATTGCACAGCAGGCTAGCACCTCTTACAGACCCCCTGGGAAACTACCCACTACGCCCGAACCTAACCCTAGGGAGTATTGTAATGCCATAATGACTAGAAGTGGAAAACAACTAGAGGAACCAAAGGGGGAAGTTGAGAATAATAGAAAAGAGGCTAGTCTTGATCATGATAAGGATTGTGATTTTGAAAAATCTACTGAGTATGAGCAGTCCCATGATAGTTTGTCACCCCACAAGGATGATGAACCAAAAGGTGATTTGCCATGTAAACATGATAATTCTAAATCTAATTCTCATTCACCATATAAACCACCTATTCCTTTTCCTCAAAGGATTGTGCAAGCTAAGTTAGATAGACAGTTTGGGAAATTTTTGGAAGTTTTGAAGAAGTTGTATATTAATATTCCTCTCATTGATGTTATTTCTCAAATGCCTACATATGCAAAATTTTTAAAAGAAATTTTATCTAACAAGAGAAAAATAGAAGATTATGGGCCCACCTGGGAGATTCTTTGGTACCAGACTCTTCTCTTGTCTCTAGTTGTCGCCTCCCCTCTGCTCCTTGGCATGAGGGTCTAAGAGGTGACAACAATAAAAGTTTTTCGGCATCAAAGGTTGGGACAAGTGGCAGTGCTACCCACTCCTTGTCGCCAACATCCCTTCTTCTCTTTGGCAGTGGCGCAAGTCGAGAAGGCTAGAGGCGTGGATCTCATCTTCCGGGGCTAGCACCCAGCGCGGAGATTGGAGAGGATTTGAGGAGTCCGTGTGTGCGCGATTGCAGAGGACGGGCCCTTGCGCGTCTTCATCATCGGCCGCTTATAAAAGTTGCTTGATAAGGTACTGCCCCTATCACATCCCTTGTATTCTTCGTAAGTCGGTCCTTGTTGAATTAGGAATCTCATTTTGGGCTCGCTTCCGCTGTTTTCGTTTTCTTATAGCCCGGGGATTCCCAACAGAATCTCATACTCATCAGGATAATCATAAACTATGGCTCAAGTGCTTTCCAACAAGTCAGAAAACTCTTTATGGATCTATTAAGCTAGTTTCCTTTATTCATATCTATCAGATATGTCTGTAAAGGACTAGTACCCAGTATTTGGCTTACTTATTAGACCTGTCCACACACACTAAAGTGTATGAGGTCCAACAAGTCTTCTGATCTTCCACTTCTAAAGAGTGAAGAGCATCGTTGTTGTTGTCCTTAGCAAACAAGGCTCGTACGAGTCTAACTATCGAAAGAGGTAGATCCAACTCATTCTCCTGAAAAGAGATTGAATCCACAAATGCATTTGCATGGAGATAGTGAATGAGGTTCTTGTTTTACAAGGTCCAAACAACAGTGCCAAAGATAGGTACAACACCACTTAATTTAATCCATATATTATGTTACTCATAGAACTTCACATATAGATAGAACATGAAGATATTGAAGTTCGAACAAAGTCTTGACCCCAGAGAGAGTGAGGTCTCCTACAACTATGGCAGCAATAGATGCTCCAACTAGTAGTTCAGTCTCTCTGCATCAACGTTGCCCTATCTCCGTTAATCACCAAGACACTTTTGCAAGTATTGGTCTCATCATGTGGTATGACATACCCATGTGTTAGAAATAGACAACTAGACTTTGGTAACATAATTACCTAAGCCAGAAGACGAAGGGTTACTTCTCTTCTCCTTGTTTTGAGGTCACTAGCAATCATTCTTGAGCACCTTATCTCCTGCACCCTTTTTCATCTTCAATGCATTGGACAAGCCCTAAGGCTTTCCTTTGCTTTATAGGACTACTTTAGAGGTTATAGCTTTCTATTCTAGCTTGTCCCTTAAAAAGCTATTTTAGAATATCTAAAATATGATCAGCTCAACACGTTGCTTTCACAACACAGGCGACATGCTAGCTTTAGACAAGCTACCCCATAAGCATCCTCTTTAGCCAACAAGGCTGTAGATGAGATGGGTTCAGGAAAAGGCTACCCAAGGAGACACGGCTTTTCCTCGAGCTTGAGGACAATCCTCAAGTACGGTACTAGTCCTCGAAGTTGGTTCCAACCAACTTCTCCCTCATCAAGAAGGAATGGAATGACGGTCTGCTATCATTATTGCTTGTAGAAGCCATCTACAACAAAGACAAGAGCAGATCAGTATCACAATTCAATCATTTATTCTGGCCTTTTATAAATAATTGTTTCTCATTATTTTATTCGAATCGATAATCCTTAAAAATCGATCGAGAAGTCACCCGACTTCCTCAGTGAGATGGGATCCTCATTTCGTACATGGCCTTGCATCCCACCCTCGTGGGATGCACTGTACAAGGTGACACATGCTTCCTGAGGTAGGCTCGCCATCCAATTGCTACTCGGCAATTCCCCTTCCCAAGACCGCTCAGGCACTTTGTGTCCAGCGAGGGCTAGATACAGCACAAAGTCCTAACCTCTTGAGGCTGCCTCTAGAAATTTCATCATGTGAACCACCACATATGAAAAATCCTAGTCAAGTCCGACTTTACCGTTATACCCAGGGCCAACAATTTCCTTGCGAAAGGCGCGTCCAGAGTTTTAACTGGACTAAGGAAATTATTGTCACCACACGCCTCCTGAAGATAGATGGGTGTGTCCCACGAGGGTGGGAAACAATGCACAACACCATCGATCAACAGTTTGACAAGGGTTACAGGTCAGAAGGCTAAGTAATGGGACTTGATATGATTTATTGAGGATTTTTGTGGTCTTGGCACCACTGGCTTTTATCTTATTCTACCAATACAGGCATGCAATCCTATGGTGGAATAAAACCAAAAAGCAGTAAAGGCATGGTAGAACAGAAACAGTAAATATGATGTGATCAAAGCCCAAAACATGGGTAACAAGCCCCTAGACCTAGTCCTAGCCACCTAGCACTACCAAGGGCTCTGAGCCATGGGCTCATGTCAACAAGTCTTTAGCTCATCCCTGAGTTCCCTAAGGGCTCTGCTCCAAGGCCCCGAGGTGCGCCACCTAGGTCTTCAGCTCCATGGGTCAGCTCGCGAACCCTAAAGGCACCATCCAGGAAAACCCTAGATCCCCTTTAGGTTCAGCCAACCCGAGTCTTCTCCATGAGCTAGCTCGCAAACCCTAGGCTCCTCCTAGGATTTGGCCAACTCATATCTCCTTCTGGAAGATAGCTCGCAAACGCTAGGCTCCTCCTAGAGTTCGGCCAAACATCCATGCGCCACCTCCTCTAGGTATCTCACCTCTTTGCTTGATACACCACATCCCTTGCAAGGTGTGCCACCTATAAGGTGCGCCCCTTTGCTTGGATGTGTCATCATGCAAGTGTAGGTGTTATTCTTCGCAACCTCAACCCTCGAATGCAAGAAGCGCCCCTAATAGCCTTCTCATTCACAACTAAGAGAGAAAACAGCCCCTTACCAAGGTTAGGTGTGCTAACCATCTTGATCAGCCCATGAACCCTTAGATGCACCATTAGGTAGCCCTAGTAAGCATCATGGTTCAGCTAGTCAAGTTGATCAACTCCTTAGGATGCTCAACCTTCATCATCAGCCCATGAACCTATGTTGGACTACTAGGTAACCCTAGAAGACAACATGGCTCGGCTATTGATGTAGGTCAGCCCCTTAGGTTGAGCTACCTTCATCATTAGCCCTTGAACCCTAGCCGCCAACCCCCATTGGATGCATCTCCAGGTAACCCTGAAAACCACCCTAGGGTTAGACTAGGTCATGGGTTGCGCCACCCTAAGAGATGCGCAAAGGAGAGAGAAGAGAACGCCACGATATGTCATCAAAGCCTTCGATTTGATTTACAATGCAGAATTGAAATACAAAATTAAAAGTCAGCACGCATGCCTCACATTGATACATCACAGGCATGGCAATAGGGCTTGACTTTGATCACAACATAAATGCACAAATAGAACTACTCATGCGATTCTACATGCTATCAAAAACAACAAGTAATCACTTTTAATTTTTCATAAAACCCTTTCAATTAATTTTCAGCGACTCTATATCATCCTTCTATATCGTCTCGCCCCTCTCAGGAATCTATAAAGTGTAGCCGCCCCTTGCAATCCTTACCCCATAGAGATTAGGACAATCACCTAGTCCAAGCCCCATAATCTCCTATGGGTCTTGCGCCATGGGTCTATCCCACGACCGCAAGGAGGAGTTAATCCTTCCACATAGGGTCTATCCCAGATGTGAAGAAAACGAAACTAGAAGACGGTTAAGAGGCAAAAAATTAAAAGAAACTTATTTTTCAACAGAAAAACCATGGCATAAAATTTTTGACAACAATTTTCATGACATGGGGTAGACGCATGTAGAAAAGACACCTTCGGGCCTCATAAGATCGCTCTGATACCACTGTTGGGTATCCCTGGACCTCAGAAAAACTTTAAACACAATGGAAGCAAAAGTCCGAAACAGAATTCCAGAAACACCAGGATCACTTACGAGAGAAAACCGAAGGATGTGAAGAGCAGTACCTTATCAAACAATTCTAGGAGCGGCCAATGATGAAGACACGCAAGGGCCCATCCTCTGCAATCGCACACACAAACTCCTCGAGATCTCTCCAACCTCCACGCGTGGTGCTAGCCTCGGGAGATGAGTGTTGTATCCCAAGTTGTTTGGCATGTACCTTGGACTAATCCCCAGCAACGGCGCCAAAAACTTGTTGTGTCCGCAAGTGCACGGATACTTCGAAGTAATAAAAATATCGAACCACAGAGACCTATGTGTTAAGTACCAAATAATCATTTTCTCGCTAGCTAAGCGAACCGAATATGATGAAAGTAAACGATTGAAAAGTGCACGGGAAAATATCAGAGAAGAAAACTGGGACTAGGGGTTCATCCACCTTAATTTTAATGACTAGAAAGAAATAAAGGCTGTCAATCAAATTTCATTATAATAAAGATACAATTTACTTCATAAAAGGATCAACTCGCTCTCGCGCAGTCAATCATACAAAGGACCAATCCTCACTCTCATGCAAGATCTATCCAATGCTGAAAATAAGTAAATCATTGAACAAAGAACTCAAGGATCACTCTCGTGCATCCGAATTCTAAGTCAAAAATCTCAAGTGGAAACTCAAGGATCACTCTTGTGCATCTGAATCTCAACACAGGTTCTACTTAAGGTTTTCCAACGTTCCAATCCTCACTCTCGTGCAGGATCTTCACGTCTAACACATTAACTCAATCCAAACAATTAGAAACTCAACATGGCAATAAAATCACTAAAAATCAGAATTCGAAGAACTACCTAATCTCTTACGATAGTTCCAAACTCAACAATTCTTAGGGTTCCAAATTTCACAATCAACCACTCGGTCTATTTCGCAAAATTCTAAAACATGCTGATATTTATAAAAGTAAGGAGAATCAAAGAACAATAAATCACAAAAGTAAAATTATCATAATAAAATTATCATGACAAAAATTAATGTTTTCTAGTCATTAACAAACCAAGGGGATTACACCCCCATGTCCCATAAAAAGATCTAAGCTTGCATGGTGAAAGGGTTACAATAAACCATAATTTCAGAGGATTAGAAATCGAAAAAAGGAAGAAAAGTTACAAAATAGGTGCTGTAATGAAATTACAGGACCGTAATTGCCTTTGAACAGCGCTGTCACCGTTGTTTTGTTGATTTCTCCTCCGATCAGACTCCAAACGCTCTAAAACTTCTGGTGTGTGCTCTCCCACTCTAGATGAAGCTTCGGTGTAAATTTCATGACCTGAGGTAGTCTCTATGCCTCTCGGTGTGAGGCCAAATCCTAAGCGCCTCTCTTTCAATGGCTCCCTCAATACTCGATAAAAATTCCAGCTTTCACTTCGTGTGTCTTCTCCTCTTAACGACGAGTTCGTAGCAACTTCAGATCTCAATTTGGAGTTCTGGATCAAACGTTATGGCCCACACAAGTTTCAGGCCCGAAAGAGTCGCGCGTCCACGTAGAAAATACGGCCGTGTTATATTTTACGGCAGTGCCGTATTTTGGTTCTGTGAACCCTGAGTCAAAATTACAGCCCGTAAAATGCTTCTCAACTGTGCCGTAAAATCGGATGAGTTCTCTGGTCTGAATCGCCTGGGAAATACGGCACCGTAAAATGGTTTATGGCACTGCCGTAATTTTGGCAAGTGTCTCTGTTCTGAAGCACTCCAAAATATGGCCCGTGGAATGGTTTACGGCAGTGCCATATTTTACACAAAATCTTATGTTCCAAAAATCCACCAAATTATGGCAGTACTCTTGATTTTACGGTAGCGTACGAAAATATGGTACTGTAAAATAGAATACGGCACTACCGTATTTTGGTGAGTTGCTCCGATTTTCATGAAATTTGCTAGGTGATCTCCTCTTGATGATGGTAACTCTTTCATGTCTTTGATTTTGCTCAAAAAGTCCTCAAAATAGTGCCTTTTTTACTTGAAAATCATGAAAAACCAAAATAGAAGTAGACTTTGCAATATTTGATGAATTCAGCATAAAAACAAGTAAAAGATCCTCAATTTAGCATGAAAAAATATCTAAAATGATACAAAATATACTATATATTTTGGTGTCATCATTGAGATCCACGCCTCTTGACCTTCTTGACTTGCGCCAATGCCAAGGAGAGCAGGGACCGTTGGCGACAAGGAGTGGGTAGCACTACCACTTGTCCCAACCTTTGATGCAGAAAAACTTTTATTGTCGTCACCTCCAAGACCCTCACGCCAAGCAGCAGAAGGGAGGCGACAACAAGAGACAAAAGAAGAGTCTGGTACAACAATCTCCCAGGTGGGCCTCTCTATTTATAATAGCAGAGCCAGATCAGCCTTGGAGATTTTTCCCATTTGGGATAATGCATATAGGCGCCTACTCTCAATTAACTAGATCAACGTCACGGGTTCGAATCCCCGCAGATGCTATTAATTGTAAATTGCACCCAAGCCTATTAATTAGCCAAGAGAAAAATTATCTTGCCAATCAATAATTTTATTTTATTCATGTGACTAAAATGCCAAGCCTAAACTTGCACCAAGACCCTTGTTTGACTCATTTTGATAACACAGGTCAACAAAGGTCAAACGTGGTCCACTAGAGTCAACTAGTGATCAAACATGAACTAAAATACAATATCATCTCCTCTATAAAAGTCTCAATGCATCAGTTCCCCAAAATGATCTGAATCACACAATGATTCGATCAGAGGCTAAACGATCAGTATGAGAACTCGAGTGTCTAGGTGTGCGACCCTATAGGTTCTTCATACGTTGGCAGTGATGATTAAATCATCACAAGCAATGAGTGTCACCTAGCAGTACGTCATTGCTACACAAGTCATCAGAATGATGTCATCATCGACATCCCCTAAAACTGATTTGTTGAAGTTTTTCATATTTACTTTTCACCCATGTTCTTTAGCTGAAATTTCTATTTTAAGGGATTTAACTGATTTTTGCTTCTATGATGTTTATTAAATAATGATGTTCATGTCTAGGAAGTTGAAAGTGTGATTAGAATGCTACACTCTTGCTATCTTCTAAGCTGCAGCTCTAGTTCATCCTTGCATTGAAGAATGGCCCCTAAGACTAAGCAAGTAGTTTCAAAGAGAAGGGGCAAAGGACCAGCTATATCCTCCACAACACCAAATCCCTATGGCATCATCTTTGGGGATGAAATTCAAGAAGAAAGATACAACAAGTTGGTGGAGAGAAGGGTGGTAAATACAAAGTATACTGATAGGAGAACCTTGGAAGCACTTGGATTATATGAGGATGTGTTTTGGATGTTTGAGCAAATCAAAGCTAAAAGATTTTTTGAGATGACACCATATACCTATTTGCCGCTTGTTTTGGAATTTTTGAATAGCTTGAATGTGGACCTACGAGAGTTTTCTAATGGACCTGCTGAAGGAGAAGTTACATTCAGACTAGCTAATGTTGAGAGGAAGTTAACTTTGAGAGAAATTAGATCTATGTTTCATTTGGGTTCTAGAGGGTATACCCAAATACCAATTGGGTTTATAGAGAATGTGTTTTGGAATCAGATTACCCATGAGACCCATTTTTCTGCTGTTTCTGCTAGAGCTTCAAGGATTATGAATCCTTGTATAAAGTATGTTCATAGAGTTCTTGCCCACATAGTTTTTGGTAAAGGAGATAGTGATAGTATGGTACGACAGACTGAGCTCTACTTTCTATGGGGGATGCTTAATGGAGTAGTAGTGGATGTTGCCTTCTTTTTCATGAAGCACATGGATAAAGTGGCTAGAGCAAAGAAGGGGGATGTCTTTTGAGGTAGAAGTAGTTCTTGCCCCTATAGCCCTACATCTAAATGTTGAGCCTTATGAGGTAGAAGTAGCACGAGGGAATGCAAGGCTTGATCTTGAGTCTTACATGGCTATGAAAATGATAGTTAGAGAGGGGGATGTCTTTTGCTTAGTCCTTGGACCAAATGCCCATACTTTACTATTACCCCACGTAGAGAAAACCACTGTGAAGGAAAGAGCAAATTGGAAACTTTCACCGAGCACCGCCAAGGCGCTTTTACACCACCATTGAGTGCAGTTCCACCACCACCCACTTGGGGTGGAAGAGATGATCCTTTTAGTATGGAGTCGCCATCTCACCGGCCTGCAGATTCAACTCACCCAGCTATTGATTCTTCCCACGGACCTACTGGAGGATGGTCTAGTGCCTTCGACCTAGGATTCCAGGCACTCTCTGCTGAGATATATCGTCAGGGACATCATAAGGAGAAGATGATGGATTCCATGGGGCGAATGCAGGACACTATGCACCATATCCAAGCAATTCTAGATGCATGAATGAATCCCCCACCATCAAGAGAAGATTACATGTCAAATTTCACGCAAATCGAAGCCATAGACCAAAATACGGCAGGGCCGTAATCTATATTACGGTACCGTGTTTTCACCGGCTATCGTAATATCAGAGCGCTGCCATAATTTGGGGAGTTTTTCATCCAAAACGTTTTTTGAAAATTACGGCATTACCGTAAGGCTTTTCACGAGCCGTAATTTGGAATGATTTTCGACCAGAAACTTTAGCTGAAATTACGATACTGTCATAACATATTTTACGATGCTGTAATTGGCAGATAGTTTCGATCAGAGAATTCGACTGAAATTACAGCAATGCAGTAATCATAAACACAGTTGTAATTCTATCGTTAACGCACGACTTCCATTGTCAACTCTGAAGCCCGATTTTTGAGCGATCGATTGCGGACGATCTAGGCCATAAATTGAAGATCCATAAGAAGCAAGGGGGGAGCGTTTCGAGAGGAGAAGACACACAACCAAAAAGCCATAATTTTCATCCACCACACAGAGAGAAATCAAGATTCTTACCATCGCCCTAGGTTTCACCGCCGGGAAGCGTACAATGCATCTCCGGCAGTGAAATTTGAAGGGAAGCTACGCCTAGAGGAGGAGAAGATACTCCAAAAGTTTCAGAGTGAAAGAAAGCCGATCGGAGGAGAAATCAACGAAAGCACGCCGCCGACCACTGTTCATGCGGAAATTACGGCTGTAATTTATATTGCAGCCGTGATGTGTTTAGTAATTTCTTCCTTTTGTTCAATTTTTATTCCCTCTGAACCATGGATTATTGTATTCTTTTCAAGATGCTAGCTTAAACTTTTTTTGGGACATGGGGGTGTAATCCCCCTTGAATTTTAATGACTAGATGATTATTATTTTTGTCCTGATAATCTTTGTTATGATAATTCTGCTTTTGTGATGATTTGTCTTTAATTCTCCATAGATTTATTATCATGCATGTTTTAGAGTTTTCGCAATATGAACTAAAAGGTGATTTGCTTGAGAAGTTGGAACCCTAAAATTGAATGCTAGGAACTTACCGTAAGAAATTAGGTATGTTCTTATTTCTCAAATTTTAGTATTATAATTGCCATGTTTGATAATATTGATTTAGGATTGAGTTATTGTGATAAACATGATGATTACTGCAAGAAATTGAGTAATTGGTCTGTTGGAGAATCCTAAGCAGAACATATGAAAACTATTGTACTAAAATATGTAGTTAGAATTCGGATGCACGAAAGTGATCCTCGAGTTCTTCATTGATGATTTATAGTTTTCTTATGAGATGATTGACTTAGAATTCGGATACACGAAAGTGATCCTTGAGTTCTTTGTCGATGATTCACTTATCTTCAGCATTGAATAGATCCTACGCGAAAGTAAGGATCGGTTCTTTGTATAATTATTTGCACGAAAGTGAGATAATTCTATTATGAAGTGAATTATGTCTTTATCTTAATAAGAGTTGACTGATGACCTCTTATTTATATCTAGTCATTGAAATCAAGGTGGATGAAACCTTAGTCCCAGTTTCTATTTGATTATCTTTTTTGTGTGTTTTCGATCATTGCTTTGCTATTATTCGGTTGCGTAGATAGCAAGAACTCAATTATTTGATACTTGACAACGAGGTCTTTGTGGTTCGATATATTTCTTTATTACTTCGAGTATCTGTGCACTTGCGGACTACAACAACCGTATAATAGAAAAATAATTAAAACACAATAATTGAAAAACACAAATGAAAAAATAAAACACAAGTTATGGGGTGTAGAAATGTTAATTTAAAGGTAAAATATCTCTTTATTTCTTTTCTTATGGTTGCCTAAACTCTTATTAAGAAATATCTTTGTTATTTTTTGTTTGTTTTGGAAAGTAGGGTAGTGCCAAGAAGACTTTTGTCTTCAAGATCTTGAATAGAAGCTGCAAGTAATAAAATCAAGAAAGGAAGAAAAGTTTAATGAGAGTAGCTCTAGAGCTTTAGATTTTTGTAAGGTTCATAAATAGCTAGAGTAAGTTGAACTCCCATTAGATACCAAAACTAGCTATTATTAGCTAAGTTTATTCAATTCAACCTAGTTTAATCTGATTTGGGTTAGGCTTCATAATATTATCAATTTGATATAGCTCATTTAATGTTATTTGAAGTTTGAAATATTAAAAATTTTACAATACTGATATGAAAGAAATATGACAAAACTATATGGTTAGTTCAATACTAAACTATAAGGTCCTAGATCTGGCGAATGCCCTAGGACCTATTGTTGGTCCAGACATTTATACTATATTTATTGATTTATGATATTTATACATATCTTAGCATTGTCATTATCATGGTTTTCGATACATCTATGCATAGGTGTGTTTACATGATGATGTCCCTAGAGATATTTTGTATCTCAAATGTTGTCCCTAGTGGAGTACCATAGTGGATAGAGGACAACTATGGTGCAGGTGAGACTAGTTTATGCACTGGTTAAGCACGAGGTGCTAAACGAAGACATATGGGTATATCGAGGTAGATATACTAGACCGAACTACCGTGAAGTTTTAACTTGGTGTCTCAAGATTGTCATAGATCGCTCTTATGTTGTTTTTAAAGGTACATGCTCTATCACATCCGGTGGTTCCCTTGCAAGATCGATCCTTGTTGAATTAGGAAACTTATTTCGGGCTTCCTTCCACTGTGTTTTAAATTTTAAATTGTCTGGATTTTCCCAACACTAAGATCCTCATCGAGACCAAGCCCCCTAACATATGTTTGAGAACCATTCCTTGTTGCAGCATATGATATCAATCTAATGATGACTTTACTATCCTCAACCCTTTCCTATTGACCTTTCAACATATTTGGTACTAAGTTTACTCTGATATCATTTTTATGACCCACCTAATACGCAAATTGGCTCATTAACTTGGTGAGCCTGATAGTAAGGTGATCCAATTTAAAATGCTTATGTCTAAGTTAATAGTAATAAATTAATAATAGTGGTCATCTATTGACATTGAATCTAGGGTATTAATATGTTTTCAATTTCTAGGGTTGCACAAGTATGACTATAATAATCCTCAAAGGTTATTATATGTTATAACCTTGACTTTATAAAAAAAAAAAAAAAATTAAAATTTTAATTTTGGAAATTCAGAAATTATATTTTAGAATTTTTATGATTTTTTATGAATTCTTTTTGGAATTTTAAAAGGTTAAAATAATAAGTTTTATAATAAAAACTTAATATGCATTCGCGAGGGATCAAACCCACGACACGTTAGTTTATTTGGTTAAGGCCAACCGCTAGGCTAAGTCGCAATTTTATTTATAAAGCTGCGCTTCTTTTTATTATCTCAGATTTTTATTGAAATTTATTTAAAACGAAAACGCGTCCGCGGGGATTCAAACCCGCATCACGCGAAAACTACCAGCTCCGCCTAACCACCGAGCCAGTTTGCAAGTTTATTAGTAAATCGGATTTCATTTATTTGATTTAAATTTAAATTAGAATTGGGACCGAGTCAACTCATCGTCCTTTCTGAATTTTTCAGTGATCAAGTCGCCGTCGCGTTCTCGCCGTTCATGGACGCGTTTTGCCTCTATATTAGAGGGCTTCTGTCCGTATGTTCGAGACGTTGAACCCTAGCCTCTCTTCGAACTTGGACGCACCGCCAGGAAGGAGAAATCTCTCTCGAACCAATCGCCGGAACTCGAGCGGCGCCGCCACAAGTTCCAGTCTTCCAGCGCCTCCATCGACAGCAATCTCTCTATTCTGGGCTATGATACAGCATCGTAGCAAGGTATCCTACCTTTTCTAAAGTTTTGGTGAAGTTCGGTTTGGGTATAGATAGGTTTTGGCTGAGTTTTGTGTATAGACAGCAGCGGCGCCACCGTTGATACTTTCGTTTGCTTCGAGTGCTTCGGTCGTGCGTCAGAATCTCGCCGAAGCCGGTCGTAGAGCTTCATCTCATCGTCAGAAGTCTTCTGGAGAAATTTGGAGTCGATTCGGTGCTCGATGCGCTCTCGCGAACTTGCCGGCACAAGCAACGGATGCGAGTCCGGCGGCCTTGCACGGCGGCGGTCGGGCGGCGCGGGCGAGCGGTCGGTTCATTTTGATTTTACGGTTTGGTCCAGTTTATTTGGAAATAAACCGGCCAGCTGAGTGAAATCGATTTGAACCGGTTCAACAGTGATGAACGGTTCAATTTCAATTTCAGACCAGTTCTTGAATTTGGACCGGTTCGACCCCAATTCGGTCGAATCTGGGCCAGTTCAGGTAGCCGTTGGAAAGCTTACGAAATTGCCTATCTAATGGTAATCTGTGTGTCTTTAGATGACTTGTATATTTTGTGTAATTTAAGTTATAAGTCTCGGTTTAACTTGGTTCATGGTGAAATTGATCGGTTCACCGCAATTCTGTCCGGTTCAGTAAGTTTTAAGTCCGGTTCACTTGATCTAAGATTGGTTCTCTAGGTTTAGGGTTGTGTTCTACTTGTTGGTCATCTTGGTTTTCAAGTTAGAATAATTATTGATAGAGTTTATGTACAAACTTATGTTACAGAGTGATTGGTCTACTAGTCAGCTTGCATCGTTTGATAAACAACTTATTGACTTTCCAAAAGGCTTCAGGATAACAGCGTTTGAGGTAGGAATCTTACCCTACTCCTTTCTTACAGTGTCAAGAATTATAGGATTTGCTACCTAATCCTTTGGTTTGATATATGATGCATATGTTAGACTTGATTGACACTGATATCTATTTGACTCATCTGCTTGTATTGTTTCTGTAATTCAGTTGACCTCTTTTATCTTGTTCATTGGTCATATTCTGTTTCCGTATGCATGATTAATGAAACTGTATTGAGATATCTGTTATATTGGCATATGAGCATGATTGAACAATTATGTATCTGTGATATTGACAATGAGTTTGTGGAATAGTTGAATATTCGTTATGTTAAAGTCGTGATATATATTGACCTATGGACTGAATGATTTATTCTCCAGTGGCCTGTTTATGTGTTTTATAGTTCCGATGCGTATCGGACTATCTGTTTGCCGGTTAGGGCACCGCCAGTTGTCCTCGGGACAATACTACGGATGTCAGGGTTAGACGCAACCTACCGGGATGTTGAAGATGGTCGTTCCATTGCATGAGCAACAGTGAAAACACTCTGAAAATGAGTGCGGCTCTTAAGTGAGATCTGTTGGCTAGCTTGATGATTTGCACGATATTCTTATATTATTTGTATATTGTTGTTTCAGTTATTGTATTATCTTGATATTTGACTCCCTCACCCTATTTGTTGATTCCTACTTAGCGTTTCTGCTAACTCCCTTTGTTTCTCTTCCAGGTATAGAGTTAGCATCTGGGAGGGATAGAGTAGATAGCAGATACTAGCCCGAGTTGAGATAGTAATTTTAGTTTTATTTCAGTTGATTTATGTACATTGTGAATAGTATGTTTTAGAGTTTGTGTTATAAAACTATAGATGTTAAATTTGGATTATTAAATTAATAAAGGATATGGGATTATTGTAAGTTTTTTAGTTCCTATTAATATTGTCATCTCCCTGGGGAACCTTGAACTAAGAATAGTCGGCTTCCCGCCGGGGCGTGACAATTTTAATGGTATCAGAGCTATAGGTTCAGTAAGAAAACCTAAGGATATAAGAACCTTAGGACTGGGTTTGGGTTAAGGTTAAAATAAATGAATAGCTAAACAATTATTATATAACATGTTCTTTTGTTGACAGGATGGCACCAAGAACTAGAGCCAGAGAAATCCCAAGTCAAGGAAGTAGAAGCCGTGGAGGTGGAAGTCGCAGGGTATGTGCTCATAGAATCGGGGAAGCTAGAAATTCTCCTGAAGCTGATGTACAGTTACCTCAAAACTTACCTAGAGCCCCTACAAGAAGAAGAAGTGGGTATGAAGCCTCAGTACCCTTAGAAGCAGCACCACATGCTTCCCCTATAGTACAAGCAGTGGTAAGGGGCGAGGGTGAAATCATTGGTACCACAACCAGTAGTAAATCAGCTAGTTAGGTCAGCTAACGTGTTGATGCGGTTCTCACAGTTAGGGAAAGATCGATTTGGAGATTTTGCAGGAACTACTGACCCTTGGGCTGCTAGAGATTGGTTATTAAAAGTAGAGCAGACCTTTAGGGCATTAGGATGTCCAGATGAGCAGAAAGTGGAATTGGCCACATATTTCTTATCTAATAGAGCTGGGACATGGTGGTCTGGTATGAGAGACAATTTTGGAAATGACCCTATCTCTTGGACTGATTTTAGAGGAGCATTCTTTGATAAATATTTTCCAGAGTCTTTTCAGGATAGCCAGATGCAAGAGTTTCTAAATTTAAAACAAGGAAAAAGGATAGTAAATATTTATGTAACTGATTTTGAGGAGAAAATGCAAGAGTTTCTAAATTCGGGATAGCCAGATGCAAGAGTTTCCAGAATTAGTAAGCACTGAAAGGAGAAAATGTCAACTCTTTATTAAGGGATTACACCATACAATAAAGGAACAGATGAACACTATTCCATTAGATAGTTTCAATTAGTGGTTAATACAGCATTCAGGATAGAGGCTTCTTTGATAGATGTGGCTAAAGAAAAACAAATTGAGGAGGTTTAGGAATTAGCAAAACAGAGAAAAGTGAATCAGACAACTAGATCAGTAGAGGAAAGAACCTATGATAACAGAGGGAAAAGATCAAGTGCAGTATTTAATAACCATCAGAGACCAGTACCGTCTTCCCATCTGTCAAACCCTCATCCAGAAGAGACACCAAGAAGATGTTTCAATTGTAATAAGATGGGACACATAGCTAAAGAGTGCAGAATCAATAGAATTCAATGTTTCTATTGCAATGAATGGGGTCATTATAAGAATGAGTGTCCTAACAAGAGAACCATATCACAACAACAAAGCTATCAGCAGAGCTCTAGACCGAGAACTTATTAGGAGAGAACTGGCCAGGTTAATCAGATACCACAGAGAGGATCTCAGCAACGATCTGCAACTCCAGCAAGAGTTTATGCAGTGACTCAGCAGCCTCAATAGGAGACTCAGCAGACTCTGGACTTGGTGTAATTTTTATTTTTACCTTTCATAGTTATTTAGAAATAATGATATTTTTGTACACTCTGAATTTGGAGGACCAAATTCTTTTAAAGGGGTGAATAATGTTATAACCTTGACTTTATAAAAAAAAATTAAATTTTTAATTTTGGAAATTCAGAAATTATATTTTAGAATTTTTATGATTTTTCTGAATTTTTTTCAGAATTTTAAAAGGTTAAAATAATAAGTTTTATAATAAAAACATAATATGCGTTCATGGGGGCTAGAACCCATGACATGTCAATTTATTTAGTTAAGCCCAACCGCTAGGCTAAGTCACAATTTAATTTATAAAACCACGCTTCTTTTTATTATCTCAGATTTTTATTGAAATTTATTTAAAACGAAAATGCGTCCGCGAGGATTCAAACCCGTGTCACACGGAAACTACCGGCTCCGCCTAACCACCGAGCAATTTGCAAGTTTAATAGTAAAATTGGATTTCATTTATTTGATTTAAGTTTAAATTTGAATTGGGACCGAGTCAACTCGTCGTCCTCTCCGAATTTTTCGGCGATCGAGTCGCAGCCGCGTTCTCGCCGTTCACGGACGCGTTTTGCCTCTATATTAGAGGGCTTCTGTCCATATGGTCGAGACGTTGAACCCTAGCCTCTCTTCGAACTTGGACGTGCCGCCAAGAAGGAGAAATCTCTCTCGAACTAGTTGCCGGAACTCGAGCGGAGCCGCCACAAGTTCCAGTCTTCCAGCACCTCCATCGATAGCAATCTCTCTGTTCTGGGCTACGATACAGCATCATAGCAAGGTATCCTACCTTTTCTGAAGTTTTGGTGAAGTTCGGTTTGGGTATAGATAGGTTTTGGCTGAGTTTTGTGTATCGACGACGGCGGCGTGATGACACCAAAATTCATAGTATATTTTATGTCATTTCATGTGTCTTTTGTGTCATAATTATGCTCTTTTGCTTCTTTTTAAGCCTTATTTGTCAAATATTGCAGAATCTATATCATTTCTTGTTTTTGATCATTTTCAGGTTAAAAGTGCTATATTTTGATGGATTTTGGAAGATTTGAGCACACCAATGGATTCCAGACGTCGAAACGAAGCTACCCATCAATTTTCACTAAATTTGGAGCTAATTTACAAAAATACGGCACTACCGTATTTTTAGGAGCAACTCTCACGGTACCGTATTTCTCAGTAGACATTCTTTGGTGAAATATGGCACTACCGTATTTTCCAGAGAATCTTTCACGGTACCGTATTTTCCACCATTTTCGACCAGAAGATTTCAGCAAGAATACGGCACTGCCGTATATTCGGGCGACATTGTCACGGCACCGTATTTTCTGCCCAGAATTCACAGAAGAAAATACGGCACTACCGTATTTTGGAGAGAAATTATCATGGTGCTGTATTTCAAGACAATTCTTTACAGAACTCTAGAGGCAAAAATACGGCACTACCGTATTTTGTGGTACAACGTTCACAGTGCCGTATTTTGGGAGGATTTTCGCGAGTTTTTCGGGTCTGATTCTTGCGTGGGCCATAACTTTTGATCCAGAAGTCCAAATTAAGATCTGAAAGATGTTATAGACTCCTCTTTAAAAGCAGAAGACGCACTAAGTGTAAGGAGGAACTTTTATCGAGTATTGAGAGAGAAATTGATAGAACAGCGCTTAGGGTTTGGCTTCATGCCGAGAGGCGTGGAGGCCACCTCGGGCCATGATTTTTACACTGAAGCCTCGTTTGGAGGAGAGGAGGACACACCAGAAGTTTCAGAGCATTTGGAGTCCGATCGGAGGAGAAATCAACAAAACAGCAGTGACAGCGCTATTCAAAGGCAATTACGGTGTTGTAATTTCGATTACAGCACCATGTTTTGTAACTTCTACCCTTCTCCTTTGATTTTTGATACTTTGAAACTATGGTTTATTGTAATCTTTCCTTCATGCTAGCTTAGATCTTTTTATGGGACATGGGGTGTAATCCCCTTGGTTTGTTAATGACTAGAGATCATCGATTTTTGTCAAGTTTAATTTTAGTATGATAATTTTACTTATGTGATGACTTGTCTTTAATTCTCTTTAGTTTTATAAATATCAGCATGTTTTAGATTTTTGCGAAATAGACCGAGAGGTTGATCGTTTGAAATTCGGAACCCTAGGAATCGTTGAGTTTGGAACTATCGTAAGAGATTAGGTAGTTCTTCGAATTCTGATTTTTAGTGATTTTATTGCCATGTTGAATTTCTAATACTTTGGATTGAGTTAATGTGTAGACTTGATTTGATCTTGCACGAGAGAGAGGATCGAGTCGTCGAAAAACCATAAGTAAAACCTGTGTTGAGTTTCAGGATGCACGAGAGTGATCCTTGAGATTCCACTTGAGATGATTGACTTAGAATTCGGATGCACGAGAGTGATCCTTGAGTTCTTTGTTCAATGATTCACTTATCTTTAGCAATGAGAATAGATCTTGCACGAGAGTGAAGATCGGTTATCTGCATGATTATCTGCACGAGAGTGAGACAATACCTTTATAAAGTGAATTAGGTCTTTATCATAATAGAATTAAACTGACAACCTTTATTTCCTTCTAGTCATTAGAATTAAGGTGGATGAAACCCTAGTCTCAGTTTCTCTCTGATTGTCTTTTTCGTGTGTTCTCCATCATTGCTTTTCATCATATTCGGTTTGCTTAGCTAGTGAGAATACAACTATTTGGTACTTAACAATAAGGTCTCTGTGGTTCGATATTTTTATTACTTCGAAGTATCCGTGGACTTGCGGACACAACACGGCGCCACCGTCGATACTTTCGTTTGCTTCTTGTGCTTCGGTCGTGCATCAGAATCTCGCCAAAGCTAGTCGTAGAGCTTTGTCTCGTCGTCAAAAGTCTTCTAGAGAAATTTGGAGTTGATCCGGTGCTCGACGTGCTCTCGCGAACTCACCGGCGCAAGCAACGAACGCGAGTCCGACGGCCTTGCACGGCGGCGGTCGGGCGGCGCGGGCGAGCGGTCGGTTCATTTTGATTTTAGGGTTTGATCCAGTTTATTTGGAAATAAACCGACCAGCTGAGTGAAATCAATTTGAACTGGTTCAACAGTGATGAACGGTTCAATTTCAATTTCTGACCATTTCTTGAATTTGGACCGGTTCGACCCCAATTCGGTCAAATCTGGGCCGGTTCAGGTACCCTGGAAAGCTTACGAAATTGCCTATCTAATGGTAATCTGTGTGTCTTTAGATGACTTATATATTTTGTGTAATTTAAGTTATAAGTCTCGGTTTAACTTGGTTCAGGGTGAAATTGATCGGCTCACTGCAATTCTGTCCGGTTCAGTAAGTTTTAGGTCTGGTTCACTTGATCTAAGATTAGTTCTCTAGGTTTAGGGTTGTGTTCTACTTGCTGATAGTCTTGGTTTTCAAGTTAGAATAATTATTGATAGAGTGTATGTACAAACTTATGTTACAGAGTGATTGGTCTACTAGTCGGCTTGCATCGTTTGATAAACAACTTATTGACTTTTCAAAAGGCTTCAGGATAATAGCGTTTGAGGTAGGAATCTTACCCTATTCTTTCTTACAGTGTCAAGAATTATAGGATTTGCTGCCTAATCCTTTGGTTTGATATATGATGCATATGTTAGACTTGATTGACACTGATATCTATTTGATTCGTCTGCTTGTATTGTTTCTGTAATTCAGTTGACCTCTTTTATCTTGTCCATTGGTCATATTCTGTTTCCGTATGCATGATTAACGAAACTGTATTGAGATATCTGTTATATTGGCATATGAGCATGATTGAACAGTTATGTATCTGTGATATTGACACATGAGTATGTGGAACAGTTGAATATTCGTTATGTTAAAGTCGTGATATATATTGACCTCTAGACTAGATGATTTATTCTCTAGTGGCCTGTTTATGTGTTTTATAGTTCCAACGCGTATCGGACTATCTGTTTGCCGGTTAGGGCACTATCAGTTATCCTCGGGACAATACTACGGATGTCAGGTTTGGACGCAACCTACCGGGCTATTTAAGACAGTTGTTCCATTGCACGAGCAATAGTGGAAACACTATGAAAATGAGTGCGGCTCTTAAGTGAGATCTGTTGGCCAACTTGATGATTTGCACAACATTCTAATATTATTTGTATATTGTTGTTCCAGTTATTGTATTATCTTGATATTTGACTCTCTCACCATATTTGTTGATTCCTACTTAGCGTTTCTGCTAACTCCCTTTGTTTCTCTTTCAGGTACAGAGTTAGCGTCTGGGAGGGATAGAGTAGATAGCAGATACTAGCCCGAGTTGAGATAGTAATTTTAGTTTTATTTCAGTTGATTTATGTACATTGTGAATAGTATGTTTTAGAGTTTGTGTTATAAAACTGTAGATGTTAAATTTGGATTATTCTATTAATAAAGGATATGTGATTATTGTAAGTTCTTTGGTTCCTATTAATATTATCATCTCCCTGGAGAACCCTGAGCTAGGAATAGCCAGCTTCCTGCCGGAGCATGGCATTATACCATTCGTGAAGTCAGTAGATGATGTACTAGAGTGCTTATCTTTGTGGATAAGTTAGCTATTAATGGATAGTAAGTGGGGACAATCACTAAAGGGAGAAAAGGGTTGCATATTCAATGTAGGTGCAAGTGCAACTTCATGTATTTAATTGACTATTTAGAGTTGTCCAAGGATCATTATAATATTAGGGGTAGAAGAGGATAGAAACCACACATTGAGGGTGGGGTTTGAATGATGTTAAAACTATTAATGCAAAACATCTTATAGTAATCATAGACAAGAGAGTAAAAAAAGCTCATAAGACAAATAGGATAGACAATGCTATGACATAAAATACACTATTATTAAGAATACTGCCAAATAAATCCAATCATAGACAATGCAAATAACGAAAATTTATAATTGTTTAATTTGTAAATCTAAACTCACTACCTAGGCTCCACCTAGAATTTTAAATATACTAACTTAGCTTTAGATTTATCCTCAATCCATAATATTATTCATTGAATTAATTGCTAAATCGTATAACAAAAAAATAATTAGAACACAATAAATTGAAAAACACAAAAGAAAAAATAAAACACAAGTTATGGGGTGTAGAAATGTTAATTTAAAGGTAAAACATCTCTTTATTTCTTTTCTTATGGTTGCCTAAACTCTTATTAAGAAATATCTTTGTTATTATTATTATTGTATTTTTTGAAAAGTAGGGTAGTGCCAAGAAGACTTTTGTCTTCAAGATCTTCAATAGAAGCTGCAAGTTATAAAAAAATAAAAAAAAATCAGTTCAATACTAAACAGGTTATAAATATATGAAATTCAATTTAGAAATTTGATTATACTTTATAGAACATTTACAAGTTTTACTTGGAGGAGGTAAACTGAAATAAACCATCATATATGTGATAAACAATCACTTGATATTTATGTAAAATATAAAAATAAAACCAAATAAGAACATTAACTTGTTTTGGTCACGTCAACTTTTTTTTGACTTTTGTTCTTGCATCCAAGTACCTTTGCCAATTGCAACTAAAAATAATCAAAAATTTGAACTAAAGAATGAATTGTTAAGTGTATTTTGATCAATATTTTACCTTATTTTAATATTTTTATGGAGATTTATAAAGCTTATTAGAGAGTACAACATTATTCCAAACGACTTAAAATAGTTGTTTATAATTATAAATAAATTAAACTATTTAGAATCATTGTAATTCTCTCATTCAAAGACGTTATCACAAAAATATACTAAAACAGGGTCAATTAATTTTCTTAACGTCTTGGATTGGGGTTTAATTAATATTAATTCTATACTAGAAATATATAGCAAGTTGTTATTATTATTAATAATAGTTTTGATATAATTTTAGCCATCTTACATTATATAATAATATAATTATAGTTCAACTATATTTAAATTTATTTTAGTATTTTTTAAAAAGTTGTTTAAAAAGTACAATAAAAAAAGAAAGGTTATTTGAAATGATAGATTTGAACAGAGGAGGCGGCTTCAAAAAGCGACCGTACAGAGGGTTTATAATTGCAATTAAAATGCTGTCTGCTGTTGTGCATCCGACAGGAGAAAGCCACCTTCATTATTTTGGTTAGTTGCCCTGTACTGCATGCGGAGCAGCCAGGACCCACCAATACAATATTAATATTATTATAATCTTTTTTTTAAAAAAAAAAAAAGAAAAATAGAATAGAACAGAATAGAAGTGAAATACAGAAGGCTCTTCTTCTTCTTCGTAAACTTGTCCTGTCTCTGCTCTGGTTGCTTTTGTTGGGGCGTGGTCAATTTATTCTGAAAGGTAAGAGTGGAAGAGAGGAAACATTTCCATGAGGCAAGAAAATTCAAAGCTTAGCTTTCTACGCCACTCCATTCCAAACTCCCAAAAGCTCTAGAAACTAATAAACTAAGCACGTAAAAACAAGCCCCACTCGCACCAAGGCCAAACACAAGTTACTCCTTGCAAGCAAGGTAATCAATTCACTTATTAATTAATTTAACACACTAGACACAATATACGAATTTGGCTTCCTGTGTGGATTATTTATGGCTCGCTTGCGAGATGGCAGCTACCCCATTCAAGTTGTCATTAAGGTGTTTAGGGTGGTAGGTCAAGCCTTTAAAGCCTGCCGCATCCTCAATCTTCACTCAGCCTTGCCTCCCCTTCCCTTTCCTTGCTCGCCTACTCCTCCTCTTTTACTGCTGGCGACAGAGATAGTAGTCGATGGAGATCGATGGTGGTGGCCACGCTGGGCTCTCCTCATCTATAAATTCATATCTAGTGAAGTAATTAAAAGGAGAGGGAGAGCGACCCGCACTGTGGAGCTAGGGGTCCTCAATTTTCTCGCCTCCTGCATCCGCGCTGTGGCGTTAACCATGCCTCTGCACTCATCTGCTCCATGTGGTTTCTTTGTCATTTGAAGCACTGATTTAAAGCATGCTCTCTCACCTGTCTCTTTGGGCACTAAAACAAATGGGGAGTTGAGGTCTAGCAGGAAGAGGAAAATACAACACGCACACACGCAGAGAGAGAGAGAGAGGGATTGTGATTGTTCAAATATCTGTGTTTAATCCTCCAACATGGCGTCGTCTTCTTCCTTTCAGCTTTGGCCTCTCCCTTTGTCTCTTCTTCTTCTTGTACTACTTTTAGGTGACAAAGCCCGCTGCGTCGATTCCACTTCTAACTATACCAGGAGAGTCACGACGCTTAAGCTGGCAAGGATTCAAAGGCACTTGGAGAAGATCAACAAGCCAGGTTTGAGAAGAATCGAGGTAATCAGAAACACAAAACTAAGAAGAAACTGCATGCATATTTTCAACTTGCACTAACTATTTCATTAACTCATGGTCAACTAGAGCTCGGACGGTGATATCATCGACTGTGTCCCCCGGCACAAGCAACCAGCTTTTGACCATCCTCTTCTAAAGAATCACAAAATCCAGGTAATGCATGTTTTCTTTGGTTTAATTAACCATCCATCCCTTTTTAATACCGATCTAGTGAAATTAATCTTGTTTTGGTTGTTGCAGAGAGTAGCTCCACGGAGGCCGAGGTTTGAGGGAGAGCGAAGCCCTAGAAATTACAGCGCTAATGATGCATCACGAAGGGCGTGGCAGACGTGGCACCACGTCGGCCATTGCCCCAAGGGCACCGTTCCCATACGAAGGAGCTCGGTGGACGACGTGCTGAGAGCCAAATCGTTGTTTCACTTCGGGAAGAAGACGATGGGCGTTCGTCCTCTAGCGCGGAGACCTGATGCGCCCGATGTGGTCAGCGGCAACGGCCATGAGGTCTGTGTCTGTGTTTTCATATACTACCAGCATCATCCCCTTGCTTTTGCCTCTTTTTCAGCTGATCCAATAACAAAAGTTCCTCACATATTGAAAGAACATTCACAAGATCAGCTTGTTGAGTACCTGAGATTAATTAAACTACATGGCAAAAAAAGTTGAGAAATTAACTTTTTAATTTTTTTCTAAGTTAAAGCACCAAGGGGGGAGCGATAGGAGTTGAGGGTGTAGGTTTAGGTGATGGATCTGGCGGATGCATGCAGACCGTAATAAATGATGTTCCTTAACTCAAGGAAACTTGAAGCTTCTTCCTTGTTGTAGTTACTCGGATATCAAACTTACAAAATCAACTTTTTCTTTCCGTGAGGAAAAAGAGTTAAAAAGCTAACGCATGCATTGAATGAAGTTGGGGGGGCATTCATTAGGGTGGTGGTATAGTGGAACTCTCATCATGACTGACTTCATTTCTTTACGTTCAATGCTGCTCCATTGCATTCCTCTATAATCAAGCTGTCCTTGAAGCACTAGAAAAATATGGATTACAATATGATAACGTACATTCTTTCAAGTTTCTTTAGGCAACGTCGCCCATGTGCATCCTAGAGTTTTGGGGCATTACTTATTTGGTTTGCTTAAAGTCAATCAGTTGACTGAAACTTAATGTATTGATTACGTTAGCATGCAATAGCTTACACACTGAACAGCACCGGAGAAGTCTATGGGGCCAAGGCGACGATCAACGTTTGGGATCCGGCCGTCCAAGCTGACAACGAGTTCAGCCTCTCCCAGGTTTGGATTCTCTCGGGATCATTCGACGGCTCAGATCTCAACAGCATTGAAGCTGGCTGGCAGGTAAATATTTTATTTTTTATTTTTCAATCCTACCTACTTTTTAAAAAAAATTAATTTACCAAGTTCCTGCTTCGGAATCAGTCTTGAGTGCTTTCCCTTCATGACTATCCTTGTCTTATTTAATTTATTAAAAAAAACTAATGAGATAACATTAATGACTCCTCACTAGTTCCCAGTTTTCACCATCTCCAATGTCTTTTCGCCAGCCGTACCAAAAATTTCACTAAATTTCCAAGATTAGAGTGTTGGAAGAAAAATTAGTCAATGCAGTGGTAAGATAATAAGCGTTGACATTTCGAGATTCCCGCACATGCATGCAGTCGCATCCACTACTGTTTGACCTGAACCGATTTTCTAATCCACAAATAAACAGCCTATCACATGCTCTATCTCTACCTGATTTGACTGGAAAATTAACCAAGTAAGAAATCTTTCATGGACAGAGCATTGCAGCTGGCAAATACACGGGGGCAATTATGATGAGCTAGCTCCACTGATCACTCGAGGAATATACAAATCCAAACTTAACGAAAAAGATGATCGTTAATACATAGAGATTCTTCGCCGACACCATCAAAACTTGCTTTTATCTTACAGACTACTTGTGCTTAGAGCCACTCATTTTACTCTACAGTTTACATTTATTTATACTACTTTTACTCCACTACCATTAATCAATACCATGTCGGAATGTCTTAAAACTAAGAGTAATTAATATCACACCAACTAAATGTACCTTTTTCATTGAATGGAATGGCCCATTTTGTGGATAGCTAAAATGATTGCCTGTCTAGCCTCAGCAGCGATAGCTGCTTCAATTTTAGATATAATATTGATTATTTTCCCTAGTCTTGTGGATTTAAATTTATACGTTAGTTGATTATTCAATGGTCATCTGAAGCTTTATATTTCTTTCTAGTCAGGTTAGCCCTGAGCTCTACGGAGACAGCAGACCGAGGCTCTTCACATACTGGACGGTGAGGATCAGATCCCCTCGATTGCATATGATTATAATAACACTGTATAATTAACGATGCATGGATGGAACAGAGTGATGCGTACCAAGCAACAGGTTGCTACAATCTGCTTTGTTCAGGATTCATACAGACAAACGATAGGATCGCCATCGGAGCAGCCATCTCACCTGTATCTGCCGTGGGCGGCAGCCAATACGACATCACAATCCTCATATGGAAGGTAGTGCTCATAGTTAACAAGTAATAGGAACGATTAGTTCGTTGACAGATAGTTAGGTTAATGAATGATATGTTGTTCAGGATCCGAAGCTTGGGAATTGGTGGATGAGCTTCGGTGACAGCATGCTGGTGGGGTACTGGCCGGCGGAGCTGTTCACGCACCTGTCGGACCACGCCACCATGGTGGAGTGGGGCGGCGAAGTGGTTAACATGAGGCGCAACGGCGAGCACACGTCGACGCAGATGGGATCGGGCCACTTCGCCCACGACGGGTTCGGGAAGGCGAGCTACTTCCGCAACCTGGAGATCGTGGACGCGGACAACAGCCTCACGGCGGCGCAGGACATCGCGACGCTGGCCGAGAACACCAAGTGCTATGACATCAAGAGCTTCGCCAACGCCGACTGGGGCACGCACTTCTACTTTGGCGGTCCAGGAAACAACAACCAGTGCCCATGATCGTGTGGATTCTTCAAGTGCTAGCTGCGAGCTCTTTTTCTTCAATTCTATTCTTAATTTCTTCTTACATATATGCAACAAGAGGTGTAAACCAAAAAAAAAATCTCTTTTTTGCATCACAACACAAAATTGTAGCTTATCTATCCCTTTCTACTGTATAAGTATCAACCAAAATGCCCTATGATTTCCTTGTCCCTGCAAATCAAGGCTAAGGGGGTAGTTTCGGCTTTGTCTATTATTAATTATTATTTTGTTGCAAGATGAAACTATTATTGCCTTGCGTATCTTATCGTACAGTGGTTGTCTTTCATATCTTATCGTAGAGTGATTTAACTGGGCGAGAAATTTCATTCTTGCTCGTCATTGGATTCCAAGTCATAACTTAATACACATGAGGATGAATAGTGTGGATCAACACTCAGTATCTTAGCAGATCAGAGTCAGTCAATGATTAAGTGCCATAAATATATAGTGTGAGATTTCACTAGGTCGTACCGTGTCCCTTGTTTTATGAAAGATGAAGTCGAGTTGAGAGGAGAGAAATTGGGTTCATTCATTGGCTTTTTCAATGTATATACTTAAAATTCACAAGTGAAGCGAAAGAGAATTCATTAAATAGCTGCCAGGCATGCATCTGATGACAATCAGACAAAAGCATTAATTATATTATTGGTTAATTAATTAAGGTGGCGGATGAATGAATTGACTTGTGCGATTGAATAAGGGCACAGGCAGACGGTTGGCAGGTTTATGCTTTATATAATGATCTGCCGCGCTATCCATCTGAATGTTGATCGGGTTGGCCACAGCAAACTCAAAATAAATGAGGTTGTTGGACCTTTTTAATTTTAGCCATGCATTGTCTTGTCAACTACTAGTGTATTTCAACCGATTCTCCAACTTGAATTCTAATATATTAATTTAATTTAACTTTATAAATAAAAAAGTATTATATTATTTAAATTAAAAATATATTGCTATTCTGTGTAAACTTTATTAATATTATGTATAAGATTCACAATCAAATAGCACTCCTCTTGATAGAACCATGGGGTTAGTGACTATAATTTTACATATGTATGAAATGTAAAATTTTTAAATAAATTGCTATATTTTTTATAAATGTAAAATAATTTATAAGGTCAAATTTTGTCAGTATAATTATAATGTTTCAGAATTTTTTTATCTCTCAATTTTGAATATAACATGATTAATATTTTGCTTAACAACAATTTACACTACTTTTTCCACACCACAATGCAATAAACTGCTTAGCTTTTGACCTAAAGGCTAATTAAATGCACCCCATGAGGAGTTGCTAAACATTGATATAGAGATATGGAGGCAAAGAAATTTGTCAATAGCTACAAGTAGGGATTAAGGTTTCTTGTTTACACACTCATCTCTCTCATGTGTCCAAATATCATCTTAGAGCTCATGCCAGCATTTTTGTTTTGTCTCTATGATCACTTGATGTAAGAAAACTTAGACCAACATCGTTGCGATAGTATAGGTAGCTTGGGATATCTTTATTTTATAATCATTTTAGAATTGTGCAATTCGTTGCACTTATCTTTTAGCCTATATTGCACCATTAATTACAATACAAATGCAATCATATAAGCTATCTACCACCTCATTTGCCACATCATTGCCAACTCACCCATGACACATCATAGACCAACCATAATGGAAGAAAAAAAATGAAGAGACGATTATGTCATGCAAATAGTTTCGAAAGGGGATACTTGTCACAACAACTTCTAGCTTTGGACAACAAAATAAAGGACTTGAGGTGGAGGCCTCAAGTACAAGAGAAAAATGAGAAAGAGAAGCTTTCAATTCTCTCCCCATTTGATATGATTTACTCATGTCATAAAATGGGAGGAACAAGTCCTTATTTTTAGAGTGAAAGTAACTCCTCTCTGCACCATTTCATATAATTGAATTATCTTAAATCTCAAAAAACAAATTTATTAGAAAAGAGACACACCTCTTAAAATAAATTAAATGAAATTTAAAGATTATAAAATATATCCATTTTAAAAGTTTTAGATTTTTTAAAATAAAAACACTAACAATCCATTCAAGAAACTTTACCAATTTTAAGAATTATTGCATTAGCTCTAGGGCATATGTCTTATTTTTTGAGTATATGGCTTCAATTAGAACATTAAGACTTATTATGTAACTTTGTTATCAAATGTATTATTTTCATTATTTGTTTGGATAAGATTGGTTTTTCATTTGTAAGAAAGAACCGCTATTATTCTATATATTGCGATGATACCTTTTATGGTAATGTTCAATTAGTTAAAGTTCTATATATTTTTCATTTTGATGCACCCTCTTATAACCTAAATACTAAGAGAATTAAAACTAATGGTTTAAATCTTACATATCTCTATCATTGTTATTTGAGTCCTTGATGTCTTGCATTTATATAATATTTATAGTACACTTTTACTATAATATATCTCTCTTATTTATCATTTTGATACTTATTTTAACTTAAATACTTATAATTATTTAGAAAAATTGGCTAATTTTTTTAATAGAATTTTGAATATCTAAGGCTATAGACAGATTTCAAACGTCAAAACGAAGCTAGCCATAAAATTTTATGCAAATGAGACTTTAAATGAGATGTATTTTAATATAATATATCTCTGTTTTTAATATATCTCCCTTATTAATATAATAACATAAAATTTTATGCAAATGTGTCTCATTTACTATAATATATCTCCCTTATTAATTTAATTACTCTTGATAGCGTAAACTCATTTTAGGACTAGCGTGTAGTCCTTTATGTTGTTTGACTTTAAATGACACTTGTTGTTTGACTTTAAATGACACTTTTATCTTTTGAAGTATTTTATTTATGCTTAATTTGATTATTTTTGTAATTATCCACGTATTTGTCTCTGACCAAGACTAATATGTTGTTAGACATCGTAAGAATAACTAAAAGGTGAATTACGACATCGAATCTGCAATATTCGAATAGATTGATTGAATCATGAAAGTAGATTTAATCAATCTAAGGGATTATTTGATTTATCAAGAACTTTTGAGTCTAACTCAAATTAATTACTATGAAAGTAAAAAAAAAATTAACTCAGGTCGGTATTGAGTTGTGCTACTGAAAAGGTGGCAATCTCGGAGTCGAACATACATACGATGCTCTTCATGTGTGAAGGGATGAGAGGAAAGAAAGTGTGATAGATGATAATGCTCAAGGGCTAGCATCTAGACGGGCGGGCTGAATGGATGAGGGAAAGGTGCCATGGAGTGGGGAATATCCTGAGTATAATGTTAGACAACTAAATGCACCTCGAGGTGTAGCCGAGGATCTAGGGACCTTCTCGAGCATGGGATGGGCAATTGAGAGATAGAGTTTGCCTATTCCTTATGGGGATTCAATGCTCCATATCGAATAGAGCTTACCTCCTATAACTTTCTCTAGCGCATATTAGCTTAGTTGTGCTCAATAGGTCGATTTGGCTTCCTCTGTTAGGCCACCTTCCTTACTGCTCTATGGGCCCTGCAATACTCCCACTCCAAGCTACGCCTGTTGATAAAGATGCATTGCTCTTTCCTCTTATGTGGATGCACCTCCGTCTAACTATGACCCGGACGAGAAGAGAAAGACTTCTATTTTTTTGATGGGCTTGATTGAGTAAAGCCAAAGAGACCCCAAGACAAGGTATAATTGTTGGGAAGGGGACATGATCAATAGAACCTTGGTAGATCCGGGCTAGGATAATGGCGCCCATTCTAGCCGGGCTTTCCTTTAGTATCTAAAAACCTTGCTTCTGCTCACTACTTACTTTTGAATCCATTATATTAATTCCACTTCCTACTCGCAGTATTCTCTTAATGATCCCGGCTCATGATTCAATTGCCATGTATTTAGCTATTGAGCCTCAAAGTTATGTTTTTATGTGATAGCAACATAAAAAAGAAAGTCTGAATTTTCCACATAAGCCGGCTCAAAATATTTGATCTTAGGTGCATTTCCCTCTCGAATATTATTGTTCGGGTGCGATTGGACTACTATTGATTAATTTTTTTGAAATTAATTTATAGACTCGATGTATTGATAAGGGAGAGGAAGGTTGTAGTTGTTTGTTTCTCTAGGCCAATCGATCTACTTCCCCATACTCCACTAATGCTATTGCAAGTGTATAATTGTATTAAAATAATAAAATAAGATCATTTCTAATAAGGATCTGATGGTCAAGTATCGATTACACGATTGATTTATAGCTGGACGAATCAAAGTATAATTTTTGTTCAAAAACTTCTAAGTTCGAAAAAGCAAAAGCGAGCGTTTCGGGTAGAGAACAATACGGAGAGAGTCGGGTTCGGAGTTTCACCACACTGACGATTTAGAATTTATTAAAATAAATCTTCATAAAGAAAATTAAAACATAAAAAGGAATTTTTCCCTAGCGTACAAATTACCTTCTCCCGAAGTATAATCCGGTATCTAACCATGATAATTCCCTACTCTCGTGACAATTATCGTAATTAGGCCCCTTAGGCTCTATGAAAAATCGTGTAAATGTTTCAAGCAAATCCAAACTACTCTCGTGATTGGATTCGCAGGTTTGAAAAGAATAGATCCGACATAACGATTCACCTCTCGGTCCTTCTCGTGACGTCTAATATGTAAATGTACTTGGCCAAAGTAAAAAAAAATGAAATAAAACATAATTTTAATCAAATCAACACAGTAAAATTCATGACAAAGATCAAAACAATAAATCTAATTCATAAAACATCAATATGTTACACCTCTAATCTTGGAAAAGAGTTTAAATGTTCATGTTCTTCATAAACAGCATGTAGTTTGATGAATTTGACATGAAAACTTAATAGAATTACAAGGAGACACTAGGAAAGTAATGATAACCCTTCTCTTCGATCAAGAGATGAAGATAGAGCATCAAAATTCTTCCTTTGAGTGATCTTCTTGCCTCGAAATCGCCCAACCGCCTGAGTTTTGCCCTAGCGCCGCCTCTATCTATTTTCATCGAAAGAAGCTCTCCAATCTCTTTCAAAACTCTTCCTTTTATAGTTCAATCAGTTTAGGAGAGAAAAAAATTCGTGCGAAGAGGACTTCAATTGGAGCAGGGAGTAGGAATAGCAAAAAAATTGAAATTTGATTTGTGAAAGAGAAGTTACTTGGAATTTGTTTGGGTGTGGTTTAAGTTACTGTGCAAGTGCGGGCAGTAGAAACTAACATACTGTTTCCTTAGAAGAATATATGAAAGGATGGACAAGATTAGCATTTGATCCCTTGTTTCCATGAACGAGTAAACAAAAGCGGGGAAAATTGAAGGGGGCAAACAGCTAATTTATCCCCCGTTTGCTTGTCTCCCCAAATCGAGAGGAAAAGTCGATAGACAAAGGCCACGGCACGGAGATCTCGTCCCCCCACTACCCAGCCACCGATGGATCACGGAGCTCGTCCCCCCGCTACCCAGCTACCGATGGAGCACTCCTCTCCCTCTGCCGGACTGCAGCCCACCCCCCCCCCCCCCCTCCCGCATAGCCGAACCGCTTCCCTACCTCCGACGGACTGTAGCCCCGCCTGCCCGCGGCGATGGAGCTCGTGGCAAGGCCGAATCTCCCCCCCCCCCCCCTACCCCCCTACATAACCGAACCTAGCGAGCAGCTGACGGAGAAAAAGGCATCGAAGTAGGTGGAAAAGGCGCAGGCATTGGGAGAAATCGATCGATCGGCTAGAGCCCGTGGGCAACATTTGTGAGCCTTCACCTTTTCCCCCCTTGGAGCGGCGCGGCACGAGCACTCGTCCTCCCCCCCTACATAACCGAACCTAGCGAGCAGCTGACTGATCACGGAGAAAAAGGCATCGAAGTAGGTGGAAAAGGCGCAGGCATTGGGAGAAATCGATCGATCGGCTAGAGCCCGTGGGCAACATTTGTGAGCCTTCACCTTTTCCCCCCTTGGAGCGGCGCGGCACGAGCACTCGTCCTCCACTGCTGCTTCAAGTGGCCACTATTTTTCTCGCCATTTTCTTCTCTATCCTCGCCTCGTTATCGTCGCTTGCAGAGGTTTTCCTCCAGCGGGCAGCTGCATGACTAGAGTTTTTCCTCTCTTCCAAAATTACACAAGTAAACATGAACAAAATTAATCTGCGAGCTGACGAGACTTCCAACTCTCAAGCTCTGTGTCTACTATCCCCTTCCCGTCGGGACTGCAGCCCCTTTGTGCATGTGAATCATGTGATCCTTCTATGGGAATTAATGTTTCTATTCCCTAAGGATTATGTATCCGTCCCTTCTACTTTTATGTTTTTTCATGGAAATAGAGCCTAAGTGTTTAGGGTGTGACTTCATAGATTAAAATTGGGAAGTTTCATTATCCATAAGAAGCAAGTCTCCAAATGCTTCTCATCATAGTTGCCGCCCACTTCTTGTCTACAGTAGTTGAGACCCGAAACATGAATGTTCTTCTCTCTCCATCCCACCAAGGACTAGTGTTACGCCCGCAACATTCCAGGCCAGGCCAAAGAGAACGGGGCTGGGAGGCAGCCCAAGCCCATGCCGCGAAGGGAAAAACGGAGCCTTTTTTAGGGTCAAAATCGGGTCAAGGGTGAAATCGGAAGACGAACGCAGTGACATTGCAGCAGCCACATCTTTCTTCCCCTAGTTCTTCAGACGCAAATGCTGGCAATGGCAACGCGAGGACTTCGGCGGCAATCTCGGACGCAGACGATGGCGTCGACGTGCCGGGGCGACAAGGAAACGTGGCAGCAAAGGGGAGCAGGCTAAATGGAGCTTGGACTTCTCGATTTGGGACTGAGGACGCGGTCATAGGCGAGGAATACAGAGGCGGTGGCAGACGTTCCCCTCCTCTTTAAAACATCCGACGGGAGGCAACGACACCACAGAGCTCAGGGTAGCAAGAGTGGTGCATCTGGGTGAACTTTTGGCGTCTAGGGAGATGCCGATGAGAGAGATCGTGGGAGACCTGAGATCGGCGACGAGTGTGCCATTAGCGAGAAGGACGGAGGAGAAAGGTAGAGGGGTCGGCGACGGGGTTCATCGGTGATAAAATTAGGGGTTTTGTAGCTTTGAATGGAATCAATCCAAGCTTTCCCCTATAACATCCGTTTCCCCTGTTTTCGATTTTCGACGTCGCTTCTCACCGTCTCCGGCGGCGATGACGGTAGCTTCCGGCGACAAGGCTGAGGGCAAAGGTCGGGACCCTTCCCCTGCCGTACGCCCAGAGCAGTGACCTTCCTTCTCCGGCGACATTGTTTGTGCGGTCGTGCGCGGGACGACAACAAACACGACGGCGCGGACGAATTCTTGAATTCACGTGTTTGAGCCGTGCATGAGCCTCTCGTCTGGTGTGCGATCTGCGGCGATGACCAAAGTCCAAATTGGCTATAAATTCCGCAAGATTGGGCACACGATCAGAGGATCGTCGGAGGAGGACGTTTCGGTCGGGCGTGACAACTAGCCACCTAATGTGTGTGCAAGCTTTTCCCCTTAGAGAATAGTGCCCCCTTCCCTCTCCAACGTTGGAGAAAACCCACCCATCCCCTCTCCAATGGCAACAAAAGGTGCCGAGTAGATATAAAAATAAATAATTTATTCTGATCTGAGCTTGGCAATGAGAGGTGCACCAAGCACGTGACTTTTAACTTCAGCTTTTTTGATTCCACTACCTAGCTCAGCTCCAAACATGGGGCAACCTAGGGCAACCTAAATGGGCCTTAAGCTATGCCTAGAAGCATAGTAGAAAGATAAGAGCATGCTGAAGACTCTATTTTTGTGCCAAGTAGCACATAGGCTTGGCAATAGGGTGAGTCGGGGTTGAATTTTGCCATACCCACCCCAACCTCGGCTCTTCAAAAACCATCCCTAACCCCCATCCCCGACCCTGACCCAATGGGGTTAAAAAACACAGCCCTATGCCTCGACCCCATCGGGGAATCAGATCCTCACGGGGAAACTCGACCCTTGACCCTGACCCTATTTTGAGCTTTTACTTGGTAATTTGCAAACCACCATAAAAAATTATTTTTCCTAAATAATTAATTAAAATCACTAATGTAAATCTACAATCTAAATAACATGCACAACTCAACAATGAAAATAATTATATCAACACACCACATTAAAAAAAATCAACAACATACTGCATCATTAATCGATTATCTTAACAAAATAAGTGTATTTTAGTAAATTGAAGGGTAATGTTTTGTTGGGTTCATGGCAAGTTATGTAGTACCCACTTTCGACCCTGCCATGAATATTAAGTTTTGGGTTTACCCTGAACCCGACCCGAACCCTGGTCAACTCGGGGTTTCCTTGTTGACTAAAGGTAGCCAACGAGCTAAGTCGACCCGGGCATGAGACGCTAGCCGATTGTACCAGGCACGACACATGACTGGGCTAAGCATAACACATGATCTACTAACTCCTCCAGTCGAAGTCTTGTTTTAGTGCAAGCACATGGTGCTGGACGAGAAGGAAAGCTAAATGAACGAAAAAAGTGTTGAAATATGCATTTGCCTTAAAGATTGGTTAGATGCTGAAAATTGTCTTCAAGACAAAGGTGGTCATTCAACTTCGTTAGATGATAACCGGCAAAGTTTTGAAAATGCAAGCGGAAGTAATTATGGATAAGCATTGTAAAAACAGAACTACATAACCTAATCATTCCATAAATATTATGGAGGGTACATAGGCCACTCGAAAGTGTGTGATATAAATTTTTTTTTAAAAAAAAAGTTGTAAAAAGGGTTGTAAAATTTTAACAAATTAATATTTTTATAATTTTTTTATTTATCTTTTTTTTAAAAAATTAGTATTTTATATATTTTTCTTGAAGTTTTTATATTGGTATAATTATTTATAATATGTTAATGAAATCGAATTGTGCTTTTCTAATTAGCGGAGCATTATTTGTGGTTCATATAATAGTAGCGCGGGCGAAGCTCAGCTTGTGGGCTTGGCATGACCAACAAGCCAAGTGCCTTGGTCGGGCTGGGCTGTATGCGTGTTGGTGCTATGTCGGAAACTATCAAAACATATAAAGGCAAATTATAAAAGTTTAAAATTTTAGTCAATCTTGATTCTGTCTTACTGTAGTATCCGCTAGCCTAATTTTAAAGAAGAAAAAAATCTTGAAAAGTTTATTATAAAAATTAAAATATTTTAAATAATTTTATTAAAATAGAAATCTTTTGTTTAAAATAAAATTCTTTTAAATATATTTATTTTATTAAGTCTCTTTTAATACATTTTGAGCTAAATTCAATGTTTTCTTTCCTTTATATTTTTATAAATGGTCAATATAATGTAAATTATATTATTTCTACATAATAAATTGCTACTTATGATGGAGATTAGAGAATTTGTTTTAATGTTTTAAATCATTTATTATATTACTATTCATAACCGTAATATTTTGGGCAGTTGAATGCCACCATATAAGATGGTACACAGTGGCACAGCCATTCCGAGGAAGGAAACAAGAAACTGATCCCGCGACATTCTTGCATGTTCCCATTTCCACTCCGACCGTCATCAGCGACAGCGTCCCTCCTGCGCAAGATGAAGTTCTCATCCCACCGCCTCCTCCTCCTACTCCTCCTCTGTCTGCTTCTGAATGCTCCATAGATCTTGTGGATGCCTCGGGCTCAAGCCTCACTCTAGCCGTTCTCTTCTCCTCCGAAAACCCTAGGATCGAGGAAACCCAAGGAATCATACACCTATTCCCAGGCTTCTTCCTCCAATCTTCCTGTTCGATCCGATCTCTTGTCGTCCAAATTTACGAAGCTAGGATTTGATTGTAGAATTGGTCTAGGATTTACTAGATCTTGATTTTTTTTATGTTTTACAAGGCGCGAAGAAATCCTCTTGTTTGTGTTATTGCGGTGCCCAACCACATGGCCTTCGCCGATTTCTACCAGTTCTGTGGCATTTTCATCCAACACATGCTCGAGATGAGAATTATTAGGTAAAATGAATTGCCTACGATCTATACTCGTCGGTGTTATGCCCTTTGTTTTCCGATCATTATCTATGAAATTTTCTTGGCTTGAAAATTATCTCACTCATGTTTCTTTCTTGAACCGATGGCATGTAGGTTCAATTTTGTGTGATCATAAGGTATGATGATAAAAGTTCAGCAGACCAATTCTTCCAGTGCTTTAATGGGAGGCAATTTTCGTTCCATGAGTTTTCCAATGGAATTATTTTGTGATCTTTATAAGCTTAGTAAATTGAAATCAGTGTCTCATCCTATTTAGCTAATGTTGGACCTTTTTGGGTACAGAGTGATATATGTAATGTTCCTTATACCGTCAATGTACAATACACAGAATCAATAAAGCATACAGAATGCTGAGTGACAAGCTCAAGTGAACAACCTTCTTGCCCGGTTTGTCTTGGTGAGTTTCTTCGGTACTTGGAAATAGTATGTTACTTTTCTTGCTTGCAATTTTTAAGAGTTGTGCGTAAAATGAAGTCATCACAAAGTTATGCATACTAATATAATTCTACCAGATAAGTTGGTACTGCATTTTTGTTATATCGTGTCTTTAGTTAATTGGTGTGTATCCTTAGTTTTATACAAATTTGTTTTAGTGGATAGCATGTTTTGCAAATACAAGTTGGTCAAGTTAGTTCATGATTCATAAGTTTCAAATTGATTTTTTTTCCATTTTTTGAACACACGTCAAAGAGTTGGGTATCACTAGAAAGAAGAGGGAATTAGGTGAAGAGATGAAACATTATACTTCATCAATCGCCCAATAACTCAAATTTGAATCACTTAGATTGCTCAATCCATCAAATGCACAAAAGCTAAAATTTGAATTACTTAGATTGCTTAATCCCATCATTTCATCTTAAAAATCATGACCAGAATTGCGGTCGATCAATAGATAGTAGCTTGATGGCTACCAATTTATCCTCTATGCTTGAGGTTGATTGAGAGATAGTCACTTGATCACTTCCAATCTATCATCAAAATCCTTGACTTCTCTATTTTTTTTATCTAAAACTGATTTGAATTACTAGGACAATCAGTACTAAAACTAGCAATTGAAGGGATTAATATATTCTCATTGCTGCAAGGTTGGTCGGAGTGATGAAAACCATTAGTGGGATATCTAACCAATGGGACAATTTGACCAATTTTTGAGGCCCACATGAGCACTTGGACATGGATGGCTTCTGAGCAATGAGAATTGGTTGAGTAGCCATGAGAAGATGAGAAATCTTTGATTGATCCTCCTTTATAAGCGCACAAAAGAAAAATAAGTGGAGGATCAATAGTGTATCTATGAGGTTTTACTATGGATGCCGGTAGCTACTGTACAAACGTGCATGATTAAGTGAAGGATGGATTATTAGGCTTAGTGTAAAACCCACTCCAATACCAAGTTGAAGTGGAAGATAATTAATTCATATTATCACTTTATCTATGTATGTATGTATATATGTATGTATACATGGATGCATGTATATGTTTATATATCTTGGAAGGTTTTTTAAAAAAGGAAAATTAGGACTGCAATGTGTATTGCAAATCTACTTGAAGATTTTATTTGGCTATTACCATAGTAATAATATTGGATTTGAGTTTGTACAACAATAATACAGATTAAGAGATATGCCGAGGTGGGTAATGTATTTCTTTCTTTCTTATAATTTGTTACGACTTGCATTGAGTTTTGGTCTGATTTTCTTATTCAATTTATTTTCTATAATTATCATATATTGGTTTATGGTTAATGGTATTTTTCTCTAAACACAAAGAGACTAGATTAAGAAAATAGTGGGATTCTTACAACAATCATTCCTTTCAACTCATGCATGTCAAAATGGACACTCTTCTTGTCCAGTAGGAGATGCATTTTTTTTATATGGTAGTTGAGTTGATCTTCTTTATCCATTGCTTTTTATGAGTGATAAGTTGGTCTGTTGATCTGCTTTCCTTACGAATACATGATCAAATAGTACTTTTTTTGTTCAATATGTTTAGTTCTTCTACGACTAGTTGCATTTTCTTCCCATGTGGTGTGCTTGTAAACAATTCTTGTGAATATCTTATGTCATAAGGGGTGAGTATGTGATGCTTTAAGATTGTACCTTGCAATGCAAATTTTTTTTCTCATATTTGATTAATATATTGGCAAAAAAATCAGAATGTGTCTTGGTTGCACGATAAATATATGAATGTATCATTCTATAAAGAATAAGAATTTGGAAGTAATCACCTGATTTGACCTATTTATGGTGAGTTCAAGTACTTGATTAACTAAATGAGGTAGGTTCAAGTTTGGCGTATTTGGTTTAGTTAGGTCCGGGCTTATAGGTGTAGGTATTGTGTGCTTGATTTTTTTTATAATATAAAATTATAAAATTATAATAAAAATAATTGTTATATAAATATATAATATTATAATCATATATAAAATTATACTTTTTTAAAATAATAAAACAACAAATATTTTTATTTCATCGGGTAATTTTTGGTATTCGTTTAAGTGTCAAGTCGGGTTTGGGTTGTACCATAGCTTTGGATCGAGTATGGGGCAAAAAATCGAGTATCAACTTATTACTATCCTTGTGTCACATAGTGCTGATAAAAAGACCCGACCATCTCGTCATTTATAACAATTGTGCAAGGTTTCAGCTTATCCTTGTATCTTAGAATATCATATATTTTATTGTTAAATTCAAACATTCTTTAGTAGTATGGTCTAAACAAGTATGGAGCACCTTCAACGATAGGAGATATAGTGTTAGTGTTAAAAATGATGCATCTAAATAAAATACTCATGATATCTCTTACTAATGAAGGTGCGCCATACTCATCAAACAAGCGTATCAAATCTCCAAGTTGATTGTATAAATCTTGAAAGATCTTGACAGAAGTTTTATATTGCAAAAATCTTGGCAAACTTATAAAAATTCTTTCATCACTATCACAAAGATTTGTAATTTTATTACCATCAAAGAACCCTTGCGATTGGAAGTCCCTTGTTCAAAGGGAGTTCCCTTTGAACAAGGGACTTCCAATCGCGAGGGTTCTTTGATAATAATAAAATTGCATATCTATGTCATAATGCTGAATGGATATTTTCAAGTTAATCAAGTGTTTTGCAATAAATAACTCGTGCCAAGATCTTTTATGATTTACATGGTCAATTTGAAGTTTTGATGTACTTGTTTGATTAGTATGCTGCACCTGCATCGATAAGAGACATCTTGAGTATTTGGTTTGGATACATCTTTTTTTAACACTCATACTATGTCTCCTATCGTCAAAGGTGCACCACATACCATACTTATCAAACAAGTGTATTAAATCTCCAAAATAATAAATAACAATAGAGTTTGGCATAAGCCTTAAGTTGCAAAACACTTATTTCACTAGTAAATACTCTTTCTACATTGTCTCAAAGATTTAAAATTTCATTACAATCTAAGAAAATTTGCCTCTAAATGGGGACTACCAACCATGAGGTTTAAAAGAGGTGCTATAACTTTGAAAAATACCAACTACATCATGGCAAACTTATTATGTTACCACTCTTACTTCTTGTTATAGTGTATCTTTTGAAAATGGTAGTTCTCCAAGTTATAACACATCATTTTTAGCACTCCTAAACTAATCACTATTGTTGAAAATTACAGCTCCAATGAGTAAACATAAAATACATCCATATCTTTTATTTCTAATTTTTCTATATGGACTATGAAAACTTCACACTTTCAAACCAAAACGTTTCCAATGTCTCTTACACTTCTAGCCGTGTGGTTCTCCAAAATACATACTCTCTTCAAGATATTCTTTTATATGTATCCACATTAGTAAATCTCTTATAACACTAATGTTAATATACATCTTTGTGATAACGTAGAAAGAATATTTCTTATTGAGTAAGTGTTTTGTAACTTGTAGCTTATGCCAAACCCTTTTGTGAAAGGAGACAAGAAGAGAAGGAGAAGTTGCTCAGGATAAGGAGTAGGATATCTAGTCACTGGAAGTTACTTTCACTTTCTAAGAAATCAAATTTGGCATAAGAGAGAAAAAAGTCATGTGAAGAGAACTTCAATTGGAGTAGGGAGAAGGAATAGCAAAAAAAATTGAAATTTGATTAGTGAAAGAGAGTCAGTTGGAATTTAGATATTCTACACAAAAAGAACACTATTTTCACATTTGTTATGTCCGCAAGTGCACGGATACTTCGAAGTAATAAAAATATCGAACTACAAAGACCTACGTGTTAAGTACCAAACAATTGTTTTCTCACTAGCTAAGCAAATTGAAGATGATATAGCAAATGATCAAAAAGTGCACGGGAAAATATCAGAGAAGAAAACTAGGACTAGGGGTTCATCCACCTTGATTCTAATGACTAGAAAGAAATAAAGGCTGTCAATCAAATTTCATTATAATAAAGATGTAATTTACTTCACAAAAGGATCAACTTGCTCTTGTGCAGTCAATCATACAAAGGACCAATCCTCACGCTCATGCAAGATCTATCCAATGCTGAAAATAAGTAAATCATTGAACAAAGAACTCAAGGATCACTCTCATGCATCCGAATCTCAATACAAGTTCTACTTATGGTTCTCCAACTTTCTGATCCTCACTCTCACACAAGATCTTCACGTTTAACACATTAACTCGATCCAAAGAATCATAAAATCAACAAGGCATTAAAATCACTAAAAATCAGAATTCAAGAACAAACCTAATCTCTTACGATAAGTTCCAAACTCGATGATTTCTAGGGTTCCGAATTTTACAATCAACCTCTCAGTCTATTTCGAAAAATTCTAAAACATGCTGATATTTATAAAACTAAGGAGAATTAAAGACAATCATCACATAAGTAAAATTATCATAACAAAGTTATCATGACAAAAATAATCAATGTCTAGTCATAAAAAAATCAAGGGGATTACACCCCATGTCCCATATGAAGATTAAGCTATCATGGTGAAAGGATTACAATAAACCATAATTTCAGAGGATTAGAAATCGAAAAGGGGAAGAAAAGCTACAAAACAGGTGCTGTAACGAAATTGTAGCACCATAATTGCCATTGAACAGTGCTGTCACCGTTGTTTTGTTGATTTCTCCCTCAATCGGACTCTAAACGCTCTAAAACTTCTGGTGTGTGCTCTCCTACTCCAGATGAAGCTTCGGTGTAAATTTCACGGCCTGAGGTGCTCTCTACACCTCTCGGCGTGAGGCTATGCCCTAAGGACGCCTCCTTCGATTACTCTCTCAATTCTGGATAAACATTAGTCCTTTCACTTCGTATGTCTTCTCCTCTTAAAGACGAGTCTGCAGCATCTTTTGGATCTTAATTTGGAGGTCTAAATCAAAAGATATGGTCCGCGCAAGATTCGGGCCCGTAAAACTCGCGTTTTTAAATTGTAATTATGGCCGTAATGGTCTTTACGGCAGTGCCGTAATTTTTGCTCTGTAAATTATTTGTCAAGATTATGACCCGTAAAAATAGTTACGGCCGTGCTGTATTTTCTTATGTATGTTTCTGGACCAAAATACGGTCCGTAAAGATCATTACGGCAGTGCCGTAATCTCTGAAATCTCTCGAGTGGAAAATCATCTGGAATTACGGCACCATAAAGATGGTTACGGTGGTGCCGTAAAATCGTCTGTATGAAAACTTCCCAAATTATGGCAGGGCTCCGAAATTACGGCACTGTCTGAAAATTACTGTACCGTAATGGATATTACGGCACTACCGTAATTTGGGTTTTTGCTTGGATTTGCAAGAAATTTGTTGTGTATCTTTTTCTTGATGATGAGAATTCTTCTATGTAGTTGATTTTGCTCGAAAACCCCTTAAAATCGTGTCTTTTTACCTGAAAATCATGAAAAACCAAAATAGAAGTAGATTTTGCAATATTTGATAAAAAAGGCATAAATATAAACAAAGTAGTAATAATATGACACAAAAAGATATATAAAATGACATGAAATTTACTATAAATTTCGGTATCATCAATTTACAAACTAAATCCTCAAGCTTTTATTTTATACAAAATAATTTAGCAAACTAGGCCCTGTTTGGGGTGTGGTTTAAGCTATTGTTCAAGTGCGGGCAGTAGAAGTTAAGTGCTTAGGGTGTGACTTCATGGGTTAAAATTGAGAAGTTTCATTATCCATAAGATGCAAGTCTCCAAGCACTTCTCATCATAGTTGCCACCCACTTCTCGTCTACATTAGTCGAGACCCAAGACCGAGACCCACAACATGCATGGTCTTCTCTCTCCATTCCACCACGGACTTGACACCTAATGTGTGTGTAAGCTTTTCCCCTCAATAAACATTCCCCCTTCCCCTCTCCAACATTAGTGAGTGCCTGCCCCTCCCCTCTCCAATGGCAACGAAAGGTGCCGAGTTGATATAAAAATCAATAATTTATTCTGATCTGAGCTAGGTAATGAGAGGTGCTCCAAGCACATGACTTTTAACTTCAGTTTTTTTGGTTCCACTACCTAGCTCAACTCCAAACATGGGGCAACCTAAATGGGCCCTAAGCGTATGCCTAGAAGCATAGCAGAGGGGCAAGAGCAAGCTTCAGGGTTTATTTTTGTGCCTAGCAGCAGATAGGCTTGGCAACAAGGTGGGTCTGGGTCGGGGGTCGGGTTTTGCCATATTGGCCCCAACCTCGGCTCTTCAAAAACCATCCTTTACCTCAACCCCGACCTTGACGAGGTTATAAAACACAACCCCATGCCCTCCCCCGTCAGTGAATCGGGTCCCCACGGGGAAACCCAACCCTTGACCCCCCTATTTTGATCTTTTACAATGCAAACCACCATAAAAAAATTATTTTTTAAAAATAATTAATTAAAATCACTAATGTAAATCTACAATCGAAATAATATGCACAACTCAACAGTGAAAATAATTATATCAACACATGATATTAAAAAAATATCTTGAACATACCACATCATTAATCCATTATCTTAACAAAAATATGGGTATTTTAGTAAATTGAAGGGTTGGGTCGGATCAGGTTCAGGGTGAGTTCTGTAGTACCCAGATCCGACCCCGCCCCACTTATTAAGTTTTGGATTTTTCCTGGACCCTAGTCAACTCGGGGTTTTCCTATTGATTAGACGAGAAGCGAAGTTGAATGAATGAAGAAAGCGTCGAAATGCACATTTATCCTAAAGATTGGTTAGATGCTGAAAATCATCTTCAAGATAAAGGTAGTCATTCAACTTCATTAGATAATGACAAACAAAGTTTTGAAAGTGCAAACATAAGCAAATATGGATAAGCGTTATTAAAATAGATCTGCATAGACCTGATCCTTCCATAAATATTGTGGAGGGTACGGAAGTAGCTCGAAACGGTATAATTTATTTTTTTAAAAAAAAAGTTATAAAAAGGGTTGTAAAAAGAGAACTACGTAGACTTGATTCCTCTTTTGAGTTAGGTACATAGGCAGCCTATAACGGGTCCGATCTAAAACAAATCATATTTTTTTAAAAAAAATTGTGCAATAAAAATTATCCCATTTTACTAATTTATCTTATTTTATAGAATTTTAATTTCAATTAAGTAATAATTTTATTTTTTTTATATTTTCCTAAAATTGTTATATTATTATTATTATCTAAATAAAAATTTTTGTAAAGCTTTATATTATTATTACTACGCAAATAAAATTTTAATGAATTAATATTTTTATAATTTTCTTATTTATCTATTTTTTATATTTTTTGTATTTTATATATTTTTTTCTAAAGTTTTTTTATTTTTATAGCTATTTATAATATGTTAATGAAATTGAATTATGTTTTTCTCGTTAGTTGAACATAATTCTAAGTTCATATAATAGAAGCACTTAAGATTGAATTTTGGTAGATGAATTTTATTATAGTCGTGCCTGACAAGGCCTGCTGGCTAAGCTCGGCCTACGGGCTTGGCACAGCCCATGGGGCGAGTGCTTTGGTCGAGTCAAGCTCTGCCTACGTGCTGGTGCTGGGCCGACATGACTTAATCCTGATCCGTGCCAAGATGAGGCAAATTTATTTCTTTCTAGAGAATGGGCCAAAGCATGCCCGGGGCCAACTCCACTATTGACATTGGTCCCTAGATTAAGAGCAAGGCCCGATAACATTGCTCTTAACCGAAGATTTAAGAGCAAGCACCTACTTTTTAAGTTATAATGATATGCTGGTCACAATTGATTTCTTGACTCAACAATTAGTAGTTTATGGGATCGCACCAAGAATGCATTGATATAAAGATTTAAATCTTATATATATATATATATATATATATATATATATATATATATATATATATATATATATATATATATATATATATATATATATATATATATAATAGGCAAAGTATAAAAAGCCTAAAATTTTGGTGATGCAGGAGCATCTCATTGAAGATCTCCAATTTTGGGAATTTGATGTATTTTAGACTTGTTTAATTTCTGCATTAAGTTATGATGCAAACATTATTTACATTTCCTGCACTTGATGTTATTTTGTTGTAGTTAGGTCTTAGCCTAGGGTTTTATTTTCTTTAAGCATATTTTACTTTCCTAGATTATGTAGTAGGTTGCTCTAGCCTAGGAATATATATGCACCTGTAATTGCACATACAAGACACCCTAGCTCCTTAACAATCCCACCTCAAGTCATCCTACCTCAAGTCAACAGCAAGTCAATAGCCAATCAACCTCAAGTCAACAGCAAGTCAACACCAAGACAACTTCAATACCACATCAGCCTCAAGCCCATATCAAGCTCACATCAAGAACCATCAAGACTCAACAAGCAACTAATAGCGCCAGCCCATCTCCACCAGATAATCAGATTTAAGCAAAGCCCAACAAGCTCGCCACATCAAAATCCAATCAACATCTACTCTGTCAGCATTAGGTCAACACACGCATAGGGATGACAAAAAACCCCATCCCCGACCCGACCCGACCCGAAGTCAACGGGGAAAACCCGAGTTGACTGGGGGTCGGGTCGGGTTCGGGGAAAACCCGACGGGGGTATAGTCGGGTCGGGGTCGGGTATGAGAATTTAGGTACCCGCCCCGAACCCGACCCCGAACCCGACCCCGAACCCGCCCCGACTATTAAAATAACAAATTTACCCCTTATAAGTTATAACCTAGTTACTAAATTTTAATAATTTATGTAGAAATGATGATATAGTTTATGTAAAATATTTTTTTATTTATATATTATGAATAAAGAATGCAAATTAATTTTAAAATATTATTTATAATATATATTTATTTTTTAGGTCGGGCGGGGTCGGGTTTCCCCGCGGGGTCGAGTGTGGGGCAGGGTTTTCTAAACCCGTCGGGTTCGGGGTTGGGTTCGGGGACGGGTTTGGGGAAGTCGGGGTCGGGTCGGAGATGGCAAAACCCGACCCCGACCCGCCCCGTTGCCATCCCTACACACGCATGAAGCCATTCCTTGTTACCCAGCTGAAGACTCCAACCGAGGCACCTCTTCGTAACTCTCCAACCTGCGCATGCAAGCTTCCAGCTAATCAACAAGTGCACGCATCCTCTCAGCTGAAGTTCCAAGAAACCGCTCCACCAACAGCTACTAAAGACTCGCATACAGTTCCAACCAATCCAGTTCCAATCTGGCAGCATGCAAACTTAGAGCTTATCTTATCAACCAACTCGACAACAAATCCTGGGCATCACCGCCCACTCCATCCAATGAAAAAGCTGAGGCACAACAACTCATCCAAGCCATTCATATTCAAACCAAGGAGGAAGAACCATTAGATGACTTGAAAACATTTTGTAACGTTGAGGACTTGGGGTTTAAAGCCCTTGTATTTTGACACTTTGCACTAGTCTATCTCTTATGAAAAAATTCCAGCTTGTGTTAGCGTTTGTGTTAGTTTAGTCTAATTTAGTTAAGTACCGAAACTTCATCTCTTCCAACTTCATCCGAGACTCTTCCCACCCTCCACCAAGAGTTCCCATTCCCATCCTTCACGTAAGGCTTCTAGAGTGCTTGCTTGTGGTGTGTGGCGTGGCATCTTGGAGGCTGAAGCGTGGTGGAGCCTTGAAGCCTTTGGCTGGGAGTTTGAAGATCTGATCAAGACCCCCTAAGGACCTTATTATTCTTAGTTTAAAGAGGGCTTGTTGGCATTGTATACAGCCCCCTCTTGCACATGATTGTAAAGGCCATTTAATCTCCCATTTTATAGCCTCGTCGCCCAAAGTCAAAAGCAGCGGAAGCAGGGGGATTCAGAGAAAGGGGTCTTGGCCCCCTTCCCTAAAGGGGGCCGCAGGTTAAACCGAGTAGGATAATACTCCCTAAGTTGCATGCTAGATCTGCCCTGGTTTGTGCTTCATACCGAACACTGTTCCATTGCCTACTGTAGTTTACCATCTTTAAATTCCTGTTTGCGCATGCTTAATCCTCCCCATTAGAGCTACATACCTTAGGTCCGATCGTTGGGGTTCCGCCCTTCTTCATTTGGTCAATCTTTAATTTGTCTCACTGCAGTACCCGCTACCCTAATTAAAGAAGAAAAAATCTTGAAAAGTTTATTGTAAAAATGAAAATGTATAATTTTATTAAAATAGAAATCTTTTGTTTAAAATAAAACTCTTTTAAAGATATTTATTTATTAAGTCTCTTTTAACACATTTTGAACTAAGTTCAATGTTTTTTTTTCCTTTATATTTTTATAAATGATCAATATAATGTAAATTATATTATTTTTATATAATAAATTGTCACTTATGGTGGAAAATTTGTTTTAATGTTTTAAATCTTTTATTATATTATTATTCATAACCGTAATATTTTGGGCAGTTGAAGGTGGCACTGCCGTTCCGAGGCAAGGAAAAAAGACACTAATCCCGCGACATTCCTGCACCCATGTCCGCTCCGACCGTCATCGACGACGGCGTCCCTCATGCGCAAGATGAAGTTCTCATCCCACCGCATCCTCCGCCACCTCCTCCTGCTTCTGAATGCTCCATAGATCTTGTGGATGCCTCGGGCTCAGGCCGTTCTCTTCTCCTCCGAAAACCCTAGGATCGAGGAAACCCGAGGAATCATACACCTATTCCCAGGTTTCTTCCTCCAATCTTCTTGTTCTATCTGATCTCTTGTCGTCCAAGTTTACGAACCTAGGATTTGATTGTAGAATTGGTCTTGGATTAACTGGATCTTGATTTTTTTGATGTTTTGCAAGGCGTGAAAAAATCCTCTTGTCTGTGTTATTGCGATGCCGAACCACATGACCTTCGCCGATTTCTACCAGTTCTGTGGCGTTTTCATCCAACACATGCTTGAGATGAGAATTATTAGGTAAAACGAATTGCCTGCGATCTACACTCGTCAGTGTTACGTCCTTTGTTTTCCGATCATTATCTATAAAATTTTCTTGGTTTGAAAATTAGCTCACTCATGTTTGTTTCTTGAACCGATGGCGTGCAGGGTCAATTTTGCGTCATCATAAGGTGTGATGATAAAAGTTCAGCAGACCAATTCTTCCAGTGCTTTAATGGGAGGCAGTTTTCATTCCATGAGTTTTCCAATGGAATTATTTTGTGATCCTGTTTAGCTAATGTTGGACCTTCTGCTTTTTGGTACATAGTGATATATGTAATGTTCATTATACCGTCAATTTACAATACACAGAATCAATAAAGCATGAAGAAAGCTATGTGACAAGCTCAAGTGAACAGCCTTCTTGCCTGTTTTGTCTTGGTGAGTTTCTTGGGTACTTGGAAATGGTACGTTACTTTTGTTGTTTGCAATTTTTAAGAGTTGCGCACAAAATGAAGTCATCACAAAGTTATACATAATAATATAATTCTACTGGATAAGTTGGTACTGCATTTTTATTATATCATGTCTTTAGTTAATCTGTGTGCATCCTTAGTTTTATACGAATTTGTTTAAGTGGATAGCATGATTTGCGGATACAAGTTGGTCAAGTTAGTTCATGATTAATAAGTTTCAAATTCATTTTTTTCCCATTTTTTGAACACACATCAAAGAGTTGGGTGTCACTACAAAGAAGAGTTGGGTGTCACTACAAAGAAGACAGAATTAGGTGAAAAGATGAAACACTATAATTCATCAATCGCCCAAAAACTCAAATTTGAATTACTTAGATTGCTCAATCCATCAAATGAACAAAAGCACAAATTTGAATCACTTAGATTGCTCAATCCCATCATTTCATCCTAAAAATCATCACCAGAATTGCGGTCGATCAAGAGATAGCAGCTTCGTGGCTACCAATCTATCCTCTATGCTTGAGGTTGATTGAGAGATAGCCATTTAATGGCTTCTAACCTATCATCAAAAGCCTTGACTTCTTTTTTTTCATCTAAATTTGATTTGAATTACTAGGACAATCATTACTAAAACCTAGCAATTAAAGGGATTAATATATTCCCATTGTTGCAAGGTTGGTGGGAACGATGAAAACCATCAGGGATATCTAACCAATGGGATAATTTGACCAATGGCCAAGGCCCTCATGAGCACTTGCCGCTTGGACATGGATGGCTTTTGAGCAATGAGAATTGGTTGAGCAGCTGTGAGAAGACGAGAAATCTTTGATTGATCTTCCTTTATAAGCGCATGAAAGAAAAATAAGTCGAGGATCGACAGTGTATCTATGAGGTTTTACTATGGATGCCGGTAGCTACTGTACAAATGTGTTTGATTAAGTGAAAGATGAATTATTTAGGCTCAAGGTAAAACCCACTCCAATACCAAGTTGAAGTGGAACATAATTAATTCATATTATCACTTTATATATGTATGTATGTATATATGTATGTAAACATGTATGCATGTATATGTTTATATATCTTAGAAGGTTTTTTAAACACGAAAATTAGGGTGCAATGTGTATTGCAAATCTCGTTGAAGATTTTATTTGCTATTTACCATAGTAATAATATTGGATTTGAGTTTGTACTACAATAATACAGATTAAGTGATATGCTGAGGTGGGTAAATGTACTTCTTTTCTTTCTTATAATTTGTTGGGATTTGCGGTGAGTTTTGGTCTGATTTTCTTATTCAATTTATTTTCTATAATTATCTTATGTTGGTTTATGGTTAATGGTATTTTTCTCTAAACACAGAGACTAGGTTAAGATAATAGTGGGATTCTTACAGATATTTGCAATCATTCCTTTCAACTCATGCATGTAAAAATGCACTCTTTTTATCCTGTAGGAGATGCATTTTCTTTATATGGCAGTTGATCTTCTTTATCTATTGCTTTTTATGAGTGATAAGCTGGTTGCTTTCCTTACAAATACACAATCAAATAGTACTTTTTTTATTGAATATGTTAAGTTCTTCTATGACTAGTTGCATTTTCTTTCCATGCAGTGTGCTTGTAAACAATTCTTGTGAATATCTTGTGTCATAAGGGGTGAGTATGTAAGGTTTTAAGATTGTACCTTATAATGCATATTTGTTTTCTCATATTTGATTAACATATTGGCAAAAAATCAGAATGTGTCTTGGTTGCATGATAAATAGATGAATGCATCAGTCTATAAAGAATAAGAATTTGGAAGTACTCACTCGATTTGACCTATTTACGGTGAGTTCAAGTACTTGGTTAACTAAATGAGGTAGGTTCAAGTTTGGCGTATTTGGTTTAGTTAGGTCCGGGTTTATAGGTATAGGTATTGTGTACTTGATTTTTTATTTTTTATAATTTAAAATTATAAAATGGTAATAAAAATAATTGTTATATAAATATATAATATTATAATCATTTATAAATTTATACTTTTTAGAATAATTAAAACAAAAAAAAATTATTTCATCTAGTATTTTTTGGTACCTGTCTAAGTATTGGAGTTGGGTTTGGGTTGTACCATAGCTTTGGATTGGGTATGGGGCAAAAAATTGAGTGTCAAATTATTGCTATCCTTATGTCACAAAGTGGTGATAAAAAGACCAAGTCATCTCGTCATTTATAGCAATTGTGCAAGGTCTCAGCTTATCTTTGTATCTTAGAATATCAACTGTTTTATTGTTAAATTCAAACATTCTTTAGTAGTATGGTCTAAACCAGCACTCTCTTTACTTTCCATTACATTTAATGGCCCATTGGATCATAAGATATTTACTGTCCTCGGTTCAAAACAGTTGAAACTATTCATATGCAGTGAAGAGATAATCTCACTCATCCGTCATTAGATTCTGGTCAAGCAGCTGCAGCCTGAGAAAATTAGCTGCGATTGATTGTGTAATCGTCCTTGTCTACTTGGCCTAATTAACAAAAGCTGCACTGAGAATTACACCTGTTTAGGAGTGACAAACTGATGGATTTGATAAAAGTTAATTTGAGAATTTCAACATAGAGTATAGTAAGTTCTTTCGTAAATTCATTTCAGTTTCGTAATGAATAAAGCAAATTTAGAGTATCAAGCAAAAGTGGATTGAGGATAATATCCTAAAATGTGTAATGAAATTATGTGTATAAGGAGTTTGTTGTAAATTTGCATCTGGATAATACCCCTTGTTTTAGCTAAATTTCAGATTTCTTTCACATGTGCATTTTCAGTCGCAACTAGATTAAGGTTTTGTTGTAGGCTTGCTCCTTGATGATTTACTTGCTGCTGAAGATCTGGCTGCTGCTGAAACAACGGATTCTGCTTCCCATGCTGTAGCTGCTGCAGATATGCAAAAAGGGAAACCATCAGTTAGATACACGTATTATGATGAAAGAAGAATTCAAGATATTCCTGAAATTATTCCTGATGGTGCAATTGTGATGTGAAGTCCTGTTTGGGGCCAAGGTAGGCTAGTAATGAATGTTTGGTATGTTCTTCCAGCTTCTACCATTTGAACAAAATAGTACAATTTTGCGAATTTCACTTTGCGATCATTTGATTCTGGTTACAAAACCAGAGCCTGCGAATTATTAATCTGCTACTAATAACTAACGTTGATGCAAGGGATTGAACAAATGCGTTGCCTATTTAGTTGAAGCCTCACCAGCAAAGGTTGAGGCAATTAGTGCCACTTTAGCTATTGCTAAGGCTAGGCAAGTTAAATGGTGAGGTTGAAAAAGCTACACCAAGTGGGAAACTAATCTCCAGCATGATTAAAATGTCAGATGCTTATATATGTTTCACGTCCAATTAACAAGTGATCAGATTTTATCTTGAATCTTTATTATTTTAGTACGGACAAGTTAAAAACATCCATCATATTCTGTTCTTAGGAAATTTGCTATCAGTCTGCATGTCAGCCAGGTATCTATAAATAATTTTAACTTAGCCATTCTAATTCCAAACTATTTGTCATAAAATATGATAATTCACTTTTGATTTATTGTAGTGAGGTGGTGCTCTGGGCGGTATGGATTAACTACTTTCAATTGATCAATTTGAAAATGAAGGCAGGAGAGGGCAAGTGCGGCTGGGAAGTTGCTAGCTAGGCAAATCTAGGTAAATAAATACTGTGCCTAAAAAGGGAGAATTAGTTGAAGCAAACATTACATAAACCTACTTTTCTGAGAAACTCAGGCATAACCATCTAAGCAAACTTATTATATTATATGTCTCCACATGTTTGTGATGTAACTTGAACTTCTCTATATTATAATACATCTTTGTTTGTGAAGTGTTGTGGTTGAAAGCCCCCCATTCAGAGGCAATTTTATTGAGATTGTAATGTTGAATGAATATTTTCTAATGAACCTGGTGTTCTGCAACTCAAAGCGCTGGTGAAGATCTTTGGTGATTTATATGGTCAATTTGGAGGCTTGTTTGATGAGTACGATGCTCCATCAACAGCAAGAGACATAGTTTGAACATCTTGTTGCGATGCATCATGAAGCAACACTCTTGAATCAACTATTGTTGAAAATTGCAATTTCAAAAATGCACCTGTATCCTTTATTTCTAACTATGCACTATGGACTAATAAAGTTTCACATTATCAAACCAAAACTTGTCCACTGCACTTTTGGTGGAATGTCTTTACAAAAATGCACGCTTTTTCATTATATACTTTTAAATGTATTCACATCACTATGTCATGCATCAAATGATGGAGCATCTCTCACTTGGATATAAACATCATCTACTTTCATTTGGCAATTTCTGTTCTCAGGTGGGAGGCTCCTGGAATTTGATGGCATTTGTTTAGAAACCAAAAAGTTGTAAAGGTTAAAACGAAGTTAACATAGGAACTACTATTTGAAGCTGTGAGAAAAATGATATCAAGTTAAAGAGAAATGTTGCATGCAACTAGCATGATTAATATCTTTGATTGATTTCATTTGAATGTACATGTGTATATGTGGAAGTTTGATAGTTATGTAAAAATGTCATTTCATATGTGTTTTTGATTGTTTTTTTTTCTAATTTATATTCTTTTTGTTCCTAAGTTTTCCCACCGAGAACATCAATTTTGGTAACAAATAATATTTTTTAGGATTAGTGTGAAGCATCAAATAGTGTTATATACCGAGAACATCAATTTTGGTAAAAACAACATTTTCTAGGATCACAGTGAAGCATTGGATAGTATATATCTCTAGCAGCATTTAAATTGTACTTTCTTTTTTAGTGTTATCAATGCAAGCTTTGTTATATATATGTGGGTGTTGGATAGATGTGTACGAACATGATTTTATTTGTGTGTTTGATTACTTTTATTTAATACATATCCTTTTTGCACTCATGTTTTGAACACAAATTTTGGTTACACTTTCTAGGATTAGTGCAAAGCATTGTATAGTATATATCTCTAGTAGTTACTTAAATTGTATTTTCTTTTTTCAGCATTATCATTGCATGTTTTATAAGGAAAAAACATTCAAAATTCATTATCAATTTTGTTTTTTTTTGTTACCTTGACTTGCTTGCACGTTTGCTTTCTTTGATAGTTATCTTGTGTTAGTCAAAAAATGAAATGTTTTGCAACGTAAAGCTTATGCCATACTCATTTGTAATTTACATGGGTCATTTTGGACATTTGATACACTTGTTTGATGAGTATGGAGCACCTTCAATGATAGAAGACATAGTGTGAGTGTTAAAAATGATGCATTTAAATAAAATACTCACAATGTCTCTTCCTAATGAAGATGCATCATACTCAACAAACAAGTGCATCAAATCTTAAAGTTGATTGTGTAAATCTTGAAAGATCTTGACAGGAGTTTTATATTGCAAAACACTTGGCAAACTTGTAAATATTCTTTCATCACTATTACAAAGATTTGTAATTTTATTCCTATCAAAGAACCCTCGCGGTTGGAAGTACCTTGTTCAAAGGGAGTTTTTCTTTGAACAAGAGGGATCCACCCATGAGATTTCTTTGATAATAATAAAATTGCATACTTTGTGATAATGCTGAACGGATATTTTTATGTTAATCAAGTGTTTTGCAATATAGAACTCATGTCAAAATCTTTTATGATTTACATGGTCAATTTGAAGTTTTGATATGCTTGTTTGATTAGTATACTGCACCTGCATCGGTAAGAGACATCTTGAGTATTTTGTTTGGATGCATCTTTTTTTAACACTCACGCTATGTCTCCTATCATTAAAGGTGCACTGCACACCGTACTCATCAAACAAGTTTATCAAATCTCCAAAATGATAAATAACAAAAGAGTTTGGCTTAAGCTTTAAGTTGCAAAACACTTGTTTTACTAGTAAATATTCTTTCTATACAGTCTCTAAGAAAAATTGCCTCTGAATGGGGGCTACCAACCATGAGGTTTAAAAGAGGTGCTATCACTATGAAAAATGCCAACTACATCATGGCAAACTTATTATGTTACCACTCTTACTTCTTGTTATAGTGTATCTTTTGAAAATGGTAGTTCTCCAAGTCATAGCACATCATTTTTAGCACTCCTAAACTAATCACTATTGTTGAAAATTACAGTTCCAAAGAGTAAACATAAAATGCATCCATATCTTTTATTTCTAATTTTTCTATATGGACTGTGAAAGCTTCACATTATCAAACCAAAACTTGTCTAATGTCTCTTACACCTCTAGCTATATGGTTCTCCAAAATACATACTCTCTTAAAGATATTCTTTTATATGTATTCATATTAGTGAATCTCTTATAACACTAATGTTAATATACATCTTTATGATAATGTAGAAAGAATATTTTTATTGAATCAAGTATTTTGTAACTTGTAGCTAATGCTAAACCCTTTTGTGAAAGGAGAGAATAAGAGGAGGAGAAGCTGCTCAGGATCAGGAGTAGGATATCCACTCACTGGAAGTTAAGTTCACTTAAGATATCAAATTTGGCATAGGAGAGAAAAAAAGTCATGCGAAGAGGACTTCAATTGGAGCAGGGAGAAGGAATAGAAAAAAATTTGAAATTTGATAAGTGAAAGAGAGTTAGCTGGAATTTAGAAATTTTACAAGGAAATACTTTTTTTCACATATTTACAAATTAAGCCCTCAAGTTTTTATTTTATACAACATAATTTAGCAATCTGGGCCTGTTTGGGGTGTGGTTTAAATTATTGTGCAAGTGTGGGTAATAGAAGCTAAGTGTTTAGGGTGTGACTTCATAGGTTAAAACTGAGAAGTTTCATTATCCATAAGAAGCAAGTCTCCAAATGCTTCTCACCATAGTTGCCACCCACTTCTTGTTCTACATTAGTTGAGACCCAAAACATGCATAGTCTTCTCTCTCCATCCCACCTGAGACTAGCCACCTAATGTGTGTGCAGGCTTTTCCCCTCGACGAATAGTGCCCCCTTCCCTCTCCAATGGCAACAAAAGGTGCCGAGTAGATATAAAAGTAAACAATTTATTCTAATCTGAGCTAGGCAATGAGAGGTGTGCCAAGCACGTGATTTTTAACTTCAACTTTTTTGGTTCCACTACGTAACTTAGGTCCAAACATGGGACAACCTAAATGGGCCATAAGGCTATGCCTAGAAGCATAGTAGAGGGACAAGAGAATGCAAGAGAATGTTGAAGACTCTATTTTTGTGCCCAGCAGTAGATAGGCGTGGCAATAGGGTGGGTCGGGGATGGGTTTTTCCATACCTGCCCCAACCTTGGCTCTTCAAAAACCATCCCTGACCCTAACCCTGACCTCAACGGGGTTAAAAAACACAGCACCATGCCCAACCCCATCGGGGAATTGGGTCCCCACGGGGAAACTCGACCCTCAATCCCGACCCTTTTTTGAGCTTTTACATGGTAAATTGCAAACCACCATAAAAAATTTATTTTTTTCAAAATAATTAACTAAATCACTAATGTAAATCTACAATCTAAATAACATGCACAACTCAACAATGAAAATAATTATATCAACACACCACATTAAAAAAAATCAAGGACATACCACATCATTAATCCATTATCTTAACAAAATAAGGATATTTTTGTAAATTGAAGGGTCATATCCGGTTAGGTTCGTGGCTAGTTCTACAGTACCTGGATCCGACCCCGCCATGCTTTATTAAGTTTCAGGCTTACCTTGAACCTAACCCAAACCTTGGTGAACTTGGGTTTCCTTGTTGACTAAAGGTGGCCAACTGGCTGGGCTGAGCCAAATACGAGACGCTAGCTACCTATGTCAGGCACGACACATGACCGGGCCAAGAACTACACATGATCTACTAACTCCTTAGGTCGGAGTCTTGTTTTAGTGTAGGCAGTAGGGTGCTAGACGAGACTCAAAGCCAAATGAACAAAAAAAGCGTCGAAATGTGCATTTGTCTTAAATATTGGTTAGATGCTGAAAATCATCTTCAAGACAAAGGTGGTCATTCAACTTTGTTAGATGATGATAGACAAAGTTTTGAAAGTGCAAGCAGAAGCAATTATGGATAAGTATTGTAAAAATAGAACTACATTGACCTAATCATTTAATAAATATTGTGGAGGGTATATAGGCCACTTGAAATGGTGCGGTCTAAATTTTTTTTAAAAAAAAAGTTATAAAAAAGGGTCGTAAAAAGAGAACTACGTAGACCTGATTCCTCCTTTGAGTGAGGTACATAGGTAGACTATAACAGGTCCAATCTAAAATAAAAAAAAATATTTTTTTTTCAAAAATTTATGCAATAAAAATTTATGAAATCGAATTGTGCTTTTCTGGTTAGCAGAGCATTATTTGTAGTTCATATAACAGTAGCGTGGGTGGAGCTCAGCCCACAGGCTGGGCTCTCTGCATGTTGGTGTTGCGCCGGCAAGTATCTTTTAATATAAAGGCAAATTATAAAAAGTATAAAATTTTATTAAACTTGAATCCATCTCACTACAATACCAACTAGCCTAAATTTAAAAAAGAAAAAATCTTGAAAAGTTTATTATAAAAATGAAAATGTTTCAAATAATTTTATTAAAATAAAACTCTTTTAAAGATATTTATTTTTTTAAGTCTCTTTTAACACATTTTGAACTAAGTTCAATGTTTTCTTTCCTTTATATTTTTATAAATGGTCAATATAAGGTAGCTTATATTATTTCTATATAATAAATTGCCACTTTTGATGGAGAATTTGTTTTAATGTTTTAAATCTTTTATTATATTATTATCATTACCATAAATTGAAATTAATGTCTCAACCTATTTAGCTAATGTTGGACCTTCTACTTTTTGGTACATAGTGATATATGTTATGTTCGTTATACTGTCAATGTACAATACACAGAATCAATAAAGCATATAGAAAGCTGATTGACAAGCTCAAGTGAAGAGCGTTCTTGCCCGGTTTGTCTTGGTGAGTTTCTTGCGTACTTGGAAATAGTATGTTACTTTTGTTGCTTGCAATTTTTAAGAGTTGTGCATAAAATGAAGTCATCACAAAGTTATGCATAATGATATAATTCTACCGGATAAGTTGGTACTACATTTTTGTTATATCGTGTCTTTAGTTAATCTGTGCATATTCTTATTTTTATACAAATTTGTTTTAGTGGATAGCATGGTTTGCGGATACAAGTTGGTCAAGTTAGTTCATGATTAATAAGTTTCAAACTAATTTTTTTCCATGTTTTGAACACACATCAAAGAGTTGGGTGTCACTAGAAAGAAGACGGAATTAGGTGAAGAGAAGAAACACTATAATTCATCAATCATGCAAAAACTCAAATTTGAATCACTTAGATTTCTCAATCCATCAAATGCACAAAAGCTCAAATTTGAATCACTTAGATTATTCAATCTCATTATTTCAACCTAAAAATCATCACCAGAATTAGGGTCGATGAAGAGATAGCTACTTGATGACGTCCAATATCTCCTCTATGCTTGAGGTTGATCGAGAGAAAGCCACATGATAGCTTCTAATCTATCATTAAAAGCCTTGACTTCTCTTTTTTATCTAAAAATGATTTGAATTATTGGGACAATCAGTACTAAAACCTAGCAATTAAAAGGGTTAATATATTCCTATTGCTGCAAGGTTAGTGGGGGGCAATGAAACTATTAGTGAGATATCTAACCAATGGGATAATTTGACCAATGGCAGAGGCCCACATGAGCACACAGACATGGATGGCTTTTGAGCAATGAGAATTGGTTGAGCAGGAGAAGATGAGAAATCTTTGATTGATCCTCCTTTATAAGCGCATGAAAGAAAAATAAGTGGAGGAACATTGGTGTATCTATTGTGGTTTTACTATGGATGCCGATAGCTATTGTACAAATGTGAATGATAATTATTTAGGCTTAGGGTAAAACCCACTCCAATACTAAGTTGAAGTGGAACATAATTAATTCATATTATCACTTTATATATGTATGTATGTATATATATGTATACATGTATGCATGTATATGTTTATATATCTTGGAAGGTTTTTTAACATGGGAAAATTACTTACCTTTGGCACTATTGTTTAGGCCATATAAATAAGAATCGCATCTAACAACTCCATGTGAATGGGTTCTTGGATTCAACCTCCTTTGAGGAGTTTGACGTGTGCGAACATTGTTTATTAGGGAAAAATGATAAAATCGCCCTTCACCAAGCAAGGTGAGAGGGCCACAGGTTTGTTGGATCTCATGCACAACAATGTGTGTGGACCATTCAACAAACAGGCCAAAGATGGGTATGTGTACTTCATCACATTTACTAATGACTTCAGCAGATATGATTATGTCAACATGATGAGACATAAGTCTGAATCCTTGGAGAAATTCAAAGAGTTTAAGACTGGCTAGAGAACCAGCTTGAACGATTCATAAAAGGCTCTTCGATCTAATTGAGGTGGAGAGTACTTGAGTCATGAGTTCACTAACTATCTAAAAGAGTGTGAGATTCTCTCACAGCTCACCCCTCTAGGGATACTCGAGTTGAATGGAGTGTCTGAGAGGAGGAATCAGACCCTGCTCGACATGGTCTGATGTATGATGAGTCATGCAACTCTACCTCCATATGTTTGGGGACGTGCTTTGGAAACAACGTCTTTGACACTGAATAACGTTTCATCTAAAAGTGTCTCTAGGACTCCACACGAGTTGTGGATTGGGAGATGACCTAACTTGACATTTATGAGGATCTAAAGATGTGAGGCTTTTGTCAAACGTCAAAATTCTATCAAGCTAGAGCCTAGGTCAGATAAATATATGTTTATGGGGTATCCTAAGGAAATGAGAGGATACTCATTCTTTAATCCCACTGAGAACAAAGTATTTGTTGCTCATGGTGATATCTTTCTTGAGAAAGAATTTCTCTTGAAAGAAGCCAGTGGTAGAAGTTTTAACTTGGATGAGGTACAAGGTCAGCCACAAGACACAGAGGTTGAGATGGAACTTGAGCCACCTACACAGGTTGTTAGTCAACCTATGGCTTAGACACAGGCCCCGCATAGGTCACTACTGACCCAACCCAACAACATTCTCATCATTGAGGATGAATCTAAGACCTATGAGGAAGCAATCGCTGGACTGGACTTTGAGAGATGGTTAGAGGCCATGCGGTCTGAGATGGATTCCATGTCTGCTAACCAAGTCTAGGATTTGATTGAGCCACCTAATGGGGTAAAACCAATAGGGTGTAAATGGGTCTTCAAAAAGAAGACAGATATGGATGGCAATATAGTTCCCTTCAAAGGTAGACTTGTGGCCAAAGGTTTCAGGCAAGTCTATGGGGTGGACTATGACAAAACCTTCTCGCTAGTTGCCATGTTTAAATCCATTCGGATTATGCTTACTTTAGCTGCATTCTACGATTATGAGATTTGTCAAATGGACATGAAGACAACTTTTCTTAATGGAAACTTGTCAGAGGATGTGTTTATGACACAGTTTGAAGGTTTCGTTCACCCTATAGAGGCTAATAAGGTATGCAGGCTGAAGAAATTCATTTACGGATTGAAGCAATCCTCTCAAAGTTGGAATATTCATTTTGATGAAGCCATGAGAGATTATGACTTTATCAAGAATGAAGATGATGCCCGTGTGTACAAGAAATTCAATGGGAGCTTGGTCACATTTCTGGTCCTATATGTCGATAACATACTACTCATTGGAAATGACATCCCTACTCTTCACGCTGTGAAGACATGGTTGGGGAAGTGTTTCGAGATGAAGGAATTAGGGGAGGCCACTTATATTCTAGGCGTGAGGATTTACAGGGATAGATCCAAGAAGCTCCTTACCTTAAGTCAGAGTATTTACATCGACAAAGTGCTGGAGAGGTTTTGCTTGAAAAATTCCATGAAACGTTACCTTCCCATGAGGCACGGTATCACTCTTTCCAAGAGCCAGTGTCCCTCTACACGGACTGAGAAAGAGGACATGAGTCGAGTCGCTTCTGCTTTTGTAGTGGGATCAATCATGTATGTGATGTTATGTACCAGATCAGATATGGCTTATGCTTTGAGCATAACCAGTCGATACCAATCGAACCCAGGTGTCCAACATTGGACAGCCATGAAAAATATCTTAAAGTATCCAAGGAAGACTAAAGACCTGTTCTTAGTCTATGGTGGACAAGAACTCAGTGTCCAAGGGTATACTGATGTTTCTTTCCAATCAGACCCAGATGACTTTAGATCGCAGTCTGGTTATGTGTTCATGCTGAATGGAGGTGTTGTATGCTGGAAAAACTTCAAGCAGTCCATTGTGGCAGATTCTCACTATCTCATGATGTATGGCAAATAGACTTCTAGTGCTATGATTCTATCTGCTTGAATTTCCTTCTGATGAACTAGGTTCATTGTGAGGTGGTGATGATGGAAAAGTATGTACTTTAGGTGTATCTTTTTTTCTTATTTACTAATTGAGGGAAGAAAATCATGATCATCAGTCTCCACTTACCAATCCCAGTTTGTTTCTTCATCAAAATCAACATCTCTACTCACAAAGACCTTCTTTGTAGTGGGACTATAGAGTTTATACCCTTTTGTCCTCGAGTCATAGTCAACAAATATGCACTTTTTGCTTTTATCGTCTAACTTTGTATAATTATTGTCAAGGATACGTGCATAAGCTGTACTACCAAAAACTTTGAGATGTTAGACTGAAGGTTTTCTTTCACACCATGCTTCAAAGGGGGTTTTATGATTCATAGAATTTGTTTCACAATAATTCTGAATATACACTACACAATCCATTGCTAGTGCCCAAAATTCTCTAGGCATCTGCTTTGTCTTTACCATACTTCTTGTCATATTCAAGTTTGTGTGATTCTTCCTTTCAGCTACTCCCTTCTATTGTGGTGAACTTGGAGCAGTTAAGAATCTTTGAATTCCTCTTGCCCTACAATAGTCTTCAAATTCTTTTGAGGTAAATTCTTCTCCTCTATCTGATCTTACAACCTGAATTTTACATCCCTTTTATTTTTCTACATCTCTTTTCTTTTTCAACAAGAGCCTCGAAATTCTAAAAAGTTTTGAATACTTCTTATTTCTCGTTTAGGAAATACTAAAATCATCAATAAATAAAAAAGAAATATCTATTCTAACCAAAAGAATTTAGTGAGATTGGCCCACACACATCAGTGTATATCAGTTGGAGAGGTCTTGAAGACCTTGATTTAGACTCCTTTGAAAAGCTTTTCTTTGACTGCTTTCCTAGCATGCATCCTTCACATAGATTATCAGGCTGATTGATGCATGATAATCCTCTCACCAACCTTCTTGTCTCATCTTCTTAATGCTCCTAAAATTTAAATGGCCAAATCTCAAATATAATAGCCATGAGGAGTCTTTATAGCATACAGCCAAGCATCGTGCTACATCTGTCTAAATGTTCTGTAAGAAGAGTCAATTTTTGGACATTGATACCTTTGTAATTAATTTTCCTATACTTTTAGATACAGGTTGTACCCACCCAATTGTATAGAAACATCACCCCTTTTCAAGCAATTGTCCCATACTAAGTATGTTATTTTTCATAGCAGGAGCATAATAAACATTTGAGATAAATTAATGATTTCTATCTTTTAACTTGATCAAAATCTTCCCCTTTCCATGCACTGGAATCCTGGATGAGTCTCCAAAAGTAATATTGCCTTTCATATTCTCATCAATGTCGGTAAACAATGATCTATCTCTACACATATAATTGCTAGCTCCTGTGTCCAGGTACCATGTTGTCTTAACTTCTTGCTTTATGTCTTTATATGCAATAAAGATAGTAGAATCTATCTCCTCCTCTATCTCCTTCTGAGAGATTGAGGAGTAAATCTGAAATTGCATTCTGAAAAAAAATGTCCAAATTTATTACAGGTACAACATTTGACATGTGACTTGTTATATCTATTTTGAGTTTGATATGATCTACCTCGATATCCTCCTCTTCCTCTTGTTAAGATAAACTAAGAAGTACCTTCATGATTCTATGTACTTCTTCCTCTTCTAGGACTTTGACCTTATCCTCTTCTATGGCTTCGGCCTCTATAGTTGATATTGCCTCTTCTTGTTGTCTCTCTCATATTAGTTGTGACTTCAGAACCTGCTCCAATGGTTCTTTCTTTCTTCTATTCAGTTTCTCTTTATGTGCTTCTAGAGATCCGAACAGTTCTTCTAGAGTCATTTCTTCTATATCATTTGACTCTTCAATGACAGTCACTATATAGTCAAATTTTTTAGTAAGTGATCTTAGTATCTTTTCAATCACTTTTACATATGAAATACTGTCACTCAGTCTTCTTATCTTATTGGCAGTTGATGCAACTCTTGAAATGTAATTTGAAATCTTTTTAGATTCTTTCGTTATGATGGCTTCAAACTCTCCTCTTAAATTCTGAAGGCAAACTCTTTTGGCCTTCATACTTCCTTTGCAAATAACTTGTAGCTATAGTTGCATTAGAAATCTTCTCATATGTGGATTCATTTAGGGCATGATGAACCAAAGACATGGCCTTTTGATCCTTCTTTCTCAACTCTCTATGAGTTTGTGTGAGATTACTTGAATCACTTTGAATTACATGTTCATTTTTAACAATGTCCCAAACATCATGTGCACCTAATAATGTCTCCATTATGATGCACCAATTATCAAATTTCTCACTAGAGAATTTAGGGGCTTGGAATGGGGTCATATTATTATTAGCCATTTCCAAAAAAATTATCTTTAAATTTTCAGCCTTTCTTTAAATTTTAGACAAAAAATAGTTGGATCAGGCCAACTGATCTGGGCCGAAAGGAAATAATCAAGTAAAGGCCCACTAATTGGGCTAAGTAGTATAGGTATAGCCTAGATAAATAAACTAGTCAAATTAATTGAGCTAGCTCTGAACCGGACAATAATTTGACCAAATGATGCAGGGAGAAGCGTGTGAAAATGCTATTGATTTAAATTTTAATTATTTATTTTTTTAATTTTTATAATAAATATAAAAATTCAGAAATAGCCAGAAATTTAGGGCAATAAAATGTAATCAGTTACGAAAAGTTACTATGCCTTAGAATAGGCTCCAATGATCTAATATTAGATTCAACTAAACCTAGAGGTGGCCATGGGCCATGCCCGGGCCCGCCTCGGCCTGGTTCCTGGCGGGCCGTGCCTGGCACGGCCCGTTTCAAATCGTGCCGTGCCAAGCACGGCACGGCCGGAAAAACGCTGGGCCCGGCACGGCCCGCGGCCCGATTATGCGTGCCGGCCCAGGCACGGTTCCGCTGGAGAGTGAGCACGGATCCGGCACGCGGGCCAGATCCGACACACGGGCCAGGCACGGCCTGCGGGCTGACTTCGGCACGCGGGCCGAATACGGCCCAACAGGCCAAATACGGCCCAACAGGCCAAATGAGGGACGCAGGCCGTGTTTGGCCCGGCCCGATTGTGGCCCATGGGCCAAAGTTGGCCCACAGGCCGACTTTGGCCCGCATGCCAAATTTAAAAAAAAAATTAAATTAATTTAATAAGTAAATTATTACTTAATTAAAATATATAAAATATGAAAAAATAAAAAAAATTGAGAAATTGAGAATGTATATTGCACAAATTTTTGAAAAAATGTTAAAATTTTATATATTTTAGACCGGACCCATTACAGGCTGCCTACGTACCCCACTCAAAGGAGGAATCAGGTCTGCGTAGTTCTCTTTTTACAACTCTTTTTACAACTCTTTCTACAACTCTTTTACAATTTTTTTTATAATTATTTATTACAACGTTTATCCATTGTTGCTTCCACTTGCACTTCCAAGACTTTGTTCATCATCATCCGATGAAGTTGAATGACCACCTTTATCTTGAAGACGATCTTCAGCATCTAGCCAATCTTTAAGACAAATACACATTTCCACGCTTTCTTCGTTCATTCGGCTTCGCTTCTTGTTCAGCACCCTGCCGCCTGTACTAAAATAAGACTCCGATGCTACAGTAGACACCGGAGGAGTTAGTAGATCACGTGCCATGGTAGAAACCACAGGATATGATTTTCCTTGTGATCTCCACCATGATAAAATATCAAAATTATCTATTTGTTCTTCTGTGAGTAAAGATGTATGATTATTTTTTTTAAAAAAATGTTAATTCATTAAAATTACTAGATCGACTTGTTGATGTTCCTTTTCTATTTAAAATTGAGCATATTCTTCCTGTAATATTTTTACTACTAGTAGATACATTAGTTTGAGAGGATGTTGGATTCATTGTATTTCCAAATTTTAAATTATAAACATTATACATTTCATCTAATAAGGTAGAAACTTCATTTTTTTTTCTCATCTACTCCTTCAAGTTCCATATTTTTATAATATTCATCTAATAAAATATGAACACCTTCTAATTTTAATCTAGGATCCATAATTGAAGCTAAACAATATAAAGGAGATATATTTTTCTAATATTTTTTAAATTTTGTTTCCATTTTAAAAATTACTTGAAAAACATTTTCATCATGTCTATATTGAGAAAAAAATTCACTAATTAAAACTAAATGTTCTAAAATTAAACATGATGTAGGATAATAAACACCAGATAAATGAGTGCTAGCATTATAAAAAAATTCTAAAATATTATGTAATAACTTTGCTTTATCCCAATCATTTTCTTCGATATTTCCATCAGGCATTCTTTCATTATAAAATAATGTAAGAGGATCCTTAAATGAAAAACATGTTGTTAGCATATCATAAGTAGAATTCCATCGTGTTTTAATATCAAGTTTAAATTTTTTATATGACAAACCATAAAATTTACATATTTGTCTAAAATCTTGATTTCTAGAAGTAGAAGAAGTAACAAATCTAACAGCATTTCTTAATTTAGTTACATGTTCATCTACTTCTCTTATTCCATCTTGAACATATAAGTTTATAATATGGCATGCACATCGTATATGAAAAAAAACACCATTAAATATTGGATTTAACAATTTTTTTATTTTATCAATTGCACTATCATTATTACTTGCATTATCAAAACTAATTGAAAAAAAATTATTAATTATATTATATGAATGTAAAATGCTATGAAATTGTCTAACTATAGCATTTGCAGTATGAGGATATTCAAAAATTTTAAATGTAATAATTCTTTTTTGTATAAAAAATTCACTATCTATCCAATGTGCCGTAATACACATGTATGACTGATCAGAATGATTACTGGTCCAAATATCATATGTTAAAGAAATACAAGAAGTTAATGTAATTAAAGCTTGTAAAAGATTAGTTTTATATTCAGAAAAAATTTTTATAGCATCCCTACGCATGGTTTGTCTACTTACTTTTTTATATTTAGGTTGTAGTGATTTATGTATAAATTTTTCAAATTTATAATTTTCTGCTAAAGAAAATGGTTGTTCATCCCAAACAATAAATTTAACTAATTCTTTTCTAAGAACTTCAGTAGAATAATTAAAAACTTCAAAAGAACTAGAGGAAAGATTGAGAGTAGCCTGTGCACGATCGATTTGAGTTTGATGGCTTTTGATGTGGCGAGACAAATGACCAGTTCCACCCGATGATTTGCAAGTCATGATTTTTTTGCACTTCTTGCAGCTGGCTCTTTCTTCGCCGTTAATCATCACCACATCGAAGCTCTTCCAAACGTCGCTCGTGCGTTTTCTTAAGCCCGACACAGTAGACTCGTGAGGGTTTGCACTGCATCCCTCCTCTCCCTGCATAGTGTTAGTAGGCTCAAATTCAACATGATCTTGCTGTTGTTGATTTGGGTCGTAAGGCGGAGGGTTGACATCTTGATCGGGTGGCATAACGGGGTCAGTTGTCCCCATTAGCTCCTGCTCTAATGCCTCAAGCTCCCATGGCAAAAGATCCCATGTATTGTTAAATCTCGCTATTAATTCTACATATAATATTAAAAGTTAGCCAAAAAAATTTATAAAATAATATTAAATACTTACTAATAATAAATTATACATTAAAAAATTACCTTATCACGTGTTTGAAGATCGCTTAGTAAGAACTAAGAAGTTGAGGTTTCAGCCTTCAAGGCTTCAACAACCTTAATTTAAACATAATTATGAAAAAAATTTATATTAGAATAATTTAAATTTAAGTACAATTACATTATAAAAGACTAAAAGTAAATTAATTTACTACTTACTTGATCTTCTCCACGTGACTAGACCGAGGGAGCTTTGAAATCTTGATGGCTAATTGAAACTCAAGACTTAGAAAAGAGATTAAGAAAGTATTAAGAGAGAATGAGAAATTAATCCAAAGTTAATTGGAAACTTGTGTGAAGAAATGAGAGGGTTGGGGGGGTCAATTTATAGGGATGAATTGAGTGTAAATTTACATATTTATCCCCTATTTTTAATTATTAAAAGGGGCTAAAATGGTAATTTTATAACATAAAGACAATTATATCCCTAACTTTTAAATTTTTTCAAACCGTTATAGGGCTATTTGGGTAAAAACACATGCTCAATTCGAAAATTCCGACCGTTACCGCCCAAATACCTGTGCCGTGCCCGTGCCGGCCCGCGTGCCGTGCCCGTGCCGGCCCGCGTGCCGTGCCTGGCACGGGCCTGTGCCGGGCCAGGCCCAACATGCCTGCAGGCCATGCCCGGCCCGACACGCCTGCGGGCCGTGCCCGACCCGGCCCACGGGCTGAGAGGCCTCGGCCGAGCCCGACCCAAGTCGGGCCACGGGCCACCCGCGGCATGTTGACTTGGTCAACGTGCTGGGCCGTGCGGGCCGCGGGCCGGCCCGGCCCGTTGGCCACCTCTAACTAAACCCAATTGTAAAACAAACTTAGTTCTTTTCAAGCGTATCAAAATTAGAGAGTCATGATGTGTCAATCATGTAGAGCAATTACAGCAAGAAGACTAGTCAGATCATTCAAGAAAAATAGCACAGAAATTATTCAGATTTAAAAAGTTACAATGTCTTCTAAGATGAACCGTTGACTTTGTAATGAAGCCATCTGATCCCGGTGGTAGAACAAAACATGTTCTCCCTGGTCATGTCGAAGATCAGGGGTTATACGGTATCGAAGCACACCAAATTCCTGCAACAAAACACTAATCAGATTAATACATAAAATAAGTGCAGGAGTAATCAGATATCAAAAGCTGTTATGTCTTTAAGGTTGATCCATTGTCCCCTAAGTTGAATAGACTCATCCGGCTTGTAGACTAACATTTGATCTTTTTGATAGATCCAAAGATCAGAAGTGGAGGCCTGTCCGAGAGTGTTAGAAACCTGCGATAATAAGCTTAATCAGGTCAGATTATTAGTAAAACAGAAGACAAATAACAGGCAACAGAGTCCTGGACACAGGCAAGCAAGGTTTACGCCAATCAACAATGTTGGAGCCAGGGGTTCGTCGACGCCTTTTGTAATGGGAGATGTCGGAGGATGTGAGGAGGGCGTCGGAGCACCGGTGGGGGTGGAGAAATGACTGTTCAGTCGGAACACGGAAGGTTGCGAGCATGTAGGCGGAAGGCTGGGCGGAACAGAGAAGGTTGTGCGAGTGAGACAGGGGGACTTCTCCGTTCGTCCGGTGGTGCACCAAACCCAAACCTGCTACGATTGGGGGTCCTTGTGATGGTGTCGAAGATGTGGCCGGAGTTTGAGGGTGATCGGTGGTTGGTCGGAGGAGCACGACATTGAAAGCAGAGCTGGAGCAGAATCTGGCAAGAACAGGGGATGTGAAAGGAATTTCTCAATCCGGCGATCCAAGCGTTGAATGGGCAGATGCCGACGGCTGAAGGTTCGTCTACAGGAGGAGAAGAGATGGTCAAAGTTGCGTGGAGATCCGACGGCTGGATCGTTGGCGGCGACTCACGAACTTTCAACCCTGAATGGATTTCGAAAATCTGGGTTTTACTGAATCATGCGAAGTTTGTAGTGGGCACCTCAGAGGAGAAGAAGAAAGGGGGAGACATCTGATGCCATGGAGACACAAGAAACTATTTCATTCAACAAATTCTATCGATTACACATAAGGCTCAAACTTTGCTTGTCCTCAAGCAAAAATGAAAACTTGATTAAAAGAATAACCTTTTCATGCTCAATAAATTTCTAAAATACAACCCATCAATGAAAAAAAATTCTATCAATTGATTTACAAAACTTCAAGTAAACATATCATCCTTAGAACTCAACCCTCTAGATCCACAACTCAATCAAATAAAACTTTGCATCTTGTATAATAAATATAATTTCCAATCTCATGATTTCACCCAGTTTTCAGTTCAAATCTATCATGCTTCTGTTTACAGGAATTAGGTTTCTAAGATCTTTTTCCACACATGACTTTTTTTTGTGTATTTTGTTTGTTTTTGTAACGATGGCATGTACCCACTTAGATACACACTTTTTATTTTTGATTGCAACTCTTGTCTTCGGTACCACTGTCAATTTTACACAGTGCCAAGTAGAGGAGTTTTATTATTTTTCACTCTCATTATTTTTCATGCATAGACTTCAACCCATGTCTTAAGTACCACTATCAATTTTACATAGTGCCAAGTAGGGGAGTCTCTCACTATTTTTATGGATCTTGGATTCTTCCTTCCCAACAAATAGCAAAATAGACTAAACATCTACTAGGTTGATCAATTGATATCAATTCACAAATCATACTCATATGCTCATTTTATTTAAAGGAGTAGTTTCACCTTTAGATCTTATTCATCAAATAACACATCTACCCAAAATTTCATGCATCAACCAATGTCAAATTTCAAAAATAGATATGCATTGAAGAAATAAATCTAACATGATAAGGTTTTTCTCTAATCACAAGTATAAATACTCACATCATCAAGGAAGACATTTTATCAATAAATCATGCCATCATATAGTAGAAAGTGGATCATATGCTTTCATCAATTTTAACAACACATTTGAATAATATCATCATCAAAACAATGAGTTCCATATATCATTAAAATCATTTTTCAAGAGAAAACCAATAAGTAGTATAAATATGATAAAGTCAAAGATGCACTATATAAAATAGTCATTAATAAGAGAGTGCAAGTGATACTCACAAAACTATATAGATCATGCTCAATCATTGTCAGGCCAATGCAGCTGGGTCCAAAGATATGCCTTTTGAAAATTTTTTGCAAAATTTAAGGTACATAAGGCTCACATAAGGCTCAGATCAAAAATAGTTTCAAAAAATAATAATGATAAAAAATAATCTCAATAGAGGATTAGAGATGTCACCGGAGGTCTGAAAGATGCTGATGCAGGCGGGCAGAGGTGGAATAGATGCTAGCTGAAAAGCTACTAGCAATGATGGTGCGGACAATGGAGTGAGTAATCTCTAGTGGCCTGCTAGAGAATACAGTCCTGTAGGTGAGATCGTCGGCCGGTGGTGCGAGAGATAGCACTGCATAGAAAAAAAATCAGTCACTAATGAAGAGTCTACTGCATAAATAATTCAAATCAATAGAAATAGAGGCAGTAGAAGAACGATGAAGTTACTGGTGATGCTCCGCAAGAGGTGGAAGACAATTTCCCTTGAAAATTTCTAAATCTGGAGGCAAATGAAGCAATAACAAGTTGCAAGCAAACAGTGCATTTTTGAATTTTTTTATGAAAAGTAGCCCTACCCAAAAATAAGATTTAATGATCCAAATAGAAAATGGACAGAACCACGTAATAGAATAAGAGATATTCTTTTCAGACGTGTGAAAATCAAAGGATCAAAATCTATCAAAAATTTAGGGCATCAGTAGAAAGAAGGCTACTCAGATTAAAAACTGTACAAAAGTTAATAAAATTCAAAAAGTTGCTATGTGTCCTAGAATGATAAGAAAATATTTTCATGAAAATAATTTATCCACAAGATAGAATGACACACGTTCTTTCAATTCCAAGTGGAAAATCTGGGTTTCAAGTCACCGAAACATCTCAAAAAGTGGCAACAAAAGTGCTAGTCAGAACAGTCAGAAAAAACTGCTGCAGAAATTAATCATAATCAAAAAGTTGCTATGTGTTTTAGAATGATCCATGAACTTTAAAATTCAGAAAAAATATCCAGATGATAGATAAAGATGAGTACCTCGATGTTGTGCCAAAGCTCAAAATTATTCTTAACCAAGTTTCTTAAAATCGCAGCGAGAAAACACCTACTCAATAAACAAACTGCAGCTTTAAAATATGGTACCGTGAAATCATTTACGGCAGTGCCGTAATTTCACAAAATTTCAGAAACGAAAACCCTCAAGATTACGGCACATGAAGTCGAAAATGGGCAGAAAATATGGTACCGTAAAGAGAATACGGTATCGCCGTAAAATCCATAAAACTCTCGGGAGAAGAAATCAACACAGATTACGGGCATGAAATAGATTACAGCAGTGCTGTATTTTGTGCAAAAATTTGTGTTCCCTGCAAAAATAAAAGAAAAATTAATTCTAAAAATAAACTAAAATAAAAGAAACTAAACTAAGACAAAAATGCTTGGGTTGCCTCCCAAGAAGCGCTAATTTTAGGTCATAGCTTGACCAAAAATCAAATCTCATGGTGAGGCAGGTGAATCAGTTTCAAAGTATAAAGCATGTAATTTTCTGCATTTTCTTTTTCCAAAAATTTTAGCCACTAATCCAAATATCCAGAATTCAAGACAAATCATGATCAATGTGGATTTCTCAAGTATGCAGAAATTAAAATTTTCAAATCCTCTCATGGTAATCTTTATGATTTTCCTATGTTTGTTAAAAAGTAAAATCATAAGTCCTTTCTTCAAATTTATGTTTTCAATGGCAATGAGAAAAGGACTTTGATCAAAATATTCAAGCATTGGATCATCATAATAATAATAGTCTTTCCATTCTACATCAGATTCCTCAATAAAGCACAAATTTTCAAATAAATCACAAGAGTCAATAATAGATATGGGCAAAGTATCATCATGGTGAGATTCATCAATTTTTGCAACATTTAAATCCTTATCAAGTTCCTCATGCACATCATCAAATAATTTGTCAATTTCAAAATTATCATCAAAATCAAGATGAGACTCTACAAAATCAATTTCCTCATGCCTCCCCACAAATAATTCATCATCAGAAGAGTTAAAATCAGAATCATATGAGAAATAATATTTATCAATGTTTACAATAGAATCAGAGTTAACCTTAGGAGTTTTATCATAAATTTCATCAATATCACCAAAATCACAGTGGGGCTCATCAATGTCTATAATTTTTGAACCTTCATCATGCTCATCAGATTTAACCATAAACAAGATATTATCAAAATCAGAATTATCATCAAAAGAAGGTTTTTCAATTTCAATTTTCTCAATCTTTTCCTCAAATAGACTATCAGATAAATCAATATCAAAATTATCAACAACAGAGTGAGATTCATCAAAGTTCACATAAGGCTCAATCTCAAAACAATCATGATCACAGGGGGATTTTTCTAGTTCAAGTTCCTCAGTATCAAATTCAAATTGTGGTTCAGAAGCATGATCAGAGCAATCATCATATAAAGAAGTTCGATTTTCCCATCTAGAATACAATTGATCTCTTTCTTGCCATGATAAATTGGGATTTAAAAATGGGCAATCAGAGGAACAATGATCAGGATATCCACAAATAACACAGCTATCAGAAGAACAAGATTTCATAACAGGGTGCTTATTATAAGTGTTTAATTTATGAACCAAATAATCTATCCCATCTTCAGTAGTGCACCATGAATCATCTTGATAACATGAAGAATTAGAATTTTGAGGCATGTTAAATTTGCAATCACAAGTATAATGATCAGAAGATTTATAAATATTGCAATAAATAAAAGAATAAGATGTCCTAACAGGGTGCATATTTAAAGTGTCTATTTGACGAGAGATAAAATCTAACTTATCTTGAAGAGTGCATGATGAATCATCTTTATATGGCATGTATACTTCATCTCTTTCAGTTGCCCAGAAGTTATTATTGAAAGACATATATTCAAATATATCAACAACAGAAAGACAATCCAACACAAATCAATTAATTTTTTTTTAGAATAAAAAAAATATAAAATATAAAACACAAGCAAATTCACAAATCTTCAGATATCACAGTTCTGTCACAACTGTGAAAATCCAAAACCTACAAAAACAAAAAAAAAATAAAGTTAAATCTAAAACAAATAAAACTTAGTCTAGCAATACTAACAACTATTTTGATATTAGCAAAATTAAGGTCCCCGACAACGGCGCCAAAAACTTGATAGGATTCCGCAAGTGCACGGAATTATCGAAGTAATAAAAATATCCATCCACAGAGACCTTATTGTTAATTACCAAATAATTGTTTTCTCGCTAGCTAAACAAGCCAAATATGATAAAAGTAAACTATGCAGAGAATATGCTAAGGAGATAATTAGAGAGATAAACATGAGACTAGGGTTTCATCCACCTTAACTTCAATGATTAGATATATAAAAGGTTCATCAATCAAATCTTGCTAAAATAAAGACCTAATTTACTTCATAAAAGGATTATCTCACTTTCGTGCAAATAACCACGCAGAGATAAATCCTCACTTTCGCGCAAGATTTATCCCAGGCTAAAGATAAGTAAATCATCAATCCGAGAATTCAAAGATCACTTTCGTGCATCCGAATTCTAGGTTGATCTCTAGTGGAGTCTCAAGGATCACTTTCGTGCATCCGAGTCTCTACACTAGTTTTACTCATGGATCTCCAACGTTCCGATCCTTGCTTTTGCACAAGATCTCCACGTTTGACAAATAGACTCGATCTATAGATTCATGTTATAATCATGGCAATTAATTTACTAGAACAGATCAAATTAGATCTAACCTAAGGAAGGGATCCTAACATGCAATTCTAGGGTTCCAAGTTCTCAAGCAAATCACCTTTCAGTCTCATTGCGAAAAATCTAAAAACATAATTAGTAACATGGACTTATAGAGAGTCTAAGCACAATCCATCACAAAAGTAAAATTATCATAGCAAAAATTATCATGACGAAAATAGAAGAGTTATCTAATCATTAAGAATCAAGGGGATTACACCCCATGTCCCAAAAGAGTGTTAAGCTTGCATGAAGGAGGAGATACAATAAATCATAGTTTTAGAGTGATCAGAAAACAAAAATAAAGGAGAAACAACATTACAACACGGCTGTAAAATCCTTTACAGCCGTAATTTGCTTCGATGAACAGCACTGTCACCGCTGTTTCATTGATTCCTCCTCCGATCGGACTCCAAACGCTCTGAAACATTTGTTGCATCTTTCTCTCCTCCAGGCGAAGCCTCTGAGTGAAAATCACAGCCTGAGGTGCCCTCTACGCCTCTCGGCATGAGGCCAAACCCTAGCCGCCTCTCTAGTGATTTCTCCCTCGATACTAGATAAAAGTTTTCTTCTTCCACTTCGAGCGTCTTCTCCTCTTAAAGACAAGTCCGCCACAATTTTCAGATTTTGATTTGGAGCTCTAGATCAAAAGTTATGGCCCGCGCAAGATTCGGACTCGTAAAAATCACGTTTTTGATTGGGAATTACAGCAGTGTAATATGTTACGGCACTGCCATAAAATAGCTTGAGTGTTCTGTTCTGGAGACGCTGGGAAATACGGTACTGTAATATCGTTTATGGTAGTACCATAATTTCAGTCGAGTTCTCTGGTTTGAAGTCTTCACAAAATACGCACAGTAAACTTCTTCACGGTGGTGCCGTAAAATCGGTTGAACACTCTGGTCTGAAACGCTGGAAAATACGGCCCGTGTGATTCTTTACGGCAGTGCCGTAAAATCACAAAAACTTTCTGTTCAGAAAATCACCAAAATACGGCCGTGTTCTTGATAATACGGTAGCCGTGAAAATACGGTAGCGTAAAATAGTTTACGGCACTGCCGTATTTTGGTTCTTAGCTTCGATATTCGTGAAATTTGTTGTGTGACTTCTTCTTGATGATGGGAACTCTTCCATGTATTTGATTTTGCTTAAAAACACCCAAAATAGTGCCTTTTTGCCTGAAAATCATGAAAAACCAAAATAGAAGTAGACTTTGCAATATTTGATGGATTCGGCATAAAAACAAGTAAAAGATCCTCAATTTAGCATGAAAAGGTATTTAAAATGATACAAAATATACTACATATTTTGGTGTCATCAATTACAAGGTTCAAGATCTGATACATATAGGGTGAAGCTGGATCGATGTTGCTGCCGAACGTTGTTCTTTCCTTCTTCAGCAGAGAGACGTTGAGGAGCTTTGGGCTGAGTGAAGATGGCTACAAAGAGACATTGGAGTTTCCATCTTTGCAGCAATGAAGATGAATGTTGACGCGCGTTTGATGAAATCCCCTCTTGGCTGGCAGCTAGATGAACATTATCGCGATGATTGCTTCCTTCATTGCTTGCGTGGGTGTTCGTGGAATTTAATTGAGAATTTGCAGCAGCTTATTCTTTTGTAATTGAGCTTGAGAATATGCGGCAGCTTCTTCGGCTTGAATGTCTTGACCATCAGTTCGAGTTTGTTGAAGTAGTTATTTCTAAATTTTGCGCCAGCTTTAGGAGTGAGCATGCTGGCTTATTCGAGAGCTTCCGGGCATTTGATTAGGGTAGTCGTAGGCTCCACTTGTAACTTCGTGGCTAGTGGTCTCTGCCTCCATCACCAAATGTTGTTGGTACGACTGCAAGTGCGAGCGACTAACCTAGCTGCTTTCTCCTTCTCTGGTCGCACGAGCAACATCAGGCGGATGGACTATTTCGTCCATGAGAGTCTAACAGCAAAGGTAGGTGTTGAAACTAAGCAACATCCAGCGGTTGGATAGTTGTCAGAGCATTGAGATACATTTGGTCGCGTGGCTAATCAGGAGTCGGTGATGAAGCGAGCAGTGGATCCAAGGTGCGAATGGTAAACAGCTTTGTTCGCTAGCAGAGATTTAGTAATCGCCAAGTTGAGCGGTGTCCTTCTGGTGACCATTTGGCAGTCCAAGTAGCCGCTGCAGCAATGTTCACAAGCGATAAGCGATTCGGTTGCTTCAGGCGGATTAGTAAGTGGTGAATTTTGGCCACTTCTTTGTGCTAGTCAAGAAATGTTGTTACGCCCCTGAGCGCCAGCCGGGACCTCAGGACGCAACAACATTGTACCTGACAAGTCAATGCGGAACCCAAGAGGTATAGGACATAATAAAATATCATAATAGAGGGCCAACCCGGCCACAGAATGATCCAAAATACAATACGACCGACATAAGACTGGCGCAACGGTCAACAGAATCACACTAACTGGACCGACGCAGTAGTCAATAAATCCAACCTACAACATGACCGGCACAATGGTCAATATGTAAAATACAACAGATATAGAACACAACAATAGAATAACCATGCATCACTCCCACCTAGACTGGTGGTCAAATACTAACTATCTAATTAGCTCTAGATGGAGCCGCGCCTGAACCTGGAGGCAAATCAAAGGGGGTTAGCCGGAGGCTAAGTAGGGATATAGCAAGTTATATGGTGCATGATCAGAATAGAAGAATTTTATCAGAATACCAACATAACTCTACATGGCCCATATAGCGTATAATCAAACTAAAATACTCATCAACATAGTGTTATCACACACAGATAAAACTGGGAGTTGATACAGCATGGTTCGAGACCCACAACACTGTGATAGAGTGGTCCCTATGACACGTACCGCAAGTGCACGGTTATGTCAAAGTAATATGAAAGATATCGAATCCCACAGGGAACAGGGTTGAGTACCAGAAAATCCGAGTCCTAATAACTAAGTGAAACGAAATTGGGTTTTGTAAGCAGAAATCGAAAACAAGTAATCAACGCTACGACGGTAGGGACTAAATACCAGAGAGAAATCAGGGCTTTGGTTTTCACCACGATGACTACTTTAATCGCACAAGGCAGATGTCGGTTATTTGGATTGTTGATTTTGCACAAGGAATCTAACCCTAAGGTACAAGGTGCCCTCTCTCGAGTGTACACCCCGGTGTTCGACTTAGGACGACCTCCTACTCTCGCGGTGGATCGTTCTAAGATGAACCCGATGAGTTTTATGGCAGAATATAAAATCCTCGAGTGAAGACTAAGCACTCTCGTGTCGAGGTCTCGCAAGTTTTACTAAGGGAATCCACCCTTACGATCCTTCTCTCGATATGAATTGTAACGGCTAACGCGTGAAAATACTCAGCCAAGGTAAAATCACGAAATAAACACATCAAAGTAAAATATGCTCAAAACGCAATCCAAACAATGTAATAAAGATAAAGTTTACGATTAAATTTGTCAATGGGTTTAAACCAAGCCCCGAAATAGGGTTTACGCTACAATCATCATTGTTACGCTCAAAAATCTCTCTTTTAACATAGGAAGATTATAAGAAAGAGTTTCTAAAGGATAGGAGAGGGTAAACTGAAGTAAATCTGCAAGAATCGTGATGCTCCGATGATCCAATCTCCGAAAATCGCCTCAAACTCGTGTTGTCACCTTGTTCTTCCGCTCCCCACCCTTCGTTGCATGATTCCTCAATAATTAGGGCAAGAAAATTAGGGCTTTTATATTCCATGTGTTCGCCTCTGAAAGAGCTTTCCATAGACACCTTACTTGCCGAATTTGGACTCCGAACGAGTGAGAAATCGAAGGAAAACCGAGTATAGGTCGGGTCCATGCGCGAGCCTGGATCAGAATCACGGGTGAACCCCGCCAGGTTCACTTGGCCGTGATTCATTCTGTGAGTTCGGCTGAAAGAAGCGCAGTGAACCCCACCGGGTTCACCTGGCTGTGATGTCCTCTAGACTATTTTCGGCCTGAAGGAATTCTGGTGAACCCCACTGGGTTCACCTGGCCGTGATGCTCTCTGTGAGTTTCGCTGGCTGGCGACTAGGATGGTGAACCCCATGGGGTTCACCTGGCCGTGATTCTCAGGCAAACTCTGAATGAGCTCAAATTTGACGGGCGGCTTCGTTTTCACACAAGAAATCGTCTCATGGCCTCAGAATCTTCAAAATATGTCCAAAAAAGGGTGTTTTTACCTGAAATTCCATAAAAGTGCCAAAAAGTGAAGATTCCGAAGATATGAAGGAAATAAGTGTTAAAATAAGCCTATATTTGACATGAAATACAACGAAAAAACACTACCAAAATCTTTGCTTGTCCTCAAGCAATAAAATAAGATGAAATACATGTTTGGTATAAGAGTAATCTTTCGTGTCAAGATATACATGCAAGTTAGAAAAACATTTAATAACAATCCAATGTCTAATCAGGAGAAATTAAGTAAATAGTTGCCTCAAGTGTTCAACAGTTTGATCCCACAATAACTAGATGCCAAACAACCTAGTAAGCAGCAAACATAGGATTCAATCAAGCTTACACAAAACACTCATGCGATTCCAATCCTTCCTAGTCAAATCGTTGGGGTTAACTCAAATGTTTCATCAGGGTATGATACACTGATTATTGCAATAGACTTCAACTCATAACCTTAGGTACCATTGCCAATTTTTCGCAATGCCAAGTAGAGGAGTCTCTTTATTGTTTTCAACTTCACATCCCTTAGATTTCAACTCATGTCCTTCGGTACCACTGCCAATTTTTCGCAGTGCCAAGTAGAGAAATCTAAGGATGATATATATATATATATATATATATATATATATATATATATATATTATACTATGCTCAGCAGTTGATAACATAACCTTTCTAACAAATGCAGTGTCTCCCCAACAATAGAAAGGAAATCAAGGAATAACTAAGCGAATATGTATCTCAATATAATTCTCATGTAAGTTGCAAGCTTGAGTCGATTCAACAATCATATCAATGTTTGACCCACTAATGAACATCTCAAAATCAGTCCAAATCACAAAATTTCTAAATCATAGAACATATGGATATGATCAAACAGTATTTCTAACAAGGAGGTATCACTCCAGACTTAATTCTTTGATCATTCCCACCCAATTATGAAAAGACTCATACAATCTCATAGGACAAGGCTCATACAATCTCATGGAAAAAATTCACACAGCAAATATGAAAAGCATAATCATCATAACATAGTGCGGACGCAAATATGAAAGTAATGTCATACAGTCGCGAGGTGGGGCCTGAAGAAGTGGACCAGGCCCACGAATATAATGGCATATAAGATACAATGCCACATAATATCCATCACAATATAGAAGTATCCATCCAAACATAGCAAAGTCAAGCGAACACAGTCAAATAGCCACATGCAACAAGAAAATAGAAACCGGAATATAGAAAGCTCACCCACTCTAAAATTTTGCATAGTCCTCTATGCAATACTATGATGAGAGAGGAGTGGATGATGATGCTGATGCTAATGGGGGGGGCTACATCCTCTTGCACGAGCGAGACCCGGATGCTCATGAGCTCTTGCTCTTCCCGTGTGCACTATAGTCGGGCTCGGCCTCCTTGTCGGAAGAAATGTTCATGTGAGCTGTTGTTTCCTCGGAGAGTGCGGATAGCCGGCCATCCATGATCGATATCTTCTCCCAGACGGATCCGATCATCTTGTGTTGTCTCTGCATGTGTGCTTCCATGGACTCCCAATGCGAAGATTGGTTCTGCTGGATGTAGGTAACGGTGGTGTCCAGGTGATCAATCATCTCCCGTTGATGAAGCTGCTCCTCTTTAATTTCCTGCAATATAGACATCATAGAATCGTGAGAGGAGGTGCCACCAAAAGAAAATGCTCCAGGTGCTGGTGGTGTAGTGTCGATTGGATCGGGCTGTGCGTCCTCAACTGGCTGGATGCGCCAGTTTCCATGAACTCTGACTAATGTGCGCTCCGGGTTTGGCAAAGGCAGGCAGAAGGGGTTTCCCTTGAATGTCATACAATAAGAATCTCCCTTGCGTATAATCAGCTTCATGGCAACATAAGACTCGATGTCGAGCCTATTGTTGCCGGTAGCTTCCAATGTGTCGTAGGGGATGATGCCTAAGGAAACTGCCAAAGGTGTGATCAAGCCACCAATTACTATCGCCCCCCTCAAAGAACGGGCGACGCGACTGAATTGCTTTGGTAGATAATACCCAGAATCGACTCTAAAACTGTGTAGCATGCACCAGATATAGAATAACTTAGTCTGTCGTACCATACCGTCATTTTCACCACGGCTAAAGAGGGTGTGGGCCAATACGCGCTGAACGTACTTGATCACTGGGTTGCACAGACTGGAAGCACGAGCTACACGAGCGGAGTAGATGTGCTCATTAGTGATAGCGCCCTAGAAGTTCTGCTCACTGTACTCGGTAGGGACTCTGCGTGCACAAGGTTATGGAAAACTGTAAATGCTACGAAACTGTGAAAGAGTGAGGATGTGTTCGATATTACCCAAGCGGAAAGACAGACGCCCTGGATCGTCCTCAATGATAGGATCTGCCTTTACTTCCAATGAACTCAGAAATTCCAGTGTGGTGCCAATGTAAGTGGGTGAGAATAGCTGCTGGAATTGCTCCCACCCTATGGCTGCATACATCAAATCAACGTCTCCTAGCATCCCTAGCATCTGTAGTGTGGTTCGGTCAAGATACCTCGTATTGAGCACGCGGCGTTGTCGCAGTATCTGATACCGTGCCTCTTGCGCGGCATTCCGGAAGATAATCCCGAACTCGTTCGGGGGAGATACGTAGGGCTGCGGTCGTTTGGCAGTTGTGCGACCGTGATGAGACGAAGAGGAGCCTGGCATAGCTGAAGAAGGCCGGTAAGAAGGAGGAGTAGGTGTCGGCTCGTACTCCTCATCGTCCGTGGCGAACGAATCTGAAAGTGCCTGTTGCGGTCGTGCGGTTCTCTTGCTGGCCATGACCTTCGTCCTAGGAGGCATAGTTACTGGAGATGATCGGAAGATGGCTGGTAAGCGTCGGTGAGGAAATTTGGTCGGAGGTGCTCACAGAACGGAAGCAGCGGAGTAAAGTCTTCGGAGAGCAGACAACACAAAAATCCGGCGCGAAACAGACAAGATGAACTTGATCGGAGTGCTAGGAATCTTCGATAGAACCTGAGAGGTCGCCCTCGAGTGTTAAGATGGGGAGAAGGTGGCGCAATCAGTTGATCTTGTCGAGCTCGGGAGGCGGCGGCGGAAACTCGTTTAATCTGGCGAGGCGAAAATCTGGGGCAAAGTTGCAACGGAACTTCTCCCGCTTGCAATAACACTCGGATTTGACTTGGAGAGATCTCCTTTATATTTGGAAAGAAGCTTGAGCGGCGGAATCAACGGGATCTTGGCAAAATTGGAAGGCGGCGGAAACCCTAGCCGTGCACGTGTTGAGTCGAGGTGAACATAAGTTGAAATTCCAGTGAACCCGCCCGGGTTCACTCACCTGTGATGTTTACTGTGGTCGGGCTGAAGCAACAGAAACACGGGTGAACCCGCTGGGGTTCACTGACCCGTGAAGCGTTCTGGAAATTTTTCTGGTCTTCGGAAAGATGGTGAACCCCGTGGGGTTCACCTGCCTGTGAAACTCACTAAAGGGTTCCTGTGTGTGCTGAAATTCTGGTGAACCCCGTGGGGTTCACCTGGCTATGAAACACTCTGGTTACAAAGTCTGGGCGCTTGTACAGTGCACTTCACGGGTGAACCCCATGGGGTTCACCAGGCCGTGATTTGTACTGATCATCTTGAAAAATTCTGGAAAAATCTGAAAAAATTCTCATGCCCTACATCTTCATCCTACATCATAAAGAGACATCAAATTAGTAGCAATCCCATCTAGAAAACCAAAAATAAAATGAAAAAGAAATTAATAGTCCGAAACACTAACTAACAACCATGGAGAAACTATGCATAAAAATTAAAATCAAGCAAAAACTTGGGTTGCCTCCCAAGAGCGCTAGTTTAGGGTCGGTAGCTCGACCAAGAGAGTTTTCAGAGTTGCAAATCCGGGGGGTCTAAAAGAGCTAGAACTTCCTCTCTTTTGACCCGCTCATCTTCAAAATAGTGCTTGAGGCGGTGCCCGTTTACTGTGAAACTCCCAGTTCGTTCTGTCCAAATAGTGATGGCACCATAAGGTTGAACTTTTTGAACTGTGAAAGGACTGGACCATCTCGTTCGAAGCTTTCTTGGAAATAGCCGAAGTCTTGAATTGAATAGAAGTACTTTGTCTCCCTCATGAAATTCCTTCTTTGAAATGCGCTTGTCATGCCAGAACTTGGTGCGTGCTTTGTAGCTCTTGGCATTTTCGGTGGGGTTTGTCAGTGCAAGTTCCAATGGTTCCACTTCTCTCCTAGGTGGCTCAGCATCTTGTACAACTTTTTCCACAATGTCAATGCTGTAGCATGTACCTGCAAGAGAAGGTTTTTTCAGGATGTCAGTTAAATCAAATTGAATAACGTTACCACAGATGTTCAAGGTCAGTTTCCCATTCTTGACATCCATGACAGCGCCTGCAGTAGCAAGAAAAGGTCTCCCCAGAATGATAGGGAGCCTGTCATCCTCATCAATCTCCAAAATAATAAAATCAGTAGGAATAAAGTAATCTCCTATTTTAACAGGTACATCCTCTAAAATACCAACTGGGTGGCGTACAGATCTGTTTGCAAGCTGTATAGAAATACTAGTTGGTTGCAAATCCCCTAGGTCTAGCCTTTTACAAAATGATAGTGGCATGAGGTTAACGCTTGCTCCTAGATCGCACAAAGCTCTCTGAAAGGACATCTCCCCAATCTGGCAGAGTATGGAGAAACTGCCTGGGTCTTTAAGTTTCTGAGGGAGCTTGTTCTGAATGATGGCACTGCACTCCTCAGTAAGTGCAACAGTCCCTTGATCCTCTAGCTTCCTCTTGTTTGATAAGATGTCTTTCAGGAATCTTGCATAAGTCGGCATCTGCAAAAGAGCATCAACGAAAGGGATGTTAATGTAAAGTTTCTTTAAAACCTCTAAAAACTTACCAAACTGCTTGTCCAATTTAGCCTTGACAAGCCTCTGCGGAAAAGGAATCGGTGGCTTGTATGCGGGCGGTCCCACATAGGGCCGCTCCTCTTCAGCTGGTTCAGGTGCCACTGGTGTTTCATTTGAATGTTGTTCCACAGGTTCTGGTATCACTTCATCTATCCTGTCATCGGTCGGCATCTTTGGATCTTCAAGTTGCTTGCCGCTCCAAGTGGAGATTGCATTGCAATGCTCCCTCGGGTTTACCTCTGGCTGGGATGGTAGCTTCCCTGGTGCTCTCGAAGATGAGCTAGCTTGCTGGGCTAGCTGGCTCTCTAGCATTTTATTGTGTGTTTCCAGGGAGTCCATCATTGTCATCATCATCTTCATCATGTCTATAAGTCCTTCAAGTTGCTTGCTCAAATTTGAATCATTATTGGGCCTTGGTTGTGGTGGTGGTGCATTGAAGTTCCTAGCCTGAAATCCTGGCGGTCTGAAATTGTTCTGTTGGAGCTGTCTAAAGTTTCCTTGCGGGGGCTGGGCTTGTTGTGGTGGAACTTGTCCAGGCTGAATCGGCTGAGTTGTCCGGTAAGAGAAATTTGGGTGGTTGTGCCACCTTGGATTGAATGTGCTAGAGTATGGGTTGTTGTTCGGGTTAAAATTTTCAACAGCATTCAATTGCTCAGAGTTGATCGCAGTCATCTGCCCATCTCCTGCCTGACAATCTGCCCCTGCATGACCTACAACTCCACAGACCTCACAAGAAATAGCGTTAACTTCCATTGAATTAACAGACCAAGAATCAAGCTTCCTAGTCAAATTATCAACTTTAGCCGTGAGTGTAGTCAAAGAGTCAAGGTCATACTTACCTGACTTCTTGGTAGAAGTACCTCTCTCAGATGTCCATTGGTGATGGTTAATCGCCATGTCCTCGAGAAGGTTCATAGGATCCTCAACTCTCCTATTCATCAAAGCGCCTCCTGCTACAGCGTCCACTGTAAGTCTCGTGTTGTAATCCAAACTGCTGTAGAACGTTTAGATAAAAACCCAAGTTTCAACTCCGTGATGTGGACACATCCTTTAGAGCTCTTTAAACCTCTCCCAAGCTTCATATAGAGACTCTCCATCCTTTTGCATGAAACTCGTTATCTGATTTCGCAATTGAATTGTCTTTGATGGAGGGAAGTACTTGGAGAGAAAGGCTTGAGAAAGCTCTGCCCATGTTCTTATCGAAGCAGCAGGTAGTGTGTGCAGCCAAGCTCTCGCCATGTCCCTCAGAGAGAAGGGAAATAGTCGCAACCTGATAGCATCAGCAGACACACCGTTAATTTTCAACACATCGCAATATTCTAGAAAAATAGAGAGGTGCATGTTGGGGTCCTCAAGAGGAGAACCACCAAATTGGTTTTGTTGCACCATAGAAAGGAGAGCAGGTTTTATTTCGAAGTTATTGGCCTCAACAGTGGGCCTAGCAATTCCTGATTGAAAACCATAAGTGTAAGGAGTAGAGTAATCTTTCAATGTCCTGTTGTTATAGTTGTTCCCCATTGGTTGTGGTACTCTGTCATTGTTCACATCAAGCTAAATGTGCTCCATCTGATTTTCTCCTTCTAGATGGTTCATGACTTCTTTCTTTAGAATTTGATTTTGCTTCCTTCTTGTCCTAAAGGTGCGCTCGATCTCTGGATCAATGTCAAAGAATGTACCTGCCCTAGAACTTCTTCGCATAAAATGGTAAGTCAAAATTATAAAGTTCTAAGACAGCAAGTAAATAAAAAGAAAAAGAAAATAACAGTGCAATAAGGAAAATCTAACCTAAGGCCAAGTCTACCAATTCTTGGAAGTATACTAATATCAACCGTTGTTCCCCGGCAACGGCGCCAAAAACTTGACACGTACCGCAAGTGCACGGTTATGTCGAAGTAATATAAAAGATATCGAATCCCACAGGGAACAGGGTTGAGTACTAGAAAATCCTAGTCCTAATAGCTAGTTGAAACGAAATTGGGTTTTAAAAGCAGAAATCGAAAACAAGTAATCAACGCTACGATGGTAGGGACTAAATAACAGAGAGAAATCAGGGCTTTGGTTTTCACCACGATGACTACTTTAATCGCACAAGGTAGATGTCGGTTATTTGGATTGTTGATTTTGCATAAGGAATCTAACCCTAAGGTACAAGGTGCCCTCTCTCGAGTGTACACCCCGGTGTTCGACTTAGGACGACCTCCTACTCTCACGGTGGATCGTTCTAAGACGAACCCGATGAGTTCTATGGCAGAATATAAAATCCTCGAGCGAAGACCAAGCACTCTCGTGTCTAGGTCTCACAAGTTTTACTAAGGGAATCCACCCTTACGATCCTTCTCTCGATATGAATCGTAACGGCTAACGCGTGAAAATACTCGGCCAAGGTAAAATCACAAAATAAATACGTCAAAGTAAAATATGCTCACAATGCAATCCAAACAATGTAATAAAGATAAAGTTTTCGATTAAATTTGTCAACGGGTTTAAACCAAGCCCCGAAATAGGGTTTACGCTACAATCATCATTGTTACCCTCAAAAATCTCTCTTTTAACATAGGAAGATTACAAGAAAGTGTTTCTAAAGGATAGGAGAGGGTAAACTGAAGTAAATCTGCAAGAATCATGATGCTCCGATGATCCAATCTCCAAAAATCGCCTCGAACTCTTGTTGTCGCCTTGTTCTTCCACCCCCTGCACTTCGTCGGGTGATTCCTCAATAATTAGGGCAAGAAAATTAGGGCTTTTATATCCCATGCGTTTGCCTCTAAAAGAGCTTTCCATAGACACCTTACTTGCCGAATTTGGACTCCGAACGGGTGAGAAATCGAAGGAAAACCGAGTATAGGTCGGGTCCGTGCACGAGCCTGGATCAGAATCACGGGTGAACCCCACCGGGTTCACCTGGCCATGATTTATTCTGTGAGTTCAGCTGAAAGAAGCGCGGTGACCCCACCGGGTTCACCTGGCTGTGATGTCCTCTGGACTGTTTTCGGCCTGAAGGAATTCTGGTTAACCCCGCTGGGTTCACCTAGCCGTGATGCTCTCTGTGAGTTTCGCTGGCTGGCGACTGGGATGGTGAACCCCATGGGGTTCACCTGGCCGTGATTCTCAGGCAAACTGCGAATGAGCTCAAATTTGACGGGCGGCTTCGTTTTCACACAAGAAATCCTCCCATGGCCTCAGAATCTTCAAAATATGTCGAAAAAAGGGTGTTTTTACTTGAAATTCCATAAAAGTGCCAAAAAGTGAAGATTCCGAAGATATGAAGGAAATAAGGCTATAATGAGTATAAAAGTTTTAAAATAAGCCTAGATTTGACATGAAATACAACGAAAAAACACTACCAAAATGCAATGCATCACCCTACTGATGGCTCCCTGAACAGTAGAGATGGCTGTCCGTCAACAGCCCGCTAGTGTAGCATCCTACACTCAGTACAACTCATCTCGCCGAGGCGATCATCGGGTTGACAACAGATTCGAGACCTCAAGTGCATATCATTGAGCTCTCTCGGTCTAGCATTGGCACAGGGAGATAATTGCACGTCTCAAAATATAACAGATAATAACTGAGGTACACTGATATGTCTATCGCTAGACATCCAGTCCTCAATGTATGTATACATAAACTCATACCGACTACCAACTACCGACTAGCATGCAATACTGATACCAATACCGTGTTACATATAAGCATGTTATGTCAATAGGAATATGACTTGAGCAAAAAGGAATCAGAATAGTAATCAGCTATAATAACAACTATAAGATGGTGCCACTAACTAAACATGCAGTTGGCACCGTAACAAAAGAAGTAGGATAGTATCCCTACCTCAATAGTAGATGCATAGGAAACAGATTTAACCAGTAATCACGAAATCAATCAATAGGTCCTAGCAGGTAAATTATCGTATAAGTTCATGTATTATGCTAATCCACTTATCATTATTATTAACATGCAGATCCAAGTTAATTAGGTGATTCTACCTAGATCTAGATTATTTAGTCAAGTTTGTCAAATACATGTGTCCATGTTTATTTGCATGCATTCGTATATACATGTATGGAGTAAGGTCGAGGTACTAACCTAGTTCGTAGCCACGTGTGAACGTAAAATCACCACGTGAATGCCGAAATATCCAAAAACCAGCCCAAATACGTAGATTGAGGCATCGCCATGAACTTTGAGGTTCGCTGGAATAGTGCTGTCGGAACAGTAACTTTGCCCGAACAGTAACTCTGGGTTCGAATATCGCCGAAAACTGAGGGGAAAGGTAGTTGTGAGGTCACGTGGCTCGTCGGAGTAGTTTTCGTCGTCAGAAAACAACTTTCGGTGTAACAATGTCCGACCCTAGTTCACCGGACGCAACAGCCAGAGCAGGCACAGATCGAAGTCAAGGCAAGTCACCAGCACCAAAAAGGGGAGAGAAAAGCAATCGCCGGAAGAGACGTCATCGTCTGCACCACACAAACACGCTAGCAGAGAAAGGGAAGTTGCATTTGATCTGCTCACAGAAGGTCTCAATGATGTGGGGTGAAGACACGTGATAATGCAATTAAAAAAATATTCAATTATTTAAATTCTTTTCTCTTTTTTTTTTAAATTTCAGATTAATGTCCAAAATCACGAAACAATCAGAATTCTAGGACTATAGAAATAATAAGTTACGAAATGTAGCCATGTATGGGAGAATGATCCAATTATTCACAATGCAAGCAGAGTAAACCAAATGGTAGAGTGAAAGTAGCTCTGTTCAGTCACATCAAATATAGCGAACCAAGGCAAATATAACATCTGCAATAAAACGGTTAAATCAGACTAGACAATAAAATTAGTGCATAAGTTATCAAAGTTCAGATGTTGCCATGTCTGGTAGGGAGTTCTGCTGATGCTTCAGTGGACCCAACTGATCTAAAGGTTATAACAAAAGATATTCTTCCCTTTTGTCTCGAAGATCAGGGGTTCTATCACCTCCAAATATTTTAAATACCTGCACAAAGAAGACTAATCAAATTAGTTTTAAAACAGAGGTGCAGGAATGTATTAGACATCAAAATTGCTAGGGGGTTTAGGATGATCTGCTAATTATGGGCTCGACCCAACTAATCGAAATGGTAGAAGAGGATATGATCTTTCTATTAGCATCAAACATCAGAGGTGGAGGCTTGTCCAAGCGCGCTAAAATCCTGCATCAAGAAGGCTAATCAAGTTAAGTTGAAGAGCAGATAGAAGACAATAGCAGGATAGCATCTGGAGGTAAGCGAGGCTGGTGCTGAACAATGACGGCGAGCATGGAACGCTCGTGGGCGGCGTTGGAGTCAGGGGAAGGAGGAGATGACGTTGAAGTCGTCGGAGCACCGAGAGATGGTGGAAGAGGCGAGGACGGCGTCTGAGCACTGGCGGAGGCAGAGACGCGGGTTGTCGAACAGAGCAGGGGCGGTCGGCTTTCGGCCGGTAGGGCATGAAACCTGAACTGCTACAACTGGAAGTTCATATGATGTTGGTGGAGCTGTGGCCGGAGTTTCTGGGCAGACGGTGGCCGGACGGAGGAGGATGACGTCGAAAGGCGGATCTAGGGCGTGAACTGGGCGAAAATAGGGGAGTTGGTCGGTGTTTCGATTCCGGCCATCCAGGCGGCGGATGGATGGATGCCGGAGGCTGAGGGTTCTTGAGGGGAAGGTGAGGTGATGGCCGAAGTCTCGTGGAGATCTGGCCAGTGGATCGTCGGCGGCGAGGTCACCAAATTTCAGAAAATCTGGGTTGAAGATTGACGTGTGCGAGTGTTTGCAGCGAAGCAGAGAGAGTTTGAGGTTGTAGAGGAGATTGGAGGGGAAAGGAGAGGAGGAATGGCGACGCAAGCGCCTAGAGAAGAGGGGAGGAAGAAATCCGATAAAGAGGAAGAAGAACCATTTCCAAATTCATTCAAAACATTATGCTGATTACAATGTTCATGCGATACATATATAACCAGAAATTTAGAGTCGTTGCAGGGGAACGTTGACGTTTCCTTTCTTGAGCTGCAAGGAGACGTTGCTGTTTCCATTCTTAGGTTCGCACGTTGGAGATTTGCTCGGCTGGGGAAGTTTTATCCCTTGATGAACGTTAGAGGTGATCCCATATTGCTGATTTGGAGTTATGCGTAAATGGCCATGGCTGGGTTGGCTGATTTGACAAATTATTGAGTACGCGGCAACTTATTCTTGAATGTCTTGAGCCGCACTTGAAGAGGTTGAGGGAATTCTTCCATTATTTAGCTAGCTTTATAATTGAGCTTGCTAGCTTATTCGTGAGCCTCTGAGCCTTTGTCTATGGAAACCTTAGGCTCCACTTGTATCTTCGTAGCCGGTGGTCTCTGCCCCCATCACTCAAGGTCGCCGTACGTTCACCAGATCACGCTGGAGTAGCAGCCAAACGAAGATGGAGATGCGTGAGGGAGGAGATCGTGAGCTGATCGAAGGAAGGAGAGGGGGGCTCGTTTGTTCGGTGATGGGAAGACGAACACGAAGGCAGGGGAAGAAATAGAGAGAAACGAGGTCACGGGTAGACATTGAGAAACAGGCGAGACAGAGGAGAATGGCTTCACTCACTCGGCACAGTGTCGAGTCCCATCGTCCTATTAGCCCGATTAACTTATTATTGATATATTATTTGGCTTTCTTGTTTCTCTTTGTCCACTTATACCACAGACGTAACATTCTCCCCACCTTAAAAGAATTTGGTCCACCAAATTCAAACAAATTATTAATGGTAAACAATAGGATTACAAAAGCGATAATACAATAATCACTCGTGGAACCCCTCTCTCTCTGGAAACAGATCCAGATGTCTCCTCATAAACTCATCCTCAAACTCCCAAGTCGCCTCGCTCTTAGGATGATTCTTCCACTTGACTTTAATCAGGCTAATAACTTTTATTTCTCAATTGGTGCTCTTTGCTATCTAAAATTTCCACAGGCATCTCCGAATATGTGACATCTTGCCTAACATGAACAGCACCATGGGTCATATGTGAAGGATCTGCTACGTACTTACGCAACATGGACACGTGGAATACTGGGTGGATGTGTGAGTACATCAGTGGAAGCGCTAATCGGTATGCGATGGGTCCAACTCTCTCCAGTATCTAGAACGAACCAATATAGTGTGGGGCCAACTTACCAGAATATCCAAATCTAGTCGTACCCTTCTTCGGAGGAAGTAGAAGAAACACATGATCACTAACATCAAACTCGAGTGCACGCCATCTCTTGTCCACATAACTCCTTTGTCGGCTTTGGGCAGTTAATAATTTTTGTCGGATAAGCTGAACCCTCTCAGCATTATACTCTAACATAGCCAGTCTCAATACACAGCTTTCACCTGCTTCATCCCATAACACTGGAGATCTGCACCTTCTGCCGTATAAAGCCTTGAAAGGTGCCATCTGAATAGCATAATGATAACTATTATTATAAGTACCACCAAGTGTACGTGTGATGACACCAAAATATATAGTATATTTTATATCATTTTGTATATCGTTTCATACTAAATTGAGGATATTTTACTTGTTTCATGCTAAAATCATAAGATATTGCAAAGTCTACTTCTATTTTGGTTTTTCATGATTTTCAGGCAAAAAGGCACAATTTTAAGGCATTTTCGAGCAATCCAAATGCATAATTGTATTCACATGATCAAAAGAAGATCACACGTCAAATTTCAGAATTTTTGGAGCTTCAAAGCACATTACGGCACCCCTCAACAAATTCCTTATGGTACCGTAATGGGAAGTTTTACCGGGCAGAGAATTTCGACCCATTATGGCCCTACCGTAAACATCTTTACGGTGCCGTAATTATGGGAGATTTCCGACCAGAGTTTTCATAGCGATTATGGCACTGCCGTAAAGGAGACAACGGTACTGTAATGACATATGATTTTCTACCCAAGAGATTTCAGAGATTACGGCACTGCCGTAATGCCTTTTACGGTCGTATTTTAGTCCAAAAAAATACAGAAGAAAATACGGTAGGGGCATAAACAAGTTTACGGGCCGTAATGTTGACAAATAACTCACAGAGCACAAATTACGGCACTGCCGTAAAATGTTTTACGGCAGTAATTGCTTTGTGGTCACGCGACTTTTTCGGGCCTGAAACTTGTTCGAGACATAACTTTTGATCCAGAGCTCCAAATTGAGATCTGAAAGTTGTTGCCACTTCATCTTTAAGAGGAGAAGACACAGGCACCGAAAGCCAAATTTTTATCGAGTATGGAGAGAGCAATCGACAGAGAGGCGGTTAGGGTTTGTCCTCATGCCGAGAGGTGTAGAGGGCACCTCAAGCCATGATTTTTACTCAGAAGCTTCGCCTGGAGGAGAGGAGGATACACCAGAAGTTTCAGAGCAAAAGGAGTTCGATTGGAGGAGGAATCAAGGAAAGAAAGCCGCTGGCACTGTTCATACGCGTGATTACGGCTATAATTTCTATTACAGCCGCGTTGTAAAGTTTATTTCTTCCTTCTCTTCAATTTCTGATACTTTGAAACTATGGCTGATTGTATTTCTCTCTCCATGCTTGCTTAGACATATTGTGGGACATGGGGTGTAATCCCCTTGATTTTTAATGATTAGATAATCTTTTCTTTCATCATGATAATTCTGCTTTGATAATTTTACCTATGCGATTATTGTTCTAAGTTTCTCCTTAGTTTACTTTTTGTCATCATGAATAGAGTTCTTGCATTAAGGACCGAAAGGTGACATGCTTGAGAACTGGAACCCTAAAATTGATTAATAGGAACTCACCGTAAGAAATTAGGTTAAGTTCTTATTTCTTTATTTTAGATGACTAATTGCCTTGATGATGATTATGAACCTAGGATTAAGTTAGTGTGTCAAACATGGAGATCTTGCACGAAAGTGAGGATCGGAACGTTGGAGAACCATAGGTAGAACTTGTGTTGAGTCTCGGATGCACGAAAGTGATCCTTGAGATTTCGCTTGAGACAATCAACCTAGAATTCAGATGCACGAAAGTGATCTTGAGTTCTTTGATTGATGATTTACTTATCATCAGCTTGGGATAAATCTTGCGCGAAAGCGAGGATTTGTCTCTGCATGGTTGTTTGCACGAAAGTGAGATAATCCCCTTATGAAGTAAATTAAGTCTTTATCAAATTAAAATTTGATTGATGAACATCCTTATATATCTAGTCATGAAAATCAAGGTGGATGAAACTCTAGTCCCAATTTATCTCTCTGATTATCTTTCGTGTTCTCTCTATATTGTTCACTTGCATCATATTCGGTTTACTTATCTAGTGAGAATATAACTATTCGGTACTTAACAATAAGGTCTCTGTGGTTCGATATCTTTCTTTATTACTTCGATAATTCCATGCACTTGCGGAAACCTATCAAGTTTTTGGCGCCGTTACGGGGGACCTTAGTTTTGTTAATATCAAAATAGTTGTTAGTATTGCTAGACTAAGTTTGATGACACCGAAATTTATCGTAATTTCTATGCCATTTTGTTGATGATTTTGTGTCATATTCATAGACTTTGCTTATTTTTATGCCCTTTTATCAATATTTACAGAATCTACACTCTTTTCTATTTTTAATGATTTTCAGGCAAAAAGGCATGTTTTTCAGTCGATTTCGAGCAATCCAAGTACATAATTGAATTCACAACATCAAAAGGAGATCACACATCAATTTTCAGAAGATTTGGAGCTTTAGAGAAAATTATGGCACCCCCAATATATCCTTTATGGTACCGTAATGTGGAGGTTTATCGGGCAGAGAATCGATGAACGTTACGGCACTACCATAAATATCTTTACGGTGCCATAATGAACGAGCGTTTTTGGACAGAAACTTTGAGACGCTTACGGCACCGTAATTGGAGTCAATTTTCCACCCGAAAGATTGCTCACATTACGGCACTACCGTAAAGAACAATACGGTACCGTAATTCCAGAAGAATTTCACCCGAGAGCTCGCTGTCCAGTTTACAGCACCACCGTAAGATTCATTACGGTCGTAATTGTGATGTTGCTCGCGACTTTCCCGATCAACTCCGAAGCCCAATTTTTGTGCGGTTGATTGCGGATGATCCAGGCCCTGATATTCAAAGCTGTAAGAAGGAGAAGGGGAGCCATTGACGAGACGGAGAGGAGGAGACAAAAAGCCCTAATTTTCATCGACCAGAGAAGGAGAAATCGAGTTTCACACGTCCGCCTTAGGGTTCGCCGCCGGGAAGCCTCTAGCGCATCCCCGGCCGTGAAATTTGAGTGGAAGCTACGCATAGAGGAGGAGAAGGTGTCCCAGAAGTTTCAGCGTGATTGGAGATCCAACAGAGGAGAAATCAACACAAATCGGAGCGCTGCCGTTGTTGCGCCCAGATTACGGCCGTAAACTGCTTTACCGTTGTACCATAATTTTTCCTTCTTCTCTATTTTCGATTTCCTTCAACATAAATTATTGTAATCTTCCTCCCATGCAAGCTTAGACACTCTTTGGGACATGGGGGGAGTAATTCACTTGACTTTTAATGACTAGATGACTATCTTTTCTTATTTCATCTTGTTTAATCTTAACATGATGATTTTACTCATGTGATGTTCTGTTCTTAGAGTCTCCTTAGATCTATATTATTATTTATGTTTTAGAATTTTCGCTATTGACTGAAAAGTAATTGCTTGAGAATTTGGAACCCTAGAATTGCATGATAGGAACCCTTTTTAGGTTAGTTCTTGTTTGTTCGATTTTAGAAAGCTAACTGCCATGATGATAATATAAATCTAGGATTGAGTCTAAGCCTTCAAACGTGGAGATCTTGTACTTAAGCAAAGATCGGAACGTTGGAGAACCTTGAGTAAAACTAGTGTCGAGATTCGGATGCACGAAAGTGATCCTTGAAATTCCACTAGAGATTATCGACTTAGAATTCGGATGCACGAAAGTGATCCTTGAGTTCTCAGTTTGATGATTTACTTATCATTAGCGTTGGGACGATTCTTGCGCGAGAGCGAAGATTTATCCCTGCATGGGTGTCTGCACGAAAGTGAGATAATCCTTTTATTCAAGTAAATTGCATCTTTGTCATGATAAAATTAAACTGATGAAATCTCTATTCATGTCTAGTCATAAAAATTAAAGTGAACAAAACCCTAGTCCCAGCTTCTCTCTCTGATAATTCCGTTTTAGTGCTTTGGTCTTCGTTTGCTAGTTTACACTCTTTCGATTGCCTAGATAGTGAAAAATCAATTATTCGGTACTCAGCAGCATAGGTCCCTGTGGATTCGATACTTTCTTTATTACTTCGAGTATCTGTACACTTGCGGACACAACAAGTTTTTGGCGCCGTTGTCGGGGACCTTAGTTTTTGTTGATATCAAAGACATTGAGATTATTGCTAGACTAGGTTTCATTTATGTTTTATCTTTTTATTCTTTTCTGTTTACTTACATCATTTGCTTATTTTTCTCTAGTGTGCACAGGAAATTCATTTCTAATGGCTGATCAAAGATCACTGAGGGACTATGCAGCCCCTAATCCTCAAAGGATACAATTTAGCATTGCTAGACCTGCAATTGAGGCCTCCAACTTTCAAATTAACCCTGCCTTCTTGTCTATGATCCAGCAGAACCAGTTTGGAGGATCATCAATCGAAGATCCTTATTCACATTTATATATCTTTCTTGAATATTGTGATACCATAAAAATTCATGGAGTTTCTGATGACGCACTAAAACTGAGATTGTTCCCTTTTTCTCTTAGGGATCAAGCACGATCTTGGTTGCATTCTCGTCAACCCAATACCTTCACAACATGGGAACAATTATCAAAAGCTTTTCTGATGAAATATTTTCCACCGAGCAAGACTATCCAATTGAGGAATCAAATCACGAAATTTCAACAGAAAAGTGGATAATCACTCAGCGAGGCATGGGAGAGATTCAATGATTTACAACGGAAGTGTCCTAACCATGGCTTTGAAAATGAGTTTCTAATTCAGACATTTTATTATGGCTTAGTTTATAATACCCGTCTAATTATTGATGCTGCCGCAGGGGGAGCCTTGATGAGTAGAACATTTGACAATGCTTTCAAGTTGCTTGAGGAGATGTCCTTGAATCAAAGCCAATGGGCTCCAGATGAAGGAATGTTATATTGTCATCAACATGGTAAGAATGAGAATGAGGATCAGCAACCCTTGACTGTAGAGGTTAGTGAACCCATGCTAGAGAAACTTTCAGCTAGCCAAATTCAATCATTGCAAATTCAAAACACAAAAAAATTTGAGGATCTTGAAGAAACTGCTAGACACCTTGCTTCTCAATTAGAATCCTTAGTGGCGTACAATAAAATTCTAGAAGAACAAATATCTAGATTAAGCTCTAGGGAACATTGCAATGCCATTATCACTAGAAGTGGGAGACAATTAGGAGAACTTAAGGAGAAAGAGTCTATTAATGATCATTATGAGGAATTAGAATTAGAAAAATCTTCTGAACATGAACAAACCCTACCTAGTTTAACACCTCAAAAGGGAAGTAAACCAAAAGGGGATGTGCCATGTAAAGAAGATGATTCTAAGACTAATCTACCTCCACCCTATAGACCACCAGTACCTTTTCCCCAAAGGATAGTGCAAGAAAAGTTAGATAAGCAATTTGGGAAATTTCTTGATGTTTTGAAAAAGATTACATTAACATACTATTTACTGAAGCTTTATCTCAAATGTCCGTATATGCTAAATTTTTTAAAGAAATCTTGTATAATAAAAGAAAGATAGAGAACTATGGTACTGTGGCTTTAACTGAGGAATATAGTGCTGTTATTCAAAACATGTTACCACCAAAATTGAATGATCTAGGTAGTTTTTCTATCCCATGTTTTATTGGTAGTATGGCTTTCGACCGAGCCTTATGTGATCTAGGGGCTAGTGTAAGTCTTATGCCTTTATCTGTGTGCAGGAAATTGAACATGGGAGCTCCTAAGCCGACTACAATTTCTTTGCAGCTCGCTGATCGATCGGTAAAATATCCAGTGGGTATTCTAGAGGATGTTCCTATACAAGTTGGTAAATACTTCATACCTGCTGATTTTGTGGTACTTGAAATGGAAGAGGATGCCAAGATTCCTATTATTTTGGGTAGGCCGTTCTTAGCCATTGCTGGAGCCCTTATTGATGTACGGAACGGTAAACTTGCTTTAAGAATTGGCAATGATAAGATTGAGTTTGATTTGAATAATTCATTGAAAAAACCTACATATGCCAGTTCTTGTTGCACTATTCATGCCATTGATGACACGGTTTATGATATTAGTTGTTTGTTTGATGATTCTTCTGCTGATGTTTCTTTTTCTGATTCTTTTTCTGATACCTTAAAAAATTCTTGTGAAAAAATTGATAATTCTGGTTTTGAGAATGATTTTGATGAATTCGATGATGAAAAACATGATATTTTAGATTGTGCTACTTTTAATAATGAAAGTGAAAAGATCCCTAAAGTTGAGTTAAATGTTTTACCTGATAATCTTATATATGAATTTCTTGGTCCTAACTCCACCTACCCTGTGATTGTGGATGCTAAATTAGATGCTAGGGAAACTGATCTACTCTTGAATGAGCTAAGAATTCATAGAAAGGTAATTGGGTATTCCATTTATGAGTTAAAAAGGATTAATCCTTCTTTTTGTATGCACAGGATTCACATGGAGGATGAGCACAAACCGCATGTAGATTTTCAGAGAAGGCTCAACCCGTCTATGAAGGAAGTGGTGAAGAAGGAAGTACTAAAATTGCTAGATGCAAGTATTATCTACCCTATCTCAGATAGTAAGTGGGTGAGTCCTGTACACTGTGTTCCAAAGAAGGGAGGTGTCACTGTAATGAAAAATAAGGATAATGAATTGATACCTGTTAAAAATGTCACTAGTTGGCGTATGTGTATTGATTATAGAAAATTAAATGTTGCCACTAGGAAAGATCATTTTCCCTTACCTTTCATTGATCAAATGGTGGAGAGACTTGCCAAACACTCTCACTTTTGTTTTCTTGATGGGTATTCCGGATTTTTTCAGATTCCTATTCATCCTGATGATCAGGATAAAACCACTTTTACATGTCCTTATGGTACTTTTGCTTATAGAAGAATGCCCTTTGGTTTATGCAATGCACCTGACACTTTTCAAAGGTGTATGATGGCAATTTTTTCTGAATTTATTGAAGACTTCATGGATGTTTTTATGGATGATTTCTCTGTCTATGGTTTCTCTTTTGATGACTGCTTAGCTAATCTCTCTAGAGTTTTACAGAGATGCGAAGAGACTAACCTTGTCTTGAATTGGGAAAAGTGTCACTTTATGGTTAGACAGGGGATAGTTTTGGGCCATCTTGTTTCAGAGAGAGGGATTGAAGTGGACAAGGCCAAGATAGAAGTGATTGAGAAGTTAACACCACCCACCACTGTCAAGGAGATCAGGAGCTTTTTGGGACATGCAGGGTTTTACAGGAGATTCATCAGAGACTTCTCTAAACTTGCTAAACCTATAACTGATTTACTTTGTAAAGACGCCAAATTCTGCTTTGATGAGAAATGTCTGTTTGCTTTTCAGGAGTTAAAGAAAGCTTTGGTTTCAGCACCCATCATTCAGCTCCCAGATTGGGACTTGCCCTTTGAACTCATGTGCGACGCGAGTGATTATGCAGTGGGAGCAGTCTTGGGATAGAGAAAAGATAAGAAACCTCATGTTATTCACTATGCCAGCAAGATTTTGGATGAGACACAGAAAAATTACACCACCACTGAGAAAGAACTATTGGCCATAGTATTTGCTTTCGATAAATTTAGGTCATACTTAATTAACTCCAAAGTGGTAGTGTACACTGACCATGCAGCTATGAAATACTTAATGCAGAAAAAAGACAGCAAACCACGATTACTCAGATGGATTTTACTTCTGCAAGAATTTGATTTGGAGATTAAAGACAAAAAGGGATCAGAAAACCTTGTTGCAGATCATCTCTCAAGAATAATGGTAGACACTGAAAAGAATAATGTGATCAATGATTCCTTCCCTGAAGAACAGCTTTTAACCATTGAACAGATCAGAGCTCCCTGGTATGCTGATATAGTAAATTACCTTGTTGCTAATGTTTTTCCTCCTGATTTGAACTACCAAAAAAGGAAGAAGTTCTTGGCTGAGGTAAAACACTATTTTTGGGATGAGCATTATGTGTTTAGAAGATGTACAGACGGTATTTTTAGAAGATGTGTACCTGACGAAGAAATCACAGATATTTTGTGCCAATGTCATGGATCCTCTTATGGTGGTCATGCCGGTACTGAAAAAACTGCTTATAAAGTGTTACAATCAGGATTTTATTGGCCTACCATTTTCAAAGATGCTAGAAACTTTGTGTTATCTTGTGATAGATGTCAAAGAACAGGGAACATTAGTAGAAAAAATGAGATGCCACTGTCCAACATTCTTGAAGTTGAAATATTTGATATTTGGGGGATAGACTTTATGGGACCTTTCCCATCTTCAGGAGGTAACAAGTACATTCTGGTAGCAGTTGACTATGTTTCAAAATGGATTGAAGCTCTTGCTTCACCGACCAATGATTCAACGTGGCACTCCCAACCATCCGTAAAGTCCAAGACGCAAGCCCAGAGCATGTCCTCTAGCGTCTGAATAGTTCACTCAGACTGGCCGTCAGTCTGCGGGTGATAAGTAGTACTGAACAGTAATTTAGTTCCCAAAGCCTTATGTAAACTACTCTAGAACCGAGATGTGAACCATGGGTCTCTGTCAAACATAATGCTGGTAGGAACCCCATGCAGCCGTATAATCTCATTATAATACAATCTTGCCAGCTTGTTCATCGAGTAAGTCTTCCTTTAGGCAGGAAGTGGGCAGACTTGGTCAACCTGTCCACGATCACCCATATCAAGTCGTGGCTAGTACGTGACCTCGGAAGATCCATCACGAAGTCCATGGTAATATGTTCCAGTTTCCACTTAGGGATCAGAATACTCTGTAAAAGTCCAGAAGGTCTCTTATGTTCAATTTTGACTTGCTGGCATACTAGACAATGCCCGACATAATCTGCCACATGTCTTTTCATTCCTTCCCACCAATAAGATTTCCGAAGATCCCTATACATTTTCGTGGCACCAGAATGTACCACAAATCTCGACTTGTGTGCCTCTTCTTATAATTCTTCCTTAATGACCTCAGGTACACATAGGTGATTCCAACATCTTATTACACCTTCTGCGTCTTGAGTAAATTCTTCTCTTTTGCCCTTTGTAATAATAGATTGCAGATACCAATCATTTGGTTGAGCCTCAATTATTTTCTACACAATTGGAGATTGTGTCATCATCACGGCCAAACATCCATGCTCAGTATGGCACACAATCTCAATAGCTAAATCTACCACTTGTCTGGCCAATTTGGTCGGTGCTACTCTTAAATGTGCTAACACCCCTACAGTCTTCCTACCTAAGGCATCTGCCACTACATTGGCTTTACCTGGGTGGTAATTAATCATCCAATCATAATCCTTCAGAAATTCCACCCATCTACTCTCCCTCATATTTAATTCCTTTTGTGAGAATAAATATTTTAGACTTTGATGATCCGTGAAAATCTCAAAGGTAACGTTGTATAGATAACGTCGCCAAAGCCTAAGGGCGAATACCACAGTAGCTAACTCCAAATCATGTACTGGATAATTCTCATGGTCTTTGAGTGGACGTGAGGCATATGCAATAACTTTATCATACTGCATCAATACAACACCTAAACCTTGAAAAGATACATCTGTATATACCGCATACCCCTCGTCACCTGTCGGAAGTACCAATATAGATGCACTGACAAGTCTTCTTTTCAACTCCATAAAACTATTCTCACAATTTTCATCCCAGAAAAACTTCATTTCTTTCTTCGTTAGATTCGTGAGTGAAGTAGCAATTTTATAAAAGCCCTTAACAAACTTTCTATAATATCCAGCAAGCCCATGGAAACTACGAACCTCTGACATAGTCTTCGGACTTTCCCATTCTATGATAGCCTTAATTTTTCTTAGGATCTATAGCAACACCTTCGCCAGAAATCACATGCACTAAGAATATATGACTTCAATTAACTAGAAAGCACACTTGCTGTATTTAGCATACAATTTCTCTCTTCTGAGAGTTTCCAACACAAATAGTGACACACTCAAAGTATATGGTCATACCCAAGTGAGAACCTGGTTTAGTCATGACCATGAGATTGGGTGAAAACAAATGGTGACACACTTGTCCAATCGGATATCAGTTTGGCAAAAGGACTATAATGCATTGGTACCTTATTGCGATGAATCCATTCCAAAGACTTGAGTAGCAGCGATGCACTGCTAGGTGTCACTCACTACTTGTGATGACATAACTTCATCACTGCCAACGTCAGAGGAACCTACAGGGTCACACACCTTGATGCTCGAGTTTTCGTATTGATCGGATAGCCTTCGGATCGAGTTATTTCATAACTCGAATCTATTTTGGAGATTTCATTAGTGCCAATGGGCCTGATGAGATGGAAGAAGCTTATTGGAGCCAAACTTTATTTTTGGCATATTGACTAAAATTAACCATGGTTAGCTTCGTTTGACCTTGGGTTACTGTTGTGTCCGCAAGTGCACGGATACTTGAAGTAATAAAAAGATATCGAACCACGGAGACCTCGTTTGTCAAGTACAAAATAATCGATTTCTCACTAGCTAGGCAATCGAAAATGACGAAGGCAAGCGATTGGAACTACACGAAAAAGTCAGAGAGAGAAAAATTGGGACTAGGGTTTCATCCACCTTAATTTCAATGACTATATCTAAATAAGTGTTCGTCAGTCTAATTTTATTATGATAAAAATATAATTTACTTCATAAATAAATCATCTCGCTTTCGCGCAGACAATTTACAAAGAATCAATCCTCACTTTTGCACAGGATCTATTCAATGCTAAAGATAAGTAAATCATTGACAAAGAACTCAAAGATCACTTTCGTGCATTCAAATCCTAAAGTCAATCATCTCAAGTGAAAACTACATACTTTTCATACTATAATTTTCACAGGTTCTACTTAAAGTTCTCCAACGATCTGATACTTGATTTCTCACAGTATCATCATGTTTATTTCAATAACTCAATCCTAGATTCAGATTATAAACATGGCAATATACTTCTAAAATCAAGAAATAAGAACAAACCTAATTTCTTACGATGAGTTCATAATATTCAATTTTAGGGTTCCAAATTTTTGCAAATAACTTTTCAGTCCATATCACAAAAACTCTAAATCATGCTGGTAAAATAAATCTAAGGAGAATTAAAGGCAATCGTCACATAAATAGACTTATCATATTAAAATTATCTTGACGAAATAAAAGTCATCTAGACATAAGAAATTAAGGGGATTGTACCCCATGTCCCATGAAGTGTTTAAGCTAGCAAAGTTGAAGAATTACAATAAACCATTGTTTCAAAGGATTAGAAATCAAAAGGAAAGAGAAAATCAAATAACAGCACGATTGTAATGAAAATTACAGCCGTAATTTTACTCTAGAAGGCGTGATGAATAGTGCTGGTGACGCTTCCTTTGTCGATTTCTCCTCCGATCGATCCCCTTTTACTCTGAAACTTCTGGAGTATGTTCTCTTCCTCTAGGCGCAGCTTCCCTTCAAATTTCTCGGCCGGAGATGCACTGTACGCTTCCCGGCTGCGAAACCTAGGGAAACGGCTCAAATCTCGATTTCTCTTTCGATCATGGATGAAAATTGGGGCTTTTCATGTGTCCCTGTTTGCCTTCTTCTCCTCAGTATTTCACTTTTTGCAAATCTCAAATTGATGGTCTAGATCGTCCGAAATCATCCGCGCAAGAATTGGGCTTCAAAAATACCCGTGAAACTCGGCTATCCAAGTTAGAATTATGGCCGTGATTTTGATTATGGCAGTGCCATAATTTTAGCAATGTTTTCTGTATAGAGATCGACCAGGATTATGGCCTGTGATATCCATTACGGCAGTGTCGTAAACTCATCAAATCTCTCGGGTGAAAAATCTCTCGAAATTATAGCCCGTAATATAGATTACGGCAGTGCCATAATATCTGTAAAACTTTATGTTCAAAATTCACCCCAAATTACGGCAATGCTCCGAAATTACAGTAGTGCCGTGGTTTGTTCTATAGGTTCAGTGAAAGCACAGTACCGTAATATTAATTACGGCCCTGCCATAATTTGGTTTGAGGCTTCAATTCTTCATGAAAATTGATATGTAATCTCTTCCTTATGATGGGGATTCATCTATGCATCTATCAAATGGCACAAAATATACTATAAACTTTCGTGTCATCAATTACATTGGATTGGATCCAATGGCTTGGTTAACATGTATAATAAAGTTTGGGCTAGGCCCATTACCCAATGTGGCTTGCTAATAAGTTGTAATGAAGAGATAAGTGGGCTAAAGGGTATAATGGGGAATAATTAATGGTATAGGTGCATGAAGAGTTGTAGTAGGACTAAGATTGACGCTTATGGCCATGATTAGTATCTTCCAAGTGATTGATTGAGATTGGATTTGATTTAATCACTTGAGATATTAATTGGATTGTGATAGGTGCATATGGGCTGATTATTAACATAATAGAGTCCTAATTAAATTAGGACTTGCACCTATAACACATTAGGTAAACTATCTTCATGCTTTTACTAGGTCTTGGTGCATGGATGGAATTATTACCTCAATAGGTATGATGTGGGCACATATGGCATGAGCTTGCTTAGGCAAGGCTTAGGCGCATATGGAATAAAGGATTTGATCAAGATAATTGATTGAATAATTTCCTTAATTCAAGCCCTAATCGCCTACACTTACCATACACCCCAAACCGCCTCTTGTTCTTATAAAAGAGACCCTAGCCGCCCCCTCTTGTTGCACAATCTCTTGTAGGCGTGAACATCAAAGGGGTGCAAGCTTTGGAGCTCTTCTTCCATCAAAAGGCCGCAAGCACCTTCCTCTTCCTTCCCTTGGCGCAAGGTGCAAGAAGGCTTGGTGGCTTCCTCCCTTCCTCTTCCTCTTGGCGTATCCTCATCCTTGTGGGTGGTGCAAGTGATTAAGGAAGACCCTTCCAAAGGCGTGGATCTTCTTCCTGAGGCTAGCACCGGGAGTGGAATAAGGGAACTCAAGCATCGGCTGTGTGCGAGACTACAAATGGCGAACACTTGGGTGCCTACATCAACATCTCCATCAATTGCTTTGAGGTGCTATCTCTACGCACCATGTCGACCCCCTCGCAAGCATCGATTTTTTGGGTTTTTGGGTCTGGCCTGTTTCGGGGATTTGCTTCCGCTGTTTCTATTTGTGATGTATGTAAATTTTAAAATCCCCGGGGTTTCCCAACAAGGCGGTCGTTTATTCGGTGATGGGAAGACGAACGCGAAAGCAGGGGAAGAAATAGAGAGAATGAGGTCATGGGAGAGACATTGAGAAACGGGTGAGACATAGGAGAATAGCTTCATTCACTCAGCACAGTGTCGAGTCCCATCCTCCTGTCAGCCTGATTAACTTATTATTAATATATTATTTGGCTTTACTATTTATCTTTATCCGCTTGTACCACAGACGTAACAAAGGTAGATCGGCACCAAGGATTTTTCTGAGCAGGCGACTGAGTTCTAGATGACGATCAAGTGGCAGGAGTTTAGTAGCTTTGATCATGGTTTCGGTCGCACAAATCGACATCAATGGGCAGCTTCTTTGTCCAAGAGCAAGCAACATAGAAAGGATTTGAGTAGTCTGGCACACATCCTCTATTTTTTGGATGTAGTTGAGCAACGAAGTGACGAGGATGCACTGTTAGAAGTGGACCTTACAGCCTATTTACCAGGAAGGAAAATAGAGGGAAACAGATAGAAACAACATTTTTCCGTTGTATACTAGAAAGAATGGAAATGGACAGATGGATAACGCGAAGGAAAATTCCTGTATTTTCCTTCATTTTCTGATCCACCCAAATTGGGCGGATCTGCATCCTCAACGCTCGCATCACTGACTTGCGTCTTTGCTAGCTCGCCGACCTTGCCATCGCCAACCTCGCCATCATGGACAGAAAACTCCTCGCTCCCAACTTCGCCCGTCTCCTCGATCTCCCTCAAACATCGCTATCGTTCTTCGAATCTCACTGCCCCCTCGCCGCCCGAAGCTCTTGCCCTAATATCGCTCGCTGCTTGCCCTCTCGCCCTCGACTGTCGCTGCTTGCTCTCTTGCCCCCTTGTCGGCTCCTCTGCTCGTCTTTGGCTCCTCCCCTCGCCAACTCACTGCCACTCGCTAGCTAGACGTCTGCTAGCCGCCTCTGCTCGACGTCTGCTTGCCGCCACTGCCTCTACTGTTGCCTTCCCTCTCCCCACTTCCCGTTCCCATTTGATCATGTGAAAATCACGTGATCAATTTTTCTATCCTCTGTTGTTTCCTGTCCCTTTCGATTTCCTGTCCGTGTCGGTAAACATAGCCTTAGAGGCAACGAACAAAATCAGCAATGGCACTATGGCTAGAGAGAAAACTAGTAATCTAACAAATTTTCTTAATGAGGCGAGCAGCATAAAACCTTCTTCTCGTCAAGATGATGGAAGAAAAAATAAAACAAAAAGGCGCTGAACAACTCATGTAATTCTGGAACAACTCTCAAATCAGAACAACGTCATAGAGCGCCGAGCAAAGTTTCTTCACAAAGTTTAATCCCTAGCTACAGTGTAATTTAGACAATGTAGTGTCACTGGGTCTAGCCTAAGCAATATTTTTTTTCCACAATCTCCCTAGCGGCAGGCTATAGCGCCATTGGGTCTAACCTAGCAAATCCTACATACGCTCTAATACCACTGTTAGTAGCAGAACGCAACAAAAGCACTTTCCCTAGAAGGACAGAAATACCATAGAACACCAAGGCATCAAAAGAAATCATAAATATTATTGCTGGAATCAAAATAGAGAATTACACAGTATATTTAAAGGAACAAACTAACCAAATTTATTTAGGTAACTTATCTAATATGGACTAATAAACCTAGCATCACTCTAATATGGTATACATATCTCCGTATAATTTGTATTACATGAATATGATAACATATATGGCGTATTTACTAATTTCAATAATTAATAGAAGTATAAAAAAACCCAATGATCTCCTGCATACAAGTGGGATGCACGACCTACCTATAAGATAAACTAGCGTCCAATGGAATGTTGTCAAACCTCGTGATCACCTAGACTTTGCAGCCACCTTATTGTCTGATTTTCCATTTTATTACGATGATTGATTATGACACTCAACATCGGATCTCTATTAGCACAATCTTCTTTCTTGTTCTTTAAAAAGCATTCTCCTTTCTTCCTATCCACACTATCTTCTTGGTGCCCCTCTAAACCCCAATCATCTCGCATCACCTTTTTCCCTTATTAGTTATTTTTTTTTTAAAAAAAAAGTGTAGTTCCTAACCTGCCTATATTAGGGTAAACAGCACATGGGTACTTTTGTGCAGACAAAAATGATTGAGAGCGAGAGAAAAAAGATTGAATTTGGAACAGGGAGGCAGAGAGAAAATCATATTAGGGTCAACACGAGTTGTGTTGATTTTAGTAATTAATGAAAGGGTACAGCAAAAACTTTACTAGCATGAAGTTACAGTTGGGGGTAGTTGGCCGATGGTGCTGGAGTTTTGCCATCCATTCGTATTCATTTCTGCTGCCACTCAACTATCTATGCATCGCTGTTACAGACTGTTTTTGTTTTTTGTTTTTTTATTTTTTTATTTTTTGCAGTAAAAAGTAAAAACTAAAAAATAAAAAATAAAAGAAGAAGTGGTAACTTACTGCGGCTCCACACCATCATTTATTCATTATGTAAAAAAATATCAACAGCATTAAATTCAAAGCTATCCATCCATGCATCTACCGTATTCAATGCTCTCTAGCACTTAGTAATACTAATCTCTAGGGCGCGTAAAAATACGGCAACAATTATTAATTTTGGCCGGCAAGGACAAGCTGTGTTCATGAGATTAATAATTGTCACGGGAATTTAATAGCCGGAAAAGAAGGGAAAGATTATTGATGCTGAAGTAATTACAAGATGAAATTTGATTCATATATTTGAGGCAAAAAAGGGGGTGCATTCAAGTTCAAGGTTCACATCTAAATTAATGCCATATAAATATCACATGCAAATTAGTTGACTCATACCAAAATTTGATTCATATTTTTATTGTTCTATCTTATAATAAATGTTGTTGTAAATTTGGCAACATATCTTCTTAGTTCATCAAGAATGTAGTAATTCAAGTGTACTTGAAGAAGAATGAAGAGAGAAATTATTAGTTTTATCGCTTGCAAGAAACTCAGTTGTGTATCAAGAATGAAACCCGGCAATAAAAATTGCATCCATTATTATAATAATAGAAAATGAAAGACAAGTGATAATTAAACAAGTAATGTCCATTAACAAACAAACACATAATTGAAAGTGCAACAAAAAGAGCTATTGTAGGAACTCAAGACTTGCAAGAAACTGAGAGAAATGCAAAGGGACATGGCTTGCAAGAAACTCAGTTGTGTATTTTCAGAGGTCTCCTACTCAAAATCTATTCTATAGAGCTCGTATTTCCACGTAAGACAAAACAAGACAATTCTATAGAGCTCGTATTTCCACGTAAGACAAAACAAGACAATTTTATAGAGCTCGTATTTCCACGTAAGACAAAACAAGACAACCTGATTAAAGTCTGAAACAGGAACATAGCTGTAATGGGGTCTATAAAATTGTAGGAAAATGGATTTCAGTGGACTGGAAAAGAAGAAACTTGGAGAAATGCAAAGGGTCATGGCTTTTATTGTAATTATACCAACTCTTTGGCAGCTATGCGGGAAATGCAAATTGGAGTCATAGCAAAAATAAACGTGCTACCTCTACCTCTAGGGGCTAAAGAGAAATGTGGATGAAGCCATTGGCGGTGGTTTCCTTCCTACAGGCCAAATACCTATTGCTTCAAAATATTGTCTTAGAATAGTTTAATTTAATCTTGATATTGATTTGCCGTTGGTTATGTGTAAGTGATGTGAGTGCAAATTAGCATGACTTTGATACACACTATAAGGGTTCTAATTCAACCATATTTATTATTAGATATGGAAATAATGTCATAAATTAAATAAGATTTCTTTAAGTTTATGCCTAGATGTGACACGACAACAAAAGTGCTTATTTATTATCACATTCTAAAGTGCCTATCATATGGTATTTGTATCATCCACTTATCAATCTTAGGAAAAAGTAGTATTACTAAAAAAAAAAGTTGTCTATGATAAAAATGAAAGCAATGATGTAGACAAATGCTGTCGATTATAGAATCTATTATTGAACATATTAGCGTACTACCTTGCAAGGTATCTAAAATAGTTTTGAAGCCATGCAAAGACATAAAACAGATTAACATTGCAATCTAAGTTTGGATTGTGATTTAAAAAACTATGAACAAGTGATATCATAAATTTAGATACATGCAAGGCTTGAGTTCATATAATTTAGCGAGGCTTAGAATTTGGTAGATCCACTTGAACGTATAGTATTCTTAGAATGCAAATGAATCACAAGTGAAAATTAAAGCCGTCAAATTACCATAAATGTTTTTTAAAACACTCAACAGCATCAACTTCGCCATAAATGTTTTTTGTTTTTTTTTGTCTTTTGGTGCGGCGTTGCATAGACTAATTAAGGCCGTCAAATTGCCCTCACTATCGTATAAATCTTAACGTGACACTATGGACACATTATTGATTTCCATACATATACATAATTAATTGATAAATTCAGATGTTAGTAGGAGATTTATTAATATAGATTAGAATCTTGAGATGTTTGCACGTGAATTGGAATCTTGAGATGTTATTGTTCATAAGCATGAAATTAATTTAAATCGTATACAACATAATTATAATTGGAATAAACAAGGTGGTGTAGTAGTTAAGAGCCTCCACCAAACACTTTGAATTGCAAAAGAAAGCCAGTTGCATGACTGGCCATGTAAATACTAAATACGGCGTACCTCTTCCTCCACTGCTGGCCCCTCATGTCTCTCCTTTGGTTTTTTTTTTTTTTTTTTTTTTTTTCTGTTTTTACGGTCTCCAGTTACTCCACTCCACTACTTGGAGAAAGAGGATGTTAAATATTATTATATAAACCCCCTCCCCTACCAACATGCTCTTCACACTTGACAGCCATGGCCGCCACCACGAGCAGCCTCTTCGCCAGTCTTGTTGCAGCCCTGCTGTTAGCCTCACTCATCCCCTCCACGGCGGCAGCTCGAGCCTTCTATGTTTTCGGGGATTCCCTGGTCGACAACGGCAACAACAACTATCTCGCCACCACCGCCCGGGCGGATCAGCCGCCCTACGGCATCGACACGCCCACTCGCCGCCCCACTGGCCGTTTCTCCAACGGCAAGAATGTGCCCGATATAGTCAGTTACGACATCGTCCCGGCCCGTCGTTAATGATACGTATATTATATTTATGTTTTCACTAATTATGTAGATATATGTTGACAGGTGAGTACATTGGATCTGAACCCACGTTGCCATACTTGAGCCCGGAGCTGCAAGGAGAAAGGCTATTGGTGGGTGCGAATTTCGCGTCCGCGGGAATTGGCATTCTCAACGACACCGGAATCCAATTTGTAAGTACCGTCACAAGTGCTATAATTGTTGTTGATGTGATTGGTGATAATTAAAAAAAAATGAACAATTAATTTGCAGGCGAACATTATTAGGATCACAAAGCAGCTGCACTACTTCGAGCAGTACCAGCAGCGACTGAGCTCGCTGATTGGCCCCGAGCAGACGCAGCGGCTGGTGAACCAAGGGCTGGTTATGATAACGCTCGGCGGGAATGACTTCGTGAACAACTACTACCTCGTCCCCTACTCTGTGCGCTCTCGTGAGTTCGCTCTTCCCGACTACGTCCGCTATCTCATGACCGAGTACAGAAAAATCCTTTCGGTATGTATGTGTTTGTTTTTTTTTTTATATATGTATTTAATTGTTTAAGATATATATAACAAAAATGTAAATGCGGGCGCAGAGGCTGTATGAACTGGGTTCCCGGCGAGTAATGGTGACGGGTGTAGGGCCGCTGGGCTGCGTGCCAGCGGAGCTAGCGCTGAGAAGCCGCACCGGCGCTTGCGACCCGGAGCTGCAACGAGTGCCGGACATGTACAACCCGCAGCTGATCGAGTTGCTGAACGAGCTCAACTCGGAGTTGGGGTCCGACGTGTTCGTAGCTGTCAACGCCTACAAGATGCACATGGACTTCATCACCGACCCGCAGGCGTTTGGTAAGCAGTAAAGAGGGGTGAATATTCAATGGGGGCATGGACTTGAAATCTTGAATGAATGTGTCCCGACCCGAGTCACCCGACCAGTGTGGTCCCGGGGGAGAAATTAATTAATTAGTTTGAATTGACTTGCAGGGTTCGTGACATCCAAGGTGGCATGCTGCGGCCAAGGACCATACAACGGCATCGGTCTCTGCACGATGCTGTCCAACCTGTGCCCCGACAGGGACATCTACGCCTTCTGGGACGCCTTCCATCCGACGGAGCGAGCCAATCGGATCATCGTGAGCCAATTCATGACCGGATCTAACGAGTACATGAACCCCATGAACTTGAGCACCATTCTGGCCATGGACGCGCGCACCTAATCCATCCGCCCTTAAATTCATCATATATTATACGATCGTTGATGGATCCATCTGCAGCTTGGTCAATTTTCCTATAAATATAAGCTTATTTTGTGTTTGATGTAGCAGCTAGTTCTACACAACAAGGATATGGTGGTGTTGTTAATGTGGTTAGTTGCTGTTCAAGAGTCGTGTTCATCTTTTATTCATTAATTAGTTGCTGTGTTAATGAAATTTATTTCTGCTAATTACTATTTTCGTGTCACTTGATTTGGGGAAACAATTTACCAAGAGGCCTCCCTAATGTGCTACTACATCTCATTGCAATTAATCTTTGTCGACTGGATCATTCGTTTCATTTTCAGCCTACTCGAGAAAATAAAATGCATGTTTTCTTCTTGAAAATTTGAATGTTTGATTACAAATATTAGTTGAGATCAAATAATTGATCACATCGACCTAATCTAAACCAAGATTGAAAACTCCAAAACATTTTTAGTTCCCACATTATGAAAATCTAATTTAGAGCCAATCCTGAACTCTGTTCCAACATCTGTTTTGAATCTGAATAGATTTTGTCTATATTAGTTGACAACTAAATCTTAGATTGAGCCAAATTTATGCAAAACTATATGAACAGTCTGTTAAACACGTGCTTTGCACACCTTGGCAAGCGCTCTGAAACTCACACAAGTCGCTAGCAGATAACACACGCTGGCAGGGTGATCTATCAGATATCAAAGAGCACTAGACACATGCTCAAACCTAATGATAAATATCCACAACTAACAACGATGCAACCCTAAACAAATATCGACAACTACACAGCGAGACTAGAGTAAGACAAGCACAATGCTTGCGCCTACTCAAGCCTAAACCCATAAAGCCGAATCAATAAGAACTCACACCAAGAACAAGTCTCGGGTATGAAAGGTACCTCTCCCAAACTCAGGTAGAGATACACAAATCAATAATAAAACATCAACTAGGGTTCATACAATAGTTTATAGTGTTATACCAAAACAAAGCTATGAACAAAGGTTGCTCTCCTCTTTCCTCAAAGAAGTCGAGCACCCCCAAATCTCCTCAAGCGCAAGCCCTTGAGGATAGGACCTAGAGTCGTCCCTCTAGGTGGTTGATGTTGATGAAGCTTTTAGCCACAACCTCCAAGTGGCCGCCAAGATCCAAAGGGGCAGCAAGGTGCCGCGCCCTTAGAAGATGATGTCGCCTCCAAGTGTCAAAAGCCTTCCTTGCCGCCAAGGAAGTGATCATGCCAATCTCCTCTACTCGTCCAAGCCTCCAAGGTCGAGTGAAGGGAAGATGGTGGAAGGAAGAACTCGCCCAAGGCAATGTCGCCTCCTCTCCAAACTCGTGAGCGTGAGTCTCTCTAGGGTTGATGCCGCCCATAACAAACTCGCCCATTCAAATCTTCATGATGGATCGGGTTTGTCTGAGTGAACTAACCCGTTAGCTTCAAGTCCATGTCGCCCAAGATCCAATATCTCAAGAGGATGTAGATCCAATTAACTTAAGTCTTATTGGATCCTCTCATAACCTCTTATTGGATCTTGTCATAAGTTGTCACATGCCAAGCATGTGCCAACTTATAAACAATCCAATTAATGACCATTATGTCCCCAGATGAACACAATGTCACTAACTGGTCTATGGCACTCCAAACAGAACCCAGATCGAGTCCATCTCTCGCGCCACTAACCATGGTTAAGCTGACCATGATTAAGCTAACCATGGTTAAGTTAACCATGCTCCAAGAAACTCCAAAGCACCCCAGGTCTAGCCCAAGGATAGAGTCTATGTTAGTGTACAGCTCCTTAGCAATGTACCTGCAAAATATCCTAACACAAGGTTAGTGACCTAGCTCCTCTACTAGGCTTCCCTTCCCCTTCAAGCCTAACTCCTGTCAAGCCATCAAATCCCTACTCATGCCTCCATGAGTCCATGGGAAGGGTCGGGGTATAACTCCAGCATACCCAGGGCATCACAATTCTCCTCCAACTGAATTGGCACTCGTCCTCGAGGCCAACTCCTCCTCATATCTCCTACCCAACTCCTCAAACTGGGATGTCACCTATTCTCTCCCAAGTGGCATCCTCCTCTAGTTCATCCATCCACTGAACTAAAAACTAGATCTCTAACCTCCAGGTGAAGCCTGTCCATAGACTCTATGATCTAGAATCCTTATAGGCTTTTTCCCAAACTCAACCTTGCCTTTAGCAGGTTGCCTACTCACCTCTCCACGGTCTAGATGCCTGTCATCTGGATGATACTTCTTGAGTAGACTGACATGGAATGTAGGATAAAACTGCAACCAAGATGGTAAATCCAATCTATAAACCACTGGACCCACTCTCTTGATAATCCTAAAAGGACCCTCATACCTCCTCACAAGGCCATCGTGATAAGTACGAGCCTCAGTCTTTCTCCACATCTGAGGAGTGAGTTTGAGTAGAACCAGATCTCCTACATCAAACTCCACATGTCTGCGATCCCTGTCAGCATATAACTTCATCCTGTTTGTAGCTTCCCTCAGGCTATCCTGAGCTTCATCCCAAAGCTCAGACCTGTCATCTACAAACTGCAAAGCCGCTTGGCAATTTCCCCCTGCGCCCCTGTTCAATGTATCCATGGGTGTCATAGGCTGCCACCCTAACACCATTTCGAACGGGCTCTTCCTCGTGGCAGATGATACATGAATGTTATATGCAAATTGTGCAGTATCCAGTAATCTGATCCAATTCTTCAAAGTAGAAGAAACATAATGTCTGAGATACTCCTCCAGTAATGCATTCACCCTCTCAGTCTGACCATCTATCTGGGGATGGTATGCTGTGGACATCTTAAGATCTGTACCCAATATCTTAAATAAAGAAGACCAGAACTTCCCACTGAACCTGGGATCCCTGTCACTAATGATCTCTCTGGGTAACCCAAAATATTTCACCACATATGCTATGAAAAGATTTGCAGTCACCTCTGCAGTGAAAATCTCTGGTGCAGGTGCAAACATAGTATACTTCGAATATCTGTCAACCACAACAAATACTGAAGCCATACCCTCAACTCTGGGAAAGTGGGTGATGAAATCCATGGATATAGATACCCAAGGTCTCTCAGGAGATGGTAAGGGCTGCAAAAGTCCAGCATCCTTCCTTCTCTTGACCTTGTCCTGCTGACAGACTAGACAAGTCTTCACATAGTGCTCAATATCCTCCTTCATCCCCGGCCAATACCATGCTCTACTGATCAGAGCATACATACGCCTACCTCATGGATGACCAGCCCACACTGTGTCATGGTACTCGCGCATGAGACCAAATCTGATGTTCCCTGAGGATGGAACATATGGTCTATCTCCTCGTGCCATGATCAATCCATCCTCATTAAGATAGAAGCGGCGCACAACCCCCATCCTAATCTGTGCCACCAGCTTCTCATAGGACCGGTCTGCTAATGCAGAATCTCTGATCAAACTAACTATCTTGCTCTTAGAATAGGACATGACACAGCAGTAATGTAAGGAAAAAATCCTACTAAGTGCATCTGGAACCTGATGAATGTGACCTAGCTTATGCCCCCAAGTAAAATCAAACTCAGCCAACTGCTCTTTCCATCTGGCCTGTCTGGCTGACAACTTCTTCTGGGTCTGAAAGAAAGTGTTGGCTACATTATCTGTCTTCACTATGAACTTGTTCCCCAACAAGTACACTCTTCATAATCTCAAACAATGCACCACTGCTAACATCTCCTTCTCATGAGCAGAGTAGTTCATCTCGACACTCTTCAATTTCCTACTCTCAAAAGCCACCAGTCTGCCCTCCTGGACAAGAACTCCTCCCAAAGCTCTATCTGATGCATCCGTGTGTACCTCAAATGGGTAGAAAAAATCTGGGAGTCTCAGAATAGGCTCTGAAGTTACCTGCAACTTCAACCTGTCAAATGCCTCTTAGTGCTTGGCCTCCCAACACCAGGCCACATCCTTCCTCAGAAGGTCTGTCAATGGCGCTACAATCCTAGAGTAGCCCTCTATGAAGCGCCTGTAGAAGTTAGCAAGTCCCAAGAAGGACCTCAGAGTGCTAACTGATAAAGGTGCAGGCCACTCCTCAATGGCTCTAACCTTTCCTCTATCCATGCGGACCTGTCCTGATCCAACAATATGCCCCAGAAACTCTACCTCACTCTGGGCAAAATCACACTTCTCAAGCTTCAAGTATAGCTAGCTCTGCCTCAGAACTATCAAAACCTGCCTCAGATGCTCCCTATGCTCCTCCATGCTACCAGAATATATCACAATATCATCCAAATAAACCACAACAAACTTATCCAGAAATGGATGAAGAATGTTGTTCATTAAGTTACAAAAAGTAGCTAGAGCATTGGTCAGCCCAAATGGCATGACCAGGAACTCATAAGATCCATATCTCGTGACACATGTAGTCTTGGGCTCATCCCCCTCAGCAATCCTCACTTGCCAGTACCCAGATCGAAGGTCCAACTTGCTGAACACCTTGGCATGAACAAGGCAGTCCAGAAGATACTGGATCAATGGAATAGGATATGAGTTCTTCACAGTGATTTTGTTCAAAGCTATGTAGTCAACACATATTCTCATGCTTCCATCCTTCTTCTTCTGAAACAGTATAGGTGCGCCGCACGGAGCTTTCGAAGGCTGAATATTCCCAGACTCAAGTAAATCATCTAGCTGTCTCCTCAACTCAGCTAGCTCAGCAGGTGGCATCCTATATGGTGGTTGTGCCAGTGGAACTGCTCCTAGCACCAACTTAATGACATGGTCGATGTCCCGCCTAGGTGGTAACACCTTGGGCATCTCAGGGGGAACTACATCTTCAAACTCCTGTAATAGGCTCCCAATAAGAACAGGTAACTGTTGAATCCTCTCACCCAAAGTGAGATTCGCCGCCCCCACATATCCTCCAACACCCTCACGGCCAGAAGAACTAGGAAGGGTGGCTGGTCCTCCCACATGCTCTCTCGGCTGCACTAGTCTAGAATCAATCTAGGGAAGATCCTCTACCACTCTGACATGTGCCAAGTAAGTAATCTCTCCACGCCGAAGTCCCTTTGCAACGACAGAGGCTGCAATCACCTCCTTGCCCTTGCTATTTTTCTCAACCTTAGCCCTAGTATGGCAAGGGAGAAAACAAGGTGCTCTCTCATCAATAATCTGCAACCCATTTAAATGAGGCATGAGAATTGCTTTGGCACGCCGAAGCAAATCCATCCTTATAATGACATCAAAATCATCCAAGGCTGTCACCATAGCATGTACCCGCCCTGTCCATGGTCCCAACCTCACAGGCACGTCATAAGATACTCATGATGCCTTCCTCGAATCTGCATTCACTGTCTTGACACTTGTTGTACACTGGCTTGTCTTCAGCTTCAACTGATCCTTCACTCTGTCAGACACAAACAGGTGAGTAGCTCCAGTGTCTACCATAGAAGCTATAGGTATGTCATTCAAGACCAAATCAACATACATCAAGGGTGAAGACCTAGCACTTATATTTACAATCATAAGGGGATTAACTGAAGCACATCCCTGGTCTTCCTGTCCTTTCTCTGCCTCAGCCGCCACCAAAGATGAAATCTTCTACCTGGTGGGGCAATCTCTCATCATATGAGGTACCTGGCAAATAAAACAAGCAAATTTTCCCTTGGCGCCACTATCAGGCTTCTTCTGTTGAGGCTTCTTCTGAGGAGCCTAATGCGCCACTACCTTGCCCTAATTCTTCCAACTGGGCACAAACTTCTTCTGATGGCTCGGCCCTACTGGCCGCCTCTGTGGTGAAGAAGTGGTAGTCCTCACAGCTATGGACCGTGACCCTCTCAAGTCCACCAAAGAATCTGCTGCACACACTACCTCTCTGTAGGTAGTAACCCCCTTTCTCTACAACTCCAGAAGTGCCTACTCCTGTAATCCACCAATGAAAGTATGGAACTTCTCTTCCTGATGCATGTTAGGCACCTCTAATAGGAGGGAAGCAAATTGATTCACATACTCCCTAACAGAACCAGTGTGTCTCAAATTCCTAATGGCCATTCGAGCACTGAACAGTGAGTTCGTGGGTCTGAACTGAGCCCTCATCTCAGTCTTCAGGGCCTCCCAGTCTAGGATCTCTGGAGTGTCCCTCTCTATCCTAGGGGCAACATGAGTCCTCCACCATAGTTTGGCATCCCCTCTGAGATAGGATGCACAAACCTCTATCCTGTCTGTAGCTACAACTGCAGCTGCACTGAAATAGTGCTCCATGTCAAAAATAAAGTTCTCCAGTTCCTTTGCCACTCTCGCCCCTGCAAATGTGGCTGGCTCAGGAACATGGCGCTTGGCAGGCTGAGCAGGTGGTGGCGCCATAGGTGTAGGTGGCTGAGAAGCTACCTGTGCCAACGTCAACCTCAATGTGGTCACCTCAGCCATGGCCGACTCCAGTGATGTTGGGGTATGCCCTTAAGACTAATGTTTGAGGCCTTGGGATTGTAACAGTATCATGTATAAACTCTTTTGTTTATAAAGGCAATGGTTATTATTCAGGTTGTTACATCATCTGCTGCAATGTGTGTTCTTCTGAATAATGTCTCAAAGCTGTTCAGCTAGGCTGACATGCTATATGTCCTTAGTCGAGATATCTTGGTGAACATGAGACAGCCTTGATATGATTGAGACTAATATGTGTTCTAATCTTATAGGATGCTTCGAGCATGGAATAAGATGTAGACTCATGGGTACATTGGATGTACTGGACAGACCCTACTAGGATATTCAATTGCTTGTCACAATGTGAATAATCCTTGTTTGCAACAAGTGGCACATGTCCTCTGACTTGAGATCACTTGTGTTTCTAAATGATGATTGTCATTGTTTTGAGATAGTTCAATATCATTTGAAACATAATGGTTATAGACTATCTTGGATAATGATCATGAGTCAGGTTAGGGCACTAGTGATAGATACAGGATTGCCGTCTCCTTGTTTAAGGAGTGTGATGTTCTAAAGGGGCCCCCCTGAATGAGATGATTGAGAATAGTGTATGGCCATACCCTGATGACTATGTTCATCTGATCTAATCATGCTCATCATATTGGAGCTACAGGCTTGACATGCTTGTCCAATAAGAACATCCAGTGGCAAAGGAAACATGTATGCCTAGTGAAGTGGATTCACACTTGTGCTGTGGTTTGGGTGTAGTCTTGGAAGACTCTGATGTGGGACCAAAGCAGGACCTTCGGAGGTCCACCCGGGTCCGAAAGAAGCCCTCTCGGTATGGCTATCCTAGCCATTAGATATGGCTTCCTTAGGACCCCCTTTTGTTGCTTATTTTGTCTTAGACTAGGGTGCATCATATGGTAGGTTAGATCCACCCTCCCATTACACCATGTAGTTACATGCCTAGGATCCGCCACTTATGTATAGTAGGTTAGTGCATGAAATTAATGTAATAGTATAGGTCAACTCTATTCTTGGAATGCAAGTCAAAATCAGGTCAAGACAACTCCAAGAGATGCCATGGGCCATCAGCCCAATTCAAGAGGGAATCAGCCCATCCCAACCTAATGGAGCAACACCACAAGTACCCAACACTCCACCATCCTAGTTGGCAGCCATGGGATTTGTCTCTACTCCAACCGCCCTTTCCTTTGAAGTAGAGATGGACAAGACCACTCCCTCATCAGATGTTGCAGCCCTTGCAGTCAACATGCGTCAGCCACCAGCTTGTGCAGCCCCTTACATCCATCTTGCGCCAGCCAACAAAGTCAAGGAGCAGCCTGCACTTTGCAACAACTCCAGTCCACTCAAGTGCCAGCCGCCCATGCCATTTGCAGCCTGCACAATGTCAGCCATCAACAGCCTCTTCAGTCCATCTTCACTTCAGTTTCCGAAACTCTCAACCTGCTGAAGACTCCAATGTCAAACTCCAAGCAACCGCCCACTTGAAAAGAAACCAGCCCTTGAATTGTCTCCATCATGCTTGACTTGTGTGACTTGTTTTTTGAGCTTAGAAAGGGAGTTAACCGTTGGAGACTCCCCTATATGTTGTAACCTCTTGTAAATTGCAAGCTAGTGTTGAATGAATTTCGAATTTCAGAAGTGTGTCTTCAAAATGGTGTGTGTCACCTAATCCCCCTTTCCTTCCACCATTGCCGAAAGCCCCTTTCCATCCTTTCTTGCTCTTCCACCTTCCACCCCCACTTGCGTTTGTCATGAAGAAGGGAGCTCACGCCACTTCCTCCCTCTAGCCTTGAAGAGCCTTCAATCAAGAGGAGGAGCTGAACACATTCAAGACTCAAGAAGGTGTCAACAACTCCATGCCGAGAACAAGCCACCCCCACTTAGCTAAGTCTTCTTCTCCTTTGGGTCATTGTTCTTTGTTACTTGTTGATGTGGATCTTTGAAACTTGTTGGACAGCCCCTTTGCACTCACGCTGAATTTCTGCAGGTGGCGCAAGGCCAAGGAATGACAATCAAAGCTTCCCCTCTTCTCTTCCCCTAAGCATAGATAGTCTAAACTATGTTAACAAGGGAATTTGGAGTCTAGCCTCCCCCTTGATTGTCTTGTGTATTGGCCTCTTGATATTATTTTCAAATTCACCCACGCATGTGTGGGATGCTGCAATGACATGTGTGTAAGCTCATAGGGCCCTACTTCGTGAGATTCCACCATTGGACCGGTGAAGAACGGGAAGGACACCCTTTCTATTCTCAAAGGGTGCAAGGTGAGTTCCTCCCTTAGATTAGCCCTAGTTTCTTATGGTAGAATCGCATGCTAGATTTCTTTGATGTTGTAGAACCGCATGCTAGATCTACTTGAGGTTTTAGAATCACATGATAAGCTTTATTAGAAGCGCATGATAAGTTTAGTTGCTGAATGTAGCTTCGGATTTCATTATAAAGACTATCAAACCTAATTTCTCAAAGCGTTAGTTTAAATGGGTTTCATAGTTATATCTTAAATAGCAAATGTTTTCAAAAGCGTTGTTTGAATGTTGCATGCTTGGTGACCCCATCATCTTGGTATCAGAGCTTAGGCTCTTAGAGTAGGATTTTATAAGACCAAAACTTTATTTTCCTACTACTAAGGCGATTTTTGGACCTAGGTGTTTGAAAGAATTTGATTAACTATATTATACCACCTTAGGGTCTATTTTCAAAAACTTTACTCATTTCGAAAATGGCTACTAGATCCGGTGCCCCCTATGGTCTCAATCAAGCTATTGACCATGAGGTGAGTGCCCTCTCAATTGAAATGGCCTCCCTTAGAGAGACCCTAGCAACCCTTCAACATTCCATAGGTGTCATAGACAATAGGCTTAACACCCTAGAGTCTAACTCTAAGATGGACCCCCAAACTACTAGCCGACCTAATAGTGGATCCCACCCAAGGGAACCAAATGTTCAAGGATCTCCTTCACACACCCCTAGAGTCAATCATGCTCAAACCGAATGGGAAGGGCCTCATGCCCCTCAAGCCCCCTATCATAGACCTAGAGAGTATGATGTGCAACGTGCCATCAAGCTCAACCCCCCTACTTTTGGTGGGTCTCTTAACCCCAAGGAGTTCTTAGATTGGGCCACAAAGTTAGACCAATACTTTGACTATAGCCTTATGCACCATGAAAGTAAGGTTAGGTTCACAAAGTGCCTATTAGAAGGATCCGCTAGACTCTATTGGACCCATGTTGAAAGAACTATAGAAAGGGATGGTAAGCCACCCGTTGAATCTTGGGATGAAATGAAATACCTACTTAGGCAGAAGTATGTCCCACCTGGTTTCATGCAAAAGCTTAAGGATGAACTTAATAGTCACACTCAAGGCTCCTCTACTGTAGAAGCCTATCAAAACAAACTAGAAGAACTCCTTATTAGGTGTGAAGCCAAAGAAGACCAAGGTATGATCCTAAGTCGATTCAAGAATGGTCTTAGACCTGACATTAAGAGGGCCTTGACCTATTTTCAATTAGATACCCCGGAGATAGCTTACCAAAGGGCTATAGAAGTTGAGCAAGAACTTAAGAATAGGAAGGAAACCCTCCCTCCCCGGCCCATCTATAGGCCAGCTCCTATGCATTTGCCTTCTAGCTCAAACCCAAAACCAAGAACTGCTCAAACTACAGACATCCCCACTTGTTATAACTGTAGGCAGAAGGGACATTTTGCAAAAGAGTGTCCTAGTCCTAAGAAGGTCATGAAGGTCATGGTCCTAACTGAGGAAGAGGAAGACATAGACCCTGAGCCCACCCTTGAGGGAAACCCTGATCAAGAGATAGAAGTCAATGACTATGATAGTAGTGAAGACATCTTCAACACCTTAGGGGTAGTTAGGTGTACCCTTGTCAAACCTGCCCCCACTGAGGACTGGCGCCGAACCAGTATCTTCCACACCTACACCAAATGCCATGGTCACATGTGCAAAGTGGTCATTGATGGTGGAAGCAGCCTCAATGCTGTCTCCCATATAGCTGCTACAAAACTGAACCTCAAGATGGAACCCCGACCTAGTCCTTACAATATTTCTTGGGTTAACCAAACCAGTGTCCCTGTGACCCATAGGTGCCTCGTACCTATCCAGTTTGGTACTTATGAGGACAAGATCTGGTGTGACGTCCTTACTATGGATGTAGCCCAAATCCTCTTAGGACGCCCTTGGTTGTATGACATGGATGTTGTCCACTACGGTCGGACCAATACCTATGTCTTCACCCATAAAGATCAAAAGATTAGGCTCAAACCCTCTCTCCCCAAAGAACTTAGAGCCACAACTAGTAAGGGTAAGATAGAGGAACCCAAGAAAGACCAGCCTACCATACAACTTATAAGGCCTCAAACCTTCACTAAGGAAATTATAGAAGATCAACCCCTTTACACCTTAGTCATCAAAGAAACCAACCCTGAAGTGGATGAGAAGCCTCCCCCAGAAGTAGAATCCTTGCTCCAAGAATTTAGTGAGCTCACTCCAGAGGACCTCCCTGAAGGACTGCCACCTCTTAGGGACATACAACATGCCATAGACCTAGTTCCTGGATCCTCTCTTCCCAATCTGCCCCACTACAGGATGAACCCTACCGAGCATGAGGAGCTCAAAAGACAAGTAGATGATTTATTGTGTAAGGGTTACATCAGGGAAAGCCTAAGTCCCTGCGCCGTCCCAGCCCTTCTTACCCCAAAGAAGGATGGCAGTTGGCGCATGTGTATAGATTGTAGAGCTATCAACAAGATTACCATCAAGTATAGGTTCCCCATACCTAGGCTTGATGACATGCTAGATATGCTAGTAGGGTCCAAATGGTTTTCCAAGCTTGACCTCAGAAGTGGATATCATCAGGTTAGGATTAGAGAAGGGGATGAATGGAAGACCGCCTTCAAAACCAAAGACGGCTTATATGAGTGGTTAGTCATGCCTTTCGGGCTAACCAATGCCCCTTCCACATTTATGAGGCTTATGACCCAAGTACTTAGACCCTACATAGGGAAGTTCCTAGTTGTGTACTTTGATGACATACTTATCTATAGTAAGTCACAAAAGGAGCACCTAGGGCACTTAAGGCAGACTCTAACCCTTCTTAGAGATGAAAAGCTTTATGTCAACCTGAAGAAATGCTCTTTTCTATCTCCTAAAGTTGTCTTTCTAGGGTTTATTGTTTCTGACCTTGGGCTCCAAGCTGACCCATCTAAAGTCCAAGCCATATTAGACTGGCCTGAGCCTAAGACCCTTACTGAAGTTAGGAGCTTTCATGGCCTTGCTACTTTCTACCGTAGGTTCATACGGAATTTTAGCACCATAGTAGCTCCTATCACCAATTGCATGAAACAAGGGGACTTTAGTTGGACCAAGTCTGCCAATAGGGCTTTCACTGAGCTTAAGAGTAGAATGACCTCTGCCCCTGTTTTGAGATTGCCTGACTTTGGCAAGGTCTTTGAGGTTGATTGTGATGCTTCTGGCATTGGCATAGGTGGGACCCTCAGCCAAGAAGGTCACCCTATTGCCTTCTTCAGTGAAAAGCTGAATGAGGCCAAGCAGAAATACTCAACCTATGACAAAGAGTTCTATGCCGTAGTTCAATCTTTAAGGCATTGGCGGCACTACCTTCTCCACCATGAGTTTACTTTAAATAGTGACCACCAAGCCCTGTCCTACCTTAGTGCCCAAAGAAAACTCAATGCTAGACATGCCAAATGGGTAGAATATTTACAACAGTACACTTTTGTCCTAAAACACAAATCTGGATCTAACAACAAAGTTGCTGATGCTCTAAGTAGGGTAGTCTTCATTTTACAAACTATGCATGCTGAACTTGTAGGATTTGAACAAATGAAAGCTGCTTACCTAGATTGCCCTGACTTTTCTGCTATTTATGATGATTTGACTAGAGATAATATGAGTCACCCCATGTACACCCTTAGGGATGGATATCTCTTCCTTGGACCAACACTCTGTGTGCCTAAGTCCTCAATCCGGGATTTCCTAGTTTGGGAACTCCATGGAGGAGGGTCTGCTGGGCACCATGGTCGAGAGAAGACCCGTGCCTTGGTCGAGGAAAGATTCTTTTGGCCTCAACTCTACCGAGATGTGGCCAAGGTAGTTAGGCATTGTGGAACCTGTCAATCCACTAAAGTCCAGAAGCACAATTTTGGACTGTACACCCCTCTGCCTATTCCCCAGGCACCGTGGCAGGACATTAGTATGGACTTTGTTCTAGGATTGCCTAGGACTGCTGCTAGGCATGACTCAATTTATGTTGTGGTAGACCGGTTCACAAAAATGGCTCATTTCATACCTTGTACTAAAACTACCGATGCCTCCCATATGGCTAGAATCTTCTTTAGAGACATTGTTAGGTTGCATGGTACCCCTCTCACTATAGTTTCGGATAGAGATACTAGATTTGTTAGTCATTTCTGGAGGACACTATGGGCTCTTTTAGGCACAAAGCTGAAGTTCTCAACGGCCTACCATCCCCAGACGGATGGGCAGACCGAAGTGGTCAACCGATCACTTGGGAGCATCCTTAGGAGTCTCGTAGGAGAACACCCCAGTGATTGGGACAAGCTGTTGCCTACAGCTGAGTTTTCCTACAATAGTGTTCCCAACAGGACTACTGGTCTGTCTCCCTTCCAGGCAAACTTAGGATACCAGCCTAACAAGCCCATTGACCTATTTTCTGCCCCTAGACATTGCAAGACCTCTATTTCGGCCCGAGATTATGCTTTTCATATTTCACAATTACATCATGAGCTATTCAGTAAGATTCAAGACTCTGTTAATCAATATCGTGATGATACTAATAAACATCGCCGAGAGAAGGTATTTTCTGTAGGGGATCAGGTAATGTTGCGGGTCCGCGAGGAGCGCATCCAAGGTCCCGGCCACAAATTGGACGCCAAGGGCATCGGGCCCTTCACTATTCTGAAGAAGGTCAACAATAACGCCTATCTCCTGGACCTACCGCCAGAACTGGGGATATCCTCCACCATCAATGTGGAGGATCTGACGCTGTATCACCCGCCTCTCTCGATACAAGAACCAGAGACTTACCACGACTCAGAGATCGAGGCTATACTCGAGGACCAGACCCGACTCACCCCTGATGAGGTACAGCTTTATTACCACATCAAATTTACTGATGGTGAGGAGGCCTGGCTCCCCGAGGCTGAGCTTGCTAGGTCCGCACCCGAGCTTCTCCAAGGGTACAAAGATAATTCTCCAGAGGAGAATTTTTCCCACCCCGGGAGAGCTGATGTGGGACCAAAGCAGGACCTTCGGAGGTCCACCCGGGTCCGAAAGAAGCCCTCTCGGTATGGCTATCCTAGCCATTAGATATGGCTTCCTTAGGACCCCCTTTTGTTGCTTATTTTGTCTTAGACTAGGGTGCATCATATGGTAGGTTAGATCCACCCTCCCATTACACCATGTAGTTACATGCCTAGGATCCGCCACTTATGTATAGTAGGTTAGTGCATGAAATTAATGTAATAGTATAGGTCAACTCTATTCTTGGAATGCAAGTCAAAATCAGGTCAAGACAACTCCAAGAGATGCCATGGGCCATCAGCCCAATTCAAGAGGGAATCAGCCCATCCCAACCTAATGGAGCAACACCACAAGTACCCAACACTCCACCATCCTAGTTGGCAGCCATGGGATTTGTCTCTACTCCAACCGCCCTTTCCTTTGAAGTAGAGATGGACAAGACCACTCCCTCATCAGATGTTGCAGCCCTTGCAGTCAACATGCGTCAGCCACCAGCTTGTGCAGCCCCTTACATCCATCTTGCGCCAGCCAACAAAGTCAAGGAGCAGCCTGCACTTTGCAACAACTCCAGTCCACTCAAGTGCCAGCCGCCCATGCCATTTGCAGCCTGCACAATGTCAGCCATCAACAGCCTCTTCAGTCCATCTTCACTTCAGTTTCCGAAACTCTCAACCTGCTGAAGACTCCAATGTCAAACTCCAAGCAACCGCCCACTTGAAAAGAAACCAGCCCTTGAATTGTCTCCATCATGCTTGACTTGTGTGACTTGTTTTTTGAGCTTAGAAAGGGAGTTAACCGTTGGAGACTCCCCTATATGTTGTAACCTCTTGTAAATTGCAAGCTAGTGTTGAATGAATTTCGAATTTCAGAAGTGTGTCTTCAAAATGGTGTGTGTCACCTAATCCCCCTTTCCTTCCACCATTGCCGAAAGCCCCTTTCCATCCTTTCTTGCTCTTCCACCTTCCACCCCCACTTGCGTTTGTCATGAAGAAGGGAGCTCACGCCACTTCCTCCCTCTAGCCTTGAAGAGCCTTCAATCAAGAGGAGGAGCTGAACACATTCAAGACTCAAGAAGGTGTCAACAACTCCATGCCGAGAACAAGCCACCCCCACTTAGCTAAGTCTTCTTCTCCTTTGGGTCATTGTTCTTTGTTACTTGTTGATGTGGATCTTTGAAACTTGTTGGACAGCCCCTTTGCACTCACGCTGAATTTCTGCAGGTGGCGCAAGGCCAAGGAATGACAATCAAAGCTTCCCCTCTTCTCTTCCCCTAAGCATAGATAGTCTAAACTATGTTAACAAGGGAATTTGGAGTCTAGCCTCCCCCTTGATTGTCTTGTGTATTGGCCTCTTGATATTATTTTCAAATTCACCCACGCATGTGTGGGATGCTGCAATGACATGTGTGTAAGCTCATAGGGCCCTACTTCGTGAGATTCCACCATTGGACCGGTGAAGAACGGGAAGGACACCCTTTCTATTCTCAAAGGGTGCAAGGTGAGTTCCTCCCTTAGATTAGCCCTAGTTTCTTATGGTAGAATCGCATGCTAGATTTCTTTGATGTTGTAGAACCGCATGCTAGATCTACTTGAGGTTTTAGAATCACATGATAAGCTTTATTAGAAGCGCATGATAAGTTTAGTTGCTGAATGTAGCTTCGGATTTCATTATAAAGACTATCAAACCTAATTTCTCAAAGCGTTAGTTTAAATGGGTTTCATAGTTATATCTTAAATAGCAAATGTTTTCAAAAGCGTTGTTTGAATGTTGCATGCTTGGTGACCCCATCAGACTCTTTCCTTTATATCGGGAGACAGTGATGTGTTGCTAGATACCCCTCACTGATCGTGATAACGAAAGTTATCGTTACCGACATTTAAAGGAAACCCTCAGGGTCGCACAATTTGATGATATGGCTTACTTAAGTCAGATCGTGTGGACTGAATTGTTTGGGTTCAGTCTAAAGGGATTTGATCTCTGATTATAAGTGAGATCTGGTCTGATCATGTTTGATTGATTAGGGCTTGAGATCGGTAAGCTTCGATCGAGAGATTTGATGCTAGATCGGTGAGATCAATAGCATCAAGAGATCAACGGTTAGATCTTGAACCTTTAGGGTTTATTGTGATCTAGACCATATGGCTTGGGTTAATTGGTCTTGGACCAAACCGACATTGAACCGGCTCATGAATGAGCGCATGGTTCATGGGAGATGAGTTAAGCGCTTGGTTCACTTAAGGGTGAACGCTTGAGCCTTGACTACTTTCCATTTTGGGAATTCGGTTTCCAAATGGATTGTATGTAACGCCTCCACATTAGTGTGGGAGGTTACTCTCTCGCCGAACTCTCTCTTGTGTAGGTTTCTCCATCTTTCGGTGGAGAGCGCTTGACGAAAAGAGAGAAGGAAGTCTCGGCCAAGCTTGATCTCTGATCATCCTCACGCGACAAGGACCCTTTGAAGCACTTTGCTAGCACAAAGGATTCAAAGGAGCAAGCCATCTTCATTTGTTGTGTGCGTCACCTTTGGAGAAGGAGCACTTGCGTCTTTGCTTCCAAGGCACCATCCATTCGATGGCATTGGTATGATCTCCTTCTTGATCTATTCAATCTATCAAAGTTGATCATATGAGCATATAAGCGATTGTGTTGTTGAAACCCTAGCAAAACATGCATGCGCCCCCTAAATTAGGGTTTCATCTGCTTGCGCTCCCCCTTGAAGGGGACTCTTCAATTGGTATCAGAGCTAGGGTCTTATATGGTTCATATGATTGCTATGTATGTTATGTGATCCTTGTATGCTTAGATCTTCCTTACATGCGAGATTTACATGTAAAGTTTATACATGCCGAAACTTGTATGTTTCCTTGGCGCATGTATGTTGGTTGCGCTTCTATTATGTTGTTGTAGTTGTTTTTCTAAAAAAAAACTAAATGACTTGCGCGACTTTCACTAGATCCAAGCCGCACCTACAATAAACCCTTAGATGGGTTGATGGGGTTGAAAGCATCATCTAGTATAGATCAAATTAGTCTGATCAGACCATCTGACAGCCTAGATGGATCGACCAGATGGCACCTGTGCGTAAGCACGAGGTGGCTATAGGTCGATTGCATCACAGGCGTGTAGCGAGGTCTGGTTGAGACAACCAGCGAACACACATGAGTTAGGCCCGGGGTCACACCCGCTTGCCAGAACTCATGTTGGCTATTCAGCCCTTGGCGCATGCATGGTTGACCATTAGGTCAACTCGAGTCAGTTAGGACTTGGTGCATGCAAGGGCATGGATCTAACTAGATTGATGAGTGGATCCCTATCAATGGACCGTTGTAAGGTTGTAGGGCACATAAGAAAATTAAAATTGATGCCAATGGGTTTTCGAAATTTTATTTTCTTTGTAATGGATCACATGATTGATTGAATGATGCCATGATGCTTGTTTATTTAATCTTATGTGGGTTGCCCTTTAATGTGTGCTGTGCTGGGGCCTGCGAGCCTGGTAAATTGTAAATTATTATTTTTGTGATCTGCGAATCACATTTTTAATTAATTTATTGTATAATTGACATGCGAGTCAAACTTGTCTAGATAGATTAAAATGTAGTTTAATTAGACAAGAGCACAAAAGCACACATCGCAGAGGTGCATTCAGCTGGTGGGCGCACCTGAGCTGCATTGAGCGCTAGGGCCCTGGGTTGGACCAGATGAGATGCAAAAGACCCAACAAGAGCAAGTGAAGACTTAAGTTGATTTAAGGTCTTACTTAGGCTCTATGGGCTTTTACCACATAAGATCAGCATGCTTTCTACTTATTGCTTATAATTAGAATTGCATGTTTAGTTATCTTCTGCTATCACCATAGGGTTTGCATGATAGGTAAGAAGATAAAAGACCGTTAAAATCCAACGCTAAAATATCAAGCTCGATAGCCTTCTGACGCGAAACCTCACTGTTCTGACTATCGTTGGAGCCGTGTTGTACCCACTCAGTGGGCACGTCCATCTATCTTCAGACGGTGCGGGATTACACCTGCGTGTTACAGAGAAGGGATTTATCGCTTCTCGTTGCTCAGCATAGCACGTGGTGGTCCAGGGAGTAAGTCGGGTTAGCTTGACCATGTAGGCTACATATGTGGCGCATATAGTAGCACATGGAGGCAGCCATCTGTGGGATCAGAGACTGTGTTGTACCAACTCAGTTGGCACAGTCTGCTGGATTGCCCAGATGAAGGGGAATCGCACGGGTTGGCGATTGGCAGGGACTGCCTACCAGAAATTAGTGCTTGTACTCTCTGTGCATCTTATCTCGCCTGAGCGGGACGCGGAGACCAAGTATGAAATCTGGATCCCATCTCACTAAAAGAGTTCTACTCTTTCGGGCTGTTTTGCTGGATTTTTCAGCCAGATAAAATAGTGAGAAAAAGAATCATTCTTAAGTCCTGATTGATTCTTAACATTGATACTGACCTTGCTGTTCTTGCATTGTTGTAGATTCCTACAGCAACGAACACCATGAGCTTCAATGTGCGATCCCTACTGGAAAGGGAGAAGTTTGCTGGGCCAAACTTCTCAGACTGGTTCGGACACCTTAAGATCGTTCTTAAGGCAGAGAGGAAACTGTATGTCCTCGAGACGGCTGTGCCGCCTCAACACGCTGCGAACGCCGCAAGGGCGGTTCGTGATGCCTATGAAAAGCATGTCAATGATAGCATTGATGTCGCTTGCCTGATGCTAGCGTCTATGACGCCACCGCTGCAGCGTCAGCATGAGGATATGTCGGCTATAGAGATTATAGCGAACCTCAAGATGCTGTATGCTGCACAGGCGAGGACTGAACGCTATAATCTGACCAAGCTTTTCTTTCAGAGCAAACTGGCTGAAGGGAGCCCAGTGGGAGCTCACGTGCTCAAGATGATTGGGCACAAGGAGGCTCTGGAGAAACTGGGGCATACCATCAACCAGGAGCTTGCTGTAGACATTATTCTGCAGTCTCTCCCGCCCTCTTTCGATGCGTTCATTATTAACTTTAATATGAACAAAATCGATTGTACTCCGGCAGAGCTGCTGAATATGCTCTTGACTACTGAGGAGACTCTGAAGGGAAAGCCTTCAACCTCTGTCTTGATGGTTCCTTCTAGGAACAAGAAGAAGGGGAAGAAGGGCAAAGCCCCTGTCAAGAACTACAGTAAGGCTCTGAAACAGAAGGTTAAGCGGTCAAAGGACAACAGGTGTTTCCACTGTGGCCAGCTGGGTCACTGGAAAAAGGACTGTAATGCGCTCCAAGGAGATAAGAGGGGAAGCATCGCTTCTGGCTCAGGTATATACGTGACGGAAGTCATGGTTTCATCTTCTTCTATTTCATGGGTGTTGGACACTGCATGTGGAGTTCACATTTGTTCAAATGTACAGGAACTCAAGAGAAGAAGACAGGTGGGACAGTATGAGGTGGACCTACGAGTTGGAAACGGGGCACGGGTTGCTGCTGTTGCTGTAGGGGATTATTACATCTCATTACCATCTGGCATTGTATTAGAATTAAACAATTGTTATTTTGTACCCAGTATTACCAAAAATATTATCTCTATTCCTGCTCTTGTCAGGAAAGGGTTTTCCTTTGAATGCAAGATTTCAAAGTGTTATCTTACTCTTGATAATATTGTTTATGCTACTGGTTCAATTAACAATGGGTTATTCATGTTGGACATGGAATATTCTATACAAAACATTGATAATAAGAAAGCCAAGTATGCTGATGACAGCACCTTGCTATGGCATAGTCGTTTAGGCCATATTAACAAGAAGCGCATTAAGCGGTTGCATGATCATGGACTGCTGGGATCATTCTCCTATGAGGAGATTGATACATGCAAAGCTTGTTTAATGGGTAAAATGACGAAGTCACCTTTTCCTCATAAAGGTCAAAGGGCTTCAGGTTTACTTGACCTTATACACAGTGATGTGTGTGGGCCATTTAGTAAACATGCCAGAGGTGGCTATTCGTACTTCATTACCTTTACTGATGATTTCAGTAGATATGGGTATGTCTATCTGATGAGACATAAGAGTGAATCTTTTGACAAGTTCAAAGAGTTCAAAAATGAAGTACAGAATCAGCTAGGCCGAAATATCAAGGCACTTCGTTCTGATCGAGGTGGAGAATACTTGAGTCATGCGTTTACTGACTATCTAAAAGAGTGTGGGATTATCTCACAGCTCACTCCGCCAGGAACACCGCAATGGAATGGTGTGTCCGAGAGGAGGAACAGAACCTTACTGGATATGGTTCGTTCTATGATGAGTCAGGCTACTCTACCTTACTCCTTTTGGGGTTTTGCACTGGAAACAGCTGCAAAGGTACTAAACCGAGTGCCATCCAAGGCCGTTTCAAAGACTCCATATGAGTTATGGTATGGGAAACAGCCTAGCTTGACATTTATCAGGATCTGGGGTTGCGAGGCTTATGTCAAAAAGCTCGCCTCTGGGAAACTAGAGAGCAGATCTGAGAAATGTATCTTTGTCGGATACCCTAAGGAAACTAAGGGTTATTATTTCTACGATCTCAAAGAGAACAAGGTATTTGTTGCTCGGACGGCCATCTTTCTTGAGAAGGAATTTCTTCTGCAAGAGGCCAGTGGGAGAGAAATAAAGCTGGATGAGAATCCAGAGAAAGGGCAAAGTAGTCAAGCACAGTTGGATGAGCCTGAGCCAGTTGAGCAGGTTATTGAACAACCTGAGGCTCAGATATCACGGGAACCGCGAAGATCGGGAAGGATCCGTCATCAGCCTGAGCGCTATGACGGAGTCTACATCATTGATAATGATGAACCCCTCACTTATGCGGATGCGGTCAGTGGACCGGAGTCAGCTAGATGGCTTGAAGCTATGCGAGCCGAGATGGACTCCATGTCAGATGAGCTTCCAAAAATTTCATATTTCTGCCCACAATGCGTAGCCAAGCTAATCTGCAATATGGGTTAGTGCAAACAAGAATGAACATAAATTACCCAGCAAGTAATCCCAAAGGCTAAGGGAAACAAAACTAAAGAGGATAACATATCAATGAAATAGTTAACATAATAAAGCAATAATGAAGGATAACAAAATTCCCTTGAGCACATAATTTGGGTAGGGGAAAACAAGATAGTAACATATTCCCCATGGATAAGACATTTGAGTCATGAGAAGTCATTGGTCATTTTTGAACATTCAAATTATAAGTAGTCATGGGTTATAGGTGTGTATTGATATCATGAATAGTCATGGACCATAGATGTGTATTCATATCATGAATAATCATGGATCATAGATGTGCATTCATATCATGAATAGTCATGGATCAAAGGCCTAACATTCTCCCCCTCCAGAGCGAGTCGTCGCCCTCGACGACTCAAAATAATGTCGGATCTCTTCCTCGAACTGCCACAGTTCGGACTCCTCATACTATGTAGCTTTTTCCATTGGAGAACCTTCCCACCGAACAAGGAATTCTGTTCATTGGTTCATCCTGCTATGTCCCAAAACTCTGTGAACTAGGATCTCTTCGATCCTTTAGTCGAACTCCGTTCGAACGATCGGAGGTGCCCTAAGCGACTGTGACCGAGTTGGATCCCTCGGATCCTTATGAAACCTCTTTAGGAAGCTTACATGGACTGTCGGATGCAACTTCATCCTATCAGGGAGCTTCAGACGATACGCCACCGAGCCAACCCGACTCAACACCTCAAAAGGTCTATCGTATCTCTGTGTAAGTCCCTGATGTGTTGCCTTCACATATACCTTCCTCTATATCTGCGGGGTAAGTCGAAGAAGCACTAAGTCACCCATGGTGAACTCCTCATCGAAAGTATCTGCTGCTTTTATCCTTGTAAGGAGATCTCCTTTCACTCTGGAGATAGCAAAGCAGACTAAGGCATTTAGCCTACTCAGTGCATTAGGCACTACATTAGCCTTTCCAAGCTTGTGTTCCCACTGGAACTGAAATTCTGCTAGGAATTTCTACCATCTGGCCTGTTTGGCCAACAATTTCTGCTGCGTCGTGAAATAAGTATTCGCCAGATTATCGGTTTTCACCCCGAAGGTGTTACCTAGGAGATAAACTTCCTATATTCGGAGGCAGTGTACCACTGCCACCATCTCTTTTCCATGCGCAGAGTATTTCTGCTCTACCTCACTTAGCTTTCGACTATGGAAAGCTACAGGATGCCCATCCTGTATCGACACATCATCTATCGTCTGATCTGAAGTGTCGAATCTCCTTAGCGTAACCCTACAACTAAGGCGTTCACCGACAAGAGCACTCCCTGGGAGTCCCTCTCCTTTCACTAAGACCTAGGGGTCTACTGCACCAATCAACCTCCCTCGGTCCAGTGCTGGAGACATTTTAAGTCCAACTCTCATTGCCGTTCGTCGTTCTCGATGAATCCTTTGGTGCAGCTCGACCCGCACTCGAAATTTCAACTGTATTATAGGGAGGGCTCTACAATACCTGCAATCGAATTGGATCGCATAATTCTCAGAGAGATTAGTCCAACTTGGTAGCGCTTAAGTCTCCTCCTTTTTGAAGGCGTCCTATACCACCTCCGTCGAAGAGTAACTTAGCTCGCCCCAATTACTCTTTTGTCCCTGAGTCTTCCCCCTGATAAAGGCGTCCCTTTATGATGAGAAACCCAGCTCGGACTGATTTCAAGGATTTTTCCTTGCTGTCCTCCCAAGCTTCCCCCACATAGAGGTGTCCCCCTATGCGAAGTTGGCTCAGTTGGACCAAGAAGAGGGATCTCTTTTGTTTTAGTTGGACCTCGTCCACTCTTTTTATCCCAAATAGCAGTTTTAGAGTCTGCTAACTCTTCCTCATTTTATCTCCCTGAGTAGCAGTTTTAAAGTCTGCCAACTTCTTTCCCCAAATAGCAGTTTTGAAGTATGCTAACTTTTCCTCAAATACCGTGGAGCAACGCACCCCTCCGAAATGGGAAGCTCCAGAACGTGTCCCACGTCTTCGCGCCCACTCCCACGACGCACGCGTACCCCATTGGTTAACGGGGTCGGATCCGGGTTCAGGCAATGCCCGATCCCGTACCCCGACCCGAATAACCGGAGCGCTCAAGAAGGCTGTGGGTCGTCGCACGGCGGTCTCTTGGCCGGAATCGGCCGTCATCAATGCTATCGAAGCCGCCGTAGCGCGCTTCAGCATCGCAACCTCTACCTAAGGTGCCTCTAGCTCCTCGGCGTGTCGAGTCACCTAAGCAAAGAGATGCTCGCCCGAGACGAGCCGTGTGGAGATGATCTCCACTGAGATGTAGGGATTGAAAACTCCATCTCTAACCATGTCCTCAAGAGACAATGGTTTGCTATCCGTCGACGACGCCATCCGCACACAAGCAGGAAAGTCAGTCGACATGCTTGTACGATGCTCGTACGGGTTGGAACGTGCAGAAACCCTACCCTCTGATACCAAGCTGTCATGCCCTGAATTACGGTAATACTTTTTGTGAATTTCCACGTGAGTCAATGCGTGACTCGAGTCCAAATACGTCAACACGGATATCACAACGGTCGAAACCATTGGATTGGGCGCGACTGGCGGAGTCGATCCCTCGGACTGACTCCCAGCCCGACTATGGACTCAATAAGGATCGCTGCCATTCCAACACGGCTCTGTTCAACGTAGACAATTCACCAAAGACCGGTGTCGTCGAGTCAGACCAGGTTCACCCGAACCCAATAGGGACACACCCGTAACCGACCGCGTCGGACGGGGTCCACAATATTTTCTGAGCACGCTCTCGTGCCGGAGAGAGAACCGAGGGGAGTTAGCCGGACATTCCCTGACGGGAGTCGAACTCACTCTCATGTCAACAGATCAAGCCGACGCCCGGCGATCCCGGACAGCCGTCCACACAACGTCGCACGCCGGTGATGAAGAGGAAGATCCCACCGATGGGGAAACACCCCTGCGAGACCCTACTCATAGGGCATCGACGACGGACGGCGAGGCCGTCGTTGAACACGTCGACAGGATGAACCTCGTCCGCAGGCGGGTAGGAAACTCGGATCCGCTGCGCTCTCGTGTTGGAGAGCTCAAAGAAGAAATAGAGTCGCACACCAGCGACTGAAAGATGGTTGAGCTGCTCGCACGGCGGCGAGCATGACACCGAAGGCGAGATTACCCACTGGCGACTGGTTGGGAATAGCTCTGACACCAGCAGGAAGACTTGCGACGGCAACAGAGGTGGCAGAGGAGAAGCTGCTCGGACGACAGAAGAACGACTCCTTCATGCGCTCGAACGAAGGCAACGCCAAGTGGATCGGGGCCGAACATCACGGCGGGAGCGCGGCCGACAGGAGGAGGAGCGCACGTCCACTCGGAAAGGGGTCTGCCGGGAGGGGAAAGGAAGAGGGCCGCACGCAGGCAGAGGAGTCCGAGCGGGCGAACATAACACGCGCAGGCGAGTTCACCGCCAACCCCAAAAGCTCACGCCCAGGCGAGTTGGTCCGGAAGTTCTCGCATGCAGGCGAGCCGGAACCAAAGAAGGAAGAGGGGCTCACTAGACGAAGCACGGAAACACGGCCACCACACGCATGCAACGTAGACAACTGGAAACAACGGCATCGCCGGGGAAGAACGTACCCCGAGATGGAGATCTAGAAGGGAGAGGGAGTACCTCGGCGCTAGGCGCCGGCTCCTTCTTTCCGGTGAAGTAGATGCAGGCGAGCCTTCCGAGGCGGTCTGACAGTGAGGACCGATGACTGCAACGGTGGTAGCAACGACGACGGACACGGGGAAGACGACGAACGCGGCTGGCAACGAGAAGGGAGACGGGGTTCTCCAGGGCCTCCTACCACCTGCCCACACCACCGGAGCCCGGAGAACAGCCGCCGACGAACGTCCGACGAGGACGATGATCGGAGATCGGAGAGAGGGAGGGGCAGTTCAGTGCTTTTACCGCGCGTGAAGGAAGACGACCTGCGTCGTCTTTTTTTTTTCTTTCGATTTTTTTCCACTCGCTCGTGACGTGCGTCGCACGCCACATCCACGCCCCTGACACTTCACGTCACCACATCGCGTCTACGCGTCATCGCCCGCGTGACGAACGAAGCAGCAGACGACTCAGATCCGGGTGACGCTCGATCCAACCCGCTGACCCGATCAGTGATTCCAAGCAACTGGCGTTGGGCTAGGCTGGAATTTTGGGCCGCGCCCAAATTTCGGCCCAAAGGCCTAACACTTAACTACAATCCCAACCGTTTGGAACATTTATAAATTGGGATCAACTTTCACATGCTTTCATATTTGAGTACTTCCCACTGAGTAAAATAATTCATCTAAGGAACTAGATCACTACAGTGTATAAAATTTTATATGAAAGAGTTATAAGGAAAACTTCTTAAAATAGTTAATTACTATGAGATAAGCCTCTATACTAATCAATGATAGACAACTTCTTATATAAGAGAGTCCATATACGGTCGTGACTACGAACATAGACAACCCTTGGAAGCTTTCATGAAGATACATGGCATGACCTAAAATGTATAATCTTATGATTAAACAAACCCTTATATTATGTGTGGATCTATTAAAGTCTGGGTCAAAGGGAATTAGTTCAAAATTAGTTCACTATCTTTTTTTTAGATGAAAATATTTTTACTAAGTAAAAATTATACCTTTAAGTGCACTTTACTCATCAAATATTATAGTCATGAGTAACAATTTAATTTCATTTAATCACTTTGTTAAGTTTAATTATATTTATTTTTTTTAAAAAAATTTATGAGAGATTGTTGGAAGAAAAAAAGTATTAGTTAAGAGCCAATATTAGGCTCTTCAATCTACTTTTAATGTTAGCTTTTAAAGCTAACATTTTGTCATTTGATTGAGCCTTTAGATAGGTTCTAAAATCCCATGTAATGTAGATTTCTCCTCCCCAACTTTTTTTCCTTCTTTCACTTTTTATTTTCTTCTTGGATGTCTAATTTCTGCTGCTCAATGTCGAAAGAGGGTCCGGTAATCTCTTGTTTTTTCCTTCTAATTTTTTATTTTCTTCTTGCATGTCTGATTTCTGCTACTCAATGTCAACAGAAAGTCAGGTAATCTGTTTTTTCCTTCTTCCACTTTTTATTTTCTTCTTGCATGTCTGATTTCTGCTGCTTAACATCGAATGAGTGTTAGGTCAATTTCTCTATAGTTATAACCGCAAGAAAGGAGTTCATGATTGCATGTTTAATCCAAATTAAACTTGCATAAGAGTCCAGATTTTTACTTAAGGATAAGCGACAATGTGCCTTTGAGTTTTATGTGTCTAATCTCTCTTTTATTTATTTATATTTAAAAATAAGAATATTGTATAATATTTTATTTTTTATTTAAATAAAGTTTTAAATAAAATTTTAGACATGCATTATTAATTAAATTATATATAAATAATTAATAACATAATCAACTTAATTATTTAAAAAATAAATTTTATTTAATTATAAGAAATATATGTGTCATTCTTATTGTCATCAATTTTATGACAAAGGTATGTATTTAGAATAAATAATATAATAAATTCTATAAAAATAATGAGTTTTATAATTAAGTTGCTCTTATTTAATAATACTATAAAAATTAAATATAAATTTATATTTTAAAATTATATTATTAAAGTTTGATATTATATTAATATATAATTTTTATTATTTAAAATATATAAAAATTATATTTTAATTATAATATTTAAAATTTAAAATAACACTAACCACTTAAAAAATAGTACCAATAAGTGCTAGTTGTAGCTGTACCAAATACAATATTAATGCGTTTCTTTGGAGGGAATTTAGAACAAAAAACACATTTTATGCTGTGTTTCGTAGGAAAGAAAGAATGTTAAAAAGAAAAGAAAGTAAGAAAGAAGAGAAAATAAAGAAGAAATAAAATAATAAAATTTTTCATCATTGTATTTATTTATAATGAAAGAAAGTTAGAAAGATTGATAAATATACTATATTTTATTTTTATTTTTATGTCGATGACAACGATGAGAGGTGACAGTGAAATGGTGGTGACGAGAGATGAGAGAGGCAACGGTGAAGAGGTGATGACGGTGACGATGATGACAACAATGGCAATGGAGATGACGATGACAACGATAGCAATAATGACGGCGATGACAACGATAGTAATGACGACGACAATGACAACGATGATGAAGAAGGTTGCAAGAAAAACATGAGAGGGAGAGCGGGCATAAAAAAGAAAAGGGTGAAAATAGGTATGAGAAGGGCAAATCCAACTTTCCGTCTCATTTTCCGCCTAATTTGGGCGAAAAGCAAATAGAGCTATTTCCCTCTCACTTTCCTTCCATTTATTCTTTCTTATTTTCATCCGTCCTATTAAACACGATTTTATAGCTCTCATTCCAACTTTTCATTTATTCCCTCCTTTTTTTTTCTTACTAAACACACTATTAATCTTAAAGCAAAGTACTTCTTGCCTCCCAAAATCTTGCATAAAAACAAATTTCTAGGTACCTTCCACAAGTTTTTTTCCCATCTCCATCGGTTATGACTTATGTGTAAGCAGCCGTGTGAAGGAACAGAATTCCATTTTGTTTCCCGTAGCAAAAACAAAAAAGTGGCAGCCTGTTGTTTTCTATACCAAGTTATTAAACACACTCGAGTGAGTTTCACGTGGGCGGTGCGCCGTAACAGGGGAATCAACGTGGGGAAGACGAAGAGAAAGCAGTCTCCCAAAGCCATGGACGAGCGCGAGTTCCGACGGCTTCTGGACCTCTTCCCCGTCGTCCGTTCTAGAAATTTCTGCGTAATCCTCTTCTCTTCGATCTGTGCCGTCTTTTTTTTGTCCTAGGGTTGATATGTATCGAAGTGTGTGATGGACGATTTCTTCCCTTCTATTTAGCCTTTTTTGCTCCACAAACATTCCTTATTACCCTCCTTATCTTCTGAAATTGTAATTAAACTCTTCAGATAGCATTGGTCTATGAATTGGATAATTTCTGGTCATATTTCTGTATCCTATCACGCAAATTTTTAATTAAACTCTTAAGATAGATTGGTCTATGGATTAGATAATTTCTGGCCATACTTCTGTATCCCATCGCGTAAATTTTTATTTCTGGTGTTCTCAAGTGGAAACTAATGATCTTTCTTGATGCTCACCAGACTGAAACTCTAGAGGATGGATTTGTGTTTTTGTGCTACTTTCGCAGATTGTAGCAGTTAGGAACTCATTATAGGAACTGGCAGTGGCATCTCATTGAACTTTTGACTTCTTAATGAGATTTGTGTTGTTTTTTTTTGTTTACTAACTCTGGATCATAGTTATATACTGATTAATGACAAACGTGATATACTTGAACTGCTGAATGCAGTTTAGGTGGAATTTGCGGAGTTCTGTGTATGTGCTCTGAGTTCAGCTCTATGAGGTTCCAATAGTCACATGTTAAGAATACCAGCGACGGGCTAGATTCTAATTGACAGGTACCGTCATGAGTGTTTGATGTGAATCATGTGATACAAATTGGTTAAGAACATGAAAGACCATTTCTAGCTTGAATCTGTAGCATAACCTCTAATGTCTTGTCTTGTTTCTGGTCAAACCAGAGCAGATTGTGATTTTAACTGGTCTCTAGTTGAAATTTGATGTAGCCATGTAGGTGTCTTTGTAAATAAATGTAATTTCTTTGTGCAAAACATATTAGGTCTTAACAATTTTCTACGTGAACATAGAATGTTTCATATCAAATACTCAGCATAGAGTAGATTCTTGGGTGATGAAATGGAACTGTCTATAAGTATATATAATCCAATGTGCATTTGTGTATAGCTTAAAGATAATTGCTTTGAGGTCCTCTGGCTTTTCAGCTGATCAAATTGATCAAATTTAATTTAGACATAATATATCTTGTTTTCCTGTCATTTTCATCTGTGAAACCCATTTCAGGCTGGATCAGAATTATTAAGAGGATCTACTTCACATTCAACACGAGATGAGGTATACTACCATGTGTACTTCTATTTGATATTTATGTATGATGGTTAGTGATGCTAATGCCGCTGTTCTTGTACTTACATAATTAGAGAGCACAAGGGGAAGGTGGCTTAAATGAAGTGGTTTCAAAAGATGGTTCAACAGAAATTGCAAATGATGGTAACAATAAACTAACAATAATACATACTCTATTGTTAGTAAAATGAGGCATTATTTATCTATTTAAGCTTAATAGTTCCTTATTTTTTTTTCTGAAATTGATCATTCCTCAAACGAAGTCTAGAAATTCTTATGCAATTTAAATCTCTGGTACCAATCTAGTCTTGGACCGAAATATACCAAATGTACTAACATTGAACTAGTTGTAGTTATATTGATACATGGTATATCAGTATTGGTTGTATCTTAGACTGATACATATTACTCATATTGAGTAGTACGGATTGACTTTTAAAACTATGACTAGTATATCAATACAGAGATTGAAAACCTAAATTTCTATACATAGATCTAGTTCTAGTAATACTGCATCATCTATTCATTACATGGTCTTACCTATGTTCCTAAATTTTATGTGATTTTTTAATCTATTAGTTCTATTACTAAATCATTATAATGATTATTAACCTTCTTTTACACTCATAATTTCTTTTAAGATCTACAAGCAAAGGCAGCAGTTGGTTGGCAATGAGTATGGTGGTATTTGCTATCTTAATGATATGTATTATCCTGCTCTCTATCCTCTCTTCCACACCATCTCCCTATAATTGGCGTTGTTGTTTAGGTTGTCTTATTAAAAATTAAATAATTGATGTTACTCTAATTTTTTATTGTGTTTGTCCATGAGGCTTCTTATTTACGCAAACACCATCATTTCTTTTCCTTTACAAGAAAATAAAATATGCACTTTGATTTAGTACATTCCATTGTTTAAAGCAAGATTTTAAAAAAATTGATTTGAAACATGGTACCGGTCTATGCTCAGACCGGTATGGTACCAATATACGGTAATAATAGTACTATTCGGTACCAAATAATATATATATATATATATATATATATATATATATCAGTACCGATTTTCGGTTCATAATTGGGCCGGTACATACTAGCCATACCACTTGGTACAGATATGTGTTTCATTCCTTGGTTTAAGTACCAAATTGAGTTGGGGTACTAGCTCTAGCTAAGATAGTTTATATCAATATACCAATTGTACTAACATTCGGTATAGTTAGACCAAATCAAGCCCATCTTAGGATAGATTTTTAATTGCACCCCTTCAATTCAACACACAAATTCTAGAAACTTACAAGAAGTTAAAATTATTTACTTTTAAGGTGTTTATAGAATTATAGTTTAATTTTGAGAACTATATTTATATCTATGAAGATCTATTAGTTTAGTTGAATTATGCTATTTTACATTCCCAGTGGACGTTTCTCTGCTAAAGTCACTTAATAGGAGCGGCTATTGTCTCTAAAATAAGTGGCGAACCTCATAATAGTAGACTAGTTACATTTAAGTTGATATTGTGGTTTTGGCAATATCCACATTTGGAAGTCATTTTATGACACATGATATTGGTATGTGGAGGTGCATATGCTTATTAAATTTATGTTATTTACTATCACTATTTATAGACAAATAATAAAAGTAGGATGTATGAGGGTATGTCCCCGGATAATTATACATTTAAGAAATTAAGAACTTTGGTAGAAAGTCTTTATTTCATATCCTTTGCAGCTTGACTACAATTAAGATGATTCACTCTCATGCTCTAATGGTACTTGTATAGTTAAGACAATCTCTTGCCTCTACTTTGAGTCTCTGACATTTATATATGACATCTCATCCAGGTTTATGAACATCTGCAATACTCTTCATCTATGTTGCATGTTTAAATTTAGCTTCTCAAGTCTAAAGCTCTAGTTACTTTGTTGATGATATTTAAGTAATACCACCATGACATCCATTTCCTCTTGTTTAATTTTGAGAACTAGATTTATATCTAAGGAGATCTATTAGTTTAGTTGAATTATGCTATTTTACATTCCTAGTGGATGTATCTCTACTAAAGTAACTTAATAGGAGCTGCTATTGTCTCTAAAATAAGTGGTGAACCTCATAATAGTAGACTAGTTACATTTAAGTTGATATTGTGGTTTTGCAATATCCACATTTAGAAGTCATCTTGTGATACATGATATTGGTATGTAGAGGTCTATATGCTTATTAAATTTATGTTATTTACTATCGTTATTTATAGACAAATAATAAAAGTAGGATGTATGAGTGTATGACCCCAGATAATTATACATATAAGAAATTAAGAACCTTGGTAGAAAGTCTTTATTTCATATCCTTTGTAGCTTGACTACAATTAAGATGATTCACTCTCATGCTTTAATGGTACTAGTATAGTTAAGACAATCTCTTGCCTCTACTCTGACATTTATATATGACATCTCATCCAGGTTTATGAACATCTGCCATACTCTTCATCTATGTTGCATGTTTAAATTTAGCTTCGCAAGTCTAAAGCTCTAGTTATTTTGTTGATGATATTTAAGTAATACAACCATGACATCCATTTCCTCTTTTCTTTACTATCCATGCTTGCATTATTGTCTATATCACTTGAATCAATGCTTTCACTATTGTCTATGGTACTTGAATCATTTAATACTCTACAACATAGAAGTGTATTACAAGGAGAGGTCTCATTTGATTTTCGGTGTGCATCCTTGTTAGTTATAGACAAGGGGTTTGTTGATGGATTGTATTCGTTATTGTGGCCTTTCTTGTTCCTTGCATTGGAAACTGTCTTAGGTGAGCTTTTCAAGTATTCGGTTGTTTAGGTACTTGTTGATATTGTAATTAAGATGATTGATGTTGTGAATGTGTTTGGCTATGGTAGAATAACTTTTCCCATTCCAACCTATCATTATCATTATTGTCCTCTTATAGTTGAGAAGGTTGATCACCAAGCTTGTCCATTTCGATATTGTGATTGAGAAGGTTGATGTTGTGAATGTGTTTGGCTATAGTACTATAACATTTCCCACTCTAACCTATTATCAACACTGTTATCCTCTACGTTGACATGATTAGTTAGGTAGTTTAATGATATATTGAAAGAGGCAAAGTGGATCACTAAGCTCATTCATTATAGGATCTTGATTGTCGAATGTTAACCATCAATCCATCACTGGGTTAGTATTATTCTCAATAAATAAATTATCAAAAGGATCAACTACTATTACTTAAGGTCTCTTTTCCCACACATTGCAACCACCACTTGGTTGAAATTTCAGAATGAACATTATTGGACAATATACATTCAGTTGTGTGAGACAAAATTGACTAAAGTAAAATACTTACTCAAATTTATCTAATATCGTAAATCCATTACAACCAGATCTCTAAATGTCATTCCTTATTAGAACATGTAGCCTTCTCTCGTTGACACTATATAGCATTTGTATTGGTCTGCATGTGGAGTAGCACATTCAAAAATGTACTGATTAAGTCTTGTTGTACACTAAGTTATGATAGTATTCATAAGTTGGAGCTAAGTAAGAAGTTGGGTGATGGAAGCTAGAATTAATGTACCTTTACATAAGTGATAAATTTGTTGGTGTATATGCCCTTGGACCCGTTATTGGCCAAGATTGTACTACTTGATATTGATATTTATATATCATTATGGTATTGTCGTTATTATGCTATGTTTACATCTGCGATTATGTACATGGATAATAATGTCCCTGGAGACAGATTGTATCTGTGCTCAAACGGTGTGTCCCCGGTCGAATACCTGAGTGGATAAAGGACAGCTCTGGTACATGTGAGACTGGTATATGGGCTGGTTATGCACGGGGTGCTAACGCAGGCATATGGGTATATCATAGGTGGATATACTGGACCGACCCGCTGTGAGGCTTTAACTTGGTGTCATGAGTTAAGCTCACATGTGACAGGAGATGCATTGATCTCTCGACTTGAGGTCATTGACTCTTCTATATGGTTAGGAACATGCTTTGATACAACCTAACGCCTCGCCGTAGCAGGGAGGTCATAACGGTTGTCATTGGGTATGTGACGACCCATATGAGAAGATCAATGGACAGACATAGGATTTGCCCCTTCCTACGGGAAGCTTGATATCCACGGGGCCCCCCTATGGTTGCATGACTGAGAGTGTATGGCCATACCCAGGTGAAAGCCTGATCTAGTCATGACCATGAGATTGGATGAAAACAAAGTGGTGACACACTTTGTCCAATCGGATATCAGTTCGGCAAAGAGACTGTAATGCATCGGTACCTTGTTGCGATGATGGGGATGTCGATGTTGATATCCATTCCGATGACTTGGGTAGCAGCGATGCACTGCTAGGTGCCAATCACTGCTTCTTGTGATGACTCAGTTCATCACTGCCAATGTCTGAGGAACCTACAAGGTCGCACAACTTGAAACTCGGGTTCTCGTATTGATCAGGTAGCCTATTAATTGAGTTATTGGATAATTCAGATCTGTTTGGGAGAATCCATCAGCACCACTGTGCTGGATGAGATGAAAGGAATCATATGGAGCTAACTTGATTTTTGGGCCTAGTAGGCCAAATGGGCCATTTGGGCTAAATGGGCTCTATAGACCAAGTTGGGCTAATAAGCCAAATGAGCTCAATGAGCCATTTGGGCCAAAGGGCCAAGTGGAATGACGCAAGCTACTTGGAGTGAGCTTAGCGCATTTCCATGAGGTGGACAAACCCAAGTTGGCATCTTCTTAAGGTAGGAAGCTTGGAGCTTCTCACTTGGAGAGGATAAATCTACTTGGGCGAATTGGGTTTTACCTCTTGAAGAGGTGTGTCTCTTCATGAAGAGGTGAATGAACTTGGGCGCATGGGACTTGGAATGGGCGAATTGGGTTTTACCTCTTGAAGAGGTGTGTCTCTTCATGAAGACGTGTGTCTCTCCACTTGTGAAGAGGTGCACCTATTCATGGGTATATAAACCCCCTTCCTCCCCCCTTGTTGTGGTTGTTGCGTTGTTGCCTTCTCGCCCTTCGTCCCCTTGTCGCCACTCCTAAAAAGAGGGAGAGGAATGTTCGCCCATTGCCTCTCCTCTTCCCTTTAGTGAGTTAGGAGCTTTGGAAGTTCCTTGGCGCCCTCCTCTCCAAAGTTGGACTTTGGATTCGGTTGATTCCTGTTTGGATCTTGGTGGAGTGCTTCAAGAGTTGGACTCCGACGAAGCTCCACCTCCTCTCCTTGGCATCTCCTCTGGAGTTGGCGCAAGTGATTGAGGAAGTCTCCCAAAGGCATGGATCTTCTTCCCGAGGCTAGCACCGGGCGTGGAAGAAGAGGACTCGAGGTTCGGCTGTGTGCGAGACTGCAGAGGGTGCACATTTGGGCCCCTGCATCGCATCCATCTTCGTTTCAAGGTATCATCTCCTACTCACCGTGTCGATCTCCTCGCAAGACTCGATCTTCTGGGTTTTTGGGACTGGCCTGTTTCAGGGATTGCTTCCGCTGTGCTTGTCTGTATAAATTTTAAAATCCCCGGGGTTTCCCAACAAAATTAATTAAAAAGATTAAATTTCTTACCATCTATGTAAATTTTTTGGTCCATTTAATTCCTACATGTGTTAGAGGATATCGATGGAGGGAAATGACATTATTGGATCAACAATTATATTGGTGATGTGTCATTGCACCTTATAAATCAAATAATAGAATTCTCCTATCATAACCTTCTTATCCATGTCTACTTTGTGTAGTACAACATAAAAAAGTTTAATTGCAAGACAAATATCTATATCATTATCCTAGAAGGCTAGTTTAGTATATAATGTTCTCCGCTTCCTTTTCCTCCCTTGTGGAGGAATACAAAAAGCTACATCATAATTTGTTTTTCAATATTGTCTTGAATGCAACTTTCTTCACAAGTAAAGCTTTTAATGTAATAACTATATTACAAATCTTATAACCCAATAACATAGGATCTCTCCCTTTATGAAGCTTGACATCTAATCATGTACCCAAGATGCACCTTGTGATGGTTCTAGCAAAGTTCATTGCATTTTAACTTTATCTATCTCCCTGATTTCCATCATCAAGTTGATGGATTACTGTGCACGATATTTATAAAATGTGTGGGTAATTGTATCATATTGTTGGCTTTCATGAACTTGGTGCTATTGTCTATTATAACTTTACAATATACTTTGGGCTAGTCTTCTCAATTATAGATTCCATAAGCTCGAGAATGTAGGTCACATCATGGTAAGTAGTGAGCAATGCATCTATTAGCTTATAAAAATTGCTTTGCTATAATAATAAATATGAAAGTTTATGATTTTCACTTGGGTTGTCCTTGTCTAGGCATTGCATATGAGATTTATGACAAGTCCTCCCATTGGCTCTTTATACTTTTGATCCACATGTAACATTCTTCCACTTTTCATCGATATAACGACTAGCAATCTTTGAGAGTTTGGAGCATGATTCTTGAATTTTGCATACTATATTGCATAATAATAAGTGATGCTTGTGGTATGAAGAGGAATACAATTAAAAAGAATCATTTTAAAGTTCCCCAGCCAATGTCCCATATTTATATTTCTGTGTATGCATCATCAATTTGTGTTTGTTTGCTTACTTATGATGGAAAGGCTATGGGGTTGATATCTTGATGTTCAATTAGGTTGCTCTTCATTCATGCTAAATAAGGCTCTAATTTGATGTCGAGTATTAGTAGTGGCTGTTTGGCTATTGGAGCCTCTACACACTTATAGCTTATCTTGTGTGCAGGCAATGTCCATCCTATCATACTTCCATTCTTGTCATCACTGGCACTACCAATCTCATACAAGGCTGTTCAATATATTGCATTGAAGTAGACTGCATGTCTTTCTCTAAAGCACATTGAAACCTTAAAGTTTAGATAGCAGCCTCCATCTTTATGTCCTTAAGTGTTTTCATCTCCATTGCCCTTGTATTGGTCTTAAGTGCACTTTGATTCATGTAGGTTGAACTTTGATTCACTTAATCTAACTGTATTTGAACTTCTAAGAAAAAATCCATGTACATGTGCTTTGCATTTACTAATTTATTTCTTATTCAAGGGATTATTTATCCAATTACATATTCAAATACTTCTCATAAGAATAAAGTAATAGACTGTAAGAATTTTCTTCTCCTAAATGTGGCTTGTGCTACAAGGTTTCTAATCTTTTTGGGATGTTCTTACTGTTTTCTATCTTATAAACTATTCATGATATCTTCTATTTTACAAAGGAAGAACTTTTTTGTTAGACCATGAGCAATCACCTTTTTCTATCTCTCCTTATGTTTTGGATCACTTTGCTTTGTTAATTTGTTTAGACTAAGTCATAATAAGATTAGATATTTCTCTATTCACAACATATTTCTTAGTCATTCTTGCTTTTTTATGATCCTAGGTGTCAGGCCGGGATTAAGCTGAGCAATCTCAATCAAGCAAATCCCGCGCCACGTCAGCAATTCCACCCGGAATCGAAATTGGGTGCGTTGACTTGACTCCGCCCGTGTGTCTCGAATTGAATGCCCAGTGCGTTCGTCTTCTCCGCCTGACGTTCAAGCGTGCAATGCCGCCGGCACAGACGTCGCCGGAGCCCGACCTGCGGCAGGGAAGGGGGCCACTCGCGCCCCTTACCCCTCAGCCTTCCTCGTTGGCGCTGCCTCTGGACATCGGAATGGACCATTCGGAGGTGGAAAGGATGACCGGGGAAGACGACCGGAAATCCCAGAAATCGGCACCGGAAAACGCAATGCTAACAGCAGAGAAAGAAGGGGAAATTTTCACTACTTTATTCCTCTACAAAATAGCTACCTAAAACCCTTCCCTATACATAGACTCCACGCTCAAAACCTCACCTCTTCGTCTGACTTTGCGCCGCCGGAGTTCTCACCGGGATGCCGCCGACAGTCGCCGCTTGAGGGAGGGAGATGGTAGCGGACCTCCGTCCACCGCTCATGGAGGGGAGTGGCCTCCGCCGTTGTCGCTGCCTGTTGCACAAAGGAGAAGACGCCGCTGCGTCGCTTGGGAAGCCGCTCTCAGCTCTCGTCCGGTGGAGGGGAAGCTCGCCGCTTCCTGTCGCTCGCCGCTTCCCGTCGCTCGCCGGGGAGGTGGAGGTCGGCTGGAGGGAAGCTCGCTCGTCGCTCGCGTTGGATGGGAGGAGCTCTCACAGGGAGATCGCGCGTAGAGAGGATCGCATACGCCAGACCTCCCTCCAGACGCCATGGATGAAGTTTGCGGTGGCCGCCAGCCTCCCTCCAGCCGCCAGACCTCCCTCTAGCCGCCGCCAAACCTTCCTCTGCTGCCGCCTACTATCGTTCGGCGGAACCGCTGCCTCACCGGACCGGTTCCGTACCGGACTGTCCGGTACGGAACGGTTCTTCAATCACTGACGTCGCCTGGTCGGGATGCGCCTCTGCCCATTCGGCGCCTGAATCCGCCTCCAACGGGCCGCTCAAGCAGGAATTGATGGGGCCTTGGGCCTCCGCCCGGGCCCAACTGCCTCTAAGCTTGGCCCAGAGTCGCCTGGGCCTAACAACTCTCCCTCGCCCGAGCTGGATGTCGCCCTCGACGTCCTCTCCGCCCGTCATCCTCTGTGTCTACCGCCTCTGTGACGAGTGTGTCGGAACTCCGCCTCTCTCATCATCATCGCCACAATGCACGCCACAGCGTCTCGCCACCCATCGGCAGCTGGTGCTCGCACCAGAGAGGAGGAAGAGCTCGCCTGTGCCCGCCCGGGATCGGTTACTCACCGTGTCCCCCGTGTGTCGGAAGCCGAGTCCGTTGCCACGATCGCGCCGATTGTCATCGCTCGAGCCTAGCCGGGGTGTCGCTAGTGTCGTTGGCGTTGTCAGCCACCTCCCGCGCCGCCATCGCCGCAATCCGCTCTCGGGTTGGACAGTCCCGCATCCGGTGTGGACCTTGGCATAGGAAGCACGCCAGTGGTTGGGGCCGCTCCGGCCCTCTCTCTACGAGTGGGGCAAGCTCCTATCATGGCCGGGGACGCATCGGCTGGCCTTCGCCCTGCCGGGGAGGGTGCCGCACCTTAGGTGGTGCTCTCGTCCTCGTCGGAGAGCCGCCCTTCAGGGGCAACGTCGAAGCTCTCGGTGAAGCCAGCCTCGATGCCCTCGTGTCCACCAGTCCCTTCGCCACCGCCGCGGCCTCTCTCCAGTCCTGCGGGGAGTGTCGCCGGACCTCCGCGTCGGCCCACGGTTGCAAATGCCGGAGGAACGTGTGTCGTGTGTGTCGTCGGTGCGCCTCCGACATGTCCGGGATCTCCAGCATCAGTGTGGAGTACGCTCGGACGTACTCCTGGATGGAGTTGGTATGTTGGAGCTCGTCCACCGCGTCTCTGGCTTGATCCACCGAGTTCCTCGGAAGGAATTGCCGCTGCAACTCCTCTAGGAACCCGTCCCAGGTCTAGGTCGCCGCTCCCGACGTCGATCCAGCTTTGGTCCGCCACCAAAGCTTCGCGTTGGCCGTTATGTAGGCGGTGCACACCTGCACGCGCTCGTCGTCAGGGATGTGGCTGGAGGTGAAGAATTGCTCTATATCCCATATGAAGTTCTCCAGCTCCCTCGCCGATTGGACTCCTTCGAACATCGACGGTTCGGGAATCCGCATCCGCTTAGGGGCCTCCTGCCTCGTAGTCGTCGCTGAAGTGGGACTCCCCCTTGCGTCTGCGCAAGCGCCATGCGTAGCACCACAATCTCCGCCTGCATCTGTTGCTGCGCCACCTGTGCTTGCTATAGCAGTGCTGAGAATCCGTCCACCTAGTCGTGGAGTGTTGCCATACTCGCCATCGCCTCCTGCAAGACATGAATCTGGAGCCTTTGCTCCTCTGCCTGCTGCTGAAGGTCCTCCACCTAAGGAGCCAAGGCGGTCTCCGACTCGCGGGAGACGCCGATCAGCTCCTCCAATCGAGCCACCCGGCCTGCCAGGGAGCTCATCTCATCCCGCTCCCTCAGTCGTAGCGATCATCGGAGAGCTCTCGCCGTTGCTAGGCTCTCTTGCACCTCCGTAGTCGCCTCGGGAACTCCTCTGAGATCGCCAGAAGCCACCTCCGTCAGGGCTCTGATACCAATTGTGAGGTCGGGATTAAGCTGAGCACGCTCAATCAAGCAAATCCCACGCCACATCAGCAATTCCACCAGTAATCGAAATTGGGTGCGTTGACTTGACTCCGCCCGTGTGTCTCAAATCGAACGCCCAGTGCGTTCGTCTTCTCCGCCTGACGTTCAAACGTGCAACGCCGCCGGCGCAAACGTCGTCGGAGCCCGACCTACGGTACGGAAGGGGGCCACTCACGCCCCTTACCCCTCAGCCTTCCTTGTTGGTGCCGCCTCTGGATGCCGGAATGGATCGTTCGGAGGTGGAGAGGATGACCGGGGAAGACGACCGGAAATCCTAGAAATCGGCACCGGAAAATGCAATGCTAACAGCAGAGAAAGAAGGAGAAATTTTTACTACTTTATTCCTCTACAAAGTAGCTACCTAAAACCCTTCCCTATAAACAGTCTCCACGCTCAAAACCTCGCCTCTTCGTTTGACTTTGCGCCGCCGGAGTTCTCGCCCGGATGCCGCCGACAGTCGCCGCCTAAGGGAGGGAGATGGCGGCAGAGGGAGGTCCGCCGCTCGTGGAGGGGAGCGACCTCCACTACTGTCGCTGCCTGCTGCACAAAGGAGAGGACGCCGCCGCATTGCTCGGGAAGCCGCTCTCGGCTCTCGTCTGGTGGAGGGGAAGCTCGTCGCTTCCCGACGCTCGCTGGGATGGTTGACGCCGCCGCGTCGCTCGGGAAGCCGCTCTCGGCTCTTGTCTGGTGGAGGGGAAGCTCGTCGCTTCCCGACGCTCGCCGGAAGGTGGAGGTCGCCTGGAGGGAAGCTCGCTCGTCGCTCGTGCTGGATGGGAGGAGCCCTCGTAGGGAGATCGCGCGTAGAGAGGATCGCGTACGCCTCTCTCTTTTCTTTACATCCGCCGTCTGCTGCCCATGCTGATGGGACGCTTCCTTGGGAAGCCAACGCTGCCTTGTGCCTCCGTGCACACGTCGCCTGGAGCCGGATCGGGACGCGCCTCCGCCCGTTCGACGCCCTAATCTGCCTCCAACGGGCCGCTCAAGCAGGAATCGATGGGGCCTTGGGCCTCTGCCCGGGTGCAACTGCTTCTAAGCCCGGCCCTGAGTCGCCTGGGCCTAACACTAGGTCTCATTAGTATTATGGCTTAACTGACCTTGCTCTGGCAATGGTTGCCCACTATCCGAACCCGATCCGACCCAAGTTCCTATTATGCAACCCAAACGCAACTCGGATATTTAAATGAGTACAAATTAAATAAAAAACTTTTAATTTTATTTTTTATTTTAAATTTGTATATAAAGTATAATTTTATAAATTATTATTATAAGAAATATATTAACCAATAATTATTTTATTATTATTATTATATATATATATATATTATTTATAAATTGGGTATCGGGTATTAATATATACAAACCTGAATTGACCGGCTTAGCCAATTGGGTACCTGAACTTGCCTTAAACAAAGTATTTTTGCCATCCCTTGATTCACCATTTTCAGGTTTATTCTACTTCCCACTAGCTCCTATTACTTCATTACCATGTCTACTATTACTTGTTTCGTTGCCAATTTCTAGTAAGTCCAATACATCCATCACTTATGCTCTCATCTCCACCTATATCACCACTACTCTGTGATCTCTCCTCTAGTTTTATATAGACTCCTACGATACCAACCTCCTCTAGCACCACCTTAGCTATAGATCTACCATCTCATGTAGTATCCAAGCATATTCTTCATATTAGTCTTCACAAAGGTAAATGATATTCTACATTTTCCCTGATTTCACGCATGTCATATGATTGTTTATCTATTTTTTTTTGCTCTTTTTCATCAACCATGTCTTGTAGCTCTACTTCTAAGAATTCATAGGATGTTATGCTAATAGTGTATTAGAAGCTTTTATTTCTGAAGGTACTTGATATCTTGTTTCTCCTCCTCTAGTTATTCAACTTATAGCAAATTCACAGGTGTTCATTGCTAATTTTGACAGGGCAATAAAACACTAAATACTAATAGGGTTCTTTTCTTTTTGGTTGTAAATAGAATTGAAAATTTCTTTCTTGTTGATCTTATTGCGGATATTTTTATGGTGTAACCTTCATGGTATGTTGTTCGGAGGAGAGGGGGAGATGAAGTGTGCAAACTCAAGAAGACAATATATGATATTAAGCAAAGTTCAAGCATGATTTGACATATTTTCATAAGTTGCAATTGATATTGGTCTTTAACAAGGCTAATCACTCATTTTATTAGACATGAGCCCCTTAGTATTATTATCTTGTCTATTTATGCTCTTGAATTCTTTTTACTAGAAGTGATACATAATGCATGATAGGTTGAAAGGCACCTTGGGGAAAAACTTGTTACTGAAGACAATTCTTATTTAGTATCTAGATTCCATATAAAGGATTGTGCTTGTCTCTGAGAAAGTAAGCCAATAATTTACTTGAAGAAGCCTCCTGATAACCCCCACCCCCCTTTATTGGGCTATAAGCTGCGTTCATTTGATAATTCCTAGGATGTTTATAGTTAATCAATTCATATAAATTTTAACAAAATCATTAGAGGCTGTTTCAAGAGTTTTTTTGTATAAGAGCTCATCAATCATTGCTGTGGGATATTTTCCCTTGATGGTGGGTATGATTTTTGATATAGAGTCCACATGCACCTCAAGGTGCTTTTTGACGATAAAATCTTATTCTAAATTAAATGTGCTGGGACAAATAATTCCTTGGTGAAGTATTAAGTGCTTCTCGAATTCATCCTTTTGAAGGAATAGGTAATGGTAAGGTGGAATCCCCATCAAACTTATATTGGGTTAGAAACGAATGAAATATTCATGATCGCATATAGGTGGTTGACTAATCATCTCCTAAAAGAGTAATATAAAGGTAATGAGCAACTCTTTTAGGTTGTGGTTGCTAGTAGTTTCTGGGATCATAACTGTAGGTGTGATGTCCCCATTTGGCTCTTAAGAACATGTATCTCCTAGCCATGTTATTAATGATCTGTTTTCGTGATGTTGAAAATCCCATTGAATGGGCCCTGATGTTTATAGCCATTTGACACCAAGTTTGTTGTCAAAGACAGTCAAAGCGACGATATAATAGGATTCAAAGGGATTTCTTTTTTCTAGCCAACAAATGGATGGAGAGAATGTGCAAATGTATTAGTCATTCTCTAGCAGTGAGGACTATGATTATGCAGATGCCATGGGAGTTGGGTTGAATACACAATTTTACTGTCAACTAAAAGAACACAAAATAATGTTTTGCCCGAGTCAATGACTTAGACTATTCCAAATCTGATGGTGGTTCCAAATTTCATGGCATGCTATGTTAAGGATGGCAATGAGTGAGAGTTGGGTGAGATATCAGGATTACTGACGGGTAAAGATTGCTTATCTTCTCAGTCGAAGACAACCTACACGTGTAGTTTGGAAGATAGACGTAGGTTGAGCTTGCAGTTGTCGAGGTCAAAAATGACCAATCTTATTGATTATATAATCATGCAAGGATAGATTAGTTGCTTGTCTGCATTTGCAATCACCAATTTGTTGCATACTAGACGAACAATAAATATGTGCTTTGGGATAGTGGTCTTCAGTGCTAACCAATAACCTCCTGAAGTTTTGTTCGCAGTGAGCCATAATTGATTTGTTTAAGCTTCTTGATGGTTAGTGGCTCAAAATGTCCATAGCATAGCTCCTTGTAATCTGTCTTTGATGATAATAATATCTGATGGTAATATGAAATTGTCTTTTGTTTTTTGTTCATCAAAGTTTAAATGGTGCTTGGGCTAATGGGTGTATTTTAGAAACCATGCAAAGAGGTTGGTGGTTATGGTCTCTCAATATCCAATTTTTAATGTGATGTATGGATGGAATAAATGCCCTAGGGTAGACTCATCCTTTGCATGACTAATAGGGCTGTGATCAACTCAATGAGAGATTTCCAAGGATAGGGCACATTGTCGACTATTGTTGTGCTTGGCCTGAACGTTAAGTATTTTAGGAAAGCTACAACTTGTGTCGAGGGACACAATATGTTCCTCATGATATGTGCTATTTTCTCCAATCATTGTTTCATGTAATGGGGGTGGTATGCTTGACCTAGGCTTTTGTACCAGGACAGAGGACTGCCTTAATTTCCTCAGCTATGATCTGTGTTTATGTCCTATTGTGGCGGTTGAAACTTACAGAATTTATGCTAGAAGAGGAGGGGATAGGGGGAAGAGACGAGATGCAAAGAATACTAGATGTAATTGTTAGTCTTTTCATTTAGATTATTAGGTATATCACATTATTATTGGATAATTGCAGCTATTTACATCATTTCATTAACTTTCTGACTTAGTTAATTATGAAAAATAAAAACATCTTATTTTTTTTTAAAAAAATTGACTTCATGGTTGCATGCGGTTATTGTGGTATGTTCACATCCTATACTCTTTCCACATTGACGAATAGATCTTTGATAAACCTTTAATAGGGCAGATTCTTCCTTCTCTTGGTCTTCTCTTGATGTGTTTGCCTGAAAAGGCTAAGCTGGTAATTGTTCGTAAAGTAAATCCAATTGTTCAAAATTTTTGTTCGGGCATATGATTCGGGAGTTTGTGTCCTTTATCAATTACACGCTGAAGTTTTCATATTTTTTCACTTTTAAGGTTCACTTCCTTTCATTTTCTAACAACAACGTGACAACTAAATTGTGCTACCTAGACCAAACTTTTCGCACAGGAATTATCAACCATGCTAAGTGTGTTGCCAGTTCCTTTTCATGTGCATGAGCATACCTATATCATAATATCTTCAGATTACCTTTTATTGTTCTGGTAGTTTGAGATTAAATAACCATTGGTAATTTCATTGAGTATAGGATGAATGCTGAATACTTGAATTTTACAGACTTATTTTGGCAGAAGCTATGGGTGGCTGCTGAAAAGAAGGTACATGTTATATTTATTATTGCTGCAATTGTCTATAACTTGACATGATATTTTCTTAAAATTATGCCACATTTGTATATACACTCCTACATCTCTTTGGCCATCATATTGATGTATATAATTGTCCTTTCATATATACATTTGTACAGTTTTTCATGGTAGAAATAACAAGCATTTAATGCAAATTTAGTATCCGTTGCTGAATATAGTACTAGGACCTTAGTTTTCAGGAAACAATAGACAATCTGTTTCAGGGTGGTTTTTAATATGGATTTTACTGTTTATGAAGATAACATTTGGAAGGGATTTAAATGGTCCTCATCTCTTTGGTGCTAGTTTTAAATACCTTCAGCAGTACATCAAAGTGGCCAACTTGGCATGTAATGGGCACTAGCTAGGCGCACATTAGACTTGTACTGATGCAAACTATTGATTGATTAACAAGTGATGGGCCCTTGCTCGTGTATGTCAGATAAGACGAAGGCATTTATTGTTGTGATCATTAAAAAAAATTAAATATATTTTCATCATTATAATAAATTCTTTTAAAGATTTGAACTTTGTATAAAGTAGATATTATTCCATTTATGATAAGTTAATTGTTTGTATATCTTATAAAAATCATTTTATATCTTCTACTATATGACAATATTGAAGAAAAGGGATAAAAGAGTAAGCTAAGTTACTTCATAATAGTTTATTTTGATTACAATACTGCTAAAAATAGTTTGATGTTTATTATCTTATTTTTTGTTTAATTTTAAGGTATTAAGTTTCAGTTAGTGAAGTTTTTTATCCATATAGAAATTCTGAAGTCATGAATGACATCAGTAGATAAACAAAGACTAAATTTTAATATATTGTTATATTTATTTCTTTTATTTTCTATAGTTATTATAAATCCTAGACTTATATTAGTTGATGTAAATATTTTGTTGGAAAATAATATGGAGTCACACAAGTTGTTAAGGTGGAGAAGAAAGAGATCGTATATTTGTATTTCTTTCTCAATAGAAGAAAATTTTAATATTAACACTAGGTTATTGGTGAGATATGTAGTATTTTAAATAGAAAATAATTTTTCTAGGTAGATCTTTGATTTTAGTAATTGACATTTTATTTAGAGAATATGAATGCTAATACTTAATAATTTTTTTATTAGAAATTTTTATATAATGTTATGGTAGAGATCACAATATAAGTAATACTTAGTAGTCTCTACTATGATGCATGATCTACAAGCTCTAGTGTTTGTGGTAGTATGAGTTTAATTTAGTACAACTAATAGGTTGTTTGATAACAAAGAAAACTCAAACCAATGAGGAAAGGTTAAAAATATGCATTTAATTAAAAGAGATTAGTTGAATACTACCTTTTAAGACAGGAGTTTATTCAATCATACTGAATTTAGGACATATAAGAGAATGTGAAGAATTATGAAAACTTGATCTTTTAGTTATCGTCTAAAATAATTTAAAAATAGTTATGAACATAGAATTAAGTAGATCTAGTCATTCTAACGTTTCTTGACTTAGCTGTGGTTTTAAAATTTTAAAATGTTTTTTTATAATGAATTAGAATATCTTTTAGTTTACTATTTAAAACTTGTTAATGTTTATGATTTTTAATCCTTTTTGGCCTTTTGTGTTTTTAAATTCAGTGAATGGCACCTTAGCAAGTTGATTTCAGTGTTAATAAAACTGAGTGCAAATATCTACATGTAAATCCTTTGTAAAATTCATGCAGAGGATTTACACACGCTTGTTTAATTAGCTAATTAAACTGATTTATTAGTGTCCAAGAAAAAAATTGAAGTTTTCTGAAAATTTATATTTGTATGTTATTTAATTTTAAGTTGTTTTTTTTTGACATTTTAGGATTTTGAAATTCAATCAACTTACGGGCTCATACTATATATGGTAGCCTAAGATGTCAGCGTCAGGCCACATTTCACCAATAAGGTGCGATAGGCTAGGCCTTGCATTTTCATTTAGTAAGTTGCTTGCATTTCTGGTGTTAGGAGTTTTGGATCCGTGCGTAGGCGAGCCTCGCATGGACAGTTGGCCTAGCGGTGTGTCTTATGCACCTATTTATGGTATTCTGAATAAACCAATGAAGATAGATTCCAGTTACAAGATCTATTTAGTACAGACCTACACATGGACTGACAAAATTTTGCGAGCGTGTTGTCTCAAGTTCTACATGTCTTCTCTTCTAGACATGGAATTTGCTTATTTGTTTCTGCAACTATTTTCGTCTTTTATAGAAAATTTTATTTTTCTCGTTTTGTCCAATATCAATAAACCAAAATCATTGGTGATTGGAGGCTTCTGCTTTGGTTCAGGTGGGAGCAACAAAGGCAGAGAAGTTCTGTGAGGCATTTCGAAAAGCCCATGAGCGACTAGTACGATGATACTGCCTTATCCTCACCCTTTTCTTTTCTTCTCTGGTGTATTTTATCTTTTGACACATCCATCTCTCATATGCCTCAGGTGTATAAAGAACTGAGCTTAGATGCTGTTCGAAAATTTGTTAATTGATTGTTGATGGAAGTATTCAAAATATTGTTTCCTTCGCTCTATGCATGACTAGACTGCGCTAAAAGCTGTTGCAAATTGGTGCAGTGGACAATTGGGTACGATTCTGTGGTTTGCTCTTGTGATCATGTTTAACTTTTACAAGGGAACTTTTGTAAGAATGTTCTCGTATCCGATCTGAATGGGGATGTCAATCTGTACTTCCCACCTTTATATTTACCTTCTGAAGAGTGACGACCATCATGTTTTAGGAAATTATTGTCTGTAAAAGAGTACCGCTGCATGCATTTGCTATTTTTTGCTGTGATAATACCTTGTATATTCTTAATGCTTGATTGAAATGGCCGACTGTCTGCTGGTTTTCCGTTGCTGCCCTAGCACGAAAAATCAATCTCGATATATTCATGCTCTGTCAAGCTTCTGTTATCTACCGAGACCTTGAATCTTGTCTTCTGTCTCATGACAGAAGAAGCTTGATCCAATGCATGCTTGCAATTTTTTGGTAACATGATTTGGCTGGTACTGGTTAGAGCTTGGCGCAGTCAAGGGCGTGGCTACTTCACCGAGGAAACTAAAACAAGCCCATTCCTTTTTTTTTCCTTCTTTAATTGCGTTTTAACCTGCACTGCCACGAAAAAGAAAAGGTTGAAGTGGACAAGTATATTGAAGTCAAGGATGACAACCGATTACAACCTTACAGAACAAATTTTTAACAAGTGTCCAATCATGTGGCAACTTTTACTAAAATCTCACATTGTTTATCAATTATTACCCGCATTAGCCATGGTTTCCGGCTTATGCTTTGCTTCATGCATAAAAAAAAGATAATAACAGAAACAACCAAGTATTTGTGAAATCCGAAAGTTTGACTCTGCCAGAAACTTTGCCCATCTTTGTCTCGCAATTTAAAAAAAAACGAGGGCGCTGAATTCAGAATTGGAGAAGGTTCCAACAATAAAATTGCATACTACATAATTGTAATTGGCAGCAGGACCCATACGTTTTGACTCCCCCATGCCACCAAAGACAAATTTGCAGACTTCCAAGGTATCCCGGAGCTCAAAGCAAGGAACCTAACAGCACCACAGTGTACAATTATCCTTCTGTCCGAGGGTTTAAAGTTTGCATCCGAGCAAGATTTCTTCTCACTTGTCCTCTGTCATTTGCCAAAGCTATGAGAGTGGCTTAGAAGGATGGGCTCAAGGAAGGAGTACCTCACCTGCTCTCTACTTGTTTTGATGCTGCTACAACTACAATCAGTGACCTGTAGATCTCACGCTGACCATCTGAACAAGTTTGGAAGATTGAGAGGGTTTGCTTTTGCAAACTTTGATCCTGTTCAACGCAATGCTAGCTTAGGAAAGGCGGAGCAGAAAGAAGCAGGTGGAGGCGGTCTTGATGAGGAGAAGAGGATGGTGTACACAGGGCCTAATCCACTCCACAACAGATAGACAAAGATATGCCCTTCATAGCTTCTCTTGCATCTCTGTGGCCCTTTTTGTATTCAAGGTTTTTAATCTTTTTGCAGTAATATAGGCTAGATTGGAGAACAAATCTTCAATTCTTGATCTATCCTGTTAGAAAGAACACTTTTGCAAATACAGTACCATTAGATTGATTCTTATATTGATCACTGTGCATCCCAAACCTTGCCTGCTTCTTTTATCTGAGCTTAGTGTCTCAGTGCAGCATATGATCAAATGGTGGCTAATACTGCAGGTTTCCTGATTAAGTTTGGATTTGCTCATGCAATGATGAAAAAGTATGCTCCTTTTTGTTCTTGTGTAATGAAAATAGACAGTAAAATAAACTTAACTCGTAAGTTATTATGGAAACAAGGAATAAGCTCTTAAAGTTTCAGGTTAGCTGTTTTTAACTTACAGAAGATACTTGGATGAATAGGTGATTTTCAATAACAACAGTTCCCATCACCTCTCCTTTTTTGACAAGTAGTCTTGCATTGTCTTTTATCTTCCCACATATGATACCAATAGAGCAACTCCTTAGGGTTATCAATTTGATAACACGTTATCCATTTGTTCTGGGCTTTCTTTAGTTAGTCCATTATATTATGGAAATGTTGAACTAGTGTAGACACTTACTGAACGATAGTGCTCGTTTATGAATTGTACTCTTGTATGTATAGAACATGTTGAGAAAGAAACAAGTTTATTAGCTGGAGTGTAGACTTGCACAAGAGACAAACACAAGTGTTGTCCACTGGCACTTGGCCGCTAGTTGTGTATGATTACATGCGCAAACAGAAATATGCCAAAAAGGTGGCTTTACAGATAGATTTCATTCTGTAAGGTCTCAGACTCCGGCAGTGATGATTGTATGCTTCCAGCACAAGTTCAAGAATTGAATTGCAGAGTGTTGTTTTCGGGAGGAGGGGAGGATCTAACGTTGCTTCAATTGAACAGAAAACAACAACAGATTACATGGACAAGAGAGAGAGGCTAGCTAGCTACGTAGTTGATACTATGTCTACTAGGCGGTACCGCCGTGAATTACACCTAGCGGCCACAGAGCCACAATAAATGAGCGAGCTCTGATGCACGTAGTAGAGCGTACAGCCTGCAGAAGAGGGCACCTATAATCAAATGGAAAAAACAAAATTACAAGGAAGGAATCTACTACATTGGACAAATATGACAGACAAGTCCTCTGGTGCTGGACCTTAAAAGGCTGCCATTGTTGCAGCAAAGCGTCAGTTACATTTATTACTCGCCGTCTATCCGGTGGCTCATGTAGACTTCTCATATCCGAGATGAGGTAGCCACGTAAATGTCATCTATGTAAAAATTAAAATAAGAAAAAAAAATTATTTAGTAATTTTTATTCAATTTAGATGAACCAAATTGATAAAGACACCGAGACATCTCTTCTTAATCTTTCTTAAGAAATAAGTGAAAATTATTTTTTTTTTTAGTTCGCTACCCTTTTCACTTCAAGGATACGTAGTTAACCACACACTATCATTTTTTTTATGGTTTAGAATTGATTAATTCATTTTTTTATAAAAAAAACACAAATTCATTTTTTTTTTTAAAAAAAAAGCTATAATTAATTGGTGGTCACATTATCCAACCACTCGACAAATATAGACTCTACTCTGCTCGTCTCATCATCATTCTAATATCTCTTTTTCTATAATATGCATCCTTTTCTTGTTCATTACTAGAGTTCATCTATTAAAGGTGTTTCTCATGGAAGCACAACACAACATCCACCAAATGCCCCTGCCATGCATACCAAAACTTCACTTAGTACTTCCAAGAGAAAAAACCAAATTAGTAGATTCATCTACTTCCCCAACCTTGGAACGCATCAAGTGACTAGGCTTGATGGCCTAAGCATCAATAGTCACCTTTACATCAAAAGGGCCACAAACGAAGTCATGCACACTAATATTTCATTAGAGCTAATAAATATTAAAAAATATTTTAGAGTTGCTTACTTAATTATGTTTCTTTTTCTAATATTCTTTATTATCATCTCCATCATTGTCTATCCTATGGTGATCCTTTGGAGCTCTAGTCACGAATATCCTAGTGCAACAGATCATAGTCTACCACCATTTCCATTATTCCATCTTTGATGAAGCATCCAATATACTCAAATTCTCCTCTAACCTTTGATCAAACTAGTTGTTGTGAAGCCTCCAACCAACCTTTGGATTTCATAACAATTCATCATCCTTTGCCTATCTTTGATATCAACCAATGAAGCTTTGTTGTCTCCTTTGTCTCAACACCACGATCACTAAATTGGGATAGATTGGACTATAATAGAGTGGCTATTGAGCCTTATTCTTCCCTAGCTTTGGATCAAGGTATATTCTTAGTTGTAAATTCTCAACATCATTGATAACCACTAATCAAAGGATCAGGCTATCATAGGGAACATTCTAATCTCATCATCATCATATCTCTCTTCTTTCTGACTTCAGTAGTGGAAACATCTCATATTTATAGTTATTCTACCATGCATCCAATTGAGAAGCTTTAACAATAAAACCTCCTCAATATGGGCATCCTCTTGTGAAGATTCTATCATACAAGCTCATCATTCATTGAGATTACTCCAACTCTACTTGGTGATACTATGGATGATGAAGGTCAATTAAAATCTGATTTAATTCATCTAATTCTAGTTAATTAGACTAGAGTCTAGCCACATGTTAAGTGATGGGCTGACCAATTGATGCATGTTTGTCCTCTCAATGGAGATAGTTGCTAGTGGAGTTTGAATGACTTAAATGAGGCAAGTGGTGGTTGGTGGTTGAAATCCTGGAATCCTAGTGGATGCTAGTTGCCATCTATAAGTAAACCTAGTCAACAAGCGACTAAAACAAAACTTGCATCAGAGAAACTAGGAATCCCAAGAATCGCTTATCACGAGCATATGATCAACCTTTTATTCGAACTCGTATAGAACAAGTAAAAGCATTACCTGTGCCATGATATGAGGGGCAGCTTGGAAGAGAAAAAGGGGCGAGTGCCTCTTCTCCAAAGAAATCACACACAAGATGAAGTAGACTTCCTCCCTTGCGTCCCTTGTGCTAGCAAAGACACCAAGGAGTCCTGATCGTCCCTTGCAAGGAAGATGTGTGTCTTGGCTGGTCTGCCTTTTCTTGGGTGGAGACGATCCACACAAGAGGAAGAAGAGGAGTTCTCTATTGAATACGTGGGTGATCAACGAGAGGTATATTCGGCCACCAAAATAGTGAAACCGAAAAACATAACTATTTCCATAACTCCCACTTAAACCATCGAAACCTCCATCTTAAATTGAACCATGCGTTCACAAGTGAACCGGTTCAAACACCATTTGGTCCAAACACAAAATCGAACCAACCCTGGCTAAAATCTCTTTGAACCGAATGGCTCAAGATCTAACCACACATCACATTGAACCCCTGATCAATACGATCAAGTATCAACCCCGATCAAAGCTTACCGATCACATGCCCTAATCAATCAAACATGATTAGACTAGATCTCACTTCCAATCAGAGTTTAAATTCCTTTATACTGAACTAGAATAATTCCAGTCCACACGATCTGACATAAGTAAGCCATATCATCAAATTGTGCGACCCTAAGGGTTTCCTTCAATGTCGGTAACGATAACTTACGTTATCACGATCAGAGAGAGGTATCTAGCAACACATCACTGTCTCCCGATATGAAGGAAAGAGTCTTCCAAGACTACTCCCAAACCACAGCACAAGTGCGAATCTAATTCACTTGGCATACATGTTTCCCTTTGCCCCTGGATGTTCCCGTTGGACAAGCCTGTCAAGCCTGCGATTCCAACATGATGAAAATGGTTAGATCAGATGAACATAGTCGTTTGGGTATGGCCATACACATTCTCAACCATTTCATCCAAGGGCCCCTTAGAACATCACACTCCAACCAGGAGAGGTAATCCTATATCTATCACAAGTGCCCTAGCATGACTCATGCCCACTATCCAAGATAATCCTTAACCATTATCTTTCAAATGATATTGAACTACCTCAAGACAATGCCAATCATCACTTAGAAACACAAGTGATCTCAAGTCAGAGGGAATATACCACTTGCTTGCATACAAGGATTATTCACATTGTGACAAACAATTGAATATCCAAAGAAGGGTCAATCCAGTACATCCAATGCACCTATGTGTCTAATCTTATTCCACGCTCGAAGCATCCCACAAGATTAGAGCACACATTAGTCTCAATCATATCAAGGCTGTCTCATGTTCACCGAGATATCTCGACTAAGGACAATACTGAATGTCAGCTAAGCTGAACATCATTGAGACATTACTCAGAAGTATACATACAGCAGCAGATAATGTAACAATCTGAATAACAACAATTGCCTTTATAAAACATATATATTGTTTATACATGATACTGAAAATAGCCTAAAGCCTCAAACATTGGCCTTAAGGGCATACCCTAACAATCTCCCACTTGCACTTAAACTAATGGTTGAGGTATCTCAAACCCATATTGTTACAGTGCTTCTCATGCTTCTGCTGCGCCAGAGGCTTTGTAAGCGGGTCAGCTAGATTGTCATCTGTATGAACCTTGCAGAGTTTGATGTCTCTGTTGGGGTATGCCCTTAAGGCTAATGTTTGAGGCCTTGGGATTGTAACAGTATCATGTATAAACTTTTATGTTTATAAAGGCATGGTTGTTATTCAGTTTGTTACCTTGTCTGCTGTAATAAGTGTACTTCTGAATAATGTCTCAAAGCTGTTCAGCTAGGCTGACATGAAGTAAAGTCCTTAGTCGAGATATCTTGGTGAACATGAGACAACCTTGATATGATTGAGACTAATATGTGTTCTAATCTTATAGGATGCTTCGAGCATGGAATAAGATGTAGACTCATAGGTGCATTGGATGTACTGGACAGACCCTACTAAGGATGTTCGATTGTTTGTCGCAATGTGAATAATCCTTATATGCAAACAAGTGGCATATTTCCTCTGACTTGAGATCACTTGTGTTTCTAAATGATGATTGGCATTGTTTTGAGGTAGTTCAATATCATTTGAAACATAATGGTTATAGACTATCTTGGATAGTGAGCATGAGTCATGTTAGGGCACTAGTGATAGATATAGGATTGCCGTCTCCTTGATTGGAGTGTGATGTTCTATAGGGGCCCCCTGTATGAGATGATTGAGAAAGTGTATGGCCATACCCAGATGACTATGTTCATCTGATCTAATCATTCTCATCATATTGGAATTACAGGCTTGACACGCTTGTCCAATAAGAACGTCCAGTGGCAAAGGAAACACATATGTCAAGTGACTTGGGTTCACACTTGTGCTGTGGTTTGGGTGTAGTCTTGGAAGACTCTTTCCTTTATATCGGGAGACAGTGATGTGTTGCTAGATACCCCTCACTGATCGTGATAACGTAAGTTATCGTTACCGACATTTAAAGGAAACCCTTAGGGTCGCACAATTTGATGATATGGCTTACTTAAGTCAGATCGTGTGGACTGAATTGTTTTGGTTCAGTTTAAAGGAGTTTAAACTCTGATTGTAAGTGAGATCTGGTCTAATCATGTTTGATTGATTAAGGCTTGAGATCGGTAAGCTTCGATCGAGAAAATTGATGCTAGATCAGTGAGATCAAGAGCATCAAGAGATGAATGGTTAGATCTTGAGCCTTATGGTTTAATTTGATCTAGACCAAGGCTTGGTTTGATTTGGTCCTTGAACCAAATGTAATTGAACCGGCTCATCATAGTGAGCGCATGGTTCAAAGGGGAGAGAAAAATGCGATGGTTCACTTGGAGTGAACGCATGAACGCATGATGTTAGTGGCTTGCTATTTTTGGAAGTCATGTTTCCAAAATAGAGAGCACGCCTCTACATTCGTGGGTGCATCTCTTTTCGCCTCTCGCCTCTTCCTCTCGACGCCTCTCTCTCGTGTGGGAAGTCTTCACGCAAAGGAGAAGAGAAGAAAGCCTAGAGATCATCTCAATCTCCTTCACGCGATCAGGAGACCTTGGAGCTTTGCTAGCACAAGGAACGCCAAGGGAGTAGTCATCTTCACCTTATGTGCGCCACCTTTGGAGGAGAGCCACATCGCCCTCTGCTTCCAAGACGCCATCCAAGCAATGGCAATGGTATGATCCTTGTGTTGATCTATACAAACTTATTAAGTTGATCTATGAACATACATGCGATCCTAGGAAGCCCTAGATTCCGCCCATGCAAGTTTTTTTTATATCTGCATGATTAGGGTTTCGCCCCTTTAGGGAACTTTCAGTCTCCTCGATTAATGATCTCACGGATCAGGTGAAACCTTCTCTGTATGTGCTTGAACTTCTGGTGTGACCGTGGTTCCTTCGCTTGTGCAATCGCTCCAGTGTTATCACAGAAGATAACCAATGGATCTGCACTCGAAGGAACGACACCAAGTTCCTGAACGAATTTATGAATTCAAACTGCCTCCTTTGATGCCTCTGAGGCTGCAACATACTCGGCTTCTGTTATGGAATCAGCAACAGTTGATTGCTTGAAACTCTTCCACACCACTGCTCCTCCATTCAAGCTAAAAACATAGCCTGATTGCAATCGGAAATGGTCTTGGTCAGACTGGAACGAAGCATCAGTATATCCTTCAATACTGAGCTCTTCCTGACCTCCATAAATCAAGAACATATTTTTGGTTCTGCGAAGATATTTCAAAATGTTCTTGACTGCAATCCAGTGTGCCTTCCCTGGATTACCTTGGAACCGACTGGTCACGCTTAACTCGTAAGCGACGTCTGGGCGAGTACACAACATCGCATACATGATGGACCCAATAGCCGAAGCATAAGGCGTATTGTCCATCTCATCTTTCTCAGACTATGTTTGAGGACACTGGCTCTTTGAAAGATTCAGACCATGTCTGACTGGAAGATAACCTCTTTTAGAATTTTCTAAATGGAATCTTTCCAGGACCTTATCGATGTAAGTACTCTGGCACAGCCCGAGAAGCCTATTAGATCTATCTCTATAGATCTCCACGCCTAGTATATAGGCTGCTTCTCCCAAATCTTTCATTTGGAAACATTTTCTTAACCATGCCTTGACTGCATGCAGTTCAGGAATATCGTTTCCAATGATTAAAATATCATCGACGTAGAGGACTAGGAAAGTAATCACGCTCCCACTAAACCTTTTATATACACACGGGTCATCTTCATTTTTGATGAAACCAAATTCAGAAACTGATTCATCAAAACGAATATTCCAGCTTCTCGATGCTTGTTTTAGTCCATAAATGGACTTCTTTAATTTGCATATTTTATGACCTTCTGACGGGTTGATGAAACCTTCAGGTTGTGTCATATACACATCCTCTTCCAGTTTTCCATTAAGGAAAGCGGTTTTCACATCCATTTGCCAGATCTCATAATCAAAATATGCTGCTATCGCGAGAATAATTCGAATGGACTTGAACATGGCTACAGGAGAGAAAGTTTCATCATAATCTATCCCGTAGATTTGTTTGAAACCTTTCGCAACTAGTCAACCCTTATAGGTAACTACGTTACCATCCATGTCTTTCTTCTTTTTGAAGATCCACTTACAGCCTACAGGGATTACTCCCGGAGGCGGATCAACCAAATCCCAGACTTGGTTATCTGACATGGAGTCCATCTCGGCTCGCATAGCTTCAATCCATTTTGTTGACTCCGGTCCACTGACCGCATCCGCATAAGTGAGGGGTTCATCATTAATGATGTAGACTCTGTCATAGCGCTCAGGCTGACGATGAATCCTTCCCGATCTACGCGGTTCCCGTGATGTCTGAGCCTCAGGTTGAACATTAACCTGATCTATTGGCTCAGGCTTATCCAACTGTGCTTGACTACTTTGTCCCTCTTCTGGAATTTCATCCAGCTTTATTTCTCTCCCACTGGCCTCTTGCAGAAGAAACTCCTTCTCAAGAAAAATAGCCGTTCTAGTAATAAATACTTTATTCTCCTTGGGATTGTAGAAATAATAACCCTTAGTTTCTTTAGGGTATCCGACAAATATGCATTTATCAGATCTGCTCTCCAGTTTCCCTGAGGCGAGCTTTTTGACATAAGCCTCGCAACCCCAGATTTTGATAAATGTCAAGCTCGGCTGTTTCCCATACCATAACTCATATGGTGTCTTTGAAACGGTCTTGGATGGCACTCGATTTAGTATCTTTGCAGCTGTTTCCAGTGCAAATCCCCAAAAGGAGTAAGGTAGAGTAGCCTGACTCATCATAGAACGAACCATATCCAATAAGGTTCGATTCCTCCTCTCGGACACACCATTCCATTGCGGTGTTCCTGGCGGAATGAGCTGTGAGATGATCCCACACTCCTTCAGATAGTCAGTAAACTCACGACTCAAGTATTCTCCACCTCGATCTGATCGAAGTGCTTTGATATTTCGGCCTAACTGATTCTGTATTTCATTTTTGAATTCTTTGAACTTGTCAAAAGATTCACGCTTATGTCTCATTAAATAGACATAACCATACCTACTGAAATCATCAGTAAAAGTAATGAAGTATGAATAGCCACCTCTGGCATGTTTACTAAATGGCCCACACACATCACTGTGAATAAGGTCAAGTAAACCTGAAGCCCTTTCACCTTTATTAGTAAAAGGAGTCTTCGTCATCTTACCCATTAAACAAGCTTTGCATGTGTCAAGCTCCTCATAGGAGAATGATCCCAGCAGTCCATGGTCATGCAACCGCTTAATGCGCTTCTTGTTAATATGGCCTAGACGACTATGCCATAACAAGGTGCTGTCATCAGCATGCTTGGCTTTCTTATTATCAATTTGTTGTACAGAACATTCCATATCCAACACGTATAACCCATTGATAATCGACCCAGTTGCATAAACAATACTATCAAATGAAATACAGCACTGTGAAGTTTTGCATTCAAATAAAAAACCTTTCCTGACAAGAGCAGGAATAGAGATAATATTCTTTGTTATGCTTGGTACAAAATAACAATTGTCAAGTTCTAATACAAATCCAGATGGTAAAGAGATGTGATATTCTCCTACAGCAACAGCAGCAACTCGTGCCCCGTTTCCAACTCGTAGGTCCACCTCATGCTGTCCCACCTGTCTTCTTATCTTGAGTTCCTGCACATTTGAACAAATGTGAACTCCACATGCAGTGTCCAACACCCATGAAATAGAAGAAGCAACCATGACTTCAGTCATGAAAATACCTGAGCCAGAAGTGGAAGGCTTGCTTCCCTTCTTCTCTCCTCGGAGCGCTCTACAGTCCTTCTTCCAGTGACCCAGCTGGCCACAATGGAAGCATATGTTGTCCTTTGACCGCTTCATCTTTTGTTTCAAAGCCTTGTTGTAGTTCTTGATAGGGGTTTTGCCCTTCTTCCCCTTCTTCTTATTCCCAGAAGGAACCATCAAGACAGAGGATGAAGGCTTTCCCTTCTCAAGAGTCTGCTCTGTAGTGCAGAGCATATTCAATAATTCTGCCGGAGTACAGTCGATTTTGTTCATATTGAAATTAATGATGAACGCATCGAAAGAAGCCGGAAGAGACTGCAAGATGATGTCTACAACAAGTTCTTGATTGATGGTATGACCCAGTTTCTCTAGAGCTTCTTTGTACCCTATCATCTTGAGCACGTGAGCTCCGACTGGACTCCCTTCAGCCAGCTTGCTATGAAAGAAAAGTTTCGTCAAGTTATAGCGTTCTGTCCTTGCCTGAGCAGCATACAGCAATTTCAGATTTGCTATAATATCAATAGCAGACAAATCCTCATGTTGACGCTGGAGCTCGGGCATCATTGACGCAAGCATAAGGCAAGCGACATCAGTACTATCACTGACATGCTTTTCATAAGCATCTCGAACCGCCCTTATGGCGTTCGCAGCGGGTTGAGCCGGTATTGCCGACTCAAGGACGTACAGCTTCCTCTCAGCTTTAAGGACAATCCTCAGCTGTCTGTACCAGTCTGAGAAGTTTGGCCCAGCAAACTTCTCTTTTTCCAATATGGATCGCAAGTTAAGCCCTGTGGTGTTCGTTGCTGTAGGAATCTACAACATAGCAAGAACAACAAGGTCAGCAACCATGTTAGAATCATTCCAGGACTTAAGAGTGATTCCTTTTCTCACTATTTTATCTGACTGAAAATCCAATAAAAAGCCCGAAAGAGTGAAACTCTTTTAGTGAGATGGGATCCAGATTTCACACTTGATCTCTGCGTCCCGCTCAGGCGAGATAAGATGCACAGAGAGCCCAAGCACTAATCATTGGTAGGCAATCCATGCCACTCGCCAACCCGTGCGATTCCTCTTCATCTAGGTAATCCAGAAGACTGTGCCAACTGAGTTGGAACAACACAATCTCTGATTCCTCAGATGGCTGCCTCCATATAGCTATCATATGCTCAACATGTAGCCTATATGGTCAAGCTGACCTGACCGACTTCCTGGACCACCACGTGCTATGCTGAGCAACGAGAAGCGATAAATCCCTTCTCTGTAGCATGTAGGTGTAATCTCGCACCATCTGAAGATAGCTGGGCGTGCCCACTGAGTGGGTACAACACGGCCCCAACGATAGTCAGAACAGCGAGGTTTCGCGTCAGAAGGCAATTGAAAGCTTGATATTGACGTTGGATTTTATCGGTCTTTTATCTTCTTACTATCATGCAAAGCCTATAGTGATAGCAGAAGAATAAAACATACATGTGCTAATATTACTTAAAACAGTAAATAGAAAGCACAATTATCTTATGTGGTAAACGCCCATAAAAATATAAGTAAAACCCTAGTTTGACTTTTAGAAACAAGCAAAAGTCTTCACTTGAGCTCTTTATGGCATTCTTGTACCTCATGCGGCCCAAACGCCATATGTAGCCTAAATGCGCCCACCAAACAGAATGCGCCTGTTCTAGAGTCGAACTCTAGACCACCCACCTAGTGAAGCCAATTACTGCAAACGCTTCTGCCATATGTGCTGTGTGCTCATGTCTGATGAAATTACATTTAAAAAAAAATATCTAGACATGGATTGACACGCAGGTTATTTATACATTCAAATAAATCAAATGTGACTCGCAGATCACATCAAATATATTAATTTCCAGGCTCGCAGGCCCCAGCACAGCATACAAAAAGGGGCAGCCCACATAAGATTAAATAAACACTCAAATTTACTCGACTCGAGTCCAATCATTCATGGCAACATGTAAAACATGTACAACACGTGAAAGAAAAAAAAAATATATGGCATCAATTTTATTTCCTTATGTGCCCTACTACCTTACAACGGTCCATTAACAGGTATCCACTCGTCAGAACAAGTTAGACCCACTGTCCTTGCATGTACCCAGTCGTAACTGACTAGCGTCGACCCAATGATCGACTATGCATGCCTTAAGGGCTGAACGTCCTACATGAATCCCGGCAAGCGGGTGCGACCCCGGGCCATTATCATGATCGTTCATCTTTTTGCCTCAAACAGACATCACTACACGCCCTTCCGCAGTCGGCTTATAGCCACCTGTACGTCTTGCGCACAAGTGCTATCCAGCCGCCCATCCAGGCTGTCAGATAGTCTGGTTAGGATGTTGGGTTCAGACTTGACAAACGATTTCAAAACTGCTAACCCGTCTAAGTATTTAAAATAGGCGCACAGAAAAATCTAATGGAGTCGCGCATGAAGGTAAGTTTTTGTGAAAACAACTATAATATGCGCAAGCTATGTAATGTAAACATACATCTAACACAAGGTATGAATTACATCAGAAACATGCGCATCAATATTAGATCTACCCAAGCATGGATCACAAGAAGGCAATCATATGCATCAAGCCAGTAACTTGGCTTTGATACCACTATAAGTAAACCTAGTCAACAAGCGACTAAAACAAAACTTGCATCAGAGAAACTAGGAATCCCAAGAATCGCTTATCACGAGCATATGATCAACCTTTTATTCGAACTCGTATAGAACAAGTAAAAGCATTACCTGTGCCATGATATGAGGGGCAGCTTGGAAGAGAAAAAGGGGCGAGTGCCTCTTCTCCAAAGAAATCACACACAAGATGAAGTAGACTTCCTCCCTTGCGTCCCTTGTGCTAGCAAAGACACCAAGGAGTCCTGATCGTCCCTTGCAAGGAAGATGTGTGTCTTGGCTGGTCTGCCTTTTCTTGGGTGGAGACGATCCACACAAGAGGAAGAAGAGGAGTTCTCTATTGAATACGTGGGTGATCAACGAGAGGTATATTCGGCCACCAAAATAGTGAAACCGAAAAACATAACTATCTCCATAACTCCCACTTAAACCATCGAAACCTCCATCTTAAATTGAACCATGCGTTCACAAGTGAACCGGTTCAAACACCATTTGGTCCAAACACAAAATCGAACCAACCCTGGCTAAAATCTCTTTGAACCGAATGGCTCAAGATCTAACCACACATCACATTGAACCCCTGATCAATACGATCAAGTATCAATCCCCGATCAAAGCTTACCGATCACATGCCCTAATCAATCAAACATGATTAGACTAGATTTCACTTCCAATCAGAGTTTAAATTCCTTTAAACTGAACTAGAATAATTCCAGTCCACACGATCTGACATAAGTAAGCCATATCATCAAATTGTGCGACCCTAAGGGTTTCCTTCAATGTCGGTAACGATAACTTATGTTATCACGATCAGAGAGAGGTATCTAGCAACACATCACTGTCTCCCGATATGAAGGAAAGAGTCTTCCAAGACTACTCCCAAACCACAGCACAAGTGCGAATCTAATTCACTTGGCATACATGTTTCCCTTTGCCCCTGGATGTTCCCGTTGGACAAGCCTGTCAAGCCTGCGATTCCAACATGATGAAAATGGTTAGATCAGATGAACATAGTCGTCTGGGTATGGCCATACACATTCTCAACCATTTCATCCAAGGGCCCCTTAGAACATCACACTCCAACCAGGAGAGGTAATCCTATATCTATCACAAGTGCCCTAGCATGACTCATGCCCACTATCCAAGATAATCCTTAACCATTATCTTTCAAATGATATTGAACTACCTCAAGACAATGCCAATCATCACTTAGAAACACAAGTGATCTCAAGTCAGAGGGAATATACCACTTGCTTGCATACAAGGATTATTCACATTGTGACAAACAATTGAATATCCAAAGAAGGGTCAGTCCAGTACATCCAATACACCTATGTGTCTAATCTTATTCCACGCTCGAAGCATCCCACAAGATTAGAGCACACATTAGTCTCAATCATATCAAGGCTGTCTCATGTTCACCGAGATATCTTGACTAAGGACAATACTGAATGTCAGCTAAGCTGAACATCATTGAGACATTACTCAGAAGTATACATACAGCAGCAGATAATGTAACAATCTGAATAACAACAATTGCCTTTATAAAACATATATATTGTTTATACATGATACTGAAAATAGCCCAAAGCCTCAAACATTGGCCTTAAGGGCATACCCTAACACCATCCACTTGATACTTCTTGAATGTTTGGAGCTTTGTTGGCATGTGATGCCTTGGTTGGATGATGTGGCTGGAGCTTGCTAACATAGCATTTGAGGACATAGAAACTGAGGTGGCAAGTTGAGCTAAAATATTGAGAAATGTGGCTGCTTGCAAGAGTACACATGTAATGCTACAGATGATGCATCCTAAGCTATTTTTGCTCCCTACTATATAAGTCTACAAAAATTAAAATTATCAAGCAACCCTAGGCTACTTAACTGCATGTATAAGATACCATGCCAGATGTAAAGCATAAAGTCAAATATGCCATTAAAAAGTTAAAATTATCTTGGGCTTTAACGGAATCAATGACACATATAGTCAAATATGCCATTAAAAAGTTCAAATTATCTTGGGCTTTGACGGAGTCAACGACACATATGGGTTTGACCAAACACCCCTAGAAGACACTTGGGAAAATGCCCCAGAGCATGAGGAGGACGCTCCAGAAAATTCAACTCAAATGGAGAACGTCAGCCAAAATTACGGGTGTAAAAAAAAATTACACCCTTGTAGTGGAAATGCCCAGAAACACAGAAAAGCTCCGTTTTTCAAGACGTTCGATGATCGCAACGGTCTTCACACCCTTCTGACCATTATGTGGGGATCCTCAGTCCATCTACTACCTCAACGGAGTCCCTCCACCCTATCAACATGATGAATCTTCCTCGAGAACCACCGCAAGAGCCCACAACGGACCATTACCACAACTGGGTCCTCAACTCTGCCGAAGAGACCGCCAACAACGTCTAGAACTAGCCCACGATCAATAAGTTTTGCTGCTTCATGGCGGCCTATTCGGAGATGGACTAACACGTCAAAGCCCGGCCCGAACAACGGCCCAAGTAGCTTGGACCATACGCCCACCAGCCTGAAGATTCCCTGCATGGAGTTGGTAGTTGTTGCTTTTAGTTTGTTAGGGGGTATCTTGACCCTCTTTTAGGAAGTTAGGGGTTGTTGGCTTTGTTGGGAAACCCCGGAGACATTTTATAATTTTTCAGAGTCATAGACATACATACATACATTGCACAGCGGAAGAATGTCCCCGAAACAGGCCGGTCCCAAAAACCCAGTGAAGATCGCAAGCAAGGGAGTTGACACGATGAGTTAGGAAATACCTTAGAGCAAGATGAGGTCGATGTTGTGATAGGCGCCCAAGCGTGCGCCCTCTGCAGTTTCACACACACGGATGCCTCGAGTCCTCTTCTTCCACGCCCGGTGCTAGCTTCGGGAAGAAGATCCAAGCCTTAGTTATCTTCTTGAATGCTTGCGCCACCTCCAAGGTAGAAGCGCCAATTGATGAAGAAGAGAGGAGAAGGGAGAATGCCGCCAAGCCTTTACTTCTCTTGCGCCAAAGGAGGAAGAAAGGAAGAAGCTTGCGGCTAGGGTTTGATGGAAGAAGATGGTTGCGCCAATGCCCCTTACTCTCGCCCTCTTGATGTGTTCACGCCTCCAAGGAAGAACAACCTGCAAGAGGGGGCGGCTAGGGTCACATATATAGGGCAAGAGGCGGTTAAGGGAAGGCCCAAGATCATGACAAGTGTAGGGCTAGGATGAGGAGGTTTGAGACAAGGAAAGTCTCCAAGACTTTACTATAAACTCCATTCAACCTATCCATAATTGCCCAAGTACCATATCAACCCAAGACATGCCTTAGAGGCATTCATACCATCAAGGGAGAAGGGCTAGGTGCCAATTGCTTCCTTAATGAAGCAATTTTGCCACCCAAACCCCATTATACCCCTTAGGCGCCAATGAGGTTGGGCTTCTCCCCATTATACCCTTTTAGCCTCTTATCTCTTCATGAGAACTTGTTATTGGGCCTCATTGGATAATGAGCTAGCCCAAACTCCATTACATGGGTTGATTAAGCACTTGGATCCAATCCAATGCAACCATAATCCACATGTGACCAATCATGATCAAATACGGGTCAACCTGCCAAAAATGAAGTTTGGCTCCAATAACATTCTTCCATCTCATCAGGCCCATTGGCGCTGATGAAATCTCCCAATTAGATCCGAGTTATCCAATAACTCGATCATAAGGCTTCCCGATCAATACGAGAACTCAAGTATCAAGGTGTGCGACCCTATAGGTTCCTCTGACGCTGGCAGTGTTGACCAAAGGTCACCACAAGCAGTGAGTGGCACCTAGTAGTGCATCGCTGCTACCCAGGTCATTGGAATGGATATCGACATCGACATCCCCATCATCGCAACTAGGTACAGATGCATTACAGTCTCTTTGCCGAACTGATATCCGATTGGACAAGTGTGTCACCACTTGTTTTCACCCAATCACATGGCTATGACTAAAACAGGTTCTCAGTTGGGTATGGCCATACACTCTCAGTCATAGAATCATAGAGGAGCTCCATGGATATCATACTTCCCTAAGGAAGGGGCAAATCCTTTGTCTGTCCATTGACCTTCTCATATGGGTCGTGACATGCTCAATGACAACCGTTATGACCTCCCAACTACGGCGAGATGTTAGGTTGTATCAAAGCAAGTCCCTAACCATATAGAATGATCAATGACCTCAAGTCAAGGGATCAATGCATCTCCTGTCACTTGTGAGGATAACTCATGACACCAAGTCATAGCCTCACAGCGGGTCTATCCAGTATATCCTCCAATGATATACCCATGTGTCTGCGTCCTAACCAGCCCACATACCAGTCTCACAAGTACCATAGCTATCCCATATCCACTAAGGTACATCGACCGGGGACTATAGTTCGAGCACAGATCCAATCTATCTCCAGGGACATTATCATGTTAGTACATATGCGTAGATGTAAACAAACATAGATAACGACAATGCCAGAATGATATAAATATGAAAGTCAAGTAGTACATAAGTGGACCAAAACTAGGTCCTAGGGCATATACACCAACAATCTCCCACTTGCACTAAGACCTAGAAGTTGAGGAATCTCAACCCCATATCTCTAGCGTGACCATCATGCTTCTGCTGCGCCAAAGCCTTGGTCAATGGGTCTGCCAGATTGTTCTCTGTGTCAACTCTGCTAATCTTGACATCACCTCTATCAATGATCTCTCTGATCAGGTGAAATCTTCTGAGTATGTGTTTGGATATTTGATGAGACCGTGGTTCCTTTACTTGTGCAATTGCTCCATTGTTGTCACAGTAGAGTTCAATGGGATCCATTGTACTAGGGGCCACCTGAAGATCACATAAGAACTTCCTTATCCAAACGGCTTCCTTGGCTGCCTCAGAAGCGGCCACATACTCTGCCTCGGTTGTAGAATCTACTATGGTGGATTGCTTGAAGCTCTTCCAGCATACAGCGCCTCCATTTATCTTGAACACATAGCCGGCCTATGATCTAAAGTCATCAGGGTTAGACTGGAACGATGCATCAGTATAGCCCTGCATACTGAGCTCTTCTTGTCCCCCATAGACCAAGAACAAATCCTTAGTTCTTCTTAGATACTTTAGGATGTTCTTTACAGCCACCCAGTGCTGCAGACCTGGATTGGATTGGTATCGGCTGGTTATGCTTACAGCATATGCCACATCTGGTCTAGTACACAACATTGCATACATGATCGATCCTACTGCCGAAGCATAAGGAATTCGACTCATGTCATCCCTCTCAGCCTGTGTTGTAGGACACTGGCTCTTTGAGAGAGTAAGGCCATGTCTTACTGGAAGGTATCCTTTCTTGGATTGCTCCAAGTTGAACCTCTCCAGGACCTTATCAATGTAGGTACTCTGACTAAGGGCCAGGAGCCTCTTGGATCTATCCCAGTAGATCCTTACGCCTAGAATATAGGCGGTCTCCCCTAAGTCTTTCATCTCGAAACACTTCCCCAACCATGTCTTCACAGCTTGAAGACTAGGGATGTCGTTTCCAATGAGTAGTATGTCATCAACATACAAGACTAGAAAAATCACCAAGCTCCCACTGAATTTTCTGTATACACAGGCGTCATCTTCGCTTTTGATAAAGCCATAATCTCTCATGGCTTCATCAAATCGAAGATTCCAACTTCGAGATGCTTGCTTTAATCCATAAATGGATCTCTTTAGCCTGCAGACCTTATTAGCCTCTGCAGGATGGATGAAGCCATCAGGTTGTGACATATACACATCCTCAGTCAGCTTCCCGTTAAGGAACGTTGTCTTCACATCCATCTGCCATATCTCATAGTCATGATATGCAGCTATAGCAAGCAGAATCCGAATGGATTTGATCATGGCAACTGGCGAGAAGGTTTCATCATAGTCCACCCCGTGGACTTGTTTAAATCCTTTAGCCACTAGTCTACCCTTATAGGTAACTATATTGCTATCCATGTCTGTCTTCCTCTTGAAGACCCATTTACACCCTATGGGTTTTACCCCATCAGGCAGCTCAACCAAATCCTAGACTTGGTTAGCTGACATGGAATCCATCTCGGATCGCATGGCGTCAAGCGATCTCTCGGAGTCTGGTCCACTGACCGCCTCATCATAGGTTCTGGGTTCATCCTCAATGATGAAGATCCCATCGTGTTGGGTCGGTAGCGACCCGTACCTTTCAGGTGCACGACGAATTCTCCCAGACCTACACGGGACCTGTGTCTGAGCCTCAGGTTGGCTAGCAACCGGTGCAGGTGGCTCAGATTCCATCTCTTTGTCTTGTGCTTGCACTTGGACCTCATCCAAGTCAAACTTCCTCCCACTAACTTCTTTCATGAGAAATTCTTTCTCTAGAAAGACAGCACCCCGAGCAACAAAAATTTTGTTCTCGGTTGGGACATAGAAGTAGTATCCTTTAGTTTCCTTAGGATACCCCACAAACATACATTTATCAGATCTAGGTTCTAGCTTGCTAGAATCCTGACGTTTGACATAAGCCTCACATCCCCAGATCTTGATAAAAGTGAGATTAGGGCGTCTCCCACTCCACATATCATATGGTATTTTGGAGACACTCTTAGATGGAACGTTATTCAGTATTAGAGAAGCTGTCTCTAGTGCATGCCCCCAGAATGATGGAGGTAGAGTTGCATGACTCATCATAGATCGAACCATATCCAATAAAGTTTGATTTCTCCTTTCAGACACTCCATTCCATTGAGGTGTTCCAGGAGGAGTGAGTTGGGATATGATCCCACACTCTCTTAGATAGTCAAAGAACTCACCGCTCAGGTACTCTCCACCTCGATCTGATCGAAGAGCTTTAATGGATCTTCCAAGTTGGTTCTCTACTTCATTCTTGAACTCCTTGAATTTCTCAAAGGACTCAGATTTATGTCTCATTAAGTAGACATAGCCATACCTACTGAAGTCATCAGTGAAGGTAATGAAGTAGCTGTACCCTCCTCTGGCTTGTTTATTGAAAGGCCCACACACATCAGTATGTATGAGATCCAATAAACCTCCTGCCCTCTCACCAATCTTGGTGAAGGGCTCCTTTGTCATTTTCCCTAATAAACAAGGTTCACAAGTATCAAATTCCTCCAAGGAACTTGAATCTAACAATTCATTTGCATGGAGTTCTTGGATGCGATTCTTGTTTATATGGGCTAATCGACAGTGCCATAGGAAAGCGCCAACTAAACCACTCAGTTTGGTCCTTTTATTACTTATGTTACAAATAGAACTTTCCATATCCAAGATATATAGACCATTGCACAAAGTACCCTTCCCATAGAACATATTTGCAAATGAAAAAGAACAAGAGTTCTTATTTATTTCAAACTTAAATCCCTTCTTTGCTAAGCAAGGAATGGATACAATGTTCTTAGTAAGTGAAGGTACACAAAAGCAATTATCTAGTTCTAATTGAAGTCTAGAAGTCAAGGAGAGAGTCAAAACGCCTACAGCAACAGCAGCAACCTGTGCCCCGTTTCCAACGCGTAGGTCAATCTCTCCAGGCCGCACCGATCTACTTTTCTTGAGCCCCTGCATATTTGTACAAATATGAGCCCCACATGCGGTATCCAATACCCATGACATAGAAGTAGAAAGATTGACTTCTGTAACATAGATACCTGAGCTAGAAGTTAAGGCCAAGCCTTTCTTCTCCTCATTCTGAAGCTGCTTGCAGTCCCTTCTCCAGTGACCCTGCTCGCCACAGTGAAAACACCTCTGGTCCTTTGACTTCTTTGTCTTTTTCTTCAGTGCCTTGGTAGGACCTCTGGCACTGCTCTTAGCACGTGCCTTACCCTTCTTCTTTATCTTCTTGGTCGCAGGGACCAAAAGAACAGAATTGGGTTTGGTCTTACCCATCTCACGCTCGGCTGTTTGGAGCATATTCATTAATTCCTCCCGTGTGCACTCAATCCGGTTTATGTTGAAATTAATAATAAACGGACTGAAGCTAGGGGGCAGGGAATGCAGAATAAGATCCACAACCAGCTCGTTGTCTATGGCATGTCCCAGTCTTTTGAGATGATCCACATTCCCAATGAGTTTGAGAACATGGGGTCTCACTGGTGCACCCTCAGACAACTTACACCGAAAGACTGCTTTGGCGGTGTCAAATCTCTCAGTTCTAGCCTGAGCCTCGAACATTTGTTTCAGATGAGTGATCATCTGAAAAGCGTTCTGCTCCTCATATTGCACCTGCAGTTCAGGTGCCATGCTGGCTAGCATAAGACATGCAACCTCCAAAGAGTCATCCTGATGCTTTCTATAAGCATCTCTGTCTGCCGTTCGGGCATTAGGCGGAGGAGCCGCAGGAAGAGCCTGTTCAAGGACATACAGCTTCTTCTTGAGCTTGAGGACTATCCTCAAGTTCCGATGCCAGTCCATAAAGTTAGTTCCAACTAACTTATCCTTATCAAGGAGTGATCGCAGTGATAATCCGCCAGTGTTCGTAGCCATTGTTCTACAACACCCAAGAAAAATAGATTAGTACTACTTCGAATCATTTAAACTGGACTTGTTTTAAATGATTACTGCTCCCACTATTTTAAATTCGAATTGACAACCCACAAAGTCAATCGGGAAGTTTAAGACTTCCTAGTGAGATGGGATCCTTATTTCTCATGAGGCTTTGCGTCCCACGAGGGTGGGATGAGATGCACAAAGTAACCTATGTTTCCTAAGGTGGGCGCGCCGGCCGGTTGCTCCAAGCAACTCCCCTTGTTGAGACAGTCTGGGCATTTCATGTCCAGCGAGGGCTGGATACAACATGAAACCCTAACCTCTCAACGATGCCTCTAGACTTTCACCATGTGCCCAGTACATGTGAACTTCTAGTCAAGTCCATTTCTAACCGTTATGCCCAGGGCCAATGAGTTTCCTTGCGAAGGCACGCCCAGGTTAAAACTGGACTGGGGAAACCATTGTCACCACACACTTTCTAAAGATAAGTGGGTGTGTCCCACGAGGGTGGGAACCAGTTCACAACTCCACTGATCGATAGCTTAGTGAGGGCTACGCGTTAGAAGGCTACTAGACTTGATATTTTATTATGAGGGTTTTTAAGGTCTCATCAGTTTTATCTTATGTCTAACAATACAGGCATGCAATCCTATAGTGATAACATAACGATAAAACATCACAGGCATGCTTTTAGTAGATAAGGAAAACAGTAAAGGATGATGTGATCAAAGCCCTTTCAAGACATTGAACCAACCCATGCCAAAAGGAGATTCAACTCTTGACATAGGACTCAAGCCCCTAAAATAGACCTATCCTAGCCGCCCTCTATCTTGGTCTTCAAGGTTGGCTCTAAGCTCCTTCTCACATGGTTTAGCTCTCAAACCTTAAGGGTAGACCCCATGGGTTCGGCCAATGCCATGGTCTTCCTCTAATGAGGATGCGCCACAATGCAAGAGGCCAAGTTAGCTAGCTCTCAAACCCAAGGGTTCGGCCATGCCTAACTTGCGCCACTAAGCAAGCTTGCACCTCTTCCTTTGATGCTTGTTGCGCCACCATCCAAGGTATGCATGCGCCAAGTTCCAAGTACATGCGCCACCCTAATATTCTTCTTAGTTAAAAAGGAAAAACGGCACGCAGGCCTCACAAGGATACATCACAGGCATGCAAAGGGGGGCTTGACTAATGATCACAACATCATGCACAATCAAGGTATTTACTCATGCAATTCTACATGCTCAAGAAAAACATAAAATCTAAAATTTTACTTTTTCATAAAACTAGTCTCTTTTTCTCATCTTCTTCTCACAAATCTTTTGGTTAATTGCGATTTATTTTTCATGATGATTTCAGAGATCCTTTCGGCTGGCAATTTTGTCAGATCAAGAGACTTGGCCAGTCCGAAGACACAATGCTCGTCCTACTTGACAAAATTACGTGCGCCTTTAATCTTTAAATCAGACAAGAAAAATAGTCCAAAAATCCAAAAGAGGTTGAGAGGATGATAGAAACAAGAAACCCTAATTTTGTCTACTTAGAAAAAATCGTTTGTCATGCATCATGCTATTTTCGAAAATAGAGATATGGCATATGAGCATGAAAGAAAAGCATAAAACATCGTTCGAGTCTTGCAAGTCCCTCTGATACCACTGTTGGGAAACCCCGGGGACATTTTACAATTTTTCAGAGTCATAGACATACATACATACATATATTGCACAGCGGAAGAATGTCTCCGAAACAGGCCGGTCCCAAAAACCCAGTGAAGATCGCAAGCAAGAGAGTCGACACGATGAGTTAGGAAATACCTTAGAGCAAGATGAGGTCGATGTTGTGATAGGCGCCCAAGCGTGCGCCCTCTGCAGTTTCACACACACGGATGCCTCGAGTCCTCTTCTTCCACGCCTGGTGCTAGCCTCGGGAAGAAGATCCAAGCCTTAGTTATCTTCTTGAATGCTTGCGCCACCTCCAAGGTAGAAGCGCCAATTGATGAAGAAGAGAGGAGAAGGGAGAATGCCGCCAAGCCTTTACTTCTCTTGCGCCAAAGGAGGAAGAAAGGAAGAAGCTTGCGGCTAGGGTTTGATGGAAGAAGATGGTTGCGCCAATGCCCCTTACTCTCGCCCTCTTGATGTGTTCACGCCTCCAAGGAAGAACAACCTGCAAGAGGGGGCGGCTAGGGTCACATATATAGGACAAGAGGCGGTTAAGGGAAGGCCCAAGATCATGACAAGTGTAGGGCTAGGATGAGGAAGTTTGAGACAAGGAAAGTCTCCAAGACTTTACTATAAACTCCATTCAACCTATCCATAATTGCCCAAGTACCATATCAACCCAAGACGTGCCTTAGAGGCATTCATACCATCAAGGGAGAAGGGCTAGGTGCCAATTGCTTCCTTAATGAAGCAATTTTGCCACCCAAACCCCATTATACCCCTTAGGCGCCAATGAGGTTGGGCTCTCCCCATTATATCCTTTTAGCCTCTTATCTCTTCATGAGAACTTGTTATTGGGCCTCATTGGATAATGAGCTAGCCCAAACTCCATTACATGGGTTGATTAAGCACTTGGATCCAATCCAATGCAACCCTAATCCACATGTGACCAATCATGGTCAAATACAGGTCAACCTGCCAAAAATGAAGTTTGGCTCCAATAACATTCTTCCATCTCATCAGGCCCATTGGCGCTGATGAAATCTCCCAATTAGATCCGAGTTATCCAATAACTCGATCATAAGGCTTCCCGATCAATACGAGAACTCAAGTATCAAGGTGTGCGACCCTGTAGGTTCCTCTGACGCTGGCAGTGTTGACCAAAGGTCACCACAAGCAGTGAGTGGCACCTAGCAGTGCATCGCTGCTACCCAGGTCATTGGAATGGATATCGACATCGACATCCCCATCATCGCAACTAGGTACAGATGCATTACAGTCTCTTTGCTGAACTGATATCCGATTGGACAAGTGTGTCACCACTTGTTTTCACCCAATCACATGGCTATGACTAAAACAGGTTCTCACCTGGGTATGGCCATACACTCTCAGTCATAGAACCATAGAGGAGCTCCATGGATATCATACTTCCCTAAGGAAGGGGCAAATCCTTTGTCTGTCCATTGACCTTCTCATATGGGTCGTGACATGCTCAATGACAACCGTTATGACCTCCCAACTACGGCGAGGTGTTAGGTTGTATCAAAGCAAGTCCCTAACCATATAGAATGATCAATGACCTCAAGTCAAGGGATCAATGCATCTCCTGTCACTTGTGAGGATAACTCATGACACCAAGTCATAGCCTCACAGCGGGTCTATCCAGTATATCCTCCAATGATATACCCATGTGTCTGCGTCCTAACCAGCCCACATACTAGTCTCACAAGTACCATAGCTGTCCTATATCCACTAAGGTACATCGACCGGGGACTATAGTTCGAGCACAGATCCAATCTGTCTCCAGGGACATTATCATGTTAGTACATATGCGCAGATGTAAACAAACATAGATAACGACAATGCCAGAATGATATAAATATCAAAGTCAAGTAGTACATAAGTGGACCAAAACTAGGTCCTAGGGCATATACACCAACAGGCTTATCCAACAACCCTCATGTGTTTTGCATGTGTTCTTCCCTCCCTCTTGATCTATAAAAGAGTGATGAGGGCTAGTTCTTCTTCAGCTTTGTTGTAGTAGACACCTTCCCCCCACGTGAAGGTCTAGGTCCAGCAAACTTCAGGGTACTCGGTTGTGAGTCCTTATGTTTTGTTTCCTCCGTCTGTACTGCATTCTGTTTCAATCAAAAGAGTTGAGGTGACACAACTCACCTCCACCGTCTTTCTTCTACAAGTTTGCGTTTGCGTTGGTTGTGTGTCCTGGAAGAGCGAAGCTTCCTCCCTCGTAGTGTAGTGAAGGTTTTGTGTGAGCGTGCAAGCTCAGAAAATTGGCTCCACAAGCAAGGTCAGTATTTTCCAGTTAGAATCGTGTTTGTCGGCATTTCAGCTCACTGGTATTGCTCAAGTTGCATCTTAGCGGCACGTTTACATTGGCTTTCCCAAGTTTCCCTTCGACGTGATTTCTTTTCCCTCGTCTCAAGACCCTCTAACGGATTTCTGCATCATCATCTCCACCACCTTAGAGTACTGAGCTAAGGACAACCCCTCCTATACATTCCGCTATGTCAAATTTGGTATCATAGGAGGTTGAAGCTAACTCTCATCTAGCTTCGCCGGTCTCTCCCACTGCACTTCATACCGGGTTTTCGGCTTTGTTTTAGCATACATCCTGCATTTTCTTCCATCATGACTACTAGATCAGCAGCCCCTTATCAAGACCCCCCTACCCCAGTGCCTGTTTTGAACGAAGAAGGTACTCCGTCTAGGGTACAGTTGATTGGGTCACTGTCCACGCGCTTTGAAGCGATGGAGCTTTTGGTACAAAGCCTTGTAACCACGGTCCAGGATCTCTCGCATCGTGTTTTGGAACTCCGGACTAAGCCCGCGGAGGGCCGTCCCTCACTTAGTGTTCCTCCCCCGTTGGCCCAGCTGCGGATGCATGCCAACAAGTCTGCACATTTCAACCCCTTTGGTGACGAGTCCGCGTGGGCTGAGGATGTTCCTCCCCCATGACGCCCTACTCCGCGTAGCCGTGAGGATTACAAGGTCCGCCGGCTCACGCACGTTGACTCGCCAATCTTTGTTGTATCCCAACAAGTTGGTAAGCAAAACTTATTCCTGAAGCCGCAGCCAAAACCTGAGTGTTGGCGCACAGGGACTTGTCACCCCCTGATAAGGCTCCAAAAAAACTTGTTGAGTCACCACACTTGTTGTTATCTCCGCAAGTGCACGGATACTCGAAGTAATAAAGAAAATATCGATCCCACAGAGACCTATGTTGTCAAGTACCAAATAATTGATTTCTTCCTATCTAGGCAATTGAATAGAAGTTAAGAAAAGATCGAAAATACACGGGAAAATAATATCGAAGAGAAACTGGGACCGGGGTTTCATCCACTTTAATTTTCATAACTAGATAAATAAAGATATTGATCACTCAAATTCTAATATGATAAAGGCTTAATTTACTACATAAAGGAATTTTCTCACTTTCGTGTAGATAATCATGCAGGGACCAATCTTCGCTTTCGCGCAAGATCTATCCCACTACTGACGATAAGCAAACTATCAATCAAAGAATTCAAAGATCACTTTTGTGCATCTGAATTCTAAGTTGATTGCCTCGAGCGGAATCTCATGGATCACTTTCGTGCATCCGAGACTCGACGCCAGTTTTACCTATGGTTCTCCAACGTTCCGATCCTCACTTTCGTGCAAGATCTCCACGTTTGACACAATGACTCAATCCTATGTTCATAATTATCATCAAAGCAATTAGTCATCTAAAATAAAGAAATAAGAACTTAACTTAAATTCTCATGGTGAGTTCCTATTAGTCAATTTTAGGGTTCCAATTCTCAAGCATATCACCTTTCGGTCCTTAATGCAAGAACTCTATTCATGATGATAAGAAATAAACTAAAGAGAATCTTAGAGCAGTAATCACATAGGTAAAATTATCATAATAGAATAATCGTGATGAAAGTAGAAATTATCTAGTCATTGCGAAAATCAAAGAGGATTACTCCCCCATGTCCCAAAGAGTGTTTAAGCTAGCATGGTGAAGAAGTTACAATATCCCATGGTTTCAGAAGATCAAAAATCAAAGGGAAAGAAGAGTTAAGAAAATACAGCATGGCTGTGAAATATTTCATAGCCGTATTTTGCAAGAAGGCATCAATGAACAGTGGCGGCGCTCCCCTTTTCTTTGATGTCTTCTCCAATTGATCTTCTTTCGCTCTGAAACCATGCTTTTGTTTACAGGAATTAGGTTTCCAAGATCTTTTTCCACTCATTTTTTTTGTATCGTCCACATTTTCTAACTCGATTTCCACCTTTTTTTTGGTGAAGAAATTAGAGTACACAGATCACATAATTAATGTAATAGAACTCATATCCTTTAAGTATGAAGATTTATTTATTTTTTTTATTTTTTATTACCAAGGATAGCGGAGTTAATGTGGATCGATCCCTCTCATGACATGCACCCACATAGACACATGCTTTTTCTTTTTCTCTTTCTCTTTTACTTCAACCCATGTCCTTTGATACCACTGCGCTTTCCCATAGTGCCAAGTAGGGGAGTCCTCACTTTATTTGTGGATCTTGGATTCTTATTTCCCAACAAATAACAAGAATAGACTAAACATCTACTAGGTTGATCAATTGATCTCAATTTACAAATCATACTCATATACTCATTTTATTCAAAAGAAATGTTTCACCTTTAGATTTTATTCCTCAAATAACATATCTATCTAAAGTCTCATGCATCAATCAATTTCAAATTTCAAAAATAAATATGTATTGAAGAAATAAATCTAACATGATAGGGTTTATCTCTAATCATGAATTTGAATTCATTCACCATTTACAAATCAAATCATCAAGAGTATACTCATCATCATCAAGAAAAATATCATCATTATGTAATACAACCACATCAAAAATGAATCATCAGAATATCAATATGTATCATACCACATCATCAAGAAAAATCAATCATATATTATTATTATTATTACTATTATTTTTTTTTGTTTTGAAAATACGGTACCGTGTAAGTCTTTACGGCCGTACCGTAGTTTCATCACAACTCTTTGGTCGAAAGTGAATTGAAAATACGGTACCGTAATATGCTTTACGACAGTGCTGTATTTTGCACCAAATCCAGTTTACCTTCAAAAATAATAGAAAAATTAGTTCTAAGCGGAAATTAAAGCAAAAGAAAACAAATAAGGTTAGAAAGCTTGGGTTGCCTCCCAAGAAGCGCTAATTTAAAGGTCATTAGCTTGACCCTTTTGCACTCAGATTTGATCTTGGTGTTGGAGTATGCCCTTAAGGCTAATGTTTGAGGCCTTGGGTTATTATCAGTATCATGTATAAACTATGTTTATAAAGGCAATGGTTGTTATTCAGGTTGTTGCATTATCTGCTGCTATATGTATACTTCTGAATAATGTCTCAATGGTGTTCAGCTTGGCTGACATGCAGTATTGTCCTTAGTCGAGATATCTTGGTGAACATGAGACAACCTTGATATGATTGAGACTAATATGTGTTCTAATCTTATAGGATGCTTCGAGCATGGAATAAGATGTAGACTCATAGGTGCATTGGATGTACTGGACAGACCCTACTAAGGATGTTCGATTGTTTGTCGCAATGTGAATAATCCTTATATGCAAACAAGTGGCATATTTCCTCTGACTTGAGATCACTTGTGTTTCTAAATGATGATTGGCATTGTCTTGAGGTAGTTCAATATCATTTGAAATATAATGGTTATAGATTATCTTGGATAATGGGCATGAGTCATGTTAGGGCATTAGTGATAGATATAGGATTGCCTCTCCTTGTTTGGAGTGTGATGTTCTAAAGGGGCCCCCTGTATGAGATAGTTGAGAAAGTGTATGGCCATACCCAGATGACTATGTTCATCTGATCTAACCACTCTCATCATGTTGGAGTTACAGGCTTGACACGCTTGTCCAACGAGAACATCCAGTGGCAAAGGAAACACATATGTCAAGTGACTTGGGTTCACACTTGTGCTATGGTTTGGGAGTAGTCTTGGAAGACTCTTTCCTTTATATCGGGAGACAGTGATGTGTTGCTAGATACCCCTCTCTGATCGTGATAACTTAAGTTATCGTTACCGACATTTAAAGGAAACCCTTAGGGTTGCACAATTTGATGATATGGCTTACTTATGTCAGATCGTGTGGACTGAATTGTTTTGGTTCAGTTTAAAGGAATTTAAACTCTGATTGTAAGTGAGATCTGGTCTGATCATGTTTGATTGATTAGGGCTTGAGATCGGTAAGCTTCGATCGAGAGAATTGATGCTAGATCGATGAGATCAAGAGCATCAAGAGATGTGTGGTTAGATCTTGAGCCTTTCGGTTTAATAAGGTCTAGAAGAAGGCTTGGTTTGATTTGGTCTTTGAACCAAATTCAATTGAACCGGTTCATTATATGAACGCATGGTTCAAAGGGAGAAGAAGAGGCGATCGGTTCACTTGGAGTGAACGCATCATGCGTTGAGGGCTTGCTATTTTTGGAAGTTGAATTTTTTCCAAAATAGAAGCACGCCTCCACGTTCGAGGGTAACGCTTCTCTCGTCGCCCATCTTCTACTCTCGAGACTCCTCTCATTTTGGTAGAGAGACTTCACGCCAAGGAGGAGGTTCGAAAAACGCCAAGAGAGCATCTCATTCTCCTCACACGGCTAGGACACCTTGAAGAGCTTTGCTAGCACAAGGTTCACGCCAAGGGAGGAAGCCATCACCATCTTGTGTGCGTCCACTTTGGAGGAGAGCCGCATCGCCCTCTTGCTTCCAAGTCGCCTTCTGACCAATGGCAATGGTAAGATCACAACTTGATCTTTGCAGACATTAAGTTGATCATATGTTCATGCCACATGCGATCTTCATGAAATCCCTATTTCCGCCCATGCAAATTTTAAAAGTGCATGCGTTCAGGGTTTTCGCCCCCCCACTTTCACTTGGTTCATCCAGATAAAAGCTCTCTTTTTCTTTAATCAGTTCTTCTTGATAGTAGTATTTCAATCTTTGACCATTAACTTTAAATTCCCCTGTATCTTCACTCCATATATCCATAGCTCCGTAGGGATAAATTTTCCTCACCTAAAAAGGTCCAGACCAACGAGACTTGAGTTTACTAGGAAAAAGCCTTAACCTAGAATTAAATAAAAGAACAAAGTTACCTGGTTGAAAATCTTTTCTAAGAATATGTTGATCATGCCATTTCTTAGTTCTCTCCTTGTAAATTTTTGCATTTTCATAAGCTGAAAGTCTAATCTCATCCAACTCGTTCAACTGTAACCTCCGTTTTTCACCCGCGTTTTTTAAGTCAAAGTTTAATGCTTTGATTGCCCAGAATGCTTTATGCTCGAGTTCTACAGGTAGATGACAAGACTTTCCATAAACTAATTGAAATGGAGACATACCAATTGGTGTTTTGAAAGCTGTCTGGTATGCCCACAGTGCGTCGTCAAGTTTGAATGCCCAATCTTTCCTTGTGCGTGAAACTGTCTTTTCCAAAATCCCTTTTATTTCTGTATTGGATATCTCAACCTGTCCACTTGTTTGAGGATGATAAGGAGTGGCTACTCTATGATTTACCCCGTACTTTTAAGTAAAGCTAAGAATTTGTGTTCTATGATATGTGAGCCTCCATCACTAATTACAACTCGTGGTGTCCCAAACCTTGGATAGATAATTTTTTTGAATAATTTCACAACAACTCTGGAATCATTGGTTGGGGATGCAATAGCTTCAACCCATTTTGAAACATAATCTACTGCTACAAGAATATATTTGTTACCTCCAGAAGATGGAAAGAGTCCCATGAAATCAATTCCCCAAACATAAAAAATTTCAACCTCAAGAATATTGGATAATGGCATCTCGTGTCTTCTGTTAATGTTGCCTGTTCTCTGACATTTATCACAAGATAAAATAAAGTTTCTAGCATCTTTAAAAATTATGGGCCAATAAAATCCTGATTGCAACACTTTGAAGGCAGTTTTCTCAGCACTGGCATGCCCACCATAAGAAGATCCATGACATTGAAATAATATGTCTGTAACTTCCTCCTCAGGCACACATCTCCTAAAAATACCATCTGCACATCTTCTAAATACATAAGGCTCATCCCAAAAATAGTGCTTCACCTCAGCTAAGAATCTCTTCCTTCTTTGGAGATTTAAATCAGGAGGGAAAACATTAGCTACAAGATAATTCACAAAGTCGGCATACCAAGGGGCCCTGATTTGTTCAATAGTCATTAGTTGTTCTTCGGGAAAGGAGTCATTAATTACATCATTTTCTTCAGTGCTTCACCTCAACTTTGGCTTTGTCAACTTCAATTCCTCTTTCTGAAATTAAGTGTCCCAAAACTATCCCCTGCTTAACTATGAAATGACATTTTTCCCAATTAAGCACAAGGTTAGTTTCTTCACAACTTTGTAAAACCCGAGATAAGTTAGCCAAACAACTATCAAAGGAGGAACCATATACTGAGAAATCATCCATAAATACATCCATAAAGTCTTCAATAAAATAAAAAAAATAGCCATCATGCATCTCTGAAAAGTAGCAGGCGCATTACATAAACCAAAAGGCATTCTCCTATATGCAAAAGTTCCATAGGGGCAAGTGAAGGTGGTCTTTTCCTGATCATCAGGATGTATAGGAATTTAGAAAAAACCAGAATATTCATCTAAAAAGCAAAAGTGAGAATGGTTTGCTAGTCTTTCAACCATTTGATCAATAAAAGGCAGAGGAAAATGGTCTTTCCTGGTGGCAGCATTTAATTTTCTATAATCTATGCACATGCGCCAACTAGTAACAGTTCTAACAGGAATCACTTCATTATCTTTGTTTTTCATAATAGTTACCCCTCCCTTCTTAGGAACACAATGTACAGGACTTACCCATTTGCTATCAGAGATAGGATAGATAATACCTGCATTAGGTAATTTCAAAACTTCCTTTTTTACAACTTCTTTCATGGAGGGGTTCAGTCTTCTTTGGAAATCTGCATGTGGCTTGTGCTCTTCTTCCATCAAGATCCTGTGCATACAAAAAGAAGGGTTAATTCCTTTCAAGTCATCAATTGAGTACCCAATTACCTTTCTATGAATTCTTAATTCTTTGAGAAGCAACTCCGTTTCCCTTTTCCCAAGCAGTGCATCAACTATAACAGGATAAGTAGAATCAGGACCAAGAAACTCATAACGAAGGTTATCAGGTAAAGCCTTAAGTTCTATTTTTGGAGTCTTTTCTTTTTCATCACATGTGTTGCAATCAAAAAATTCATTAATTTCAGAATTGGTTTCTTCCTTAAGAATAGAATCATAATCATAATCAGAGATTTCAACAAACAAATCATTAAGATCATAGATAATATCATCTCCATCATGTATACTACAACAATACTCAGAATTTGAAGGATTTTTCATGGCTGCGTGCAAGTCATACTCAATCTTTTCATCCCCAATGTTAAGTGAAAACTTACCATTTTTTACATCAATGAGTGCTCCTACTGTAGCTAAAAACAGTCTAATAAGTATGATGGGGATTTTTGCATCCTCTTCCATCTTAAGAACTACAAAATCTGCTGGAATTACCTACTTGAACAGGCACATCTTCAAGAATTCCTATAGGATATTTAATTGAACGATCAGCGAGCTGTAAAGACATTGAAGTTGGTTTGAGCTCTCCCATGTCCAATTTCCTGCAAACAGATAATGGTATTAGACTCACACTAGCTCCCAAATCACATAAGGCTCGGTTAAAAGCCATACCTCCGATAAAGCAAGGGATAGAGAAACTACCTGGATCCTTCAACTTGGGTGGCAACTTGTTTTGAATAATGGCACTACATTCCTCAGTCAAAGCCATAGTACCATAGTCCTCTATTTTCCTCTTATTAGACAGAATTTCTTTCAAAAATTTAGCATATGTGGGCATTTAAAATAAAGCTTCAGTAAATGGAATGTTAATGTAAAGCTTTTTCAAAACATCTAAAAATTTTCCAAATTGTTTATCCAGTTTGTCTTGAACTAACCTTTGGGGAAAAGGTATTGGTGGTCTATAGGGCGGAGGTAAATTAGACTTAGAATCATTTTCTTTACATGGCACATCCCCTTTTTGTTCTTCACCCTTTTGAGGTGTTAACCTCGGTGGGGCTTGTTCATGTTTAGAAAATTCTTCTAATTCTAACTTATCATCAGAATCATCATTAGACTCTTTTTCATTATGTTCAACTTTCCTTTTTGGTTCTTCTAGTTGTTTCCCACTTCTAGTGATAATAGCATTGCAATGTTCATTAGGTATTTGATTTTCTGGGAATTTCTTGTGAGCAGTTAAAGATTCTACTTGAGAGGCAAGTTGACTAATCATTCTCTTAAGATCTTCAATTTCTTTGTTTTCATTTTGCATAAACTTGTCAAGCGAAGATTCTATACTAAAAGAATTTACCTCTTCAGTTGGAGTTTGGAATTCCTTACTCTTATTTTCACCATGTTGATGACAATGTTGTATTTCTTCTTCAAGATTCCATTGGTTCTAGTTCAAAGATATTTCTTCAAGCAGGGTACAAGCATCTTCAAAGGTCTTGCTCATGATAGCTCCTCCTGCAGCAGTATCAACAATTAGACGGGTATTAGGGAATAGGCCATAATAAAAGGTATGAATCAAAACCCAATTTTCTAGGCCATGGTGGGGGCATTTCCATTGTAAATCATTGAAACGCTCCCATGATTTGCTAAGGGATTCGCCATCTTTTTGTATGAAGCTTGTAATTTGTTTCCTTAGTCGAATGGTTTTGCTAGGTGGAAAGTGCTTCATCAAGAAGGCATTTGACAGTTGTTCCCATGTAGTAAAGGCACCAGCTTGTCGAGAATGTAGCCAGAATCGCGCTCGGTCCTTGAGAGAAAAAGGAAATAATCTCAACTTCAGTGCATCATTAGAGACTCCACTAATTTTAATGGTATCACAATATTCAAGAAAAAGGTATAAGTGTTAATAGGGATCTTCATTTGGATCTCCTCTAAATTGATTCTGCTGGATCATGGTTAAGAAGGCAGGATTAATCTCGAAATGATCTGCTTCAATGCTAGATTTGACAATGCTAAAGTGTATTTCTTGGTGCTTAGGGGCAGCATAGTCCCTAAGTGATCTCTGTTCTGCCATTGGACTTAAATTTTCTGTACACCCTAAAGTAGTTGGATCAAATAACTCAAGTAAGCAGAAAAGAATGGAAAGATAAAACATAAATAAAACCTAGTCTAGCAATACTCTCAATATCTTCAATATTGACAAAACTAAGGTCCCCGGCAATGGTGCCAAAAGCTTGTTGTATCCCAACAAGTTGGTGAGCAAAACTTATTCCTGAAGCCGCAGCCAAAACCTGAGTGTTGGCGCACAGGGACTTGTCACCCCCTGATAAGGCTAAAAAAAACTTGTTGAGTCACCACACTTGTTGTTATCTCCGCAAGTGCACGGACACTCGAAGTAATAAAGAAAATATCGATCCCACAGAAACCTATGTTGTCAAGTACCAAATAATTAATTTTTTCCTATCTAGGCAATCGAATAGAAGTTAAGCAAAGATCGAAAATACACAGGAAAATATTATCAGAGAGAAACTGGGACCGGGGTTTCATCCACTTTAATTTTCATAACTAGATAAATAAAGATATTGATCACTCAAATTCTAATGTGATAAAGGCTTAATTTACTACATAAAGGAATTTTCTCACTTTCGTGCAGATAATCATGCAGGGACCAATCTTCGCTTTCGTGCAAGATCTATCCCACTACTGAAGATAAGCAAACTATCAATCAAAGAATTCAAAGATCACTTTCGTGCATCTGAATTCTAAGTTGATTGCCTCGAGCGGAATCTCATGGATCACTTTCATGCATCCGAGACTCAACGCCAGTTTTACCTATGGTTCTCCAATATTCCGATCCTCACTTTCGTGCAAGATCTCTACGTTTGACACAATGACTCAATCCTAGGTTCATAATTATCATCAAGGCAATTAGTCATCTAAAATAAAGAAATAAGAACTTAACCTAAATTCTCTCGGTGAGTTCCTATTAATCAATTTTAGGGTTCCAATTCTCAAGCATATCACCTTTCGGTCCTTAATGCGAGAACTCTATTCATGATGACAAGAAATAAACTAAAGAGAATCTTAGAGCAGTAATCACATAGGTAAAATTATCAAAATAGAATAATCATGATGAAAGTAGAAATTATCTAGTCATTGCGAAAATCAAAGGGGATTACTCCCCCATGTCCCTGATAGCTCGAAAGGGAACACTACAAGTCTGGCACGCGTCTACCTTGGACTAATCCTTGGTAACGGGACCAAAAACTTGATGTTAAACCGCAAGTGCACGGGTATATGAAGTAATAAAGAAAGTATTGAATCCACATGGACCTACGTTGTCAAATACTAAATAATTGATTTTTTCACTATCTAGGCAATCGAATTAAAGTCAAGCAAATATCGCAAATAAATGAGAGAAAACTATCAGAGAGAAAGCTGGGACTAGGGTTTCGTTCACTTAACTTTTATGACTAGATATGAATAAGGATTTCTTCGGTTTAATTTTATCATGATGAAGATACGATTTACCTAATAAAAGGATTGTTTCACTCTCGTGCAAACAATCACGCAGGGATTTATCTTTGCTTTCGCGCAAGATTTGTCCCAACGTTGAAGATAAGAAAATTATCAATTTATGAACTCAAGGATCACTTTCGTGCATCCGAATTCTAGATTGATAATCTCTAGCGGAAACTCAAGGATCACTTTCGTGCATCTGAGCCTCGACACTAGCTTTACTCATAGATCTCCAACGTTCCGATCTTCAGTTTCGTGCAAGATCTCCACGTTTGACAAATAGACTCGATCTATAGATTCATGTTACAATTATGGCAATAATTCTACTAGAACAGATCAAGTTGGATCAAACCTAAAGAAGGGTTCCTAACATGCAATTCTAGGGTTCTAAATTCTCAAGCAATTACCTTTCGGTCTCAAGCGAAAATTCTAAGAACATAATTAATAACATGAACTTAAAAGAGTCTAAGCACAATTATCACATGAGCAAAATCATCATGTTAAGATTAAAAGCAATGAAATATATAAAAATCAGTTATCTAGTCATTGGAAATTAAGTGAATTACTCCCCCATGTCTCAAGAGTAGTTTAAGCTATCATGGTAGAGGAGTTACAGAATTCCATGATTTCAGAAGATCGAAAATCAAAAGAAAAGAGAGGTTTAGAAAATACAGCACGGTTGTGAAGTATTTCACAGCCGTAATTTCCAAATTTAGGCGATGAATAGTGTCGGTGCCCTTTCTTTCCTTGATTTCTCCTTCGATTGATCTCCTCTTTGTCTAAAACTTCTGGCACGTCGTCTCCTCCTTCAGATGAAGCTTCAGTATGAATATCACGGCCGGAGATCATCTGGATCGAGCACGGTGGCAAAACCCTAGGCGGCGGCGTGGATGACAATTTCTCTCTCGACAGAAAATTGGGGCTTTCGGTGTGTCTCTAATCCTCTCACGAAAAGCTCCCTTTTTGCTTCTTACAGCTTTGAATATAAAGCCCTGGATCGCCCGCAAGAATCTCCGCAAAGATCGGGCGTGAAGATTGACCTGGGAATCGCGTTCAAACACCGAAATACGACAGTGTAATATCTTACGACACTGCCGTAAAATCCATCGATCATTCTGTTCTGAAATTGCTGAAAAATACGACACCGTAATTTTGTTTATGGTAGTGCCGTAAAATCGGCTGAACTCTCTGGTCGGATTCGTCGGGGAAATACGGCCCGTGTAATTCTTTACGGCAGTGCCGTAATTTCAGGGCAACTTTCTATTCTGAAGATGCTTCAAAATACGGCCCGTAAACTGGGTTACGGTAGTGCCATAATTTCGGCAAAAGTCTCTGTTCAGAAAGTGCCCCAAAATACGGCCGTGTAAATCCTTATGGCGGTGCCGTATTTTCGCAAAAACCTTCTGTTTGGAAAATCACCAAAATACGGTCGTGATCTCGATAATACGGTAGTCGTGAAAAATACGGTACCATAAAATACCTTGCGGCACTGCCGTATTTTGGGTTCCTTGCCTCGATTTACGTGAAATTTCTTGGGTGACTTCTTCTTGATGATGAGAACTCTTCCATATATTTGATTTTGCTTGAAAACGCCTAAATAGTGCCTTTTTGCCTAAAAAATATGAAAAACGAAAATAGAAGTAGACTTTGTAATATTTGATGGATTCAGCATAAAAACAAGTAAAAAGATCCTCGATTTAGCATGAAAAGGTATCTATAATGATGCAAAATATACTACATATTACGGTGTCATCAAACACATAAGGCTCAAACCTTGCTTGTCCTCAAGCAAAAATCAAAATTTGAAATCAAAATTTGATTGAAAGAATAACCTTTTCATGCTCAATAAATTTCTAAAATACAACTTGTTAATGAAAAATTCTATCAATTGATTTACAAAATTTCAAGTAAACATATCATCCTCAGAATTCAATTTTCTAGATTCACAACTCAATCAAATAAAACTTTGCAACCGTATAATAAAGAATTTTCAATCTCATGATTTCACCTAGTATTAATTTAAATCTATCATGGCTTTTGTTTATAGGAATTAGGTCTCCAAGATCTTTTTCCACACAAATTTTTTTTCCTTTTTTATGCATTTTGTTATCTTTCTGCATAGATGGCATGTATCCACAAAGACACATACTTTTTATTTTTGACTTCAACTCTTTCTTCGATACCACTGTCAATTTTACACAGTGCCAAGTAGAGGAGTCTTATTCTTTTTCTCTCTCATTATTTTTCATGTTTAGACTTCAATCCATGTCTTAGGTACCACTATCAATTTTACATAGTGCCAAGTAGGGGAGTCCCTCACTATTTTTATGGATCTTGGATTCTTATTTCCCAACAAATAGCAAAAATAGACTAAGCCTCAACTAGGTTGATCAATTGATTTAAATTCTCAAATCATACTAATATACTCATTTTATTCAAAAGAGAAGTTTCACATTTAAATTTTATTCCTCAAATAATATATCTATCCAAAATTTTATGCATCAATCAATGTCATATTTCAATAGACAAATATGTATTGAAGAAATAAATTTGACATGATAGGGCTATATCTTCAATCATGAATTTGAGATCATCAATCATTCAAGTTATCAATAGTATAAATCAAGAGTGAACTCATCATCATCATTACAATATCAAATCATCAAAAATATATCACCATGTATATCATATCAAACATCAGAATATCAAAATATCATATAACCCCATCGAAACAGTAAAAATCAATATCATCATCATAATACAACCATATCAAATATCTATCATCAGAATATCATCATACAACCATATCGAATGAGAATAACAATATGCAGTGGTGGCAGTCATGGAAGCATCATCCTTCCCTTCATCATATGAAACAACAGTGAGATAAAGAAAATCATAGTACAACAAAAAGGTAAGGGAAGATAATACTCACAAAGCCTCTACTCATCATCATCAGATCGCGTAGCCTCCGAGTCTCTCGCAGCAGTCTCCTCAGGATCAAAGTATGGGGCTCCTCCCTGATCACCATGATAGCCATAGTCCCTGTGATCAGCATAACCAAAACGGTCATAGAGGAAGTTACCCATGTCTTCCATATGGTTGCATAGCCTCTCCATATCTCTGTGGATGTACCCCAGAGTCTCATCCATCCTATCCAGGCGGCGCTCTTGACTGAACATCTGTGCTGTGAGTGCCTAGAAGCCTGGATCGTGGTGGCTAGCATATTTGCCCATAGGTGTGTGTGAGGAGGTACCAGCTGGCTGTGAAGAGTCATGAGGGGGTGACTCCATCCCATAAGGATCGCTCCTACTACCCCCGGTGGGTGGTGGTACTGTATCAGGTGATGGAATAAAAGCTCCCTCAGCTTCATTAAGACATAGCTTCCAATTGGCCCTTTCTCTAACTATAGTCTTCTCAATGTAGGGTAAGGGTAGAGGAGAGATGTTTGGTCCAAGGACCAAACAGAAAGTGTCTTCCTCTCTAACTATCATCTTCATCGCTATGCAAGACTCAATATCGAGCCTTGCATTCCCTCTTGCCGTGTCAGCTCCATAGGGTTCTATCCCAAAGTATCTAGCAATAGGAGTAACCAATCCTCCTATCACCACTAATCCTTTGCTAGCTCTGGCCACTTTATCCATGTGCTTGCTTGATCATAAAATAGGCGACATCTACTACGAATCCATTGAGCATCCCCCAAAGAAAATACAGCTCATGTTGACGGACCATGTCGTCACTGTCTCCTCTCCCAATTACTGTGTGTACTAGAACCCTATGTGCATATCTGATACAGGGGTTCACTATTTTTGAGGCTCTGGCAGACACAGCATAGAAATGGCTCTCATGAGTGATTTGGTTCCAGAACACATTCTCCATAGATCCAAGGGGTATGTCAGTGTAACCCCCAGTGCTCAATCCAAAGATGTCCCTAATTTCTTGCAAAGTAAGCTTTCTTTCTTCATTGGCCATTCTGAATGTGATTTCCCCTTCTGCAGGGCCATGAGAGTACTCTTTCAACTCAATTATCAGACTGCTCAAAAACTCCAAGACAAGAGGTAAGTATGTGTGAGGAGTCATCTGGAAGAACTCCTTAGCTTTAATTCTATCAAACATCCATAGCAAATCCTCATAAAGCCCTAAGGCTTCCAAGGTTCTTCTATCAGCATACTTTGAGTTGATGATCTTCCTCTCCAGAATTTTATTGTACCTAGCCTCTTGCATTTCATTTCTGAAAAGAATTCCATGTGCGTTCGGTGGTTGTGAGGATTCAGCAGGGGCTTTCCCCTTTTTTCTTGGTGCAATTGCTTTTGTCCTTGGTGCCATGGACTCAAGCTGCAAACTTATCATTCAAAGCATACAAATAATGATATAGCAGTTTAAATCAGGTCAGTGCATTCAATCAGCTTATTCTACTAGCATATAGAACAGAGTGAAAAAAAAATAGGGTAGAATCATGCATGTAATCTTAATCTCAATACTATATGATAAGCATGGACTATTCTTTCAACATCATCAGTAACATTAATCAAGTATTTTAGAAGCAAAAATCTGTTTTAAATCTCATGCTAGAACTCAAAATGTCAATGAACAGTAATTCCGAATCGTGCACGTTGCGTTTCAGCTCAAATCGGTTACAGAAATTGGTTCAAATTCTTTTCAAATAGCACAGGATCAAAAACTCATTCCCTAACGAGTAAATAGAAGCATAAATCACTCAAAATAGTTGCGAATCGATCGAGAACGAGTGAAAGGGGCGAAACTTTGTGAAAACTCATCAAAGCAGTAAAATCAGAGAATCGGTTACCTAATCGACGATGAAGATTGAACGGAAAGGGTCGCCGGCATCCTTAGGTGTCAGGAGAAGATCGGAGATCCAAAAATGGCGCAAGAACGAGCGAGATCGAGGGTAAAAACCCTAAAAACGGCCCGGTAGAAACCCTAAATACGGTACAGGATTCGTGTATAGAAAGAAAAATACGGTAGTGTAATACCTTACGACACTGCCGTAAAATCGTTAAAGCACTCTGTTTGAAAACGATGGGGAAATACGGTACCGTAATTTTTATTACGGTACTGCAGTAAAATTTTGAGAACACTCTGTTTGAAAACGAAGCAAAATACGGTGCCGTAAAGAAGTTTACGGTACCGCCGTAAAATCTCGGCAACGTTCTATTCGAAATGACATAAAAAATATGGTACCGTAAAATTCTTTATGGTACCGCCGTAAAATTCAAGCAGTAAAGATTTTTTTTTTAGAAAAACAAAAAACAAAATTTCAGAAAATACGGCACGTAAAATACTTCACGGTAGTGCCGTAAAAATGAAAGAACACACGGGTTTATTTTGGATCAGAAATATGGTACCGTGCAATCCTCTACGGCTGTACCGTAATTTCGTCGCGGCTTTCTGTTCGTAAGCAGACTGCAATACGGTACCGTAAAATCCTTACGGTACTGCCGTATTTTGCTCCAAATCACGAAAAACCTACAAAAATAAAATAAAAATTAGTCCTAAGAAAAAATCAAGGTAAATAAAACTAAAATAAGGGTTAGAAAGCTTGAGTTGCCTCCCAAGAAGCGCTAATTTGAAGGTCATTAGCTTGACCCTTTAACACTCGGGTTTGATCGTGAACTCCTGAATTTTCCTATGGATTTTCCAACATAAGGCTCAATCTTGAAACAGTATCCGAATTTGCTCAGAATCTCTTCTATTTTGCCAATCAGTCTAGAGCTTTCTCTTCTTCTCTTTCTCCTTATATTTTTCTTCTACAATTTCTCATCAATACCCTCAGAAATATTGTCAGATTCATTATTTGGGGTTTCATCAAACAGACTTGAAACATCATAAATTTTATCATTAAATATCTCAACACTACAACAAGATCCTGAGTATGAAAGTTTGTTTAATGAGTCATTAAGATTAAATTCAATCTTGTTATCACATATGTCAAAGGTAATCTTTCCTTCTTTCACATCAATGTTAGTCTTAGCAGTGGCCAAAAGTGGTCTTCCAAGAATTATGAGATTTCTAGAATTTACCTCCATGTCTAACACTACAAAGTCTGCAGGAATGAAGAACTTACCAATTTGTACAGGAAAATTCTCTAATATACTTACAGGATACTTCACTGATGAATCCGCGAGCTGTAAGGATATGGATGTATGCTTTAGCTCTCCAAGATTTAGTTTCCTCTATGTAGAAAGAGGCATTAGACTCACACTTGCACCGAGGTCACATAAGGCTCGGTCAAAAGCCATAGTGCATATTGAACAAGGTATAGAAAAACTACCTGGATCTTTCAGTTTAGGTGGCAGTTTATTCTGTATGATAGCACTACAATCTTCAGTTAAAGTAACAGTGCAGGTGCCATAATCATCCAATTTTCTTTTACTAGACAAAATCTCTTTTAAAAACTTGGCATAAGATGGCATCTCAGTAATAGCTTCAGTAAAAGGAATGTTAACATAAAGCTTTTTTAGGATTTCAAGAAATTTGCCAAACTTTTTGTCTAGTTTATGTTGAACTAACCTTTGAGGAAAAGGTATAGGTGTCTGGTAAGGAGAAGGCAAATTAGGTTTAGGATTGTCTTTTTCACATGATTCTTCCCCTTTTGGTTCATCACCCTTTTGAGGTGATAAACAAGTTTGGGGTTTCTTATGTGAAGAAGATTCCCCTAACTCTAATTCCTTTTCGTTATCATCAAGCCTTTCTTCAGTGTTTTCAAACCTCCCTCTAGGTTCTCCTTCCCACTTCTAGTCATAATGGCATTACAATGCTCCCTAGGGTTTACCTCAGGTTTTGCAGGCAATTTCCCTGGGGGTCTGTAAGGTACACTAGCATGTTGTGCAATTTGGTTTTTAAGAATTTTGTTGTGGGCTTCTACTCTATCCAGTCTAGAGTTAATTTGATGAAAACTTTGCTTAAACTCTTCAATTTGTCTATTTTGATTTGACAGGATTTGTTTTTATCAGACATAAACTCTTCATTTTTTCTATCTTGTTTTAGCTCAAACTGATTTTGACTGGTCATTATTTTTTCAAACATGGATTTTATCTGAGGGAATTGATCATTGTTTTGATTCAGATTTTGGTTGGGATTTTGCCTTTGGAATCCTTTGTTTTCAGTGTTCCCCCTACATTGTTATTGTTTTTCCATGAAAGGTTGTGGTGATTTCTCCATCCAGGGTTATATGTACTAGAATAGGAATCATTAGGTTTACTTTGATTATAATTCCCTATGACATTCACATGCTCATTACCCTGATCAACAATTCTACAATATTCAGCAGTATGATCATCATTGCCACAATTTTCACAAGTAATAGCAGAAACAGAAGTAGTTTGCATGGAATTTAGCTTACTGCACAAAAAGTTTACCTTCTCTTCTAAGGATCGCAATCCTTCACTTTCACCCTTACCTTGAGAAGGCTTGTAAAGTACTCCTCTCTCGGTAGTCCATTGATTGTGGTTCAATGCCATCTCCTCTAGTAGTCTGAAGGCATCATCTGGTGTTTTGCTCATAAGAGCTCCTCCTGCAGCAGCATCCACAATCATTTTAGTCTGATCAGATAATGTAATATAAAAAGTTTGCAATAAAGTTTGAAGTTCTAATCCATGGTGAGGACACTTTCGCTGCAGTTCATTAAATCTCTCCCAGGCTTCACTGAGCGACTCCCCACTTCTTTGTTGAAAGCTTGTAATTTGGTTTCTCATCTGCAGTGTCTTGCTTGGGGGAAAGTATTTGTTTAAGAAGGAATTGGACAGTTGATTCCAAGTGGTGAAGGTACCGGCTGGGTGTGAATTAAGCCATGTCTTTGCTCGGTCCCTAAGAGAGAAAGGAAAAGGTCTTAATCTCATTGCATCGCTAGAAACACCATTATATTTAATAGTATCGCATAATTCAAGAAATAAGGCCAAGTGTTGGTTGGGATCCTCCAGTGGAGATCCTCCAAACTGATCTTGTTGAAACATTGCAATGAAACCAGGCTTAATCTCAAAATTGTTGGCTTCTATTGCTGGCCTAGCAATACTAGAACAAATTTCATAATGATTAGGGGCTGCATAGTCCCTAAGTGTTCTCTGATTGTTCTGATTGTCTCCCATCTCTAATATTTCTTCTTCTAACTCTAGTTGGGATGTCTCTTGCAATTCTTCTTCTAATCTCAACTTTCTGCGCACTCTCAATGTTTTGTTGATTTCAGGATCCAATGGAACAAGTGGTCTTGACCTAAGGCTCCTGTGCATGCAAAGTAGATCGATCAAGTGATTTCAAGAAAAACAGAGAATAACAGAAATAAATAAAAACAGTAAATAAAAACCTAGTCTAGCAATAATCTCAATATCTTCAATATCGACAAAACTAAGGTCCCCGACAACGGCGCCAAAAACTTGATAGCCCGAAAGGGAACACTACAAGTCTGGCACGCGTGTACCTTGGACTAATCCTTGGTAACGGCACCAAAAACTTGATGTTAAACCGCAAGTGCATGGGTATACGAAGTAATAAAGAAAGTATCGAATCCACAGGGACCTACGTTGTCAAATACTAAATAATTAATTTTTCACTATCTAGGCAATCGAATTAAAGTCAAGCAAATATCGCAAATAAACGAGAGAAAACTATCAGAGAGAAAGCTGGGACTAGGGTTTCGTTCACTTAACTTTTATGACTAGATATGAATAAGGATTTCGTCGGTTTAATTTTATCATGATGAAGATACGATTTACCTAATAAAAGGATTGTTTCACTCTTGTGCAAACAATCACACATAGATTTATCTTCGCTTTCGCACAAGATTTGTCCCAAAGTTGAAGATAAACAAATTATCAATTTATGAACTCAAGGATCACTTTTGTGCATCCGAATTCTAGATTGATAATCTCTAGCGGAAACTCAAGGATCACTTTCGTGCATCCGAGCCTCGACACTAGCTTTACTCATAGATCTCCAACGTAATGATCTTCAGTTTCGTGCAAGATCTCCACGTTTGACAAATAGACTCGATCTATAGATTCATGTTACAATTATGGCAATAATTCTACTAGAACAGATGAAGTTGGATCAAACCTAAAGAAGGGTTCCTAACATGCAATTCTAGGGTTCCAAATTCTCAAGCAATTACCTTTCGGTCTCAAGCGAAAATTCTAAGAACATAATTAATAACATGAACTTAAAGAGAGTCTAAGCACAATTATCACATGAGAAAAATCATCATGTTAAGATTAAAAGCAACGAAATATATAAAAATCAGTTATCTAGTCATTGGAAATTAAGTGAATTACTCCCCCATGTCCCAAGAGTAGTTTAAGCTATCATGGTAGAGGAGTTACAGAATTCCATGGTTTCAAAAGATCGAAAATCAAAAGAAAAGAGAGGTTTAGAAAATACAGCACAGCTGTGAAGTATTTCACAGCTATAATTTCTAAATTTAGGCGATGAACAGTGTCGGCCCCCCTTCTTTCCTTGATTTCTCCTTCGATTGATCTCCTCTCTGTCAGAAACTTCTAGCACGTCATCTCCTCCTTCAGATGAAGCTTCAGTATGAATATCACGGCCGGAGATTGTCTGGATCGAGCACGGTGGCAAAACCCTAGGCGGCGGCATGGATGACGATTTATCTCTCGACAGACAATGAAAATTGGGGCTTTCGATGTGTCTCTAATCCTCTCGCGAAAAGCTCCCTTTTTTGCTTCTTACGGCTTTGAATATAAACCCTGGATCGCCCGCAAGAATCTCCGCAAAGATCGAGCATGAAGATTGACCTGGGAATCGCGTTCAAACACCGAAATACGGCAGTGTAATATCTTACGACACTGCCATAAAATCCATCGATCGTTCTGTTTTGAAATTGCTGGAAAATACGACACCGTAATTTTGTTTACGGTAGTGCCGTAAAATCGGCTGAACTCTCTGGTCGGATTCGTCGGGGAAATACGGCCCGTGTAATTCTTTACGGCAGTGCCGTAATTTCAGGGCAACTTTCTGTTCTGAAGATGCTTCAAAATACGGCCCGTAAACTGGGTTATGGCAGTGCCGTAATTTCGGCAAAAGTCTCTGTTCAGAAAGTGCCCCAAAATACGGCCGTGTAAATCCTTACGGCGGTACCGTATTTTCGCGAAAATCTTCTGTTTGGAAAATCACCAAAATATGGCCGTGATCTCGATAATACGGTAGCTGTGAAAAATACGGTACCGTAAAATCCCTTACGGCACTACCGTATTTTGGGTTCCTTGCCTCGATTTACGTGAAATTTCTTGGGCGACTTCTTCTTGATGATGAGAACTCTTCCATATAGTTGATTTTGCTTGAAAACGCCTAAAATAGTGCCTTTTTGCCTGAAAAACATGAAAAACCAAAATAGAAATAGACTTTGCAATATTTGATGGATTCAGCATAAAAATAAGTAAAAAGATCCTCGATTTAGCATGAAAAGGTATCTAAAATGATACAAAATATACTACATATTACGGTGTCATCAGTCCCAAAGAGTGTTTAAGCTGGCATGGTGAAGAAGTTACAATATCCCATGGTTTCAGAAGATAAAAAATCAAAGGGAAAGAAGAGTTAAGAAAATATAGCACGGCTGTGAAATATTTCACAGCCGTATTTTGCAAGAAGGCGTCGATGAATAGTGGCGGCGCTCCCCTTTTCTTTGATTTCTTCTCCAATTGATCTTCTTTCGCTCTGAAACTTCTGGCACGTTGTCTCCTCTTCCAAGCGAAGCTTCAGTGTGAATTTCACGGCCAGAGGTGCTTTGGATTGGTCACGGCGGAGAAACCCTAAGCGGCGGCGTGAATCGTGTTTTCTCTCTGTAGAGTGGATGAAATTTAGGGCTTTTAGTGTCATCCTTTTCCTCTCATTGAAAACTCCCTGATTGCTTCTTATAGCATCGAATACAAAGGTCTGGATCGCCCGCAATCGTCTCTGCAAAAATCGGGTGTCAAAATTGGCCTCGGAGTCGCATTCAAAAACGGAAATACGGTAGTGTAATAGTTCACGGCAGTGCTATAAAATCGGTCGCGTTCTCTGTTCTGTTATCGTCTGGAAAATACGGCACCGTAATATGGTTCATGGTACTGCCGTAAAATCGGCTGGACTCTCTGGTCAAAAACGTCTGGCAAATACGGCCCGTGAAACAGTATACGGTAGTACCATAATTTCAGGAATTGTCTCTGTTTTGAAAGGGCTCAAAAATACGGCCCGTAAAATGGTTTACAGCGGTGTCGTATTTTCCGCCAAGTCTTCTATTATGAAAATCACCAAATTACGGCAATGCTTTGATATTACGGTAGCGTATGGAAATATGGTACCGTAATATAAATATGGCACTACCGTATTTTGGTGTGTTGTTCTGATTTGCGTGACATTTGTCTGGTGATCTCTCCTTGATGATGGTAACTCGTTCATGTCTTTGATTTTGCTCGAAAAGTCCTTAAAATAGTGTCTTTTTGCCTGAAAATCATGAAAAACCAAAATAGAAGTAGATTTTGCAATTCTTGATAATTTTAGCATGAAAACAAGTAAAAGATACTCAATTCAGCATGAAAAGATACACAAAATGATACAAAATATACTATATATTTTGGTGTCATCAATCTTCAACGGTAGTCTAGACCCTTATGTCTTCCTTGATTGGGCTACAGCCATCGATAACTATTTCGAATGGAGCGCCATGTCCGATCACCTTAAGATCAATTACGTTTGCCTCTTACTAACTGGACCCGCTCGGTTGTATTGGATGAATGTCGAGTGTTAACTTGTCGACCAGCACATCCCTCCTATCACCCGATGGGAGGAGATGTGCTACCGCCTTAAGGAGAAATACGTTCCCCCTACCTATAGACAGCGCCTCCTAGACTCTTATTGCGCCATCACCCAAGGCTCCAATTCCGTCGATGAGTACCACACTCGGTTCAATGAACTCGGTATTCACTGCAACCTTAAGGAAGATCCTGCCTTCATGTTGTCCCGCTTCTGGAATGGCCTCCGTGAGGAGATCCGATGTCTCCTACCGACTTACGGACTTGACTCTATGATCCTTGTGCTCCATCATGCTGCGAGATCGAGCAGGACTTGTGCTCTCAACACCATCGTGTTGAGACAGCCCCTTTACGTCGACCCACCTATGCCCCTCCACCTCCTCGGTTTGAGGCTCTGCCGTGTTCGTCCCATGTTGGCCCTCGCCGCCTCCCACGGGATGCACCCCGCGAGGCACACCTACCTTGCTTGACATGGGACGAGAAGGGCAAGGCGCCCCTCGTCGCCGTTCCTCTCGGCCCGTGTCACCATTGCAACCAGACCGGTCACTTCAATTGGGACTGCCCATGATGCTCCCTACACATCGCACTTGAGCATCGTGACCGCCTGCCCCATGCATCTCGTGGTCCACCTGCGGCCCAAGAGGTTGGCCTGCAATGCTACTCAGACGAAGAGCTGAGTCCATGTCCTACCATGGCCGTTGTGCGCTGCACTCTGGTCCACACACGCTCTCCATTCGAGGATTGGAAGTGCACGAGTATCTTTTACACTTACATTAAATGTAACGGCCAATCGTGCAAGATTGTGATTGACGGAGGTAGTAGCCTCAATGTGGTGTCGAGGTCTGCGGTCACCTGCTTTGGCCTCAACTTGGAACCGCACCCCAAGCCATATTCCATCGCTTGGGTCGACACCTTTAGCCTTCCCATCACCCACCGCTGCCAAATCCCCATTTTCTTCAGGGATTACACTGACAAGGTGTGCGACGTCACCTCCATGGAAATCGCCCATGTCCTCCTTGGCCGCCCCTGGCTTTACGACCGTGACATCATCCCCTATGGATGTTCCAACACCTACATCTTCTAGCACGGTGACTGTAAGATATGTTTGACCCCGACTCCTCCCAAGGAGTTACGGGATTCCACGTCCAAGGGCATCATTGCGCCCACTCCGCCGGCCCAACCTGCATACACACCCGTCGCCCTTGTGCGACCCAGTTTGCTTCTCCACAAGGCCCATGAGACCAAGGTGGTTTATGCTCTCATGGGGCGCGAGGTTTCCTGCGACCTGCCCCCTCTGGCACCCGCAGTGCCCAAGGAAATCGCAGCCCTCTTGACTGAGTTTCCGGACATCTCTCTTGTCGATCTTCTGACCGGTCTTCCGCCTGATTATAACATTCAGCATGTCATTGATCTTGTTGCCGGGGCATCTTTGCCCAACTTGCCTCACCACCGCCTTAACCCCACTGAGCACATAGAGCTCAAGCGGCAAGTTGATGACCTCCTCGCCAAAGGCTTCATCCGTGAAAGCCTTAGCCCATGTATGGTCCCAGCCCTTCTTACACATAAGAAGGACGGATCTTGGTGGATGTGTATTGATTGCAGGGCAATTAATCGCCATCAAATATAAGTTTCCCATCCCACTACTCGACGACGTGCTCGACCTTATATCTGGGTCATGTTGGTTTAGTAAACTTGACCTTCCAAGTGGCTATCACCAAGTCCGCATCTGCGAAGGGGATGAGTGGAAGATGATCTTCAAGATGAATGACGGCCTCTACGAGTGGCTCGTGATGCCTTTCGGCCTCACTAATTCTCCTTCCACCTTCATATGCCTCATGAGTTAAGTCCTTGAACCATACATGGGGAAATTTCTGGTCATTTATTTTGACGACATTCTCATCTACAACTGCACCCATGCCGACCACCTTGAGCACCTCCGCTTGACCTTTGACATTTTGCGTAAGGAGTGTTTGTTCCTCAATGCCAAGAAGTGTACTTTTCTGGACACCCAGGTTCAATTCTTAGGTTTCATTGTGTCCGACCAAGGTCTTATGGTCGACCCCACTAAGATAGATGCCATCCATCAATGGCCCGAACCCGAATCCATCACCGAGGTCCGTAGCTTTCTCGGCCTTGCTGCCTTCTACCACCGTTTCATCAAGGGGTTTAGCACCATTGTTTTCCCTATGACGGCCTGCATGAAACACGATGAGTTCTCCTAGACCATTGTGGCTAGACGTGCATTCCTAGCCTTGAAGGACATCATGACCTCTGCCCCTGTCCTTTGCCTCCCCGACTTCTCAAAAGTCTTTGAGGTCGCTTGTGATGCCTTCGGCACCAGCATCGGTGGCACATTTAGTCAGGAGGGTCACTCTATCACCTTCTTCAGCGAGAAGCTGAATGAAGTATACCAATGTTACTGCACGTATGACAAGGAGTTCTACGCCATCGTCCAATCGCTTCGGCAATTGCATCATTACCTCCTCCATATGGAGTTCATCATTTATAGCGATCACTAGGCCCTTTCCTTCCTTAACACCTAGAAGAAGCTCGCCTCTCGCCATGTGAAGTGGGTTGACTTCCTTCAGCAGTACACCTTTGTGATCACACACAAGGCCAAGAAAGACAATGTCGTAGCCGACGCCCTTAGTCGCGTCCGCTCTCTCTTGTGTGTTTTGTCTGCGTCCGTCCCTACCTTGGACCATATTTGTGATGAGTACGCGGATTGCCCTGACTTTGGGCCTGTGTTCACGTGCCTGATAGGGGCGTACCGCAAGTGCACGGTCTATTGCGTAAGAAAAAGTATTGATCCCACGAGGACCAGGGGTCAAGTACTAACTGATCAGTTAATCAATAGCTAGGTGATTTAACAAATGTGGGAGTGTCACTAAATCCTAATGCAAGTGAGTAAACTAAAGTAAATTAAAAGCAGATAGAACAGAAAGCAAGCAATCGGGGTTTCAGGTTTCACCTCACTGAAGAATGCAAGAAGGTTAATGTTGATATTTTAAATAAAGTTTTACCTATGTTCTCAAGGTAATCCTTCCTAAGGTACAAATATGCTCCCTCTCAGGACACGATCCGGTATCTAACTTAATCCAAGTCTCCTACTCTCGTGGCATACCGGGTTAAGCGGACCCAATGGGTTCTGTGAAGAATTAGGATTCCTCGGGTGATTTCGATAACTCTCGTGGCCGAAATCACCAGTTCAGTCTAAGGGGATCCGATGATTGTGGTTCACCTCTCAGTCCTTGCCACAATATCTAAAACATAAGTATGCATGACCAGTACATAATCATGAAATAAAACTTCCTAGACATGAATAAGAGCAAAGATAAATATGAAAAATATATAGATCAAACATTAATATTCAACATTCTTACAGTGGGCTACGCCCAAACCCCGAAAAGAAGTTTACGGTACAAAATACATTGTTAAACACATGAAATTTCTCATACAAATTGATTCAAACTAGAGGGATGAGTAGATGCTTGACGGGAGAGGGTGGAGCACGATCTTCAGCGTCGAAACGAGGAAGAAATTGCACCAGAATAGTGTCGCCATCCAGAAAAATGCTCCAAAAACCTAGGTCTCGCCATTTCACTTTGTTCTCCTCAACCCATCGCCCAAATTGCATTATTCCAGTCCCAAAACATCCGTCTCTCTGTTAGGAAGGTCTCCATAATATTTCAGCAAATTCTGCTTCAGGAATAGTAAGTTACGAGTGAAAAACCGAACGCCTATCAAAACTAGGTGGAACTGTTCACGGCCGTGCATGGACGCATGGCCATGCCGTGAACAGCTCATCGAGGTTGATTTTCTTAAAACTTACTCTTCACGGCCGTGTATGCATTCATGGGTGTGGCCGTGAACGCTTCGTCGAGTTCTCGAAAAGTTGGCCGATCTCTTCACGGCCGTGCATGGGTGCACGGGCGTGCCCGTGAATGGTTCGGCGCAGTCTGGGAAAACAGTGTCATACACGACCATGCCCGTGAAGAGCATAGAAAAGTCCATTTGAGCTGAAATTCGACGTGTAGCTTCGTCTCATCATGAGGAATCGTTCCATATCTTCAGATCTTCTAAATTCCACCAATTTTAGGGCAAAATCCCTATATTTCAATGAAAACGGGGAAAAGTGAAGATTCTGAATAATGTAAAGCATTTAGGTAAATAAATGAGACAAAACATGCATTTTACTCCAAAATAATAGCAGAAATAAGTCGTGATATATCATATATTTGCATGCTATTAGTGCCTCAGTGCCTCCAACCCATCGGATTTGCCCTACCACCTCCATGATGGTTACCTTGTATATGGTAACCGTCTATGTGTCCCTCGTTCTTCCTTGTGTAGCACCTTTTGCTCGAGCTTCACACCGGCGGTGCCACTGGGCACCATGGCCGCGATAAGACCCTCGACTTGGTCAAAGACTGGTTCTTCTGGCCCACTCTTCGTAAGGACGTTGATAAGGTCGTCCGCCACTATGGCATGTGCCAACGTGCCAAACCCCGGCCGCCTAACACTAGCCTCTACACCCCCTTACCTGTTCCCCACGGTCCATGGCTCAAGATTAGCATGGACTTTGTCCTCGATTTACCTCGCATGGCCTTGCGCCATGACTCCATCTTTGTTGTCAGGGATCGCTTCTCCAAGATGGCACACTTTGTGCCCTGTTCCAAGATGGTTGATGCCTCTCACATTGCCCATCTCTTTGTCAAAGAGATCATCAACCTCCATGGGCTACCACTCACCATTGTGTCTGACCGTGACACCCAGTTCGTCGGTCACTTCTAGAAGTCCCTTTGGTCCTTGCTTGGCACCATGCTCAAGTACTCATCTGCGTATCTATTGTGATCCGAAAGGACACACTTTTAAATACAAGCAGGTAGACTTGTTTCAGGGGTCGCGGCCAAAGGTATTGGCGTACAGGGCTATTTTCACTCCCTGGCACGGCTTCAAAAACTTGTTGTCCCTAACTTGTAGTGTCTGCAAGTGCACGGATACTCGAAGTAATAAAGAAAATATCGATCCCACAGAGACCTTATTGTTATGTACCAAATAATTGATTTCTCACTAGCTAAGCAAACCGAATATAATGGAAGTAAACTATGCAAGAAAAGTACGCTAAAAGATAATCAGAGAGAGAACTGGGACTAGGGTTTCATCCACCTTGATTTCAATGACTAGATATGAATAAAAGGTTGTCAGTCAAATCTTGTTATGATAAAGACTTAATTTACTTCATAAAGGGATTATCTCACTTTCATGCAGACAATCAAGCAGGGACCATTCCTCACTTTTGTGCAAAATTTATCCCTGGCTAATGATAAGTAAATCATCAACCAAAGAACTCAAAGATCACTTTCGTGCATTCAAATTCTAAGTTGATTGTCTCAAGCGGAATCTCAAGGATCACTTTCGTGCATCCCAGACTAAACACATGCTCTACATATGGTTCTCCAATGTTCCGATCCTCACTTTCATGCAAGATCTCCATGTTTGACACACTAACTTAATCCTAGGTTCATAATTATCAACATGGCAATTACGTCACTAAAATAAAGAAATAAGAACTTTAACCTAATTTCTTACGGTGAGTTCCTATTTATCAATTTTAGGGTTCCAATTCTCAAGCAAGTCACCTTTCGGTCCTTATTGTGAGAACTCTAAACATGATGACAAGAAGTAAAATAAGGAGAATTTTAGAACAATAATCACATAGGTAAAATTATCATGGCAAAATTATCTTGACGAAAGAAAAAGTATCTAATCATTAAAAATCAAAGGGATTACACCCCATGTCCCAAAATATGTTTAAGCTTGCATGGAGGAGAAAATACAATAAATCATAGTTTAGAATGATCAAAAATCGAAGGAAAAAAGGTTTTAGGAAAATACACCACGCTATGAATAGTGGCGGCACAACTTCTTTCTTTGATTCCTCCTCCGTCTGACCTCCTCTTGCTCTGAAATTTCTGTGGTGTCCTTCTCTCCTCCAGGTGAAGCTTTTGCGTGAAAATCATGGCCTGAGGTGGCCTCCACGCCTCTCGGCATGAGGGCAAACCCTAAGTGCCTCTCTGTCAATTGCTCCCTCCATTCTGAATAAAAGTTCCCCTTTTCAGTACGTGTGTCTTCGCCTCTTAAAGATGAGTCCGCAGCAACTTTCGGATCTAAATTTAGAGCTCTAGATCAAAAGTTATGATTCGCGCAAGATTCAGTCGCGGAAAACTCGCGTTTTTGACTGGAAATTACGGCCGTGTTATATTTTACGGTAGTGCCGTATTTTCATTCTGCGTGTTCTGGGTCAAAATTACAGCCCGTAAAATGCTTCTCAACCGTGCTATAAAATCGGTTGAGTTTTCTGGTCTGAAGTGTCTGGAAAATATGGCACCGTAATCTGGTTTACGGCACTGCCGTAAAATCGGCTGAACTCTCTGTTTGGAAGTGACTGGAAAATACGGCCTGTGTAATCCTTTACGGTGGTGCTGTAAAATCAGCAAAGTTCTGTTCTGAAGTGCTCCAAAATATGGTACCGTAATCTGGTTTACGGTACTGCCGTAAAATCCAAAAAACCTTATGTTCGGAAACTCCTCAAAATACGGCTGTGGCTTGGATTTTACGGTAGCGTATGAAAATACGGTACCATAAAATAGGTTACAGCACTGCCGTAATTTGCTGAGTTGCTCCATTTTGTGTGAAATTTCTTGGGTGAAAACTCTTCTATGTGTTTGATTTTGCTTGAAAACTCCTTGAAATAATGTCTTTTTACCTGAAAATCATGAAAAACCAAAATAGAGGTAGACTTTGCAATATTTGATGAATTTAGCATGAAAACAAGTAAAAGATCCTCAATTTTAGCATGAAAAGATACATAAAATGATACAAAATATACTATATATTTTGGTGTCATCAGTATCACCCGCAGACCGACGGCCAAACGGAGGTCGTGAACCGTAGTTTGGGCAACCTTCTATGCTGCTTAGCTGGTGACTTTCCATGACATTGAGCTGACCACCTCCCTATCGCTGAGTTTGCATACAATAGTGCGTTCAACCAGTCTACCGGATTGAGCCCCATCCAAGTTCTTCTCGGGCACCAACCTCGCAAACCCATCGATAAGCATAATGTCCTTGCTCCCCCTTCCGTCCACGAGTCTACATTTGCATTTGCATCTCATATTGCGGGTTTACACAATGATATTCAACATCGGATCTTCTTGAGTAATACCCAGTATGCAGCTGAGTCCAAGAGCACCGTAGGCCACACCATTTTCGAGTGGGTGAGCAAGTGATGGTGCGCCTCCACCCTGAGCACCTGAGGGATAGAGCCAATTGGAAATTGCATGCGCGCTGTGACGGGCCATACACAATTCTGCAGTAGGTTTGTAACAACGCCTATGTCCTCGACCTACCGGTGGACTCCCTCATCAGCCTCATCTTCAACATTGCCGACGTCCTTCCATTCCATGCATCGCTGCCACCCAGTGCCCTGTCCACCGACATACCGGCCCCTTCTTCCCTGGAGGAGAATTTTCCCCACCCCGGGGGAATTGACAGAGTTAATGACACATATGGGTGTGACCAAACACCCCTAGAAGACACTTGGGAAGATGCCCCAGAGCATGAGGAGGATGCACCAGAAAATTCAACTCAAATGGAGAACAGTAGCCAAAATTACGGGTGTAAAAAAAATTACACCCCTGCCGTAAAAGCCTCTGCCCAAGATCTGGCCAAAATTACACCCCGTGGAAAATATTACACCGCTACCGTAAAAGCCTTTGCCCAGAATCTGGCCGAAATTACACCCTATGGAAAAAATTACACCCCTGCCGTAAAAGCCTCTGCCCAAGATCTAGCTGAAATTACACCCCGTGGAAAAAATTACACCCCTACCGTAAAGTTCTCTGCACAGGATCCGGCCAAAATTACGGCCGTGGAAAAAATTACACCCCTGCCGTGGAAATGCCCAGAAACACAAGAAATGCAGAAAAGCTCCATTTTTCAAGACGTTAGATATTTGCAACTATCCTCACACCTTCCTGATTGTTATGTGGGGTTCCTCAGTCCATCTACTACCTCAACGGAGTCCCTCCACCCTATCAACATGATGAATCTTCCTCGAGGACCATCGCAAGAGCCCACAACGGACCGTTACCACAACCGGGTCCTCCACTCTACCCAAGAGACCACCAACAACGTCCAGAACCAGCCCACGATAAGTAAGTTTTGCTACTTTATGGTGGCTTGTTCGGAGATGGTCTAGCATGTGAAAGCCCGGCCCGGACAACGGCCCAAGTAGCTTGGACCATACGCCCACCAGCCTGAAGATTCCCTGCATGGAGTTGGCAGTTGCTGCTTTTAGTTTGTTAGGGGGTATCTTGACCCTCTTTTAGGAAGTTAGGGGTTGTTGGCTTATCCAACAACCCACATGTGTTTTGCATGTGTTCTTCCCTCCCTCTTGATCTATAAAAGAGGGCTGAGGGCTAGTTCTTCTTCAGCTTTGTTGTAGTAGACACCTTCCCCCCACACGAAGGTCTAGGTCCAGCAAACTCCAGGGGACTCGACTGTGAGTCCTTCCATTCCGTTCTCTCCATCTATACTGCGTTCCGTTTCAATCAAAAGAGCCGAGGTGACACAACTCACCTTCGCCATCTTTCTTCTACAAGTTTGCGTTTGCGTTGGTTGTGCGTCCTGGATGAGCGGAGCTTCCTCCCTCGTAGCGTCGTGAAGGGTTTGTGTGCACGCGCATGCTCAAAAAATTGGCTCCATAAGCAAGGTCAGTATTTTCCAATGTTGGAATTGTGTTCGTCGGCATTTCGGCTCGGTGGTATTCCTCAAGTCGCGTCTTAGCGGCACGTTTTCATCGACTTTCCGGGGTTTTCCTTCGACGCGATTTTTTTTCCCTCGCCTCAAGACCCTCTAATGGATTTCTGCATCATCGTCTCCACCACATTAGAGTACTAAGCCAAGGACAACCCCTCCTATACATTTTGCTGCGTCAGGCTTGAATCATCCTAGGTCATCCACGACTTGTCTTGGAGTTGGAGGCCTATATTTGATAGAGGGTTGGATGGGGCCTCCTCTCCTATATTAGCTTCATCTCGGGTGAAAAATTCTCCTCTTGAAGAATTACTTTTGAAACCATTCAACAATTCTAATAGTCATCCCAATGTGTGGAGGTTGTGTCAGCCTTCTTTGAGATTCTAAGTTGTTCATGAGTTGGTATGCTCTTTTCTTTCTCATCCTTGCAAATGAGTAAATAGCCTTTCTTGAGTGTAATTTTTGTTTCAAGTGGGCTGGTAGTATTAACTTGAAGATATGATAAGCAAATGTAAGCCCGGAAGCTTTGAAAGTTGGTGTTAATGGAGATAGGTCTATGGTTTTGCTAGGATGGTACACTATTGAAAAGGTGAATTTGGTCCCTACCAGTTTCTATAAAATAATCTATAAGTGACTTTTAATTTAGGGGTATCAAGGCAGGTATGCTCAAGTAGTTTCAAGGACTAAGTGTTCATAATTGTCTAGTGGAACCAAGTCAATGTCTTCGTTAGGAAAATATTCGCTAGGAAACTTATTAGGGATGACATATTTGTTGGTAAACCCTAGGGTATTTTAAAATTTTAAGACAAGTAGAAGCGATAGCCCGAAATAGGTTTTCATAAAAACCATAGAAGATCGTACTCTCGCGAGAGAGAAAACCAAATGAGTGTGATAGAACAGTACCTTAAAGCGTGCTAGCAGGATGCATCGATGAAGACTCTGAGATGCACAAGTGAATGTCCTTTGTAGTCTCGTACACACGGACTTCTTGAGTTCTCTTTGACTCCACACTAGGCGCTAGCCTCAAGAGCAGAGATCCATGCCTAGTGAGAAGTTCACTAAGCTTGCGCCAATGTTGTGTCCGCAAGTGCACGGATAGATACTCGAAGTAATAATTAAGATATCAAACCACAGAGACCTCGTTTGTCAAGTACCGAATAATCGATTTCTCACTAGCTAGGCAATCGAAATTGATGTAAGTAAAATGCTAGAAGAACACGAAATCAGAGAGAGAAACTAGGACTAGGGGTTCATCCACCTTAATTTCTATGACTAGAAGGAAATAAGTGCATCGTCAGTCCACTCTTATTATGATAAAGATAAAATTTACTTTATAAAGAAATCATCTCTCTTTCTCACAAACAATTTACAAAGAACCAATCCTCACTTTCGCACAGGATTTATTTAATGTTAAATAAAAGTAAATCATTGACAAAGAACTCAAAGATCACTCTCGTACATCCAAATTCTAAGTCAATTATCTCAAGTGAAAACTAAATACTTTCATACTTTAATTTTCACAGGTTCTACTTAAGGTTCTCCAACGATCCGATATTTAATTTCTTACAGTATCTTCATGTTTATTTCAATAACTCATTCCTTGATCAAATCATCAACATGGCAATAAACTTCTAAAACCTAGAAATAAGAACAAACCTAATTTCTTACGATGAGTTCCTAAATCTCAGTTTTAGGGTTTCAAGTTCTCACAAATTACTTTTCAGTCCATATCGCAAAAATTCTAAAACATGCTGATAATATGAAACTAGAAATAATTAAAGGCAATCATCACATAAGCAAAATTATCACAACAAGAGTTCCCTAACGAAATAAAAATCGTCTAGTCATTTGAAATTAAGGGGATTACACCCCCCATGTCCCAAAAGAAGGTTTAAGCTACCATGATTGAAGGATTATAGTAAAACATTGTTTAGAGTGATTAAAAATTGAAAGAGAAGAGTAAAAGTTACAAAACAGGGCTGTAATGAAAATTACAACTAGTAATTTGCTTCTGGACGCGATGAACAATGGCAGCACCCTTATTTTTGTTGATTTCTCCCTCGATCGATCTCCTTTCACCCTGAAACATCTGTGGTATGTTCTCCTCCTTCAGGCGAAGCTTCCTTTCAAATTTCGTGGCCGAAGGTGGTCTGTACGCTAAATAGCGATGAACCCTAGGGCAGTGGCAATTCTCTGAAATTCTCCATGAATTCGTGATATCCTTTTGCTTTTGGTTCGTTCTCCTCTTTATGCTGATCGTTCCCCTTTTTACGGATCTTCAATTGGTGCCCTAAAGCTCGAGAAATCGTCTTTTTAAGTTTCTAGCGGAGGAATCGGGCAACTAGGCCGTAATTACGGTACAGTGAAATTCATTACGGCAGTGCCGTAATGTCTTCTGAAGTCTCGGTATGAAATTGTCTTGAAATTATGATACCATAAAAAGTCCCACGGTAGTATCGTATTCTCTTCAAAAGTTACTGTATGAATTTCGGCCTGAATTACGACATCGTAAAATTATTACGGTAGTACCGTAATTTTCTAAAAAGTTTTTGCGGGAGGCGGCCATGAAAATCATTACTGTAGTGCCATATTTGCATATTACAGCCGTAAAATTCATTACGGCACTATTGTAATTTTGCTAGAAAACTCGGTTTGACTTGAAATTTGATGTGTAAACTCTCCTCTTGATGATTAGAATCCATGTAAGTATTGAAATTGCTTAAAAACCCATCAAAATAATGTCTTTTACCTGAAATTAATCAAAAACTAAGAAAGGTGTAGATTCTGAAGTATTTGACAAATAAGGCATAAAAATAAGCAAAAGAGCATGATTATGACCCCAAAAGAATAGTTAATAAGTATGAAAATTACTAAAAAAATTTAGAGTCATCAAAATACATAAGGCTCAAACTTTGTTTGTCCTCAAGCAAATAAAGAAATCAATACTGATTATGGAAAATAAACTTTCAGATGATGAATAAATTTCTAAGATACAATTACTTATGAAAAATTCACATCAAATAATAACTTAAAATTTTAATTAAATATATCGTCCTTCGAATTCAATCCTTAAGATTCATGACTCAATCTAATAAAATTTCACAATGTGCATAAATAGATCTTCAATCTCATGAGTTCACCTAGTTTTAGTTTTGAGTCCATGATGTCTTTGTTTACAGGAATAGGAACCTCAAAATCTTTTTCCACTCAAATTTTCTCTCTTCTTTTTATGTATCTTTGACATTTTCTAAAATGAATACCACCTTTCTTCTGGTGACAAATTTAGAATCTATTGGTCACATAACCAACATAATAGAACTCATATCTCTTTAAGTAGGAAAAATTCTTTTTGAGATAGCGGAGTTAATGTCAAAGAATCTCTCTCATGGCATGCACCCACATAGATACATACTTTTTAATTGAACTTCAACTCTTATCTTCGGTACCATTTTAAATACAATGCCAAGAAGATGAGTTATTCTTTTCAGACTTCAACCCATGTCTTTAGGTCCCACTGCTAATTTTATGCAGTGCCAAATAGGGGAGTCAATTTCTTTTTTAGATTTTGGATTCTTTCTTCCCAACAAATAAGAAGATAGACTTTAAGGTCAACCTTACAACGGTCCATTACTAGGGATCCACTCATCCAACCTAGTCAGATCCATTGCCCTTACATGCACCAAGTCCTAACTGACTTGAGTCGACCATAAGGTCAACCATGCATGCGCCAGGGCTGAACAACCACAATGAGGTCTGGCAAGCGGGTGTGACCCCGGGCCTAACTCATGTGCGTTCATGGGTTGTCTCAATCAGACATCGCTACACGCCTGTCTGCAGCCGACCTGTAGCCACCACGTGCTTGCGCACAGGTGCTACCTGGTCAACCCATCAAGGCTGTCAGATGGTCTGATCAGACTTTTGGATCCAACCTAGGGGGTGACTTCAACCCTAATAACCCGTCTAAGGGTTTACTGCAAGGCCTTAGATCTAATAAGGTCGCGCAAGTGAAATGGTTTTTAAAACATAACATCATGCGCCAACAACATGCGCCAAGGAAACATACATATAGTTTCGGATATGCAAACTTAACATGTAAGTTTTCGCATGGTGAAGATCTAAGCATACAAATGAATACATGGATCACACAGCAATCATATGATGATATAAAACTCAGCTCTGATACCAATTGAAGGGACCCCTAGACAAGGGGGTCGAAACCCTAATAGGTGGCGCAACAATGTCTCTAGCGGAATCTAGGGCTTCTAATAGATCTTTATATGTCATATAATCAACTTTAGTATGATTGAATAGAAGAAACGAATTCATACCATAGCCATTTCAAGATGGCGCCTTGGAAGCAAAAGTTGCAAGCGCCTCTTCTCCAAAGTCTCGCACACAAGATGAACAATGTGCTTCTTCCTTGGTGCTCCTTGTGCTAGCAAGGTTCCAAGGTTGTCTTGCCGAATGGAAAGGAAAGGAGATGATGATTTCTTCTCTTGGCCGAATCCTCCTCAACGTCAAAGCGTCGTCACACACGAAAAAAACGTTAAGAGGAATAATCCCGAGTGGCGAGAATAGAGAGCACTCTATTCGGTCGTGAACCATCTCCAAGTGGAGATCATGGTTACTAAAAATAGCAACCACGCATCGCCCCAACGTTCACGCCAAGTGAACATGTCGCCACACCTTGAACCATGCGCTCGTTTCATGAGCCGGTTCAATTTTGGTTCGGTTTAAGAACCAATCAAGCCAAGCAATCAAGTCTAGATCTCAAATAAACCCTAAGGCTCCAGATCTAACCGTTCATCTCTTGATGCTTCTGATCTGACCAATCTAGCATCCATTCTCTCGATCGAAGCTTACCGATCTCAAGCCCTAATCAATCAAACATGATCAGACTAGATCTCACTTACAATCAGAGACTAAATCCCTTTAAACTGAACCTAAACAATTCAGTCCACACGATCTGACTTAAGTAAGCCATATCATCAAATTGTGCGACCCTGAGGGTTTCCTTTAAATGTCGGTAACGATAACTCACGTTATCACGATCAGTGAGGGGTATCTAGCAACACATCACCGTCTCCCGATATAAAAGAAATAAGTCTTCCAAGACTACACCCAAAAACAACACAAGTGTGAATCAACTCACAAGGCATGCATACTTCCTTTGCCACTGGATGTTCTTATTGGACAAGCGTGTCAAGCTTGTAGCTCCAATATGATGAGCATGATTAGATCAGATGAACACTGTCATCTGGGTATGGCCATACACTCTCTCAATCATCTCATCCAGGGGGCCCCTTTAGAACATCACACTCCTTAAACAAGGAGACGGCAATCCTATGTCTATCACTAGTGCCCTAACCTGACTCAAGCTCATTATCCAAGATAGTCTATAATCATTATATTTCAAATGATATTGAACTACCTCAAAACAATGACAATCATCATTTAGAAAACACAAGTGATCTCAAGTCAGAGGAAATGTGCCACTTGTCATATACAAGGATTATCCACATTGTGACAAACAATTGAATATCCTAGTAGGGTCTGTCCAGCACATCCAATGTACCCATGAGTCTACATCTTATTCCATGCTCGAAGCATCCTATAAGACTAGAACACATATTAGTCTTAACCATATCAAGGCTGTCTCATGTTCACCAAGATACATCGACTAAGGACTTAACTGCATGTCAGCCCAGCTGAACAGCTTTGAGACATTATTCAGAAGAACATATATTGCAGCAGACAATGTAGCTAACTGAATAATAACCATGCCTTTATAAACATAAACGTTTATTACATGATACTGTTACAATCCCAAGGCCTCAAACATTAGGCTTAAGGGCATACCCCAACAAGAACATCACAAACAACCAAATCGAACTATCATCATATCATCTTATACAACCAAATCGAATGAATTTTAGCAATGATATCTCAAAAATCGAAGATTCGTAGCCAGCGAACACAAGGGAAGCAATGACAAGGTCATCCTCCCCTACAAGAATATGTAAATCATCAAAAGTCTATAAAAGTGCAGTAAAGTAAAGAAAAGGAGAAGATACTCACAAAACTTTACTCAATCAGAGTCAATCCTCTCCTCGTCTCTATCAGCTGGGGCGGCGTCCATTGGATCTCCCTGAGAACCACCTTCTCCATCACCTCTGCACTTGAGATGAAGGTAGTCCTTGATTTCTTCAACATCATCATGTATATGCACTACATAATTAAATATCCTCCCCACGGTAGATGTCAATCGACGCACATCGGCAGAAAGAACCTGGAAGCCGGGATCTAAATGACTTTGCCACCCGCTCTGATCAGGGCTAGCACGACATGAGGAGGATCAAGTAGCTCTATGCGGTGGTGGATTGACAGTTCTGGAGGGTGAAGAATCTATACCCATCCCAAATGGATCATCACCCAGGCAGCCGGTGGTGGTGGTACAGAGTCCATAGTTGCTGGAGTAGCATAAGAAGCAGCATCAGGGGAAAGCTTCCAATTCTCTGGGTTTTGAACAATGGTTCTTCCTGGATTAGGCAATGGTAAAGTAGGAAGACCGGGCTGTAGAACCAAGCAATAAGTATCTCCCTCTCTGACAATCATTTTCATGTCAATGCAAGACTCAATGTCTATCCTAGCATTGCCCCTTGCAACCTCAATCCCGTAGGGCTTAATTCCCAGAAAAAGTGCAATAGGAGTGAGGAATCCTCCTATCACAATCGTGCCTTTCTTGGCTTTAGCAACCTTGTCCAAGTGTCTTATGAAGAAGAAAGCAACATCCACAAAATAACCAAGCAACATGCACCAAAGAAAGAATAACTCAGTATGTCGAACCATACCATCACTATCCCCTCGCCCGAAGACGGTATGAGCCAGGACTCGATGCGCATACTTGATACATGGGTTGGAGATGTTGGTGTATATGCCCTGAGACCTATATTTGGTCAACCAATGTACTACTTGACTTTGATACTTATATCATTATGGTATTATCGTTATCATTGTTTGTTTACATATGCGATTGTGTGCTTACATGATAATGTTCCTGGAGACAGATTGGATATGTGCTCAAATAATTATCCCCAGTCAATGTACCTGAGTGGATATGGGACAACTCTGGTACTTGTGAGACTAGTATATGTGCTGGTTAGGCACTAGGAGCTAGCATAGACATATGGGCATATCAGTGATAGATATGCTGGATTAACCCGCTGCGAGGTAATGACTTGGTGTCATAAGTTATCCTCACAAGTGATAAGAGATGCATTGATCCATAGACTTGAGGTCATTGACTCTTCTGTATGATTAGGGATATGCTTTGATGCAACCTAACACCTCGCCGTAATTGGGAGGTTATAACGGTTGTCATTGAGTATGTCATGACCCATATTAGAAGATCAATGTATGGACAAAAGGATTTACCCCTTCCTATAGGAAGCTTGATATCCATGGTGCTCCACTATGGTTCTATGACTGAAAGTGTATGGCCATACCCAGGTGAAAACCTGATTTAGTCATAACCATGTGATTGGGTGAAAACAAGTGATGACATGCTTGTCTAATTGGATATCAGATTGGCAAAGGAACTGTAATGCATCTGTACCTAGTCGCGATGATGGGGGTGTCGATGTCGATATCTATTTCAATGACTTGGTTAGCAGTGATGCACTGCTAAGTGCCACTCACTGCTTGTGATGACCTTAGGTCAATACTGCCAACGTCAAAGGAACCTATAGGGTCGCACACCAAGATACTTGAGTTCTCGTATTGATCGGGAAGCCTTATGATTGAGTTATTGGATAATTCAGATCTATTTAGGAGAATTCATCAGCGCCAATGGGCTTGATGAGATGGAAGAATGTTAATGGAGCCAAACTTCATTTTTGGTAGGTTGACCCGTATTTGACCATAGTTGGTCACATTTGGATTAGGGTTACATTGGATTGGATCCAATAGCTTAATCAACCCATGCAATGAAGTTTGGGCTTGCTCATTACCCAATGAGGCCCAATAACAAGTTGTCATGAAGAGGTAATGGACTAAAAGGGTATAATGGGGAGAAGTCTCACCCCATTCGCGCTTAGGGGCATAATGGGGTGAGGGAGGCGCCCTTTGCTTCATTAGGAAGCATTATGCGCCTAGCCTTTCAACCCTTGATGGTATGATTGCCTCTAAGGCATGTCTTGGGGCTGATATGACACTTGAGCAAATATGGATAGGTTGAATGAGGTTTATAGTAAAGTCTTGGAGACTTTCCTTATCTCAAACCCTAATTGTCAACCCCTTATCCTAGCCGCCCACTTGTCATGATCTAATCCCATCCAAACTGCCTCTTGCTCTTATAAAAGAGACCCCTTGTTGCCCCCCTCTTGATACACTAACTCGTGAAGGCGTGGAGACAAATAGAGGGGTGAAAGTGCAAGGGTCTTAGCGCAACTTTCTTCCATAGCCGCAAGCTTCCTCTTTGCTTCCTCCTCTTGGTGTAACAAGTTGGAAGGCTTGGTGGCATCTTCTTCATCTCCTCTCCTTCTTCTCTTGGCGCATCTTCCCTTGAAGGTGGCACAAGCTTTGAAGAAGGTAAACTAAGGCTTGGATCTTCTTCCCGAGGCTAGCACCGGGCGAGAAAGAAGAGAGCTCGAGGCATCCGTGTGTGTGAGACTGCAGAGGGCAAACACTTGGGCGCCTACCTCGACATCAACCTCCTCGCTTGCTCTAGGTACTTTCTATCACATCGTGTCGACCCCTCGCTTGACAATCTTCACTGGGTTTTTGGGACTGGCCTGTTTCGGGGATATTCTTCTGCTGTGCAATGTAATATGTAATGTCTATCTTTGAAAAATTATAAAATATCCCCGGGGTTTCCCAACAGTGGTATCAGAGCGACTTGCGAGACTCGAATGATGTAATTTCATGCTTTTCCATGCTCACATGCCATATCTATATTTTCGCAATATAACATGATAGTGGCGCATGATTTTTCTAAGTAGAAAAAATTGAAGTTTCTTGTTCCTATCATCTTTTCAATCTCTTTTGGATTTTTGAATTATTTTTCTTGCTTGATTTAAAGATTAAAGGCGCACGTAGTTTTGTCAAGTAGGACGGGCACTGTGTCTTCGGACTGGCCGGGTCTCTTGATCTGACAAAATTGCTAGCCAAAAGAATCTATGAAATCATCATGAAAAATTAATCACGAATAACCAAAAGATCTGTGATAAGAAGATGAGGAAAAGAGACTTGTTTTATGAAAAAGTAAAATTTTTGATTTATGTTTTTCATGAGCATGTAGAATTGCATGAGTAAATACCTTGTTTGTGCATGATGTTGTGGTCATAAGTCAAGCCCCTTTTGCATGCCTGTGATGTATCCTTGTGAGGCCTACGTGCCGCTTGTCTTTTTGCTTTTAACTAAGATGAAGATTAGGGGCACATCTACTTGGAGCATGGCGCATGCTTGCTTGGTTGTGCATCTTGAATAGTGGCACAACAATCACCCTTGCTTAGATTGGTGGCGCATCAAACTCCTTGCATGGGGCGCAAGATGCATTGACCGAGCTCTTGAGCCTGAAAGCTATACATCTTGTGCTTGCAAGGTGGCGCACCTTGCTTGGATGAAGTCCCATGGCATTGGCCGAACCATGGAGTGTGCTTCTAGGGTTTCCCTAAAAATACCTCTAGGGTTTGTGAGCTAAACCATGGAGAGGAGGACATTGGAGCCAACCTTAAAGATCATGCTAGAGATTGGCTAGGCTAGGTCTGCCAAAGCATGCCTGTGATGTTTTATCGTTATGTTATCACTATAGGAATGCATGCCTGTATTGTTAGACATAAGATAAAACTGACGAGACTTTAAAAACCCACATTCAAAATATCAAGTCTAGTAGCCTTCTAATGCGTAGCCCTCATCAAGCTATCAATTAGTGGTGTTGTGAACTGTTTCCCACCTTCGTGGGACACACGCACTTATCTTTAGAAGGTGTGTGGTGGCAATGGTTTCCCCAGTCCGTTTTAACCAGGCACGCCTTCGCAAGGAAACTCGTTGGCCCTGGGCATAACGATTAGGAACGGACTTGACTAGATTTTCATATGTGCGGGGCACATGATAAATCTCTAGAGGCATCATTGAGAGGTAAGGGTTTCATGCTGTATCCAGCCCTCGCTGGACATGAAATACCTAGACTGTCTCAATAAGGGAAATTGCTTGGAGCAATCGGCCGGCGTGCCCACCTTTGAAAGCATGGGTCATTTTGTGCATCTCATCATACCCTCGTGGGATGCGAACCCCTGTGTGGAATAAGGATCACATCTCACTAGGAAATCTTAAATTTCCTGATTGACTTTGTGAGTTGTCAATTCGATTAAAATAGTGGGAGACATGGTCATTTAACACAAGTCCAGATTAAATGATCTGAAAGTAGTACTAACCTGCTATTTCTTGGTTGCTGTAGAACAATGGCTGTGAACAATGGCAGATGGTCAATGCGATCTACCCTGGAAAGGGATAAGTTGGTTGGATCCAACTTACTAGATTGGTATATGAACTTGAGAAATGTGCTCAAGCTCGAGAGGAAGCTCTATGTCCTTGAGCAGCCTATTCTTGAGCCACTTCCATGCTCGGCCTCAGCGGCTGAGAAGGAAGCTTATGATAAGCATCAGGCTGATACCTTAGAGGTTACTAATTTGATGCTAACCAACATGTTGCCCGAATTAAGAGGGTAATATGAATCTAAGAGTGCCTCTGAGAAAGGCAGCTCTTTGATGAATTGGTTGAGGTCAACCCTCCTAAAGTAGACATTCAATGTGTTGAGCCGAGAGGCTTAACTAAGACATTGAAGATAAAGATGGAAAGAATCAGGAATAACTAGTGCTACTCATGTGGAGGACCACCTCACATGATAAAGGACATGGTGCGACTTCAGAATGAGAAGAAGAGAGGCAAGGCTTTGTCTTCATGCTCAGGTATTTATGTTACAAAAGTCAACCTTTCTACATCTATATCATAGATATTGGATACCGCATGTGAAGCTCATATTTGTACAAATATGCAGGGGCGCAAGAAAGGTAGATCGGTGTGGGCTGGAGAGATTGACCTATGAGTTGGAAACGGGGCATAGGTTACTACTGTTGCTATAGGAGTTTTGACTATCTCCTTGCCTTCTGGACTTCAATTAGAACTAGATCATTGCTACTATGTACCTTCACTTACTAAAAATATTGTATCCATTCCTTGCTTGGCAAAGAAAGGATTTAAGTTTGAAATAAAGGAGAACTCTTGTTCTTTCTCATTTGCAAATATGTTTTATGGGAAGGGTACTTTATGCAATGGGTTATATGTCTTGGACATGGATAGTTCTATATGTAACATAAATAATAAAAGGACCAAACTAAGTGGTTCAGATGGTGCTTCCCTATGACATTGTCTATTAGCCTATATAAACAAGAATCGAATCCAACAACTCCATGCAAATGGGTTGTTCGATTCAAGTTCCTTGGAGGAATTTGACATATGTGAGCCTTATTTATTAGGGAAAATGACAAGAGCACCCTTCACCAAAACTGGTGAGAGGGCACAAGGTTTGTTGGATCTCATTCATACTGATATATGTGGGCCATTCAATAAACAAGTCAGAGGAGGACACAACTACTTCATTACCTTCACTGATGACTTCAGTAGGTATGGTTATGTCTACTTAATGAGACATAAATCTGAATCCTTTGAGAAATTCAAGGAGTTCAAAAATGAAGTAGAGAACCAGCTTGGAAGATCCATCAAAGCTCTTCGATCTGATCGAGGTGGAGAGTACCTGAGCGGTGAGTTCTTTGACTATATGAAGGAGTGTGAGATTATATCCCAACTCACTCCTCCTGGAACACCTCAATGGAATGGTGTGTCTGAGAGGAGAAATCGAACCCTGCTGGACATGGTTCGATCTATGATGAGTCATGGAACTCTACCACCCTCATTCTGGGGTCACGCACTTGAGACAGCTTCTCTTATACTGAATAACGTTCCATCTAAGAGTGTTTCAAAAATTTCATACGAGGTATGGAGTAGGAGACACCCTAATCTCTCCTTTATCAAGATTTGGGGATGTGAGGCTTATGTCAAACGTCAGGATTCTAGTAAGCTAGAACCTAGATCTGATAAATATATTTTTGTGGGGTATCCCAGGGAAACTAAGGGATACTACTTCTATGTTCCCAACGAGAACAAAGTTTCTGTTGCTCGGGTCGCTGTCTTTCTAGAGAAAGAATTTCTCATGAAAGAAGTAAATGAGAGCAAGTTTGACTTGGACGAGGTCCAAGTGCAACCACAACAGAGAGAGGTGGAACCTGAGCCGCCCGCACCGATTGCCGGGCAACATGAGGCTCAGACACAGGTCCCACGTAGGTCTTGTAGGATACGTCGTGCACCTGAGAGGTATGGGTCGCTGCCGACCCAACACGATGGGATCTTCATCATTGAGGATGAGCCTAGAACTTATGATGGGGCGGTCAATGGACTGGACTCCGAGAGATGGTTTGAGGCCATGTGATCCAAGATGGATTCCATGTCGGCTAATCAATTCTATGATTTGGTTGAGCTTCCTGATGGGGTAAAACCCATAGGGTGTAAATGGGTCTTCAAAAGGAAGACTGACATAGATGGCAACATAGTTACCTACAAAGATAGACTAGTGGCTAAAGGATTCAGACAAGTCCACGGGGTGGACTATGATGAAACCTTTTCGCTAGTTGCCATGATCAAATCCATTCGGATTCTACTTGCTATAGCTGCATATCATGATTATGAGATATGACAGATGGATGTTAAGATAGTGTTCCTTAACGGGAAGCTGACTGAGGATGTGTATATGACACAATCTGATGGCTTCATCCATCCTGCAGATGCCAGTAAAGTCTGCAGGCTAAAGAAATCCATTTATGGATTAAAGCAAGCATCTCGAAGTTGGAATCTTCAATTTGATGAAGCTATGAGAGATTATGGCTTTATCAAAAGCGAAGATGACGCCTGTGTATACAGAAAATTCAGTGGGAGCTTGGTGACTTTTTTGGTCTTGTATGTCGATGACATACTGCTCATCGGAAATGACATCCCTAGTCTTCAAGCTGTGAAGACATGGTTAGGGAAGTGTTTCGAAATGAAAGACTTAGGGGAGGCCGCCTATATACTAAGCGTGAAGATTCACCAGGATAGATCCAAGAGGCTCCTCGCCCTTAGTCAGAGTACCTACATTGATAAGGTCTTGGAAAGGTTCTATATGGAGCAATCCAAAAGAGGATACCTACCAATAAGACATGGCCTTACTCTCTCAAAGAGCTAGTGTCCTACCACACAGGCTGAGAGGGATGAAATGAGTCGAGTTCCCTATGCTTCAGCAGTCGGATCGATCATGTATGCAATGTTGTGTACTAGACCAGATGTGGCTTATGCTGTGAACATAATGAAGAGTCCCCTTCAAGGGGGAGCGCAAGCAGATGAAACCCTAATTCAGGGGGCGCATGCAATTTTGCTAGGGTTTCAACAACACAATCGCTTATATGCTCATATGATCAACTTTGATAGATTGATTAGATCAAGAAGGAGATCATACCAATGCCATCGAATTGGATGGTGCCTTGGAAGCAAAGACGCAAGTGCTCCTTCTCCAAAGGTGACGCACACAACAAATGAAGATGGCTTGCTCCTTTGAATCCTTTGTGCTAGCAAAGTGCTTCAAAGGGTCCTTGTCGCGTGAGGATGATGAGAGATCAAGCTTGGCCGAGACTTCCTTTCACTCTCCTTTTCGTCAAGTCTTCACACCACCGAAAATGGAGAAGCCCCTCACAAGAGAGAGATCGGCGAGAGAGTTAACCTCCCACACTAATGTGGAGGCGTTACATACATTCCATTTGGAAACCGAATTCCCAAAATGGAAAGTAGTCAAGGCTCAAGCGTTCACCCTTAAGTGAACCAAGCGTTTAACTCATCTCCCATGAACCATGCGCTCATTCATGAGCCGGTTCAATGTCGGTTTGGTCCAAGACCAATTAACCCAAGCCATATGGTCTAGATCACAATAAACCCTAAAGGTTCAAGATCTAACCGATCATTTCATGATGCTCCTGATCTCACCGATCTAGCATCAACTCTCTCGATCAAAGCTTACCGATCTCAAGCCCTAATCAATCAAACATGATCAGACCAGATCTCACTTATAATCAGAGATTAAATCCCTTCAAACTGAACCCAAACAATTCAGTCCACACGATCTGACTCAAGTAAGCCATATCATCAAATTGTGCGACCCTGAGGGTTTCCTTTAAATGTCGGTAACGATAACTTTCGTTATCACGATCAGTGAGGGGTATCTAGCAACACATCACTGTCTCCCGATATAAAGGAAAGAGTCTTCCAAGACTACACCCAAACCACAGCACAAGTGTGAATCCATTCACAAGGCATACATATTTCCTTTGCCACTGGATGTTCTTATTGGACAAGCGTGTCAAGCCTGTAGCTCCAATATGATGAGCATGATTAGATCAGATGAACATAGTCACCTGGGTATGGCCATACACTTTCTCAATCATCTCATTCAGGGGGGCCCTTTAGAACATCATACTCCTTAAACAAGGAGACGGCAATCCTGTATCTATCACTAGTGCCCTAACCTGACTCATGATCATTATCCAAGATAGTTTATAACCATTATGTTTCAAATGATATTGAACTACCTCAAAACAATGACAATCATCATTTAGAAACACAAGTGATCTCAAGTCAGAGGACATGTGCCACTTGTTGCAATCAAGGATTATTCACATTGTGACAAGCAATTGAATATCCTAGTAGGGTCTGTCCAGTACATCCAATGTACCCATGAGTCTACATCTTATTCCATGCTCGAAGCATCCTATAAGATTAGAACACATATTAGTCTCAATCATATCAAGGCTGTCTCATGTTCACCAAGATATCTCGACTAAGAACATTACAGCATGTCAGCCTAGCTGAACAACATTGAGACATTATTCAGAAGCACACTTATTGCAGCAGACAATGTAACATACTGAATAACAACCATTGCCTTTATAAACATAAGAGTTTATTACATGATACTGATACAATCCCAAGGCCTCAAACATTAGCCTTAAGGGCATACCCCAACAATCTCCCACTTGCACTTAACCTAATGGTTGAGAAATCTCAAACCCATATTATTACAGTGCTTCTCATGCTTCTGCTGCGCCAGAGGCTTGGTAAGCGGGTCAGCCAGATTGTCATCTGTATGAACCTTGCAGATTTTGATCTCACCACGATCAATGATCTCCCGGATCAAGTGAAACCGTCTCTGTATGTGCTTGGACTTATGGTGCGACCGTGGTTCCTTTGCTTGTGCGATTGCTCCAGTGTTATCACAAAAGATAACCAAAGGATCTGCACTCGAAGGAACAACACTAAGTTCTCTCACGAACTTACGAATCCACACTGCCTCCTTGGATGCTTCCGAGGCTGCAACATACTCGGCTTCTGTTGTGGAATCAGCAACAGTTGACTGTTTGAAACTCTTCCACACCACTGCTCCACCATTCAAGCTAAAAACATAGCCTGATTGCGATCGGAAAATCATCCTGGTCCGACTGGAATGAAGCGTCAGTATATCCTTCTATACTGAGTTCTTCCTGACCACCATATATCAAGAACATATCTTTGGTCCTCCGCAGATATTTTAAAATGTTCTTGACCACAATCCAGTGTGCCTGACCTGGATTACTTTGGAATCGACTGGTAACGCTTAACCCGTAAGCGACGTCTGGGCGAGTACACAACATCGCATACATAATGGACCCAATAGCCGAAGCATAAGGCATATTGTCCATTTCCTCTTTCTCAGTCTGTGTTTGTGGACACTGACTCTTTGAAAGATTCAGACCATGTCTGACTGGAAGATGTCCTCTTTTAGAATTCTCTAAATGGAATCTCTCCAGGAGTTTATCGATGTAAGTACTCTGGCACAGCCCGAGAAGCCTCTTAGATCTATCCCTGTAGATCTTCACACCTAATACATAGGCTGCTTCTCCTAGATCTTTCATCTGGAAACATTTTCCTAACCATGCCTTAACAGCATGCAGTTCAGGAATATCGTTTCCAATGATTAAGATATCATCGACGTAGAGGACTAGGAATGTAATTACGCTCCCACTAAACCTCTTATATACACACAGGTCATCTTCGTTCTTGATGAAACCAAACTCAGAGATAGATTCATCAAAACGAATATTCCAGCTTCTTGATGCTTGTTTAAGTCCATAAATGGACTTCTTTAACTTGCATATTTTATGACGATCTGATGGATTAGTGAAACCTTCAGGTTGTGTCATATACACATCCTCATCCAGTTTTCCATTAAGGAAAGCGGTCTTCACATCCATCTGCCAGATCTCATAATCATAATATGCTGCTATCGCGAAAAGAATCCGAATAGACTTGAACATGGCTACAGGAGAGAAAGTTTCATCATAATCTATCCCGTAGATTTGTTTGAAACCTTTCGCAACTAGCCTGCCTTTATAGGTAACCACGTTACCATCCATGTCAATCTTCTTCTTGAAGATCCATTTACAGCCTATAGGGATTACTCCCGGAGGCGGATCAACCAAATCCCAGACTTGGTTATCTGACATGGAGTCCATTTCGCTTCGCATAGCTTCAAGCCATCTTGCTGACTCTGGTCCACTGACCGCATCCGCATAAGTAAGGGGTTCATCATTATCAATGATGTAGACTCCGTCATAGCGCTCAGGCTGTCGACGGATCCTTCCCGATCTACGCGGTTCCCGTGATATCTGAGCCTCAGGTTGTTCAGTAACCTGATCTACCGGCTCAGGCTCATCCAACTGTGCTTGACTACTTTGTCCTTCCTCTGGATTCTCATCCAGCTTTATTTCTCTCCCACTGGCTTCTTGCAGAAGTAACTCCTTCTCAAGAAATATGGCCGTCGGAGCAACAAATACCTTGTTCTCTTTGGGATCGAAGAAATAATAACCCTTAGTTTCCTTAGGGTATCCGACAAAGATACATTTCTCAGATCTGCTCTCTAGTTTCCCAGAGGCGAGCTTTTTGACATAAGCCTCGCAACCCCAGATCCTGATAAATGTCAAGCTAGGCTGTTTCCCATACCATAACTCATATGGAGCCTTTGAAACTGCCTTGGATGGCACTCGGTTTAGTACCTTTGCAGCTGTTTCCAGTGCAAAACCCCAAAAGGAGTAAGGTAGAGTAGCCTGACTCATCATAGAACGAACCATATCAAGTAATGTTCTATTTCTCCTCTCGGACACACCATTCCATTGCGGTGTTCCTGGCGGAGTGAGCTGTGAGATAATCCCACACTCTTTTAGATAGTCAGTAAACGCATGACTCAAGTATTCTCCACCTCGATCAGAACGAAGTGCCTTGATATTTCGGCCTAGCTGATTCTGTACTTCATTTTTGAACTCTTTGAACTTGTCAAAAGATTCACTCTTATGTCTCATTAGATAGACATACCCATATCTACTGAAATCATCAGTAAAGGTAATGAAGTACTGATAGCCACCTCTGGCATGTTTACTAAATGGCCCACATACATCAGTGTGTATAAGGTCAAGTAAACCTGAAGCCCTTTGACCTTTGTTAGGAAAAGGAGACTTCGTCATTTTACCCATCAAATAAGCTTTGCATGTATCAATCTCCTCATAGGAGAATGATCCCAGCAGTCCATGATCATGCAACCGCTTAATGCGCTTTTTGTTAATGTGGCCTAAACGACTATGCCATAACAAGGTGCTGTCATCAGCATACTTGGCTTTCTTATTATCAATATTTTGTATAGAATATTCCATGTCTAACATGAATAACCCATTGTTAATTGAACCAGTAGCATAAACAATATTATCAAGAGTAAGATAACACTTTGAAATCTTGCATTCAAAGGAAAACCCTTTCCTGACAAGAGCAGGAATAGAGATAATATTTTTGGTAATACTGGGTACAAAGTAACAATTGTTTAATTCTAATACAATGCCAGATGGTAATGAGATGTAATAATCCCCTACAGCAACAGCAGCAACCCGTGCCCCGTTTCCAATGCGTAGGTCCACCTCATGCTGTCCCACCTGTCTTCTTCTCTTGAGTTCCTGTACATTTGAACAAATGTGAACTCCACATGCAGTGTCCAACACCCATGAAATAGAAGAAGATGAAACCATGACTTCCGTCACGTATATACCTGAGCCAGAAGCGATGCTTCCCCTCTTATCTCCTTGGAGCGCTTTACAGTCCTTTTTCCAGTGACCCAGCTGGCCACAGTGGAAACACCTATTGTCCTTTGACCGCTTAACCTTCTGTTTCAGAGCCTTGCTGTAACTCTTGACAGGGGCCTTGCCCTTCTTCCCCTTCTTCTTGTTCCTTGAAGGAACCATTAAGACAGAGGTTGAAGGCTTTCCCTTCAGAGTTTCCTCAGTAGTCAAGAGCATATTCAGCAGCTCTGCCGGAGTACAATCGATTTTGTTCATATTAAAGTTAATAATGAACGCATCGAAAGAGGGCGGGAGAGACTGCAGAATAATGTCTACAGCAAGCTCCTGATTGATGGTATGCCCCAGTTTCTCCAGAGCCTCCTTGTGCCCAATCATCTTGAGCACGTGAGCTCCCACTGGGCTCCCTTCAGCCAGTTTGCTCTGAAAGAAAAGCTTGGTCAGATTATAGCGTTCAGTCCTCGCCTGTGCAGCATACAGCATCTTGAGGTTCGCTATAATCTCTATAGCCGACATATCCTCATGCTGACGCTGCAGCGGTAGCGTCATAGATGCTAGCATCAGGCAAGCAACATCAATGCTATCATTGACATGCTTTTCATAGGCATCGCGAACCGCCCTTGCGGCGTTCGCAGCGGGTTGAGGCGGCACAGCCGTCTCGAGGACATACAGTTTCCTCTCTGCCTTAAGAACAATCTTAAGGTGTCCGAACCAGTCCGAGAAGTTTGGCCCAGCAAACTTCTCCCTTTCCAGTAGGGATCGCACATTGAAGCTCATGGTGTTCGTTGCTGCAGGAATCTACAACAATGCAAGAACAGCAAGGTCAGTATCAATGTTTAGAATCAATCCAGGACTTAAGAAAGATTCTTTTCTCACTATTTTATCTGACTGAAAAATCCATTAAACAGTCCGAAAGAGTAACACTCTTTTAGTGAGATGGGATCCAGATTTCATACTTGGTCTCCGCGTCCCGCTTAGGCGAGATAAGATGCACAGAGAGTACAAGCACTAATCTCTGGTAGGCTGTCCCAGCCAATCGCCAACCCATGCGATTCCCCTTCATCTGGGCAATCCAGCAGACTGTGCCAACTGAGTTGGTACAACACAATCTCTGACCCCACAGATGGCTGCCTCCATGTACTACCATATGCTCCACATATGTAGCCTACATGGTCAAGCTGACCCGACCTACTCCCTGGACCACCACGTGCTATGCTGAGCAACAAGAAGCGATAAATCCCTTCTCTGTAACACGCAGGTGTAATCCCGCACCGTCTGAAGATAGATGGACGTGCCCACTGAGTGGGTACAACACGGCTCCAACGATAGTCAGAACAGTTTGGTTTCGCGTCAGAAGGCTTACGAGCTTGATATGTTAGCGTTGGATTTTAACGGTCTTTTATCTTCTTGACTATCATGTAATTCCTATGGTGATAGCAGAAGATAAACTCATGCAATTCTATTTATAAAAGCAATAAATAGAAAGCATGCTGATCTTATGTGGTAAAAGCCCATTAACCCTAAGTAAGACCTTAAGTTATCTTAAGTCTTCACTTGCTTCTTGGGTCTTTTGCCTCTCATCTGGCCCAGACCAGGGCCCAAGCGCCCTCTGCAGCTCAGGTGCGCCCACCAGCTGCTTGCGCCTTGCTATGTGTGCTTTGAGCTCTTGTCAGATTAAAAGTACATTTTAATCTATCTAGACAAGTTTGACACGCAGGTCAATTATACAATAAATTAATTAAAAATGTGATTCGCAGATCACAAAAATAATAATTTACCAGGCTCACAGGCCCCAGCACAGCACACATTAAAAGGGCAACCCACATAAGATTAAATAAACAAGCAGATGCTTACAATCAACAAGTGATCCATTAAGAAAATAAAATTTTGAAAACCCATTGGCATCAATTTTATTTTTCTTATATGCCCTACAACCTTACAACGGTCCATTAATAGGGATCCACTCATCAAACTAGTTAGATCCACTGCCCTTGCATGCACCAAGTCCTAACTGACTTGAGTTGACCTAATGGTCAACCATGCATGCGCAAAGGGCTGAACAACCCTCATGAGTTTTGGCAAGCGGGTGTGACCCCGGGCCTAACTCATGTGCGTTCAGAGGTTGTCTCAACCAGACATCGCTACACGCCTTTGATGCAGTCGACCTATAGCCACCTAATGCATGCGCATAGGTGCCATCTGGTCGACCCATCTAGGCTGTCAGATGGTCTGATCAGACTAGTTGGATCTGAACTAGAGATGACTTCAACCCTACTAACCCGTCTAAGGGTTTATTGTAGGTGCGGCTTAGATCTAATGAAAGTCGTGCATGTCATTTAGGGTTTTAGAAAAACAACTACAACAACATGATAGAAGCGCAACCAACATACATGCGCCAAGGAAACATACAAGTTTCGGCATGTATAATATTTACATGTAAATCTCGCATGTAAGGAAGATCTAAGCATACAAGGATCACATAACATACATAGCAATCATATGAACCATATAAGATCCTCCCTCTGATACCAATTGAAGAGTCCCCTTCAAGGGGGAGCGCAAGCAGATGAAACCCTAATTCAGGGGGCGCATGCAATTTTGCTAGGGTTTCAACAACACAATCGCTTATATGCTCATATGATCAACTTTGATAGATTGATTAGATCAAGAAGGAGATCATACCAATGCCATCGAATTGGATGGTGCCTTGGAAGCAAAGACGCAAGTGCTCCTTCTCCAAAGGTGACGCACACAACAAATGAAGATGGCTTGCTCCTTTGAATCCTTTGTGCTAGCAAAGTGCTTCAAAGGGTCCTTGTCGCGTGAGGATGATGAGAGATCAAGCTTGGCCGAGACTTCCTTTCACTCTCCTTTTCGTCAAGTCTTCACACCACCGAAAATGGAGAAGCCCCTCACAAGAGAGAGATCGGCGAGAGAGTTAACCTCCCACACTAATGTGGAGGCGTTACATACATTCCATTTGGAAACCGAATTCCCAAAATGGAAAGTAGTCAAGGCTCAAGCGTTCACCCTTAAGTGAACCAAGCGTTTAACTCATCTCCCATGAACCATGCGCTCATTCATGAGCCGGTTCAATGTCGGTTTGGTCCAAGACCAATTAACCCAAGCCATATGGTCTAGATCACAATAAACCCTAAAGGTTCAAGATCTAACCGATCATTTCATGATGCTCCTGATCTCACCGATCTAGCATCAACTCTCTCGATCAAAGTGTTGGGGTATGCCCTTAAGGCTAATGTTTGAGGCCTTGGGATTGTATAAGTATCATGTAATAAACTCTTATGTTTATAAAGGCATGGTTATTATTCAGGTTGCTACCTTGTCTGCTGTAATAAGTGTACTTCTGAATAATGTCTCAAAGCTGTTCAGCTAGGCTGACATGCATATGTCCTTAGTCGAGATATCTTGGTGAACATGAGACAGCCTTGATATGATTGAGACTAATATGTGTGCTAATCTTATAGGATGCTTCGAGCATGAAATAAGATGTAGACTCATGGGTACATTGGATGTACTGGACAGACCCTACTAGGATATTCAATTGTTTGTCACAATGTGAATAATCCTTGAATGCAACAAGTGGCACATATCCTCTGACTTGAGATCACTTGTGTTTCTAAATGATGAATGTCATTATTTTGAGGTAGTTCAATATCATTTGAAACATAATGATTATAGACTATCTTGGATAATGATCATGAGTCAGGTTAGGACACTAGTGATAGATAAAGGATTGCCGTCTCCTTGTTCAAGGAGTGTGATGTTCTAAAGGGGCCCCCCTGTATGAGATGATTGAGATAGTGTATGGCCATACCCAGATGACTATGTTCATCTGATCTAATCATGCTCATTGTATTGGAGTTACAGGCTTGACATGCTTGTCCAATAAGAACATCCAGTGGCAAAGGAAACATGTATGCCTTGTGAAGTGGATTCACACTTGTGCTGTGGTTTGGGTGTAGTCTTGGAAGACTCTTTCCTTTATATCGGGAGACAGTGATGTGTTGCTAGATACCCCTCACTGATTGTGATGACGTGAGTTATCATTACCGACATTTAAAGGAAACCCTTAGGGTCGCACAATTTGGTGATATGACTTACTTGAGTCAGATCGGGTGGACTGGATTGTTTTGATTCAGTTTAAAGGAGATTAAACTCTGATTGTAAGTGAGATCCAGTCTGATCATGTTTGATTGATTAGGGCTTGAGATCGGTAAGCTTTGATCGAGAGTGTGGATGCTAGATCTGGGAGATCAAGAGCATCAAAGGATGAACGGTCAGATCTTGAACCTTAGGGTTTATTTTGGTCTGGACCAATACTTGGGCTGATTTGGTTTGGTCATTGGACCAACTACATTGAACCGGCTCATATGTGAGCGCTTGGTTCATTTGTGAGATGAGATATGCGTTTGGTTCACTACATGTGAACGCATAACGCATGTGTTGAAGACTTACCATTTATGGCATTTCGGTTTTGCCATAGTGATGAATGTCTCCACATTCGATCACAAGCTTGGAAAAACGCTCATCTCCCCTTTGGCTCTCGACGACACTCGAACTCTCGGGTGGTAGAGGTTGACGAGAAGAAGGATCGGCCAAGAAAGCTTTCATCATCTCCTTCCATTCGACAAGGAACCTTGGGTGCCTTGCTAGCACAAGTGACGCCAAGGAAGTAAGAGATCTTCACCTTGTGTGTGAACTTTTGGAGGAGATCAAAGTTGCTCTCTTCTTCCAAGCCGACATCCAACTTCATGGCGTTGGTATGATCCCTTTAAAGATCCTTTCGCTTATACATAAGTTAACCATATGATCTACATGCGATCATGAGGGTGACACCCCTAAAATTGCATTTGCGCCCCCCTCTAGAAAGGGGCTTTATCCGCTTGCGCTCCCCCTTGAAGGGGACCTAACACAAAGCTTACCGATCTCAAGCCCTAATCAATCAAACATGATCAGACCAGATCTCACTTATAATCAGAGATTAAATCCCTTCAAACTGAACCCAAACAATTCAGTCCACACGATCTGACTCAAGTAAGCCATATCATCAAATTGTGCGACCCTGAGGGTTTCCTTTAAATGTCGGTAACGATAACTTTCGTTATCACGATCAATGAGGGGTATCTAGCAACACATCACTGTCTCCCGATATAAAGGAAAGAGTCTTCCAAGACTACACCCAAACCACAGCACAAGTGTGAATCCATTCACAAGGCATACATATTTCCTTTGCCACTGGATGTTCTTATTGGACAAGCGTGTCAAGCCTGTAGCTCCAATATGATGAGCATGATTAGATCAGATGAACATAGTCACCTGGGTATGGCCATACACTTTCTCAATCATCTCATTCAGGGGGGCCCTTTAGAACATCATACTCCTTAAACAAGGAGACGGCAATCCTGTATCTATCACTAGTGCCCTAACCTGACTCATGATCATTATCCAAGATAGTTTATAACCATTATGTTTCAAATGATATTGAACTACCTCAAAACAATGACAATCATCATTTAGAAACACAAGTGATCTCAAGTCAGAGGACATGTGCCACTTGTTGCAATCAAGGATTATTCACATTGTGACAAGCAATTGAATATCCTAGTAGGGTCTGTCCAGTACATCCAATGTACCCATGAGTCTACATCTTATTCCATGCTCGAAGCATCCTATAAGATTAGAACACATATTAGTCTCAATCATATCAAGGCTGTCTCATGTTCACCAAGATATCTCGACTAAGAACATTACAGCATGTCAGCCTAGCTGAACAGCATTGAGACATTATTCAGAAGCACACTTATTGCAGCAGACAATGTAACATACTGAATAACAACCATTGCCTTTCTAAACATAAGAGTTTATTACATGATACTGATACAATCCCAAGGCCTCAAACATTAGCCTTAAGGGCATACCCCAACACATAACCAGCCGATACCAATCCAATCCAGGTCTGCAGCACTGGGTGGCTGTTAAGAACATCCTTAAGTATCTAAGAAAAAACTAAGGATTTATTCTTGGTCTATGGGGGACAGGAAGAGCTAAGTGTTCAGGGCTACACTGATGCATCATTCCAGTCTAACCCAGACGACTTTAGATTGCAGGCCAGCTATGTGTTCAAATTAAATGGAGGCGCTGTTTGCTGGAAGAGCTTCAAGTAGTCCACCATAGCTGATTCTACAATAGAGGCCGAGTATGTTGCTGCTTCTGAGGCAGCCAAAGAAGCTGTTTGGATAAGGAAGTTCATATCTGATCTTCAGGTGGTTCCAACTGCTGCGGATCCCATTGAGCTCTATTGTGACAGCTATGGAGCCATTGCACATACTCAGGAGATTTCACCTGATCAGGGTGATGTCAAGATTAGTAGAGTGGATACAGAGAACAATCTAGCAGATCCACTGACCAAGGCTTTGGTGCAGCAAAAGCATGATGGTCATGCCAGGGATATGGGGTTGAGAATCCACGACCTCTAGGTATAAGTACAAGTGGGAGATTGTTGGTGTATATGCCCTGAGACCTATATTTGGCAACCTATGTACTACTTGACTTTGATACTTATATCATTTGGCAACCTATGCCCTGAGAACTATATTTGGCAAGTGGGAGATTGGATCTGTGCTCAAATGATTGTCCCCAATCAATGTACCTGAGTGGATATGGGACAACTCTGGTACTTGAGAGACTGGTATATGTGCTGGTTAGGCACTAGGTGCTAGCGCAGACATATGGGCATATCAGTGATAGATATACTGGATTGACCCACTGTGAGGTAATGACTTGGTGTCATAAGTTATCCTCACAAGTGATAAGAGATCCATTGATCCTTAGACTTAAGGTCATTAACTCTTTTGTATGATTAAGGACATTCTTTGATGCAACCTAATACCTCACCATAATTGGGAGGTTATAACAGTTGTCATTGAGTATGTCACTGTTGGGGTATGCCCTTAAGGCTAATGTTTGAGGCCTTGGGATTATATCAGTATCATGTATAAACTCTTTGTTTATAAAGGCAATGGTTATTATTTAGGTTGTTACATCATCTGCTGCAATATGTATACTTCTGAATAATGTCTCAATGCTGTTCAGCTAGGCTGACATGCAGTTAAGTCCTTAGTCGAGATATCTTGGTGAACTTGAGACAGCCTTGATATGATTGAGACTAATATGTGTTCTAATCTTATAGGATGCTTCGAGCATGGAATAAGATGTAGACTCATGGGTACATTGGATGTACTGGACAGACCCTACTAGGATATTCAATTGTTTGTCACAATGTGAATAATCCTTATATGCAAACAAGTGGCATATGTCCTCTGACTTGAGATCACTTGTGTTTCTAAATGATGATTGTCATGGTTTTGAGGTAGTTCAATATCATTTGAGACATAATGGTTATAGACTATCTTGGATAATGATCATGAGTCAGGTTAGGACACTAGTGATAGATATAGGATTGCCGTCTCCTTAATAGGAGTGTGATGTTCTAAAGGGGGCCCCCCTGGATGAAATGATTGAGAAAGTGTATGGCCATACCCAGATGACTATGTTCATCTGATCTAATCATTCTCATCATATTGGAGTTACAGGCTTGACACGCTTGTCCAATAAGAACATCCAGTGGCAAAGGAATCAAGTATGCCTAGTGAAGTGGATTCACACTTGTGCTGTGGTTTGGGTGTAGTCTTGGAAGACTCTTTCCTTTATATCGGGAGATAGTGATGTGTTGCTAGATACCCCTCACTGATCGTGATAACGAAAGTTATCGTTACCGACATTTAAAGGAAACCCTTAGGGTCGCACAATTTGATGATATGGCTTACTTAAGTCAAATCGTGTGGACTGAATTGTTTTGGTTCAGTTTAAAGGAGTTTAAACTCTGATTGTAAGTGAGATCTGGTCTGATCATGTTTGATTGATTAGGGCTTGAGATCGGTAAGCTTCGATCGAGAGTATTGATGCTAGATCGGTGAGATCAAGAGCATCAAGAGATGAACGGTTAGAACTTGAACCATTTGGTTCAAAGAGATCTAGACCGTGGCTTAGGCTGATTTGGTTCGATCTTTGAACCAAATGCATTGGACCGAATTGGATTGAACCGGTTCACACATGTGTGATCGCATGGTTCAATATGAAAGCGTTTTGGGCGGTTTGCATTGAGTGGGCGCATGGCTTCATGACTTTCCATATTTGGAAGTCATGTAACGCCACATCTCTACATGACGCCTCAACGCATCTTCGGTTCTTGTCTTGTCGCCTATCCACTCTTGCGTTGTCTTGTCTTCACGAAAAGGAGGAAGAAGAGCTTCATCGCCCTAGCCGCAAGAGATCTCATCTCCTCCATGTTGGGGTATGCCCTTAAGGCTAATGTTTGAGGCCTTGGGATTGTATCAGTATCATGTAATAAACTCTTATGTTTATAAAGGCAATGGTTGTTATTCAGTATGTTGCATTGTCTGCTGCAATAAGTGTGCTTCTGAATAATGTCTCAATGTTGTTCAGCTAGGCTGACATGCTGTAATGTTCTTAGTCGAGATATCTTGGTGAACATGAGACAGCCTTGATATGATTGAGACTAATATGTGTTCTAATCTTATAGGATGCTTCGAGCATGGAATAAGATGTAGACTCATGGGTACATTGGATGTACTGGACAGACCCTACTAGGATATTCAATTGCTTGTCACAATGTGAATAATCCTTGATTGCAACAAGTGGCACATGTCCTCTGACTTGAGATCACTTGTGTTTCTAAATGATGATTGTCATTGTTTTGAGGTAGTTCAATATCATTTGAAACATAATGGTTATAAACTATCTTGGATAATGATCATGAGTCAGGTTAGGGCACTAGTGATAGATACAGGATTGCCGTCTCCTTGTTTAAGGAGTATGATGTTCTAAAGGGCCCCCCTGAATGAGATGATTGAGAAAGTGTATGGCCATACCCAGGTGACTATGTTCATCTGATCTAATCATGCTCATCATATTGGAGCTACAGGCTTGACACGCTTGTCCAATAAGAACATCCAGTGGCAAAAGAAATATGTATGCCTTGTGAATGGATTCACACTTGTGCTGTGGTTTGGGTGTAGTCTTGGAAGACTCTTTCCTTTATATCGGGAGACAGTGATGTGTTGCTAGATACCCCTCACTGATCGTGATAACGAAAGTTATCGTTACCGACATTTAAAGGAAACCCTCAGGGTCGCACAATTTGATGATATGGCTTACTTGAGTCAGATCGTGTGGACTGAATTGTTTGGGTTCAGTTTGAAGGGATTTAATCTCTGATTATAAGTGAGATCTGGTCTGATCATGTTTGATTGATTAGGGCTTGAGATCGGTAAGCTTTGATCGAGAGAGTTGATGCTAGATCGGTGAGATCAGGAGCATCATGAAATGAACGGTTAGATCTTGAACCTTTAGGGTTTATTGTGATCTAGACCATATGGCTTGGGTTAATTGGTCTTGGACCAAACCGACATTGAACCGGCTCATGAATGAGCGCATGGTTCATGGGAGATGAGTTAAACGCTTGGTTCACTTAAGGGTGAACGCTTGAGCCTTGACTACTTTCCATTTTGGGAATTCGGTTTCCAAATGGAATGTATGTAACGCCTCCACATTAGTGTGGGAGGTTAACTCTCTCGCCGATCTCTCTCTTGTGAGGGGCTTCTCCATTTTCGGTGGTGTGAAGACTTGACGAAAAGGAGAGTGAAAGGAAGTCTCGGCCAAGCTTGATCTCTCATCATCCTCACGCGACAAGGACCCTTTGAAGCACTTTGCTAGCACAAAGGATTCAAAGGAGCAAGCCATCTTCATTTGTTGTGTGCGTCACCTTTGGAGAAGGAGCACTTGCGTCTTTGCTTCCAAGGCACCATCCAATTCGATGGCATTGGTATGATCTCCTTCTTGATCTAATCAATCTATCAAAGTTGATCATATGAGCATATAAGCGATTGTGTTGTTGAAACCCTAGCAAAATTGCATGCGCCCCCTGAATTAGGGTTTCATCTGCTTGCGCTCCCCCTTGAAGGGGACTTTTCAATTGGTATCAGAGCAAGGATCTTATATGGTTCATATGATTGCTATGTATGTTATGTGATCCTTGTATGCTTAGATCTTCCTTACATGCGAGATTTACATGTAAATATTATACATGCCGAAACTTGTATGTTTCCTTGGCGCATGTATGTTGGTTGCGCTTCTATCATGTTGTTGTAGTTGTTTTTCTAAAACCCTAAATGACATGCGCGACTTTCATTAGATCTAAGCCGCACCTACAATAAACCCTTAGACGGGTTAGTAGGGTTGAAGTCATCTCTAGTTCAGATCCAACTAGTCTGATCAGACCATCTGACAGCCTAGATGGGTCGACCAGATGGCACCTATGCGCATGCATTAGGTGGCTATAGGTCGACTGCATCAAAGGCGTGTAGCGATGTCTGGTTGAGACAACCTATGAACGCACATGAGTTAGGCCCGGGGTCACACCCGCTTGCCAAAACTCATGAGGGTTGTTCAGCCCTTTGCGCATGCATGGTTGACCATTAGGTCAACTCAAGTCAGTTAGGACTTGGTGCATGCAAGGGCAGTGGATCTAACTAGTTTGATGAGTGGATCCCTATTAATGGACCGTTGTAAGGTTGTAGGGCATATAAGAAAACTAAAATTGATGCCAATGGGTTTTCAAAATTTTATTTTCTTAATGGATCACATGTTGATTGTAAGCATCTGCTTGTTTATTTAATCTTATGTGGGTTGCCCTTTTAATGTGTGATGTGCTGGGGCCTGCGAGCCTGGTAAATTATTATTTTTGTGATCTGCGAATCACATTTTTAATTAATTTATTGTATAATTGACCTGCGTGTCAAACTTGTCTAGATAGATTAAAATGTACTTTTAATCTGACAAGAGCTCAAAGCACACATAGCAAGGCGCAAGCAGCTGGTGGGCGCACCTGAGCTGCAGAGGGCGCTTGGGCCCTGGTCTGGGCCAGATGAGAGGCAAAAGACCCAAGAAGCAAGTGAAGACTTAAGATAACTTAAGGTCTTACTTAGGGTTAATGGGCTTTTACCACATAAGATCAGCATGCTTTCTATTTATTGCTTTTATAATTAGAATTGCATGAGTTTATCTTCTGCTATCACCATAGGAATTGCATGATAGTCAAGAAGATAAAAGACCGTTAAAATCCAACGCTAACATATCAAGCTCGTAAGCCTTCTGACGCGAAACCTCACTGTTCTGACTATCGTTGGAGCCGTGTTGTACCCACTCAGTGGGCACGTCCATCTATCTTCAGACGGTGCGGGATTACACCTGCGTGTTACAGAGAAGGGATTTATCGCTTCTCGTTGCTCAGCATAGCACGTGGTGGTCCAGGGAGTAGGTCGGGTCAGCTTGACCATGTAGGCTACATATGTGGAGCATATGGTAGTACATGGAGGCAGCCATCTGTGGGGTCAGAGATTGTGTTGTACCAACTCAGTTGGCACAGTCTGCTGGATTGCCCAGATGAAGGGGAATCGCACGGGTTGGCGATTGGCTGGGACAGCCTACCAGAGATTAGTGCTTGTACTCTCTGTGCATCTTATCTCGCCTGAGCGGGACGCAGAGACCAAGTATGAAATCTGGATCCCATCTCACTAAAAGAGTGTTACTCTTTTGGACTGTTTAATGGATTTTTCAGTCAGATAAAATAGTGAGAAAAGAATCTTTCTTAAGTCCTGGATTGATTCTAAACATTGATACTGACCTTGCTGTTCTTGCATTGTTGTAGATTCCTGCAGCAACGAACACCATGAGCTTCAATGTGCGATCCCTACTGGAAAGGGAGAAGTTTGCTGGGCCAATCTTCTCGGACTGGTTCGGACACCTTAAGATTGTTCTTAAGGCAGAGAAGAAACTGTATGTCCTCGAGACGGCTGTGCCGCCTCAACCCGCTGCGAACGCCGCAAGGGCGGTTCGCGATGCCTATGAAAAGAATGTCAATGATAGCATTGATGTTGCTTGCCTGATGCTAGCGTCTATGACGCCACCGCTGCAGCGTCAGCATGAGGATATGTCGGCTATAGAGATTATAGCGAACCTCAAGATGCTGTATGCTGCACAGGCGAGGACTGAACGCTATAATCTGACCAAGCTTTTCTTTCAGAGCAAACTGGCTGAAGGGAGCCCAGTGGGAGCTCACGTGCTCAAGATGATTGGGCACAAGGAGGCTCTGGAGAAACTGGGGCATACCATCAATCAGGAGCTTGCTGTAGACATTATTCTGCAGTCTCTCCCGCCCTCTTTCGATGCGTTCATTATTAACTTTAATATGAACAAAATCGATTGTACTCCGGCAGAGCTGCTGAATATGCTCTTGACTACTGAGGAAACTCTGAAGGGAAAGCCTTCAACCTCTGTCTTAATGGTTCCTTCAAGGAACAAGAAGAAGGGGAAGAAGGGCAAGGCCCCTGTCAAGAGTTACAGCAAGGCTCTGAAACAGAAGGTTAAGCGGTCAAAGGACAACAGGTGTTTCCACTGTGGCCAGCTGGGTCACTGGAAAAAGGACTGTAAAGCGCTCCAAGGAGATAAGAGGGGAAGCATCGCTTCTGGCTCAGGTATATACGTGACGGAAGTCATGGTTTCATCTTCTTCTATTTCATGGGTGTTGGACACTGCATGTGGAGTTCACATTTGTTCAAATGTACAGGAACTCAAGAGAAGAAGACAGGTGGGACAGCATGAGGTGGACCTACGCATTGGAAACGGGGCACGGGTTGCTGCTGTTGCTGTAGGGGATTATTACATCTCATTACCATCTGGCATTGTATTAGAATTAAACAATTGTTACTTTGTACCCAGTATTACCAAAAATATTATCTCTATTCCTGCTCTTGTCAGGAAAGGGTTTTCCTTTGAATGCAAGATTTCAAAGTGTTATCTTACTCTTGATAATATTGTTTATGCTACTGGTTCAATTAACAATGGGTTATTCATGTTAGACATGGAATATTCTATACAAAATATTGATAATAAGAAAGCCAAGTATGCTGATGACAGCACCTTGTTATGGCATAGTCGTTTAGGCCACATTAACAAAAAGCGCATTAAGCGGTTGCATGATCATGGACTGCTGGGATCATTCTCCTATGAGGAGATTGATACATGCAAAGTTTGTTTGATGGGTAAAATGACGAAGTCTCCTTTTCCTAACAAAGGTCAAAGGGCTTCAGGTTTACTTGACCTTATACACACTGATGCATGTGGGCCATTTAGTAAACATGCCAGAGGTGGCTATCAGTACTTCATTACCTTTACTGATGATTTCAGTAGATATGGGTATGTCTATCTAATGAGACATAAGAGTGAATCTTTTGACAAGTTCAAAGAGTTCAAAAATGAAGTACAGAATCAGCTAGGCCGAAATATCAAGGCACTTCGTTCTGATCGAGGTGGAGAATACTTGAGTCATGCGTTTACTGACTATCTAAAAGAGTGTGGGATTATCTCACAGCTCACTCCGCCAGGAACACCGCAATGGAATGGTGTGTCCGAGAGGAGAAATAGAACGTTACTTGATATGGTTCGTTCTATGATGAGTCAGGCTACTCTACCTTACTCCTTTTGGGGTTTTGCACTGGAAACAGCTGCAAAGGTACTAAACCGAGTGCCATCCAAGGCAGTTTCAAAGGCTCCATATGAGTTATGGTATGGGAAACAGCCTAGCTTGACATTTATCAGGATCTGGGGTTGCGAGGCTTATGTCAAAAAGCTCGCCTCTGGGAAACTAGAGAGCAGATCTGAAAAATGTATCTTTGTCGGATACCCTAAGGAAACTAAGGGTTATTATTTCTTCGATCCCAAAGAGAACAAGGTATTTGTTGCTCGGACGGCCATATTTCTTGAAAAGGAGTTTCTTCTGCAAGAAGCCAGTGGGAGAGAAATAAAGCTGGATGAGAATCCAGAGGAAGGACAAAGTAGTCAAGCACAGTTGGATGAGCCTGAGCCGGTAGATCAGGTTACTGAACAACCTGAGGCTCAGATATCATGGGAACCGCGTAGATCGGGAAGGATCCGTCGACAGCCTGAGCGCTATGACGGAGTCTACATCATTGATAATGATGAACCCCTTACTTATGCGGATGCGGTCAGTGGACCAGAGTCAGCAAGATGGCTTGAAGCTATGCGAAGCGAAATGGACTCCATGTCAGAAAACCAAGTCTGGGATTTGGTTGATCCGCCTCCGGGAGTAATCCCTATAGGCTGTAAATGGATCTTCAAGAAGAAGATTGACATGGATGGTAACGTGGTTACCTATAAAGGCAGGCTAGTTGCGAAAGGTTTCAAACAAATCTACGGGATAGATTATGATGAAACTTTCTCTCCTGTAGCCATGTTCAAGTCTATTCGGATTCTTTTCGCGATAGCAGCATATTATGATTATGAGATCTGGCAGATGGATGTGAAGACCGCTTTCCTTAATGGAAAACTGGATGAGGATGTGTATATGACACAACCTGAAGGTTTCACTAATCCATCAGATCGTCATAAAATATGCAAGTTAAAGAAGTCCATTTATGGACTTAAACAAGCATCAAGAAGCTGGAATATTCGTTTTGATGAATCTATCTCTGAGTTTGGTTTCATCAAGAACGAAGATGACCCATGTGTATATAAGAGGTTTAGTGGGAGCGTAATTACATTCCTAGTCCTCTACGTCGATGATATCTTAATCATTGGAAACGATATTCCTGAACTGCATGCTGTTAAGGCATGGTTAGGAAAATGTTTCCAGATGAAAGATCTAGGAGAAGCAGCCTATGTATTAGGTGTGAAGATCTACAGGGATAGATCTAAGAGGCTTCTCGGGCTGTGCCAGAGTACTTACATCGATAAACTCCTGGAGAGATTCCATTTAGAGAATTCTAAAAGAGGACATCTTCCAGTCAGACATGGTCTGAATCTTTCAAAGAGTCAGTGTCCACAAACACAGACTGAGAAAGAGGAAATGGACAATATGCCTTATGCTTCGGCTATTGGGTCCATTATGTATGCGATGTTGTGTACTCGCCCAGACGTCGCTTACGGGTTAAGCGTTACCAGTCGATTCCAAAGTAATCCAGGTCAGGCACACTGGATTGCGGTCAAGAACATTTTAAAATATCTGCGGAGGACCAAAGATATGTTCTTGATATATGGTGGTCAGGAAGAACTCAGTATAGAAGGATATACTGACGCTTCGTTCCAGTCGGACCAGGATGATTTCCGATCGCAATCAGGCTATGTTTTTAGCTTGAATGGTGGAGCAGTGGTGTGGAAGAGTTTCAAACAGTCAACTGTTGCTGATTCCACAACAGAAGCCGAGTATGTTGCAGCCTCGGAAGCATCCAAGGAGGCAGTGTGGATTCGTAAGTTCATGAGAGAACTTGGTGTTGTTCCTTCGAGTGCAGATCCTTTGGTTATCTTTTGTGATAACACTGGAGCAATCGCACAAGCAAAGGAACCACGGTCGCACCAGAAGTCCAAGCACATACAGAGACGGTTTCACTTGATCCGGGAGATCATTGATCGTGGTGAGATCAAAATCTGCAAGGTTCATACAGATGACAATCTGGCTGACCCGCTTACCAAGCCTCTGGCGCAGCAGAAGCATGAGAAGCACTGTAATAATATGGGTTTGAGATTTCTCAACCATTAGGTTAAGTGCAAGTGGGAGATTGTTGGGGTATGCCCTTAAGGCTAATGTTTGAGGCCTTGGGATTGTATCAGTATCATGTAATAAACTCTTATGTTTATAAAGGCAATGGTTGTTATTCAGTATGTTACATTGTCTGCTGCAATAAGTGTGCTTCTGAATAATGTCTCAATGCTGTTCAGCTAGGCTGACATGCTGTAATGTTCTTAGTCGAGATATCTTGGTGAACATGAGACAGCCTTGATATGATTGAGACTAATATGTGTTCTAATCTTATAGGATGCTTCGAGCATGGAATAAGATGTAGACTCATGGGTACATTGGATGTACTGGACAGACCCTACTAGGATATTCAATTGCTTGTCACAATGTGAATAATCCTTGATTGCAACAAGTGGCACATGTCCTCTGACTTGAGATCACTTGTGTTTCTAAATGATGATTGTCATTGTTTTGAGGTAGTTCAATATCATTTGAAACATAATGGTTATAAACTATCTTGGATAATGATCATGAGTCAGGTTAGGGCACTAGTGATAGATACAGGATTGCCGTCTCCTTGTTTAAGGAGTATGATGTTCTAAAGGGCCCCCCTGAATGAGATGATTGAGAAAGTGTATGGCCATACCCAGGTGACTATGTTCATCTGATCTAATCATGCTCATCATATTGGAGCTACAGGCTTGACACGCTTGTCCAATAAGAACATCCAGTGGCAAAGGAAATATGTATGCCTTGTGAATGGATTCACACTTGTGCTGTGGTTTGGGTGTAGTCTTGGAAGACTCTTTCCTTTATATCGGGAGACAGTGATGTGTTGCTAGATACCCCTCACTGATCGTGATAACGAAAGTTATCGTTACCGACATTTAAAGGAAACCCTCAGGGTCGCACAATTTGATGATATGGCTTACTTGAGTCAGATCGTGTGGACTGAATTGTTTGGGTTCAGTTTGAAGGGATTTAATCTCTGATTATAAGTGAGATCTGGTCTGATCATGTTTGATTGATTAGGGCTTGAGATCGGTAAGCTTTGATCGAGAGAGTTGATGCTAGATCGGTGAGATCAGGAGCATCATGAAATGAACGGTTAGATCTTGAACCTTTAGGGTTTATTGTGATCTAGACCATATGGCTTGGGTTAATTGGTCTTGGACCAAACCGACATTGAACCGGCTCATGAATGAGCGCATGGTTCATGGGAGATGAGTTAAACGCTTGGTTCACTTAAGGGTGAACGCTTGAGCCTTGACTACTTTCCATTTTGGGAATTCGGTTTCCAAATGGAATGTATGTAACGCCTCCACATTAGTGTGGGAGGTTAACTCTCTCGCCGATCTCTCTCTTGTGAGGGGCTTCTCCATTTTTGGTGGTGTGAAGACTTGACGAAAAGAGGAGAGAAGGAAGTCACGGCCAAGCTTGATCTCTCATCATCCTCACGCGACAAGGACCCTTTGAAGCACTTTGCTAGCACAAAGGATTCAAAGGAGCAAGCCATCTTCATTTGTTGTGTGCGTCACCTTTGGAGAAGGAGCACTTGCGTCTTTGCTTCCAAGGCACCATCCAATTCGATGGCATTGGTATGATCTCCTTCTTGATCTAATCAATCTATCAAAGTTGATCATATGAGCATATAAGCGATTGTGTTGTTGAAACCCTAGCAAAATTGCATGCGCCCCCTGAATTAGGGTTTCATCTGCTTGCGCTCCCCCTTGAAGGGGACTTTTCACTCCACACAAAGGACTCCTTGAAGCTTTGCTAGCACAAAGACGCCAAGGGAGTAGCCATCTCTCATCTTGTGTGCGCGACTTTGGAGGAGAGCCAATTCGCCCTCTTGCTTCCAAGGCACCATCCAAGCGATGGCTATGGTATGATCCATTGTTGTTCTACACAAGTCCATGAAAGTTAATCATATGACATGCATTCGATCTTAGAAACCTGAATATCCGCTTGCAAATTCATGATATGCGCCCCCTTAGGGTTTCGCCCCCCTTAGATTTAGGGGATCTTCAATTGGTATCAGAGCATGGTTGTTTATGTATGTTCATATGCTTGCTTTGTGATCCTTTGTTGCGCTTGTTTGCATAGATCTAAATTACATGCGAGTTTCCATGATAGGTTTTCATGCCGAAAACAACATGTTGAATGTTTTTATGTTGGCGCATGTATGTTGGCGCATGCATGTTAAAGCATGTTGAATGTTTTGATCAAAACTTACATCTTGCGCGCTCCATTAGATCTAAGCAGCGCCTGCTATAAGTCCTTAGACGGGTTGATAGGGTTGATATCATCATCTAGTTAAGATCCAAATAGTCTGATCAGACCATCTGACAGCCTAGATGGGTCGACCAGATAGCACCTGTGCGCAAGCACGAGGTGGCTATAGGTCGACTGCAGACAGGCGTGTAGCGATGTCTGGTTGAGACAACCAGTGAACGCGCATGAGTTAGGCCCGGGGTCACACCCGCTTGCCAGAACTCATGAAGGTTGTTCAGCCCTTAGCGCATGCATAGTTGACCGTTAGGTCGACTCAAGTCAGTTAGGACTTGGTGCATGTAAGGGCAGTGGATCTGACTAGACATGATGAGTGGATCCCTATTAATGGACCATTGTAAGGTTGTAGGGCACATAAGAAAATAAAATTGATGCCAATGGGTTTTCGAAAATTTTATTTCTTGTTATTGGATCACATGTTGGTTGAATACCATGATGCTTGTTTATTTCATCTTATGTGGGTTGCCCTTTTAATGTGTGCTGTGCTGGGGCCTGCGAGCCTGGATTAAAATTGTAAATTAATTTTTATTGTGATCTGCGCATCACATGTTATTTAATTTATAAAGTGTAATTGACCTGCGAGTCAATCTTGTCTAGATAGATTAAATTGTAATTTAATCAGACAAGAGCACAGAGCACACATGGCAGAGGCGCATGCAGCTTGAGGCTTAACCAGGTGGGAGGTCCAAGGTTCGACTCTGGGACAGGCGCATTTACCTGGTGGGCGCACCTGAGCTGCAGTGGGCGCTCGGGCCCTGGGTTGGGCCAGACAAGAAGGCAAAAGACCCATGAAGAGCTCAAGTGAAGACTTAAGTTAAATTAAGGTCTTACTTAGGTTTAATGGGCTTTTACCACATAAGATCAGCATGCTTTCTACTTATTGTTTATATAATTAGAACTGCATGATTTAATCTTCTGCTATCGCCATAGGTTATGCATGATAGTTAAGAAGATAAAAGACCGTTAAAATCCAACGTTAAAATATCAAGCACGTAAGCCTTCTGAAGCGAAACCTCACTGTTCTGACTATCGTTGGGGCCGTGTTGTACCCACTCAGTGGGCACGCCCATCTATCTTCAGACGGTGTGTGATTACACCTACGTGTTACAGAGAAGGGATTTATCGCTTCTCGTTGCTCAGCATAGCACGTGGTGGTCCAGGGAGTAGGTCAGGTCAGCTTGACCATGTAGGCTACATACTGAGCATATGTGAGCTATATGGAGGCAGCCATCTGTGGGATCAGAGACTGTGTTGTACCAACTCAGTTGGCACAGTCTGCTGGATTGCCCAGATGAAGGGGAATCGCACGGGTTGGCGATTTGCAGGCATTGCCTACCAGAAATTAGTGCTTCTACTCTCTGTGCATCTTATCTCGCCTGAGCGGGACGCGGAGACCAAGTATGAAATCTGGATCCCATCTCACTAAAAGAGTGTTACTCTTTCGGACTGTTTAATGGATTTTTCAGTCAGATAAAATAGTGAGAAAAGAATCTTTCTTAAGTCCTGGATTGATTCTAAACATTGATACTGACCTTGCTGTTCTTGCATTGTTGTAGATTACTGCAGCAACGAACACCACGAATTTCAATGTGCGATCCCTACTGGAAAGGGAGAAGTTTGCTGGGCCAAACTTCTCAGACTGGTACGGACACCTTAAGATTGTTCTTAAGGCAGAGAGGAAGCTGTATGTCCTCGAGACGGCTATACCGCCTCAACCCGCTGCGAACGCCGCAAGGGCGGTTCGGGATGCCTATGAAAAGCATGTCAATGATAGCATTGATGTCGCTTGCCTGAAGCTTGCGTCTATGACGCCAGAGCTGCAGCGTCAGCATGAGGATCTATCTGCTATACAGATTATAGCAAACCTCAAGCTGCTGTATGCTGCACAGGCTAGGACTGAACGCTACAATTTGACTAAACTTTTCTTTCAGAGCAAACTGGCTGAAGGGAGTCCAGTGGGAGCTCACGTACTCAAGATGATTGGGTACAAGGAGGCTCTAGAGAAACTGGGACATACCATCAATCAGGAGCTTGCTGTAGACATCATTCTTCAGTCTCTCCCGCCCTCTTTCGATCCGTTCATTATTAACTTTAATATGAACAAGATCGACTGTACGCCGGCAGAGATACTGAATATGCTTTTGACTACAGAGCTGACTCTAAAGGGAAAGCCTTCAACCTCTGTCTTGATGGTTCCTTCAAGGAACAAGAAGAAAGGGAAGAAGGGCAAAGCCCCTGTCAAGAGCTACAGCAAGGCTCTGAAACAAAAGGTTAAGTGGTCGAAGGAATACAGATGTTTCCATTGTGGCCAGCTGGGTCACTGGAAAAAGGACTGTAAAGCGCTCCAAGGAGACAAGAAGGGAAGCATCGCTTCTGGCTCAGGTATTTTTGTGACTGAGGTCATGTTTTCTTCTTCTATTTCATGGGTGTTGGACACTGCATGTGGAGTTCACATTTGTTCAAATGTACAGGAACTCAAGAGAAGAAGACAGGTGGGACAGCATGAGGTGGACCTACGAGTTGGAAACGGGGCACGGGTTGCTGCTGTTGCTGTAGGAGAATATCACATCTCATTACCATCTGGACTTGTATTAGAATTGGACAGTTGTTATTTTGTACCTAGCATAACGAAAAATATTATCTCTATTCCTGCTCTTGTCAGGAAAGGGTTTTCCTTTGAATGCAATATTTCAAAGTGTGTTATTTCTTATGATAATATTGTTTATGCTACTGGATCAATTAACAATGGGTTATTCATGTTGGACATGGAATATTCTATACAAAATATTGATAATAAGAAAGCCAAGTATGCTGATGAAAGCACCTTGCTATGGCATAGTCGTTTAGGCCATATTAACAAGAAACGCATTAAGCGGTTGCATGATCATGGACTGCTGGGATCATTCTCCTATGAGGAGCTTGATACATGCAAAGCTTGTTTAATGGGTAAAATGACGAAGGCTCCTTTTCCTAACAAAGGTCAAAGGGCTTCAGGTTTACTTGACCTTATACACAGTGATGTGTGTGGGCCATTTAGTAAACATGCCAGAGGTGGCTATTCATACTTCATTACCTTTACTGATGATTTCAGTAGATACGGGTATGTCTATCTAATGAGACATAAGAGTGAATCTTTTGACAAGTTCAAAGAGTTCAAAAATGAAGTGCAAAATCAGCTAGGCCGAAATATCAAGGCACTTCGTTCAGATCGAGGTGGAGAATACCTAAGTCGAGAGTTTACTGACTATCTGAAGCAGTGTGGGATTATCTCACAGCTTACTCCGCCAGGAACACCGCAATGGAATGGTGTGTCCGAGAGGAGGAACAGAACCTTATTGGATATGGTTCGTTCAATGATGAGTCAAGCTAATCTACCTTACTCCTTTTGGGGATTTGCACTGGAAACAGCTGCAAAGGTACTAAACCGAGTGCCATCCAAGGCAGTTTCAAAGACTCCATATGAGTTATGGTATGGGAAACAGCCGAGCTTGACATTTATTAAAATCTGGGGTTGCGAGGCTTATGTCAAAAAGCTTGCCTCTGGGAAACTAGAGAGCAGATCTGAGAAATGCATCTTTGTCGGTTACCCTAAGGAAACTAAGGGTTATTATTTCTACGATCCCAAAGAGAACAAAGTATTTGTTGCTCGGACGGCCATTTTTCTTGAGAAGGAATTTCTTCTGCAAGAGGCCAGTGGGAGAGAAATAAAACTGGATGAGAATCCAGAGGAAGGACAAAGTAGTCAAGCACAGTTGGATGAGCATGAGCCAGTTGATCAGGTTATTGAACAACCTGAGGCTCAGATATCACGGGAACCGCGAAGATCGGGAAGGATCCGTCGACAGCCTGAGCGCTATGACGGAGTCTACATCATTGATCATGATGAACCCCTCACTTATGCGGATGTGGTCAGTGGACCGGAATCAGCGAGATGGCTTGAAGCTATGCGAGCCGAGATGGACTCCATGTCAGATAACCAAGTCTGGGATTTGGTTGATCCGCCTCCGGGAATAATCCCTATAGGCTGTAAATGGATCTTCAAGAAGAAGATTGACATGGATGGTAACGTGGTTACCTATAAAGGCAGGCTAGTTGCGAAAGGTTTCAAACAAATCTACGGGATAGATTATGATGAAACTTTCTCTCCTGTAGCCATGTTCAAGTCTATTCGGATCATTCTCGCAATAGCAGCATATTATGATTATGAGATCTGGCAGATGGATGTGAAGACTCTTTCCTTAATGGAAATCTGGATCAGGATGTGTATATGACACAACCTGAAGGTTTCACTAATCCATCAGATCGTCATAAAGTATGCAAGTTAAAGAAGTCCATTTATGGACTTAAGCAAGCATCAAGAAGCTGGAATATTCGTTTTGATGAATCAATCTGTGAATTTGGTTTCATCAAGAATGAAGATGACCCGTGTGTATATAAGAGGTTTAGTGGGAGCGTGATTACTTTTCTAGTCCTCTACGTCGATGATATCTTGATCATTGGAAACGATATTCCTGAAATGCATGCGGTTAAGGCATGGTTAAGGAAATGTTTCCAGATGAAAGATTTGGGAGAAGCAGCCTATGTCTTAGGTGTGAAGATCTATAGAGATAGATCTAAGAGGCTTCTCGGGCTGTGCCAGAGTACTTACATCGATAAAGTCCTGGAGAGATTCCATTTAGAGAATTCTAAAAGAGGATATCTTCCAGTCAGACATGGTTTGAATCTTTCGAAGAGTCAGTGTCCGCAAACACAGACTGAGAAAGATGAAATGGACAAAACGCCTTATGCTTCGGCTATTGGGTCCATTATGTAAGCGATGTTGTGTACTCGCCCAGACGTCGCTTACGGGTTAAGCGTAACCAGTCAATTCCAAAGTAATCCAGGTCAGGCACACTGGATTGCAGTCAAGAACATTTTAAAATATCTGCGGAGGACCAAAGATATGTTCTTGGTGTATGGTGGTCAGGAAGAACTCAGTATTAAAGGATATACTGACGCTTCGTTCCAGTCTGACCAGGATGATTTCCGATCGCAATCAGGCTATGTTTTTAGCTTGAATGGAGGTGTGGTGGTGTGGAAAAGTTTCAAACAATCTATTGTTGCTGATTCTACAACAGAAGCCGAGTATGTTGCAGCCTCAGAAGCATCTAAGGAGGCAGTGTGGATTCGTAAGTTCATTCAGGAACTTGGTGTTGTTCCTTCGAGTGCTGATCCTTTGGTTATCTTCTGTGATAACACTGGAGCAATCGCACAAGCAAAGGAACCACGGTCGCACCAGAAGTCCAAGCACATACAGAGACGGTTTTACTTGATCCGGGAGATCATTGATCGTGGCGAGATCAAAGTCTGCAAGGTTCATACAGATGACAATCTAGCTGACCCGCTTAATAAGCCTCTGGCGCAGCAGAAGCATGAGAAGCACTGTAATATTATGGGTTTGAGATTTCTCAACCATTAGATTAAGTGCAAGTGGGAGATTGTTGGGGTATGCCCTTAAGGCTAATGTTTGAGGCCTTGGGATTATATCAGTATCATGTATAAACTCTTTGTTTATAAAGGCAATGGTTATTATTTAGGTTGTTACATCATCTGCTGCAATATGTATACTTCTGAATAATGTCTCAATGCTGTTCAGCTAGGCTGACATGCAGTTAAGTCCTTAGTCGAGATATCTTGGTGAACTTGAGACAGCCTTGATATGATTGAGACTAATATGTGTTCTAATCTTATAGGATGCTTCGAGCATGGAATAAGATGTAGACTCATGGGTACATTGGATGTACTGGACAGACCCTACTAGGATATTCAATTGTTTGTCACAATGTGAATAATCCTTATATGCAAACAAGTGGCATATGTCCTCTGACTTGAGATCACTTGTGTTTCTAAATGATGATTGTCATTGTTTTGAGGTAGTTCAATATCATTTGAGACATAATGGTTATAGACTATCTTGGATAATGATCATGAGTCAGGTTAGGACACTAGTGATAGATATAGGATTGCCGTCTCCTTAATAGGAGTGTGATGTTCTAAAGGGGGCCCCCCTGGATAAAATGATTGAGAAAGTGTATGGCCATACCCAGATGACTATGTTCATCTGATCTAATCATTCTCATCATATTGGAGTTACAGGCTTGACACGCTTGTCCAATAAGAACATCTAGTGGCAAAGGAATCAAGTATGCCTAGTGAAGTGGATTCACACTTGTGCTGTGGTTTGGGTGTAGTCTTGGAAGACTCTTTCCTTTATATCGGGAGATAGTGATGTGTTGCTAGATACCCCTCACTGATCGTGATAACGAAAGTTATCGTTACCGACATTTAAAGGAAACCCTTAGGGTCGCACAATTTGATGATATGGCTTACTTAAGTCAAATCGTGTGGACTGAATTGTTTTGGTTCAGTTTAAAGGAGTTTAAACTCTGATTGTAAGTGAGATCTGGTCTGATCATGTTTGATTGATTAGGGCTTGAGATCGGTAAGCTTCGATCGAGAGTATTGATGCTAGATCGGTGAGATCAAGAGCATCAAGAGATGAACGGTTAGAACTTGAACCATTTGGTTCAAAGAGATCTAGACCGTGGCTTAGGCTGATTTGGTTCGATCTTTGAACCAAATGCATTGGACCGAATTGGATTGAACCGGTTCACACATGTGTGATCGCATGGTTCAATATGAAAGCGTTTTGGGCGGTTTGCATTGAGTGGGCGCATGGCTTCATGACTTTCCATATTTGGAAGTCATGTAACGCCACATCTCTACACGATGCCTCAACGCATCTTCGGTTCTTGTCTTGTCGCCTATCCACTCTTGCGTTGTCTTGTCTTCACGAAAAGGAGGAAGAAGAGCTTCATCGCCCTAGCCGCAAGAGATCTCATCTCCTCCACACAAAGGACTCCTTGAAGCTTTGCTAGCACAAAGACGCCAAGGGAGTAGCCATCTCTCATCTTGTGTGCGCGACTTTGGAGGAGAGCCAATTCGCCCTCTTGCTTCCAAGGCACCATCCAAGCGATGGCTATGGTATGATCCATTGTTGTTCTACACAAGTCCATGAAAGTTAATCATATGACATGCATTCGATCTTAGAAACCTGAATATCCGCTTGCAAATTCATGATATGCGCCCCCTTAGGGTTTCGCCCCCCTTAGATTTAGGGGATCTTCAGTCACGACCCATATTAGAAGATCAATGTACAGACAAAAGGATTTGCCCCTTCTTATAGGAAGCTTGATATCCATAGAGCTCCACTATGGTTCTATGACTGAAAGTGTATGGCCATACCCAGGTGAAAACCTGATTTAGTCATAACCATGTGATTGGGTGAAAACAAGTGATGACACGCTTGTCCAATCAGATATCAGATTGGCAAAGGGACTGTAATGCATATGTACCTAGTCGCGATGATGGGGATGTCGATGTCGATATCCATTCCAATGACTTGGGTAGCAGCAATGCACTGTTAGGTGCTACTCACTGCTTGTGATGACCTTAGGTCAGCACTGCCAACGTCAAAGGAACCTACAGGGTCGCACACCAAGATACTCGAGTTCTCGTATTAATCGGGAAGCCTTATGATCGAGTTATTGGATAACTTGGATCTATTTAGGAGAATTCCTCAGTGCCAATGGGCCTGATGAGATGGAAGAATGTTATTAGAGCCAAACGTCATTTTTGGCAGGTTGACTCATATTTGACCATAGTTTGTCACATTTGGATTAGGGTTACATTGGATTGGATCCAATGGCTTAATCAACCCATGCAATGAAGTTTGGGCTTACTCATTACCCAATGAGGCCCAATAACAAGTTGTCATGAAGAGGTAATGGACTAAAAGGGTATAATGGGGAGAAGTCTCACCCCATTGGCACCTAGGGGCATAATGGGGTGAGGGAGGCACCTTTTGCTTCATTAGGAAGCATTATGCACCTAACCCTTCAACCCTTGATGGTATGATTGCCTCTAAGGCATATCTTGGGGCTGATATGACACTTGAACAAATATGGATAGGTTGAATGAGGTTTATAGTGAAGTCTTGGAGACTTTCCTTATCGCAAACCCTAATTGTCAACCCCTTATCCTAGCCGCCCACTTGTCATGATCTAAGCCCATCCCAAACCGCCTCTTGCTCTTATAAAAGAGACCCCTTGTCACCCCCTCTTGATGCACTAACTCGTGAAGGCATGGAGACAAGTAGAGGGGCGAAAGTGCAAGGGTCTTGGCGCAACTTTCTTCCATAGCCGCAAGCTTCCTCTTTGCTTCCTCCTCTTGGCGTAACAAGTTGGAAGGCTTGGTGGCATCTTCTTCATCTCCTCTCCTTCTTCTCTTGGCACATCTTCCCTTGAAGGTGGCGCAAGCTTTGAAGAAGGCAACCTAAGGCTTGGATCTTCTTCCCGAGGCTAGCACCGGGCGAGGAAGAAGAGAGCTCGAGGCTTTCGTGTGTGTGAGACTGCAGAGGGCGAACACTTGGGCACCTACCTCAACATCAACCTCCTCGCTTGCTCTAGGTACTTTCTATCACATCGTATCGACCCCCTCGCTTGACGATCTTCACTGGGTTTTTGGGACTGGCTTGTTTTGGGGATATTCTTCTGCTGTGCAATGGAATATGTAATGTCTATCTCTGAAAAATTATAAAATATCCTCGGGGTTTCCCAATAGGAGATACTTGTTGATCTGGCTGATGAGGGAGAGAATCTGGTTTCCGCGGTGATTTGGTTCCAGAAGACATTCTCGATGAACCCAATAGGTGGCTCAGTGCGCCCTTCATTCGGTAGATGAAAAATGTGCTTAATCTCCCTCAGTGTAAGCTTCTTTTCTTCGTTGGCCATTTTGAATCTAATCTCTCCCTTAGCTGGTCCATCAGTGTACTCATCATAGTCCATCTCCAAGCTATTGAGAACCCCTAACACTAGAGGTAAATAGGGCTGGGGAGTCATCTCAAAGAATTTCTTCATAGCAATTTGGTTAAACATCCACAGTACATCCTCTTTCAGCCCCAAGAGCTCCAAAGCACTAGTATCAACATATTTAGCCTTGACAAATGCATCTAGTAAGCAAATGGTTGTACCTCTGTTCTTGCACTTCGTCTCTGAAGACGATGCCATATGGGTTTGGTGGTGGAGGTGGCTTCAATCGCCATCCTAATTTCTCCATGTTTTGTTCACCGCTTCTAGGTACATAAAGCTCATTCAAGAAACAGTGTCCAACTTTACCCAAGAACCTTTTTCCTTTCTTAAGCAGTTTCAATCTTTCTCTTCTTCTCGGTCTCTTCTTTTTCTCTTTCCAGTTTTTGAATCAGCATTCTCCTAAAATCCTCTACTCACACACTTAGAAAAAGTGTCAGTCTCAATATTAGAGGGCTCATCAAATAAATTATGCATATCACTAACAACATCATCTATTACATCAATACTACAACATGATCATGAATGTGATGCTTTTTTCAATGAATCTGTTAAATCAAACTCAATTATATTTTCACAAATATCAAACATGAGTTTTCCTTTCCTAACATCAATGACTGCTCTGGCTGTGGCCAAAAACGGTTTACCAAGAATAATTGGATTCTTATAACTTTCCTCCATCTCAAGAACTACAAAATCTGTTGGTATAAAATACTTACCTATTTGAACTAGAACATTTTCTAAAATACTAACTGGATACTTTACCGATGAATCAGTGAGCTGCAAAGATATTGAAGTTGGTTTAAACTCTCCCATGCCCAATTTCCTGCAAATAGATAAAGGCATTAATTAGGCTTAGACTATCACCAAGATCACATAAGGCTTGGTCAAAAGCCTCACTCCCAATTGAATAAGGAATAGAGAAACTACCTGGATCTTTTAATTTTGGTGGCAACTTATTCTGGATAATAGCACTACATTCTTCAGTTAAATCCACAGTACCATAGTCCTCTATCTTTCTCTTATTTAACAAAATTTCTTTCAAAAATTTAGCATATGAGGGCATTTGAGATAAAGCTTCAGTGAATGGAATGTTAATATAAAGCTTTTTTAAGACATCAAGAAATTTCCCAAACTGCTTATCTAACTTAGCTTGCACAATCCTCTCGGGAAAAGGTATAGGTGGCCTATATGGTGGTGGTGGACTAAGTCTAGGAATATCCAATTTACAAGGCAAATCACCATTCTGTGAAGGCTCATCCTCCTTAGAAGGTGGCGAGCTAGGATGGGACTGCACATGTGCAGGTTGTGATTCCAAAACTGGTTCATTGCTAGGTTCAATATTAGGCTGTACCTCATCATAATCTAGTGATCCCCTTGGGTCCTCTAACTGTTTTCCACTCCTAGTTGTGGTAGCATTACAATGTTCCCTAGGGTTAGGTTCAGGTTTGGCAGGTATTTTCCTTGGGGGTCTATAGGAAGTACTAGCTTGTTGTGCTATCTGTGTCTCTAAAATCTTATTGTGTGCAACAACACTATCCAATCTAGAGTTAATTTGCTTAAGACTCTCTATAACCTCTTCATTTTGTCTCATCTGGGCATCCATGAATTTTTCAAACATGTCCTCTAAGCTAGATTTTTTGGGTTGACTTTGATTTTGTTGTCCTGCTGGTACCCTCTATTTTCAAACATGTTACTCTTCCAAGATAAGTTAGGATGGTTCCTCCAACCTAGGTTGTAGGTATTAGAGTAAGGGTCATTATTTCTGCTTTGATTGTAACCCTCTACTGCATTAACTTGCTCACCACCTTGATCAATAATAACCTTACACTCTTCAGCATAGTGCCCATGATTCCCACATACTTCACAAGTAACAGAAGAAACTACAACAATTTGCATCTGAAAAGAATCAAATCGATTACACAAGGAATCTACCTTTTCTGCTAAAGAACGCCAACCATCACCTTCATTCTTACCCTGAGGAGGACGATACAACACTCCTCTCTCTGTAATCCACCTGGTTGTGATTCAAAGCCATCTCCTCTAGCAACTTGAAAGCATCTTCAATGGTTCTGCTCATGAGGGCTCCTCCTGCAGCAGCATCAACAGTCATTCGGGTATTATAAAGCAAACCATTGTAAAAAGTATGTATTAAAACCCAATTTTCAAGGGCATGGTGAGGACACTTTCGTTGTAAATCATTAAAACGCTCCCATGCCTCGCTAAAAGACTCACCATCCCTCTGTGTAAAGCTTGTAATCTGATTTCTCAACTGAATGGTCTTGCTGGGTGGAAAGTACTTCATCAAGAAAGCATTTGATAGTTGATCTCATGTAGTGAAGGTACCGGTAGGTTAAGCTTGAAGCCAAGAACGCGCTCAGTCCCTAAGAGAAAAAGGAAACAATCTCAGTTTCAATGCATCATTAGAAACACCATTAATCTTAATTGTATCACATAATTCAAGAAATAAAGCAAGATGTTGATTAGGATCTTCAAGTGAAGTTCCTCCAAACTGATTTTGCTGGATCATAGATAGGAAGGCAGGCTTAATTTCAAAATTGTTAGCTCAATAACCGGTCTAGCAATGCTAGAGTATATCTCCTATGGATTAGGGGCTGCATAATCTCTAAGTGTTCTCCTTTTAGCCATGATTTATTCTTCTTCTCTTTCCTCCGCGAATCTAAGTTTCTTGCGCAATCTAAGAGTTTTATTAATTTCAAGATCAAAGGGGACTAATGGTCCTGATCTAAGAGTCTTGTGCATAAAGAAGTAGAAGATCAAATAAACTCAGATTGCAGAAAATGAGAGAAAATCAGAATATTTCACAAAACCTAGTCTAGCAATATTTTCAATTCCTTGGATATTAATAAAAACCAAGGTCCCCGGCAACGGTGCCAAAAAAACTTGTTGTGTTCGCAAGTACACGGATACTCGAAGTAATAATTAAGATATTGAACCACAGAGACCTCGTTTGTCAAGTACCGAATAATCGATTTCTCACTAGCTAGGCAATCGAAATGATGTAAGTAAAATGCTGGAAGAACAAGAAATCAGAGAGAGAAACTGGGACTAGGGGTTCATCCACCTTAACTTCTATGACTAGAAGGAAATAAGTGCATCATCAGTCCACTCTTATTATGATAAATATAAAATTTACTTTATAAAGAAATCATCTTGCTTTCGCGCAGACAATTTACAAAGAACCAATCCTCACTTTCGCACAGGATTTATTCAATGTTAAATAAAAATAAATCATTGACAAAGAACTCAAAGATCACTCTCGTGCATCCAAATTCTAAGTCAATCATCTCAAGTGAAAACTAAATACGTTCATACTTTAATTTTCATAGGTTCTACTTAAGGTTCTCCAACGATCCGATATTTAATTTCTTACAATATCTTCATATTTATTTCAATAACTCATTCCTAGATCAGATCATCAACATGACAATAAACTTCTAAAACCTAGAAATAAGAACAAACATAATTTCTTACGATGAGTTCCTAAATCTCAGTTTTATTGTTCCAAGTTCTCGCAAATCACTTTTCAGTCCATATCACCAAAACTCTAAAACATGCTAATAATATGAAACTGGAAAGAATTAAAGCAAATCATCACATAAGCAGAATTATCATAACAAGAGTTCCTTAATGAAATAAAAATCGTCTAGTCATTTGAAATTAAGGGGATTACACCCGTATGTCCCAAAACATGGTTTAAGCCAGCATGATTGAAGGATTACAGTAAAACATTGTTTAGAGTGATTAGAAATTGAAAGAGAAGAGTAAAAGTTACAAAACAGGACTGCAATGAAAATTACAGCCCGTAATTTGCTTCTAGATGCGATGAACAGTGGCAGCACCCTTGTTTTTATTGATTTCTCCCTCGATCGATCTCCTTTCACCCTGAAACTTCTGTGATATGTTCTCCTCCTTCAGGCGAATCTTCCTTTCAAATTTCATGGCCGGAGGTGGTTTGTACGCTGAACGGCGATGAACCCTAGGGTAGCGGTGATTCTCTGAAATTCTTCATGAATCTGTGATAAAAATTGTTCCTTTCGCTTTTGGCTCGTTCTCCTCTTTATCCTGATCGTTCCCCTTTTTACGGATCTTCAATTGATGCCTTAAAGCTCAAGAAATCGTCTTTTTAAGTTTCTAGCAAAAGAATCGGGCAACTGGGCCGTAATTACGGTACCGTGAAATTCATTACGGCGGTGCCGTAATGTCTTCTGAAGTCTCGGTATGAAATTGTCTTGAAATTACGGTACCATAAAATGTCTCACGGTAGTACCGTATTCTCTTCAAAAGTTACTGTATCAATTTGGTCCTGAATTACGGCACCGTAAAATTATTACGGTAGTATCATAATTTTCCAAAAAGTTTCTATGGGAAGTGGCCGTGAAAATCATTATGGTACTGCCATATTTGCATATTACAGCTATAAAATTCATTACGGCACTGCCGTAATTTCACTAGAAAACTCGGTTTGACGTGAAATTTGAAGTGTAAACTCCTCTTGATGATTAGAATCCTTGTACGTATTGAAATCGCTTAAAAACCCATTAGAATAATGTCTTTTTACCTGAAATTAATCAAAAACCAAGAAAGGTGTAGATACCGAAGTATTTGACAAATAAGGCGTAAAAATAAGCAAAAGAGCATGATTATGACCCCAAAAGAACAGTTAATAGGTATGAAAATTACTAAGAAATTTTGAGTCATCAGCCAACCACAAGAATTTACACCAAGGTGATGAAGAACACGCTAATCTTCACTCTTTCAACTTGATGACACTAAAATATATAGTATATTTTGTATCATTTTATATATCTTTTCATGCTAAATTGAAGCTCTTTTGCTTATTTTTATGCCAGATTTATCAAATATTGCAAAATCTACTTCTATTTTGGATTTTGGTGATTTTCAGGTAAAAAGGCACTATTTTAAGGCGTTTTCAAGAAAAATCAAATACATGGAAGAGTTATCATCATCAAGAGGAGATCACATGACAAATTTCACGTAAAACGGAGTAACGAACAACAATACGGCAGTGCCGTATTCTATTTTACGATACCATATTTCCGTACGATACCGTAAAATCAGAGCACTGCCGTAATTTGGGGAGTTTTCAGACCATAAGATTTTCCTGATTTTACAGCACCACCGTAAAGAATTACACAAGCCGTATTTTGGAGCGTTTCAAACCAGAGACTTTTGCTAATTTTACGGCATGGCCGTAAACCATTTCACGGTGCCGTATTTATCAGAGATTTCAGATCAGAGAACTCGTCAGATTTTACGGCACTGCCATAATAACTTTTACGGGCCGTAGATTTGACATAGGGTTCACAATGAGGTGGTTAGGGTTTGGCCTCGCGCTGAGAGGCGTAGAGGACACCTCAAGCCGTGATTTTCACGCAGAAGCTTTGCTTGGAGGAGAAGACAGCACCCCAAAAGTTTTAGAGGAAGAGGATTTCAATCGGAGGAGGAATCAAAGAAAAGGGAAGCGCCGCCACTGTTCAATCGACGCCTCCTTGCAAAATACGGCTGTGAAATATTTCACAGCCGTGCTGTATTTTCTTAACTCTTCTTTTCCTTTGATTTTTGATCTTCTGAAATTTGACGTGTGATCTCCTGTTGATGTTGTGAATTCAGTTATGCATCTGGATTGCTCGAAATCGACTGAAATTCATGCCTTTTTGCCTAAAAATCATCAAAAATAGAAAAGAGTGTAGATTCCGCAAATATTGATAAAAAAAGGCATAAAAATAAGCAAAAGATCATAAATATGACACAAAAAGATATATAAAATGGCATGAAATTTACTATAAATTTTGGTGTCATCAAACACATAAGGCTCAAACTTTGCTTGCCCTCAAGCAAATAAATAGAATAAAGAACTCTACTATGGAAAATATGTCTTTTTATGAAAAAATAAATTTCTAAAATTTAATCACTCATGAAATATTCCATCAACTTTTTGCATAAAATTTCAGATAAATACATCATCCTCTGAAATTAATCTTTAGGATTCACAACTTTGATCAAATAAAATTTCGTAACTCACATAATAAAAAGAATCTCAGTCTCATGAATTCACCTTTGTTTCAGTTTAAATCTATCATACTTTTGTTTATAAGAATAGGATATCCAAAATCTTTTTCCAAACAAAATTTTTCCTTTTCTATTTCTTTTCTTTTTTTTATTCTTTTTTTTTTGGATGACATGTATAGATACATACTTTTTATCTGGACTTCAACTCTTATCTTCGGTACCACTGTCAATTTTACACAGTGTCAAGTAGAGGAGTCATTAATATTATTTTTCCTCTCTCTTTTTTTTATAGACTTCAACCCATCTCTTAGGTACCACTGTTAATTTTGCACAGTGCCAAGTAGGGGAGTCGCTCACTATTTTTGTGGATCATGGATTCTTCCTTCCCAACAAATAGAATAAACATCAACTAGGTTAATCAATTGACATCAATTCAAAAATTACGCTCATATGCTCATTTTATTCAAGAAAGATGTTTCACTCTCAGATTGCATTCATCAAACAACATATCTACCTAAAACCATATGCATTAATCAATGAAAATTTTCAACAAGTAAATATATATTGAAGAAATAAATTCAGCATAATGGGTATATCTCTATTCATAGGCATGCATGCATGAACATTCATCATCATAGAAGATATTTATCAATGAAAATTTTTTTAAAAAATAGAATCACACCACAAGATAGTAGAAAGTGGACTATGAACAATCATATCATCATACAACCATATCGAAGAAATATCAGTGAGTGATATATCTAAAGCAAATCAAAGATGCAACCATATGAAATAATCATGAATACAAGAGAGTGCAAACGATACTCATAAAACTATATAGCAAGCTCTGACCAAAAATACATAAGGCTAAGACCAAAAATAGTGTCGGGGAAGATGCTGCTAGGTCCAAAGATGTGCCTTTTGAAAAATTTTCCTGCACAATTTAAGATACATAAGGCTCAGTCTAAAAATAGTCTCTAAAAATAATAATGATAAAAATAATTTTCTCAAGGGAGAATCAGAGATGTCGCCGAAGGTCTGAAGAGGATGCCGGTGGAAAGAGTCAAGCAGGCAAGAAGTAGAGGGTGAACAAATGCTATCTGAAAAGCTGCTAGCAATGATGGTGATGGTGCCGACAATAGAGTGAGTAGTCTCTAGTGGCCTGCTAGAGAATATAGTCCTGGAGGTGAGATCGTCAGTAGGTGAGTGCCAGAAATAATGTTGCATAGATAAAAAAAAATCAGTCACTAATGAAGAGTCTACTACATAAATAAATCAATGGAAATAGAGGCAGTAGAAGAAGTAAGAGTCTGCTGATGGTATAATCCAGTGTCGACGACTGAAAACAGTGATGTCAGAGGCAGATGCAGTGGTGGCTAGAGGTGGAAGACAGTTGCTCTTGAAGATTTCTGGATCTGGAGGCCAAAGAAGCTATAACATGTAGAAAGCAAGTAGAGCAGCCAGTGAATTTTTTATGAAAAGTAGTCATACCCAAAAATAAGATTTAATGATCCAAAAAGAAAATGCACAGAACCGTGTAATAAAATAAAACACATTCTTTTAAGATGTATAAAAATTGAAGGATCAAAATCTGTCTGGAATTTAGGGCATCAGTAGAAAGAAGGCTAGTCAGATTACAAAATTAAAAACTGCACAGAAGTTAATCAGATTCGAAAAGTTGCTATGTGTCCTAGAATGATCAAAAAGTATTTTCATGAAAATAACGAATCCACAAGATAGAACGAAATATGTTCTTCCAATTCCATGTGAACGATTAGAGTCTCAGCTCATTAAAGCATCTTAAAAACTTGCAGCAAAAACGTTAATCAGAATAGTCTATAGAAAATTGCTGCAGAAATTAATTAGAATCGAAAAGATGCTATGTGTTTTAGAAAGATCCATGGACTTTAAAATTCAGAAAAAATATCCAGATGATAGATAAAGATGAGTACTTCGTGATGGTGCCAAAGATCAAAAATTTTCCCAACCCTGTTTTGTAAAATCACCGCGAGAAAACACCTAATCAGATTAAACAAAAAGCAGTTTCAAAATTACGGGCGTGAAATGTATTACGGCAGTGCCGTAATTTTCAAGGAACTCCCGGGTCAAAAATATGCAGAAATTATGGCAGTGTAATATGTTATGACCCTGTCGTAAAACACTAAAAAACTCTCGGATCGAAAACGGACCAAAAATACGGTACCGTAAAATCGATTACGATAGTGCCGTAATTTCGCCAAATTTTATTTTTCCTGCAAAAAGAAAAGAAAAATTAATTTTAAAAATAAACTAAAATAAAAGAAACTAAGAGTGCTTGGGTTGCCTCCCAAGAAGCACTAATTTTACGTCATTAGCTTGACCAAAAATCAAATATCAGGGCGAAGCAGGTGAATCAGTACCAAAGTAGATAGCATGCAATTTTTTCCTTTTCCGCTGTCCAAAAAGTTTAGCCACTAATTCAAATATCCAAAATTTCATGTAAATTACAATCACTGTGGCTTTCTCAAATATGTGGAAATCAAAATCAATATTTTCAACTTCAATCAAAGGATATTCAATGATCTTCCTAAATTTATCAGAGAGCAAAATCATAAGTCCTTTCTTCAAATTTATATCTTCAATTGCCATAGGACTTTGATCAAAAGATTCAAGTATTGGATCATCAAAATAATTTTTATGTCTCACATAAGATTCCTTAATAAAGCATGATTTTTCAAATAAATCAAAAGAGTGAACATTAGATATGGGCAAAACATCATCATGGTGAGATTCATCAATGTTTGTATTTTTCAAATCTTTTTCAAATTCCTCTTGCTCACAGTCAAATAATTTATCAATTTCAAAATTATCAACAAAATCAGAATAAGATTTTTCTATATTAGTCCCCTCATATCCTTTATCAGAATTAACCACAAATAATATATCATCAAAAGAATCAATTTCATCTAAAGGGGGTTTTTCAATTTCAATTTCCTCAAACTTTTCCACAAATAAATTATCAAAAGAATCAATTTTACAATCATCAAAATCAGAGTGAGATTCATGAATATTCACATAAGGCTCAATCTCAAAACAATCATAATCAGAGGGGGATTTTTCTAAATCAAGTTCTTCAGTTTCAAACTAAAATAAACAAGCTTGTTTGTGCTATCTGGGTTTCTAAAATTTCAGAATTAGCAGTCAAAGATTCTACTTGAGAAGCAAGCTGACTAATTATTCCCTTAAGGTCCTCAATTTCCCTACTTTTATTTGTCATCATCTGGCTTTGATTTGACAAAACATTTTCAAGCATGGATTCTAACCTAGATTCTTCAGTATCCTCAAAGTATGGTTCAGAAACATGATTTGGACAATCAGAAGCATAATGATCAAAACATTCACAAATATTACATCTAACAGGGTGCATAGAGTGAAATTTTAATTTATCTGCAAGAGTGCACCGTGAATCATCTTCATACTTACCTTGTGGCATGTATACCTCACCTCTTTTAGTTGCCCAGGAGTTGTAATTAAAAGACATCTCTTCAAATCTATCAAGAACAGAAAGATAATCCAACACCAATCAATTAAATTGTTATTTTTTTTAGAATATATAAAAAAGATAGAAAATCTAAAACACAAGCAAATTCACAAATTTTAGAAATCATAGTTCTATCACAACTTGTGAAATCCAAAATCTGCAAAAACAGAAAATAAAGTTAAAACTAAAACAAATAAAACCTAGTCTAGCAATACTAACAACCATTTTGATATTAACAAAACTAAGGTCCCCGACAACGGCGTCAAAAACTTGTTGTGATCTGAAAGGACACACTTATGAATACAAGTAGGGTAGACTTATTTTAAGTGTCTTAGCCAAAACCTAAGTGTTGGCGTATAGGGACTTTTGTCACTCCCTGACACGGCTCCAAAAACTTGTTGTCCCTAAACTTGTAGTGTCCGCAAGTGCACGGATACTCGAAGTAATAAAGAAAAGTATCGATCCCACAGAGACCTGTGTTGTCAAGTACCGAATAATTGATTTCTTACTATCTAGGTAATCAAAATTATGCAAGTGAGCAAATCGAAAACTAAAACAGAATTATCAGAGAGAGAAGATGGGACTAGGGTTTTATTCAATTTAATTACTATGACTAGACATGAATAAAGATTTCGCCAGTTTAATTTTAATATGATAAAGATGTAATTTACTTAATAAAAGGATTATCTCACTTTTGTGCAGACAATCATGTAGAGATCAACCCTCGCTTTCGCGTAAGATTTATCCCGAGTTAAAGATAAGTAAATCATCAAACTAAGAACTCAAGAATCACTTTCGTGCATCCGAATTCTAGGTTGATAATCTCTAGTGGAATCTCAAGGATCACTTTCGTGCATCCGAGTCTCAACACTAGTTTTACTCATGGTTCTCCAACATTCCGATCATTGCTTTCACACAAGATATCCACGTTTGACAACTTAGACTCAATCCTAGATTCATGTTATATTCATGGCAATTAATCTCCTAAAATCAAACAAATAAGAACTAACCTAAGAAAGTTCCTAACATGCAATTCTAGGGTTCCAAGTTCTCAAGCAATTACTTTTCAGTCAATGGTGAAAACTCTAAAACATGAATAATAATATAGATCTAAGAGAATCTAAGAACAATCATCACATGAGTAAAATCATCATGCAAAGATTAAATGTGACGTAATAATGAAAAAATAGTTATCTAGTCATTAAAAATCAAGTGAATTACTCCCCCACGTCCCAAAGTGAGTTTAAGCTATCATAGACGGAAGATTACAATAATTCATAGCGTTGGAAATCGAAATAGAGTGAAAGGAAGAATTACGGTACGGCCGTAATCTGGGTGAACGGCGGCGGCGCTCGATCTTTTGTCGATTTCTCCTCTGTTTGATCTCCAATCACGCTGAAACGTCTGGGACACCTTCTCCTCTATGCGTAGCTTCCACTCAAATTTCACGGCCGGAGATGTGTTGTATGCTTCCTGGCGGCGAAACCTAGAGCGGCGGCATGTGAGCCGATTTCTCTCACTCTAGTGGACGAAAATTAGGGCTTTTGGTCTGCTTCTCTTCATCTCAGAAAAAAGCTCCCTTTTTGCTTCTTATAGCATCCTATTTAATGGCCTGGATCGATCGCAATCATCTCCGCAAAAATCGGGCTTCATGTTGACTGGAAAAATCGTGATTTTGAGTTATAATTATGGCCGTAATGAATGTTACGGCAGTGCCATAATTTGGACAGCCAACTCTTGGGTGAAATTCTTCCAGAATTACGGTACCATGATTTTCTTTATGGCAGTGCCGTAATGTCAGTAATCTTTCGGGTGGAAAACTATCTCGAATTATGGTACCGTAAATTCCGTTACGGTAGTACCGTAAACTTCATCAAATCTCTGTCCAAAAATGCTCCAAAATACGGCACCGTAGAGATTATTATGGCCGTGCCATAATACCACGAAATTCTCTGGTCTGAAAAACTTCAAATTGTGGCACCTCTCGGGAATTACGGCAGTACCGTGATTTTGATCTGCGAGTGCAGTCAAATTACTGTACCGTAATATCCATAATGGGGGTGCCGTAATTTGCTTTGAAGCTCCAATTCTTTTGAAATTTGACGTGTGATCTCCTGTTGATGTTGTGAATTCAGTTATGCATCTGGATTGCTCGAAATTGACTGAAATTCATGCCTTTTTGCCTGAAAATCATCAAAAATAGAAAAGAGTATAGATTCCGCAAATATTGATAAAAAAAGGCATAAAAACAAGCAAAAGATCATAAATATGATACAAAAAGATATATAAAATGGCATGAAATTTACTATAAATTTCGGTGTCATCAATATCCTAATTGGACAAAGTTTAACCTAATCTAATGGTCATGACTAAATTAGGTTCTTACCTCAGTATGGTCATACACTTTCAGTTATGCATCCATAAAGGGTCGAGGATATCAATCTTTCCTAAGGAAAAGGAAAATCCTCTATTTGTCACTTGAACCTCTAAAATGACTTATAATATACTAAATAATCTTTATGATGCCCCTATTATGGCGAGAGGTTAGGTTGTATCAAAGTATACACTATACAATGTCAATGACCTCAAGTCAAAAGACTAATGCACCTATGCCACATGTGAGATAAACTTATGACACCCAAGTTAATCCTTACGGTGGGTTAGCCTAGTATATTTAATACTGATATACCCATATGTCTATGTTGTCACCACATGCCTAATCAACGCATATACCAGTCTCACATGCACCATAGTTACCCTTATCCACAATGACACTCAATTAGGGACAAACTTCGAGACATTAATGCAGATATAATCATAAGCACAATAATGACAATGCCAAAATATAAAAAATATCAAGTGTATATAGTACAAAGTTAGACCAATAATTGGTCATAGGGCGTATACATTAACAATCTCCCAATTGCACTATAACCTATTTATTGAGAAACAATGATACGTTCCACAAGTGCAACAAATTTTTGAAGTAATAAAATGATATCATTCCCAATGAGGATTACGTAGTTAAGTACCAAATCTTTGACTTGTTTAAATCTAGGCAAAACTAATAAGTGGTTGTGTTGAACTTCTAAGCACGAACAATTCAAAAGCAGCGTTAAAGAGGATTCAAATTCTAAAAGATCGGGATGTCATGGGTTCACCACACTGACATGTATGAATCATTTAAAGATAACTCACTCAATAGAAAATATCTATCATGAAAGGAACTTTTCCTAATGTACATATTATCTCCTCCCGAAGTGTAATACGGTGTTTAATTAAGTTAACTCCCTACTCTCGTGATAGTTAACCTAACCAAACCCATTAAGTTCTATGAAAAGCTAGTTAAATCCTTCAGACAAATCCAATCTACTCCCGTGATTGGATTCGTATGTTCGATTGAAATAGATCGGACGTTGCGATTCACCTCCTAGTACTTCTCGCAACGTCTAATACACAATTATACGTGGCCAAGGTAAATTAAGAAGTAAACACAAATTCAATCAAATTATGATAATTTATTCGTATAGAAAGAACGTGACTACAGATCAATTCATAATTGTCAGCGGGCTAAGCCCTTAATCCTGAAATGAAGATCTACTCACTCATGTTCTTAAAGGAAAACATGTTTAAATGATGAACAAGTAGGAATCTCATAAAATTTGCAAAGAAATCACTAAGACAACAATTTAACGTGCTTCCCCTCGATCTGACGATGAAGATTAAGTAATCAAACTAATCTTTTGAGTGAAATCTTGCCGGAATCTGCTCAAAAATCAAATTTTGCCCTTTATCGCCGTCGACGATGGTGTTCACCTGAAAAAGCCCACTCAAACCCTCAAAAAATCTGATCTTTTATAGCTAGACCAGTTCGGAACCCCTCAAGGAATGTTTCTGCAAAGTTTGGTTCAAATCCGGTTCGAATCGATGAAGAATCGAGTGAAAAACTCGTCAGGCAGTAATTTTTACGGCCCGTGATGAGTTTACGGCCAAGGCCATAAAAGGTTTTGTGTGTACATGCCTTTGTTCACAGAAATTTTCATGGACCGTAATGCATTTACAGCCTCACCCGTGAAAGTTTTTGTGAACTTCCCAAACTTAGCCATTTTCGTCCTTCGCTCAACGCCAAAATTACGGCCGACTCCATAATTACGGTCAGGCCGTAAATGTTGAAATATTCACCATTTTCACTACAAATTTGACGTGTAAGCTCGTGATCTCCTCGGAAATCATATTATGGCTTCAAAACTCTCAAAATCCATCATTTTTATATCGTTTTACGTATATTTTCAATAAAACCAAGAAAAGTAAAGATTCTGTGCCAAGTGAAGTAAAAACACCAAAATTAGCACAAAATTATGCAATTAAGCACAAAATATGATCTAAAATATAGGCAAAAATGTGGTGTAAATACAACGCATCAAACCTCAACCCCATATCTCTAGTATGACCATCATGCTTCTACTACGCCCAAGCCTTGGTTAGTGGGTCTGCTAGATTGTTCTCGGTGTCAACTCTACATATCTTTGTTCGGAAACCCCATGACAAGTAAAAAAAAATCAAACAAGAGCGGAAGCATTGGCCTGAAATAGATTTCCCATAATATGCAGGATCATTTTATGAGTGATCCATCGAATGTGTCAGAGTAGTTGATGACACCGAAATTTATAGTAAATTTAGTGCCATTTCATTAGTGTTCTTGTGTCATATTTATAGACTTTGCTTATATTTATGCCTTTTGTATCGATATTTGCGGAATCTACACTCTTTCTGGTTTTTAATGATTTTCAGGCAAAAAGGCATGATTTTCAGTCGATTTCAAGCAATCCGAATGCATGGATGAGTTCACAACATCAAGAGGAGATCACACGTCACATTTCAAGAGAATTGGAGCCACGAACCAAAATATGGCAGGGCCATAATCTATATTACGGTACTGTATTTTCATACGCTTCCGTAATATCAGAGCACTGCCGTAATTTGGGGAGTTATTCATTAGAAAGTTTCCTGAAAATTACGGCACTGCCGTAAGAATTTAAATGGGCCGTAATCTGGAATGCATTCAGACCAGGGACATTCACTAAAATTACGGCACTGCCGTAAGAATTTACACAGGCCGTAATTTCCAGACACTTTTCGACTAGAGAGTTCAGCCAATTTTATGGCACCACCGTAACCTATATTACAGTGCCGTATTTACTAGAGATTTTGGACTAGAGAACTCGATCGATTTTACGGTAGTGTCATAACATATTACACTGCCATAATTCTATCTTTGAACGCGATTCCACAGTCAAATTTAAAGCCTGATTTTTGTGGAGAAGATTGCCGACGATCTAGACCTTTAAATTAGTAGTCGTAAGAAGAAGAAAGGGAGCTTTCGCTGAGATGAGGAGGAGGAGACCAAAAGCCCTAATTTTTGTCCACCACAGAGGGAGAAATCGCCTTCCATGCCGCCGCCGGGAAGTGTACAACGAATCTCCGGCCGTGAAATTTGAGGAGAAGCTACGCCTAGAGGAGGAGAACACGCCCCAAAAGCTTCAGCATGAAAGGAGATCAATTGGAGGAGGAATCGACGAAAGAGGAGGCGAGGCGCCTACACTGTTCACAGTGCCCCCTTATACAAATTACGGCTGTAATTTATATTACAGCCATGGTGTGTTTTCTTAAACCCTCTTTTCTCTTTGATTTTTGATCTTTTGAAACCATGGATTATTGTAACTCCTGCACCATGCTAGCTTAAACTTTTATGGGACATGGGGGAGTAATTCCCTTTAATTCTTAATGACTAGATGATTTTTTTTCCACTATTTCGTCATGTATAATTTTACCATGATAATTTTACTCATGTGATAATTGCACTTTTGATTCTCCATAGATTCATACTATTATTCATGTTTCAGAGTTCTCGCAACAAGGACCGAAAGGTGACTTGCTTGAGAACTTGGAACCCTAGAATTGCATGTTAGGGACTTTCTTTAAGAAATTGGGTTAGTTCTCATTGTTTCATTTTAGTAGTCAAATTTCCATGATAATAATATGAATCTAGGATTGAGTCGAGTTGTCAAACATGGAGATCTTGTGCGAAAGCAAAGATCGGAATGTTGGAGAACCATGAGTAAAACTTGTGTTGAGACTCGGATGCACGAAAGTGATCCTTGAGTTTCCACTTGAGATAATAGAATTCGGATGCACGAAAGTGATCCTTGAGTTATTTATTTGATGTTATTCTCAGCATTGGGATAGATCTTGCGCGAAAGTGAAGATTGATCCCTGCATGATTGTCTGCACGAAAGTGAGATAATCTTTTTATGAAGTAAATTATGTCTTTACCAAGATAAAATTAAACTGACGAATCTCTATTTACATCTAGTCATAGAATTTAAAGTGAATGAAACCCTAGTCCCAGTCTTCTCTCTCTGGTATTTACGTTTCAGTCTTCTATTTCTCACTTGCATACTTTCGATTCACCTAGATAACAAGAAATCGATTATTCAGTACTCAGCAAACAATGTCTCTGTGGGTTCGATATCTATTTTATTACTTCGAGTATCCGTGCACTTGCGGACAGAACAAGCTTGGTGACATAACAAGTTTTTGGAGCCGTGTCAGGGAGTGACAAAGTCCCTGTACGCCAAACAACGAGTTTGGCCGCGACATCAGAAATCAGTTTTAGTTTACCTACTTATTGGGATACAACAGTAGTACCTTATTTGCAAATTAGGAGCGGTCGATGACGATGTAGAGATGCGCAAGGGAGTATCCTCTACACTTGTGCACACACGGGTTCCTCGAGATCTCTTCCTTCCATGCCTGGTGCTAGCCTTCAGGAGAAAGATCCACGCCTATGCTAATGTCTTCTTAACTTGCGCTAACTTCAAGGAAGTTACGCCAAGGAGAAGAAGGAGATAGGCCACATGGAGAGGGAAACTTTACCACTTGCACATCTGTGAAGCACAAAGCCATTCTTTCTTTGAGTATTAGCCTACTCAAGGAAGATGTGCCTCCTTCCTTCCTCTTCAAAACTTGTGCTTCCTCTAAAGAAATGTGCTAATGATGAAGATGGACCTTCCTTCAAGTGCCTATCCCACTAAGAGATGCGCCAAGGAAGAAGCAAGAGGCCTTAAGCCCTCACTTGCGCTAAGAGGAGAAGAAGGGTGTTCCCACTTGATGTGGCCGACGACTTCTTCTCTTGGAGGTGCCAAGGAGCGGCTAGGGCTTGGGGAGGAGATGATGGATGGTGGGTAGGTTGTAAGAAGAGATCTTGTGATCTCATATGTCCCCCCCCCCCCCCCCCCCCTAGCCTCTATATATATAGAGTTCTAGAGCAGGTCCCACTTCTTAAGTCATATTAAATGAATATAAATATTCATTATTGGGCTTAAGCTGTGGACCCCTCCTAGTTACGTTTAAATCAAGTCGACATGCCTCTGAATAAATCTGATGCAAAATATGTCACTTGACCTATTGACTAGACCTAGTCAACAGAGGTCAAATGTGGTCACCCGAAGGTCAACCAGGGTCAACTGATGTCCAAACGTAACCTAACTCTATACAGCCATCTCCAACTCATCATATGCATCAACGATGCATCAGACTCCCATACAGGTCTGAATCGACCAAATGACTCGATCATAGGCTACCCGATCAATACGAGATCTCGAGTTACTAGATGTGTGACCTTGTAGGTTCTTTAGACATTAGTAGTGATAACATCATGTCATCACAAGCAATGAGTGGTATATAGCAGTACATCATTGCTACCCAAGTCATCAGAATGAATGTCATCATCGACAGCCCCTAAACTACGATAAAGTACATATACACTTTAGTCCTTTTGTTGAACTGATATCCAGATTGGACAAGTGTGTAACACTTGTTTGACCCAATTTAATGGTCATGACTAAATCAAGTTCTAACCTGGGTATGGCTATACACTTTCAGTTATGCATCCATATCTATGAGACGCCCAAGGATGTCAAGCTTTCAATTAAGGAAGGGGCAAATCCTATCTAAGCTCATTGAACCTCTCATATAGCTTATGATACACCCAATGACAACCGTTATGACTCCCCTGCTATGGCGGAGCATTAAGTTATATCAAAGTGCACTATTCACCATACAGAGATATCAATGACCTCAAGTCAAGGACATGTATACCTCTATCACTGTGAGATTGATCTATGACACCAAGCCCAATCCTCACAATAGGTCAATCTAGTATATCTACTTCAATATACCCATAAGGCTTGATAGGATGAATCTTCCATGTGCCTATGCCCTCTTTATATAGAGATTTGAGGCGGGAACCATCACTTAAGTTACGAATATAAATATTCGTAATAATCCCTTAAGTTATGCTAGGCCCCACAACTTAAGTTATGGATATAAATAATACAAATATTCATTTAAGTTGTGCATAGCCCCCATGACTTAAGTTGTGAATAATTATGAATATAAATATTCATAATTGTTCATAAATTGTGGGCCCCCATTAGCTACGTTTAATCAAGTCGCAAAAGCCTCTGAATAATTCAAGAGCTAAAACATGACTTTAACCCATCGACTCGACCTAGTCTATCGAGGTCACCCAAAGGTCGACTATGATCACTAATGAGTTGTATTTACATTATCTTTTTGCCTATATTTTATACAATATTTTGGGCTCATTTTATGATTTTATACCAATTTTTAGTATTTTTACTTCACTTTGTATGGAATCTTTACTTTTCTTGATTTTTATAAAAATACAAGTAAAACAGCATAAAAACGATGGGTTTTATGAGTTTTAAGATCATAGCATGGTTCCCGAGGAAATTACAAGGTCACACATTAAATTTGGAGTGAAATAGAGGCCAAACGCAATATTCACGGTTGCACCCGTGAATCTTTCATGGGCCGTGAATATCACCCAAAACGACAGATTTTATGAGTTTTGATGCCATGGGATGATTCGTGATGAAAAGACGAGGTTGTACATTAAATTTGGAGCAAAACGGAGGTCAAACACAACTTTCATGGCCGTGGCCGTGAATATGTTCACGGGTTGTGAATACACTACTGTGCACAAATGCAACATTCACACCCGTGGCCGTAAACAGTTAACTGCCCGTGAGTTTATCCGCCCCCTTTGGTTTTTCACTTGATTCGACCCTGAATCGAGTCAAAACTTAACCAAACTTTACATAAGCCTTCCTAGATAGATTCTACACTGATTATACTATAAAGGAAGGATTTTGGAAGGTTTAATGGGACTTCTACAGGCGAACATGAACAGAGGCGGCGGCTAGGGCAAAAATCTATTTCTAGGGGAAGAGTTTTAATTACTATCCTAGTGTCTTTTTGCATTATTTTTGAGAGATTATATTGAGTTCATCAATATACATGCTATTTTCTATAAACATGAACATGTAAACTTATTTTCGAGATTTGGAGAATAACATGTTGATTGATTTATGAATTAAATCTTTTGCATGAATCTTTGTTAAGAATCTTACTGAGTTGATTTGATTAGAATTGTACGTATTCTGCTTTAATACTCTGGACAAGTTTTATCGTGTTTGAGACGTCGCTAGAAGGACCAGGAGGTGAATCGCGACGTCAGATCTATTCTTTTCAAACCTACGAATTTGATCACGAGAGTAGTTTGGGTTCGTTTGAAGGATTTCAAGGTTTCTCATAGAACTTAATTGGCTTAGTTGCGTTAATTGTCACGAGAGTAGAGAATTAGCATAACTAGGTACCGGATTACGCTTCGGGAGGAGGTAATCTGTATATTAGGAAAAATCTCTTTCAACATTTTAATTTTTTGTTCAAAGGCTTAATTTTACTAAATTCATAATTGTCAGCGTGGTGAAACCCCAAATCCTGATTTTATCCGAATTGATTTTTACCCTAAACACAATATTTGTTTCTTTTTATTTGTACTTAGAAGTTTCTAAAAACAAAAACCACAAATTTGATTCATTTAGATATAGATCAATCGTGTAGTCGGTACTTGACTGTCAGATCCTCATTGCTTTTTATTACTTCGATAAATCTATGCACTTATGGACGCATCAAGTTTTTGGCGCCGTTGCCGGGGATCAGGCTAGCTAATATCAATTTAATCATGAGATTTATGGACTAGACATTTTATTTTATTTTATTTATTTTTATTTTTATTTTCATTTTTTGTTTTTATTTTTATTTCTTTTTTGCATTCTTTTTCTTTATAGTTAGTTTAAGCTGTTTTTCTCCTTTTAGATTAACACAAAATATGAATAGGAGAGCTCATGCCAGAAATCACTAGAATAGATATTTTAAACTTTGTTTTGCATTTCCTGTTTTACACTTTGTATTTTTGAATTTTATTGTATAAATTAAAATTATGATGTTTAACCAATGTCAATGGTCAAATTAGAGGTATGTGCCACCGGTAATGATAAGAGAATATGGTACGGATACATTACAATCACTTGCAACAAAGGTAAATTTTTTTTTCTCAACAAATTGATTATTTAAGCATGCAATATTCAATGTTGAAATCTATTACTTGCGGTATTCGTGGATATCATGGGCATCATTATACTGAATGTCAATTAGGGATTCCTACATCATTTAACTCATGCCCTAGTACCTATAATCCAAGTTAGGAGAACCATCAAAACGTGTTTTATCAGAACGACCCAACATTTATTCCACATTCAAACTTTAGTCGACCTCAAAAATCTAACTTAGTAGCCATGCTTGAAAACTCTATAACTAATATGACCAAACAAGGTGAGGATCTTCATAGTATAATTTATTGCACAGATAAAAATGACATAGAGGAAGGAATCCATGATGAATCTGAAAATTTTGTAGAGTTGGAACAATCATTAGTCATGACTCCAGTCACGGATTATGATCTATCTTTTTCAAATTTTAATAATTTTAAAATTTCTAAATACCAAATTAACCCTTCCTCAGCACTTTACAAGCCATCCAGTCCCCTCTCACATAACATAGTGCCTTGCAACACATATATTTGGGTCACATTTGGAGAAAATTTTAAACTTTTGGAGACTTGTGAGAAGAAGGATGAAGAATTTGGGGAGTCTCAAGTAAGAACTAGCGAGATAGATGGGAATGAATTTGATAGTATTAGGATGGAATACCCCATTGAAGAGAAAGAAATTGAGGAGGAAGAGGATCCTATATATATTCTACCACCATCACCATATGAACCATCAATTTCTTTTCTCCAGAAAAATTCATTAGAAATTTGCATGAGAGATGATTATAAGGATAATGATGTTGAGGTAGCTGAAATATTATTTGATTCAAATCCAACCATAGGTATCCAAAAGATGATAACACATGAGATTCTTAATCACATTGACATTGAGGTAAGTGAAAAACCCAATATGAAATTTGAAAACTTCTTGAGCAATCTAAGGTATGAATTTTTTTTATCTTAATTTCAGTCTTCTTCCAATTGTTGATAAATCTAAAATAAGAACACATGATATTACTTTTGGATAAATGCAGAAAAATTATTAAGTATTCCTTTCATGACTTTAACTTTTATTTTTGTATGTATGTAATGGCCCCAATGACATGGATCCACCTGTTTAACTGGATATATACTTTCGTGGGCACACTCTTGAGACGGAGGAAAAGCAGAAGATTATATGCTCTCTATTATACCACAGATTCACCAACTCCGCCATGACATGAAGCTATGGAGCTAATGACCTTAAACAAGCGCTTGTTGGGAGGCAACCCAAATTTCTGACTTTTGTGATTCTTAATTTTAGTTTATGATTTTTTTAGATTTTTTATAGAAATTTTTGCAGAATGTTTTGATGATTTTTTATTGATGGAAAATCTTTTAATAAGTTATTTTATATGCAGGAATTTTTTAAAAAAAAATTACTTGAAGAATAGGTATCAAATGAGACATTCACGGGTGTGGCCGTGAGTCACTCACGGGCCGTGAATGCTGAGTCTGAAGGAAACGCGAGAAGGCCAAAGTTCACAGAAACTTTCATGGTCACGGCCGTAAGTCACTCACGGGCCATGAGTGGTGGAGCCGAAGGAGTCCAAGGGGTCCAAGAGGCCCAAGGAGACCAAGAAGACATGCCTTCAGACTCCCCACAGGCCATGCCCATGAACAGCCCAGAAGTACAGGAAGGCCCTGTTCCTCACCCCGCTTGACGCTCTCAACATTCCTCCCAACCCCCTGACCATTTTGTGGGGGTTATCAGCCCAACATCAACCATGTCAACGCCTCTCCAACCGATGAACTTGACAACAAGGCCTTCCGAAGCACCGGCGAACGACCACTACCACAATCGGGTGCTCAACACCGTCTAGAATCAGCCCACCATCAGCAAGTTTTGTTGCTTCATCGCCGCTTGCTCCGAGATGGTTTGACGGCCCAGTCGTAGCCCAAAAGGCCCAGTTGCAACCCAGAAGGCCCAGCCCATGTGCCAGCTTCAGATTCCCTCATCTGCTTTAGTTGGTAGTAGTTAGTATGAGTTAGTGCTCGCATCAGTATGCTTGCATTAGTAGCATCTTGACTGCGTTAGTATGAGTTAGTTAATGCTTACATCAGCAGCATCTTGACTACTTTTAGTTAGTTAGAGTAGGTAGTCATGCTTGTGGTGTGTTATTCCCTAGTCATACTTGTGGTGTGATATTCCCTAGTCATGTGTATGGTGTGATATTCTCTCCCTTGCTCTATAAAAGGGAGTGGAGACTATAGCTTACCATTTTGCTTCTTAGTTGTAGCCTCCAAGTGAGTGGGAGCCTACTAAGTTCCTCGTGGTAGCTCCTAGTGAGGATTGAGTGCTTGTAAACGCGGCCAGGTCACCTAAGTGACTTGTACTCTGAGGGCTTGGTGTTTTGAATCAAAGTTATGAGGTAGACGCTACCTCTTCCTCTCAAATTGTTATGCTCACATTGGTGTTGCTTGCTTGTGGATGTGCCTAGGACGGATGGTTGAAGCTAGACCCATCGCTCCACTGTGTTTGCTCGCTGCTGCACTTGCTCGAGATTGGCTCGCGTGAGAGGTTAGTAGTTTATTTGAGTTGCCATGGTTTCTTGGTGCTTCCGGTATTGCTCAAATAGTATTCTACTCAGTTTTCATCGTGTTTTCATCGACAGTTTTCCTTCCGTGCGCGTTTCTCTTCCCTCGTCTAACGCCCCTCTCACGTTTTCTGCATCATAAGTTCCGCCACCCTAGAGTAGGGTGTAGGGCCATAGGTGTAATCAGCCCTCCTATTACAATGGCCCCTCTCTTTGCCCTAGCCACTTTATCCATGTGTTTCATCATAAAGAATGCAACATCCACTACTACTCCATTAAGCATTCCCCAAAGAAAATAAAGCTCAAATTGTCTTACCATGCCATCACTGTCTCCTCTGCCAAAGACAGTGTGAGCAAGAACTCTATGAACATACTTTATGCAAGGGTTCGTGATCTTCGAAGCTCTAGCAGACACGGCAGAAAAATGAGTCTCATGGGTTATCTGGTTCCAAAACACATTCTCAATAAACCCAATTGGTATTTCTGTAAACCCTCAAGAACCCAAGTGAAATATAGATATGACTTCTCTCAAAGTTAACTTTCTTTCAACATTAGCCAATCTGAATGTGATATCTACTTCAGCAGGTCCATCTGAAAACTCTCTTAGATCCACATTCAAGCTACTCAAAAATTCCAAAGCAAGTGGCAAATAAGTATAAGGTGTCATCTCAAAGAATCTTCTAGCCCTGATTCGCTCAAACATCCAAGATACATCCTCGTAAAGCCCAAGTGCCTCTAAAGTCCTTCTATTAGCATATTTTGTATTGACTACTATTCTTTCCACCAATTGATTGTATCTGGACTCTTGAATTTCATCCCTAAAAACAATGTCATAGGGATTTGGTGGTGTAGAAGATGTAGCTAGCCCTTTTCCTCTTTTCTTTGAGACTACTTGCTTGACCTTAGGTGCCATGAGTGAACTTCAAGAATGAACTAAGCTGCAGCTCAAGATTGACAACATAATATAGCAAATATGAAACTCAAATAATACTTCCAATCTTGAACATGAATACTCATTAAGCATCATAGAAGCAAACATTAATTGAATCTAAGCCTAAAATCAAGATTTCAGCTAGAGATGAAAAGGGGCGAAATGCGAACAGTGAAATTCAGCAAATCTAGCTTGTTTGAACTCAAACTACTCACGGAAATTGGTCAAAAACTCTAGAAACGGACAAGAATTGGTTGCTTATCATCTAGGAAGTAAATGGAAGCAAGAATCCCTAAAAATGACCAAGAATCAAAGACAAACGATGAAAAGGGCAAAATATGCGTCAAAACTTGCCAAAATCGAGAAATCGGGTGAAAGAGTACCAGATCGGTGGTGAAAACCGGAAAGGAAGGGTCGCCGGCGTGCTCTGAAGGTTGGAGATGGTTGGAGCTCGAAGGTCGGCACTCAAATGAGTGAGAACTAGTGAGAAAACTCAAAACACGGCCCAGAAAACCCTAAAAAATGGCACAGGAATCGCGTCTAAAAATAGAATTACGATCGTAATATTCATTACGGCAGTGCTGTAATCTGGCAAAATTGAAAAACACAGGCCGTAAAATAAATACGGTAGTACCGTAATATGGCTCAAACTCTCAGGTCAAAAAATGCCCATAATTACAGTATCGTGAAAAAGCTTACGGTAGTACCGTAAAAACGTGTAAACTTTCGGGTTGAAAGCAGATGAAAATTACGGTACCGCAAAATTGGTTACGATGGTGCCGTAAAAATAATCACAATTTTTTTATGAATAAATAAATAAAAAAATTAGCTGAAAAATATGGCCCGTAAGAATCCTTACGGCAGTGCCGTGAAAGCAAAAATACTGTCGGATCGATTTAGGACACAAAATACGGTACCGTGAAAACACTTACGATAATGCCGTAATCTCGTCACAACCTTCTGGTCAAAATTGACAGGAATTACGGTACCGTAATATGCATTATGGTAGTCCCGTAATTTGCGTCAAAACTTGCTTACCTACAAAAATAAAAGAAAAAATTAGTTCTAAGGGCAAAAGTAAAAATAAAGTGAAAAAACTAAAGTTAGAAAGCTTGAGTTGCCTCCCAAGAAGCGCTAATTTAAAAGTCTTTAGCTTGACCCTTTTACACTCAGATTTGATCTTGAATTCCTCAATTTTCACTCTGATTTTTTTTTTATTTGAGCATCTCTTTCAATCACATAAGGCTCAGTCTTGAAACAGTGTCCAAATTTACTCAATATCTTCTTTCCTTTGTCAATCAACTTAAAGCCTCTTCTTCTTCTTCTCTTTTTCTTCTTCTTCACAGAATTTTGATGTTCTTTCTCCTATAATCCTCTATCAATATCTTTAGAAAGATTGACAGTTTCAAAATTAGAGGATTCTTCAAATAAATTTTGAACATTGTAAACAACATCCTCTACTACATCAACACTACAACATGATCCAGAATAAGAAATTTTGTTCAAAGAATCAACAAGATTGAACTCAATTATGTTTCCACAAATATCAAAAGTGATTTTTTTTTCCCTTTTTTACATCTATGTGAGCTCCAGCAGTGGCTAGCAATGGTCTACCAAGAATTATGGGATTTTTATGATTTTCCTCCATGTCTAAAACTACAAAATCTGTAGGTATGAAAAATTCACCTACCTTGATTGGAACATTCTCTAAAATACATACAGGATACTTTACCGAGCTATCGGCGAGTTGCAAAGATATGGATGTGGGTTTAAGCTCTCCAATGTCCAGCTTCCTACAAATAGATAAAGGCATTAGGCTTACACTGGCTCCTAAATCACATAAGGCTCGGTCAAAAGCCATACTTCCAATTGAACAAGGTATAGAGAAACTACCTAGATCCTTCAGTTTTGGTGGCAATTTATTTTGTATAAGAGCACTACAATCCTCAGTTAAAACCATAGTGCAAGTACCATAGTCATCTAATTTTCTTTTGTTAGACAATATTTCTTTCAAGAATTTTGCATAAGGTATGGATGTTTGGTCGCCATCCTGATTTCACTATGTCTCGTTCAGGGTTCTCAAGAACATAAGACTCAGACTTAAAACAGTGTCTAAATTTACTTATGAGCTTTTTTCCTTTCTCAAGCAACTTTGATTTTCCTCTCCTCCTTCGTCTCTTCCTCTTCTTCTTCGCTGCTCTTTCCTAAGATTCTTTATTAGCACACTCAGAAGATGTATCAGTTTCAAAATCAGAAGGTTCATCAAATAAACTATGCATGTCACAAACAACATCATCATTAATTGTTTCTACACTACAACATGTCCCTGAGTGTGATGCTTTTTAAAAGAATCAGTCAAATCAAATTCAATTATATCACCACAAATATCAAAAGTCAATTTTCCCTTTCTTACATCAATGAGTGCTCCAGATGTAGCCAAGAAAGGTCTACCAAGTATAATAGGGTTTTTCAAATTTTCTTCCATCTCTAAAACTATAAAATCAGCAAGTATGAAAAACTTACCAATTTGTACAGGAATATTTTCTAATATACCAACCGGATGCTTTATTGATGAGTCAGCGAGTTGTAAAGTCATTGAAGTTGGTTTGAGCTCTCCAACATCCAGTTTCCTGTAAAGAGAATAAGGTATTAGACTAACACTTGCACCGAGGTCACATAAGGCTCGGTCAAAAGCCATATCTCCAATAGAACAAGGTACAGAAAAACTACCTGGATCCTTTAGCTTAGGTGGCAATTTATTCTGTATGATAGCACTACATTCCTCAGTAAGTGCTACAGTACCATGATCATCAATCTCTCTTATTAGACAAAATCTCTCTCAAAAATTTTGCATAAGTTGGCATTTGAGTCAAAACTTCAGTAAATGGAACATTAATATAAAGTATTTTAAGAACATCAAGAAACATGCCAAATTGTTTGTTAAGTTTAGCTTGCACCAACCTCTGAGGAAAGGGTACAGGTGGCCTATAGGGTGTTGATGAACTAGGTTTAGAATCATCAACCTTACATGGCAATTCACCTTTAGGTTTATCACCCTTGTGAGGTGACAAACTAGTTTGGGACTGCTCATGTGTAGGTTGTGATTCCAGCACAGGTTCACTGCTAGTTTCAAGTCTTGGTTCTACCTTATCATCATCATCGAGAGATTCCCGAGGATCTTCTAGTTGTTTCCCACTCCTAGTTATGATAGCATTGCAATATTCCCTAGGGTTAGGTTCAGGTTTGGCAGGTAATTTTCCTAGGGGTCAAAATGAAGTGCTAGCTTGCTAGGCAATTTGTGTTTCTAGCATTTTGCTGTGGGCAACAATACCGTTTAGTCTAACATTAATCGGTCTAAAATTCTCGTTGGCATCATCTTTCTATTTTTTCTGAAAACCCATAAATTGTGTAAACATCTCTTCTAGAGTGGGTTTCTGGGGTTGGTCCTGGTTTTGAGATCTTTGTTGGAATCCCCTATTTTCATTCTGCCTATTATCATGATTATTGCTCCTCCATGAAAGGTTAGGGTGGTTCCTCCATCCAGGATTATAGGTATTAGAGTAGGGGTCATTAGATCTACTTTGATTGTAATCCCCCACTGCATTCATTTGTTCCTCACCCGTATCAACAATAATCTTACACTCTTCAGCACAGTCCCCATGATTTCCACAAATTTGACATGTAACAGAGGAAACAACATGAGTTTGCATTTGAAACGTATCAAAACGATTGCACAGAGAATCTACCTTCTCAGCCAATGTGCGCCAGCTATCATTATCAGTCTTACCATGTGGAGGGCGATAAAGAACTCCTCTCTCAGTAGTCCACTAGTTATGATTTAGTGTCATTTCCTCAATCAATGTATAGGCTTCTTCCATGGTCTTGTTCATCAGGGCTCCACCTGCAGCAGCATCAACAGTAAGTTGGGTGTTATAAAGAAAATCATAATAAAAATTTTGAATCAAAACCCATTTCTCTAAGCCATGGTGAGGACATATCCATTGCAAGTCGTTAAATCGCTCCCATGCTTCACTCAAAGACTCTCCGTCCTTTTGTGCAAAATTTGTAATTTGATTTCTCAGTTGGATGGTCTTGCTAGGCGGGAAATATTTTATCAAAAATGCGTTAGAAAGCTGATCCCAAGTAGTGAATGTCCCTGACGACTATGAATGAAGCCAATCGCGTGCTCGGTTCCTAAGGGAAAAAGGAAACAATCTCAATTTTAGTGCATCATCAGAAACACCATTAATTTTGATTGTATCACATAATTCAAGAAAAAGAGATAGATGGATATTAGGATCTTCAAGAGGTGCTCCTGCTCCTCCATATTGGTTTTGTTGAATCATAGATAGGAACGCTGGTTTGATTTCAAATTTGTTCGCATCAATGGCCGGCCTAGTGACACTAGAGTGAATTCCCTGTGAATTAGGGGCAGCATAGTCGCGCAAAGATCTTCTCTCGTTATTTGCCATATCCAAAATATCTTCTTGTAAATCTTCTTCCAGTCTTAACTTTCTACACACTCTAAGGGTTTTGTTAATTTCAAGATCCAATGGAACAAGCGGTCCTGACCTAAGACTCCTGCGCATGTAAAGTAGGTAGATCAAGTGATTTCAAGAAAAACAGAAAATAAACAGTAAGTAAATAAATAGCAAAAAAATAGTAAATAAAAACCTAGTCTAGAAATACTCTCAATATCTTCAATATCAACAAAAACAAGGTCCCCGGCAACAGCGCCAAAAACTTGTTGTGTCCGCAAGTGCACGGACACTCGAAATAAAAAAATAGATGTCGAACCACAGAGACCTTGTTACTAAGTAATGAATAATTGATTTCTCGCTAGCTAGGCAATCGTAAAATAGTGAATCAAACTATCGAAAAGAACACGGAGAAAATATCAGAGAAGGGATCGGGACTAGGGGTTCATCTACTTTAATTTCTAATGGCTAGATTAAGATAAGTGTCTGTCAATCCAATTTTATCATGATAAAGGTATAGTTTACCTCATAAATAAATTGTTTCGCTCTCGCGCAAACAGTCGTACAAAGAACCGATCTTCACTCTCGTGCAAGACCTATTCAATGCTGAAAATAGGTAAACCATCAACTAAGAACTCAAGGATCACTCTCGTGCATCCGAATTCTAAAGTTGACAACCTCAAGTGGAAACTCAAGATCACTCTCGTGCATCAGAGTCTCAACACAAGTTTTACTCAAGGTTCTCTAACGACTCGATACTCAATCTCTTGCAGCATCAAATCAAGTCTAAAATATTAACTCAATTGAAAGAATCATAAAATCAACAAGGCATTAAATTTCTCTAAGTATTAGAATTCGAAGAACAACCTAATCTCTTACGATAATTCCAAACTCGATAATTCCTAGGGTTACGAAATTCAAGCAATCAACTTCTCAATCTATTTTACAAAATTCTAAAACATGCTGATATTTATAAAACTAAGGAGAATTAAATAGCAATTGATCACAAAAGTAAAATTATCACAATAAAATTAGTTTGACAAAATTAGGGTTTTCTAGTCATTAAGAAACAAAGAGATTACACCCCCACATCCCAAAGAAAGATTAAGCTATCATGATGAAGGAATAACAACAAAACATATTTCTATATGAATAGGAATCGAAAAAAAGATGAGAAGAGTTACAGAACAGTGCTGTAATGAGCCGTAATTGCCTAGAACAGCGCTGTCACCACTGTTTCATTGATTTCTCCTCCAATCGGAATCCTTTTGCTTTGAAACTTTAGATGCACATTCTCCTTCACCAGGTAAAGCTCTTTGTAAAATTTTGTGGCCAGAGGTGGTCTATAGGCTGAGAACCGATGAACCCTAGCAATTCCGTCCCTCTGTCGATTGCTCCCTCAATACTAGATAAAAATTCATCCTTTTACTTTTTGTGTCTTCTCCTCCTAAAGACGAGTCCGCAGCCTCTTTTGGATCTCAATTTGGAGGTCTGGATCAAAAGATATGGTCCGCGCAAGTTTTGGGTCCGTAAAAATTACGTTTTTGAATGGAAATTACGGCTGTAAAATATTTTACGGCAGTGCCGTATTTTAGTTCTATGAACCCTGTGTCAATATTACGGCCCGTAAAATGCTTCTCAACCATGCCGTAAAATCGAACGAGTTCTCTGGTCTGAATCGCCTGGGAAATACGGCACGTGGAATGGTTTACGGCAGTGCAGTAATTTCGGCAAGTGTCTCTATTCTGAAGCGATCCAAATTACGGCAGTGTAATGCTTTACGGCGGTGCCGTAAAATCAAGACAATTCTCTGATTTGAAAATCCACCAAAATACGGCAGGTGCTCCGATATTATGGTATTGTACCATAATACGGTACTGTAATATTTATTACGGCATTGCCGTATTTTGGTCTTTTGCTCTAATTTGCATGAAATTTGTTATGTGGACTCCTCTTGATGATGGTAGCTCTTCCATGTAATTGACTTTCTCGAAAATGCCTCAAAATAGTGCCTTTTTACCTGAAATTGATCAAAAACCAAAGATGGTGTAGATTCCGAAGCATTTGGTAAAAAAAAAGTATAAAAACAAAGTAAAAGAGTAAGATTATGGTTCAAAAGACTACCAAATAAGTATGAAAAACACTATGAAATTTAGAGTCATCAACTAACCATTGTGGAAAGGGTATAGGTTGCCTTTAAGGAGGAGGTAAATTAGGTTTAGAATCATCTTTCTCACATCGTACATCCCCTTTTGGTTCATCACCCTTTTGAGGTGGCAAACTAGCTTGGGTCTGTTCATGTTTAAAAGACTTTTGTATTCTAATTTATCTTCATGATCATCATTAGGCTCTTTTTCATTGTTTTCAACTTTTCCTTTAGGTTCTTCTAATTGTTTCCCACTCCTAGTAATGATAGCATTACAGTGCTCCCTAGGATTCAATTTAGGTTTAGCAGGTAATTTTCCAGGGGGTCTGTAAGAGCTACTAACTTGTTGTGCTATTTGATTTTCTCAAATTTTGTTGTGGGCTGTTAAAGATCCTACTTGTGAAGCTAATTGACTAACCATTTCTTTGAGATCTTCAATTTCCTTATTTTTATTTTGCATGAACTGATTTTGAGTAGCCATCATCTTTTCAAGTATGGACTCAATGTTTGAATTCTGATTTGAATTTTGATTTTGATTTGGATTTGGCCTTTGGTATCCTTTGTTTTCAGTTTGTCCCCCTACATTATTATTGTTTTTCCAAGATAAGTTAGGGTGATTTCTCCATCCAGGGTTATAAGTATTAGAATAGGGATCATTAGTTCTACTTTGATTATAGTTCCCTAAAGCATTTACTTGTTCACTATCCTGAGTAGTAATGACCTTACAATTTTCAGAAATATGACCATTGTTACCACAAACTTCACAAACAATAGAAGAAACAGTAGCAGTTTGCATCTTAAAAGAATCGAACCTGTTGCACAAAGAGTCTACCTTCTCTGCCAAGGTGTGCCAACCATCATTCTCGTTCTTACCCTGAGAAGGTATGTAAAGTACTCCTCTCTCGGAAGTCCACTGATTATGGTTTAGAGCCATCTCCTCAAGCAGCTTGAATGCATCGTCAATGGTTTTGCTCATGAGAGCTCTTCCTGCAGCAGCATCAATAGTTAGTCTAGTATTGTACAGCAAACCATTATAGAAAGTATGAATTAAAACCCAATTCTCAAGGCCATGGTGAGGACACTTCCATTGTAAATCATTGAATCGCTCTCATGCCTCACTGAATGATTATCCATCCTTCTGTTGAAAGCTTGTGATTTGATTCCTCAATTGGATGGTCTTGCTTGGTGGAAAATATTTCATCAGAAAAGCATTTGATAATTGATCCCATGTTGTAAAGGTACCAGTTGGTTGTGCTTGAAGCCATGAACGTACTCGGTACCTAAGAGAAAAAGGAAATAATCTTAGTTTCAAAGCATCATTAGAAACTTCATTAATCTTAATAGTATCACAAAGTTCTCAAAACAAAGCAAGATGTTGGTTTGGATCTTCAAGAGGAGATCCTCCAAACTGGTTCTGTTGAATCATAGAAAGAAAAGCAGGCTTAATCTCAAAGTTGTTAGCCTCAATCACTGGTCTAGCAATGCTAGAGTGAATCTTTTGTGGATTAGGGGCAGCATAGTCCCTCAATGATCTTCTTTCTGCCATATCTACAATTTCTTCTACTTGATTTCTTAAAATCTCAACTTCCTATGCAATCTAAGTGTTTTGTTAATCTCAGGATCAAAAGGTACAAGAGGTCCTGATCTAAGGTTCCTGCGCATGCAAAGTAGATAGATCAAATAATTTCAAGCAAAACAAAAAATAAACAAAAATAGAAAATAAAACATAGTATAGCAATATTCTCAATATCTTCAATATTGACAAAAACCAAGGCCCCCGGCAACAGCGCCAAAAACTTGTTGTAGTCCGCAAGTGCATGGATACTCGAAGTAATAAAGAAAGATATCAAACCACAGAGACCTCATTTGTCAGGTACCGAATAATCGATTTCTTACTATCTAGGCAATCAAAACTATGCAAGTGAACTAATGAAGGCTAACGGAAATATTAGAGAGAGAAACTGGGACTAGGGTTTCATTCACTTGTAATTTCTATGACTAGATATGAAAAGATATTCGTTAGTCTAATTCTATCATGATAAAGATGTAATTTACTTCATACAAGGATCATCTCACTTTCGTGCAGACGATCATGCAACGATCAATCTTCGCTTTCGCGCAAGATCTATCCCAAGCTAAAAATAAGTAAATCATCAATCAAAGAACTCAAGGATCACTCTCATGCATCCAAATTCTAAGTTGATTATATCAAGTGGAATCTCAAGGATCACTTTCGTGCATCCGAGTCTCAACACAAGTTCTACTTATGGTTCTCTAACGTTCCGATCCTCACTTTCGCACAAGATCTCCACGTTTGATAAATTAACTCAATCCTAGATTCATATTATTATCATGGCAATGATTCTTCTAAAATCAAGAAACAAGAACTAACTAATTTCTTACAGTAAGTTCCTAACATTCAATTCTAGGGTTCCAAGTTCTCAAGCAAGTCACCTTTCGGTCTATTGCGAAAACTCTAAGACATGATTAATAACATGAATCTATGGAGAATCAAAGAGCAATTTTCACATAAGTAGAATTATCATGCTAAAATTATACGTGACGAAGTAATGAAAAGTTTATCTAGTCATTAAGAAATCAAAGGGAATTACTCCCCCATGTCCCACAAAAGGTTTAAGCTAGCATGGAGAAAAGATTATAATAAACCATAGTTTCCAGCGATCAAAAGTCAAAAAGAAAGGGGAAGAATGAATAACCACATGGCTGTAATCAAAATTACAGCCGTAATAAGCGTATGAACAGTGCTGGCGTTGGGTTCTTCATCGATTTCTCCTCTGATCGAGATCCTTTCACGTTGAAACTTCTAAGTTATGTTCTCCTACTCCAAGTGAAGCTTCCTCTCATATTTCACGGCCGGAGATGTGCTGTACGCTTTTCGGTGGCGAAACCTAAGGCAGCGGCATGAAACTCAATTTCTCCCTCAATAGTGGATGAAAATTAGGGCTTCTACATTATCTCTCTTCTCCTCCCTAAAAGCTCTCCTTTTGCTTCTTACAGCTTTGAATTTTATGGATTGGATCGTCCTCAATCAATCGTGCAAAAATCGGACTTCAAGGTTGACCGGGAAAATCACGTCCAGGGTTAGAATTACGACCGTGGAAATGGTTACGGCACTGCTGTAATTTCAGTCGAGTTCTCTGATCAGACCTATTTGGAAATTATGGCACCGTAATATTGGTTACGACAGTGCCGTAATTTCAGCCAAAATTTTTGGTCGAAAAGTGCTCCAAATTACGGGCCGTGAAAATCCTTATGGTAGTGCCGGAATTTCTGAAAAACTATTTGGATGAAAAATTCCCAAATTACAGCAATGCTCTGATGTTACGGTAGTCGGAGAAAATACGATACCATAATATAGATTACAGCCCTACCGTAATTTGGTCTGAAGCTCCAATCTTCATGAAATTTGTCATGTAATCTCCTCTTGATGGTGGAAAATCATCCATGCATCTAAATTGCTTAAAAACGCCTAAAAATCATGCCTTTTTACCTGAAAATCATCAAAAACCAAAAAGAGTGTAGATTCCGCAGTAATTGATAAAAAAAAGGTCTAAAAATAAGCAAAGGTTCATGAATTTGACACAAAAAGATATATGAAATGGTATGAAATTTACTATAAATTTCAGTGTCATCAACTATAGAGAGAGGAGTGATATATCGTCCTCCTCATGGTAAGAATGAAAATGATAACTGGCGCACTTTGGCTGAAAAGGTAGATTCTTTGTGCAATAGGTTTGATTCTTTTCAAATGCAAACTACTGTAGTTTCATCTTCTGTTATTTGTGAAATTTGTGGTAATCATGGACACTATTCTGAGTGTAAAGTTATTGCTGATCAGGGTATAGAACATGTGAATGCTATAGGGGGATATAATCAAGGTAGACATAATAATGACCCCTACTCTAGTACATATAACCCTGGATGGAGGAATCACCCACATTTGTCTTGGAAGAACAATAATAGTGCTATAAGGGGACAGGTTGAGGATAGATGATACCAACAGAAACAACAAAATCAAAATCAGCCCCATAACTCTAGTTTAGAATCTTTACTTGAAAAGCTGAGGAAGGATTTTGGGGATTTTAGAGGACAGATTAAACAGCTTACTTCTGAGGTAGAAGCTTTAAAAGCGCACAATAAAATTCTTGAAAATCAAATAGCACAATAGGCTAGCACTTCTTATAGACCCCCAGGGAAATTGCCTACTATACCTGAACCAAACCCTAAGGAACATTGTAATGCTATAACTACTAGGAGTGGGAGGCAATTAGATGAACCTAAAGGGAGACTCGAGGATAATGAAGAAGAGCCTGAGATTGAACATAACAGTGAACCTTTCCAAGGAGAACCTCCTGTACATGTGCAGTCCCATACTAGTTTGCCATCTCACCAGGGTGATGAACCTAAAGGTCATGAGCCATGTCAGCCAGATATTCCTAGACCTAGTTCACCTGCACCTTATAGGCCACTTATATGTTGTATCCCAACAAGTTGGTAAACAAAACTTATTTCTGAAGTCGCAGCCAAAACCTAAGTGTTGGCGCACAAGGACTTGTCACCCCCTGATACGGCTCCAAAAAATTGTTGAGTCACCACACTTGTTGTTATCTCCGCAAGTGCACAGATACTCGAAGTAATAAAGAAAATATCGAACCCATAGAGACCTATGTTGTCAAGTACCAAATAATTGATTTCTTCCTATCTAGGCAATCGAATAGAAGTTAAGCAAAGATTGAAAACACACGGAAAAATACTATCAGAGAGAAACTGGGACTAGGGTTTCACTCACTTTAATTTTCATGACTAGAATCAATTAAATTCTATTTTGATAAAGGCTTAATTTACTTGGCAAAGAGATTAATGCACTTTTATGCAAATAACCATGCAGAGACAAATCCTCGCTTTCGTGCAAGATTTATCCCAAGCTACTGATAAGTAAATCATCGAACAAAGAACTTGAGGATCACTTTCGTGCATCCGAGTTCTAAGTCGATCGCCTCTAGTGGAAACTCAAAGATCACTTTCGTGCATCCGAGTCTTAACACAAGTTCTACCTATGGTTCTCCAATGTTCCGATCCTCACTTTCGTGCAAGATCTCCACGTTTGACACAATAACTTCATCCTAGGTTCATAATTATCACCATAGCAATTTAAACTACTAAAATAAAGAAATAAGAACTTAACCTAATTTCTTACGGTGAGTTCATATTAATCAGTTTTAGGGTTCCAAGTTCTCAAGCAAGTCACCTTTCGGTCCTTATTGTGAAAACTCTAAATCATGATGACAAAAAGTAAACTAAGGAGAATCTTAAAGCAATAATCGCATAGGTAAAATTATCAAACTAGAATAATCAAGATGAAAGCAGAAAGTATCTAGTCATTAAGAAAATCAAAGGGAATTACTCCCCCATGTCCCAAAGAGTGTTTAAGCTAACATGGTGAAGAAAATATAATATTCCATAATTTTAGAAGATTTAAAATCAAAGGAAAAGAATGTTTAGGAGAATACACCACGACTGTGAAAATAAACACAGCCGTAATTTGTAGAAGAGGCATCGTTGAATAGTGGTGGCGCCTCCTTTTTCCTCGATTTCTCCTCCAATTGTTCTTATTTTGTTCTGAAACTTCTGGGATGTTGTCTCCTCCTCTAGGCGAAGCTTCAGTGTGATTTTCATGGCCGGAGATGCTTTGGATTTGTCGCGGCGGTGGAACCCTAGGCGGCGACGTGAAACACGATTTCTCTCTGTAGAGTCGATGAAAATTGGGGCTTTCGGTGTCTTCCTATTCCTCTCATTGAAGGCTCCCTTTCTCCTTCTTACGGCTTCGTCTTTAAAGCCCTAGATCATCCGCAATCTTCTCTGCAAAAATTGGGCTTCAAAATTGACCTCGGAGTCATGTTCAAAAGCAGAAATACGACAGTGTAATATTTCACAGTAGTGCCGTAAAATCGGTCGCGTTCTCTGATCTGATATTGTCTATATAATACGGCACCGTAAAATGGTTCACGTCATTGCCGTAAAATCGACTGAACTCTCTAGTTGAATTCGTCCGAAAAATACGGCCCGTGTAATTTCTTACGGCAGTGCCGTATTTTACACAAAATCTTCTGTTCGGAAAATTCACCAAATTACGGCAGTGCTCTGATATTACGGTAGCGTACGAAAATACGGTACCGTAATATAAAATACGGCACTACCGTATTTTGGTGTGTTGCTCCGATTTGCTTGAAATTTGTCGGGTGATCTCCTCTTGATGATGGTAACTCTTCCATGTATTTGATTTTGCTCGAAAATGCCTCAAAATAGTGCCTTTTTACCTGAAAATCATGAAAAACCAAAATAGAAGTAGACTTTGCAATATTTAATAAATTTAGCATAAAAATAAGCAAAAGATCTTCAATTTAGCATGAAAAGATACATAAAATGATACAAAATATACTATATATTTTGGTGTCATCACTATACCTTTTCCCCAAAGATTAGTTCAAGCAAAATTAGATAAACAGTTTGGGAAATTTCTTGATCTTTTAAAGAAGCTTTATATTAACATTCCATTTAGTGAAGCTTTATCTCAAATGTCCACGTATACTAAGTTTTTAAAAGAAATTTTATTCAATAAAAGAAAGATAGAGGACTATGGTACTGTGGCATTAACTGAGGAGTGAAGTGCTATCATCTAAAATAAGTTGCCACCAAAATTAAAAGATCTAGGTAGTTTCTCTATTCCTTGTTCAATTGGGAGTATGACTTTTGACCGAGTCTTATGTGATCTTGGTACTAGTGTAAGCCTAATGCCTTTATCTATTTGCAGGAAATTGGACATGAGAGAACTTAAACTGACTTCAATATCTTTGTAGCTCGCTGATAGCTCGATAAAGTATTATGTTGGAATTTTAGAAAATGTTTCAATCAAAGTTGGTAAGTATTTTGTCCCAGCAGATTTTGTAGTGTTAAAAATGGAGGAAAGTAGAAAAAATCCAATTATTCTTGGTTTTTTAACCACAGCAGGGGCTGTCATTGATGTTAAGAAAGAAAAACTCACATTAAATATTGGTGAAAACATAATTGAGTTTGAGTTAGTAGATTCATTGAAAAGACCATAATATTCAGGATCTTGTTACAGTGTTGATATAGTGGATAGTGTTGTTAATGATTTACATATGTTATTTGATGAACCTTCTAATTTCGAAAGTCATACTTCTCTTGAGTGTGGAAAATTTCAGGAATAAGCTGATTTAATTTCTAAAAGGAGAAAGAAAAAGAGACAAAGAAGAAAAGGAAGATTGAAATTACTTGACAAAGAAAGAAATTTCTTAGGCAAAATTGGACACTGTTTCTTCAATGAGCCTTATGTAGTCAGAAGTGGTGAACATAATAAAGAGAAAACAGAGTGGTGACTGAAGGCACCACCACGAAGAGATCTGAGTGCTGAACGGTCAAGCTAATGACCTTTAAATTAGCCCTTCAGGGAGGTAACCCAAGCACTCTTCCTTAGCTTAGTTTCTTTTATTTTGGTTATTTTTCCAGAGTTAATTTTTCTTTTCTTTCTACAGGAAAAATCAAAATTTGTACAAATTACAGCAGTGTCGTAAGGTATATTACGGGGCCATAATGTTGGTTGTTTTCCATCCAGAAACTTTCAAAATTTTTACGGTAGCACCGTGAGTAATTTTAGGTGCCGTAATTTTGGATAATTTTTGTACAGAAAGTTTCATGGTTTTTACGGCGGTGCCGTATTACTTTCACTGGCTGTAATTTGGAACGAAATCTTTCCCAAGAGTTTTGCATCTTTTACGGTACTACTGTAAGATTTTTCCCATGCCGTATTTTCGATCTGTTTTTGTCCATAAAGTTTTCAATTTTTTTAGCTAAATACGGTACTACTGTAACACATTTCATGGTGTCGTTATTATGACCGATTTTTGAACATAAAGTTTGGGGAGTTTTATGGCACTACCGTATTGTTTTTATGACCGTGATGTTTAAACTGTCAAAATTACGACACTGCCGTAAGATAAATTACGACCGTAATTTCATTTGACTGCGGGATTCCATTGTCATTTTTATAGATTTTCACTTGAGTTTTCGCCCATTCTTGCACTAACTGATCTGCCATTACCTTCAAAAACTTTTCGGCGATCCTTTCTGCCCATTCTTGAGCTTCATTATGATGTTTTCCGGCTAGATTTAGTTGACCGATTAGGTTTTGAGGACAGTAGGGGAGGTGGTGATTATGGTGGAGACCAGGGGACAGCACGATGATCCTATAGATGCAGCCCCTAAGGACACTAAGGAGATTAGATCTGATGATGATCATTAAAGCTCTGTGAGTATCTTTCTCCCTACCTATTCCTTGTTTATCTTATACTGCTGTTGATGTTTCATTTCTTTATAGGGAAGGATGACTTGGATTAGTCAAACTTCTTGTGTCCGCTGCTGCTATTATATACTGCTTGTCATGACTCTCTGAATTTTTAAATTCGATTTGGTTGTATCACTATGATTCTGAATTTGTTATCATGATTTTGAATTCAATATGGTTGTGGGTAGATATATTGTTTGATGAATATGATCTAAAAGTGAAGCTACTTCTTTAAATAAAACAAGCATGTGAGTATGATTTTTGAATTGATATCGATGGGTTAACTTAGTTGATGTTCATCCTATTTGCTATTTGTTGGGAAGAAAAATTCCATGATCCAATTTTAAGAGAGGTGACTTTCTTACTTGGCACTGCACAAAATTGGCAGTGGTACCTAAGACATGGGTTGAAGTCAAAATAAAAAAATGATAAGAGAAAAGAAAAGATCAAGAGAATGACTCCTTGTCTTGGCACTGTGTTGATTTGCAGTGGTACCAAATTTAAAAGTTGAAGTCCAAACAAAAAAAAAGAAGAAAAGAAAGTATGTATCTATGAGGGTATATGCCATGGAGAGAAATCGTTTCACATTAACTCCACTATCTCATGGAAGATTCTTCCTACCTTTGAGATATGAGTTCTATTACATTGGTTATGTGATCAAGTGTACTCTAAATTCATCACCAGAAAAAAAAGGTGATAATCGAATTAGAGAATGTGAACGATACAAAAAAGGGAGGAACTAAAAAAACTCTGAGTGTAAAAAGATCTTGGAAATCCTATTCCTGTAAACAAAAGTATGGTGGATTTGAATTAAAACTTGGTGAAATCTTGAGATTGAAATTCTATTTATTATACAAATTGTGAAATTTTATTTGATTAAATTGTAGATCTAGAAGATCGAATTCAAAGGATGATATGTTTATTTGAAATTTTATGAAGCAATTGGTGAAATTTTCCATTGGTAATTGTATTTTAGAAGTTTATTCTTCATAAGAAAGTTTATTCTTTTGATCAGTTTTTGATTTTGCTTGAGGATAAGCAAAGTTTGAACCTTATGTATTTGATGAAATGAAAATTCATAGTATATTTTTTGTCATTTTATAGGTCTTTTTGTGTCATATTCATGCTCTTTTGCTTATTTTCATACCTTATTTATCCAATATTGCGGAATCTACACCTTTTCTGGCTTTTGATCATTTTCAGGTAAAAAGACATTATTTTAAGGTGTTTTCAAGCAATTCAGATGCATAGATGAATTTTCATCATCAAGAGAAGATTACATGTCCAATTTCATGAAGATCAAAGCAATAGACCAAGTTACGGTAGGGCTGTAATCAAGATTACGGTACCGTGGTTTCATTAAACTTACAGAACAAACCATGGCACTACCATAATTTCTGAGCACTGCCGTAATTTAGGTTGATTTCTGACCAGAGAGTCTTGTAGTTTTTACGGCATTACCATAATGTATATTATGGGCCGTAATGTCGGGTGATTCCTTTACAGAATGTTTTGCACGATCCCGGCACTACCGTGGTTGTTTTTACGGCATGTGTTTCTTTCCAGATTCTTCAAAGAATGAAATACGGCATTGCCATAATCAAAATCACGGCCGTAATTCTAATCCAGGCGGCTGATTTTCCCGGTCATATTGAAGCCCGATTTTTGCACAGATGATTGCGCGCGATTTAGACTACGAAATTGAGATCTGTAAAAAGGGGAATACTCCAGAGAACAAGGCGAACATCATTACACCAAAAGCCCTAATTTTGATCAGTGTTTCAGGGAGAAATTGCAATCTTCACTGCCACCCTAGGTTTCGCTACCAGGAAGCATATAGAGCATCTCCGGCCGTGAAATTTGAAGGGAAGCTACGTCTGGAGGAGAGAACATACTCCAGAAGTTTTAGAGTGAAAGGAGATCGATCGGAGGAGAAATCAAGGAAAGAAGTGTCACCTGCACTATTCACACGCTAAATTACGGCTGTAATTTTCATTACAGCCCCGCGTTTAGTAAAATTCTCTCTTGCTCTTCGATTTTTGATCATTCTAAACTATGGATTATTGTAATTCTTCAACCATGCTAGCTTAAACACTTTTTGGGATATGGGGGTATAATCCCCATAATTTCATAATGACTAGATAAACTTTATTTTGCCAGGATAATTTTACTTTGATAATTCTACTTATGTTATGATTGCCTTTAATTCTTTATAGTTTCATATTATCAGCATGTATTGAAATTTTTGCGATATAGACTAAAAAGTGACTTGCGAGAACTTGGAACCCTAAAATTGAGATTTAGGCACTCATCATAAGAAATTAGGTTTATTCTATTTCTAGATTTTAGAAGTTTATTGCCTTGTTGATAATTCTGATCTAGGAAGAATTATTGAAATAAACATAAAGATATTGTAAGAAATTAAGTATCAGATCGTTGGAGAACCTTAAGTTGAACCTGTGAAGCTAAAGTATGAAAGTATTTAGTTTTCACTTAAGATGATTGACATAGAGATTAGATGCATGAAAGTGATCTTTGATTTCTTTGTCAATGATTTACTTATCTCTAACATTGAATAAATCTTGTGCGAAAGTGAGGATTGGTTCTTTGTAAATTGTCTGCATGAAAGCGAGATGATTTCTTTATAAAGTAAATTATATCTTTATCATAATAAGATTAGACTGACGAGCACTTATTCATATCTAGTCATTGAAATTAAGGTGGATGAAACTCTAGTCCCAGCTTTTCTCTATGACTTCTCACGTACTTTCCGATCATTTGCTTTAATCATACTAGATTGCCTAGCTAGTGAAAAATCAACTATTCGGTACTTGACAAATGAGGTCTCTGTGGTTTGATATCTTTTTATTACTTCGAGTATCCGTGCATTTGCAGACACAACATATACTGATTAAACTATAAAAGGAAGGATTTTGGAAGGTTTAAGGGGGCTTCTATGGATGAACATGAACAGAGGCAGTGGCTAGGGTGAAAGTCAATTTCTAGGCAGAATTCTGGTGAAAGATCGCGCAAAGGAGGGATTTGAATGCTTCATCTTCATCTCCAGATCATTGGGAAGAGTTCTAATTACTATCCTAGTGTCTTTTTGCATTATTTTTGAGAGATTATGTTGAGTTCATCAATATATATGTTGTTTTCTATAAACATGAACGTGTAAACTTATTTTCAGGATTTGGGGAATAGCCCATTGATTGATTTATGAATTAAATCTTTTGCATGAATCTTTGTTAAGAATCTTATTGAGTTGATTTGATTAGAATTGTACGTATTCTACTTTAATACTCTAAACAAGTTTTATCGCGTTTGAGACGTCGCGAGAAGGACCGGGAGGTGAATCGTGACGTTGGATCTATTCTTTTCAAACCTACGAATCCAATCACGAGAGTAGTTCGGATTCGTTTGAAGGATTTCATGGTTTTTCATAGAACTTAATGGGCTTAGTTGCGTTAACTGTCATGAGAGTAGGGAATAAGCATAACTAGGTACCGGATTATACTTCGGGAGGAGGTAATCTGTACATTAGGAAAAATCCCTTTCAACTCTTTAAGTTTCTATTCAAAGGTTTAATTTTACTAAATTCATAATCGTCAGCGTGGTGAAACCCTGAATCTTGAATTTATTCGAATTGATTTTTACCCAAAACACAATATCTGTTTCTTTTTATTTGTACTTAGAAGTTTCTAAAATGAAAAACCGCAAATTTAATTTATCTAGATATAGATCAATCGTGTAGTCGGTAGTTGACCGCCAGATCCTTGTTGGGAACGATAATCTTTTTATTACTTCGATAAATCTATGTACTTGCAAATGCATAAATCACCCGATGGTATAGCATTGAGCTACGTGGTGGGGAGATCTCCTAAACTCTAGGAGGACAAATGAATGATTTGAAAACTCGCAATCAAACACACAGACTCAACACAATCGAATACGTATATGAGCAACGGACGGTAAAATAGCTGAACCAATGCATACAACTATGAACTTTCACTCAAATGAAACAAACTACTAACCATAGAGGGAGAACTACAATGGAAGGAGGCAAGGTATCGGGCTCCAACAAGGATTGCACACCTTGCACCAGATACTCAAGCCTTTCCACACTTCCGCATTGAAACACTCTCGCACTCTTGAGTTACAAGTCTCCTCATAGCTACCTCCTATAGGCTGCTACTTGCAAACTAACTAACTACTAGGCCCTATCTTCCTTTTATAAGCTAAGGGAGGGTAAAACCATACCACTCACATGAGGGGTGGTTACAACTAATATTCTAACTACTATGCTGCAGCTGAAAAGGGAATACATTTGACTAAAAATATTCTAACAACCAAGGTGTGTTGAGGAAGCTTCAGGTCAAGTCAATTTGGGTTGTCCATTTAGTCTTGATGATATCTTCTGATCAGGATGCCTGATCTGAGATCTGAGGGCATGAATGGACAGATCTGGTTTGGCTTAGTGGGGATCAACACCTGGATCACCTCGAAACTCATCTGATTAGAGCAGATCCAGTAAAAACAATGCCAGCCATCGGTTACATAGGATGCAGATCTGACCGTTGAAGGGAGGCAGAGGAATGACAGCCATTGGATGGATGAACACTGTTCGTCTCTCTCGTTCACGCGTGTTCGACAGCGATTAGGGTTAGCCACTGGTCACCATCGGCGCTCAATCGCCGGAGTCGCTTCAGCTGGCGGCACGAAAGGTGGTGAATTGCGAATGGCGAGCTTTTGGCTTCGGATGGTGGCACGCTAGGCAGGGAACTGGTGGTGGAGGCAGCAATCAGAAAAACTTTCGATTCCGGTGATGTACCCTTTGGATAGGTGGATGCTTTTGGCTGAAAGTTTGGATCGACGAGGAGAGGCTGTATTTGAGATCTGGAGTTGATCGGTGCTACGGATGGGGCGAAATAGAGGATACCGGCGCTGAGCATGGTGGCATTCGATTCCGACGATCCTGCCATCCGATGGCCCGATGCTTTGGACCATGAGTTCACCCTGGTGAGGAGCTACTATCACCGAAGTCTGGTGATGATCGAAGCCATGGATGGGAGGATCATGGTGGCCAGATGGGGCAGTTGCCACTTGTGTTTCCAAATCGCACCAAGAGGAACACGGCTTGCCTGTGAACCTTATTACAAGCGTGATTTCCTTAGCCGAGATGAACACAGGCTAGCCGTGAATGCTGTCACGCCTGTGATTACCTCGCAGATTGCAGGATTGCCGGATTTGTTAGATTTGCACTGCATCATCCGAAGGTCAACCAGGGTCAAAATGTAATCAATCTCTATATGATCATCTCAGTCTCATTAGATGCATTCGATATGAATTAGACTCCCACCCAAATCCAAATCAACCAAATGACTCGATCTAGGCTATCCAATCAGTATGAGAACTCGAGTGTCTAGGTGTGCGACCCTGTAGGTTCTTCAAACGTTGGTAGTGATAACCACAAATCATCACAAGTAATGAGTGACACCTAGCAGTACATCATTGCTATCTAAGTCTTCATGATGGAGTCATCATCGACATCCCCTAAAACTATGACAAAATACAAATATGTGTTTGTCGTTTTGCCAAGCTGATGTCCAGATTGGATAAGTGTGTCACACTTATTTATCCCAATCAAATGGTCATAACTAAATCAGGTTCTCACTTGGGTATGGTCATACACTTTTAGTCATACATCCATGTAGGGGTGCCATGGACATCAAGCTTCTCCGTAGGGAAGGGGCAAATCCTCTTTTGGCACATTGAATATCTCATATAGCTTATGATATACCTAATGACAACTGTTATTACTCTCTTGCTATGGCAAAGCGTTAGGTTGTATCAAAGTACATCACTCACCATATAGAGATATCAATGCCCTCAAGTCAAGGACAAGCATATCTCTGTCACTGTGATATTTATTTTATGACACCAAGATGAATCATCACAGTGGGTTGGTCTAGTATATCTCCCTTGATATACTCATATGTCTGTGTTTGCAACCCGTGCTCAACCAGCACATATACAAATCTCAAATATATCATAGCTGTCCCATATCCACTATAATACTCGACCTGGGATAAAAACTGAGACTAGATAAAATCTATCTCTTAGGGATATTGTCTGTGCAAATGTATATGTGCGGCAAATGTACAAGGTGAATAACAACGACCATGCCAGGATATATCATTTATCAAACATAGATGTGACACACACTGCATCGGACCAACCATAGGTCCTAGGGCATAAATACTAACAGCCGTGCTTGCATTAGTGCATGCAAGGGGCGCATGCAAGGCTCTTAAATGCTTTGAAGGAGCCGGTTGGTGCATGCTCCTCTCATTGGTTGGTGAAGAGATGCCTTGAAGCTTATTGGCTAGAATTGGAGGCTAATTTTGAATGTTGTCTTTTGGAGGTGGCGCTTAAATGATGTTTAACTAGATTTTTGGGCGCCCATGATATGTCATCTTGATGAGGTGGCTTGAGGAGGCAGTCAAGTGTCTTGGTGGTGGTTTGGTGCTTTGGAAGGTGGCGGCAAGATGGATGAATCTTTGATGTGTGGTAGAACTTGGAGCACCCTTGAGATAGAGTTGATGTGTGGTAGATCTTGGAGCATCCTTATGTGGTAGATCTTGGAGCATCCTTGATAAGTTGAGATGGAGGGCTGATCTTGATCATTTTGAGAAGGAGGAGGCGGCTTGTAGCAAGTACACATGAGATGCAACCTAAGCTACTAGCAACATATTACATCAACTAGGAAAGTAAAATTCTTAAAAGAAAAAAAAATCCTAGGCTACCCTAATCTAAAGCAAAGCTAGTGAAAGTAAAGACAAGCATAACTAAGTCCCCGATGATGCTCCTTCATCAACGTTTCACATCTCTGACGTACGGATGCCCGTGGGTAAGGAAACTCAAGTAAGAACAAGCGAGATGATGTCAAAATAGGCGAACTACTATAACAACCAAAAAGCAGTCAAGCTGCTACACAAAACTAACTCCTGCTACTGTTATTTACTAAAGCATAAAAGACTCTAATGCTAGCGCATGTACTGGACTTTCTGGGCTGTGACTGGGCCTTCAAACCAGCTCGGAGCATGCGGCCATAAAACAATAAAATTTGCTGATTGTGGGCTGGTTCATCACTGTGCTTGGTTGCTCTTGGGCCATGTTGGTCAATTGGTTGTGATATCGATCATGAACCGGGCCTTCTGGTCATCGGGGAGTGAGGCACATGGTCATCGAGGAGTGAGGCACGTGGGTAAGGAAACACGGCCTGCCGTGTTCTTGTTCACGCCACGTGATTTCGTTCACGTCAAAAATTACCATGTTTTTTAGGATTCACTAAGGAGAACACAGCCTGCATGTGTTTTGACACACGACCGTGCTTTTCTGCATCTGAATTTGCCAAGGAGAACACGGCCTGCCCATGTTTATGATCACGCCCGTATCTTTGTTCGCGTCCACAGTTCGTATTTTTTTTTAAGTCACCAAGGAAAACACGGTGTGCCTGTGTTCTTTTTCACGCCCGTGATGGTCTCAGCCAAAAATTTTTTAGGGTGAGTTTTTTTTTTGAATTTCACCCTCTTCAGCACTGAATCCTCCTACATCAGCGATAGGTTCTTCTGATGTTGGCAGTGATACCCTAACAATTATCATAAGTAGTGAGGGGTATCTAGCAACACATCGCTGCTACCTACGTTATCAAAATGGTTGTCATCATCAACATTCCCTAAACCGCAACAAAGTACTTTTGCTAGACTGATATCCTAATTGGACAAGCATGTCACACTTGTTTGACCCAATCTAATGATTATGACTAAATCAGGCTTTCACCTTGGTATGACCATATACTTACAGTCATGCAACTATGCAGGGCCCATGGATATCAATCTTCAATTTAAGGAACTATAACCCCCCTGCTATGGCGAAGTGTTAAGTTGTATCGAAGCACACCACTTACCATATAGAGATGTCAACTACCTCAAGTCAGAAAACAAATGCATCTCTATCACTGTGAGATTAACTTAAGATTTCAAGCTGAATCCTCACGGTGAGTCAGTGTAGTATATCCACCCTGATATACCCATATGCTTACGTTATCACCGCATGCTCAATCAGCGCATTGATGTTATGCATTTATATAGTATTTTTAGTATACTTTTACCACCAATTATCTCTCTTTTCTATAATATTTTTTTCTTATTTTGGCTTAAATTCTTGTGTTTGTTCGAAATCTTCACCTCTCTTCACTTTTGTGATATTTCAGGGGAAAATGATCAAATTTTGATGGATTTTGAAGAATCCAAGTGCATAGATGAATTCTACAAGTCAAGACGAAGATGCGCATCAAAATTCATGTAAATCAGAGCTTATTTGAAAAATATGGCTTGCCCATAATTTTTATCATGGCCGTATTTTCTGGTAGAGCACAAAAAGAAATATGGCCTGCTTGTGATATTTATCACGGTCATAATTTATTCAATACAAAATACCAGAAATCTACAGAAAGAAAGACGGCCCGCCCGTGACAAAAATCACAGCCGTGATTTGTTGAAGAAAATACATAGAAAGAAATACGGTCATGCCGTAATTATAATCACGGCCGTATTTTTGTCCGCCAGTTTTGATTTTGACTCCGTTTCTTGCTCAATTTGGCTCGCTTTAGAGCCAAGTTTTGGGAAAAACCTAATTAAGTGATGGGAAACTATATAAGCTAGCAAAGAGTGATTATTGGGGGGTTTTTTTGGCAAGGATTTAATACGAATTTGATAAAGAGGCGAGATCAAGGGCGAACGGCAGCAATCTTCACTTTCTCACCAGAAAAACTTCATTTTTCCAGCCGGCTAGAGTTGATCTTCATTAAGGAGTCTTGATTCTCATCTTCCTAATCAATTCTTGCTAATTTTGTAATCAAAATATGGATTTTATAATATGAACATGAACACCGTGCTAGCGTAACTTCTTCTTCAAGACTAAGGCGTAGCCCTTTTTGTATTATGACTTAATCATTGATTTTCATCTTTTGAAGTAATTTACTTGTGTTAGATTCAATCATTATTGTGTTTATTTATATGTTGATTACTGACTATAATTTACATGTTAGAGACGTCGCAAGAAGTACTGAGAGGTGAATTACATAATGCTATTTAATTAGTAAATTGCTCTCAGTATTTGATAAATAGGGGGTTGGGGGTCCTCTTAGTTCAGGTGCATTTTCTAAGAAGGGGTGCCTGCCTATAATTTTGAGCATGGCGGATCTAATATGGTAGAAATTTATATAGGAGGGTTGAAATTATAATAAAAAAAATATTTAAAATGTATAAATTTAGGGTCATATAATTTTTATCCATGTTTAATAGAATATTTTTATATTTTTAAAATTTTTAAACAGTTTTTAAATTTTTATATATGGTAAAAATTTATTCAAGATGGTAAAAATTTAGTGTTATATATTGCTGAGTAATGAATCTACATATTTCATATTTTTTTTAAAAGAATATTTTAAATTTTTTTGAATTTTTTATATGTAATAAAAATTTATCTAAGATAATAAAAAATTATTTTTATTATGATCATCGCCCTAAATGGACAATGCTTACAGCATTTGCAAAGAAAAATTAGTTAGCGTGCCCTGCTTATAAAATTTTTCCTCTCAATTCTTATAGGCATGGCTAGATCCCTAAGTACACCACTACATCATGGCATTGTCAGAGGTCCGGATGCGGCTAATCACAAGTGCGTTACAGAGTGAGGGCCAATTTTTTGATAGTGACTTGCCTAAGAATTTATACATGTGTACTTAAAGTAATACAAATATAATCCCAAGTATGCAACTAGATAATGGCATTGTGAGAGGTCGAGGATGGGGCTAATCACAAGTGCGCTACAGAGGGAGGGCTAATTTTTAGGTAGATACCTTACTTAAGAATCTTAGCCAGGGTTCCATCCAACCCATTCATTTTATACATGTGAACTTAAAGTAATACAAATATGTTTCTTATTTTAAGATTAATAATTTTTGAGAAATTGACATAGTTGGATGGGACTACCTAAGATTCCCAGGCAATACTAATCTTTTTACCTTGTGTTAATTATCGTTAGGGGTAGAGCCCACCCTGCTTATACACATAGCCACACTGAGGATATGGGTTTTATACAAATCATAATAACTTTTTTTTTTTCTATTGAAGATATTATATGGGTCACACCGCACCATGCCTACCCAAACTTAATGTAATATAATTTTTAATATTTTTTTTATTGACTATTCACGTTTCTATATTTCTCGTACTTAAATTAGTAATATCAATGTCAAATTATTGTGTAGCACTTCTATTTTCATTTACTTTCACGACGATCTCACGTAGTCAATTTCATCCTACTATAAGATGACTCAAAAGACAAAATATAGATAATATCTTTATAGTTGAGCAATAAGCAAGATTATTTTGGGTTAATGGCACCTTTATCTTAAATATATATAATGAATAATATGCTACCAAAAAGTATACAAATATTTGGTATCTCTTTGATGAAGAATCACTTTAACTTTAAATTAAAACTCTTAAAAATAATTCCATTACATGTCTTGCATTATTCTAAAACAATAGTAAAATCTCATACATACATACATTTTGTTTTAACAAGTTAAAAACAGCAATCTTCTCATGTAAGTATTTTTTATATAATTTAAATTAACCATTTATTTTAAATTGTAATATTTTATTTAAAATGGTATGTAAAAGTAACAGGTATATAAGCATGTTAGAGAGAGTGTTAGTTCAACTAGTAAGGACTTATTAATTACTTATATGCTTAAAAAAAATTGCTATAGAAAAGGAAAATAATAATAATAATAATAATATAAAATAGAAAGGGATAAATATAGTATCAAACATAAAATAAATCATTTCTCTTCACTAAAGGCTTTTATAATTTTCTGTCACCTTACACTTATTCATAATCAATTCTGTATAGTAGAGAAATCAATTGGTGTATTTACTAAAAAAAAAGAAACATTAGTTATAGATACAAGATATATAAGGTAAACATTTATTCCTGAGGCCAAAAATAGGAGTGAAAATGATGGAAAAAAAAAGAATATTGCCATTTAACATGTCAATATAGCGAATATTCTAAAGATCACTAGATGGTATTAAATGGCAGCAGGATTCTTATCATGTCGGAATGCATTTGGATGACAACAATACCATGGCCGATGGAAATACCATTATACGATGGATGAGCCGGATAAATCTGGCAGCAACACTTGGGTGCTCACTTTGATCGCGGTTGCGTTAGGAAGGGCTTGACGGTCAGCAAGAGACCAACAAACCCAATCATGTCCAAGACGAAGAAGACGACAAAGTCACCTACAATACAACCAAGCAAATCAATACATTCAATCCTTCGATTATAGTAAAAGAAAATCAGGTCTCCCGTTCCCACTCCCAATTACCAACTCGAAATGCATAGGGTCAATGCATGATTTCAAGACTTTAGTCATCTCGGAGAACAGTTTCTACGGTTAAAAACAAAAAGAAAACGCTGCTAGATACGATTTTACCAGCAGAATCAAGAATGTAGCATTTAGATTTTGCTCTATTCCCACAATTAGCTACGTATATGTTGCAACTTATCTTTGGCAATTAATGAGCAATTATTTGTCATTTTTATATTTAAAAAACAAGTAATGACACAAAATTTGATAGTATTTTTTATACATAATTAATATAAATTTATATTGTATTTTTCTCTATTTATATTAAAATTAGTTTAATTTAATTATATATTATAGAAAACTCTCATTCTCTATTTTCTCTATTTTGTCAAATGTACTCCTCTTGGCTTTTGGAACTTCTCCTGGAGCCATTTGTCTTAACAATTGTGCTATCTTCATGAACTGTTGATGTCGCTGTGTCTTTAACAGTTCATAAATATGTTGTTTGACTCGAGTTAATGGTGGTGAAATTTTTTATCGTGTCTGTGACTATTGGACCTCTAACTCTTGAGCCCAAGCTTTGTTAAAGAGTCCAAGTTCTTCTTCTAGTACTTCTTTCTGGCTGTGAAGCGTTTTTATAGAATCTCTCACAGTTTGTACTTCTTTTTCAAGATTACTGATTTTTACCTCTTTGGCGATGTAGGCCTAAGAGGGTATGAGGTTCTAGCTTTTCTGTTGCCTTTGGTTGGACCATAGGCAAAAGTCTTGTGCATATAGCGTAAGGCTTGCAAGTGAGCGGCCAAGATGTTCATGCCCCTGAGAAACCCTAGACCATGGTGATCCTTCCAGAGGAGAATTAAGATCATATGATCTTATGTTGTGAGAGCAGAAAACTGCTTTTGGTGTTCGGAACAACTAAAGTTGTTCCATCTTTGAAGTTTCATCTTGTACTTTCTGCATATAGGAGCTTGTATCCACCATGGATAGTACTATTTGTTTGGAATTTCTTTTTGAGGAAGAGGCTATTTCGAAGGAGGATTGCTTCCTATATGTGTTCACACTCATCTGTTTGGACAATCAAATAGTCATTATCCAATAGTAATTTGAGCATTTGTAGGGTCTCTACCAATTGTCTGATTTTCTCAATTTGCTTATGATCTTCGGAGTTAAATTTCTTAACTCCAGTTAAGCTTAACATTGAATATAAAGAGCCACTTAATTTATGTAAGTTTTTAAAGAAAGGCCTAGCGTAATTAATAAGACCTAAGAATTATTGTAAACTCTTAGCATCTGTTACTTCCAATGTTTTTATCTTGGTAGAAATATGTGGTTGGAGCGAGATCATGCCATCCCCAATTTCGTATTCAATGGATTTTTTATAAAATTGAGACTTTTGTCCGAAGACAATAATCCCGTGTTTGTAAAATTTTTGTAATACAAGTTTAAGATAACTTGCATATTCTTTTTTTATTTTTGCTGTGTACTAAGGTGTGATCTATTTATACACAGAAAAAGTTTTGATACGGTTTGAAGAATATATCCATATCAAGCTTATCCCACTAGAGAATCTTGAATATCTATTTTAAATGTCATATCCGAAAGACTACTTTGGCAATGTCATATCTCTCAATTTTAGCCTGAGCCTCAAATATCTGCTTCAAATGTGTTATTATCTGAAACGCGTTCTGCTTCTCATTTTACACCTGAAGTTCAGGTGCCATAGTGGCTAGCATAAGACATGCAACTTATAAAGAGTCATCTTGATACTTTCTAAAAGCATCCCTTTTAGCCACTCGGGTTATAGGTGGAGGAGGCACGGGAAGAGCTTGCTCAAGGATATATAGTTTCTTATCGAGCTTAAGGGCTATCCTCAAGTTCTTATGTCAATCCATAAAGTTGGTGCCAACTAAGGGCCTGTTTGGCCCCGCTGTTAATAGCTTTATAACTGTGCTAAATTGCACTATACTGTACTGGGTTGCACTTTTAAAATTTATAAGATGTTTGGTTAATAACTTTTTAACTACTCTCAAAATTTAAAATAATAAATAAATATATTTTTTAAAATTATTTAAAATAATAATATATTTTATTTTCTTTTAGTGTTAAAATTTTAAATTATTTAAAATAATAATATCTAAAATTTTAAATAAAATTATGTAAATTACTTTTTTAGAAAAGCAAAAGCTGTAAAAGCATCAAATTGTAGCTTTCACAACTTATGCTTTTTTACTGCTTTTTTCTACTTCTGCTTTCAATTACCAAACAGTTTTTCTAATTGCTTTCTATTTAAAAGCTGATTAAAATCAGCTTCGAAGCGGGGCCAAACAGGCCCTAACTTATCCTTCTCAAGAAGGGATCATAGTGTTAATCCGCTATTGTTCATAGCCATTTGATCTACAACAACTAAGAAAAACAGATTAGTACTACTTCGAATCATTTAATCTGAATTTGTATTATATGATCATGACTCCCACTATTTTAATCGAATTGACAACCCACAAAGTCAATCAGGGAATCCGAGATTTTCTAGTAAGATGAGATCCTTATTTCACATGAGGCTTCACGTCCCACGAGGGTGGGTGAGATGCACAAAGTGACTCATGCTTCCTAAGGTTTGCGTGACGGCCGATTGCACTTGGCCATTCGTCTTTTTGAGATAGTCTAGACATTTCATGTCTAGAGAGGACTGAAAATAGCATGAAACTCTAACTTTCCAAAGGTGCCTCTAAACTTTCATCATGTGACATCCACATATTAACAGGTTAGTCAAGTCTATCATGACTGTTATATCCAGGGCTAACGAGTTTCCTTGCAAAGGCACGTCCAGGTTAAAATTGGACTAGGGAAACCATTTCCACCACACACCTTCTAAAGATAAGTGGGTGTGTCCCACAAGAGTGGGAAACAATGCACAATGCCACTAATCGATAGCTTGACAAGGGCTACGAGTTAGAAGGCTATTTTAGACTTGATATTATTTTTGAGGGTTTTTGTGGTCTCATCCACTTATTTTTATCTTTTATCTAACATTACAGATAAATAATCCTATAGTGATAACAAATAATAAAATACATCCAGGCATGCTTTAGAAAATAAGGAAAATAGTAAATAAGCGATGTGGTCATAGCCTAATTAACACATTGAATCATCACATGCCCAAGGATATTCAATGCTTGACCTAGGTGACAAGCCCCAATAAGACCTAACCTAGCCGCCACTGAGCTCCATCTTCAAGTGTGGCTCCAAGGTCTTCCAAGCCAAGGGATAGCTCTCAAACCCTAGAAGCACCCCTAGAAAACCCTAAAGCATCCCTAAAGGGTTCAGCCAAGCCCTTGCTCTTTGCGCCATCAAGCTAGTTGCGCCACCATGAAAGGTGCACAAGCAAGCTTAATCCAAAGAGGGATGCGCCAAGATTTGCACCATGTGGGATGCGGCCCTAATATTCTTTATGTGTTTACAAAACAAAAAGAAAAAGTGGCACGCAGGCCTCACATATAATGCATCACAGGCATACAAGGGACTTAACTATGTTCACAACACGATGCATAATCAAGATATTTATCTCATGCTTTTCTATATGCTCATGAAAAACATAAAAACTAAATTTTAGTTTTTCATTAAAATATGTCTTTCAACCTCAATGTCTCTTCACAAATCCTGGATTTTTCGTTTCTCTCAGGAGTCTACAAGTAGCGCATGCAAGCATGCATGTCGCCTACCCTTGCAATCCTTAACCTGCCAAAATTAGTGCAATCACCCAATCCATGCCCCGCATAATCTTGACAAGTGCCACATAGTAGGCATATCCTACATGCGTGACGAGAAATTAATTCTCTCACAAAAGAGTCAATCCCTTATGTGAAGAAACTAAAAAAATCAGAGAGATGGAGGTGAGGTTAGGAACGAAGGACCTATAATTTTTTCCTACTTAGAAAAACCATGCGCTATATACAAATTTTCAAAAATTTTAGATGACATGTGAGCATACAATTAAGCATTAAACACCATTCAAGTCTCGCAAGTCGCTTTGATACCACTATTGGAAAACCCCTAGGATTTTAAAATTTTAAACAAGTACAGTGGAAGCAATCCCTGAAACAAGCCAGTCCCAAAAACCCAGAAGATCATGTCATGCGAGCGAGTCAACACGGTGAGTAAGAGATGATACCTTATAGCAAAGCAAGGATATGTCGATATAGGTGCTCAAGTGAGCATCCTCTATAGTCTCGCACACAGCCGATGCTCGAGTCCTCTTCTTCCACACCCGGTGCTAGCCTCGGGAAGAAGATCCACACTTTAGGAGCCTCCCTTTGAACACTTGCACCACCCACAAGCAAGGATGCGCCAAGGAGAGAGGGAGAAGGAAGATGCCGCCAAGCTCTAGCTCTTCTTGTGCCAAGAAGAGAGGAAGGGGAAGACTTACGGCTTTGAGGAAGAAGCTTGTGCCTACGAAGACCTTGCACTCGTCCTTTGATGTTCACGCCAAGGAGAACTCGCATGCATGAGAGGGGCGGCTAGGTGTTTTAATATAAGCACAAGGGATGAAGAGAAGTCGGCTAGGTTGGATGTAAGGGCGACAATCATAGTTAGTGCAAAGGAAAGATTCAAAGCACTTTCCATATGACACTAACACCAAGCCATATGCGCCTAGGCCTTGCCATGCAAGTCCATCAAGCCATATACACCCTAACCATTGCCATATAGGCAAGGTTTCCATCCAAGCATTTAGACCAAGTCAAAACACAACGAGAGATTACCTAATGTTGCTAAAGCATCAATCCTAATCCAATTAGGATTCTATATGCACCCAAGACTTACCATAGGAGGTAAGCAATCTCTCATTTTCCTTCAACGGATGTAAAACAAGAAGGAAACCAGTAGAGAAGGGAGAGCAAATCAACAGCGGGTGATTGCGTGCGAGTCACGTGACGTGTTGGGGGAGGGGGTGTGTGAGTCATGTGGGGGAGGGGAGCATGGCAGACGACACTGCTGGGGAGGTCGGCGAGCTCGTCGGCAAGTTAGGATGGTGGGACGGCACTGCGGGGAGGGGACAAGCCTCCACGGACAGTGCAGGGGGGAGCCGCATGTTCGCAGTGGAATGGCAGACGGCCGCTTTGTTTGTTTGTTTGTATGTGTGTGTGTGTGTGTGTGTGTGTGTGTGTGTGTGTGTGTATGTATGTATGTATGTATGTATGTATGTATGTAGTGGCAGGCGGCAACAAAGCATCAAGGGCGATGTTGAAGCCGAGCCAGAGCATCAAGGGCGGCGTCGAGGGTAAGCTAGAGCATCGAGAGCAACATCGGCGATGAAGGGCGACTACAAGAGCAGCGTCGGAAAGCTTCGAGAGCGGCGTCGGCAGCTATAGAGGGAAAGCAAATGAGCGAGAGAGGGAGCGGATTTGTTTTCCGCCTGAATCGGGCGGAAGCAAAAAAGAGAACTATGGTTGTTCCTTTCTCCCTCCATCCAAATCCGTCCATCCAAGGAAAAGGGGACAACTGATGGTTCCATCCACTCCCTTATGTTTTCCCTCTAAGGAAACACACCCTATACACCAAGGGCAAGGATTTCTCTCCATTATACCCTTAGGCGTCGTTCCCTCTTCATCATCACTTATTAGTAGGCCCATTAATTAATGGGCTGGCCCAAAACTCCATTACACAAGTTAATTAAGTCATTAGATCCAATCCATGCAACCCAAGTTAAAAGGTGGCTAACCATGGTCAACTTGCCAAAAATCAAGTTTGGTCCTAACAAGCTTCTTCTATCTCATCAGATACATCGGCATTGATGAAATCTCTTAAATAGATCCGAGTTATCCAATAACTCGATCATAAGGCTACCCGATCAATATAAGAATTCGAGTATCAAGGTGTGCGACTCTATAGGTTCCTCTAACATAATGAACTCATATCATCATAAGCAGTGAGGGGGCACCTAGTAGTGCATCGCTACTACCCATGTCTTCGGAATGGATATCAATATCGACATCCCCATCATCGCAACAAGGTACCGATGCATTACAGTCTATTTGTCAAACTATTATCCGATTGGACAAAGTGTGTCACCACTTTGTTTTCACCGAATCTCATGGTCATGACTAAATCATGCTTTCACCTGGGTATAGTCATACATTTTCAGTCATGTATCCATAGGGGCCATGGATATCAAGCTTCACTTAGAAATGGGCAAATCCTCTGTCTGTCCATTGATCTTCTCATATGGGTCGTGACATACTCAATGACAACTGTTATGACCTCCCAACTATGGTGAGGTATTAGGTAGTATCAAAGCATGTCCTTAACTATATAAAAGAGTTAATAACCTCAAGTCAAGGGATCAATTGTAAGATCCAGAAATTTATTAGCAGGTAAGAAAAATAAAATGTTATTTATTTAGCATTTTTGGGAATTTCTTTCAATGAGAAAATGTCTTGATTTATGTATTTTCCTGCTATGTAAAAATATGTGTCGCGGAGAGGATTCGAACCTGCGACTTAAGGCATAGGTTGTGTGCTGCACGCCACTAGGCTAGTGGTGTCTTTCTTGTTAGAAAAGGGTAAGAGCCTTTGATAAGGGTAAAGTGGAGATTAACTTATACTAAAGGGTTATTGGATCTTCCACTTATGTTGGCTATTGGGTTTGGATTCGTTAGAGGCTTGGAAAAAACGAAAATTTGGGGGAAACCGTGTTCACCCTCGTTTTCCTCTTCTCTCACGATTTCTCTAGGGTAAAGGGGCGGCTTGCCTTCTTCTCCTTCTCCTCTTCTTGTGGCCGGCGGCTATTGGTGGTGGAGACGTTTTCCGGCGACGCTTGAGGTGTTTCCGGCGGCGTGGGTGACGTGAGGGCGTGTGTGTGTGGCTTGGAAGAACCCTAGATTAAGGTGAGTGGATGTTCTCCTTCACCTAGTTCACGAAAATTGTATGTGTTGCTTGATTTAGAGAGGATTAAGGGATAGAATTATGATATGAACTCATGCTTGCAAAATTGTACATGTTTTCTTGCTTTTCTCCAAAATTCGAAACCCTAGGTTGCATGAGAATTAGGGCTTTTCGTTTTTAAGACTCCTAATCATAAATTAGACCTTGATTAAACATGTATGTAGCCTTAGAATTTCAATTGCATGAAGATTAGGGCTTGAAGGAGAATTTCGACCCTTCTTCATGAAGTTACGTCCAAATGCATGGGTAAAAATTGGGGAAAACTTGATATTCATGAAATTAGGTATATGAGGATTATACTGTATTTTTTTGGGAATTTTTAGAAATAAAAGTTTCTGTTGACTGAAATTGACCTAGGGGTAATTCGGTAAATTTCTTAGTTAAAATTGGGGAAAACTTGAAATTACGAATCTAGGGATCATGAGGGACGTAATGAATATTTTTACGAAATTTTTGGATAACTTTTCCTGCATGACTTAAACTTTGAACTAGGGGTATTTCTGTCTTTTGTTATCAGAACTAGTAGAAAACTTTGAATATATGATATTCTGCATTTATGTTAATTGTGAACGAAATTTGGTGAATTTTCTGTATTATTATGTATTTTTAATTGAATGGTGTATGTAGAAAGTAATGACATGAAATATTGATTGATAACTTTGGATGATAACTTAGAAAAGGTTGAACCATGCTTGCATGAAATCTAAGAACCTTTCCTGAACTTGATTAATGTGGAGTCTGAGATAATGTTCGTGTTGTATGATGGAGGATAAGAGTCCTAGACTTGAGTGGACTGAACCTAAGGGTCAACTAGAGCACTCAGTGAACAGTCATTCTGATTTGGGGTTGGGGAATCCACCCATCCTATTCTGACATGTTTCCGGTAATGGAGGGACTGTTCTAGAGTCTAGTGACCAGGGTAGAGGTTCAGGTTTCCGGTTTGTGTTAAGGGTATTTTGTCCAGGTGATAAACCTTTTGAGAGTTGGGTGTTTGAAGCAAAGTGCCACGTCTTGGTCAGACGGGGGCCACCTCTTGAATTCATTCACCTTCTGTTCTGTTCTTGTTTCCCAGTTGTGGGGGTTTTGTGTTCCCGGTAAGGGGGTGTGGTTGAGTGTCGTAGAGCAAAGTGCCACGTCGTGACCTGACGGGGGCCACCTCTTGAATCTAGGCCTCACCAATGTTTGTTGCGCAAGTTACTCTCAGTGCCTTGACGAAGGCCGGGTTGGACCCTCGGGGTCAGTTCTGAAATCACTGGACAATAGTTGCGTGAGTCTGAGTCTGTTGGCTGGTTAGGCTATTTCGTGAACTTGTGTTGGCTGGTTAGGCTATTTCGTGAACTTGTGTTGGCTGCTTAGGCTATTTCGTGATCTTGTGTTGGCTGGTTAGGCTATTTCGTGATCTTGTGTTGGCCGGTTAGGCTATTTTGTAATCTTGTTGCCGGGGTTGGGTGTATTGTTTCTGATTATGATTGTGAGTTATAGTTATCGGTTTTATTATGTAACATACTTTGATATCTTTTGTTAAATGTTTTTGAAAAGATATCTGTATCTGTTTTTGATTGTGTATTAGTGGATGGTCGAACGAGACTATCTACTCACTGAGCTGTGTAGCTCATTCCACTATATTTTCAGATGCAGGGCAGGAGCCTACAGCCTAGCGGATGTGTTATGTTCTAACTTGATATTTTGGGGCCTGCGAGCCTGTGATATCTTGAGGGCCGGATGTGGCCAAACTTTTTATGATTTTTGATTCATGGACATGTTAGCCGGATGTGGCTATTTCTTTCTGATTACTGTGATATCTGTTGCCGGGTTGGCATTTGGTTTTGATACGATTGCAAACCGAGGGCTTAAGCCTGTTTTCGGTGAATTCTGTTATGACTAGAATTATTTGATTACCGTGGTTTTATTAACTTGATGATGTGCTGTCGTTCAGAGAATTTTGTTTCGAATTGGCGTGTTTTAGTTTGTGGTCGGGATGTCGACCATATTGTTATATTATGGAGCATGTACAGGAATTTTCTTAGTGTTTCTGGGGACATGCTGCCGAAATTTTTCGTATCGTTTTGTGTAAGCTATTATTCCCTAGCATCTGTCTTGTCGTTTGTGTGTGACATTCCCTATCTTCCGCGGTTTCTGTCTGTGATTGGGGTTTATTCTGAGGGGATGTTACATCAATGCATCTCTTGTCACTTGTAAGATTAACTCATAACACCAAGTTAGAGCCTCACAGTGGGTCAGTCTAGTATATCTACCACTGATATACTCATATACCTGCGTTAGCACCTCGTGCCTAACCAGCACATTAAAAATTAGTTATTAAATTATTAAGTCATTATATGCGCCAAGTGTGGGATTGTTAGATTTAATTTTATTTTAACATATGGTGTCTCATATAATTAGGGTGTTTAATAGCATATTAGATAAAGTTTGTTTTAATATAATGTGGCTCATATAATTAGGGTGTTTAATAATTAAATTATATTATAAATCGATAACATGAGTGGACCCCACTTATAATAGCGGAGGGGGTTGTGTGTGACATTCCCTATCATATGTCTTGTCGTTTGTGTGTGACATTCCCTATCTTCCGCGGTTTCTGTCTGTGATTGGGGTTTATTCTGAGGGGATGTTACAGAGTGGTATCAGAGCGGATGAGCTAGCTAATAATAGCGGTTTCGAGAGTGGAAAACCTTGCTTGTGTATTGCTAGACAGCTAGGAAGCTTGTTTGAGAACTGTCTTGACTGTAAATCTGATTTGTTTGTATTTGTTTTGTGTGTGTTTAAGGAGCCAGTATGGTGCGCCTCAGGTCGAGTGATAGTGCTGGCAGCAGTGATCAGACTGCTGAATTCCTGCGGGCCATGGAGTCTCTGACTGGTATGGTGCAGCAACAAAACGCACTGATCCAGCAGCAGCAGACCCAGCACCAGGAGGTGCAGCAGCAGCTGTTACAGCAGAATCGCGACCAGCAACGCGAGTTCAGAGAGCAGTTACAGCTTATGTCTCAGACACAGACACCGACGCAGGGGCGGGGGTCTGAGTCTGACTCGGGCCCGGGGTCTAGCTTACCGGAGGACACCCATAGGCGCTATGCCTTGCTTGTGGGTGAATTCCAGCGGTTGGGCCCTAGCTCTTTTTATGGGAGTCCAGATTACAGGACGGCAGAGGACTGGCTTTCCGGCTTGGAGAAGATTTTCCAAGTGATGCGGTGTTCAGATGAGGACAGACTATGTTTGGCCGCTTATATGATGCGTGGTGACGCAGATGTGTGGTGGAAGAGTGAGCTGAGACTCGCGGTGGACAGATCTGAACCGGTGACGTGGCAATACTTCTTGTCCCGGTTCAATGAGAAATTCTTTCCCACTAGCATGGTTGAGGACAGGGAGGTGGAGTTCATCCATCTGGAACAAGGGGACATGACGGTGGATCAGTATGACTTGTTGTTCTCAAAGCTTGGGAAATATGCTCCACATTTGATAAATACTGAGGATAGGCGAGCTAAGAAATTTCTCAGGGGTCTCAGAAGGGATATCAGACAAAAGGTGGGACTACAGCACTTGGAGACTTATGCTGAGATGCTGGATCGTGCACGCACCGCAGAGAAGTACATCCTGGAGGAGCAGACTGAGACAGCCCTAGTTGTAGCCCCTACAGCTGTGACACCGGTTCCCCAGCAAACTGGGGGAGGCAATAGGAAATTCCATAAGGGGAAGGACCAGAAGAGAGACCGATATAGACCGTATCAGGGGAAGGGAACTCAGAGACCGCAGCAGACATCTCAGTCACAGCAGCAGAGTACTGATGGCCGGGTAGAGGACAGAGTCTGCTACCATTGTGGGGCCAAAGGTCACCTGAGGGCGGACTGCCACAAGAAGTCCGGGGCGTGCTTCAATTGCGGAAAAGTGGGGCACAGGATCAAGGATTGCAAGGCGCCTAGGTCACAGATCCGGGGTACCGATAGACCAGCTGTCCAGGCCAGAGTCTACGCTATAGCAGAGAAGGACACTCGAGCTTCCCGATCCGTCGTGGAAGGTACTTTACATGTTTTTGATCAGTTAGCTCGTATTTTGTTTGATCCGGGGTCCAATTTGTCCTTTGTGTCTGCTAATTTTGCTTCTAGACTACCTGTCTCACCTAGAGTACTAGATTACACGGTTTCAGTATGTACGCCATTGGGGGATAGTTTATCCACTGACATAGTCTACCCTGACTGTGTTATTCACGTAGAGCAGTACGAGTTTCTAGTTGATTTGATACTACTAGGCATGCAGGATTATGATTTGATCCTAGGCATGGATTGGCTATCTTCTCACCACGCTACAGTGGATTGTTTTGAGAAGATTGTTACTCTGCATCTTCAGGATGGGAGTCATCTGCTGGTAAGAGGCCTGGTGTCTGATCAAGGGCCACATGTGATATCATTTGTGCACGCCAGCAAGTTGCTAGCTAGTGGGTGCAAAGGATACCTTGCACATGTTAAGGTGCAAGAAGACTCAAATCCAGACTTAGCTCAGATAGAGGTAGTCTGTGAGTTTCCTGATGTATTCTCAGATGAGTTTTCAGGTTTGCCTCCCCACAGGGATGTGGAGTTTGGTATTGAGCTGATGCCTGGTACAGCTCCAATATCAAAGGCTCCTTATCGTATGGCCACCTCAGAGTTAGCTGAGTTGAAGAAGCAGTTAGAGGAACTGCTTGAAAAGGGCTATATCAGACCGAGTGCTTCACCCTGGGGAGCGCCAGTCTTGTTTGTAAAGAAGAAGGACGGAACACTGAGAATGTGCATAGATTACCGTCAACTGAATCAAGTGACTGTAAAGAATAAGTATCCCCTTCCGAGGATAGATGATCTGTTCGATCAGTTGCAGGGTGCCACTGTGTTCTCCAAGATCGATCTGAGGTCAGGATACCATCAGCTCAGGGTCAAGGATGAAGATATCCTGAAGACTGCTTTCAGGACCAGGTATGGGCACTACGAGTTTGTAGTTATGCCTTTTGGATTGACCAATGCACCTGCTGTTTTTATGGATCTGATGAACAGGGTGTTTCATGAGCTGTTAGACACTTGTGTGGTGGTGTTCATAGATGATATACTGGTATACTCCCGTACTTCTCAGGATCACGCTAGGGACTTGCGCAGAGTACTAGCAATTCTGAGGGAGCACCAGTTGTATGCTAAGGCCAGCAAGTGCGAGTTTTGGTTGGATCAGATCAGCTTTCTAGGGCATGTGATATCTGGTCAGGGAGTGTCTGTGGATCCAGTGAAGGTACAGGCTATCCTGAACTGGGGAAGACCAACTAGTGCCACAGAGATCCGGAGCTTTCTGGGATTAGCAGGATATTACAGGAGGTTTGTGGAGGGGTTCTCCAAGTTGGCGGGTCCCTTAACCAAGCTGACCAGGAAAGAGGCTAAGTTTATTTGGGACGAGAAGTGTGAGGAAAGCTTCCAGGAGCTAAAAAGGAGATTGACCAGTACACCCATCCTTATCATTCCTACTGATGGGGAGAGGTTTACTGTTTATACTGATGCCTCAGGCAAAGGACTTGGCTGCGTCCTGATGCAGAAAGGGGCCGTGGTAGCTTATGCTTCGCGGCAACTGAAGGAGTATGAGTTAAACTATCCCACACATGATTTGGAGTTGGCGGCAGTGGTTTTTGCACTGAAGATATGGCGCCACTATCTATTGGGACAGGAGTTTGACTTGTTTACTGATCATCAGAGTCTCAAGTATATTTTCACTCAGAAGGAGTTGAATATGAGGTAGAGAAGGTGGATGGAACTAATAAAGGATTATGATTTCTCTATTCAGTATCAGACCGGGAAAGCCAATGTGGTAGCTGATGCATTGAGCAGACACCCAGTTACTTCGGTAGCTGCACTGAGGGTCAGTGAGTGGCAGTTATTGCAGGAGTTCCGAGAGCTCAGGGTTGAGGTGTCTCCCAGAGTTCAGTCTGGGTATGTGGCTTTTCTCCGGGTTCAGTCTGCTTTACTGCAGAGGATCAGGGATCAGCAGCTGGTAGATCCGAGTCTAGTTCAGATCAGAGAGAGGATGGCTGCCGGGCCAGTGGAGGATTTCAGTGTATCTGGTGATAATATTCTGCGGTTCCGTGGAAGGGTGTGTGTCCCTGAGGAACCTAGTCTGAGGAGAGAGATCTTGGAGGAGGGTCATAAATCCAAGTATTCCTTGCATCCCGGAGTCACAAAAATGTATCAGGATTTAAAGAAAGATTTCTGGTGGCCGGGTATGAAGAAGGAGGTCGCGGTGTTCGTATCTCGGTGTTTGACCTGTCAGACTGTGAAGGCCGAACACCAGAGACCTGGGGGATTATTGCAGCCGCTCCCTATTCCGCAGTGGAAGTGGGAGTGCATTAGTATGGACTTTGTTTGTGGGTTGCCTCGGACCAGGAGAGGGCATGATGCAGTTTGGGTCATCGTTGACAGGCTCACGAAGGCTGCACACTTTTTACCTATTCGGATGACTTACCCACTCGATCGGCTGGCTAAGCTGTACATCGATGAGATAGTCAGATTACATGGAGTGCCTGTGGATATTGTATCAGACCGCGATTCCAGATTCCTTTCCAGATTCTGGAAGAGCTTGCATGAGGGTCTTGGCACAAAGTTGAGTTTTAGTACCGCCTACCATCCGCAGTCAGATGGTCAGTCAGAGCGTACTATACAGACTTTGGAGGATTTGCTGAGGGCTTATGTAGTAGATTGGAGCTCTGAGTGGGACAGTGATTTAGCCTTGATAGAGTTCACCTACAATAACAGTTTTCACTCCAGTATTCAGATGGCTCCGTACGAGGCTCTGTATGGCAGGAAGTGCAGGTCTCCTTTGAGTTGGGAGGAATCGGGGGACCGGATGATTCTGAGATCAGAAGCTGTACAGGAGGCTACAGATAGAGTCAGAGTTATCCAGGAAAAACTGAAGGTTGCTCGGGACAGGCAGAAGAGTTATGCTGATGATTGCCGTCGTCCCTTAGAGTTTATGGTGGGGGATCATGTGTTTCTGAAGGTTTCACCAACCAAGGGTGTCATGCGGTTTGGCAAGAAAGGAAAGCTGAGCCCGAGGTTTGTTGGACCTTACGATATTGTAGAGAGGGTTGGTCCTGTAGCGTACAGACTAGCTCTGCCACCATCTTTGGAGCATCTTCATAATGTATTTCATGTGTCAGTTCTGAGGAAATACTGTGCAGATCCATCACATGTGCTTGATTCTGCTCCCCTGCAGATCCAGAGTGATCTGACTTTTGTAGAGAGACCACTGAGGATTGTGGATAGGAAAGACAAAGTCCTAAGGAACAAGACAATACCGCTTGTAAAAGTTATCTGGGGAAACCAGTCAGTTGAAGAAGCTACTTGGGAGACAGAGTCAGATATGCGAAGAGAGTTCCCTCAGCTGTTTGATGATTTGGACGGTGAGCTTTAGAGGACTAAAGCTTTTTAAGGGGGGAGGAATGTAAGATCTAGAAATTTATTAGCAGGTAAGAAAAATAAAATGTTATTTATTTAGCATTTTTGGGAATTTCTTTCAATGAGAAAATGTCTTGATTTATGTATTTTCCTGCTATGTAAAAATATGTGTCGCGGAGAGGATTCGAACCTGCGACTTAAGGCATAGGTTGTGTGCTGCACGCCACTAGGCTAGTGGTGTCTTTCTTGTTAGAAAAGGGTAAGAGCCTTTGATAAGGGTAAAGTGGAGATTAACTTATACTAAAGGGTTATTGGATCTTCCACTTATGTTGGCTATTGGGTTTGGATTCGTTAGAGGCTTGGAAAAAACGAAAATTTGGGGGAAACCGTGTTCACCCTCGTTTTCCTCTTCTCTCACGATTTCTCTAGGGTAAAGGGGCGGCTTGCCTTCTTCTCCTTCTCCTCTTCTTGTGGCCGGCGGCTATTGGTGGTGGAGACGTTTTCCGGCGACGCTTGAGGTGTTTCCGGCGGCGTGGGTGACGTGAGGGCGTGTGTGTGTGGCTTGGAAGAACCCTAGATTAAGGTGAGTGGATGTTCTCCTTCACCTAGTTCACGAAAATTGTATGTGTTGCTTGATTTAGAGAGGATTAAGGGATAGAATTATGATATGAACTCATGCTTGCAAAATTGTACATGTTTTCTTGCTTTTCTCCAAAATTCGAAACCCTAGGTTGCATGAGAATTAGGGCTTTTCATTTTTAAGACTCCTAATCATAAATTAGACCTTGATTAAACATGTATGTAGCCTTAGAATTTCAATTGCATGAAGATTAGGGCTTGAAGGAGAATTTCGACCCTTCTTCATGAAGTTACGTCCAAATGCATGGGTAAAAATTGGGGAAAACTTGATATTCATGAAATTAGGTATATGAGGATTATACTGTATTTTTTTGGGAATTTTTAGAAATAAAAGTTTCTGTTGACTGAAATTGACCTAGGGGTAATTCGGTAAATTTCTTAGTTAAAATTGGGGAAAACTTGAAATTACGAATCTAGGGATCATGAGGGACGTAATGAATATTTTTACGAAATTTTTGGATAACTTTTCCTGCATGACTTAAACTTTGAACTAGGGGTATTTCTGTCTTTTGTTATCAGAACTAGTAGAAAACTTTGAATATATGATATTCTGCATTTATGTTAATTGTGAACGAAATTTGGTGAATTTTCTGTATTATTATGTATTTTTAATTGAATGGTGTATGTAGAAAGTAATGACATGAAATATTGATTGATAACTTTGGATGATAACTTAGAAAAGGTTGAACCATGCTTGCATGAAATCTAAGAACCTTTCCTGAACTTGATTAATGTGGAGTCTGAGATAATGTTCGTGTTGTATGATGGAGGATAAGAGTCCTAGACTTGAGTGGACTGAACCTAAGGGTCAACTAGAGCACTCAGTGAACAGTCATTCTGATTTGGGGTTGGGGAATCCACCCATCCTATTCTGACATGTTTCCGGTAATGGAGGGACTGTTCTAGAGTCTAGTGACCAGGGTAGAGGTTCAGGTTTCCGGTTTGTGTTAAGGGTATTTTGTCCAGGTGATAAACCTTTTGAGAGTTGGGTGTTTGAAGCAAAGTGCCACGTCTTGGTCAGACGGGGGCCACCTCTTGAATTCATTCACCTTCTGTTCTGTTCTTGTTTCCCAGTTGTGGGGGTTTTGTGTTCCCGGTAAGGGGGTGTGGTTGAGTGTCGTAGAGCAAAGTGCCACGTCGTGACCTGACGGGGGCCACCTCTTGAATCTAGGCCTCACCAATGTTTGTTGCGCAAGTTACTCTCAGTGCCTTGACGAAGGCCGGGTTGGACCCTCGGGGTCAGTTCTGAAATCACTGGACAATAGTTGCGTGAGTCTGAGTCTGTTGGCTGGTTAGGCTATTTCGTGAACTTGTGTTGGCTGGTTAGGCTATTTCGTGAACTTGTGTTGGCTGCTTAGGCTATTTCGTGATCTTGTGTTGGCTGGTTAGGCTATTTCGTGATCTTGTGTTGGCCGGTTAGGCTATTTTGTAATCTTGTTGCCGGGGTTGGGTGTATTGTTTCTGATTATGATTGTGAGTTATAGTTATCGGTTTTATTATGTAACATACTTTGATATCTTTTGTTAAATGTTTTTGAAAAGATATCTGTATCTGTTTTTGATTGTGTATTAGTGGATGGTCGAACGAGACTATCTACTCACTGAGCTGTGTAGCTCATTCCACTATATTTTCAGATGCAGGGCAGGAGCCTACAGCCTAGCGGATGTGTTATGTTCTAACTTGATATTTTGGGGCCTGCGAGCCTGTGATATCTTGAGGGCCGGATGTGGCCAAACTTTTTATGATTTTTGATTCATGGACATGTTAGCCGGATGTGGCTATTTCTTTCTGATTACTGTGATATCTGTTGCCGGGTTGGCATTTGGTTTTGATACGATTGCAAACCGAGGGCTTAAGCCTGTTTTCGGTGAATTCTGTTATGACTAGAATTATTTGATTACCGTGGTTTTATTAACTTGATGATGTGCTGTCGTTCAGAGAATTTTGTTTCGAATTGGCGTGTTTTAGTTTGTGGTCGGGATGTCGACCATATTGTTATATTATGGAGCATGTACAGGAATTTTCTTAGTGTTTCTGGGGACATGCTGCCGAAATTTTTCGTATCGTTTTGTGTAAGCTATTATTCCCTAGCATCTGTCTTGTCGTTTGTGTGTGACATTCCCTATCTTCCGCGGTTTCTGTCTGTGATTGGGGTTTATTCTGAGGGGATGTTACATCAATGCATCTCTTGTCACTTGTAAGATTAACTCATAACACCAAGTTAGAGCCTCACAGTGGGTCAGTCTAGTATATCTACCACTGATATACTCATATACCTGCGTTAGCACCTCGTGCCTAACCAGCACATTAAAAATTAGTTATTAAATTATTAAGTCATTATATGCGCCAAGTGTGGGATTGTTAGATTTAATTTTATTTTAACATATGGTGTCTCATATAATTAGGGTGTTTAATAGCATATTAGATAAAGTTTGTTTTAATATAATGTGGCTCATATAATTAGGGTGTTTAATAATTAAATTATATTATAAATCGATAACATGAGTGGACCCCACTTATAATAGCGGAGGGGGTTATTAAGGAAGTTACTTTCATGGGCTAAATAAATTTCTCTACTCTACCTTATAAAATGAATAATTAATTATTAATGGGTTTCTTTTAATTTTAATTTGTAAGTTTCTAGAAGCAAATTGTCCTTTCATTTGGTTCTTGGCATGAAGAAGAAAAGACAAACATAAGTTCTTCTGTCCATCAAACAAGAAAGAAAGGAAAAAAAGCTAGAGAAGAAAAGAAATGGAAAAGTAAAGATTTTTTGTATTATTTTTCATTAAAGTTTTTTTATCAATCATTATGTACAAAGTAACCTTTAATCTATGTTCTTATAATTACATACTTTATTGTGTGAATTAAGTTGTGCAAAGATCTTTTACATCAGATGTTAAATTTTTATGAAGGTGCAACAAAAATTTTGCTATCATTTTAGTAGATCCAATATCTAGGCTACTGTAGGTCCCAAATCTAAGAACCAGATGAAATTATTATATATTAAATGCAAATGATTGATTTGAAACTGCATTTTGAGTTTTAATGTCCAAATCAAATAAAAATAGACAAAAGTTGAGGACCTTCACGTCGACTTAAAAAGTGATTTTTTTTTTTTTTTAGTACAACAATTCTGATGCTTGAACAATCTCTATGAAAAGAAGACTTATTTGAAAACATACTGTTTCATGTAGTTAACAATTCGACTAGTTAAAATATTTACTCCACTCAATTTCTATGAAGACGTACAGTATGAGCTTCTGAAATTTGATATTACCTGGTAAAAAGGCCACTTGTTGGTGGTTTTGTGCCCATGAAAATCTGCAACATGTCAAACAAAAACAGAGTTATTCGAGAAGACGCGATAGTGATTAGATACCATAACGCAATCAAAAGACTACTCAACATTTCCTCTTTTCTGTAAACATAAAAAAAACAACTAATTTTGTTGAGACCTTTTTGATCTTCGATACTGATTTGAGGTTTAGCTCATAGTACATTAATATTTCTTAACTTCAATATATGCGTCAACTCTTTTCATAAATTTGGCTAAAATACTTGACTTGCTTCTGTTTTTCAAGCAATCTATCTTACTCTTCATCTCATGGCTTATCCGACCAAACACACTGCTAGCTCACATTTCCAAATGTTCCAAACATGTGAAATTTCGTGGACATAATGAAGTGCTGAATGACTAACAATGGTCATGTTAAAGTTAAATTGTGGTACAAAACATTGTGGCCAGTCTCTTCGGAATGCTTGAAATATTGTTAAGACAATATAATTTATATAATTCACTCTTCAAATAGCCTATTATCAATTTGAATGAAGTAATTATTATAACAATAATAATTACTCTACATCTCATCCCTTAACTGCGCCAAACACAACACTAGTTCAGCTACATTTTCAAATATTTCAAACAAGTGAAATTTCATGAACAAAATCCACATTTAGCACTGTTGCACTTCCTTGGCGGACCACAGAAGCGATCGAGTGCTTAGTTCACACATTATGCAGTAGAACAAATAAGAATGGAATAAGTTATTATATTGTTCATCAAAGTTGTTGCTGCAATGGACGCACACATTACAGTGTAGGAAGTGTGGGAGTGTGTGTTCAATCCCCATTGCCTAATCTTATAAAACTGATACTATTATAAAACTAATTGTTTAAAAATTTAAAAATAAATTTTATTTAAGCATAGGTTTGATCAGATTGCCCACATTATATATAATTATATTTATTAAATTTAATATGTTAATATAGATATCTAAATATAATTAATATTTAATATATTTCATTAACTTTAATATATTAATATATATTCATTAATATATAATATAATAATCTTAAATTAATTACTTCAAAAATAAAATTATTAATTATTAATCTTATAAAAAAATAAATAATATTACAAAACTAATCGTTTCAAATTTTAAAAATAAATTTTATTTAATTAATATATGTATATAATTTTAACTTTAACATATAATGCTAATAAATATTATATATTATAATTTAATTAATTAAGTTAATATATATTAGTTAATATATAAATTAATAATTTTACGAATTTATTAGATAACATTAGAAAAAAAAATTATGACTTTATAATAAAATTTTATATTATATTACTACGTAATTTCTATAATTTAAAAAAAATAAAATTTTAATAATTTAATTCTAATATTTAAAACTCAAAGTAACACTAACAAAATAACAACACATGCTACTAAACATCATTAAAAAAAATAGTAATCGCAGGTAATAGTAGCACAACTGCAACAACACAACTAGTTTAGACTATAATTTATATAATTCAGGCTTCAAAAAGCCTGTTATCTATTTGAATGCAGTAGTTATTATAACAAATAACTGGATTTATTTAAGGGTTGACGTAAAGTCTCGATCTCTATGCGGACAATTGGGCATTAAGAAGAACACGCCATGTAGAACTGAGCTTTTCATGAACTTTGCATTGAACACTGATTAAGTGTAAAAACTACCTCAGTGGCCAAGCCGAATAAAAAAAAAAAAATACTACCTCACACCAAAAAGTCTGGTTATACATTTATACTCTAGAGGCACTACAGCCACTGACATCCTATGAATCAATATTTGCTTCCACTGAAATTTTATGAAATATTTCATAGGTACATGTAATGCTACCAAAATATCATCCTATTTGCAGACATTAGAATTTTTTTTTTTGCCATCCACAATAACATAAAAAGGGCCAGATCACAGTTTCACAAGGTTTCAAATTCTTCCTGTTTATAAGAAAATAATAAATGGCAATTTTTTTTATGGGCTTTTAGCTTTCTTTACAAGATACAGAAAGAAATGTATCATATTAGCCAATTCCGAGTCTGAATAACATAGATGTGTGCTCATAAATTTGACTAATATGATGACACACATATGTGCTATTCAGAGTTACAATATACGACATCACCATGTCTGCTTCACGTGTGCAACATCACCATGTCTGATTCATGTGTGCTTATCGTGTCCAAATTCATGTCTCTTCTATTGTATTTCTAGAAAACAAAGGAAAAGCTTAGACTAGGGGAAAAATGTGCAAGTGTGGATATGGTGTTGTTGTATATTGTAACCTGACTAATTATTTTTCTAGTAGACTATGAATAACTTGTATTGAGTCCCAAAGGACACATTAATATATTTCTAGCCTTCGAGAAAAACCATAATTAACCATAATGCTTACAATTATGCCTGGTCAAAGCATAAGTGAAGGAACAAAAAAAGAACAGATTAATTCAGTATCATCTATTGCAAGAATTTTCTAACTAAAAACATTTAAAGGGAAAATAACCTACTTCTGTCAATAATAAGCAGAGTGAAGGAATTATACTCACAAAATTCCTGCACCTGCTGGAGCAACAGCTTTAAACAGGGATAGAGCAGTCACGGCAAAACCATTAGCAGCACCTCTTTGATGCTGGAGCTGCACATATGTTTCAGTAATTTTAGATCCTCTGAAGAGTATACTTATCTAAAGTACCTAAAAAGGAATAAGTCTCTCAAATGGACAGAATAACAATTACCACTGCATTGTTCTGCAGAATGTTCAATCCAATTGTGATGGTTGACTGATCACATTAAATAAATGAAAATTAGAATTGCAGTAAACAAACATAGCAATTATTTTCTTGTATAGAAGTGATTTCAATAGCTGATATAAATCAACACTAGGAAATTGTACACTAAATAAAGAAGTTGCCAAACATTGGTGATGGCTGTCGCCTGTCGGAGGTTAAGATTGCATGAATCATTACCGTCTGAAAAATAATATATGTAGCCTAGCATCTTTGTTATAAAAGAAATATAAGCACTTCGTTCATTATATCTATAGCCTGAATATATTTGTTACAAAACAAGGTACAATGTGTTGATGAACTGACTGATATAATTAGGGTACATGGTACATCTTTATAATGCTAAAGTTAATCTGATGGGCCAAAAAACTTTATATTACTGCAACCAAGAAATTTAAGAAGACAATGCGACCAAACTATAGTCTGACGAGTTTTACAATGTTAAAATCTTTAGTTGTAAGTCACATGATTAAAGTGCTCATTTCATTTTAATCACAATGAATTGGGTTGAATTGATACTCACAGCAAAAATGCTCCTCAATGAAGATGCAATATTTACTGCAAATCTTAGAAAAAACCCTGATAAATTTGTCATAAATGGGTAGCTTGCAAGAAGTGGTACCAACAAAATCTGCAATTCGAATAGCATCAGATTAGAAATGACAACTGCATTTTATATTAAAGTATTACAAAGGGAGAAATCAAAATGCATACCGCTACTGTCCGGGTTAAATTGACTGGTCCTAGAAGTTTCGCGATATGTGGGAAAAGAACTAGTTGATAAACCAAAAGGCTGATACCTAACTCCAAATGATAAGCGGAAATAAGCGGAAAATAGTAAAATAAGTTTTACATAGAAATTCAATTTGGTTAAGAAAGAACAAACTATAATGCATCTACCTATTGCAACTTTGGAAGTGCAGAAACTCACTTAATTTGGTCATCATAAGAAGGCTGTGAGTTAACAGTGAGATCATGACTTAAAGGAACAATAATCAATTTCACCAAGTTACTAATTGTCTCTCACATTTTTTAAGGAGGAATTAATCCATTAGATGCAAACAGCACAGATTTTACAATCAATCCATTTCAAACATAAACATAAAACATATGTTATCCTGCTAGAATTGCTAAACAAATTATTTATTTAACCCAATGAGAAGTTTAGGAAACCAGAAAATAAACAATCCACAGTCTACTTATCATGCTTTTCAGTGACAGAATTCTCTAGCAATTGCCAACCTAACAATGTGATGTTTCAGAGGTAACATATAAGTAAATCTTCTATTCGCAAAATTATGCCAGCTTCACAAACGGAAGGAAACAACTCCAAGATTCTTAACTCCAACTAGACAATGGAATAGAACATCCATAAAGGGGAAACAAGTTGGTTCATGTAAATAAATACATTTAGCCATTGAAGTATAATCTCTCTATCTTTTATAAAAAGAATATATTCCCTTATGAACCAAGTGATAGTTGAAAAGTTGATATTAAGTTGCTAATCCTTATAAACCTATACTCCAAAGAAATGATGAACCATCCTACCTGAGATTGTTAATACCATTCCCACCTCCTGAGATGAAAAGCTGAGGCCACCATACTTCTTTCCGGACACAGCCCATAGAGAGAAAATCTTGAAAACGAAAGAGAACATCTCAGTATATCAATCTTGACAGTATAACAATACCAAACAATAGAAACAAAACATCAGTCTATAAACTACAACTACTATTTCCTCTTGAACTTTCTGCAAGCAAGAACTGAGAACCGGATTCATTGTCCAAATGATCATAGGACGAAGATGTTTGAGGAAAGATGAACGAAATGACACAATAAATTTGACAGTATCAAAAATAAAAATAACTACATGTGAACAAATTAATAATCTGACCTCAGAATAGGCTGTACTTTGGAGCCCAAAAATACAATACACAACAATTGATGACATCAGCAGCCAATTCTTTAATAAACTTCCATTAGTTTCTTCACAATATTCTTCCAAGTCATGGCTATATAATGATGCTTCTAAAACCTCAATAGGTTTATCCTTCAATTTTGTTTTACCATGCTGGTGCAGAGTTTCCTGAAATGCCAACAGATTAAGTAAAACAGATGTACTCAAATATGTCTTCAGTATATTTAAATAATTCTTCTGGTTGCTATGTGAGGTTGTAGGACCTGTGAGGACTTGATATATGAGCTATGTGAAAATCGTGGTTACATAATACTTAAGGGTGTAGGAACCAAGGTTTAAAATAATGGTTTAAACACTTGTCTTGGCCTCCTGTTGAGCCAGTATCAGATAGTACTAACACTTGGTACGATTAGTCCATTTCATCTGCGTCTTCATTAACTTCTAACTATCCCCACTCCTCCAATTCCATCTCATTGTATATTAATCTAGAAAAAAATAAAATTATTTAATTCACAAATATCTAGGGTAAAATATAATTAAAATTAGACTTAATGTAAGAAAAGATAGTAAATTTGTGGAATTATGATATCTCATTTTATTAGCAAAAGATTCACTACAAAATGATGGGTGTTTGTGGGTATGTCATTGTGGGGAAAATAAACAATTCAAATTGATGTCATAGTGAAGGGGATCAGACCATTAGATGAGCTTTGAGTAGGTCTTGATGATCGATGAGCCAACTACATGTAGATACATGGGTCTTCATGTATTTTCAGTGGTGTTTCTATGATTTTAGAAAGGCAAGGTTTCTACCGGTCCAATCTTGAACCAATCGGTGTCATTTATATTTAATCATATATATAATATCATGAGTACTGGTTGGTACCACTAATACCATGTGTTGGTACTGTTCGGTACCAACAGGTAACATCCAAGGTTATCTATGCCAACAAATAGATTGTTGTAAAGTTGAGGGATTAGAGTGAAAAATGGAATAACTTAATTTCTTTGTCCAAATTGAGTGTTATGCATCGAATCATCTTTGTCACCAACAATTTGACCCTCATCTAACTTTGATGTCAGTTATAAGATGATTGCAAAGATCACCTGGGCAAATCACCTTTCTTTTGCCCCATTCATACTTTCAAATGCGCACTGGAAATTGTTCATTGTAGTTCTCTAACCCATGCAAGCCTCCATAAACCCCTTCCTTGTTGATCTCGTCCCCAACACGTGCATGCCAATTAGTTTACTACTCTATTTAGGTCTTTTCTAGAGTTATTGATACTTTGTAAAATCTTTATGAGGATCATTGAAGCTAACTTGAGTTTCCATCAAGCAGCCAAAAGGGGAGATTACATGTTTATGCAGCATTGATGAATCATGAGGGCCTGGTTCCCTCCTACCACGAACTCTAGTAAAGGTTTCATACCTTTCCAATTCCTTGCTTAGTTCACTAACATTGTCTCCTGCCAAATCACTCAGTCCACTGCAATGAACAAAAATGGTTGGAGATGTTTAAAGTGAGATCTTCTTATTTGGAAACTCATCATCTATGTGTGCACCCAAAAATGGTTGTAGACAAGACAAATAATATGACAATTTGCACCTTCATCATCTTCTTACATAAGTTAAGGTTGTCAATGACCTTCATCAATAATTGATGCAATATGTTAAATATAAGATCCAAAATAAATAGAGATAATCTAATTGAATAAGCTTAGTAGTTGTCTTAAAGGTGGCACTATTATCTCTCCTAATTGCCCAGTGTAAAAGCACCAACTGGCTTAATGAGAAATGACCTTGAAGTTGCATTAGACAAGGGAGTTGATGATGCACATCGAAGATGATGTTACCACGCATCGAATATCAAAGTTACACCAAAGTCTACACGCTAACCCACATACTTTAGAACTACATGTAGTATCCTTTAACTTTGTTATCAACCTAACAATATAGTAAAATGTTTAGGGTTACATAGGTTAAGGTTGTCAATGAACTTCATCAATAATTGATGCAATATGTCAAATATAAGATCCAAAATAAATAGAGATAATCTAATTGAATGAGCTTAGTAGTTGTCTTAAAGATGGCACTATTATCTCTCCTAATTGCACAATGTAAAAGCACCAACTGGCTTAATGAGAAATGACTTTGAAGTTGCATTAGACAAAGGAGTTGATGATGCACATCGAAATGACATTAAAATGCATCGAATATCAAAGTTACACCAAAGTCTACACAATAACCCACATACTTTGGAACTACATGTAGTATTCTTTAACTTTGTTATCAACCTAACAATATAGTAAAATGTTTAGGGTTAGCATTGGAACAGGCCAATACCAACTAGTACCAACACAAAATCACATTGAAGTTGATGTATAAACAGACCTAAAACACAATAAAATGAAACAGCTCCTGAAAAAAAAAAGGCAAATCATAACTCTTTTGATTGCTGATGGAAAAAGCACCTACCGGGAGCCACAAGCAGGCTATAAATGCACCAAATGAGAACAGTGATATGCAGAGGCAGGGTAAGAAGTAAGGAAATCTGCATTCATGGTACAGAAATATAACTTAGTGCAAGGTATACTAAATTAAGCAATCAAAAAATATTATGAATTTATTTTACCTTCCAAACAAATTTGCTTTGGAGAATATAGCTGGATACTTCTCTGCAGGCTGATATGACAAAACTAATAATCAATATGATAAGAGGTTAAATTCATGCATGACATGCCAATTAGATGTGTTTTGCTTGAGTTCCTTTGTTGATATTTTGAGTAAAAGAGAACATTTGTTATTTAATCCCTTGTGATTTCGGCAGCTTTCTTATATGCCAACTACACGCAAATCTACTTGCACAGGATTAGTTACAGGATTAATTGCAATGTCCAGGCAACCTAATAATTAGTCTTCGTACGGTTGCATTTACTGCTCACGGATAGGCAGTACTGCCAGCTAGATTTGCATACTCTATCGAGTATGGTGGCACCGAAACGGGTGAAGTGCATTATCTCAAACATGAATTCTAGTTATGCACATGGTACCGAGGCAGGTGGGAATCAAATGCAAGAAATGTGTGATGGTGGCAGCTGCCCATATTACCTGCGCAAAAAAACCACCAATAGCTGGACCAAAAATCAAACCCATGGCCCATGAGTTATCAACCTGGAATGTATTTCATATGAACACAAGCATTAAAAATTAAGTATTAAATCCTGGCAAATAATAGAATATGACTAGAAAGAACTGGTGAATAGAGTTATCTTACAATTGATAATCCTAGAGCTTGATGCTCTTTTCGGCAGACTTCAGAAGCATAAGCCTGAATTGCATTTGAGACAGTTTTCAGTGAAGCATGCGCAACACTAGGAGACTGGTATACGTGTGAATCTACTAGCTACCTGTATTGGACCAAGTAATCCACTTAAACAACCAAGTAGAGTTCTTGTAGTGATAGCCATCCAGTAACTTGTGCTAAGCCCAAACAGCGTGTTAAATATAATTCTGAAAGTAAATCATGAGAAACGATCAAAGTTGAGAGAAACGTAAGGAAACGCATTAAACCTACATGGAACCTCTGATTTGAGTTAAATGAAAAATTAGTAGAATCCATCATATGCCACATACACAGCAAATTTAAAAAAAAAAAAAAAAAAAAAAAAGACTTACACAGCAAATAGACTGATCACTATAACTGGTTTCCTTCCGTAACGATCAGCGACTATACCCCAAAATACCGAAGTCGCGGATCTTCCTAACATAAAGGCCGATCCTTGAAAAAAAAAATAAACAAAACATATGTTCAGCATAACGATCAGCGACTATACCCCAAAATACCGAAGTCGCGGATCTTCCTAACATAAAGGCCGATCCTTGAAAAAAAAAATAAACAAAACATATGTTCAGCAGATCATTGAGCTTATTTCTTCTTACATTACAATCTGCTATCATGCCAATATAGTATAATGATGTGGCATGTGAAGAAAAAAAATCCTTACCAACAAAACCTGCGTAAAATCCAATATCTTCCACTCGTTTGGCTACATGTAGGTCTTGTATCTGGAACAATGACAAAAAAAGGGATGGACAACAGAAATCTCCTTTTGAGAGAGATGTCGGGAAATACAAAAAAAAAAAAAAAAAAAAAAAAAAAAGGTAATTTGAACTGAACATACCATGAAATAGAGAAACGGATACAGAGATGATATCGGTAAGGCTGGAAAAATCGAAGAGAAAAAGATAATTAGATACCAGCTGAGAAATCCATTTATGAATGGCAATAAGTTACTAGCACCCAAAGACTAAACACAAGTATTGTTCAGCCTTATGGCAATTCATGCAAAGAGACTATACATAATTGAACAACAATGTGAAAGTCAACTTTTGTTGTTCTGTCTCCTATGCCAAAACTTGATAAGTATCTCAATTATCAAGCGGATATTTGTCTTTTCCAAATGAGAAGCTGAACAGAAAGTCCATAATATTTCCCTTTCTAATTTAAAAAAAATGCGCAAATTGCATCCCCTGCAGCGGCGTAATAAAATTCTTAACTAATCAATCTTCTGAAACGCTAAGCAAATGGGAGACAAAAAGTAAGAGCCCGGACGGAAAGACGAAAAAGAAGCAAAAACCGCAACAACTAGTGGTCTGAAACAAAGGGATACGATGTTAACTTAACACGCTGCTTTTTGTACTACTGGGACACAAAAAAAATAAATTTATAAGCACACCATTTTTAATAAATAAATAAATAAGCAAACTGATATTAATACAAGTGAGAAAAGGGGGATCGAGTGGAGATTGACGCGGGGTGAATCGAACCGGAGCAAAGGGCGACGATCCATATGTAGAAGAATTCACGGTAAGGGATTCCGTGATGGAGCTGCTTTCGCCGTTCCTGCTTGCATCCGGGGCAGTTGTCGTGGTGCGCGTCCGCCTCGTTGAGCAGCGGCAGCAGATCCGCCATGGCGATTTGAGTGATGGGTCGATCGGTGAGAGCAGCACCAACGTTCCTCAGGGCAAGAAATTGGAAATTAACAAAGGGAAGGGACTTGAGGATCAAATTAAAGCGCTGCCAGAGATATCGATGGATCGTGCAGAAATGATGCACCAAGGCTTGCTGGCCTCCCTCGAAGGGAAGGCACTTCACGATCAAATTAATGCGCGGGCAGAGATATGGATGGATCGCGCAGAAGGCTTCCTCGTCTCCCTCAAAGGTGGAGTTGTTGATTGATCACAGAAAATGTTACATGCGAATCACGCCGAGGGCCTTGTACGACAACTCTGAAACGTTTCTGCTTTTGAAACGCCTCCCAGCAGCGACAAACATATTCGATAATGTCTGCGAGTCGTTGTCAGACAGCAGACGAGAAGCGCTTCAAGGCTTTCACCGGAACGCAAATTGTCGCTGATTGAGCATCGGAGTTGCGTGGAATACTGTGAGTTTTCGTTTGTAAGCTGTTTGCAATAACTGAAGTCTAGGTTGATTCCGTTAATTGCGACGTCGTACGAAGCTACCCCAAGAGACCGAAGGAGAAATTTCACTAGTTCATTCATTTTAATAATTGATGCGTGCAATTTGCCTTACTGTACATCTGACTTTTTGAATATTTTGACTAATTTGTTTTGCTGTTTTGTTCCTTTCAAATTTGAATATTTTGACTAATTTGTTTTGCTGTTTTGTTCCTTTCAAATCTCTCTCAAGATCGTACAACGCGTTCACGTTCCCTTGTTCATATGCGTCCACATTATCTTTTTGTTATTCTTATGCGTCCACATAATCTTGTGACGTTGATAATGCTTATTAATTTTCTTTTTTATCCTTCCGCTCCTTATCTTCGATTGAGGGAGGAAAATTAGAAATGATATGTATTGTTGTTCACATGAATATGTATATTTTTTGATTTAATATTTTATAAAATTTTAGCATTTTGAGAATTTGATACTAAACTTTTAGCATTAATACATAAACCATTTCAATAGTTGATATTAAATATTACACTATTATTTAAAATAGAAATAAAATATAATATTTACTAAATTTAATTTTTTTTAAAAGAAAATTATATATGAATATTAATATGTTACTAATATATTAAATAAGAAAAATATTTAGGCATGGTCCATGACCTAGAAGTTTAATCAAGTGCTTTAAAAATATAAATTTTGAAGTAATATTAAAAATTGTTTACTTAATATAACAACATAATATTTCTATTTTGTTGATCAGCACTTGTAGTTTTCCAAACAGCTTTTGCTTCTCCCAGTCAACTACTTTTCAACCAGTAATTCTTCAACCAGCAAAAGTTAGAAGCAGAATCAGCTCCAAACTTGTCCATAATCTCGTGATACAATGAGTTATTATGCCAATTGTTGACCCTTTGCACCCATGTGTCGCACATGGTTGTCTTTTTTTTTTCCAATATGATATTAAAATAGTTTAGCCTAGAACCCTAACCATAATCTTTATAATTATTATTTATATTGATTTGAGGATTAATTTCACTACTCAAATAATTCATTGAAATTATGATCAACCAACCTAATAATCAAGGTTTATATGATGCCTAAATTGAGTGCAAAAATAGATAAACAAACTTATTTGATATTATTTACCATACAATACTGATACGTTCATAACGTTTAAAAACAAAAAGATAATAATAAAATATTTTTTTTAAAAAAAAATTGATGGGATGAGACATTCTTGTCCATCCCATCCTTTTCTCTCTTCTTTCTCTCCCACATGCATGA